>JAKOOJ010000012.1:8718118-11378118 GCA_022577455.1 Arizona elegans
TGCTAGAACTGAATTCATGAATTCTTGAGAAAAGTTCTGGTATCTGTTTTCAGGACAAACACTATGAAAGGTAAAGGAGTGGTTTGTGGTATTAACACTCTTCCTGATTTTGCAACTGGTAAACTGACTTCTGTGTTATTTCAAAATTCAAAACAACAGAAGTGTGCGATCTGGCGGTCAGGGGTCATGACAACTAAAGTCAGAGGTATGCTGACAGTTTCTTAATAAAAGAATTATCCACAACAAAGCAATAGGGAAGTTGGTGAGAAATGTTTTCACTCAAGTTCTTGAAAAATAAGACATCCTGTTTTCCTTGGTGCTGTTCATTTGGAGGGGCAAGAGAGATCAATGCTGCCTCAATTCCTTCCTTAAATGATCCCTTGCTGGCATTTCTTATGCAGGATTAACTTGTAGCTCTTGTGGTACCTGCCTTAGTTCTGTCACCACTGTGGATGCAATCAGGAATAGATCCTTCCGCAGAGTTTTTCTCCAAGTTATCTCCATGACTGCAATGTGATGCTTTATTAAACATTTTTTAAAAAACCAATGGACCTGCTATTCTTCCAAAATTTAACAAGCCTTCTCTAGTATTAAAGTCCAATTCAGTTCAGGGAAAGCCTGATTCATTGCAGATGATGCCCTTCAGCTTGATTCTTAAAGGTTTGTCTTTAGGATATGACAGATTCCTCTGCTCTTTTGTCTAATGGTTGTAGTTTGACTATCAAGTCAAATACATAAGACATAATGCATCTAATAAACAGCTTGCAGCAGAAGGCATATGCCAAGGAAAAGAATGACCAAGAGAAGAAGCTGGGATGGAATGAGATGGGATGGGATTGTCCCTATGCTGAATTTCACAGCAGAGGAGTTTCCATCCTGAAAGCCCCCATTATGTCAATGGAAAGATCTATGTAGAATTCTCTGGGTCTTTGAAAGGGCCGTAGTCTTTATCAGATTAACAGAGTTGGAAGGTACCTTGTAGGTCATCTAGTCCAACCCCCCGCCCAAGCAGGAGACAAGGAGAAATCTTGTGAAGATTTCATTTTCCATAAAATGTAGGCTGATGGAACTTAATATATATGACATGCTCTATCTCTTCCCTGAGTACACCAATTCTGGTTAGATTGACTATATTTATTTACTTATTTATTTATCCAATTTATGTAGTTTTCATTTCACCAAACAAGTGATTCTGGGTAGCATACAACAAATCTAAACAGTTAACAAATACCATATTTTTTGGAGTATAAGACACACCTTTCTCCCCCCCCCCAAAAATAGAGGATGAAAATCTGGGTGCATCTTATACTCTGAATGTAGTCCCGCCCAGCTTCTCAAATGGAGGTTTCAGAGGCTGAAAAAAGCATCAGAAACGAAGCTTCAGAAAAGAAGCCCCCAAACAGAGCTTCAGAGGCTTTTTTTCTGAAGCTCTGTTTTGGAGGCTTTCAGAGGCAGGAAAAAAAGTTTTTTCTGAAACAGAGTTTCAGAGGCAGAAAAAAAAGCCAAAAAAAAAGCAAGGCACAGAGCTCACAACCAAGGAACCTGTTGCTAAAATTCACCTCTGAGAGCAGCGGATCGGGGTATTCCGGGAGGCAGATCCACCTGCCAATCAGCTTTTTTCTTATTTTCCTCCCCAAAAACTAAGGTGCGTCTTATACTCCGGTGCATCTTATACTCCGAAAAATATGATAGGTAAAATCAAATAGATAAAACCAAAATCATTATTAATTATTTTAAAAAGGTTAAAACCCTCAAAAATAAATAGCAAGAGCAAAAAAATAGCAGATGGAAGAATGTAACAGAGTCACCACATTAGTTCAGCCATTCCTTGGGGGCCCTAGGCATAATGACATTTTTCGTGCCTCGACCAAATAACAACACATTCAATATGGGGAGCCGAGATGGGATTTATACAGGATAATAGGTATATTTAAAGGAAATAGAACTTTATGTTCCTTTTTGCTTCTATATTTGAATATATACATTCTAAATCTGTATAAGTAGCGGATGTGTCAGCAGTCAGATGGTGATTACTGTAGATGAAGAGGGTCAGGAGGAAAATTGCCCAATAATCATAGAGAACTTTAAGAAGAGAAAATCCACATTTCTCACAGATAGAAGAAGAGTAGAAAGAACAGTAATTCCAACCTCAGGTTTGGGTCTTCCGAGCAATACAATCATGCTTCACTAGAAGCCACAAAAGAGGAAGCAAACAAGCATGAGAAAATGTGAAGGGAAAGTGTTCTACTTGCTTCTCCCAGATTCTTAACAGATATGAACAAAGCACACACAATACATAGTAAATAGTATGTAGAACATTTATACTTTACCTTTATTTTGTAAAACTAGCGAACAGCAGAAAAAGAAAGATTAGTTCATACTGTTTGTATGATATAGTGCACAAACAATTTTGGATTAATGAAATAATATGATTTATTTTCTGGCTACCCCCAAAAATAGTGCTTTAGTAAAAAATATCTAAATCTGCTTTTTTTTTCCAGTTTCAAATTGTAAACATTTCATTGCACTGTACAACGTATAGAAATTAACAGTACACAGAGACTGTATAGGCTGACCATTATACTTTAGTGATACCTTTATTTATTTATTTATTTATTTATTTATTTATTTATTTATTTATTTATCAAATTTCTATACCGCCCTACTCCCGGAGGACTCAGGGCGGTGAACAGCCAAGATAAAATACAGATAATACAAATATTAAAAGTCCCTTAAAATTATTAAATATTTTGGCCGAAACACAGATTAAAACACCCAATTTATAAAATCAAACGAATTAAAAATTTAAAAGAGGAGAGTTAGGCCAGGCCTTTGGCAAATATTATAATTTAACTTATTGTGCATGCTTTCCAATATGAATCCCTATTTTAAAATTTGGGCAGGAAGTTATATAATACTATCCTTCCGAGGTTGGCAAAATAAAGATCAGGATTGCAGGGGGCAATATGCCGACTCTGTAAATCGCTTAGAGAGAGCTATAAAGCACTGTGAAGCAGTATTTAAGTCTGCTATTATTAACAAACTTTAACAAGTATTTTGAAAAGCTGAACATTGTTAACTATCTTAAAACAGACACCTCAGTCTTCTTTTCTAAAAAAAGAATATATTGCTATTAAGGATATTGTTCTGTATACCCGCAATGTATATATACCTTGCTTCGGCACTGCTTGCTCACTTGTATTCAATTTATAAGCAATTAATTATACGCACATTTGTAGTCAATTAATCAACTAAAGTATGATTCATCTACCATATCTATTGAATAGGATCATAATTGTGGGATGTTGATATTTTAGAGCAGGGACACCTCAGGGGAAAAAGCTGGGAGGAGAAATCCTGATTTTCTTTTTTGAGATATTATATACAGTCTTACCTTAAGTAATTCTGTCTTGCTCCGAAAAGATAGACTTTTTGTATCTGGTTTGGATGAGTCTTACATCTGCTTTAGCTTACGGTCAGCATTTATATAAATACTCTATTTCTCAATTGCAAAACTAGCAGAGGAAATAAATTGCTTCCTTAAAAGAAATTGCATGCATTAATAACCACAAGCATGGAAATGTGGGCTACTGCATGCTTTTCTAGTCTGGTATTTCCTTAAATCTCATGAAAGCCTGTGTTGGGCTTCTTTTTTTTTCTCTCTCTCTCCTTTGAATTTTGGATTTAAAATTTACACACACACACATGCATCCTCAAAAAATGTTTCTCTATATTCATCTCAGATTTTACTTCAAATGCTTTGATAACTCAACATCCTAATTTATATGCAGAGTGGATTATAAACTGTGGACAGATTACAGATTAATGGAGTTGGAAGGGACCCTGTAGGTCATCTAGTCCAACCCCCCACTCAAGCAGGAGACCCTACACCATTTCTGACAAATGGCAGTCCAGTCTTTTCTTGAAAGTCTCAAGTGATGAAGCTCCCACAACTTCCAAAGGCAAAGCTGTTCCATTGGTTGATTGTTCTCATTGTCAGAAAGTTCCTCCTCATTTCTAGGTTGAATTTCTCCTTGATCAGTTTCCATCCATTGTTCCTTGTCTGGCCTTCAGGTGCTTTGGAAATTAGCTTGACCCCCCTCCTCTCTGTAGCAGCCCCTCAAATATTGGAACATATTGCTATCATGTCTCCCCTGGTCCTTCTCTTCACTAGACTAGCCATGCCCAGTTCCTGTAACCGTTCTTCATATGTTTTAGTCTCCAGTCCCCTTATCATCTTTGTTGCTCTTCTCTGCACTTTTTCTAGAGTCTCAATATCTTTTTTATAGTGTGGTGACCAAAACTGGGTACAGTACTCTAGGTGTGGTCTTACCAAGGCTTTCTAGAGTGGTATTAGTGCCTCACTTGATCTTGATTGTATCTTTCTGTTAATGCAATTTAGGATTGCATTGGCTTTTTTGGCTGCCGCTGCACACTGCTGGCTCATATTTAGCTGGTTGTCTACTAAGACTCCAAGATCCCTCTCACAATCACTGCTATTAAGCCTGGTTTCCCCCAGTTTATATGTGTACTTTTGGTTTTTCTTACCTAAGTGTAGGACTTTGCTTTTCTCTTCATTTCATTTTGTTAGATAGGGCCCAGTGTTCAAGTCTGTCAAGATCCATCTGGATCTTGAGCCTATCTTCTAGGGTGGGTGTGGGCAACCTGCAGCTCTGGAGCCACATGTGGCTCTTTGGGCCTTCTGCTGCGATTCTCTGTCCCATCACTGGTTGGCCCTGCCCCTTGCCCCTCCCCCCTTTTATTTCTTTTTTGGATATTTTTGGAAATCCGGACTGGCTGAGGAACAATCACCAGCCACAGCGGATCCTCCTCCTCCCTCTCCCCCCCTCCTCCTCTTAATTATGAGAAAACAAAGGTGATGCATTTGCAAAGGCTTCTAAGAACTAACCCTAACCCTAACCCTAACCCTTGAAAGACCCAAATAAAAAGAATTCCTTGTTCTAAGTACCTGGGTTTCATGGTACATTATTTAGGGAACCGATACATCCATATCCTTTTTGGTAATCATGTACTTCATTTCTTGCTGTGCTCTTTTTTCATTTTATTGTTCTAATATCTTATTTCTCTTCTAGTCACTCTCTTTTAATTTCTTTCCTTTTCTTTCTTTTTGTTGTAATGTGTCTAGATGGCCTTATGACATCTTTCTCTTTCTCTGGAGGCTTTTTCTTTATGTTCTTGTATATACCAGTTACTTCGAAATTCACTGAAGCCAAGATGCTGGCACATCAAAGTAGAATAAGCACACTTTGACAACTTTTTACTATGCGTGCCATATTCTACTTGGTATTATATACTGCATTTTATAATTTATTTTATTTTACGTCCTGTTTTAGAAAACATTGTTCATTGGATTGATAAATTGAATTTTACCTTTACAGTGCTTCAGAGGTTATAAATTATCTAAAGGGTTTAAAACAATTAACTCTAGTGCTAGAGTACACTAGAAATTTAACAATTAGCTGCTAGGATTATAACCATTCAATATCCGAAGTTTAAAGTCACTGAGTAATTAATCAGCAGCAGATACAAGGCTTGTATTATTTATGTTTTGTGCTGCCAATGTTGGGAGCTGCAAGATCTTTGTCCTAACAGGTTACAAGGGTAAGGAGTGCCAAATCAAGAGACTAGAGCAGTGTTTCTCAACCTTGGTCACCTGAAGATGCGTGGACATCAACTCTCAATTGTTGAATTGGACTTCAATAATTCTGGGTGTTGAAGTCCACACATCTTCAGGTGGCCAAGGTTGAGAAACACTGGACCAGAGGGACTTGATCACGCATGGATATACCATGGGATCCTTAATAGAGTAACTGTTACAATCTGCAGTCCTTCTTTTCTTCCAATTAGCTGAGTCTCTTGTCACCACAAGCCAACTCCAATAGTTCAGAAAAGCTCCTAATGCAAGAAAATACGACTTCAGCAACAGAGTGGTCAATGCCTGGGAATGCATTGCCTGACTCTGTGGTTTCATCCCCAAACCCCCAAAACTTTAACCTTAAGACTGTCTACTGTTGACCTCACCCCATTCCTAAGAGGTCTGTAAGGGGCGTGCATAAGCGCCCCTTACAGCATACCTACCATCCCTGTCCTACTGTCCCCATTTATATGTATCCATTTCCTGTATTCATAATCATGTTTATACTTATATCTGTTATCTTAAACATGTTTGACAAACTAATTTTTTTTAAAAAAAGCCATGAGCAAAGTTGCAAAACAGTGCTGCTCACCCAAAATCCAGAAGACTTTGGCTCACATCACCAGGACCATACTGAAGCAAAAAACAAAACACCAAAGAACAAAAAACGCACCAAGTTATCACATCCAGATGCTATCTACATCCTTCTTTTACTTCCTGTTCCTGAGATTATTCCTATTTCCCAACTCTGAAAAGTATTTCTGAGATAAGAAGTAAACTGCAATATTTTGTGACTGATTACAGATGTTAGGTAACATTTACTTTTGGTTGATCTTGCCAGGTTAGGAAGATTAAGTTTTTGATATTGTTCCATGGAAATTAAAGTTTTCTTGTTCTCCTCCCTTCTTTCTTTCTTTTTGGAGAATTCTTATGTTCATAATGTAGTAATGATAGTGTGCTTTTACCTCCATCTACGTAATAAAGAATGATAATTTTACTAGCAATCTTAGTAGAGAATGGAGGAAAGAAAATAACAACGAAAGATAACAGCCTGAACTGTACTTACATCACTACTTAAGCACAGTGGCGGGATTCAGCCGGTTCGCACCTATTCAGGAGAACCAGTTGTTAACTTTCTAAGCAGTTCGGAGAACTGGTTGTTGGAAGAAATCTTATTTTGTTTTTTTTCCACTTTACAGGGCTAATCCTGTAAGGAAGGCAGGAAGGAAACATTCTGGTGTTGTTTCTAGCCTAATCTTTATTGCCCTGCTTACAGAAACTGCCTCTCTGGTTAACCGTTATTACGTTGTAACAGCTAAGGCAAAGCACCCTCGATGTGAATGATGTTGAGCTGGCCACAGCCACACAGTCATATGACTGAGCCACACCTATCCAGTTGATCATTAGGGCAGAGAACCAGTTGTTAAATTATTAGAATCCCACCACTGCTTAAGCATCTTAGTTGCCATTATTGCCAGTCAAAAGAACAGAAGTGTACACCTTAAATTAGGTAGAGACAATAGATTGCTACCAATGTCTAAGATCTTCAGGCCTAATAAAAAACAAACAAAACAAGAATGCATGGGCTTATGTAGAAATGTAATAAAATATATTTAAAATACAGGCTGTAAATATTGTCAGTTAATAAGAAACTTCAAGTGTCAGTCAGAACTCAGCCCAGATCCTCTCTTTTTAGATTCAGTTTGGTTAGTTGCACTTCTCTTTGTGGCTACTTTTGTATTTAAAGATTATGCATAAATGGGTCTAAAGCAGATGGCTGTAGCTGAACAATCACAAGTGACTCTGTTATTCAACCACATCTTGAATTAAGTGCAATAATAATACATGCATTCCTATCATTTTATTTAAAGAGTTACTTAAAGTCTCTATCTTTAATGAGTAAAATTTGTGACCTTATGAACCTTTCCATGGAGTTTTCTTGGATACAAAATGAAAGAGTAGAGTAGAGTAGAGTAGAGTAGAGTAGAGTAGAGTAGAGTAGAATAGAATAGAATAGAATAGAATAGAATAGAATAGAATAGAATAGAATAGAATAGAATAGAATAGAATAGAATAGAATAGAATAACAGAGTTGGAAGGGACCTTGGAGGTCTTCTAGTCCAAGCCCCTGCCTAGGCAGGAAACCCTACACCACTTCAGACAAATGGTTATCCAACATTTCTTAAAAACTTCCAGTGTTGGAGCATTCACAACTTCTAGAGGCAAGTTGTTCCATTGATTAATTGTTCTAACTGCTAGGAAATTTCTCCTTAGTTCTAAGTTGCTTCTCTCCTTGATTAGTTTCCACCCATTGCTGCTTGTCCTGCCCTCAGGTGCTTTGGAGAATAGCTTGACTCCCTCTTCTTTGTGGCAGCCCCTGAGATATTGGAACACTGCAGGGGTGGGTTCTACTTACTTTTACTACTGGTTTGCAGCAAAGAGTGTGCGCGTGTGCTTGCTTCACTTGTGCCTGCGTGCACACTTTTGCGCATGCGCAGATGATCCATGATGACATTGTGGCAGGTGGGCGGAGCCTCCCACAGGTTTTACTACCGGTTCTATAGAACCAGACAGAACCGGGAGCAACCAACCACTGGAACACTGTCATCATATCTCCCCTAGACCTTCTTTTCATGAAACTAGAGTAGTTTGTCATTGCTTTCTACTAGATGTCCAGAAAGAAGGACAAATGAGGAAATGTGCAAGATGGGTCCCTTTTATACAGATATCATTATGTCTCATGAATATACATCAAGAGTAACACATGTATTGTGATGGCATAATGATCCTTTATCATTTTGATGAACTTTCAAGATTCTGTAGGTGTTGTTCACCTCCACTTTCTCCCAAATCCAATTTAGGCTGGACATTTGGTATACTTCTTTTCCATATATTAGACTCTCTGTACAATCATGTATAGGCTCAGGAAACCTGGGCTTCTCGCTATAATTGTTCTATATGTTACTAGGAGATATTTTCTTTGGCAGCTCACCAAATTGTAATATAAAAAGGATGAAGTTCGTATTTGTGTATCTACAACATAATAATTTTAAACACCCATTAAAATATTCAACATAATTATATGTATTGACCAGCACAATACATGTGTTTCAACTTTCAAAGCACAACCCTGCTGTATAATTATTTTATTTTATTATATTCCATAATGAAAAAAACATAGGAAACACTAGAAAAATGATATTGGTTTTTACAAGTATAAGACATTTCCAAATAGTTGATTAGAAGTAGAACATTCTTACATTCTTCTCTAGGAAAGTAAAAGACTAGGTCTAATCCATTTTTTTTCTTTACTTAATGTATGAATTCAAATATCAGAAGAAAATCAATGGTAAAACAGGCATCTAGATTACTAGTTTAAATAATTTTTAAAGAATGGTTAAAATATTTACTTTTTAAAAATGGTTAAATAGCAGATATTGCTCTTATAAATGAAAAACGTAAACAGATAAATAGAATTATATTACCTAATGTTGCATAATTTTGAGTTTGTATCAAAGACCCATCTAGTAGATAAATGACAGGAACCTGGTCATTATGAATGACAAACCCATAATATCATTTTTGGTTCCTCAATCCCATTTTAGGATTATATCTCAGTAATATTTGGTTGACTAGCTTTGAACTCTTCTAGCTTTATGCTATAGGAGGCTGACATTAATAAAAAAAATGTCTTACCTAATCTTCATTTTGTGGAAATAAGCAATGCAAGTGGGTGCCAGGTGCTGAGAAAATCAGGAGATTCAGACAAGTCAAATGGGTATAAATATTTATTGTAAGTGTAAGGACTTGCCTCTCCTATCCCCTCAAGAAAGCAGAACTTTTGAAACAGGCAGCATTTCAAAAGGAACTTTTATTGGCAGATAGCGATAGCAAGGAGAATAGGCAGGATCTGAAGTTCCCACTCAAAACTCTTAAAAGTTGTAAAAACCTCTCCCCTTTGTCCACTCCGTGGTGAGCCAATCCTCATGTGTGAAGTTGTTGTGAGAACTTTGAGTTGAGAAGGAAATAAGAAGCTGTTCTCAGGCTCTGCTTGCTTGGCCCTCTGGATCTGAAACACAACAGATGGTCCGAAGCTCATCCCTCCGCCTCCGCCTCCCCCTCCCATTTCCCAGGAAGGTACATCAAAGTAAAGGAAAGACATGTGCAAGAAAGAACCCCAGCTGTTGGGAGTCACCATCAAACTTGATGCCTGGGGTTTTTGTGTGCTTTCCGCTCCAGCTGGGGAGCCCTTCCAGTTCCAACCCTGGGGATGTTCACAGTGCCCAGGTCTCTGCAAGGAGGTGTGGCAACCATTCTTTCCTGTCTCAGTTGTATTTGCAGATGTCCCTGGGTTAGGGACGCCCCCCCCCCACCTTCCACCAGTGGCTTCTCCATGCACTGTCACCTCCATCTGTAGGAAGTTAGCATCCACCCCTTTCCTAGAAGAATGAAATATTTTAGAAAATATTAAAAAGGCAGAATATTATGCTTCCCTGGATGACAAATGGAGAAGCATGTTTTAAAGACAAAGCAGCTCCCATCTTCCTGCCCCCACCCTTTGTCAATGGGCCAGAGGCAGAAACTCAATCTTTGTCAATACAACACAATAGGACCCATCTGCAACACAATAGCAACAAAAACTCACCACATGGCACCTGGGAAGATTACATCAGCCAGCAAGGCTAGCTAAGACCCCCACCCCCTGGGAGTCTGACAACCAATCAAGGTACTCTTTCGGGGCCCTGGGAAATTCAAAGCCAGAGAGAGCGTAACACCCAGGACTCGCTGTATCTCGTCCCCTTTTCTGTTCAGGAACTCAACCATGTGATCCTGTCCACCATTAAACCATCTTTCCAAGCAGTCTCCATGTTTCCATTGTCTTTTTCCCACTTGGAGCTGAACCCAGAAGGGACAAACCTGTTTTTTGGCCTCCTACCGCGAGATGGCAGCATCTGTGCCTAGAAAGCCAACAGTATAACAGCGTTCTCTGGGGTTGAGTTTAAAGGAGTTAAAACCATCAAGTACTTTATTGCTAGAAAGGATGAAAGGGGAGAAGCACAGAGGAACTTCCTCTTCCGGAAAGGAACAGGAGAGGAGAGGAGAGGAGAGGAGAGGCGTGCGTGCGTGGCGGCTCTGTTGCTTATTCCAAGGATGGAAGCATCAGCTGGGAGGTGAGTTGAGGGCAGGTCGGAGGGGAATCAGGGAGCAACTCTGGCTGTTTGGTTCCTTCCACGGCCTGGAAGCAGAGAAACAACCAGAGTGTGGAAGAACAGTTGGAAGGGATCTTTGAGGTCATCTAGTCCAGCCCCCTGCTCCAGCAGGAGACCTTATACATTTCAGGCACATGGCTGTCCAATCTCTTCCTGAGAGCCTCCAGAGATGGAGCAACCACAGCTTCTGCAGGCAAACCGGTTAATTGTTCTCACAGTCAGGAAATGTCTCCTTGTTTCTAGGTTGCTTCTCTCCTTGATTCGTTTCCATCCATTGTTTCCTGTTCTGCCTTCAGATGCTCTGGAGAAGAGGTTGAGCCCCTCTTCTTTGTGGCAGCCAGGGTGGATAAAAATCAATGATTTTTTTTAAAAAAATCAAAAAAATCGGATTTTTTTAATTTAAATTGGATTTTTTAATTTAAATCAGATTTTTTTTTGATTTTTATTGAATTTATTTTAATAAAAAACTTTTGGGGTAAAAATCTATCGTAAGATAGTTTTCTATTCAAGATACTTAAATAATTTAGTTTATTCAGCATGAAATGGAGCTTAGTTATGTAGCACAAGGCTGTATGTTCTGCAACACTGGGTCTATCGGTGAGTCAACAGTGGGTCAAAGAGATGACAGTTGCTCTTTAAAAATTATGATTTAAATTGAGTGGATTTAAATCAAGTCTTTTTACTAGTGATTTAAATCATGATTTAAATCATGATTTAAATCGACTCGATTTAAATCAAATCCACCCTGGTGGCAGCCCCTCAAATATTGGAAGACTTCTATCATTTCACCCCTCCTCCTTCTCTTTCTATTCTTTAGACTAGACATACCCAACTCCTGCAACCTTCTTTGTATGTTTTAGCCTCAAGCCCCCAAATATGTTTGTTGCCCTTTCATGTCTTCTCTCTTAGTGTTTAGTTCAGTCCATCCTGTATCTTTTGGATGACAAAGATGTCAGGTTCCTCAGGGCCTTCTGCTTCAGCAAGGGATTGGACTAGATAGAAGGTCTCCAAGATCCCTTTGAACTTTTTGTTCTTTTATGGACCCTGTTATTAGACAGACAAATTATCAGAGTTGGAAGATAGTCCAACACCTCCCCACCCCACCCCCGTCCAAGCAGGAGACCCTGTACACCATTTCTGACAAATGGCAGTCCAATCTCTTCTTGAAAGCCTCCAGTGATGAAGCTCCCAGAACTTCCGAAGTTGCGTTCCATTAGTTGATTGTTCTCACTGTCAGAAAATTTCTCCTTTTTTCTAGGTTGAATCTCTCCTTGTTCAGTTTCCATCCATTATTCCTTGACTGGCCTTCAGGTGCCTTGAGAAATAGCTTTTTTTTTTTGAGTTTTTTATTTTCTTTTATTACAAACATTCTATCTTACATTAAACAGTGTGTCATCTGAGTATAAAATTATTTGTGTCTTAACAATTAAATTTACCACCATATTCATTTGTTACGTTCATTCTTATATTAATACTAAATAATAATACTGATAAAATAACATAAACCTAACATTTCTCTTCTTTACTTATCTATTGCTTTCATATTTATTCTCTAACCATTGATAAAATAACTCCCATGTTCTCCTTTTCTTGTATTGCTAGTGTTAATCTATTCATTTCTGCACAATCTAATATTTTCTTAATCACTTTTTCATCTAGAGGGATCTCTTCGCTTTTCTAATTTTGTGCAAATACAATTCTAGCTGCGGTTATTACATGAATAATCAAATATACAGTTTTTTTACTATAAATTCTCGGTAAAATCCCCGACAGAAACAATTCCAGTTTTAAAATCAATATTTACAGTTCCTGAAGTAACAACGTCCGGGCGGGTGGGCAGAGGCTCACGCTGCCACCACTACTGGTTCTCCAAACCACGTGCTGCCACCGCTACTGGTTTGCCCAAACCGGTGCAAACTGGTAGCATTTCACCCCTGATGTGACCAAAGTTTTTTGCCCATGCTATCACTGTTTCTTTGACTTGTTCTTCTAATTTAACGCTCAATAAGTAACTGTACAATTTTTTTATCATTCTCTCTTCTGTTCCTGTCAATATCTTATCCAATTCTGTCAGTTCCATATAAAAACCATAAAGTTTAGCATCCTTTTCATATCTAGATTGTATTTGCAACTGTGTATACCAATCCATATCAATCCCCTGTTTTTCCAGTTCACATTTCATTTTACGTTCCCCCTTTTCCAACAAAATATCTTTGTATCTAACAATATTTCCCATATTAATAATCTTTGGATGTATAAGTGCTTCCATACCAGTCGAAAGCCAGACTGGTATCTTCAGATAGTATTGCTCTCTAATTTTTTCCCATACTAATAACAAAGCATTTCTTATGACTTTGGAAGTAACCATGTATCTTATTTTTTCCCATGCCATAAAAAAAGCATGCCAACCTAATTGCAGACCATGTCCCTCCAATGTCAATAACTTTGTATTTCTCAATACAGTCCATTCCTTCATCCAAGTTAGCACTGCTGCCTGGTAATATAATTTCCAATTCGGTCGTCCAAACCCTCCCCTAGCTCTTACATCTTGTAACATTTTTAGATTGATTCTCGCTTTTTTCCCCTGCCATGTATTTTCACTATTATCTTATTGAGCTCTTCAAAATATTTTTTCTCCAATTTTATCGGGATTGTTTGGAATAAAAACAATATTCTCGGTAATATGTTCATTTTAATTGTTGCTATTCTTCCTATTAACGATAATTGCAGGTTTTTCCATCTATCCAAATCTACTTCAATTTGCTTTTTTAGCTTATAGTAGTTGTTTTCCTTAATCGTTATACATCTTGCTGTTAATTATATCCCTAGATATTTTACTTTCTTTGTAATCTGAAGTATCTAGTCTCTTCGTCAAGTCCCTTTTCTGCTTTTCTGTTATATTTTTCACTAAAATTTTCATTTTATTAATTTTCAGTCCTGTCACCTTGCCATATTCTTCTATTTTTTTAATAACATTGGTCCTGTTTCTTGCAGATCTTCTAAAATAAATATCAAATCATCTGCGAATGCATGCAATTTATATTCCTCCTTTTTTATTTCCATACCCTTTATCAACTTATCCTGTTTTATATTTCTATTTAATACCTCCAATGTCAATACAAATAACAACAGGGATAAAGCACATCCCTGTCTTGTACCCTTCATAATATTAATCTATTCAGTCATATCTCCATTTACCATCACCCTTGCTGATTGCTTATGACAGTGATGGTTAACCTTTTCTGGACCAAGTGTCCAAAGCGGGTGCATGCATGAGCGAATGTGTATATGTGCGCCGAACCCCCCAGTGTTCAAATCTGTCAAAATCCATCTGGATCTTGAACCTCATCTAGGGTGTTAGCTATTCCTGCCAGCTTAGTATCATCCGCAAATTTGGTAAGTTCCCCTTCTATTCCCTCATCTAAGTTTATGAAGATATTGGAGAATACTGGACCTAAGATGGAACCTTGTGGTACTCCACTGCTTACTTCCCTCCATGTAGACATAGACCCACTAAGAACTACTTGTTGAATACGGTTTGTAGCCAGCTACGAATCCATCTGGTGGTGATGCTGTCTATCCCACTTTTTTCTAGCTTACCAAGAAGTCCTCTATTTTTCAGACCATAAGATGCTCTGGACTGTAGGACGCACCTAGCTTTTGGGCAGAAAAAAAACCCCATCTTTGCCTCTGCCTCCCAGCAATTTGCCTCCTTGCAGCAAACAGCCTGGTCAGCTCCAGCACAGCCTGATTTAGCACGAGCAACTGATTGGTGATTGGATCTGTCTCCCAGAATACCAACGATCAGCTGTTCCAGGCTGTGGGGATAACTGCGGCGGCAGCAATCCCCGCAGTGCCACCCATCAGCACTGCCACCTACTGCCACCTACGCGTGCCCCATTTTTGGCCTCTGCACATTTTGTTTTTGGCTTCCGCACACCCCGTTTTCGGTCTCCACGCATCCCATTTTTGGCCCGTTCCAGGCGGTGGGGATAGGTGCCAGCAGTGATCTCTGCTGCCTTGGAATGGGCCAAAAATGGGATGCGTGGAGGCGGTAATAGGTGGCAGCAGCGATGGGTGGCACCAACGCCAATAGGCGGCAGCATTCCCCGCATCCTGGAACAGCTGATTGGTGGTATTCCGGGAGGCAGATCCAACCGCCAATCAGCTATTAATTGATCAAAATATAAAATATAGAATTGCAAAGAAAAATGAACATAATGGTAAAAGAAGGGAGGAAAAGGGGAGTGAGAAAAGTGTAAGGTTAAGGGGAAAAGAAAAAGAAAAGCATTGACTTCTGACTCCTTTTGGTGCACTAACATAAAACCTCAACTATCTACTTTTATATAATAGTATTAACTAGCATTTCTACAACAAACTTATCAACAAAATCCCAAAATCAAACCCTTATTTATTTTCTATCTCAAGAATGAAGTCCAAAAGCAGTTTCCATGTCGAAACAAAATTAATCCTGTTCTTTTCTTTAATCAAAGTAGTCAATTTAGCCATCTCTTCTAACGGCATAAGGTTTTGAAGCTATTTGTCCATCGTGGGAATGAAAATATTCTTCCATTTTTGTGCGTACAGTATTCTTGCCTCCATCAACATATATAACATCAGTCTTCCATTTTTTTCTAGTTCTTTGTCCATTAAGCCTAAAAAATACTAACTGCTTTAATCTTTATATTCACTTTAATAGTCTTCTGTGTTAAGATGTGTATCTTACTCCAACATTCCTTTGTGACATGCCCACCATAAAAGATAAAAAACTCTTCTTTATATTTCCAAAATTCATTGCCTTTATATCATTCCCTAATCATATCATACCATAAATACTCGTGCCATCAAAATCTAATTCATGGCCCCCTCTGTCAAGTAACCTCTTAATTTGAAGAGTCACCCACTTTTTTTGCCAGACAAAACAACAAGCATCAAAGTACAATTTCAAATCTGATAAACCCTCCTCTTTCCTTAGCGTCTTGCAATAATTTATATTTCATTCTTGAAATATATACCTAGAGATTTCCATCTGCCATTGTTTAAATGGAGTATCACTTACAAGTATTGGTAAAGTCTGAAACAGAAAATCCATCTTTGGTAATTCAGGTGCTGGAGGCTAAAACATACAAAGAATAGTTACAAGAATTTAAAAAATGAATGAACATCTGAAAAGATAGTGGAGGCGAACAATTGTTTAATACTATCCTGAGGATTGTGGCAGATCTCTGTAATGCCGTGATTTTGGGATGTGAAAAGAGCCTTACCTTGTTGGATTTGAATTATCTACTCTGGATTTCTTTTACTGGTGAATATATTATGATTATTTTGAGTTACAAGGCAAGAGAGTCACGCTGGGGCATGCAGAAGATCTGGATGTTACCCATTAGGATGATGGGAATCAATAATCCTGATGAACACCACAACTATAACTATATGGATATAATTATAATGTCACTCGGGTGGTTGTTTTTACTTTTATATATATACGAGGATATCTACTACTGATGGGGGCAGAAGATGATTGAAGATTTTGAACAAACTGTTGCACCAGCATGTTATTTTACCCTATTATGGGTGATGGATTTAACAATCCAGTGGAAAGACACCAAAGAAGATATTATATGGATTATAAATTTAAAGTTATTGTCTTTTTTCTTTTTACAAAATGGAATGCATATATAGATATGTGTATATCTTAGTAAAGTGGGCAGTGGGTTATATTTAGAATTGTATTGCATGATTTTGTAGGAATTGAAGGGTTGAAATAGGTTAGTTTACTGATTGATTAGTCTAAGAAAAAGGATCTTTAAGTCATATATTTAGGGGAGTGGAGGAATTGGATAGAACTGAATAAATGTTAAATTTGGATGTAGGGAGAAGGCCGCTTTAAAATGTTATATTAATATATATAAAAGATTAAATGTTAAATTGTAATAATACACTATAAGTTTAGGGGAGGAGAAAAAGGGCAGATTATCGTAAAAATGGGAGTTATAAGAATAATATGCTAAGGGTCAGTATTCTGAGGAGGGAGTAAGGGAAAGGAAAGATATTATGTATGTAATTAGTTATGAAATAGCCTATTGTTGTGAAGAAGTCACAGGGGGGGATGGGTGGTGAGGGGGGGTTAGGGAAGAGGGGGGGAAAAGAGGGAAAAACTTGTATTTGAAAACTTTTTCAATAAAAAAAAAAAAGAATTGGGTATGTCTAGTCTAATGAGAAGGACTACTGGAGACATGACAGCAGTGTTCCAATATTCGAAGGGTTCCTATAAAGACAAAAACAAGTCAAACTATTTTCCAAAGTACCAAAAGAAACAATGGATGGAAACTAACCAAAGAGAGAAGCAACCTAGAACTAAAGAGAAAATTCCTAATGATTACAGCAATCGACCAATGGAATAGCTTGTCTTCAGAGGTTTTCGGTGCTCTATCTGGAGGCTTTCAAAAAGAGATTCGACAGCCACTTGTCTGAAATAGTAGAGCAGAGGGTTGGGCTAGAAGACTTTCAAAGTCCCTACCAACTCTTATTATTCTGTTATATGTTGCATTCATCTTAATTACAGCGAGTCTATCCAATAATTGCTGTACTAAGAATGTGTATTGACCCAAGTCAACAAGAGAATTTCATGGTTGAATGCAAATGTGAACATGGATCTCAGTAATCTTCAGTGTGTCAAGTAAATCATAATTACTATTATTATTTTAGCATTGCTAAAGGCATATTTGCTTTCTGCTGTTAATGTATATATTTTTCTTTTTTCATACCTTCTACAGCCATTTTAAAAACAGTAAAGTTGCCCTTTTCTTTGAATCTTATAGATAAAGAGGATACCAATTAGAGCACTCCGGACAACAGCATAACAAGCAACATTAAAAAGGAAAGCAAATCAATCCAGAAATCAAAATGTTTTCCATTTCCTTCAGAAAACCCCAAAATTCTTCTCCTTCCCCAGCAGGTGATCAAGATGAGATTTTGAACTGGAAAAAGTAGAGTATGCTGGACACATTATAGATACATTACACTACTAAAAAAACTGACTTATGACCATTTTTCACACTTATGACTACTGCAACAGCCCCATGGTCACGTGATTTATATTTGAATGCTTGGCAGCTAGCTCCCATTTATGTTGATTGTCGTGTTCTAGGGTCACGTGATCTCCTTTTGCAACTGCACAGACACGTTTATTGTGGGAAACATGCATGTTTCAAATCGCAATGGAGTATGCATGAAATGATCCACAATGGAGAAAAGAAGTTTATGTGGCCAAAACTTTAGTCACAACAGCTCCCTTGTAGTTCATGGAAGGACCCACATAGAAGCCCTACAATGGCTCCCAATGTAGTGAGCATGGCAACTTGGTGATACATTAGAGAACCCTTTGAAAGCACTGATTGTGGGAAAAGTTTCAGTCAGAACTCCGGTGTGGTGATACACTAGAAAATGTACACAAAAAAGAAATCATATGTGTGTTCTGATTGCGGGAAATGTTTCGGTGGGAATTCCAAGTTGGTGATACACCAGAGGACTCACACAGGAGAGAAACCCTTTGAATGTCCTGATTGTGGGAAATGTTTCAGTAAGAATTCCAACATGGTGATTCACCAAAGGACTCACACAGGAGAGAAACCCTTTGAATGTCCCAATTGTGGTAGATGTTTCAGTAAGAAGTCCAACATGGTGATTCACCAAAGGACTCACACAGGAGAGAAACCTTTTGAATGTTCTGATTGTGGCAAATGTTTTAGTTGGAATTCCCAACTGTTGGTACACCAGAGGATTCACACAGGGGAGAAACCCTTTGAATGTGCTCTTTGTGGGGAAAGTTTCAGTCACAAATCCCAACTGGTTGTACACCAGAGGACTCATACAGGAGAGAAACCATTTCAATGTGCTCTTTGTGAGAAAAGTTTCAGACAGAATTCTGAACTGGTGATACACTGGAGGACTCACACAGGAGAGAAACCATATGAGTGTCCGGTTTGTGGAAAACGTTTCATTGACAATTCCAGCCTGGGGAGACACCAGAGGACTCACACACGAGAGAAACCCTTTGAATGTTCTGATTGTGGCAAATGTTTTATTTGGAATTCCCATTTGGTTAAACACCAGAGGACTCACACAGGAGAGAAACCCTTTGAATGTCCTGTATGTGGTAACAGTTTCAGTCAGAAGTCACACCTGGTGACACACCAGAGTACTCACACAGGAGAGAAACCCTATGAATGTTCCTATTGTGGGAAAAGTTTCAGTCATAATTCCCAACTGTTGGTACACCAGAGGATTCACACAGGGGAGAAACCCTTTGAATGTGCTCTTTGTGGGAAAAGTTTCAGTCACAATTCCCACCTGTTGGTACATCAGAGGATTCACACAGGGGAGAAACCTTTTAAATGTGCTCTTTGTGGGAAAAGTTTCAGACACAACTACAGCCTAGTGATTCACCGGAGGACTCACACAGGAGAGAAACCATTTGAATGTGCTCTTTGTGGGAAAAGTTTCAGACACAACCACAGCCTAGTGATTCACCAGAGGACTCACACAGGAGAGAAACCATTTCAATGTGCTCTTTGTGGGAAAAGTTTCAGAGAGAATTCCGAACTGGTGATACACCGGAGGACTCACACAGGAGAGAAACCATATGAGTGTCCGGTTTGTGGGGAATGTTTCATTAATAAATTCCAGTTCATCAGTCACCAGAGGATTCACACAGGAGATAAACCCTTTGAATGCCCTTTCTGTGGAAAAAGGTTTAGTCACAAAAGCCTCCTGGTGATACACAAGAGGACTCACAGAGGAGAGAAACCATATGAGTGTCCTGGTTGTGGCAAAAATTTCCGTCACAAGTCCCAAATGGTGATACACCAGAGGACTCACACAGGCGAGAAACCATTTGAATGTCCTGATTGTGGGAAGAGGTTCAGTGACAAAAGCCACCTGAGGATGCACCAGAGGACTCACACAGGAGAGAAACCATATGAGTGCCCTGTTTGTGGCAAAAAATTCTGTCAGAAGTCCCAAATGGTGATACACCAGAGGATTCACACAGGAGAGAAACCGTATGAATGTCCTGTTTGTGGCAAAAAATTCTGTCAGAAGTCCCAAATGGTGATACACCAGAGGATTCACACAGGCGAGAAACCATTTGAATGTCCTGATTGTGGGAAAAGGTTTAGTCACAAAAGCTGCCTGGTGATACACCAGAGGATTCACACAGGCGAGAAACACTTTGAATGTCCCGATTGTGGGAAAAGTTTCATTACAAAATTGCAGCTCACAAATCACCAGAGGACACACACAGGAGAGAAACCTTTTGAATGTCCTGACTGTGGGAAAAGGTATAGTCGTACTTCCAGCCTGGTGAAACACAAGAGGACTCACACAGGAGGGAAATCATACCAGTGTTCATATTGTGGGGAATGTTTCATTAGAAAATTCCAGTTCATGAGTCACCAGAGGATTCACACAGGAGATAAACCCTTTGAATGCCCTTTCTGTGGGAAAAGGTTCAGTCACAAAAGCCACCTAGTGATACACCAGAGGACTCACACAGGCGAGAAACCATATGAGTGTCCTCTTTGTGGCAAAAAATTCTGTCAGAGTTCCCAAATGGTGAAACATCAGAAGACTCACACAGATGAGAAACTGTATGAGTGTTCTGTTTGTGGCAAAAATTTCTGTCAGAAGTCCCAAATGGTGATACATCAGAGGATTCACACAAGCGAGAAACGCTTTGAATGTCCTGATTGTGGGGAAAGTTTCATTACAAAATTGCAGCTCACAAATCACCAGAAGACACACAGGAGAGAAACCTTTTGAATGTCCTGACTGTGGGAAAAGGTTTAGTTGTACTTCCAGCCTGGTGAAACACCAGAGGACTCACACAGGAGAGAAACCATATTAGTGTCCTGTTTGTGGCAAAAGTTTCAGTCAGAATTCTCAACTGGTGAGAGAAACACTTTGAATGCCCTGATTGTGGGAAATTTTTTCATTTCAATTGAAACCTGGTGAAACGCTAGAGCAATGGTTCTCAACCTTCCTAATGCCATGGCCCTTTAATACAGTTCCTCATGTTGTGGTGACCCCCAACCAGGGGTGGGTTCTAAATTTTTTACTACCAGTTCTGTGGGTGTGGCTTATTTTGTGGGCGTGGCTTGGAGGTCTTGTGACTGGGTGGCCATGGCTATGTGTATAGGCACTATTCAGAGGGCTGAAAAAAGTCATTTCTGACAGGTCTTCGGACTTTTGACTGGTCCTCACACTTATGACCATCCTCACATTTATGCCTGTGCAGCATTCTTAACAACCATGTCACTCATTTCACAACTGCTTCTCTTCAACATGGTGATAAGATAGGACAAAAAACGTAAAATGTGAGGACAGTCGTAAATTCGAGGACTGGTCAAAAGTGCGAGGACCAGTCAAAAATAACTTTTTCAGCCGTCTGAGTAGTCCATATGCATAAAAGGATACAGCAATAGAGAGGGATGAAGGAA
This sequence comes from Arizona elegans, assembly GCA_022577455.1. Classification (NCBI taxonomy): domain Eukaryota; kingdom Metazoa; phylum Chordata; class Lepidosauria; order Squamata; family Colubridae; genus Arizona; species Arizona elegans. The sequence continues at coordinate 8,739,484 of JAKOOJ010000012.1, forward strand.
GGGAAGGGAAATTAGAGTAGGAGTGAGGGTAAGAGAGGAAGGAAGAGAGGAGGAGAAGGAGAAAGGAAGAGGAAGTAGGGAGAAGAAGAAGAAGGGGGGAAGAGAAAGTAAGAAGGAAAGAAAAGACAGAGGTGGTAGGTTTGAGGAGAAAGATTGCTGTACAATAAAAAAGGTGAAAGGGAAGAAAGCCCAAACAAACCCCAAACAAATATAAAGATATTAAAATAAAGAATGAATTGTTAAACTTTAAAGAATAAAAGAGAACAAATAGCAATAAATAGCAATAATTAGAAACACACATACAAACATACAATGTATTTTCTTTGAACAGAGTATTTAACCAGTTCACAAATTTAAACAGTTGTAGGAGGTTAGCACTCACCCCTTTCCTAGAATAATGAAATATTAAAAAGGCAGAATATTATATTTTCCTGGATGAGAAATGGAGAAGCATATTTTACAGACAAAGCAGCTCCCACCTTCCTGCCCCGCACCCTTTGTTAATGGGCCAGAGGCAGAAAGTCAATCCTTTGTCAAAGGACATTTGCAACACAATAGCAACAGAAACTAACACAATGGGCCCCATATAGCAACCAAAACTCACCACATGTGACCTGGGAAGCACATGTGACCATCAGCCAGCAAGGCTAGCTAAGACTCCCACCCCCTGGGAGTCTGACAACCAATCAGGATACTCTTTCGGGGCCCCAAGAAATGCAAAGCCAGAGAGAGCATAAAAACCCAAGGATTTACTGTATCTGCCCCTTTTCTGTTCAGGAACTCAAGCCATGTGATCCTGTCCACCATTAAACCATCTTTCCAAGGAGTCTCTGTGTTTCCAGTGTCTTTTTCCCCACTTGGAGCCGAACCCAGAAGGCTATTTCTTCCAACACAGTGTTTAGTCATTTCAATTAAATTTACAATTTCTATATTTCCTTTTTACCATATTCATTGCTCATCTATTTTTTAAAAAAAACCAATATTACCCTTCATCCTCATCTCTAATCTTAATCAAATTCAATTTTTCCCTTCTATATTATACCCCTTCGCATTGTCATCTATTTTTATATCCATCCTCACATTGGTTAATTATGTAATTATGTAATACAGTTGTTTAATACAAATTCAACATTTTAATATAAATCAATTAGTTATATAACTATCTTTTTTGTATATTAATCAATATGAACATGAATATTTCAATTATTTCCATGCAATCCAATTTCTTACAAATCAATTAATTATATTTACCAATAATAATAAACCAAATAATTTCCCCCATATATTCCTCCAAACCACAACTTAACCAATTAATAGTATCTCAATTATTACAATTCCCTAGTTAAATAGAGCTTTTTTTCTTTTGTGTTTTAAAATCTTGAACCTCCTCTTTTGCCCTAAATTTCCCATTGTTTGCAGTTTTGCACCTACCTTTTTTGGTGAGGAAAAAGAAATCTCTCTGCCTCATTTTGTCACCTTGCAGCAAAGACCCTGCTTACTTTCAATTTCACTTTTTCAGCATAGCTAGGGGGGAAAAAATCTGCTCCAGGAATTTACCTCTTTGCAACTAGCTAGCAACAGAGCCCTCCGCAAAACAGCTGAGAGTAGGGCGGCTCTTTGAAGCCCCGCGGCAAGAATTTAAAGTTTTTTTCCCTCTATCCGTCAGCTGAGACTCCGGAGGCAGCAATAGATTGGGAGTGGGCGGTGTAAGCGAACGGCAACCCGATGATCCAACAGAGGGTGAGGGTGAGTGAAGGCGTGGGGGGGGGCGAGAGAGAGCTTTGGCGACCCCTGTGAAATGGCCATTCGACCCCCAAAGGAGTCGCGACCCCCAGGTTGAGAACTGCTGCACTAGAGGACTCGCATGGGAGAGACCTCTCAAATGTCCAGTCTGTGGACAGTACTTTAGGGCAAAGTAACTCCTTATTGCATACAATAAAAATTCATATGCGGCAAAAGTTGATGAGTTTGGAGAAGGTTTGAATTTAATTTTTGAACTCCCATTGAATGTGTAGATGAGAATGACTCCGAATACTGGCTGATCCTTTTTAGTCAACACATCTCGGGTTTAGACCTATAGTTGTAAAGAAAACATGTGGAAATTTGTTTGATAAATGTGAACTATCTGTTTCTGGATATCATATATTTATTGTGAAACTCCACCATGTGGAGTTTTCGTCTTCTACCTTCTTGTCCTCCAGATTATGAGTACCACATTTCCCCATGGATCCTTTTTCTCACGAAAAAAAACGGGCAGCCACTCACGGCCTACCTGGTTGGATGAAGCCCTGCTTTAGATTTTTGTCAATAAAGGCTAGCAGTTCCTCCAGCTGTCACAGGGTCATCGAGTAGATCTTTGGTTTAGGGAGTTTCACCCCCAGGAGGATTTCTTTGCTGCAGTCTGTGGGGTAATAGGATGGGAGCACATTCAAGCCGCTCTTGCTGAATGCCTCCCTGAGGTCCCAGTATTCTTTTGGGATTTTCTCCTCACCATCTAGGCGCTTGCTCACGTAGCCCCTAGCTCCCTCGTAGCTTTGACTCTGGGTGGAGTTTTGGCCCCCACTTCTTCCTGGCTATGTGAATGGATTCATAAAAGCCCCTTCCTCCAATTCATATGAGGGTTCCATTTTTGGAGCCAGGCTAATCCAAGCAAGAGGGGTCGCTCCATTCCGGGGACTACAATGAAACTCAGTTCAGTGATTCCCCATCCACTGGTTCAGTTACAAAGTGCGCTGGAACCTCCCCCAGCTACTGACCCATCCAGCTAGCAAAATGCTATGGGCACCTTCAGTGTTCTCAGTCTCAGTCCCAGTTTCTCTACCACCTTGAGCCTAATCACACATCTCATACACACTGAGTCCACAAGGTCTAGCATCTTCCCCTGGGTGCCAGACAAGGGTACCAGCAGCTCCACCGGGATGGTCATGGGGGCCACATGCTGACTTACCAGGGGTTGGAGTCAGTCTCACTCTCCCCTGGGGTGGTCAGAGTTCACAGCTCCTGGCCAGGAGGGGTGAACTCCATGACCTCTACCCCTTTCAGTGCTGTTTCATGGTGCTTGACTGGCTGCTTCTCAGGCTTCCTGCCCAACAGTTGTCGGCTTGGAGCTTGGCTTGGGGGGCAATCAGCTGCTCGATGCCCCTCCTTCCCACACTTGAAGCATGCCATGGACCTCAGTTTGACTGCTGGCCTGCCTTTGGCAGCTCTCGGGGCCTCTTTAAGGGCAGAGGGGGAAGGCTTGCTTCAACTTGACTTCCACGGTACCGATTTCTAGCCAGATTGATTTCCACCTCAGCTACCAACACATACCAGCTCTGAAGGTCTTGGGCTCCCCGGGAGATGCAGTTCTGATCAATGTCTTCATTAAACCCATCTTTGTAGCAGTCCATCAGGACTTCTGGGGACCAGCCATGCATGTGGCAGGCCAACTCACGAAACTCCTGGGTGTATTCTATTGATTTATGGTTGTCTTCCTCGTCCTAGTCTTGCGTTCAGCTAGAGAGTCCTCAAACCATGTGCTGAGTGCCATCATAAACTGGTTGTAATCCCTCAGCTGGGGGGCATCGTTGTGAAGAGTCACCATCCAATCTGCTGTGGCCCCTTCCAGGGCCATGGTGACACATCCCACTTTGGCTACCTCTGAAGCAAAGTTCTCTCCATATTCCTGCATGTGATTCCAAACTTGAGCTAGGAAGAATCCCAGCAACCATCTGGCTCGGACCGTTTTCTCTTTGAGCTGCAGCTCCTCCAGCCACTCCGTCTCCTAATGGCAGAGATGTGGCTGGGGTGGGGGAGGTTGACCCCAAGGCTCTCCAGTCTTCCTGGTTGCTCCCATGGGTTGACATTGTGTGCTCAGCCCCCTCAGTGGACTAGGTCTCCAGGTTGGCCGATAAAGCAGATCTTGCTTAATGTCAGGCCTGCCTCTGTTCAAAACCCAAGAAAGAAAACCCCCGACTCCATTGAGGTAGTGAAGAGGTACTTTTATTGAGTTTGAAATTATGGCGGAGAAAGCAAAGCAAGATCTGATTCAAAAGCACAAAAGTTACAAGTTGAAAGTTTCCCCAAAATGCTCCCCCCCCACCCAGGGACCCAGGCTGAATGTTCCTGGGGGGAAGGTTGATCCCACATAATACCATGTGAAACTCATCTTCAGGTCTTTTAGCCCATCTGGAGTTATAGGACGTTTGGCCTTGCTTAGTGTAAACAACTCCACTCAGCAGCGCAATAGTTCTTGAGAGCAAACCTCCCTTTTAGTTCACCTGGGTCTTCACCACACCAGCTCACTCCCCAAATTTAAATGCCATGCCCTGCCCCACCATTACTATGACAGCCGATAGCAAGCATGCATCAAAGGAAAAACCCATGGTGGAGATCCAGCTGACAGGATCCCTGTAATACTTAGGCCTGACTCCCACGCTAGCAGGCATCACAGCCTCCTCCTCCTCTGTAACTTTTGAAGATCTCTGAACCTCATGTGGGGAAAGAGGGCAGGGCATGCATCTCTGGGCTCCATGACTGTGTCGTGGAAACAGCTGTTACTTTGACTGTGCCCGGGATTCATCCCTGGGCCATGCAGGGGATTTGTGGAAGCAGCTGCCATTTTGCCATGCCTGCCTCTACGTCAGTATGGTGGCTGCTTCTGAGTCACAGAGTGGGACAAGCTTCTGTTTTGCTACCTTAATGCTTTGTAGAGTATGTTAAGGAGTTGTGGGTGCATTGAAAATGGTGGCTGTCTCCGGGAGACCTCCAAACAGGAGCGGATTGACTTATTCTCTAGGGTACCAGATGGCAGGACAAGCAGGAATGGGTCGAAGCTTGTTAAAATGAGGTCCAACCTAGAAGTAAAGAAATTGTCAGTGAAAGCAATTATATTATATATATATATATTATATTTATTACATTTTTATACCGCCCTCTCTCCCGAAGGACTCGGGGCGGTGAACAGCCAAGATTAAAAAACATACAATATAAACATTAAAATACATTTAAAACAAAATTAAATCCAAAATGGCTCCCCAATTTAAAACGCCTTACCCATAACCCTATAATTAAAACAAATTTAAAATTTCCACATTTAAAAGGGGGAAGATTTAGGCCAGGCCAGCTTGATGAAATAGAAGAGTCTTAAGTGCGCGGCGGAAGATGCGCAGATTAATTAATTAATGCAATAGCTTGCCTCCAGGTTTTGTGGGTGCTCCATCACTGGAGGTTTTCAAGAATAGGCTGAATAACCATTTGAGTGGGATGGTATAAAGCTCCTGTCTTGAGCAGTAGGTTGGAGCAGACTCAGGCTCAACCCATCCAAGACTGTGTGGCTGTGGTGTCCGACATCCCAATATAGTCAGTTGGTGCCATCACTGACTATTGGGGGCAAGTCATTGGCCCCCACGGAGAGGGCTCGCAACTTGGGGGTCCTCCTGGACTCACAGCTGTCTTTAGAAGAGCACTTGACAGCTGTGGCCGGGAGGGCGTTTTATCAGGTTTGCCTGATTCACCAGTTACGTCCCTTTCTGGATCGGGACTCGTTTAAATACAGTCATTCATGCCCTCATCACTTCCCGCCTGGACTACTGTAATGCTCTCTACATGGGGCTCCCCTTGAGGAGCACCCGGAGGCTCCAGCTGATCCAGAATGCGGCTGTGCGGGTGGTTATGGGTGATTATGGGAGCGACGGGGCGCTCCCATGTGACCCCCCCTCCTGCGCAAGCTGCACTGGCTTCCGGTGGTCTTCCAGGTGCGCTTCAAGGTTTTGGTTACCACCTTTAGAGCGCTCCATGGCTTAGGACCTGGTTATTTACGAGACCGCCTTCTGCCACCAGTAGCCTCTCACCGACCAGTACGCTCCGCCAGTCAAACAATGTCGACTGGCGGCCCCCAGGGGGAGAGCCTTCTCTCTGGGGGCACCCGCCATCTGGAACGAGCTCCCCCCGGAGATACGGAGGATCCCAGACCTGCACGCTTTCTGCTGTGCCATCAAAACATTTCTTTTCCAGCAGGCCGGCCTGGCCTAACCTCTCTTTTAAACTTTTTTAAAAATTTAAAAATTCTTCAATTTTAAATTTGTCTTATGAATTTGGGGTGTTTTAAATTTCGTTTTCCGGGCCAATTATTTAATTGTATTTTAATGTTTTTTTAACATTTGTATTATATGTATTTTATTTGGCTGTTCACTGCCCTGAGTCCTTCGGGAATAGGGCAGTATACAAATTCTATTATTATTATTATTATTGGATACTCTTTAGTGAGATTCATAGCCTTTGAGGCTGGTTAATAGCTCAGCAGCTCGAGTCCTAACCAAGGACCTAGGAACTGTTAAGGTATCGTCGGAGGATGTAAGCTGTTCCGAGTAAGGTGGTTTTTTGTAGAGTCAAAATGTTCAAGTCCGGCAAATTTAGAATTTCTAAATAGCGGGGTAGCCCTTTGGGTATTGCTCCAAGGGCTCCAATTACAATCGGGACAACATACGATTTCTTTTTCCTCAGTCGCTCAACTTCAATTTGCAAATCCCGGTACTTTATGATTTTTTCTTGCTGCTTATCTTCAATCCGTGCATCACCAGGTATTGCAATGTCAATGAACCATACTTTTTTCTTTTCAACTATTGTTATGTCAGGTGTGTTGTGGACCAAGTGCCTGTCAGTCTGAATCCTAAAGTCCCATAGGATCTTGAGTTTCTCATTCTCTAAAACTTTCTCAACCTGATGTTCCCAGTGGTTTTTGCTGTACTCAAATCCAAACTTCTGGCACAATTTCCAGTGAATGATCTTAGCAACCCGGTCATGGCGTTGTAGGTAGTCAGTTTGTGAAATTTTGCTGTACCCACTGATCAGGTGGTCGACTGTCTCATCTTTCTCATTGCAGAGGCGGCATTTGCTGTTGGTGGTGACATGTTGAATTTTTGCCTTCATGCAGTTTGTGGCTAGGGCTTGTTCTTGAGCTGCCAAAATAAAGCTTTCTGTTTCTTTTTTCAGTACTCCTGATCTTAACCAGTTCCAAGTTAGTTTCTGATCAGCTTTGCCTTCAATACTTTTCAAGTATTGGCCATGCAGAGCTTTGTGTTTCCAATTTTCAGCTCGCTGCTCAATTACTTCTTTCTTATATTCTGCTTTTGTTTTAGTTGTCTTTAAAAGGCCTCCTTTATTTACTTCCTTAATCATTGGTTCTTCACTTTTCTGGATGTAATCATTCAAGCTGCATTTTTCTTCTTCCACAGCCTGCTTTACTTGTAGGAGTCCTCGACCACCCTCTGCTCTTGGTAAATATAATCGGTCAACATCACTTTTAGGGTGCAAGGCATGATTCATTGTCATAAGCTTCCTTGTTTTTCTGTCCAAATTGTCTAACTCCATCTGGGTCCAGTCAATTATTCCTGCAGAGTATCTAATCACAGGTATAGCCCAGGTATTTATGGCTTTTATGATGTTTCCTCCACTCAATTTGGACATTAATATCTTACGAATTCGCCGAATATACTTGGCTGAAGTTAATTCCTTGACTTTATTATGCATTAAGTCAGAGGCTTCTAAAATTCCCAAGTACTTGTAGCCTTCTTCTGATTTTACTGCCTTTATCATTTCTTCATTCTCTAGTTCTATTCCATCCTCTTCTATGATTTTGCCTGATTTGGTTGCTATTGTTGCACATTTGTCAATTCCAAACTGCATACCAATGTCTTGGCTGAATTCTTTTGTGTTTTCAATTAATAAATTCAGTTCAGCTTTTGTTTTACCAAACAGCTTCAAATCATCCATGTACATCAAGTGCGAGATTTTCAGTCCTTTCTTTGCAAGTTCGTATCCACAGTTCATCTTCTTCAAAATGATTGTCAGTGGTAGCATTGAGAGTATAAAAAGTAGGGGTGAAAGGGAATCGCCCTGGAAAATGCCTCGTTTAATTTCAACTTCACCCAGTTCTTCTTCATTAGCCATAAGTTTCGTTTTCCAGAGGTTCATTGAAGATTCCATGAATTTTTGTATGTTGCTGCTGATGCCTAATATTTCCAGGCATTTCTTGATCCAGCTATGGGGAACTGAATCAAATGCTTTCTTATAGTCTATCCAAGCCATGAACAGGTTGGTTCGTCTTTTCTTTGAGTTTTTTAGGATTAGCTTGTCGATCAGCAATTGATCCTTTGTTCCTCTTGAATTTTTGCAGCATCCTTTCTGTTCTACAGGAAGCAAGTTATTTCTTTCCAGGTATCCATAGATTTGGTTTGCAATGATACCAGTAAGAAGCTTGTATGTTGTTGGCAAACAGGTGATTGGCCTATAGTTTCCAGGGTCCTTTCCTTTTTCTTTATCTTTTTGGATCAAAAATGTCCTTCCAGTTGTCATCCATTCATCATTTTCAGGTGTTTTTAGGATCTGGTTCATCTGGGTTGCTAATCTTTTGTGCAGACTTGTAAGTGCCTTTAACCAGAAGCCATGCAGCTCATCCGGTCCAGGTGCACTCCAGTTCTTCACTTTTCTTGACTGTCTTTGCACCATTGCTTTTGTTATTTTCACGTCTTCCATTTTATGCACTTTAATAGAGTCCTCAACCTGTTTGATCCATTTTGCATTTCTGTTGTGCTTCTTGTTGTTTTCCCACAAATTCTTCCAGAATTTCAGAGCTTTCTCTTTATCAGGCTTTTCATTTGTTGTTACTCCGTTTCCATTTTCTAAACTCTTATAAAACTGGTGCTGATTTGCTCTGAACTGTGAGTTTTCCTTGAACTGAGTTACTCGGTTTTCATACCTTTTAATCTTTTCAGTGATGGCAACAACCCTCTGCTTCAGCTCTTCAATTACTACCGCAATCTCCTTATTCCTCAGATCGTATCTTGCTTCTAGGCTGCTTTTGACCTGCTTGTTCTTTAGCTGACCTTGCCTTAGGTTCTTCAAGTTGCTCAAATCTCCACGTACCTTTTTGATCTTCAATTCTAACCGAATTTTCCACTTAGGCTTCCCCTTCTTGCCTCTTTGGTTCTTTTGTATTTTCAACCCCAGTTCTTTGGTGGTTATGACGGCTGCTGCATACATCAGTTGGTTTGTTTCGGCTAATGTAGTGGTTCGAATAGTTTGCACAGCCTCATTGATCTTTATTATTATTATTATTATTATTATCCTTCAACCCTCTTTTTAAAAATTCATCTATCAAAGCCCATAAGTCCTCCAACTCCCTAGGAGTCTTTAAATAGATCCCCTAAGCTCTGCTGAAGATGTTTCCTAGCCTGATAACAAAACATTCAGAAACCAACCCACAAGCTCAGAGAACAAACCTTCACCTTCAGTCATTGAATAAAGTTTGGGTTTAGGCAGTTTAGCACCTAGCAGGAGTACTATGGAGCAGTTTTTTTTACTACCGGTTCTGTGGGCGTGGCTTATTTTGTGGGCGTGGCTTGATGATCATGTGACAATTCTTTAGGATTTAGCAGAGATACTGGTCTACCAGGCTTTTAACTGCTTGCAGATCTGTACTGGTCATTTGTTTTTGGAGGCACTGGTCTACCCATTTATTTTTGCAGGCACCAGTCTACCCATTTATTTTTGCAGGTACCGGTCTACTAATTTGTTTTCTTTTAACACTGATCAGCTGTAGGGCAGCCCTTTGAAGCCCCTGGGCAAGAGTTTAAACAGTTTTTTTTCACTCTAGCTGATAGCTGGTTCTCAGGAGGCAGCAATAGATTGGGGGTGGGGCCAAATAAAAGGTAAGAATAATGCAGGGGTGGGGGGGACCAGAACCGGTTTGGTGACGTCATATCATCACTGCTACTGGCTTGGTGGAACCGGGCTGAACCAGGAGGAACCCACCACTGCTATGGAGCAGTCAGTTGGACAGTGGGGTGGGAGCTCATCTGAACCCTTATCACTAAACATGTCCTGCAAGTCCCAGTACTCCTATGGAATTTGAGGGTCAGCCTTCTTTTGCTCTTGCATTACATTCCCCATCTCCTGCCTCAGCTTTGGGGTCCCTGGGTCCCTTCCCCAGCACTCCTTTTGCTTTAGTCCTCTGGAATTTAAACAGCTATAGTACCTCCTCCAGTTCACTTAGGGGTTCCATTTCCTTAGGCATGCTAATCCTAGAACCGAGAACCAGGGGTCTCTCTACACCCAGCGCTACGATGAAACTGTGTGCCCCCCCCTCTGCATTTCTATCAGCTCAGTGATCAATGTCACTGCAATACCCTCTGCTACAGATCTACCCAATGGCAAAATGGCACCAGCACCTTGAGTGGTCAAAGTCTCATCCCCAGCTGCTCAACCAGGGCAGGGTTGTCTAGGCACTTGGTGCACCCTAAGTCCAGAAGGGCCACTAAATTGGCTTTTTGTCCTGAGGATTGGACTACAAGTTCAATGCGGACTGTCACCAGAGTGATTGGGCCACTTACAAGGGAATTGAGTCAGTGTCACACTCCCCAGGATCTCCGCTGGGCTAGTCGGAGTTCTCTCATCACCTTTCCAGGGGATGGGGTGAACTCTATGACCTCCACTCTTTCCAGGGCTGTTTTGTAAGCTCATGGTGGCAGTTTGGTGGGCTTCTTGATAAAAACCCAGGGTCCTCTTTGGGCAGGATGATTGAATTTCCATTTGGCGGCATAGTGTTCTTCCTTCTCACACTTGAAGCAGGCAGTGGAACATACCCACTGCTTAGAGAGGGCTGTAAAAGCACTATGAAGTGGTATATAAGTCTAAGCGCTTGTTGCTATTTCCACTTCTCCCATCCACTCGGAGAAATATTCTGGGAGGAGATCTGGACGAAGCCTCCCCCTCAATCTCCTCCTGATCACTCCATTGAGTCGACTGCTCAATGTAGTCAAAGTACGCTTATGCTGTTGCAACCATTTTTGCTTCTCGGCTTGCCAACTCCCTCGAGCCGACATCATGTGCATGGTCCCCGCGGTAGAAGTGATGTCTTCTGTGGGTTGACCACGATTATAGATTCTGCCTAATGTCAGACCTGCCCCAATCAGATCACTTAGGAATGAAAAACCCTTGAAGTTACTTTTATGAAGAGATGGTTGATGCAGTAAAGTCAGACAGAATCTGAGTTTCCCATGCATCAGTACAAAAGTATTTCCTTGATTCCCATCCCTTCCCCCCATCCCCAGTCCAAACCCAGCCAATGAGATGCTGCCAGGATATTTTGGGAATACTGAGGTGTTTGAGCTGGTAACTTACCACATTCAGAGAAAACGGCCTTGAAGATGGCTGGCATGGACTAGTGTCACGATGATCTGCTTTTCTTCAGTTGTCATTCTCCTCTCCTGAATTCCCACACAGCACGCATACAAGTTTATCGCGCTTTTCTCCCCTGCATCCCTCCCGCCTAGTCTTTTGATGGGAAACCTCCGAGATGCTCCCGCTGTAATACATCTGAGCTGTTTAAAGAGGATGTATAAAAGGGCTTTAACAAACTACAGTGAAACACTGGGTGAAATCCACATATGAGAGCATAGCCCATTGTCTCTCAGAGAGTTTGCAGTAGGTGTAGAAACATGGCTGTAACTCTCCCTTTATGTTCTTCTGAAGCAACACCACCCCCTTGACTTAGTCACTGGCATCCACTTGTATTACATAGGGCTCATCTGGGTCAGGGTGCTTTAGCACTGGTTCAACAACAAAAAGGCATTTGAGCTCCTTGAATGTGGCTTGGCATACCAGTGACCAGCTTAGGGGTTGGATGGGCTGGGGCTTAGGTTATTATTATTATTATTATTACTATTATTATTATTATTTATTCAATTTATATACCGCCTTTCTCCTATTGGACTCAGGGCGGTGCACAGCCAAGGATAAAAAACATACCAATACAAAATTTAAAATCAATTAAAAGAATTATACAGCTTTGGCCCACAATTTAAAACAATCCAATTAAAACCCAATTTACATTTAAAAAGCTAAAAAGAGCTAAAAAAAGGGGGGGGGGGTTCACGCCAGCCTTGCTTGATGGAAAAGTTTTTAGGGCACGGCGAAAGGCCTGGAGATCTGGTATCCTTCGTATCTCTGGGGGCAAATCGTTCCAGAGGGCAGGTGCTGCCACAGAGAAGGCCCTCCCCCTGGGGGTCGCCAGCTGACATTGCCTGGCTGACGGCACCCTGAGAAGTCCCTCTCTGTGGGAGCGTATTGGTCGGTGGGAGGCTATCGGCAGAAGGCGGTCTCGCAAATACCCAGGTCCGATGCCATGGAGATTCCCATTTGGTTTTCAACAAGTTCGTGATTGGAAGGACTTGGAAGAGATTGGAAGAGATTACAGCCTCTCTCCCCACTCAACGACCAGTTGTTAAATGTGCCTGGATTTCCCATTGATTTTGCTTGTCAGAAGGTTGCAAAAGGTGATCACATGATATGGGACACTGCAACCATCTTAAATATGAGTCAGTTGCCAAGTGTCTGAATTTTGATTAGGTGACAATGGGGATGCTGCAATTGCAAGCCTGAAAAAATGGTCGTGTCACTTTTTTTCAGTGCCATTGTAACTTCATATGGTCATTAAATGAACTGTTGAGTTGAGGACTGCCTGTACCGATTTTCTAAGTTGCCTCTAAATTCACAGAATCACAGCATCATAGAATTGGAAGGGACATTGGAGTCTTCCAACCTAACCCCCTGCTCAAGGCAAGTGGGGGCACCCGCCATCTGGAACCAGCTCCCCCCGGAGATACGGAGGATCCCAGACCTGCGCGCTTTCCGCCGTGCCATCAAAACATTTCTTTTCCAGCAGGCCGGCCTGGCCTAACCTCTCTTTTAAACTTTTTAAAATTTCTAAATTTTAAATTTGTCTTATGAATTTGGGGTGTTTTAAATTTCGTTTTCCGGGCCAATTATTTAATTGTATTTTAAATGGTTTTTTAACATTTGTATTATACGTATTTTATTTGGCTGTTCACCACCCTGAGTCCTTCAGGAGTAGGGCGGTATACAAATTTAATAAATAAATAAATAAATAATAAATAATAATAAATGACTGTCCAGTCTATTCTTAAAAACCTCCAGTGATAGAGCACCCACAAGCCCAGAAGGCAAGCTATTCCATTGATGAATTGCTCTCACTGTCAGAAAATATCTCCTTAGTTCTTGGTTGGAGCAAACATCCACCCATTACTTCTTGTCCTGCTCTGGTGCCCTAAAGCAGGGGGTCCCCAACCCCCAGGCCACACAAAATTGGGCTGCGGGGAAGGTGAACCGGCAACCACAAGCACGCACACTGGCTTGACACTTGCACGAGTGGAGCTGCAAGTGCATCCACATACGTGCAAGCCAAGTGGCCCAATTCCCCTCTCCCCACCCCCACAGGTAGGCCACCAAGCCGCAAAGGTTGGGGACTGCTGCCCTAGAGATTAAGTCAATCCCCTCTTCTTTGTGACAGATGCTCAAGTACTGGAAGACAGCTATCATACAGTCATTGCCTAGATCAGGTATCGGCAACCCGCAGCTCCGGAGCCACATGTGGCTCTTTGACCCCACTCCTGCGGCTTCCTGCTGACCCGGTTGCACGACCTGCTCTCTGTCCCAAGATTCTGGCCCAATCCCGCCATGGCCGATGCCAACCTCTCTAAGACAAGGGCTGGCGCAGTGGGAATGGGATCCGGGAGGAGGGCACGATGGAAAGGGGGCAGGCCCGCAGCTGAGCAAGCACAAGCCGTGGTGGTGGTTTTCCTGAAGACAACCTTCCTTCTCATGTGACCCCCTGGCAGGCAGTTGCGGGGCTGGAAGGGTGGGGATACCTTCAAGCGAGTGGCCAGGCCCAGGCTCAGCCAAAGCACATCGAAGGTGCAGAGCAGAGGATTGATTGGCTGATGGGCGAGAGTCTTTGGCAAGGGCGCTCTGGCTTTCTCCAAGTCTGATTCCCGGGGTGGGCATGTGAGGTTCGGCGAGGCCAGCCGCCTTTTCCTGCTGCCCACCCCTGGGATCAGGCTCAGAGGAAGCTGGAGTGCCCTCACCAAAGATGCTCACCCATAACCCGGTCAACCCGCCCACTCTGTGCCTTCGCTGCGCTTTGGCTGAACTCGGCTGCTCACTTCAGACAGTATCCCCGCTTGTGCGTGAGAGAGGGTATCCTCGCTTGTGCGGGTGTGCATGAGAGAGAGAGAAATGAGAGAGACAAAAAGGGAGAAAAAGAGAAATAAGAAAATGATGGAGGGAGAGAATGAGAGAGAGGAAAAAGAGAAACAAGTAAGAGAGAGAGAGAGAAGGGGGAGAAAGAGAAATGAGAGAGCTGGAGGGAGAGAATGAGAGGGAAAAGAGATGGAAACAAATGAGATAGAGAAGGGGAAGAAAGAAAGAGAAGGGAGAGGGAGAGGGAGAGGAAAAAGAGAGAAAAACAGAAATGTGATGGAAAGAGAGAGGGAGGGAGAAATGAGAGAGAAAAGGAGAAAAAGTAATGAGAAAATGATGGGAGAGAAAGAGGAAAAAGAGAAAGAAATGGAAGAGAGAAGGGGAGAGAGAAATGAGAGCTAGAGAGAGAATGAGAGAGAGGGAAACAGGAGAGAGAGAAGGGGAGAGAAAGAAAGAAAAAGAGGGAGAGGAAAAATAGAAATGGGAGGGAGGGAGGGAGAGAGAGAGAGAGAGACCCATTTCCCACAGAAAACACCAGGAGCCACAAAACCTGGGTAGGCATGACTGGGGGGTCATGTGACTTGGTGGGAGTGACATTGAGTTGACCACACCCACCCAGGTTTTGTGGCTCCTGGTGTTTTCTGTGGGAAACGGGCCCAAATGGCTCTTCAAGTGTTTAAGGTTGTAGACCCCTGGCCTAGACATACCTAAGTCCTTTAACCCATCATCATATGGGTTGATGATGGGGGGAAGGGGGAGGGTTTGGCATGGGTGGCCTGGCTGAAGGGCCTTCAGATAAGCTGATGCAGGGCCTTGCGGCAGCTCTGCAGCCCATGCCTTGCTTTGTCCTCCATCAGCTCGCATCAGAGGGACAGAGAGTCAATTGAAATTGAAAAAATTAAATGTATCAGGAGGAGGGGAGGGAAATTGGAGGAGACAGATTGGTCATAGAGATGCAGAATGCATGAGAGACAGATTACAGGTAGCTGAACAATTGTAGTGTATTAGAAACCCACTGTGTGGAAATCAAGACTTGAGAAAAGGGATTTATGTTGCCTTTTTTATCATTAAATTTATTTATTATTAAAACTTGTTGCATATCTCAGTTTGAGGTGACTCTGAGCATCTTGCCTTGCCCTAATGTTCATAGCAATACTGACAATACTCATTTTTTCCCTTGTCAAAAGCTATTGAGGATTCTTATTCAATGCATTTTTAAAAATGAAACATTTTCCAGTGTACATTTTTTTCTCAAATTGCCATCACCAAGAGGGATGCAACAAATATGTCAGCAATATGGTGCTGCTACCACCCAGCAGCCATCAAAGCATAACAAGTGGGCACTTCAAAAAAAGAGAGATCCCAGCAGGAGTTACTAGTAAACTTGGAAATGCTGTGATCAAAACCAGAATCCCTTTTCTCCTCAACTCAATATTCCTACAGGTCTTCTCCATCAGGTTCATCTGCAAGGCAGAACAGCCTCTACATGTGAAATTTTACACTGCTTTTTTTCACTGGGCCTTGAGCCAACTCCCCACACCCGTCACCCATCGTACACTTGCATTTTGAAAATCTCCCGGGGGCAGCTGTCATTTTCAGTGCACCCACAATTCTTTACAGTGGTCTGCACAGGGTTAAGGTAGCAAAACAGAGCAGTTTCTCTCCCTCCAACATTACAATGATCCAAAAGCAGCCAACATTTTGGCCCTGAGGCAGTTGTGTCAAAATGGCAGCTGCTTCCACAAGTCCACCGCATGGCCCAGGGATGAATCCTGGGCACAATGAAAATAACAGTTGCTTCCATGACACAGTCATACCACCCAGGGATGAGTGGCTTGCCCATTTTTCCCAACATGAAGTTCACAGATCTTCAAAAGGTAAGGAGTCGTCGTCTGTGAGGCCTGTTGGAGTTAGAGTCAGGCCTAAGGACTGCAGGGACCGAGTGGGAGTAAAGCCTATTGGGACCCTGAGGGGCAGAGGGAAAATCCTGGGGGGACCCCACAGTTGGGGTAGGGGAGGATTTTGGAATCCTGGGACTGCGCTATGCCTCCAACTCTTGAGATAGTCATTTTTCTGCTAAACAATTCGCATATTTGTTTAACAGCTTTATCGGGAGAATGGGTGGGGTTAGTTAAGCAAAGCAGTCTTGTTTAATGGTCAGTGCAACATGCAACCATAATTGGCAGGCCCCACTAGAGTTGTACATCAATGACTACTTGTATGGTGGCTGGGGAATTGTGGTGCTCAAAATCTGAAGGACATTTAGGTAGAAGGCGGAAACTCCACCTGTGGGAATTCCATAATCAATATACAAAAAAACCCCACCCAAAAGCCTTTTTGAGGAATTCCACAACTTCTGCAAAAGGAAACAGGTAGTTAGCCTTTATCAAAGTAACATTTTCCATTTTTTTCTCTCCAATTATAGGTCTAATCTTGAGATGTGTTGGCTAAAAAGCATTAGGCCAGAATTCAAAGAGTCCATTTCTCACCTACACTCCCAATGGGAAATCAGAAATGAAATTCAAGCCTTCTCTAAACTCAGCTACTTTTGCCTCATCTACTCATCTACTAAGCTTCTTCCTCCTGATGCTCCAAAAGCGGAGCGGTGAGAAAAACTGAATGAGACAAGCGCACCCTGCTCAGTTTCGCTGAGTCCCTGAAGCTGCCTGCTCAGGAAACTGGATCCGCTTTTGGAGTGTCTGGCAGACTTGGTGAGCCTGAAGGAGCACGAGGCTGTACGCCCGGAGGCTTCTCTTCTCCATGCTAAAAGCTCTTGCAAATGGACGGAAGGCTTCGGGGGAGTGACCTCATGTTGCTTAAGGGTTTTAATCCCTTTGCAAAAGCTTTGGGTGAGAAGCCTGAAGGAACACAAAACTACACCCCAAAGGCTTCCCTTCTCTCTTGCATGAGTGGAGGTGTGTGTGCATACCCACATGTGCCAGCTCACCAATCGCAGGTCCTGATTCCTCTCTCCCCAGCGCCGGGCCACCAAGTTGCAAAGGTTGGGGACTACTCCTCTGGTGTACCACCAGGTCAGAATTCTGACTGAAACTTCTCCCACACTCTGGACACTCATACGGTTGCCCACCCGTGAGTCCACTGGTGTATCACCAGGTTGGCATTTCGTCTGAAACAATTCCCATAATCAGGACATTAATACAGTTTCTCCCTGATGTGAGTCTCCCTGATGTAGTCTATCATCAAGTTAGAATTATGAGTGAAACTTATCCCACACACTGGAGACTTATGGTTTCTCTCCAGTGGTGTTTCAGCAGCTTAGAATGCTGAGTTTTCCCGCACTTTAGAATCTCATGTCATTTGTCTACTTGTGAGTTTTCTGGTGTATCACCAGGTTGGAATTCTGACTGAAACTTTTCCCACACTCTGAACACTCATATGGTTTCTCTCCTGTGTGAGTCCTCTGGTGTGTCACCAGGCTGGAATTCTGACTAAACCTTTTCCCACATTCTGGACAGTGATACGGTTTTTCTCCTGTGTGAGTCCTCTGGTGTGTCACTAGGCTGGAATTCTGACTGAAACTTTTCCCACAGTCAGGACAATCATACAGTTTCTCTCCTATATGAATCCTCTGATGGATTACCAGGTGGGAATTCTGACTGAAACTTTTCCAACAATCTGGACACTTATAAGGTTTCTCTCCTGTGTGAGTCCTCTGGTGTGTCACTAGGCTGGAATTCTTACTGAAACTTTTCCCACAGTCTGGACACTCATACGGTTTTTCTCCTGTGTGAGTCCTCTGGTGTGTCACTAGGCTGGAATTCTTACTGAAACTTTTTCCACACTCTGGACACTCGTATGGTTTTTCTCCTGTGTGAGTCCTCTGGTGGATTACCAGGCTGGAATTATACATGAATTTTTTCCCACACTCAGGACATTCATACGGGTTTTCCTTGTTATGAGTCCTCTGGTGTACCACCATGCTGGAATTCTGACTGAAACATTTTCCACTGTCTGGACACTCATACAGTTTCTCTCCTGTGTGAGTCCTCTGGTGTGTCACTAGGCTGGAATTCTGACTGAAACTTTTCCCACACTCTGGATACTCATATCGTTTATCTCCTGTATGTGTCCTCTGATGTTTCATCTGCTTAGAACTGCTACTGAAACTTTTCCCACAATCTGGACACTGATACAGCTTCTTGCCTGTGTGAGTCCTCTGGTGTGTCATCAGGTGGGAATTCTGACTGAAACTTTTCCCACACTCCGGATATTTAAAGGGTTTCTCTCCTGTGTGAGTCCTCTGGTGACTTATGAGATGGGAGTTTCTAACGAATTTTTCCCCACAAACTGGACATTCACGCACTTTCTCCCTGGTGCGAGTCCTGTGATGTATCACCAAATTGCTGGCTTGCTAAGGTATTTACCAGAGTGAGCGCATTTGTAGGGCATCTGTCCTATATGTGTCCATCCATCAACAAGAAGAGAGCTATTCAGACTAAGTCTTTTGTCACATTTGTAGCATTTCCATGCTTTTCAAAGTAGTGCTTTTTCATTCAAGCTGTTTTTTTCCTCACAGGGTGAGGCCTGTTACTGTCTTTTCTATGTGGCTGTCTAATTGACTTTTTCTCCCCACCGACTTCCAGATATTTCCCTTTTTTTCTAAATAAAAAATAGTCTCCCTTGACTTTTCATGTAAGTTTTGTATACTCTACATTTCGAGCTTGAAATCCCTTCTTGATTTTCTCTCGTTTCTCTCTCATCAGCTGAGGAAGATGAAGAATTGTGTGGCTTTGTGTAGGAAATGAAAAATATCTTGATTTCTGGCTTGATTTTCTTTCTTTTTCAATGTTGCTTGTTATTTTATGTTGTCCAGAGTGCTCTTATTGCTATCTCTTTGTCTATAAGAGTCAAAAAAAAGTGTAACTTTAATTGTTTATAAAATGGTTACAGATGATGTGAAAAAAGGAAAAAAGTCTGCATTACAATGAATACCCAAACATATCACAATACAAGAATAACCTCTTACATTAATTATGATTCATTTGACACGTGGCAGACTACCAAGATTCGGTCATGAAATTCTCTTTTTGACTTGGGTCAGTAACAAATTCTTAGCAGTGCAAAGGGTTATTTATCATCAAATATATCTGGAAATGCTGGGGTTAGGTTATATAATTGCAGATATATGTGTACAGCAAGAAATACCAATAGACACACCTATGAAGGTATATATGTGGAAACTCCATGCGTTTTCAGTCTGTAAATTATCCCAAAATAATTACAATCAAAGTTTCTGAAATAATTTTAGAGATGTGAGGGCTTTAACTGATGATAAGCAAATCACTGTGGATTGTTAAAAGCCTTGGTGGCGCAGCAGACTAAAGTGCTATTAAGTAGCACCAGCTGCCTGCAATTACTGCAATTCAAATCTCACCAGGCTCAAGGTTGACTCAGCCTTCCATCCTTTCGAGTTAGGTAAAATGAGGACCCGGATTGTGGGGGCAATAAGCTGACTTTGTATAAAAAAGAACACTGCTTGGGGGGGCGAAAGCCCTACTAAGCAGGTATATACAAAAGTATGAAGGCTATTGCTTAACGCATTGTAAGCTGCCCTGAGTCTCCGGAGAAGGGCGGCATATAAATCGAACCATAAATAAATAAATTCCACATGACTGTGACTTCCAATTTGCTGCTGACATCTACACTGATTTTGCTTGTCAGAAATTAACCAGGAAGGTCACAAATGGGGATCTTGATTATAGAATACTGCAACCATTGTAAATGTGAGTTGCAGTTGCTGCAACTTGAAACTCGGGGAACAAATAGTAAGCGAGGACTGCCTATATACAATGGAACATCCCAAAGGCCTTCAATAACTATTTTTCTAAAAAATTCTAAATTCTTAATGAGTGTATTTTATCCTCCTTATGTACACTGAGAGCATATACACCTAAGACAAATTCCTTCTGTGTCCAATCACACTTGGCCAATAAAGAATTCTATTCTATTCTATTCTATTCTATTCTATTCTATTCTATTCTATTCTATTCTATTCTATTCTATTCTATTCCCATTCCCATTCCCATTCCCATTCCATTTATCACAGAAGCCCCTTGATCTCTTTGTACAAAACAGCCGAGAGCTTCTTCTTTATACAGCCCATAAAAAAACTAAAATTAAAATTGAAAACCTTTGCAGACAGGGCTGTTCACTTACATGGGCAGAGAGAAACAGGGATGCAGCAGTCACCAAAAAGGGAATCTGGGCAGCTAAGAGAGGCAGATTCAGGTGCTGCATCTCCAAGCAAGCCCACCTGGACAGGGCTGCCCATTGGCCAAGCCCACCTGGATGCCTCTCAGGTCTCCATCACCCGCCATTGAGATGCCACTGGGCTCCTCCTAGCAGGGTTCCCGCCCTCGGAGGGAGCTCCTGCAGCCACGATCCCTCTCAGTCCAGATCCTCTTCCTCCCCTCCAGACCCTGGGAGGCGGATCCTCCCCAGCAGCCACAGGGGAATATGGGAACGGCGGTGCCCAACCTTCTCAACACCAGGCGGCCTCACCCTGGGAGCCGATCTGCACCAAATGTTGGGCTGTGGGGAAGGAGAAGGGCTCGGAGGGAGGATTTTAAAGGGACCGGAGAGCCGTTTGCAGAAGCAGCAACCGAGGAGGAGGAGGAGGAGAAGCGGCGGCGCAGAGGTTCCCACGGAGCAGAAAAGCTTGCAAGGAAAGGCGGAGGGTCGGAAGGGGAGGGGGCGCAACTGGGGAAACCCCCACCTCGCTCTCCTTCCCTCCCCCAAGGAATCCCTCCTCCCTTCCCGCACCTGGGGATCCCCCCCTCCTCCCCTCTCCTGGTCCCCTCCCCCTCGCCCACCTGGCGCCCCTCCCCGAGAGGGGATCCCCGCAGCCCTGGCTTAAAAGCCGTCGGGAGACCAGAAAGGGGGGCAAGGAGGGGCCTGAAACTGGCTCCCATCCCCGCTTTCCCCCTTTTTTGCCTCCTCTCTAGTCGCAAAAGCTCTGTGCGTTTAACTCCTTCACTGAAGCTCTGCAGGGAGGGGGGACTGCAAACAATGCCAAAGACAGCCACCCCCAAGGAAAGCCCAAACCCAAGCAATGCCAAAGTCCCCCAACCCGGAGAGCAAAAGATCTACACCCGTCAAGGGAAGGCCAAAAGACCCAAAACAAGGGCCCAGATTAAGAAAAAGATAGTTGCATGTGCTAATCTGCATCTCTAAATGCGAATTAGGAATTCATCGCTAATGAAGATGGGAAATAGAGTTTTTTGGGGTTTTTTTGTTTTTTTAAAATTTGATTTATATGCCGCCCTTCTCCGGAGACTCAGGGCAGCTTACAGTGCATTAAGCAATAGCTTTCATACTTTTGTATATTTATACAAAGTCAGCTTATTGCCCCCACAAACTGGGTCCTCAATTTACCCACCTTAGAAAGGATGGAAGGCTGAGTCGATCTTGAGCCTGGTGAGAACTGAACTCGCAGTAATTGCAGGCAGCTGGATGTTAAATGCTGCCTTAGGAGTGCTGCAGATGTTGCACTACAACTCCCACCATCCTTATGAGTGCATAAGGTTAGATATTGTATTCAGCAAATCGCAGTATCTTAATTCCGGGGTGAAGGATGGTGGGAGTTGTAGTCCAATGACATCTGCAAGAGGAGTCTGGTAGGGTCAGTCACTTTTCACTCATCCGTGTTTTGGGCTCTCATAGACTCACACGGCTCTCCTCCCAGAATTGTGGGGAATCCCTTGTTCTGAGTAGGAGGATCCACTTCCTGCCTTCAGTTTCCTCAGGGTTTTCATCTCTAAAATGAAGCTGCACCCAAAAACAATTTGATGCCCCCTTTCCACCAATAGAGTTACATGATCCCCAAGGATAAAATAAAATTAAGCAGAAGAGCCATCAGACACCCCAACAAAGCTCTACATCATAGTGCCAGCCTAAATGAGGGCATTTCATGCAACCTCCTTTCCTAACTGCTATTAGCATTTGCAGTAATTTTCAGAGATTTTTAATGGAAAGGGATCTTGAAAATCAAGGGGAAGGAACAAGGTATAGTGTTTCCTTCTTGTTTGATTGGCAGCGACATATTTACCTGTTTAGTGCTAAAGGAGGTTTCAAGCAGCTGTTACTTATTTTAATCTCTGTACCTGTTGGAACCTCTGTTTGGTTGTGTAGGAAGTTAGCACCCACCCCTTTCCTGGAAGAATGAAATATTTTAGGAAATATTAAAAAGGCAGAATATTATATTTCCCTGGATGAGAAATGGAGAAACATGTTTTAAAGACAATGCAGCTTCCTGCCTCCTCCCCCCCCCCATACACACCTTTGTTAATGGGCCAGAGGCAGAAACTCAGTCCTTTATCAAAGGACCATAATCTGCAAAACAATAGGACCCATCTAGGACAGAAACTCACCAGATGGCACCTGGAAAGATTACATCAGCCAGCAAGGCTAGCTAAGACCCCCACCGCTTGGGAGTCTGACAACCAATCAGGATACTCTTTCGGGGCCCCACAAAGTTCAAAGCCAGAGAGAGCATAAAACCGGGGGACTCGCTGTATCTCTCCCCTTTTTTGTTCAGAAACTCAAGCCATGTGATCCTGTCCACCATTAAACCATCTTTCCAAGCAGTCTCCATGTTTCCAGTGTCTTTTTCCCTACTTGGAGCTGAACCCAGAAGGATATTTCTTCCAACAGTTGCTAATAGACTTCACTGAAGCTCCCTACTGTTTATAGTTTGGAGTCTCACAAAGACAAGCCTTGAGAAGTACCTGGCCCTCAGGATTTCTGTTGACAGCTTGTTGGTAATTTTGGAACTCTACTCCTGCCAAACGTGGGTTTTGAAAAGTATCTTTGGGGGAGCAGCTTGAGTGCTACATCTAAAATATCCAGTTTGCTCATACTTGACTTAGATGAAGAGATTGAAAGGGAACTCATCAAATTTTCAGACAACACCCAGTTGAGGGGAATAGCCAACACTTTACAGGGGTGTCAAACTGGCAGCCCATTAGCCAGATGCGTCACGTACAGACCACGCCTATCCCGGCTCCTCAAAGGGAAAAAATGTGATACGTCGCGATACATCACATCATCGAGTTTGACACCCGTGCTTTAGAAGATAAGCCAAAGATTCAGAAAGATCTTGATACATGTGAGCACTGGGCCCTTTCCAGCAAAATGCAATTCAGTGGTGAGAAAAATAAGGTCTTACACTCAGGGAAGAAAAGCTAAATGCACACCTGTAGAAGGGGTTGCACCTGGCTCTAGAGCAGTAACTGTGACAGGGATCTAGAAATGCTTAAATATGAGCTGGGGGTGTGATGTAATTGCCTAAAAAGCCAATGCAGTCCTAGTCTGCAGCATCAGAGGAATTGTGTCAAAACCACATGAAGTGTTAGTACTGTGTTATTGTATTAGTAAACTACACTTTGAAAAGTGTAAAAGGTGTTGAGACTCTAGAAAAAGTGCAGAGAAGAACAGCAAAGACATTTACACATTTCACTTGGCTCGGCTGCAAAGGTTGTTTGCTAGGACTCTGAAAATGACTTGATAGCATGTAATCAGTGAGAAGATCTGGCCAACGCCATAGTTTGAGATGGGACAAGCCTGTTTTTTGGCCTATCGCAAGATGGCAGTCAGATAGGCAGCATCTGGGAGTGGAAAGCCAACAGTACAATAGCGGCCTCTCTGGTTGATCTTAAAGGAGTTAAAACCATCGAGTGGTGTATTGCTAGAAAGGATGGAAGGTGAGGAGAAGCACAGAGGAACTTCCTTTTCCGGAAAGGAACAGGAGAGGAGAGTGGCGTGCAGAGAGGCTCTGTCGCTTATTCCAAGGATGGAAGCATCAGCTGGGAGGTGAGTTGAGGGCAGGTCGGAGGAGAATCCGGGAGCAACTCAGGCTGTTTGGTTCCCTCCATGGCCTGGAAGCAGAGAAACAACTAGAATGAGGAAGAACAGTTGGAAGGGATCCTTGAGGTCATCCAGTCCAGCCCCCTGCTCCAGCAGGAGACCTTATACGTTTGAGGCACATGGCTGTCCAGTCTCTTCCTGAAAGCCTCCAGAGATGGAGCAACCACAGCTTCTGCAGGCAAACTGTTTAATTCTTCTCATAGTCAGGAAACGTCTCCTTGTTTCCAGGTTGCTTTTCTCCTTGATTCGTTTCCATCCATTGTTTCCTGTTCTGACTTCAATTTGGAGTTGCACCAATTTGGGTTCGGCCAACCGGTGCACAGTTTTGAAGGTTGCAGCATCCCACACTCAGGATCCTCATTTGTGACCTTCCCAACTAGCTTCTGACGAGCAAAATCAGTGGGGATGCCAGCAGGAAGTTGCAAGTGACATTGCATTGGGAGGACCCTAGTGATGGAACAGGCCATCTGCTTCAGACCACCCAAGGCCTCCCCCGACCCACTGAAATACCTCATGCTCCCCACAATTGCTTCTCTGCCCCCCGCCCAACCTTCCCGTGCTGGGTCACTTACTTTGTGAAGATTTGTCTCCTCTCCAGTGTCTCTGTTTCTTCGCCTGCTCCCAGCGAGTGGTGTGAGCAGAAGGAGAGAAGGACGAGCGCTCCCTGCTTGGCTTCTCTGATCACTGAGCCTGCCAGCCAGTTCTGGAACAGTGGGCAGCCTCAGTGAGTCTCCTCCAAAGGCTTCCAACTCTCTGCGGAAAAGCGTTTGCATGAAGTGAGGTTTTGGGACAGTGAACTCGCATTGCTCCAAGCCCTTCAATAACATGCAACCATTTTTCCTGCAGAGACAGGAACCTTCTGGATGTCCTGATTCCGCAGGATGTCAGGCACCCCATTCTCTGCAAAAGTGGATGGATGCCTTGGTGGCGCAGGCTGACTAAGTGCTGTTAAAGTAGCACCAGCTGCCTGCAACTACTGCAAGTTCAAATCTCACCAGGCTCAAGGTTGACTCAGCCTTCCATCCTTTCGAGGTAGGTAAAATGAGGACCGGGATTGTGGGGGCAATAAGGTGACTTTGTAAAAAAAAAAAAAAAAAAAAACAAACCGCGGGGGGGGTGCGAAAGCCCTACTAAGCAGGTATATATAAAAGTATGAAGACTATTGCTTAACGCATTGTAAGCCTCCCTGAGTCTCCAGAGCAGGGCGGCATATAAATCGAACCAATAAATAAATAAATGCCTGAACTCACGTGAGACCGTGCACCGCAGAAGTTTCCAGTCTCTGTCAGGGCAACAAGTGTTTGACCGGCCCTGGGCGGGGGTGGGGGGGTGGGGGTTGGAAACGGAGCGAATTGACCAAGAAAAAGAGGACCTCTCAGAGCAGAAATGCTTTTTTCTCACCAGGATCCTTCACATCTTTCTGGGTACATTGATTCCAGGGGTGAAATCCAGCAGGTTCTAACAGATTCTGGAGAACCAGTAGCGGAAATTTTGAGCAGTTCGGAGAACCGGCAAATATCACCTTTGGCTGGTGCAGAATGGAGTGGGAATGGAGATTTTGCAATACCCTTCCCCCAGGAGTGGGAGGGAATGGAGATGTTCCTTCCTCTGGAGTGGGGTGGGAATGGAGATTTTGCAGTATCCTTCCCCTGCCACGCCCATCAAGTCACGCCCACAGAACCGGTAGTAAAAAAATTTGGATTTCACCACTGATTTCTCCCCCTTCTCCCCATTCTTCCAGTAAATGACATCCACTGCAAATGGCTTTTTTTTCCTGGGTGTAATACAAATAGTCCACCCTTACCATTTGCCTCATTTAGTAACCATTCAAGATTATGATGGTACAGGGGAAAAAAAGCTTTGCAAACAATCATTGTATTTTAAGCCATCAAATTGTCCCATGATCATCTGTTGGCCATTAGCATGCTTCCCAACCAGCAAAGCAAAGTTCATGGAGAAGAAATAAATCACTAGCAGTCCAGTGATGTCTCACTTAATGTCCATTTGACGACCATAAGCAAAGTGATGTCAAAAGCCTGTAGTACAGGCCTGATAAGAGCCTGTAGTACAGTGGACTAAAGCACTGTTATTAACATCTGCTGCTTGCAATTACTGCAAGTTCAAATCTCACCAGGCTCAAGGTTGACTCAGCCTTCCATCCTTTCAAAGGTAGGTGACATGAGGACCCAGATTGTGGGGGCAATAAGCTGACTTTGTATAAATATACAAAAGTATGAAGGCTATTGCTTAACGCATTGTAAGCCGCCCTGAGTCTCCGGAGAAGGGCGGCATATAAATTAAAGCCAAAAAAAAAACAAAAAAAACCCTGTTGCAAAATTGCCAGTCATAATTGTGATCACTAAGTGAGGACTTGCCGTGTTCATTTATCACAACTCTCCAGGCTTCTTCTTCCTACAGTTGATAGGGATGACATCAATGTGCAGTAGGGAGTCTCTGCATTGCTTTCCTATTAGACAGCTACTGTCAGACCTGCCTCAGTTAGATCCCTAAGGGAAGAAAGACCCTTGACTCTTAGAATTCAAAGAACTCTGGATTGAAAGCATTCCAAAGGGCAATTAAATGCTGTTTTCAATCATCATCTTCTTTCATTCTGACTCTGAAATATGCTTCTTGTCAGGGTGGATTTGATTTAAATCAAGTTTATTTAAATCACAATTTAAATCATGATTTAAATCACTAGTAAAAAGGCTTGATTTAAATCAACTCGATTTAAATCATAATTTTTAAAGAGCAACTGTCATCTCTGCTACTCCTTTGACCCACTGTTGACTCACCGATAGTCCCAGTGTTGCAGAATATACAGCCTCATGCTACATAACTAAGCTCCATTTCATGCTGAATAAACTAAATTATTTATGTATCTTAAATAGAAAACTATCTTACGATAGATTTTTACCCCAAAAGTTTTTTATTAAAATAAATTCAATAAAAATAAAAAAAATCCGATTTAAATAAAAAAAAATCTGATTTTTTGATTTTTTTTAAAAAAAAACATAGATTTTTATCCACCCTGCTTCTTGTAATCCAGTTTGATAAAAATCTTCCCTTTATTCTGTTATGTGTAATATTCATCTTAATTACAATTCCAATTACAATAATTGCTGTATTAAGAATGTGTATTGACCTAAGTCAACAAGAATTTCATGGTTGAATGCAAATGTAAACTTGGATCTCTGTAATCTTCAGTGTGACAGGTAAATCATAATTAATCTAAGGTTATTTTAGCATTGCGGCATATTTTCTTTTTGCCTTTAATGTACATGCTTTTCTTTTTTCACATGTTTTGCAACCATTTTATAAACAATTAAAAGTTACTCTTTTCTTTGAATCGTATAGACAAAGAAGATGGCAATAAGAGCACTCCGGACAATTGAGAATAACAAGCAACATTACAAAGGAAAGCCAATCAAGCCAGAAATCAAAATATTTTCCACCTCCTTCAGAAAACCACAAAATTCTCCTCCTTCCCCAGCAGGTGATGAAAAAGAGATTTCAAACTGAAAAGAGTAGAGTATGTGGAACACAAGGATACATTACAGGTAGTCCTCAACTTACAAAAGTACATTTAGTAACCTTTTGAAGTTACAGCGCCAATGAAAAAACGGACATGACCATTTTTCATACTTATGACTATTGAAGCATCACCATTGTCACATGATTTATATATGGATGCTTGGCAGCTAGCTCCCATTTATTACGGTTGCCGTGTTTTAGGGTCAGGTGATCCCCTTTTGCAGCTGCACAGATATGCCTATTGTGGGAAACGTGCAGATTTCAAATCACCTGAGTATGCACGAAATGATCCACATTGGAGAAAATCAATACTAATGTGGCCAAACTTTAGTCAGAACAGCTCCCTTGTTGCTCATGGAAGGACCCACATAGGAGAGAAGCCCTACAAGGGCTCCCAATGTAATGAGCTTGGCAACTTGGTGATACATTAGAGAACTCACACCAGGGAGAAACCGTTTGAATGCTCTGATTGTGGGAAATTTTGGTCTGAATTCTGGCCTGGTGATACACTAGAAAATGCACACAAAAAAGAAATCATATGAGTGTCCTGATTGTGGGAAAGGTTTCAGTCGTAATTCCGGCCTGGTGAAACACCAGAGGATTCACACAGGAGAAAAACCTTTTGAATGTCCTGATTGTGGGAAAAGTTTCAGTCGTAATTCCAGCCTGGTGAAACACCAGAGGACTCACACAGGAGAGAAACCCTTTGAATGTCCTGATTGTGGGAAAAGTTTCAGTCAGAATTTCAACCTGGTAATTCACCAGAGGACTCACACAGGAGAGAAACCCTTTGAATGTCCTATTTGTGGCAAAAGTTTCAGTCGGAATTCCAACATGCTGATACATCAGACGACTCACACAAGAAAGAAACGCTTTGAATGTCCTGATTGCGGGAAATGTCTCATTAAAAAATCCCAGCTTATCTATCACCAAAGGATTCACACAGGAGAGAAACCCTTTGAATGTGCTCTTTGTGGGAAAACTTTCCGTCAGAATTCCCACCTGCTGATACACCAGAGAGTTCACACAGGAGAAAAACCGTTTGAATGTGCTCTTTGTGGGAAAAGTTTCAGTGAGAATTCCAAGCTGGTGATACACCAGAGGACTCACACGGGAGAGAAACCATTTGAATGTGCTCTTTGTGGGAAAAGTTTCAGTCAGAGTTCCGGCCGGGCGAAACACCAGAGGATTCATACACGAATGAAATCATATCAGTGTCCATATTGTGGGGAAAGTTTCATGAGAAAATTCCAGCTCATAAGACACCAGAGGACACACACAGGAGACAAACCCTTTCCATGCCCTTTCTGTGGGAAAAGTTTCAGGTACAATTACAACCTGGTGATACATCAGAGAACTCACACGGGAGAGAAACCATTTGAATGTCCTGTTTGTGGAAAACGTTTCACCAGAGATTGTTACCTCGTGAAACACCAGAGGACTCACTCAGGAGAGAAACCCTTTGAATGTCCTGATTGTGAAAAACGTTTCTGTCACAAATCCAGCCTGATAATACACCAGAGAACACATACAGCAGAGAAACACTTTGAATGTCCTGATTGTGAAAAACATTTCCGTCACAAATCCAGCCTGATAATACACCAGAGAACACATACAGCAGAGAAACACTTTGAATGTCCTTATTGTGAAAAACGTTTCAGTCAAAGTTCCATCCTGTTGATACACCAGAAGACTCACACAGGAAGTAAACACTTTGATTGTCCTGTTTGTGGGAAAAGTTTCATTAAAAAATACCAGCTCACAAGGCACCAGAAGATACACACAGGAGATAAACCTTTTGAATGTCCTGATTGTGGCAAATGTTTCAGTAAGAATTCCTACCTGGTGATACACCAAAGGACTCACACAGGAGGGAAACACTTTAATTGTCCTGATTGTGGGAAAAGTTTCATTAGAAAATACCAGCTTACTATGCACCAGTGGATCCACACAGGATATAAACCTTTTGAATGTCCTGTTTGTGGGAAAGGTTTCAGTTATACTTCGAGCCTGGTGACACACCAGAGGACTCACACAGGAGAGAAACCGTATGAGTGTCCTGTTTGTGGCAAAAGTTTCAGTCAGCATTCAAACATGGTGGTACACCAGAGGACTCACACAAGAGAGAGACCACGTTAGTGTCCTGTTTGTGGAAATGTTTCAGTCAGAATTCCAACATGGTGATTCACCAGAGGACTCACACAGGAGAGAAACACTTTGAATGCCCTGATTGTGGGAAAAGATTCATTAGAAATGTCCATCTCATGTAAGGTGACCAGGTTTTAACATTGGTAAAGAGGGACACCATTGTGGGCGTGGCTTATTTCGTGGGCATGGCTTGGAGGTCATGTGACTGGGTGGGTGTGGCTATGTGTATAGGGGCTACTCAGAGGGCTGAAAAAAGTCATTTCTGACAGGTCCTCGCACTTTTGACTGGTCCTCACACTTATGACCATCCTCACATTTATGCCCGTGAAGCATTCTTAACAACCATGTCACTCATTTCACAACTGCTTCTCTTCACCATGGTGATAAGATAGGGCAAAAAACATAAAATGTGAGGACAGTCGTAAGTTTGAGGACTGGTCAAAAGTGCGAGGACCAGTCAAAAATAACTTTTTCAGCCCTCTGAGTAGTCCATATGCACAAAAGGACTAACCAGAGGGCTGAAAAAAGTCATTTCTGACAGGTCCTTGCACTTTTGACTGGTCCTCACACTTATGACCATCCTCCCATTTATGCCCGTGCAGCATTCTTAACAACCATGTCACTCATTTCACAACTGCTTCTCTTCACTATGATGACAAGATAGGGCAAAAATGTAAAATGTGAGGACAGTCGTAAGTTCGAGGACTGGTCAAAAGTACGAGGACCAGTCAAAAATAACTTTTTCAGCCCTCTGAGTAGTCCATATGCATTAAAGGATACAGCAATAGAGAGGGATGAAGGAATGGAAATTAGAGTAGGAGTGAGGGTAAGAGAGGGAGGAAGAGAGGAGGAGGAGAAAGGAAGAGGAAGTAGGGAGGAGAAGAAGAGGGTGGGGGGAAGAGAAAGTAAGAAGGAAAGAAAAGAGAGAGGTGGTAGGTTTGAGGAGAAAGATTGCTGTACAATAAAAAAGATGAAAGGGAAGAAGCCAACCCCAAACAAATATAAAGATATTAAGATAAAGAATGAATTGTTAAACTTTAAAGAATAAAAGAGAACAAATATGAATAAATAGCAATAATTAGAAACACTCATACGAACATACAATGTATTTTCTTTGAACAGAATATTTGGCTGATTCACAAATTTAAACAGTGTTTAGTAATTTCAATTAAATTTACAATTTCTATATTTCCTTTTTGCCATATTTATTCCTCATCTATTTTTAAAAAAAAAAACAATATTACCCTTCATCCTCATCTCTAATCTTAATCAAATTCAATTTTTCCCTTCTATTCTATATTATACCCCTTCCCATTTTCATCTATTTTTATATCCATCCTCACATTGGTTAATTATGTAATTATGTAATACAGCTGTTTAATACAAATTCAACATTTTAATATAAATCAATTAGTTATATAACTATCTTTTTGTATATCAATATGAACATGAATATTCCAATTATTTCCATGCAATCCAATTTCTTACAAATCAATTAATTATATTTATCAATAATAATAAACCAAATAATTTCCCCCATATATTCATCCAAACCACAACTTAACCATTTCTGCTTTCAACACAATATGCAATTAATAGTATCTCGATTATTACAATTCCCTAGTTAAATAGAGTTTTTCTTTTGTGTTTTAAAATCTTGAACTCTCCTCCTAAATTTCCCATTGTTTGCAGTTTTGCACCTACCTTTTTTGGTGAGGAAAAAGAAAAAGAAATCTCTCTCTGCCTCATTTTGTCACGTTGCAGCAAAGACCCTGCTTTCGCTTTCACTTCTTCAGCATAGCTAGGGGGAAAAAATCTGCTCCAGGAACTCTTTACACTGATCACCTGTAGGGCGGCCCTTTGAAGCCCCGCGTCAAGAGTTTAAATAGTTTTTTTCCCTCTAGCCATCAGCTGGGACTCAGGAGGCAGCCAAGACTCAGGAGACAGAATGAAAAATCGGGACTTTTTTAAAATGCCGTGGGACACGGGACAAATTGCTAAAAATCGGGACTGTCCCGCCAAAATCGGGACGTCTGGTCACCTTAATCTCATGAGACACCAGAGGATACACACAGGAGAGAAAACCTTTGGATGTCCTGCTGTGGGAAACATTTCCATTTCAATTCAAACCTGGTGAAACACCATTGGACTCACACGGGAGAGGCCTTTCAAATGTCCAGTCTGTGGACAGTACTTCATATGTAAATCACTCCTTATTGCATATAAGAAAATCCACGAAAGTTGATGAGTTTAGAGAGGGGTTGAATTTCATTATTGATTTCCCATCAGCAGAAATTAACTGGGTCTTTCCTTTTGCAGAAATTGTAGAATTCCTCAAAAAGGCTTTTGGGTGGTGGTTTTTCTATATTGATTATGGAATTCCAACATGTGGAGATTCTGTCTTCTACCTTGTTGTCCTCCAGATTATGCAGTCCAGATTCCAGGATTGGAAAATCACTGCTGCAGAGAGCACACTTGCAGATATATGGTTCTCCTGAATAATCTAATTAAAAATCTTTAAAGCAACCCAAACATGCACAAAAATCCAACCACAGGGGGCGGGGATTGAAAGGAGGGGGAAAAATGACTTGGAGAGAAGAGAAATCTTAGAAATGTTGGAAGTCAAACATTTATTTAGATGCAAATTCTGGTGAGTTCTGCTTGTAGCGTAATCAAACTGCTGTTCTTTTGTTCTTTAGCATTGACAAGTTTTTCAGCATTGAGAAAATTTTCTTTATATAGACTGAACTGTTTTTCTTCAATATTGACTGTATCATTCTTTTTACCATTAACAGAGCATACTTACCCAGACATAATTGCAGAATGAATTAGATAAAGATGTGACTGCATGAATGTTTTTTTTCCCTCTTTCTCTAATGAAAGAAGTGCAGATCTCTTGCAAGGGTGCCTTTTTTTCTCTCTGCATATTTCTTTTATGTACACTGAGAGCATATGCACCAAAAACAAATTCCTTGTGTGTCACACTTGGCCAATAAAGAATTCAATTCAATTCAATTCAATTTGGATTCTAGTCTTTACTAACTAAATAATCATGAATGAATTTAATACAATTTTTAAAGATATATTGAATGATCCTGAGAAAACTGAGTGAACTTTTACTCTATAGTCTACATGGATACATTTATTTATTTATTTTTATTTGTCAAACACGTATAAGATTACAGATATAAGTTTAAACATGATTATGAATACAGGATAAAGATACGAATAAATGGGGACAGTAGGACAGGGACGTTAGTGTACTTATGCACGCCCCTTACAGACCCCTTAGGAATGGGGTGAGGTCAACAGTAGACAGTTTAAGGTTAAAGTTTTTGGGGTTTGGAGAAGTAACCACAGAGTCTGGTAGTGCACTCCAGGCATTGACCATTCTGTTGCTGAACTCATATTTTCTGCAATCGAGTTTGGAGCGGTTTACCTTAAGTTTGTATCTATTGTGTGCTCGTGTATTATTTTGGTTGAAGCTGAAGTAGTCATTGACAGGTAGGACGTTAAATAAAAGTATGACGTTAAATAAAGGGACCCATCTTTTTTCCCCCTGGAACAGCATTGGGCAGCCACCCTGGGTCAAGGCAATTAGATGAGCCCTCTTTTTAAATTTTTGCGTATCAAAGCCCGTAAATCCTCCATTTCCCTAGGAGTCATTGAATAGATCCCCTAAACTCCAAACACCCTCCAATCATCACCCTCTTTCATTCTGACTCTGAAATATGCTTTTATAGTCCAATTTGATAAAAATCTTCCCTTTTGCCAGGTATGCTACCATGTCCTTTGTTAGGGGCAGCACAGTGGTGTGATTCAAGTAATTTAATTCTCTGCCCTAATGATTTCTTCCAACAACCAGTTTGCCAAACTGCTCAGAAAGTTAACAACCGGTTCTCCCGAAGTGATGCGAACTGGCTGAATCCCACCACTGGGGCAGCAGGTATATATTTTGAACACACATACCATTTAGCCCTCTACAGCGTCTTTGGCATTTAGTCAAGCCAGCCACATGACCACGGAGATGTCTTCAGACAGCGCTGTCTCTTCGGCTTTGAAACGGAGATGAGCAGTGCCCCCTAGAGTCGGGAACGACTAGTACATATGTACCTAGTCTCCCCATAGGTGTTTCAGTGAGAATTCCAAGCTGGTGATACACCAGAGGACTCACACGGGAGATAAACCATTTGAATGTGCTCTTTGTGGGAAAAGTTTCAGTGGGGTGATATGATAGCAGTCTTTCAGTATTTGAAGGACTGACACAGAAAAGAGGAAGCATACAGCTAATCTTCACGAGCTAAGTACATATTTCACTGTTTCACTTGGCTCAGCTGCAAAGGTCGGTTGCTAGGAGACTGAAAATGATTGATACCACGTAATCAGTGGAAAGATCTGGCCAATGGCATCGGTAGAGAAGGGACAAGCCTGTTTTTTGGCCTCCCTATCAGATGCTTTAAGACTTGTGGACTTCAACTCCCAGAATTCTCCAGCCAGCATAGCTGCCAACTTTGGGGACCCCTGACGTAATCGGTGGGAAGATCTGGCCAATGCCATAGGTAGAGAAGGGACAAGCCTGTTTTTCAGCCTCCAATCGCGAGATGGCAGCATCTGTGCCTAGAAAACCAACAGTATAACAGCGTTCTCTGTGGTTGAGCTTAAAGGAGTTAAATCCATCAAGTACTTTATTGCTAGAAAGGATGGAAGGAGAGGAGAAGCACAGAGGAACTTCCTCTTCCGGAAAGGAACACGAGATTAGAGTGGAGTGCAGAGAGGCTCTCACGCTTCTTCCAAGTATGGAAGCATCAGCTGGGAGGTGAGTTGAGGGCAGGTCGGAGGGGAATCCGAGAGCAACTCAGGCTGTTTGGTTCCTTCCACGGCCTGGAAGCAGAGAAACAACTAGAATGAGGAATAACAGTTGGAAGGGATCTTTGAGGTCATCCAGTCCAGCCCCCTGCTCCAGCAGGAGACCTTATACATTTGAGGCACGTGGCTGTCCAGTCTCTTCCTGAAAGCCTCCAGAGATGGAACAACCACAACTTCTGCAGGCAAACCGGTTAATTGTTCTCACAGTCAGGAAACGTCTCCTTGTTTCCAGGTTGCTTCTCTCCTTGATTCGTTTCCATCCATTGTTTCCTGTTCTGACTTTAGATGCTCTGGAGAAGAGGTTGAGCCCCTCTTCTTTGCGGCAGCCCCTCAAATATTGGAAGACTGCTACCATTTCACCTCCCCTCCTCTTTCTCTTCTGTAGACTAGACATACCCAACTCCTGCAACCATCTTTTTATGTTTTAGCCTTGTTGGAAGAAATATCCTTCTGGGTTCAGTTCCAAGTGGGGAAAAAGACACTGGAAACATGGGGACTGCTTGAAAAGGTGGTTTAATGGTGGACAGGATCCCATGGTTTGAGTTCCTGAACAGAAAAGGGCCCAGATGTTGAGTGTGCCTTGGTTTTTATGCCCTCTCTGCGCTTTGAACTTCCTGGGGCCCCAAAAGAGTTTTCTGATTGGTTGTCAGACTCCCAGGGGGTGGGGGTCTTAGCCAGCCTTGTTGGTGATGTAATCTTCCCAGGTGCCATGTAGTGAGTTTCTGTTGCTAGATGGGTCCTATTGTGTTGCAGATGATGGTCCATTGAAAAAGATGTGGGGGGGAATTAGGTTTCTGCCTCTGGCCCATTGACAAAGGGGGGGGAGGGAGGAAGCTGAGAGCTGCTTTGTCTTTAAAATATGTTTCTCCATTTCTCATCCAGGGAAATATTTTAATATTTCCTAAAATATTTCATTCTTCTAGGAGAGGGGTGAGTGCTAACTTCCTACAGCCTCAAGCCCCCAAATATGTTGGTTGCCCTTTTATGTCTTCTGTCTTAGTATTTAGTCCAGTATAGCTGACCCTCTAATTCCATCCTGTATCTTTTGGGTGACAAAGATGTCAGGTTCCTCAGGGCCTCCTGCTTCAGCAAGGGATTGGACTGGAAGATTTCCAAGGTCCCTTTCAACTCTTTTGTTCTGTTATGGACTCTGTTATGTTTTCTTGACAATAATATTGGACTGCTCTGCCACTGTGTTTTTTTGATTTTTTACTTCCATGTCTAGCCCAACAAGCACGGTATTTTCTATTGGTGCCTTGGTGCCCCATCCATGTATTAACCAAGTTCAGCTAAAAAGGTCCTATTGAGGACCTTTTGGGATGTTCAGTTTGTATAGGTAGTCCTTGCTTACCATTTGTTTCATGAGCCTTCAAAGTTACTATGACCCTGCAATAGGAAATAAAGACCTGGTCCAGAAATCTGTATTAACAAGGTTCAACTAAAAAGGTCCTTGCATTTTTCCATTGATAGAACATTAATGTTCCATTTTTTCAAGTTCTTTATCCATTAAACTTTTATCTTTATATTCACTTCATTAGTCTTCTGTATTAAGATGTGTATCTTACTCCATCATTTCTTTGCTTTGTCAGATGTCCACCATAAATGATAAAAAAACTCTTCTTTATATTTCCAAAATTCATTGCCTTTATATTATTTCCTAACCATATCATACCATAAATAGTTGTGCCTTCAAAATCTAATTCATGGTCCTCTAGCTCAGGTAACCTCTTAATTTGGAGAGTCACCCACTCTTTTTGCCAGACAAAACAACAAGCATCAAAGTACAATTTCAAATCTGATAAACCCAAGCCTCCTCTTTCCTCAGCATCTTACAATAATTTATATTTAATTCTTGTTTTTTCCCTTGCAGTATATACTTAGAGATCTCCATCTGCCATTGTTTCAATGGAGTATCACAAGTATTGGTAAAGTCTGAAACAGAAAATCCATCTTTGGTAATTAGTGTGCTGGAGGCTAAAAAATACAAAGAATGGTTACAGGAATTGGGTATGTCTAGTCTAATGAGAAGGACCAGCAGAGACATGACAGCAGTGTTCCAGTATCTGAGGGGCTCCTATAAAGACCAAAGAATCAAAAGAAACAATGGATGGAAACTAACCAAAGAGAGAAGCAACTAGAACTAAAGAGAAAATTCCTAACGATTACAGCAATCAACCAATGGAATAGCTTGCCTTCAGAGGTTTTGGGTGTCCCATCATTGGAGGCTTTCAAAAAGAGATTTGACGGCCACTTGTCTGAAACGGTATAAGATCTATCGCTTGAGCAGAGATTTGGACTAGAAGACCTTCAAGGTCCCTTCCAACTCTATTTTTCTGTTATATTTCGTATTCATCTTAATTATAGCGATTCTATCCAATAATTGCTGTACTAAGAATGTGTATTGACCCAAGTCAACAAGAGAATTTAATGGTTGAATGCAAATGTGAACTTGGATCTTGGTAATTGCATGTATTAAATAAAACATAATTAATCTAAGATTATTTTACAATTGTGGCATGTTTGCTTTTTACCTTTAATGTACATGTTTTTCTTTTTTCACATCATCTGCAACCATTTTATAAACAATAAACATTACACTTTCCTTTGAGTCTTACAGACAAAGAAGACACCAGTAAGAGCACTCCCGACAACTGAGAATAACAAACAACGTTAAAGAAGGAAGCAAATCAAGCTAGAAATTGAAATATTTTCCATTTCCTTCAGAAAACCCCAGAGGCAATCAAGAACAAATTGGAAAAAGTAGAATATGCAGAACTCAAGGATACATTACAGGTAGTCATTGATTTACAACAATTCATTTAGTGACCATTCGAAGTTATGGTGGCACTGACTTATGACCATTTTTCACACTTATGACTATTTGCAGCATCCCCATGGTTTCGGTCAGAACTCAGGCCTGGTGATACGCTAGAGGATGCACACAAAAAAGAAAGCATGAGTGTCCTGATTGAAGGAAATGTTTCAGTGGGAATTCCAAGTTGGTGATACACCAGAGGATGTGCACAGGAGAGAATCCCTTTGAATGTCCTGATTGCGGGAAATGTTTGTTTAAAAAATTCCAGCTCATGAGTCACCAGAGGACACATACAGACAAACCATTTGAATGCCCTTTCTGTGGGAAAAGCTTTAGTCACAGTTGCCGCCTGGTGATACACCAGAGGACTCACACAGGAGAGAAACCCTTTGAATGTCCTGATTGTGGGAAATGTTTCAGTCAGAATTCCCAGCTGACGATACACCAGAGGATTCACACGGGAGAGAAACCCTTTCAATGCCCTGATTGTGGGAAATGTTTCATTAGAAAACCCCATCTTATGAATCACCAGAGGATTCACACAGGAGAGAAACCATTTGAATGTGCTCTTTGTGCGAAAACTTTCCGTCAGAATGCTCACCTGATGACACACCAGAGAGCTCACACGGGAGAGAAACCATTTGAATGTCCTGATTGTGATAAACGTTTCACTAACAATTCCAGCTTGGTAATACACCAGAGGACTCACACAGGAGAGAAACCCTTTGAATGTCCTGATTGTGGGAAATGTTTCATTAGAAAACCCCATCTTATGAATCACCAGAGGACTCACACAGGAGAGAAACCATTTGAATGTGCTCTTTGTGGAAAAAGTTTCAGACTAAATTCTCAATTGGTGATTCACCAGAGGACTCACACAGGAGAGAAACCATTTGAATGTGCTATTTGTGGGAAAAGTTTCAGTGAGAATTCCAAGCTGGTGATTCACCAGAGGACTCACACAGGAGAGAAACCATTTAAATGTGCTCTTTGTGGGAAAAGTTTCAGTCACAATTCCAATCTGGTGAAACACCGGAGGACTCATATTGGAGAGAAATCATATCAGTGTACATATTGTGAGAAAAGTTTCATTAAAAGATTGCAGCTCATGAGTCATCAGAGGACACACACAGATAAACCCTTTGAATGCTGTTTCTGTGGAAAAAGTTTTAGTCACAATTGCCGCCTGGTGATACACCAGAGGACTCATACAGGAGAAAAACCCTTTGAATGTCCTGATTGTGGGAAATGTTTCAGTGAGAATTCCAAGCTGGTGATACACCAGAAGACTCACACAGAAGACAAACCCTTTCAGTGTCCTGATTGTGGGAAATGTTTCATTACAAAACCGTATCTTATGACTCACCAGAGGACTCACACAGCAGAGAAATCCTTTGAATGTGCTCTTTGTGGGAAAACTTTCCGTCAGAATTCCCACCTGCTGATACACCAAAGGACTCACACAGGAGAGAAACCCTTTAAATGTCCTGATTGTGAAAAATATTTCAGTCACAATTCCAGCCTGATAATACACCAGAGGATTCACACAGGAGAGAAACCGTTTGAATGTCCTGTTTGTGGAAAATGTTTCATTAAAAATTACTACCTAGTGATACATCGGAGGACTCACACAGGAGAGAAACCTTTTGAATGTCCTGTTTGTGGAAAAAGTTTCATTAAAAATTACTACCTCGTGATACACCAGAGGACTCACACAGGAGAGAAACCCTTTGAATGTCCTGTTTGTGAAAAACGTTTTAGTCACAATTCCAACTTGCAAATACACAAGAGGACTCACATAGGACAGAAACTGTATTAGTGTCCTATTTGTGGCAAATATTTCAGTCACAATTCCAGTATGGTGATAGAGCAGAGGATATACACAGGAGAGAAACTCTCGGATGTCCTAATTGTGGGAAATATTTCCGTTTCAATTCAAACCTGGTGAAACACCAGAGGAACCACATGGGGGAAACATTTCAAATGTCCACTCTGTGGACAGTACTTTACGCCTAAATTACTTTTTATTGCATACAAGAAAATTCACATGAGGCAAAAATTGATGAGTTTGGAGAAGGCTTGAATGTCTGCCAGAGGCACACAATATGCATACAGGTTTATTGCCCATTTGTCGCCTGCATCCCTCCGGCCTAGACGTTTGATGGTAGGACGTTAGCAGGCAGCCATCTAGTGTGCTGTAGGGGTGAAGGTGTTGCTGGACTAGGAATGGGGACACCCAAGTCCCAGTCCCTCCTCAGCCATGAAAGGGCCCTCAGTGTCAGCCCCACTTGATAGACCAGTCCAAGAAATCAACTCTACAGGAAGTATCTAACACTTTTTTTAATTGAGACTGAATAATAAGAAAATCTTGCAAGTCTGGTTGTGTTGTGCCTCCCCTCCCCCACCATTTCTTTTGCTCCTGTGAATTAGGAAGGTATTTATCTGAGCCTGTTTGTAACATGATTTCTGTTGTGTACTTGAGATAAGCTGCATATCTCCCAAGGCCATCTTTTTACTCTCTGCCCGGGGTTGGGGAGGTGGGGTGGCGCTCTGGGCATATGACTGGGTAGTGGTGAAGGTACTGAATGAGCAGCAGGAAGCTGAGTGTGTACCCCACTCAGCCTTGGAAGGTCCCTAATGACTCTAGGTCCCTAGGGAGCTCCATTCACTAGCGAACCTCTGAGTTGCTCCTGCTACAATACATCTGAGCTTTTTAAAGTAAGAAAATATTCATAGTAAGCTGAATTGACCTTGAGTGGCTGCAGGGGGAAGAATCAGGCAGGAATTTCTGCACCAATGGGTCAAGGTTTTTTATATCTCCTGACTACCTCAGAGAGGATATAGTTGCCAACGTGACAAATATAGCAGGGGTGAAATGCTCCCGGTTCAGACCGGATCACCAGATTCGGTAGCAATGGCGGCGGGTGCTTCAGAGAACCGGTAGCAAAAATCCCTGCCCCCCCCCCCCGCCCCACCATGCCCAGCTGAGCCGTGTGATCATCAGAGGCTTTTTTTTTTACTTTTAAAAGCATTTTTTCTCCAACCTCTGCAGAGGTTGTAGAAAAATGCTTTTAAAAGGTTAAAAGCCTCTGATGATCCCAGCTGAGCAGCGCGATCGTCAGAGGCTTTTTTTTTTACTTTTAAAACCAATGCTTTTAAAAGTAAAAAAAAGATTGCGCGCCACAGCTGATCACCCCCCCTCATGCGCTGTTCTACTTACCGCATGCCTCCTCATGACATGGATTGCGTGTGCGCACCTCACATTTGGTGCATGGTGCGCCCTGCTCATGCGCAGCCAGCAAACCGGTAGTAAACCGGTTCAGATTTCACCACTGAAATATAATCACCCGGATGGGATGTTCAAAAATTATGCAACAATTTATATGGTGCCTGCTCATTTCTTTATCTGTCAACTATCCCATTATGCTAGCCAACAAAATAAATTCCTGAGACTTTTTTTTTTCCTCCAAGAGTATACGTTACTGAAAAGCCACATCGGTATTGAAATGGAAAAGCCAGTTCTAACATTTTGTGTGTGAAAATCATAAGATAAATAACTCTTTTCCCTTCTGGATCTCCCATTGCCCTTTGTACATCAATCAGTTGCACCTGAGTTGTTTTGAGAATGATCTGTCTGCCTCGGATGTTTCCCAGAGCTTGGGGGTTTGGAACTGTCTCGGGTTTCCAGATGGCACACTTGCATTCCAGATTTCCACTTCCAAACCACCCTCACATTCAATGCCTTCCCTCTCCCCTCCTGTTGTTGTCTGGTTGCGAGCAGGCTGCAAGTCAACCATGACATGCCAACCCTTCAGAAGGATTAATCCTACAAAGAGACAAACAGAAACATTATTCCTACACTAAGCTTTATACACAAACATCTTATCGGATCCTAGGGCACACCACAAAGTGGGCTTGCTTAGGAAATAAATCTGTATTGACCCAAATCACAGTGTTTTTGGCACTCTGGCAGCTCCACAATAAAGTCCATACATATCTCCCTCCAGGTAGCTGTGGGGCTGGCCACCATCTGTAGCGGTGCTGAAGCGCACACAGAACAGCTGGCTACATAGGCTTCTATGACAGGATAGTGGGGAATGGAAGGATTTATATTTCTTGCAGACAGCTGGTAATATGCATCTGGTCAGAGCTGAAGAAGATTCTTGGATGAGAAGCAAAACATCCAGTTGCTTCCTGAAAAAGCACCTTTGGGACAACCATGACGTGGATGACTGAGAATCTCTATAGACTTTTAGGCTTCTATGTTCTTCATTCATGGCCATCAAAACTGTCTCTTGATGAAAATATAATCCGGAAAATATTGGACTGTGCAGAGATGGATAGATTGACACTGAAAATAAAAGATAAAGGAGACACAGAATATTAATGTGGAATAGGTTTTATCAATGGTTAGAGATAAGAGGTAGAAATTAGATGAAGAAAGAGTATTGTTATGTTTAAGTAAAATGTGAACATTGTTTATAATTACAAGTATGCTAATATATTTAACAGGAACAGAAATAAGCAAAAATAATCAAATATGATTAGAATTATTTGGGGATTATTATTATTATCATCATCAGTATATGTGGGGGGGTTTTTTTCCTTTTTATAAAATTGTATGCCTGGACAATACACTGTATTCAAAGTACTTATATATAAATTAAAAAAAAATTGACAGAAAAAAAAGTCTCTTTACGAAGTGAAGGGTTTCCACAAATCCAAAATGGCTTTGCTGCAATATTAAAGTCCTCTGGCTTGCCAGGATGTATAGTTTGCTCCCCATCCAGGCCAGGCCATCTCTTAATAACAGCTCTCTCTTGTGTCATCTGCTGCCACTCAGGAAGAGAGCTATGGGGGCAAAATGCAGATCACATCATCAGAGGGACAGAGTGGTTGGACTGATGTTGGATTGAAATTGAAAAAAAAATTTATCAAGAGGAGGGAAGAGAAATTGGGGAAGACAGATTGGTCAGAGATGCTGAGTGCATGAGAGACAGATTACAGGTAGCTGAATAATTGTAGAATGTTAGAAACCCACTGTCTGGAGAGCAAGTGAGACTTGAGAAAAGGGCTTTATGTTGCCTTTTTATTATTAAATTTATTTATTATTAAAACTTGTTGCACATCTCGCAGTTTGAGGTGACTCTGAGCGTCTTGCCTTGCCCTAATGTTCATAGCAACACTGACAATACCCATTTTTTCCCTTGTCAAAAGCTACTGAAAATTCTTAATGCATTTTTAAAAATGAAACATTTTCCAGTCTACAATTTTTTCTCAA
The DNA here is from genome assembly GCA_022577455.1 of Arizona elegans. Classification (NCBI taxonomy): domain Eukaryota; kingdom Metazoa; phylum Chordata; class Lepidosauria; order Squamata; family Colubridae; genus Arizona; species Arizona elegans. The sequence continues at coordinate 8,782,050 of JAKOOJ010000012.1, forward strand.
ATTGCCACCACCAAGGGAGATGCAACAAATACGTCAGCAATATGGTGCTGCTATCACCCAGCAGCCATCAAAGGGTAACAATTGGGCACTTCCAAGAAAAAGAGTTCCTAGCAGGAGTTGGTAATAAACCTGGAGGTCCTGTGATCAAAGCCACGATCCCTTTTCTCCTCAACTCAATATCCCTACAGGTCTTCTCCATCAGGTTCATCTGCAAGGCAGAACAGCCTCTACATGTGAAATTTTACACTGCTTTTTTTCACTGGGCCTTGGGCCAACTCCCCACACCCGTCACCCATCGTACACTTGCATTTTGAAGATCTCCCGGGGGCAGCTGTCATTTTCAGTGCACTCACAATTCTTTACGGTGGTCTGCACAGGGTTAAGATAGCAAAACAGAGCAGTTTCTCCCCCTCCAACATTACAATGATCCAAAAGCAGCCGACATTTTGGCCCCGAGGCAGTTGTGTCACAATGGCAGCTGCTTCCACAAGCCCACCGCATGGTCCAGGGATGAATCCTGGGCACAATGAAAATAGCAGTTGCTTCCATGACACAGTCATACCACCCAGGGATGAGTGGCTTGCCCATTTTTCCCAACATGAGGTTTAGAGATCTTCAAAAGGTAAGGAGGTAGCGGCTGTGAGGTCTGTTGGCGTGGAAATCAGGCCTAAGGACTGCAGGCACCCAGTGGGAGTGAAAAAGCCTGTTGGGGAGGGAAAAGCTTGAGGGACCCCACAGTTGGGGTAGGGAGAAATTGTAATGAAAGCCTGGGACTGCATTATGCCTTCAACCCTGAAGTAGCCACTGTTCTGCTTAATGACTCGCAAATTTCTTTAATAGCTTCATCAGGAACAGAAGGGGTGCGGTGAGTTAAGCAAAGCAGTCTCGTTTAAGGGCCGTTGCAACATGCAACCACAATTGGTAGCCCCCATTACAGTTATATGTTGAGGACTACTTGTGTGGTGGCTGGGGAATTCTGGCACTCAAAATCTGGAGGACACCAAGGTAAAAGAAAGAAATTCCACCTGTGGGAATTCCATGATCAATATACAAAAAACACCACCCAAAAGACTTAGAGGGATTTCACACTTCTGCTGAAGGAAATATCCAGAAAAGGTCTGCTGATCTCCAGAAACAGGTACCATATTTTTCGGACCATAAGACACACTCCCCCGCCCCCCAAAAGTGGGTGGAAATGTCGGTGCATCTTATAGACCAAATATGGCCCTGTTTTTGCCCTCCTGAAACCCTTCTTGCACATCCAATTTTCGCCAAAAATGGGCTCCTTTTTCGCAGAAAAAGGGACACACAGAGGGTTTTGGAGGCCTGCAGAGTGCTCCTGGGGGACGGAGAGGCCAAAAACCGGATGCACAGAGGCCAAAAACTATTTTTTTTTTTTTGCTTGTTTCCCTCTTCGAAATCTAGGTGCGTCTTATACTCTGGTACATTTTATAATCCGAAAAATACGGTAGTTATCCTTTATCAAAGTAACATTTTCCATTTCTCTCTCTCCAGTTATAGGTCTAATCTTGAGATGTGTTGACTAAAAAGGCCAGAATTCAAAGAGTCAATTTCTTACCTACACTCCCAATGAGAAATCAGAAATGAAATTCAAGCCTTCTCTAAACTCATCTACTTTTGCCTCATGTGGATTTCCTTATGTGCAATAAGAAGTGATTTAGGCCTGAAGTATTGTCTGAGACTGGAGAGCTTTCTCTCCTGTATCTATCCTCTGGTAAAGCAGTCCCCAACCTCCAGGCTGCAGCCCACAGCAGGGCCATGGCCTATTTGGAACCAGTGAGAGTTCCAAATTTGTGAGAGGCGGGCCAGTGTATGTGCGCAGTTCCACTCACACAAGTGGTGCCCAAAAGACTTCTCTTCTGTGAATGGAATTGCGCGCGTGTGTATGCGTGTGTTGTGGCTCCGTTACCTGAGCCTGTGTCATTGGCAGGAGAGGACTCCGAGAGTGAAGGAGAGGAGTTGGCAAGGCCTCCCTCTCCAGGCCCCTCCTCTTTGGCAATTCCTTTGGTGTCCGCCAAAGGGCAAGAGATAGGGCCGGGGCCAAGCACGTCTACACAGCCACAGGTGGACAGTGATGAGAGTAATGAGTCTTGGCTGGATCCACGCCAGTGTTGCAGAGATAAGCACGCAACAGAAGAGGAGGCATGCCAGAGATTAGGCTGAGTCACTGGACCACACCCCACAGGGTATAAAAGGGAGCGTGGTGCCCAGTCAAGCCTTGTGACGAACAAAGCTGAAAGCTTCCACGCCATTCTGCATTGCTGGACTTTTGCTATAGACTTTGCTGGATTATATTTGGACTTGATTTACTCTGTAATTATTGAACATTTTACTTTGATGTACCAGAAGCGGAGAGACGTTATCTCTTCATGAGTAATAAACTCTTGGTAGGCAGCCGCTAGGTTGCTGCCAAGTTCCGTTATCATAAGGAAAAGGATTTTGTCGGCTGGTTTGGTTTTTAACTCTTGGACGTCTGTTGGTGTGTGTGCGTGTGGGATGGGGACAGAACAGCGTACTATCCCGCTGCTCGGGCAGCCTGAATCCTCTCTCTCCCCCAGCCAGGCTGCCAAGCTGCCTGCTCCCAGTGCTCCAAAATTGGAAAGGTGAGAGTAGAGGCTGAGTGAAACAAACTCACCCTGATCAGCTTTGCTGACTCTCGGAGGCTGCCTGCTCAGGACATCCAATCCGCTTTTGGAGTGTCAGGGCCGTACCCCCAAAGACTTTTTTCCCCTCTATGCCAGAAGCTTTTGCAAACAGATGAAAGGCACTCATGGTTTCCCTCACGTATGAGTCCCTATTGTGTCACCGGGTTGGAATTCTGCCTGAAACATTTCCTACAATTGGGACATTCATACAGTTTCTCCCTGATGTGGGCCCTCTAGTCTGTCACCAGGTTGGAATTATGAGTGAAAGTTTTCCCACACTCTGGAGACTCATATGGCTTCTCTTCAGTGTAAGTCCAGCAAAGGGGTGGGTTCTACTTACCTTTACTACCGGTTTGCAACCGGATCACAGTCAACACATTCAAAGGGTTTGTTTCCTGTGTGAATCCTCTAGTGTATCACTAGGTGGAAATTCTGACTGAAACTTTTCCCACAGTCAGCACATTCAAAGAATTTCTCTTTCTGAGTCCTCTGGTGACTCATGGGGTGGGAATTTCTAATGAAACTTTTCCCAAAAACGGACACTCATACACTTTCTCCTTGGTGTGGGTCTTGTGATGTATCACAAAGTTGCCGTACTTGCTAAAGCATTTATCACAGCGAGAACATTTGTAAGGCATCTGTCCTGTGTGTGTCTTTCCATGATCACAAGAGAACTGTTTAGACTAAACCTTTTGTCACATTTGTAGCATTTCTATGGCTTTTCGACAATGTAGATTCTCTCATGCATAATCAGTTGCGATGTACTATCTGTACTTTTCCCACAATAGGCACATCTATGGAGCTTATCCATCACTGATATTGATGTCAAAAATATGGAGAATCCCTTGTTTAGTTTGATTCTTTTTCGCTTCTTTTTCAGAACAGATATACAATCCGTAAAAGAACTGAAATTTAAATTGAATATGTTCTCAGACAGGGCTGTTCCCTTACATGGGCAGAGAGAAACAGGGATGCAGCAGTCACCAGAGAGGGAATCTGGGCAGGTAAGAGAGGCAGATTCAGGTGCTGCATCTCAAAGCAAGTCCACCTGGACAGGGCTGCCCATTGGCCAAGCTCACCTGGACGCCTCTCATGTCTCTGTCACCCTCGAGATGCCACTGGGCTCCTCCTAGCAGGGTTTTACGCCCTCGGAGGGAGCCCCTCCAGCCACGATCCCTCTGAGCCCAGATCCTCTTCCTCCCCACCAGACCCTGGGATGCGGATCCTCCCCAGCAGCCACAGGGGAACGTGGGAACAGCGGTGCCCAACCTTCCCCAACACCAGGCGGCCTCACCCTGGGAGCTGATCTGCACCAAATGTTGGGCTGGGGGGAAGGAAGAGGGGGGCTCGAAGGGAGGATTTTAAGGGGACTGGGAGCCGTTCGCAAAAGCAGCAACCGAGGAGGAGAAGCGGCGGCGCAGCAGTTCCCACGGAGCAGAAAACTTTGCAAAGAGAGTCGGAAGGGGAGGGGGTGCAACTGGGGATTCCCTCCTCCTCCTCCTCCTCCTCCCTGGTCCCCTCCCCCTCTTGGGGCATCTTTGCCCACCTACCGCCCCTCCCCGAGAGGGGAATCTCCGCAGCCCTGGCTTAAGAGACGTCGGGAGACCAAAGTCCTCGAACCGGGGACCGCAAAATAAATAAATAAATAAATAAATAAACAAACAAACAAACAAACAAACAAACAATTTTATTTCTATACCGCCCTTCTCCCGAAGGACTCAGGGCGGTGTACAGCCTATTAAAAACATAAGTTAAAATAGTTTAAAATTATTAAATGAATTTGGCTCAATTTAAAACCCCAGGAATTTAAAACCCAATTTAAAAATGTTATGTTGATAGCCCAGCCTGGCGGAACAACAGGGTCTTGAGTGCACAACGAAATACCTGGAGGTTGGAGATCTTACGCATTTCCAGGGGCAGTTCATTCCACAGGGCTGGGGCTCCCACAGAGGAGGCCCTCCCCCTGGGTGTCGCCAGCTGACATAACTTGGCTGATGGCACCCTGAGGAGTCCCTCTCTGTGGGACCGAACTGGCCGATGGGAGGCTATTGGTGGCAGAAGTCGGTCTCGAAGGTACCCGGGTCCCATGCCAAAAGACCACCATACCCACGGGAAGTCCAAAAGACCAAAAACAAGGGTCCAGATTAAGAATTAGGAATTCATCGCTATTGAAGAAAGGGAAAGTGCTACAGACTAAAACACCCATCATCCTTCACCCCGGGCATTAGATGTTGCGTTTTACACATCTCCCTATTTCACTTGATGCAGTTGGGTCTTCTGCTTTGAGACTTGGTCCCTTCCAGGGGTGAAATGCTCCCGGTTCGGACCGGATCACCTGATCCGGTAGCGATGGAGGCGGGTGATTCAGAGAACCGGTAGCAAAAATCCCTGCTCCCCCCACCCATTGCCCAGCTGAGCCACGCAATCATCAGAGGCTTTTTTTTTTAATTTTTAAAAGCATTTTTTCTACAACCTCTTTGGCTGAAAAAATGCTTTTAAAAGTAAAAAAAAAAAAGCCTCTTATGATCACGCGGCTCAGCTGGGATCATCAGAGGCTTTTTTTTTTAAAAAAAAAAAGAAAGCCTCTGCTGATCAGGCAAGTCAGGCTTTAAAAGCATTTTTTTACAACCTCTTCAGCCAAAGAAGTTGTAGAAAAAATGGTTTTAAAAGAAAAGAAAAAAAAGTTGGCCACGCCCACTCAGTCATATTACACACACCCCAAAGCCACGCCCACAGAACCGGTAGTAACAAATTTTACATTTCACCACTGGTCCCTTCCAACAACTCTGTAATTCTGTAAGAACTTCATGATGTTGCTCAGTATGTAGGTAATCTTCACAAGCTAAGTACACATTTCACTATTTCACTTGGCTCAGCTTCAAAGGTCAGTTGCTAGGAGTCTGAAAACGACTTGATAGCATGTAATCAGTGAGAAGGTCTGGCCAACGCCATGGGTAGAGAAGGGACAAGCCTGTTTCTCGGCCTCCTATCCGGAGATGGCAGCATCTGTGACTAGAAAGCCATTAATAGAACAGCGGCCTCTCTGGTTGATCTTAAAGGAGTTAAAGCCATCAAGTACTGCATTGCTAAAAAGGAGAAGCACAGAGAAACTTCCTCTCCTGGATCTCCTGCCTCTTTCCAAGGATGGAAGCATCAGCTGGGAGGTGAGTTGAGGGCAGGTCGGAGAAGAATCCGGGAGCAACTCAGGCTGTTTGATTCCCTCGACGGCCTGGAAGCAGAGAAGCAACTGGAATGTGGAATAACAGTTGGAAGGGAATCATCCAGTCCAGCTCCCTGCTACAGCAGGAGACCTTATACGTTTGAGGCACATGGCTGTCCAGTCTCTTCCTGAAAGCCTCCAGAGATGGAACAACCACAGCTTCTGCAGGCAAACCGGTTAATTGTTCTCACAGTCAGGAAATGTCTCCTTGTTTCTAGGTTGCTTCTCTCCTTGATTCGTTTCCATCCATTGTTTCCTGTTCTGCCTTCAGATGCTCTGGAGAAGAAGTTGAGTCCCTCTGTGGCAGCCTCTCAAATATTGGAAGATTGCTACCATTTCACCTCCCCTCCTCTTTCTATTCTATAGAGTAGACATACCCAATTCCTGCAACCATCTTTGTATCTTTTAGCCTCAAGCCCCCGAATATGTTTGTTGCCCTTTCATGTCTTCTCTCTTAGTAAGTATTAAGTTCGGCATAGTTGATCCTGTTATGTTTTCTTCACAATAATATCAGACTGATCTGCCACTATGTCTTTGATTTTTTACTTCCATGTCTAGCCAACAAGCGTGGTATTTCCTATTGGTGCCCCATCCATGTATTAACCAGGTTCAACTAAAAATACCTATCAGTCTGGCTTTCCACAAATGGAAGCACTGATACACCCAAATGTTGTAAATTTGGAAAAAAATGTATAAAGATATTTTAAATGAGAAAGGGGAACTAAAAACTAAACAGGAATTACAATACCAAGGGGTGAACCTTACATGGTGGCCAAATTTGCAAATACAATTGAGATATGAGAAAGATGCAAAAACATATGGTTTTCATAAAGCACCATCAACACCTGATCAGATACTATTAGGAACAGATGAAAAGTTAATAAAGAAAATATATAGCTATTTATTAAGCTTTAAAATGGAAGGTGAACAAGTGAAAGAAACAATAATAGTATGGCAAAAAATTTCGGATATACTACAGAACTAAATAAATGGCAAAAACTTTGGGATAGAATTTATAAATTCACAATGGCAACTATGTACAAGGAAAATGCAAAGATGTTTAAAAACATGTCTGCCAAATGTTGGAAATGCAATCAGATACCAGGTTCGTATATCATATGTGGTGGGCATGTCCAAAAGTAAAAACATTTGGATGAAAATACATACATGGTTAGATAAATGATAAAGCATCATATAGATCTAAAGCCAAAAATATTTTTGTTAGCTATATTGCCAAAAAATTATGACAAAGGGAATGTACACTGCTCAAAAAAATAAAGGGAACACAAGCAGAAGGCATCCGAGATCTGAGTGAATGAAATAGCTTTATTACATACTTTGTTCATTACATACAGTAGTTTTGTGTTCCCTTTAGTTGTTTGAGCAGTGTATAAACTACTGTATGTAAAGAACAAAGTATTTAATAAGGCTAATTCATTCATTCAGATCTCGGATGTCTTCTGCTTGAGTTCCCTTTATTTTTTTGAGCAGTATATATTTAATGCATGTTTTGACAGCACCAAGAATTGTATTTGCACAATACTGGAAGAATGAGGAAACTCCTACAGATAAAAATATAATAATAATAATAAAAAACTAGGTTGTGCAGAAATGGATAAGGTAACGTTATAGATAAAAGAAGATACAGAATACTTTTTAGTATGGGATTTGTTTTATCAATGGTTAGATAATAAAGATAGAAATTAGAAACTGGGAGAATACTATTACATACAAATAAAGAATATTATTGTTACTAAAATTATGAGCCAAACAATACACTGTTTACTAAATACTTATATATGTTACGAAAAATGTATAAATAAAAAATATATTTAAAAAATAACTATTGAGGACCTTTTGGGATGTTCAATTTAAGCAGTCCTCGCTTACCATTTGTTTCATGAGCCTTCAAAGTTACTATGGCACTGCAAAAGCAGAAGCAGACCTCATCCAGAAATCTGTGATCATCGTAACACTTGTTCAGTGACCTGTCAGCAGTTCCTGTGGTTATGAACGTGCAGGAAAAGGAGTGCCACCAATTTGGGTTCTTGCCAACCGCTGCACTTTTATGATGGTTGCAGCATCCCACACTCCTGATTTGTGACCTTCCCATCTGGCTTCACACTAGCAAAATCAGTGGGGATGCCAGCAGGAGGTTGCAAGTGGCAATCATGTGAAATTGCCTTTAACAACCCACAACTGTAGAGGACCAGATGTAAGTTGGCACTGTCACGTGACATCATGCTTCATGATCGGGCTGCTTAGTGATAGAGATGGCAATCCCAAATGCAGTCAATAAGTGAGTAACCACTTCAGTCACCAGAGTGGTTTTGGAAAGTATTTTCTGCCCTGGATCTCAGGACCTCCATGGGCAAAAATGAATGTTTCAAATCTTGCAGATGCTTTAGGCATCATTTTATCAGTTAAATCCACGCATCTCTAAAGTTAGGACAGAAGGTTTGACTAACCATTTTGGGACATTTTTTCAGGCTGAAAACACATGGATTTTCCAGTTATATAATTTTGTAGATTTGTTTATTTCTATTTTTTTCTGTATGCATATATCTACAATTGTATAATCTATCCCTAGCACTTCCAAATATTTTTCATTAAAACTTTGCAGTGCTAAGAATTTACTTTTTTTTTCCACAAAACTTTTATTAATTGATCAAAATATAAAATACAGAAGTGCAAAGAAAAATGAAAATAATGGTAAAAGAAGGGAAGGTAAAGGGGAGCAAGAAAAGTGTGGGTTAAGGGAAAAAGAAAAAGAAAAGCATTGACTTCTGACTCCTTTTGGTGCACTAGAACAGGGGTCAGCAACCTGGGCTCTGGAACCGCATGTGGCTCTTTCATCCCTCTGCTGTGGCTCCCTGTTGCTGGTCAGCTCCACAATTAATAGGGCTTTCAGTTAGGACAGGCAGAGGAAAAAGGACACCAGGCTAGGAGGAAACTCTATGGTGGAGGAACCAGACTTCCGGTCGGCTCCAGATTTGAACGGGGGCTTCTGGTTAGCACCTTTGTGTCTCTTTGAGTGTTTAAGGTTGCTGACCCCTGCACTAGAATAAGGTACTAACATAACACTTCAACTACCATATTTTTCGGAGTATAAGACGCACTTTTTCCCCCCTAAGAGAGGGTGAAAATTTGGGTGCGTCTTATACACCAAATGTAGCCCCGACCACCTGCCAGCCCCCACCCTTTGGCCTCTGCCTCCCAGCAATTTACCCCCTTGCAACAAACAACCCGTTTCAGCTTCAGCATAGCCTGATTAGCACAACCAGCTGATTGTCTGTTGGATCGGCTCCCGACCCTCAGCTGTTTCAGGCTGCAGGGATTGCCATTGCCTATTGCCGTGTGGACCTCCGCTGTCTGCTGCAAGGAGGCAAATTGCTGGGAGGCAGGGTTTTTTTTTTCTTGTGCTAATCAGGCTGTGATGAAAATGAAAATTAAACTAAAGCAGGCTGTTTGCTGCAAGGAGGCAAATTTCTGGGAGGCAGAGGCAGATTTTTTTTTCTTGTTTTCCTCTCCAAAAAAGATAGGTGCTTCTTTTAGTCCAGAGCATCTTATACTCCAAAAAATATCGTATTTACTTTTATATGATAATATAAACTAGCCACTTCTATAACAACAAACATATCTAATCTAAAAATCCAAAATCAAACTTTCATTTTTTTTCCTATCTCAAGAACAAAATCCAAAAGCAGTTTCCACGTATAAGCAAAATTATTCTTGTTCTTTTCTTTAATCAAAGCAGTCAGTTTAACCATCCCTGTTAACTCTGTTAGAAGAAATATCCTTCTGGGTTCAGCTCCAGAAAAAGACACTGGAAACACAGAGACTGCTTGGAAAGATGGTTTAATGGTAGACAGGATCACATGGTTTGAGTTTATTATTATTATTATTTTTATTAATTTAATTTGTATACCGCCCTTCTCCCAGAAGGGACTCAGGGCGGTGAACAGCCAAAATTAAAAAACATAAAAATACAAAAGTTAAGATAATTAAAAGAATTAAATCATTGGCTACCCAATTTAAAACCCCAAATCCATAAAATTTAAAATTTAAAATCCCAATTAAAAACCTAAAAATTCTGTTCCTGAACAGAAAAGGGCCGAGATGCAGCAAGTCCTCGGATTTTATGCCCTCTCTGGCTTTGAACTTCCTGGGGCCCTGAAAGAGTATCCTGGTTGGTTGTCAGACTCCCAGGGGGTGGGGGCCTTAGCTAGCCTTGCTGGCTGATGTAATCTTCCCAGGTGCCATGTGGTGAGTTTCTGTTGCTAGATGGGTCCTATTGTATTAGTTTCTGTTGCTAGATGGGTCCTATTGTGTTGCAGATAATGGTCCATTGACAAAGGAGGGGGCAGGAATGTGGGAGCTGCTTTGTCTTTAAAACATGCTTCTCCATTTCTTATACAGGGAAATATAATATTCTGCATTTTTAATATTTTCTAAAATATTTCATTCTTCTAGGAAAGGGGTGGGTGCTAACATCCTACATAAGCTAACTAAGCTAGCTAAGACCCCCACCCCCTGGGAGTCTGACAAACAATCACTGGAGGCTTTCAAAAAGAGATTCGATGGCCACTTGTCTGAAATGTTACAAGGTCTATTATTTTAGCAGAGGGTTGGACTAGAAGACCTTCAAGGTCCCTTCCAACTCTTTGATTCTGTTATCTGTTGTATTCATCTTAATTACAGCAATTCTATCCAATAATTGCTGTACTAAGAATGTGTATTGACCCACGCCAACAAGAGAATTTCATTGTTAAATGCAAATGTGAATGTGTCAAGTGAATCATAATTAATCTAAGGTTATTTGGCATATTTTTTTTACCTTTAATGTATATGGATTTTTATTTCTTTTTTTTACATCTTCTGCAATCATTTTATAAACAATTATACTTTACTTTGAATCATATAGACAAAGAAGACGGCAATAAGAGCACTCCGGACAACTGAGAATAACAAGCAACGTTAAAAAGAAAAGCCAATCAGAAATCAAAATATTTCCATTTCCTTCAGAAAACCCCAAAATTCTCCTCCTTCCCCAGCAGGTGATCAAGAAGAGATTTCAAACTGGAAAAAGTAGAGTATGTGGAACACAAGGATACATTACAGGTAGTCCTCAACTTACAACAATACATTTAGTAACTGTTTGAAGTTACAACGCCACCGAAAAAACTGATTTATGACCATTTTTCATACTTATAACTATTGTAGCAGCCCCATTGTCATGTGATTTATATTTGAATTCTTGGCAGCTAGCTCACATTTATGACGTTTGCCGTGTTCTAGGGTCACATGATCCCCTTTTGCAGCTCTACAGATGTGCCTATTGTAGGAAACATGCATGTTTCAAATCACAACGGAGTACACACGAAATGATCCACATTGGAGAAAATAAGTTTATGTGGCCAAAGCTTTAGTCACAACAGCTCCCTTATGGTTCATGGAAGGACCCACAGAGGAGAGAAGCTCTATGACGGCTCCCAATGTAGTGATCTTGGCAGCTTGGTGATACATTAGAGAACTCACACTAGGGAGAAACCCTTTGAATGCTCTGATTGTGGGAAAAGTTTCAGTCAGAACTCCAGCCTGGTGATACACTAGAGGATGCACACAAGAAAGAAATCATATGTGTGTTCTGATTGCGGGAAATGTTTCAGTGGGAATTCCAAGTTAGTGATACACCAGAGGACTCACACAGGAGAGAAACCCTTTGAATGTCCTGATTGTGGGAAATGTTTCAGTAAGAATTCCAACATGGTGATTCATCAAAGGACTCACACAGGAGAGAAACCCTTTGAATGTCCCGATTGTGGTAAATGTTTCAGTTTGAATTCCAACCTGATGAAACACCAGAGGACTCACACAGGGGAGAAACCCTTTGAATGTCCTGATTGTGGGAAATGTTTCAGTCAGAAATCCCACCTCGTGGTACACCAGAGGACTCACACAGGAGAGAAACCCTATCAATGTTCTGATTGTGGGAAATGTTTTATTAAAAAATCCCAGCTCATGATTCACCAGAGGATTCACACAGGAGAGAAACTGTTCGAATGTGCTATTTGTGGGAAAAGTTTCGATCAGAATTCCGAGCTTGTGATACACCAGAGGATTCACACAAAAGATAAACCATTTGAATGTGCTCTTTGTGGGAAAAGTTTTGATCACAATTCCCAGCTGGTGATACACCAGAGGACTCACACAGGAGAGAAACCGTTTGAATGTGCTCTTTGTGGGAAAAGCTTCAATCACAATTCTCACCTGATGACACACCAGAGGACTCACATAGGAGAGAAACCATATGAGTGTTCTGTTTGTGGGAAAAGTTTCAGTGACAATTCCAACCTGGTGAAACACCAGAGGACTCATACAGGAGGGAAATCATATCAGTGTCCATATTGTGGTGAAAGTTTCATTAAAAAATTTCAGCTCACAAGTCACCAGAGAACGCACACAGGAGACAAACCCTTTGAATGCCCTTTCTGTGGGAAAGGTTTTAGTCACAATTGCCGCCTGGTGATACACCAGAGGATTCATACAGGAGAGAAACCATTTGAATGTCCTGTTTGTGGAAAACGTTTCATTAAAAATTACTACCTCGTGACACACCAGAGAACTCACACAGGAGAGAAACCCTTTGAATGTCCTGATTGTGAAAAACGTTTCAATCATAATTCCAGCCTGATAACACACCAGAGGACACATACAGCAGAGAAACACTTTGAATGCCCTTATTATGAAAAAAGTTTCAGTCAGAGTTCCAACCTGGAGATACACCAGAGGACACACACAGGGGGGAAACATTTTGAATGTCCTGATTGTGGGAAAAGTTTCATTAGAAAATTCCAGCTCACAAGTCACCAGAGGATCCACACAGGAGATAAACCTTTTGAATGTCCTGTCTGTGGGAAAGGTTTCAGTCATACTTCCAGCCTGGTGACACACCAGAGGACTCACACAGGAGAGAAACCGTATGAGTGTCCTGTCTGTGGCAAAAGTTTTAGTCAGAATTCCAACATGATGATACACCAGAGGACTCACACAGGAGAGAAACCATATGAATGTGCTATTTGTGGCAAATGTTTCAGTCAGAATTCCAATATGGTGATACACCAGAAGACTCATACAGGAGAGGAAACATTTTGAATGCCCTGATTGTGGGAAACATTTCCATTTCAATTCAAACCTTTTGAAACACCAGAGGACTCACATAGAAGAGAGCTTTCCAAAGTCCAGTCTGTTAACATTACTTCAGGTATAAATCTTCCCTTATTGCATACAAAGAAATCCACAGGAGGCAAAAGTTGATGTGGCTTAGACCTGTAGGTGGAGAGAAAAAAGTGGAAACTATTGTTTGATAAAGGTTGTTCAGAAATTGTGGGATTCCTCAAAAAGGCTTTTGGGTGGTGGGTGTTTTATATTGATTGTGGAATTCCACCATGTGGAATTTTTGTCTTCTACTTTGCTGTCCTCCAGATTATGAGTGCCATAATTCCCCAGCCACGATACAAGCAATCCTGGAGATACAAGTCTAATGGGGTCTGCCAATTTTGGTTGCATGCTGTAACGGTGCTTAAGTGTGATTACCTTGCTGAATTACTGCCACCACCTTCTCTCCCTGATGAAGCTGTCAAATGAATGTGCAAGTTGTTAAGCACAACAGTGGCTACTTCAGAGTTTGGGAAAGCTCTTGGAGGCCTAGCCGCATCACCGGCTTGCCTTCCAAAGGCCTCCCCTATCCAAACCTTTGGTTCCTCCCAAGCCTCTCCCTCCCTCACAGGTCCCCATCTTTCTTTCCTTCCACCATAGGGTCTCCAAATGGTCCCCATAGGCCTTTCCCTCCCCCACAGGATCACCACTTTACTGGATCCCTGCAATACTGAGGCCTGACTCCTTCCCTCCCTCCCAGCTTCTTTCTCCTGCATACCATTTAAAGATCTCTGAACCTCATGTGGGGAAAGAGGGCAGGACATGCATTCTCTGGGCTGTGTGAGTGCCTTATGGAAAGAGCCATTATTTTGACTGTGTCCAAGATTCATCCCTGGGCCATGCAGTGCACTTGTGGAAGCAGCTGCCATTTTGCCATGGCTGCCTCTATGTCAACATGGTGGCTCCTTCTGGGTCACTGGGAGTGGGACAAACTGTTCTGTTTTGCTACCTTAACACTTTGTAAGACTGTGTTAAGGAGTTGTGGGTGCATTGAAAATGGTGGCTGTCTCCGGCAGATCTCCAAAAGGGCAGGCGGCAGGCCATATATTTCTGGGCACATGAGAACTGGACAAGTACCCCTTGTGGCAGTGTTTTGCTGCAGCTGCCAAAAACACCAATGCAGTCTTAGATTGCACCAACAGAGGAATAGTGTGAAGGCAATAAGAAGCTGGTGATACCACACTTAGAATACTGTGTCCAGTTGTGGTTACCATGATACAAAAAAAGTTGTTGAGACCCTGGAGAAGAGCAACAAAGATGATTAAGGGTCATTAGAAGAGACGTGATAGCTGTCTTCCAGTACTTGAGCATCTGTCACAAAGAAGAACGGGTTGACTTATTCTCTAGGGCATTGGATGGCAGGAAAACAAATAATGGGTGGAAGCTTGTTAAAATGAGATCCAACCTAGAGGTAAAAAGAAATTGTCAGTCAGTCAGAACAATGAATCAATGCAATAGCTTGCCTCCAGGGATTGTGGATGATCCATCACTGGAGGTTTTCAAGAATAGACTGGACAACCATTTGAGTGGGGTGGTAATAAAGCTCCTGTCTTGAGTAGCAGGTTGGACTAGAAGACCTCCAGGGTCCCTTCCAAGCCTATAATGCTAGGTTTCCATGAATTTAGAGGCAGGTTAGAAAATAGATAGAGCAGCTCATGAACTTACTCCTCGTAAAGTGGCTTTTTAAAAAAATATATGTTATTTGGAAAATTAATTTAAATTTAAAATGTAAATACATTTTAAAAAACAAAATAAGGATAGACACAATATTTAAATAGAAGGAAAAATGTGTTTCAAGAAGACAAAAACAGATTTACATATATTATCCCCCCCCCCGCCCAGTTGAGTATTTATAAATATATTGGAGCAATATTAGTTTCCTCTCCTTGCGAAGCAGGCCCAAAATTTAAAAAGTAGTTAACAGGTGAACCAACAGCAAAATTAAAACATCAAAGCATTAACAGTCTAGTTTTGCATTTAACTTGTATAAAGTCTGGAATGGCTTTTTATTTACCATAAATCACCATAATCATTATCTCTGATCTGTCCGGGATGAAATATCTTTGCTTGATTCTTACGAATAAAGCTTTTTCTTAAGATTTTGGTTGAGAGCCATAAAACAACAATTGTGTCTTATTCCTAAAAATCATAAACCTCTGTTGTCAATCCATTTTCCCCAAAGAGTCCAGTCCAAATAGTTTTCCAGTTAGATATGGCATGTCCATTTCCCAGTTACCACCAACTGTAGGCTGCTTTTCAGGCCATTTTCTGGGCCATTTTCTGGCTGTTTTTCCAGGCTGTATATTGGGCTGTTTTTGGCCGTTTTGTGGACCATTTTTCTGCCGTTTACTGGGATGTATATTGGCCCGAAAAATGGGTGGGGGTGGAGCCAGCCAGTGGTGGGATTAGCCAGTGAACTGTCACTGAACTGGGCAGAATTTTAACAACTGGTTTGTCCTGAACCGATCCGAACCAGCTGAATCCCACCTCTGCCCACAGACCACCCTGGACCCATTGGGGTCTGGTTAGCTCCCCTAGGCACTGCTCACTGCCATTCAAAAAGTGGGTTGGCCGGCTGAGGAGGCATCTATTGGTGTCCACTATCCACCAGTCTCATTGCCTCACCTTGGTTTTGGCTGGGGTTTCCACCCAACTCCATCAAGGAGGGGCCTGGTCCTGGTCCCCTCACCAGTTTGGTCTCCTGAGATCTGCCATGACCATCGTGTAGCTGGAGCTTCGGACTGCGTGGACCCACCAGCTCTTGACTGGGCCTTCTAGGTAGCTGCTGCCTTCCCACCCCCCTCCCAATTTCCAACACTGCCAGGACCCAACATCAAAAAACCTGGCCTCACCAAACCGCTCCCACAGCAGCTCCATTATTTGACTGCCAGGTGCGGTGGAATAACTCCATTCCCCATCGTCATCACCCTCAGACAGGCGCCTCTCCTGCCACCACGTCAAATAGCTGCCAGACAGATTCTGTGTCGGTAGCGGGGTCCTGAACCAGCAACCGTCAATGAACTCTGCCACCATTCCCTGGTGGGTTCAATCTCTTGCCCTGTGTCCTGGACCTGGGCCAGCTGTACATGTCAAGCTCCTTGAGGCGTACGTCCAACAGGGCAGCCCCATTGTCCTGCGCTGGAAGGACCACCACTGGGGACACATCCACTGCCACTCTGGCAGTGGCCTCCGTCGCTGTTCCATCAGCAATTCCCACGATGCTCCCCTGCCATCCTATGCCCTGCAGGGAACCGGTAGGCAAACAGCTGGAGACAAGATGGGGGAGAAAGGATGGAGCATTGACTTACTGTCACGTTCCGAGCCTCCAGCCTACAGAAAACAACAAGCGACATAGTTCTTGGCATGAGATGCGTTTAATGCAGGCTTGAAAACTTGGCACAAAGTAACTACAATCAAAGTCAGCGCTAGTTATTGCTGCTTCACACCTGGTTTTAACACCCCTATATAATCCTCCCCTTCCAGAAGCTTCTGGATACTGAGAATGGCCAGGACGTGGCTGTGTCTTCTCCCTCCCAGCATGCCTACTTTTTGGTAGCTTTTCAGCTGATTGATGCGTGCTCCAGGGCTCCAGCTGATTGGCACTTTCCTCTGCAGCCATCAGCTGCTTGGCACATTACTCGGCTTAAACCCCATTCAATCCAGGTGCTAACCCTCCCCATCAGCAGAGCTTCTACTCCTTTCCTTTCCCCCCTCAGGACCGCCCCAGATGGCAACCCTGAGACAGCCCACCAGACGCAAGCTGTGTCAGAGTGCGCACAGTTGTGACTATTCTGAGACAACCCAGGAGCAAAATACAGTAAACAGATGTTTGTCTTTCAAACAGTGGTTTATCTACAAGGAATATATACATACAAGTACTAGGCAAAGTCAGGCACTCAATCATCAACTATAGAGTGGAAGCACACATGGAGAGAGATAACAGCCTCACAGGGCCTCTCTTATATTTACAGCCTTTTAAAGTGATAACTCTGCTGACTCATTCTCCTTGCATCATCATTTCAGTATTACAGCCTTACAGCAGCTGGTCAGTTATTAAATCATCGTAACCCTGACATGCTGTTATGGAGTTTGACATGCTATTTCTGGTTTTGGAGCCCCTGGGTCCCTTCCCAGCTCTTCTTTTGCTTTAGTCCTCTGGATTTTAAGAAGCCACCTCCAGTTCAAAAAGGGGTTCCATTACCCTATTTGAAGTAGCCAAGCTAATCTTAGCACCAAGGGTCTTTCTATACCCAGCACTATGATGAAAGTGAGTTATTCTGTGCACCCCCATCTGCATTTCTATCAGCTCAATGACGAACGTCACTGGGATCCCCCCTGCTACATATCTGTCCAGCTGACAAAAGGCCACTGGCACCTCATCAATTGCATTTTGAAAATAATCTTTGGGACAAAAGCTTGAATACCATATGTAGTATATATAGTTTGTTCATACATGACTTAGCTGAAAAGATTGGAAGGGAACTCATCAAATTTACAGATGACACCCAGTTGGGGGAAATAGCCAACACTTTAGAAGATAAGCCCAAGATCCAGAAGGGTCTTGACGCATGTGAGCACTGAGCCCTTTCCGGCAAAATGCAATTCAGTGGTAAGAAAAGTAAGGTCTTACACTCAGGGAAGAAAAGCTAAATGCACATCTATAGAAGAGGTTGTACGTGGCTCTAGAGCAGTAACTGTGATAGGGATCTAGAAATGCTTATATATGAGCTAGCAGGGTGCTGTAATTGCCTAAAAAGCCAATGCAGTCCTAGTCTGCAGCACCAGTGGGATAGTGTCAAGATCACCTGAAGTGTTAGTACTGTGTTATACTGTATAGGTAAGACTACACTTTGAATACTGCATCCAGTTTTGATCACCAGGATACAAAATAAGTGTTCAGACTAGGGGTGAAATGCTCCCAGTTCAGACCGGATCGCCCGATCCAGTAGTGATGGAGGTGGGTGGTTCGGAGAACTAGTAGCAAAAATCCCTGCCCCCCCCCCACACACACATGTCCAGCTGAGCCGCACAATCATCAGAGGCTTTTTTTTACTTTTAAAAGCATTTTTTCTACAACCTCTTTGGCCGAAAAAATGCTTTTAAAAGAAAAAAAAAAGCTTCTGATGATCCCGTAGCTCAGCTGGGATTGTCAGAGCCTTTTGAAAGCATTTTTTTACAACCTCTTCAGCCAAGAGGTTGCAGAAAAAAATGCTTTGAAAAGCCTCTGACGATCCCAGCTGAGCCACACGATCATCAGAAGCTTTTTTTTTTTTACTTTTAAAAGCATTTTTTTTTGTGGGAAGAGGTTGTAGAAAAAATGCTTTTAAAAGTTAAAAAAATATTGGCCACACCCACCCAGTCACATTACCCACCCCCCACCCCCACCAAGCCACGCTCACAGAACCGGTAGTAACAAATTTTAGATTTCACCACTGGTTCAGACTGTGGAAAGAGTGCAGCGAAGAGGAACAACAAAGACATTTAGGGGACTGGAGTGTAAAACATAGGATGAACAAATGTAGGAATTGGATAACAGAGAGAAGGACTGGGGCAGAGGTAAAATTCAGCAGGTTCTGGAGAACCAGTAGCAGAAATTTGGAATAGTTTGGAAAACCGGCAAATACAATCTCTGGCTGGCCCCAGAGTGGGGTGGGAATGGAGATTTTTCAATATCCCTCCCCCAGGAGTGGGGAGGGAATGCGGATTTTGCAGTATCCTTCCCCTGCCACGCCCACCAAGCCACGCCCACAAGAACCGGTAGTAAAAAAAAATTTGAATTCCATCAATGGACTGGGGTGATATGATAGCAGTCTTGCAGTATTTGAAGGACTGACACAGAAAAGAGGAAGCATACAGCTAATCTTCACGAGCTAAGTACATATTTCACTGTTTCACTTGGCTCAGCTGCAAAGGTCGGTTGCTAGGAGACTGAAAATGATTGATAGCACGTAATCAATGGGAAGATCTGGCCAATGGCATTGATAGAGATGCGGGCAAGCCTCTTTTTTGGCCTCCCTATCAGATAGGGAGCCACTGTGACTGCAAAGCCAACAGTACAATAGCGGCCTCTCTGGTTGATCTTAAAGGAGTTAAAACCATCGAGTGGTGTATTGCTAGAAAGGATGGAAGGAGAGGAGAAGCACAGAGGAACTTCCTTTTCCGGAAAGGAACAGGAGAGGAGAGTGGCGTGCAGAGAGGCTCTGTCGCTTATTCCAAGGATGGAAGCATCAGCTGGGAGGTGAGTTGAGGGCAGGTCGGAGGGGAATCAGGGAGCAACTCAGAAGGTTTGGTTCCCTCCACGGCCTGGAAGCAGAGAAGCAACTGGAATGTGGAAGAACAGCTGGAAGGGATCTTTGAGGTCATCTAGTCCAGCCCCCTGCTCCAGCAGGAGACCTTATACATTTGAGGCACGTGGCTGTCCAGTCTCTTCTTCAAAGCCTCCAGTGATGGAGCAACCACAGCTTCTGCAGGCAAACTGGTTAATTGTTCTCACAGTCAGGAAATGTCTCCTTGTTTCCAGGTTGCTTCTCTCCTTGATTCGTTTCCATCCATTGTTTCCTGTTTTGCCTTCAGACGCTCTGGAGAAAAGGTTGAGTCTCTCTTCTTTGTGGCAGCCCCTCAAATATTGGAAGACTTCTATCATTTCACCCCTCCTCCTCTTTCTCTTCTGTAGACTAGACATACCCAACTCCTGCAACCCTCTTTGTATGTTTTAGCCTCAAGCCCCCTAATATGTTTGTTGTCCTTTCATGTCTTCTCTCTTAGTAAGTATTAAGTCCAGCATAGTTGACCCTGTTATGTTTTCTTGGCAATAATCTGCCACTATGTCTTTTTGATTTTTTACTTCCATGTCTAGCCAACAAGCGTGGTATTTCCTATTGAGGACTGAGGACCTTCAACTACTGAGGACCTTTTGGGATGTTCAGTTCGTATAGGTTGTCCTTGCTTACCATTTGTTTCATGAGCCTTCAAAGTTACTATGGCCCTGCAAAAGCAAATTAAGACCTGGTCCAGAAATTTATGTTCATCGTAGCACTTCTTCAGTGACCTGAACAAGTCAGCAGTTCCTGTGGTTATGAAGGTGCAGGAAAAGGAGTTGCAGTAATTTTGTTTCTGCCAACCTGTGTACATCTATGATGGTTGCAGCATCCCACACTCCTGATCCCCATTTGTGACCTTCCCAGCTGGCTTCACACAAGGAAAATCAGTGGGGATGCTGGCAGGAGGTTGCAAGCCACAGGTGAAATTGCCTTTAATCACCCTCAACTGCAGAGGAACAGATGTAAATTGGCACTCTCACGTGGCATCATGCTTCATGATCAGGCTGCATAGTGACACAGATGCCAATCCCAAATGCAGTCAGTAAATGAGGACTGCTTCAATAGGAATGTCACCGGAGTGGTTGTGGAAAGTATTTTCTACCCTTATTTGGATCTCAGAACTTCCATGGGCAAAACAGGTGCTTCAAATTTTGCAGAGGCTTTAAGCATCATTTCATCAGTTAAAGCCCCACATCTCTAAAAGTAGTTTGAAAGGTTTGACTGTAACCATTTCAGGCTGAAAATATGGATTTTCCAGATATATACATTTGTGTGTTTGTTTGTTTCTATTTTTCTCTGTATGAATATATTTATTTATTTATTTATTCATATTTCTATGCCACCCACTCTCCGAGGACTCTGAACAACATATTGCCCCTAACAATCTGCATCCTCATTTTACCCACCTTGGAAGGATGGAAGGCTAAGTCAACCTTGAGCCGGTGAGATTTGATCTGCTGAACTAGCAGTCAGCTGGAGTAGCTGCAGTACTGCACTCTAACCACTGCGCCACCTCTGCTCTTTGTATATATCTACAATTGTATAATCTATCCCCAGCACTTCCTGATATATTTCATAGTAACCTTTCCAGTGTTAAGAATTTGCTTTTTTTTTCTTCACAAAATTTTTATTAGTTGCTCAAAATATAAAATACAGAAGTGCAAAGAAAAATGAAAATAATGGTAGAAGGGAGGAAAAGGAGGAGCGAGAAAAGAGTAGGGTTAAGGGGAAAAGAAAAAGAAAAGCATTAACTTCTGACTCCTTTTGGTGCACTACTTCACTTCACTTGAAGTGAGGGTGTCTTTCCTGCCGCCTTGAAAGAGGCGGTGGTGAGGCCTCTCCTCAAGAAGCCTTCCCTGGACCCGGCAAGGTTGGTAAATTATCGTCCAGTCTCCAACCTTTGTTTTGTGGCGAAGGTTGTTGAGAGTGTGGTCGCGAAACAGCTCCCCCAGCACCTGGATGAAACGACGTATCTGGATCCGTTCCAGTTGGGCTTCAGGCCCGGGTACAGCACGGAAACGGCATTGGTCGCGTTGGTTGATGATCTCTGGAGGGCTCGGGACAGGGGGTGCTCCTCTGTCCTGGTCCTGTTAGATCTCTCAGCGGCTTTTGATACCATCGACCATGGTATCATGCTGCACCGGTTGGAAGAGTTAGGGGTGGGAGGCACTGTGTTGCGGTGGTTCTCCTTTCTCTCTGACCGGTCGCAGTCTGTGTTGACAGGGGGACAGAGGTTGACCCCAAGGCCCCTCATATGTGGAGTGCCGCAAGGGTCGGCCCTCTCGCCTCTCCTGTTCAACATTTATGTGAAGCCTCTGGGCGAGATCATCCGTGGTTTCGGGGTGGAGTACCATCAGTACGCTGACGACACCCAGCTGTACATCTCCACCCCGGATCACCCCAACGATGCCCTTGAAGTGATGTCCCGGTACCTGGAGGCCGTACGGATCTGGATGGGGAGGAACAGGCTCAGGCTCAACCCATCCAAGACCGAGTGGCTGTGGTTTCCGACGTCCCGATATAGTCAGTTGACGCCATCTCTGACTATTGGGGGCGAATCACTGGCCCCCACGGAGAGGGCTCGCAACTTGGGCATCCTCCTGGATTCACGGCTGTCTTTAGAAGAGCACTTGACGGCCGTGACCGGGAGGATTTTTTATCAGGTTCGCCTGATTCGCCAGTTGCGTCCCTTTCTGGATCGGGACTCGTTACGCACGGTCACTCATGCCCTCGTCACCTCCCGCCTGGACTATTGTAATGCTCTCTACATGGGGCTCCCCTTGAGGAGCACCCGGAGGCTCCAACTGGCGCAGAGTGCGGCCGCGCGGGTGGTAATGGGAGCGTCATGGCGCTCCCATGTGACACCTCTCCTGCGTGAGCTGCACTGGCTCCCGGTGGTCTTCCGGGTGCGCTTCAAGGTTTTGGTTACCACCTTTAAAGCGGTCCATGGCTTAGGACCTGGTTATCTACGGGACCGTCTACTACCACCAATAGCCTCCCACCGGCCAGTACGCTCTCATAGAGAGGGACTCCTCCGGGTGCCGTCAGCCAAACAATGTCGGCTGGCAACCCCTAGGGGGAGAGCCTTCTCTGTGGGGGCACCTACCATCTGGAATGAGCTCCCCCCAGAGATACGGAGGATCCCGGATCTGCGCACCTTCCGCCGCGCTGTGAAGACTTTTTTATTCCATCAAGCAGGCTTGGCCTAATCTCCTCCCTCTTTTAATATGTAAATTTTAATCTGTTTTTAAATTATTGGGGTGTTTTAATTTGTCTGGGCCAAAATGATTTAATTTGATTTTAACTGGTTTTTTAAATTTTTTGTATTTATGTATTTTATTGTTTGGCTGTTCACCGCCCTGAGTCCTTCGGGAGTAGGGCGGTATACAAATCAAATAAACCTAAACCTAAACCTAACTAGAATAAGGCACTAATATAAAACCTCAACTATTTACTTTTATATGATAATATAAAGTAGCCACTTTTATAACAACAAAATTATCTAATCAACAAAACCCAAAATCAAACTTTCATTTTTTATCTCAAGATCGAAGTCCAAAAGCAGTTTCCATGTAGAAACAAAATAGTGTTCTTTTCTTAAATTAAAGCAATCACTTTAGCTATCTCTGCTAACGCCATCAGGTTTTTCATCTATTCATCCATTGTGGGAATGAAAATATTCTTCCATTTTTGTACCCAAAGCATTCTTGCATCCATCGACATGTATAACATCTATATTCCATTCTTTTCAACTTCTTTATCCATTAAGCCTAATAAACTATCTAGTTTTATTATATATTCACTTTAATAGTCTTCTGTGTTAAGATGTGTATCTTACTCCATTTCTTTTGCTTTGTGACATGCCAACCATAAATGATAAAAAGCTCTTCTTTATATTTCCAAAATTCATTGCCTTTATATGATTCCCTAACCATATCATACCATAAATAGTTGTGCCTTCAAAATCTTAATTCAGCACCCTCTACTCAAGTAACTTCTTGGAGAGTCACCCACTCTTTTTGCCAGACAAAACAAGGATCAAAGTACAATTTCAAATCTGGTAAACCCAGCCTCCTCTTTCCTTAGTGTCTTGGAATAATTTATATTGTTTATTCCCTTGCAATATATACTTAGAGATCTCCAACTGCCATTGTTTAAATGGAGTATCACTTACAAGTATTGGTAAAGTCTGAAACAGAAAATGTATCTTTGGTAATTCAGGTGCTGGAAGCTAAAACATACAAAGAATGGTTACAGGAATTGGGTATGTCCAGTCTAATGAGAAGGACCAGCAGAGACATGACAGCAGTGTTCCAGTATCTGAGGTGCTCCTATAAAGACCAAAGAATCAAAAGAAACAATGGATGGAAACTAACCAAAGAGAGATGCAACATAGAACTAAAGAGAAAATTCCTAACAATTACAGCAATCAACTAATGGAATAACTTGCCTTCAGAAGTTTTGGGTGCCCCATCACTGGAGGCTTTCAAACAGAGATTCAACAGTCACTTGTCTGAAATGGTAGAGCAAAGAGTGGGCTAGAAGACCTTCAAAGTCCCTTCTAACTCTATTATCTATATATATATATATATATATATATATATATATATATATATATATATATATATATATATATATATATATATATATATATATAAGCAAAATATCACTCATGCATCATGACAAAATCTCCAGAACTGTAGAGCCTATAAACTTGAAATTTGTCACATATGTTCCTCTTGGCTTCTAGGTGTTCACTAAGAAAGGATTTATTAACACGCTCTGATGCTAAGGAGTTCTTCTCCCCCGCCCCACCTGAAAAGAAATCTGTTCCAAATGCAAAACACAAGCAGAGGAGAGGAGTTTCAGTTTTCCTTTCAGAGCAGCAAACAGGGGATAGGATAGGGGAGGCTTCTATTGGACAAGCCTGAGGGAGAAAAGGGAGGTAGGATAGGATAGGATAGGATAGGATAGGATAGGATAGGATAGGATAGGATAGGATAGGATAGGATAGGATAAGGAAGGCTTCTATGGGGCAAGCCTGAGGGAGAAAAGGGAATAGGATAGGGTTGGCTTCTGTGGGGAAAGCCTGAGGGAGAAAAGGGGATAGGATAGGGTTGGCTTCTGTGGGGAAAGCCTGAGGGAGAGAAGGGAAGAGGAGAAGCCGATCGTAACTACTCATTAATTTTCAAACTGTAAGTGTCGATTTATCATGCCCGATCACATAGTTTCATAGCGGAGCACAGGTATTCAGCTAGTTCTGTTATATGTTGTATTTATCTTAATTACAGTGATTCTATCCATAATTGCTGTACTAAGAATATGTATTGACTCAAGTCAATAAGAGCGTTTCATGGTTGAATGCAAATGTGAACTTCGAACTCTGTAATCTTCAATGTGTGAAATATAATTAATTAAGGTTATTTTAACATTGTGGCATATTTGCTTTCCACCATTATTGTGCCATATATATTTTCTTTTTCCACATCTTCTGCAACCATTTTATAAAGAATAAAACTTACACATTTCTTTGAATCTTACAGGCAAAGAGGATGCCAATAAGAGCACTCTGGACAACAGAATAACAAGCAACATTAAAAAGGAAAGCACATCAAGCCAGAAATAAAAATATTTTCCATTTCCTTCAAAAAACCCCGGATGTGAGGGCGATCTGGCTGCAACATCTGTCACCCCATTGATCGCCAGGGTTGATTCGGCTGATCTGGCTGGCTAGGCGGGTGTCCGCTTCCTCCCTCACCGCTCCATGTGCATCCCTCCCAAAGCTGCACGCTCGGTGGAAGAGGACGACCATCCCAGATAGAAGGAGTGTACCAATCTTCGGTCAAGGGTATACGATAGCTGCGCTCCCCTGCTAGAACCTCCAAACAAGCTCAAGAAAACCCCAAAATTATTCTTCTTCCCCAGCAGGTGATCAAAAAGAGATTTCGAACTGGAAAAAGTAGAGTATGCAGAACTCAAGGATACATTATATGTAGTCCTCAACTTACAATACTTCATTTAGTCACCGAAGTTACAACGCCCCTGAAAAAACTGACTTATGACTGTTTTTCATACTTATGACTATTGCAGCAGCTCGATGGTCACGTGATTTATATTTGAATGCCTGGAAGCTCCCATTTATGATAGTTGCCGTGTTTTAGGGTCATGTGATCCTCTTTTGCAGCTCTACAGATGTGCCTATTGTGGGCAAAGTGCAGATTTCAAATTACAACTGAGTATGCATGAAATGATCTACATTGGAGAAAAGCAATACTAATGTGGCCAAAGCTTTAGCCAGAACAGCTTCCTTGTGGTTCATGGAAGGACCCACATAGGAGAGAAGTTCTACAAGAGTGAGCTTGGCAACTTGGTGATCCATTAGAGAACTTACACCAGGAAGAAACCTTTGAATGGTCTCATTGTAGGAAAAGTTTCAGTCTGAACTCCGGCCTGGTGATACAGTAGAAGATGTACACAAAAAAGAAATCATATGACTGTCCTGACTGTGGGAAATGTTTCAGTGGGAATTCCAGCCTGGTGAAACATCAGAGGATTCACACAGGAGAGAAACCTTTTGAATGTCCTGACTGTGGGAAAAGTTTCAGTTATAGCTCCTGCCTAGTGACTCACCAGAAGACTCATACAGGAGAGAAACTCTTTGAATGTTCTGATTGTGGGAAAAGTTTCATTAAAAAATACAAGTTCATCAGTCACCAGAGGACTCACACAGGGGAGAAACCATTTGAATGTCCTGATTGTGGGAAAAGTTTCAGACAAAACTCCAGCCTAGTGATTCACCGGAGGACTCACACAGGAGAGAAACCATATGAGTGTCCAGTTTGTGGGAAAAGTTTCATTGACAATTCCAACCGGGTGAAACACCAGAGGACTCACACAGGAGAGAAACCATTTCAGTGTTCTCTTTGTGGGAAAAGTTTCATGACAAAATACAACTTCATCTGTCACCAGAGGACACACACAGGAGAGAAACCATTTCAGTGTGCTCTTTGTGGGAAAAGTTTCAGTCACAGTTCCCAACTGGTGATACACCAGAGGACTCACACAGGAGAGAAACCATATGAGTGTCCGGTTTGTGGGAAAAGTTTCATTGACAATTCCAGCCTGGTGAAACACCATAGGACTCACACGGGAGAAAAACCATTTCAATGTGCTCTTTGTGGGAAAAGTTTCAGGCACAATTCCAGCCTGGTGATACACCAGGGGACTCACACAGGAGAGAAACCATATAAGTGTTCGGTTTGCGGGAAAAATTTTGTTTGCAATTCCAGCCTGGTGAAACACCAGAGGACTCACACAGGAAAGAAATCATATCAGTGTCCATATTGTGGGGAATGCTTCATGAGAAAATTCCATCTCGTGAGTCACCAGAGGACACACACAGGAGATAAACCCTTTGAATGCCCTTTCTGTGGGAAAAGTTTCAGTCACAAAAGCCGCCTGATGAAACACCAGAGAACTCATACAGGAGAGAAACCATATGAGTGTCCAGTTTGTGGCAAAAGTTTCAGTGACAATTCCAACCTGGTGAAACACCAGAGGACTCATACAGGAGGGAAATCATATCAGTGTCCATATTGTGGTGAAAGTTTCATTAACAAAATTCAGCTCATGAGTCACCAGAGGACACACACAGGAGACAAACCCTTTGAATGTCCTTTCTGTGGGAAAAGGTTCAGTCATAAAAGCCGCCTGATGATACACAAGAGAACTCATACAGGAGAGAAACCATATGAGTGTCCTGTTTGTGGCAAAAAATTCTGTCAGAATTACAACCTGGTGAAACACCAGAGGGCTCACACAGGAGAGAAACCCTTTGTATGTCCTCATTGTGGGAACACTTTCATTACAAAATTACAGCTCACAAATCACCAGATGACACACACAGGAGAGAAAGCTTTTGAATGTCCCGACTGTGGGAAAAGTTTCACTAAGAATTCCAGCCTGGTTAAACACCAGAGGACTCACACAGGGGAGAAACTGTATCAGTGTCCTGTTTGTTGACGAGTTTGGAGAAGGTTTGAATTTCATTTCTGAACTCCCATTGAGAGTGTAGTGAGAAATAGACTCTGAATACTGGCCTGATCATTTTGTTGAATTACCCCCACCCCCTTCTCTTACTGATGAAGTTGTCAAATGAATGTGCAAGTTAAGCTTCACAGTGGCTACTTCGGAATTTGGAGTTTGTCCTCATGGAGCCAATGACGATGCGGAACCAAAATGCAACCCTGTGGAGTCTTGGCTCATTCTGGCCTCCCGGATGCCCCGCTTCCCCGCTGGGCTGCTGGGCGAAGATTCTCCTCAGAGAAAAAGGAGAGAGCATCGCCTGAGGAGAATCGCTGCCACCGCTAGGTTGTACACTGGTACCTCATAGAGGCCTCTGGGGAGGAAGCTGTGGCGAGGGAGAAGGGGAAGCCCTGGCAGCTGCACTGGGCGAGGAGGAGTGTGTGCCGGGGCTGTTGCCGTCGCTTTGCTGCTTTTCTCCCCCACCCTGGCTCGCCTATCTCTTTAAATCACACCTCTTCATCACCACACATGCTCTGTTCCCTGTGCCACCCTGAAATGGGCCTGTCCTTGGTAGAGAGTGTGCGTGGCAGGCTCCTCTCCATAGCTGCTGTCAGTTGCTGCCACCAGCAGGCCCAAGCAGGACAAACCAATTGGGAAAGGATTTTTTTGGAGGGAGCGGGGGGAATAAGGTAAGGAGGAGAAACAGAGGCATCTCGGCTTGCTCTCGCCTCCCGGATAGTTTTTCCGGCAGAGCTGCCTGTGTTGGGATGCCCCAAGGATGCCCCACATCCCTCCACCCAGCTGGGCTTCGTGGGTGGGCTGCTCCTGGACTCGTCAGCCTGTGGACAGACGTCAGATTTCCACCCTCCATCACCTGTTCAGGGGTTCCTTTCCCTCCCCTGGGGGAGAGAGAGAGGGAGGGAGGGAAAGGCGGGGCATCCCAACACAGCTCTGCCAGAAAAGCCATCTGGGAGGGAGGCGAGAGTGAGCTGAGATGCCTCCATTCCTCCTCCTTATCTTATCCCCACCCACCCACCCATCCTTCTCAATTGGTTTGTTACACTCAGGCCCTTGAGAGGAGCCTGCCACGTGTGCTTTCTACTGAGGACAGGCTCACTTGGGGGGGGGGGGAGAGAACGTGTGGTGACAAAGAGGTGTGATTTAAAGAGACAGGTGGCGGCAACACCCCCGGCACACACCCCTCCTTGTCCGGTGTGGCTTCTCCTTCGTCATGGGCTCCAGGAGGAGGTGGGGACCCCATCTCCCCCATTTGGAAGTGGGCTAAATTTCATTGTGCTGCTGCGTAAGGCAGCAACAGCAAATGTAACGCGATGAAGGCGGAAGGCTGTTTCATGTGGCATTTCTAGTCCCACAAACAATGGCGAGAAATGCAACGGAGCTGGGCTGGAGTGACACCCCCCCCCCCCCGGGAAAAAGAGAGGGTGAGAGAGGGAAAGAGAGAGAGAGGGAGGGAGGAAAAGAGAAAGGAGGGGAAAGAAAAATGGGAGACAGAGAGGGAGGTAAAAAGGGGGGGGGAAGGAGGAAGAGAGAGAGAAAGGGGAGGGAGCAGTAAAGAGAAAGAGGGAGAAGAGAAAGAAAGGGGAAGGAGGGAAAGATTGAGAGAGGGGAAAGAGAAAGCTGGGAAAGAAAAGGGGGGAAAAGAAATATATCACAAGTTTTTCTTTTTTATTGTTGCTAAATGTAATATTTCAAAAGCAGGAAAAAAGGGGGCATAAAAGTACATTTATCACATTTTTGTTAGAACGATTAGCTGAACTCTGCCTTGTTTATCATTATTTTAGGTAGTAAAACCTCATTATTCAGGTTAAATTGCCTGTGCCCAAGATTCATCCCTGGACCATGCAGTGGACTTGTGGAAGGAGCTGCCATTTTGCCATGGCTGCCTCTGTGTCAATATGGTGGCTGTTTCTGGGTCACTGGGAGGGGGACAAACTGTTCTGTTTTGCTACCTTAACACTGTAGACTGTGTTAAGGAGTTGTGGGTGCACTGAAAATGGTGGCTGTCTCCAGGAGATCTCCAAAAGGGCAGTATTGTGCTGCAGCTGCCAATAAAAGTCAATGCAGTCCTAGGTTGTATCAACAGAGGAATAATGTCAAGACAACAAGAAGAGATAGAATTGCTTTATGCAGTGCTGGTGATATCACACTTAGAATACTGTGTCAAGTGCTGGTCACCATGATATAAAAATGTTGAGACCCTGGAAAATGTGCACAGAATAGCAACAAAGATGATAAAGGGTCAATAGGAGGGACATTATAGCTGTCTTCCAATACTTGAGCTTACCATATTTTTTGGAGTATAAGGTGTGCCTTTCCCCTCCCCCCAAAAGGGTGAAAATCTGGGTGCGTCTTATATTCCGAATGTAGCCCCACCCAACCTCTCAAACGGAGGTTTCAGAGGCTGAAAAAAGCTGCTAAAACTGAAACGGAGTTTCAGGAAAAAAAAGCCTTTGAAACAGAGCTTCAAAAAAAAAAAAAAAAAAAAGCCTCCAAAACAGAACTTCAGAAAAAAAGCCTCTGAAATGGCAGGAAAAAAAGCCTCTGAAACAGAGGTTTCAGAGGCTGGAAAAAAAGCAAGGAGCAGAGCTCACAATCAATGAACCTGTTGCTAAAATTCACTACTGGGAAAAGCTGATTGGCGGTATTCTGGGAGGCCGATCCATCCGCCAATCAGCTTTTTTCTTATTTTCCTCCCCAAAAACTAAGGTGTGTCTTATACTCCGAAAAATACAGTAATCTCTTCTAGGGCATCAGACAGCAGGACAAGTAGTAATGGGTGGAAGCTTGTTAAAATGAGGCCTAACCTAAAATATAATTTGTTTTTTCAGTGAGAGCAATTAATCAATGCAATAGCTTGCCTCCAGGTTTTGTGGGTGTTCCATCACTGGAGGTTTTCAAGCATAGGCTGGACAACCATTTCAGAGGGATGGTTTAAGAGTCCTGCCTTGAGCAGCAGGTTGAATTAGAAGACCTCCGGAGTCCCTTCCAAGCCTATAATGCCTTGATGGCGACCTATGGCACGCGTGCCACAGGTGGCACACGTAGCCATATCAGTGGGCATCCCAGCTCAGCTCCAGCACGCATGCCAGCTGATTTTTGGGCCTTCTGGGCCCACCAGAAGTAGGGAAACAGGCTGTTTCCTGCCTCCAGAGGGCCTGGAGTGGGTAGAGAAGGCCTGTTTTTCTTTCTCACCTGGATCCAAATCCTCTCTATGCATCTGGGGAGGGCAAAAACAGCCTTCCCCATCCGTCCAAAGATCCTCCAGAGGCCCGAAATGGCCCACATAGAATTATGGGTGTGGGCACACACGTGCGTGAACCTCCCCCGCCCCCCCCCCCCTTCCTGGCATGCCATGGTAAAAAGGTTAGCCATCACTGCTATAATGCAATGTTTCCATGAATTTAGAGGCAGTTTAGAAAATAGCTAAAGAGCAGTCCCATGAACTTGCTTCTTGTAAAGTGGCTTTTTTGAAAAAGAAATTATTTTATTCAGAAAATTAATATAAATAAATCTCCAAAAAATACCCACAAAATTTTAAAAACAAAACAAAGATAGACACAACATTTAAAAAGAAAGAAAAAAATGTGTATTAAAAAGATAAAAACAAATATATTATCTATCTATTATCTATCTATCTACTATATAGAGTGGCAATGCCAGATCCCTAACATGATACTGCCATTCAAATGGAGGGAGGGGGGAACATGAAGATAAGATATCCTTTATAACCTTTTTCCTGGTGCCTAAGCGCCCTGCAATATTCCCACCTTTCTTGGAATGTAATTTCTCATCTTTTCATCTCATCTTCACACCTGTGGATTGGCTGAATCCACATTTGGACTGGAGGGAGGGATTCTAAAGCCCTATTTCTAACTATAGTTTGGGAGGGAATTTAGAGTCTGCTATCCCTTCTTCTCAATAAAAGGTTCCTTTTGAAATACCACATTTCAAGAGTCTATACTTTCTTGGGAAAGGAGGAGAGGTAGAGCCTTACAGGCAAAGTAGTTAACAGGTGAACCAACAAAGTTAAAACAGGAAAGCATTAATACTCTAGTTTTCTATCTAACTTTTATAAAGTCTAGAACGGATTCTTATTTATCATAAGTCATCATAATCATTGTCTCTGATCTTTCTGGGATGAAATACCTTTGTTTGATTCTTACGAATTAAACTTTTTCTTAAGATTTTGGTTGAGAGCCATAAAACAACAATTGTGTCTTATTCCTCAAAATAATAAACTTCTGTTGTCGATCCATTTTCCCCAAAGAGTCCAGTCCAAATAGTTTTCCAGTTAGATATGGCATGTCCATTTTCCAGTGACCACCAACTTCATCACCTCAAATCCTAGTTCCTCACATATCAAATCTGTTAACTCCAAATCTGTAGAATCCACATCCGCTTCAGCCATCTCCAACCAACCAGCAGTTTCCAAACCGTAGTGAGGAGGCTTTTAAGAAGTGTCTGTGCTCCCCATGGGAGCTTCTTAGGAAGAGCTCAGGCTCACAAAGGGATTCCTTTGTGTGTGCTCATAATCCCAAACGCCTCCATCAGTCCCAGAGGAAGGGGACCTCCCAGAACAGAAATGTTTTCTCTCACCACGATCCTTCACATCCTTCTGGATATGAATTATTTCCTCCCTGTGATGCTTCTAGCAAATGACATCCACTGCACATGGCTTTTTGTTCCTGTGTGTAATAGAGGTAGTCCTCCCTTACCATTTGTCTCCTGTAGTAACCATTGAAGATTATGATGGTATGAAAAAACAAACAAACATTTTATTGCTTTGCAAACAAACATTGTATTTTAAAATATCGAATTGTCCCATAATCATGTGTTAGCCATTAGCATGCTTCCCAACCAGCCAAGCAAAGTTCATGGAGAAGACAGAAATGAAATCACTAGCAGTCAGGTGATGCCTCACTTAATGTCCGCAGTGATTCATTTAACAACCATGGGCAAAGTGAGGTCAAAAGCCTGTTGCAATCAAGGGCAATTAAATGCTGTTTTTTCAATCATAACCCTCTTTAATTCTGACTTGATAATCTGCTTCTTATAGTCCAGTTTGATAAAAATCTTCCCTTTTGCCAGGTCTGCTAGCATGTCCTTCGTTAGGGACAGCAGGTAAATGTTTTGAACAGATATAACATAGTCCTCTATAGTCTACACACAGACAAAGGGACCAATCCTTTTTTTTTCCTGGAACAAGACTGTGGCAGCCACCCTGGGTTGAGCCTTTTTAATTTTTGTCTATCAAAGTCCTCCAATTCCCTAGGAGTCATTGAATAGATGCCCCAAACTCCGCTGAAGATGTTACCTAGCCTAATAACAAAACATTCAGAAACCAACCCACAAGCTCGGAGAACGAACCTTCACCCTCAGTCATTGAATGAAGTTTGGATTTAGGCAGTTCAGCACCTAGCACGAGTACTATGGAGCAGTCAGTTGGCCAGTAGGGTGGGAGCTCATCTGAGTGCTTCTCCCTAAAGATCTCCCGTAAATCCCAGTACTCCTATGGAATGCTAGGATCAGCCTTTCGCTCTTGCATTACTGCCCCCACCTCCTGCCTCGGCTTTGGGGCCCCTGGGTTCATTCCCAGCTCTCCTTTTGCTTTAGTCCTCTGGATTTTAAGCAGCCACTTCCTCCAGATCACATAGAGATCTCATTTCCATAGCCATGCTAATCCTAGTACCAGGGGTCTTTACATATCCAGCGCTATGATGAAACTGGGTCTCTGTGTGGTCCCCCATCTGCATTTCTATCAGCTCAGTGACGAATGTCACTAGAATCTCTCCTACAGATCTGTCTAGCTGGCAAAATGCAACTGACACCTTGATTGGTCTAAATCTCATCCCCCAGCTTCTCAACCAGAGCAGGTTTGACTAGGCATCTGGTGCACCTTGAGTCCAGAAGGACCGCTAAATTGGCTTTTTGTCCTGAGGATTGGACTACGAGTTCAATGGAGGCTGTCACCAGAGTGATTGGGCCACTTACAATGAGTCATCATTGGAGTTGGTGTCACTCTCCCCAGGACCCTCTGCTGGGCTATTTGGAGTCATCTCGCCGTCTTTGGGGAATGGGGGTGAACTCTTATGACCTCGACTCTTTCCAGGGCTGTTTTGTGGGCTCCTGGTGACAGCTTGGTGGGCTCTTTGGTAAAACCCCAGGGTCACCTTTGGGCAGGATGACTGGATTTGCATTTGGTGGCCTGGTGGCCCTCCTTCTCACTTGAAGCAGGCGGTGGAACGTCACTGGGAGCTCTCCACTGGGAAATATCCATCCCAGGTGGTGTGGATGAAGCCTCCCATCAGCATTCAATCTCTTTGATCTCTCCCTTGATCTCCCATAAATGGGCCATGGCCTTTTTGGAACCGAGCTGTGCATGAGATGGGCCAGTGGACGCGCACAGCTCCACTCATGCGAGCATCAGCGCAAAAACTTCTCTCTTGTGTGAGTGGAGCTCGAGTGATCCTATTCCCTTTTCTCTCCCCCCCCCCCCACCCCCAATCACACAATCCAGGCTGCTAAGCTGCCTGCTCTCAATGCTCCAAACACAGAATGGGGAGAGGAGAAGCTGAATCTGACAGGTGAGCCCTGCTCAGCTTTGCTGACTCCCCAAAGCTTTGGGTGCGGAGAAGCCTGAACGGGCGCAAAATTACACCCCAAACATTTCTCTCTTGCATGAGGTGAACTATGCGCATACGAACACCACATGCACCACCCCATTAATCACACGGCCTGGTTCCTCTCCCACCCCACAACCAGGCCCCCAAGATGCAAACCACTGCTGTGATGTACCACCCAAGTCAGAATTCTGACTTAAACTTTTTCCACACTCTGAACACTCATTCAGTTTCCCTCATTTGTGAGTCCCCTGGTATCACCAGGTTGGAATTGTAACTGAACCTTTTCCCCACAATCAGGACATTCAAAGGGTTTCTCCCTGATGTGGGGCCTCTAGTCCAGGGGTGTCAAACTCACGTCGTCATGGTGGGGGGTCACTTGACGTATCAGGATTTTCCCCTTTGCTAAACCGTGCATGGGCATGGCCAGCGCATGACACATCCGGCCTACGGGGTGCGAGTTTGACAGCCCTGCTCTAGTCTGTCACCAGGTTGGAATTATGAGTGACTTTCCCCACACTCTGGAGACTCATGTGGCTTCTCTCCAGTGTAAATCGAGCACCTTAGAACACTAACTAAAACTTTTCCTGCATTCTAGAAACTCATGCCATTTGTCTGCTGTGTGAGTCCTCTGATATATGACCAGGTTGAAATTCGATCTGAAACTTTCCCTACACTCTGAACACTTAAATGGTTTCTGTCCTGTGTGAGTCCTCTTTTCACTCATGATGTGGGAAATCTTACAGAGACTTTTCCTACACTCTAGACACTCATGTTGTCTCTCCTGTGAGTCCTCTGGTGTGTCACAAGGCTAGAATTCTGACTGAATCTTTTCCCACACTCTGGACACTCATATGGTTTCTCTCCTGTGTGAGTCCTCTGATGTGTCACAAGGCTGGAATTCTGACTGAAACTTTTCCCACACTCTGAACAATCATACGGTTTCTCTCCTATGTGAGTTCTCTTATGTGTCACCAGGTTGGAATTCTGACTGAAACTTTTCCAACAATCTGGACACTGATATGGTTTCTCTCCTGTGTGAGTCCTCTGGTGTGTCACTAGGCTGGAATTCTTACTGAAACCTTTCCCACACTCTGGACACTCATATGGTTTCTCTCCTGTATGAGTCCTCTGGTGTGTCACTAGGCTGGAATTCTTACTGAAACTTTTACCACACTTGGGACACACATATGGTTTCTCTCCTGTGTGAGTCCTCTGGTGTGTCACCAGACTGGAATTCTTACTAAAACTTTTCCAACATTGTGGACATTCATACAGTTTTTCTTCTATATGAGTCCTCTTATGTGTCACTTGGCTGGAATTCTGACTGAATCTTTTCCCAAAATCAGGACTTTCATACAGTTTCACCCTGTTGTGAGTCCTCTGGTGTGTTATGATTTGGGAATTCTTACTGAAACTTTTCCCACACTCTGGACACTCATATCGTTTATCTTCTGTATGTGTCCTCTGATGTTTCACCTGCTTAGAACTGCTACTGAAACTTTTCCAACAATCTGGACACTGATATGGTTTCTCACCTGTGTGAGTCCTCTGGTGTATCACCAGGCTGGAATTGTGACTGAAACCTTTTCCACAATCAGGACATTCAAACGGTTTTTCTCTTGTGTGAGTCCTCTGGTGTGTCACCAGGCTTGAAATCTGACTGAAACATTTCTCACAGTCAGGACATTCAAAGGGTTTCTCTCCTGTGTGAATCCTCTGGTGTATCACGAGATGGGAATTCTGACTGAAACTTTTCCCACAGTCAGGACATTCAAAGGGTTTCTCTCCTGTGTGAATCCTCTGGTGTATCACCAGGTGGGAATTCTGACTGAAACTTTTCCCACAATCAGGACATTCAAAGAATTTCTCTTTGTGAGTCCTTTGTTGACTCATGAGGTGGGAATTTCTAATGAAACTTTTCCCAAAAATTGGACACACACTTTCTCCTTGGTGTGAGTCTTGTGATATACCATAAAGTAGCTGTACTTAGTAAAAGCACTTACCACAGCAAGTGCATTTGTAGGGCATCTGTCCAGGAATGAAATTCACTTACCTTCCCTACTGGCTCGCAAATGTGTGCACAGAGGCTGAAAAGTGTCACAAAAAGGGATGTCATGATATCCGCGTGGGGGGGCAGGGGCTTCGGGCAGTTGGCCCTACCGACTCGCGTGAGCCAGATAGACCCGGCTGTATTTCACCCCTGCATCTGTCCTGTGTGTCTTTCCATGAATCACAAGAGAACTGTTTAGACTAAACCTTTTGTTACATTTGTAGCATTTCTATGGCTTTTCGACAGTGTAGATCCTCTCATGCATAATCAGTTGTGATGTACTATCTGTGCTTTTCCCACAATAGGCACATCTATGGAGCTTATCCATCACTGATATTGAGGTCGTCAAAAATATGGAGAATCCCTTGTTTAGTTTGGTTCAAACTGTTTTTTTTCTCACATATAGAGGCCTGTGTAACTGTCGGCTCTACATGGCTGTCTTAATTTGCCTTTTTCTGTTCACTGACTTCCAGAAATATCCCTTTTTTCTGAATGAAAAATAATTTCCCTTGATCTTTCATTATGTATCCTTGAGTTTTGTATGCTCTACTTTTTGCAGTTTGAAATCTCTTCTTGATTTTCTCTCATTTCTCTCTCACCTGCTAAGAACAACTGTGGTTTTCTGAAGGAAATGGAAAATACTTTGATTTCTTTCCTGATTCGCTTTCCTTTTCAATGTTGCTTGTTGTTATCAATTGTCTGGAGTGCTCTTATTGGCATCTTCTTTGTCTATAAGATTCAAAGAAAAGTGTAATTTTAATTGTTTATAAAATGGTTGCAGAAGATATGGAAAAAAGAAAGAAGTATGCATTACAATGAATAAGCAAACACGCCACAATACAAGAATAACACTTTACATCAATTATGATTCATTTGACACATGGAAGACTACTGAGATCCAAGATCAAATATCCATTCAGTCCTGAAATTTTTTTTGACTTGGGTCAATCACAAATTCTTAGCCCTACAAAGGCTAAGAATAGGGAGTAGAGAATGACAGGTGATGAAGTCCAGAGAACCTCAGTACCAGTTTGCATCAGAATCCAAGGCCAGGCACCCTGAGAAAGAATGCCTATTATTCCAAAACATTTCAGAGTTCTGAAAATATCTTGGTGAGTTCCGATTGATGGAGACAGACTGGTCATGGGGGAAGGGCTGAGATGAGGGGAATCCTTTCTGTATTTTTTGGCTTACAAAATCCAGAGCTAGCCTGACCTTATTGCAGTCAACATCTTTTTACTAAAATAACTTTTCGCTTCAACCCAGTGGAGTTGAGGGTCTTTCTTTCCTAAGGGATAAGATTGGGGCAGGTCTGACAACTGCTTTTGAGCCAAGGTCAAGGTCCTTTTCAAAACTGGAGAGCTATGGGGGCAAAATAAGCACTTAGCAATAGCACTTAGACTTATATACCACTGCATAGTGCTTTTACAACCCTCTCTAAGCGGTTTAAAGTCAGCATATTGCCCCTAACAATGGGTCCTCATTTTACCCACCTCGGAAGGATGGAAGGCTGAGTCAACTTTCAGCCGGTGAGATTTGAACTGTCAAACTGCAGCTAACAGTCAGCTGAAGTAGCCTGCAGTAATGCACTCTATTCACTGCGCCACCTTGGCTCATTAAAATGTTCATTTGAATGTTCATTCTTTTGCCTGTATCCTACGCCAAGGAACTTTTAAAAATTATTTTTAACAGTACTTAAATATGTGGGAATGTGTGTGTGGAATGCCGTGGGCATTAAACTTAGCGAACTGTTTTGTATTAAAAATGATCAGTTTAGACCAGTGGCTTTCAACTTTTGGGCCCAGGGGCCCAGTTCCGTGGTGATTTTTCCGTGTACCAAAGGGTTTTGCATGCTACCTGCATCCCACAATTGGGGCTTCACTTGTTTCTGCAGCCGTTGCTGACATGCCACAGCCCAGTGTCAGTCCAAGGACCAGGGGTTGGAGGATCCCTGATCTAGACTGATTTATCCTTTCAAAGCACTTGGGGAAAATGGACTTCTTCCCTCCTCTTTAAAAAAAGCCCAGTCAAAATACCATCATCTATGTTCCAGGCTGATGTTTTGTTTTGTTTTTAATTTGATTTATATGCCGCCCTTCTCCGGAGACTCAGGGCGGCCTACAATGTGCTAAGCAATAGCCTTCATTCTTTTGTATAGTTATACAAAGTCAGCTTATTGCCCCACAACTGGGTCCTTAATTTACCTACCTTAGAAAGGATGGAAGGCTGAATCAACCTTGAGCCTTGGCGAGATTCGAACCTGCAGTAATTGCAGGCAGCTGTTCTTAATAACAGGGTGGTTTAGACCACTGTACCACCAAGGCTCTATGATGTTAATAAGTTCTGAAGTGCTCCAAGAATTACATTATATTAAAATATTTTCAGAAATCTCTAGAGAAAAAGGAAAGCGAAAGTGGAGAGACTCAGAGAAGTTCTGTGCCTTAGACAGACACGAAATTTGGAGTAAAACTGAACATTGGAAAGGGAAGGTTGCAATGGAATAACTAGAAGGAGGAAGGATTGGCTGGATACACTATAAACAGAAACTCTCCAAATGGCATTTTATTCCAACAACTGAAGCCTCTTTGGAGCTCAACCAACCTGCCTCTTGTGCACACCAGGCTCTCTTCCCCAAAATGCTCTGCGGGCAGTTAGTTATTGGAGCTCCCAGGTCTCTCCCTTGACCTGAGAATCTTTTTTATCTTTCTAAATGCAGCGCTACCCCTGAAAGGGCCGCTGGAGTCCTTGCCCTCTTGATATGGCCGCAGGTCTACACTGGTCCCTCGGTCAGGCACCTCTAACTGGCCTGGGTCGTGTAGTGTCGTAGTGGTCAGTCTCCTCTCAGCAGGCAGGACACGTGGTGGGGTGATGGTCAGTCTTTTCCCAGCCGGTAGGTCACAGGATGAGATGGTCTTCATGCAGGGCCGGATTTAGATGAAAAGAGGCCCTAGGCTATTCCACTTATGAGGCCTTTTCACCTATAGTGAAAGTGTAATTTTAATTTTGCTAACAATTTGAATGTAGGCCCCTCTTGATCTTGAGGCCCTAGGCTGAAGCCTAGTTAGCCTATAGGAAAATCCGGCCCTGTCTTCATGCAACTGGTGGGCTCTTCTTCCTTTCTTTCGCTCTCTCAGCAACCGAGGAGGAGGAGGAGAAGAAGCAGCGGCGCAGCGGTTCCCACGGGAGCAGAAAAGCTTGCAAGGAAAGGCGGAGAGTTGGAAGGGGAGGGGGCGCAACTGGGGAAACCCCCACCTCGCTCTCCTTCCCTCCCCCAAGGAATCCCTCCTCCCTTCCCGCACCTGGGGATTTCCCCCCTCCTCCTGGTCCCCTCCCTCTCTTGGAGTGTCTTTGTCCACCTAGCGCCCCTCCCCAGAGGGGAATCTCCGCAGCCCTGGTTTAAGAGACGCTGGAAGACCAGGAAGGGGGGGCAGGAGGGACCTGCAACTGGCTCCCAGCCCCCTTTCCTGCCTCCTCGCTAGGCGCAAAAGGTCTCTGTTTTTAACCCCTTCACTAAAGCGCTGCAATCAAAACTGTTTGATTGGGAGCAACCTGTTTAGTGCTAAGGGAGGTTTCAAGCAGCATTTATTTATTTTTATCTCTGTACCTGTTGCTCTTTTTTTTTTAAATTTGATTTATATGCCGCCCTTCTCCGGAGACTCAAGGCGGCTTACAATGCATTAAGCAATAGCCTTCATACTTTTGTATATTTATACAAAGTCAGTTTATTGCCCCCACAATCTCAGTCCTCATTTTACCTACCTTAGAAAGGATGGAAGGCTGAGTCAACCTTGAGCCTGGTGCTAATTGACTCTGCACTGAAGCTTCCTACTGTTTATAGTTTGGAGTCTCACAAAGACAAGCCTTGAGATGTACCCGGCCCTCAGGATTTCTGTTGACAGCTTGTTGGTAATTTTGGAACCCTGCAAAACTTGGGTTCTGAAAAGTATCTTTGGGGGAGCAGCTTGAGTGCTACATCTAGAATATGTAGATGGTGGGTTTTTAAAATTTGAAATTGGTTTTAAATTGAAACGTTTTAAATTATGGGCCAAACTTATTTAATTATTTGAAATCTATTTTAACTTTTGTGTACAAATGTTTTACTTTGGCTGTTCACCGCCCTGAGTCCAAAAGGAGAAGGGCGGTATAGAAATCTGATAAAAGAAATAAAATAAATAAATAAATAAATATCCAGTTTGTTCATACTTGACTTAGATGAAGAGATTGAAAGGGAACTCATTAAATTTACAGATGACACCCAGTTGGGGGGAATAGCCAACAGTTTAGAAGATAATCCCAAGATCCAGAAGGGTCTTGACACATGTGAGCACTGGGCCCTTTCCAGCAAAATGCAATTCAAGTGGTGAGAAAAACAAAAGGCAAGAAAAACCAAATGCACATCTATAGAAGAGGTTGTACCTGGCTCAAGAGCAGGAACTATGAGAGGGACCTGGAAACAATTACATATGAGCTGGGGTCTGATGTAACTGGCAAAAAAGTCAATGCAGTCCTAGTCTGCAGCACCAGGGGGATAGTGTCAAGATCATCTGAAGTTTTAGTACTGTATTATACTGTATAGTTAAGACTACACTTTGAATACTGCATCCAGTTTTGGTCACCAGGATACAAAAAAGGTGTTGAGACTCTAGAAAAAGTGCAGAGAGGAACAGCAAAGACATTTACACATTTCACTATTTCACTTGGCTCAGCTGCAAAGATAGGTTGCTAGGAGTCTGAAAGCGACTTGATAACATGTAATCAGTGAGAAGATCTGGCCAACGCCATGGATAGAGAAGGGACAAGCCTGTTTTTCGGCCTCCTACCGCTAGATGGCAGCATCTGTGCCTAGAAAGCCAACAATAGAACAGCGGCCTCTCTGGTTGATCTTAAAGGAGTTAAAGCCATCTAGTACTGCATTGCTAAAAAGGAGGAGAAGCACAGAGGAACTTCCTTTTCCGGAAAGGAACACGAGGTTAGAGTGGAGCGCAGAGAGGCTCTGTTGCTTATTCCAAGGATGGAAGCATCAGCTGGAAGGTGAGTTGAGGGCAGGTCGGAGGAGAATCCGGGAGCAACTCAGGCTGTTTGGTTCCCTCCACGGCCTGGAAGCAGAGACGCAACTGGAATGTGGAAGAACAGCTGGAAGGGATCTTTGAGGTCATCTAGTCCAGCCCCCTGCTCCAGCAGGAGACCTTATACGTTTGAGGCACGTGGCTGTCCAGTCTCTTCCTGAAAGCCTCCAGTGATGGAGCAACCACAGCTTCTGCAGGCAAACTGGTTAATTCTTCTCACAGTCAGGAAATGTCTCCTTGTTTCCAGGTTGCTTCTCTCCTTGATTCGTTTCCATCCATTGTTCCCTGTTTTGCCTTCAGATGCTCTGGAGAAAAGATTGAGCCCCTCTTCTTTGTGGCAGCCCCTCAAATATTGGAAGACTGCTACCATTTCACCTCCCCTCCTCTTTCTCTTCTGTAGACTAGACATACCCAACTCCTACAACCCTCTTTGTATGTTTTAGCCTCAAGCCCCCTAATATGTTTGTTGCCCTCTGAGTCCCAAGCATTAGGAGATGAGGGCTGCCGCTCTTACAGCGCTCTTACAGCGGAGAGAAAAAGCCGGATGCCGCTCTCCATTGCAGACACCAGATCGCCCCGCTGCAAGCTCTCCTCTCTCAAGCAGTCCAACCAAAGTTTCCAGCCCCGCTTCAGGGAGCGCTCCTCGAGAGACGAGATCTTGCAGGGGGCTAATCTGGCGTCCGCAATGAGAGCAAAATCCAGCTGCTCCCCGGACCAGTCACCATTTACCGGTCTGAGTCCCAAGCATTAGGAGATGAGGGCTGCCGCTCTTACAGCGCTCTTACAGCAGAGAGAAAAAGCCGGATGCCGCTCTCCATTGCAGACACCAGATCGCCCCGCTGCAAGCTCTCCTCTCTCAAGCAGTCCAACCAAAGTTTCCAGCCCCGCTTCAGGGAGCGCTCCTCGAGAGACGAGAGTTTGCAGGGGGCCGATCTGGCATCCGGATTAGAGAGCAAAATCCAGCTGCTCTCCGGATCAGACGCCATTTACCACTCTGAATCCCAAGCAGCAGGAAACAAAGGCTGCCTTGCACCGCAAATATAGCAAGGCAGAATCCTGATGCTGCACTTTCAGCAGACAGATGAGGGCTGCCTTGGCCATCGGCTGGCGCAAATATACCAAGGCGAATGCTCATGCCGCACAAGTTCAAGTAGTGCTTCGCTCCCACACTTCTTCCGGCCCTCAGTCTCTCAGGGAGATGCTTGACTTCCTCTCAGCCCCAAGACACTGGCTGGCCCATGAGATGAGAGAGAGAAAGAGAGAGAAAGAGACAAAGAATGAAAGAGAGAATGAGAGAGAGAGAATCAGAGTGAGACAGAGAGAGAAAGACAGAATGAAAGAGAATGAGAGAAAGAGACAGAGAGAATTAGAGAGAGAGAGAGAATGAGAGACAGAGAAAGAGAAAGAATGAAAGAGAATCAAAGAATCAGAGAGAGAATGAGAGAGAATCAGAGAGAGAGAGAGAGAATGAGAGACAGAGAAAGAGAAAGAATGAAAGAGAATCAAAGAATCAGAGAGAGAATGAGAGAGAGAGAAAGAGAGAGAAAGACAGAATGAAAGAGAATGAGAGAAAGAGACAGAGAGAATCAGAGAGAGAGAATGAGAGACAGAGAGACAGAATGAAAGAGAATTAAAGAATCAGAGAGAGAATGAGAGAGAATCAGAGTGAGACAGAGAGAGAAAGAGAGAGAAAGACAGAATGAAAGAGAATGAGAGAAAGAGACAGAGAGAATCAGAGAGAGAGACAGAGAAAGAGACAGAATGAAAGAGAATCAAAGAATCAGAGAGAGAATGAGAGAGAGAAAATGAAAGAGAATCAGAATGAGAGAATCAGAATGAGAGGGAGAGAGTGGGGAGAGAGAAAGGGGGACAGAGAAAGAGAATGAGAGAAAGAGTGGGAGAGAGAGAAAGAGAAAGAGGGGGAGGGAGAAAGAGAGAAAGAGTGGGGGGAGAGAGAAAGGGGGACAGAGAAAGAGAATGAGAGAGAGTGAGGGGAGAGAGAAAGAGGGGGAGAGAGAAAGAGAGAATGAGAAAGAGTGGGAGAGAAAGAAAGAGAGAGAGA
The DNA here is from genome assembly GCA_022577455.1 of Arizona elegans. Taxonomy (NCBI): domain Eukaryota; kingdom Metazoa; phylum Chordata; class Lepidosauria; order Squamata; family Colubridae; genus Arizona; species Arizona elegans. The sequence goes on from JAKOOJ010000012.1 coordinate 8,825,321, forward strand.
GAGAAAGCGAAAATGAGAGAGAGAGAAAGAGAATGAGAGAGAAAGAGTGGGAGACAGAGAGAGAGAGAGACAGACAGGAGGGAGAGTGCCTGAAGGACCCCATCCCGTACTGGGAGTCCAGGTGCTTCAGCAAGCGGTGCACTGGATTCGTATTAGTGGTCAGCGAAATTTAAAATTATGAAGTTGGTGGTCCCTGAGGTCCAAAAGGTTGGGGACCCCTGGCCTAAGACCATCGGAAAACACATATTTTTGATGGTTTTAGGAATAACTTTATCGTTGGGGGTCACCACAACATGAGGAACTGTATTAAAGGGTTGCGGCATTAGGAAGGTTGAGAACCACTGCCTTAGCTGCTTGCCTTGCTTCGCTTGCCTGAATCCATTCCATCAGCAAGCAACTCCCTGCCTGCAATCAAGCAGGCAGGGAGTTGTGGACTTCAACTCCCAGAATTCCTCAGCCAGCAAAACAAAGATGGATGAGGAATTCTGGGAGTTGAAGTCTACAAGTCTTAAAGTTGCCAAGGTTGGAGACCCCTGTTCTATTGGGTAAGTTTTTTTCCCCTTTGGGATCTTTAAAAAAAAAAATAGTTAATTGGGTTTTTTTTAGTTGTTCTTTTTTAGACCTAGCCATTTTAAGTTTAGGAAGTTTAAATTTAGCTTTCATATAAAAATAAAATAAAATAATATTTGTGCAGCTTTCTGAGATTTAGTGTGTTTCTGTAGTGTTTCACTCTAACTACACAAACACACAAAATCTCACAAAGCTGTATGTGGAATTTTGTGTGTGTAAAGTGTGAAAGTTGTTTTTTGGGCTTTTTGTGGCTGTGTGAGGTTCCTGCTTGTTTCAGGGGCCATTTTGGGTCTAGCAAAACTGCTTTTACATTGTGGGTGAGCCAGTTGATGTTTTTTAAATTTTTATTTAGTGTGCGTTGGAAGAGGGGTAGTCTTATACGGCGAGTATAGCCCAAACCCTATATTTTAACAGGAAAATTTGGGGGTCGTCTTATACGCCCAGTTGTCTTATACGCCGGAAAATACGGTACTTAAATCTTTTTTTCCCCCTTGCAATATATACTTAGAGATCTCCATCTGCCATTGTTTAAATGGAGTATAGAATAGAAGAGAATTCTTTATTGGCCAAGTGTGATTGGACGCACAGTCTTGGTGCATACACTCTCGGAGTACATAAAAGTATCACTTACAGAAGTGATATCACACTTACATGAAACAGAAAATCCATATTTGGTAATTCGGCTGCTGGAGGCTAAAACATACAAAGAATGGTTACAGGAATTGGGTATGTCTAGTCTAATGAGAAGGACCAGCAGAGACATGACAGCAGTGTTCCAGTATCTGAGGGGCTCCTATAAACACCAAAGAATCAAAAGAAACAATGGATGGAAACTAACCAAAGAGAGAAGCAACTAGAACTAAAGAGAAAATTCCTAACGATTACAGCAATCAACCAATGGAATAGCTTGACTTCAGAGGTTTTTGGTGCTCGATCACTGGAGGCTTTCAAAAAGAGATTCGATGACCACTTGTCTGAAATATGTTATAAGGCATGCATGATTTTCAGGTCTCTGCCGGGAGATGCGCATGCAGTGGGGGGTGCATCGCCCCACCCCGTGGCCTGTTTTTGGTCCCAGGAGGCATCAGGGAGGTCTGCTAGCACAAAAACAGGGCGTGGGGAGGCGGCACCCCCCTCCCCCAGGACCAAAAGCAAGTCAAGGTCCCTTCCAACTCTATTCTGTTATAAGTTATATTCATCTTAATTACAGCAATTCTATCCGATAATTGCTGTACTAAGAATATGTATTGACCAAAGTCAAGAGAATTTCATGGTTGAATGCAAATGTGAACTTGGATCTCGGTAATCTTCAACGTTTCAAGTAAATCATAATTAATCTAAAGTTATCTTAGCATTGTGGCATATTTGCTTTTTACTTTTAATGTATACGGTTTTCTTATTCTTTTTTTTACATCTTCTGCAACCATTTTATAAACAATTAAAGTTACACTTTACTTTGAATCGTATAGACAAAGAAGACGGCAATAAGAGCACTCCGGACAACTGAGAATAACAAGCAACATTAAAAAGAAAAGCCAATCAAGCCAGAAATCAAAATATTTTCATTTCCTTCAGAAAACCCCAAAATTCTCCTCCTTTCCCAGCAGGTGATCAAGAAGAGATTTCAAACTGGAAAATGTAGAGTATGCGGAACACAAGGATACATTACAGGTAGACCTCAACTTACAACAATACATTTAGTAACTATTCGAAGTTACAACGCCACAGAAAAAACTGACTTATGACCATTTTTCATACTTATGACTATTGCAGCCCCATGGTCATGTGATTTATATTTGAATCGTTGGCAGCTGGGTCACATTTATGACGGTTGCCATGTTCTAGGGTCACGTGATCCCCTTTTGCAGCTCTACAGATGTGCCTATTGTGGGAAACATGCATGTTTCAAATCACATCGGAGTATGCACGAAATGATTCACATTGGAGACAAGAAGTTAATGTGGCCAAAGCTTTAGACAGAACAGCTCCCTTGTGGTTCATGGAAGGACCCACATAGGAGAGAAGTCTTACAAGGGCTCCCAATGTACTGAGCTTGGCAACTTGGTGATACATTAGAGAACTCACACCAGGGAGAAACCCTTTGAATGGTCTGATTGTGGGAAAAGTTTCGGTCTGAATTCCGGTCTGGTGATACACTAGAAGATGCAAACAAAAAAGAAATCGTATGAGTGTTCTGATTGCGGGAAATGTTTCACTGCAAATTCCCTCCTTCTGATGCACCAAAGAATACATACAGGAGAGAAACCCTTTGAATGTCCTGATTGTGGAAAAAGTTTCAGTAAAAAGTTCACCCTGGTGCTTCACCAGAGGACTCACACAGGAGAGAAACCCTTTGAATGTGCTCTTTGTGGGAAAGGTTTTAATCACAATTCCCACCTGGTGGTACACCAGAGGACTCACACAGGGGAGAAACCCTTTGAATGTGCTCTTTGTGGTAAATGTTTCAGCCTCAACTCTAGCCTAGTGATTCACCAGAGGACTCACACAGGAGAGAAACCATTTCAATGTGCTCTTTGTGCGAAAAGTTTCAGTCAGAATTCTGATCTGGTGAACCACCAGAGGACTCACACAGGTGAGAAACCATATGAGTGTCTGATTTGTGGAAAAAGTTTCACTGACAATTCCAACCTGGTGGTACACCATAGGACTCACACAGGAGAGAAACCATTTCAATGTGCTCTTTGTGGGAAAAGTTTCAGTCACAGTTCCCAATTGGTGATACACCGGAGGACTCACACAGGAGAGAAACCATATGAGTGTCCAATTTGTGGAAAAAGTTTCATTGACAATTCCAAGCTGGTGAAACACCAGAGGACTCACACACGAGAGAAACCATATGAATGTGCTGTTTGTGGCAAAAATTTCTGTCAGAAGTCCCAAATGGTGATACATCAGAGGACTCACACAGGCGAGAAACCCTTTGAATGTGCTGATTGTGGGAAAAGGTTCAGTCAGAAAAGCCTCCTGGTGATACACCAGAGCACTCACACCGGAGAGAAACCATATAGGTGTCCTGTTTGTGGCAAAAACTTCTGCCAGAAGTATCAAATGATGATACATCAGAGGACTCACACAGGAGAGAAACCCTTTGAATGTCCTGATTGTGGGAAAAGTTTCAGTCACAAAAGCCGCCTGGTGATACATCAGAGGACTCACACAGGAGAGAAACCATATGAGTGTCCTGTTTGTGGCAAAAATTTCCGTCAGAAGTCCCACATGGTGATACATCAGAGGACTCATACAGGCGAGAAACCCTTTGAATGTCCTGATTGTGGGAAAAGATTCAGTCAGAAAAGCTGCCTGGTGATACACCAGAGAACTCACACAGGAGAGAAACCATATGAGTGTCCTGTTTGTGCCAAAAATTTCCGTCAGAAGTCCCAAATGGTGATACACCAGAGGATTCACACAGGAGAGAAACCCTTTGAATGTCCTGATTGTGGGAAAATGTTTACTTGTACTTCCAGCCTGGTGAAACACCAGAGCACTCACACAGGAGAGAAACCGTATTAGGGTCCTGTTTGTGGCAAAAGTTTCAGTCAGAATTCCCAAATGGTGATACACTAGAGGTCTCACACAGGAGAGAGACACTTTCTATGCCCTGTTTGAGGGAAACATTTCCATTTCAATTCAAACCTGGTGAAACCCCAGAGGATTCACGTCGGAGAGATCTCTCAAATGTCTAGTCTGTGGACAGTATTTTAAGCCTAGATAACTCCTTATTCCTTACAAGAAAATTTACATGAGACAAACGTTGATGAGTTTGGAGAAGGCTTGAATTTCATTTCTGAACTCCCCTTGAGAGTGTAGATGAGAAATAGACTCTGAATACTGGCCTGATCTTTTTTCATCAACACATCTCGGGTTTAGATCTGTAGTTGGAGACAAAAAATGTGGAAAGTGTTATTTGATAAAAGGTGAACTACCTGTTTTTGGATATCATAGATTATATTGATTATGGAATTCCACTATGTGAAATTTCCATCTTCTACCTTGTTGTCCTCCAGATTGAGTGCCATAATTCCCCAGCCACCGTACAACTAGTCCTCGAGATACAAGTGTAATGGGCCCTGCCAATTTTGGTTGCATGTTGTAACAGTGGTTAAATGAGATTCCATTGTGGTGGGTGGGAGTGTTTGGGGATTGTTATATGCGTTGGACCTGGTCTTTGGGTGTTAAGTGAATTTCGTTGTGTGGGTATACTGTGTATACACATACAATGACAATAAAGTTATTTATTGAATTACCGCCATCCCCTTCTCTTCCTGATGAAGCTGTCAAATGAATGTGCAAGTTGTTAAGCACAGCAGTGGCTACTTCAGTGTTTGGAGAAGTCTTGGAGGTGTAGCACAGTCCCCAGCTTGCCTTTCAAAGGCTTCCCCTGACCTAACCTTTGGGTCAGCCCAGGCCTTTCCCTTCCTCACAGGTCCTCATAGGCCCTTCCTCCCTCATAGTGTCCACACATGGACCCCATAGGCCACTCCTCCCCTGCTACTTGATCCCTGCAAATCCTTAGGCATGACTTCAACCCTATCAATATGGTGACTGCTTCTTGGTCACTGGGAGTGGGACAAAATGTTCTGTTTTGCTACCTTAACACTTTAGACTGTTAAGGAATTGTGGGTGCACTGAAAATGGTGGGTGCCTCTGGGAGATCTCCCAAATGGCAGGCTAATTTTTGTCTTTGAATCTTACAGGCAAAGAGGATGCCAATAAGAGGACTCCGGACAACAGAATAACAAGCAACGTTAAAAAAGAAAACAAATCCAGCCAGAAATCAAAATATTTCCTATTTTCTTCAGAAAACCACAAAATTCTCACCAGCAGGTGATCAAGAAGAGATTTCAAATTGGAAAAAGTAGAGTATGCAGAACACAAGAATACATTACAGGTAGTCCTCAACTTACAACAGTTCATTTAGTAACTGTTCGGAGTTACAACGCCACTGAAAAAACTGACTTATGACCATTTTTCATACTTATGACATTGCAGCAGCCCCATGGTCATGTGATTTATATTTGAGTGCTTGGCAGCTAACTCACATTTATGACAGTTCCCATGTTCTAGGACCACATGATCTCCTTTTGCAGCTGCACAGACGTGTCTATTGTGGGAAAAGTGCATATATAAAATTACAACTGCGTATGCACGAAATGATCCACATTGGAGAAAAGCAATACTAATGTGGCCAAAGCTTTAGTCAGAACAGCTCCCTTGTGGTTCATGGAAGGACCCACATAGGAGAGAAGCCCTACAAGAGCTCTCAATATAGTGAGCTTGGCAACTTGGTGATACATTAGAGAACTCATACCAGGGAGAAACTCTTTGAATGTGCTGATTGTGGGGAAAGTTTCGGTCTGAACTCCGGCCTGGAGATACACTAGAGAATGCACACAAAAAAGAAATTGTATGAGTGTTCTGATTGCGGGAAATGTTTCCGTGGGAATTCCCAACTTGTTATGCACCAGAGAACACATACAGGAGAGAAACCGTATGAATGCTCTGATTGTGGAAAAAGTTTCAGTCAGAATTCCTGCCTGGTGAATCATCAGAGGACTCACACTGGGGAGAAACCATTTGAATGTCCTGATTGTGGGAAAAGTTTCAGTCAGAGATTCACCCTGGTGCTTCACCAGAGGACTCACACAGGAGAGAAACCCTTTGAATGTCCTGATTGTGGGAAAAGTTTCAATCACAATTCTCACCTGGTGGTACACCAGAGGATTCACACAGGAGAGAAACCCTTTGAATGTCCTGATTGTAGGAAAAGTTTCAGACACAACTCCAGCTTAGTGATTCACCAGAAGACTCACAGTGGAGAGAAACCCTTTGAATGTCCTGATTGTGGGAAAGGTTTCATTACAAAATATGAGGTCATCATTCATCAGATGACTCACACAGGAGAGAAACCCTTTGAATGTCCTGATTGTGGGAAATGTTTCAGTCACAATTCCCACCTGGTGAAACACCAGAGGACTCACACTGGAGAGAAACCGTTTGAATGTCCTGATTGTGGGAAACGTTTCACACGCAACTTCAGCCTAGCGATTCACCAGAGGACTCACACAAGAGAGAGACTCTTTGAATGTCCTGATTGTGGGAAAAGTTTCATTACAAAATCTGAGGTCATCAGTCATCAGAGGACACACACAGAAGATAAACCATTTGAATGCTCTTTCTGTGGGAAACGTTTCAGTCACCATTCCAGCCTGGTGACACACCGGAGGACTCACACAGGAGAGAAACCGTATGAGTGTCCTGTTTGTGGCAAAAGATTCTGTCAGAAATCCCAAATGGTGATACACCAGAGATCTCACACAGGAGAGAAATGCTTTGAATGTGCTCTTTGTGGGAAAAATTTCGCTAAGAATTCCAGCCTCGTGATGCACCAGCGGGCTCACACAGGAGAGAAACCCTTTGAATGTACTGATTGTGGGAAAACTTTCATTACAAAATCTGAGGTCATCAGTCACCAGAGGACTCATACAGGAGAGAAAGCAAATGAGTGTCCGGTTTGTGGGAAAAGTTTCATTGACAATTCCGACCTGGTGAAGCACCAGAAGACTCACACAGGGGAGAAATCATACCAGTGTCCATATTGTGGGGAATGTTTCATTAGAAAATTCCAACTCATGCGTCACCAGAGGACACACACAGGAGATAAACCCTTTGAATGCACTTTCTGTGGGAAACGTTTCAGTCACAATTCCAGCCTGGTAATACACCAGAGGATTCACACAGGAGAGAAACCGTATGAGTGTCCTGTTTGTGGCAAAAATTTCTGTCAGAAGTCCCAAATGCTGATACACCAGAGGACTCACACAGGCGAGAAACCCTTTGAATGTCCTGATTGTGGGAAAAAGTTCAGTCAGAAAAGCCCCCTGGTGATACACCAGAGGACTCACACAGGAGAGAAACCGTATGAGTGTCCTGTTTGTGGCAAAAGTTTCTGTCAGAAGTCCCAAATGGTGATACACAAGAGGACTCACAGGCGAGAAACCCTTTGAATGTCCTGATTGTGAGAAAAGTTTCCATTTCAATTCTAACCTGATAAAACACCATAGGAGTCACATGGGAGAGACCTCTCAAATGTCCAGTTTGTGGACAGTACTTTAGGCCTAAATAACTCTTTATTGCATACAATAATTTTTTTTATTATTTTTTTTTTATTTGATTTATATGCCGCCCTTCTCCGGAGAGTCAGGGCGGCTTACAATGCGTTAAGCAAAATTCATATGAAGTAAAAGTTGATGAGGTTAGAGAAAGTTGGAATTTCATTTCTGAACTCCCGTTGAGAGTGTAGATGAGAAATAGACTCTGAATACTGGCCTGATCCATTATAGTCCACATACTGCAGGTTTAGACCTGTAGTTGGAAAGAAAAAATGTGGAATCTGTTATTTGATAAAGGCATGTGGAGTTTCCTGTCAGGATTCCAAGTAACATACCCATGTCAAACAATACTGCAAGACACAAAGATTCCTCAAAGAATAGTTTTATTGGATATGTCATATTGGCACAAACTGGTGAGAACCTAACCCTAACCTTGCTGTCCTCCAGATTATGAGTGCCATAATTCCCCAGCCACCATACAACTAGTCCTCGAGATACAACTGTAATGGGCTCTGCCAATTTTGGTTGCATGTGGTATCAGTGGTTAAGTGAGATTACCTTGCTGAACTACCCCCACCCCCTTCTCTCCCTGATAAAGATGTGAAATGAATGTGCAAGTTGTTAAGCTCAGCAGTGCATACTTCAGAGTTTGGAGAAGCTCTTTGAGGCCTAGGGCAGGCCCAGGCTTGCCTTCAAAAGGCCTCCCCTATCCCAACCTTTCGGTCCTCCCAGGCCTTTCCCTTCCTCACAGGTCCCCATAGGCCATTCCTCCCCCATAGGATCCCCATTGCTACTTTATCCCTGCAATCCTTAAGCATGACATCCATCCTACCAGGCATCATGGCCTCATGTGGGGAAAGAGGACAGGACATGCATTCTTTGAGTTGCATGAGTATCTTCTGGAAAGAACCGTTATTTTGACTGTGCCCAAGATTCATCCCTGAGCCATGCAGTGGACTTGTGGAAGCAGCTGCCATTTTGCCGTGGCTGCCTCTGTGTCAATATGCTGGCTACTTCTGGGTCATTGGGAGTGGGACAAACTGCTCTGTTTTGCTACCTTAAAACTAGACTGGACAGTTTTGGCTGCAGCTGTGAAAAGCAGCCAATGCAGTCCTAGGCTGTATCAACAGTGGAATAATGTCAAGACAACAAGAAGAGAGAGAATTGCTTTACACAGTGCTGGTGATACCACACTTCTGAATTCTGAAGTCCAGTTCTGGTCACCATGATTTGAAAGTGTTGTTGAGACCCTGGAAAATGTGCAGAGAAGAGCACCAAAATGATAAAAGGGTCATTAGTAGGGATGTGATAGCTATCTTCTAGTACTTGAATAAATTTTTAAAACAAAAGTTGCAATGTACTTCAACCACCTTTTTTAATTTTTGTCTATCAAAGCCCGTAAGTCCTCCAGTTCCCTAGGAATCATTGAATAGATCCCCTAAACTCCGCTGAAGATGTTACCTAGCCTGATAACAAAACATTCAGAAACCAATCCACAAGCTCGGAGAACGAACCTTCACCCTCAGTCATTGAATAAAGTTTGGATTTAGGCAGTTCAGCACCTAGCAGGAGTACTGTGGAGCAGTCAGTTGGCCAGTGGGGTGGGAGCTCATGGGAGCGCTCCTCGCTAAAGATGTCCCATAAATCCCAGTACTCCTATGGAATGCTAGGATCAGCCTTTCGCTCTTGCATTACTGCCCCCACCTCCTGCCTCGGCTTTGGGGTTTCCCAGGTCTCCTTTTGCTTTAGTCCTCTGGATTTTAAGCAGCCACCTCTTCCAGTTCACATAGGCATTCCATTTCTGTAGCCATGCTAATCCTAGTACCAGGGGTCTTTACATACCCAGCGCTACAATGAAACAGTCTGTGTGGGCCCCGTTCTGCATTTCTATCAGCTCAGTGACGAACATCACTGGAATACCCCACCCTACCCCGCTATAAGATCTGTCCAGCTGGCAAAATGTCACCGGCCCCTTGATTGGTCTAAATCTCATCCCCAGCTTCTCAACCAGGGCATGGTTGACTAGGCACTGAATGCAGAAGGGCCACTAAGTTGGCTTTTCGTTCTGAGGATTGGACTACAAGTTCAATGGGGACTCACCAAAGTGATTGGGCCACTTACAAAGGGGTCATCATCAGAGTCGGTGTCACTCTCGCCCAGGGGTGAAATGCTCCCGGTTCCGACCGGATCGCCCAATCCGGTAGCGATGGCGGCGGATGGTTTGGAGAACTGGTAGCAAAAATCCCTGCATGCACACCCCCCATGCCCAGCTGAGACACATGATCATCAGAGGCTTTTCTTTTTTTACTTTTAAAAGCATTTTTTCTACAACATCTTCCGACGAAAAAATGCTTTTAAAAGGAAAAAAAAGCCTCTGATGATTGCGTGGCTCAGCTGGGATCGTCAGAGGCTTTTTAAAGCAATTTTTCTGCAACCTCTTGGCTGAAGAGGTGGTAAAAAAAATGCTTTCAAAAGTCTCTGACAATCCCAGCTGAGTTGCCTGATCATCAGAGAGACTTTTCAAAGCATTTTTTAAAAAGCCTCTCTTGACGATGAGTTGCCTGATCAGCAGAGGCTTTTCAAAGCATTAGAAAAAAATGCTTTGAAAAGTTAAAAAAAAAAGTTGGCCACGGCCACCCAGTCACATTACACCCCCCCCCACCAAGCCACGCCCACAGAACCGGTAGTAACAAATTTTACATTTCACCCCTGCTCTCGCCACAACCTTCCACATGGGCTAATCAAAGTTTTCTCGCCATCATAGAGTGAACTCTATGACCTCCACTCTTTCAAGGGCCGTTTTGTGGGCTCATGGTGGCAGCTTGGTGGGCTTCTTGGTAAAACCTCAGGGTCACCTTTGGGCAAGATGACTATTTGCATTTGGCGGCCTGGTGTTCCTCCTTGTCATACTTGAAACAGGCAGTGGAACATTACTGGGGGCCCTCCACTGATTTCTGCCTCTCCCATCCTGTCAGTTCTAGAAGCCATCTTTTTCTTTGGAGCTTCAGGGCTGCCACATTTTGTGCCTGGGAAAATGGGGGTGGGGGCAGGAATTACAAGGAGTCAGTGGAGGATTAGCCATGAAAACATTCCTTTCTCTGGGAGTCAAGGACATTAAGCCTGCACCTGGGTGTCTCCAGTTGGGGCAGTGAAATTATTGGACCATGTGATGGACTTGTGGGTGCAGGGGATGGAGCTTTGACTTCTTTTGGGTGGGGAAAACCCGGAACTCTCAGATTCGGGTTTTCCCAGATGTGCCAATTTGTCATCTCTAATAAAATGGAACTTTGAGGAATTGCTAGCCTCAGAGTCTTCTTTCTTTGGGGGTGTTACTTGGAACGCTGACACATCCACTGGGACAAATCCATTCCGAGAGGAGGTCTGGATGGAGCCTCCCACCAGCATTCAGTCTCCTCCTGATCACCTCGAGCTGACTTGTGCACAGTCCCCAAGGTAGAGGTGATGTCCTTTGCGGGTTGACCACAATTGTAGTTCTGCCTAATGTCAGATCTGCCCCAGTCAGATCCCTTAGGAAAGAAAAACCCTTGACTCCATTTTGGTGAAATAAAGGTACTTTTACGAAGAGATGGTGGTTGCAGTAAAGTTGGGCAGAATCTGAGTTTCCCGTGCATCAATACAAAAGTATTTCCTTCATTCCCGTCCCTTCCCACATGACCAGCCCAAACACAGCCAATGAGATGCTGCCAAGATGTTTTGGGAATGCTGGGATGTTTGGGGTGGTAACTTGAGCCTGGTGGCGCAGCAGACTAAACTACTGTTAAAAGTAGCATTTAGCTTCCAGCTGCCTGCAATTACTGCGAGTTCAATTCTCACCAGGCTCAAGGTTGACTCAGCCTTCCATCCTTTCAAGGTAGGTAAAATGAGGACCCGGTTTGTGTGGGCAATAAGCTGACTTTGTATAAAAAAGAACACCGCTTAGGGGGGCCCAAAAAAGCCCTACTAAGCAAGTATATACAAAAGTATGAAGGCTATTGCTTAATGCATTGTAAGCCGCCCTGAGTCTCTGGAGAAGGGTGGCATATAAATCAAACAAATAAATAATAAATAAATAAATTTCCTACACTCAGGGCAAACGGCCTTGAAGGTGTCTGGCACGAACCGGAGACATGATGATCTGCTTTTCTTCAGTTGTCATTCTCCCCTCATGAATTCCCACACAACATGCCCATTTTATTGCCCATTTGTTTATTATCCATTTATCCTCTGAATCCCTCCTGCCTAGTCTTTTGATGGGAAACCTCTGAGATACTCCCACTGCAATACATCTGAGGTGTTTAAAATAAGAAAACATTCATGGTAAACTAAATTGTCCCTGAGCAGCCATAAGGGGAAGAATCAGACAAGAATTTCTGGGCTGGGGGCATGGCCAGCTTGATGTCACTGGTGTGGGTGGTGCCTGTGGGGACCAGGCGGGATTGGGGAGGGAATCTAGGGATCTCCAATGGATGGGGCAGGTGGAGGGAGGCTCATCCAGTGGGATGAGGTGAGGCAGTGGGCAAGGCAACGACATTCAGAAACAGTCAGCTACCCTGTGCTCGCTGCCCTTTGTGTGTAGGGGGGATGGTTTCTGGCTGTAGCTGCAGCCTGTCACCCCTCAGTTGGCACACGCTAAAGCTCCTGAGCCTACTGCTACCACTGGGCTGGCTGTCCATGCAGATTGTTGGGTGCACTTACTCCGTCCCACTGTCTGTTTTTGCTTGCGATTGGAGAACTGCTGGTCATCTCCTTGGCCCCCCACACAGGTGTTGCCCTTGGCCTGCGCTTGGAGCGCATTTCCCTCATGTAATCGATGCACCTCAGCCCTGTTACAGTCTGCCACCGTCACTCAGCAGAACTGCCCAGCCCAAAAGAGGCATAGTGGCCAGCTAGAAAGGCCGAGTAGAGGTGGTAGAGCATGCCCAGGCCCAGCAGGCAAAAGATGGCCACCTTGAGTGGGCAAAGCCAGATCCCCATCGGCCCCATGGCCACCCAGGCCTAGCAGAGATGGGGGGAAGGTATGCAATCCCGAGTTCTAGATGTGCTTAGAGCCAAGGGAGGTCATATTAAATAGCAATAGCAATAGCAATAGCAATAGCACTTAGACTTATATACCACTTTACAGTGCTTTACAGCCCTCTCTAAGCAGTTTACAGAGTCAGCATATTGTCCCCAACAATCTGGGTCCCTATTTTACCCACCTTGGAAGGATGGAAGGCTGAGTCAACCTTGAACCTGGTGAGATTTGAACTGCCAAATTGCAGTCAGCTGGCAGTCAGCAGAAGTAACCTGCAGTCCTGCATTCTAACCACTGCGCCACAAAGGCTCTTGCTCACTATTCCCTGAAGAAGCCATTTTGTTTTGCGATTTGTGTTTGTTTAAATGTTATATACATATTTCTGGTATTTGAATCATAATATGGAAAAATAATTATGGTCATTTAAATTTTGCTAAAATAACAAATATAACAATGGCTTAAAACTTTTGCACAATACTATCTAAGCTGTACTCAGGACCTCAAGTATCTTGCTCTTGTGGGAAGCCTCACCCTCCAAAGAACTGAAATATTTTTGGGAATATTAAAAAGCAGATTATTATATTTCTCCAAAGGGAGAAATGGTGAAACATGCTCTTAAAGTAAAAAAAAAAACAGACTCAGTCTTAATAGCTCCCAGTAGATATTTTGGGCCCATTAAGAAAGACCCATTTTGCCTTTGTGAAACAAGTAAAACAAATCAAATAATAAAAACACATGAAGCAAACCTCCAGATTACAAAATGCTGTAAAAAAAACCTGTATAAAAGTCCAAGTACCAGCAAAACCACCTGTTCAACAGATCCAGAACGACACGCTGTCTTTATGTGTGTTTCTGTTCATCAATAAACTTTCTTTCCAATCAGCCTCCATGTTGTTTCTAGCAACTTTTTCCCAGCTTGGAACTGAACCAGATGGATTTTTCCTTCCAACACTCTCATCCCAACCTTTCTCTCCAAGTTTGTACAATTAACTGAAGACAGGTAAATTCTATTCCAGTTGTACTTTGCATTGATGCGTTCCAGTAGTAGGATTCAAGTTCGGTTGCTACCGGTTTGCTTGTGGGCGTGCGCATGTGTGCGCTGCTTCTGCACATGTGCAGAGATGTCCGAGCAGGTGGGCGGAGCCTCCCACCACCGCTGCTACCGGTTCCCCCAATCCGGGGGAAACTGGTAGCAACCCACCACCGATGCATTCCCTTCTTGGGAATAAACAAGTAAAAAGCTTCTTTAATGGGCCTTTGCATTTCTTTGTAAAGGAGACATTCCACTTTTTCTCCTTCTTGTTACTTTTCCTTTAAAGTCATGTTTTGTAGCAGTAACATTCCAAAATTACGAGCAAGCTGTCAACAGAAATTCTGAGAGTAGGGTGCTTCTCCCAAAGCTTGTCTTTGTGATACTTCAAAGTATAAACAGTAGTGAGCTTCAGTACAGAGTCAATTAGCAACCAAATAGAGGTGCCAACACATACAGAATGAAAATAAGTAATAGCTGCTTGAAACCTCCCTCAGCACTTAAACAGTTAAATATGTTGCTGCCAATCAAACAGGAAGGGACCACTATAGCTTGTGGCCTCCCCTTGTTTTTTCAGGATCCCTCTCCATTTGAAATCTCTGAAAATGACTGCAAATGCTGATAGCAGTTAGGCTGGCATTGTGAGGAAGAGCGTTGTTGTGGTGTCCGATGGCGGCTGTTCCCAATTTCATTTTAACTCAATTGGTGGAAAGGGGGAATCAATTTGTTTTTTGGGCTGTAGCTTCATTTTAGAGATGAAAACCTTTAAAACAGGAGAAGGAAGGCAGGAAATGGATCTTCCTATTCAGAACAAGAGATTCTCCATATTTTTGTGAGAGCCATGTGAATTTATGGGAGCCGAAAACCATAGGAGTGAAAAGTGACTAGCCCTTTTGCAGATTAAGAATCAGTTGTGTTATTTTAATGTAATTTGTTAGTCAGAAAAGATACTACCAGACTCCTTTTGACATACTGCATAAGGTTAGATATTTTATTGAGCAAATCGAGGCACTAATGATGGGGTGAAGGATGGTGGCCCATCTTCAATAGCGACAAATTCCTAGTTTGTTTTTAGAGGTGCAGATTAGCACATGCAACTATCTTTTTAAATTTGGATCCTTGTTTTGGGCCTTTTGGCCGTCTTTTGTGGTCCTCGGCTGGAGGACTTTGGCATCGCTCAGCAGTGATCCAGTCACCCCCTCCCCTCAGCAGCTTCAGCAAGCGGTTCAACGCAGAGAACTTTTCTTTTGTGCCCAGAGAGGCGGGAAAGGGGAAAAGGGGGGGGCTGGGAACCCAGTTTCAGGCCCCTCCCGTCCCCCTTCCTGGTATCTCACAGGGAGGGATGCTCAAGGGGCACCAGGTGGGCAAGGAGGCTCCGAGGAGGGGACTGAGCGGGGGACGGGGAGGAGGTGCACTGATCGGCCACTGTCTCTTCTGAAATTTTTGTGTTTTTAGTTTCCTGTCTAGCCAGCAAGCACAATCTTTCCTAATGGAGCCCCATCCGTGTATTAACCAGGTTCAACTAAATCATACTTATGGAGGACCTTTTCAGATGTTCAGTTTGTATAGGTAGTCCTCATTTACCATTTGTTTCATTAGCCTTCAAAGTTACAATGGCACTGTGAAAGCTGACGTACACCTGGTCCACAAATTGGTGGTCATTGTAGCATTCGTTCAGTGACCACACCTCAGCAGTTCCTGTAGTTATGAACGTGCAGGAAAAGGAGTGCCACCAATTTGGATTCTTGCCAACCAATGCACATTTATGATGGTTGCAGCATCTCACACTCGGGATCCCCATTTATTACCTTCCCAGCTGGCTTCTGACAAGCAAAATCAGTGAAGATGTCAGCAGGAAATTGCATATCAGGGTCATATGAAATTGCCTTTAAAAACTCACAGTGATTTGTTTAACAAATTTTTTTTTTTTAATTTGATTTATATGCCGCCCTTCTCCGGAGACTCAGGGCGGCTTACAATGCGTTAAGCAATAGCCTTCATTCTTTTGTATATTTTATACAAAGTCAGCTTATTGCCCCCACAAACTGGGTCCTCATTTCACCTACCTTAGAAAGGATGGAAGGCTGAGTCAACCTTGAGCCTTGGAGCGATTCGAACCAGCAGAAATTGCAGGCAGCTGTGTTAATAACAGGGTGCATTAAACCACTGTACCATCAATGGCAGAGGAACAGATGTAAGTTAGCACTGTCATGTGGCATCATCCTTAATGATTGGGCTGCATAGTGACCCAGATGCCAATTCCAAATCAGTCAGTAAGTGAGGACTACTTAAATGGGGATGTCACCAAAATAGCCGTGGACAGCATTTTCTGCCCTTACTTGGAGCTGAAGACTTCCATGGGCAAAACTGGTGTTTCAAATCTTGCAGTGGCTTTAGGCATCATTTCACCCTAACCCTAACCCCACATCTCTAAAATTAGCTCAGAAGGTTTCACTGTAACCATTTTGGGACATTGTTCAGGCTTAAAACACATGGATTTTCCACATATATACATTTGTAAGTGTGTGTGTTTGAACTTCTCTATGCATATATCTACAATTGTATCATCTATCCCCAGCATAAGTGGTGGGCTTCCCCCGGTTCGCACCAGTTCTATAGAACCGGTAGTAAAACTGGCGGGAGGCTCCGCCCACCGACCCCAACATCATCAAAATGCTTCTGCGCACGGCCCCGTTGCAAACCGGTAGTAAAGGTAAGTAGAACCCATCCCTGCCCAGCATGCAGTGGCTGTCACAGAATTGGAGAACAATGCGATGGTTGTAAATGCAAGGATTGTTTGCAGAAACAGAAAGAGAAATTTACTTTAATTAAATAATTTGTGAAGTTCTCAATCTTTCAAAAGAAGGAATAAAATTGCCGGGCACAGAGCCCAGAAGAACCAAGGGATGACATGCACCTTCAGATACCCCAAGCGCCATGCTCAGGCTGCTTTAGAGGTTGTAAAGTTACCAGGGGAATCATAGCTTAGTTGTCCAGTTTGAAATGTCCTAATTTCTTTCTTTCAGACTGGTAATGCTGGAGAAGACCAACCCTGAATCTGAGAAGAAGGCCAATCAAAACAGATCCAGTTTAGCCATTCTGATTTTTTTAACTCTGCATAAAGAAATGTCATTCTTTCATAGAATTTAGGACTGAGGTAAATAGCAATGCAACAATAAATTAAGAGGCAGAAGCCTAACAGCAGCTCATATCATCAGAGGCACAGACTAGCTGGACTGATGCACGATCGAAACTGAAATATTAAATTTTTAATGAGGGAAGGGGAAACTGAAGAAGACAGATTGGTTATAGAGATGCAGAATGCACAAGGGACAGATTACATACAGATAGCTTAACAACTGTAGTGTGCTAGAAACCCAGCGTATATGTGGCGACTTCACCACTGAGCAAGAGTTCAGAAAAGGGCTTTACGTTATCTTTTTATTATTAATTTTATTATTAAACTTATTCACTGCACATCTCACAGTTTGAGGGGACTGAGCATTTTGCCTTGCCCAAATGTTCATAGTAACACTATCCACTTTTTCCTTCTCAAAAGCAAAAGCTAATGATAGTTCGTACACAATGCATTTTAAAAAATGAAACATTTTTCATTGATCATTTTTTTTTCTCACATCGCCACCAAGGGGGATGCAACAATTTTTTCAGCAACTTGGTCCTGCTGTCACCCAGCAGCAATCAAATGGTAATAAGAAGGCGCCTCCAAAAATGCGAGATCACAGCAGGAGTTGCTAATAAACCTGGAGATCCTGAGATCAAACCCAGGATACCTTTTCTCCTTAACTCAATATTCCTACAGCTCTTCAACAGGTTAATCTGCAAGGCAGAACAGGCTTTACATGTGAAATTTTACACTGCTTTTTTTCACTGGGCTTTGGGCCAACTCCCCCACACACCCATCATACACTTAGTTTTTGGAGATATCCCAGAGTCAGCCCTCATTTTAAAAGCACCACAACTCCTTAAGATGGTCTTCAGAGTGTTAAGGTAGCAAAACAGAGCTGTTTCTCCCTCTCCCACACAAAAGTGACTCAAAAGCAGCCACCATTTTGGCCCTGAGGCAGTTGCTTCCACGAGTACATTGCTCGCTTGGCCCATTGGTGAATCCTGGGCACACTGAAAATGATGACTGCTCTGAGGATACAGTCATGTAGCCCAGGAATGTTTGGTCTACCCTCCTTTCGCAAAGTGAGATCAGAAACCTTCAAAAGATAAGGAGGTTTAGGGCGTGAAGCCTGGTGGGGTGGGAGTTTGGCCTAAGGGCTCCAGTGGGAGTGGGGAAAGGCCTGGGGGGAGAAAGGTTGGGTGGGATCTGTGGAGGAGGGAAAGGCTTGGGGGAACACAAGAGTTGGGAAGCAGAGCACCGGGTGTCTCAGGGAGGCCTAGGGAAGGGAAGCCTGGGCCACGTTTGGACTCAAGAGCTTTCCCCATTACTGAGGTAGCCACTGTTCCACTTAACGACTTGCACATTTAATGGCTGCCTCAGGGAGAGATTAGTTAAGCGAAGCAGTCTCACTTAATACAACAGACAACTAATTGGCAGGCCCCATTAGAATTGTGCATCAATGACTACCTGTATGGTGGCTGCGGAATTCTGGTGCTCAAAAGCTGGAGGACACCAGTACTTCTGCCAAAGGAAATATCGAGAATTTTTTTGCTGATAATCAGAAGTTGGTAGTGAGCGTTTTTCAAACTAAGATTTTCCATTTTTTCCTCTCCATCTACCTGTCTTATTCTGAGATGTGTTCACTTAAAAGCATTAGGCCATATACTGGTAGTCCTTAATTTACAACAGTTCGCTTAGTGACCATTCAAAGTTACAATGAAAATAGTGACTTATGAGCATTTTTCACACTTATGACCATTGCAGCATCTTCATGGTCATGTGATTTACCTTTGGATACTTGACAACTGACATTTATAATGGTTGCACTTCCCAGAGTCATGGTATCACCTGTTGCAACCTGACAAACAAAGTCAATGGGGAAATCAGATTCACTTAACAACCATGTTGCTCATTTAACAACTGCATTGATTCACCTAAACAAATGTGGCATGAAAAGTCGTAAAAGGGGGCAAAACTCATTTAAAACATGAGATTCTATAAAGAATTCTATTCTATTCTATTCTATTAAAAAATTTCTCACACAGCAACGTAACTTTCAGGCTCAATTATGATTGTAAGTAGAAGATTACAGGTAGTCAATTTCTCATCTACAATCCCAATGAGAGATTAGAAATGAAATTCAAGGCTTCTCTAAATTCATCAATTTTTGCCTTGTGTGGATTTCCTTGTGTGCAATAAGAGATGATTTACGCATGAAGTACCGCCCACAGACTGGACATTTGAAAGGTTTCTCCCCTGTGTGTAAACCTACATGGCTTAGAAGACTAGACCTACTACTAAAATCTTTCCCACAATCGGGACACTCATACGGTTTCTCTCCTGTATGTATCCTCTGGTGTACCACAAGGCTGGAATTCCGACTGAAACTTTTCCCACACTCTGGACACTCATATGGTTTCTCTCCTGTGTGAATCCTCTGGTGTATCACCAAGTGTGAATTCTGACTAAAACTCTTCCCACAATCAGGACATTCAAAGGGTTTCTCTCCTGTGTGGGTCCTCTGGTGTATCACCAGGCTGTAATTCTGACTGAAACTCTTCCCACAAATAGGACACTCAAAGGGTTTCTCTCCTGTGTGAGTCCTCTGATGTATCACCAGGTGGGAATTTGTAATGAAACTCTTCCCACAATCAGGACAGTCATACAATTTCTCCCCTGTGTGAGTCCTCTGGTGTATCACCAGGTTGGAATTCTGACTGAAACTTTTCCCACAGTCAGGGCATTCGAAGGGTTTCTCTCCTGTGTGAGTCCTCTGGTGTATCACCAGGTTGAAATTCTGACTGAAACTTTTCCCACAGTCAGGACATTCAAAGAGCTTCTCTCCTGTGTGAGTCCTCTGGTGTTTCACCAGGGTGGAATTCTGACTGAAACTTTTCCCACAATCGGGACACTCAAAGGGTTTCTCTCCTGTGTGAGTCCTCAGATGTCTCATGAGGTGGGAATTTCCAATGAAACTCTTCCCACAATCAGGACAGTCATGTGATTTCTCCTTATTGTGAGTCCTCTGATGTATTACCAAGTTGCTGTGCATGCCAAAGCTTTCATCACATTGGGAAAATATGTAGGGCTTCTGTTCTGTGTGGGTCCTTCCATCAACCATAAGGGAGCAGTTCTGACTAAAGTTTTTACCACATTCAGAATATTTATATGGCTTTTCTCCAATGTGGATCATGTTGTCCATAATCAGCTGTGACTTGCAATCTGTTCCTTTCTCACAATAGGCAGATCTATGAAGCTTTTCCGCCACTGATATTGAAGAGGTCAAAAATAGGTGCGATCCTTGTTGTATGGAACTTTGATTCAAAGTATTTTCTTCCTCACAGGGTGAAGCCTGCATTGTGACTGCCCTATGTGACCATCCAATTAACCTTTTACTTCACACTGACTTCCAGATATTTCCCTCTTTTTCTAAATGGAAATATAATCTCCTGTGATCTTTTTGTATATTGTATCCTTAAGTTCTGCATAAATTACTTATTCCAGCTCAAAAAACTCTTCTTGTTGATTTTCTATCCTTTGTCTCTCAGCTTTTGGGGCAGCAGAAGAATTATGTGGTTTTCTGAAGGAAATGGAAAATAACTGCTTTCCTTTTCAACATTGCTTGCTATTCTCAGTTGGACGGTGTGCTCTTATTGTCATCTTCTTTGTCTGTAAGATGCAAAGAAAAGTGTAACTTTAACTATTTGTAAGATGGTTGCAGAAGATGTGAGAAAAAGGATACATTACATTGAAAAGCAAACATGCCACAATATTAGAATAACTTTTTACATGATGATTGATAGAAGATTAGAGAGATCCAAGTTCAAATACTCATTCACTCATGAAATTCTCTTATTGACTTGTGTCAATCATAAATTCTTAGCACTGCAAACAGTTATCATCAAATATATCTGGAAGTGCTGAGGATAGATTATACAATTGTAGATATATGCATACAGAGAGACGTACAAATACACACACCTATAAAGGTATACATGTAGAAAATCCACGTGTTTTCAGTCAGAAAAATGTTTTGCCCATTGAAGTCCTGAGCTCCAAGTAAAGGTAGAAAATACTGTCCACTGTCACCATTCTGGTGACATCCCAATTCAAGCAGTCCTCACTTACTTACAGCATTTGGGATTGGCATCGACAACATTAAGCAGCCTGATCATGAAGTCTGATGTCATGTGACAGCGCCAACTTACATCTGCTCCTCTGCAGTTAAGCAAATCACTGTAGGTTGTAAAAGTCAATTTCTCATTATTGTCACTTGCAACTTCCTGCCGGCATCCCCACTGATTTTTCTTGACAGAATCTAGCAGGGAAGGTCACAAATGGGGATCATGAGTGTGGGATGCTGTAACCATCATAAATGTTCACCGGTTGGCAGCACACAAACCAAACAGAACAACATGCTCCTGGCCTCCCCACCAACCTGTCCTCAATTCACCTTCCAGATGCTGCTTCGACCCTTGGAAGAGCACAAAAGCCATCCTGCACATCACCCTCCTCCCATGGTGAGCAGGAAGAGGAAATTCCTTTGAGCTTCTTGGCTCCTCCTATCCTTTCTAGCAATAAAAGTAGCTTGATGGTTTTAACTCCTTTAAACTCAACCACAGATGTGGCTACTGTATTGTTGGCTTTCTAGGCACAGATGTTGCCTTCATGATCGCCATCTCCTGATAGGAGGTGGAAAAACATGCTTGTCCCATATCTACCTAAGGTGTTTGCAATCTACCTTTGCAACTGACTCTAGTGAAATGTGACACTAATTACCTTCTCAAGATTAGCTACCTGCTCATGAGGTTCTAACAGCATTAAAGAATAAGAATTGGAAGGGACCAACTCTCCAAGCAGGAGATACTATACCATTCTGGACAAATGGCTGTCCAATCTCCTCTTAAAAACCTCCACTGATGGAACACTGACAACTTCTGGAGGCAAGGCATGTTACTGATTGTTCTCACTGACAGGAAATTTCTCCGTAAACCTCAAAAAGGTTGGATCTCTTTTTGGTAAGTTTCCATCTGTTACTTCTCCTGCTCTCAGGCGCTTTGGAGAATAGGCCAACCCCCTTTTCTTTGTCAGCCTCCAAATAGATTGCTATCATGTCACCCTGAATCGTTTTCTGTGTTAGACATATCCAGTTCCTGCAATCTTTCTTTGTATGTTTTAGCCTCCAATCCCCTAATCATCTTCGTTGCTCTTCTTCGAACTCTCTCAAGAGTCTCAATATCTTTTCTGTATCATGGTGACCAAAACTGGATGCAATATTCCAAGTGTAGTCTTACCAGTCAGTATACACAGAACAAGCACTTCATGTGATGTCTGTGCAGATTCTCAGTCATCCAGGTCATTATTACCCCAAAAGTGCTTTTTCAAGAGGCAACTGGATTTTCTTTGTTTTTCCTTGAAGATGTTTCACTTCTCATCCAAGAATTTTCTTCAGAACCATCTTCTAGGCAAAACAAAATGCAGTTGTCTCTTGATAGAGCACCTTTGGGACTTCACGTGCTCTTCATACTATCCCACTGTTGATGCAGACTAGGACTACATTGGCTTTTTCTACAGCTGCAGCACACTCCTAGTTCATACTTGGACTGTCCACTGAAGGTCCTAGATCCCGTTCACAGTTACTGCTGTTGAGCCAGGGTCAAGGTTAAGGCCTTTTTTTTTTAAACAGAGAACTATGGGGGCAAAATGTTCACATGAATGTTCATACTTTCTTTTCCTAATATCCTATACCAAGGAACTTTTAATATGTGGGAGCATGTGTGAGCAATGCCCTTGGCATTAAACTTACTGAACTGTTTTGCATTTAAAATGATCAATCCAGACAGTGATTTATCCTTTTGAATTGCTTGGGAAAAATGGCCCTTCTCCTCCCCTTTAAAAAAGCCTGGACAAAATAGCATCATATAGTGCACCAGGCTGATGTTAGTAGGCTCTGAAGTGACCGAGATTTACATTATGTTAAAATACTTAAATATTTACAGAAACTGAAAGCTATAAAAGTGAAAGTGGAGAGAAAGAGAAATTATACACCTCAAATAGACAGAATTGGAGAAAAACTGAAAATTAGAAAGGGAAGATGGTAATGGAATAACTAGAGGAAGCAGGACTGGGTCGATAGAATATAAACAAAAACTGTCCAAACGGCATTTTATTCCAACATCTGAAGCCACTTTGGAGCTCAACCAACCTGCCTTTTGTGCACACCAGTCTCTCTTCCTCAAAATGCTCTGCAGGCAGTTATTAGAGCTCCCAGGTCTCTCCCTTGACCTGAGAATCTTTTATCTTTCTAAATATTCCACAGAACCCTCTTGATCTCTTTGCAAAGCTGTTTGTAAAAAACAGCAGAGAGCTTCTTTTTCAGGGTAAATTATATACCCCATAAAAGAAATAAAAATTGAAAATGTCCACAGACGGGGCTGTTCACTTACATGGGCAGAGAGAAACAGGGATGCAGCAGTCACCAGAAAGGGAATCTGGACAGGTAAGAGAGGCAGATCCAGGTGCTGCATCTCCAAGCAAGCCCACCTGGACAGGGCTGCCCATTGGCCAAGCCTACCTGGACGCCTCTCAGGTCTCCATCACCCACCATTGAGATGCCACTGGGCTCCTCCTAGCAGGGTTCCCGCCCTCGGAGGGAGCTCCTGCAGCCACGATCCCTCTCAGTCCAGATCCTCTTCCTCCCCTCCAGACCCTGGGAGACGGAACCTCCCCAGCAGCCACAGGGGAATATGGGAACGGCGATGCCCAACCTTCTCAACACCAGGCGGCCTCACCCTGGGAGCCGATCTGCACCAAATGTTGGGCTGTGGGGAAGGAGAAGGGCTCGGAGGGAGGATTTTAAAGGGACCGGAGAGCCGTTTGCAGAAGCAGCAACCAGGAGGAGGAGGAGGAGGAGAGGCGGCTGCACAGCGGTTCCCACGGGAGCAGAAAAGCTTGCAAGGAAAGGCGGAGAGTCGGAAGGGGAGGGGGCGCAACTGGGGAAACCCCCACCTCGCTCTCCTTCCCTCCCCCAAGGAATCCCTCCTCCCTTCCCGCACCTGGGGATCCCCCCTCCCCCTCTCGCAGCGTCCTTGCCCACCTGGCGCTCCTCCCCGAGAGGGGATCCCCGCAGCCCTGGTTTAAAAGCCTTCGGGAGACCAGAATGGGGAGCAGGAGGGACCGGAAACTGGCCCCTATTTTCCCCCTTTCCTGCCTCCTCTCTAGGCGCAAAAGAAAACCTCTCTGCGTTTAACCCCTTCGCTGAAGCCGCTGCCGGGAGACTGCAAACAATGCCAAAGACAGCCACCCCCGAGGAAAGCCCAAGGCCAAGATCAAAAGCGAGGATCGAGATTGAAAAAGGTAGTTGCATATGCTAACCTGAACCTCTAAATGCAAATTAGGAATTCATCGCTATTAAAGATTAGCGAGAAAGCCCTGGAGATGTGGTTGGACTACACTACATTAGCGATTTGCGATTTGCTGAATACAATATCTACCCTTATACGGTATGTCAAGAGGAGTCTGGCAGCATCTTTTCTGACTAACAAATTGCATTAAAATGCCTAATGTGCAAAAGTGATATTCCATGCCATCCGATTTTGGCTCTCATAAATTCACACGACTCTCCTCCCAAAAATACGGAGAACCCCTTGTTCTGAGTAGGAGGATCCATTCCCTGCCTTCCTTCTCCTGTGTTAAGGGTTTTCATCTCTAAAATGAAGCTGCACCCAAAAAACAACTTGATTCCCCCTTTCCACCAATAGAGTTACATGTTCCCCAAGGATAAAAGGAGCCATAAGACAGCACAACAGTGCTGTAGATCACAGCCTAATTGAGGGAATTTCATGCAACCTCCTTTCCTAACTGCTATCAGCATTTTGCAGTAATTTTCAGAGATTTCAAATGGAAAGGGATCATGAAAATCAAGGGGAGGTCACAAGGTACATTGTTCCCTCTTGCTTGATTGGCAACAACATATTTAACTTTTTAGTGTTGAGAGAGGTTTCAAGCGGCTGTTACTTATTTTCACCTTTATTTGGTTGCTAATTGCACTGAAGCTCCCTACTGTTTATATACTGCTCAAAAAAATAAAGGGAACACAAGCAGAAGACATCCAAGATCTGAATGAATGAAATAGCCTTATTAAATACTTTGTTGTTACATACAGTAGTTTTGTGTTCCCTTTAGTTGTTTGAGCAGTGTATAAACTACTGTATGTAAAGAACAAAGTATTTAATAAGGCTATTTCATTCATTCAGATCTCAGATGTCTTCTGCTTGTGTTCCCTTTATTTTTTTGAGCAGTATAGTTTGGAGTATCACAAAGACAAGTTTTGGGAGAAGCACCCTGCTCTCAGGATTTCTGTTGACAGCTTGCTCATAATTTTAGAACTCTACTGCTGCAAAATATGGCTTTAATGGAAAAGTAATAGTATTGTGCAAAAGTTTTAAGCCATCATTAGATTTGTTGTTTTAGCAAAGTTTTAATGACCATAATTATTTTTCCATTTTTATATTAAGGTTCAAATAGGAAATACACGAAACATGTATATAAAATGTAAACAAACACAAATCGCAGAACAAAATGACTTCTTCAGGGAATAGTCAGCATTTAGTGTGAACTATATTGGCTCTAAGCATATCTGGAACTCTTTTGGGAAGATTGTTCTGAAGTTTTCTGTGGTTATCTTCTGGTATATTATACCAGGCTTTTTTCAGCACATCCCAGAGTTGTTCTTTAGATTTAGGTTGTTTTCTTTCTTTCTCTATCCAACTGATCCCATACAGTGTTCATAATATTCAGATCTGAACTCTGTGGAAGCCAGTCTATCACTGTGTTTTATCAGCTCTTTTTCTCTCTGAATATCCCTTCACTGCAGGAACAATGTGCTTGGGGCTGTTATCATGCTTAAAAATAAACCCATTCCCAATCAGGCCCTTTCCAGAAGGAATGGCATGATGAATTAAAACCTGTCTGTACTTTCCAGTGTTCATGATCCCATCAATATTGCCAACACCACTTGCAGAAATGTAGCTCCAAACCAGGACTTATCTATCTCTCTCCAACTCTTCTCACATATTGTTGACAATTGGATCCAAAAATTTCAGTCTTGGATTCATCATTCCATAACATTCTTTTTTTACTGAGCCTTAGTTCAGTTTTTGTGAGGTTTAGCATATTTTAGCCTTTTCATCCTGTTCCCGTTCTGCAAAAGGCTGTGGATGGCTGCTACCCACCCACAAAGACCATTCCTGATAGGTCTTGTTCAGACTGTAGAAGGATCAACTTGTCATCCCAGTTAAGCTGCCAGATGCTGAACCAGGTCCTTAGTGAATTTCCACATCAGAATTTGAAAGTTTCCTTGGCCTTCCAATGAACGACTTGCCTCCAGAAGTTATGGGGGCTCCATCAATGAAGGTTTTTAAGTGGATTGGACAGCCATTGGTCCGGAATGGTACAGGGTTTCCTGCTTGGAGTTCCTTCCAACTTTTATTCTGTAAGATTTCATGAAGTTTTAGGGCTCAGCATGTAGCTAATCTTCATATGGTAAATTGTGTCAGATTTCACTATTTTATTTGGCTCAGTTGGAATGATAGGTTGCTAAGGAGTCAAAAAATGATTTGATAGCATATAACCAGTGAAAACATCTTGCAAATGCCTTAGGTAGAGACAGGACAAGCCAGTTTTTCGGCCTCCTATCATGAGATGGCAGTCAAATAAGCAGCGTCTGTGACTAGAAAGCCAACAATATAATAGTGGAATCTGGTGGAGCTAAAAGGAGTTAAAACATCAAGTACTGCGTTTCTAGAAAGGATGGGGGAGGAGAAGCAGAATGGAACATCTGGCTCAATCATGGGAGGAATGTGGTGTGCAGAGTGGCTCTTGTACACTTCCAGGGGAAGAGCAGCAACTGGAAGGTGAGTTAAGGACAAGTTGGAGGAGTGAAAAGAACATTTTTTCAGGGTCTCCTCCTTGTGCAGGGTGTTGGACTAGAAGACCTTCAAGGTCCTTCCAACCCTATTATTCTGTGAGTCTGGGAGCAAGTAGGGCTGTTTGATTTCTTCCACGGCATGGAAGCAACAGGGTGAAACAAGTCAGTTGCTGCTACATGTTCCTTTCCCTCCCCAAATGTAAGTTCACTGGCGCTACACGCTTTAAAACTGGTGACATACACCTGGTCAACAAATTTGTGATCATCGCAGCACTTCTTCAGTGACCACACATCAGCAGTTCCTGTGGTTTTGAAGGTGCAGGAAAAGGAGTTGCACCAATTTGGGTTCTGCCAACATTTATGATGGTTGCAGCATCCCATAATCATGCTCCCCATTTGTGACCTTCCCACCTAGCTTTTGACAAGCAAAATAAATGGGTGTACTGGCAGGAAATTGCAAGTCACAGTGATATGAAATTGCCTTTAACAACCCACAGGAATTTGCTTAACAACAGCAGAGGAACAGTTGTAAGTTGGCACTGTCATGTGACATCATACTTAATGATTGGGCTGCTTAGTGACAATGAGAGTAAAAAAATGACAGTATTTTCTGTCCTTATTTGGAGCCGAGAATGTCCATGAGCAAAATTGTTGCTTCAAATCTTGCTGAGGATTTAAGTATCATTTAATCAATTAAAGCCCCACATCTCTAAAGTTAGCTCAAATGTTTTGACTGTAACCATTTTAGGACATTTTTCAGGCTGAAACACATGAACTTTCTCCGTATATACATTTGTATTTCTCTCTGTATGCATATATCTGTAATTGTATAATCCTGTGATGGCGAACCTGTGGCACGCGTGCCACAGGTGGCACGCAGAGCCATATTGGTGGGCATGCAAGCATTGCCATAGTTGAGCTCAGGTGCCCGCAGGCTGATTTTCAGGTCTTTTGGGCCCACCGGAAGTCAGGAAACAGGCTGTTTCCAGCCTCCAGGGGGCCTCCGGGGGGTTGGGGAAGGCCTGTTTTTTGCTCCTACCAGGCTCCTAAAAAGGCTGTGGAGCCTGGGGAGTACGAAAAACAGGCCTACCGTGCTATTGTGTGCGAAAAGCGGGGGGAGTGCAGGGGGGGCTCATGTGTGCATGCATGGGGGTTGCACATGCATGCGTGGGGGGCCAGGTGCATTGAATTATAGGTGTGGGCACGTGCACACGCGACCCCTCACGCGACCCCCACTTTTGGCACATGACAGCAAAAAGGTTCTTTTTATTATATATAAAAAAGGCAAAATAGAGAAGCCATATGTGGAAAAAGTAACATCTTATGATTGAATATCTTCTAGAGCCGCCAATAGAATAGAAATAGAATAGAATAGAATAGAATAGAATAGAATAGAATAGAATAGAATAGAATAGAATAGAATAGAATAGAATAGAATAGAATAGAATAGAATAGAATAGAATTCTTCATTGGCCAAGTGTGATACGACACACAAGGAATTTGTCTTGATGCATACGCTCTCGGTGTACATAAAAGAAAAGATACATTCGTCAAGAATCATAAGGTACAACACTTAATGATAGTCATAGGGAAACAGTCAATATAAATCTTAAGAATACCAGCAACAAGGTTACAGTCATAAGTGGGAGGAGATGGGTGATAGGAATGATGAGAAGATTAATAGTAATGCAGACTTAGTAACTAACTTGACAGTGGTGAGATAATTATTTGTTTAACAGAGTGATGGCATTCGGGGAAAAAATTGTCCTTGTGTCTAGTTGTTCTGGTGTGCAGTGCTCTATAGCAGTGGTCCCAAACCTTTTTATCGCCGCGGACCAATCAGCCTTTGATAATTTTACTGTGGCCCGCTGAGCGCGCGCAGGGGTGAGGGGCGTTGTTCGCGATGACACATTGATTGTTTATATATCAGATTGTTTTGATTAAACAACTTTTATTTTATTGTATTTAAACATGCCTTACAAAATAAAATACAATTACATAACTTCCTGACACCCAGAACAATTAACCAGTGGAAAAGCTTAGCCTTCAGAAGTTGTGGGAGACCCATCACTGGAGGCTTTTAAACAGAGACTGGACAGCCATTTGTCTGAAATGATATTGGGTCTCCTGCTTGATCTGGGGTTGGAATAGAAGACCTCCAAGGATCCTTCAAACTATGAGCTCCTCTGTTACAAACCTCCAGGGATGCAGCACCCACAACCTCTGGAGAACCAACCTCCACTTGAAAGAGGCTTTTTCAATCTTCCCACCAGCAGAAATTGCAGCCACCAGTTTCCCAGCCTGCAGCACCAGTGGGCTTCCATTTGGGGAGGGAAGGAACCTGCAGCAGCAGCAGCTGAGAGGCTTCAGCCCAGTTGCTTCTCCGCTTCCAGCCCAAGTTGCTCCCGGACTCTCCTCCCACCTGCTGCCCTCAACTCACCTGGCAGCTGCTGCTTCGACCATGGAAACAGCACAAAAGCCGCTCTGCACACCAACTTCCTCCCATGAGTCATCCGGAAAAGGAAGTTCCTCTGCGCTTCTCCTCTCCTCCCATCCTTTCTATCAATACGGTACTCGATGGTTTTAACTCCTTTATTATACACTTTTCAGGCACAGAGGTTGCCTACCGGCCGCTGCAGCGATCATGTCCCCTGGCCGCTGCAGCGATCATGGCCCCCGGCCGCTGCGCGGCCCGGTGCCAGGTACTCCACGGCCCGGCACCGGTCCGCAGACCAGGGGTTGGGGACCACTGCTCTATAGTGTCATTTTGAGGGTAGAAGTTGAAAACGTTTATGTCCAAGATGTGAGGGGTCTGTAAATCTTTTCACAGCCCTCTTTTTGACTTATGCAGTATACAGGTCCTAAATGGAACTGCAGGTAATTGTTTTTTCTGCAGTTCTAATTATCCTCTGAAGTCTGTGTCTGTCTTGTTGGGTTGCAGAACGAAACCAGACATTTATAGAGGTGCAGATGACAGATTCAATAATTTCTTTGTAAGACTGTATCAGCAGCTCCTTGGGCAGTTTGAGCTTTCTGAGTTGGTGCAGAAAGAACATTCTTTGTTGTGCTTTTTTGATGTTTTAACCTCCTGTCTGTATATGGATTCATCATTGTCTCGAATGAGACTGATGACTGTTGTGTTATCTGCAAACTTCAGTAGTTTAACAATGGATCCTTTGAGATGCAGTCATTGATATATAGAGAGAAGAGAAGTGGAGAGAGCACACAGCTTTGTGGGGCCCCTGTGCTAATTGTACAGGTATCTGATGTGATTCTGCTTAGCTTCACCTGCTGCTTCCTGTCTGTTAGGAAGCTTATGATGCACTTACAAGGGTGTTCAGGTACCGCTAGCTGGTTTAGTTTAGTTAGAAGAGTGTCTGGAATGATGGTGTTGAATGCTTAACTAAAGTCTACAAAGAGGACCCTTGAGTAGATCTTTGGAGATTTAAGATGTTGTAGGATGTAGTGCAGAGCCATATTAACAGCGTCATCTGTTGATTTATTTGCTCGGTACGCAAATTGCAAGGGGTCTAACAGTGGATCCATGATGGTTTTCAAGTGAGACAGCACTAGCCTTTCAAAGGTTTTCATAACTACAGATGTTTGAACAACTGGTCTGTAGTCGTTCAGTTCCTTGATGGTGGGCTTCTTCGGCACTGGGATAATAGTAGAGCGTTTGAAGCAAGAAGGAACATAGCACATCTCTAGCAATTTATTGAAGATACGGGTGAAGATGGCGGCCAATTGGTCAACACAGACTTTTAAGCAAGGAGGAGTTATCTTGTCTGGGCCTGGAACTTTTCCTGGCTTTTGTCTGTGAAATAGGTCTTGCACTTCTTTTTCTGTGATCACTAGGGGTTATGAACCAATGGGATGAGGTCAGTTGTAGGAGGTTTGGCTGTTTTTGGTGTGTCTGAGATGTGGGTTGTGGAGATAGGTGGCTGTAGTTTCCTTTCAAACCTGCAGTAAAACACGTTCAGGTCATCTGCCAGTTGTTGATTTCCTTCAGCCTGGGAAGGAGGTTTGCCGTAGTTGGTGATATTTTTAAGAGTTTTCACATGTTTGCTGGTTCATTTGTTGAGAACTGATTCTTTAGCATTTCAGAGTAGCTTCTTTTTGCTGCTCTGCTCTCCCTTGTTAATACATTTCTGGCCTGATTGTACAGCATTTTATCACCTTTTCTGTAGACTTCCTCTTTGGAACGATGTAGCTGCTTAGGTTTAGCTGTGAACCAAGGTTTGTTGTTACTGTATATTCGCAAGTTCCCGGTTGGTACACATAGGTCTACGCAGAAGCTGACATATGATGTTACAGTATCTGTGAGTTCATCTAAGTCTGCAGAGGAACTTTCGAAAACATTCCAATCAGTGCAGTCAAGGCAGGCCTGTAGCTTTAACTTTGCCTCCTCAGTCCAGGTCTTCACTGATTTAATTGTTGGTTTTGTGATTTTAAGTCTTTGCCTGTAAGCAGGTACAAGATGAATCATACCCTGGAATATGCATGCTGCTGTCATCAATAATCATCATGTAACCAGGTTTCAATAAAGCATAGGGCAGCTTTATTTATTTCATAGGCACTGCGAAAATCAGAGTTGCATCTGTTTAAAAGGAGTATTTAATCCATCTTATTAGCAAGTGAGTTTATATTTGTCAGGAAGATCGAAGGGAGAGCTGTTCTATTTCCCTTATTTCTTACCTTGTTTAAAATTCCCGCCCTTTTACCTTGTCTCAGTTTTCTTTGTTTGGTTTTCTTGGTAATCCATAGCTCCAGGGAAATTGCTTCTTCCTGTATTAGAATCTCCTACATGTGTGTAAAGACAGGGGTGGGAGTGGCGGGGGTGGGGGTGGGGGGGGGTAGGATGTGTGTGAGATCACAGAAAGTTGCTTCTTAAAGAAACATTGCTTAATTCTTAGCAGATGGTCTTGTGAGTAAGAAATCCATAGTGAGTCGCAGAGAATAATTAAAAATAAAGAAGCCATTAGAGAGCATTTGACTGAGGCAGTCTTTGCCATCTTGGATCATCTAGCAGCAATAATTTGAAGTAATTCTTTTCTGTATAACTTTATCAGTCTGTAACATCGTTGTGGAGGAATTTTGGCCCACTCTTCTTTACAACATTGCTTCAATTCATTGAGGTTTCTGGGCATTTATTTTTGCACATCTCTCCTGAGATCCTGCACCAGCATTTCAATCAGGTTGAGGTCTGGACTTTTACTGGGCCATTGCAACACTTTGATTCTTTTCTTTTTAAACCATTCTGTTGCAGATTTGCTGGTGTGCTTTGGGATTATTGTCCTGGTACATAATCCGATGTCGGCCAAGCTTTAGCTGTTGGACAGATGACCTCTCATTTGACTCTAGAATACTTTGGTATAGAGAGGAGGTCATGGTCGACTCAATTATTGCAAAGTGTTCAAGTCTTGTGGCTGCAAAACAAGCCCAAATCATGAATCCCTCAATCACCGTGCTTGACGGTATGTATGAGATGTTTGTGCTGATATGCTGTGTTTGGTGGCACTGTGTATTATGGCCAAACTTCTCCACTTTGGTTTTGTCTGTCAAAGGATAGTGTTCTAGAATAATTGTAATTTGTTCAGATGCAACTTTGCAAACTTTAGTTATGCTGCCATGTTTTTTTAGAGAGGAGGCTTTCTCCTGGCAACGCTTCCAAAGGAAACCTACCTCTTTAATCTTTTTCTGATTGTATTGTCATGAACTTTAAAATTTAACATGCTAACTGAGGCCTGTAGAGTCTGAGATATAACTCTTTTTTTGCTATTTCTCTGAGCATTGTATGGTCTTTGGGGTGAATTTGCTGGGATGTCCACTCCTGGGAACATTGGCAACTGTCTTGAATGTTGTAGGGACAGCTTTCAGGCTGAAAACACATGGATTTTCCATATATATACATATTTGTAGGTGTGTGTATTTGTACATCCCTCTGTAGGCATCTATCTACAATTGTATAATCCATTCCCAGCACTTCTAGATATATTTCATGATATCCCTTTGCAGCAGGGGTGAAATGCTACCAGTTTGGTCCAGTTCATCCGAACTGGTAGTAAAAAAATGCTACTGTTTCGCCGAACTGGTAGTAAAAAATGTTTTTTAAAAAGTTCCGACAATCAGCTGAGTGAGCCGCAATCGTCGGAACTTTTTTTTTTACTTTTTAAGCATTTTTTTACTGCCGATTCTCCAGAACTGAAAGTTAAAAATGCTTGAAAAAGTATTTTTCACAAAATCATATCATAGCCCTTTTTGTGTAGTTCAAATCTTTTTTTCCATTGTAAATGTATTTGTAAATGTATAAATCAATGGCAAATGTCCTTCTGACTCCAACTCCTCATTAGATTTGAGGATAGGGTCACAATAATTGAACAATATTATTTGACCATAAGTCCACCAAACTTAGAGTTGTCCATCTGTCATAGTTTAAACTGAGTTACAATTAAACATTTAAAGTGTATAAGAGAAACGGCATGTTTCGTAAAACATTTACCTGAATTACTGAGATTCTACCCAATATTTGCAGTGTGAAGAATTTGTGATTGACCCAAGTCAACAACTGTATTTCATGATTGTATGATTTCATGAACTTGGATCTCAGTAATCTTCAATGTGTCAAATGAATCATAATTAACATTAGAAAATTTCAGCATCATGGCATGTTTGCTTTTTACTTGTAATGTATACTTTTCACATCTTCTGCAACCACTTTATAAAGAAACAATTTTAAACTTACACTTTTCTTTAAATCTTACAGATGAAAAGGATACCAATAAGAGAATTTCGGACAACTGAGAATAACCAACAACTTTGAAAATGAAAGCAAATTGAGCCCTCCGAAAAGCACACAATTCTTCTCTTTCCCCAGCTGGTGAGAGACAAAGGAGAGAAAATCAAGAAGAGATATCAAACTGGAAAAAGTAGAGTATGCAGAACTCAATAGATTACATGAAAAGGTCAAAGGAGATTATTTTTTCCATTCAGAAAAAAAGGAAAATATCTAGAAGTGAGTGAGGAGGAAAAAGACAATTGGATAGCCACAAAAGGTAGACAGAAATGCTGGTCTTTAGACAGTAATGCAGGCCTTGCCCTATGAGGAAGAAAATAGTAGCTTGAATCAAAGCTCCATGCAACAAAAGACCACACGTATTTTTGACCTCTTCAAGAACATCAGTGGTAGAAAAGCTCCATAGATGTGCCTATTGTGGGAAAAGCACACATAGCAAACCTGTTCTGATTGTGGGAAAACTTTCAGTCAGAATTCCAACCTGGTGAGACACTAGAGGATGCACACAGGAGAGAAACCCTTTGAATGTCCTGATTGTGGCAAACGTTTTAGTTGGAATTCCCATTTGGTTAAACACCAGAGGACTCACACAGGAGAGAAACCCTTTGAATGTCCTGATTGTGGGAAAAGTTTCAGTGAGAATTCTAACCTGGTACACCATCAGAGGGCTCACACAGGAGAGAAACCCTATGAGTGTCTTCATTGTGGCAGGGGTTTCAGTCAGAATTGCAACCTGGTGAAACATCAGAGGACTCACACAGGAGAGAAGCCCTTTGAATGTCCTGATTGTGGGAAAGGTTTCAGTCAGAATTCAAGCCTGGTGATTCATCAGAGGACTCACACAGGACAGAAACCCTTTGAATGTCCTGATTGTGGCAAACGTTTCAGTTTGAATTCCCATTTGGTTAAACACCAGAGGACTCACACAGGAGAGAAACCCTTTAAATGTCCTGATTGTGGGAAAAGTTTCAGTCAAAGGTCCAGCTTGGTGGTACACCATAGGACTCACACAGGGGAGAAACCCTTTGAATGTCCTGATTGTGGGAAAAGTTTCAGTCAAAATTCTGAGCTGGTGAATCATCAGAGGACTCACACAAGAGAAAAACCCTTTGAATGTCCTGATTGTGGGAAAAGTTTCAGTCATAATTCTAACTTGATAAGCCACCAGAGAACTCACACAGGAGAGAAACCCTTTGAATGTCTTCATTGTGGCAGAGGCTTCAGTGTGAATTCCAACCTGGTGACACACCAAAGGACTCACACAGGAGAGAAACCGTACAAATGCCCTGATTGTGGGAAAGGTTTCAGTCAGAATTCAAGTCTGGGGGTTCATCAGAGGACTCACACAGGAGAGAAACCCTTTGAATGTTCTGATTGTGGCAAACGTTTCAGTTGGAATTCCAATTTGGTTAAACACCAGAGGACTCACACAGGAGAGAAACCCTTTGAATGTCCTGTTTGTGGGAAATGTTTCAGTCAGAATTCAAGCCTGGTGATTCATCAGAGGACTCATACAGGAGAGAAACCCTTTGAATGTTCTGATTGTGGAAAACGTTTCAGTTTGAATTCCCATTTGGTTAAACACCTGAGGACTCACACAGGAGAGAAACCCTTTGAATGTCCTGATTGTGGGAAAAGTTTCAGTGAAAGGTCCAGCTTCGTGACACACCAAAGGACTCACACAGGAGAGAAACCGTACAAATGTCCTGATTGTGGGAAAGGTTTCAGTCAGAATTCAAGTCTGGTGGTTCATCAGAGGACTCACACAGGAGAAAAACCATTTGAATGTCCTGACTGTGGTAAAAAATTCAATTGGTACTGCAGCTTGATGAAACACCAGAGGATTCACACAGGACAGAAACCCTTTGAATGTCCTGATTGTGGGAAAACTTTCAGTCAGAATTGCAACCTGGTGGAACACCAGAGGACACACACAGGAGAGAAACCATTTGAATGTTCTGATTGTGGCAAACATTTCAGTTGGAATTCCAGTTTGGTTAAACATCAAAGGACTCACACAGGAGAGAAACCCTTTGAATGTCCTGATTGTGGGAAACATTTCAGTCAAAGGTCCAACTTGGTGGTACACCAGAGGACTCACATGACAGAAATGATATGAATGTCCAGATTGTGGAAAACGTTTCTGTCATAATTCTGATCTAGTGAAGCCATACGAGGGTCCAGAGTGTGGGAAAAGTTTCACTTACTGTTCTGATCTGGTGAAACCCCAGAGGACTCACACAGGAGAGAAACCTTTTGAATGTCCTGATAGTGGGAAAAGTTTCAGTCACAATTTTAACCTGGTGAGTATACATACAGTACATGAGAGAAAACAAATGACATATAAGTAATGTAGGTTTACACACAGGAGAGAAAGTCAAGGAAATAATAATAATAACTTTATTGTCATTGTACGTGTATGCACATAATACCCATACAACGAAATTCACTTAACACCCAAAGACCAGGTCCAACACACATAACAATCCCCAAACACACTCCCACCCACCGCAATTCTCCACCCCTAAACCACCCAAACATCCACACAACAGACCAAGTAAATCCACATTAGGCAAAATGTGATGAGTTTAGACAAAGTTTAAGTTTCATTTTTGATCCGTCATTGGAAGTGTAAGTGAGAAATTGACTATTTAAGTTCCGTCCTGATTCATTTTACTGGAAGATATCTCAGAAGTAGAACTGTGATTGGAGAGAAAAAATGGTAAATATTAACTTGATAAAGGTGTACTGTCCAGTGTTTTGTGTGTGTGTGTGTTATCAAGCAATTCCCTCTCCACAGGATCCCTCCAAGCCTTTCCCTCTCCCACAGGGTCCCTATAGGCATTTCCCTTCTTCCCAGGGTCCCCAAAGGTCTTTCCTTCCCCACAGAGTCCCCACAGGCCTTTTCCCCACCCACAGGGTCCCCAAAGGCTTTTTTCCCCTCTTGCTGCATCCCCACACTCCTTAGGCCTGACTCCCACCCCACCAAGCCTCACAGCCTCCTCCATACCCTATGAAGATCTCTGAACCTCAAGTTGGTGAAGAAGGCCAGGACACGCATCCCAGGGCCAGATGGCTATGTCCTGGATGCAGCCGTTATTTTCAGTGTGCTTGGGATTCAACCTTGGGCCATGTGATGGACTGTGGAAGCAGCTGCCATTTTGTCACACCTCCCTCAGGGCCAAAATGGCGGCTGCTTCTGAGTCATTGTTGTGTGGGAGAGGGAGAAACTGCTCTGTTTCGCTTCCTTAACACTGTGCAAACTGCATTATGGGATTGTGGGTGCACTGAAAATGAGGGCTGCCTCCAGGAGGAATATTGAGTTGAGGAGAAAAGGGATTGTGGCTTTGATGACAGGATCTCCATGTTTATTAGCAACTCCTGCTATGATCTCATTTTCTTGGAGGTGCCTGCTTTTTTCCCTTGGATTACTGCTGGGTAATAGCAACACTCTGAAATATCTACTGTATCCCCTTTGATGGTGGCAATGTGAGAAAAAATTTGAACAGTGGTAAATCTTTCATTTTTAATAATGCATTGTGTAATGTAAGGACTATCAATAGCTTTTGGCAAGGAAAAAATCAGGCGGCGTCAGTGTTGCTATGAATGTTAGGGCAAGGCAAGACATTCGGAATGGCCTCAAACTGCCAGATGTGCAGTGAATAAGTTTAATAATAAAACTAATAAAATTGTAACAGAAAGCCCTTTTCTCAATTCTTCAGTGGTGGTGTTCTCCACGCATATATTGGGTTTCTAACACTCTACAATTGTTAATCTACCTGTAATCTGTCTCTTTTGCATTCTGCACCTCTATAACCAATCTGTCTTCTTCAGCTTCATTTCCCTTCTCATTATAAATTTAAATTTTTATATGCTTCTGCCTCTTAATTTGTTGTATTGCTATTTGCCTCAGTCCTAACTTCTATGAAAGAATGACATTTCTTTATGCAGAGTTAAAAATTAGAATGGTTACACTGGATCTGTTTTGATTGGCCTTTTTCTCAGATACAGGGATGGTCTTCTCCAGGATTGCCTGTCTCAGAGGTCAAAATTAGGACATTTCAAACTGGACAACTAAGGTTTCCCTTGTAAAATTACAACATCTAAAGCAGCCATTGGTTGTGCCAGTGGGTTTGTAGCTTTTGAAAATCATAAAACACAGAGAGTCTGTCTGACTTCCCTGCTGATTCTCCCAGTTCTAAACTGGATCCAACAGACATTATGAAAGTCAAGGTCCTCGTGGATGGAAACGGAGCCAATAGATGAAATGGCCACTATCACCATTCATACTTTATTAAATCTGCATTAAAATGGCAGTGTAGGATACTGCTCTAAAAACGTTAACTTGGTGTTCAATCAGTCTGTGCTTTGGTTGAATATTCTATTTTTCCTTTTTGTTTTTTTACAAATTTTCTTTTGAAACATTTCTTCTACCATATACAATCAATCAACCCCTTCTTTTTAAATCCCATTTTCTAGGCCCTGCTGCATATTGTTCTCTCTCTGACCTAATGGAGACTTCCATGCAGGCAGATTTACAGAAGCACATGGCATTTTTTCAGAAATAAAATTTCCTCCTTCAGGAATGAATTGGCACTGTGGGTGCTCTTGGATATAGCCCTGGCCAGCAGGAATTAAGCTGGCTCCCTTGGAGTGTCTGGCCTCATGGTGCTGCCATGTCCTAAATCCTTGGATGCCACAGGAAGTCAGTTTTGGGATTGTGGGAAAGACCCTATCCCCGGAAGAATGAAATATTTTTGGGATTATTAAGAGGCAGAATATATTCCCCCAAAGGAGAAATGGCATTCTCAGGCAAATGTGTTTTACGTAAGGCAAATAAAACTTTCATTCCAAAAAACTGCTCATTGTATTTTTTTTGCAAAGAATCACACAGCTTACACATGATAATGTAAAGATCACATGCAAGAATATTCTTGCTTTCCAGCTTCAGTAAGGTGTCTTGCATTATTGACATGAAGAAGTGCGTGAAATATAAATACAATTCTGAAATTGTTGTTTCATCGTCCTTTGCGAGTTCATTTTCCTGATCCGAAATAAGGTTCCAGATAACCTTATGGCACTCATCAGATCCAAGAGAAATAAAATACAATTTTAGAGGTATCCAGTTTAAAAGAAGTCTTTCGACTGCTTTAAACAAACTTAACCAATGTGTTGGAACATGGCGCAAAATTTCATGGAATTCTGACTCGCA
The DNA here is from genome assembly GCA_022577455.1 of Arizona elegans. Lineage (NCBI taxonomy): Eukaryota > Metazoa > Chordata > Lepidosauria > Squamata > Colubridae > Arizona > Arizona elegans. The sequence continues at coordinate 8,864,128 of JAKOOJ010000012.1, forward strand.
AAACTTTTGTACCATTTCATCATAAAGCTTTTGAATAAAAAAAATGTCCATTATTTTGTGAAAAAAAATAGTGAACATAATGTGAAAAAAGTGGACTGTCCGCTCAAATAGTGGACACCTGGCAACAGAGCCCTCTATGCGCCACAGATTTGTGGGGCATATGCAGGGACACACATGCGCATATGTGGGTGTGGGGTACATGCATGGGGGGGCGTGTGGGTTGGTGCAGGAACCTTTCCAGGCCCAAAACAGGGCCAAGGGGCCCAGGACACATGGGGGGGCTTGGGGCGCATCCGTGGGAACACACGTGTAGGTGTTGGGGGCTCTAGCACTGCATTTTCAGGATTCACAGAATGTGCATGCAATCCGGCTTGTATGTGCAGCTTTGGTCACTCAGCACCAAAAAGGTTTACCATCACTGTTATAGGGTCCCCTACTTGGAGAATTGGTCCCTTCCAACTCTTATTCTGTAATTCTTTAATAACTTTATGAACGTTTAGGGCTCAGCCTGTAACTAATCTTCCCAAGTGAAGTAGGGTCACGTTTCACTATTTCACTCACATCGGCTGCCAGGAGTGGAAACTGACTTGATGGCGTGGAATCGATGAAAACGTCTTGCAAACGCCTTCATAAGTAGAAACGGGGCGAGCCTGTTTTACCGCCTCCTATCGGGAGATGGCGGTCAGACGGGCAAGATCGGCGCCTAGGAAGCCGTCGCTACAGAGGCATCTGGGGCTGAGCCTGAAGGAGTTAAAACCATCAAGTACTGCATTGCGAGAAGGGAGGGGAGGGAAGGGCTGGATCTACCGGATCGCTCACGGGAGGAAGGTGGTGCGCCGAGTGGCTTCTCTGCTCTTCCAAGAGCCGAAGCAGCAGCTGGTGGGTGAGTGGAGGGCAGGTCGGAGGAGAGGCTGGGAGCAGGAAAGGCTGCTTGATTTCCTCCGCTGCGTGGAAGCAGAGAAGCAACCAGAACATAGAATAGAATATAGAAAAACAGAGTTGGATGGGACCTTGGCGGTCATGTAGTCCAACCCTCTGCTCAAGCAAGAGAACTTGGACCATTTCAGACAAATGGCCGTCCAGTATCTTCTTCAGAGCCTCCAGTGAGAAGCACCCACAACTTGGGCAGGGAAGCCCTTCCTTCCACTGGTCGCTGTCAGGAAATTTCTTCTGGTTTCTAGGATGCTTCTCTCCTTCATTGGTTTCCATCCGTTACTTCTTGCCTTGCCTTCTGGTGCTTTGGAGAAGAAGTTAATCTTCTCTTCTTTGTGGCAGAACCTCAAGTATTGGAACATGTCACCTCTAATCCTTCTTTTCACCAGACTAGACCTACCCAGTTCCTACAACTGTTCTTCACATGTTTTCGCCTCAAGCCCCCAGTCATGTTTCTTCCTCTTTCATTTCTTCTCTTCAAACGAACCTTCCTGTTCAGTATTAAGTCCAGTATAGCTGACCCTCTAATTATCTCTTCTATCTTTTGCACAACAGAGTTGTCAGATTCCTCAAGAACCTTTAAGAAGAAACTGGACAGCCCTTTATCCAAAATGGTACAGGCTCTCCCCCTGACTGAGCAGGGGACTGGTCTAAATCTAGAAGATCTCCAAGATCCCTTCAAAATCTGTTGTTCTGTTATGGACCTACTGGTTGTTTTTTTTGCAATAATATCAGAAATCTCTTCTGGGGTTTTTGCTTTTTTATTTCCATGTCTAGCCAAGAAGCATTTGATTTCTTATTGGTGCTCCATCCATGTATTAATCAGGTTCAACTGTGTTTAAGCCAGCACTTTTTAAAAAATAGCTTTGAGAACCTTTGGGATGTTCAGTTGCATAGGTAGTCCTCACTTAGCATTTGTTCCCTGAACCTTCAAAGTTACAATGGCACAGTAAAGGCAGATATACATCTGATCCACACATTAGTGCTCATTGTAACTCTTGTTCAGTGACCTGAACAAGTCAGCAGTTCCTGTGATTATGAAGGTGAAAGAAAAGGAATTGCAACAATTTGGGTTCTGCCAACCGGTGCACATTTCTGATGGTTTCAGCATCCCACACTCCCGATTTGTGACCTTCCCAGCTAGATTCTTGTCAAGCAACATCAGTGGGGATGCCAGCAGGAAGTTGCAAGCCACAGTCAGGTGAAATTGCCTTTAAAAACTTACAGTGATTCGCGTAACAACTGCAGAGGAACAGATTTAAGTTGTCGCTTTCATGTGATATCATGCTTCCTGATCAGGGTGCTTAATGACACAGATGCCAGTCCCAAAGGCAGTCAGTAAGTGTGGACTGCTTCAATAGGAATGTCACCAGAGTGGTTGTGGACAGTATTTTCTGCCCTTACTTGGAACTGAGGACTTCTATGGGAAAACTGGTGCTTCAAATCTTGCAGTCTTTAGGCATCATTTTATCAATTAAAGCCCCCACATCTCTAAAATTAGCAGAGAAGGTTTGACTGTAACCATTTTGGGTTTAGGGACAGCTTTCAGGCTGAAAACACATGGATTTTCCACATATGTACATACTTGTAGGTGTGTCTATTTGTACTTCTCTCTGTATGCATCTAGCTACAATTGTATAATCCATCCCCAGCATACCTAGATATATTGATTGGTTTGGCGTGATCTGTTTTTAACAAACCCGTGCTGGCTACTAGTTATTACTTTACTCGTTTCTAGGTGTTGGCAGATCTGTTTTTTTAATTATTTTTTCCAGTATCTTCCCAGGTATTGATGTTAGGCTGATTGGTCTATAGTTTCCTGGGTCTGTTTTTTTTTTTTCCTTTTTGAAGATGGGAACCACATCAGCTCTTTTCCAGTCCTCTGGTAGTTTCCCAGGTGTTCCAGGATTTTTGAAACATGTAGTCCAGTGGTTCCTAGATGACATTGGCCAGCTCATTTAGAACTCTGGGATGTAATCGGTCAGGTCCTGGTGATTTGTATTCATCAAAATCAGACAGGTATTCTCTTACTGTTTTTTTGCTTATTTTAACTTTTATTTCCAGTCTGTTTTATACAGTTATGTTTCTGGTACGTTGGACTATAGTTTCTTTTTGCGTGAAGACCGATGCAAAGAATGAGTTAAACAGCTCTGTTGTTTCTCTGTTGCCTGTTACTTCTTTGCCGTTTTCTCTCTTTAGTGGACCAACTGTTTCCTTGATTTTTTTCTTGTTGTTTATATGTTGGAAGAAACTTTTTAAATTATCTTTGACTTTTGTTGCAAGTTTTTGTTTGTTCTGAGTCTTTGCTTTCCTGACTTTGTCTATGCAGATTCTGGATATGCTGCCTTAGTTATGTGTCCCTCTCTCCATTTTTTGTACTTGTCCTTTTTGTCTTTCAATTTGTCAGAGAGATCTTTGTGCAGCAATGCTGGTTTCTTCTTGGATTTCTTGTCTTTCTTTCTCAGCGGTATTGTGCTAGTCTGGGCTTTTATTATTATATTTTGCAGACTTTCCCAAGATTTTTGAGTTGTTTTCCTCTTTAGGATTTTCATCCAACGAATCTTTCCCAAGTTCTCTCTGAGTTTATTAAAGTCAGCTCTTTTAAAATTGAAGAGTCTGGTATCACTATGTTCTGTTACTTGTGTTTGCATTATGTTGAATTCTAGTATGACATGGTCTAGTATGCCATGGTCACTCTCACCCAAGCAGTGGTGGGATTCAATTTTTTTAACAACTGGTTCTGTGAGTGTGCCTTATTTGGGGGCGTGGCTTGGTGGTCATGTGACCGGGTGGTATGGCTACGTGCATAAGGACTACTCAAGAGGGCTGAAAAAAGTGACTTATGACTAGTCCTTGCACTTTTGACTGATCCTCATACTGATTGACCGTCCTTACATTTATGCCCATTGCAGTATTCTTAACTGTAGAATCATTCATTTCACAACTGTGGTGCTTCTTTTCACCATGGTGACAAGATAGGGCGCAAAACAAAAAATGTGATGATGGTATAAGTAAGTATGAAAAATGGTCATAAGTCACTTTTTTCAGTGCCATTGTAACTTTGAATGGTCACTAAATGAACTGTTGTAAGTCAAAGATTACCTGTACAAAAATACAAAAAAGCTTCTTTGTTTGCAAAAAGCTGCCCTAAATACCAATCATTAGATTAGAAATACCTGCAAGCTGGAGTTACAAATCTGGCAGGGTGCCAGAGCACCTTGAGGAATTAAAATAGTTGAAATGCAATGATAACTATCAGCAGCCAACTCTTGCTCATAAAGTAAAACCCTGTAGCAGAGAGGTAATTTAAGCTCTCCAGAAAGAGCACATCCAGGAGAAGCAATCCTTAGATCCATTAGCACCACTTAAAGATACCAGCTGGTCTTACTCACCCCATAAGATATCCCAAGGAAATCATCCAGATTTAAGGAAAGATCACATGCCCCCAGAAAGACAGTAAACAAAATCAGTGCAAAGCTTGCATCCTGCCTCTTGGAAGTACACCTCAAAAGGACAGTGCCAAGAACCACTAAAGCAGTGAAGGAAGACCCCCTCCCCAGATAAAAAAAACACTTGAGATAAGCCTAACTATAAAGAAAGCAATTAGAATGTAGCAAAAGAGCAAACACAGTACTTGTTGGTTGTTAAACCAATTACAGAACAAATAGACACAGGAACTAGCCAGATTTCCGAAGTGCTTCTTTTCAGGAACAGAGATTAACATTTTTCCTTTCAAACAAAGCTGAATAGGGAAAATTATCCCATCAATAAACACAGGAATAAACATCACCAAGCACAGAATTAAACTTCACCAAAGACCAGTTTTAGACCAAAAGTCAGAAAGAGTATGTTAACTCACCTTTGAATGTGAATCTTCCTAGTTAGCCAAGAAGCCTTGCTGAATGGCACTTATCTTGGTTCCTTGCCATTAAAAGCTTCTTTCCACCAGCTCTTCCTTATTCAATTATTTCTTCAAAGTGCTGATCATTGCATCCCGGCTGGAAGAACTCCAACAGGGGAGTATTTCCTCCCAACAGCATTGTAAACAGCTTAAAACAATCCTTCCCCTTTAAGAAAGTCAAGCAAAGAAAAAGAAAGTACCAGCAAAGAACATAAAAGAACATAAAAACTCCTGAGAAGCTCAGACAATAAGTCTTGCGAAGAATGTAATAAGGGTTAACAGAGAGGAAGTTTCTGTAAGCAGGGCAATAAAGATTAGGCTAGAAACAACACCAGAACGTTGTAATTCCTTACAGGATTAACCCTGTAAAGTGGAAAAAAACAAGAGATTTCTTCTAACAACTGATTCTCCGAATTGCTTAGAAAGTTAACAACCAGTTCTAGTGAACTTGTAGAATCCCACCTCTGCACCCAAGGTTTAATTCTGTTATATTCTTTCATTGTTCAAGCATTATATTACATCCAAATTTCTTTGCCCACTGAATCATACAATGCTTTACATACTCATTCTGCAAGATCAATTTCAATAGCGGTTTATAAACCTCAGCAGTAATACGTTCAACAATTCATTTCCAATTTCCAATTCATTTTTCACAAAATGGTATCCATAGCTGTTTTTGTCTAGTTCAAATCTTACTTTCAATTGTAAATATATAAATCAATGGCAAACATCCTTTTAATTCCAACTCCTCTTTAGTTTTGAGGATAGGGTCACAATAATAGAACGATATTATTTGACCATAAGTCCACCAGTCTGGCCTCGCCACATTTCTTTTCTAAAAAAAGTGTCTCCTGGGGAGACACTTAAAGAGGAAGGCATGTCTAAATCTGATATTCTTTATCACTTTAATCTTTATTCATGCCTGTCAATCTGAAGGAACCTCTTATTTTGGAGAGTCACTCACTCTTTTTGCCAAAAAACAACAGGCATGGAAGGACAATTTCAAATTTGGCAAACTCAAACGTCTTTCCTTAGTACCTTACAATAATTTATGTTCAATTTTTGATTTTTCCCTTGCCATATAAACGTAGAGATGTCCATCTGCCATATTTTCAGTTATAACATTTAAAGTATGAAAGAAAAATAGCATATTTGGAAAAACTACCCAATAATTGCAGTATGAAGAATTTGTGATTGATCCAAGTCAACAAGTATATTTCATGACTGAATGTATATTTGAACTTGGATCTCAGTAATCTGCAATGTGTCAAATAAATCATAATTAACATTAGAAGCTATTTCAGCATTGTGGCATGTTTCCTTTTTACTTGTATACTTTTTTCACATCTTCTGCAACCATTTTATAAAGAAACAATTTTAAACTTACATTTTTATTTAAATCTTACAGATGAAGAAGATACCAATAAGAGCACTCCGGACAACTAAGAATAACCAACAACTTTGAAAATGAAAGCAAATTGAGCCTTCAGAAAAGCATACAATTCTTCTCTTTCCCCACCTGGTGAGAGACAAAGGGGAGAAAATCAAGAAGACATATCAAACTGGAAAAAGTAGAATATGCCGAACTCAACAATACATTACATAAAAAGGTCAAAGGAGATTATTTTTTCCATTCAGAAAAAAAGGAAAATATCTAGAAGTGAGTGAGGAGGAAAAAGAAAATTGGACAGCCACAAAAGGTAGACAGTAATGCAGGTCCCTAGACAGTAATGCAGGCTTTGCCCTATGAGGAAGAAAACAGTAGCTTGAATCAAAGCTCCATGCAACAAAAGACCACACGTATTTTTGACCTCTACAAGAACATCAGTGGTAGAAAGGCTCCATAGATGTGCCTATTGTGGGAAAAGCACACATAGCAAATCACAGATTATGCATAACAGGATCCACACTGGAGGAAAGCCATACAAATTCTCCAAATGTTGGAAAAGATTTAGTTAGACCAGTCACCTTGTGGTTCATGAAAGGACGCATACAGGAGAGAAGCCCTATAGCTGCTCCCAATGCAGTAAATGCTTTTGCAAGCATGGCAAATTGGTGATACATGAGATGACACAGGAGGGGAAATCCCTTTGAATGTTCTGATTGTGGGAAAACTTTCAGCCAGAATTCCAACCGGGTGGTACACTAGAGGATGCACACAGGAAAGAAATCATATAATTGTCCTGATTGTGGGAAATGTTTCATTGCAAATTCCCAGCTGGTGATACACCAGAGGACTCACACAGGAGAGAAACCCTTTGAATGTTCTGATTGTGGCAAACGTTTCAGTTGGAATTCCCATTTGGTTAAACACCAGAGGACTCATACAGGAGAGAAACCGTTTGAATGTCCTGAGTGTGGTAAAAGTTTCAGTGAGAATTCTAACCTGGTAAACCATCAGAGGACTCACACAGGAGAGAAACCTTTTGAATGTCCCAATTGTGGGAAAAGTTTCACTTGGTACTCCAGCCTGGTAATACATCAGAGGACTCACACAGAAGAGAAACCCTTTGAATGTCCTGTTTGTGGGAAATGTTTCAATCAGAGTTCCCACATGTTGGAACACCAGAGGACACACACAGGGGAGAAACCTTTTGAATGTCCTGATTGTGGGAAAAGTTTCCGTTGGTTCTGCAGCCTGGTGATACACCAGAGAACTCACACAGGAGAGAAACCCTTTGAATGTCCTGATTGTGGGAAACGTTTCAATCAGAATTCTAGCCTAGTGAAACACCAGAGGACTCACACAGGGGAGAAACCCTTTGAATGTCCTGATTGTGGGAAATGTTTCAGTCAGAATTCCACTCTGGTGATACACCAGAGGACTCACACAGGGGAGAAACCCTTTGAATGTCCTGATTGTGGGAAAAATTTCAGTGAGAATTCCAATTTTGTTAAGCATCAGAGGATTCACACAGGAGAGAAACCCTTTGAATGTCCTGCTTGTGGGAAACGTTTCAGTCAGAATTCCAGCCTGGTGAAACACCAGAGGACTCACACAAGGCAAACGATATGAATGTCCAATTTGTGAAAAAAGGATACACCAGAGGATTTATACAGGAGTGAAGCCACATGAGTATCCAGAGAGTGGGAAAAGTTTCACTTACTGTTCTGAGGAGAGATGGGCTTCAACAGGTTCTGACCAGTTCTAGAGAACCGGTAGCAGAAATTTTGAGTAGTTTGGAGAACCGGTAAATACCAACTCTGAGTGGCCCTGCGCCCATCCATTCTCTGCCTTCTCTTGCCACGCCGACCAAGCCATGCCACACCCAAAGAACCGGTAGCAAAAAATTTTGAAACCTACCACTAGTTCTGACCTGGTAAAACACCAAAGGATCCACACAGGAGAGAAACCCTTTGAATGTCTCTTTTGTGTGAAAAGTCACCATTTTAACTTCGTGAGACACCAGAGGATACATACAGGAGAGAAACCATACAAATTACCTATAAGTAATGTAGGTTTACACAGAGGACAGAAAGTCAAGGAAATCCATATTAGGCAAAAATTGATGAGTTTAGAGAAGGCTTAAATTTCATTTTTGTTTTGTCTTTGGAAGTGTAGGTGAGAAATTGACTATTTAAGTTCTGGCCTGATTCATTTTACTGAAAGATATCTCAGTAGTAGACCTGTGATTGGAGAGAAAAAATGCTAAATATTAATTTGATAATGGTGTACTAACCTTTTTTCTTTTGTTATCAAGCCTTTCCCTCTCCAAAGGATCCCTCCAAGCCTTTCCCTCTCCCACAGGGTCCCTATAGGCATTTCCCTTCTCCCCAGGGTCCCCAAAGGTGTTTCCTTCCCCACAGAGTCCCCACAGGCCTTTTCACCACCCACAGGTTCCCCAAAGGCTTTTTTCCTCTCCTGCTGTGTCCCCACAGTCCTTAGGCCTGACTCCCACCCCACCAGGCCTCACAGCCTCCTCCATAACCTTTGAAGATCTCTGAACCTCAAGTTGGTGAGGAAGGCCAGGACACGCATCCCAGAGCCGGATGGCTATGTCCTGGAAGCAGCCATTATTTTCAGTGTGCCCTGGATTCAACCCTGGGCCATGTGATGGACTTGTGGAAGCAGCTGCCATTTTGTCACACCTCCCTCAGGGCCAAAATGGCGGCTGCTTCTGAGTCATTGTTGTTCAGGCGAGGGAGAAACCGCTCTGTTTCGCTTCCTTAACACTGTGCAAACTGCATTAAGGGATTGTGGGTGCACTGAAAATGATGGCTGCCTCCAGGAGGTCTCCAAAAGGTAAGTGTTTGATGGGTGAGGGGCGTGTAGGAAATAGGCCCAAAGCCCAATGAAAAAAACAATGTAAAATTTCAAATGAAAAGGCTGTTCTGCCTTGCAGATGAACCTGATGGAGAAGAGCTGTAGGAATATTGAGTTGAGGAGAAAAGGGATCGTGGCTTTGATGACAGGATCTCCATGTTTATTAGCGACTCCTGCTGTGATCTCATTTTCTTGGAGGTGTCTGCTTGTTTCCCTTTGATGGCTGCTGGGTGATAGCAGCACTCTGACATTTCTATTGTATCCCCTTTTGTGGTGGCAATGTGAGAAAAAATTTGAACAATGGAAAATCTTTCATTTTTAATAATGCATTGTGTAATGTAAGGACTATCAATATCTTTTGGCAAGGAAAAAATCAGGTAGTGTCAGTGTTGCTAGGAATGTTAGGGCAAGGCAATGCACTCAGAATGGCCTCAAACTGCCAGATGTGCAGTGAATAAGTTTAATAATAAAACTAATAAAATGGTAACACAAAGCCCTTTTTCAATTATTTTTCAGTGGTGAGTTCTCCATGCATACATTGGGTTTTTAACACTCTACAATTGTTAATCTACGTGTAATCTGTCTCTCTTGCATTCTGCACCTCTATAACCGATCTGTCTTCTTCAGCTTCATTTCCCTCCACATTATAAATTTAAATTTTCAGTTTCACTACTACCTCAATCCAGCCACTCTGTACCTCTGATGTGAGCTGTAATTAGGCTTCTGCCTCTTAATTTGTTGCATTGCTATTTACCTCAGTTTTAAATTCTATGAAAGAATGACATTTCTTTATGCAGTGTTAAAAAATTAGAATGGCTAAACTGGATCTGTTTTGTTTGGCCTTCTTCTCAGATTCATGGATGGTCTTTAGGATTACCAGTCTGAGACAACAAAAGTAGAACATTTCAAACCGACAACTTAAGGTTTCCCTTTTAACTTTACAACCTCTAAAGCAGCCATTGGTTGTGCCAGTGGGTTTGTAGCTTTTGAAAATCAAAAAATTACAGAGGGTCTGTCTCACTTCCCTGATGAGTCTCTCAATTCTGAACCAGATCCAACAGACATTATGAAAGTCGTGGTCCTCGTGGATGGAAACGGAGCCAATAGATGAAATGGCCACTATCACCATTCATACTTCATTAAATCTGCATTACAGATTATTACAGATGCACCACAATACTAGACAACACAGTATCAACAGTAGAGACCTTCAAATTTTTAGGTTGTAACATATCTCACGACCTAAAATGGACACCCAACATCAAAAACGTCATCAAAAAAGCACAACAAAGAATGTTTCTGTGCCAACTCGGGAAGCTCAAACTGCCCAAGAAGCTGCTGATAGTTCTACAGAGGAATTATTGAGTCTGTCATCTGCACCTCTATAACTGGTTTAGTTCTGCAACCCAACAAGACAGACACAGACTTCAGAGGATAATTAGAACTGCAGAATATACAGTTACTACCAACCTGCCTTCCACTGAGGACCTATATACTGCATGAGTCAAAAAGAGGGCTGTGAAAATATTTACAGACCCCCTCACATCTTGGACATGTTTCAACTCCTACCCTCAAAACAACATTATAGAGCACTGCACACCAGAACAACTAAACACAAGAACAGTTTTTTCCTGAATGCAATTACTCTGTTCAACAAATAATTCCCTCAACACTGTCAAACTAGTTACTAAGTCTGCATTACTATTAATCTCATCATTCCTATCACCCATCTCCTCTCACTTATGACTGTAAACTTGTTGCTGGTATCCTTAAGATTTATATTACCTGTTTCCCTATTACTATCATTAAGTGTTGTACCTTATGATTCTTGACGAATGTACCTTTTCTTTTATGTACACTGAGAGTGCATGCACCAAGACAAATTCCTTGTATGTCCAATCACACTTGGACAATAAAGAATTCTATTGAAATGGCAGTGTAGGATACCTCTCTAAAAACATTAACTTGGTGTTCTATTGGCTTGTGCTTTGGTTGAATATTCTATTTTTCCTTTTTGTTTTTTTACAAATATTTCTTTTGAAGAATTTCTTCTACTTTATACAGACAATCAACCCCTCTTTTTTAGGTCACTTCTCTGTGACCTAATGGAGACTTCTTTGCAGGCAGATTTACAGAAGCACATGGCATTTTTTCAGATATAAAATTTCCTCCTTCAGGAATGAATCAGCACTGTGGGTGCTCTTAGCCAGCAGGAATCGGCACTGTGGATGCAGCCCTGGCCAGCAGGAATGAAGCTGGCTCCCTTGGAGTGTCTGGCCTCATGGTTCTGCTGTGTCCTAAATCCTCGGACCCCATAGGAAATCAGTTTTGGAATTGTGGGAAAGACCACACCCCTGAAAGAATGAAATACTTTTGGGAATATTAAGTGGCAGAATATTATATTTCCCTAAAGGACAAATGGAGAAACATGCTTTTAAAGAAAGAAAGCATCCTTTCTTAATAGACCCCAGCAGATTTTGTGTTTATTAAGGAAGACTGGGCCAACCTATTCAGAAGTAACAGACCTTCATCTCCAGGGATGGCATTAACATTTACATTCTCCACCACCCAAATTCTAAGAACAGGAGTTTGTAGAGATTCTCAGTCATCCAGGTCATGGTTGTCCCAAAGGTGCTTTTTCAGGAGGCAATTGGACGTTCTTGTTTGTTTTTTCTTTTGAAGATGTTTCCGTTCTCATCCAAGAAGCTTCAGCTTTGACAGGATTCCATTCTCCGCTATCCTGTCAGAGTTGAAGAAACTTCTTGGATGAGAAGGGAAACATCTTCAAAAGAAAACAGAAAAGAAAGCCCAGTTGCCTTCTGAAGAAGCATCTTTGGGACATCTAAGAACAGGACATGATCTTTTAGGACATAACAGGATTAACCCACCACCATTAAAATAGCAAAATGGAGGGGACCTCAGTAGATTGCACAACCCCAGCAGCATCACAGAAACCTATAAAGATCCATCTACTCATTCAACCAGTCGGTCAGCTGCCCTGGAACCATGGGCTGGTGCTGCTCATCAATAAAAGGATCTCCTTTCTTAAACAGCCTCCATTTTATTTCAAGCTTGGAACTGGACCTGGAGTTTTCTTCTAACAGGATGTAGAGCAGTTTTGACCTCCACTGAGAGTCACGCTAAAAAAAGATCAGGAATCTCTAGATCAGCTTTTTACAAAGTAGCATCTTCCAGGGTTTTCCCAAGGTGCCTGCCTTGGAAAAATCAAGGTGGAAATCTACCTCCTCGATTGGTAGGACATTGGGAAGGTTACTCAGAGCAATTCTTTAGGCTCTGCAAGAATGAAGATAAAAAGATACTACAGGTAATCCTTGACATACAACCACAATTGAGCTGGGCTGACACAGAAAGGGGGGAGGGGGCAGCCCATTCTTCAAAGCTCCTGAGAGTAGGAAGAGAAGGACCAGAGGGAGACATCAGAAAGGGATCCAACCTAGAATCAGGGAGAAACTTCCTGTCAGTCAGAACAATTGATCAGTGGAATGGTTTGGCACCAGAAGTTGTGGGTGCTCCATCACCCGTGTTTTTTAAGAGGCGACTGGAGAGCCATTTGTCCGGAACAGTATAGGGTCCCTGCATGGAGAATTGGTCCCTTCCAACTCTTATTCTGTAATTCTTTAATAACTTTATGAACGTTAAAAGCTCAGCCTGTAGCTAATCTTCCCAAGTGAAGTAGGGTCACGTTTCACTTTTTCACTCGCATCGGCTGCCAGGAGTGGAAACTGACTTGATGGCGTGGAATCGGAGAAAACGTCTTGCAAACGCCTTCATAGGTAGAGACGGGGCGAGCCTGTTTTACCGCCTCCTATCGGGAGATGGCGGTCAGACGGGCAAGATCGGCGCCTAGGAAGCCGTCGCTACAGAGGCATCTGGGGCTGAGCCTGAAGGAGTTAAAACCATCAAGTACTGCATTGCGAGAAGGGAGGGGAGGGAAGGGCTGGATCTACCGGATCGCTCACGGGAGGAAGGTGGTGCGCCGAGTGGCTTCTCTGCTCTTCCAAGAGCCGAAGCAGCAGCTGGTGGGTGAGTGGAGGGCAGGTCGGAGGAGAGGCTGGGAGCAGGAAAGGCTGCTTGATTTCCTCCGCTGCGTGGAAGCAGAGAAGCAACCGGAACATAGAATAGAATATAGAAAAACAGAGTTGGATGGGACCTTGGCGGTCATGTAGTCCAACCCTCTGCTCAAGCAAGAGAACTTGGACCATTTCAGACAAATGGCCGTCCAGTATCTTCTTCAGAGCCTCCAGTGAGAAGCACCCACAACTTGGGCAGGGAAGCCCTTCCTTCCACTGGTCGCTGTCAGGAAATTTCTTCTGGTTTCTAGGATGCTTCTCTCCTTCATTGGTTTCCATCCGTTACTTCTTGCCTTGCCTTCTGGTGCTTTGGAGAAGAAGTTAATCTTCTCTTCTTTGTGGCAGAACCTCAAGTATTGGAACATGTCACCTCTAATCCTTCTTTTCACCAGACTAGACCTACCCAGTTCCTACAACTGTTCTTCATATCTTTTCGCCTCAAGCCCCCAGTCATGTTTCTTCCTCTTTCATTTCTTCTCTTCAAACGAACCTTCCTGTTTGTAAGTATTAAATCCAGTATAGCTGACTGAAATGTAGTGGGTTCCAATGAGCCAGGCAACTCCAAGTGACTTCAGCATCTCTTTATTACATGATAAAAGCTAGTAGTAAAAGGCTAGAACAAGCTTGCTTAACCAGAAACAGACCAAGAATATATACTGTTATGGCTGCTGCTACAGGCTAGCCACTGGGTGGAGTAATTGACCAGCAAAGCTGATTGGACCTAAAACCCCAGCCAGCTGTTGGTAGAACAAATAACCACAGGGCGGCCGTTGCAACCCGGAAGCACAGGCAAGCCGATCCCAAGACACAACACTGACCCTCTAATTATCTCCTATTTTTTGCACAACAGAGTTGTCAGGTTCCTCAGGAACCTTTAAGAGAAACTGGACAGCCATTATCCAGAATGGTACAATCTCTTCTGCTTTAATCAGGTTCAACTGTGTTTAAGCCAGCACTTTTTTAATAATACCTTTGAGAACCTTTGGGATGTTCAGTTGTATAGGTAGTCCTCACTTAGCATTTGTTCCCTGAGCCTTCAAAGTTACAATGGCACAGTAAAGGCAGATATACATCTGGTCCACACATTAGTGCTTATTGTAGCACTTGTTCAGTGACCTGAACAAGTCAGCAGTTCCTGTGGTTATGAAGGTGGAAGAAAAGGAGTTGCAAAAATTTGGGTTCTGCCAACTGGTGCACATTTATGATGTGCACCGGTTTGCAGAACCGGTTCAGCATCCCACACTCAGGATCTCCATTTGTGACCTTCCCAGCTAGATTCTTGTCAAGCAAAATCGGTGGGGATGCCATCAGGAACTTGCAAGCCACAGTCAGGTGAACTTGCCTTTAAAAACCGACAGTGATTCGCTTAACAACTGCAGAGTAACAGATGTAAGTTGGCACTGTCATGTGATATCATGCTTCCTGATCAGGCTGCTTAGTGACACAGGTGCCAGTCCCAAATGCAGTCAGTAAGTGAGGATTGCTTCAGTAGGAATATCACCAGAGTGGTTGTGCACAGTATATTCTATTGTGGACCAATAGAAAGAGGTCATCAGCTGTTGTTCCACCTGATTTTTTCGCAGGATAAGGAATTCCCTGTGTGCTGATTTGTCCCCTCCAGTTATGAGACATAGCACCATTGTATCATCTGCAAACTTTATTATCATGTTCATCACAGGATCCAATTGCTCCACCCTCCTATCTGGAGACATTCCCCAGTCACGCATATCCAGGTTCAGCCTGAACATCCCTGACTGCCAAAGAAAAGAATGTTGTGATGGCTATAGATGTGAACCAGCTCATAATTCCCCCCTCCCGATTTCCCAGGCACTAAATGTGGCAGCCCTAAAGATCCAAGAAAAAAGATGAGCCCCAGGACTGACATTCAATTTCAATAGCACTTTATAAACCTTAGCAATAATATGTTCAACAATTCATTTCCAATTTCCAATTCATGTTTCACAAAATCAGTAAGTGAGGACTGCTTCAATAGGAATGTCACCAGAGTGGTTGTGAACAGTATTTTCTGCCCTTACTTGGAACTCAGGACTTCCATGAGAAAACTGGTGCTTCAAATCTTGCAGTCTTTAGGCATCATTTTATCAATTAAAGCCCCACATCTCTAAAATTAGCATAGAAGGTTTGACTGTAACCATTTTGGGTTTAGGGACAGCTTTCAGGCTGAAAACATGGATTTTCCACATATATACATACTTGTAGGTGTGTGTTTTTGTACTTCTCTCTGTATACATCTATCTACACTTGTATAATCCATCCGCAGCACTCCTGGATATATTTCATAATAACCCTTTGCAGTGCTAAGAATTTATTTTTACACATCATCAAAACGTAAAAAACATTAGTGCAAAGAAGAAATAAAAATAATGGAAAAATGGGAAGAAAAGAGGAAGAGAGAAAAGTTTCATTTTTTTCAACTTCTTTACTAAAAGAACATTTTATTATTTTATCTTTATATTCTCTTTAAGAACCTTCTGTATTAAAATGTGAATCCTACTCCAATATTTCTTTGTCATATGTCCACCATAAATGATAAAATATCTTATTTACATTTCCAACATTCAAGGTGCCGTTATACATTCTTGAGAATATCTTCAACCTCCAAGATCCCTTCCAACTCTGTAATTCTGTTATAGTCTTCCATTGTTCAAGCATTATATTACATCCAAAGTTCTTTGCCCACTGAATCATACAATGCTTTACATACTCATTCTGCAAGTTCAATTTCAATAGCAGTTTATAAACCTCAGCAGTAATACGTTCAACAATTCATTTCCAATTTCCAATTCATTTTTCACAAAATGGTATCCATAGCTGTTTTTGTCTAGTTCAAATCTTTCAATTGTAAACATATAAATCAATGGCAAACATCCTTCTGATTCCAACTCCTTTAGATTTGAGGATAGGGTCACGATAATTGAATGACATTATTTGACCATAAATCCACCAATCTGGCCTCGCCACTATTTCTTTTCTAAAAAAACTTCCTGGGGAGACACCCCAAAAAGGAAGGCACGTCTAACAAAGTGATGATTAAAATCAACATTTGGTTTAACCGTATCATACCATAAAGAGCTGTGCCATCAAAACCTTTATTCATGTCTGTCAAGCTCAAGGAACCTCTTATTTTGGAGAGTCACTCACTCTTTTTGCCAGAAAACAACAAGCATCAAACTAAAATTTCAAATCTGGTCAACTCAAACCACTTTCCTTAGCACTTTGAAATAATTAATGTTTAATTTCTGGTTTTTTCCCCTTGCCATATAAACTTAGAGATGTCCATCTGCCATAGTTTCAGTTAATAACCTTTAAAGTGTGAAAGAGAAATAGCATGTTTGGTAAAACATTTATCTGAATTACAGAGATTCTACCCAATAATTGCAGTATGAAGAATTTGTGATTGACCCAAGTCAAGAAGTGTATTTCATGATTGAATGTATATATGAACTTGGATCTCAGTAATCTTCAATGTGTCAAATGAATCATAATTAACATTAGAAGCTATTTCAGAATTGTGGTATGTTTGCTTTTTACTTGTAATGTATACTTTTTTCACATCATCTGCAACCATTTTATAAAGAAACAATTTTAAACTTACACTTTTATTTAAATCTTACAGATGAAGAGGATACCAATAAGAACACTTCGGACAATTGAGACTAACCAACAACTTTGAAAATGAAAGCAAATTGAGCCTTCAGAAAAGCACACAATTCTTCTCTTTCCCCAGCTGGTGAGAGACAAACGGGAGAAAATCAAGAAGAGATTTCAAATTGGAAAAAATAGAGTATGCAAAACTCAACAATAGATTACATGAAAAAGACAAAGGAGATTATTTTTTCCATTCAGAAAAAAGGGAAATATCTAGAAGTGAGTGAGGAGGAGAAAGACAATTGGATAACCACAAAAGGTAGACATTAATGCAGGCCTTGCCCTATGAGGAAGAAAACAGTATCATGAATCAAAGCTCCATGCAACAAAAGACCACATGTATTTTTGACCTCTTCAAGAACATCCGTGGTGGAAAAGCTCAAGAGATGTGCCTATTGTGGGAAAAGCACACACAGCAAATCACAGATTATGCATAACAGGATCCACACTAGAGGAAAGCCATACAAATTATTCAAATGTGGAAAAAGATTTAGTTAAATCAGTTCCCTTGTGGTTCATGAAAGGACACATACAGGAGAGAAGCCCTATAGCTGCTCCCAATGCAATCAACCCTTTTGCAAGCATGGCAACTTGGTGATATATGACTCACAGGAGGAGAAACCCCTTTGAATGTGCTGATTGTGGGAAAACTTTCAGTCAGAATTCCAACCTGGTGGTACACTAGAGGATGCACACAGGAAAGAAATCATATAACTGTCCTGATTGTGGGAAACGTTTCATTGCAAATTCCCACCTGGTGATACACCAGAGGACTCACACAGGAGAGAAACCCTTTGAATGTTCTGATTGTGGCAAACGTTTCAGTCGAAATTCAAGCCTGGCAACACACCAAACGACTCACACAGGAGAGAAACCCTTTGAATGTCCTGATTGTGGGAAAAGTTTCAGTCAAAAGTCCAGCTTGGTGGTACACCAGAGGACTCACACAGGGCAAAAATCCTTTGAATGTCCTGATTGTGGGAAAGGTTTTTGTCAGAATTCAAGCCTGGTGATTCATCAGAGGACTCACAAAGGAGAGAAACCCTTTCAATGTTCTGATTGTGGCAAACGTTTCAATTGGAATTCCAATTTGGTAGTACACCAGAGGACTCACACAGGAGAGAAACCTTTTGAATGTCCCGATTGTGGGAAAAGTTTCAGTCAGAATTATGACCTGGTGAACCATCAGAGGACTCACACAGGAGAAAAACCCTTTGAATGTCCTGTTTGTGGGAAAAGTTTCAGTTTGAATTCAAATTTGGTTAAACACCAGACGACTCACACAGGAGAGAAACCCTTTGAATGTCCTGATTGTGGGAAAAGTTTCAGTTGGTTCTGCAGCCTGGTAGTACACCAGAGGATTCACACAGGGGAGAAACCATTTGAATGTCCTGCTTGTAGCAAAAGTTTCAATCAGAATTCTGAGCTGGTGAAACACCAGAGGATTCACACAGGGGAGAAACCATTTGAATGTCCTGATTGTAGGAAATGTTTCAGTCAGAATTCAAGCCTGGTGATTCATCAGAGGACTCACACAGGAGAAAAACCCTTTGAATGTTCTGATTGCGGCAAATGTTTCACTTTGAATTCCCATTTGGTTAAACACCAGAGGACTCACACAGGAGAGAAACCATTTGAATGTCCTGATTGTGGCAAATGTTTCAGTCAGAATTCAAGCCTGGTGATTCATCAGAGGACTCACTCAGGAGAGAAACCTTTTGAATGTTCTGATTGTGGAAAACGTTTCAGTTGGAATTCCAATTTGGTTAAACACCAGAGGACTCACACAGGAGAGAAACCCTTTGAATGTCCTGTTTGTGGGAAATGTTTCAGTCAGAATTCAAGCCTGGTGATTCATCAGAGGACTCATACAGGGGAGAAACCCTTTGAATGTTCTGATTGTGGAAAACGTTTCAGTTTGAATTCCCATTTGGTTAAACACCTGAGGACTCACACAGGAGAGAAACCCTTTGAATGTCCTGATTGTGGGAAAAGTTTCAGTGAAAGGTCCAGCTTGGTGGTACACCAGAGGACTCACACAGGAGAGAAACCCTTTGAATGTCCCGATTGTGGGAAAAGTTTCAGTCAGAATTCTGAGCTAGTGAAACACCAGAGGACTCACACAGGAGAGAAACCTTTTGAATGTCCTGATTGTGGGAAAAGTTTCAGTCAGAATTCCAACCTGGTGAAACATGAAAGGAGTCACACAGGAGAGAAACCCTTTGAATGTCTTGATTGTGGGAAAAGTTTCAGTCAAAGGTCCAGCTTGGTGGTACACCAGAGGACTCACACAGGAGAGAAACCCTTTGAATGTTCTGATTGTGGCAAATGTTTTAGTTGGAATTCCCATTTGGTTAAACACCAGAGGACTCACACAGGAGAGAAACCCTTTGAATGTCCTGATTGTGGGAAAAGTTTCAGTCAAAGGTCCAGCTTGATGGTACACCAGAGGACTCACACAGGAGAGAAACCCTTTGAATGTTCTGATTGTGGCAAATGTTTTAGTTTGAATTCTCATTTGGTTAAACACCAGAGGACTCACACAGGATAGAAACTTCTTGAAACATGGTGTCAGAAGTGGGATTGAAAAGCCCTGATAAGCCATCATTACAAGTATATATCTACATATGACAGAAACCGGAAATACCTCACAGGAGCAGCTGAAGGCAACTGCTGGAGTTGCATGAAATGCATCTCAAACTAATCCTGCCAACACAGAAGACATAACCACTGTAACAAATGTCTTCATTGTGGCAGAGGTTTCAGTGAGAATTCCAATCTGGCTACACACCAAAGGACTCACACAGGAGAGTAAACCATTTGAATGTCCTGATTGTGGGAGAAATTTCAGTGAGAATTCCAAACTGGTGAAACACCAGAGGACTCGCACAAGAGAAACGATATGAATGCCTCGATTGTGGAAAAGGTTTCAGTCATAATTCTGATCTATTGATACACCAGAGGACTTATACAGGAGTGAAGCCATACGATGTGAAGCCCACAATGTGGGAAAAGTTTCAGTCAGAATTTCAACCTGTGAACCACCAAAGGACCTTTTTCTTGGCAAAGAGAGCCAAGAACAAAGGTTTAAGAAAGCTTCATACATTTTCAGTAAAGAAGAAGGCGGGACAAGATTTATAATACAAAATATCATCTAATAAACATTTTAGTAATAATTCTACAATTTGTTCTATTGGTCTCTAGCTGTCCCTATTCCTAAGCTTTGGCTAATGAATGCCCCAGGAGTTATCTAATGCACATTTTATTTGCTGCAGGCTATCTCTATTCCTAACTTAGCTGAGGTCTGCATGTTGTCTAACTCTTGTTACTTTTATCAGCTTTCTAATTACCCAGAATTGTTACAAGATTTACACATGCATATTTCCTGTAGATAAGCATTCTTTGTTCTTGCCAGACAGACACCACAATTACAGGCTTCTTGATTTACTTTCAAGTGTGTGCCATGACCTGGCTTTATTTTAGCAGACAATGCATCAAAGCTTACAAATGTCCAGAGTGTGGAAAAAGTTTCACTTTCTGTTCTGACCTGGTGAAGCACCAGAGGACTCGCACAGGACAGAAACCATATGAATGTCCACAGTGTGGGGAAAGTTTCAGTCAGAATTTCAACCTGGTGAACCACCAAAGGATCCACACAGGAGAGAAACCAGGGGTGAAATCCAGCAGGTTCTGACAGGTTCTGACAGGTTCTGGAGAACCGGTAGCAGAAATTTTGAGTGGTTCAGAGAACCGGCAAATACCACCACTGCCTGGCCCGAGAGTGGGGTGGGAATGGAGATTTTGCAACATCCCCTAGCAGTGGGGAGGGAATGGGGATTTTGCAGTATCCTTCCCCTTGAATGGGGTGGGAATGGAGATTTTGCAGTATCCTTCCCCTGCCACACCCCAACAAGCCACGTTACGCCCACAGAACCCGTAGTAAAAAAAAATTGGATTTCACCACTGAGAGAAACCCTTTGAATGTCCTGATTGTGCAAAATGTTTCAATCACCATTTTAACCTCGTAAAACACTAGAGGACACATACAGGAGACAAACCATACAAATGACCTATAAGTAATGTAGGTTTACACAGAGAAGAGAAAGTCAAGGAAATCCACATTAGGCAAAAGTTGATGAGTTTAGAGAAGGCTTAAATTTCATTTTTGATCTGTCATTGGAAGTATAGGTGAGAAATTGACTATTTAAGTTATGGTCTGATTCATTTTACTCGAAGATATCTCAGAGGTAGACCTGTGATTGGAGAGAAAAAATGGAAAATATTAATTTGAAAAAGGTGTACTATCTGGGTTTTTTTAAATCAAGCATTTCCCTCTCCAGAGGATCCCTCCAAGATTTGCCCACTCCCATAGAGTCCCTATAGGCATTTCCCTCCTCCCCAAGGTTCCCATAGGTGTTTCCTTTCCCATAGAGTCCTCACAGGCCTTTTCCCCACCCACAGAATCCCCAAAGGCTTTTTTCCTCTCTCACTGCATCTCCACAGTCCTTAGGCCTGATTCCCACCCCACCAGGCCTCACAGCCGCCTCCTCTCCTTTGAAGACCTCTGAACCTCAAGTTGGTGAGGAAGGCCAGGACACGCATCCCAGGGCCGGATGGCTATGTCCTGGAAGCAGCCGTTATTTTCAGTGTGCTTGGGATTCAACCCTGGGCCATGTGATGGACTTGTGGAAGCAGCTGCCATTTTGTCACACCTCCCTCAGGGCCAAAATGGCAGCTGCTTCTGAGCCATTGTTGCATGGGAGAGGGAGAAACTACTCTGTTTCGCTTCCTTAACACTGTGCAAACTGCATTATGGGATTGTGGGTGCACTGAAAATGAGGGCTGCCTCCAGGAGGTCTCCAAAAGGTAAGTGTTTGATGGGTGAGGGGCGTGTAGGGAATAGGCCCAAAGCCCAATGAAAATAGCAATGTAAAATTTCAACTGAAAAGGCTGTTCTGCTTTGCAGATGAATCTGATGGAGAAGAGCTGTAGGAATATTGAGTTGAGGAGAAAAGTGATAGTGGCTTTGATGACAGGATCTAAACGTTTTATTAGCAACTCCTGCTGTGATCTCATTTTCTTGGAGGTGTCTGCTTGTTTCCCTTTGATGGCTGCTGGGGGATAGCAGCACTCTTGTCAACATTCCAGAAAAACCCCAACTCCAACTAAAAACTCTGAAGCAAGCATTTTTCAAAGTTCTATTTACTAGAATAGGTAAACTGGCACATCTGGGAAAACCCGAACCTGAGAGGTCCGGGTTTTCCTTCAGTAAATCAAAAACCCCCAAACCATCCCCTCACTCCTCAGCAGATCACATGCTCCAATCACCATCCGTCCCATCTCGAGACCACCACTCCTTCTCCAGATGCAGGATGGACCTGACCTTGACCGACAGGAAGAATGCTATTATGTCTACCGACAACCCCTCTACCATATTCCCCCTCCTACTTTCCCACACATGAGAAGGTGGCAGCGTGGAAGCTTCCAGCCTAATATGGCTTCCAAAGCTGACAACTCTGACATATCTATTATATCCACTTGGTGGTGGCGATGCGAGAAAAAAATTGAAGGTTGGAAAATCTTTCATTTTTAATAATGCATTGTGTAATGTAAGAATTGGTTGTGCCAGTGGGTTTGTAGCTTTTGAAAATCATACAATTACAGAGGGTCTGTCTGACTTCCCTGATGATTCTCCCAGTTCTGAACCGGATCCAACAGATATGAAAGTCAAGGTCCTCATGGATGGAAACGGAGCCAATAGATGAAATGGCCACTATCACCATTCATCCTTTATTAAATCTGCATTAAAATGGCAGTGCAGGATACAGTTCTAAAAACATTAACTTGGTGTTCAGTCAGCCTTGTGCTTGGGTGGAATATTCAAATTTTCCTTTTTGTTTTTTTTACAAATATTTCTTTTGAAACATTTCTTCTATCATATACAGACAATCAACCCCTCTTTTTTAGACCCTGTTTTCTAGGCCCTGCTGCATATTGTTCTCTCTCTCTGAACTAATGGAGACTTCCATGCAGGCAGATTTACAGAAGCACATGGCATTTTTTCAGATATAAAATTTCCTCCTTCAGGAATGAATTGGCACTGTGGGTGCTCTTGGATGCAACCCTGGCCAGCAGAAATGAAGCTGGCTCCCTTGGAGTGTCTGGCCTCATGGTGCTGCTGTGTCCTAAATCCTTGGACGCCAAAGGAAGTCAGTTTTGGGATTGTGGAATAGACCCCACCGCCGGAAGAATGAAATATTTTTGGGAATATTAAGAGGCAGAATATTATATTTCCCTAAAGGACAAATGGAGAAGCATGCTTTTAATCAAAGAAACCAGTCTTTCTTAATAGACTCCAGCAGATATTTTGTGTTCATTAAGAAAGACTGGGCCAGCCAATTCACAAGTAACAGACCTTCTTCTCCAGGGATGGCATTAACATTTACATTCTCCACCATCCAAATTCTAAGAACAGGAGTTTGTAGAGATTCTCAGTCATCCAGGCCATGGTTGTCCCAAAGGTGCTTTTTCAGGAGGCAACTGGACTTTCTTGTTTGATTTTCTTTTGAAGATGTTTTACTTCTCATCCAAGAAGCTTCTTTAGCTCTGAAAGGATTCCATTCCCTGCTATCCTGTCAGAGCTGGAGAAGCTTCTTGGATGAGAAGGGAAACTTCTTCAAAAGAAAACGAAGAAAAAAGCCCAGTTGCCTTCTGAAAAAGCACCTTTGGGACATCTAAAAACAGGATATAATAGGATTAACCCACCACCATTAGAATAGCAAAACAGCTCAATACATTGCACAACCCAGCAGCATCTCAAAAACCTATAAAGACCCATCCATTCATTCAACCAGGCGGGTCAGCTGCCCTGGAACCACAGGCTGGTTCTACTCATCAATAAACTGACCTCCTTTCTTAAACAGCCTCCATTTATTCCCAGCTTGGAAGTGGACCTGCATTTTTCTTCTAAGAGGATGTAGAGCAATTTTGATCTCCATTGAGAGTCATACCAAAAAAAGATCAGTAATCTCTAGATCAGCTTTTTACAATGTAACACCCTCCAAGGGTTTTGCCCAAGGTGTCTGCCTCGGAATAATCGAGGTGGAAATCTACCTCCTCTGGAAATTGAGGAGATTGCTCAGAGCAATTCTTTAGGCTCTGCAAGAATGAAGATAAAAAGATGCTACAGGTAATCCTCGACATACAACCACAATTGAGCTGGGCTGACACAGAAAGCGGGGAGGGGGCAGCCTATTCTTCAAAGCTCCTGAGAGTAGGACGAGAAGGACCAGAGGGAGACATATCAGAAAGGGATCAAGAAGAAACTTCCTGTCAGTCAGAACAATTGATCAGTGGAATGGTTTGGCTCCAGAAGTTGTGGGTATTTCATCACCCGTGTTTTTTTAGAGGGGACTGGAGAGCCATTTGTCCGGAACTGTATAGGGTCCCTGCTTGGAGAATTGGTCCCTTCCAACTCTTATTCTGTAATTCTTTAATAACTTTATGAACGTTTAAGGCTCAGCCTGTAGCTAATCTTCCCAAGTGAAGTAGGGTCACGTTTCACTATTTCACTCGCATCGGCTGCCAGGAGTGGAAACTGACTTGATGGCGTGGAATCGGAGAAAACGTCTTGCAAACGCCTTCATAGGTAGAGACGGGGCGAGCCTGTTTTACCGCCTCCTATCGGGAGATGGCGGTCAGACGGGCAAGATCGGCGCCTAGGAAGCCGTCGCTACAGAGGCATCTGGGGCTGAGCCTGAAGGAGTTAAAACCATCAAGTACTGCATTGCGAGAAGGGAGGGGAGGGAAGGGCTGGATCTACCGGATCGCTCACGGGAGGAAGGTGGTGCGCCGAGTGGCTTCTCTGCTCTTCCAAGAACCGAAGCAGCAGCTGGTGGGTGAGTGGAGGGCAGATCGGAGGAGAGGCTGGGAGCAGGAAAGGCTGCTTGATTTCCTCCGCTGCGTGGAAGCAGAGAAGCAACCGGAACATAGAATAGAATATAGAAAAACAGAGTTGGATGGGACCTTGGCGGTCATGTAGTCCAACCCTCTGCTCAAGCAAGAGAACTTGGACCATTTCAGACAAATGGCCGTCCAGTATCTTCTTCAGAGCCTCCAGTGAGAAGCACCCACAACTTGGGCAGGGAAGCCCTTCCTTCCACTGGTCGCTGTCAGGAAATTTCTTCTGGTTTCTAGGATGCTTCTCTCCTTCATTGCTTTCCATCCGTTACTTCTTGCCTTGCCTTCTGGTGCTTTGGAGAAGAAGTTAATCTTCTCTTCTTTGTGGCAGAACCTCAAGTATTGGAACATGTCACCTCTAATCCTTCTCTTCACCAGACTAGACTTACCCAGTTCCTACAACTGTTCTTCATATGTTTTCGCCTCAAGCCCCCAGTCATGTTTCTTCCTCTTTCATTTCTTCTCTTCAAACGAACCTTCCTGTTTGTAAGTATTAAATCCAGTATAGCTGACCCTCTAATTATCTCCTATTTTTTGCACAACAGAGTTGTCAGATTCCTCAAGAACCTTTAAGAAGAAATTGGACAGCCATTTATCAAAAATGGTACGGGCTCTCCCCCTGACTGAACAGGGGATTGGTCTAGATGTAGAAGATCTCCAAGATCCATTCCAACTCTGTTGTTCTGTTATGGACCTGCTGGGTTTTTTGGCAATAATATCGGAAATCCCCAGAAATCTCTTCTGGGATTTTTGCTTTTTTATTTCCAGGTATAGCCAACAAGCACGGTATTTCCTATTGGTACCCTATCCATGTATTAATCATGTTCAACTGTGTTTAAGTCAGCACTTTTTAAAAAATAGCTTTGAGAACCTTTGGGATGTTCAGTTGTATAGGTAGTCCTCACTTAGCATTTGTTCCCTGAGCCTTCAAAGTTACAATGGCACAGTAAAGGCAGATATACATCTGATCCACACATTAGTGCTCATTGTAGCACTTGTTCAGTGACATGAACAAGTCAGCAGTTCCTGTGATTATGAAGGTGGAAGAAAAGAAGTTGCAACAATTTGGGTTCTGCCAACTGGTGCGCATTTATGATGGTTTCAGCATCCCACACTCAGGATCTCTATTTGTGACCTTCCCAGCTAGATTCTTGTCAAGCAAAATCGGTGGGGATGCCATCAGGAACTTGCAAGCCCCAGTCAGGTGAACTTGCCTTTAAAAACCCACAGTGATTCGCTTAACAACTGCAGAGTAACAGATGTAAGTTGGCACTGTCATGTGATATCATGCTTCCTGATCAGGCTGCTTAGTGACACAGATGCCAGTCCCAAATGCAGTCAGTAAGTGAGGACTACTTCAATATGAATGTCACCAGAGTGGTTGTGGACAGTATTTTCTGCCCTTACTTGGAACTGAGGACTTCCATGCCAAAACTGGTGCTTCAAATATTGCAGTCTTTAGGCATCATTTTATCAATTGAAGTCTCTACATCTCTAAAATTAGCATAGAAGGTTTGACTGTAACCATTTTGGGTTTAGGGACAGCTTTCAGGCAGAAAACATGGATTTTCCACATATATATATACTTGTAGATGTGTGTTTTGTACTTCTTTCTGTATACATCTACGTACAATTGTATAATCCATCCCCAGAAGTGCAAAGAAGAAATAAAACTAATGGAAAAATGGGAGGAAAAGAGGAAGAGAGAAAAGTTTCATTTTTTCAAGTTCTTTATCCACTAAAAGAAAACTTTCTGGTTTTATCTTTATATTCTCTTTAAGAATCTTCTGTACTAAGATGTGAATCTTACTCCAATATTTCTTTATCACATGTCCAACATAAATGATAAAATCTCTTGTTTACATTTCCAACATTCAAGGTGCCTTTATACATTCTTGAGAATTTCTTCAATGTTAGATACCCATATCATAAAACCATTTGGTATAGAGCTTGAAATTGATGAGATATTTACCAACTTTTACTTTAATGGCTTGCAATATAAAAAAGAATATGAAAAAACTCCTAAGCTTAAAATAGCGGCAAATTGACAAACGGAGGGAAAAAAACCCGGAAACAAAAAGGTGAAAAAGGCCCAAAGGAGCTTTAAGAATACAGACAGCTTTGAAAAAAGCCCAAATAATTTGAAAGCGACTTTAGGGAGAAATTTTTTATTTGAATTTCTAAACCCCTTCGATTTATCTGACAATCAACTGTTTTTGACAGATTGCTTACCTTGGATCTGGGCATGAGACCCATCTACTGGAGAAAGAGAAGTACTACAACACTATAGCCCCAGTATATTCAATGAAAGCTAATCTAATACACACAAAGTCTAATACACAGAACAGAAGTAACAACATCTGGTGAATGGCCTGACGTTGACTATGTTGTTAGAAGAGGACTGGGAAAATTCGAGAACATTCAATAGTGTTTTTTTCCTTTCCTTTTGAAGAGTTACAAAAGGAACTAATTTGCAAATAACTAAATTTTATTAAAATTGACTATTGGATTATGGATTGAAAAGACTCGAAGAATTTGGTGGATTAACTTGAATTAATTTGGACTTGGACTATTAATGTTATTTAACAGAATATTCTAAGAGGCAAAAGAAGAAAAGGCTAGAAGAAAAGAGAGAAAAAGGAAATAAGACTTTAACATTTGGACAATTGGGAGATACATAATTGGGGAACTATATGATTGTAAATTACACCATTTTCCCCAAAATAAGACATCCCCTGATAATAAGCCCAATCGGGCTTTTGAGCGCATGGCAATAAGGCCAAGTGCTTATTTCAGGGTTCAAAAAAATATAAGACAGGGTCTTATTTTCAGGGAAACACGGTATTACAAAATAAAATGTAGGGGTTTGGAGGTATAACTATGGGATTGATGTAATGATTAAATAGAAGCTTCTTCAATATTGAGGTATTGGAATAATAGAATACTTTTTATAAGCTGTATTAAATCACTATAAAATGAATCTAGAAATGTATGAAGAAATATTGTGCATGTTAAAAAGTCTGTGTGAATCCTTAAGAAATAACAAAGAGACAAAGGGATTGTTTAAAGATACTAAAAGACTAATAAATAGAAGACAAATACATAACATCACAATTTATAATGGTATAGAGAAAAGTGAGAAAAACCCCTTTAAAAAACAAAAGGGAGTTTGTGAATGGGTGTTCAAAAAATGCAGCAGAAAAAGGCAAAAGGCACCCGGAAGGGAAAGTTTAGTAGACACAAAAAAATTAAAAAGAGATACAAGATTCCAAAAGGGAGAGATAAAAGACTGACCAAAAAATCAATAAACAATGGAATTTCAGAAAGTAAGAGATGATGGATAATGAGAAAATATATTAATAAAATGGGAAAACAGCACAACCCCAATATGTTTAAGTTAGTAGATGGTAATTTAAGATTAGACATTTTAACTGAAGTACTAATATGATCAGTGTACTAAAAGATATTGTGAATTTAAAATATTAAGGATTAGAAAGGGTGGGGACTTTGAGATATACTCCTGTGATGGATTGAATACTGTTAATAATTGGTGTTATTAGTAATCCTATACATTTGGAATATTGATGTTATAGTGGAATAATATAATATTCAATAATATTGAATGACAACATTTACTAAGGGATAATAAACACAGGATGTGAAGAAATGTTATTTATGCTTAAATGAATTAAAGAGGAAATGTAAAAGGAATTTGAAATGAGACTAGTATTGTTTGAAGTTGGAAGATTAGAATTCCATATATTATTTGTATTATTATTGTTAACGTTGTATATAAAAGACCTGGCCCAATCAATGTACTGTCCACAAAATATGTATGTTCCTAGTGGGGAAAAAAAAATTAATACAAAAAAAGATAGAGGAACCTCTTATTTTGGAGAGTCACTCACTCTTTTTGCCAGAAAACAACAGGCATGGAAGTACAATTTCAAATCTGGTCAACTCAAACCTCTTTCCTTAGCACCTTGCAATAATTTGTTTAATTTTTGTTTTTTTTTCCTTGCCATATAAACTTAGAGATGTCCATCTGCCATACTTTCAGTTATAACCTTTAAAGTGTGAAAGAGAAATAGCATGTTTGGTAGAACATTTATCTGAATTACAGAGATTCTACCCAATAATTGCAGTATGAAGAATTTGTGATTGACCCAAGTCAAGAAGTGTATTTCATGATTGAATGTATATTTGAACTTGGATCTCAGTAATCTTCAATGTGTCAAATGAATCATAATTAACATTAGAAAATTTCAGCATCATGGCATGTTTGCTTTTTACTTGTAATGTATACTTTTCACATCTTCTGCAACCACTTTATAAAGAAACAATTTTAAACTTACACTTTTCTTTAAATCTTACAGATGAAGAGGATACCAATAAGAGCACTCCGGATAACTGAGAACAACCAGCAGCTTTGAAAATGAAAGCAAATTGAGCCTTCAGAAAAGCACACAATTCTTCTCTTTCCCCAGCTGCTGAGAGGAAAGGGGGAGAAAATCAAGATGATTTCAAACTGGAAAAAGTAGAGTATGCAGAACTCAACAACAGATTACATGAAAAGGTCAAAGGAGATTATTTTTTTCCATTCAGAAATTGAGGGAAATATCTAGAGGTGAGTGAGGAGGAAAAAGACAATTGGCTAGCCCAAGTCTACTGTAGACAGTAATGCAGGCATTGCCCTGTGAGGAAGAAAACAATAGTTTGAATCAAAGCTCTATGCAACAAAAGATCACACGTATTTTTGACCTCTTCAAGAACATCAGTGGAGGTAAAGCTCCATTGATGTGCCTATTGTGGGAAAAGCACAAATAAGCAAATCATATATTATGCATAACAGGATCCACACTGGAGGAAAGCCATAGAAATTATCCAAATGTGGAAAAAGATTTAGTTAGACCAGTTCCCTTATGGTTCATGAAAGGACCCACACAGGAGAGAAGCCCTATAGCTGCTCCCAATGCAATAAACGCTTTTGCAAGCATGGCAACTTGGTGATATATCAGAGGACTCACAGGAGGGGAAAACACTTTGAATGTGCTGATTGTGGGAAAACTTTCAGTCAGAATTCCAAGCTGGTGTACACCAGAGGATGCATACAGGAAAGAAATCATATAACTGTCCTGATTGTGGGAAAGGTTTCATTGCAAATTCCCACCTGGTGATACACCAGAGGACTCACACAGGAGAGAAACCCTTTGAATGTCCTGATTGTGGCAAACGTTTCAGTCGGAATTCCAATTTGCTTAAACACCAGAGGACTCACACAGCAGAGAAACCCTTTGAATGTCCTGATTGTGGCCAACGTTTCAGTCGGAATTCCAATTTACTGAAACACCAGAGGACTCACACAGGGGAGAAACCCTTTGAATGTCCTGATTGTGGCAAACGTTTCAGTTTGAATTCCCATTTGGTTAAGCACTACAGGACTCACACAGGGGAGAAACCCTTTGAATGTCCAGATTGTGGGAAAGGTTTCAGTCAGAATTCAAGCCTGGTGATTCATCAGAGGACACACACAGGGGAGAAACCCTTTGAATGTCCTGATTGTGGAAAAAGTTTCAGTTTGAATTCCAATTTGGTTAAACACCAGAGGACTCACACAGGAGAGAAACCCTTTGAATGTCCTGATTGTGGCAAACGTTTCAGTCTGAATTCCTATTTGGTTAAACACCAGAGGACTCACACAGGAGAGAAACCCTTTGAATGTCCTGATTGTGGGAAAAGTTTCAGTTGGAACTCCAGCCTGGTGATACACCAGAGGACTCACACAGAAGAGAAACCCTTTCAATGTCCTGTTTGTGCAAAATGTTTCAATCAGAATTCCCATCTGTTGGAACACCAGAGGACTCACACAGGAGAGAAACCCTTTGAATGTTCTGATTGTAGCAAACGTTTCAGTTGGAATTCCAATTTGGTTAAACACCAGAGGACTCACACAGGAGAGAAACCCTTTGAATGTTCTGATTGTGGGAAACGTTTCAGTCGGAATTCCAGCCTGTTTAAACACCAGAGGACTCACACAGGTGAAAAACCCTTTAAATGTCCTGATTGTGGGAAAAGTTTCAGTTGGAACTCCAGCCTGGTGATACACCAGAGGACTCACACAGAAGAGAAACCCTTTGAATGTCCTGTTTGTGGGAAATGTTTCAATCAGAATTCCCACCTGTTGGAACACCAGAGGACACACACAGGAGAGAAACCCTTTGAATGTTCTGATTGTAGCAAACGTTTCAGTTGGAATTCCAATTTGGTTAAACACCAGAGGACTCACACAGGAGAAAAACCCTTTGAATGTACTGATTGTGGGAAAAGTTTCAGTCAGAATTCCCAGCTGGTGAACCATCAGAGGACCCACACAAGAGAGAAAGCCTTTGAATGTTCTGATTGTGGCAAACGTTTCAGTTTGAATTCCCATTTAGTTAAACATCAAAGGACTCACACAGAAGATAAACCCTTTGAATGTCCTGATTGTGGGAAAAATTTCAGTCAGAATTCTGAGCTGATAAACCATCAGAGGACTCACACAGGAGAGAAACCCTTTGAATGTCCTGATTGTGGGAAAAGTTTCAGTTGGTACTGCAGCCTGGTGATACACCAGAGGACTCACACAGGGGAGAAACCCTTTGAATGTCCTGATTGTGGGAAAGGTTTCAGTCAGAATTCCATCCTGGTGGAACACCAGAGGACACATACAGGAGAGAAACCATTTGAATGTTCTGATTGTGGCAAACGTTTCAGTTGGAATTCCAGTTTGGTTAAACATCAAAGGACTCACACAGGAGAAAAACCCTTTGAATGTCCTGATTGTGGGAAAAGTTTCAGTCAAAGGTCGAACTTGGTGGTACATCAGAGGACTCACACAGGGGAGAAACCTTTTGAATGTCCTAATTGTGACAAACATTTCAGTGAGAATTCCAAACTTGTGAGACACCAGAGGATTCACACAAGAGAAACAATATGAATGTTCAGATTGTGGAAAAAGTTTCAGTCATAATTCTGATCTAGTGAAGCCATACGAGTGTCCAGTGTGTGGGAAAAGTTTCACTTACTGTTCTGACCTGGTGAAACATCAGAGGACTCACACAGGAGAGAAACCCTTTGAATGTCCTGATAGTGGGAAAAGTTTCACTCACCATTTTAACCTGGTGAGGCACCAGAGGAAACATACAGGAGAGAAACCATATAACTGACCTATAAGTAATGTAGATTTACACACAGGAGAGAAAGTTTCTTTTTGGTTATCAAGCATTTTCCTCTCCACAGGATCCCTCCAAGCTTTGCCCTTTCCCATAGAGTCCTGATAGGCATTTCCCTCCTCCCCAGAGTCCCCAGACAGCACCTTTCCCTCCCCATAGAGTCCCCACAGGCTCTGGGGATCAGAAAATCTTTCATTTTTAATAATACATTGTGTAATGTAAGAACTATCAATAGCTTTTGGCCAGGAAAAAATCAGATAGCGTCAGCGTTTCTATGAATGTTAAGGCAAAGCAAGGCAATGGAAACACAGCCAATAGATGAAATGGCCATTATCACCATTCTTACTTTATTAAATCTGCATTAAAATGGCAGTGCAGAATGCCTCTTGTGGAAAGAAATTTCCCCAGTTCATTCCCAGCTGGGACACACTACCGAAGCTGAGAAGAAATGGATGCAGAAGCCAGCTGACAGAAAGTGGAATTCTTTTAATGTAGGAAGTCAAGAATCAAAAAGTGACACAGACCAAGCGTTCCTGGCTTGCAAGCAGAGTGGCATGATAAGTTTCTGGATTTTTATATCCATTTTTCCTTTGACGTTTGTGTGGTTTGATGAGATTTTGCTCCGAGTTCTGTCTTCCTGCCTTAATGGGTTAATTCTGTTCCTGGGACTTTGTCTTTCTTATCCTGGGATTCTGCCAGGAAAGAGGGAAAGAGGAGTCCCAGGTGAGTTATTTTTGGTTGGTTTGAGTATTTTCAGGACCTGCGTCATAGTCCAGTTTTTCTGTTATTCCTTCAGCTGTAGCCCAGACTTTTAGTTTACTTTGTTATTTCTAGTAAGGAGCGTTAATGGCTTTTGGCAGCACATCAAGACTTTCAATCAGCTCTGGTTGGGACTTTCGTTTTAGGCTTTCTTAAAGTGGAAGGGCTAGCTTGTGTCTCTTGGCACTGTTTTCTGATATTTCTGGTCCTGTGAGGTTTCTGGCACTGTCATTTTGGGGTGTACGTCTCACACTCTCTAAAAAGGTTAACTTGGTGTTCAATCAGCCTTGTGCTTTGGTGAAATATTCTGTTTTTTCTTTTTTTTCTTTTACATATATTTCTTTTGAAACATTTCTTCTACCGTATACAGACAATCAACCCCTCTTCTTTAGACCCCATTTTCAGGCCCTGCTGTATATTGTTCTCTGTGACCTAACAGAGACTTCAGTGCAGGCAGATTTACAGAAGCACATGGCCCTTAGCAGATATAAAATTTCCTCCTTCAGGAATGAATTGGGGCTGTGGGTGCTCTTGGATGCAGCCCTGGCCAGTAGGAATGAAGCTGGCTCCCTTGGAGTGTCTGGCCTGATGGTGCTGCCGTGTCCTAAATCCTTGGGAGCTGTTCTGACCCAGGGTTAGCAGAAACAAGAAATAGACTCCTCACCAGCAAAAACCCATCTTTATTTACCTCTTGTGAATTAATTGGATTCACCCACCGAAAGTCCAGGCAAAAGTCCTGCAAGGAGTTAACTGCAGCAGCAGACCTTATCAGTTCCTCAGGATAATTGCAAGGCCTTGAGCTCCCAGCCAAAAGGTTCTGGCAAGCAGTCTTTGTTGCATGAAACACAATGAGCAAAATCTCCAGAAAAAGGACTCTTGTCTCCTACAACAACCACTCCCCTTTCCTTCTGTTTATTCCCAGGGAGGAGCCATTCAGCATTTGCTTCCTGAGTGGACTCCTTGTCCTCCTTTGTTCACCTCTCCTAAGTGCTCTGTGCATACCTGCATCTGGAACAGGCCTCCCCTGGCAGCTGGGGGGCCACAACAAGGAGCCACAGGAAATCGTTTATAGAGGCAGAATATTATATGTCCCAAAAGGAGAAATGGAGAAACATGCTTTTAAAGAAAGAAAGCAGTCTTTCTTAATAGCCCCCAGCAGATATTTTGTGTTCATTAAGAAAGACTGGGCCAGCCTATTCACAAGTAAAAGACCTTCATCTCCAGTGATGGGGTTAAAATTTACATTTTGTACCACCCAAATTCTTTCCCCCCCCCAAGTTTTTTATTCTTTATTTTTTTACAAACATATTGTTATGTGAACAGTGTGACACCGGAGTGTCTTACATTTTGGTACGAATAAAACAATATTCTTCATATTTAATACAATTGACAATCTTATATAGTTTTAGTAATAATACATCTATTTTGTTCAATATAATCTTTCATTATTTGATTATTCGATATTTAAGTATGTTATTTTTATGCCAATTTCCATATATTAAAAGTCACTGTTTACTACAAATAAAATATTAATAATCATATTTGTTGTATTTACAGACTTATATAGTTTTAATAGTAATACACACATTTATATTAAATTATAATCTTCCATTGTTTATCCCCTCTCTAATTTTTAGTTATGCCACTGTTATATTTAAAAATATTCCTTCTAGTCACATTTTACTACAAATAAAATAATATCATATTTACGTTTGACAAGTTACATAATTCTAATACACATGTTTTTGTTAAATTCTAATCTTTCCTTATTAAATAGTTCAATATTTTAGTATGTTGTTTTTTTGCAGATCAAATTCTGAATATCATTCCTTTTACTACAAATAGAATGTTGGTAATCATATTTGTTACATTTAACAAACTTATATTGTTCTACTAATAATACATATATTTATGTTAAGTTATAATCTTCCATTGTTTGATTATTCAATATTTCAATGTTATTTTTATACCTATCACCATATTATTTAAACATATTAAAGATTACCATCATTAAAATTCTAGGTTCCTTTCTTGTTATTACTTCACCTTGTAATGTAAAAATGTATATTCCATTAGTCCCCCTTTCTCTAACTTCCAACCCTATTTTAACTTATATCACTATTGTTTTTAAGAAATGTTCCTTTTTTTATCCATCATCTCTCGCCCGCTTTAAAGCTTTAATTATTCATTTCTTAGCTTCTCCCATATTCCTCTCTTGGATCTTTATCTCTATCTGCTTCCACTTCTTGGCCAATCTTCTTAAACATTTCTCCCTTCTCTACCCTGTTCCATTGTCTAATTTTCAAGTTGTCTACTCTTGCCCCTATCTCTCTCTCAAAAAAGTCTTCCTGCAGTTCCAATTCCAGTTTAACTTCCCTTAAAATACTCTCCCCTTGGTTTATTTCATCAATCATTATTATTTTTATTTTTATCTCCTTCTTATCATTTCTTTTTGTTTGTTGTTTTGTCTATTTTTTCAGCTG
The DNA here is from genome assembly GCA_022577455.1 of Arizona elegans. NCBI lineage: Eukaryota > Metazoa > Chordata > Lepidosauria > Squamata > Colubridae > Arizona > Arizona elegans. The sequence goes on from JAKOOJ010000012.1 coordinate 8,899,398, forward strand.
CTCTTTCAGTTAGCTCCTCCTCTTCCTGGGCATCATGGTTTCTCCTTGTCCTTTGTGTCATAATTTCCAACTCTTCATCTATACTCTGCATTTTGTTCATAATCTCTTCACATCTTGTCAAGGTGTCTTTAATACTCTGAGTTATCAACGTGATTTCTTCCCAAATTCCACTCATTTCTTCTTTTGTTTCTTTTGTTTCTTTTTGTCCAATAATCCAACAACCTTATATTCAAACCTAAAGCCACTTCTCAAAAAATTCAATGTCCAATGTCCAAGAGTCTTTATACCCCAAAATTAATCAGCCTGTAGTCCAAAAGTGGAAACTTCATAAATCCCTCTGCCAGTTCAGTCTTATATTGTAGCTTTCAGGAGTCATTTTAATAATAAAGTTCTTCTTATTCTCATATTTGGATTTCCTAGAGCCAAGTCTTTCCAGGATTTTGGGAATATGTTGTACCTTCCTTTGGTAGCAGGTGGCACTCTTCAATCACATTTCAATATTAACATTTTTATCCAATTTTATTGGAATACTCCAAAATATAAATATGGTTATGAATAGACCTAGCTATCTCATAAGTGCAAACATTTGCTGTGGGCTGTTGAGGAGGGTGGGGGCTATTAAGAGCGAGTTTGTTTCCTGCCTAAAAAAACATGTTTCTCCATTTCTCATCCAGGGAAATATATCACAGGCGTTCCTTTCCAGGCAAATCAAACTCGGAAACAAGGTTACTTGCTGCAGGTTTTAATGCGGCCGCAGTCCGGCAGCACTGAGTTTAACAGATACAAAAGTCAGCGCTGGGAGCTACTGCCAGCGTTGTAAATAGCTCTGAATTAACATAGGCATGCCCATGGCCCAGTCCACCCCCAAAGGGATCATCCGGCTGTGTTTATTTCTCCTCCTGGGTCTCCCTGGCTACCATGGCACAGGCACAGCCGTTAGGAACCACAGAAGCTACGAAACGGCGGTTCACAGTCCTCCGCCCTTCCACTGTGCCACTATCAGCACCACTCAGCTGATGGAAAAGGGCCTGCTGGCCAAAGGAGCAAGAAGCCGTTGGGAGCACCTGGGACATCAGCTGCTGAAGCCACGATACTCCAGCAGCCGTCATGCCGCCCCCGCAGCAGTTTCCCCATACCCCCCAGGTATGGCAAGCCAGGGCTTGACAACATAATATTTTGCTTTTTTAATATTTCCTAAAATATTTCATTCTTCTAGGAGAGGGTGGGTGCTAACTTCCTACACCTATAAAGATCCATCCACTCATTCAGCCAGTCGGTCAGCTGCCCTGGAACCACAGGGCTGGTTCAGCTCATCAATAAATGGATCTCCTTTCTTAAACAGCCTCCATTTTATTCCCAGCTTGGAACTGGACCTGGATTTTTCTTCTAACAGGATGTAGAGCAGTTTTGATCTCCACTGAGAGCCATGCTAAAAAAAAAATCACAAATCTCTAGATCAGTTTTTTACAAAGTAGCATCCTCCAAGGGCTTTGCCCAAGGTGTCTGCCTCGGAATAATCAAGGTGGAAATGTAGCTCCTCTGGAAATTGAGGAAGTTGCTCAGAGCAATTCTTTAGGGTGTGCAAGAATGAAGATAAAAATATATGTAGGAAGTTAGCACCCACCTCTCTCCTAGAAGACTGAAATATTTCAGGAAATATTAAAAAGGCAGAATATTATATTTCCCTGAATGAGAAATAGAGAAACATGTTTTTAAGCAGGAAATGGACTCACTATTAATAGCCCCTATCATCCTCAATAACCCAAAGCAGAGGTCCTCACTTAAGAGATAAAGAGATTGCTAGGTCTATTCATAGGCAAATGCTCTCACCCAAGATCCAACAAAGGTAGGATTAGCCCTCTACCCATCTAGCAACAGAATTCTCCACATGGCAGCTGGGAAGATTACATCACACAGCAAGGCTCAACCAAGCATGGGACTCAGGACAGCCTACAGATTGCCCCTCAAGCTCAAATTCAAAAGCTCAGAGAGAGTATAAAACTCAGGCACTCTCAATATCTCTTCCCTTTTTTTTTCTTCACCCAACATCTTCAAGCCTGTGAACCTGTCCACCATTAAACCTTCTTTTCAAGCAACTTCCATGAATCCAGTGTCTTTTTCCCCACTTGGAACTGAGCCCAGAAAGATATTTCTTCCAACAGATGCTGCAGGTAATCCTCGACATACAACCACAATTGAGCTGGGCTGACACAGAAAGGGGGGAGGGGGCAGCCTTTTCTTCAGAGGGAGACATATCAGAAAGGGATCCAACCTAGAATCAGGGAGAAACTTCCTGTCAGTCAGAACAATTGATCAGTGGAATGGTTTGGCTCCAGAAGTTGTGGATCCCTCATCACCCGTGTTTTTTAAGAGGCGACTGGAGAGCCATTTGTCCGGAACAGTATAGGGTCCCTGCATGGAGAATTGGTCCCTTCCAACTCTTATTCTGTAATTCTTTAATAACTTTATGAACGTTTAAGGCTCAGCCTGTAACTAATCTTCCCAAGTTAAGTAGGGTCACGTTTCACTCTTTCACTCGCATCGGCTGCCAGGAGTGGAAACTGACTTGATGGCGTGGAATCGGAGAAAACGTCTTGCAAACGCCTTCATAGGTAGAGACGGGACGAGCCTGTTTTACCGCCTCCTATCGGGAGATGGCGGTCAGACGGGCAAGATCGGCGCCTAGGAAGCCGTCGCTACAGAGGCATCTGGGGCTGAGCCTGAAGGAGTTAAAACCATCAAGTACTGCATTGCGAGAAGGGAGGGGAGGGAAGGGCTGGATCTACCGGATCGCTCACGGGAGGAAGGTGGTGCGCCGAGTGGCTTCTCTGCTCTTCCAAGAGCCGAAGCAGCAGCTGGTGGGTGAGTGGAGGGCAGGTCGGAGGAGAGGCTGGGAGCAGGAAAGGCTGCTTGATTTCCTCCGCTGCGTGGAAGCAGAGAAGCAACCGGAACATAGAATAGAATATAGAAAAACAGAGTTGGATGGGACCTTGCGATCATGACTGGATCTACCCAATTCCTACAACTGTTCTTCATATGTTTTCGCCTCAAGCCCCCAGTCATGTTTGTTGCTCTTTCATTTCTTCTTTAGGCATCATTTTATCAATTAAAGCCCCCACATCTCTAAAATTAGCACGGAAGGTTTGACTGTAACCATTTTGGGTTTTGGGACAGTTTTCAGGCAGAAAACACATGGATTTTCCACATATATACATACTTGTAGGAGTGTCTATTTGTACTTCTCTCTGTATGCATCTATCTAAATTGTATAATCCATTCCCAGGACTTCTAGATATATTTCATAATAACCCTTTGCAGTGTTAAGAATTTGTTTTTAACCAAATATTTTATTAATTCATCAAAATGTAAAATACGGAAGTACAAAGAAGAAATAAAAATAATGGAAAAATGGAGGAAGAGAGGAAAGTGTAGGGGAAAGAGGAAAGGAAAAAGAAAAGCATTGTCTTTGACTCTTTTGCTGCAGTAGAATAATAATATAAAACCTCAACTGTTTACTTTCATCTGATAATATGAACTAGCTACTTGTATAACAACAAACGTATTTAATCAACAAAACCTAAAATCAAACTTTCATTTTTTTCTATGTCAGGAACAAAGTCCAAAAGCGGTTTCCATGTAGAAACAAAACTAATCCTGTTCTTTTCTTTAATCAAAGCAGTAAATTTAGCCATCTCTGCTAACCATCAGGTTTTGCAGCCATTCATCCATTGTAGGAATGAAAATATCCTTCCATTTTTGTGCATATAGCATTCTTTTTTTTTATTGAAAAAGTTTTAATCAAGAAAAAACACAATTTTCCCACAACCCTCCCACCCATCCCCCCTCCCCCTCTCCCTCCCCGACTTCCCAGAGCAGAACACAAGATATTTCAGTTAACTTTTAACAATAAAGTAAATTGCTTAACTATCCATTAAACTAAAATCCCCTCTTAAAAAAAATTTCTTAACCCCCCCATAGATAAAATCATGCTTCTTGGATATAATACTTCTGAAATCACTCATATAACGCTTATACCATTAAAGATTCATTCATAAGCTATTTGATATTTTTTAGTCTGATAGTTATTTTGAATATAATCAATCCATCTTCTCCAATCCAATATATATCTTTCTTGTGTATGATCCTTCAAGTATGCTGAGATTTTCGCCATTTCAGCTAAATTAGTTACTTTCAGTATCCAAGCATCAATAGTAGGCAAAAAGTCCTTCTTCCAATGTTGTGCTATCAACAATCTTGCTGCTGTTATTAAATTCAGGATCAGTTTAGTCTCTACAACTGTACAGTCCGTAGTTATACCCAGTAGAAACAAGTGCAGAGTAAATTTCAATCTTTTTTAAAAAATATTCTCCATCACCCACCAAATCTTTATCCAGAATGCTTTGATTTTTTTACAAGTCCACCATATATGATAATAAGTTGCATCATCACAATCACATCTCCAACATTTAGCTTGCACATTAGGATACATACATGATAGTTTTTTGGGATCTAAGTGCCATCTATAAAACATTTTATAAAAGTTTTCACTTAAATTTTGTGCTTGTGTAAATTTCACATTTCTAATCCAAATCTTTTCCCAAGTCTCCATCATCACTGGCTCTTGGAAATTTTGTGCCCATTTCATCATGCAATCTCTAACCAGTTCCGTCTCTGAATCTATTTCCAATAAAGCATTATACAACCTTTTGATATGCCTTTGTTTTTGATCTCTAATTTGTTTTACCAAATTTTCCTCATTTTGCACAAAACCATCTCTGCTAACCATCAGATTTTGCAGCCATTCATCCATTGTGGGAATGAAAATATCCTTCCATTTTTCTGCATATAGCATTCTTGATGCCAACAACACATATAACATCAAAGTTTCATTTTTTTCAATTTCTTTATCTACTAAAAGAAAACTTTCTGGTTTTATCATTATATTCTCTATAAGAAACTTCTGTATTAAGATGTGAATCTTAATAGAATATTTCTTTGTCACATGTCCACCATAAATGATAACATCTCTTATTTACATTTCCAACATTCAAGGTGCCTTATACATTCTTGAGAACTTCTTCAATGGTAGATCCCAACATCATAAAGCCATTTGGTATAGAGCTTCCTCCCTGAGCAGGAGGTAGGACTAGAAGACCTCCAAGGTCCCTTCCAACTCTGTAATTCTGTTATATTCTTCCAGTGTTCAAGCATTATATTAAATCCAAAGTTCTTTGCCCACTAAATCTTACAATGCTCTACATCAGTAGTTCTCAACCTTCCTAATGCCGCAACCCTTTAATACAGTTCCTCATGATGTGGTGACCCCCAACCAGGGGTGGGTTCTAAATTTTTTTACTACCGGTTCTGTGGGCGTGGCTTATTTTGTGGGCATGGCTCGGAGGTCATGTGACTGGGTGGGCATGGCTATTTGTATAGTGGCTACTCAGAGGGCTGAAAAAAGTCATTTCTGACATGTCCTCGCACTTTTGACTGGTCCTCACACTTATGACCATCCTCACATTTATGCCTGTGCAGCATTCTTAACAATCATGTCACTCATTTCACAACTGCTTCTCTTCAACATGGTGATAAGATAGGGCAAAAAACGTAAAATGTGAGGACAGTCGTAAATTCGAGGACTGGTCAAAAATAACTTTTTCAGCCCTCTGAGTAGTCCATATCCATAAAAGGATATAGCAATAGAAAGGGATGAAGGAAGGGAAGGGAAATTAGAGTAGGAGTGAGGGTAAGAGAGGGAGGAAGAGAGGAGGAGAAAGAAAAAGGAAGAAGGAAAAAAATAGACAGAGGTGGTAGGTTTGAGGAGAAAGATTGCTGTACAATAAAAAAGATGAAAGGGAAGAAAGCCAACCCCCCAAAATATAAAGATATTAAGATAAAGAATGAATTGTTGAAGAATAGAAGAGAACAAATAGGAATAAATAGCAATAATTAGAAACACACATACAAACATACAACGTATTTTCTTTGAACAGAGTATTTGGCTGGTTCACAAATTTAAACAGTTGTAGGAGGTTAGCACCCACCCCTTTCCTAGAAGAATGAAATATTTTGGGAAATATTAAAAAGGCAGAATATTATATTTCCCTGGATGAGAAATGGAGAAGCATATTTTACAGTCAAAGCAGCTCCCACCTTCCTGCCCCCCACCCTTTGTTAATGGGCCAGAGGCAGAAAGTCAATCCTTTGTCAAAGGACATTTGCAACACAATAGCAACAAAAATTAACACAATGGGCCCCATATAGCAACCGAAACTCACCACACGTGACCTGGGAAGCATGTGACCTGGGAAGCACATGTGACCATCTGCCAGCAAGGCTAGCTAAGATCCCCACCCCCTGGGAGTCTGACAATCAATCAGGATACTCTTTCGGGGCCCCAAGAAATGTAAAGCCAGAGAGAGCATAAAACCCAAGGATTTACTGTATCTGCCCCTTTTCTGTTCAGGAACTCAAGCCATGTGATCCTGTCCACCATTAAACCATCTTTCCAAGCAGTCTCCATGTTTCCAGTGTCTTTTTCCCCACTTGGAGCAGAACCCAGAAGGATATTTCTTCCAACACAGTGTTTAGTCATTTCAATTAAATTTACAATTTCTATATTTCCTTTTTACCATATTTATTCCTCATCTATTTTTTAAAAAAACCAATATTACCCTTCATCCTCATCTCTAATCTTAATCAAATTCAATTTTTCCCTTCTATTCTATATTATACCCCTTCATATTGTCATCTATTTTTATATCCATCCTCACATTGGTTAATTATGTAATTATGTATTACAGTTGTTTAATACAAATTCAACATTTTAATAGAAATCAATTAGTTATATAACTATCTTTGTTGTATATTAATCAATATGAACATGAATATTCCAATTATTTCCATGCAACCCAATTTCTTACAAATCAATTAATTATATTTACCAATAATAATAAACCAAATAATTTCCCCCATATATTCCTCCAAACCACAACTCAACCATTTCTGCTTTCAACACAATATACAATTAATAGTATCTCAATTATTACAATTCCCTAATTAAATAGAGCATTTTTTTCTTTTCTGTTTTAAAATCTTGAACCTCCTCTTTTGCCCTAAATTTCCCATTGTTTGCAGTTTTGCACCTACCTTTTTTGGTGAGGAAAAAGAAAAAGAAAAAGAAATCTCTCTGCCTCATTTTGTCACGTTGCAGCAAAGACTAACACTGATCAGCTGTAGGGTGGCTCTTTGAAGCCCCATGGCAAGAATTTAAAGTTTTTTTCCCTCTAGCCATCAGCTGGGACTCCGGAGGCAGCAATAGATTGGGAGTGGGTGGGGTAAGCGAACGGTGATCCAACTGAGGCAGAGGGTGAGGGTGAGTGAAGGCGTGGGGAGGGGGCAGAGAGATATAGAATGTTGATATAGCCACAAGGCAGTGGAGGTTTGTAATCAAAGTTTCCCTTCTCCTAGAAGATGGTTCTGCCATTTTATCTGCCATTGGGGCATAAAGCTCTCTTCTGGCATCAAAAACCATTGACTACCTTCTCCTGTAACCCTGGAAAGGAGCCCTTATGAGGTGCTACCAGCCGGGCTAGTTGGATGTGTTTTTTTTAAGGGAGATATTACTCCTCCAGCACTCCTCATCTCAATAGGTAAGGAATTTTTAATATGTTTTCTCGAGCAGGAGCTGAAGAGTTCCCGGAGTTGTTTTCCACGGTGTTGTTGTTGTTGCTGCCACCGCCATCTGCACTATATATATGTATATATGTATTTTGTTGTGTAATTGTATCTTCTCTTTTACGTTCTTTTTGTCCTGCTTCATCATCATCATATTCATCCAAGCTCTTGGTGGCTGGGATGTTCATGACACCTGTCGAGCGTCTTTTCTCCCTCAGCTTCCTTTTCTCAATCTGTCCTTTTCCTTTCCAGGCACTGGGGCCAGAGGAGCCTTTGCCCTTGGGAGCCACTTCTCCTCCTCAGGGGAAGTTGGCGCCACGCTGGTTCTGCTCCCTGGGGGCTCCGCCTCCTGCTCTGGTTCTGGCTGTCAGCTGGGGCCCCTTCGGGGTGTTTCTGGCCAGAGGAATGCAATTCCAGAGCTGCAACCAAAAAACTCACCTGGGGAAGCTGCAGTCCCTGCAGCCTTCTTACTAGGCAGCAACAGAGGAGGGTTGTGTGAAGTCCTTCCCACCCGATTCGGTGACTCTCCTTTGGTTGGCCAGCAACTTTTGCCAGTCCGTTCGACTAGTAAACCTCAAAAGGTCAGCAGCCACGTCGGGGCTCATTGGGAGGGCGCCAAGGAATCGGCAGCTCCCCTGAAACATGGCCACCGGGGGCTATCAGGGCAGCGGTGCTGCCCCAACCGATTTCTTGGGAGAGTGGAAGGCTAAGTTGGAGAAGATGCAGGCCAAACAAGCACCGCTGGTCACGGTGAGTGATGGCAAAGTTGCCGCCAAAACTGCCACCAGTGGCAGTGGTGGCCGCACTGCCACAGCCACCAAACTTAATAACAATAATGGCAGTGGCGGCATGAATTGCATCCCTCTGGCCAGAAACACACCGAAGAAAGACAAATAGCATGTTTGGTATACCATTTATCTGAATTACAGAGATTCTACCCAATAATCACAGTATGAAGAATATGTGATTGACCCAAGTCAACAAGTGTATTTTTGTATAAAGTGTATAAAGTATATTTTTATTTGAATGTATATTTGAACTTGGAACTCATTAATCTTCAATGTGTCAAATGAATCATAATTAACATTAGAAACTATTTCAGCATTATGGCATGTTTGCTTTTTACTTGTAATGTATACTTTTTTCACATCTTCTGTAACCATTTTATAAAGAAACAACTTTAAACTTACACTTTTATTTAAATTTTACAGATGAAGAAGTTACCAATAAGAGCACTCCGGACAACTGAGAATTACCAGCAACTTTGAAAATGAAAGCAAATTGAGCCCTCTGAAAAGCACACAATTCTTCTCTTTCCCCAGTTGGGGAGAGACAAAGGGGAGAAAATCAAGAAGAGATTTCAAACTGGAAAAGTAGAGTATGCAGAACTCAACAATAGATTACATGAAAAGGTCAAAGGAGATTATTTTTTTCCATTCAGAAAAAGAGGGAAATATCTAGAGGTGAGTGAGGAGAAAAAAGAAAATTGGATAGCCACAAAAGGTAGACAGTAATGCAAGCCTTGCCCTGTGAGGAAGAAAACAGTAGCTTGAATCAAAGCTCCATGCAACAAAAGATCACATATTTTTGACTTCTTCAAGAACATCAGTGGTGGAAAAGCTCCATAGATGTGCCTATTGTGGGAAAAGCACACATAGCAAATCACAGATTATGAATAACAGGATCCATGCTGGAGGAAAGCCATACAAATTATCCGAATGTGGGAAACGATTTAGTTAGATTATTCATGAAAGGACCCACACAGGAGAGAAGCCCTATAGCTGCTCCCAATGCAGTATTCCAATCTGGTGGTACAGTAGAAGATGCCCACAGGAAAGAAATCGTATGACTGTACTGATTGTGGGAAAAGTTTCGTTGCAAATTCCCACCTGGTGATACACCAGAGGACTCACACAGGAGAGAAACCCTTTGAATGTCCTGATTGTGGGAAAAGTTTCAGTCAGAACTCCAATTTAGTTCAACACCAGAGGACTCATACAGGAGAGAAACCCTTTGAATGTCCTGATTGTGGGAAAAGTTTCATTGCAAATTCCCACCTGTTGGATCACCAGAGGACTCACACAGGAGAAAAACCCTTTGAATGTCCTGATTGTGGGAAAGGTTTCAGTCAGAATTCAAGCCTGCTGATTCATCAGAGGACTCACACAGGAGAGAAACCCTTTGAATGTTCTGATTGTGGCAAACGTTTCAGTTGGAATTCCAATTTGGTTAAACACCAGAGGACTCACACAGGAGAAAAACCCTTTGAATGTCCTGATTGTGAGAAAAGATTCAGTCAGAATTCAAGCCTGCTGATTCATCAGAGGACTCACACAGGAGAAAAACCCTTTGAATGTCCTGATTGTGGGAAAAGTTTCAGTTTGAATTCCAGCTTGGTTAAACACCAGAGGACTCACACAGGAGAGAAACCCTTTGAATGTCCTGATTGTGGGAAAAGTTTCAGTCAGAATTATGACCTGGTGAAACACCAGAGGACTCACACAGGAGAGAAACCCTTTGAATGTCCTGTTTGTGGGAAACTATTCCGTCAGAATTCCAGCCTGGTGAAACACCAGAGGACTCACACAGGAGAGAGACTCTTTGAATGTTTTGATTGTGAGAAAAGTTTCAGTCAGAATTCAAGTCTGCTGATTCATCAGAGGACTCACACTGGAGAAAAACCCTTTGAATGTCCTGATTGTGGGAAAAGTTTCAGTTTGAATTCCAGCTTGGTTAAACATCAGAGGACTCACACAGGGGAGAAACCCTTTGAATGTCCTGATTGTGGGAAAAGTTTCAGTCAGAATTATGACCTGGTGAAACACCAGAGGACCCACACAGGAGAAAAACCCTTTGAATGTCCTATTTGTGGGAAACTATTCCATCAGAATTCCAGCCTGGTGAAACACCAGAGGGCTCACACAGGAGAAAAACCCTTTGAATGTTCTGATTGTGGCAAACGTTTCATTTGGAATTCTGAGCTGGTGAAACACCAGAGGACTCACACAGGAGAAAAACCCTTTGAATGCCCTGAATGTGGGAAAAGTTTCAGTCAGAATTATGACTTGGTGAACCATCAGAGGACTCACACAGGAGAAAAACCCTTTGAATGTCCTGATTGTGGGGAAAGTTTCAGTTTCCATTCCAGTTTGGTTAAACACCGGAGGACTCACACATTGAATAAACCCTTTAAATGTCCTGACTGTGGAAAAGATTTCAGTTTCAATTCCAGTTTGGTTAACCACCAGAGGACTCACACAGGAGAGAAACCCTTTGAATGTCCTGTTTGTGGGAAACGTTTCAGTCAGAATTCCAGCCTGGTGATACACCAGGGGACTCACACAGGAGAGAAACCCTTTGAATGTCCTGATTGTGGGAAACGTTTCAGTCAGAATTCCAGCCTGGTGGAACACCACAGGACTCACACAGGTGAGAAACCATTTGTATGTCCTGATTGTGGGAAATGTTTCAGTCGGAATTCCAGCCTAGTAATACACCAGAGGACTCACACAGGAGAGAAACCTTTTGAATGTCCTGTTTGTGGAAAACGATTCAGTCAGAATTCCAGCCTGGTGAAACACCACAGGACTCACACAGGGGAGAAACCTTTTGAATGTCCTGTTTGTGAGAAAAAATTCAGTGAGAATTCCAAACTGGTGAAACACCAGAGGACTCACACGAGAGAAATGATATGAATTCTGATCTACTGATCAGTGCTGAAATTCATTTTTTTTTACTACCGGTTCTATGGGTGTGGCTTAGTGGGCATGGTGTGGCTTGGTGGGCATGGTGTGGCTTGGTGGGCATCACAGGGGAAGGATACTGCAAAATCTCCATTCCCACCCCATTGCAGAGGAAAGATATTGCAAAATCTCCATTCCCACCCCACTGGGAGCAGCCAGAGGTGGTATTTGCTGGTTCTCTGAACTACTCAAAACTTCTGCTTCCGGTTCTCCAGAACCTGTCAGAACCTGCTGGATTTCACCCCTGCTACTGATACACAAGAGGACGTATACAGGAGTGAAGCCACACACGTGTCCAGATTTTGGGAAAAGTTTTAGCCTAACTTCCAACCTCGTGAGGTTGGAATTCCAACCTACACTAGAGAACTCACACAGGAGAGAACCCCTTTGAATGTCTGGATTCTGCGAAAAGTCACCATTTCAACCATACAAATGACCTATAAGTAATGTAGGTTTACACACAGGAGAAAAAGTCAAGGAAATCCACATTAGGCAAAAGGTGATGAGTTTAGAGAAGGCTTAAATTTCATTTTTGATTTGTCATTGGAAGTGTAGGTGAGAAGTTGACTATTTAAGTTCCATCCTGACTCATTTTACTGAAATATATCTCAGAAGTAGACCTGTGATTGGAGAGAAAAAATGGTAAATATTAATTTGATGAAGGTACTAACCTGTTTTCTTTTGTTATTAATCATTTCCCTCCCACAGGGTCCCTATAGGCATTTTCCTACTCCCCAGGGTCCCCACAGGGGTTTCCTTCCTTCATAGGGTCTCCACAAGCCTTTTCCCCACCCACAGAATCCCCAAAGGCTTTTTTCCTCTCCTGCTACATCCCGGCAGTCCTTAGGCCTGACTCCCACCCCACCAGGCCTCACAGCCTCCTCCATAACCTTTGAAGATCTCTGAACCTCAAGTTGGTGGGGAAGGCTAGGACACGCATCCCAGGGCCGGATGGCTATGTCCTGGAAGCAGCCGTTATTTTCAGTGTGCTTGGGATTCAACCCTGGGCCATGTGATGGACTTGTGGAAGCAGCTGCCATTTTGTCACACCTCCTTCAGGGCCAAAATGGCGGCTGCTTCTGAGTCATTGTTGTGCGGGAGAGGGAGAAACTGCTCTGTTTCGCTTCCTTAACACTGTGCAAACTGCATTAAGGGATTGTGGGTGCACTGAAAATTATGGCTGCCTCCAGGAGGTCTCCAAAAGGTAAGTGTTTGATGGGTGAGGGGCGTGTAGGGAATAGGCCCAAAGCCCAATGAAAAAAACAATGTAAAATTTCAACTGAAAAGGCTGTTCTGCCTTGCAGATGAACCTGATGGAGAAGAGCTGTAGGAATATTGAGTTGAGGAGAAAAGTGATAGTGGCTTTGATGACAGGATCTAAAAGTTTTATTAGCAACTCCTGCTGTGATCTCATTTTCTTGGAGGTGTCTGCTTGTTTCCCTTAGATGGCTGGTGGGTGATAGCAGCACTCTGACATTTCTATTGTATCCCCTTTTGTGGTGGCAATGTGAGGAACAAGTTGAACAGTGGAAAATCGTTCATTTTTAATAATGCATTCTGTAATGTAAGGACTATCAATAGCTTTTGGCAAGGAAAAAATCAGGCGGCGTCAGTGTTGCTATGAATGTTAGGGCAAGGCAAGACATTCGGAATGGCCTCAAACTGCCAGATGTGCAGTAATAAGTTTAATAATAAAATTGTAACACAAAGCCCTTTTCTCAATAATTCTTCAATGGTGAGTTCTCCACACATATAGTGGGTTTCTAACACTCTACAATTGTTTATCTACCTGTAATCTGTCTCTTTTGCATTCTGCACCTCATAACCAATCTGTCTTCTTCAACTTCATTTCCCTCATTATAAATTTAAATTTTCAGTTTCACTAGTACCTCAATCCAGCCACTCTGTGCCTCTGATGTGAGCTGTAATTAGGCTTCTGACTCTTAATTTGTTGCATTGCTATTTACCTCAGTCCTAAATTCTATGAAAGAATGACATTTCTTTATGCAGAGTTAAAAATTTAGAATGGCTAAACTGGATCTATTTTGATTGGCATTCTTAGATTCAGGGATTGTCTTCTCCAGCATTACCAGTCTGAGACAACAAAATTAGGATATTTCAAATTGGACAACTAAGGTTTCCCTTGTAATTTTAGAAATATTTCTTTTGAAACATTTCTTCTACCATATACAATCAACCCCTCTTTTTTAGACCCAGTTTTCTAGGCCCTGTTGCATATTGTTCTCTCTCTCTCTAATCTAATGGAGACTTCCATGCAGGCAGATTTACAGAAGCATGTGGCATTTTTTCAGAAATAAAATTTTCTCCTTCAGGAATGAATTGGCACTGTGGGTGCTCTTGGATGCAGCCCTGGCCAGCAGGAATGAAACTGGCTCCCTTGGAGTGTCTGGCCTCATAGTGCTGCCGTGTCCTAAATCCTTGGACGCCACAGGAAATCAGTCAAAGTTTTGGGATTGTGGGAAAGACCCTACACCCGGAAGAATGAAATATTTTGGGGAATATTAAGAGGCAGAATATTATATTTCCCTAAAAAACAAATGGAGAAACATGCTTTTAAAGGAAGCAGACTCAGTCTTTCTTAATAGACCCCAGCAGATTTTGTGTTCATTAAAGAAGACTGGGCCAGCCAATTCACAAGTTAACAGACTTTCATCTCCAGCGATGGCATTAACGTTTATATTCACCACCACCCAAATTCTAAGAACAGGAGTTTGTACAGATTCTCAGTCATCCAGATCATGGTTGTCCCAAAGGTGCTGTTTCAGATGGCAACTGGACTTCCTTGTTTGTTTGTTTTTACTTTTGAAGATGTTTTGCTTCTCATCCAAGAAGATCCTTCAGCTCTGACAGGATTCCATTCCCCACTATCCTGTCACAGATGAGGAAGCTTCTTCGATAGAAGGGAAACATCTACAAAAGAAAACAAAGAAGGAAGTCCAATTGCCTTCGAAAAAGCACCTTTGGGACATCGAATAACAGGATATAATAGGATTAACCTACCACCATTAGAATAGCAAAACCAAGCTCACTACATTATACAATTCCAGCAGCATCACAGAAACCAATAAAGATCCATCCACTCATTCAACCAGTCGGTCAGCTGCCCTGGAACCACAGGCTGGTTCTGCTCATCAATAAACGGACCTCCTTTCTTAAACAGCCTCCATTTATTCCCAGCTTGGAAGTGGACCTGGATTTTTCTTCTAACAGGATGTAGAGCAGTTTTGATCTCCACTGAAAGTCACACCAAAAAAAAGATCAGGTATCTCTAGATCAGCTTTTTACAAAGAAGCACCCTCCAAGGGTTTTCCCAAGGTGCCTGCCTCGGAATAATCGAGGTGGAAATTTACCTCCTCGATTGGTAGGACATTGGGAAGATTGCTCAGAGCAATTCTTTAGGCTCTGCAAGAATGAAGATAAAAAGGTACTACAGGTAATCCTTGACATACAACCACAATAGAGGTGGGCTGACACAGAAAGGGGGGAGGGGGCAGCCTAGTCTTCAGAGGGAGACATATCAGAAAGGGATCCAACCTAGAATCAAGGAGAAACTTCCTGTCAGTCAGAACAATTGATCAGTGGAATGGTTTGGCTCCAGAAGTTGTGGATCCCTCATCACCCGTGTTTTTTAAGAGGCGACTGGAGAGCCATTTGTCCGGAACAGTATAGGGTCCCTGCATGGAGAATTGGTCCCTTCCAACTCTTATTCTGTAATTCTTTAATAACTTTATGAACGTTTAAGGCTCAGCCTGTAACTAATCTTCCCAAGTTAAGTAGGGTCACGTTTCACTATTTCACTCGCATCGGCTGCCAGGAGTGGAAACTGACTTGATGGCGTGGAATCGGAGAAAACGTCTTGCAAACGCCTTAACAGGTAGAGACGGGACGAGCCTGTTTTACCGCCTCCTATCGGGAGATGGCGGTCAGACGGGCAAGATCGGCGCCTAGGAAGCCGTCGCTACAGAGGCATCTGGGGCTGAGCCTGAAGGAGTTAAAACCATCAAGTACTGCATTGCGAGAAGGGAGGGGAGGGAAGGGCTGGATCTACCGGATCGCTCACGGGAGGAAGGTGGTGCGCCGAGTGGCTTCTCTGCTCTTCCAAGAGCCGAAGCAGCAGCTGGTGGGTGAGTGGAGGGCAGGTCGGAGGAGAGGCTGGGAGCAGGAAAGGCTGCTTGATTTCCTCCGCTGCGTGGAAGCAGAGAAGCAACCGGAACATAGAATAGAATATAGAAAAACAGAGTTGGATGGGACCTTGCGATCATGACTAGATCTACCCAATTCCTACAACTGTTCTTCATATGTTTTCGCCTCAAGCCCCCAGTCATGTTTGTTGCTCTTTCATTTCTTCTTTAGGCATCATTTTATCAATTAAAGCCCCCACATCTCTAAAATTAGCACGGAAGGTTTGACTGTAACCATTTTGGGTTTTGGGACAGTTTTCAGGCAGAAAACACATGGATTTTCCACATATATACATACTTGTAGGAGTGTCTATTTGTACTTCTCTCTGTATGCATCTATCTAAATTGTATAATCCCTTTCCAGGACTTCTAGATATATTTCATAATAACCCTTTGCAGTGTTAAGAATTTGTTTTTAACCAAATATTTTATTAATTCATTAAAATGTAAAATACGGAAGTACAAAGAAGAAATAAAAATAATGGAAAAATGGAAGAAGAGAGGAAACTCTTTTGGTGCAGTAGAATAATAATATAAAACCTCAACTGTTCACTTTTATCTGATAATATGAAATAGCTACTTGTATAACAACAAACCTATTTAATCAACAAAACCCAAAATCAAACTCTCAGTTTTTTCTATCTCAGGAACAAAGTCCAAAAGCGGTTTCCATATAGAAACAAAATTAATCCTGTTCTTTTCATTAATCAAAGCAGTAAATTTACTCATCTCTGCTAACCATCAGGTTTTGCAGCCAGTCATCCATTGTGGGAATGAAAATATTGTTCCATTTTTGTGCATATAGCATTCTTGATGCCAACAACACATATAACATCAAAGTTTCATTTTTTTCAGTTTCTTTATCTATTAAAAGAAAACTTTCTGGTTTTATCATTATATTCTCTATAAGAATCTTCTGTATTAAGATGTGAATCTTAATATAATATTTCTTTGTCACATGTCCACCATAAATGATAACATCTCTTATTTACATTTCCAACATTCAAGGTGCCTTACACATTCTTGAGAATTTCTTCAATGGTAGATACCAACATCATAAAACCATTTGGTATACAGCTTCCTGCCTGAGCAGGAGGTAGGACTAGAAGACCTCCAAGGTCCCTTCCAACTCTGTAATTCTGTTACATTCTTCCAGTGTTCAAGCATTATATTAAATCCAAAGTTCTTTGCCCACTGAATCATACAATGCTCTACATACTTATTCTGCAAGTTAAGTGTCAGGGTTCCAAGTAACACCCTCAACTAATGAAGATTCCAAGGCAGGCAATTCCTCAAAGTTCCAATTTATTGAAGATGTCATATTGGCACATCTGGGAAAAACCAAATCTGAACACTTCTGGTTTTCGCCACCGAAAAGTAAGTCAAAATTCCGTCCCCTGCACCCACATGTTTATCACACGATCCAATCACTTCATCTTCTCAACTGGAGACATCCCCCAGTCACGCCTATCCAGGTGGAGGCTGAACATCCTTGACTCCCAGAAAAAAGAATGTTGTTATGGCTATCTATCTCAACCAGCACACAATCCCCCCTCTGATTTCCAGGCACTAAATGTGGCAGCCTTTAAAATCCAAAAGAAAAGATGGGTCCCAGATGGGTCAATTTCAATAGCAGTTTATAAACCTTAGCAGTAATATTTTCAACAATTTATTTCCAATTTCCAATTCATTTTTCACAAAATTGTATCCACAGCTTTTTTTGTCTAGTTCAAATCTTTCTTTCAGTTATAAATGTATAGATCAATGGCAAACATCCTTCTGAATCCAACTGCTCTTTAGATTTGAGGGTAGGGTCACGATAATTGAATGACATTATTTGACCATAAATCCACCAATCTGGCCTCACCACTATTTCTTTTCTAAAAAAACTTCCTGGGGAGACACCCCAAAAAGGAAGGCATGTCTAACAAAGTGATGATTAAAATCAACATTTGGTTTAACCGTATCATACCATAAAGAGCTGTGCCATCAAAACCTTTATTCATGCCTGTCAAGCTCAAGGAACCTCTTATTTTGGAGAGTCACTCACTCTTTTTGCCAGAAAACAACAAGCATCAAACTAAAATTTCAAATCTGGTCAACTCAAACCACTTTCCTTAGCACTTTGAAATAATTAATGTTTAATTTCTGGTTTTTTCCCCTTGCCATATAAACTTAGAGATGTCCATCTGCCATAGTTTCAGTTAATAACCTTTAAAGTGTGAAAGAGAAATAGCATGTTTGGTAAAACATTTATCTGAATTACAAAGATTCTATCCAATAATTGCAGTATGAAGAATTTGTGATTGACCCAAGTCAAGAAGTGTATTTCATGATTGAATTTATATTTGAACTTGGATCTCAGTAATCTGCAATGTGTCAAAAGAATCATAATTAACATTAGAAGCTATTCCAGCATTGTGGCATGTTTCCTTTTTACTTGTAATGTATACTTTTTTCACGTCTTCTGCAACCATTATATAACGAAACAATTTTAAACTTGCACTTTTATTTAAATCTTACAGATGAAGAGGATACCAATAAGAGCACTCCGAACAACTGAGAATAACCAGCAACTTTGAAAATGAAAGCAAATTGAGCATTCAGAAAAGCACACAATTCTCTTTTCCCAGCAGGTGAGAGACAAAGGGGAGAAACTCAAGAAGAGATTTCAAACTGGAAAAAGTAGAGTATGCAGAACTCAACAGTAGATTACATGAAAATTATTTTTTTCAGAAAAATGAGGGAAATATCAATTTTTGCAGAAAAAGAGGGAAATATCTAGAGGTGAGTGAGGAGAAAAAAGACAATTGGATAGCCACAAAAGGTAGACAGTAATGCAGGCCTTGCCCTGTGAGAAAGAAAATAGTATCTTGAATCAAAGCTCCATGGAACAAAAGATCACACATATTTTTGACCTCTTCAAGAACATCAGTGGTGGAAAAACTCCATAGATGTGCCTATTGTGGGAAAAGCACACAGCAAATTGCAGATTATGCATAAAAGGATCCACCCTGGTGGAAAGCCATACAAATTATCCAAATGTGGGGAAAGATTTGGTTAGATTAGCTCCCTTGTGGTTCATGAAAGGACCCAAAGGAACAGGAAGGATGCCCTATAAGTACTTCCAATGCAGTAAATGCTTTTGCAAGTATGGCAACTTGGTGATACATCAGAGGATTCACAGGAGGGGAAAACCCTTTGAATTTGCTGATTGTGGGGAAACTTTCAGTCAGAATTCCAATGTTGTGGTACACTAGAGGATGCATACAGGAAAGAAATCATATAACTGTCCTGATTGTGGGAAAAGTTTCATTGCAAATTCTTACCTTGTGATACACCAGAGGACTCACACAGGAGAGAAACCCTTTGAATGTCCTGATTGTGGGAAAAGTTTCAGTCAGAATTCCAACCTGGCAAAACACCAAAGGACTCACACAGGAGAGAAACCTTTTGAATGTCCTGATTGTGGGAAAGGTTTCAGTCAGAATTCAAGCCTGGTGATTCATCAGAGGACTCACACAGGAGAGAAACCCTTTGAATGTTCTGATTGTGGCAAACATTTCAGTTTGAATTCCAATTTGGTTCAACACCAGAGGACTCACACAGGAGAGAAACCTTTTGAATGTTCTGATTGTGGCAAACATTTCAGTTTGAATTCCAATTTGGTTCAACACCAGAGGACTCATACAGGAGAGAAACCCTTTGAATGTCCTGATTGTGGGAAAAGTTTCATTGCAAATTCCCATCTGTTGGATCACCAGAGGACTCACACAGGAGAAAAACCCTTTGAATGTCCTGATTGTGGGAAAGGTTTCAGTCAGAATTCAGGCCTGGTGTTTCATCAGAGGACTCACACAGGAGAGAAACCCTTTGAATGTTCTGATTGTGGCAAACATTTCAGTTTGAATTCAAATCTGGTTCAACACCAGAGGACTCATACAGGAGAGAAACCCTTTGAATGTTCTGATTGTGGCAAACATTTCAGTTTGAATTCCCATTTGATTCAACACCAGAGGACTCACACAGGAGAGAAACCCTTTGAATGTCCTGATTGTGGGAAAAGTTTCAGTCAGAAGTCCAGCTTGGTGGTACACCAGAGGACTCACACAGGAGAGAAACCCTTTGAATGTCCTGTTTGTAGGAAACGATTCAGTCAGAATTCCAGCCTGGTGAAACACCAGAGGACTCACAAAGGGGAGAAACCCTTTGATCATCCTGATTGTGGGAAAAGTTTCTGTCATAGGTCCAGCCTGTTGATATACCAAAGGGCTCACACAGGGGAGAAACCCTTTGAATGTCCGGTTTGTGGGAAAAAATTGTGAGAATTCCAAACTGGTGTAACACCAGAGGACTCACACGAGAGAAACAATATGAATGTCCAGATTGTGGAAAAAGTTTCAGTCAGAATTCTGATCTACTGATACACCAGAGGAGTTATACAGGAGTGAAGCCACACGAGTGACCAGAGTGTGGGAAAAGTTTCACTTACTGTTCTGATCTGGTGAAACACCAGAGGACTCACACAGGAGAAAAACCATATGGATGTCCACAGTGTGGGAAAAAATTCAGTCAGAATTTCAACCTGGAGAACCACCAAAGGACCCACACAGGAGAGAAAGCCTTTGAATGTCTGGATTGTGTGAAAAGTCACCGTTTTAACCTGATGGGATACCAGAGGATACATACAGGAGGGAAACTGTTGTGTCTTCGAGGCTACCACATCGAACATGGAGAATGCCGACGTAGAGGCGCGTTTGAATTGGCTGTGTCAGGACGGGAGAACGCAGCCTCGCCATTAGCTAGCTGTCTGACAGCAAAGTATATAAAGAGCTGTCAGACAGTAAAGTGCCAGGTCTTTCTGGGTTTGCCTCATTCTACTTGTTACCTTGTTAGGTCGTTCAATAAAGGGTTATCATTCAAATAACTGTCTCGCCTCAGTCAATCGCCAACCTGCGTTTAGTATGTAATACTGGTGACGAAGGTGGGATATCTGAGGTGAATGACAGGCTGAGTCACGGAGTTGAGCGAAGATATGTTGAGCAGAACGCTGCCTAGTCCCTGAAGCAATCTCTGCAGCCACTTGTCCTTTTCAGGATGGCTACACTGACCCCATTTGTGGCTTTTAGCCTAGTCACCGAGACCTGGGATGCGTATTTGGAAAGATCCGAGTGTTTCCTGCAGGCAAACGATCTCACGGAACTGTCAAGTAGCCGGAAGAGTGCTCACTTTTTAAAACCATGTTGCCCTGAAATGTTTGGAATGGCTAGGGCTTTGGTTGCCCCTCAAGCCATCCATACTGTGCCTTGGAAAATTCTGCTCAAGAAATTGAGGAACCATTACGCCCCAGTTCCATCGTGAATATCTTGGCGGTTCGCGTTCCGTCAAAGGACGCAGAAAGAGGAAGAGCCCATTAATCAGTATATGGCCTCCCTACAGACCACCGCCCTAGACTGTGTTTTTCACGATCTGGATGATACCCTTCTAGAGTAGCTAGTATGTGGTGTGAACAACCTGCAGTTGCAACGCCACCTGTTAGTGCAGACCGAGCTCAATCTCCAGACCACACTTGATGAAGCCCGTGCCTCTGAGATGTCTAATAAATCAACAGCTGAAATACAGAAGTCCCATTTTGAGGCTTTTCCTGCCGGCCAAACCACAGCAGTTAATCACAAAGATAACAGCGACCTGGACGAGACCTCCAATGATGATGGTGATGTTAGCCACCTCAGGACATTAACTGGAATAAAATGGACACCAGAAAAAAAATTCCCTCAGACTCCATGCAGTGGAGGGCAACCTGCAAGTTCAAAACCTCCATCGGGCATCGGTGTGGCAAGAAAAGTCACTTGGCCAAGGTCTGCTGTGCCCTCTGCCTGCTGCTGACCAGCAAAACCATTGGGATAAACCACCCAAGCATTCCTACACCAGATGGCTACACAACAGATCACAAATATCAAGGCAAGACTGTTTTGCAATCTCCCGCGACCCTTGCCGCTGAGGAAGCTGTTAGCCATGCCACTACTGGGTCCCCCAACAACAAGCTTTACCTCATCGTCAAAATAGAGGGTGCCCTGTGCAAGATGGAGGTAGACACCGGCTCTTCAAAATCAATCATTTTCTGGTGTACCCTCAAAAGGTTGGTGCTCAACATTTCTAAAAAACGCTTACATCACTGCAACATCAGACTTCAGGACTATCAAGGAAACTCTATCCCAGTTTTGGGAAGGGGCTGTTTTCAAGTTGAAAGCTCCAACTTCACCGGCCCACTGCAGCTTGTCATCGTGGATGGTGCCCTACCTAGACTATTAGGGTTAGATTGGTTCCAGGCTTTGGGACTCAGCATATCTGGCATCCATTCAACCTCTTCAGATGACTTCGCAGAGTTAACCAAGGAATTCACAGACGTTTTCAATGGCATCTTGGGTAAATATAAGGGGAGTCCCATTTCTTTCCATTTGGACACACGGGTTGCCCCTGTTCACCTGAAACCTAGAATGATGCCCTTTGCGTTCTGTCCGAAAGTGGACGAGGAGCTTGATAAATTAATAGCTCAAGGCATCCTAGAACCATTGGAGAGCTTTTAAATGCCGCCACCTCCAATTTGGAGTGAGCATGGCCCTTGGCATATTTCAGAACCTAATGGAGCGACTGCTCCAGGGCATTCCAGGTGTCATGTCCTATTTCGATGACCTCCTGATCTCCGCTAGGAACCAGACACATACTGGAGGAAAGCCAAAAAAATTATCCAAATGTGGAAAAAATTTTAGTTAGATTACCTCCCTTGTGGTTCATGAAAGGACCCACACAGGAGAGAAGTCCTGTAGCTGCTCCCAATGAAGTAAACGCTTTTGCAAGTACGGCAACTTGGTGATATATCAGAGGACTCACAGGTGGGGAAAACGCTTTGAATGTTCTGATTGTCGGAAAACTTTCAGTCAGAATTCCAACCTGGTGTGACACTAGAGGATGCACACAGGAAAGAAATCATATTACTGTCCTGATTGTGGGAAACGTTTCTTTGCAAATTCCCACCTGTTGATACAACAGAGGACTCACCCAGGGGAGAAACCCTTTGAATGTCCTGATTGTGGGAAAGGTTTCATTCACCATTTTAACCTGGTAAGACACCAGAGGATACATACAGGGGAGAAACCATACAAATTACCTTTTAAGTAATGTAGCTTTACACACAGAATAGAATAGAATAGAATTTTTATTGGCCAAGTGGGATTGGACACACAAGGAATTTATCTTGGTGCATATGCTCTCAGTGTACATAAAAGATACGTCCATCAAGAATCATAAGGTACAGCAGTTAATGATAGTCATAGGGTACAAATAAGCAATCAATTATCAGTTCCTCAGGATAATTACAAAGCCTTGAGCTCCCAGTGAAAAGGCTGCAAATTAAGTTCTGGCAAGCAGTCTTTGTTGCATGAAACTCAATGAGCAAAATCTCAAGAAAAAGGACTGTTGTCTCCTACAACAACCACTCCCCTTTCCTTCTATTTATTCCCAGGGAGGAGCCATTCAGCATTTGCTTCCTGAGTGGACTCCTTGTCCTCCTTTTTCACCTCTCCTAAGTGCTCTGTGCATACCTGCATCTGGAACAGGCCTCCCCTGGCAGCTGGGGGGCCACAACAAGGAGCCACAGGAAATCGTTTATAGAGGCAGAATATTATATTTCATATTATATTTCCAAAAAGAGAAATGGAGAAACATGCTTTTAAAGAAAGAAAGCAGTCTTTCTTAATAGCCCCCAGCAGATATTTTGTGTTCATTAAGAAAGAGTGGGCCAGCCTATTCACAAGTAAAAGACCTTCATCTCCAATGATAGGATTAACATTTACATTCTGTACCACCCAAATTCTCCCCCCCCCCAAGTTTTTTATTTTTTATTTTTTTACAAACATATTGTTATGTGAACAGTGTGACACCGGAGTGTCTTACATTTTGGTACAAATAAAACATTCATATTTAATACAGTTGACAATCTTATATAGTTTTAGTAATAATACACATTATGTTGAATTATAATCTTTCATTATTTGATTATTCGATATTTCAGTATGTTATTTTTATGCCAACCTCCATATACTAAATGTCACTCCTTTTACTACAAATAAAATATTAATAATCATATTTGTTGTATTTAAGACTTATATAGTTTTAATAGTAATACACACATTTATATTAAATTATAATCTTCCGTTGTTTATCCCCTCTCTAATTTTTAGTTATGTCACTGTTATATTTAAAAATATTCCCTTTCTAGTCACATTTTACTAGAAATAAAATAATATTTATCATATTTACGTTTGACGTTACATAATTCTAATAATACACATTTTTGTTAAATTCTAATCTTTCCTTATTAAGTTGTTCAATATTTTAGTATGTTGTTTTTATGCTGCTCAAATTCTGAATATCATTCCTTTTACTACAAATAGAATGTTGGTAATCATATTTGTTACATTTAACAAACTCATATAGTTCTACTAATTATACATATATTTAGGTTAAGTTATAATCTTCCATTGTTTGATTCTTCAGTATTTCAATATGTTATTTTTATACCCATCACCATATTATTCAAACATATTCAAGATTAACCGTCATTAATGTTATTATCACACTTAGATCTCCAAGAGCCAAGTCTTTCCAGGATTTTGGGAATATGTTGTACCTTCCTTTGGCAGCAGGTGGCAATCTTAAATCAGATTTCAATATTAACCATTTTTATCCAATTTTACTGGAATACTCCAAAATATAAATATGGTTAGCTTTTTATGTAAATAACTCCAGCATTTTAAAATGCCTATCCAAAACCAACGCCTGTCCAATTTGAAAATCCAACTTTCTGTATTTTTAGCAAATTTTCTGTTTTCTTACCTTTGATTCTTTTTCCTTCCATTTTAAAGTTTTACTCAAGGTGTTAAGTCCTAATTCCTAATTTCCAATCCCCGTATCTCATTATTTTGCCTAATTTTCCTTAACAATACCTCCAGGGCTAATATAAATAAGAGTGGAGAAAGTGGACAGCCTTGTCTCACCCCTTTACCAATCCGGAAGGTTTTAGTTATATCCCCATTCAGTATGATATTTGCGCTCTGTTTATCATAAATTGCTTTTATCGCATTCTCGAAATACCCGCCCGAAATTCATTCTTTGGATTTGCTGGATCATAAATCCCCAATTTAAATTGTCGAAAGCCTTCTGAGCATCGAGGAAGGCCATGGCCAGCTGTTTCTTGGAGTGTATTTCGTAATACTCCAGCACATCCATCACCACTCTCATATTAGACCTAATCTGTCTACCGGGGAGGAACCCATTTTGGTCGGGGTGAATCCAGTTATTTAGTATTGTCTTCAGCCTACCCGCTAAAATTCCCATAAATATTTTATAATCCGTGTTGAGTAAGGAGATCGGCCTGTAGTTCCTTATTTGCTTGGGATCGGTACCTTCTTTTCCTACCAGTGTGATGAACGCCTCCTTCCATGATTCTGGGATCCTAGAGCCTCTCAGGGCCTCATTACATATTATCAGAAGTTTTGGTACAAGTATTTCTGCCAGATCCTGGTTTTTATACAGTTCTCCTGGGAGGCCATCAGGGCCAGGAGTTTTGTTACTCTTTAATTTGGATATTACCCCCTTCAGTTCCTCTGTTGTAATTTCTCTATTTAACATTTCCCTTTCCTCCTCCTTTATCTGTGGGAGTTTCTCTTTGGCAAGGTATTGATTTATATTATCGATTGAAGTTTCCTCCTCACTATATAACGTCTCATAATACTGTCTGACAAACTCAAGTTTCTCCTCCTCATCCTCTAATATTCTGCCTTCCGAATTCTCCAGGCCGTCTATAACACCCTTCTCTTTCTCTTTTTTTAATTTCTACGATAGCCATCTCCCGGGTTTGTTTGCATTGTCGAAATAATATTGTTTGGATTGTTTGATTTTTTTCGCCAATTCTTCCTGTTCCAGTAAATTTAATTTATGCCTTGCTGTCATCCATTGCTCTTTTTTTTTTAATATCACTCGGATCTTGTTGTAGTCTCTTTTCTGTTTCTTCCAGTTGGGCCAGCAGATCCTTCTGAGCCTTTCTTTTCTCTTTATTGTTATATATATTATGCGATATTACCAACCCTCTTAAGTAGGCTTTCATTGTATCCCAAACACATGTTAGAGGAGTTTCCTGATTCTCATTCTCCGCAAAGAAAAATTGTAGGTCTCTCTGGAGTCTCTTAGTAAACTCTACTTCCCTAAGAATATGGGTATTTAATCTCCATCTCCTTCGTTTAATCCTATTTGGGCTCTTCCACTTAATCTCTAAAGGGTTGTGATGAGCCCAAACATTCGGGGTAATTTCAACCGAATGAATATCTAACCCTAAACTTCTACTGACCCAGACCATGTCAATCCTTGATCAGGACATCTGGGGGTTTGAGTAGTATGTAAATTGCTTATCGTTCGGATGTAATATTCGCCAGAGATCTACTAGATTGTGCTCATCAACCAAATCGAAAAAGGTTTTGGGGAGTTTTTCCCTTTTAGTCTTTTTCTTTATTCCACTCTTGTGGTCAACCTCTGGGTTTACTACCCCGTTGAAGTCCCCAATAATACAAATATTTGTATGTTCCAATTCATCTATTTTATTGCTTAATTTCCTGTAGAATTCTCCTAGGTTTCTGTTTGGAGCATAAATGGCTACTACTAAAATTGGGATATTAGCCCTCTTAATTTCAATTCCAAGAAATCTCCCTTTATCATCTGAATATTTAAATTCAACAGCAATTCCTTTTTTTACATATAACGCTACCCCCCCCCCTTTTTTTTTTCTCTGCTAGAGAGGTAAAGCATTTGCCAAATTTCTCAAATTCCAAATATTTCCTCTCCTCTTCCTTTATGTGGACTTCTTGAAGGCAAATTATTTCCGGGTTAAGTTTGATCAATTTTGAAAAGATATGTTTTCTCTTCCCTCCGTTGTTTAGACCGCTTACATTAATAGACAACAATTTCCAACCCTCCATTATCTAACTAACTACGTAGTTTTTGTTTGTATTTACGGCTCTTTGTGGTCTTTGCTTCTTTCTGTAGTTTCTTTGGCTTCCTTCTCTTCTAACTCCATATCCTCTAGTGTTTCTTCCTTGGACTTTTTTAACTGTGCATTGATCTCATCCTGGGGGGCTATATCCAGTTCCTCCTTGCTACTTTGGTCTTCCTCCTCACCTCTCAGTTGTTCCAAAAGTTCTTGTGCAGAGACTAGACTATCAATCTTGATGCGTTTCCCTTGCCAGGTAATGAGCATTCCCTCTGGTATAATCTATCTAAAGGGAATGCTTCTCTTGTTTAGTTGTATTGCCAAGAACCTGTAGTCCCTTCTCAGATCTCAAACCCTCTTAGGAACTTGTTTCAGTACTATTACTTCTTTGCCTTTAAAATTTACAGGTTCATCTCTTACTATATTGTATAGCACATCTTTCACTTTCCTTCGGGCAAATCTGACATGAACTTCTCGAGGGAGTTTGTTCCTCCTAGCATAGTTGGTTTGCACCCTGTAAATTTCATCCAGCTCCTTTATAATATCGTCTTTATCTTGTTGTAGAATTCCAGCTATTAAGTCCACCATAACATTTCCCAGATCTTCATCTTTTTCCTCAACCACATTCTGGAAATGAAGGTAGAAAGCTGCCCGGTCCATCTCAAGTTGGATAATAGAGTCTTCCAACTCCCTATTCTGTGCCATCAATTTCTGGTCGATCGAGTCAAGGTTTCTCTTGTTTTGTTCCACTCTCGTCTCGACCTTCTTTATCTTTTTCTCATTGTTATGGATGGACTCCTGGATCTCACTTATTTTCTGATCAATAGAGTGAATATCAGATTTAAGTTCGACATGATTGTTAGTCATTTTTTCTTGTAACAGGAGCATCGTTTCTTGAATAGTTGACAAGGTCACTTGTATCGCTTGAATGGTTGGTAACATTGCTGACTTATCCGCTTTTGTTAGCACCTCAGTGGATTTTTGCTGAGCTGGAGAGGACATTGTTAATACAGGGTTGGATGACGTTTTCTTCCCAGTCTTAAATACTGCCGATGAAATGCTTGTCATTTCCTTTAAGATTCTCTTCTGGTTTGTCAAAATTATCTCGATGTTCTTCCAAATTATCATCCACTATCCTCTCTTCTAATAGCAAGATTCACTTAATTCATATAATCCTAAATTTACCCAATTTTCCTGTCTACACGCAACAGTTCATTCAAATATTATTATACGAAATTATATATAAATAAGCTAAATATGATTATCAAAACCAGACCAGTATACCATACTAAGTGCTTATTCCAATTATGATCAAGGTTATATCTATATATAAAATTAAATATAGTTAATTAATCCAAATCTATATATCGTAATAAATACTCAATCTCTTCAATATTAATCTTGCAATACTAATGCAGACATACTATTTCACACTTATTAAATTCATCAAATACAATCTATAAATTATTCTTATATAAGTCTAAATTGAGTATAAATATGGGTATCAATTTACTAAATGTAAAAGGGTAGCAATTCAAGTAGAAAAAGGTTATGCAATAGGAGTAGATTGAAATCTATTAGGTTTTTACAGGATAATATATAGTACTCTTAGAGGGAGATAGGAAAAGTTATCTAAAATAGTTGACCAAGAAAGAAAGAGAAAGGGTTCGTATCTATATAAATAGGGAGATAATTATAGAATAATTAATAAGTTAATAAGTTAATTAATAGATTAATAAGTTAATAAGTTAGTATTAATATCAGTAATAATATTGATAGTTGATAAAGAGTTCTATAAATGGTGTTTTATGAAATTCATTACTCTTATTTAGTTGACTACTACCACAATCAAGGGAGTTCTTCCACCTAAAGAAATATCTCAGTTAATTAAGGGAAAGTCTCAAGTAGATCCAACAAGCAGCAAGTCTTAATAAGCAGGAACACAATTGAAAGAAAAGATCACAGCTCAGAATGTTACAAAGTTCTTCCTGTTGTCAAACTTCAAGTACCCGTTATAGCTTATGGCTGCACTTCCGGTTTCTTCCTTCGGGGAAAGCCAATTAGCTGGAAGATGATAGCGAGAAGTTATTATTGCAATAGGTCCTCACAGTATTATCCACCAAATCTAGGTCTGAGCCTCTTCGTCCATGATCGATACAGGTTTGAAAAAAAAAGGTGCCTACAGCTGATTTCGCCTTCCCTTGCCTCAGCAAATTCTCCTTCCTCCTCGCAGCCTCGTCGGCAGTTCACACTCGATCAGACTGCTCTGTTACTGATATTTGCCGCCTTCTCACCGCCGTGAACACTTTTAGCTGGCTCGGCTCGCAATTCCTCGAGATCTGCTCCTACGATCACCAGGGATTTGTGGTCAGGTCTCCTTCTCATGTTAACCGCTCCCAACTCCTCGCTTCCTCGTTGTTGCTGGTAATCACGGCTTCGGGTCCGCCATTAAACGGCGGACACGCCCATGCCGGTTTGACAGAGGAATCTTCCCAGGTGCCATGTGGTGAATTTCTGTCCTAGATAGGTCATGTTGTGTTAGTTTCTGTCCCTAGATGGGTCCTATTGTGTTGCATTGACAAAGATTGAGTTTCTGCCTCTGGCCCAGTGGTGTGATTCAATTTTTTTAACAACCGGTTCTGTCGGCGTGGCTTAGTTGGGGGTGTGGCTTGGTGTTAATGTGACTGGGTGGGCATGGCTAGCTGGTCATGTGACCGGGTGGGCGTGGCTAGCTGGTCATGTGACCGGGTGGGTGTGGCTATCTGGTCATGTGACCGGGTGGGCGTGGCTATCTGCATAGGGACTACTCAGAGGGCTGAAAAAAGTCATTTCTGACTGGTCCTCGCACTTTTGACCGGTCCTCACACTTATGACCATCCTCACATTTATGCCCGTTGCGGCATTCTTAACAACTGTGTCACTCATTTCACAACTGCTTCTCTTCATCATGGTGACAAGATAGGGCAAAAACGTAAAATGTGAGGACAGTCGTAAGTTTGAGGACTGGTCAAAAGTGCGAGGACCAGTCAAAAATAACTTTTCAGACCTCTGAAAATATAGCAATATTGGATATAGCAATAGAAAGGGATGAAGGAAGGGAAGGGAAATTAGAGTAAGAGTGAAGGTAAGAGAGGGAGGAAGAGAGGAGGAGAAGGAGAAAGGAAGAGGAAGTAGGGAGGAGAAGAAGGGGGGAAGAGAAAGTAAGAAGGAAAGAAAAGAGAGAGGTGGTAGGTTTGAGGAGAAAGATTGCTGTACAATAAAAAAGATGAAAGGGAAGAAAGCCAACCCCAAATAAATATAAAGATATTAAGATAAAGAATGACTTGTTAAACTTTAAAGAATAAAAGAGAACAAATATGAATAAATAGCAATAATTAGAAACACACATACAAACATATAATGTATTTTCTTTGAACAGAGTATTTGGCCAGTTCACAAATTTAAACAGTATTTAGTCATTTCAATTAAATTTACAATTTCTATATTTCCTTTTTGCAATATTTATTCCTCATCTATTTTTTTAAAAAAACAATATTACCCTTCATCCTCATCTCTAATCTTAATCAAATTCAATTTTTCCCTTCTATTCTATATTATACCCCTTCCCATTGTCATCTATTTTTATACCATCCTCACATTGGTTAATTATGTAATATTACAGTTGTTTAATACAAATTCAATATTTTAATATAAATCAATTAGTTATATAACTATCTTTGTTGTATATTAATCAATATGAACATGAATATTCCAATTATTTTCATGCAATCCAATTTCTTACAAATCAATTAATTATATTTAACAATAATAATAAACCAAATAATTTCCCCCATATATTCCTCCAAACCACAACTTAACCATTTCTGCTTTCAACACAATATACAATTAATAGTATCTCAATTATTACAATTCCCTAGTTAAATAGAGCTTTTTTTCTTTTGTGTTTTAAAATCTTGAACTCTCCTCTTTTGCCCTAAATTTCCCATTGTTTGCATTTTTGCACCTACCTTTTTTGGTGAGGAAAAAGAAAAAGAAATCCCTGCCTCATTTTGTCACCTTGCAGCAAAGACCCTGCTTTACTTTCAGTTTTGCTTTTTCAGCATAGCTAGGGGAAAAAAAATCTGCTCCAGCACTCTTTGCAGATAGCAACAGAGCCCTGGCAAAACAACTGAGAGCAAATCAGCTGATAGTCAGGAGGCTGATCTAATCAACTTGTGCTAATTAACCGATGCTGAAGTTGAAGGGGCTGTTTTTTCTTGCTGTTTGCTTGCATGGAGGTAAGTGCTGCGAGGCACAGGCCAAAGGGTGGGGGCCACCCTCCTTGCCACTTAGCCCCCCCTGCTGCCCCCCTTGCCTCTTACCGCCCCCTAAGGCATTCCACCACTCCCCAGGGGGCGGTACCGCCCACTTTGGCAACCACTGGCTTAACTACTTAACTACCGGTTCTACCAAAGTAGAATCCCACCACTGGGTCTACCCATTTATTTTTGCAGGCGTTGGTCTACTCATTTGTTTTCTTTTAACACTGATCAGCTGTAGGGCGGCCCTTTGAAGCTTCGCGGCAGCTGCGAGGCCAATAGAATTATAAAAAACACCGAACCGTTTGTTCAATTGGTGGCTCGCCCACCCCTCGCCCAGTGGTGCAGAGGGGCGGGGCAAGGGGCGGGACAAACCAGCAATTTAACAAAGGGTTCGGCCAAACCACCTAGAACCAGCAGAATCCCACCACTCCTCTGGCCCATTGACAAAAGGTGGGAGTTGCTTTGTCTTTAAAACATGCTTCTCCATTTCTCATCCAGGGAAACATAATATTCTGCCTTTTTAATATTTCCCAAAATATTTCATTCCCCTAGGAAAGGGGTGGGTACTAACTTCCTACACTTCCTACACCTATAAACATCCATCCACTCATTCAGCCAGTCTATCAGCTGGCCTGGAACCACAGGCTGGTTCTGCTCATCGTAAACAGCCTCCATTTTATTCCCTGCTTGGAACTGGACCTGGATTTTTCTTCTAACAGGGTGTAGAGCAGTGTTGATCTCTACTGAGAGTCACACCAAAAAAAGATCAGGAATTTCTAGATCAGCTTTTTACAAAGTAGCATCCTCCAAGGGTTTTGCCCAAGGTGTCTGCCTCTGAAAAATCGAGGTGGAAATGTAGCTCCTCTGGAAATTGAGGAGGTTGCTCAGAGCAATTCTTTAGGGTGTGCAAGAATGGAGATAAAAAGATATGTAGGAAGTTAGCACCCACCCCTCTCCTAGAAGACTGAAATATTTCAGGAAATATTTAAAAAGCAGAATATTATATTTCCCTGAATGAGAAATGGAGAAACATGTTTTTAAGCAGGAAATGGACTCACTATTAATAGCTCCTATTATCCTCAATAGCCCAAAGCAGAGGTCCTCACTTAAGAGATAAAGAGATTGCTAGGTCTATTCATAGGCAAATGCTCTCACCCAAGATCCAGCAAAGGTAGGATTAGCCCTCTACCCATCTAGCAACAGAACTCTCACATGGCAGCTGGGAAGATTACATCACACAGCAAGGCTCAACCAAGCATGGGACTCAGGACAGCCTACAGCTCCTGAGAGTAGGAAGAGAAGGACCAGAGGGAGACATCAGAAAGGGATCCAACCTAGAATCAGGGAGAAACTTCCTGTCAGTCAGAACAATTGATCAGTGGAATGGTTTGGCACCAGAAGTTGTGGATCCCTCATCACCCGTGTTTTTTTAGAGGGGACTGGAGAGCCATTTGTCCGGAACAGTATAGGGTCCCTGCATGGAGAATTGGTCCCTTCCAACTCTTATTCTGTAATTCTTTAATAACTTTATGAACGTTTAAGGCTCAGCCTGTAGCTAATCTTCCCAAGTTAAGTAGGGTCACGTTTCACTATTTCACTTGCATCGGCTGCCAGGAGTGGAAACTGACTTGATGGCGTGGAATCGGAGAAAACGTCTTGCAAACGCCTTAACAGGTAGAGACGGGGCGAGCCTGTTTTACCGCCTCCTATCAGGAGATGGCGGTCAGACGGGCAAGATCGGCGCCTAGGAAGCCGTCGCTACAGAGGCATCTGGGGCTGAGCCTGAAGGAGTTAAAACCATCAAGTACTGCATTGCGAGAAGGGAGGGGAGGGAAGGGCTGGATCTACCGGATCGCTCACGGGAGGAAGGTGGTGCGCCGAGTGGCTTCTCTGCTCTTCCAAGAGCCGAAGCAGCAGCTGGTGGGTGAGTGGAGGGCAGGTCGGAGGAGAGGCTGGGAGCAGGAAAGGCTGCTTGATTTCCTCCGCTGCGTGGAAGCAGAGAAGCAACCGGAACATAGAATAGAATATAGAAAAACAGAGTTGGATGGGACCTTGCGATCATGACTGGATCTACCCAATTCCTACAACTGTTCTTCATATGTTTTCGCCTCAAGCCCCCAGTCATGTTTGTTGCTCTTTCATTTCTTCTTTAGGCATCATTTTATCAATTAAAGCCCCCACATCTCTAAAATTAGCACGGAAGGTTTGACTGTAACCATTTTGGGTTTTGGGACAGTTTTCAGGCAGAAAACACATGGATTTTCCACATATATACATACTTGTAGGAGTGTCTATTTGTACTTCTCTCTGTATGCATCTATCTAAATTGTATAATCCATTCCCAGGACTTCTAGATATATTTCATAATAACCCTTTGCAGTGTTAAGAATTTGTTTTTAACCAAATATTTTATTAATTCATCAAAATGTAAAATACGGAAGTACAAAGAAGAAATAAAAATAATGGAAAAATGGAGGAAGAGAGGAAAGTGTAGGGGAAAGAGGAAAGGAAAAAGAAAAGCATTGTCTTCGACTCTTTTGCTGCAGTAGAATAATAATATAAAACCTCAACTGTTTACTTTCATCTGATAATATGAACTAGCTACTTGTATAGCAAGAAATGTATTTAATCAACAAAACCCAAAATCAAGCTTTCATTTTTTTCTATGTCAGGAACAAAGTCCAAAAGCGGTTTCCATGTAGAAACAAAACTAATCCTGTTCTTTTCTTTAATCAAAGCAGTAAATTTAGCCATCTCTCCTAACCATCAGGTTTTGCAGCCATTCATCCATTGTAGGAATGAAAATATCCTTCCATTTTTGTGCATATAGCATTCTTTTTTTTTATTGAAAAAGTTTTAATCAAGAAAAAACACAATTTTCCCACAACCCTCCCACCCATCCCTCCTCCCCTTCCCCGACTTCCCAGAGCAGAACACAAGATATTTCAGTTAACTTTTAACAATAAACTAAATTGCTTAACTATCCATTAAACTAACATCCCCTCTTAA
This sequence comes from Arizona elegans, assembly GCA_022577455.1. Lineage (NCBI taxonomy): Eukaryota > Metazoa > Chordata > Lepidosauria > Squamata > Colubridae > Arizona > Arizona elegans. The sequence goes on from JAKOOJ010000012.1 coordinate 8,933,371, forward strand.
AAAAAATTTCTTAATCCCCCATAGATAAAATCATGCTTCTTGGATATAATACTTCTGAAATCACTCATATAATGCTTATACCATTAAAGATTCATTCATAAGCTATTTGATATTTTTTAGTCTGATAGTTATTTTGAATATAATCAATCCATCTTCTCCAATCCAATATATATCTTTCTTGTGTATGATCCTTCAAGTATGCTGAGATTTTCGCCATTTCAGCTAAATTAGTTACTTTCAGTATCCAAGCATCAATAGTAGGCAAAAAGTCCTTCTTCCAATGTTGTGCTATCAACAATCTTGCTGCTGTTATTAAATTCAGGATCAGTTTAGTCTCTACAACTGTACAGTCCGTAGTTATACCCAGTAGAAACAAGTGCGGAGTAAATTTCAATCTTTTTTAAAAAATATTCTCCATCACCCACCAAATCTTTATCCAGAATGCTTTGATTTTTTTACAAGTCCACCATATATGATAATAAGTTGCATCATCACAATCACATCTCCAACATTTAGCTTGCACATTAGGATACATACATGATAGTTTTTTGGGATCTAAGTGCCATCTATAAAACATTTTATAAAAGTTTTCTCTTAAATTTTGTGCTTGTGTAAATTTCACATTTCTAATCCAAATCTTTTCCCAAGTCTCCATCATCACTGGCTCTTGGAAATTTTGTGCCCATTTCATCATGCAATCTTTAACCAGTTCCGTCTCTGAATCTATTTCCAATAAAGCATTATACAACCTTTTGATATGCCTTTGTTTTTGATCTCTAATTTGTTTTACCAAATTTTCCTCATTTTGCACAAAACCATCTCTGCTAACCATCAGATTTTGCAGCCATTCATCCATTGTGGGAATGAAAATATCCTTCCATTTTTCTGCATATAGCATTCTTGATGCCAACAACACATATAACATCAAAGTTTCATTTTTTTCAATTTCTTTATCTACTAAAAGAAAACTTTCTGGTTTTATCATTATATTCCCTATAAGAAACTTCTGTATTAAGATGTGAATCTTAATAGAATATTTCTTTGTCACATGTCCACCATAAATGATAACATCTCTTATTTACATTTCCAACATTCAAGGTGCCTTATACATTCTTGAGAACTTCTTCAATGGTAGATCCCAACATCATAAAGCCATTTGGTATAGAGCTTCCTCCCTGAGCAGGAGGTAGGACTAGAAGACCTCCAAGGTCCCTTCCAACTCTGTAATTCTGTTATATTCTTCCAGTGTTCAAGCATTATATTAAATCCAAAGTTCTTTGCCCACTGAATCTTACAATGCTCTACATCAGTGGTTCTCAACCTTCCTAATGCCGCAACCCTTTAATACAGTTCCTCATGATGTGGTGACCCCCAACCAGGGGTGGGTTCTAAATTTTTTTACTACCGGTTCTGTGGGCGTGGCTTATTTTGTGGGCATGGCTCGGAGGTCATGTGACTGGGTGGGCATGGCTATTTGTATAGTGGCTACTCAGAGGGCTGAAAAAAATCATTTCTGACAGGTCCTCGCACTTTTGACTGGTCCTCACACTTATGACCATCCTCACATTTATGCCTGTGCAGCATTCTTAACAATCATGTCACTCATTTCACAACTGCTTCTCTTCAACATGGTGATAAGATAGGGCAAAAAACGTAAAATGTGAGGACAGTCGTAAATTCGAGGACTGGTCAAAAATAACTTTTTCAGCCCTCTGAGTAGTCCATATCCATAAAAGGATATAGCAATAGAAAGGGATGAAGGAAGGGAAGGGAAATTAGAGTAGGAGTGAGGGTAAGAGAGGGAGGAAGAGAGGAGGAGAAAGAAAAAGGAAGAAGGAAAAAAAAAGACAGAGGTGGTAGGTTTGAGGAGAAAGATTGCTGTACAATAAAAAAGATGAAAGGGAAGAAAGCCAACCCCCCAAAATATAAAGATATTAAGATAAAGAATGAATTGTTAAAGAATAGAAGAGAACAAATAGGAATAAATAGCAATAATTAGAAACACACATACAAACATACAACGTATTTTCTTTGAACAGAGTATTTGGCTGGTTCACAAATTTAAACAGTTGTAGGAGGTTAGCACCCACCCCTTTCCTAGAAGAATGAAATATTTTGGGAAATATTAAAAAGGCAGAATATTATATTTCCCTGGATGAGAAATGGAGAAGCATATTTTACAGTCAAAGCAGCTCCCACCTTCCTGCCCCCCACCCTTTGTTAATGGGCCAGAGGCAGAAAGTCAATCCTTTGTCAAAGGACATTTGCAACACAATAGCAACAAAAATTAACACAATGGGCCCCATATAGCAACCGAAACTCACCACACGTGACCTGGGAAGCATGTGACCTGGGAAGCACATGTGACCATCTGCCAGCAAGGCTAGCTAAGATCCCCACCCCCTGGGAGTCTGACAATCAATCAGGATACTCTTTCGGGGCCCCAAGAAATGTAAAGCCAGAGAGAGCATAAAACCCAAGGATTTACTGTATCTGCCCCTTTTCTGTTCAGGAACTCAAGCCATGTGATCCTGTCCACCATTAAACCATCTTTCCAAGCAGTCTCCATGTTTCCAGTGTCTTTTTCCCCACTTGGAGCAGAACCCAGAAGGATATTTCTTCCAACACAGTGTTTAGTCATTTCAATTAAATTTACAATTTCTATATTTCCTTTTTACCATATTTATTCCTCATCTATTTTTTAAAAAAACCAATATTACCCTTCATCCTCATCTCTAATCTTAATCAAATTCAATTTTTCCCTTCTATTCTATATTATACCCCTTCATATTGTCATCTATTTTTATATCCATCCTCACATTGGTTAATTATGTAATTATGTATTACAGTTGTTTAATACAAATTCAACATTTTAATAGAAATCAATTAGTTATATAACTATCTTTGTTGTATATTAATCAATATGAACATGAATATTCCAATTATTTCCATGCAACCCAATTTCTTACAAATCAATTAATTATATTTACCAATAATAATAAACCAAATAATTTCCCCCATATATTCCTCCAAACCACAACTCAACCATTTCTGCTTTCAACACAATATACAATTAATAGTATCTCAATTATTACAATTCCCTAATTAAATAGAGCATTTTTTTCTTTTCTGTTTTAAAATCTTGAACCTCCTCTTTTGCCCTAAATTTCCCATTGTTTGCAGTTTTGCACCTACCTTTTTTGGTGAGGAAAAAGAAAAAGAAAAAGAAATCTCTCTGCCTCATTTTGTCACGTTGCAGCAAAGACCCTGCTTTACTTTCAATTTCGCTTTTTCAGCATAGCTAGGGGAAAAAAAATCTGCTCCAGGAATTTACCTCTTTGCAGCTAGCTAGCAACAGAGCCCTCCGCAAATCAGCTGAGAGTCCGGAGGCTGATCAAATCAACTTATGGTAATTAACCTATGCTGAAGCTGAAAGGGGCTGTTTTTTCTATTTTTGCAGGCACCAGTCTATTCATTTGTTTTCTTTTAACACTGATCAGCTGTAGGGTGGCTCTTTGAAGCCCCATGGCAAGAATTTAAAGTTTTTTTCCCTCTAGCCATCAGCTGGGACTCCGGAGGCAGCAATAGATTGGGAGTGGGTGGGGTAAGCGAACGGTGATCCAACTGAGGCAGAGGGTGAGGGTGAGTGAAGGCATGGGGAGGGGGCAGAGAGATATAGAATGTTGATATAGCCACAAGGCAGTGGAGGTTTGTAATCAAAGTTTCCCTTCTCCTAGAAGATGGTTCTGCCATTTTATCTGCCATTGGGGCATAAAGCTCTCTTCTGGCATCAAAAACCATTGACTACCTTCTCCTGTAACCCTGGAAAGGAGTCCTTATGAGGTGCTACCAGCCGGGCTAGCTGGATCATGTGTTTTTTTTAAGGGAGATATTACTCCTCCAGCACTCCTCATCTCAATAGATAAGGAATTTTTAATACGTTTTCTCGAGCAGGAGCTGAAGAGTTCCCGGAGTTGTTTTCCACAGTGTTGTTGTTGCTGCCACTGCCATCTGCACTATATATATGTATATATGTATTTTGTTGTGTGATTGTATCTTCTCTTTTACGTTCTTTTTGTCCTGCTTCATCATCATCATATTCATCCAAGCTCTTGGTGGCTGGGATGTTCATGACACCTGTCGAGCGTCTTTTCTCCCTCAGCTTCCTTTTCTCGATCTGTCCTTTTCCTTTCCAGGCACTGGGGCCAGAGGAGCCTTTGCCCTTGGGAGCCACTTCTCCTCCTCAGGGGAAGTTGGCGCCACGCTGGTTCTGCTCCCTGGGGGCTCCGCCTCCTGCTCTGGTTCTGGCTGTCAGCTGGGGCCCCTTCGAGGTGTTTCTGGCCAGAGGAATGCAATTCCACAGCTGCAACCAAAAAACTCACCTGGGGAAGCTGCAGTCCCTGCAGCCTTCTTACTAGGCAGCAACAGAGGAGGGTTGTGTGAAGTCCTTCCCACCCGATTCGGTGACTCTCCTTTGGTTGGCCAGCAACTTTTGCCAGTCCGTTCGACTAGTAAACCTCAAAAGGTCAGCAGCCACGTCGGGGCTCATTGGGAGGGCGCCAAGGAATCGGCAGCTCCCCTGAAACATGGCCACCGGGGGCTATCAGGGCAGCGGTGCTGCCCCAACCGATTTCTTGGGAGAGTGGAAGGCTAAGTTGGAGAAGATGCAGGCCAAACAAGCACCGCTGGTCACGGTGAGTGATGGCAAAGTTGCCGTCAAAACTGCCACCAGTGGCAGTGGTGGCCGCACTGCCACAGCCACCAAACTTAATAACAATAATGGCAGTGGCGGCATGAATTGCATCCCTCTGGCCAGAAACACACCGAAGAAAGACAAATAGCATGTTTGGTATACCATTTATCTGAATTACAGAGATTCTACCCAATAATCACAGTATGAAGAATATGTGATTGACCCAAGTCAACAAGTGTATTTTTGTATAAAGTGTATAAAGTATATTTTTATTTGAATGTATATTTGAACTTGGAACTCATTAATCTTCAATGTGTCAAATGAATCATAATTAACATTAGAAACTATTTCAGCATTATGGCATGTTTGCTTTTTACTTGTAATGTATACTTTTTTCACATCTTCTGTAACCATTTTATAAAGAAACAATTTTAAACTTACACTTTTATTTAAATTTTACAGATGAAGAAGTTACCAATAAGAGCACTCCGGACAACTGAGAATTACCAGCAACTTTGAAAATGAAAGCAAATTGAGCCCTCAGAAAAGCACACAATTCTTCTCTTTCCCCAGTTGGGGAGAGACAAAGGGGAGAAAATCAAGAAGAGATTTCAAACTGGAAAAGTAGAGTATGCAGAACTCAACAATAGATTACATGAAAAGGTCAAAGGAGATTATTTTTTTCCATTCAGAAAAAGAGGGAAATATCTAGAGGTGAGTGAGGAGAAAAAAGATAATTGGATAGCCACAAAAGGTAGACAGTAATGCAAGCCTTGCCCTGTGAGGAAGAAAACAGTAGCTTGAATCAAAGCTCCATGCAACAAAAGATCACATATTTTTGATTTCTTCAAGAACATCAGTGGTGGAAAAGCTCCATAGATGTGCCTATTGTGGGAAAAGCACGCATAGCAAATCACAGATTATGAATAACAGGATCCATGCTGGAGGAAATCCATACAAATTATCCGAATGTGGGAAACGATTTAGTTAGATTATTCATGAAAGGACCCACACAGGAGAGAAGCCCTATAGCTGCTCCCAATGCAGTATTCCAATCTGGTGGTACAGTAGAAGATGCCCACAGGAAAGAAATCGTATGACTGTACTGATTGTGGGAAAAGTTTCGTTGCAAATTCCCACCTGGTGATACACCAGAGGACTCACACAGGAGAGAAACCCTTTGAATGTCCTGATTGTGGGAAAAGTTTCAGTCAGAACTCCAATTTAGTTCAACACCAGAGGACTCATACAGGAGAGAAACCCTTTGAATGTCCTGATTGTGGGAAAAGTTTCATTGCAAATTCCCACCTGTTGGATCACCAGAGGACTCACACAGGAGAAAAACCCTTTGAATGTCCTGATTGTGGGAAAGGTTTCAGTCAGAATTCAAGCCTGCTGATTCATCAGAGGACTCACACAGGAGAGAAACCCTTTGAATGTTCTGATTGTGGCAAACGTTTCAGTTTGAATTCCAATCTGGTTCAACACCAGAGGACTCACACAGGAGAGAAACCCTTTGAATGTTCTGATTGTGGCAAACATTTCAGTTTGAATTCCCATTTGGTTCAACACCAGAGGACTCACACAGGAGAGAAACCCTTTGAATGTCCTGATTGTGGAAAAAGTTTCAGTCAGAACTCCAATTTAGTTCAACACCAGAGGACTCACACAGGAGAGAAACCCTTTGAATGTCCTGTTTGTGGGAAACGATTCAGTCAGAATTCCAATTTGCTTAAACACCAGAGAACTCACACAGGGGAGAAACCCTTTGAACGTCTGGTTTGTGGGAAAAAATTGTGAGAATTCCAAACTGGTGAAACACCAGAGGACTCACACGAGAGAAACAATATGAATGTCCAGATTGGATGATACCCTTCTAGAGTAGCTAATATGTGGTGTGAACGACCTGCAGTTGCAACGCCACCTGTTAGCGCAGACTGAGCTCAATCTCCAGACCACATTTGATTAAACCCGTGCCTCTGAGATGTCTAATAATAAGCTGAAATACAAAAGTCCCATTTTGGGGCTGTTCCTGCCGGCCAAACCACAGCAGTTAATCACAAAGATAACAGCGACCTGGATGAGACCTCCAATGATGATGGTGATGTTAGCCGCCTCAGGACATTAATCGGAATAAAATGGACATCAGAAAAAAAATTCCCTCAGACTCCATGCAGTGGAGGGCAACCTGCAAGTTCAAAACCGCCATCTGGCATCGGTGTGGCAAGAAAAGTCACTTGGCCAAGGTCTGCTGTGCCCCTCTGCCTGCTGCCGACCAGCAAAACCATTGGGATAAGCCACCCAAGCGTTCCTACATCAGACGACCACACAACAGATCACAAATATCAAGGCAAGACTGTTTTGCAATCTCCCGCGACCCTTGCCGCTGAGGAAGCTGTTAGCCATGCCACTACTGGGTCCCCCAACAACAAGCTTTACCTCATCGTCAAAATAGAGGGTGCCCTGTGCAAGATGGAGGTAGACACCGGCTCTTCAAAATCAATCATTTTCTGGTGCACCCTCAAAAGGTTGGTGCTCAACATTTCTAAAAAACGCTTACATCACTGCAACATCAGACTTCAGGACTATCAAGGAAACTCTATCCCAGTTTTGGGAAGGGGCTCTTTTCAAGTTGAAAGCTCCAACTTCACCGGCCCACTGCAGCTTGTCATCGTGGATGGCGCCCTACCTAGACTATTAGGGTTAGATTGGTTCCAGGCTTTGGGACTCAGCATATCTGGCATCCATTCAACCTCTTCAGATGACTTCGCAGAGTTAACCAAGGAATTCACAGACGTTTTCAATGGCACCTTGGGTAAATATAAGGGGAGTCCCATTTCTTTCCATTTGGACACATGGGTTGCCCCTGTTCACCTGAAACCTAGAATGGTGCCCTTTGCGTTCTGTCCAAAAGTGGACGAGGAGCTTGATAAATTAATAGCTCAAGGCATCCTAGAACCATTGGAGAGCTTTTAAATGCCGCCACCTCCAATTTGGAGTGAGCGTGGCCCTTGGCATATTTCAGAACCTAATGGAGCGACTGCTCCAGGGCATTCCAGGTGTCATGCCCTATTTCGATGACATCCTGAACTCCGCTAGGAACCAGACACATACTGGAGGAAAGCCATAAAAATTATCCAAATGTGGAAAAAATTTTAGTTAGATTACCTCCCTTGTGGTTCATGAAAGGACCCACACAGGAGAGAAGCTCTGTAGCTGCTCCCAATGAAGTAAACGCTTTTGCAAGTATGGCAACTTGGTGATATATCAGAGGACTCACAGGTGGGGAAAACGCTTTGAATGTTCTGATTGTCGGAAAACTTTCAGTCAGAATTCCAACCTGATGTGACACTAGAGGATGCACACAGGAAAGAAATCATATTACTGTCCTGATTGTGGGAAACGTTTCCTTGCAAATTCCCACCTGTTGATACAACAGAGGACTCACCCAGGGGAGAAACCCTTTGAATGTCCTGATTGTGGGAAAGGTTTCATTCACCATTTTAACCTGATGAGACACCAGAGGATACATACAGGAGAGAAACCATACAAATTACCTTTTAAGTAATGTAGCTTTACACACAGAATAGAATAGAATAGAATTTTTATTGGCCAAGTGGGATTGGACACACAAGGAATTTGTCTTGATTTGTCTTGAGCTCCCAGTGAAAAGGCTGCAAATTAAGTTCTGGCAAGCAGTCTTTGTTGCATGAAACACAATGAGCAAAATCACCAGAAAAGGACTGTTGTCTCCTACAACAACCAGTCTCCTTTCTTTCTATTTATTCCCAGGGAGGAGCCATTCAGCATTTGCTTCCTGAGTGGACTCCTTGTCCTCCTTTTTCACCTCTCCTAAGTGCTCTGTGCATACCTGCATCTGGAACAGGCCTCCCCTGGCAGCTGGGGGGCCACAACAAGGAGCCACAGGAAATCGTTTATAGAGGCAGAATATTATATTTCATATTATATTTCCAAAAGGAGAAATGGAGAAACATGCTTTTAAAGAAAGAAAGCAGTCTTTCTTAATAGCCCCCAGCAGATATTTTGTGTTCATTAAGAAAGAGTGGGCTAGCCTATTCACAAGTAAAAGACCTTCATCTCCAATGATAGGATTAACATTTACATTCTGTACCACCCAAATTCTTCCCCCACCCCAAGTTTTTTATTTTTTATTTTTTTACAAACATATTTTTATGTGAACAGTGTGACACCGGAGTGTCTTACATTCTGGTACAAATAAAACAATATTCTTCATATTTAATACAATTGACAATCTTACATAGTTTTAGTAATAATACACCTATTTTGTTCAATTATAATCTTTCATTATTTGATTATTCGATATTTCAGTATGTTATTTTTATGCCAACCTCTATATACTAAATGTCACTCCTTTTACTACAAATAAAATATTAATAATCATATTTGTTGTATTTAAGACTTATATAGTTCTAATAGTAATACACACATTTATATTAAATTATAATCTTCCGTTGTTTATCCCCTCTCTAATTTTTAGTTATGTCACTGTTATATTTAAAAATATTCCCTTTCTAATCACATTTTACTACAAATTATATAATATTTATCATATTTACGTTTGACGTTACATAATTCTAATAATACACGTTTTTGTTAAATTCTAATCTTTCCTTATTAAGTTGTTCAATATTTTAGTATGTTGTTTTTATGCTGATCTAATTCTGAATATCATTCCTTTTACTACAAATAGAATGTTGGTAATCATATTTGTTACATTTAACAAATTTATATAGTTCTATTAATAATATATATATTTAGGTTAAGTTATAATCTTCCATTGTTTGATTCTTCAATATTTCAATATGTTATTTTTATACCCATCACCATATTATTCAAACATATTCAAGATTAACCGTCATGTTATTACCACACTTAGATCTCCAAGAGCCAAGTCTTTCCAGGATTTTGGGAATATGTTGTACCTTCCTTTGGCAGCAGGTGGCAATCTTAAATCAGATTTCAATATTAACCATTTTTATCCAATTTTACTGGAATACTCCAAAATATAAATATGGTTAGCTTTTCATGTAAATAACTCCAGCATTTTAAAATGCCTATCCAAAACCAATTTGAAAATCCAACTTTCTGTATTTTTAGCAAATTTTCTGTTTTCTTACCTTTGATTCTTTTTCCTTCCATTTTAAAGTTTTACTCAAGGTGTTAAGTTGCAGCCATTTTAAAAATAATTATGAGTCTCTCTTTTCCTGGATATTCTTTTGGAGTTACACATTAAATAAAAAGGATTCTTCTCACCCAGTTCCATATAGTGTTCACCAATTCCGCTCCAATTAGGATTAGAGGGCTAATCCTACCTTTGTTGGATTTTGGGTGAGGGCATTTGCTTATGAATAGACCTAGCTATCTCTTAAGTGCAGACATCTGCTGTGGGCTATTGAGGAGGGTGGGGGCTATTAAGAGTGAGTCTGTTTCCTGCCTAAAAAAACATGTTTCTCCATTTCTCATCCAGGGGAATATATCACAGGTGTTCCTTTCCAGGCAAATCAAACTCGGAAACAAGGTTACTTGCTGCAGGTTTTAATGCGGCTGCAGTCCGGCAGGACTGAGTTTGACAGATACAAAGTCAGCGCTGGGAGCTACTGCCAGCGTTGTAACTAGCTCTGAATTAACATAGGCATGCCCACGGCCCAGTCCACCCCCATAGCCAGCATCCGGCTGTGTTTATTCCTCCTCCTGGGTCTCCCTGGCTACCATGGCGCAGGCGCAGCCATTAGGAACCACAGAAGCTACAAAACGGCGTTCACAGTCCTCCGCCCTTCCACTGTGCCACTATCAGCACCACTCAGCTGATGGAAAAGGGCCCGCTGGCCAAAGGAGCAAGAAGCCGTTGGGAGCATCTGGGACATCAGGTGCTGAAGCCACGCCACTCCCGCAGCCGTCACGCCGCCCCGGCAGCCATTCCCCCATACCCCCCAGGTATGGCAAGCCAGGGCTTGACAACATAATATTCTGCCTTTTTAATATTTCCTAAAATATTTCATTCTTCTAGGAGAGGGGTGGGTGCTAACTTCTGTAAGAAGAAATATCCTTCTGGGTTCAGCTCCAAGTGGGGAAAGACACTGGAAACATGGAGACTGCTTGGAAAGATGGTTTAATGGTGGACAGGATCACATGGTTGAGTTCCTGAACAGAAAAGGGGCGACATACAGCGAGTCCCTGGGTTTTTATGCTCTCTCTGGCTTTGAACTTCCTGGGGCCCTGAAAGTGTACCTTGATTGGTTTTATTTATTTATTTATTTTTATTTTATCTCGAATTTATATACCGCACCTTCTCCCGAGGGACTCAGGGTGGTGTACAGCCAGATAAAAACATAGAATATAAACTTTAAAAAACAATTAAAAGGATATTAATTTGGCCCCAATTTAAGATAACAAACCAATTAAAAATTAAAAAAATATTAAAAAATATGTTAAGCCAGCCCGGCTTGCTGAAAAAAGGAAGTTTTAAGGGCACGGCAGAAGGCACCGAGGTCTTGGATCCTCCTTATCTCAGGGGGCAGCTGATTCCAGAGGGTAAGTGCCCCACAGAGAAGGCCCTCCCCCTGGGGATCGCCAGCCTACATTGTTTGGCTAATGTCACCCCGAGGAGGCCCTCTCTGTGGGAGTGCACAGGTCGGTGGGAGGTCGTCGGTAGCAGCAGGCGGTCTTGAAGAAAACTAGGTCCTATTCCATGGTTGTCAGACTTCCAGGGGGTGGGGGTCTTAGCTAGCCTTGCTGGCTGATGTAATCTTCCCAGGTGCCATGTGGTGAGTTTCTGTCCCTAGATGGGTCCTATTGTGTTGCATTGACAAAGATTGAGTTTCTGCCTCTGGCCCAGTGGTGGGATTCAATTTCTTTAACAACCGGTTCTATCGGCATGGCTTAGTTGGGGGTGTGGCTTGGTGTTAATGTGACAGGGCGGGCGTGGCTAGCTGGTCATGTGAATAAAATTTGTTTATTAAATATTGTTAAAGAATAAAAGAGAACAAATATGAATAAATAGCAATAATTAGAAACACACATACAAACATACAATGTATTTTCTTTGAACAGAGTATTTGGCCAGTTCACAAATTTAAATAGTGTTTAGTCATTTCAATTAAATTTACAATTTTTATATTTCCTTTTTGCCATATTTATTCCTCATCTATTTTTTTAAAAAAACAATATTACCCTTCATCCTCATCTCTAATCTTAATCAAATTCAATTTTTCCCTTCTATTCTATATTATACCCCTTCCCATTGTCATCTATTTTTATACCCATCCTCACATTGGTTAATTATGTAATATTACAGTTGTTTAATACAAATTCAATATTTTAATATAAATCAATTAGTTATATAACTATCTTTTTTTGTATATTAATCAATATGAACATGAATATTCCAATTATTTCCATGCAATCCAATTTCTTACAAATCCATTAATTATATTTACCAATAATAATAAACCAAATAATTTCCCCCATATATTCCTCCAAACCACAACTTAACCATTTCTGCTTTCAACACAATATCCAATTAATAGTATCTCAATTATTACAATTCCCTAGTTAAGTAGAGCTTTTTTTGTGTGTGTTTTAAAATCTTGAACTCTCCTCTCTTGCCCTAAATTTTCCATTGTTTGCAGTTTTGCACCTACCTTTTTTGGTGAGGAAAAAGAAAAAGAAATCTCTCTCTGCCTCATTTTGTCACCTTGCAGCAAAGACCCTGCTTTACTTTCAGTTTTGCTTTTTCAGCATAGCTAGGGGGGGAAAAATCTGCTCCAGCACTCTTTGCAGATAGCAACAGAGCCCTGGCAAATCAGCTGAGAGCAAATCAGCTGAGAGTCGGGAGGCTGATCTAATCAACTTGTGCTAATTAACTGATGCTGAAGCTGAAGGGGCTGTTTTTTCTTGCTGTTTGCTTGCAAGGAGGTAATTGCTGCGAGGCACAGGACAAAGGGTGGGGGGCCACCCTCCTTGCTACTTAGCCCCCCCTGCCGCCCCCTTGCCTCTTACCGCCCCCTAAGGCATTCCACCGCCCCCCAGGGGGCGGTACCACCCCCTTTGGCAACCACTGACTTAACTACTTAACAACCGGTTCTACCAAAGTAGAATCCCACCACTGGGTCTACCCATTTATTTTTGCAGGCGTTGGTCTACTCATTTGTTTTCTTTTAACACTGATCAGCTGTAGGGCGGCCCTTTGAAGCTTCGCGGCAGCTGCGAGGCCAATAGAATTATAAAAAACACTGAACCGTTTGTTCAATTGGTGGCTCGCCCACCCCTCGCCCAGTGGTGCAGAGGGGCGGGGCAAGGGGCGGGACAAACCAGCAATTTAACAAAGGGTTCGGCCAAACCGCCTAGAACCAGCAGAATCCCACCACTCCTCTGGCCCATTGACAAAAGGTGGGAGTTGCTTTGTCTTTAAAACATGCTTCTCCATTTCTCATCCAGGGAAACATAATATTCTGCCTTTTTAATATTTCCCAAAATATTTCATTCCCCTAGGAAAGGGGTGGGTACTAACTTCCTACACTTCCTACACCTATAAACATCCATCCACTCATTCAGCCAGTCTATCAGCTGGCCTGGAACCACAGGCTGGTTCTGCTCATCGTAAACAGCCTCCATTTTATTCCCTGCTTGGAACTGGACCTGGATTTTTCTTCTAACAGGGTGTAGAGCAGTTTTGATCTTCACTGAGAGTCACACCAAAAAAAGATCAGGAATTTCTAGATCAGCTTTTTACAAAGTAGCATCCTCCAAGGGTTTTGCCCAAGGGGTCTGCCTCTGAAAAATCGAGGTGGAAATGTAGCTCCTCTGGAAATTGAGGAGGTTGCTCAGAGCAATTCTTTAGGGTGTGCAAGAATGGAGATAAAAAGATATGTAGGAAGTTAGCACCCACCCCTCTCCTAGAAGACTGAAATATTTCAGGAAATATTTAAAAAGCAGAATATTATATTTCCCTGAATGAGAAATGGAGAAACATGTTTTTAAGCAGGAAATGGACTCACTATTAATAGCTCCTATTATCCTCAATAGCCCAAAGCAGAGGTCCTCACTTAAGAGATAAAGAGATTGCTAGGTCTATTCATAGGCAAATGCTCTCACCCAAGATCCAGCAAAGGTAGGATTAGCCCTCTACCCATCTAGCAACAGAACTCTCACATGGCAGCTGGGAAGATTACATCACACAGCAAGGCTCAACCAAGCATGGGACTCAGGACAGCCTACAGCTCCTGAGAGTAGGAAGAGAAGGACCAGAGGGAGACATCAGAAAGGGATCCAACCTAGAATCAGGGAGAAACTTCCTGTCAGTCAGAACAATTGATCAGTGGAATGGTTTGGCACCAGAAGTTGTGGATCCCTCATCACCCGTGTTTTTTTAGAGGGGACTGGAGAGCCATTTGTCCGGAACAGTATAGGGTCCCTGCATGGAGAATTGGTCCCTTCCAACTCTTATTCTGTAATTCTTTAATAACTTTATGAACGTTTAAGGCTCAGCCTGTAGCTAATCTTCCCAAGTTAAGTAGGGTCACGTTTCACTATTTCACTCGCATCGGCTGCCAGGAGTGGAAACTGACTTGATGGCGTGGAATCGATGAAAACGTCTTGCAAACGCCTTCATAGGTAGAGACGGGGCGAGCCTGTTTTACCGCCTCCTATCGGGAGATGGCGGTCAGACGGGCAAGATCGGCGCCTAGGAAGCCGTCGCTACAGAGGCATCTGGGGCTGAGCCTGAAGGAGTTAAAACCATCAAGTACTGCATTGCGAGAAGGGAGGGGAGGGAAGGGCTGGATCTACCGGATCGCTCACGGGAGGAAGGTGGTGCGCCGAGTGGCTTCTCTGCTCTTCCAAGAGCCGAAGCAGCAGCTGGTGGGTGAGTGGAGGGCATGTCGGAGGAGAGGCTGGGAGCAGGAAAGGCTGCTTGATTTCCTCCGCTGCGTGGAAGCAGAGAAGCAACCGGAACATAGAATAGAATATAGAAAAACAGAGTTGGATGGGACCTTGCGATCATGACTAGATCTACCCAATTCCTACAACTGTTCTTCATATGTTTTCGCCTCAAGCCCCCAGTCATGTTTGTTGCTCTTTCATTTCTTCTTTAGGCATCATTTTATCAATTAAAGCCCCCACATCTCTAAAATTAGCACGGAAGGTTTGACTGTAACCATTTTGGGTTTTGGGACAGTTTTCAGGCAGAAAACACATGGATTTTCCACATATATACATACTTGTAGGAGTGTCTATTTGTACTTCTCTCTGTATGCATCTATCTAAATTGTATAATCCATTCCCAGGACTTCTAGATATATTTCATAATAACCCTTTGCAGTGTTAAGAATTTGTTTTTAACCAAATATTTTATTAATTCATCAAAATGTAAAATACGGAAGTACAAAGAAGAAAGAAAAATAATGGAAAAATGGAGGAAGAGAGGAAAGTGTAGGGGAAAGGGGAAAGGAAAAAGAAAAGCATTGTCTTTGACTCTTTTGGTGCAGTGGAATAATAATATAAAACTTCAACTGTTTACTTTTATCTGATAATATGAACTAGCTACTTGTATAACAACAAACGTATTTAATCAACAAAACCCAAAATCAAACTTTCATTTTTTTCTATCTCAGGAACAAAGTCCAAAAGTGGTTTCCATGTAGAAACAAAATTAATCCTGTTCTTTTCTTTAATCAAAGCAGTCAATTTAACCATCTCTGCTAACCATCAGATTTTGCAGCCATTCATCCATTGTGGGAATGAAAATATCCTTCCATTTTTGTGCATATAGCATTCTTGATGCCAACAACACATATAACATCAAAGTTTCATTTTTTTCAATTTCTTTATCTACTAAAAGAAAACTTTCTGGTTTTATCATTATATTCTCTATAAGAATCTTCTGTATTGAGATGTGAATCTTAATACAATATTTCTTTGTCACATGTCCACCATAAATGATAACATCTCTTATTTACATTTCCAACATTCAAGGTGCCTTATACATTCTTGAGAATTTCTTCAATGGTAGATACCAACATCATAAAACCATTTGGTATACAGCTTCCTGCCTGAGCAGGAGGTAGGACTAGAAGACCTCCAAGGTCCCTTCCAACTCTGTAATTCTGTTACATTCTTCCAGTGTTCAAGCATTATATTAAATCCAAAGTTCTTTGCCCACTGAATCTTACAATGCTTTCCATACTCATTCTGCAAGTTAAGTGTCAGGGTTCCAAGTAACACCCTCAACTAATGAAGATTCCAAGGCAGGCAATTCCTCAAAGTTCCAATTTATCGAAGATGTCATATTGGCACATCTGGGAAAAACCAAATCTGAACACTTCTGGTTTTCGCCACCCAAAATTAAGTCATAATTCCATCCCCTGCACCCACATGTCCATCACACGATCCAATCACTCCACCTTTCCAACTGAAGACATCCCCCCAGTCACGCCTATCCAGGTGGAGGCTGAACGTACTTGTCTCCCAGAGAACAGAATGTTGTTATGGCTATCTATCCCAACCAGCACACAATCCCCCACTCCTGATTTCCAGGCACTAAATATGGCAGCTTTTAAAATCCAAAAGAAAGAGTTTCAGTTATAACATTTAAAGTGTGAAAGAGAAATATTCATTGGAAACCTTCAGTCTCAAAAGACACTGGTATTGTGCTCTGGAAAGAGGTCCTAAAACAGCATCTGGTGTTACTAAAAGGGCCAGTTCAAGAGTGGCAATCCCTTCCACACTGAGAGCAGATACTGTACATTCTGTCCCCTGCCCAGCCTCCAGATTTTGCTGGTTCCGGGACTGCCTCTTTGCCTCAGCCTGCCAAACAAGTGTCTCTTCGAATTGAAGAAGGCCATGCTGTGTCTTTAGCCTCCAAGCTGAATGATCAGAGGTCAAGGTTTCCCAGTCATTAATGCTCATTCTCAAAGCCTTTAGATCCCTCTTGCAGATATCCTTATATCGCAGCTGTGGTCTCCCTCTAAGGCTCCCTCTAAGACTCTCTCTCTAAGGCTCCCTCTAAGACTCCCTCTGTGGTCTCCCTCTAATCCTGCACTAATTCTCCATACAGGAGATCTTTCGGAATCCGACCATCAGCCATTCTCACAACATGTCCAAGCCAGCGTAGACGTCGCTGTTTCAATAGTGTATACATGCTAGAAATTCCAGGACATTCCAAGACTGTGCTATTTGGAACTTTGTCATGCCAGGTAATGCGAAAGATACGTCGGAGACAGCGCATATGAAAGGTGTTCAACTTTCTCCTGCCGTGCATAGAGGGTCCAAGACTCACTACAGTACAGGTGTGTGCTCAGGACACAGGCTCTATAGACCTGGATCTTTGTATGTTCCTTATTAAGCCATACTCTCTTTGTAAGTCTGGAGAACGTGGTAGCCGCTTTACCAATACATTTATTCAGCTCAGTATCTAAAGAGAGAGTATCGGATATAGTTGAACCGAGGTACACAAAGTCATGAACGACCTCCAGTTCTGATGCAGAGATTGTAATACAGGGAGATAAATCCACGTCCTGACCCAAGACTTGTGTATTTTTCAGTCTGATTGTTAGCCCAAAGTCTTGGCAGGCTAAAACCTTGCTATCCTATCCTATCCATCTGCAGTCTGCTCAGCTCCGTGTCTATGACATCTGACTTAGTAAGTCATCTATTTCTTGTAAATCGTCTGAAAGACCGGGGGTCATTGTCCGAACATTCTAAGTGCCCAACTTCAGGGCTAAAGTTTCCTTATGTTTGTTGCATGGTGCAAAGTTATCAATCTGCTTGTTGGCTTTGACCTTAAATCCCATGCACCCTGTGAGGTTGGCAGACTGTGGTGGGGCAGCACCTTACTGGCTGGGGGATGCCCTGCTTAAGACAGGCAGTAGGTGCCCAATGAGGTACGATGACCTCTCTGACCGTCGAAAGTGGCCCCTGGCGTCATGCTCTACGCCAATCGAGCAAAGACTTATAACCAGTAACTGCCACTTCCCGTGTTGTTTCAATGCTATATGCAAAGCTGGATTGTCCTCTTCAGTGCACAAAGCCTCAGTATATTAATATGGAGGATAAACTGTTACCCAAGCAGCAGATCCCCCCTCACCACATTGCTGGAATAGTCCAATGGAACAGCAGAGCCGATATGATTAGTTCCAGCTACATCACAGGAGTTATCAGAACGTGATTGTACACAATCACGAACTCCTTCCAAGGCTCTGGCTCCGGATTTTCCCTCGAGGTTGACTCCTGAAGCCTTTTCCAATAGTAGATATAGCCACAAGGCAGTGGAGGTTTGTAATCAAAGTTTCCCTTCTCCTAGAAGATGGTTCTGACATTTTATCTGCCATTGGGGCATAAAGCTCTCTTCTGGCATCAAAAACCATTGACTACCTTCTCCTGTAACCCTGGAAAGGAGCCCTTACGAGGTGCTACCAGCCAGGCTAGCTGGATCAAGTGTTTTTTTAATGGAGATATTATTCCTCCAGCACTCCTCATCTCAATAGGTAAGGAATTTTTAATACGTTTTCTCGAGCAGGAGCCGAAGAGTTTCTGGTGTTATTTTCTGTGGCGGTGTTGTTGCTGCCACCGCCATCGGCAGTATATATGAAGGATTTGGATCCAAAACAGTGGATTTGTTTTGTATTGTATTTTGTTGTGTGATTGTATCTTCTCTTTTATGTTCTTTTTGTCCTGCTTCATCATCATCATATTCATACAAGCTTTCGGTGGCTGGGATGTTCATGAAACCTGTCGAGCATCTTTTCTCCCTCAGCTTACTTTTCTTGATCTGTCCTTTTCCTTTCCAGGCACTGGGGCCAGAGGAGCCTTTGCCCTTGGGAGCCACTTCTCCTCCTCAGGGGAAGTTGGCGCCACGCTGGTTCTGCTCCCCGGGGGCTCCACCTCCTGCTCTGGTTCTGGCTGTCAGCTGAGGCTCCTTTGGGGTGTTTCTGGCCAGAGGAATGTAATTCCACAGCCGCAACCAGACAACTTACCTGGGGAAACCACAGCCTCTGTAGCATTCTTACTAGGCAACATCAGAGGAGGGTTGTGTGGAGTCGTCCCCACCCTGCTCGGTGACTCTCCTTTGGTTGGCCAGCAACTTTTGCCAGTCCATTTGATTAGTAAAACTCGGAAGGTCAACAGCCACGTCGGGGCTCGTTGGGAAGGCGCCAAGGAATCGGCAGCTCCCCTGACACATGGCCACCGGCGGCTATCGGGCCAGCGGTGCTGCCACAACCCATTTCTTGGGAGAGTGGAAGGCTAAGTTAGAGAAGATGCGGGCCAAACAAGCACTGCTGGTCACGGTGAGTGATGGCAAAGCAGCCACCAGTGGCAGTGGTGGCCGCACTGCCACAGCCACCGCACTTAATAACAATAATGGCAGCGGTGGCATGAATTGCATCCCTCTGGCCAGAAACACACCGAAGAAAGACAAATAGCATGTTTGGTAAACCATTTATCTGAATTACAGAGATTCTACCCAATAATCGCAGTATGAAGAATTTGTGATTGATCCAAGTTAACAAGTGTATTTATATTTGAATATATATTTGAACTTGGAACTCATTAATCTTCAATGTGTCAAATGAATCATAATTAACATTAGAAACTATTTCAGCGTTGTGGCCTGTTTGCTTTATAAATTTTATAAAGAAACAATTTTAAACTTACACTTTTATTTAAATTTTACAGATGAAGAAAATACCAATAAGAGCACTCCGGACAACTGAGAATTACCAGCAACTTTGAAAATGAAAGCAAATTGAGCCCTCAGAAAAGCACACAATTCTTCCCTTTCCCCAGCTGGTGAGAGACAAAGGGGAGAAAATCAAGAAGAGATTTCAAACTGGAAAAGTAGAGTATGCAGAACTCAACAATAGATTACATGAAAAGGTCAAAGGAGATTATTTTTTTCCATTCAGAGAAAGAGGGAAATATCTAGAGGTGAGTGAGGAGAAAAAAGAAAATTGGATAGCCACAAAAGGTAGACATTAATGCAGGCCTCGCCCTATGAGGAAGAAAACAGTATCTTGAATCAAAGCTCCATGCAACAAAAGATCACACGTATTTTTGACTCCTTCAGGAACATCAGTGGTGGAAAAACTCCATAGATGTGCCTATTGTGGGAAAAGCATGCATAGCAAATCACAGATTATGCATAACAGGATCCATGCTGGAGGAAAGCCATAGAAATTATCCGAATGTGGAAACGATTTAGTTAGATTAGCTCCATTGTGGTTCATTAAAGGACCCACACAGGAGAGAAGCCCTATAGCTGCTCCCCAATGCAGTATTCCAATCTTGTGTTACAGTAGAAGATGCCCACAGGAAAGAAATCGTATAACTGTCCTGATTGTGCGAAAAGTTTCGTTGCAAATTCCCACATGGTAATACACCAGAGGATTCACACAGGAGAGAAACCTTTTGAATGTCCTGATTGTGGAAAACGTTTCAGTCAGAATTCCAATTTGGTTCAACACCAGAGGACTCATACAGGAGAGAAACCCTTTGAATGTCCTGATTGTGGGAAAAGTTTCATTGCAAATTCCCACCTGTTGGATCACCAGAGGACTCACACAGGAGAGAAACCCTTTGAATGTCCTGATTGTGGAAAAGGTTTCAGTCAGAATTCAAGCCTGGTGATTCATCAGAGGACTCACACAGGACAGAAACCCTTTGAATGTTCTGATTGTGGAAAACGTTTCAGTTGGAATTCCGATTTGGTTAAACACCAGAGAACTCACACAGGAGAAAAACCCTTTGAATGTCCTGATTGTGAAAAAAGTTTCAGTCGGAATTCAAGCCTGCTGATTCATCAGAGGACTCACACAGGAGAAAAACCCTTTGAATGTCCTGATTGTGGGAAAAGTTTCAGTTTGAATTCCAGCTTGGTTAAACATCAGAGGACTCACACAGGGGAGAAACCCTTTGAATGTCCTGATTGTGGGAAAAGTTTCAGTCAGAATTATGACCTGGTGAAACACCAGAGAACTCACACAGGAGAGAAACCCTTTGAATGTCCTGTTTGTGGAAAACTATTCCGTCAGAATTCCAGCCTGGTGAAACACCAGAGGACTCACACAGGAGAGAAACCCTTTGAATGTTCTGATTGTGGCAAACGTTTCATTTGGAATTCTGAGCTGGTGAAACACCAGAGGACTCACACAGGAGAAAAACCCTTTGAATGTCCTGATTGTGGGAAAAGTTTCAGTCAGAATTATGACTTGGTGAACCATCAGAGGACTCACACAGGAGAAAAACCCTTTGAATGTCCTGATTGTGGGGAAAGTTTCAGTTTCCATTCCAGTTTGGTTAAACACCGGAGGACTCACACATTGGATAAACCCTTTGAATGTCCTGACTGTGGAAAAGGTTTCAGTTTCAATTCCAGTTTGGTTAACCACCAGAGGACTCACACAGGAGAGAAACCCTTTGAATGTCCTGTTTGTGGGAAACGTTTCAGTCAGAATTCCAGCCTGGTGAAACACCAGAGGATTCACACAGGGGAGAAAGCCTTTCAATGTCCCGATTGTGGGAAACGTTTCAGTCAGAATTCCAGCCTGGTGGAACACCACAGGACTCACACAGGTGAGAAACCATTTGAATGTCCTGATTGTGGGAAATGTTTCAGTCGGAATTCCAGCCTAGTGATACACCAGAGGACTCACACAGGAGAGAAACCTTTTGAATGTCCTGTTTGTGGAAAACGATTCAGTCAGAATTCCAGCCTGGTGAAACACCGCAGGACTCACACAGGGGAGAAACCCTTTGAATGTCCTGTTTGTGGGAAAAAATTCAGTGAGAATTCCAAACTGGTGAAACACCAGAGGATTCACACGAGAGAAACGATATGAATGTCTAGATTGTGGAAAAAGGTTCAGTTGGAATTCTGATCTACTGATCAGTGCTGAAATTCAATTTTTTTTACTATCAGTTCTGTGGGTGTGGCTTGGTGGGCGTGGTGTGGTGTCGCTTGGTGGGCTTGGCTTGGTGGGCGTCACAGGGGAAGGATACTGCAAGGATACTGCAAAAACTTCATTCCTACCACATTGCAGGGGGAGGATATTGCAAAATCTCCATTCCTGCCCCACTCTGGGAGCAGCCAGAGGTGGTATTTGCCTGTTCTCTGAACTACTCAAAATTTCTGCTTCCGGTTCTCCAGAACCTGTCAGAACCTGCCGGATTTCACCCCTGCTACTGATACACCAGAAGACTTATACAGGAGTGGAGCCACACAAGTGTCCAGATTTTGGGAAAAGTTTCAGCCTACCTTCCAACCTCGTGAGGTTGGAATTCCAACCTACACTAGAGAACTCACACAGGAGAGAAACCCTTTGAATGTCTGGATTCTGCGAAAAGTCACCATTTCAACCATACAAATGACCTATAAGTAATGTAGGTTTACACACAGGAGAAAAAGTCAAGGAAATCCATATTAGGCAAAAGGTGATGAGTTTAGAGAAGGCTTAAATTTCATTTTTGATTTGTCATTGGAAGTGTAGATGAGAAATTGACTATTTAAGTTCCGTCCTGATTCATTTTACTGAAATATATCTCAGAAGTAGTCCTGTGATTGGAGAGAAAAAATGGTAAATATTAATTTGATAAAGGTGTACTGTCTGGTGTTTTGTGTGTGTGTGTGTTATCAAGCAATTCCCTCTCCCCAGGATCCCTCCAAGCCTTTCCCTCTCCCACAGGGTCCCTATAGGCATTTCCCTTCTCCCCAGGGTCTCCACAAGCCTTTTCCCCACCCACAGGGTTCCCAAAGGCTTTTTTCCTTTCCTGCTACATCCCCGCAGTCCTTAGGCCTGACTCCCACCCCACCAGGCCTCACAGCCTCCTCTTCTCCTTTGAAGATCTCTGAACCTCAAGTTGGTGAGGAAGGCCAGGACACGCATCCCAGGGCCGGATGGCTATGTCCTGGAAGCAGCCGTTATTTTCAGTGTGCCCGGGATTCAACCCTGGGCCATGTGATGGACTTGTGGAAGGAGCTGCCATTTTGTCACACCTCCCTCAGGGCCAAAATGGCGGCTGCTTCTGAGTCATTGTTGTGCGGGAGAGGGAGAAACTGCTCTGTTTCGCTTCCTTAACACTGTGCAAACTGCATTATGGGATTGTGGGTGCACTAAAAATCATGGCTGCCTCCAGGAGGAATATTGAGTTGAGGAGAAAAGGGATTGTGGCTTTGATGACAGGATCTAAAAGTTTTATTAGCAACTCCTGCTGTGATCTCATTTTCTTGGAGGTGTCTGCTTGTTTCCCTTTGATGGCTGGTGGGTGATAGCAGCACTCTGACATTTCTATTGTATCCCCTTTGGTGGTGGATATGAGGAACAAGTTGAACAGTGTAAAATCGTTCATTTTTAATAATGCGTTGTGTAATGTAAGGACTATCAATATCTTTTGGCAAGGAAAAAATTGGGCAGCGTCAGTGTTGCTATGAATGTCAGGGCAAGGCAAGGCACTCAGAATGGCCTCAAACTGCGAGATGTACAGTGAATAAGTTTAATAATAAAATTATAACACAAAGCCATTTTCTCAATAATTCTTCAGTGGTGAGGTCTCCACACATACATTGGGTTTCTACCACTCTACAATTGTTAATCTACATGAAATCTGTCTCTTGCATTCTGCACATCTATAACCAATGTCTTCTTCAGCTTCATTTCATTTCTTCTACCATATACAATCAACCCCTCTTTTTTAGACCCCGTTTTCTAGGCCCTGCTGCATATTGTTCTCTCTCTCTCTGACGTAATGGAGACTTCCATGCAGGCAGATTTACAGAAGCACGTGGCATTTTTTCAGATATAAATTTTCCTCCTTCAGGAATGAATTGGCGCTGTGGGTGCTCTTGGATGCAGCCCTGGCCAGCAGGAATGAAACTGGCTCCCTTGGAGTGTCTGGCCTCATGATGCTGCCATGTCCTAAATTCTTGGGCACTACAGGAAATCAGTCAAAGTTTTGGGATTGTGGGAAAGACCCTACACGCGGAAGAATGAAATATTTTGGGGAATATTAAGAGGCAGAATATATTCCCCCAGAGGAGAAATGGAGAAACAGGCTTTTAAAGAAAGAAAGCAGTCTTTCTTAATAGACCCCAGCAGATATTTTGTATTCATTAAGAAAGACTGGGCCAGCCAATTCACAAGTTAACAGACTTTCATCTCCAGCAATGGCATTAACGTTTATATTCACCACCACCCAAATTCTAAGAACAGGAGTTTGTAGAGATTCTCAGTCATCCAGTTCATGGTTGTCCCAAAGGTGCTGTTTCAGGTGGCAACTGGACTTCCTTGTTTGTTTGTTTTTTCTTTTGAAGATGTTTTGCTTCTCATCCAAGAAGCTTCTTCAGCTCTGACAGGATTCCATTCCCCACTATCCTGTCACAGATGAAGAAGCTTCTTCGATGAGAAGGGAAACATCTTCAAAAGAAAACGAAGAAGGAAGTCCAATTGCCTTCTGAAAAAGCACATTTGGGTGCTCTAAGAACAGGATATAATAGGATTAACCTACCACCATTAGAATAGCAAAACCGAGCTCACTACATTATACAATTCCAGCAGCATCACAGAAACCAATAAAGATCCATCCACTCATTCAACCAGTCGGTCAGCTGCCCTGGAACCACAGGCTGGTTCTGCTCATCAATAAACGGACCTCCTTTCTTAAACAGCCTCCATTTTATTCCCAGCTTGGAAGTGGACCTGGATTTTTCTTCTAATAGGATGTAGAGCAGTTTTGATCTCCACTGAAAGTCACACCAAAAAAAGATCAGGAATCTCTAGATCAGCTTTTTACAATGTAACACCCTCCAAGGGTTTTCCCAAGGTGCCTGCCTCGGAATAATCGAGGTGGAAATTTACGTCCTCTGGAAATTGGGAAGGTTGTTCAGAGAAATTCTTTAGGCTGTGCAAGAATGAGATAAAACGATACTACAGGTAATCCTTGACATACAACCAGAATTGAGCTGGGCTGACACAGAAAGGGGGGAGGGGGCAGCCTATTCTTCAAAGCTCCTGAGAGTAGGACGAGAAGGACCAGAGGGAGACATATCAGAAAGGGATCCAACCTAGAATCAAGGAGAAACTTCCTGTCAGTCAGAACAATTGATCAGTGGAATGGTTTGGCTCCAGAAGTTGTGGATCCCTCATCACCCGTGTTTTTTAAGAGGCGACTGGAGAGCCATTTGTCCGGAACAGTATAGGGTCCCTGCATGGAGAATTGGTCCCTTCCAACTCTTATTCTGTAATTCTTTATGAACGTTTAAGGCTCAGCCTGTAACTAATCTTCCCAAGTTAAGTAGGGTCACGTTTCACTCTTTCACTCGCATCGGCTGCCAGGAGTGGAAACTGACTTGATGGCGTGGAATCGGAGAAAACGTCTTGCAAACGCCTTCATAGGTAGAGACGGGACGAGCCTGTTTTACCGCCTCCTATCGGGAGATGGCGGTCAGACGGGCAAGATCGGCGCCTAGGAAGCCGTCGCTACAGAGGCATCTGGGGCTGAGCCTGAACGAGTTAAAACCATCAAGTACTGCATTGCGAGAAGGGAGGGGAGGGAAGGGCTGGATCTACCGGATCGCTCACGGGAGGAAGGTGGTGCGCCGAGTGGCTTCTCTGCTCTTCCAAGAGCCGAAGCAGCAGCTGGTGGGTGAGTGGAGGGCAGGTCGGAGGAGAGGCTGGGAGCAGGAAAGGCTGCTTGATTTCCTCCGCTGCGTGGAAGCAGAGAAGCAACCGGAACATAGAATAGAATATAGAAAAACAGAGTTGGATGGGACCTTGCGATCATGACTGGATCTACCCAATTCCTACAACTGTTCTTCATATGTTTTCGCCTCAAGCCCCCAGTCATGTTTGTTGCTCTTTCATTTCTTCTTTAGGCATCATTTTATCAATTAAAGCCCCCACATCTCTAAAATTAGCACGGAAGGTTTGACTGTAACCATTTTGGGTTTTGGGACAGTTTTCAGGCAGAAAACACATGGATTTTCCACATATATACATACTTGTAGGAGTGTCTATTTGTACTTCTCTCTGTATGCATCTATCTAAATTGTATAATCCATTCCCAGGACTTCTAGATATATTTCATAATAACCCTTTGCAGTGTTAAGAATTTGTTTTTAACCAAATATTTTATTAATTCATCAAAATGTAAAATACGGAAGTACAAAGAAAAAATAAAAATAATGGAAAAATGGAGGAAGAGAGGAAAGTGTAGGGGAAAGGGGAAAGGAAAAAGAAAAGCATTGTCTTTGACTCTTTTGGTGCAGTGGAATAATAATATAAAACCTCAACTGTTTACTTTTATCTGATAATATGAACTAGCTACTTGTATAACAACAAACATATTTAATCAACAAAACCCAAAATCAGACTTTCATTTTTTTCTATCTCAGGAACAAAGTCCAAAAGCTGTTTCCATATAGAAACAAAATTAATCCTGTTCTTTTCTTTAATCAAAGCAGTCAGTTTAACCATCTCTGCTAACCATCAGATTTTGCAGCCAGTCAGCCATTGTGGGAATGAAAATATCCTTCCATTTTTGTGCATATAGCATTCTTGATGCCAACAACACATATAACATCGAAGTTTTTTCAATTTCTTTATCTAAAAGAAAACTTTCTGGTTTTATCATTATTTTCTCTATAAGAATCGTCTGTATTAAGATATGAATCTTAATACAATATTTCTTTGTCACATGTCCACCATAAATGATAACATCTCTTATTTACATTTCCAACATTCAAGGTGCCTTATACATTCTTGAGAATTTCTTCAATGGTAGATACCAACATCATAAAACCATTTGGTATAGAGCTTCCTGCCTGAGCAGGAGGTAGGACTAGAAGACCTCCAAGGTCCTTTCCAACTCTGTAATTCTGTTACATTCTTCCAGTGTTCAAGCATTATATTAAATCCAAAGTTCTTTGCCCACTGAATCTTACAATGCTTTCCATACTCATTCTGCAAGTTAAGTGTCAGGGTTCCAAGTAACACCCTCAACTAATGAAGATTCCAAGGCAGGCAATTCCTCAAAGTTCCAATTTATCGAAGATGTCATATTGGCACATCTGGGAAAAACCAAATCTGAACACTTCTGGTTTTCGCCACCCAAAATTAAGTCATAATTCCATCCCCTGCACCCACATGTCCATCACACGATCCAATCACTCCACCTTCCCAACTGGAGACATCCCCCGTCAGGCCTATCCAGGTGGAGGCTGAACGTCCTTGACTCCCAGAGAAAAGAATGTTGTTATGGCTATCTATCTCAACCAGCACACAATCCCCCCTCTGATTTCCAGGCACTAAATGTGGCAGCCGTTAAAATCGAAAAGAAAAGATGGGTCCCAGGGCTGATATTCAATTTCAATAGCAGCTTATAAACCTTAGCAGTAATATTTTCAACAATTTATTTCCAAACATCCTTCTGAATCGAAATGCTCTTTAGATTTGAGGATAGGGTCACAATAATTGAACGATATTATTTGACCATAAATCCACCATCTAGCCTCGCCACCATTTCTTTTCTAAAAAAACTTCCTGGGGAGACACCCCAAAAAGGAAGGCACATCTAACAAAGTGATGATTAAAATGAACATTTGATTTAACCGTATCATACCATAAAGAGCTGTGCCATCAAAACTTTTATTCATGACTGTCAAGCTCAAGGAACCTCTTATTTTGGAGAGTCACTCACTCTTTTTGTCAGAAAACAACAGGCATGAAAGTACAATTTCAAATTTGGCAAACTCAAACGTCTTTCCTTAGTACCTTACAATAATTTATGTTTAATTTTTTATTGTTCCCTTGCCATATAAACGTAGAGATGTCCATCTGCCATATTTTCAGTTATAACACTTAAAGTATGAAAGAGAAATAGCATGTTTGGTAAAACATTTATCTGAATTACAAAGATTCTACCCAATAATTGCAGTATGAAGAATTTGTGATTGACCCAAGTCAAGAAGTGTATTTCATATTTGAACTTGGATCTCAGTAATCTGCAATGTGTCAAAAGAATCATAATTAACATTAGAAGCTATTCCAGCATTGTGGCATGTTTGCTTTTTACTTGTAATGTATACTTTTTTCACATCTTCTGCAACCATTATATAAAAAAACAATTTTAAACTTGCACTTTTATTTAAATCTTACAGATGAAGAGGATACCAATAAGAGCACTCCGAACAACTGAGAATAACCAGCAACGTTGAAAATGAAAGCAAATTGAGCCCTCAGAAAAGCACACAATTCTCTTTTCCCAGCTAGTGAGAGACAAAGGGGAGAAAATCAAGAAGAGATTTCAAACTGGAAAAAGTAGAGTATGCAGAACTCAACAGTAGATTACATGAAAATTATTTTTTTCCATTCAGAAAAAGAGGGAAATACCTAGAAGGAGGGGAAAACCCTTTGAATTTGCTGATTGTGGGGAAACTTTCAGTCAGAATTCCAACGTGGTGGTACACTAGAGGATGCACACAGGAAAGAAATCATACAACTGTCCTGATTGTGGCAAACGTTTCAGTTTGAATTCCCATTTGGTTCAACACCAGAGGACTCACACAGGAGAGAAACCCTTTGAATGTCCTGATTGTGGGAAAAGTTTCAGTCAGAAGTCCAGCTTGGTGGTACACCAGAGGACTCACACAGGAGAGAAACCCTTTGAATGTCCTGTTTGTGGGAAACGATTCAGTCGGAATTCCAGCCTGGTGAAACACCAGAGAACTCACAAAGGGGAGAAACCCTTTGAATGTCCTGATTGTGGGAAGGGTTTCAGTCAGAATTCAAGCCTGGTGATTCATCAGAGGACTCACACAGGAGAGAAACCCTTTCAATGTTCTGATTGTGGCAAAGATTTCAGTTTGAATTCCAATTTGGTTCAACACCAGAGGACTCACACAGGAGAGAAACCCTTTGAATGTTCTGATTGTGGAAAACGTTTCAGTTGGAATTCCGCTTTGGTTAAACACCAGAGAACTCACACAGGAGAAAAACCCTTTGAATGTACTGATTGTGAAAAAAGTTTCAGTCGGAATTCAAGCCTGCTGATTCATCAGAGGACTCATACAGGAGTAAAACCCTTTGAATGTCCTGATTGTGGGAAAAGTTTCAGTTTGAATTCCAGCTTGGTTAAACATCAGAGGACACACACAGGAGAGAAACCCTTTGAATGTCCTGATTGTGGGAAAAGTTTCAGTCAGAATAATGACCTGGTGAAACACCAGAGGATTCACACAGGAGAAAAACCCTTTGAATGTCCTGAGTGTGGGAAAAGTTTCAGTCGGAATTCCATCCTGGTGGAACACCAGAGGACACACACAGGAGAGAAACCATTTGAATGTCCTGATTGTGGCATATGTTTCAGTTGTAATTCCAGTTTGGTTAAACATCAGAGGATTCACACAGGGGAGAAACCCTTTGAATGTCCTGATTGTGGGAAAAGTTTCAGTCAGAATTATGACCTGGTGACACACCAGAGGACTCACACAGGAGAAAAACCCTTTGAATGTCCTGATTGTGGGAAAGGTTTCAGTCGGAATTCCATTCTGGTGAAACACCAGAGGACACACACAGGAGAGAAACCGTTTGAATGTTCTGATTGTGGCAAACGTTTCAGTTGGAATTCCAGTTTGGTTAAACATCAGAGGACTCACACAGGGGAGAAACCCTTTGAATGTCCTGTTTGTGGGAAACGATTCAGTCAGAATTACATCCTGGTGGAACACCAAAGGACACACACAGGAGAAAAACCCTTTGAATGTTCTGATTGTGGCAAACGTTTCAGTTGGAATTCCAATTTGGTTCAACACCAGAGGACTCACACAGGAGAGAAACCCTTTGAATGTCCTGATTGTGGGAAAAGTTTCAGTCAGAATTCAAGCCTGGTGATTCATCAGAGGACTCACACAGGAGAGAAACCCTTTGAATGTCCTGATTGTGGGAAAGGTTTCAGTCAGAATTCAAGCCTGGTTATTCATCAGAGGTCTCACACAGGAGTGAAACCCTTTGAATGTCCTGATTGTGGGAAAAGTTTCATTGGAAATTCCCACCTGTTGGATCACCAGAGGACTCACACAGGAGAAAAACCCTTTGAATGTCCTGATTGTGGGAAAGGTTTCAGTCAGAATTCAAGCCTGGTGATTCATCAGAGGACTCACACAGGAGAGAAACCCTTTCAATGTTCTGATTGTGGCAAACGTTTCAGTTTGAATTCCAATTTGGTTCAACACCAGAGGACTCACACAGGAGAGAAACCCTTTGAATGTTCTGATTGTGGAAAACGTTTCAGTTGGAATTCCAATTTGGTTAAACACCAGAGAACTCACAGAGGAGAAAAACCCTTTGAATGTACTGATTGTGAAAAAAGTTTCAGTCGGAATTCAAGCCTGCTGATTCATCAGAGGACTCACACAGAAGAAAAACCCTTTGAATGTCCTGATTGTGGGAAAAGTTTTAGTTTGAATTCTAGCTTGGTTAAACATCAGAGGAGTCACACAGGGGAGAAACCCTTTGAATGTCCTGAGTGTGGGAAAAGTTTCAGTCGGAATTCCATCCTTGTGAAACACCAGAGGACACACACAGGAGAGAAACCCTTTGAATGTCCTGATTGTGGGAAAAGTTTCAGTTTGAATTCTAGCTTGGTTAAACATCAGAGGAGTCACACAGGGGAGAAACCCTTTGAATGTTCTGATTGTGGCAAACATTTCAGTTTGAATTCCAATTTGGTTCAACACCAGAGGACTCACACAGGAGAGAAACCATTTGAATGTTCTGATTGTGGCAAACATTTCAGTTTGAATTCCCATTTGATTCAACACCAGAGGACTCACACAGGAGAGAAACCCTTTGAATGTCCTGATTGTGGGAAAAGTTTCATTGCAAATTTCCACCTGTTGGATCACCAGAGGACTCACACAGGAGAAAAACCCTTTGAATGTCCTGATTGTGGGAAAGGTTTCAGTCAGAATTCAAGCCTGGTGATTCATCAGAGGACTCACACAGGAGAGAAACCCTTTGAATGTTCTGGTTGTGGGAAAAGTTTCAGTCAGAATTCCAACCTGGCAAAACACCAAAGGACTCACACAGGAGAGAAACCCTTTGAATGTCCTGATTGTGGCAAACATTTCAGTTTGAATTCCCATTTGGTTCAACACCAGAGGACTCACACAGGAGAGAAACCCTTTGAATGTCCTGATTGTGGGAAAAGTTTCAGTCAGAAGTCCAGCTTGGTGGTACACCAGAGAACTCACACAGGAGAGAAACCCTTTGAATGTCCTGATTGTGGGAAACGATTCAGTCAGAATTCCAGCCTGGTGAAACACCAGAGGACTCACAAAAGGGGGAAACCCTTTGATCGTCCTGATTGTGGGAAAAGTTTCTGTCATAGGTCTAGCCTGTTGATACACCAAAGGACTCACACAGGGGAGAAACCCTTTGAATGTCTGGTTTGTGGGAAAAAATTCAGTGAGAATTCCAAACTGGTGAAACACCAGAGGACTCACACAAGAGAAACAATATGAATGTCCAGATTCTGGAAAAAGTTTCAGTTGGAATTCTGATCTACTGATACACCAGAGGAGTTATACAGGAGTGAAGCCATACGAGTGACCAGAGTGTGTGAAAAGTTTCACTTACTGTTCTGACCTGGTGAAACACCAGAGGGCTCACACAGGAGAAAAACCATATGGAGGTCCACACTGTGGAAAAAAATTCAGTCAGAATTTCAACCTGGTGTGACACGAGAGGATGCACACAGGAAAGAAATCATATTACTGTCCTGATTGTGGGAAACGTTTCATTGCAAATTCCCACCTTGTTATACACCAGAGGACTCACACAGGAGAGAAACCCTTTGAATGTCCTGATTGTGGGAAAGATTTCACTCAGAATTATACAGGAGAGAAACCATACAAATTACCTTTAAGTAATGTAGCTTTACACATAGAATATAATAGAATAGAATTTTTATTGGCCAAGTGGGATTGGACAGACAAGGAATTTGTCTTGGTACATATGCTCTCAGTGTACATAAAAGATACGTTCATCAAGAATCATAAGGTACAGCAGTTAATGATAGTCATAGGGTACAAATAAGCAATCAATTATCAGTTCCTCAGGATAATTGCAAAGCCTTGAGCTCCCAGCGAAAAGGCTGCAAATTAAGTTCTGGCAAGCAGTCTTTGTTGCATGAAACTCAATGAGCAAAATCTCCAGAAAAGGACTCCTACAACAACCACTCCCCTTTCCTTCTATTTATTCCCAGGGAGGAGCCATTCAGCATTTGCTTCCTGAGTGGACTCCTTGTCCTCCTTTGTTCACCTCTCCTAAGTGCTCTGTGCATACCTGCATCTGGAACAGGCCTCCCCTGGCAGCTGGGGGGCCACAACAAGGAGCCACAGGAAATTGTTTATAGAGGCAGAATATTATATTTCCCAAAAGGAGAAATGGAGAAACATGCTTTTAAAGAAAGAAAGCAGTCTTTCTTAATAGCCCCCAGCAGATAGTTTGTGTTCATTAAGAAAGACCTTCATCTCCAGTGATGGGATTAAAATTTACATTTTGTACCACCCAAATTCTTTTCCCCCCCCCAGGTTTTTTATTTTTTATTTTTTTACAAACATATTGTTATGTGAACAGTGTGACACCAGAGTGTCTTACATTTTGGTACAAATAAAACAATATTCTTCATATTTAATACAGTTGACAATCCTATATAGTTTTAGTAATAATACACCTATTTTGTTCAATTATATGGGTGAGATCATCCGTGGTTTTGGGGTGAAGTATCATCAGTATGCTGATGATACTCAGCTATACATCTCCACCCCGGACCACCCCAATGATGCTCTTAAAGTGATGTCCCAGTGCCTGGAGGCTGTACGGATCTGGATGGGGAGGAACAGACTCAGGCTCAACCCATCCAAGACCAAGTGGCTGTGGTTTCCGACGTTCCGATATAGTCAATTGGTGCCATCACTGACTATTGGGGATGAGTCATTGCCCCCCACGGAGAGGGTTCGCAACTTAGGCGTCCTCTTGGACTCACGGCTGTCTTTAGAAGAACACTTGACGGCTGTGGCCGGGAGGTCTTTTTATCAGGTTCGCCTGATTCGCCAGTTGCGTCCCTTTCTGGATCGGGACTCGTTAAATACGGTCACTCATGCCCTCGTCACTTCATGCCTGGACTACTGTAATGCTCTCTACATGGGGCTCCCCTTGAGGAGCTAGTCCAGAATGCGGCCGCACGGGTAGTTATGAGAGCAGCATGGCGCTCCCATGTGGCTCCCCTCCTGCGCGAGCTGCACTGGCTCCCTGTGGTCTTCCGGGTGCGCTTCAAGGTCTTAGTTACCACCTTTAGAGCGCTCCATGGCTTAGGACCGGGGTACTTACGAGACCGCCTTCTGCCACCAATAGCCTCTCACCGCCCAGTACGCTCCCATAGAGAGTGGCTTCTCAGGGTGCCGTCAGCCAAACAGTGTCGACTGGCGGCCCCCAGGGGGAGAGCCTTTTCTGTGGGGGCACCTGCCCTTTGGAACGAGCTCCCCCCAGAGATACAGAAGATTCCGGACCTGCGCACTTTCCGCCGTGCCCTCAAAACATTCCTGTTTCAGCAGGCCGGCCTGACCTAACTTTCCCTTTATATTGCTTTTTTTAAATTTTATTTTAAACTGGGATATATTAAATGTATTTTTTTCGTTCGCTGTTCACCACCCTGAGTCCCTTAGGAATAGGGCGGTATATAAATTTAATAAATAAATAAATAAATAAATAATCTTTCATTATTTGATTATTCGATATTTCAGTATGTTATTTTTATGCCAATCTCCATATACTAAATGTCACTCCTTTTACTACAAATAAAATATTAATAATCATATTTGTTGTATTTAAGACTTATATAGTTCTAATAGTAATACACACATTTATATTAAATTATAATCTCATTTTTAGTTATGCCACTGTTATATTTAAATATATTCGCTTTCTAGTCACATTTTACTACAAATAAAATATCATATTTACGTTTGAGTTACATAATTCTAATAATACACATGTTTTTGTTAAATTCTAATCTTTCCTTATTAAATTGTTCAATATTTTAGTATGTTGTTTTTATGCTGATTAAATTCTGAATATCATTCCTTTTACTACAAATAGAATGTTGGGTAATCATATTTGTTACATTTAACAAATTTATATAGTTCTATTAATAATATATATATTTAGGTTAAGTTATAATCTTCCATTGTTTGATTCTTCAATATTTCAATATGTTAATTTTATACCCATCACCATATTATTCAAACATATTCAAGATTAACCGTCATTAATGTTATTACCACACTTAGATCTCCAAGAGCCAAGTCTTTCCAGGATTTTGGGAATATGTTGTATCTTCCTTTGGCAGCAGGTGGCAATCTTAAATCAGATTTCAATATTAACCATTTTTATCCAATTTTACTGGAATACTCCAAAATATAAATATGGTTAGCTTTTTATGTAAATAACTCCAGCATTTTAAAATGCCTATCCAAAACCAACGCCTGTCCAATTTGAAAATCCAACTTTCTGTATTTTTAGCAAATTTTCTGTTTTCTTACCTTTGATTCTTTTTCCTTCCATTTTAAAGTTTTACTCAAGGTGTTAAGTCACAGCCATTTTAAAAATAATTATGAGTCTCTCTTTTCCTGGATATTCTTTTGGAGTTACACATTAAATAAAAAGGATTCTTCTCACCCAGTTCCATATAGTGTTCACCAATTCCGCTCCAATTAGGATTAGAGGGTTAATCCTACCTTTCTTGGATTTTGGGTGAGGGCATTTGCTTATGAATAGACCTAGCTATCTCTTAAGTGCAGACATCTGCTGTGGGCTATTGAGGAGGGTGGGGGCTATTAAGAGTGAGTCTGTTTCCTGCCTAAAAAAACATGTTTCTCCATTTCTCATCCAGGGAAATATATCACAGGCGTTCCTTTCCAGGCAAATCAAACTCGGAAACAAGGTTACTTGCTGCAGGTTTTAATGCGGCTGCAGTCCGGCAGGACTGAGTTTGACAGATACAAAGTCAGCACTGGGAGCTACTGCCAGCGTTGGAAAAGGGATGGGGGGCGATATCTATGAGGGCTGTACCATCGGCACGGTGAATGGGAGGGGCAGATATGGCGGGAGCAGGGGACCACATCAGGTGTTGGGGGCTCGCACTTGCTGTTTGAGAGCAATTGCTTGCCCCGGTCCCCAAGGCTCCGCTCGGATACTAGGTGGCTTAGATACTCAGGAGCTGGGCCTTCGGCTGATGCTGTGCAATGCCAGGTCCGTAGTCAATAAGGCCCCCCTCATTCACGATCTTATACAAGAGGGGGGAGCGGACCTGGCGGGTATTACGGAGACCTGGTTGGGCCCGGAGGGTGGCGTCCCTCTGGTGGAAATGTGCCCACCAGGCTTCAGAGCATTCCATCAGCTGAGGGCCCAGGGGAGGGGCGGGGGGGGTGGCGGTCATTATTAACGAGGATCTGAGTCCGAGGGAGACCACTGTGCCTCAGATAGCCGGATGTGAGTCCCTCCTTGTGAGGTGGGGCCGTGGGGTTCAGATGGGCTTGTTGCTTACGTACCTGGCTCCCTGCCGCGTGGCAACAGCCCTACCTGAGCTACTCGACGTGATAGCCACGGTGGCAGTAGATACACCCAGGCTTTTAGTCATGGGTGATTTCAACTTGCCATCCGTCGGTGAAACGTCTGAGGTGGCTCAGGAGTTCATGGCTTCCATGACGGCCATGGACCTGACCCAGTTAGTTCATGGCCCTACTCACAGGGGAGGTCACACTCTGGATTTGATTTTTGTCTCTGGCCAGTGGTTGAGTGGTCTTGTTATAGGGGATATAGACGTGGAACCCTTGTCATGGACTGACCACTCACTCCTTCGCCTAGATCTTCGAACCGCGACCCCTCTCCGCAGGGAGGCGGACCCAATTAGATGGATCCGCCCCAGGCGCCTGATGGATCCTGATAGGTTCCAGACGGAGCTTGGGCCATTTCCTGAGGATCTAGCACATGACTCGGCCGAGGACCTGGTAGCCGCCTGGGATCGGGCGGCTGGTGGGGCCTTGGACCGAGTTGTGCCTTTGCGGCCTCTGACCCGATGGCGATCCCGTGCGGCTCCTTGGTTTACTGAGGACCTGAGGGAAATGAAGCGCCGGAAAAGACGCCTGGAGAGTGGTTGGAGGGCCAGTCTCGCTGAATCTGATCGAACACTGGTAAGGTCGCATATTAAGGCCTACCTAGTGGCGATAAAGACGGCAAAGTCTAACTACTTTTCCGCCTCTATTGCGTCATCAGGGAATCGTCCGGCCGCCCTGTTTAGGGTGACCCGCGCCCTGCTCCATCTGGGAGTGCGGGAGGATCCCTTAGAAGGCAGGGCGGAGGATTTCGGACAATACCTGTATGACAAAATCGCTCAGATCCGGGGGGATCTGGACTCTGACTGGGTAGATCAGGGCAGGGTGACGAGGAACAGTCTTGAGAATGTTATCTGGGAGGAGTTTGATGCTGTGACTCCCGATGATGTGGACAGGATTTTGGGGAGACTTAGTGCGGCCACATGTTTACTGGACCCGTGTCCCTCCTGGTTGGTACTGGCTTCCCGGGAGGTTACACGAGGCTGGCTCCAGGGCGTCATTAATGCTTCTTTGAGTGAGGGTCACTTCCCCGCTGCCCTGAAAGAGGCGGTGGTGAGGCCTCTCCTCAAGAAGCCGTCCCTGGATCCAGCAATATTGGCCAACTATCGTCCTGTCTCCAACCTTCGCTTCATTACGAAGGTTGTTGAGAGTGTGGTCGCGCAACAGTTTCCGCAATTCCTGGAGGAAACATCCTATCTAGATCCGTTCCAGTCGGGTTTCAGGTCTGGGCACAGCACGGAAACAGCATTGGTCGCGTTGGTGGATGATCTCTGGAGGGCTCGGGACAGGGGTTATTCCTCTGTTCTGGTCCTGTTAGATCTCTCAGCGGCTTTTGATACCATCGACCATGGTATCATGCTGCACCGGCTGGAAGAGTTGGGGGAGGGAGGCACTGTGTTGCGGTGGTTCTCCTCCTTTCTCTCCGACCGGTCGCAGTTTGTGTTGGCAGGGGGGCAGAGGTCGACCTCGAGGCCTCTCATCTGTGGAGTGCCGCAGGGATCGGTCCTCTCGCCCCTTCTGTTCAACATTTATGTGAAGCCGCTGGGCGAGATCATCCGTGGCTTTGGGGTGAGATACCACCAGTATGCTGATGACACCCAGCTGTACATCTCCACCCCAGGCCACCCCAACGATGCCCTTGAAGTGATGTCCCAGTGCCTGGAGGCTGTGCGGATCTGGATGGGGAGGAACAGGCTCAAGCTCAACCCTTCCAAGACTGAGTGGCTGTGGCTCCCGGCATCCCGATATAGTCAGTTGACTCCATCGCTGACTATTGGGGGCGAGTCTTTGGCCCCCACTGAAGGGGCTCGCAATCTGGGAGTCCTCCTGGATAGGCAGCTGTCCTTGGAGGAACATCTGACGGCTGTTACCAGGGGGACCTTTTATCAGGTTCGCCTGATTTGCCAGTTGCGGCCCTTTCTTGATCGGGATTCCTTGTGCACAGTCACTCACGCCCTCGTCACCTCTCGCCTTGACTACTGCAACGCTCTCTACATGGGGCTCCCCTTGAAGAGCACCCGGAGGCTCCAGCTGGTCCAGAATGCAGCAGCGCGGGTAGTGATGGGAGCAACATGGCGCTCCCATGTAACACCGCTCCTGCGCGAGCTGCACTGGCTCCCGGTGGTCTTCCGGGTGCGCTTCAAGGTGTTGGTTATCACCTTTAAAGCGCTCCATGGCATAGGGCCTAGCTATCTCCGAGACCGCCTGCTGCTACCAACGACCTCCCATCGACCCGTGCGCTCCCACAGAGAGGGCCTCCTCAGGGTGCCATCAGCCAAACAATGTAGGCTGGTGGCCCCCAGGGGGAGGGCCTTCTCTGTGGGGGCTCCCACCCTCTGGAATCAGTTGCCCCCGGAGATAAGGAGAATCCATGACCTCAATGCCTTCCGTCGTTCCCTGAAAACCCATCTTTTCCAGCAAGCCGGGTTGGCTTAGAAGAAATTTTTAAATTCTTTAATTAGTTTGTGATTCTTAACTTTCGGCCCAAATTTATATATATTTTTAAATGTTTTAATATTTGTATTCTATGTTTTTTATCTTGGCTGTACACCGCCCTGAGTCCTCAGGGAGAAGGGCGGTATATAAATTGGAAATTAAATTAAATTAAATTAAACTAGCTCTGAATTAACATAGGCATGCCCATGGCCCAGTCCACCCCCATAGCCAGCATCCGGCTGTGTTTATTCCTCCTCCTGGGTCTCCCTGGCTACCATGGCGCAGGCGCAGCCATTAGGAACCACAGAAGCTACAAAACGGTGTTCACAGTCCTCCGCCCTTCCACTGTGCCACTATCAGCACCACTCAGCTGATGGAAAAGGGCCCGCTGGCCGAAGGAGCAAGAAGCCGTTGGGAGCATCTGGGACATCAGGTGCTGAAGCCACGCCACTCCCGCAGCCGTCACGCCGCCCCCGGCAGCCATTCCCCCATACCCCCCAGGTATGGCAAGCCAGGGCTTGACAACATAATATTCTGCCTTTTTAATATTTCCTAAAATATTTCATTCTTCTCGGAGAGGGGTGGGTGCTAACTTCTGTAAGAAGAAATATACTTTTGGGTTCAGCTCCAAGTGGGGAAAGACTGGAAACATGGAAACTGCTTGGAAAGATGTTTTGAGTTTCTGCCTCTGGCCCATTGACAAAAGGGGGGCAGGCAGGAAGGTGGGAATTGCTTTGTCTTTAAAACATGCTTCTCCATTTCTCATCCAGGGAAACATATTCTGCCTTTTTAATATTTCCCAAAATATTTCATTCCTCTAGGAAAGGGGTGGGTGCTAACTTCCTACACTTCCTACACCTATAAACATCCATCCACTCATTCAGCCAGTCCGTCACCTGGCCTGGAACCACAGGTTGGTTCAGCTCATCAATAAACAGACTTTGTTGCTTAAACAGCCTCCATTTTATTCCCAGCTTGGAACTGGACCTGGATTTTTCTTCTAACAGGATGTAGAGCAGTTTTGATCTTCACTGAGAGTCACACCAAAAAAGGATCAGGAATCTCTAGATCAGCTTTTTACAAAGTAACACCCTCCAAGGGTTTTGCCCAAGGTGCCTGCCTTGGAATAATCGAGGTGGAAATGTAGCTCCTCTGGAAATTGAGGAGGTTGCTCAGAGCAATTCTTTAGGGTGTGCAAGAATGAAGATAAAAAGATATGTAGGAAGTTAGCACCCACCTCTCTCCTAGAAGACTGAAATATTTCAGGAAATATTAAAAAACCAGAATATTATATTTCCCTGAATGACAAATGGAGAAACATGTTTTTAAGCAGGAAATGGACTCACTATTAATAGCCCCTATCATCCTCAATAACCCAAAGCAGAGGTCCTCACTTAAGAGATAAAGAGATTGCTAGGTCTATTCATAGGCAAATGCTCTCACCCAAGATCCAACAAAGGCAGGATTAGCCCTCTACCCATCTAGCAACAGAATTCTCCACATGGCAGCTGGGAAGATTACATCACACAGCAAGGCTCAACCAAGCATGGGACTCAGGACAGCCTACAGATTGTCCCTGCATGGCCCCATGGGAGTCATGCAACCAATCAGACAAGCTCAAATTCAAAAGCTCAGAGAG
This sequence comes from Arizona elegans, assembly GCA_022577455.1. NCBI lineage: Eukaryota > Metazoa > Chordata > Lepidosauria > Squamata > Colubridae > Arizona > Arizona elegans. The sequence goes on from JAKOOJ010000012.1 coordinate 8,972,839, forward strand.
AGTATAAAACTCAGGCACTCTCAGTATCTCTTCCCTTTTTTTTCTTCACCCAACATCTTCAAGATATGTGATCCTGTCCACCATTAACCTTCTTTCCAAGCAACTTCCATGAATCCAGTGTCTTTTTCCCCACTTGGAACTGAACCCAGAAAGATATTTCTTCCAACAGATGCTGCAGGTAATCCTCGACATACAACCACAATAGAGGTGGGCTGACACAGAAAGGGGGGAGGGGGCAGCCTTTTCTTCAGAGGGAGACATATCAGAAAGGGAACCAACCTAGAATCAGGGAGAAACTTCCTGTCAGTCAGAACAATTGATCAGTGGAATGGTTTGGCTCCAGAAGTTGTGGATCCCTCATCACCCGTGTTTTTTAAGAGGCGACTGGAGAGCCATTTGTCCGGAACAGTATAGGGTTCCCTGCATGGAGAATTGGTCCCTTCCAACTCTTATTCTGTAATTCTTTATGAACGTTTAAGGCTCAGCCTGTAACTAATCTTCCCAAGTTAAGTAGGGTCACATTTCACTATTTCACTCGCATCGGCTGCCAGGAGTGGAAACTGACTTGATGGCGTGGAATCGATGAAAACGTCTTGCAAACGCCTTCATAGGTAGAGACGGGACGAGCCTGTTTTACCGCCTCCTATCAGGAGATGGCGGTCAGACGGGCAAGATCGGCGCCTAGGAAGCCGTCGCTACAGAGGCATCTGGGGCTGAGCCTGAAGGAGTTAAAACCATCAAGTACTGCATTGCGAGAAGGGAGGGGAGGGAAGGGCTGGATCTACCGGATCGCTCACGGGAGGAAGGTGGTGCGCCGAGTGGCTTCTCTGCTCTTCCAAGAGCCGAAGCAGCAGCTGGTGGGTGAGTGGAGGGCAGGTCGGAGGAGAGGCTGGGAGCAGGAAAGGCTGCTTGATTTCCTCCGCTGCGTGGAAGCAGAGAAGCAACCGGAACATAGAATAGAATATAGAAAAACAGAGTTGGATGGGACCTTGGCGGTCATGTAGTCCAACCCTCTGCTCAAGCAAGAGAACTTGGACCATTTCAGACAAATGGCCGTCCAGTATCTTCTTCAGAGCCTCCAGTGAGAAGCACCCACAACTTGGGCAGGGAAGCTCTTCCTTCCACTGGTCGCTGTCAGGAAATTTCTTCTGGTTTCTAGGATGCTTCTCTCCTTCATTGCTTTCCATCCGTTACTTCTTGCCTTGCCTTCTGGTGCTTTGGAGAAGAAGTTAATCTTCTCTTCTTTGTGGCAGAACCTCAAGTATTGGAACATGTCACCTCTAATCCTTCTCTTCACCAGACTAGACCTACCCAGTTCCTACAACTGTTCTTCACATGTTTTCACCTCAAGCCCCCAGTCATGTTGGTTGCTCTTTCATTTCTTCTCTTCAAGTGAACCTTCCTGTTCAGTATTAAGTCCAGTATAGCTGACCCTCTAATTATCTCTTCTATCTTTTGCACAACAGAGTTGTCAGGTTCCTCAAGAACCTTTAAGAAGAAACTGGACAGCCATTTATCCAGAATGGTACTGGCTCTCCCCCTGACTGAGCAGGGGATTGGTCTAGATCTAGAAGATCTCCAAGATTCCTTCCAACTCTGTTGTTCTGGTATGGACCTGCTGGGTTTTTTGGCAATAATGTCAGAAATGTCTTCCGGGGTTTTTGCTTTTATTTCCATATCTAGCCAACAAGCATTTGATTTCCTATTGGTGCCCCATCCATGTATTAATCAGGTTCAGCTGTGTTTAAGCCAGCACTTTTTAAAAAATAGCAGAGAAAAGAATATTGTTATGGCTATATATCTCAACCAGCTCACAATCCCCACTCCCGATTTCCCAGGCACTAAATGTGGCAGCCCTGAAGATCCAAAAGAAAAGATGGGCCCCAGGGCTGAAATTCAATTTCAATAGCAGTTTATAACCTTAGCATGCTTAATATGTTCAACAATTCATTTCCAATTCATTTTTCACAAAATCGTATCCATAGTCCTTTTTGCCTTTCAATTGTAAATATATAAATCAATGGCATACATCCTTCTGATTCCAACTCCCTCTTTAGATTTGAGGATAGGATCATGATAATTGAATGATATTACTTGACCATAAATCCCCCAGTCTGGCCTCGCCACCATTTCTTTTCTAAAAAAGCTTCCTGGGGAGACACCCAAAGAGGAAGGCATGTCTAACAAAATGATGATTAAAATCAATATTTGGTTTAACTTTATCATCCCATAAAGAGCTGTACCATCAAAATCTTCATTCATGCCTGTCAAGCTCAAGGAACCACTTATTTTCAAGAGTCACTCACTCATTACCAGAAAACAACAAGCATCAAAATACAATTTCAAATCTGGTCAACTCAAATCTCTCTCCTTACCACCTTGCAATAATTTATTTATTTTATTTATTTATTAATTTAATTTGTATACCGCCCTTCTTCCAGAGGGACTCAGGGCGGTGAACAGCCAAAATTAAAAAAACATACAAATACAAGAGTTAAGATAATTAAAAGAATTAAATCATTGGCTACCCAATTTAAAACCCCAAATCCATAAAATTTAAAATCCCAATTAAAAACCATTTAGGCTAGGCCGGCTTGATGAAATAAAAACGTCTTCAGGGCTTTACGGAAGGTCCGGAGGTCCGGGATCAATCGTATTCCAGGAGGCAGCTCATTCCACAGGGCAGGTGCCCCCACAGAGAAGGCTCGCCCCCTGGGGGCCGCCAGCCGACATTGCCTGATCGACGGCACCCCGAGGAGGCCCTCTCTGTGAGAGTGTATTGGCCGGTGGGAGGTTATCGGTAGTAGCAGGCGGTCTCGCAAATACCCTGGCCCTAAGCCATGGAGCGCTTTAAAGATGAGAACCAACACCTTAAAGCGCACCCGGAAGACCACCGGGAGCCAATGCAGCTCGCACAGGAGAGGTGTTGCGTGGGAGCGCCACGTCGCTCCCATAATCACCCGCGCGGCCGCATTCTGCACCAGCTGGAGCCTCCGGGTGCTCCTCAGGGGGAGCCCCATGTAGAGAGCGTTACAGTAGTCCAGGCGTGACGTAACCAAGGCATGAGTGACTGTGCACAAGGAGTCCCGATCCAGAAAGGGGCGCAACTGGCGTATCAGGCGAACCTGATAAAAAGCCCCCCTGGCCACGGCCGTCATATGCTCTTCTAAAGACAGCCGTGTGTCCAGGAGGACGCCCAAGTTGCGAGCCCCCTCTGTGGGGGTCAGTGACTCGCCCCCAATAGCCAGCGATGGCACCAGCTGGCTATACCAGGACACCGGCATCCACAGCCACTCGGTCTTGGAAGGGTTGAGCCGAAGCCTGTTCCTCCCCATCCAGACCCGCACGGCCTCCAGACACTGGGACATCACTTCGAGGGCATCATTAAATTTATGTTTAATTTTTGGTTTTTTCCCCTTGCCATATAAACTTAGAGATGTCCACCTACCATAGTTTAAATTAAATTGATTCTACCCAATACTTGCAGCATGAAGGGGGGCTTTTTATCAGGTTCACCTGATCCGCCAGTTGTGTCCCTTTCTGGATCGGGACTCCCTGCGCACAGTCACTCATGCCCTCACCACTGCGCTCCCATGTAACCCCTCTCCTGCGTGAGCTGCATTGGCTTCCAGTGGTCTTCCGGGTGCGATTCAAAGTGTTGATTAACATCTTTAAAGCGCTCCAAGGCTTAGGACCTGGGTACTTACGGGACTGCCTTCTGCTATCGACAGCCTCCCACTGGCCAGTACGCTCCCACAGGGCGGGGCTCCTCGGGGTGCTGTTAGTCAGACAATGTCGCCTGGCGACCCCCCCAGGAAGAGCCTTCTCAGTGGGGGCTCCTGTCCTCTGGAACGAGCTGCCCCCAGAGGTATGGAGGATCCCAGGCCTGCACACCTTCCACTGTGCCCTGAAGACTTTGTTCTTACAGCAAGCCGGGCTAGCCTAATTTTAACGGTTTTAAATTTTAAATTGGATTTTAATGGGATATTTTTAATTGTGGGCCAAAGTATTTAATCTGGTTTTAAATTGTTTTTAATTTTTATATTTATCTATTTGATCATGGCTGTTCACCACCCTGAGTCCTTCAGGAGAAGGGCGGTATATAAATAATAATAATAATAATAATAATAATAATAATAATAATAATGTCTTTGAAAGTACGTTTGTATCTTACTTCTACCATACCATAAAAAAGCATGCCAACCCAATTGTAAATCATGTCCTTCCAGTGTTAATAGTCTTATATTTCTTAATTCAATCCATTCTTTCAACCATGTCAATGCTGCTGCTTGATAATATAATTCCCAATTCAGGAGTCCGAATCCTCCTTGTAATCTTGTATCGTGAATCATTTTTAAACTTATTCTTGCTTTTTTGGCTTGCCATATAAATTTCCTTATTATCTTATTTAGATATTGAAAATAAATATTTTCAATTTTTATCAGTATTGTCTGAAATATCGATAAAATAGGAGCCTGGTGGCACAGCAGACTAAACTACTGTTAAAAGTAGCACTTAGCTGCCTGCAATTACTGCAAGTTCAATTCTCACCAGGCTCAAGGTTGACTCAGCCTTCCATCCTTTCAAGGTAGGTAAAATGAGGACCCGGTTTGTGGGGGCAATAAGCTGACTTTGTATAGAAATAGAACACTGCTTGGGGGGGAGGGGGCAAAAAAGCCCTACTAAGCAGGTATATACAAAAGTATGAAGTCTATTGTTTAATGCATTGTAAGCTGCCCTGAGTCTCCGGAGAAGGGTGGCATATAAAACAAACAAACAAATAAATAAATAGAAATAATAATCTTGGTAATAAATTCATCTTTATAATTGCTCTCCTTCCCATAAGTGACAATTGAAGATTCTTCCATTTATCCAAGTCTTCTTGATTAAATGTATATTTGAACTTCGATCTCAGTTATCTGCAATGTGTCAAATGAATCATAATTAACATTAGAAGCGATTTCAGTATTGTGGCATGTTTCCTTTTTACTTGTAATGTATAATTTTCACCTCTTCTGCAACCATTTTATAAAGAAACAATTTTAAACTTACACTTTTATTTAAATCTTACAGATGAAGAGAATACCAATAAGAGCACTTCGGACAACTGAGAATAACCAGAAACTTTGAAAATGAAAGCAAATTGAGCCCTCCGAAAAGCACACAATTCTTCTCTTTCCCCAGCTGTTGAGAGACAAAGGACAGAAAATCAAGAAGAGATTTCAAACTGGAAAAAGTAGAATATGCAGAACTCAACAATAGATTACATTTTCCATTGAGAAAGAGGGAAATATCTAGAGGTGAATGAGGAGGAAAAAGACAATTGGATAGCCACAAAAGGTAGACAGTAATGCAGGCATTGCCCTGTGAGGAAGAAAACAATAGTTTGAATCAAAGCTCTATGCAACAAAAGATCACACGTATTTTTGACCTCTTCAAGAACATCAGTGGTGGAAAAGCTCCATAGGTGTGCCTATTGTGGGAAAAGCTCACATAACAAATCACAGATCATGCATACTAGGATCCACACTGGAGGAAAGCCATACAAATTATCCGAATGTGAGAAACGATTTAGTAAGACCAGTTCCCTTGTGGTTCATAAAAGAACCCACACAGGAAGAACCCCTATAGCTGCTCCCAATGCAGTAAGTGTTTTTGCAAGCATGGCAACTTGGTGATACATCAGAGGACTCACAGGAGGGGAAAACTCTTTGAATGTTCTGATTGTCAGAAAACTTTCAGTTAGAATTCCAACGTGGTGATATACTAGAGGATGCACACAGGAAAGAAATCATATAAATGTCCTGATTGTGGGAAAAGTTTCATTGCAAATTCCCACCTGGTGATACACCAGAGGACTCACACAGGAGAAAAACCCTTTGAATGTCTTGATTGTGGGAAAGGTTTCAGTCAGAATTCAAGCCTGGTGATTCATCAGAGGACTCACACAGGAGAGAAACCCTTTGAATGTTCTGATTGTGGCAAACGTTTCAGTTGGAATTCCAATTTGCTTAAACACCAGAGGACTCACACAGGAGAGAAACCCTTTGAATGTCCTGATTGTGGCAAACGTTTCAGTTTGAATTCCCATTTAGTTAAACACCAGAGGACTCACACAGGAGAGAAACCCTTTGAATGTCCTGATTGTGGGAAAGGTTTCAGTCAGAATTCAAGCCTGGTGATTCATCAGAGGACTCACACAGGAGAGAAACCCTTTGAATGTTCTGATTGTAGCAAACGTTTCAGTTGGAATTCCAATTTGCTTAAACACCAGAGGATTCACACAGGAGAGAAACCCTTTGAATGTCCTGATTGTGGGAAAAGTTTCAGTCAGAATTACGACCTGGTAAACCATCAGAGGACTCACACAGGAGAAAAACCCTTTGAATGTACTGATTGTGGGAAAAGTTTCAGTTGGAACTCCAGCCTGGTAATACACCAGAGGACTCACACAGAAGAGAAACCCTTTGAATGTCCTGTTTGTGGGAAATGTTTCAATCAGAATTCCCACCTGTTGGAACACCAGAGGACTCACACAGGAGAAAAACCCTTTGAATGTTCTGATTGTGGCAAATGTTTCAGTTTGAATTCCAATTTGGTGAAACACCAGAGGACTCACACAGGGGAGAAACCCTTTGAATGTCCTGATTGTGGGAAAAGTTTCAGTTGGTTCTGCAGCCTGGTGATACACCAGAGGACTCACACAGGAGAGAAACCCTTTGAATGTACTGTTTGTGGGAAAGGTTTCAATCAGAATTCCCACCTGTTGGAGCACCAGAGGACTCACACAGGAGAGAAACGCTTTGAATGTCCAGATTGTGGGAAACGTTTCAGTCAGAATTCCAGTCTGGTGAAACACCAGAGGACTCACACAGGGGAGAAACCCTTTGAATGTCCTGATTGTGGGAAATGTTTCAGTCAGAATTCAAGCCTGGTGATACACCAGAGGACTCACACAGGGGAGAAACCCTTTGAATGTCCTGATTGTGGGAAACATTTCAGTGAGAATTCCAATTTTGTTAAACATCAGAGGACTCACACAGGAGAGAAACCTTTTGAATGTCCTGATTGTGGGAAAAGTTTCTGTCATAGGTCCAACTTGGTGGTACACCAGAGGACTCATACGAGAGAAACGATATGAATGTCCAGAGTGTGCGAAAAGTTTCATTTACTATTCTAACCTGGTGAAACGCCAGAGGACTTCCACAGGAGAGAAGCCATATGAGTGTTCAGATTGTGGCAAAATTTTCAGTCAGAATTCCAACCTTGTGAAACATCAAAGGACCCACACAGGAAACAAACCGCATGAGTGTCCAGATTGTGGGAAACTTTTCAGTCGGATTTCCAACCTGGCGATACACTAAAAAACTCACACAGGAGAGAGACCCTTTGAATGTCTGGATTGTGTGAAAAATCCCCATTTTAACAATACATATGGCCTATAAGTAATGTAGGTTTACACATAGGAGTAAAAGTCAAGGAAATCCACATTAGGCAAAAGTTGATGAGTTTAGAGAAGGCCTATTTTTGATCTGTCATTGGAAATGTAGGTGAGAAATTGACTATTTAAGTTCTGGCCTCGTTTATTTTATTGAAAGATATTTCAGAAGTAGACCTGTGATTGGAGAGAAAAAATGGAAAATATTAATTTGAAAAAGGTGTACTATCTGGGATTTTTTTTTTTGTTTGTTTGTTTGTTATCGAGCATTTCCCTCTCCACAGGATCCTTCCAAGCTTTGCCCTCTCCCACAGGGTCCCTATAGCCATTTCCCTCCCAGGACCCCCACAGGTGTTTCCTTCCCCACAGAGTCCCCACAGGCCTTTTCCCCACCCACAGGGTCCCCAAAGGCTTTTTTCCTCTCCTGCTGCGTCCCCGCAGTCCTTAGGCCTGACTCCCACCCCACCAGGCCTCATAGCCGCCTCCTCTCCTTTGCATCTAGAAGAAATATTGAGTTGAGAAAAGGGATCGTGGTTTTGATGACAGGATCTAAAAATTTTATTAGCAACTCCTGCTTTGATCTTATTTTCTTAGAAGTGCCTGGTTGTTTCCCTTTGATGGCTGCTGGGTAAAAACTGCACTCTGACATTTCTATTGTATCCCCTTGGTGGTGGCAATGTGAGGAAAAAGTCGAATGGTGGAAAATCTTTCATTTTTAATAATGCATTGTGTAATGTAAGTAGTATCAATATCTTTTGGCAAGGAAAAAGTCGGGTGGCCTCAATGTTGCTATGAATGTTAGGGCAAGGCAAGGCACTCTGAATGGCCTCAAAGATGTGCAGTGAATAAGTTTAATAATAAAATTAATAAAATTGTAACACAAAGCCCTTTTCTCAATTCTTCTTCAGTGATGGTGTTCTCCACGCATACATTGGGTTTCTAGCACTACAATTGTTAATCTACCTGTAATCTGTCTCTTTTGCATTCTGCACTTCTATAACCAATCTGTCTTCTTCAGCTTCATTTCCCTCCTCATTATAAATTTAAATTTTCAGTTTCACTAGTACCTCAATCCAGCCACTCTGCCTCTGATGTGAGCTGTAATTAGGCTTCTGCCTCTTAATTTGTTGCATTGCTATTTACCTCAGTTCTAAATTTTATGAAAGAATGACATTTCTTTATGCAGAGTTAAAAAATTAGAATGGCTAAACTGGATCTGTTTTGATTGGCCTTCTTCTCAGTTTCAGGGATGGTCTTCTCCAGCATTGCCAGTCTGAGAGGTCAAAATTAGGACATTTCAAACTGGACAACTAAGGTTTCCTTTGTAACTTTACAATCCCTAAAGCAGCCATTGGTTGTGCCAGTGGGTTTGTCATGGTTGTCCCAAAGGTACTTTTTCAGAAGGCAGTTGGACTTTCTTGTTTGTTTTTTCTTTTGAAGATGTTTCGCTTCTCATCCAAGAAGCTTCTTCAGCTTTGACAGGATTCCATTCCCCACTATCCTGTCAGAGCTGAAGAAGCTTCTTGGATGAGAAGGGAAACATCTTCAAAAGAAAACGAAGAAAAAAGCCCAGTTGCCTTCTGAAAAAGCACCTTTGGGACATCTAAAAACGATATAATAGGATTAACCCACCACCATTAGAATAGCAAAACAGCTCAGTACATTGCACAACCCAGCAGCATCTCAGAAACCTATAAAGACGCATCCATTCATTCAACCAGGCGGGTCAGCTGCCCTGGAACCACAGGCTGCTTCTGCTCATCAATAAACTGACCTCCTTTCTTAAACAGCCTCCATTTATTCCCAGCTTGGAAGTGGACCTGGATTTTTCTTCTAACAGGATGTAGAGCAGTTTTGATCTCCACTGAAGAGTCACACCAAAAAAAGATCAGGAATCTCTAGATCAGCTTTTTACAATGTAACACCCTCCAAGGGTTTTGCCCAAGGTGTCTGCCTCGGAATAATCGAGGTGGAAATCTACCTCCTCTGGAAATTGAGGAGATTGCTCAGAGCAATTCTTTAGGCTCTGCAAGAATGAAGATAAAAAGATGCTACAGGTAATCCTCGACATACAACCACAATTGAGCTGGGCTGACACAGAAAGTGGGGAGGGGGCAAAGCTCCTGAGAGTAGGAAGAGAAGGACCAGAGGGAGACATATCAGAAAGGGATCAAAGAGAAACTTCCTGTCAGTCAGAACAATTGATCAGTGGAATGGTTTGGCTCCAGAAGTTGTGGATCCTTCATCACCCGTGTTTTTTAAGAGGCGACTGGAGAGCCATTTGTCCGGAACAGTATAGGGTCCCTGCATGGAGAATTGGTCCCTTCCAACTCTTATTCTGTAATTCTTTATGAACGTTTAAGGCTCAGCCTGTAACTAATCTTCCCAAGTGAAGTAGGGTCACGTTTCACTATTTCACTCGCATCGGCTGCCAGGAGTGGAAACTGACTTGATGGCGTGGAATCGGAGAAAACGTCTTGCAAACGCCTTAACAGGTAGAGACGGGGCGAGCCTGTTTTACCGCCTCCTATCAGGAGATGGCGGTCAGATGGGCAAGATCGGCGCCTAGGAAGCCGTCGCTACAGAGGCATCTGGGGCTGAGCCTGAAGGAGTTAAAACCATCAAGTACTGCATTGCGAGAAGGGAGGGGAGGGAAGGGCTGGATCTACCGGATCGCTCACGGGAGGAAGGTGGTGCGCCGAGTGGCTTCTCTGCTCTTCCAAGAGCCGAAGCAGCAGCTGGTGGGTGAGTGGAGGGCAGGTCGGAGGAGAGGCTGGGAGCAGGAAAGGCTGCTTGATTTCCTCCGCTGCGTGGAAGCAGAGAAGCAACCGGAACATAGAATAGAATATAGAAAAACAGAGTTGGATGGGACCTTGGCGGTCATGTAGTCCAACCCTCTGCTCAAGCAAGAGAACTTGGACCATTTCAGACAAATGGCCGTCCAGTATCTTCTTCAGAGCCTCCAGTGAGAAGCACCCACAACTTGGGCAGGGAAGCCCTTCCTTACACTGGTCGCTGTCAGGAAATTTCTTCTGGTTTCTAGGATGCTTCTCTCCTTCATTGCTTTCCATCCGTTACTTCTTGCCTTGCCTTCTGGTGCTTTGGAGAAGAAGTTAATCTTCTCTTCTTTGTGGCAGAACCTCAAGTATTGGAACATGTCACCTCTAATCCTTCTCTTCACCAGACTAGATCTACCCAGTTCCTACAACTGTTCTTCACATGTTTTTTCCTCAAGCCCCCAGTCATGTTGGTTGCTCTTTCATTTCTTCTCTTCAAATGAACCTTCCTGTTTGTAAGTATTAAAGTATTAAATCCAGTATAGCTGACCCTCTAATTATCTTCTCTATTTTTTGCACAACAGAGTTGTCAGATTCCTCAAGAACCTTTAAGAAGAAACTGGACAGCCATTTATCAAAAATGGTATGGGCTCTCCCCGACTGAGCAGGGGATTGGTCTAGATGTAGAAGATCTCCAAGATCCCTTCCACCTCTGTTGTTCTGTTATGGATCTGCTGGGTTTTTTGACAATAATTTCGGAAATCCCCCGAAATCTCATCTGGGATTTTTGCTTTTTTATTTCAAATATGTAGCCCAGGGGTCGGCAACCATAAACACCATAAAGAGCCTCAAATGTCCTAACCGGAAGCCCCCGTTCAATTTTGGACCCGACCGGAAATCTAGGTCCCACATCAAATTCTCCTATCGCAGCGTCCTTTTTTCTCTGCTGACCAGAAGTCGGTTCCCCCACCATAGAGTCACTTCCTAGCGCGGCATCCTTTTTCCTCTACCTGTCCTAACTGAAAGCCCTATCAATTGTGGAGCTGATCAGCAACAAGGAGATGAAAGAGCCACATGCGGCTCCAGAGACACAGATTGCTGAGCCCTGAACTAGCCAATAAGCATTTGATTTCTTATTGGTGCCCCATCCATGTATTAATCAGGTTCAACGGTGTTTAAGCCAGCACTTTTTAAAAAATAGCTTTGAGAACCTTTGGGATGTTCAGTTGGATAGGTAGTCCTCACTTACCATTTGTTCCCTGAGCCTTCAAAGTTACAATGGCACTGTAAAGGCAAATATACATCTGGTCCACAAATTAGCGCTCATTGTAGCACTTGTTCAGTGACCTGAACAAGTCAGCAATTCCAGTGGTTATGAAGGTGGAAAAAAGGAGTTGCAACAATTTGAGTTCTGCCAACCGGTGCACATTTATGATGGTTTCAGCATCCCACACTTGGGATCCCCATTTGTAATCTTCCCAGCTAAATTCTTGTCAAGCACAATCAGTGGGGATGCCAGCAGGAAGTTGCCAGCCACAGTCGGGTAAAATTGCTTTTCAAACCCCACAGTGATTCCCTTAACAACTGCAGAGGAACAGATTTAAGTTAGCACTTTCATGTGTTATCATGCTTCCTGATCAGGCTACTTAGTGACACATATACCAGTCCCAAATGCAGTCAGTAAGTGAGGACTGCTTCAATAGGAATGTCACCAGAATGGCTGTGGACAGTATTTTCTGCCCTTACTTGGAACTGAGGACTTCCTTGGCAAAACTGGTGTTTCAAATCTTGCAGAGTCTTTAGGCATCATTTTATCAATTAAACCCCCATATCTCTTAAATTAGCACAGAAGGTTTGACTAACCATTTTGGGTTTAGGGACAGCTTTCAGGCTAAAAACACATGGATTTTCCACATATGTACATACTTGTAGATGTGTGTTTTGTACTTCTCTCTATATACATCTATCTACAATTGTATAATCCATCCCAAGAACTTCTAGATATATTTCGTAATAACCCTTTACAGTGCTAAGAATTTATTTTTACACATCATCAAAACGTAAAATACAAAAGTGCAAAGAAGAAATAAAAATAATGGAAAAATGGGAGGAAAAGAGGAAGAGAGAAAAGTTTCATTTTTTTCAATTTCTTTATCCACTAAAAAAACTTTCTGGTTTTATCTTTATATTTTCTTTAAGAATCTTCTGTATGAAGATATGAATCCTACTCCAATATTTCTTTGTCATATGTCCACCATAAATGATAAAATCTCTTATTTACATTTCCAACATTCAAGGTGCCTTTATACATTCTTGAAAATTTATTCAATGTTAGATACCAATATCATAAAACCATTTGATATAGAGCTGCCTGCCTGAGCATGGGGTTGGACTAGAAGACTTCCAAGATCCATTCCAACTCTGTAAGTCTGTTATAGTCTTCCAGTGTTCAAGCATGTTTGCTTTTTATTTGTAATATATACTTTTTTCACATCTTCTGCAACCATTTTATAAAGAAACAATTTTAAACTTACACTTTTATTTAAATCTTACAGATGAAGAGGATACCAATGAGAGCACTCTGGATAACTGAGAATGACCAGCAACTTTGAAAATGAAAGCAAACTCAGCCTTCAGAAAAACACACAATTCTTCTCTTTCCCCAGCTGGCGAGAGACAAAGGGGAGAAAATCAAGAAAGATTTCAAACAGGAAAAAGTAGAGGATTCAGAACTCAGCAATAGATTACATGAAAATGGCAAAGGAGATTACTTTTTCCATTCAGAAAAAGAGGGAAATATCTAGCGGTGAGTGGGGTGGAAAAAGACAATTGGATAGCCACAAAAGGTAGAAAGTAATGCAGGTCTCTAGACAGTAATACAGGCCTTGCCCTGTGAGGAAGAAAACAGTAGCTTGAATCAAAGCTCCATGGAACAAAAGACCACAAATTTCAAATCTTTATTGTTAGTGCACAACATATTTTGTACAATGAGATTGGTTGAACTCCCTCAGTGCACACCCCCCAACACAATACACACGTATTTTGACCTCTTCAAGAACATCAGTGGTGGAAAAACGCCACAGAAGTGCCTATAGTGGGTAAAGCACACATAGCAAATCACAGATTATGTATACATATTATGCATAGGATCTACACTGGAGGAAAGCAAATGTGGGAAACGATTTAGTTATACCAGTTCCCTTGTGTTTCATGAAAGGACCCAAAGAGGAGAGAAGGCCTATAACTGCTCCCAATGCAGTAAATGCTTTTGCAAGTATGGCAATTTGGTGATACATCAGAGGACTCACACAGGAGAGAAACCTTTTGAATGTGCTGATTGTAGGAAAACTTTCAGTCAGAATTCCAACCTGGTGGTACACTAGAGGATGCACACAGGAAAGAAATCATATAACTGTCCTGATTGTGGGAAAGGTTTCATTGCAAATTCCCACCTGGTGATACACCAGAGGACTCACACAGGAGAGAAACCCTTTGAATGTCCTGATTGTGGGAAAGGTTTCAGTCAGAATTCAAGCCTGGTGATTCATCAGAGGACTCACACAGGAGAGAAACCCTTTGAATGTTCTGATTGTGGAAAACGTTTCAGTTGGAATTCCAATTTGGTTAAACACCTGAGGACTCACACAGGAGAGAAACCCTTTGAATGTCCTGATTGTGGGAAAAGTTTCAGTCAGAATTCTGACCTGGTAAACCATCAGAGGACTCACACAGGTGAGAAACCCTTTGAATGTCTTGATTGTGGCAGAAGTTTCAGTCAGAATTCTAACCTGGCGACACACCAAAGGACTCACACAGGAGAGAAACCCTTTGAATGTCCTGATTGTGGCAAACGTTTCAGTCAGAATTCCAACCTGATGGCACACCAAAGGACTCACACAGGAGAGAAACCCTTTGAATGTCCTGATTGTGGCAAACATTTCAGTCAGAATTCCAGCCTGGTGATACACCAAAGGACTCACACAGGAGAGAAACCATACGAATGTCCGGATTGTGGGAAAGATTTTAGTAGTAGATCTAGTCTTATTAGTCATGTAGTTCTACACACAGGGGAAAAACCTTTCCGATGTCCTGTCTGTGGACGGTACTTCAGACGAAAATCATCCTTTATTGCACACAAGGTAATACATATGAGGCAAACGCTACCAGGTTTAGAGAAGGCTTGAATTCCATTTCTGATTTCCGATTGGAAGTGTAAGTGAGAATTGTGACTTGATTCGTTTTAGTCAGCATTTCCCAGGATTATAATTTTAGGTTGGGAGAAAAAAATGGAAAATATTAGTTTGATAAGGGCTAACTACCTGTCTGTGTTGAGGTTATTGGATATTTCCTTTTACAGAATTTGTGAAATTTCTCAAAATGACCTGTGGGTGGTGTTTTTTGTATAGAGATTATTGAAATCCTACATTTGGAGTTTCAGCCTTCTATATTGGTGTCCACCAGATTTGGATCCTCACAATTCGCCAGCCAGCATACAAGTAATCCTCGAGATACAACTGTAATGAGGCCTACCTCTTATGGATGCATTTAGCATTTGATTAACTAACCCCACCGACTGATCTCTCTTATGCAGCTGTTAAATGAATGTGCAAGTCACTAAATAGGACACTGGCTACCTCAGTGTTGGGGAAAACTCATGGAGGGCTAGTTCAGGCCCAGGCTTGCCCCACCCCCAGGCATCCCTAGGTCCCAACTCCCCAAGACACCTATTGCTCTGATTCCCAACTCTTGGTTCCCTCCAGGCCTTTTCCTCCCTTACAGGATCCCACCAGGCTTTTCCTTCTCCCCACAGGCCTTCTCCACAGAATACCCTTGGGCCTTTCCCCACTCCCACTGGTTCCCTGAGGACCTTAGGCCATTCCGAACAAATAGAGCACCCACAACTTCTGGAGGCAAGCCATTCCACTGATTAATTGGTTTCACTTACAAGAAATTTCTCCTTAATTCTAGGTTAGATTCCTTTTTGATAAATCTGTTAGTTCTTGTCCTGCTTTGAACAATAGGTCAACCCCTCTTTTCTCTATCAGCCCCTCAAATATTGACTGCTATTATGTCACCCGTATTCCTTCTTTCTGTTAGACTAGATATATACAGTTCCTGCAACTGTTCATCTTATGTTTTACCTTCCAATCCCCTAATCATCTTTGTTGCTCTTCTCTGCACTCTTTATAGAATCTCAACATCTTTTTCTGTATCATAGTGACCAAAAGTGGATCAGAAGTGGGTTCTAATTTTTTTTATTACCGGTTCTGTGGGCGTGGCTTATTTTGTGGGTGTGGCTTGGAGGTCATGTGACTAGGTGGGTGTGGCTAACTGGTCAGAGTCATTTCTGGAAGGTCCTCACACTTTCGACCAGTCCTCGCACTTACGACCCGACTCATTTGTTTGCTTTTAACACTGATCAGCTGTAGGACGGCCCTTTGAAGCCCCACGGCAAGAGTTTAAACAGTTTTTTTCCCTGTAGTCATCAGCTGGGACTCAGGAGGCAGCAATAGATTGGGGGTGGGACCAAATAAAAGGTAAGAATAACGTGGGGGGGTGGGAGGGTGGGGGGGGGGAACCGGTTCGGTGACGTCATATCGTCACCGCTACTGGCTCAGCCGAACCGGACCAAACCGGGAGGAACCCACCACTGAACTGGATGCAATATTCAGTGCAGTCTTGCCAGCGCAGTATAATGCAGTACTAACACTTCATGTGACCTTGATATTATCTCTCTGTCGATGCAGACTAGGACTGCATTGGCTTTTAGCTGCAGCACACTGGTAGCTGATACTTAAGTGGTTAACCATCCACTAGGAGTCCTGGATCCCTCTCACAGTTACTGTTGTTGAGCCAAGTCAAAACTAGAGCCCTATGGGGCCAAAATGTTGATCTGAATGTTCACTTTCTTTTCCCTGTATCCTACGACAAGAAACTTTTAATATGTGGGAGAATGTATGGGGAATGCCCTTGGCAGTAAACTTACTTTGCATTAAAAATGGTCCATCCAGTCGCTTGGCCTCCTTGGTTGCTGCTTCTGTGAATGGCTCTCCAATCCCCTTAAAATCCTTCCTTCAAGCCCCTTTCCTTCCTCTCAGCCCGACGCCTTGGTGCAGCCCAGCTCCCAGGGTGAAGTGTCCTGGTGTTTTCTGAAAGGTTGGGCACCAATGTTTCCATGTTCCCCTGTGGCTTCTGGGAAGACTCAGCCTCCCAGTGTGTGGAGGGGAGGAAGAGGAGAGGACTTGGGGAGATCTGACTTCAGAGGAATTGTGGCTGGAGGGGCTCCCTCCGAGGGCTTGAACCATGTTAGGAGGAGGTTAGTGGCACCTGAAAGATGGGTGACAGACCAGAGAGGCGTCCAGGTGGGCTTGGCCAATGGGCAGCCCTGTCCAGGTGGGCTTGCTTTGAGATGCAGCACCTGAATCTGCCTCTCTTACATGCCCAGATCCCCTTTCTGGTGACTGCTGCATCCCTGTTTCTCTCTGCCCATGTAAGGGAACAGCCCTATCCATGGATGTTTTCAATTTTAATTTTAGCTCTTTTACCGGTTGCATAATCTGCACTGAAAAATAAGCTTTCCACTGTGTTTACAAACATCATTACAAAGAGATCAAGAGAGTTCTTTTATTTTTTTTTAGGTTTTTTTAATTATATTTTTATTGTTAAAGAATAACAAAAAGGAAAAAAAATCAATAGTAAGGAAAGGAAAAAAAAAATTTTTCCCCCAACGTGCTATACAAACGGAAAGGAAGTCTTAGGAACTTGAAGTCTTCAATTCTTCCAGAAATCTCTTTGATAAGGTACTGGTGCCGATTCATCCAATCTCCCAAGTGCAAAGTCCACAAATGGTTGCCAAGTGTTCCAAAAAACATTTTCTTTATATATACCACTTCTAATTTTAATATCACAAGTCAATTTATCATTTAATGCAAATTTCCATGTTTCATTGTACCATTCTTCTAATTTTAAGTCAACATTTAATTTCCAATATCTAGCAATTATAATTCTCCCCATTATAACCAAAATCCTCACCAATTCTCTTTCTCCAGTTGTTAATGTTGTTTCATTCAATATTAATAATAATATGGTTTCCAGTTTCAATTTGACCCTCTTCTTAATTATTTCAAATATTTCATTTTCTATCCTAGACCAAAAAAGTTCAACCCCATTACATTTACACCACATATGAACATATGTCCCGAGTTCCACTTTACATCTCCAACACATTTTATCCACTTTATTATCCATTTGAAAAAGTCTTATTGGGGTCAAATATCACTTCCAAATAACTTTATAATTATGTTCTTTAATCCTTATTGATAATGTCCTCATTATTCTGCTAACCCAATTCATATTCCAATTTTGATCAGAAATTTCAATACCCAGTTCTTTTACCCAATTCTCTTTCATTACCCTTTGTGAATTATTATCAGAGTTAATAATTTTATAAATTTTACTAACTAATCCCTTTGGCCCAATTTCATCTTTTATTATTCGAGATGTCAAATTTTCAAATTCCGTTTCCTTTCTGCTCTCATCGTTCCTTTCTTTGCATTTCCTATTCCATTTATTCATTTGAATTCTTTCAAACCAATTAATGTTTAATTTTCCATAAATTTCCTCTTTCCTCATTTCATTTTCTATAAATTTCAACCATTCATTAATTGTTTCCACTTTCTCTTCTATTATAATCCTCTCTCTGTTACTATTTAATTTCATTGGGCAATTCTCTTTCAGTTTACCTAAATACAATGCGTCTGGTATTAATTTTTTTGCTACTCTGTCCCAATTTTTAGTCAAACTATTTAACCAATAATTGCAAATTTTAACCTTACATTTAAAATTTTCCAAAAACCATTTATAACCAAACTTCTTTATTTCCTTCATTTCCAAATTACCCCAAAGTTTAACATCTCCTTTTAAAATTTTTACTACTGTTTTTATATTAAATGCTCTATAATAGTGATTAAGAAAATGTGGTATCAGAACCAAAAACAAGGTGGTTTAGGAATTCCAAGAGATCAAGAGAGTTCTGTGATATATATTGAGAGATAAAAGATTCTCAGGTCAAGGAACAGGCCTGGGAGCTCCAATAACTGCCTGCAGAGCATTTTGGGGAAGAGAGATTGGTGTGCACAAGAGGCAGGTTGGTTGAGCTCCAAAGAGACTTGAGTTGTTGGAATAAAATGCTGCTGTTTACAATCGATCGAGCCAGTCCTGCTTCCTCTCGTTATTCCACTACATTCTCCCCTTTCCAATTTTCACTAGCACTGTTGATGTTACCTAGTTTGGGCAATGAAACATTTGCAAGAAAACCAGCAAGCTCAGTGTGACCACCAAGGACCCCTTATTTCAAACCTGAGCTACAAACATTCTCCTTTATTGGTGATTTTCCGTTTTTCTCCAAATTACATGGTTATATAAGGCAAGCAGTTTCCACAGAGCAGAAAACCTGGCAAGTAAAGGACTCAGAAGGAGAGGGGAGCAGCTGGGGAAAAGCCGTGTCTTTCCTCACCCCAAGGAGTCTTTCTGCATCTGGGGATTCTTCCCACCCCCCTTAGCCTGATCCTTCCTCCTGGTTCCCTCCCCTTCTTGCAGTGTCCTTGCCCATCTAGTGCCCCTTGTGCACCCTTCCCTGCGAGGGGAGCTCTGCAGCCCTGGCACACAGAAGTGGCTGGAGATCAGGAAGGGGAGTGGAAGAGCATGGAAACTGGGCTCCCAGCCCCTCCCCCCCCCTGCTGTCTGCCTCCTCTCTAGGCACAAAGGAAAAGCTCTCTTTTCTTTTAACCAGAGGTGGTATTCAGCAGGTTCTGACCAGTTCTGGAGAACCGGCAGCAGAAATTTTGAGTAGTTCGGAGAACCGGTAAATACCACCTCTGACTGGCCCCGCCCCCATCTATTCTCTGCCTCCCAGGAGGAAATGGGGATTTTGCAGTAACCTTCCCCCGGAGTGGGGAAGGAATGGAGATTTTGCAGTATCCTTCCCCTGGAGTGAGGTGGGAATGGAGATTTTACAGTATCGTTCCCCTGCCAAACTCACCATGCCATGCCCACTAAGCCATGCCCACAGAACCGGTAGCAAAAAAATTTGAATCCCACCACTGCTTTTAACCCCTTTACTGAAGCAGCTGTGGTGAGGGGGTGACTGGAGTGAACAATAGAAAATGCTCCAGCTGGGACCCTGCAAAAGACCATTACCCTCATCACCCCTCTAGGAATAAGGCTTTTATTCTCGGTTTTGTGCATTTCTGTAGAGATGTAGTAATCTCTTACAAATAGTGTGACTCCATCTCTTTTGTAAGGGCCTTTTCTTTTGAGGTTTGAATCTTTCCATCAGTACATTCCAGTCCTGAGTTTTATCCGACCAAATTTCAGAAATTGCAACTATATCATACTCACCCTTATGTATTAGTTCTTCCATGTTCACCCCATTTGTCCCCCAAACTTTGAGCATTTGTGCATAGGCATTTGAATCCTGAGTATTAGAGTATTAGTGAATCAGGGGTGAAATCCAGCAGGTTCTCACAGGTTCTGAAGAACCGGTAGTGGAAATTTTGAGTAGTTTGGAGAACTGGCAAATACCACCTCTGGCTGGTCCCAGAGTGGGGAGGGAATGGGGATTTTGCAGTATCCTTCCCCTGGAGTAGGGTGGAAATGGAGATTTTGCAGTATCCTTCCCCTGCTATGCCCACCAAGCCATGCCCACAGAACCAGTAGTAAAAAAAAATTGAATTTCACCACTGGAGCGAATTATGCATTTCAATGCAATTTGTTAGTCAGAAGTGATGCCACCAGACTCCTCTTGACATACCCACAGGTGGGTTTCAGCAGGTTCTGACCAATTCTGGAGAACCGGTAGCGGAAAATATGAGTGATTCGGAGAACCGGTAGTAAATATTCTGACTATCATCTATTCTCTGTCTCCCAAGTCCCAGCTGCTCAGGAGGAAATGGGGATTTTGCAGTAACCCTTCCCCTGCCATGCCCACCAGGCCATGCCACGCCCACCCAGCTGCACCCACAGAACCGGTAGTAAAAAAAATTTGAAACCCACTACTGGACATACCTTATAAAGTGAGATGTTGTATTTGCATTTAGCAAATCGCAACATCCTTTGCCAGGGTGAAGATGTCCAAACACATCTACAGGACTTTCTCGCCCATCTTCAATAGCCATGAATTCCTAATTTGCATTTAGAGGTGCAGATTAGCACATGCAACTATTTTTTTTCTTAATCTGGGTCCTTGTTTTGGGTTTTTTGGCCTTCCCTTGAGGGGGTGACAGCCTTTTAGCGGTCCCCGGTTGGAGGTGGCGCCCCAGTCGCCCCCTCCCTGCAGAGCTTCAGTGAAGGAGTTAAACGCACAGAGCTTTTGCGACTAGAGAGGAGGCAAAAAAGGGGGAAAGCGGGGATGGGAGCCAGTTTCAGGCCCCTCCTTGCCCCCCTTTCTGGTCTCCCGACGGCTTTTAAGCCAGGGCTGCGGGGATCCCCTCTCGGGGAGGGGCGCCAGGTGGGCGAGGGGGAGGGGACCAGGAGAGGGGAGGAGGGGGGGATCCCCAGGTGCGGGAAGGGAGGAGGGATTCCTTGGGGGAGGGAAGGAGAGCGAGGTGGGGGTTTCCCCAGTTGCGCCCCCTCCCCTTCCGACTCTCCGCCTTTCCTTGCAAGCTTTTCTGCTCCCGTGGGAACCTCTGCGCCGCCGCTTCTCCTCCTCCTCCTCCTCGGTTGCTGCTTCTGCAAACGGCTCTCCGGTCCCCTTAAAATCCTCCCTCCGAGCCCTTCTCCTTCCCCACAGCCCCACATTTGGTGCAGATCGGCTCTCAGGGTGAGGCCGCCTGGTGTTTTCCGGCACCGCCGTTCCCTCGTTCCCCTGTGGCTGCTGGGGAGGATCAGCTTCCCAGGGTCTGGAGGGGAGGAAGAGGATCTGGGCTCCCTCCGAGGGCAGGAACCGTGTTAGGAGGAGCCCAGTGGCATCTCAATGGCGGGTGATGGAGACCTGAGAGGCATCCAGGTGGGCTTGGGCAATGGGCAGCCCTGTCCAGGTGGGCTTGCTTGGAGATGCAGCACCTGAATCTGCCTCTCTTAGCTGCCCGGGTGACCGCTGCATCCCTATTCATCTCCACCCCACTAACTGATCATCACCCGTGGAAGTTTTCAACTTTAGTTTTAGCCCTTTTTATGGGCTGCACAATCTACCCTGAAAAAGAAGCTTTCTGCTGTGTTTACAAACCAAGATGATGAGATGAGATGAAGGGGGTTCTGTGATATACACAGGTAATCCTCGACTTACAACAGTTTATTTAGTGACATTTCTCAAGTTACACTGTTGTTGAAAAAAGGAACTTGTGGCCATTTTTTACCCTTATGATCATTGCAGCGTTCCCATGGTCATGTGATTTATATTGGCAGCTGGTTCATATTTATGACAGTTGTAGTGTCCTGGGGTCATGTGATTCCTTTTTGCAACCTTCTGACAAGTAAAGTCAGTGGGGAAACCCAGAGTCACTTAACCGTGTTACTAATTTAACAATGGCTACATGGCTCAGGGCCAGGCTATCTTCAAGACCGCCTTCTACCGTATAGCTCCCAGCAACCGGTAAGATCCCACAGAGTTGGTCTCCTCCAGGTCCTGTCAGCTAAACAATGCCGGCTGGCAGGCCCACGGGGGAGGGCCTTCTCTGTGGCTGCCCCAGCTCTGTAGAACTAGTTACCTCCTGAGATCTGGACTACCCCCACCCTATTGGCCTTCTGGAAAGCGGTGAAGATCTGGCTTTTCTGGCAGGCCTGGGGCCGTTGATCTTGCTGTTGCAGTCTTGTAAGATCTGGCCATGAATAATGTGCATGGGCTTTTAATGTTTTTAAAATGTTTTTATAATTTTTTAAAATAATTTTTTTATGTTCATTGTTCGCATTAATTTTGCTGTAAGCCGCCCAGAGTCCCTTGGGAGTTGGGCGGCATAGAAATGTGACAAATTAAATTAAATTAAATTAAAATGGCAGTGATTCATTTAAAGTTGTAAAATGGGGCAAAGCTCACTTAACAAATTTCTCACTTAGCAACATACATTTTGGACTCAGTTGTGGTCGTAAATTGAGGATTAACTGTATTTAGAAAGATAAGCGAATTTCAGGTCAAGTGACAGGCCTGGAAGCTCTAATACAGTAATGGCTAACCTTTTTGCCGTCGTGTGCCAAAAGCAGAGGGAGTGTGGGTGAGTCATGCGTGTGTGTGCCCACACCCATAATTCAATGTGCCCTGCCCCCACACACATGCGCACGCGACCCCTCCCCCGTACTCCCTTTTGGCATGCGATGTCATGGTGGGCCCGGTAGGCCTGTTTTTCGCTCTCCCCAGCCTCCAGAGGCTTTCTAGGAGCCTGGGGAGGGCAAAAACGGCCTTCCCTACCCTCCCAGAGGCCCTCCGGAGGCCAGAAACAGCCCATTTCCCGACTTTTGGGGGCCCGAAAATCAGCTGGCTGGTGCATACATGTGCGCTGGAGCTCAGCTAGGGCAATGCTCGTGTGCCCACCGCTATGGCTCCATGTGCCACCTGTGGCACACGTGCCATAGGTTTGCCATCACGGCTCTAGTATCTGCCTGCAGAGCATTTTGGGGAACAGAGACTGGTGTGCAGAAGGGCGAGGTTGGTGGGCTCCAGAGATGCTTCAAATTGTTGGAATAAAATGCCACATGCTGCATTTCTGTTCATATCCTATCCAGCTTCCTCTAGTTATTGCATTACATTCTCCCCTTGCCAATTTTCAGTTTTTCTCCAAATTCCATGTCTTTATCAGATGGAGAATTTCCCTGAGTTTCCTCAGTTTGCTTTCATAGTTTTCCCTTTCTGTAAATATTATTTTAAGTATTTTAACATAAAGTAAATATCGAGACACTTCAGAGCCTACTAACTTCAGGTCGGCACATGGATGATGGTATTTTGGGCTTTTTTAAAGGGGAAGGCAAGGTCCCTTTTCCCGAGGTGCTTTGAAAGGATAAATCAGTGCCTGGATCAATCATTTTTAATGCAAAACTGTTCAGTAAGTTTAATGCCAAGGGCATTTCCCACACATGTTCCCACATATTGAAGTACTGTTAAAAATAATTTTTAAAAACTTCCTTGGTGTAGGGATACAGGGAAAAGAAAATATGAACATTCAGATTAACATTTGTTTGTTTTTTTAGTTTTTATTGAAAATTATTAAAAAATACAGAAAAAAGTATAACAATATGGATAGAATTGCAAAGAGTAATATAATACATATAGAGTTTTAAAGTATCAATTTTCACCTAGAGAAAGTACAAACCTCCATTAAGCCAACTCATCAAAAGAAAGAAAAGTTTATCCAGGAGAAAAAATTCTCAACTGCCATGCAATGCTCCTATAAATATTTACCCACGTTCACATTAAGGTTAATATTTTCATTCTTCTTAAGATTTCTTTTTTTGCAGCCAAACATACCATCTGTCCCAGCTCCTATATAACCCCGATTCTTGTCTATCTCCCAAAAGTCCAGTAAGCTTGTCTGCTTCTGCACAGTCCATGATCTTTGCAATTAACGTAGCCTCCGATGGGATATTTTTGGATTTCCATTCTTACGCGAACGAGATCCTGGCTGCAATGATGATGTGGAGAGCGAGATACTAATTAGATTTGTTTAAGTTCTCTGGTTTCATGCCTAGTAAAAAAGTTTCCGGGTTCAAATCTATTCTACATCCTATGATTTCTAAAATCCATTTTTGAATTCTAGCCCAATATTTGAAAAAGGA
Source organism: Arizona elegans (assembly GCA_022577455.1). Taxonomy (NCBI): domain Eukaryota; kingdom Metazoa; phylum Chordata; class Lepidosauria; order Squamata; family Colubridae; genus Arizona; species Arizona elegans. Next base: position 8,996,815 of record JAKOOJ010000012.1, read on the forward strand.
TCTTGACTTTGACTCTGGCTAAACAGCAGGAACTGTGCTGTGAGGGATCTAAGAATTTTAGTGGACAACCCCTCTTATGTATCCGCTACCAGTGTGCTGCAGCTGCAGAAAAAGCCAACACAGTCCTAATCTGCATCAGCAGAGGGCAGGGCCGGATTTAGATTGGAAGAGGCCCTAGGCTATTCCACTTATGAGGCCCTTTCACCAGTGGTGGGATTCAATTTTTTAACAACAGGTTCTGTGGGCGTGGCTTAGTTGGGGGTGTGGCTTGGCAATCATGTGACTGGGTGGGCGTGGCTAGCTGGTCACATGACGGTGTAGGCGTGGGTAGCTCGTCATGTGACCGGGTGGGCGTGGCTGTGTGCATAGACTTTTTTCAGAGGGCTGAAAAAAGTCATTTCTGACTGGGCCTCACACTTTTGACCGGTCCTCACACTTATGACCATCCTCACATTTATGCCCGTGCAGCTTTCTTAACAACCATGTCACTCATTTCACAACTGCTTTTCTTCACCATGGTGACAAGATAGGGCAAAAACGTAAAATGTGAGGACAGTCGTAAGTTCGAGGACTGGTCAAAAGTGCGAGGACCAGTCAAAAATAACTTTTTCAGCCCTCTGAGTAGTCCATATGCACAAAAGGACTACCCAGAGGGCTGAAAAAAGTCATTTCTGACTGGGCCTTGCACTTTTGACCGGTCCTCACACTTATGACCATCCTCACATTTATGCCCGTGCAGCTTTCTTAACAACCATGTCACTCATTTCACAACTGCTTCTCTTCACCATGGTGACAAGATAGGGCAAAAATGTAAAATGTGAGGACAGTCGTAAGTTCGAAGACTGGTCAAAAGTGCGAGGACCAGTCAGAAATAACTTTTTCAGCCCTCTGAGTAGTCCATATGCATAAAAGGATACAGCAATAGAGAGGGATGAAGGAAGGGAAGGGAAATTAGAGTAGGAGAGAGAGGGAGGAAGAGAGGAGGAGAAGGAGAAAGGAAGAGGAAGTAGGGAGGAGAAGAAGAGGGGGAGGAAGAGAAAGTAAGAAGGAAAGAAAAGAGAGGTGGTAGGTTTGAGGAGAAAGATTGCTGTACAATAAAAAAGATGAAAGGGAAGAAAGCCAACCCCCCAAAAATATAAAGATATTAAGATAAAGAATGAATTGTTAAACTTTAAAGAATAAAAGAGAACAAATATGAATAAATAACAATAATTAGAAACACACATACAAACATACAATGTATTTTCTTTGAACAGAGTATTTGGCCGGTTCACAAATTTAAATAGTGTTTAGTCATTTCAATTAAATTTACAATTTCTATATTTCCTTTTTGCCATATTTATTCCTCATCTATTTTTGTAAAAAACCAATATTACCCTCATCCTCATCTCTAATCTTAATCAAATTCAATTTTTCCCTTCTATTCTATATTATACCCCTTCCCATTGTCATCTATTTTTATATCCATCCTCACTGGTTAATTATGTAATATTACAGTTGTTTAATATGAATTCAACATTTTAATATAAATCAATTAGTTATATAACTACCTTTTTTGTATATTAATCAATATGAACATGAATATTCCAATTATTTCCATGCAATCCAATTTCTTACAAATCAATTAATTATATTTACCAATAATAATAAACCAAATAATTTCCCCCATATATTCCTCCAAACCACAACTTAACCATTTCTGCTTTCAACACAATATCCAATTAATAGTATCTCAATTATTACAATTCCCTAGTTAAATAGAGCTTTTTTTCTTTTGTGTTTTAAAATCTCCACTTTTTCCCTAAATTTCCTGTTGTTTGCACCTACCTTTTTTGGTGAGGAAAAAGAAAAGAAATCTGCCTGCCTAATTTTCTAACGTGCAAAGCCAACAGCCTGCTTTACTTTCTCTTTCGTTTTTCAGTGTAACTAGGGAGGGAAAAATCAGCACTCTTTGCAAGCAAGCAGAGCCCTGAGCAAAACAGCTGAGAGCAAATCAGCTGGGGGGGGAACCGATCTAAGCAAAGGCTAATTAGCCTATGCTGAAGCTCCGGGGGCCAATAAAATTACAAAAAAAAACACCGAACCCTTTGTTAAATTGCTGGCTCCCCCGCCCCTCGCCCAACCCTATTTATTGGCAATAAATAGTGGTGCGGAGGGGCGGGGCAAACCAGCAATTTAACAAAGGGTTCGGCTGCAGCACTGGCTCTAGGGCGGCCCTTTGAAGCCCCGGGGCAAGAATTTGAAGTTTTTTTTTCCTCCAACCATCGGAGGCAGCAATAGATGGGGAGTGGGCGGGGTAAGTGAACGGCAGAGAGGGAGGGTGAGTGAAGGTGGGGAAGCTGCTTTCTCCATCCTGCTCTCTTGCATCCGGAGCCCACGTGGATCCCAGGCAGCGGAACTCAGGCTAGGGAAGGGGTGGGCAATTGTGGCTCTTTTACAACCTGTGGCCTTCAACTCCCAGAATTCCTCAGACAGCCAAGCTGCATCAGGAATTCTGGAAGTTGAAGTCCACAGGTTGTAAAAGAGCCACAATTGCCCACCCCTGGCTACGGTAGGCTGGCGCCGCGCGGGTGGGAGGCGAGGGGCGGGCGAGCCAGCAATTTAACAAAGGGCTCGGCCGAACCCCCTAGAACCCCCAGAATCCCACCACTGTGTAGGCCCCTCTTGATCTTGAGGCCCTAGGCTGAAGCCTAGTTAGCCTATAGGAAAATCCGGCCCTGGCAGAGGGATAGTATCAAGATTGCAAGAAGTATTAGTACTGTGTTATACTGTACTGGTAAGACTACACCAGTTTAGGGTTTATCACCATGAGAAAACCCAGATGTTGAAACAAGAGTGCAGAGAAGAGCAACAATGATGTTAAGGGGACTGGAGGCTAAACCATACAATGAATGATTGCAGGACATGTCCATTCTAACACAAAGAAGAAGTAAGGATGACCTGACAGCTTCCATGGCTTGCCTCCAGAAGGTGAGGGTGGTCCATTGGAGGTTTTTAAAGAGGAGATTCGACAGCCATTTGTCTGGAACAGTAGGGTCTCCTCAGTGGTGGGATTCAAGTAATTTAACAACTGGTTCTCTGCCCTAATGATTTCTTCCAACAACCAGTTTGCCAAACTGCTCAGAAAGTTAACAACCGGCTCTCCCGAAGTGGTGAGAACTGGCTGAATCCCATCACTGGGTCTCCTGCTTGGAGAGTTGGTCTCTCCCACCTCAGAGAATTAAAAACTTGGCTTTTCAAATCCCTTGACCTGGTCTGATGATGGGGTTTTAAGGGTTTTAATGGGTTAATTTTAATTTTTTTAGATTTTAGTCTTTATTTTTATTGTGGCTTGTGTTTTATTGTTGTGAGCTGCCCTGAGTCCATTGTGAGATAGGGCGGCATATAAGCCAAATAAATAAATAAGTAAGTAAGTAAATAAATAAATCTGTAAGACCTTCATAAACCTTTAGGACTCAGCACACAGCTAATCTTCACAAGCTAAGTAGCATCACATTTCACTATTTCACATGGATTAGTTGCAAAGGTCGGTTTCTAGGAGTCGAAAACGACTTGATAGCATTTAACCAGTGAAAACATCTTAGGTAGGGATGGGACTTAGACTCAGAATAACTTTATTGTCATTTTGAATGTACCCTAATCAGCATACATTAAAATGAAATTTCATGGCATACAGCTCTCAAAGGGTCACCCCTCCAATATACACTACATAAACATGACAAAATAAATAAATACAAAATTATGCCTATACCCACATATAAAAGTGTTCTTTTGCCTCTTATGGGGAGATGGCGGTCAGATAGGCAGCATCAGTGACTAGAACCCCTCAGTACAGTAGAGGCATCTGTGGTTGAGCTTTAAGGGGTTAAAACCATCGAGTATTGTATTGCTAGAAAGGATGGGAGGCGAGGAGAAGCGTAGAAGATCTTCCTCTTCCGGATGGCTGATGGGAGGAAGTTGGTGTGCAGAGCGGCTTTTTTGCTCTTCCCATGGTCCAAGCAGCAGCTGGCAGGTGAGTTGAGGGCTGCAGGTGGGAGGAGAGTCCGGGAGCAAGTCGGGCTGTTCGGTTCCCTCCACGGCCTGGAAGCGGAGAAGCAACTGGGCTGAAGCCTCTCAGCTGCTGGTGCTGCAGGTTCCTTCCCTCCCCAAATGGAAGCCCACTGGTGCTGCAGGCTGGGAAACTGGTGGCTGCAATTTCTGCTGGTGGGAAGCTTGAAAAAGCCTCTTTCAAGTGGAGGTTGGTTCTTTGGGAATGGCTTCCCTCCAGAGGTTGTGGCTGCTCCGTCACTGGAGGGTTTTTAAGAGGAGATTGGGCAGCCATTTGTTCTGGATGGAATAGGGTCTCCTGCCTGAACAGGGGATGGACTAGAAGACCTCCAAGCTCCCTTTTAATTTTCTTATTCTGTATGTACCTGCTGTGGTGTTTTGGTTTTTTTACTTCTATGTCTAGCCAACAAGCACACTATTTCCTATTGGTGCCCCATTCCATGAATTAACCAGGTTAAACTAAAAAAAAAAAATAGCGATTGGCAACCTTCTGGGATGTTTAGTTGTATATCTACTCCTTGCTTGCCATTTGTTTCATGAGATTTCAAAGTTACACAGATGCACACCTGGTCCACAAATTTGTGGTTAATTTGTGTTATTGGCCCTATGGTTATGTAGGAAGTTAAAACCCACCTCTCCTAGAAAATGAAATATTTTAGGAAATATTAAAAGGGCAGAATATTTTCCCCAAAATGGAGGGAGAAACTCACCCTTTGTTAATGGGCCATTAAGGCCTGGACCAGTCTATTATACGTAACAAAGATCTATCTCCTTCAGGCAGAGCCATTTAATTGTCCTTCATTGCATCACCCAGCAAGATTCAACCAAACTTAGCACAGACAATCTAAAAAGCTAGCTATGACCTCTGACAGCAACCAATCAGGATACTCTTCCTGTGCCCCAGGAAGTTCAAGGCCAGAGAGGCTATAAAACCCAGGGAGTCTCTGCATCTCTTCCCTTTTTTTGCCCAAGATCTCCAAGGCATGTGATCACCAATAAATTTTCTTTCCAAGCAACTTCCATGAATCCAGTGTCTATTTCCCCACTTGGAACTGAACCCAGAAAGATATTTCTTCCAACAGTTATGAAGGTGCAGGAAAAGAAGTTGCACCAATTTAGATGTTACCAACCACTGCACTTTTAGGATGGTTGCATCCCATACGCATGATCCCTATTTGTGACCTTCTCAGCTAGCTTCTGAAAAGCAGGATCAGTGGGGATGTCGGCAGGAAGTTGCAAGTGCAGTCATGTGAAATGGCCTTTAACAACCCACAGGGATTTGCTTAACAACTGCAGAGGGACAAATGTAAGTTGTACATCATGCTTAATGATCAGGCTGCTTAGTGACACAGATGCCAGTCCCAAATGCAGTCACTTAAATGAGGACTACTTGAATTGGGATATCACCAGAGTGCTTGTGGAAAATATATTCTGCCCTTACTTGGAGCTGATCACTTTCTTTGCTTTGTCACATGTGCACCATAAATTATAAAAAGCTCTTCTTTATATATCCAAATTTCATTGCCTTTATATCATTCCCTAACCCTATCATACCAGAAATAGTCGTGCCATCAAAATCTTAATTCATGGCCCTCTAGCTCAGGTAAAAGTAAAGGTTCCCCTCGCACATATGTGCTGACTCTAGGAGGTGGTGCTCATCTCCGTTTCAAAATCAAAGAGCCAGCGCTGTCCAAAGACATCTCCGTGGTCATGTGGCCAGCATGACTAAACACCAAAGGCGCATGGAACGCTGTTACCTTCCCACCAAAGGTGGTCCCTATTTTTCTACTTGCATTTTTTACGTGCTTTCGAACTGCTAGGTTGGCAGAAGCTGGGAGCTCACCCCATTATGTGGCACTAGGGATTCAAACTGCTGAACTGCCAAACTTTAGATTGACAAGCTCAGCCTCTTACCCACTGAGCCACTCTTTTTGCCAGACAAAACAACAAGCATCAAAATACAATTTCAAATCTGGTAAACCCAACCTCCTCTTTCCTTAGCATCTTGCAATAATTTATATTTCATTCTTGGTTTTTTCCCTTGCAATATAAACTTAGAGATCTCCATCTGCCATTGTTTAAATGGAGTATCACTTACTAGTATTGGTAAAGTCTGAAACCAAAAATGCACCTTTGGTAATTAGGGTGCTGGAGGATAAAACATACAAAGAATGGTTACAGGAATTGGGTATGTCTAGTCTAGTCTAATGAAAAGGACTAGCAGAGACATGATAGCAGTGTTCCAATAGAAAAAACATTGGATGGAAACTAAGGAGAGAAGCAACCTAGAACTAAAGAGAAAATTCCTAATTATTAGAGCAAGTTTGTCAAACTCGTGGCCCAAGGGCCAGATGCGTCATGTGCTGGCCAAGCCCACGTCTGGTTTAGCGAAAGGGGAAAAAGTCTCAATACATCACATGACGTCATGACAACACGAGTTTGACACCCCTGGATTAGAGGAATCAACAAAAGGAATAGCTTGCATTCAGAAGTTGTGTGTGTTCCATCACTGGAGGATTTCAGAAAGAGACTAAGCCACTTGTCTGAAATGATATAGAGCAGTGATGGCAAACCTTTTTGGCATTGCATGCCAAAAGTCTGAGTGCACGAGAGCTGCCGTGCTCCTGCATGCTGGCACCATAATGTAATGCGCCCCCCATTTGCGCATGTGCACATATACCCCCCAGGCTCCCTCTATGCATGCACCCTGCACTGCACATGCACCCCCCCTTTTTTTTTCCAAGAGGGCCAGCATGCCTCTTACTGGAGGACAACTAGGTACCAGCCCGTTCCCTGGCGAGACAGATTTTCCCCGGCCGGCGCACGGTGCTGCCGAGATGGTGGGGCTGAGAGCACCACCGGGGAAGCTCTGAACGTGTGGCTTGCCTGGGCTCCTTCCTGCTGGGAGCCGCCGTTCCCTGGCTGATGGCCGCGCTCTCGGCACTGCCAGGGAAGCTTTGAACGGGTGGCTTGCCTGGGCGCCTTCCCACTGGGAGCTGCAGATAGGGATGGGGATTGGCTGCGCCCGCCACCACCTAAGCAGAAAGCCCAAAGAGGGGCATCCCGGACATGCGTGCTGCTCTCGGCGCTTCCCCGACACCTGCCTGCTGCCACTGCTTCTGCACCTTGCCTGCTTCCCCACCTGCTCTTCTCTAACACACCTCCGGGTGTTTCGCTGCGCACCGAAGACCCTGTTGTTCCGCCAGGCCGGGCTATCAACATAATAATTTTAAATTGGGGTATTTTAAATTTTCGGAGTTTTAAACTGGGCCAAATCTACTTAATTATTATAATTTTTAATCATTGTTTTGTCTTGTGTTTTAAATTCGCTGTACACCGCCCTGAGTCCTTCGGGAGAAGGGCGGTATAGAAATAAAATTATTATTATTATTATTATTATTATTATTATTATTATTATTATTATTATTTATTACTATTATTAAGTGAGCGCTTGGCCGGGAAAAACAGGAGCCGCCGCTTTCCCCATGTTCGGCCCCGCAGATCTGCTCAGCTCAAGTTCATGAAAATCATATGGCGGCCCTTGAAACTTCAGAAGGGAACTGACTGCGAGACCAGGAGGTGGCCTTTGGCGGAGCCAGCCCAATGGGGAACTGAAAAGAGTGGGGCTTTTCACTTCTGCCGCCCCGCTCGTGGGCTGTGGAGTTTGGGGTGACTCTAGAGCCGGAATTCGCTTGGCTGATTAATCGGCAACTCCAAAGCTTCCTGCTAAAAGTGTTCATTCTCTCACCCATCTTCTTTCCCTGTTTAAAAGGGCCGCGCTTGTAGGGGGGAGAGATCTGACTAAAGAGCTGTGCTTTTTTTTTTTTATTGCAAAAGTTTTACAATTACATTTTCACCCCTTTTTCCCCCCCCTCAACCCACCCCAAACTTCCCAACCTCCCTAACCCACCCTAACCCTCCCCTCCCCCCGGACTTCCGCACAGTATACTCATATCAAGTAAAAGGAAAAACCCTCCTTTGTATAAAACTTATATAAAACTTGAACCCCTCCCTCCCCCTTATAAATTTTCATCTTCATTACATTAAAATATTTCTATCTTAATATAACATTTTCAAATAAAGGCTATTTGATACTTCCTTGTTTGATATTTGTTCTGAACATAATCTATCCACTTTTTCCATTCCCATTCATAAGTCTCTTGTGAACACTCTTTTAAATATGCTGAAATCTTCACCATCTCTGCAAAACTGGCCATCTTCAAAGTCCATTCCTCGATCGTGGGCAAAGCTTCATTTTTCCAGTATTTACCTATCAACAATCTTGCTGCTGTTATCATGTACAATATCAATTTTGTTTCACGCAATGTAAAACCCTTAACTATACCCAATAGAAACAATTGTGGAGAAAATTGAATTTTTTTCTTCAAAACATTCTGCATGACCCACCAAATTTTTATCCAAAAAACCTTGACTTTCCTACAGGTCCACCAAACATGATAATATGTAGCATCTAAACAATCACATCTCCAACATTTAGGCTGAACATTAGGGTACATACACGACAACTTTTTGGGGTCTAAATGCCATCTATAAAACATTTTATAAAAATTTTCCCTCAAATTCTGCAACTGTGTAAATTTAACGTTCTGAACCCAAATTTTTTCCCATGTTTCCAACATCACTGGTTCTTCAAAATTTTGTGCCCACTTAATCATACAATCTTTAACTAATTCAGTTTCTGAATCCCTTTCTAACAAAACATTATAAAGTCTTTTAATATGCATTGGACCTTTCTCTTTTATATGTCTAACCAGTTCTTCCTCATGCATCATAATACCAGTTTTTTGGTCCTCTTTCCATCTCAATTGCAATTGATTATATTGTAACCAAGTTAAGTTAATCCCTTCAGCCAACAGTGTCTGTAATGTCTTCAGCTGCCATCTGCCCGCATCTGTAAAAAGAACCTCTTTATATAAAAACCCCCCAAGTGACATTATATTTGTATTCCACAAAGTATGACCAAGATCCAGCCATAGCGGTATTTTATAATCCCATTTGAATCGGTGCTTCTTCCAAACTCTCATCAAAGAGTCTCTAAGTATATGGCTTTTAAATACTTTGTCCACTTTGTTGTCATAAAATAAGTAGGCATGCCATCCAAATTCCAAATCAAAACTTTCTGTGTTCAATATTCCAGTCTTTTTCCCTCCAAACCAATCACTTGTTAAAGTCAAAGCTGCTGCATCATAATATAACTGTAGGTTTGGAAGTTTAAGACCTCCCCTTTCTGGAACATCTTGCATAATTTTCAATTTCACTCTCGGCTTTTTCTCGTTCCAGACAAACTTATTCACTCCAGTTTGCCACACTTTCAATTGTTTATCACTATTAAGCACCGGAATCATTTGAAACAGGAAAAGAAATCTTGGCAAAATATTCATCTTAATTGCTGCTATTCTTCCAAGTAGAGACAGCTGCAGTTTTTTCCAAGTCTCCATATCTTTCTGCACCTCTCGCCACAACACCTCATAGTTATTTTGAAACAATTTTGTGTTTGATTCTGCAACCTGAACTCCTAGATATTTTACCTTTGGTACAATCTCAAAACCTGCCCTTCTTTCAAGCTCGTGTTTACAATCTTGTGTCATATTTTTAACTATCATCTTAGTTTTTTTCTGGTTCAGTCTAAAACCTGAAACTTTACCATAGTCTTGTATAATGTCCTTCATCTGGATTATTGATTCCATTGGATGTGTTAGGGTAACAACCAGATCATCTGCGAATGCCTTTATTCTGTAGTCCTCTTGCCTTATCATTATACCTTTCAAGATATTAGAGTCCCGTATTGTGTTTAACAAGACTTCTAATGTTAAGATAAATAGAAGTGGGGACAGCGGACATCCCTGTCTTGTTCCTTTTTCAATTTTAAACTCTGTTGTCAAACTTCCATTGATAATAATCTATGCCTTTTGCTCTTGATAAATTGCTGAAACCGCCTGTATAAATTGATCCCCAAAGTCCATCTTTTTTAAAGTCTTTAATAGAAAATTCCAATCCACTCTATCAAAGGCCTTCTCTGCATCCAAGAAAACCAGCACTGCAGGGATCTGTTTATTCTTCTCAAGATATTCCAATAAATCTATTACTTGCCTTACATTGTCCTTCATGTATCTACCCTCGATAAATCCCGTTTGGTCATCATGAATCACCTTTTGAATTACTGGCATCAACCTGTTGGCTAATACTGTTGCATAAATTTTATAATCAGTATTCAGAAGAGATATTGGTCTATAATTCTCCGGTTTTTTAGGACCTGCTTGCTTAAAGAGCTGTGCTTGTAAAGAACAGGAGGCGGAAACCGGGAACAAATCCTCCCCACTGTGAGCTCGGCTGATGATCAGGCAACTCACAATTTTCCTGCTAAATGTGTTCATTCTCTCTTGCCTTCTGTTCTCTGCAGCTGGGGAAGGAGGCAAGGCACGAGGGCGGCAGGTAGGTGTCGGGGAAGCGCCAAGGGCAGCACGCACGTCCGTGATGCTCCTCTTTGGGCTTTCCACTTAGGTGGTGGCGGGCACAGCCAGTCCCTGTCCCCACCTGCTCGACCTGCAGTTCCCAGTGGGAAGGAGTCCAGGCAAGCCGCGCGTTTAAAGCTTCCCCGGCGGGACCAAGAGTGTGGCCATCAGCCAGGGAATGGTGGCTCATAGAGGTAAGGAGCCCAGGTAAGCCGCGTGTTCAGAGCTTCCCTGGTGGGCACATGGCAAGCCGGGAAAGGGTGGCTCCCAGCGGGGTGGAGACCAGCCACAGGGTCATCTGCACAGGCAGCCCACCACCCTGCCCACACTGGCTCCTGGTCCAGACCACCTGGGGCCATGCAAGAAGCCTGGGTAGGGAGGGAGGGAAGCCCTGGTTTAGGAGCAACCACCAGGATTGCCTCTCCGCAGCATGTGCACCTGTTGCTGGTTTTAGCACACGAGTGCGCGCCAGGAACCAGACCAACTGGCCAGTGTGCATGTGCACTCTGGAAACAGGAAGATCATCCTCCTGGAGTGCGCATGCGCAATGGGTGGCTGCTCTTCCGGTTTCTGGCCTGCCTATGTGCATGAAACCCAGCTGGCCAGCGCACTGGAACCTGGAAGAGCAACGGGCGATGGCTCTGCATGCCACTTCCGACACGTGTCCCATAGGTTTGCCATCACGGATATAGGGTCTCCTGCTTGAGCAGGGGGTTGGACCAGAAGACCTTCAAGGTCCCTTCCAGCTCTCTTATTCTATGTTCTATTCATCTTAATTACAGATAATTGCCATACTAAGACTGTGATTGATTCAAGTTAAAAAGAGAATTTCATGATTGAATGGCTATGTGAACTTGGATCTCGGTAATCTTCAGTGTGTCAAATGAATAATAACTAATATAAGAGGCTATTCTAGCTTTGTGGCATGTTTGCTTTTTACCTGTAATGTATATATTTTTCCCTTTTTTGACATCTTATGCAATCATTTTATAAATAATTAAACTAACACTTTTACTTGAATCTTACAGGCAAAGAATAAGAGCAGTCTGGAAAACAGAATAACAAGCAACTTTGAAAAGGAAAACAAATCAAGCCAGACATCAAAATATTTTCCATTTCCTCCAGAAACCACACAATTCTTCTCCTTCCCCAGTAGGTGAGAGACAAAGGAGAGAAAATTAAGGGGAGATTTCAAGCAGGAAAATGTGGAGTATGCGGAACTCAAGGATACATTTCATGAAAAGCCAAGGGAGGTTATTTTTTTCATTCAGAAAAATGGCAATGTCTGGAAGTCAGTAGGGAGGAAAAGGTCAATTGAACAGCCACATAGGGCAGACAGTAATGCAGATTTCGCCCTGTGAGGAAGGGAACAGTAGCTGCAATAAAAGCACCACTAAACAAGGTATCACGCATGGTGGAAAAGCTCCACCAATATGCATATTGTGGGAAAAGTACAGACTTCAAGTCATGGCTGATTATGCAGGAAATGATTCACATTGGAGAAAAGCCATACAAACACTCTGAATGTGGCAAAAACTTGGATCAAAACAGCTCCCTCGTGCTTGATGGAAGGACTCATGCAGGAATGGAGCTTTAGCATGCAAGTCAACTTGGTGAAACACCAGAGGATTTATATCGGGCAGAAATCATATAAGTGTCTAAATTGTGGGAAAAGTTTCAGTCAGAATTCCAACCTGGTGAACCACCAGAGGACTCACACAGTAAAGAAATCATATGTATGTCCAGATTGTGACAAAGGTTTCATTAGAAAATTTCACCTCACAAGACACCAGAGGACATACACAGGAGATAAACCCTTTGAATGTCCCAATTGTTGGAAATGTTTCAGTCGAAATTATGACCTGGTAATACACCAAAGGACGCACACAGGAGAGAAACTGTATGAGTGCCCAGATTGTGGGAAAAGTTTCATTCAAAAATCCCATCTAGTGAATCGCCAAAGGATTCACTCAGGAGAGAAACCGTATGAGTGTCCAGATTGTGGTAAAAGTTTCAGTCAAAAATCCCACCTAGTGAATCATCTGAGGACTCACATAGGAGAGAAATCATTTGAATGTCCTGATTGTGGGAAAGGTTTCATTAGAAAATTCCATCTAACAAGACACCTAAGGTCACACTCAGGAGACAAGCCCTTTGAATGTCCTGATTGTGGGAAAAGTTTCAGTCACAATTCCAGCCTCATGAAACATCAGAGCACTCACACAGGAGAGAAACCCTTTGAATGTCCTGATTGTGGGAAAAGTTTTAGTCAGAATTATGACCTGGTAATACACCAGAGAACTCACACAGGAGAAAAACTGCACCAGTGCCCAGATTGTGGGAAAAGTTTCAGTTACAAATCCCACCTAGTGAATCACCAGAGGACTCACACAGGAGAGAAACCATATGAGTGTCTGGATTGTGGGAAAAGTTTCAGTCAGAATTCCCACCTGGTGAACCACCAGAGAACTCATACAGGAGAAAAACTGCATGAGTGCCAAGATTGTGGGAAAAGTTTCAGTCACAAATCCCACCTAGTGAATCACCAGAGGACTCATACAGGAGAGAAACCATATGAGTGCCCAGATTGTGGCAAAAGTTTCGCTCAGAACTCCAACCTGGTGAACCACCAGAGGATTCACACAGGAGAGAAACACTATGAGTGTCCTGATTGTGGGAAACGTTTCAGTCACAGTTCCAGCCTGGTCATACACCAGAGGTCTCACACAGGAGAAAAACCTTTTGAATGTCCTATTTGTGGGAAATGTTTCAGTCGATACTACAGCCTGGTGAGCCACCAGAGGACTCACACAGGAGAGAGACCATATCAGTGTCCTGATTGTGGGAAAAGCTTCAGTCACAATTCCAGCCTGGTGAAACACCAAAGGACTCACAAAGGAGAGAAATTGTATCAATGTCCTGATTGTGGGAAAAATTTCAGTCACAATTCCAGCCTGGTGATACACCAGACGACTCACAAAGAAGACAAATCCTTTGGATGTCCTGATTGTGGGAAAAGTTTCAGTCAGAATTCCAGCCTGGTGAAACATCAAAGGATTCACACAGGAGAGAAACCTTTTGAGTGTCCTGATTGTGCGAAAAGTTTCAGTCAGAATTCCTGCCTGGTGAAACACCAGAGGACTCATACAGGAGAAAAACCTTTTCAGTGTGTTGATTGTGGGAAATATTTCAGTCTCAATTCTAGCCTGGTAATACACCAGAGGACTCACACAGGAGAGAAACCTTTTGAATGTCCTATTTGTGGAAAAAGTTTCAGTCAGTACTGCAGCCTGGTGATACACCAGAGGACACACACAGGAGAGAAACCCTTTGAATGTCTTGAATGTGGGAAAAGTTTTAGTCAGAATTTCAACCTGGTGAAACACCAGAGGACACACACAGGAGAGAAACCCTTTGAATGTCCTGATTGTGGGAAATGTTTTAGTGTGAATTCTAGCCTGGTGATGCACCAGAGGACTCACTCAGGAGAGAAACCATTTGAATGTCCTGTTTGTGGGAAAGGTTTTAGTCAGAATTCCAACCTGGTGAAACACCAGAGGACACACACAGGAGAGAAACCCTTTGAATGTCCTGATTGTGGGAAACGTTTTAGTGTGAATTCTAGCCTGGTGAAACACCAGAGGACTCACACAGGAGAGAAACCCTTTGAATGTCCTGATTGTGGGAAAAGTTTCATTAAAAATTTCCACCTTGCGAGACACCAGACGACTCACACAGGAGAGAAATCTTTCAAATGTCCTCTCTGTGAACAGTGCTTCAGGCATAAATCATCTCTTATTGCCCACAAGGAAATCCACTTGAATCAAAAGTTGATGAGTTTAGAGAAGGCTTGAATTTCACTTCTGAACTCTCATTAGAAATGTAGGTCAGGAATGTACTATTTGAATTCTGGCCTAATGCTTTTTAGTCAAATACATCTCAGCAGTAGACTTGTAGGTGAATAGAAAAAAATCGTAGTTCAATAAAGCCTAACTACCTGTTTCCATTTATCAGCAGAAGTTTCTGAATAGTTCCTTTGCAGAAGTTGTGGAATTCCTCAAAAAGGTTTTTAGGTGATGTTTTTTGTATATTGATCATGGAATTCCAACATATGGAGTTCTGTTTCTACTTTGGTGTCCTCCAGATTTTGAGCCCCATAATACCCCAGCCACTGTAGAAGTAATCCTCGAGCTATAACTGTAATGAGCCATGGTGATGCAATGGTTAGCATGCAGTACTTCAAGCTGCCTGCAATTTGGCAGTTCGAAGCCTAGCCTTCCATCCTTCCGTCAACATTGACTCAACCTTCCATCCTTCCGAGGTGGATAAAATGAGAACCCAAATTGTTAGGGGCAAGATGCTGACTCTGTAAAGCACTGTAAAGTGTTATATAAGTCTAAGTGCTATTGCTGTTGCTAATGGGGTCTGCCAATTACAGTTGCATGTTGCAATGGTTGTTAAGCGAGAATACCTTGCTTAACTGCTTCCACCCCCTACTCCCTAATGAAGCCATTAGATAAATGTGCATGTTGTTAAGCAGAACAGTAACTGTCTCAGGGCTGGGGGAATCTCTTGGAGGCCTAGACTCCCCAACCCCAACTGTTGGGTCTTTGCCTAAGATTCATCCCTGGGCCATGTGGTGGACTAGTGGAACCAACTGCCATTTTGCCATGCCTGCCTCTTTGTCAAAATGGTGGCTGCTTCTGGGTCACTGTTGCGTGGGAGTGGGACAAACTATTCTATTTTGCTGCCTTAACATTTTGTAAACCATGTTAAGAAATTGTGGGTGGCTGCCTCCTACAGATCTCCAAAAGGGCAGGCCATGTATCCCAGTGGCACATGATAGACAAAATAAAATAAATAAAAATATACAAAAGTATGAAGGCTATTGCTTAGCGCATTGTAAGCCGCCCTGAGTCTCTGGAGAAGGGCAGCATATAAATCAAATTTTATATATATATGTATATATGTATATGTATATGTATGTGTGTATATATATATATATATATATATATATATATATATATATATATATATATATATATATATATATAAATGAAAAATGTGCATTAAAAAAGACAAAAACAGATTTACCTATATTATCCCCCCCCCCACTAGAATATTCATAAATATATTGGAGCAATATTCCGAAGCAGGCCCCAAATTTATAAACTTCTACTTCTATTTACAACCAATTTGACGTTTATCTATCTATTTATCTATAAACGCAATGTAATAAGTGAACAAACAACACAGTTAAACACCAAAGCACTTTGTTAATAATCTACTATTAACTTGTATAAAGTTTAGAACATTTTATTTACCACAAATCACCACAATCATTGTCTCTGATCTGTGAGAGATGAAATATCTTTTTTTGATTCTTATTAATAAAACTTTTTCTTAATAATAATAATAATAATAATAATAATAATAATAATAATAATAATAATTTTATTTCTATACCGCCCTTCTCCCGAAGGACTCAGGGCGGTGTACAGCCTATTTAAAAACACAGAAACAAAACAACAATTTAAAATTTAAAATCATTAAATAATTAGGCTCCAATTAAAATCCCAGAAATTTAAAATACCCCCAATTTAAAACGTTATGTTAATAGCCCTGCCTGGCGGAACAACAGGGTCTTCAGAGCGCAGCGGAACACCCGGAGGTCGGAGATCCTACATATTTCGGGGGGCAGTTCATTCCACAGGGCTGGGGCTCCCACAGAGAAGGCCCTCCCCCTGGGTGTCGCCAGCCGACATAACTTGGCCGATGGCACCCTGAGGAGACCCTCTCTGTGGGAGCGGACTGGTCGGTGGGAGGCTACTGGTGGCAGAAGTCGGTCTCGAAGGTACCCGGGTCCTATGCCATGGAGCGCTTTAAAGGTGGTAACCAACACCTTGAATCGCACCCGGAAGACCACTGGGAGCCAGTACAGCTCGCGCAGGAGGGGTGTCGCGTGGGCACAACGAGTTGCACCCATAACCACCTGCGCGGCCGCATTCTGGACCAGTTGGAGCCTCCGAGTGCTCTTCAAGGGGAGCACCATGTAGAGAGCATTGCAATAGTCCAACCGGGAGGTGACAAGGGCGTGAGTGACCGTGCGCAAGGTGTCCCGATCCAGAAAGGGCTGCAACTGGCGAATCAGGCGAACCTGATAAAAGGCCCCCCTGGCCACGGCCGTCATGTGCTCTTCTAAAGACAGCTGTGTGTCCAGGAGGACACCCAGATTGTGAGCCCTCTCTGTGGGGGGCAAGGATTCACCCCCAATAGTCAGCGATGGCACCTGCTGACTATATCGGGGCGCCGGAAGCCACAGCCACTCGGTCTTGGAGGGGTTGAGTCTGAGCCTGTTCCTCCCCATCCAGGCCCGCACGGCCTCCAGGCAGCGGGACATCACATCAAGGGCATCGTTGGGGTGGTCTGGGGTGGAGATGTACAGCTGAGTATCATCAGCGTATAGATGGCACTTCACCCCAAAACCACGGATGATCTCACCCAGCGGCTTCACATAAATGTTGAACAGGAGAGGCGAGAGGACCAACCCTTGCGGCACTCCCCATGCGAGATGCCTCGAGGTCGACCTCTGCCCCCCTGCCAACACAAACTGCGAGCGGTCGGAGAGGAAGGAAGAGAACCACCGCAGAACGGTGCCCCCTATTCCTAACCCCCTCAACCGCTGCAGCATGATACCATGGTCGATGGTATCAAAAGCCGCTGAGAGGTCCAACCCCTGTCCCGAGCCCTCCAGAGATCATCCACCAACGCGACCAATGCCGTTTCTGTGCTGTACCCCTGCCTGAAGCCCGACTGGTATGGGTCCAGATAGATAGCTTCATCCAGGTGCCGGGGAAGTTGTCGTGCCACCACGCTTATTCCCCCAAATCATAAAACCTCTTGGTCGATCCATTTTCCAAATTGTTTTTCAGTTAGATATAGTAGGTCCATTTCCCAATCTTCTTAAGAAAGTCCAATTCAACACGCATCGAGTCTGTTAATCTGTAGTCTCCACATTCGCTTCAGCCTCCTCCCAACCATCCTGCAGTTTCCAAACCAGTGGTGGGCGTGGCTTGGTGGGCATGGCAGGGGAAGTTTACCGCAAAATCCCCATTTCCTCCCAATTAGCTGGGACTCGGGAGGCAGAGAATAGATGGGGGCAGGGTCAATAAGAGGTGGTATTTACCGGTTCTCCAAACTACTCAAAATTTCTGCAACTGGTTCTCCAGAACTGGTCAGAACTTGCTGAATACTACCTCTGTTCCAAATCATAGTGAGGGGGCTTTTAAGAAGTGGCAGTGCTGCCCGTGGGAGCCTCTTGGGAAAAGCTCAGGCTCACAAAGGAATTCATTTGGGAAAGAGCCATTCATTTGTGTGCACTCATAATCCCAAATTCCTCCATCAGTCCCAGAGGAAGGGGATCTCCCAGAGCAGAAATGTTTTTTTCTCACCACGATCCTTCACATAATTTTGGGTAATCCACCAGCTGGATATGGCAATGATTATTTCCTCCCCGTGATGTTTCCAGCAAATGACATCCAGTGCACATGGCTTTTTCCTCTGGGTGTAATAGTGATAGTCCTCTGTTAGGGAATTGTGCAGCAGGTTGCCAAATAAACTCAGAGACGTTAAGGCAAATTTGTAGTTTTATATAAATAAATGTATTTAACATTTATATTTACAGCAAACAAGATGGTCAGGAACATCCTGAGGTAAATCCAAATAGCATAGAGCACACAGAAGAAAAAAGTGGGGAAAATGGGAAACACCCCCCGCCCTTTACACCTACAAGAACCAATCGTAACATAGATTGCCTCATACAGGAGCCAGCACTCAACAACTGTTCTATTCTTGCTCATTGTACAATTTTACTGTTTCAATTTGGTTTAAACCAAATTGTTTCACAAGATCTTTGTTTTTGTATACTTAATGGTTTTGTCATGAGGTCAGCTAAATTATTTTCTGGTGGACAATAAATTATAATTTATAATATATAATAATAATAATTTATATATAATAAGTAATTATATATCTATTACATTTTCTTTTCCTGCTTCTCTAACAAGGCATACGCTCCTTGTAATATCTTTATTCCTACTCAGATGAACTATTGCAGGAACTGGATATGTCTAGTCTAACATAGAGAAGGATTAGAGATGACATCATAGCAGTCTTTAAATATCTGAGGGTCTGACACAGAAAAAAAGGCGGTGGATCTATTGTCCAATGTGCCTGAGAGCAGGACAAGAAGGAGCAGAGGGAGACATATCAGAAAGGGCTCCAACCTAGAATCAAGGAGAAATTTCCTTTCAGTGAGAAACAGTGGAAACTCTTTGCCTCTAGAAGTTGTGGGTGCTCCATCAATGGGTTTTTTAAAGAGGAGATTGGACAGCCATTTGTCTGTACCGGTACTATAGGATCTCCTGCTTGGAGAGTTGGTCTCTTCCAACTCTTCTTATGTAATTCTGTAACAGCTTCATAAACATTTAGGACTCAGCACATTCCTCACTTTCACAAGGTATTTAGTGTCACATTTCACATGGCTCAGTTGCAAAGGTGGGTTGCTAGGAATAGAAAACGACTTGATAGCATTTAATCAGTGAAAACCGCCTACAAATACATTAGAGACAGAAAAGCGTGTTCTTCTGCCCCCTATCGGGAGATGGCACTCACATATCAGTGACTAGAAAGCCCTCAATAGGCATACGTGGTTGAGCTTAAAGGAGTTAAAACCATCGAGTACAGCATTGCTAGAAAGGATGGGAGGAGAGTAACTTCTTCCGGATCACTCATGGGAGGAAGGTGGAGTGCAGAGTGGCTTTTCTGCTCTTCCCAGGGTCGAAACACATTTGGCAGGTGAGTGGAGGGCAGATCGTAGGAGAGGCTGGGAGCAAGTAGGGCTGTTTGCTTTCTTCCCTGATGTGGAAGCAGAGAAGCAACTAAGCTGAAGCATATCAGCTGCTGCTACATGTTCCTGCCCTCCCCGAAGTTTGAGTCCTGTGGTGCTGCATGCTTTAACACTGGTGGCCGCAATTTTCTGCTGGGGGGAAGATTTTAAAAAGTCTCCTTCAAGTTAAAATTAACAGCTTGCCTCCAAAAGTTGTGAGTTCTTCATCACTGAAGGATTTCAAGAGGAGACGGGACAGCAATTAATCAGGAACGATATAAAGTCTCCTGCCTGAGCAGGGATTGGACTAGAGGACCTCCAAGGTCGCTTTCAACTCTGTTATTTTGTTATGGACCTGCTGTTTTCTTGGCAACAATATCGGACTGATCTTCATCTGCTCTCTTCTGAGATTTTTTTTATTATTATTGTTATTATTTCCATGTCTAGCCAACAAGCACAGTATTTCCTATTTGTGCCCTCTCCATGTATTAATCAGGTTCAACTGTGCTTAACCTAGCACTGTGTAATAAAAGAAAAAGCTATCAAGGACCTTTTGAGATGTTCAGTTGACTAAGTAGTCCTCACTTATCACTTGTTCGCCTTTAAAGTTACTATGGCACTGTATAAGCAGTGACAATGATGCCAGTCCCAATTGTGCTCAATAAGGGAGAACTACTTGATAGCAATACTCCAGTATTTGAGGGGGGTCAACCAGGGGTGAAATGCTCTCAGTTCGGACTGGCTTGGTGCGAGTAGGTAGCGATGGCGGCGGGCAGTTTAGAGAACTGGTAGCAAAAATCCCTGCCCCCCCCCCCATGCCAAGCTGAGCTGCCTGATCATCAGAGCCTTTTTTTTTCTTTTAAATGGCTCTGAAAATCCAAGCTCTGCTGAGCCCAGCTGGCAGGCAACTCAGCTGGGATCGTCAGAGCCTTTTGAAACCATTTTTTTACATGGTTTTACATGTAAAAAATGGTTTTAAAAGTAAAAAAAAATTGCCCACGCCCACCCAGTCACATTACCCTCCCCCCAAGCCACGCCCACAGAACCAGTAGTAACAAATTTTAGATTTCACCATTTTCCATATTGGCTTTATGGCCAATATCTCCACTTGGGTCTCATCTGTCCAAGGGACAGTGTTCCAGAAGTCTTGTAATTTGTTCAGATGCAACTTTGCGAATCTAAGTGCTTCTGCCATATCCATTTTACAGAGAAGAGGCTTTCTCCTGTCAATCCTTCCAAACAAACCATACTCGTTCAGTCTTTTTCTAATTGTACTGTCATGAACTTTAACATTTAACATGCTAAAAGAGGCCTGTAGAGCCTGAGATGTAATGCTTGGATTTTTTGTAATTTCTCAGAGCATTGCACTATCTGAACTTGGGGTTGATTTACTGGGACTTCCACTCCTGGGAAGATTGACAATTGCCTTCAATGTTTTCCACTTGTGAATGTGGAATGTAGAATGATGGAGTTTAAATTGTTGGGAAACAGTCTTATAACTCTTCCCAGATAACAGAATAACAGAGTTGAATGGGGCCTTGGAAATCTTCTAGTCCAGCCAAACCTCTGCTCAGTTAGGAAACCTATACCATTTCAGACAAATGGGTGTCCAATATCTTCTTAAAAACTTCCAGTGTTGGAGCATTCATATCCAAAAAGACTTGAGGCTGTAATTGCTGCCAAAGATGTTTCAACAAAATACTGAGTGAAGGGTCTGAATACTTATGCCAAAGTGATGTTTCAGATTTTTCCTTTTAATAAAGTTACAGACTTTTATAAACTTCTGTTTTCACTTAGTCATTATGGGGTACTGAGTGTCGATTAATGAGAAAAAAATGAATTTCAATAACTGTAGAATCAGGCTGCAACATAACAAAATTGACAAAATGAAGTGGGTCTAAATACTTTCTGAATGTCCTGTAGAGTGCCAGAGACCAGGAAAGTCCTACAAGTTCAGCTTTTATAGATGCAGTCACACGTGCTGATGTTAATTGATTAGCAGCACTGGGCTTCTACTTAGCAGTTTTCTTTTTGTTTAAAAAACTGATGACATGGGTGTAATATATCATATGTTGTTCATCTGAGGTTATATTTACCCATTTTTAAAAACTGCTAAGGACCAGTAGATGATTTCTACTATGTCGTGATGTGTAAAATCATAGAACTCAAAAAGGATGTACTTTCTTTTTCACATAACTGTATTTGATCATAACCCTTTGCAGGGCTAAGAATTTGTGACTGACCCAAGTCAACAAGTGAATTTTATGATTGAATGGATAATGAAACTTGTATCCTGGTAGTCAAATGAGTCATAATTCATGTAAGATATTATTCTAGCATTGTGGCATGTTTGCTTTTTCATTGTAACATATACTTCTTTTTCACATCTTCTGCAACCCTTTTACAAACAATAAAAGCTACATTTTCATTTGAATCTTGCAGACAAAGAGGATGCCGATAAGACCACATTGGACAATTGAGAATAACAAGCAACACTGCAAAGCAGATAGAGGCAGAAATAAAAATATTCTCCATTTTCTTCAGAAAAACCACAGAGTTCTTCTCCTTCCCCAGTAGGTGAAACAAAGGAAAGAAAATCAAGAAGTGATTTAGAGCTGGAAAAAGTAGAGTATGCGAAACTCAAATATACGTTACACAAAAAGGTCATTTTTCATTTCAGAAAAGGGGGGAAATATCTGGAAGTTAGTGGGGAGAAAAAGTTCAATTGGATAGTTATATAGGGCAGATAGTAATGCACACCTTGCCCTGGAAGAAAGAAAAAGGGCTTAAATCGAAGCACCCCTAAATAAGGGATCACACATATTTTCGACCTTCTCAAGAATACCAGTGGTGGGAAAGCTCCATAGATGTGCTTATTGTGAGAAAAGCAGTCTTCAAATCACAAGTGATTATGCAGGAGAGAATCCACTCTGGAGACAAGCAGATACAAATGATCTGAATGTGGCAAAAGCTCAGATCACAACAGGTCAGTTTTGGTTCGTGGAAGGACCCACACAGGAGAGAGGCTCTACAAGTGTTCCGAATGTAGTAAATGCTTTAGTGAAACTGGCAACTTGGTGATGCATCCAAGGACTCACAGCAGGGAGAAGCCGTATAACTGTCTAGATTGTGGGAAACGTTTCAGTGGACATTCCCACCTCGTGAGACACCTGAGGACTCACACAGGGGAGAAACCCTTTGAATGTCCTGATTGTGGGAAACGTTTCAGTCAGAATTCCACCCTGGTGGAACACCACAGGACTCACACAGGAGAGAAACCCTTTGAATGTTCCGATTGTGGCAAACGTTTCAGTTGGAATTCCAATTTGGTTCAACACCAGAGGACTCATACAGGAGAGAAACCCTTTGAATGTTTTGATTGTGGCAAATGTTTCAGTTCGAATTCCCATTTGGTTAAACACCAGAGGACTCACACAGGAGAGAAACCCTTTGAATGTCCTGATTGTGGGAAACGTTTCACTCGGAATTCCAGCCTGGTGTTACACCAGAGGACTCACACAGGAGAGAAACCCTTTGAATGTCCTGTTTGTGGGAAACGTTACAATCAGAATTCCCACCTGTTGGAGCACCAGAGGACTCACACAGGAGAGAAACGCTTTGAATGTCCAGATTGTGGGAAACGTTTCAGTCAGAATTCCAGCCTGGTGAAACACCAGAGGACTCACACCGGGGAGAAACCCTTTGAATGTCCTGATTGTGGGAAATGTTTCAGTCAGAATTCAAGCCTGGTTGTACACCAGAGGACTCACACAGGGGAGAAACTCTTTGAATGTCCTATTTGTGGGAAAAATTTCAGTTTGAATTCCGGTTTGGTTAACCACCAGAGGACTCACTCAGGAGAGAAACCCTTTGAATGTCCTGTTTGTGGGAAACGTTTCAATCGGAATTCTAGCCTGGTGAGACACCAGAGGACTCACACGGGGGAGAAACCCTTTGAATGTCCTGATTGTGGGAAATGTTTCAGTCAGAATTCCAGCCTGGTGGACCACCACAGGACTCACACAGGGGAGAAACCCTTTGAATGTCCTGATTGTGGGAAACGTTTCAGTCATAATTCCAGCCTGGTGGAACACCACAGGACTCACACAGGAGAGAAACCCTTGGAATGTCCTATTTGTGGGAAACGTTTCAGTCATAATTCCAGCCTGGTGGAACACCACAGGACTCACACAGGAGAGAAACTCTTTGAATGTCCTATTTGTGGGAAAAATTTCAGTTTCAATTCCGGTTTGGTTAACCACCAGAGGACTCACTCAGGAGAGAAACCCTTTGAATGTCCTGTTTGTGGGAAACGTTTCAGTCGGAATTCTAGCCAGGTGAGACACCAGAGGACTCACACAGGGGAGAAACTCTTTGAATGTCCTGATTGTGGGAAACGTTTCAGTCGGAATTCCAGCCTGGTGATACACCAGAGGACTCACACAGGAGAGAAACCCTTTGAATGTCCTTTTTGTGGGAAAAAATTCAGTGAGAATTCCAAATTGGTGAAACACCAGAGGACTCACAGATGAGAAACGATATAAATGTCTAGATTGTGGAAAAAGGTTCAGTCGGAATTCTGATCTACTGATCAGTAGTGAAGTTCAATTTTTTTTACTACTGGTTCTGTGGGTATAGCTTGGTGGGCATGGCTTGGTGGGCATCACAGGGGAAGGATACTGCAAGGATATTGCAAAATCTCCATTCTGGGACTAGCCAGAGTTGGGATCTGCTGGTTCTCCGAACTACTCAAAATTTCTGCTTCCGGTTCTCCAGAACCTGTCAGAACCTACTATTGATACACTAGAGGACTTATACAGAAGTGAAGCCATACAAGTGTCCAGAGTGTGAGAAAAGTTTCAGTCTGAATTCCAACCTGGTGATACACTAGAGAACTCACATAGGAGAAAAACCCTTTCTATGTCTGGATTGTGCAAAAAGTCACCAATTTAACCATACAGATGACCTATAAGCAATGTAGGTTTACACACAGGAGAAAAAGTCAAGGAAATCCACATTAGGCAAAAGTTGATGAGTTTAGAGAAGGCTTAAATTTCATTTCTGATCTGTCAATGGAAGTGTAGGTGAGAAATTGACTATTTAAGTTCCGGCCTGATTCATTTTACTGAAATATATCTCTGAAGCAGACTGTAATTGGAGAGAAAAAATGGAAAATATTAATTTGAAAAAGGTGTATTATCTGGGTTTTTTTTATCAAGCATTTTCCTCTCCACAGGATCCTTCCAAGCTTTGCCCTCTCCCACACGGTCCCTATAGGCATTTCCCTCCCCAGGATCCCCACAGGTGTTTCCTTTCACATAGGGTCCCCACAGGTGTTTCCTTCCCCACAGGTGTTTCCTTCCCCACAGAGTCCCCACAGGCCTTTTCCCTCTCCAGCTCTGTCCCCGCAGTCCTTAGGCCTGACTCCCACCACCAGGCCTCACAGCTTCCTCCTCTCCTTTGAAGATCTCTGACCATCAAGTTGGTGAGGAAGGTCAGGACACGCATCCCAGGGCCGGATGGCTATGTCCTGGAAGCAGCCGTTATTTTCAGTGTCCTTGGGATTCAACCCTGGGCCATGTGATGGACTTGTGGAAGCAGCTGCCATTTTGTCACACCTCCCTCAGGGCCAAAATGGCGGCTGCTTCTGAGTCATTGTTATGTGGGAGAGGGAGAAATTGCTCTGTTTCACTTCCTTAACACTGTGCAAACTGCATTATGGGATTGTGGGTGCACTGAAAATGATGGCTGCCTCCAGGAGGAATATTGAGTTGAGGAGAAAAGGGATGGTGGCTTTGATGACAGGATCTAAAAGTTTTATTAGCAACTCCTGTGATCTCATTTTCTTGGAGGTGCCTGCTTGTTTCCCTTTGATGGCTGCTGGGTGATAGCAGCACTCTGACATTTCTATTGTATCCCCTTGGTTGGTGGCGATATGAGGAACAAGTTGAACGGTGGAAAATCTTTCATTTGTAATAATGCATTGTGTAATGTAAGGACTATCAATATCTTTTGGCAAGGAAAAAATCGGGTGGCCTCAATGTTGCTATGAATGTTAGGGCAAGGCAAGGCACTCTGAATGGCCTCAAACTGCCAGATGTGCAGTGAATAATAATAAAACTAATAAAATTGTAACAGAAAGCCCTTTTCTCAATTCTTCTTCAGTGGGGAGTTCTCCACACATACATTGGGTTTCTAACACTCTACAATTGTTTATCTATCTGTAATCTGTCTCTTTTGCATTCTGCACTTCTATAACCAATCTGGTTTCTTCAGCTTCATTTCCCTCCTCATTATAAATTTAAATTTTCAGTTTCACTAGTACCTCAATCCAGCCACTCTGCCTCTGATGTGAGCTGTAATTAGGCTTCTGTCTCTTAATTTGTTGCATTCCTATTTACCTCAATCTTAAATTCTATGAAAGAATGACATTTCTTCATGCAGAGTTAAAAAATTAGAATGGCTAAACTGGATCTGTTTTGATTGGCCTTCTTCTCAGATTCAGCGATGGTCTTCTCCAGCATTGCCAGTCTGAGAGGTCAAAATTAGGACATTTCAAACTGGACAACTAAGGTTTCCTTTGTAACTTTACAACCCGTAAAGCAGCCATTGGTTGTGCCAGTGAGTTTGTAGCTTTTGAAAATCATACAATTACAGAGGGTCTGTCTGACTTCCCTGATTATTCTTCCAGTTCTGAACTGGATCCAACAGACATTATGAACGTTGAGGTTCTCGTGGATAGAAACGGAGCCAATAGATGAAATAGCCACTATCACCATTCATCCTTTATTAAATCTGCATTAAATTTGGCAGTGCAGGATACAGCTCTAAAAACATGAACTTGGTGTTCAATCAGCCTTGTGCTTGGGTGGAATATTCAAATTTTCCTTTTTGTTTTTTTTACAAATATTTCTTTTGAAACATTTCTTCTACCATATACAGACAATTAACCCCTCTTTTTTAGACCCCATTTTCTAGGCCCTGCTGCATATTGTTCTCTCTCTCTCTGACCTAATGGAGACTTCCATGCAGGCAGATTTACAGAAGCACATGGCATTTTTTCAGATGTAAAATTTCCTCCTTCAGGAATGAATTGGCGCTGTGGGTGCTCTTGGATGCAGCCCTGGCCAGCAGGAATGAAACTGGCTCCCTTGGAGTGTCTGGCCTCATAGTGCTGCCATGTCCTAAATCCTTGGGCACTACAGGAAATCAGTCAAAGTTTTGGGATTGTGGGAAAGACCCTACACCCGAAGAATGGAATATTTTGGGGAATATTAAGAAGCAGAATATATTCCCCCAAAGGAGAAATGGAGAAACATGCTTTTAAACAAAGAAAGCAGTCTTTCTTAATAGACCCCAGCAGATATTTTGTGTCCATTAAGAAAGATTGGGCCAGCCAATTCACAAGTAACAGACCTTCATCTCCAGCGATGGCATTAACATTTACATTCACCACCACCCAAATTCTAAGAACAGGAGTTTGTAGAGATTCTCAGTCATCCAGGTCATGGTTGTCCCAAAGGTCTTTTTCAGGGGGCAACTGGCCTTTCTTGTTTGTTTTTTTGAAGATGTTTCACTTTTCATCCAAAAAGCTTCTTCAGCTCTGACAGGATTCCATTCCCCACTATCCAGTCAGAGCTGAAGAAGCTTCTTGGATGAGAAGGGAAACATCTTCAAAAAAAAAAAAAGAAAAGAAAAAGAAAGCCCAGTTGCCTTCTGAAAAAGGACCTTTGGGACATCTAAGGCCAGGACATTAAATCTAATTTAATTTAATTTGTCCCATTTCTATGCTGCCCAACTCCCAAGGTACTCTGGGCGGCTTACAGCAAAAATAATGGAAACCATGAACATAGAAAAATTATTAAAAAACATTATAAAAACATTAAAAGCCCATGCACACTGTTCATGGCCGGATCTCGCAAGATTGCAACTGTGAGATCAACGGCCCCAGGCCTGCCAGAAGAGCCAGGACTTCACTGCTTTCCGGAAGGCCAATAGGGTGGGGATAGTCCGGATCTCAGTAGATAACTGGTTCTACAGAGCTGGAGCAGCCACAGAGAAGGCCCTCCCCCACGGGCCCGCCAGATGGCATTATTTAGTTGATGGGACCTGGAGGAGACCAACTCTGTGGGATCTTACCGGTCGCTGGGAGCTATGATATCGAAGATAATCTGGCCCTGAGCCATGGAGGGCTTTAAAAGTAATATCCAACACCTTGAATTGTGCCCGGAGACCAATAGGGAGCCAGTGCAGCTCGCGGAGAATTGGTGTACTGTGGGTGTATCTAGGTGACATGAACTTTTAGGACATGATAGGATTAACCCACCACTATTAGAATAGCAAAACAGAGCATACTACATTGCAAAATCCCAGCAGCATCACAGAAACATAGGTTTTGCCAAAGGTGCTTGCCTCGGAAAAAATCAAGGTGGAAATCTACCTCCTTGATTGGTAGGACATTGGGAAGGTTGCTCAGAGCAATTCTTTAGGCTCTGCAAGAATGAAGATAAAAAGATACTACAGGTGATCCTTGACATATAACCACAATTGAGGTGGGCTGACAAAGAAAAGTGGGGAGAGCCTATTATTCAAAGCTCCTGAGAGGAGCAGAGGGAGACATATCAGAAAGGGCTCCAACCTAGAATCAAGGAGAAATTTCCTTTCAGTGAGAAACAGTGGAAACTCTTTGCCTCTAGAAGTTGTGGGTGCTCCATCAATGGGTTTTTTAAAGACTTTGGACAGCCATTTGTCTGTACCGGTACTATAGGATCTCCTGCTTGGAGAGTTGGTCTCTTCCAACTCTTCTTATGTAATTCTGTAACAGCTTCATAAACATTTAGGACTCAGCACATTCCTCACTTTCACAAGCTATTTAGTGTCACATTTCACATGGCTCAGTTGCAAAGGTGGGTTGCTAGGAATAGAAAACGACTTGATAGCATTTAATCAGTGAAAACCGCCTACAAATACATTAGAGACAGAAAAGCGTGTTCTTCTGCCCCCTATCGGGAGATGGCACTCACATATCAGTGACTAGAAAGCCCTCAATAGGCATACGTGGTTGAGCTTAAAGGAGTTAAAACCATCGAGTACAGCATTGCTAGAAAGGATGGGAGGAGAGTGACTTCTTCCGGCTCACTCATGGGAGGAAGGTGGAGTGCAGAGTGGCTTTTCTGCTCTTCCCAGGGTCGAAACACATCTGGCAGGTGAGTGGAGGGCAGATCGTAGGAGAAGCTGGGAGCAAGTAGGACTGTTTGCTTTCTTCCCTGATGTGGAAGCAGAGAAGCAACTAGGCTGAAGCATATCAGCTGCTGCTACATGTTCCTGCCCTCCCCAAATTTTGAGTCCTGTGGTGCTGCATGCTTTAACACTGGTGGCCGCAATTTTCTGCTGGTGGGAAGATTTTAAAAAGTCTCCTTCAAGTTAAAATTAACAGCTTGCCTCCAAAAGTTGTGAGTTCTTCATCACTGAAGGATTTCAAGAGGAGACGGGACAGTATTTTCTGCCTTATTTGGAGCTGAGGACTTCCATGAGCAAAACTGGTGCTTCAAACCCTGCTGAGATATCATTTCATCAGTTAAAGCCCCACATCTATCAATTACCTCAGAAGGTTTGACTTGAACCATTTTGGGACCCTTTTCAGACTTGAAACACATGGATTTTCTCCATATATATACATTTGTATTTTTATTTCTCTGTACAGGTATACATATATCTCCAAGCGTATAATCTACTCCCATTTCGTCCAAATATGCAGCCATGTGAAAGAGAAAGTATACCCTGTTTTGAGTTCTATGGTTTTGCATATCAGTAAAAATCATGTGGTCCTTAGAAATCTTAAAAGTAGGTAAATATAACCTCACATGAACAGCAACACATGAACATATTACATCATGTCATCATGTATTTTACAAAAAGAAAGCCAAAACAGAGAAGCCGTTTGTGAGAAATGGCTATTGGATAGATTTTCTCACATTTGACTTTTGAATCAAAATCATATGAAGTATTAACACTTATAAAGCCTTAGTGTGAACATACTTAGGGTACTTTTTTGGTCATCAAATTACAAAAAAGATCTTGAGATTTAGAAAAAGTACAAAGAAGAGCAACTAAGTTGATTAAAGGCCTGGAAACTAAAACATGAAGAACAATTGTAGGATTTGGGTTTGGCTGCTTTAAAGAAAAGGACTAGAGGGGACATGATAGCAGTACTGGGCAACTTTTGTCCGGTCTCCAACCTTCGCTTTTTCGTAAAGGTTGTTGAGAGTGTGGTGGCACGTCAATTTCTGGTGGCCCTGGATGAAGCAGATTACCTAGACCCATGCCAATCGGGTTACAGGCTGGTTACAGCACGGAGACGGCATTGGTCGCGCTGGTGGACGCTCTCTGGAGGGCTCGGGTCGTGGGTTATTCCTCGGTCCTAGTCCTATTAGATCTCTCGGCAGCTTTTGATACCATCGACCATGTTATGCTGCGATTCTTGAGGGGTTGGGAGTGGGCGGCACCGTTTTACCATGATTCACCTCCTACCTCTCGGGTCGTATGCAAGCGGCGTTGGCAGGGGGGCAGAGGTCGGCCATGAGGTCCCTCACTTGTGGGGTGCCCCATGAAGCCGCTGGGAGAGATCATCCGTGGTTTTGGGGTGGGGTATCAGTACGCTGATGATATCCAGCTTTTTATATCCACTCCGAACTAACCCAGTGATGCCCTCGACGTGATGTCCCGGTGCCTGGAAGCGATATGGATCTGGATGGGGAGTAACAGGCTTCGACTCAACCCGGCCAAGACCGAGTGGCTGTGGATACCGGCATCTCAGACCTAGCGAGAAGTTCCAACGCTGTCTATTGGCGAGGTGTTTCCCCCCGTAGACAGGGTGCGCAACTTGGGTGTCCTCTTGGATTCACGGCTGAGTTTGGAGGGTCATATCATGGCTGTGACCAGGGGGGCATTTGCCCAGGTTCGCCTGGTGCACCAGTTGCGCCCATACTTGGACCGAGATGCCCTACATACAGTCACTCATGCGCTAGTCACCTCCTGGATCAACTACTGCAATGCTCTACCTGGGGCTGCCCATTAAGACCACCCGGAGGCTTCAGCTGGTACAGAATGCGGCCGTGTGGGTTGTTGCGGGAGGGACCCAATACTCCCATATTACACCTCTCCTCTGCGGCTTGCATTGGTTGCTGGTTGCCCTCTGGTTGAGAGTCAAAGTGCTGGTGTTAACCTATAAAGCCCTTCATGGCTTAGGCCCAGGCTATTTGTCGGACCACCTGCAACCAGCGTCAACTTCCCATCGCCCGGTGTGCTCTCACAGAGAGGGCCTACTCAGGGTGCCGTCGGCTGGCGACCTACAGGAGTAGAGCTTTCTCTGTGAGCGCCCCCATCCTTTGGAATCAACTTCCCTTGGGGCTTCGGTTGGCCCTTGACCTTCGCACCTTCCGCAGTGAATTGAAAACCTGGCTATTTATGTCCCCCAGGCTGGACTGATGGGGTAGTGTATTTTAAAAAAATTTAAACTTTTCATATTTTTGTGCATATTTGTTGATTTGTTGCTTGGTCGATTGTTATTGTGAGCCGCCCTGAGTCCTTGGAGATAGGGCAGCATACAAATTTTATAAATAAAAAATAAAATAAAGTACTTCAGTATTTGAGGGGGGTCAACTTATTTTCCAAACCATCTGAAGACAGGGCAAGACCTGATGGAAACTAATCAAGGAGAGAAGCAACCTGGAATTAAAGAGAAACTTCTTAACAGTAAGAACAATTAACCTGTAGGACAGCTTGCCTTCAGACATTGTGGGTGCTTCATCACTAGAAATGTTGAAGAAGACACTGGACAGTCACTTGTCTGAAATGGTATAGCATCTGCTGCTTGAGCAGAGGGCTGGACTAAAAGACCTCCAAGGTCCTTTCCAGGTCTATTCTGATTCTGAATGCTTTAGGATAGAGAGGAATTCATAGACAACTCAGTGACTGCAAAGTGGCCAGGTTCTGTGGCTGCAAAACAAACCCAAACAGTCACCCCTTCGTCACTGTTTGATGATTGGTATGAGATGTTTGTGTTGATATGTTTGGTTTTCATCAAAATGGCACTGCTTTATGGCCAATATCTCCACTTGGGTCTCATCTGTCCAAGGGACAGTGTTCCAGAAGTCTTGTAATTTGTTCAGATGCAACTTTGCGAATCTAAGTGCTTCTGCCATATCCATTTTACAGAGAAGAGGCTTTCTCCTGTCAATCCTTCCAAACAAACCATAGTCGTTCAGTCTTTTTCTAATTGTACTGTCATGAACTTTAACATTTAACATGCTAAATGAGGCCTGTAGAGCCTGAGATGTAATGCTTGGATTTTTTGTAATTTCTCAGAGCATTGCACTATCTGAACTTGGGTTGATTTGCTGGGACTTCCACTCCTGGGAAGATTGACAATTGTCTTCAACGTTTTCCACTTGTGAATGTGGAATGTAGAATGATGGAGTTTAAATTGTTGGGAAACAGTCTTATAACTCTTCCCAGATAACAGAATAACAGAGTTGAATGGGACCTTGGAACTCTTCTAGTTCAGCCAACCCTCTGCTCAGTTTATTTATTTATTTATTTGTTTGTTTATTTGTTTGTTTGTTTATTTATTTATTTTATTTCTATACCACCCTTCTCCCGAAGGACTCAGGGCGGTGTACAGCCTAATTAAAAACACAAAGACAGACAAAATTTAAAAATAATTAAAATTATTAAATAATAGGCCCAATTTATAAAACCCCAAATTTAAAATCCCATTTAAAACCAATTAAAATCTTTACATTGATAGCCCAGCCTGGCGGAACAACATGGTTTTGAGGGCACAGCGAAATACACGGAGATCAGAGATTTTACGAATTTCTGGGGGCAGTTCATTCCAAAGGGCAAGGGCTCCCACAGAGAAGGCCCTCCCTCTGGGTGTCGCCAGCCGACATAATTTGGCCGATGGCACCCTGAGGGGACCCTCTCTGTGGGAGTGAACTGGCCGGTGGGAGGCTACTGGTGGCAGAAGACGGTCTCGAAGGTATCCAGGTCCAATGCCATGGAGCGCTTTAAAGGTGGTAACCAACACCTTGAATCGCACGTGGAAGACCACTGGGAGCCAGTGCAGCTCACGCAGGAGGAGTGTCACGTGGGCACAACGAATTGCACCCATAACCACCTGCGCGGCCGCATTTTGGACCAGTTGGTTAGGAAACCTATACCATTTCAGATAAATGGTTGTCCAATATCTTCTTAAAAACTTCCAGTGTTGGAGCATTCATATCCAAAAAGACTTGAGGCTGTAATTGCTGCCAAAGATGTTTCAACAAAATACTGAGTGAAGAGTCTGAATAGTTATGCCAAAGTGATGTTTCAGATTTTTCCTTTTAATAAATTTACAGACTTTTATAAACTTCTGTTTTCACTTAGTCATTATGGGGTACTGAGTGTCGATTAATGAGAAAAAAATGAATTTCAATAACTGTAGAATCAGGCTGCAACATAACAAAATTGACAAAATGAAGTGGGTCTAAATACTTTCTGAATGTCCTGTAGAGTGCCAGAGACCAGGAAAGACCTACAAGTTCAGCTTTTACAGATGCAGTCACACGTGCTGATGTTAATTGATCAAGAACATTTGATTAGCAGCACTGGGCTTCTACTTAGCAGCTTTGTTTTTGTTTAAAAAACTGATGACATGGGTGTAATATATGTTGTTCATCTGAGGTTATATTTACCCATTTTTAAGAACTGCTAAGGACCAGATGATTTCTACTATGTCGTGATGTGTAAAATCATAGCTTGTTTGGGCTGCCCGGGAGGTGACTGGAGACTGGAGCCAAGCAATTATCAACTCTTCTTTGAGGGAGGGGGTATTCCCCACCTCGCTTAAGGAGGCGGTGGTTCGACCCCTCCTCAAGAAGCCTGCCCTGGATCCAGACTCACTTAACAACTATCGGCCCATCTCCAACCTTCGCTTTATTGCGAAGATTGTTGAGACCGTGGTGGCACAACAGCTCCCACAGTTCCTGGAGGAAGCGGAGTATCTAGACCCGTACCAATAGGGTTTCCGGTGTGGGCACAGCACGGAAACGGCATTGGTCGCCCTGGTGAATGATCTCTGGCAGGCCTGGGATGGAGGTTGTTCTTCCATCCTGGTCATACTTGAGCTCTCAGTGGCCTTTGATACCATCGACCATGGTATCCTACTGCAACGACTTGGGGGGTTGGGGGTAGGAGGCACTGTTTTACAGTGGTTCTCCTACCTCTCAGGTCACTCGCAGTTTGTATGGACGGGGGGACAGTGGTCCACCCCGAGGCTCCTAACTTGTGGGGTGCCTCAGGGGTCGGTTCTCTTCCTCCTACTCTTTAACATCTATATGAAGCCGCTGGGTGAGATCATTCGTGGTTTCGGGGTGAGGTATCATCAATATGATGATGATACTTAATTATATATCTCCACCCTGGGCCACCCCGGAGATGCCCTTTCCGTGATGTCCCGATGCCTGGAGGCGGTGCGGGTCTGGATGGGCAGGAACAGACTCAGACTCAACCCTTCCAAGACTGAGTGGCTGTGGATGCCGGCATCCCGTGTTCTAGAGGTCCCATCACTTTTGATGGCGGGGGGAGGTACTCGCCCTCTGTTGAAAGGGCCCGCAACTTGTGTGTCCTCCTGGATTCCCAGCTGTCCCTAGAAGACCATTTGACAGCCGTGACGGGGGCTTTTGCACAGGTGTGCCCGGTGCGCCAGTTGCGCCCTTTTCTAGATCGTGATGCCCTTTGCACGGTCACTCATGCCCTGGTTACCTCCCGCTTGGATTACTGCAACTCCCTCTACATGGGGCTGCCCTTGAGGTGCACCCGGAGGTTCCAGCTGGTCCAGAATGTGGCCACGCAGGTTGTTACGGGAGCCCCTCATTAGTCCCATGTAACACCTCTCCTGCGCGAGTTGCACTGGCTACCACTGGTCCTCTGCATCCACTTCAAGGTGCTGGTATTGACTTATAAAGCCCTACATGGCTTAGGTCCAGGGTATTTGCATGACCATCTCCTGCCTGCTTCCCACCGTCCTGTCCGCTCCCATAGGATTGCTTTCCTCAGGGTACCGTCGACCAGGCAATGCCGTCTGGCGACACCCAGGAGTAGCTTTCTCCATGGGCGCCCCTACACTCTGGAACGAACTACCCACCGAGCTCCGGACAGCCCCGGATCTCTGCTCCTTCCGTCGAGGCCTGAAGACTTGGTTATTCCAACGAATGAGCTGATTCTCATCCTTGGGTTTTTGTTATTTATTATTTTAATCTGGTTTTAGTGGGTTGTCATTATTGTATGTTTTTAACCTGTGTTCACCACCCTGAGTTTTACAGAATACAAATTCTGTAAAAAACAAAAAACAAAAAAAAACAACAACAAACAAAGAGGGTGTACTTTCTTTTTCACATAACTGTATTTGATGATGACCCTTTGCAGGGCTAAGAATTTGTGACTGACCCAAGTCAACAAGTGAATTTCATGATTGAATGGATAATGAAACTTGGATCCCAGTAGTCAAATGAGTCATAATTCATGTAAGATATTATTCTAGCATTGTGGCATGTTTGCTTTTTCATTGTAACATATACTTCTTTTTCACATCTTCTGCAACCCTTTTACAAACAATAAAAGCTACATTTTCATTTGAATCTTACAGACAAAGAGGATGCCGATAAGACCACATTGGACAATTGAGAATAACAAGCAACACTGCAAAGCAGACTGAGGCAGAAATAAAAATATTCTCCATTTTCTTCAGAAAAACCACACAGTTCTTCTCTTTCCCCAGTAGGTGAAACAAAGGAAAGAAAATCAAGAAGTGATTTCGAGCTGGAAAAAGTAGACTATGCGAAACTCAAATATACGTTACACAAAAAGGTCATTTTTCATTTCAGAAAAAGAGGGAAATATCTGGAAGTTACTGCGGAGAAAAAGGTCAATTGGATAGTTACATAGGGCAGATAGTAATGCATGCCTTGCCCTGGAAGAAAGAAAAGGGCTTAAATCGAAGCACCCCTAAATAAGGGATCACACATATTTTCAACCTCAAGAACCCCAGTGGTGGAAAAGCTCCAAAGATGTGCTTATTGTGAGAAAAGCAGTCTTCAAATCACAAGTGATTATGCAGGAGAGAATCCACTCTGGAGACGAGCATATACAAATGATATGAATGTGGCAAAAGCTCAGGTCAGTTTTGGTTCATGGAAGGACCCACACAGGAGAGATGACCTATAAGTGCTCCCAATGTAGTAAATGCTTTACTGAAACTGGCAACTTGGTGATGCATCTGAGGACTCACAGCAGGGAGAAGCCGTATAACTGTCCAGATTGTGGGAAACGTTTCATTGGAAATTCCCACCTCGTGAGACACCTGAGGACTCACACAGGAGAGAAACCCTTTGAATGTCCTGTTTGTGGGAAATGTTTCAATCAGAATTCCCACCTGTTGGAACACCAGAGGACACACACAGGAGAGAAACCCTTTGAATGTTCTGATTGTGGCAAACATTTCAGTTTGAATTCCAATTTGGTTCAACACCAGAGGACTCATACAGGAGAGAAACCCTTTGAATGTTCTGATTGTGGCAAATGTTTCAGTTCGAATTCCCATTTGGTTAAACACCAGAGGACTCACACAGGAGAGAAACCCTTTGAATGTCCTGATTGTGGGAAACGTTTCACTCGGAATTCCAGCCTGGTGATACACCAGAGGACTCACACAGGAGAGAAACCCTTTGAATGTCCTGTTTGTGGGAAAAGTTTCATTGCAAATTCCCACCTGTTGGAGCACCAGAGGATTCACACAGGAGAGAAACGCTGTGAATGTCCAGATTGTGGGAAACGTTTCAGTCAGAATTCCAGCCTGGTGAAACACCAGAGGACTCACACAGGGGAGAAACCC
Organism: Arizona elegans; assembly: GCA_022577455.1. NCBI lineage: Eukaryota > Metazoa > Chordata > Lepidosauria > Squamata > Colubridae > Arizona > Arizona elegans. The sequence continues at coordinate 9,033,158 of JAKOOJ010000012.1, forward strand.
TTTGAATGTCCTGATTGTGGGAAAGGTTTCAGTCAGAATTCAAGCCTGGTGATTCATCAGAGGACTCACACAGGAGATAAACCCTTTGAATGTTCTGATTGTGGCAAACGTTTCAGTTGGAATTCCAATTTGGTTCAACACCAGAGGACTCACACAGGAGAAAAACCCTTTGAATGTCCTATTTGTGGGAAACGATTCCGTCAGAATTCCAGCCTGGTGAAACACCAGAGGACTCACACAGGAGAGAAACCTTTTGAATGTTCTGATTGTGGCAAGCGTTTCATTTGGAATTCTGAGCTAGTGGAACACCACAGGACTCATACAGGGGAGAAATGTTTCAGTCAGAATTCCAGCCTGGTGGAACACCACAGGATTCACACAGGGGAGAAACCCTTTGAATGTCCTGATTGTGGGAAACGTTTCAATCAGAATTCCAGCTTGGTGGAACACCACAGGACTCACACAGGAGAGAAACCCTTTGAATGTCCTGTTTGTGGGAAATGTTTCAGTCAGAACTCCAGCCTGGTGGAACACCACAGGACTCACACAGGGGAGAAACCCTTTGAATGTCCTGATTGTGGGAAAAGTTTCAGTCGGAACTCCAGCCTGGTGAAACACCACAGGACTCACACAGGAGAGAAACCCTTTGAATGTCCTGTTTGTGGGAAACGTTTCAGTCAGAATTCCAGCCTGGTGGAACACCACAGGACTCACACAGGGGAGAAACCTTTTGAATGTCCTGATTGTGGGAAAAGTTTCAGTCGGAATTCCAGCCTGGTGATACACCAAAGGACTCACACAGGAGAGAAACCCTTTGAATGTCCTGTTTGTGGGAAAAAATTCAGTGAGAATTCCAAACTGGGGAAACACCAGAGGACTCACACAAGGGAAACGATATGAATGTCTAGATTGTGGAAAAAGGTGGTGAAATTCAATTTTTTTTACTACCGGTTCTGTGGGTGTGGCTTGGTGGGCATGGCTTGGTGGGCGTCAAAGGGGAAGGATACTGCAAGGATATTGCAAAATTTCCATTCTGGGACCAGCCAGAGTTGGGATTTGCTGGTTCTCCGAACTACTCAAAATTTCTGCTTCTGGTTCTCCAGAACCTGTCAGAACCTGCTATTGATACACCAGAGGATTTATACAGAAGTGAAGCCATACAAGTGTCCAGAGTGTGGGAAAAAAACCCTTTCTATGTCTGGATTGTGCAAAAAGTCACCAATTTAACTATACAGATGACCTATAAGTTATGTAGGTTTACACACAGGAGAAAAAGTCAAGGACATCCACATTAGGCAAAAGTTGGTGAGTTTAGAAAAGGCTTAAATTTCATTTTTTTTTTCTGCCATTGGAAGTGTAGGTGAGAAGTTGACTAAGTTCCGGCCTGATTCATTGTACTGAAATATATCTCTGAAGTAGACTGTGATTGGAGAGAAAAAATGGAAAATATTAATTTGAAAAAGAAGTACTATCTGGGTTTTTTTTATCAAGCATTTCCCTCTCCACAGGATCCTTCCAAGCTTTGCCCTCTCCCACAGGGTCCCTGTAGGCATTTCCCTCCCCAGGACCCCCACAGGTGTTTCCTTTCACATAGGGTCCCGACAGGTGTTTCCTTCCCCACAGGTGTTTCCTTCCCCACAGAGTCCCCACAGGCCTTTTCCCCACCCACAGGGTCCCCAAAGGCTTTTTTCCTCTCTTGCTCTGTCCCCGCAGTCCTTAGGCCTGACTCCCACCACCAGGCCTCACAGCTCTCCTTTGAAGATCTCTGACCATCAAGTTGGTGAGGAAGGCCAGGACACGCATCCCAGGGCCGGATGGCTATGTCCTGGAAGCAGCCGTTATTTTCAGTGTGCTTGGGATTCAACCCTGGGCCATGTGATGGACTTGTGGAAGCAGCTGCCATTTTGTCACACCTCCCTCAGGGCCAAAATGGCGGCTGCTTCTGAGTCATTGTTGTGTGGGAGAGGGAGAAACTACTCTGTTTCGCTTCCTTAACACTGTGCAAACTGCATTAAGGGATTGTGGATGCACTGAAAATGATGGCTGCCTCCAGGAGGAATATTGAGTCGAGGAGAAAAGGGATGGTGGCTTTGATGACAGGATCTCCATGTTTATTAGCAACTCCTGCTGTGATCTCATTTTCTTGGAGGTGTCTGCTTGTTTCCCTTTGATGGCTGCTGGGTGATAGCAGCACTCTGACATTTCTATTGTATCCCCTTGGTTGTGGCAATGTGAGAAAAAAATTGAATGGTGGAAAATCTTTCATTTGTAATAATGCATTGTGTAATGTAAGGACTATCAATATCTTTTGGCAAGGTAAAAATCGGGTGGCCTCAATGTTGCTATGAATGTTAGGGCAAGGCAAGGCACTCGGAATGGCCTCAAACTGCCAGATGTGCAGTGAATAATAATAAAACTAATAAAATTGTAACAGAAAGCCCTTTTCTCAATTCTTCAGTGGGGAGTTCTCCACACATACATTGGGTTTCTAACACTCTACAATTGTTTATCTATCTGTAATCTGTCTCCTTTGCATTCTGCACTTCTATAACCAATCTGGTTTCTTCAGCTTCATTTCCCTCATTATAAATTTAAATTTTCAGTTTCGGTAGAACCTTAATCCAGCCACTCTGCCTCTGATGTGAGCTGTAATTAGTCTTCTGCCTCTTAATTTGTTGCATTCCTATTTACCTCAGTCCTAAATTCTATGAAAGAATGACATTTCTTCATGCAGAGTTAAAAAATTAGAATAGCTAAACTGGATCTGTTTTGATTGGCCTTCTTCTCAGATTCAGCGATGGTCTTCTCCAGCATTGCCAGTCTGAGAGGTCAAAATTAGGACATTTCAAACTGGATAACTAAGGTTTCCTTTGTAACTTTACAATCCCTAAAGCAGCCATTGGTTGTGCCAGTGAGTTTGTAGCTTGTAGTTTGTGGGTGCTCTTGGATGCAGCCTGGCCAGCAGAAATGAAGCTGGCTCCCTTGGAGTGTCTGGTCTCATGGTGCTGCCATGTCCTAAATCCTTGGCCACTACAGGAAATCAGTCAAAGTTTTGGGATTGTGGGAAAGACCCTACACACGGAAGAATGAAATATTTTGGGGAATATTAACAGCAGAATATTATATTTCCCTAAAGGAGAAATGGAGAAACATGCTTTTAAACAAAGAAAGCAGTCTTTCTTAATAGACCCCAGCAGATATTTTGTGTCCATTAAGAAAGAGTGGGCCAGCCAATTCACAAGTAACAGACCTTCATCTCCAGCAATGGCATTAACGTTTACATTCTCCACCACCCAAATTCTAAGAACAGGACTTTGTAGAGATTCTCAGTCATCCAGGCCATGGTTGTCCCAAAGGTGCTTTTCCAGGAGGCAAAATTGTTTCTTTTGAAGATGTTTTACTTCTCATCCAAGAAGCTTCTTCAACTCTGACAGGATTCCATTTCCCACTATCCTGTCAGAGCTGAAGAAGCTTCTTGGATGAGAAGGGAAACCACATCAAAAGAAAACAAAAAAGAAAGCCCAGTTGCCTTCTGAAAAAGGACCTTTGGGACATCTAAGGCCAGAACATGACCTTTTAGGACATAATAGGATTAACCCACCACCATTAGAATAGCAAAACAGCAAAACAAATAACTACATTGCAAAATCCCAGCAGCATCACAGAAACATATAAAGATCCATCCACTCATTCAACCAGTCGGGTCAGCTGCATTGGAACCACAGGCTGGTTCTGCTCATCAATAAACCTACCCCCTTTCTTAAACAGCCTCCATTTTATTCCCAGCTTGGAACTGGACCTGGAGTTTTATTCTAACAGGATGTAGAGCAGTTTTATTCTCCACTGAGAGTCACGCTAAAAAAAAAAGATCAGTAATCTCTAGATCAGCTTTTTACAAAGTAGTACCCTCCAAGGGTTTTGCTCAAGGTGCCTGCCTCGGAAAAAATCAAGGTGGAAATCTACCTCCTCGAATGGTAGGACATTGAGAAGGTTGCTCAGAGCAATTCTTTAAGCTCTGCAAGAATGAAGATAAAAAGATACTACAGGTGATCCTTGACATATAACCACAATTGAGGCGGGCTGACAAAGAAAAGTGGGGAGAGCCTATTATTCAAAGCTCCTGAGAGGAGCAGAGGGAGACATATCAGAAAGGGCTCCAACCTAGAATCAAGGAGAAATTTCCTTTCAGTGAGAAACAGTGGAAACTCTTTGCCTCTAGAAGTTGTGGGTGCTCCATCAATGGGTTTTTTAAAGACTTTGGACAGCCATTTGTCTGTACCGGTACTATAGGATCTCCTGCTTGGAGAGTTGGTCTCTTCCAACTCTTCTTATGTAATTCTGTAACAGCTTCATAAACATTTAGGACTCAGCACATTCCTCACTTTCACAAGCTATTTAGTGTCACATTTCACATGGCTCAGTTGCAAAGGTGGGTTGCTAGGAATAGAAAACGACTTGATAGCATTTAATCAGTGAAAACCGCCTACAAACACATTAGAGACAGAAAAGCGTGTTCTTCTGCCCCCTATCGGGAGATGGCACTCACATATCAGTGACTAGAAAGCCCTCAATAGGCATACGTGGTTGAGCTTAAAGGAGTTAAAACCATCGAGTACAGCATTGCTAGAAAGGATGGGAGGAGAGTGACTTCTTCCGGCTCACTCATGGGAGGAAGGTGGAGTGCAGAGTGGCTTTTCTGCTCTTCCCAGGGTCGAAACACATCTGGCAGGTGAGTGGAGGGCAGATCGTAGGAGAAGCTGGGAGCAAGTAGGACTGTTTGCTTTCTTCCCTGATGTGGAAGCAGAGAAGCAACTAGGCTGAAGCATATCAGCTGCTGCTACATGTTCCTGCCCTCCCGGAAGTTTGAGTCCTGTGGTGCTGCATGCTTTAACACTGGTGGCCGCAATTTTCTGCTGGGGGGAAGATTTTAAAAAGTCTCCTTCAAGTTAAAATTAACAGCTTGCCTCCAAAAGTTGTGAGTTCTTCATCACTGAAGGATTTCAAGAGGAGACGGGACAGCAATTAATCAGGAACGATATAAAGTCTCCTGCCTGAGCAGGGATTGGACTAGAGGACCTCCAAGGTCCCTTCCAACTCTGTTATTCTGTTATGGACCTGCTGTTTTCTTGGCAACAATATCGGACTGATCTTCATCTGCTCTTTTGTGAGATATTTTTAAATTATTATTTCTATGTCTAGCCAACAAGCACAGTATTTTCTATTTGTGCCCATCTATGTATTAACCAGGTTCAACTGTGCTTAACTTAGCACTGTGTTAAAAAAAAAAAGCTATCAAGGACCTTTTGGGATGCTCAGTTGACTAAGTAGTCCTCACTTATCACTTGTTCACCTTCAAAGTTACTAAGGCATTGTATGAGCAGTGACAATGATGCCAGTCCCAATTGTGCTCAGTAATGGGGTACTACTTGAATGGGGATGTCATCAGAGGGGTTCTGGACAGTATTTTCTGCCCTTATTTGGAGCTGAGGACTTCCATGAGCGAAATACGCAGCCATGTGAAAGAGAAAGTACGCCCTGTTTTGAGTTCTATGGTTTTGCATATCTGTTAAGGATATTGTCGTGTTAACCAACCAGCAAAGCGTAGAGCACAGGGAAACGGTGCTGAGAGCAATGAATAAAATACATACAAACTGGTTTATCAAAGTTTTTACTTTGTAGTGAAAAACAATTGCATAATCTTTAGTCAATCCAAGTCTTAGCCATTCAAATCAGTCCAGTGATACAAAAGTCTTTTTACCATACAAACAGCAGTAGGTAATAATAGCAGCACGTTCACGCTGGTAACAGGTCACGATGGTAGCATATCCACCCACGATGATAGCATATCCATACACGATGATAGCACATGATCAGTACACGATGGTAGCATATCCATAATGACTACATTTCAGCTCCTTTCTTAAATACTGTTTACAATAGTACTTATTCAATTAGGATACAATGACTCAGCATTACAATGACTTAGCAGTACATTCTTAAAGACATAGAATACATATTCATGTTAAAGTCATAGAAAACATATATTGTCCATATATTGCCTGGACAACCTGTTAGGCTTATATCCTAACAATATCAGTAAAAATCATCTGGTTCTTATTAATCTTAAAAGTAGGTAAATATAACTTCACATGAACAACAACACATGAACATATTACATCATGTCATCATGTATTTTACAAAAAGAAAGCCAAAACAGAGAAGCCGTTTGTGAGAAACCGATATTGGATAGATGGTCTCACATTTGACTCCTTTTGATTCTAGAATCAAAATCACATGAAGTATTAGCACTGCTTTATAAAGCCTTAGTGGGAACATAACTTGAATACTTTTTTGGTCATCAAATTATAAAAAAGATGTTGAGATTTGGAAAAAGTACAAAGAAGAGCAACTAAGTAGATTAAAGGCCTGGAGACTAAAACATGAAGAAAAATTGTAGGATTTGGATTTAGCCGCTTTAAAGAAAAGGACTAGAGGGGACATGATAGCAGTACTCCAGTATTTGAGGGGGGTCAACTTATTTTCCAAACCATCTGAAGGCAGGGCAAGACCCGATGGAAACTAATCAAGGAGAGAAGCAACCTGGAATTAAAGAGAAACTTCTTAACAGTAAGAACAATTAACCTGTAGAACAGCTTGCCTTCAGACATTGTGGGCGCTTCATCACTAGAAATGTTGAAGAAGACACTGGACAGTCACTTGTCTGAAATGGTATAGCATCTGCTGCTTGAGCAGAGGGCTGGACTAGAAGACCTCCAAGGTCCTTTCCAGGTCTATTCTGATTCTGAATGCTTTAGGATAGAGAGGAATTCATAGACAACTCAGTGACTGCAAAGTGGCCAGGTTCTGTGGCTGCAAAACAAACCCAAACAGTCACCCCTTCGTCACTGTTTGATGATTGGTATGAGATGTTTGTGTTGATATGTTTGGTTTTCATCAAAATGGCACTGTGCTTTATGGCCAATATCTCCACTTGGGTCTCATCTGTCCAAGGGACAGTGTTCCAGAAGTCTTGTAATTTGTTCAGATGCAACTTTGCAAATCTAAGTGCTTCTGCCATATCCATTTTACATAGAAGAGGCTTTCTCCTGTCAATCCTTCCAAACAAACCATACTCGTTCAGTCTTTTTCTAATTGTACTGTCATGAACTTTAACATTTAACATGCTAAATGAGGCCTGTAGAGCCTGAGATGTAATGCTTGGATTTTTTGTAATTTCCCTGAGCATTGCACTATCTGAACTTGGGTTGATTTGCTGGGACTTCCACTCCTGGGAAGATTGACAATTGTCTTCAACGTTTTCCACTTGTGAATGTGGAATGTAGAATGATGGAGTTTAAATTGTTGGGAAACAGTCTTATAACTCTTCCCAGATAACAGAATAACAGAGTTGAATGGGACCTTGGAACTCTTCTAGTCCAGCCAAACCTCTGCTCAGATAGGAAACCTATATCATTTCAGACAAATGGGCGTCCAATATGTTCTTAAAAACTTCCAGTGTTGGAGCATTCATATCCAAAAAGACTTGAGGCTGTAATTGCTGCCAAAGATGTTTCAACAAAATACCGAGTGAAGGGTCTGAATAGTTATGCGAAAGTGATGTTTCAGATTTTTCCTTTTAATAAATTTACAGACTTTTATAAACTTCTGTTTTCACTTAATCATTATGGGGTACTGAGTGTCGATTAATGAGAAAAAAATGAATTTCAATAACTGTAGAATCAGGCTGCAGCATAACAAAATTGACAAAATGAAGTGGGTCTAAATACTTTCTGAATGTCCTGTAGAGTGCCAGAGACCAGAAAGTCCTACAAGTTCAGCTTTTATAGATGCAGTCACACGTGCTGATGTTAATTGATTAGCAGCACTGGGCTTCTACTTAGCAACTTTCTTTTTGTTTAAAAAAATGATGACATGGGTGTAATATATGATTTTTTTTATATATATATTTTTTCAAACATAAACATAAAATATATCTTTTAAGAACGAAGTCTTGATCCGGTCATAAATAGGTACAATCACTTACATTTTTAACAAACTCCATTCAATATTTCCTCATTGCATCTTTTAAAATTACTAATCAAAACAAAAATTTTAAAGATAAATTCTAACTTTTTAATTTAGGCCAAACTATTATATCACCACAAGTCTTAATTCCCAAATAAACTCCACTCATTTTTATATCCAATTATAAATCAAAATTCATTCTAATTCTTTCCTAAATTTTCTCCATTACTTCTTTTAACATCAATATCAAAACACAAATTTAAGAAATATTATAACGTCTAGACCTTACTATTTTATGACCACTCATCTTAATTTCCAATATATACAACTCTATTTTTATTTCAATTTATAAATCAAAATTCTATCTGTATTTCTTAATGTCTGGACCCATTTCATCCAATCTTTAGATCTTAAACTTTGTCAATTTACACATAATTTTCTTAAACTTATCATCTATTACAGCAGAATAATCTCAAAATCGTTTTGCTTCATTTTAATTGTCTTCCAACATATTCTTTTTCACCCCATATTAATTTGGCTATTTTCCAGTATTTTCTCTTCTATATCTCCCACTGTTATTTGGCTGATTTCTAGCATATTTTATTTTGGCTGAGTTTCAGCATATTCTTCTCCATAACTCCAACTATTATTTGGCTGATTTCCAGCATAATTTTCCTCCCTACCTCCAACTATTGTTTGGCTGATTTCCAGCATATTTTTATTTTGGCTGATTTCCAGCATATTCTCTTCCATACCTCCAACTATCGTTTGGCTGATTTCTAGCATATTTTATTTTGGCTGATTTGCAGCATATTCTCCTCCACATCTCCACCTCTTGTTTGGCTGATACCCAGCATATCTTATTTTAAGTGTTTTCTTTTCAATATATTTCCAAATATATTCTTCCAGGGTGTTTCCCAACCTATTTCTTAATGTTGATCATTTCCAACATACATTAAATTCAATCACAATTTGTTACTTAAGTCTGTGTTTCTATATTTTATCATCCAATAGTTCATTAATCATTCACATTTAATCATATTTACCATTCTCAACTTTGTTTACAGTTTAAAATTAAAATATGTTATATCAAACATATTCTCCACTTGTTCTCCCATAGTCTAATAAATTTTACAATTTAAAATTACATGTTGCATCAGACATATTCTCCACTTATTCTCCCATAGTCTAATAAATTTTCTTAAGTTTGTCTCATATTAATATATACTCTTATGCTTTTGTAAAAATATCATTTTTAACCACCTTAACATCAAATTTCTATTTTAGTTACCTTCTTTTATTTTCCATCTTTATTTCTCCATAGATACCTCCTGCTTATATTTAAAACTCATTTAAACATTTAAACATTACATTTTAAGTTTATCTATTTTATTTCTTCATTTCCATATCTGTCCATAAGTATTCCACTTCAAAATCAATATATCCATGTTTGAAACTCTGTATATCATTTTAATTCTATTGTAAAGTCTGTTCCATATAGAATCCATCAGTTTCCCTATTTTTGTTCCTGCGCCACTTTTGTTCCTGAGCCAGTTAGTTTCGATTTTATTAGTTCCATTATATTTCTTCTTTCTTTATAAAACCACCCATAGGCAGAATACGAATCTCCAAAATCCAAAAGTCCATAGTTGTTTTCTAAGTAATCCAGGGTAAATAGCCAGTCAAAATAGTTCTTTTTCAAGCAGAAGGCGAGTCTCCGCAATTTTTTCGCTTAGTCACAGCAGTCTCCATTTTGTAGCAATTATGTAACCATCTGTTTGCCTCGCTTCATCTAACTTTTAAAGGTGTTAAGTCCTTATTTGTCCTTTTCTCTTTTTCCAAAGATCGAGTCTGTTCCAATTTGAAGGAAAACTCAGTTTTCTAATTTGTTAATAGCCAATTCATCCAAAACAATCAGTACTAAAGTAAATTCCTTAATGGATCGTTATCCCCTATTATTACTTTACCAAATCTTCAAGCCCCGCAAATCTACAGCCACTGTTTAAGGCTAGGGGTCTTATTAGTAAAAGTCTATAGTCTAACGTTGTTTCTCGCCTGGGTTGGTGTCACTCACCCGGCTTCAAAGCACATCGTTCTTTCTTTCTTCTTTCCTCCTGCACAATTCTTTTCCAGATTTGTCCCAGCTTCGTGGCAGCCGCCATGGTTGCCTCCCCCCGCCACCGACTCAGAGGATTCTGTCCGACCTCCAAGGAACTTGCCTGTTCCTCTTGGCCGTCCGAGGTGCCCCTCTCCTTCCCCTGTCCCTATAAGACAGGTTCGATCCAAAGACCCATTGGCGGCGGCTCGTCAGTCAGGGTTTTCGTGGGGCTCATCAAAGCCCACCATTTGCCTGACTGCATCGCTGGGACGCCAAACCGGAAGTCCTCAAGTGTAATATATGTTGTTCATCTGAGGTTATATTTACCCATTTTTAAGAACTGCTAAGGACCAGATGATTTCTACTATGTCGTGATGTGTAAAATCATAGAACTCAAAAAGGATGTACTTTCTTTTTCACATAACTGTATTTGATCATAACCCTTTGCAGGACTAAGAATTTGTGACTGACCAAAGTCAACAAGTGAATTTCATGATTGAATGGATAATGAAACTTGTATCCTGGTAGTCAAATGAGTCATAATTCATGTAAGATATTATTCTAGCATTGTGGCATGTTTGCTTTTTCATTGTAACGTATACTTCTTTTTCACATCTTCTGCAACCCTTTTACAAACAATAAAAGCTACATTTTCATTTGAATCTTACAGACAAAGAGGATGCCGATAAGACCACATTGGACAATTGAGAATAACAAGCAACACTGCAAAGCAGATGGAGGCAGAAATAAAAATACTCTCCATTTTCTTCAGAAAAACCACAGAGTTCTTCTCCTTCCCCAGTAGGTGAAACAAAGGAAAGAAAATCAAGAAGTGATTTCGAGCTGGAAAAAGTTGAGTATGCAAAACTCAAATTTACATTACACAAAAAGGTCATTTTTCATTTCAGAAAAAGAGGGAAATATCTGGAAGTTAGTGGGGAGAAAAAGATCAGTTGGATAGTTACATAGGGCAGATAGTTATGCACACCTTGCCCTGAAAAGGGCTTAAATCGAAGCACCCCTAAATAAGGGATCACACATATTTTCGACCTTCTCAAGAATACCAGTGGTGGAAAAGCTCCATAGATGTGCTTATTGTGAGAAAAGCAGTCTTCAAATCACAAGTGATTATGCAGGAGAGAATTCACTCTGCAGACGAGCAGATACAAATGATCTGAATGTGGCAAAAGCTCAGGTCAGAACAGGTCAGTTTTGGTTCATGGAAGGACCCACACAGGAGAGATGCCCTACAAGTGCTCCCAATGTAGTAAATACTTTAGCAAAACTCTCAACTTGGTGATGCATCCGAGGACTCACAGCAGGGAGAAGTCGTATAACTGTCCAGATTGTGGGAAACGTTTCATTGCAAATTCCCACCTCGTGAGACACCTGAGGACTCACACAGGAGAGAAACCCTTTGAATGTCCTGTTTGTGGGAAATGTTTCAATCAGAATTCCCACCTGTTGGAACACCAGAGGACACACACAGGAGAGAAACCCTTTGAATGTTCTGATTGTGGGAAAAGTTTCAGTCACAATTCCAACCTGACAAGACATCAGAGAACTCACACAGGAGAGAAACCCTTTGAATGTCCTGATTGTGGGAAAAGTTTCAATCAGAATTCTGACCTGGTGAACCATCAGAGGACTCACACAGGAGAAAAACCCTTTGAATGTCCAGATTGTGGGAAAAGTTTCAGTTGGTACAGCAGCCTGCTGATACACCAGAGGACTCACACAGAAGAGAAATACTTTGAATGTCATGTTTGTGGGAAACGATTCTATCAGAATTCCCACCTGCTGGAACACCAGAGAACTCACACAGGAGAGAAACCCTTTGAATGTCCTGATTGTGGGAAAAGTTTCAGTCACAACTCCAACCTGGTAAGACATCAGAAAACACACAGGAGAGAAACCATTTGCATATGTTGATTGTGGGAAAAGTTTCAGTCAGAATTCCCATTTGGTGATTCACCAGAGGACTCACACAAGAGAGAAACCATATGAATGTCTTGATTGTGGGAAATGTTTCAGTAAGAATTCCAACCTGGTGATACACCAGAGGACTCACAGAGGAGAAAAACGTATGAGTGTCCATAGTGTGGCAAATGTTTCAGTTACAGTTCTGACCTGGTGAAACACCAGAGGACACACACAGGAGAAGAAACCCTTGGAATGTCCTGATTGTGGGAATAGTTTCAGTCAGAATTCTGACCTGATGACTCATCAGAGGACTCATACAAGACACAAACTGTCAGAGTTTAGGCAGGGTGACTAGTATTATGAGATAAACCCAGGAGCAAAACACAGCACACAGAGCCTTAGATAATTAACAGTGGTTTTATCTACAGCTAAATATATAGAGACATATATGTGGTAAATACCTTATCATACAGCTACTGACACAAGGGGAGCAATGAGATACACGACAAGAGAGAACAGGAGAAGGAAACGCCCTCTAATGGCTTCCCTTATATAGGCAGCTTCATACCCAGCTTCTTAAAGTGGCAGTAACCCTGCTGCCTCATTCCCATTGTATCAGCTCTCAGCTCCCTCCGCTTACAACCTTACATCAGTTTACAGCTATTAAATCTATATACCCTGACACAAACCCTTTGAGTATCCTGATTGTGGGAATATTTCAGTTAGAATTTCTATCTGGTCAAATACCAGAGGATTCATATAGGAGAGAAACCCTTTGAATGTCCTGTTTGTGGCAAACATTTCCGTCAGAATTTGAACTTGGTGATAACATCAGAGGACTCACGCAGGAGAGAAACCTTATGAGGGCCCACAGTGTGGGAAAAGTTTCATTAAAAATTTCTACCCCAGACAACTCACACAGGAGATAAATCATTCAAATGTCCTGCCTGTGGATGATCTTCAGACATAAATTGTCCTTTATTGCCCACAAAGAAATCCACATGAGGGAAATATTGATGAGTTTAGAGAAGGCTTGGATTAGATTTCTCATCTCTCATTAGGAATGTAGGTGAAAAATTGACTATTTGAATTCTGGCCTGATTTCTTTTTACTCAAACCTGTTTTGGAATTAGACTTGTAGGTAGAGAGAAAAGGAAAAAGGCTAACTACTAGTCTCTTGTTATCAGCAACAGTTTCTGGATATTTTATTTTTGCAGAACTAGTGGAATTCCTCAAAAAGGCTTTTGGGTGGTGTTTTTTGTGTTATTGATTATGGAATTCCCACAGGTGGAGTTTCTGTCTTCTACCTTATTGTTCTCCAGATTTTGAGCCCCAGAATCCCCCAGCCACCATACAAGTAGTCCTCTAGATACAACTGTAATGGGACCTGCCAGTTATGGTTGCATGTTGCAAGTGAGTTATGGTTGTAAAGCAAGATCATCTTGCTTTAACTACCCCTACCTCCTTCTCTCCCTAATGAATCTATTAAACAAATGTTCACTGTTAAGCAGAACAGTGACTACCTCAGGGTTGTGGGAATCTCTTGAAGGCCTAGCACCCACTACCCCAACTTTTGGGTTCCTACAACCTTTCCTTCTCCACAGTGTCCCCATAGGCATTTCTTACTCCCACTGGATCCTTGCAATTGTTAGGCCTGACTCCCACCCCACCAGGCATCACAACCTCTGCCTTCTCCATATCTTTTGAAGATTACTGAACCTCATGTTGGTGAGGGAGGGCAGGCAAGACACACAATTGTGGGCTGCATGACTGTGTTGTGGAAGCAGCCAATATTTTGACTGTGCCTGGGATTCATGCCTGGGCAATGTGATGGACTTGTGGAAGCACCTGCCATTTTGCCATGGCTGCCTCTGTGTCAAAATGGTGGCTTCTTCTGGGTCACTGTCACATGGGACTATTTTGCTACCTTAACACTTTGTAGGCTGCGTTAAGGAATTGTGGGTGCACTAAAAATGGTGTCTGTCTCCAGGAGATCCCCAAAAGGGCAGGGCATGTATCTCTGGGCCACATAAGTGGACAAGTGCCACTTATGACAGTATTGTGCTGCAACTGCCAAAAAAAGCCAATTAATCAAAAGAGGCATGGTGTCAAGACAAGAAGTGATAAACTTGCTTTACACTGTGCTGGTGACTGTACACCTAGAATACTGTTCACTACAATACAACCAGCTCCATGATGCTATGATTCTTTGAATTTAGAGGCAGTTAAGGAAATAGGTATATAGTAGTCCCATTAATGTGCTTGTGGTGAAGGGACTTTTTTTTAAAAAAAAGGTTATTTTCTTCAGAAAATTAATATATAGTACATACGCCAAAAAAAGACTTTTTTCAAAAGCAAAACAAGGATAGACAAAACAATTAAAAGAAAGAAATTGAATTAAAAAAAGACAAAAACATATTTACCTATATTAACCCCCCCTGGGAATATTCATAAATATATTGGAGCAATATTAGTTTCCAAATTGTTTTCCAGTTAGATGTAGTAGGTCCATTTCCCATTCTTCTTAAGAAAGCCCAGTTCATCACGCATCGAGTCTCTTAATCTGTAGGATCCAGATCCGCTTCAGCCTTCTCCCAACCATCCTGCAGTTTCCAAACCAGTGGTGGATTTCCAAATTTTTTACTACTGGTTCTGTGGGTATGACTTGGTAGGCGTGGCATGGCTTGGTGGGTGTGGCTTGGTGGGCATGGCAGGGGAAGGTTACTGCAAAATCCCCATTTCCTCCCGATCAGCTGGGACTCAGGAGGCAGAGAATAGATGGGGGCGGGGCTAGTCAGAGGTGGTATTTACCAGTTCTCTGAACTACTCAAAATTTCCGCTACTGGTTCCCCAGAACTGGTCAGAACCTGCTGAAACCCACCTCTGTTCCAAGCCATAGTGAGGGGACTTTTAAGAAGTGGCAGTGCTGCCCGTTGGGGCTTCTTTGGAAGAGCTCAGGCTCACCAAGGGATTCATTTGTGTGTGCTCATAATCCCAAATGCCTCCATCAGTGTCAGAGGAAGGGGCTCTCCCAGAGCAGAAATGTTTTTTTCTCACCACAATCTTTCACATCCTTCTGGGTAATCCACCAACTACAAATAAGAACAGTTATTTCCTTCCCTGTAATGCTTCCAGCAAATGACATCCAGTGCAAATGGCTTTTTTCTCCGGGTGTAATAGAAGTAAGTCCTGTGTCGGAATTATGCAGCAAATTTCCAAATGAAATCAGAGGCACTGAGGCAAATTTGTAGTTTTATTTTATATTTACAGCAAACAAGATGGTCAGGAACACAGAAACATCCTGAGGTAAATCAAATAGCATACAGAGCACACAGAAGAAAAACAGCGGGAGAAATGGGAAACTTCTCCTTTGCATCTACAGCAACCAATCGTAGCATAGATTGCCTCATGCAGGAGCCAGCACTCACTTTACAACTGCTCTGTTCTTGCCCATTGTACAATTTTACTGTTTCAGCTATTAAATTTAATATCCTAAGACCCCTCCAATTTATAGCTGGACAGCATTCAATCCAAATTGTTTCACAAGATCTTTCTGTTTTAGTATACTTAATATTTTTGTCATGAGGTCAGCTAAATTATTTTCTGGTGGACAATAAATTATGTCTATTACATTTTCTTTCACTGCTTCTCTGACCTTACATAGTTTTATGTCAACACACTTGCTTCTGCTCATATGATTGCCTGATACAGTTCTGGATTACAAATTGTTCTGTTTTTGATGGTTTGAAAATCTGGTATCATGGGAGTCTGCACACTTTCACAACTTTCCATATATTTTTAACAATTGTTTTGTTTTCTTCTTTTGACTTAGAACATACGCTCCTTCTTTTTATGTATGTATGTATGTATGTATGTATGTATGTATGTATGTTTGTATTTCATCAAGCAGGTATTTGATAACAGATAAAAATGTGTTTTTTTGCCCCATATCAGGAGATGGCACTCACATATCAGTGATTAGAAAGCCCTTAATAGGCATATGTACTTGAGCTTAAAGGAGTTAAAACCATCGAGTACAGCATTCCTTGAAAGGATGAGAGGAGAGTAACTTCTTCCGGCTCACTCATGGGAGGAAGGTGGAGTGTAGAGTGGTTTTTCTGCCCTTCCCAGAGTCAAAACACATCTGGCAGGTGAGTGGAGGGCAGATCGTAGGAGAAGCTGGGAGCAAGTAGGACTGTTTGCTTTCTTCCCTGATGTGGAAGCAGAGAAGCAACTAGGCTGAAGCATATCAGCTGCTGCTACATGTTCCTGCCCTCCCCGAAGTTTGAGTCCTGTGGTGCTGCATGCTTTAACACTGGTGGCCGCAATTTTCTGCTGGGGGCAAGATTTTAAAAAGTCTCCTTCAAGTTAAAATTAACAGCTTGCCTCCAAAAGTTGTGAGTTCTTCATCACTGAAGGATTTCAAGAGGAGACAGGACATGAACAATATCATGAACAATATAAAGTCTCCTGCCTGAGCAGGGATTGGACTAGACGACCTCCAAGGTCCCTCCCAACTCTGTATCTATTATGGACCTGCTTTTTTCTTGGCAACAATATCGGACTGATCTTCATCTGCTCTCTTCTGAGATTTTTTAAAAATTATTTCCATGTCTAGTCAACAAACACAGCATTTCCTATTTGTGCCCCCTCCATGTATTAACCAGGTTCAACTGTGCTTAACCTAGCACTTTGTAAAAAAAAAGAAAATGCTATTGAGGACTTTTTGAGATGTTCAGTTGTATAAGTAATCCTCACCACTTGTTTCATGAGCCTTCAAAGTTATAGTGGCACTGTAAAAGGATACATACAGCTTGTCCACATATTTGTGGTCATTGTAACACTTGTTTAGTGACCACACGTCAGCAGTTCCTGTGGTTATGAAGGTGCAGAAAAAGGACTTATACCAATTTGGGTTCTGCCAACCGCTGCACATTTATGATGGTTGAATCATCCCACACTCAGGATCCCCATTTGTGACCTTCCCAGCTAGATCCTCTCAAGCAAAATCAGTTGCAAGTCACAGTCATGTGAAATTGCCTTTAACAACCCACAGGGATTAGTTTAACAACTGCAGAGGAAGAAATGTAAGTTGGCACTGTCATGTGACATCAGGCTTCATGATTGGGCTTCTTAGTGACAATGATCCCAGTCCCAATTATGTTCAGTGAGGGAGACCTACTTGAATGGGGATGTCATCAGAGGGGTTCTGGGCAGTATTTTCTGCCCTTATTTGGAGCTGAGGACTTCCATGAGCAAAACTGGTGCTTCAAATCTTACTGAGGCTTTAGACATCATTTCATCAATTAATGCCCCAGATCTATAAATTATCTCAGAAGGTTTGACTTGAACCATTTTTGGACATTTTTCAGACTTGAAACACATGGATTTTTTTCCATATATATACATTTGTATTTGTATTTCTCTCTGTATAAGTATTGTAGTCTGTATAACTGCTATTGGACAGATGGTCTCACATTTGACTCTAGAATCAAAATCACATGAAGTATCAGCACCATGTTATAAAGCCTTAGTAAGTCCATATCTGGAATACTGCATCCAATTTTGGTCATCAAATTACAAAAAAGCTGTTCAGATTTGGAAAAACTACAAAGAAGAAAATAATAAACTTTGAAACTTTGAAATATATAGAAAATTAAACCTTTAAGCTGGGAAGGTGTGGTACTGGGAAGGTATTTTTTATGCTGGAATCATTTAAAACTTTTTCTGTGGTTATTACTTTGGTATAACAAATATGCTGGAAACATATGATTATACTGAAATCCAAGGTGAGAATGTCACCTGCTGATGAAAGAGAAACCTACGTATTAGGAAATAAGTTTATTTTTACAAGCCTGGAAATATCTAAATGAAGTTACGTGAAAAATTTTATTGAATTACTTCTAGCCACTCTATGACTATTGGATTATCGAAGACTCAAGTTTAACCCCTGGAACTATTTAAATGGAACTGATTGTTCGGGATATAAAGAATTGGGACTAGTAACTTAAAGATTGAATAAGTAGCCTCTTGGACTGTTGGATAAAAACTGATTTTTCTTTCCAAAACAGAACAAGGTACCTAATAAAGGAGAGATGGGTGGAATTGTATAAGAGATGGATTTACTGTTTCAAAATTTATAAAACATTATGGAGAAAGAATTTAAGGAGATGATGGGAAAAATGCAGAATATTATACAAGGGATGATAAGCACAGACCAAGACACCCAGGAAAAGGAGGAGTCAACTGAAGGCATGGAGAAGGAGGAAGAAAAAGACAAAGAGGAGACAACTGTGGAAATAATAATGGCTGATGAATTAAACCAGGGGGAGAATATATCAGAGTGGGAAGAGAGGTCTGAAAGCAAGATAGGGGCTTGGGTAGAAATGTTAAAAAACTAGGCAGTGGAAGTGAGTAGAGGTGGGAGGAATACCTAGATTAAACATTCAGGAAGTAGATTTAAGAGAGGAATTTGGGAGGTAAGTGGGGGGCAAAAGCATAGCAATTAAAATTTTGAGGTGGACAAGGGACAATGGATAGGTGATATTCTTTTTATTATTATATTGTTTGATTTACTGTCCTATTCTTGTAAAGCATAGTAAAGAAAGTATGGGTGAGGGATGATAGATGCTCTTTTTGTTGTATGGGTTACTTTTTTTTCTCGCTTTCTGCCTCCTTTTCCTTTTTCCTCTTTTAAGGTGACATGATTAGAAGTTAGACAAGAAAGAAAGGAAAAGCTTTTTTTATTAAAGGGTGATATGATCAAAAGCTAGAATAAGTGAAAGAAACAGGAAAAGGGGGAATATTAGTATAGACTTATATTACAAAATGAAAGTAATAACAAGAGAAAATGTGGAATAATTGAATAATGATAGACTATAAATTAATATAAGTATGCATTATTATTAGAAATATATAAGTGGATTGAATGTAAGGATTATGATTAACTTGATTAGCTTTATTTGTATTAGAATGTATGACTCTCAGGTGCCACACTGTTCACGCATTGATTTGATTTGATGTTTTGATAAAAAAATAAAAAATAAATTGGGGGAAAAAGAACTGGCTGCTACTTCGCCTCTTCATACCTATGGAAGAAGTAAGAATGGTTTTAGTTTTTCACATCTCTATTTTGGCACTGATTTTGTAAAAAAAATGATGGCATGGGTATAATATATCATCTGTTGTTGCTCATCTGACATATTTACCTATATTTAAACTGCTAGGATGAGATTATTTCTACTATGTTGTGATACATAAAATCATAAGAGTTTTAGGGTGTACTTTCTTCTTCACATAATTGTATTTGATGATAACTCTTTCAAGGGCTGAGAAATTGTGATTGACTTAAGTCAACAAGTGAATGTAATGACTGAATGGATATTTAAGCTGTAACTCAGTAGTCAAATATCACAATTAATGTAAGAGATTATTCTAGCATTGTGGCATGTTTGCTTTTTCATTGTATTGTACAGTTTTTTTCAAATCTTCTGCAGCCCTTTTACAAAAAATAAAAGCTACATTTTCATTTGAATCTTACAGACAAAGATGATGCCAGAAGACCACACTGGACAACTGAGAATGACAAGCAATATTGAAAAGCAAAGCAGATTGAGGCAGAAATAAAAATATTCTCCATTTCCATCAAAAAAACCACACAATTCTCCTTCTCCAGTAGGTGAAAGACAAAGGAAAGAAAATCAGGAGGAGATTTTGAGCTGGAAAAAGTAGAGTATGTGGAACTCAAGGACACAATACACAAAAAGGTCAAGGGAGATTATATTTCCATTCAGAAAGAGGGAAATATGTGGAAGTCAGTGGGGAGGAAAAGGTCAATTGGATAGGCACATAGGGCAGACGATAATACAAATGTTGCCCTAGGAGGAAGAAAAGAGCTTAAATCAAAGCACCACTAAACAAGGGATCACTCATATTTTCTACTTTCTCAAGAATATCATTGGTGGAAAAGCTCCATAGGTGTGCCTATTATGGAAAAAGCAGACTTCAAATCGTAAGCAATTACGCAAGGGCGAATCCACTCTGGAGAAAAGCACATTACAAATTATCTGAATGTGGCAAAAGCTTTTGTTGGAACAGATTCTTTTTGGTTTACGGAAGAACCCACACAGGAGAGATGCCCTACAAGTGCTTCCAATGTGGTAAATCCTTTAGCGAAAATGGCAACTTGGTGATACATCTAAGAACTCACAGCGGGGAGAAGCCATATGACTGTCCAGATTGTGCAAAACGTTTCATTGGATATTCCCACCTTGTGAGACACCTGAGGACTCATACAGGAGAGAAACCCTTTGAATGTCCTGTTTGTGGGAAAGGTTTCAGTAAGAATTCTGTCCTGGTGAAACACCAAAGGACTCACACTGGAGAGAAACCATTTGAATGTCCTGTTTGTGGGAAACGTTTCAGTCAGAATTCTAACCGGGTGAATCATCAGAGGACTCACACAGGAGAAAAACCTTTCGAATGTCCTCTTTGTGGGAAATGTTTCAGACAGAATTACGACCTGGTGAAACACCAGAGGACTCACACAGGAGAAAAACCCTTTGAATGTCCTGTTTGTGGGAAATGTTTCAGTGAGAATTCTCACCTGGCAAAACACCAGAGGACTCACACAGGAGAAAAACCCTTTGAATGTCCTGTTTGCAGGAAAAGTTTCAGTCAGAATTCTGACCTGGCGAAACACCAGAGGACTCACACTGGAGAAAAACCCTTTGAATGTCCTGTTTGCGGGAAAAGTTTCAGTCAGAATTCTAACCTGGTGAACCATCAGAGGACTCACACAGGAGAGAAACTCTTTGAATGTTCTGATTGTGGGAAAAGATTCAGTCGGAATTCCTATCTGGTGAATCATCAGAAGACTCACACAGGAGAAAAACCCTTTGAATGTCTTCTTTTTGAGAAACATTTCAGTCAGAATTCTGACCTGGTGAACCATCAGACCACTCACACAGGGGAGAAACCCTTTGAATGTTCTGATTGTGGGAAAAGTTTCAGTCGGAATTCATATCTGGTGAATCATCAGAAGACTCACACAGGAGAGAAACCCTTTGAATGTCCTGTTTGCGGGAAAAGTTTCAGTCACAATTACAGCCTGGTGAACCATCAGAGGACTCACACAGGAGAGAAACCCTTTGAATGTTCTGATTGTGGGAAAAGTTTCAGTCGGAATTCCAGTCTGCTAAATCATCAGAGTATTCATATAGCAGAGAAACCCTTTGAATGTCCTGTTTGCGGGAAAAGTTTCAGTCACAATTACAGCCTGCTGAATCATCAGAGAACTCACACAGGAGAGAAACCTTTTGAATGTCCTGATTGTGGGAAAAGTTTCAGTTACAGTTCCAACTTGGTAAGACATAAGAGAATTCACACAAGAGACAAATCCTTTGCATGTGTAGAATGTGGGAAAAGTTTCAATGAAAATTCTGACCCGTTGAAACACCAGAGGACTCACACAGGAGGAGAACCTTTTGAGTAACCTGATTGTAGGTATATTTCAGTCAGAATTGCAACTTGGTAAAACATCAGAGGACTCACACAGGAGAGAAACCCTTTGAATGTCCTGTTTGTGGCAAAGGTTTCTATCAGAATTTGAACCTGGTGATATACCGGAGGACTCACAGAGGAGACAAATCTGTCTGTGGATGATGCTTCTGGCATAAATTATTCCTTATTTCCCACATGGAAATCCACATAAGGAAAACGTTGATGAGTTTAGAGAAGGCTTGAATTTCACTTCTCATTATGAATGTAGGTGAAAACATAGACTTGTAGGTGGAGAGAAAAGGAAAATGGAAAAGGGCTAACTACCAGTTTCTCATTATCAGCAGCAATTTCAGTTTTGCAGAAGTAGAGGAATTCCTCAAAAAGGCTTTTGGGTGGTGTTTTTTGTATATTGATTATGGAGTTCCCACACGTGGAATTTGCCTCTTCTATCTTGCTGTCCTCCATATTTTGAGCCCCAGAATTCCCCAGCCACCATAGAAATAGTCCTCTAGATACAACTGTAACGGGGCCTGCCAGTTACGGTTGCATGTTGCAATGGTTGTGAAGTGAGATTACTTTGCTTAACTACCTATCCCTATCCCCTTCTCGCCCTGATGAAGCTGTTAAACAAATGTTCAAGTTGTTAAACAGAACAGTGATTACCTCAGGATTGTGTGAATCTCTTGGAGGCCTAGCCTCCACTACCCCATCTTTTGGGTCCCCACAGGCATTTTCCTATTCCTACTGGGTCCCTGCAATTGTTAGGCCTGACTCCCAACTCATCAGGCATCACAACCTCCTCCTTCTCCATACCTTTTTAAGATCTCTGAACCTCATGTTGGTGAAGGAAGGCAAGACACACATTTGTGGGCTTCATGACTGTGTTATGGAAGCAGCCTTTATCTTGAAAGTGCTTGGGATTCATGCCTGGGTCATGTGGTGAACTTGTGGAAGCCGCTGCCATTTTGTCATGCCTGCCTCTCTGTCAAAATGGTGGCTGCTTCTGGGTCATTGTCACTAGGACAAAGTATTCTGTTTTTCTACCTTAACACTTTGTAGACTGTGTTAAGAAATTGTGGGTGCTCTGAAAATGGTGGCTGCCTCTGGGAAATCTCCAAAAGGGCAGGCCAAGTATCCCCGGGCCATATAGTAAGTGCCATTTGTGCCAGTATTGTGCTGTATAGTGCTGCCACTGCCAAAAATAGCCAATGCAGTCCTAGGCTGCATCGACAGAGGCATAGTGTCAAGACAAGAAGAAGTGATAGTTTCTTTACACTGTGCTGGTGACAGCAGACCTAGAATAGTATGTCCAGTTCTGGTCACCATGATACAACCAACTCCATGTTGCTATGATTCTATGAATTTAGAGGCAATTTAGAAAATAGGTCCACAGTAGTATCATAAACGTGCTTGTGGAGTTTTTTAGAAAGGTTATTCAAAATATTAATATGCAATAGAAACTCCAAAAACAGAAAGAATTTTTAAAAAAGCAAAACAAGGATAGAAGTAACAGTAAGAGAGTTGGAAGGGATCTTGGAGGTCATCTAGTCCAACCCCTGCTCACACAGAAGATCTATACTGGGGATTCGAACCACCGACCTTTTTTTTTTAATTTAAAAAAGTTTTAACAATCATTACAACATTCCCCCCTCTCACCCCTCCATCCCCCCTCTCCCTCCAACCCCCCTCCCCCCGACACCCACCCCCGGACTTCCCAGAGCAAACACAGGGTATAGCATAATAAACGTAAGCTAAAATAAGCTAACTTTCTGTGGTCTCCAAACTCCCCCTTGCTCTTTAACTCCCCTTTTCAACTAACTAAACATATTCAAAAAGGAAATATAGATTTCATTCATAAGCTATTTGAAACTTTTTAGTTCGATATTTGTTTTGAATATAGTCAATCCATCTTCTCCATTCCAATATATATCTTTCATTTGAATGATCCTTCAAATACGCTGAAATTTTAGCCATCTCTTCTAAATTCACTACTTTTAGTGTCCATTCTTCAATAGTAGGCAAATCTTCCTTCTTCCAGTACTGTGCCACCAAGAGTCTGGCTGCTGTTATTAAATTTAAAATCAACTTAGTCTCTATAACAGTACAATCTGTAATTATGCCTAACAAAAAAACTGTGGAGTAAATTTTATCTTCTTTTTAAGAATATTTTGAATAATCCACCATATTTTTATCCAAAATGCCTTAATTTTTTTACATGTCCACCATATATGATAATACGAGGCATCATCACATTCACATCTCCAACACTTAGGTTGCACACTTGGATACATACAAACTAACTTTTTAGGATCCAGATGCCATCTATAAAACATTTTATAAAAATTCTCTCTTAGGTTTTGAGCTTGCGTGAACTTCACATTTCTAACCCATATTTTTTCCCATGTTTCCATCATTATTGGTTCTTCAATATTTTGTGCCCTCTTTATCATACATTCCTTAACTAACTCCGTTTCTGAATCTATTTCTAGCAACACATTATACAACCTTTTTATATGCTTTAGACTTTGATCTCTAATCTGTTTTACCAAATTCTCCTCATTTTGCAAAAAACCAAATTTCTGATCTTCTCTCCATCTAGCTTGCAACCGTACATATTGAAACCATGTTCGAATTGTCCTTTCTTTTCTTAGTTGATTCAAAGATTTTAATTGTAGTATATCTCTTTCCTTGTTAAGAAGCTCTTTATATGTAATCACATCCTGCCTTTGTGCTACACTTATATTCTCTATCGCGTTCTGGGTATTGCCCACAATGGTAACTTCTCGTTTAGTTTATACTTGTACTTTTTCCAGACACGCAATAGAGCATTCCTTAATATATGACTTTTAAAAGTCTTGTCCACTTTCTTGTCATATAATAAATAAGCATGCCACCCATAAACCAAGTCATACCCCTCAATATTCAAAATTCTTTCTTCTGTTAAGTTCATCCAATCACTCGTTGCTGATAGAACAGCTGCCTCATAATAAAGTCTTAAGTTAGGCATTTTGAGACCTCCTCTTTCACGTGTATCCTGCATTATTTTTTGTTTTATTCTCGGTCTCTTCCCTGCCCAAACAAAATCATTAATACCCTTCTGCCATATCTTGAAATTGTCATCTTTTTAAAGTATTGATATCATTTGAAAAAGAAACAAAAACTTAGGCAAAACATTCATTTTTACTGCTGCTATTCTTCCTAACAAGAATAATTGTAGTTTTTTCCAATTTTCCATCTCTCTCTGTATTTTTTGCCACAATGGATCATAATTATAGTTAAATAATTTTGCATTTGAAGTCATAATATAAACCCCTAAATACTTAACTTTTTTTACAATTTCAAATCCCGTTAGTCTTTCTAATTCTTCTTTTTGATTTATAGTCATATTTTTAGTTATTATCTTCGTTTTCCCTGCATATATTTTAAATCCAGATAATTGTCCATATTGATTAATTATATCCATTAGACCTACAACCGACTGTAATGGTTGGGTTAAAGTAACAACCAAGTCGTCTGCGAATGCTCGTAATCTATAGTCATACTGCCTGATCTTAATTCCACTTATTTTGTCCGACCCACGTATCTTACTTAACAAAAATTCCAAGGTCAAAATGAACAATAATGGAGACAAAGGACATCCCTGTCTTGTTCCTTTTTCTATATTAAAAGTATCTGTTAAGCTACCATTAATTATTATTCGTGCTGTTTGTTTCTGATATATTGCCTTAATGGATTTTGTAAAATATTCCCCAAACTGCATCTTTTCTATTATTTTCAATAAAAATTGCCAATTCAATCTAGCAAATGCTTTCTCTGCATCAAGAAATATCAGCACCGCAGGGATTTGGTTGTTCTTCCCCAAATACTCCAATAGGTTAACAACTTGCCTTACATTACTCTTCATTTGTCTACCATTTATAAAACCAGTTTGATCATTATGAATCATTTGTTGCATGACTGTCATTAACCTATTTGCTAATATTTTGGCAAAAATCTTGTAATCTGTATTTAAGAGTGATATGGGCCTATAATTTTTAGGCTGGGTATGGTCTTGCTCCTCCTTTGGAATCAAAGAAATATAAGCTGTCCTCCAAGATGGGGGTACTTCTCCAGATTGTATATTATTAAATAATTCTTTAAGTGGTCCCACCATTTCTAACTGCAAATGTTTATAATAAGCAGCTGTCAATCCATCCGTCCCAGGAGCTTTACCCACTTTCAACTGCTTAATTGCAGACATAATTTCCTCAGTGGTTATTGGTTGATTTAAACCCTCCCTTTGCTCTTTTGTAATTGTAGGAATATTCTCTTTCTGTAGATATCTATCTATGTCTATACCTTGAATTTTATCACCAGCATACAATCTCGTATAAAATTCTAAAAATGCTTTTTTAATCATATTTTGCTGATAAACCTCTTTACCTTTATATTCTATTTTCTCTACGGTCCGTGACTTTTGTTTTTTCCTTAACAAATATACTAACCACCTCCCTGGTTTATTAGCATTACAAAAAGTATTATGTTTAGCATATTACAAATTAGTTGCGACCTGATCAGCCATTAACATATTAAATTGCCCTCGCAATAAATTAATTGCCTCTTTTATTTTCTTATCTGCTGGATTTAATATCAAAGCTTGTTCTTTTTTTTTGATTTCCTCTTCTAAATCCTTCCTTTTTTTCCTGTTTGCATCTATATTTATTATTCAAATATATCAAAATGCCTCTCATATATGCTTTGCTTGCATCCCAAACCATTTCCATAGATGTACCCTTGTGCATATTTATAATAAAAAATTATTTCATAAATTTTTTACATTCTTTTATATTTTCCTCATATCTAAACAGATTTTCATTTAATCTCCAAGACCTCTTAGATCCCCTTCCATCCAGACTGGACTATGGTCCGTTAAAACTCTTGGACAGATCTTCGTCTTCTTCACTCTGGAAAAGAAATCATTTGTAATTAGTATAAAATCAATCCTTGAGAAAGATTGATGTCTATCAGAAAAAAAGGTAAAGACTTTTTCTTCGGGGTTTCTCTCTCACCAAATATCTCAGTTCCATATCCTCCATCATTTCCAAAAACGATTTTGGCAATCTGGCACGTGTTGAAATGTTCTGCAAGAGCCCCTTCTTATCTTTTTTAGTGTCCAAAACTCCATTCCAATCACCCAATAAAATACATGATTTATAATCCCATTGTAATAACTTGGAATGTAAAAGCTTATAAAATTTTTCTTGTTGTTGGTTCGGTGCGTAGACTCCAATTAAAAGTATTTTTTCTCCTTTTATTAAAAGTTCAATTGCTATAAATCTTCCTTGATCATCTGCTTCAATTGATTTAACAATTAAATCTTTTTTTAGGTATATAACTATACCACGACCTTTCTGATTGACAAGCTCAGCGTCTTAGACACTGAGCCACCTAGTGAACCACCAAAAAAAGAAAAAACATATAAAAAGAAAAAATGTACATTAAAATAGACAAAAACAGATTTACTTTTATTATCCCCCCACTAGAATATTCATAACCATATTGGAGCAACATTAGTTTATCTCCCCTTCTAAAGCAGGCCCAAAATTTATAAAATTCTACTTATATTTACAACCAATTTGACATTCATCTATCTACAATCTATAAAGGCAATGTAATTAACGGGTGAACCAACAAGAAAGTTAAACATCAAAGCACTTTGTTAACAATCTACTATTCCGTTTAATTTGTATAAAGTTGAATGGCTTCTTATTTACCATAAATCACCAGAATCATTGTCTCTGATTTGTCCGGGCTGAAATATCTTTGTTTGATTCTTATGAATAAAACTTTTTCTTAAAATTTAAGTTGAGAACAATAAAAGAACAGTTGTCTTATTCCCCCAAATCATAAAACCTCTTGGTTGATCCATTTTTCAAATCATTTTCCAGTTAGATATACAGTGAGGCAAAAAAGTATTTAGTCAGCCATCAATTGTGCAAATTCTTCCACTTAAAAAAATGAGAGAGGCCTGTAATTGTCATCATAGGTAGACCTCAATTATGAGAGACAAAATGAGAAAACAAATCCAGACAATCACATTGTCTGATTTGTAAAGAATTTATTTGCAAATTATGGTGGAAAATAAGTATTTGGTCAATATCAAAAGTTCATCTCAATACTTTGTTATATATCCTTTGTTGGCAATGACAGAGGTCAAACGTTTTCTGTAAGTCTTCACAAGGTTGGCACACATTGTTGCTGGTATGTTGGCCCATTCCTCCATGCAGATCTCCTCTAGAGCAGTGATGTTTTGGGGCTGTCGCTGGGCAACACGGACTTTCAACTCCCTCCAAAGGTTTTCTACGG
The DNA here is from genome assembly GCA_022577455.1 of Arizona elegans. NCBI lineage: Eukaryota > Metazoa > Chordata > Lepidosauria > Squamata > Colubridae > Arizona > Arizona elegans. The sequence goes on from JAKOOJ010000012.1 coordinate 9,061,050, forward strand.
GGTTGAGATCTGGAGACTGGCTAGGCCACTCCAGGACCTTGAAATGCTTCTTACGAAGCCACTCCTTCGTTGCCCGGGCGGTGTGTTTGGGATCATTGTCATGCTGAAAGACCCAGCCACGTTTCATCTTCAATGCCCTTGCTGATGGAAGGAGGTTTGCACTCAAAATCTCACGATACATGGCCCCATTCATTCTTTCCTGTACATGGATCAGTCATCCTGGTCCCTTTGCAGAGAAACATCCCCAAAGCATGATGTTGCCACCCCCCATGCTTCACAGTAGGTATGGTGTTCTTTGGATGCAACTCAGCATTCTCTCTCCTCCAAACACGACGAGTTGTGTTTCTACCAAACAGTTCTACTTTGGTTTCATCTGACCATATGACATTCTCCCAGTCCTCTTCTGGATCATCCAAATGCTCTCTAGCCAATTTCAGACGGGCCCGGACATGTACTGGCTTAAGCAGGGGGACACGTCTGGCACTGCAGGATCTAAGTCCCTGGTGGCATAGGGTGTTACTGATGGTAGCCTTTGTTACATTGGTCACAGCTCTCTGCAGGTCATTCACTAGGTCCCCCCATGTGGTTCTGGGATTTTTGCTCACCGTTCTTGTAATCATTTTGACCCCATGGGGTGAGATCTTGTGTGGAGCCCCAGATCGAGGGAAATTATCAGTGGTCTTGTATGTCTTCCGTTATCTAATTATTGCTCCCACAGTTGATTTCTTCATACCAAGCTGCTTGCCTATTGCAGATTCAGTCTTCCCAGCCTGGTGCAGGTCTACAATTTTGTTTCTGGTGTCCTTCGACAGCTCTTTGGTCTTCACCATAGTGGAATTTGGAGTGTGACTGTTTGAGGTTGTGGACAGGTGTCTTTTATACTGATAACAAGTTCAAACAGGTGCCATTAATACAGGTAATGAGTGGAGGACAGAGGAGCCTCTTAAAGAAGAAGTTACAGGTCTGTGAGAGCCAGAAATCTTGCTTGTTTGTAGGTGACCAAATACTTATTTTCCACCATAATTTGCAATTAAATTATTTCCAAATCAGACAATGTGATTGTCTGGATTTGTTTTCTCATTTTATCTCTCATAGTTGAGGTCTACCTATAATGTCAATTACAGGCCTCTCTCATCTTTTTAAGTGGGAGAACTTGCACAATTGGTGGCTGACTAAATACTTTTTTGCCTCACTGTAATAGGCCCATTTCCCAATCTTCTTAAGAAAGCCCAGTTCATCACGTATCGTGTCTATTAACTCCAAATCTGTAGGATCCACAACCACTTCAGCCTTCTCCCAACCATCCTGCAGTTTCCAAACCGTGGTGAGAGGGCTTTTAAGAAATGTCTGTGCTCCCCATGGGAGCTTCTTTGGAAGAGCTCGGGCTCACCAAGGGATTCATTTGTGTGCACTCATAATCCCAAACTCCTCCATCAGTGTCAGAGGAAGGCGACCTCCCAGAGCAGAAATGTTTTTTTTCTCACCACAATCCTTCACATCCTTCTGGGTAATCCACCAGCTGGATATGACAAGGATTATTTCCTCCCTGTGATATTTCCAGCAAATGACATCCAGTGCAAATGGCATTTTTCTCTGGGTGTAATAGTGATAGTTCTCTGTCAGGAAATTGTGCAGCAGGTTTCCAAATAAACTCAGAGATGTTAAGGCAAATTTGTAATTTTATATAAATAAATAAATTTATTTATTTATTTATTTATTTATTTATTTTAATTAGATTTATATGCCGCCCTATCTCCATAGGACTCAGGGCGGCTCACAACAATTAAGATATACAATCTCAATCCAAATACGAAAAATGTTAAAATACATATTAAACGCATATTAAAATACATTAAAAATCAAAACCCCATCAGTCCAGGCTGGGGCAATTTAAATAGCCATGTTTTTAGTTCACGGCAGAAAGTGCAAAGGTCAGGGGCCAACCGGAGCCCCCGGGGGAGTTGATTCCAAAGGGTGGGTGCACCCACAGAGAAAGGTCTACCTCTGGAGGTCGCCAGCCGACATTGTCTAGCCGACAGCACCCTGAGTAGGCCCTCCCTGTGAGAACACACCGGGCGATGGGGAGCTGTTGCTGGTTGCAGATGGTCCGACAGATATCCTGGGCCTAAGCCATGTCGGGCTTTATAGGTCATCACCAGCACCTTGAATCTCACCCAGAGGGCAACCGGCAACCAATGCAAGTCGCATAGGAGAGGTGTAACATGGGTGTATCAGGATCCTCCCATCAGAACCCGTGCGGCCGCATTCTGCACCAGCTGAAGCCTCCGAGTGGTCTTCAAGAGCAGCCCTAAGTAGAGAGCATTGCAGTAGTCAATACGGGAGGCACCTAGCACATGAGTAACTGTTCGTAGGGCATCCCGGTCCAAATAGGGGCGCAACTGGCGCACCAGGTGAACCTGGGCAAACGCTCCCCTGGCCACGGTTGTTATATGATCTTCTAAGCTCAACCATGAGTCCAGAAGGACCCCCAAGTTGCGTGCCCTGTCTACAGGGGGTAACACCTCGCCCCCTATTATATAAATATAATATATTTTGAGTAGTTCGGAGAACCGGTAGCAGAAATTTTGACTAGTTCGGAGAACCAGCAAATACCACCTCTGGCTGGCCCCAGAGTGGGGTGGGAATGGAGATTTTGCAGTATCCTTCCCCTGGAGTGGGGTGAAAATGGAGACTTTGCAGTATCCTTCCCTTGCCATGCCCACCAAGCCACACCACACCACACCACGCCCACCAAGCCACGCCCACAGAACTGGTAGTAAAAAAAATCGGATTTCACCACTGGATAATACGTCTCCAGTGTCTGGTTACATTTCCAGTATCTGATAGACATGCTTTTAAACATCTTTCCTAATCTGGTCACCTATAAAACATTTTCTATAATTTTTCCTTATATGTAGTTTCCATTGTCAATTTACAATTCCTTTCCCAAAGTTTTTGCCACTTGTTTATGTCTACAGTATATCCAAAAATTTTTCCCCATACTATCATTGTCTATTTTACCTGTTCATCTTCCATTTTCAGGCTTAGCAAAAGGTTATATAATTTCTTTATCAACTTTTCATCTACCTCTAAAATTATTTGGTCAAGTATTGTAAGCTCTTTGTAAAAACCATAGTTCTTAATATCTTTCTCAGATCTCGATTGTATGTGCACATGCAGCCACCATGATAACTCCACTCCTTGGTACTGCAACTCTTGTTTGGTTCTAAGTTGCCCTTCCACATTTAAAATATCTTTATACATTAAGATTTTTTCCAGATTTACTACGTTTGGATGAACAAACGCTTCCATTGTTGAGAGCCAAACTGGAATTTTCATGTGAATTTTTGCTTTTATCTTTTCCCATATTAAAAGTAGAGCATTTCTTATATAATGTCTTTGAAAATACCTATGAGTTTTGCTTTTATCATACCATAAAAAAGCATGCCATCCTAATTGGACATCATGGCTTTCCCAAAAGAGTAATCTTTTGTGTCTAAGGGTTAGACACAACACCCATTGTCCCTCACCCATTGTCAGACCTGGAAGCCATATTTCTACCTTTGTGCCTTCAGGCTTCAGGCCCGCCACGAATCCTACTGTAGGAAATTAGGAGGGGGGATTGCATAGAGAGAAGAAGATAAGTCGTCACAATAAAATTCTTTATAGAAAGTCAAGGCCATGGGGCTCTGCAGCTGTGTGGAGAAGGAGGAGGCATTGTCTGTTCTGGACAGTAATTGATTGGATGTGTGGCAGACATATGGGAGAGGGGCAAGGTCTTGAACTTTCTTTTGGGTGTGGAAAACCCGGAAGCTCTCAGATTCAAGTTTTCCCAAATGTGCCAATATGACATCTCTAATAAAAGTTAGCTTTGAGGAAATTCAAGCCTCGGAGTTTGATTTCGTTGGGGGTGTTACCTGGAACCCTGATACCCATGTTAATACAGCTGCTTGATAATAAAGCTCCCAATCTGGTAGCCCAAAGCCCCCATTATTTTGAAACATTTTCAATCTTATTCTTGCTTTTTTCCCTTGCCAAACATATTTCAAAATTATTGTATTTAGTTCATCAAAGTATTTTTTTTTCCTATTTTTATGGGGACCATTTGGAACAGAAAAAGTAACTTTGGTAAAGTGTTCGTTTTTATGGTTCTTCATATGTTTTAGCCTCCAGTCCCTTAATCATCTTTGTTGCTCTTCTCTGCACTCTTTCTAGAGTCTCAACATCTTTTTTACATCGTGGTGAACAAAACTGAATGCAGTATTCCAAGTGTGGCCTTACCAAGGCATTATAAAGTGGTGTTAACACTTCACGTGATCTTGATTCTATCCCTCTGTTTATGCAGCCCAGAACTGTGTTGGCCTTTTTGGCAGCTGCTGCACACTGCTGGCTCATATATAAATGGTTGTCCGCTAGGACTCCAAGATCCCTCTCACAGTTACTACTATTGAGCAAGGTACCACATATACAGTACCTGTGCATTTTGTTTTTCTTCCCTAAATGTAGAACCTTGCTTTTTTATTGTTGAATTTCATTTTGTTAGATAGCGCCCAATGTTCAAGTCTGTCAAGATCCTTCTGTATCTTGAGCCTATCTTCTGGAGTATTGGCTATTTCTGCCAGTTTGGTGTCATCTGCAAATTGGATGAGTTCTCCATCTATCCCCTCGCCCAAGTCATTGATGAAGATGTTGAAAAGTACTGGGCCTAAAACAGAGCCCTGGGGTACTCCACTGCATACTTCCCTCCATGTAGACGCAGTTCCGTTGAGCGCGGTTGGTCAGCCAGTTATGACTCCATCTAGTGGTGATGCTGTCTAACCCACATTTTTCTACTTTATCTAGTAGTAGGTTATGGTCTACTTTATCAAATGCTTTACTGAAGTCCAAGTAAATTAATTAATTAATTAATTCATTCATTAATTCATTCATTCAATTTATATGCCGCCTTTCTCCGGAGACTCAGGGCGGCTTACAATGCATTTTAAAAAACCATTATAAAAACATTTAAAAATTAAAACATTAAAACCCATTTACACCATTCATGGCTGGATCTCACAAGATTGCAACAGCGAGATCAACGGCCCCAGGCCTGCCGGAAAAGCCAGATCTTCACTGCTTTTCGGAAGGCCAATAGGGTGGGGGTGGTCCGGATCTCAGGAGGTAACTGGTTCCAGAGAGCTAGAGCAGCCACAGAGAAGGCCCTTCCCCGTGGGCCCGTCAGCCGGCATTGTTTAGCTGACGGGACCCAGAAGAGACCAACTATATTCAACAGCATTCCTCTGGTCCACTAATTTTGTCACTTTGTCAAAGAATGCAATAAGATTAGTCTGGCATGATCTGTTTTTGACAAACCCATGTTGGCTTTTGGTTATTGTTAAGTTGGGCAATTGAGGAGGCAGAAGTAAGGTCGTGAGTAACAACAGTTCTTTAATGTAGTGTGTGACTTCAGCGAAGGTTACAGTAACGCAGCTCCCTTTATATACCTTGCTGGGCCAGGAGCTGACCAATCACAATTGACCCATTGTCTTTTAAACTTCCCGCCAAAACCATATACATTACAGTTATTACTTGGTTTGCTTCTAGATGTTCGGTGATTTGTTGTTTGATTATCTTTTCCAGAATCTTCCCTGGTACTGAGGTCAGGCTGATAGGTCTGTAGTTTCCTGGATCTATTTTTTTTTTCCTTTTTTGAAGATGGGAACTACATCAGCTCTTTTCCAATCCTCTGGCAGTTCCCCTGTGCTCCAGGATCTTTCAAAGATATAGTTCAGTGGTTCTGAGATCTCATCTGCCAGATCCTTCAGAACCTTGGGATGTAATCCATCTGGTCCTGGTGATTTGAACTTGTCTAGGGTAGACAGGTGTTCACTTACCATTTTCTTCCCTATTTTAACTTGTGTTCCTCATCTGTTTTTTGTGGTGCTATTTTTGATAGGTTCGACTGTTTTTTCCTTTTGTGTAAAGACAGATGCAAAAAATGAGTGAAATAGTTCTGCTTTCTCCCTGTTGCTTGTCATCTTCTTGCCACTTTCTCCCAGCAATGGACCAATTGTATCCTTGACTTTTTACTTGTTTTTAATATGTTGGAAGAAGCTTTTTTTGTTATGTTTTACTTTAGTTGCAAGTCTAAAGTAATTTGGGGGAGGACCTTCTCTGTGGGGGCACCTACCCTCTGGAATCAACTGCCTCCAGAGATAAGGAGAATCCAAGACCTCAGTGCCTTCCGCCGTGCCCTTAAAACTTTCCTTTTCCAGCAAGCCGGGCTGGCCTAATTTTTTAAGCGTTTTTAAATGTTTTGTTTATTGTTTTTAATTAACGGGGCCAAATTTATATATGTATATTTTTAACTGTATTTTAATATTTGTACTTGATGTTTTTACTTGGCTGTTCACCGCCCTGAGTCCTCAAATTCAAAATAAAATAAAATAAAATAAAAAAATTGTGAGCCTTAGCTTTCCTCACTTCATCTTTACAGGCTCGAGCTATTTGCTGATATTCTGCCTTAGTTATTTGTCCCTCTTTCCACTTTTTATACTTGTCCTTTTGTCTTTCAATTTGTTAGAGAGTTCTTTATGCAGCCATGCTGGTTTCTTTTGGGATCTGTTATTTTTCTTCTTCATTGGTACTGTGGTAGACTGGGCTTTTATAATCTCACTTTTCAAAATTTCCCAAGCTTCTTGAGTTGTTTTCCCCTTGAGGATTCTCATCCATGGAATCCTTCTCAAGCGCTCTCTAAGTTAATTGAAATTAGCTCTCTTAAAGTCCAAGCCTCTAGTTTGACTTTGTTCTACTACTTGTGTTTGCATAATGTTGAATTCCAATATTGCGTGATCACTTGTCCCCAAAGTTCCTGTAGCTTCAACATCTTCTATCATTTCGTCTCAGTTAGTGAGAATTAAGTCCAATATGGCTGATCCCCTTGTTCTCTTCTCTACTTTTTGGGAAACAAAGTTGTCTGCTAGGTTTGTTAGGAACCTGTTGGATCTTCCACTTGGTGCAGAGTTTGCCTCCCAGTTGATGTCAGGGTAGTTAAAATCCCTCATTACTATTGTGATGTGCTTCCTACATACCTTAGTTAGCTGACTAGCAAAAAGTTCATCTACTTCCTCTGCTTGATTGGGTGGCCTATAGTATACATCTATGGCAATGTCATTCCCTCCCCCCCTTTAATATTGACCCAAATGCATTCAAGATAATTTTCATCATTTTTGTGCTCTATTTCTGTAGAGATGTAGTTATTTCTTATATATAGTGCAACTCCACCTCCTCTTTTATTTGGTCTATTTCTTTTAAATAATTTATATCCCTCTAGCTGTATGTTCCATTTGTGGGTTTCATCCCACCAAGTTTCCGTAAAGGCAACAATATCATATCTGTCCTCATTTACTTGAATTTCTAATTCATCCTGTTTATTCCTCATATTCTGTGCATTGGTGTATAGACATTTGAGTCCATTTTGATTAACCCTGTGTTTACTGTCTACATAACCTGTGTTGTGCCTGACTGCCCCTGCTTTCTTGGCACCTTTTTGATTACTGCACATGGTATGGCACTTGCTATTAAATGCTTGGTTTTGGTTGACAGCAGGTGTGATAATCTTACTCGCACAGACTTCTATGTTACATACACTGATAGCCCTATTAATTTTGGATTGCTGGGAACAGAAATGTTCTGTATCAATTAATTCTCTGTCCCCACTGTTCAGTTTAAATGTTTATCCAGAAAATCTGTGAATTTATTGCTAAGTAACTCAGTCCCTTTCTTTGATGGATGCAATCCAGTGGTGGGTTCCTCCCGGTTCGTCCGGTAGCAGTGACAGTATGACGTCACCGAACCAGTTCTGCCCCCCTTCCCCGTCCCCCCACCCCCTCCGCACGCGCATTATTCTTACCTTTTATTTGGCCCCACTCCCAATCTATTGCTGCCTCCTGAGTCCCAGCTGATGGCTAGAGGGAAAAAAACTATTTAAACTCTAGCCGTGTGGCTTCAATGGGCCGCCCTACAGCTGATCAGTGTTAAAAGAAAACAAATGAGTAAACTGGTGCCTGCAAAAATAAATGGGTAGACCCAGTGGTGGGATTCTACTTCGGTAGAACCAGTTGTTAAGTAGTTAAGTAGTTAAGCCAGTAGTTCCCAAAGTGGGTGGTACCATGCCTTAGGGGAGCGGTAAGAGGCAAGGGGGGTGGCAGGGGGGTGCTAGAGGCAAAAGGGGGCGACGGGGGCGCTAAGTGGCAAGGAGGGTGGCCCCCACCCTTTGGCCTGTGCCTCGCAGCAGTTACCTCCTTGCAAGCAAACAGCAAGAAAAAACAACTCCTTTCAGCTTCAGCATAGGCTAATTAGCCCGTTGATTAGATCTGCCTCCTGACTCTCAGCTGATTTGCTGTCAGCTGTTTTGTGCAGGGCTCGGCTGCTTGCTGCAAAGAGCTAAATTGCTGGAGCAGATTTTTTTTTCTCCTTGTGCAAATCAAGCTGAAAACGAAACTGAAAGTAAAGCAGGGTGTTGGCTGTTACGTTGGAAAATTAGGCAGAGGCACATTTCTTTTATTTTTCCTCACCAAAAAAGGTAGGTGCAAACAATGGGAAATTTAGGGCAAAAGAGGAAAGTTCAAGATTTTAAAACACAAAAGAAAAAAAGCTCTATTTAACTAGGGAATTGTAATAATTGAGATACTATTAATTGTATATTGTGTTGAAAGCAGAAATTGTTAAGTAGTGGTTTGGAGGAATATATGGGGGAAATTATTTGGTTTATTATTATTTGTAAATATAATAAAATGATTTGTAATAAATTGGATTGCATGGAAATAATTGGAATATTCATGTTCATATTGATTAATATACAAAAAAGATAGTTATATAACTAATTGATTTATATTAAAATGTTGAATTTGTATTAAACAACTGTAATATTACATAATTAACCAATGTGAGGATGGATATAAAAATAGATGACAATGGGAAGGGGTATAATATAGAATAGAAGGGAAAAATTGGATATGATCAAGATTAAAGATGAGGATGAAGGATAATATTGGTTTTTTAAAAAAATAGATGAGGAATAAATATGGCAAAAAAGAAATATAGAAATTGTAAATTTAATTGAAAAGACTAAACACTGTTTAAATTTGTGAACCGGCCAAATATTCTGTTCAAAGAAAATACATTGTATGTTTGTATGTGTGTTTCTAATTATTGCTATTTATTCATATTTATTCTCTTTTATTCTTTAAAGTTTAACAATTCATCCTTTATTTTAATATCTTTATATTTGTTTGGGGTTGCCTTTCTTCCCTTTCATCTTTTTTATTATACAGCAATCTTTCTCCTCAAAACTACCACCTCTCTCTTTCCTTTCCTTCTTACTTTCTCTTCCCCCTTCTTCTCCTCCCTACTTCCTCTTCCTTTCTCCTTCTCCTCCTCTCTTCCTCCCTCTCTTACCCTCACCCCTACTCTAATTTCCCTTCCCTTCCTTCCTCCCGTCTTTTCCTTCTCTCTCTCTCCTTCCTTCTTCCATCTCTCTTCTTCCTTCATCCCTCTCTATTGCTGTATCCTTTTGTGCATATGGACTACTCAGAGGGCTGAAAAAGTTATTTTTGACTGGTCCTCGCACTTTTGACCAGTCCTTGAACTTACGACTGTCCTCACATTTTATGTTTTTCGCCCTATCTTGTCACCATGGTGAAGAGAAGCAGTTGTGAAATGAGTGACATGGTTGTTAAGAATGCTACAATGGGCATAAATGATGACCAGTCATAAGTGTGAGGACCGGTCAAAAGTGCTAAGACCTGTCAGAAATCACTTTTTTCAGCCCTCTGGGTAGTCCCTATACAGATAGCCTTTTGTGCAAATAACCTTGTGCAAGTTATTTTTGACTGGTCCTCGCACTTTTGACCAGTCCTCGAACTTACGACTGTCCTGTTTTTTGCCCTATCTTGTCACCATGGTGAAGAGAAGCAGTTGTGAAATGAGTAACATGGTTGTTAAGAATGCAAGAATTGCTTATATAAGCAATTGGTCAAGACCTGATATTTCATTTGGAGTAAACCAATTAGCGAGATATAACGCAGAGCCAACTGATAGGCATTGGCAGGCCGCAAAGCGTATATTAAGGTATCTGAAAATGACGATGCATTATACATTGTATCTGGAACCTAACAATGATTTAGTGTTGAGCGCATATGCTGATGTCAGTTTTGCTACTGATGTGACCACCAGAAAGTCCACATCGGGTATAGCTATCATGTTAGACAATTGTTTGATTGGCTGGAAATCAATTCGTCAAAAACATATCAGTCTATTTATGATGGAGGCAGAATTCTCATGTTTGTCACTAGTTTGCACTGATCTAATTTATTACAAACAATTAATGATGGATTATCCAATTGTAATACATGAGGACAACCAAGCTGCTATTAAAATGGCAACAAATTTAGCAGTTAAAACTAGATCTAAGTATACTGACGTTAGGCATCTGAATGTTCGTCAGTGTATCCAAAGCAACATGGTTAAGTTGGAATATTGCATGTCGGAAGACAATATAGCTGATAATTTTACCAAAGCACAAGGTTCTATAAAACATAGAACGTGTTGTGAAGGCTATGGAGTAAGAATCTAAACTGTATATATTGCACTGTCCAAAGGGGAGAATGTTAGGATATGATTTGAGCCTTTAAGTGTACTGTAACTTTAATGTGAAATGTATTATGTGACTTTAAGGTTTTCCTGCTGATTCATTGTACTGCTGAGTCATGCTGTAATTAGGTAATGACTGGTTGTGAGAGTATTTAAGCAAGTTATTGTAACATGTTCAGTTGCTGCTATGAGATGCTGATGTGATATGTTACCAGAGTATGATAAGCTGCCATAGTGAGGAGTTGCTAACATTCTGCTAATCATCGTTTGATGGATCTGCTATCATCGTGGTTTGTGAACCAGAGTGAGTTTGTTATTCTAACCAACTACTGTTTGTTTGGTAAGAAGATATCTGTAACTACTGGACTGATTTGAATGGCAAAGACTTGGAATTTGTTTAAAGACTATGAGATTGTTTTTCTACTATAAAGTAAGCTTTTGATAAACCAGTTTGCTTATCTCTTATTCATTGCTCTCAGCAACGTTTCCTTGTGCATTTACTCTGCTGGTTGGTAACATAACATCAATAACCTTAACAATTTGTGCCAAGATGTATAATAGCATCAACATCACAGTCCTTACTGGTATTGTTGACTATCTTAAGAATACGCCTCTTGTCTCTGCTGGCAGTAGCAGCTGGCAGACACCTGACCTCTTTCAAAACCTCCATATCTTTTCCTAAATTTACATCCCTTACAATTGGATCACCAACCAGAAGGTGGCTTCTCTTTTTGGATACCATGCTCTTCTTGTGTGATCAATGTGTAATACCTGGTTCACAATTTCCCCTTTCCAAAATAAATTCTTCATCTCGGACCACGATCCCCTGCTTATTTGAGTTATCAGTATCACAACTACCTTGACCTGTCACTTTAGTGTCCCTATTAAGGTCAGCAAGGGCACTGTATCTGTTATGCTGGGACACAGCAAAAGCTTTGTGTTTATGGTTCACAGCTCTCACCCTGCCAGATCCCACGGTCGTCCATGCTGCCCTTCTCCTGCAGGATCTTTGTGGTAGAGGGGACTGATGACGTGGCAGCTCAATAGAGTGGAGTGGCTGAATTGGGCACCTAATTTCTGCTTGGAGAGCACAGATTAGTGATTCTAGATAGGTAATCTGTCCTAGGCTGCATCAATAGTATCGGAAATAGTGTCAATACAACAAGAAATGATACAATCACTTTACACTGCTGCTGTACAATACAGCCAACCATGAACTTGCTTCTGGTAAGGGGGTTTCTTTACTTTTTTTAAAAATCTATTTGGAAATTAATATAAAGTACAAACTCCAAAAAAAATCTTTTCCAAAAACAAAACAAGGATAGAGAAAACATTGGGGAAAAAAAGTGCAAAAAAGACAAAAACAGATTGACCTACTGTATATTATCCCCCCACTAGAATATTCATAAATATATTGGAGCAATATTAGTTTGCTCCCCTTCTGAAGCAGGCCCAAAATTTATAAACTTCTACTTCTATTTACAACCAATTCGACCTTCATCTATCTACAATATATAAACGCAATGTAATAGGTGAACCAACAACAAAGTTAAACATCAAAGCACTTTGTTAATAATCTACTATTACATTTAACTTGTATAAAGTTTAGAACGGCTTCTTATTTACACAAATCACCACAATCATTGTCTCTGATCTGTGAGGGATGAAATATCTTTTTTTGATTCTTATTAATAAAACTTTTTCTTAAGATTTTAGTTCAGAACAATAAGACAACAATTGTGTCTTATTCCCTCAAATCATAAAACCTCTTGGTCAATCCATTTTCCAAATTGTTTTCCGGCTAGATATAGAAGGTCCATTTCCCAATCTTTTTAAGAAAGTCCAGTTCATCATGCATTGAGTCTCTTAATCTGTAGTCTCCACATCCGCTTCAGCGTTCTCGCAACCATCCTGCAGTTTCCAAACCAGGGTGGGTTTCCAATTTTTTTACTACTGGTTCTGTGGGTGTGGCTTGGCAGGCATGGCATGGCTTGGTGGATGTGGCTTGGTGGGCATGGCAGGGGAAGATTACTGCAAAACCCCCATTCTCCTGAGACAGCAGTCAGGCTGGGGAAGACATTCCGTCTAATGCATGGGACCGAGTCTGCTGTTCAAATTGGCTCCACCCTCCTGGCCTTCTCCAGTTGTTCGACTCAGTCTCTACTGGACGATCGTGTCTTCCAGCCTCTCTGAATTTCCTCTCCTCATCAGGATACCACTCGACTGCTACCTTCAATCTCTCATATCTGCCGGCTGGCAGATACATTTAACAGGCTTGCCTGTTATTCTCTGCTCCCCAGGACATCGGGGGAGTTTATTGCTGCGTTTTAACGGCCTTTACCTAGCAGCTTGCCTCGGCCTGAGCAAAGCCTCGCTGAGCACCATTAGTCGCGTTTATAGCTGGGCAGCTAGCTCTCGGCTTCCCTTGGTCCGTGATCGCAAAGACACAAGTAACCACGCTCAGCGGCTGGAGTAACTTGGTTTATTTGTGACAATCAGCTCATGCGGAAGACGGAATGCTAATGCGAATCAAAGATGTGGCTACCGCACGCTTCGCTAAATGTCTTTTTATATGGTCTTGTCTAATGGCAGGCAGCTGTGCGGAGTTTCAATTTCCCGCCGCCTCTCCTCGAGCGCACACTGATGACGTCACCCATGCCGTCTTCCTGCATGCTGTTTGCTTCCGTGACCTCCGTGTCTCCTCCATATCCCCACGAGCCCCGTAAACACCCAGGCGCTGTAATGCCTATTCGCCAGCCTATCCCATCACCAACACCCGTGCAGCCTGCCCCAATCCCACCTCCCTGTCAGGTAGGATGTCCATGGTTCAGCGTTCTTGCTCGTGGTGTCGAGTGCTTCTTGACGCTCGACAGGCGGCTCCCCCTACCAGGTGTCCGCCTAAGGGAAATAGAAAAGAAATAGTGGTTAACATCCGTTCATTGGCTGCGGTTTGTGGGGGCTTTCTTTATAAAATTTCCGTATCAGCCATGGGGCATTTACATCTTTTTGGGGAACCCACGAGGCCTCTGTATTGGGATACCCTTTCCATCGAACCAGATAGTGTAAGTGGCCTCTTCATATCTTGGCGTCAATTATATCTTTGATTTCATAGTATGCTCCAGCTACCGGGCCTGGGGGTGTTTGGGATGGCCTAGGGGGTACGGTTACCGGTTTCAACAGACTTGACTGGAACACGGGATGGATTTTTCCAAGTATGGAGGGCAATTTTAACATAAAGGTTACAGGGTTAACGATTTTTAGTATAGGGAACGGTCCTATATACTTGGGGCCTAATTTTCTACTCGGTAACCGCAGTCGTATATATTTGGTCGATTAATACACTAAGTATCTGACCTGGAAAGAGGGACAGGTAGCCCGTTTTTTATCGGCCTGGACTTTATATTCTTGGTTGCTTTAGTTAGTGCTTTCTTTATCAGTGGCCATGTCTTCCGTATATTAGCCGACCACTCCTGGGGGGTCAGTGGTTGTGGAGCTGGGAGGTCTAAATCGGGGATAGCTGGAAAATCTCGTCCCATAACAACTTGGAATGGAGTATGTCCGGTGCTTCGATGCACCGAGTTGTTATATGCTGCCTCAGCAAACAGTAGATAGTCCACCCAGTCTCTCTGTTGGTATGACACGTAGGAACGTAAGCATCGTTCTATCATGGCATTCGCGCGCTCAGCCACCCCATTTGTACTGGGGTGGTATGCTGAACTGAGGCCCTGTGTTGTTCCGATGTCGTGAAGGAAACCTCTCCAGAATTTGGCAGTGAATTGCACCCCTCTGTCCGAAACGATTTGTTTGGGCGCTCCATGTAATCGGTAGATATGTTGCAGGAACATCCAGACTAGACGTCTCGCAGAAGGTAAGCCTTTACAGGGGACGAAATGGGCCTGTTTTGAGAAAAGATGGATTACCGTCCAAATCACTGTATACCCTCTACTATCAGGGAGCTCCACAATGAAATCCATGGCGATTTCATCCCATGGTCTGCACGGGTCTGCCACTGTCTGTAGCAGTCCTAACAGTTTTCCAGGACGTGGTTTGGACGTTGCACATATATGACACCCGCGGACATACTGGTCTATCTCTTTCCTCATTTTGGGCCACCAGAACTGTTTCCTGGTTAGATGTAACATCTTCAAGAACCCAAAATGCCCTGCGGTCTTGTGATCATGACATTGAATCAACACTTGCTGTCTTAATGAAACGGGGATATACAACTTGTCCCCCCACCACACTAAGCCGTTGCAGTGGCTGACAGAGGAATGGTTGTCTTGTACCCACTTATCCATTTTTAGTTCTTTCCGCAGTGTCATTAGCCAGTCAGTGGTTTGTTGAGTTCCTAGAGTAAGACCTTTCATGGGCGGAATCATAGCTTGCAAGACCTCATCCCTTTTGCTCCTGTATTGAGGCATCCGTGACAAAGCATCAGCCAAAAACATCTTACCCGCTGGTTTGTACACAAGAGAAAACCGGAAGCACCGGAAGTATTGCACCCATCTGACCTGTTTTGGGGATAGCTTTCGAGTGGTTTGGAGTGCCTCTAGATTCTTGTGGTCTGTCCAGACCTCGAAAGGTTTTGTGCTTCCTTCTAGTAGGTGCCTCCAAGTCTGCAATGCCCACTTCACAGCGTATGCCTCCTTTTCCCAAATGGCCCAGTTTCTTTCTGTTGTTGTGAATTTACGCGAGGTATATGCACAAGGCTTTAAATCACCGTTTGTTTCCTTTTGTAAGAGTACAGCCCCCACGGCTACATCGCTTGCATCCGCCTGTACAATGAACGGCTGTGATGTGTCTGGATGTCTTAGCACGGTTTCCCTGGCAAAAAGATGTTTGAGATGTTCGAATGCCTTTTGACAGTCGGACGACCAGTGCAGCACATATCCCAGCCTGGGTTTCGTTCCGGGTGCTACGAGTCCTTTCATTCATAGTAGCTCGGTCAGAGGTAATGCTATTTTTGCGAAGGATGGGATGAAATGTCAATAAAAGTTCGCAAACCCTAGAAAGCTCTGTAATTGCTTGTGTGTTCGTGGGGCTTGCCATTCCAATACTGCTGCCACTTTTTTCGGGTCCATCTGAATCCCTGTATCACTAATCCGAAAGCCAAGGGAATCTATCTCCCTCCGGTGAAATTCACACTTCGAAAGCTTAATGAAGAGATGTGCATCCAGTAACTTAGTCAGTACCTGTCTAACAAGCTGGACATGTTCTTCCATCGTGTTTGAATAGATGAGGATATCGTCCAGGTAGACCAGTACCCCCCAGTATAGGTGCTCATGTAATACCCCGTTTATGAGCTGCATGAAAACAGCTGGTGCACCTTGTAATCTGAACAGCATCACTAAGAAATGGTAACTGCCAAGGGGACTGTTAAACGTAGTCTTCCATTCATCCCCCGAATGTATCCGTACCCGGTAATAGGCTTCACGTAGGTCTAGCTTTGTGAAGATTTTCCTGGTGCTCAGGGTCGTTAGCAGATCGGCCATTAAGGGAAGGGGATATAACGGCTCAACACAGACAGTGTTTAATCCTCGGTAGTCGACGCATAAACGTAACCCCCCGTCTTTTTTCTCGCGGAAAAGCACTGGTGCTGCTAGGTGTGACCTACTAGGGCGTATGAAGCCCCTCGCTAAGTTCTTGTCTATATAGGCGCGTAATTCTGCTAACTCTTTTGCAGAGTCATCGAGTACATCTGGGGTTTCGGTAATCGAGCCCCGGGGACGATCTCGATACCACAGTCCGTCTCTCGATGGTAGTACATCACATTCGTCTTCACTAAACACTTGGGCAAGATCCTCATACACGGAAGGGTACTTCTGCTGGGGCCTTGTTTCATACTGGAGCACCACACAAGGTTCTGCTACGATTGGGAGTCTTACCCTCCAAAAAAACCCCTCCCACCAGATGTGTGGTTGCCATTTATCAAACCACACAAGACCAAGAATGATCGGCTCTATCTTCTGCGTTATCACTATGAATCTGATGTGTTCTTGATGGGCCCCTATCCCCAAGATCACAGGTTCCATTACACTAGTGGTAGGTACTCCCCCTAGAACGGTGCCATCCACCTGTTCGAATTTAATGGGGTCACGTAGCATTAGTATACGGAGGCCCAATGTTTCTGCTATAGACTTGCGGATAAGGCATCGGGTACACCCGGAATCTATCAAAGCGTCTAGATCACACTCCCGGTTGGTTGCGGGGTGCCTGAGGGTCACTGGAATTAGAAACGGGTGGATGGGATCACTCACCATAGGGTCGTGGATGTCCTCTTCGATATCACTCTCCCCAGTAGCCTCGGGGACATGAGTGGTTCCCGGTGGACCGCCTGTAACAGACCGGGGTGTTGTCTCTAATGGAGATGTTTGGGTAACCGCTCTGGACCGTTCTGGTCTCCGTGCAGACCGGTCCTGTGGTGTAGCACTCAGGCCCAGGGGCCGCGGGATGGACATCCGGGGCGGCAGCACCGGACACTCAGCTGCTCGATGCCCCTCCTGATTACACCTGAAGCAATGGAACGGTCGTCTGCCTGTCTCCCCGCTTGTGGACCTGAATAATGGGGCCATCCGCACCATACCCCTATCACTAGGCCGGCCTATCGAGCCTCACCGTATTTGGCTTTGAATGAGGGTACGAGGTTTGAACTCCTGCAACCCGACGTCTAAACTAACGGCTGCTTTGTACCACTCGGAGAGACGGGGCCCTAGCCCCCGGTACACGCAGGCCTGTCTGATGTCTCTGTCAAGCCCCGACTGGAATTGATAGATCAGGAGGCGTTCCGGCCAAGAGCGAAGCTTCCCGGCCAGGTTATGGAATTCTTTCACGTAGTCCTTCGCTGGACGGCCACATTGTCTAAGATTCACCAGTTCTCCCTCGATAACTTGCGTTCGAGTTTCGTCCTCAAACCGGTTTCATAACGCCTCCAAAAACAGCCCTAAATCCGTCAATTCGCGGGCATGTTCACTGTGTAGGTCAGCGACCCAGTCAGCAGCTTCGCCTGTCAACACCACTGTTACAGCGACCACCATGGACCATTGTGATGGATACAGCCTACCATAAAGGTCCATATGGCTTATCACCTGGCTGAGAAACAGTGCCACCTTTTCTGCGGTGCCATCAAAAGTGGCCTGTATCGGGGGTAAGCCCCAGGGAGTCTGTTGAGGGGTCCATGGTCCATGCCCCCACAGCGGCATGGGGTCTAACTGATGTGGTTGCAGGGGTCTGAGCCCCGGTCCAGGTTGGTTCTGTTGGTCGCTTCTATCATGGTCTGGCCCCCGCTCCCTGCGGGGCTGTGACACAGTTCTTGTGGGAGCATGCACGCTAGTCCCACTAAATGATGGGACGGCGCTAGAACTCGGGCGCTCTCCGCTTACCCGCTGTATGCGTTGGTCGTGCCGACCGGGTTTAAACTTCGGGCTGGCAGGCCGGAATCTGCTATCTGAGCTGCCTCCCACCGTACCACTGGACCAGGAACCAGATGACTCCACTGTGGGTGCCCATGGCTGCCAGGAGGATGCGTCGCGAAAGCTAGCTTTCCCGAATCTGTCGCGCAGAACGTCCATGGTGGATACCCCTGGGCCAGTGGAGTAGCTCCACTCCCCTTCTTCGTCTTCGACCCACTGCCATTCCCTCCAGCCCTGGAACTGGGTGCCCGCATAGGGTGGGGCTGGTATACGCATCCCCGCTGTCCCAGCTGTCCCCGGCTCTCGCGGCTCTCACTCCTCACGCCCCACCTCCATCCGCGGCTCTGCAGTACCATCCCTCGGCGGTTCTCGACGTTTTGGCCGCACCACCAACTGCTCCTCTGTCTCAGCTGTTTCGGTGACGGCCGCATCCCCCGCCGCCTCCTCGTCTCCCGGCGTCCCCAACGGCAGCGCTTCCTCGGTTACGCCTTCAGCCATCGCGCCGTTCCGGTATCCAGCCAACTGAAGGGGGGAATGAGCCGCGTCTTCCTCTCGGCTTCCCTTGGTCTGTGATCGCAAAGACACAAGTAACCACGCTCAGTGGCTGGAGTAACTTGGTTTATTTGTGACAATCAGCTCATGCGGAAGACGGAATGCTAATGCGAATCAAAGACGCAACTACCACACACTTCGCTCAGCGTCTTTTTATATGGTCTTGCCTAATGGCAGGCAGCTGTGCAGAGTTTCAATTTCCTGCCGCCTCTCCTTGAGCGCACACTGATGACGTCACCCATGCTGTCTTCCTGCATGCTGCTTGCTTCCGTGTCCTCCGTGTCTCCTCCATACCCCCACGAGCCCCGTAAACACCCGTGCACTGTAATGCCTATTCGCCAGCCTATCCCATCACCAACACCCGTGCAGCCTGCCCCAATCCCACCCCCTGTCAGGTAGGACGTCCATGGTTCAGCGTTCTTGCTCATGGTGTTGAGTGCTTCTTGACGCTCGACAGTAGCGACTATCTGGACCTGCGCCTCTCTTCATCTGCGTGGATTGGGGTCCGGCATCAGCCCAGGGAGCCGCTGTGAGTGATTTTTCTTAATTTCTAGATCGCCGCGTGGAGCTTTTGGGCGATTCAAAATGGCGGCCGCCATGCGCTTGGCTAGTTTAGTGGCGCAGAAGGATTCGGGGAGGCGTCAGCACCACAGTGACCCACTTGAAGGGTCTTCCTCCTTGCCCCCTCCTCCTCCTCCCAAATGGACCAGGGGGAAGAAAACCACCACAGCTGTTCCCGTTGCCTCTTCCTCTAAGGAGGAACAAAGAAGGCATAAGGCCATTGAGAAGGCCTTCCTTAAGGCTCAGGCCCAGGCGGCTCCCAGTGATCCCAGCTGCAGCACTAATCCGGCCTCAGGTGCTTCCAGGTCGCTGAGGGAATTATCCCCTGACATTTCTTTTTTTTTTTTTATTAAAAAGTTTTAAAATATTTTACAAACAAATAAACAAACAGATATACAATATATATTCAATCATTCAATGTATCATCTGAATACATCTTTTTTCTTCATATCTTAATATTATCATTTCATTTATTGTAACATTTTCCCCACATTTACCTTTCTGTTAATACATTTATCTAACTTTTCATTTTATCAAAAAAAAAATTCAACAATTTTACCCCAACCCAACCAGCCCCCCCTCCCCACCCCCAACCCCTGACTTCCCAGAGCAAAAACAGGGTATAGCATTTAACAAACATATGCTAAAATATACTAACTGACTGCAAGGTTCAAAACTCCATCACACACTTTAACTCCCCTTTTACAAATTTTTCATCAACCTCCCTTTTATAAATTCTCAAAATCAATTAGGTTAAATTCTTTCTTCCTATTCTTAGTTCATTTTTCAAAATATAAATTTCACAACCTTCAGGAAGCTATCCATTGAATTTTAAATTAACCATTTTACTACCTTCTTTCTTTCTTCCTTCTACTTTTATTCTCAAGAATGAACATTTTAAAATGTCATAATACATCAATAAGACATTCTTCAAAATTTAAGTTTCAAAACTTTTAGAAGACTATCCATTAAGTTTTAAGTTAACCGTTTTAATACTTCAATAAGTTTTAAAAAGCTACCCAATTTTAATTAAACCATTTTACTTCAATAAAACAATAAACTTTTCAGATTTATTACTAAGATCTTCCTCCAAAAAGATTAGTCTTCCATTCTTCCTTTCTTTTTGTATTTTTTCCAGTCCTCCTTCTTCAATAATACTTTTATTCTCGAGAGCTTTTGAATTTTAATTTGTGGTTGATGTATCTTTGAAGCTTGTTCTTTTCTTAAAATTATTTCTTCTAA
The DNA here is from genome assembly GCA_022577455.1 of Arizona elegans. Classification (NCBI taxonomy): domain Eukaryota; kingdom Metazoa; phylum Chordata; class Lepidosauria; order Squamata; family Colubridae; genus Arizona; species Arizona elegans. The sequence continues at coordinate 9,081,446 of JAKOOJ010000012.1, forward strand.
TTTGAAACCCCCATATCGACTCTTCCTGCTTGTATAGTCAATCAGTTCATTCCTTTGTCTGTAAAAACAGAAATTGTCAAAATAAAATTTATCAGTTTGCAATAAAGAGTTTATTTGTAGCTTTTCAATTAATTGTGTGGAAGCCTCTACCAAAGCCTCTATTTCCCCTGTACCAGCCTCCATGTCAATCCTGACAGCTTCTTTCTTATCCTCCAAAGTCACATTGGGTTGGTTGTCTTCATCTTTCCCAGCCAGCAAATCACTGTTGTTCTCCAAATTATATTTCTGAAAGATTCTGTCAATTGATTCCAAGAGAGCAGAAGTAAAAAAGTTTAAGAGTTCTTGAAAACCCTTTACAGTCACAGCTTGTGGATTTGCTGACTCACCCAACACTAATCCTCCAGCCCTGGTGTCAGCCATATTTCAATCCTCACTTTATATTTCTTCAACTATTAGGTCAATAAATTCAATTAGAAATGTATTTAGTTAACTTCAATACCATGGCCATTTCCAGTCCGCTTCCACTTTAAATCTTTTCTAAAAGTGTAATCCAGTAGCTGTCTCAATGTTGCAAACGTTAACAAGCACTTTCACTGGTAGGTTTCGTTTTCACGCCTTCAGGCGCCATTTTTTCCTTTTTAAAATAGAGTTAAAAATCAGTACTTGCGTTTTTTATTCTCCTGCTTTGCTCTGCCAGCATCCAAAGTCCAAATTTATAATCCCTTAAATTGCATTGCTGGTGTGGTCGTGACGCCTCCGTCTGCATAAGCAGACTTGTCCTGGATCCAGAGCATTTGAAGGGCTTTCAGGGAGCTCTCACCCTGCAAGCCCCAGGCTTAAAAAAAAACTGGGGGTCTAGGGGAGCTCTACCCAGACTCTTCTGCTCTTCTCTCCCCCTTTTTTCCCAAGGGGAGATTTTCGAGCCGCTAGACAGCTGATTTTCGCTGTTCTAGTGGCTCAACGGAGTCCTGGGGCTGGCGCTCACAATGGAGCGTCTTTCGGCGCCACAGAGCCACCGGAAGTCCATCCCCTGACATTTCTAATGCTGCTATCACTGCACCAACTGCAGACAGCCAACTTATGTTTCAGACTATGCCTGAGGAGGCTCCATCTGCAGGGGAGCAGGTTTCTACAGGAGCTCCTGCCTCAGTTCCTCCTTCGCCCCAGGCCCTTCCTCTTCCAGGTTTGGCAGACTCATTGGAGGACATAATATGTTTATGTTTATTATTAAACTTCTATACTGCCCTTCTCCCGAAGGACTCAGGGCGATGTACAGCCATATTAAAACAAACATATACTCACAAAATTTAAAAAACAATTTAAAATAAATATATAAATTTGGCCCTTATGTTAAAAGCTACAAACACCCAATTTAAAATTCATTTTTTAAAGCCAGCCCGGCCTGTTGGAACAAAAGAGTTTTAAGGGCACGGCGAAAGGTACGTAGGTTGGGGATCATGCGAACCTCCAGGGTCAGTTCATTCCAGAGGGCAGGTGTCCCCCCAGAGAAGGCTCTCCCCCTGGGTGTCGCCAGTCGACATTGTTTGGCCAACGGCACCCTGAGGACTCCCTCTCTGTGAGAGTGTATTGGCCGGTGGGAGGCTATCAGTGGCAGAAGGTGATCTCGTATATACCCAGGTCCTAAGCCATGGAACGCTTTAAAGGTGGTGACCAGCACTTTGAATCGCACCCAGAAGACCACCGGGAGCCAGTGCAGCTCGCGCAGGAGAGGTGTTACACGGGTATGCCATGTCACCCCCATAATCACCTGCGCGGCCGCATTCTGGACCAGTTGGAGCCTCCGAGTGCTCTTCAAGGGGAGCCCCATGTAGAGAGCATTACAGTAGTCCAGACGGGACGTGTCAAGGGCATGAGTGATCGTGCACAAGGCGTCCCGGTCCAGAAAAGGACGCAACTGGTGAATCAGGCGAACCTGATAGAAAGCTCCCCTGGCCACAGCCATCATATGGTCTTCTAAAGACAGCCGTGCATCCAGGAGAACACCCAAGTTGCGAGCCCTCCGCTAGCGATGGAGCTAGCTGGCTATATCGGGACGCCAGAAACCACAGCCACTTGGTCTTGGAAGGGTTGAGTCTGAGCTTGTTTCTCCCCATCCAGATCCGCACGGCCTCCAGGCACCGGGACATCATGTCAAGGGCATCATTGGGGTGGTCCGGGGTGGAGATGTACAGCTGAGTATCATCAGCGTACTGATCAGCGTACCCAAAAACCACGGATGATCTCACCCAGTGGCTTCACATAAATGTTGAACAGAAGGGGTGAGAGGACCAACCCTTGTGGCACCCCACAAACAAGGTGCCTCGAGGTCGACCTCTGTCCACCTGCCAATACAAACTGTGTACGGTCAGAGAGGAAGGAGGAGAACCACCGCAACATGGTGCCCCCCACTCCCAACCCTTCCAATCGGCGCAGCATGATACCATGGTCGATGGTATCAAAAGCCGCTGAGAAGTCTAATAGGACCAGGACAGAGGAACAGCCCCTGTCCCGAGCCCTCCAGAGATCATCAACCAATGCGACCAATGACATTTCCATGCTGTACCCTGGCCTGAAGCCCGACTGGTTCGGATCTAGATAGACAGCTTCATCCAGGTACTGGGGAAGTTGTCACGCCACCACACTCTCAACAACCTTCGCCACAAAGCGAAGGTTGGAGACTGGACAATAGTTCTCTAGCCGGGTCCAAGGAAGGCTTCTTAAGGAGGGGCCTCACCACCGCCTCTTTCAGGGAGGGAGGGAAGAAACCCTCACTCAAAGAAGCGTTAATAATCCCTTGGAGCCAGCCTCCTGTAACCGCCCGGGAGGCCAGCACCAACCAGGAGGGACACGGGTCCAATAAACATGTGGCAGCACTAAGCCTCCCCAGAATCCTGTCCACGTCCTCGGGAGTCACAAGATGAAACCCCTCCCAGATAATACTCTCAAGACCTACCTCCATCACCCCATCTGAATCTACCCAATCGGAGTCCAGGCCTTCCCGAATCTGAGTGACTTTATCATGCAGGAATTGCACAAAATCCTCAGCCCTACCCTGCAAGGGGTCTTCCCTCGCTCCCAAATGGAGAAGGGAGTGGGTCACCCTAAACAGGGCTGCTGGGTGGTTCTCTGCAGACGCAGTAAGAGTGGAAAATTAGTTTGATTTTGCTGCCCTTATCACCACTAGGTAGATCTTAATATGAGACCTCACCAGTGTTCTGTCAGATTCGGAGCGGCTGGCCCTCCAGTCACTCTCCAGGCATCTTTTCTGGCGCTTCATCTCCCTCAGCTCCTTGGAAAACCAGGGAGCCACCAGGGATCAGCACCGGGTCAGAGACCGCAAAGGCACGATGCAGTCCAAAGCTCCAGCAGCCACCCGATCCCAGGCGACCACCAGTTCTTCAGTTGATTCGTGAGCCAGAGCCCCAGGGAATGGCCCAAGCTCCGTCAGGAACCTATCCAGATCCATCAGGCGCCTCGGCGGAACCACCTTGTCAGTTCCGCCTCCCTGCGGCGAGGTGTAGTGGTATGAAAGTCTAGTCGAAGGAGTGAGTGATCTGACCATGACAAGGGTTCAATAACTATATCCCCTATTTCTAGATCATTCAACCACTGACCTGAGACAAAACACAAGTCCAGAGTGTGTCCCCTCGTGTGGGCAGGGCCATGAACTAACTGGGTCAGGTCCATGGCTGTCATGGAAGCCATGAACTCCCGAGCTGCCTCAGATGTTTCACTGACAGAGGGCAGATTGAAATCCCCCATGACCATAAGTCTGGGGGTATCAACCGCCACCCCGGCTATCATGTTGAGCAGCTCGGGCAGGGCCGCTGCCATGTGGCAGGGAGCTAGGTACGCCATCAGCAGGCCCATCTGCACCCCACGACCCCACTTCACAAGGAGGAACTCACATCCGGCTATCTGAGGTACAGTGGCCTCCCTCGGACAAAGACCTTCCTTAATAACAACTGCCACCCCACCGCCCCTTCCCTGAGCCCTTGGCTGATGGAATGCACAGAAATCTGGTGGGCACAGTTCAACAAGGGGAAACCCCCCCTCTTGACCCAACCAGGTCTCCGTAATACCCGCCAGGTCCCCACTCACCTCCTGCACCAGATCACAGATGAGGGGGGCTTTATTTACAACGGACCTGACATTGCACAACATCAACCGAAGGCCCGGGCCCTGAGGGTCTGAGCAACCCAGGGAACGAGAAGAGCATTGGGGGCCAGAGCATGCAATCACTCGAAGATAGCGAGTGCGCACTCCCACAACATGATATGGCCCCCTGTTCCCACCATATCTGCCCCTCCCACCCACAGTACCGATGGAACAGCCCTCACCAGTATGGAATCTAGCCGCCTCCCTGACCCTCAACCCCACACCCCCAAAGCCATAGCCCCCTGCCGGTCCTGATCCTGACCCCGGTGGGTTACCCCCAATCCCGCCCTGGTTGTATCCAAAACATCCACCTCGGCTTCGTTCTTCAACAGGGCTGCTCTTCTCTGGCTGAAGCAACTTTGAAGTTGCCTAACTTGTCCGATGCCCAGTCTCATCAGGACCTGAATAAGATCTCAGGAGCCCTGGAGTATTCAGCCAACGCCACTCTCAATGCGACCAGGTTTTCGGCGAAATCTCTCGGTTCCACCATAACATCCCGTCGCCTCTTGTGGCTCCGTAGTTGGCAGGCTGATACGCGCAGCAAATGGCAACTTGCTTCTGCACCATACACTGCGGGCACCCTATTCGGTCCGTGTTTGGAGCCTCTCCTCATCGAGATGAGGGACAGACACAAGATTCTTCCTCCAGCCTCCAGGCGTGGCAACTCCTGTTATTCAACGTCAGCCCGATATCAGTCCTTTCATTCCTCTGATTCATCATCCTTCCAACCTCGCTTTCAGCGCTCCTTTCCATCCAGATCTCAGCAGAACTCCCAGGTCAGACAGGGGGCTAGGTTTCCTCCCAAGCATCCGTCCCGTGGGGGGTGGGGCCGTTTTACCTGTAGAACCAGATAAAGGTACCTCCTCCCCTCCCATTGAGGGCTGACTGGCTCTTTTTTCCGAGCAATGGGAGTCCTCCACTTCTGATTCCTGGGTGCTCTGCACCATTTCCTTGGGTTTCTCCTTAGAATTTATTTCCCCCCCTCCTTCCAGGTTTCTTCCCTGCCCAGGTTCACAGGATAGGTCCAAATGGGACTTGCTTTCCACTGCTATTGCCCACCTGCTTCTCATAGAGGCCATCCAGGAGGTTCCCCAGTCACAACGGGGTCAGGGGTTCTACTCCCGCCTTTTTCTCGTAAAGAAGTCCTCCGACGGGTGGAGAGCCATATTAGATCTCAAATCCTTGAACTGGTATATAATTTATCAACGGTTCAAGATGCAATCCCTCTTTTCAATCCTTGAATCTGTACGACCTGGGGATTTCCTGTTCTCCATAGACCTGACGGAGGCCTACCTTCATGTACCCATTCTACCTGCCCACCGCCAATTTCTCCATTTTTGTTTTCTCGGTCACCACTACCAGTATAAGGCCCTTCCCTTTGGCCTCTCCTCGGCCCCTAGGGTGTTTACGAAGATTATGGCTGCCCTTATTGGCCACGTTCGTTCTCAGACTATCCGGGTCCAATTCTATTTGGACGATATTCTCATTCTTTCCGTGTCCCTTTCTAAGGCACAGGGTGATCTTGCCATGGTTCTCTCCACCTTACAGAACCACGGTTTTTCTATCAATTGGTCCAAAAGCCACCTCACCCCTTCCATCAGCATACGTCACCTGGGGGCAGTCATTGATACTGAGTTGTCTCGTGTTTCTCTATCCCCCGACCGGCAGGATAGTCTTAGGTCCTTGGCACTCAAATGTATGTCCTCCAGTTCAGTTACTGGAGCTGTCTCATCTTTTGGGCAAGATGGTGTCTATGTTTGGGATTACCCCGTGGTCTCGCTTACACATTATTCGCTCTCACGTCTGCAGCTGCCAGATCCAGTCCTCCGATCCTTACAATGGTGGACCTCCAATGCCATCTCTCAGGGCACTTGCTACAGGGAACCGCATCACGTTCAGCTTACCACCGATGCCAGCCTTATGGGTTGGGGTGCCCATCTCCTTCATCTCAGGCACAAGGTCAGTGGTCCGTGAGAGAGAGCCTCCTCAATATCAACTTGCTAGAGTTGAGGGCTGTTCGTCTCACCCTCAGCCACTTTCGCTACCAAGTAGCAGGCAAGGATGTCTTGGTCCTTACAGACAACACCACTGCCAAGGCCCACATCAACAGATTGGGGGGCACTCGCTCCCAGTCCCTCATGGCAGAGGCTCTTCAACTAGGCCTGTGGGCCGAGGAACACCTGAATTCCATCAAGGCGGACCACATTTCAGGGTCAGCAAATATCCAAGCGGACGCCCTCAGCCGAAACCTCGTGGATCACAGGGAGTGGGGCATTCCACCAGATCTCTTCCTTGAAATATCAGCCAGGTTTGGGACTCTCCTGGTGGATCTCTTCGCCTTGTCAGCCAACCACCAGGTTCCCCAATACTTCTCCAGGTATCCAGAGCCCGGGGCCGAATCCACGAACTTTCTCCGCAGCCGTGGCCATCAGGGTTGCTATATGCATTCCCACCCATCCCGGTGATTCCCAGAGTGATCCGGAAGCTTCTAGAAGCCAGGGCAAAGCTGATCCTCCTGGCTCCTTACTGGCCCCAGCGGCCTTGGTTCGTGGACTTAATATCCCTGTCTGTGGCTCCTCCTTGGTGCCTACCAGATTCCAAGGTGGCTCTGACTCAGGGGTCCCTTCATCATCCGGATCCAACGTGGCTTCGCTTGACCGCCTGGTGGTTGAGCGGCTCATCTTGATGGCTGCCAACCTTCCTCCGGACATCATTGCCACCATCCAGGCTGCTCGCCATTCCTCCACAATGTGTATATATGAGGCCACTTGGTGTTCCTTTTCTGCTTGGTGCTCCAGAGCTTCTCTCTCTCCTACGACAGCCACCATCGCTCACGTGTTATCTTTCCTCCAGGATGGTCTCAAGAGGGATCTAGCACTTAATACCCTTCAGCGACAGGTGGCAGCCCTAGCATCAGTCCTGGCATTCAGTTCCACCGAATCACTCTCTCGGCATCCTATTATCCGGAATTTTCTTCATGGGGCTGCCAACCTGCGTCCTCCAGTTGTCCACCGCTTTCCTACCTGGAACCTCAACAAGGTCCTCAACGCCTTGACGGCTTCTCCGTTTGAGCCCCTTCGTGAGGTTTCTCTTTGTCTCTTTTCCTTCAAGGTACTGTTTCTGGGGGCGATCACGTCAGCTCGACGTATTTCCGAGCTGGCAGCCCTTTCCATCCGGGGGGACCTTTGTGTATTTCACAAGGACAGGGTCATTCTCCGCCTCGACCCCACCTTCATCCCGAAAGTGAACTCTACCTTCCACCGCTCTCAGGAGTTTCTTCTCCCAAATTTCTGCCCGGGTCCTTCACATCGACTCAAACGCTCGTGGCATACCTTCTGCTGGGCTCTGAAGGTCTACATCTCCAGGATGGCTTCAATCCACAAGACGGAAGCTCTCTTCGTGGCATTCCAGCCTGCAAATATTGGTTCCCAGGTTTCGGGTCCTCCCTTGGGTCGGTGGCTCAGAGCCACTATTACCATGGCCTACCGCCATTTGGGTATCCTGTGACAGGCCACATCACGGCCCACTCAACCAGAAGCGCCGCCACTTCCGTGGCTTGGTCGACCCAGGCATCTCTGGAGGAAGTCTGCAAGGCTGCCACATGGACCAGCATCAGACCCTTCATTCGCAACTATATGCTGGATTCCTTCACCTCAGCTGAGGCATCCTTCAGTTGCCGGCTTCTGCAGGCGGTTCACAGTCCTTAGTGGCAGCCAGATCCGGAGTGTCCCTCCCTGGATGACATGGTGCTTTGGTATGTCCCCAGCCTGACTGCCATTTCCCTCCTCTCAGGAGAATGGACGTTGGTCTTACCTGATACATCCTTTCTCTGTTGAGAGGAAATGGCAGTCAGCCCCACCTTTCTTACTCCAGATCGGGAGATTCACGGGGGCGGGTGGTTCGCTAATTCTCTATCATTTCAGGAAGACACATCCCGGTAGTCTGCATTTCGCCCTCGCCGAACAACTGGAGAAGGCCAGGAGGGCGGAGCCAATTTGAATAGCAGACTCGGTCCCATGCATTAGACGGAGTGTCTTCCCCAGCCTGACTGCCATTTCCTCTCAACAGAGAAAGGACATATCAGGTACGACCAAAATCCATTTCCTCCCGATCAGCTGGGACTCAGGAGGCAGAGAATAGATGGGGGTGGGGCCAGTCAGAGGTGGTACTTACCAGTTCTCTGAACTACTCACAATTTCCGCTACCGGTTCTCCAGAACTGGTCAGAAACTGCTGAAACCCACCTGTTCCAAACCATAGTGAGGGGGCTTTTAAGAAGTGGCAGTGCTGCCCGTGGGAGCCTCTTGGAAAAGTTCAGGCTCACAAAGGGATTCATTTGGGAGAGAGCCATCCATTTGTGCACGCTCATAATCCTAAATGCTTCCCTCAGTCCCAGAGGAAGGGGATCTCTCAGAGCAAAAATCCGATCACCACGATCCTTTACATCCTTCTGGGTAATTGACCAGCTGGATATGACAACAATTATTTCCTCCCTGTGATGATTCCAGCAAATGACATCCAGTGCAAATGACTTTTTTCCTCTGGGTGTAATAGAGATAGACTTTGACAGGGAATTGCGCAGCAAGTTTCCAAATGAAGTCAGAGACTGAGGGAAATATATAGTTTTATATACTGTATAAATAAATATATTTAACATTTATATTTACAACAAACAAGATGGTCAGGAACACAGAAACATCCTGAGGTAAATCCAAATAGCATACAGAACACACAGAAGAAAAAAAGCGGGAAAAATGGGAAACTCCCTTTTTACACCTACAGGAATCAATTGTAGCATAGATTGGCTCATGCAGGAGCCAGCACTCAACAACTACTCTATTCTTGCCCATTGTACAATTTTACTCTTTCAGCTATTAAATCTAACAGTATTTAAACCAAATTGTTTCACAAGATCTTTCTGTTTTTGTATACTTAATGGTTTTGTCATGAGATCAGCTAAATTATTTTCTGGTGGAAAATAAATTATGTCTATTACATTTTCTTTCACTGCTTCTCTGACATTACATTGTTTTATGTCAACACACTTGCTTCTAGTCATATGACTGCCTGATACAGTTCCGGATTACAAATTGTTCTATTTTTGATGGTTTGAAAATCTGGTATCATGGGAGTTTGCACACTTTCACAACTTTCCATATATTTTTAACAATTGTTCTATTTTCTTCTTTTGACTTAAAACATACGCTCCTTCTTGTGATTTATGTATTTAGTCAAGAATGTGTCTGATAATAGATACAAGTGTGTTCTTTTATCCCCTATTGGGAGATGGCACTCACATATCAGTGACTAGAAAGCCCTTAATAGGCATACGTGGTTGAGCTTAAAGGAGTTAAAACCATCGAGTACAGCATTGCTAGAAAGGATGGGAGGAGAGTGACTTCTTCCGGCTCACTCATGGGAGGAAGGTGGAGTGCAGAGTGGCTTTTCTGCTCTTCCCAGGGTCGAAACACATCTGGCAGGTGAGTGGAGGGCAGATCGTAGGAGAAGCTGGGAGCAAGTAGGACTGTTTGCTTTCTTCCCTGATGTGGAAGCAGAGAAGCAACTAGGCTGAAGCATATCAGCTGCTGCTACATGTTCCTGCCCTTCCCGAAGTTTGAGTCCTGTGGTGCTGCATGCTTTAACACTGGTGGCCGCAATTTTCTGCTGGGGGGAAGATTTTAAAAAGTCTCCTTCAAGTTAAAATTAACAGCTTGCCTCCAAAAGTTGTGAGTTCTTCATCACTGAAGGATTTCAAGAGGAGACGGGACAGCAATTAATCAGGAATGATATAAAGTCTCCTGACTGAGCAGGGATTGGACTAGACAACCTCCAAGGTCCCTTCCAACTCTGTTAATCTATTATGGACCTGCTTTTTTCTTGGCAACAATATCGGACTGATCTACATCTGCTCTCTTCTGAGATTTTTTTACTGTACTTTTTTACTTTATATTGGATTTATATACCGCCCTATTCCCGAAGGACTCAGGGCGGTGAACAGCCAAAGGATAAAAACACACATAATACAAAATTTAAAAAACAATGTAAAAGCACATTAAATAATTTGGCCCAAAACAATTTAAAACACCCCTAATGTTTTAAAACCAATTTTAAATTAAGTTAGGCCAGGCCAGCCTGTTGAAATTAAAAGGTCTTGAGGGCACGGCGGAAAGTGTGTAAATCCGGGATCCTCAGTATCTCCAGGGGGAGCTTGTTCCAAATGGCAGGTGCCCCAACAGAGAAGGCTCTCCCCCTGGGGGCCACCAGTCAACATTGTTTGACTGACGGCACCCTGAGGAGCCCCTCTCTATGGGAGCATATTGGCCGGTGAGAGGCTACTGGTGGCAGAAGGCGGTCTCGTAAGTATCCAGGTCCTAAGCCATGGTGCGCTGTAAAGGTGGTAACCAAGACCTTGAAGCGCACCCGGAAGACCACCAGGAGCCAGTGCAGCTCGCGCAGGAGAGGTGTTACATGGGAACGCCACGTCGCTCCCATAACCACCCGCGTGGCCACATTCTGGACCAGTTGGAGCCTCCGGGTGCTCCTCAAGGGGAGCCCCATGTAGTCCAGGCGGGATAATAATATTATTATTTCCATGTCTAGCCAACAAGCACAGTATTTCCTATTTGTGCCCTCTCCATGTATTAACCAGGTTCAACTGTGATTAACCTAGCACTGTGTAAAAAAAAGAAATGCTATTGAGGACTTTTTGAGATGTTCAGTTGTATAGGTTATCCTTACCACTTGTTTCCTGAGCCTTCAAAGTTATAGTGGCACTGTAAAAGGATACATACAGCTTATCCATATATTTGTGGTCATTGTAGCACTTGTTTAGTGACCACACATCAGCAGTTCCTGTGGTTATGAAGGTGCAGAAAAAGGACTTACACCACTTTGGATTCTGCCAACCGCTGCACATTTATGATGATTGAAGCATCCCACACTCAGGATCCCCATTTGTGACCTTCCCAGCTAGATCCTCTCAAGCAAAATCAGTGGGGCAGGAAGTTGCAAGTCACAGTCACGTGAAATTGCCTTTAACAACCCACAGGGATTAGTTTAACAACTGCAGAGGAAGAGATGTAAGTTGGCACTGTCATGTGACATCAGGCTTCATGATTGGGCTTCTTATTTTGGGACATTTTTCAGACTTGAAACACATGGATTTTCTCCATATATATACATTTGTATTTGTATTTCTCTCTGTATAAGTATTGTAGTCTGTATAACTGCTATTGGACAGATGGTCTCAGATTTGACTCTAGAATCAAAATTACATAAAGTATCAGCAGCATGTTATAAAGCCTTAGTAAGTCCATATCTGGAATACTGCGTCCAGTTTTGGTCATGAAATTACAAAAAAGCTGTTGAGATTTGGAAAAACTACAAAGAAAATAATAAACTTTAAAACTTTGAAATATTTAGAAAATTAAACCTTTAAGCTGGGAAAGTGTGGTACTGGGAAGGTATTTTTTATGCTGGAATCATTTAAAACTTTTTCTGTGGTTATTACTTTGGTATAACAAATACGCTGGAAACATATGATTATACTGAAATCCAAGGTGAGAGTGTCACCTGCTGACGAAAGTGAAAACTACATGTTAGGAAATAAGTTTATTTTTACAAACCTGGAAATATCTAAATGAAGTTATGTGAAAAATTTTATTGAATTACTTCTAGCCACTCTATGACTATTGGATTATCGAAGACTCAAGTTTAACCCCTGGAACTATTTAAATGGAACTGATTGTTAACGGGATATAAAGAATTGGGACTAGTAACTTAAAGATTGAATAAATAGCCTCTTGGACTGTTGGATAATAACTGATTTTTTTTTTCCAAAACAAAACAAGGTGGAATTGTACAAGAGATGGATTTACTGTTTCAAAATTTATAAAACATTATGGAGAAAGAATTTAAGGAGATTATGGGAAAAATGCAGAATATTATACAAGGGATGATAAGCACAGACCAAGACACCCAGGAAAAGGAGGAGTCAACTGAAGGAATGGAGAAGAAGGAAGACAAAGACAAAGAGGAAACAACTGTGGAAATAATAATGGCTGATGAATTAAACCAGGGGGAGAATATATCAGAGTGGGAAGAGAGGTCTGAAAGCAAGATAGGGGCTTGGGTAGAAATGTTAAAAAACTAGGCAGTGGAAGTGGGTAGAGGTGGGAGGAATACCTAGATTAAACATTCAGGAAGTAGATTTAAGAGAGGAATTTGGGAGGTAAGTGAGGGGAAAAAAGCATAGCAATTAAAATTTTGAGGTGGGCAAGGGGAAATGGAGAGGTGATATTCTTTTTATTATTTTATTGTTTGATTTACTGTCCTATTATTCTTGTAAAGCATAGTAAAGAAAGTATGGAAGCGGGTGAGGGATGATAGATGCTCTTTTTGTTCTATGAGTTACTTTTTTTTCTTGCTTTCTGCCTCCTTTTCCTTTTTCCTCTTTTAAGGTGACATGATTAGAAGTTAGACAAGAAAGAAAGGAAAAGCTTTTTTTATTAAAGAGTGATATGATCAAAAGCTAGAATAAGTGAAAGAAACAGGAAAAGGGGGAATATTAGTATAGACTTATATTACAAAATGAAAGTAATAACAAGAGAAAATGTGGAATAATTGAATAATGATAGACTATAAATTAATATAAGTATGCATTATTATTAGAAATATATAAGTGGATTGAATGTAAGGATTATGATTAACTTGATTAGCTTTATTTGTATTAGAATGTATGACTCTCAGGTGCCACACAATCATGCATTGATTTGATTTGATGTTTTGATAAAAAAATAAAAAATAAATTGGGGGAAAAAGAACTGGCTGCTACTTCGCCTCTTCATACCTATGGAAGAAGTAAGAATGGTTTTAGTTTTTCACGTCTCTGTTTTGGCATTGATTTTGTAAAAAAAAAATGATGGCATGGGTATAATATATCATCTGTTGTTGCTCATCTTATGTTATATTTACCTATATTTAAACTGTTAGGATGAGATTATTTCTATGTCATGATACATAAAATCATAAGAATTTTAGGGTGTACTTTCTTCTTCACATAATTGTATTTGATGATAACTCTTTCAAGGGCTGAGAATTTGTGATTGACTTAAGTCAACAAGTGAATTTAATGATGGAATGGATATTTGAACTGGAACTCAGTAGTCAAATATCACAATTAATGTAAGAGATTATTCTAGCATTGTGGCATGTTTGCTTTTTCATTGTAATGTACAGTTTTTTTCAAATCTTCTGCAGCCTTTTTACAAAAAATAAAAGCTACATTTTCATTTGAATCTTACAGACAAAGATGATGCCAGAAGACCACACTGGACAACTGAGAATGACAAGCAATATTGAAAAGCAAAGTATATTGAGGCAGAAATAAAAAATATTCTCCATTTCCATCAGAAAAACCACACAATTCTCCTTCCCCAGTAGGTGAAAGACAAAGGAAAGAAAATCAGGAGGAGATTTTGAGCTGGAAAAAGTAGAGTATGTGGAACTCAAGGACACAATACACAAAAAGGTCAAGGGAGATTATATTTCCATTCAGAAAGAGGGAAATATGTGGAAGTCAGTGGGGAGGAAAAGATCAAGTGAATAGACACATACGGTAATACAAGTGTTGCCCTAGGAGGAAGAAAAGGGCTTAAAGCACCACTAAACAAGGGATCACACACATTTTCTACCTTCTCAAGAATATCATTGGTGGAAAAGGTCCATAGGTGTGCCTATTATGGAAAAAGCAGACTTGCGTAAGCGATTACGCAAGGGCGAATCCACTCTGGAGAAAAGCACATACAAATGATCTGAATCTGGCAAAAGCTTTTGTCGGAACAGTTCCTTTTTGGTTTACGGAAGAACCCACACAGGAGAGATGCCCTACAAGTGCTTCCAATGTGGTAAATCCTTTAGCGAAAATGGCATGTTGGTGATACATCTGAGAACTCACAGCAGGAAGAAGCCATATGACTGTCCAGATTGTGCGAAACGTTTCATTGGATATTCCCACCTTGTGAGACACCTGAGGACTCACACAGGAGAGAAACCCTTTGAATGTCCTGTTTGTGTTAAAGGTTTCAGTAAGAATTCTGACCTGGTGAAACATCAGAGGACTCACACTGGAGAGAAACCATTTGAATGTCCTGTTTCCGGGAAAAGTTTCAGTCAGAATTCTAACCTGGTGAAACACCCGAGGACTCACACAGGAAAAAAACCCTTAGAATGTCCTGTTTGCGGGAAAGGTTTCAGTCAGAATTCATATCTGGTGAAACACCAGAGGACTCACACTGGAGAGAAACCATTTGAATGTCCTGTTTGTGGGAAACGTTTCAGTCACAATTCTAACCGGGTGAACCATCAGAGGACTCACACAGGAGAAAAACCCTTCGAATGTCCTCTTTGTGGGAAATGTTTCAGACAGAATTATGACCTTGTGAAACACCAGAGGACTCACACTGGAGAGAAACCATTTGAATGTCCTGTTTGCGGGAAAAGTTTCAGTCAGAATTCTAACCTGGCAAAACACCAGAGGACTCACACAGGAGAAAAACCCTTTGAATGTCCTGTTTGTGGGAAATGTTTCAGTGAGAATTCTCACCTGGCAAAACACCAGAGGACTCACACAGGAGAAAAACCCTTCGAATGTCCTCTTTGTGGGAAATGTTTCAGACAGAATTATGACCTGGTGAAACACCAGAGGACTCACACAGGAGAAAAACCCTTTGAATGTCCTGTTTGCGGGGAAAAATTCAGTCAGAATTCTGAACTGGTGAAACACCAGAGGACTCACACAGGAGAAAAACCCTTTGAATGTCCTGTTTGCGGAAAAAATTTCAATCACAATTCTGAACTGTTGAAACACCAGAGGACTCACACAGGAGAAAAACCCTTTGAATGTCCTGTTTGCGGGAAAAGTTTCAGTCAGAATTCTGACCTGATGAAACACCAGAGGACTCACACAGGAGAAAAACCTTTTGAATGTCCTGTTTGCGGAAAAAGTTTCAGTGAGAATTCTAACCTGGTGAAACACCAGAGGACTCACACAGGAGAAAAACCTTTTGAATGTCCTGTTTGCGGGAAAAGTTTCAGTCAGAATTCCAGCTTGGTTAAACACCAGAGGACTCACACAGGGGAGAAACCCTTTGAATGTCCTGTTTGTGGGAAAAGTTTCAGTCAGAATTCTAACCTACTGAACCATCAGAGGACTCACACAGGAGAGAAACTCTTTGAATGTTCTGATTGTGGGAAAAGTTTCAGTCAGAATTCATATCTGGTGAAACATCAGAAGACTCACACAGGAGAGAAACCCTTTGAATGTCCTGTTTGTGGGAAAAGTTTCCGTTACAGTTCCAACTTGGTAAGACATAAGAAAATTCACACAAGAGACAAACCCTTTGCATGTGTAGAATGTGGGAAAAGTTTCAATGAAAATTCTTACCTGGTGAAACACCAGAGGACTCACACAGGAGATAAACCTTTTGAGTAACATGATTGTAGGTATATTTCAGTCAGAATTGCAACTTGGTAAAACACCAGAGGACTCACACAGGAGAGAAACCCTTTGAATGTCCTGTTAGTAGCAAACGTTTCTGTCAGAATTTGAACCTGGTGATATACCGGATGTCACATATCAATGCCTGACCTCCCATGCCAGGGGGCAGGGAGTACCTGCTAGGGGTAACCCGCAGGGACCACCCTCACCCTTGACCCCTCCTTACCTTAGCTCCGCCCCACAGGTACTTAAGGTCCAGCCATGCGGTCCAGGTCCAGGTCCAGCTGACCACCTGTAAGATTAAGACATGCTGTAAATAAAGATTCATTGATTTAACACTTGCTGAGTGTGATGGAGTTATTGGGCCTGATCCTCGAACACTCCTAACAAAATGGTAGCAGAGGATGGTTGAATAGCCCAAATATTCCAGGATATGCCAAGGAAACCCGAGCCGACAGAAACAACGAGCAGAGTGAATACCAGGGCATTCACGAAGAAAATGGCAGAGCAGACCCAGTCGGCAGAAACCATGCAGAGGGAGATGCCGGAGGCGAACGAGCAGTTTTCCAGCCCAGGCACCCCAACCCGAAACAGCAAAGGAAGACCCGAAACGGAAAATGGATCCGAAGCAAACGCACGCAGAGAAAATGACCTCAAGAGGAAACTTCTAAGGCTGATCGACTTGGCCCCAACCAAAGCAGACCTCATCGCGGAACTCCGAAACCTGGTTGATGATTGCAGAGCAGCGAGTGAGGAAGATGAGGCCGAGTCAGACCACGCAGCCGACGACACAGTAGGAGACGATTGCCCCTGCCAGAGAACCACCAAAAAGGCCAAAAACGAATTCGCGCCATTTTTGCGGCGGCCATCTTGGATGATGACATCACCCAAAATGGCCGACCAACGACCAATAGACTCCCAGGATTCAAATCCTATGGCAGGAATCGGGGCCTACTCCAAAGTAACAGCCCAAAACAACTGCAATGACTGGGGCGACCCTGACACAAAACCCACGAGCTTGCCTACCGAGCTCGAGATCGACAAGGCCATACGATTACTAACTGCGGCCTTTGGGACAAAAATAAAGTTACCGGGCACGTACGCCGACCTCCCAGAGGGGCCCGAAAGGAACACCAACGCGCGAGGGGCAGTCACTGATGCCTACCCAGGGAGGGCAACCACTGCGACATGGGCACAGTGTCAACCGCGACCCACCGGGGACCTCCCAAGGCCCGCACCGAGACTCGCGCCAGAATGCCAGGGACGCCACGACTACTCACCCGAACAACAGTCACAGCTGAGGCTCTCAGAGCCACCGGCGAACGTGGGACCCGGCCCGATCCCCGGATGCAGCTTCCACACTAGGCCAGGCCATCCGCATCTCCACACGAGCTCCGCGGGCCTTCCGATCTTCCCCGTCGACCCGAGAGGCTTCCTGGTGATCCAGACGACCACCAGAGGAATCTTCGACCACGCAAGGCCACCCAAGAGTGAGCCGAGGGGCCATCCGGATGAGTGGGGCCTTCATCCAGGAGCTACGAGTCCAAGCTCCTTCCCCGACGAGTCCTGGGCAAGAATGAATCCCGAGCATGCGCAGATCCCGCCTGCAAGGAGAAAAGAAAAGACCATAGAAGCAAGTCAGTACAGACTCGCACCAAGCATCCCTTTGCCATATTGCGAGTTCCCTTATGCACAAAACCATGGCCAGCGACATCCTGTAAGTAATTCCACTTACAATTCAGGGACATTGCCAACTGACTTCCCAAAGTTAAGATTAGATGGGACTAATTTCTTGGAGTGGAATCAGCAACTCCAGGTCATATTTTTAAAGGAGAATTTGCTATTCCTGGTTACTGACCCCCCTGAAAAACCATGGACTTTTGATTTAGACTGTATGCATCATAAGGTGTACTACATGTTAATTGCTAGCATTTCGCCTAGTATTTACCCCAGCATCAGCCATCACCTAACAGTTTCTGAACTGATACACAAAATGAATAACCTATTCTACAGTAAGAGCGTAGCCACTACCACCAGAATTTCCAGGGAGTTCCACTCAGCCAGTCTTAGGCCAGGAACCTCTATGAGTGAACACTTACTAACATTAAACGCTACTAGGGCGGAACTAATACAGAGAGGGGAGGTCATAACTGAGGGGAGCGTGATCAGCATTATTATTAATTCGCTGGACTCCAGCTGGGACAATTTCATTACACAGTTGGAAAGCCTCAACATAGAATAGCTTACATTAGAGACACAGACTAATAAACTCATAGCCGAAGACAACTTAAGGAAGGACCGCTCATCATGCCGCAGAGAATATAAACCAGTCAAAAGGGTGGAGTTCCAAAGCAGGAATCACAGCGTAACTGAGTGTTTCCTGTGTGGTTCCAGGAATCACTATAAGAGGGACTGCCCCCAAAATGCAAGAGATAGGGACCGATCCTACCACAGGGACAGGCCAGACCATAAGCTAAGACCCTCAGATAGATATTCACCCGACAACAGGCACAGATGTAGGGATTCCCCAAACCCCAGAGACAGAAGGAGACATCGGGATAGTTCCAGAGAAAGCCAGACAGGATCACTGTATGGACTTGGGGACCAGGAACATGACATTAGCCAAAACAAGGGAGAGGGCATGTGGCTCCTAGATTCAGGGGCTATTAACCATACAACATACGATAGGAGATCGCTCCCATCATTCACCAAGGCAAGTTTTATAATTAAAGTGGCAAACCAAAATAATGTTCAGGTAACTGGAAAAGGGAACACATACGTACCAGGGATAGGAGTGATAGAGGGGGTATTGCTTGTACCAGAAATACCATATAACATACTCGCCACATTAAAACTGAGCAGAGACAACAACGTTGAAATTACATTCAGAGAAGGGAAGGCACACATAACAAAGGAAGGTAACAGCATAGGGAGAACCCTAGTGAGGGGAGGCCTACCATACTTCCACCCAGACAGCGACGCACATCCCAGAGTCAATGCCAACCTCAGAGCCAAGCTAGATACTGCAGCCAGCGGGAACAAAGAGGGCAACAATGAAGAAGTAGAGGGGGACAGCCGCAAACACACATCCGATGACCCGATCGTTCATGAATCACCTGATAGGGGGAAACCATCGATAGGGAAACCCATCCATGATAACTGTGCACACCTTTTACATAAGAAGCTGGGGCACATTAGTTTTCCAGTTGTACAGAAAATGGTTGATTGTTCTGAAGGTGTAAAATTAAAAAACTGTGAGAACTACCTCAAGTGTTCTGTGTGCAAGTGTTCTAAGCTCAAGACCAAACCCAGACCCAAAAAATCAGTACGCACCACTGATTCCATTTTTCAGCTAGTACACATGGACCTTGTGGGGCCCCTAAGGCCGTCCATTAAATACAAGAAGAGTTCTTCCTGACCATCGTTGACGACTTCAGTCGTTATGGGTTCATATACACCCTCAAACATAAAAATGAGGTGTACCAAAAATTCAAAGAATTTTACAAAAGAGTAGAGACACAACACAACACCAGAATCAAACAAATAATGACAGACCGGGAGTCTGAATTTCTGTCCAGGGATTTCACGCACTGGCTAAAAGCACGTGGGATATTACACTTCATATCCTCGCCGTTCTCCGCCTTCCAGAACGGCATGGTAGAACGAAAAAATGGCACCTTGCAGACCATGATGAGGTGCGCATTAGAGGATGCAGGGCTAGGACAACATTTTTTGGTCAGAAGCACTCATCTACTCAAATTACACCTTAAATAGACTGTGGTCCAGCGTACTAGACAAGACCCCATACAAACTAATGTATAAGAGAAAGCCACAGATAGCACACCTGCAAGTATTCTGGGTCACAGCTGATGTGCACATTCCCAGACAGCTTCGACGCAAGGGAGACAAAGTATCGAGGCTAAGGTTTATGGGGTATGAACCAGGGACCAAAGGGTTTAGATTTATAGATAGTCACAATAAGTTTATAGTATCCCGAACGGCTGTCTTCCATGAAAACACTAACTGGTATAAAATACACCTTAACGAGTTACTACCCAAAAAAGAACAACCCAACAACAACCAAGGGGAGGTAGAGCACACCACAGAAGGGGAAAGAGGACAGGGAAAAGCCAAACCCAAGAACCGGGGAATACAAATCAGGGAGTGGAAGGAGAACCACCCAAACATTAAACTAGACTCACTCACAGAGAAGGAGGCCAGGTACTTACATGACACTGAAACACCACCTGACAGACCAATTAGGGCAAATAGGGGTAAGACACCAAAGAAACTAGAAGACTATGTCCTATCCATGCACACTAATTACCTAACCCCTAACACGTATGAGGACGTATTAAAGCTACCAGTGGAAGAAAGGTCTAAGTGGGAGCAAGCCATGGAGCGGGAGATGAGTAGTCTCAGGGAACTAAATGTTTACATCCCAACCGAAGTGCCAAAGGACAAGACCCCAATCGGTACCAGGTGGGTCTACAAGGTCATGGCATTAGAGGGCAACAAAGTACTCTACAAGGCCAGGCTAGTAGCACAGGGGTTTGCTCAGAAATACCCAGAAGATTACACCGAAATATACTCCCCGACAGTCAGGGCCGAGAGTGTTAAATGCACACTGGTGATAGCATCCATCCTAGACCTCGAGGTACACCAATTTGACGTGCAAACCGCATATTTGCACGCGGAGCTCGACAAGGAGATTTATGTCAGAGCCCACCCCCCAGCAAGAATACGACAAAGGGAGAAACATGGCTACTAAACAGGAGCCTATACGGACTGAGACAATCTGGAAAGAGGTGGTATGAGTGTTTAGCCAAAATCCTGAGATCAATGGGGTTCTCGGCCACATCTGCAGACAACTGCTTCTTTATTAAGAAAAAAGATAATTCCATTGAGTATGTTCTTGATTATGTGGACAATATTCTATACATTGGTGATCAGACACATAAATGCAATGATTTTGCTGATGAGTTGGGGAAACATTTCTCACTAAAGATATTAGGAAAGGTGGACAAGTACCTAGGGGTACAAATCACAAAAACAGATAAAGGCTTCCGGCTAACGTAAAAGGACAAAATTCTAGAACTCCTAAGAAATGTAACATGTCTGATGCCAAGCCTTGTGAAACCCCGATGCAACCGGACTTTTTAAAAAACATGTACAACGAAACGGAAGCATTTAGCAACAACACACCTTATAGGTCCACCATAGGCTCATTGTTGTACATCGCGAACTGGACAAGGCCCGACATCACCTTGCCTGTCAACTTGCTATCTTGGCACATAGGCAAACCCACCACGTATCACTGGGAGGCTATCAAGAAAGTACTGAGGTATTTGAAGTACAGCGCAGACGCTTGCCTATGCTTGGAGCCCGAAACATCCAGAAAACCCACGTTAACTTGCTACGCCGATGCTGATTGGGCTGGGGATATAAAGAGCAGGAAGAGTACATCCAGATATCTATTCTTTCTCAATAACAGCCCAGTACACTGGTACACAGACAAACAAAATCTGGTAGCCACCTCCACTACAGAAGCCGAGTACATATGCCTATCTAAAGCAGCTAACAACTTAGTCTGGTTTGATGACCTACTTACCAACGTTTGGGCTGAGCCTGCTTACCCAATTATTATTCACGAGGACAATAGAGCTGCCATTGAGATATCAAAAGCAGACGCAGTAGGTCAGAGGTTGAGGCATATCGACA
The DNA here is from genome assembly GCA_022577455.1 of Arizona elegans. Classification (NCBI taxonomy): domain Eukaryota; kingdom Metazoa; phylum Chordata; class Lepidosauria; order Squamata; family Colubridae; genus Arizona; species Arizona elegans. The sequence continues at coordinate 9,102,821 of JAKOOJ010000012.1, forward strand.
TTAAACATAAATACGTCAGGCAGCTCTCAAACATCAGGTTCATAGAAACCATACATTGTGAGACCGACGAACAGACAGCCGACATACTAACAAAACCCCTACAATGCAAGCAACATGCCTACCTAACCTCAAAGCTGGGTGTTCACCTATAGACACCTATGCAGGCGACCACCCTGGACCATCACCCAGGTCAGGCATTTAGAGAGGGTTTTGTCACATATCAATGCCTGACCAGAAGGCAGGGAGGACCTGCTAGGGCTAACCCACAGGGATCACCCTCACCCTTGACCCCTCCTTACCTTAACTCCGCCCCACAGGTACTTAAGGTCCAGCCATGCGGTCCAGGTCCAGTTCCAGCTGACCACCTGTAAGATTAAGACATGCTGTAAATAAAGATTCATTGATTTAACACTTGCTGAGTGTGATGGAGTTATTGGGCCTGATCCTCGAACACTCCTAACACCGAAGGACTCACAGAGGAGACAAATCTGTCTGTGGATGATGCTTCTGGCATAAATTGTTCCTTATTGCCCACATGGAAATACACTTAAGGAAAAAGTTTATGAGTTTAGAGAAGGCTTGAATTTCACTTCTCATTAGGAATGTAGGTGAAAACATAGACTTGTAGGTGGAGAGAAAAGGAAAATGGAAAACTACCAGTTTCTTGTTATCAGAAGCAATTTCAGTTTTGCAGAAGTAGAGGAATTCCTCAAAAAGGCTTTTGGGTGGTGTTTTTTGTATATTGATTATGGAGTTCCCACACGTGGAATTTGCCTCTTCTATCTTGCTGTCCTCCATATTTTGAGCCCCAGAATTCCCCAGCCACCATAGAAATAGTCCTCTAGATACAACTGTAACGGGGCTTGCCAGTTACGGTTGCATGTTGCAATGGTTGTGAAGTGAGATTACTTTGCTTAACTACCTACCCCTATCCCCTTCTCGCCCTGATGAAGCTGTTAAACAAATGTTCAAGTTGTTAAACAGAACAGTGATTACCTCAGGATTGTGTGAATCTCCTGGAGGCCTAGCCTCCACTACCCCATCTTTTGGGTCCCCACAGGCATTTTCCTATTCCTACTGGGTCCCTGCAATTGTTAGGCCTGACTCCCAACTCATCAGGCATCACAACCTCCTCCTTCTCCATACCTTTTTAAGATCTCTGAACCTCATGTTGGTGAAGGAAGGCAAGACACACATTTGTGGGCTTCATGACTGTGTTATGGAAGCAGCCTTTATCTTGAAAGTGCTTGGGATTCATGCCTGGGTCATGTGGTGAACTTGTGGAAGCCGCTGCCATTTTGTCATGCCTGCCTCTGTGTCAAAATGGTGGCTGCTTCTGGGTCATTGTCACTAGGACAAAGTATTCTGTTTTTCTACCTTAACACTTTGTAGACTGTGTTAAGGAATTGTGGGTGCTCTGAAAATGGTGGCTGCCTCTGGGAAATCTCCAAAAGGGCAGGCCAAGTATCCCCGAGCCATATAGTAAGTGCCATTTGTGCCAGTATTGTGCTGTATAGTGCTGCCACTGCCAAAAATAGCCAATGCAGTCCTAGGCTGCATCGACAGAGGCATAGTGTCAAGACAAGAAGAAGTGATAAGAGTTGCTTTACCCTGTGCTGGTGACAGCAGACCTAGAAGAGTGTGTCCAGTTCTGGTCAACATGATACAATCAACTCCACGTTGCTATGATTCTATGAATTTAGAGGCGATTTAGAAAATAGGTCCACAGTAGTGCCATGAACGTGCTTGTTATTCAAAATATTAATATACAGTAGAAACTCCAAAAACAGAAAGAATTTTTAAAAAAGCAAAACAAGGATAGAAAAAACATATATAAAAAGAAAAATGTACATTAAAACATACAAAAACAGATTTACTTTTATTATCACCCAACTAGAATATTCATAAACGTATTGGAGCAATATTAGTTTATTTCCCCTTCTGAAGCAGGCTCAAAATTTATAAAATTCTACTTCTATTTACAACCAATTTGACATTCATCTATCTACAATCTATAAAGGCAATGTAATTAACGGGTGAACCAACAACAAACATCAAAGCACTTTGTTAACAATCTACTATTCCGTTTAATTTGTATAAAGTTTAGAATGGCTTCTTATTTACCATAAATCACCAGAATCATTGTCTCTGATTTGTCTGGGATGGAATATCTTTGTTTGATTCTTATGAATAAAACTTTTTTTTTAATTTAAGTTAACAATAAGACAACCAAACCTCTTTCTCGATCCATTTTCCAAATTGTTTTCCAATTAGATATAGTAGGTCCATTTCCCAATCTTCTTAAGAAAGTACAGTTCATCATGCATTGAGTTTCTTAATTCCAAATCTGTAGGATCCACATTTCTTTCAGCCTTCTCCCAACCATCCTGCAGTTTCCAAACCATGGTGAGGGGTCTTTTAAGAAGTGTCTGTGCTCCCCATGGGAGCTTCTTGGGAAGAGCTCAGGCTCACCAAGGGATTTATTTGGGAGAGAGCCATCCATTTGTGTGTGCACTCATAATCCAGAGTCCCAGAGCAAAAATGTTTTTTTTTCTCACCTCGATCCTTCACATCCTTCTGGGTAATCCACCAGCTGGATACAACAACAATTATTTCCTCCCCGTGATGTTTCCAACAAATGACATCCAATTCAAACAGCTATCAGGCCTGGAAACCATCTTGGGCATTGGATCATCAGGCCTGCCACATTTAGTTCTGTGGGAAACTGGGAGGGGGATTATATGGAGCTCGGGAAGTATATAGTCAAAATAACATTTCTTTCTCTGAGAGTCAAGGCCACCCTGCCCTGCACTTGGACGAGTGTGACTGGGAAGCATCTCCAGTTGGGACAGTGCATTGATTGGACAATGTGATGGACATGTGGGTGCTGGGGCAGGGACTTAGACTTTCTTTTGGGTGGGGAAAACCTGGAAGCTTTCAGGTTTTCCCAGATGTGCCAATATGTCATCTCCTATAAAATGGACCTTTGAGAAATGCCTAGCCTCGGAGTCTTCTTCTGTTGTGGGTGTTTCTTGGGACCCTGACATTAACTCGAATCTCCCATTAAATCTTCAACCAGCTCACCGAACTCTGGGGTGCTGTCCTGGGCCCTAAGCCCTGAACATTGACCCAAAACTGGGCGGCACGAAGACTCAGGGAATATGGAGGAAGACAAGACGGCCATGGAGGGAGCCACAAGGGCTGGCTCGGCGATTTATGTCAAGACCATCTACTTCCCTGCCCAAGCAGTGGTGGAAGCAGAGATGGCCGTGAAAGCGGAGCACCAACTGGGTGCCTGGCCCAAAGAGCTGGCACCTGGGCAAGCCGCTCAGCCAGATCCCACTCTATGGAGCAAGGCTGCAGGAGCTGCGCTACTCCAGGAGACATTGGCCAGAGAGATGCTGTCAAGCTAGCAGATGGGAATGAGTAGAGCAGACCAGACCCCAACCTACGAGTGGAGGGCGTCAGGACCAGCAGACCCCAGATGTTCCTGGGAGTGGGGATTCCCACCGCCATTTCGCAGCCAGTCATTAGTGGGCCTTCCGGAGCAGTTTGGCCAACTCAACGTGGGCAGCACCACTCAGTTCCCTGGGGCTGGGCAACCCTGGTGAACCCTGGCTCAACCCACGTCACCTTCCCAAGCCTCAAAGCCTCAGCACTACCGAGTGAAACGTGGGCTTCCTTCTATTCAGCACAAAGTGGATCGTGCCACAGCCTCACGTGTCAGGCCCAATCTACCAAGGGAACAGCCCTTACTGAATTTGGAGTAGGATAGAACAGAGCCCAGTGACCCATCTTAGTCTGGTGTTGCAAGGACCGCAACTGGGACTGTTAGGACCCATGGCTCAGCCCCAGCAGCATGTCCTCATACTGCCTCCAGCCAACCAAATCCCACCTGGGTGGGCATTGTACTCCAGCCAGGGGTGGATGCAGTACCAGTGGACGCCCGGTCCAATTCTGCAGCCCGTACCAGTCCAGCAACCAGTGCAATTCCAGCCACCAGCCATGGCCCTGCCTCAGATACCAATCCAGAAGCTGGTGCAGTTGCAACTGCAGGTCATGGTCTTGCCACATGTGCCTGTCCAACAACCAGTGCAACTCCAGCCACTGGTCGCTGCCCCGCCGCCAATACCAGCCCAACAGTCCGTGCCAGCTCAGCAGCCCATGTTGGCTCAGCAATTGGTCCTGCCAGCTGCCCCTCCGCGATGTAGAGTGACCCTGGGGCAGCTAGCCTATTTCCTCAACTGAGTTTGGGCACACATCGATCGATATGGGGGTGTTCTGCCCCAGCTCTGGATTCCCAAGGAGTGTGACACACACCAAGCTCCAAAAACTCCATTTATTACAAACAGTCCCCTTTCAAAATGCAGGCTTTCAGTGCAAATGTCCTTATCAGCCTGCTATAAAGTACAAAGAATAAACAAAGTCCGACAAAGGTTGGCAACCAGCCCAGAAACACAGATGTGATAAGAAACTCACTCTCCAAATGCTCTGCGTAATAATTAAACGTTGTTTCCAGCAACAATTGCTAACTCCATGCGACTTAAATAGGCTAAGGGAGTGGCCAATTAGCCCCAAGCCTTACTCTCGAGGAGACCTCCTCCTCCTGAGTAGCCACTCCTGCCTTTTGGCAGCCCTGTGTGCTTGAGCATTGAGGAGAGGCTCCTCCACTTCACTCTCTGCACTTGAAGGAGCTTCTGGGGGTTCTGAAGGCCCTGGCTGAGTCTCTGCCTCTGGCACCACATCCTCTTCAGCCTCCTCGCTGTCCGATGTAAGCGCCGGCTGCTGGTGTGACACCACACCAGCCTCCTCCTCGTCGGGATCAGCCACAATCCACGCAGGCTGCTGGCGGGCCACAACAGGGGACTAATACCCAACCGATTGGGAATTGATTTCAGTGATTGCGAAGGGGATGAACGAGGGAAAAGCGGCATAGTGGATAGCTGAGCTCCATGATGAGGAAGCCCCTGACCTAGACAATGCAGACGAAAACCAGGCCTGGTTCTGAACTTCCAGGAGGCCCGTTTTTCGCCCTCCCCAGGCTCCAGAGGCTTTTTTTGAGCTTCCGGGAGGGTGAAAACAGCTTTCTCCGGGTTTTGGAGGCTCTCCGGAGGCTGGAAAGAGGCCCATTTCTGGACTTTTGGAACCTCCAGTAGGCCCATTTTTTGCCCTCCCAGATCCTCCACGGGGCCCCTGCACTTATCTGGAATGATGAACGACCCACATGGAGACTCCTGGGAGGGGCGGGCATGGCCAGCAGGAGTGGCATTTGGGGGTTTGCTGAATCCTGGCAATCCTTGGCTAGAGATCGCCCAAACCCCCAGGAGTCCACCCTGGCCGGAACGCCTCCTTATTCACCACTTTAAAGAGGCGCTTGACCCAGAATTCTGACAGGCATGTGGCATCCGGGGGGTGGGTGTCCCAGAATGCATACAAGCTTGGTACAGCACAGCAGTGGCCATGGATCTGGAGATCCACCCCCATCGGAAGCCGACCACAGAGAAACTGGAGAGAAGACCCTTGGGTCGCCGGACCTAGCTAAGCTGCTTGAGCCACAGCCGCCCACACCCTCCGGGACTGTCAAATTCTACTAGTGTGGACAGCACAGGCACAGGGCATCAGAATGCCTGGCTCCAGGTCTCATTCCCCAAGTTCGCTCTCCAGATACACCCCAGGTAAGAAAAACCCCACGGAAGCTGCCAGACAAGGGGGAAATTGCCAGACAGGCTGTGGAGGTTCCACTCCTTCCAGACAAAGTCAAGGGAACTCCAGCTGGAGAACACCCCCCCCAAGCTCCGCCAAGAGGAGTAGCAGTGATGACCCAATGGTAAGTGCAGCCATCCGCCCTTTTACTATCAAGACCCGGATAGTAGTGCCGGGGATCCAGGGGGAAGTAGAGGCCATCATAGACACTGGCTGCAGCAGATGTTTAATCAGCCTTCCCATAATTGAACAGATAGGCATAAAAATGAGGCCCCTAGCGCATTCCATCAGCTTTTTTTTTTGTATTTTTTTTTAATTTTTTCAAACATTAACATAAAAAAAAGATTTTTCCCAAGAACGAAGTCTTGGTCTGGTCACAAACAGGTAGACTAGTTCTACAAATAAAAACAGATATTTTTAACATAAATTCCAACATCTTAATTTAAATCTTTCTATTATATCATCATACATCTTAATTTCCTACTAAAACAAAGCTCATTTTTATATTCAATTATAAATTCAATTATAAATCAAAATTCAATACCGCTTTCTAAATTTTTCTCCATTGTCCCTTTTAACATCAACATTAAACACAAGAACAGTTTAATCTATTAATCTATATATTTACCTTACAATTATATCACCACAAGTCTTAATTTCCAAATTCACAACTCAATTTTTATTTCAATTTATTAATCAAAATTTCTTTCTATTTTTCTCAGTTTCTAGACCCATTTCATCCAATCTTTTAATCTTAAACTTTTACACAGATACCTCAAAATTTTTCATTTCATTTTAATTATCGCCCAACATTTTCTTTTTCACCCCTTCTTAATAATTGTTCTTCAATGTATTCTCCTCTATCCCTCCAATTATTATTTTGCTGATTTCCAGCATAGTTTATTTTAGCTAATTTCAACATTCTCCTCCATCACTCCACCTATTGTTTGGCTGATTTCCAGCATTTTCTCTTATTTTGGCTGATTTCCAGCATTCTTCTCCATAACTCCACCCATTATTTGGCTGATTTCCAGCATTACTTATTTTGGTTGAATTTTCAGCATGTTCTCCTCCATAACTCCAACTATTATTCTGCTAGTTTATTTTAAGAATTTCTTTTTCAATATATTTATCTATTACTCCACTATTTCCAGCTATACTCTTCCAGGGTGTATCCCCATCTATTTTTAATATTAATCATTTCCAACATGTATTAGATTCAATCTCCATTATTACTTCCATCTGTGTAACTTATTGTATCATCTATAATCATTAACGATTAATCATAATTATCCTCCACCACTTTATTATCAAGTTAAAAATAAAACATGTTACATCAAATTATGCTTTTATAAAAATATCACTTTTAGTCACTTTAACTTCCAACTTCTATTTTAATTTTTTGTTTTTTATTTTCCATCTCTATTATACCATAAACACCTCTTGTTTTTATTTAAAACTCACTTAAGCATTGAACCATTTAAATAATTAAGCATTCAAACATTGCCATCTGATTTTATCTATTTTACTTCTTCATTTCCTTATCTGTCCATAAGTATTTCAATTTAAAGTCAATAGTTCCATGCTTAAAACTCTGCATATCCTTTTTAATTCTATTGTGAAATCTGTTTCCAGTAAAATCCATCAGCTTCTCCACTTTAATTCCTATGCCAGACCTTTTGTTGCTGCGCCAGTTAGTTAAAAGTTTATTAATTCCATTGTGTTTCTTCTTTCTTTGTAAAGCCATTAGAAGACAGAATAGGAATCTCAAAAATTCAAAAATCCATGGTTCTTTTCAAAATAATCCACAATATGTAACAAGTCAAAGAGGTTCTTTTCAGGAAAAAACAAGTTGCCACAATCAACACTTTCACTTAGTCACAGATTCAATCGCCATTTTGAAACAATTATGTAGCTGTCCATTTAATCCCTTTGTCTGGCTTTTAAAGATGTCAAAACCTTAATTATCTCTTTTCTCTTTTCCAAAAGTCAGATCCATTTCAATTTTAACAAGAAAGTTCACATATCCAGCTCTATTTGGTTAATAGACAATTCATTCTAATCAATCAGTGCTAAAGTAAATTTCTTAAAGGGTCTTTAAGTCTTTTCCTTATTTTGCAAAATCTTCAAGCCCCATAGATCTTCAGCCACTAGTTAAGGCTGGGGGTCCTATTTGTAAATATCCTTATTCACACATTGTTTCTCGCCTGGGTTGGTGTCACTCACCCGGCTCCAAAGCACATCGTCCTTCCTTCCTCCTGTGCATTTCTTGTCCTGGTTTGTCCTGGCTTCGTGGCAGCCGCCATGGCTGCCGTCCCCCGCCGCTGACTCAGAGGGTTGCCTCCAGCCTCCAAGGAACTTGCCTGTTCCTCTCGGCCACCCAAGGGGTCCCTCTCTTTCCCCTGTCCCTTCAGGACAGGATCGGTCTACAGACTTGTCAGCGACGGTTTGCCAGTCAGGGTTTTTTTGCGGGGCTCATTGGAGTCCCACTATTTCCCCGACTGCATCGCCGCGCCACCAAACTGGAAGTCCCTCGGATCCTATCAGCTTTGAGCAGGTCAATGGGACATTAATAGGACATACATCCCTGGGCCCCATGAGGATGTCCTGGAAGCAGCCATTATATTCAGTGTGCCCAGGATTCAACCCTGGGCCATGGGATAGACACCTGCCTCAGGGCCAAAATGATGCCTGCTTGTGGGTCACTATCACATGGGAGAAGGAGAAACTGCTCTGTTTCACTACCTTAAAATTGTGCAAACTGCATTAAGGGATTGTGGGTGCACTATAAATGATGGTTGCCTCCAGGAGATATCCTAAGTAAGTCTGCGATGGGTGACAGACATGTTGGGAATAGGCCCAAGGCCCAATGAAAACAACAATTTCACATGTACAAGCTGTTCTACCTTGGAAATGAACCCAATGAAGAAGAGCTGTAGGAATATTGAGCTGGGGAGAAAAGGGATTGTGGCTTTGATTACAGGACCTCCGGCCTTATTAGCAACTCCTGTTGGGATCTCTTTTTCTCAGAAGTGCCTGCTCATTACCCTTTGATGGCTGTTGGGTAATAGCAGCACCATATTGCTGACAATAGGGTTGTTGTAACCCTATTTGGTGATGACACAGAAAAAAATTGAACAGTGAAAAATCTTTCATTTTTAATAATGCATTGTGTTAGAACTATCAATAGCTTTTGACAATGAAAAAATTGGGTAGTATTGCTATAAACACTAGGGCAAGGCAAGACAGTCAGAGTTGCTTCAAAGTGCGAGATTTGCAGTGAATAAGTTTAATAATAAAATTGTAATGTAAAGCCCTTTTCTCAATTCTTGCTCCCTGGTGAAGTCTCCACACACAGTGAGTTTCTAACGCACTTCAATTTTTCATCTACCTGTAACCTGTCTCTTGTGCAGTCTGCATCTCTATGACTAATCTGTCTTCCTCAGCTTCCTTTCCCTCCTCATTATAAATTTAAAGTTTGAATTTGAATTGTATTTCAATCCAGCCACTCTCTGCTTCTGATGATGTGAGTTGCAGTTAGGCTTCTGCCTCTTAATTTATAGTTGCATTACTATCAGCCCCTAGTCCTAAATTCTATGAAAGTACCAAATTTCTTTATGCACAGTTAAACAATTAGAATGGCTAACCTGGATCTGTTTGGATTGGCATTCTTCTCAGATTCAGGGATGGTTGAGTCCCCATGAATGGAGAGATAGGCACAAATGTTTCAAAAAACCTGGGGATGAACATAAGAAGAATTTGGCTAATCAGTTTGAAAGCTGGTCCTGAGTATGGTGCTTGGGGTATTTGTTTTTTTTTTAATATAAATATTTTTATTATTTATTTATGTATTTGTTCCTATTTCTATACCGCCCTTCTCCAATAGGACTCAGGGCGGTGAACAGCCAAAGTAAAAAACAGAACATACAAAATTTAAAAACAGTTTAAAATAACTAAATATTTTGGCCGTAAATTAAAACAACCCAATTTAAAATCAATTTAAATTTTAATTCAAGCCAGCCCAGCTAGTTGAAATAAATGGGTTTTCAGGGCCCGACGAAAAATCCGGAGGTCTGTTATTGTACGTATCTCTGTGGGGAGGTTGTTCCAGAGGGTGGGCGCCGCCACAGAGAAGGCTCTCCCCCTGGGAGTCGCCAGCCGACATTGTCTGGCGGACGGCACCCTGAGGAGGCCCACTCTGTGTGAGCGTACTGGCCGGTGGGAGGCTATTGGTGGCAGAAGGCGGTCTCGTAAGTACCCCGGCCCTAAGCCATGGAGCACTTTAAAGGTGGTCACCAACACCTTGAAGCGCACCTGGAAGACCACCGGGAGCCAGTGCAGCTCGCGCAGGAGAGGTGTTACATGGGAGCGCCTCGTCGCCCCCATAATCCCCCGCGCGGCCGCATTCTGGACCAGCTGGAGCCTCTGGGTGCACCCCAGGGGGAGCCCCATGTAGAGAGCGTTGCAGTAGTCCAGGCGGGAAGTGACGAGTGCCTGAGTGACTGTGCGTAGGGAGTCCCGATCTAGAAAGGGGCGTAACTGGCGTATCAGGCGGACCTGATAAAAAGCCCCCCTGGCCACGGCCGTCAAATGATCTTCTAAAGACAGCCATGCATCCAGGAGGACGCCCAAGTTACGAGCCCTCTCCGTGGGGGCGAGTGGTTCGCCCCCAATAGCCAGCCATGGAGTCAGCTGCTATATCGGGACGCCGGAAGCCACAGCCACTCGGTCTTGGAGGGATTGAGTCGGAGCCTGTTTCTCCCCATCTAGGCCCGCACGGCTTCCAGGCACTGGGACATCACTTCAAGGGCATCGTTGGGGTGGCCTGGGGTGGAGATGTACAGCTGGGTGTCATCAGCGTACTGATGGAACTCCACCCCGAAGCCACGGATGATCTCACCCAGCGGCTTTACATAAATGTTGAACAGAAGGGGCGAGAGGACCGACCCTTGTGGCACCCCACAAGCAAGGTGCCTCGAGGTCGACCGCTGCCCCCCTGTCAACACAGATTGCGACCGGTCAGAGAGGTAGGAGGAGAACCACCGCAGAACGGTGTCCCCTACCCCCAACCCCGCCAACCGGTGCAACATGATACCATGGTCGATGGTATCAAAAGCCGCTGAGAGGTCTAACAGGACCAGGATAGAGGAGCAACCCCTATCCCGAGCCCTCCAGAGATCACCCACCAACGCGACCAATGCCGTTTCTGTGCTGTGCCCAGGCCGGAAGCCAGACTGGAGCGGGTCTAGATAGACAGCTTCATCCAGGTACCGGGTAAGCTGTTGCGCTACCACACTCTCAACAACCTTCGCAACGAAGCGAAGGTTGGAGAATGGACGATAGTTAGCCAAAACAGCCGGATCCAGAGAGGGCTTCTTGAGGAGGGTCCTCACAACCGCTTCTTTCAAAGCAGCCGGCAGGATCCCCTCACTCAAAGAAGCGTTAACAATCTTCTGGAGCCAGCCTCGTGTCACCTCCCGGGAAGCCAGTACCAACCAGGAGGGGCACAGGTCCAATAAACATGTGGTCGCGTTCAGCCATCCCAGGACCCTGTCCATGTCCTCGGGAGCCACAGGATCGAACTCCCCCCAGATAACACTCTCAAGACCTGCCTCAGTCATCCTGTCCGGACATACCCAGTCAGAGGCCAGCCCTTCCCGAATCTGAGCAATTTTGTCATACAGGTACTGCACAAAGTCCTCAGCTCGGCCCTGCAAGGAGTCATCCCGCACTTCCAGATGAAGGAGGGAGCGGGTCACCCTAAACAGGGCGGCTGGGCGATTATCTGATGACGCGATAAGAGCGGCAAAATAGCTAGATATCGCCGCTTTTATCGCCACTAGGTAGGTCTTAATATGAGACCTCACCAGTGTTCGGTCGGATTCAGAGCGGCTGGTCCTCCAACTACTCTCCAGGCGTCTTTTCTGGCGCTTCATCTCCCTAAGCTCCTCGGAGAACCAAGGAGCTAGGTGAGTTCGGTGCTGGGTCAGAGGCCGCAAAGGCACGACAAGGTCCAAGGCCCCGGCAGCCGCACTATCCCAGGTGGCCACCAGGTCTTCAGCCGAGTCATGAGCCAGAGTCTCAGGAAATGGCCCAAGCTCCATCTGGAACCTATCAGGGTCCATCAGGCGCCTGGGGCGGAACCACCTGGTTGGTCCCACCTCCCTGCGGTGGGGTGCAGCGGTTAGAAAGTCCAGTCGAAGGAGCGAGTGGTCAGACCATGACAAGGGTTTGATGGCTATATCCCCTATATCAAGGCCACTCAACCACTGACCAGAGACAAAAACTAAGTCCAGAGTGTGTCCCCCTGTGTGAGTGGGGTCATGAATTAACTGAGTAAGGTCCATGGCTGTCATGGAAGCCATGAACTCTCGAGCCACCTCAGATGTTTCACCGATAGATGGCAGGTTGAAATTAATAATAATAATAAAAAAACAACATAAATACATTAAAACAACATACAAAACAGACAAACATCAATGACTGACTCTTAGAAGTTACTACAACGGTGAGTTATTTTCATATTTCTATTTGTATCTATATCTACATTCACATGTTTACATAGTTTTATATATATATATATATATATATATATATATATATATATATATATATATATATATATATATATAATTGACTCCTTGTTTACTTCTATGCATTTCTATTGAATAGTCGAAAATTATCTTTATATTCCTATTTTTGCCTCCAGCCAGCTGTACCATCTTTGCCATACTAAATAGTAATCAGTATCGTCTTTCTCTTGTATTTCTTTTGTGAGCTTATCCAATTCTGCACATTCTGTAATTTTGGCTATTATTTTGTCTTCTGTGGGTAACTGTTCAGATTTCCAATGTTGGGCAAAGAGTATACGTGCTGCTGTGAGGATATGGATGATCAGATATTTTATTTCTTTGGTATATTGTGCTGTGATTATTCCCAATAAAAAGATTTCCAGCCTCATTTCCAGTTTTTGTTTCGTGATTTCTTCAATCATTGTTTTAATTTATTGCCAGTATTGTTTTGCCCTTGGGCATGACCACCAGAGTTGATAATATGTCCCTTTCTGTGATTTACATTTCCAGCACATTGGAGACGTATTTGGGAACATCTTGGCCAGGCGCGCCGGTGGGAGGTGCCATCGGTAGAACATTTTGTAAAGGTTTTCCTTACAGGGTATAGACAATGTCATCTTATAATTTATCTTCCACAAATTTTCCCACTTATCCAATTCAATAGTATATCCTATATTTTTGGCCCATGTTATCATATTCTCTTTGACAACCTCCTCTTCTAATTTGTATTTTAGTAGGTACTTATAAATTTTGGTAATCATTTTCTCATCTGTACTTTGTAATATTTTATCCAGTTCATTTGGTTCATTTTGGAATCCGAATTGTGCCCGATCAGTTTTGTATCTTGATTCTATTTGCATGTATGGCCACCAATCAATGTCTATACCCTGATTTTGTAATTCTTGTCTTGTTTGTAATTCTCCTTCACTGTTCAGTGGTTCTTTATAACTCCTCATTTTCTCTATATCCATGGTGTTGGGATATATTAGTGCTTCCATTGTCGATAACCATTGTGGAATCTTGGTATAGTGTTTTCTAATCTCTTGCCATGTTTTCTACAATGATTCTCTGATAATATGTTGCTGGAAATATCCATGGTGCTTGTCCTTTCCCTCAAACAAAAAGGCGTGCCATCTGCGTTGTAATTCAAAGCCCTCTAGTAATAGCATTCTTTTATTCTTGAGGTCTATCCAATCCCTTATCCAGTTTAGCGATGCTGCTTTGTAATATAACTCCCAGTCCGGTAGGCCTAAACCTCCTTTTTCCTGAGTATCTTGCATACACTTTATTTTGATTCTGGCCCTTTTCCCATTCCAAATAAATTTTGTTATTATTTTATTAAGGCCCTTAAAAAAGTTCTTTCCTGGCCAGATTGGGGTTACTTGAAAGAGGTAGAGTAATCTAGGCAGTATATTCATTTTTATGGATGCGATTTTCCCTAGAAATGACAGTTGTAATTTGTTCCACGTTTCCAGATCTTTTCTAATTTGTTTCATTAATTTGTTATAATTGTCTTCTCTAATTGTTATTGCTTTAGCAGTAAGCCAGATTCCTAGATACTTTATTCTCTTTACAATTTGTATTCCTAATTTGTCTTCTAGTTTTGTCTCCTGTACCTTTGTCAAATTCTTTGTTAATGCTTTAGTTTTTTGTTTGTTAATTTTAAGCCCTGCGACTCTTCCATATTCCTCTATCTTCACTAAAAGTTTGGTTCCTGTTATTTCCGGTTGCTCCATTATAAATACCACATCGTCAGCGAAGGCTTGCAATTTGTACTCTTCTTTCCGTGTTCTCAAACCTTTTATTTCCGCATCTTTCCTAACTTTATTTAGTAATATTTCCAATGAAATTATGAACAGAAGTGGGGATAAAGGGCAACGGTGCTTGGGGTATTTGAAGATGCCTGTGGTGCTCTCTGGATTCTTCTGGGCTCTGGGCCTCCTGATTTTATTCCCCCGTTATCACCACTTCTTAAGAAAGTCCAAATCATCACACATCAAATCTGTTAACTCTAAATCTGTAGAATCCACATCCCCTTCATCCTTTTCCCAACCAACCTGCAGTTTCCAAACCATAGTGAGGAGGCTTTTAAGAAGTGGCTGTGCTCCATGTGGCAGCTTCTTGGGAAGAGCTATCCATTTGTGTGCCCTCATAATCAGTCCCAAACTCCTCCATCAGTCCCAGAGGAAGGGGACCTCCCAGAACAGAAATGTTTTTTTTTTCTCACCATGATCCTTCACATCCTTCTGGCTAATCCACCAGCTGGATACGAAAAAATTATTTCCTCCCTGTGATGCTTCCAGCAAATGATATCCACTGCAATGGTTTTTTGGGGGGTGGGGGGTGTAATATAGATAAGTCCTCACTTACCATTCGCTTTGTTTAGTAATCACTCAAGATTATAATGGTATAAAATGTGAGAGAAAAGTTATTTCTCAGATGCTGTGCCTATTAATGGCTTTTGGAATGGACAAGTAAATAAGCCAATCAGAAAGCAGCTAATGGGTTTGAATCTCCCGAGCTTTTATGTTCCCTCCCCTAACTGTCACAGTTGACAGTATAAAAGGAGATTCTTGACAGAAAACCGTTGGCAGTTCGGAGAGTTCTGTTCAGCTCTTCTGTTAGAAAACTGGGGGCAGTTTGGAAGCCAGTTAGAAGGGCATTTCTGATGCAGTTCTGATGGTTTACAAGACTTTTTCTTCTGAGGAAGAATAGCCAGAACTAACATCGCTGTAGATCTTAATAGAGATAAAGGTTTTACGGTACATTGATTTATTTACACCTCGACATAAAAAAACTCAGCTTTGGAAACAATCCTTGAATTCACAACCATCACATTGTCCTGTAATCATATGACAGCCATTGGCATGCTTCTCTGAGGAATGGACGTCAAGCCAGGATCTGTTTGGTTTAACCAAATTTATAATTTATAAATTTATAATTTATTGAATTATAAGATAAAATAAGATACAAAATACAAAAGTAAATAGGAAAATGGTGGGGAGGAAGAGAAGTGAGAAAGGTTAAAAAAAGAAGTATTGACTTCCAACATCATTAACATCATCATTCCAGCATTAACATCAAATCACAACTTTTTGTTTTTTTCATAATAATATGAACAAGCCATTTCTATAAAGATCTATCAATCTAATCGATAAAACCCAAAATCAAAGTTTCATTCTTTTCCACTTCAAACAGAAAGCTCAGAAGTGGTCTCCATGTGGAAACAAAAGAACTTATGTTCTTTAATCAAATTTAGTCAATTTTGCCATTTCAGCCAACTCCATCAACTTCTGTGACCATTCGTTCATGGTAGGAACTGAAGTTTCCTATTTTTGTGCATACAATAGTCTTGCTGCTGTCAACATATATAATAACAAAGTTCCAAATTTTCCTTTTGGGCCTGTAAGGTCCCAAAATACACTTGAGTCACCAGAATGCCAAAGAGAGAGAGACTCAAGACGAGGCTTGCAAAAAAAAAAAACAAAAAAAAAAAAACAGATTTTATTTTTGGCGAAAAACAAAATACTGGCTGGAACTATATCCAGAACATACAGATACAATGCATGCGAGGAGATAGCCACACCTTGGGGAAGGTATGGCGTCCTTTTATACCCTCAGAGATGTCAGCTTAGTACCCAATTCTGGCCTCCTAATTTAGGTTTGTGTATTCCTTGTTGCCCTGCAAGGAGGAATAGAAACTTCCCAATTAGTCATCTTGAGCATTTCTTTATTTACTCAATTGGCCACTTAGGCCCCCTGGCCCTGGAAAGTAGGAGTCTATCCAGATCAACATAAATTAAGACTGAGATACGTACCATGCTCTTAGATGGCACAAGAAAAAAACAGGGAGGAGATTGATATGAGTTCAGGTCAAATGGCAGGGACATATGTTTGACAAATACCAGATACATTACAGGCCTAATAACAGAATATGTTTGTTACAGGAGATACAAATATAAAGGCATAATATATGTGATACAAATACAAAGGCATATGTGTATTACAAGAACCTAATGGTTACAGAATCTAGTATACCAGTATATCATATCCTAGCATTATTTATTATATCCTTATTATTGTTTCCCTTCAGGCCTAATGGAAAAAGATATGGAGAAAAAATTTGGAAGCCAGCATCTGTTTCCAAGAAAGTTTTTATCCTGGTCAATTGAGCAGAGATAATTTCCAAATAGGAATGTATGATTACAATTATTTATTTATTCTTATTTATTTTGTCAAGCACGTATTAGATAACATATATAAGTATAAACATGATTTGAATACATGAAATGGATATGAATAAAAGGGAACATTAGGATGGTAGGCACGCTGAATTGGAAAGCACAACTGTACAAAGGTTTATTTTCAATGTTGTGTTCTATATCTTTATTTTCTATCATTTTTGTTTTGTATATTTTATTACTTTAAAATTTCAAATTAGAAAAAAAATATGCATTTCAAACCAAGAGAATGGCAACCTTTCATAGGTTTTTGCATGTGCAGCTAAGCTGAATTTTTTACTCAGTAAATTGGAAAGACTGCTCTAGCCAGATTCAGCCTCCCCAACAATACAGACAGGGAACTAATATTGCAGGTTCTGTTATTCTATTAACAGCATCAAAGAGCAAGCTGGCCATCATTTAGGGACTCTGCACATAAATAAGTGCTTTATGAGCTTTTACAGCCCAGAAGTTAAGTTAATTTTGTGTAGGGGTGAGGGGGGGGCACAGGGTGGCAGCACTCGTCCTGGGGTTAATGTAAATGAAGCGGGCTCTGATAGATGACCACTGGATAACTTTCTATTCACTCTATTCTAAAAAGCAATGCATCCGGTTGGAAAAAGTACAAACTCAGACAAAATCCTTTTGGTACCTCTAGGAGGCCTCTAAGTTGTCAGAAGAAAGGAACATTCTAATGACATACAGCTTAAAGGTTGGTTAGGTCAAGGGGATCCACATGAGTTAAAAGTTGTCTATCATCAAAAGATGATTTGAGTCTATGCTTCAGTAATCTACAAAAAGAATTATAACTGTTGGCAAAGAATAAAATGAAACAGTAATTAGGAAGTGTCAATTAAAAATGACAAATGTATATGATAAACTGCTGAGTTAACAGAATCCTTTGTCTAGAAGGGTATAAAACCATTGTACCTAATTTCTGTCTTTGTTCAACGCTTCATGTATAGAGCTTTGAACCTATTGCGCAATATACAAATTGTCTCTGATTAACCCAAAAGTTGTGTTGGTCTTATTAAATCCACAACAGGGTGGCCGCAGTGCTTGCCTTTCTACTGGGAGTATCCCTGGGGCTGCAGTGCCAAAACTACTGGTTTCCTGGCTAGGCAGGGGGTTGGACTAGAAGACCTCCAAGGTCCCGCTATTCTGTGCTATGCTATGCTATGCTACTTGATGGCACTTCCTTAGACAGCCATTTGTCTGGAAAGGGGGTTGGAATAGAAGGTCCCTTCCAACTTTGTTATTCTGTTAACATAATCAATAAAAAAAAAATCTTGCAACCGCCTTACGTACAGACGGAACAACCTGGTTTACAGCTTTATATCGCTAGATGGCGCACTATAGGTAAGCAACGCCCGCGCTAGACGACTGTCACTGCAAATACAGAGCATCGGTATTGCAGGCCAAAGGAGTTGAAACATTCGAATATTAGATTGGTAGAGAGGACTTGGAGGAGAAGAGCAGAGGAACTTCCTTTTCCGGCTCTCCGCTGAGAAAATCGAGGCGTGGAGGGTGGCTCTCCTGGTTTTCCCAGGGTCGAAGTAGCGGCTGAAAGGTGAGTTGAGGAAGGTGGAGGAGAGGCCGGGAGCAAGTAGGGCTTTTTGGTTTCCTCCGTGGTGTAAAAGCAGAGAAGCAACGAGGCTGAAACATGTCAGCTGTTACATATTCCTTTCTTCCCAGGATTTTATACCACTGGTGGTGCATGCTTTAAAGCTGCTGCCTGCAAGTTTTTGCTTCTTGGGAGAGTTAAAAAGTCTCCTTCCTGTTAGGGTTGACTCCTTGTGATTTTATGGACATGTTCTTTTCTTGGCAACCCTTTGGAACTGATCTGCCAGTGCTGTCTTCGGGGATTTTGTTTTTACTTTCATATCTAGCAAACAGACACCAGATTTCCTAGTGGTGCACCATCCATGTACTAACCAGGCACAACTGTGCTTATCCCAGGACTTCTTTTAAAGTAGCTACTGAGCACCAGTTGGGATGTTCAGATTTATAGACAGTCCTTGCTTACCTTTGACCACTCAACTTTCAAAGTTACAGTGGCGCTGAAAAAGAAGACTTACAACTTTTCCCCAAAGATGTGACCATCACAGTTATTTGGGGGTGGCACTGACTTGCATTTATGACAGTTGCAGTGTCCCAGAATCATGGACTCGCCATTTAGAACCTTCACAATTGGCTTCCAAGAAACCAAACCAATTGGAAATTGACAGGAAGTTGCAAGTCACAGTCATGTTACATTGCTCTGAGCAGACCACGGTGATTTGCTTAATGACCGCAGCCAGGAACGATGTTGTAAGTTGACATGGTTAAGTGATGTCATACTTAATGATCACACCATTTAGGAATGGATATGCTGGTTCCAATGGCTTTCGGTAAGTGAGGATTGCCTGAATTGGGATGTCACCAGTGTGGTTGTGGACAGTATTTCTGGCCTTTTTCTTATTTGGAATGGTGGACTTCCATGGCCAAAAATGATCCTTTAAATCTTGTTGAAACTCTTAGGATCAT
Organism: Arizona elegans; assembly: GCA_022577455.1. Classification (NCBI taxonomy): domain Eukaryota; kingdom Metazoa; phylum Chordata; class Lepidosauria; order Squamata; family Colubridae; genus Arizona; species Arizona elegans. The sequence goes on from JAKOOJ010000012.1 coordinate 9,121,842, forward strand.
TTTATCAATTAAGCCTCACCTTGTCTCTCCAAAATTAGATCAAAAAGTGTGAGTGCACCCACATATATGTGTATATGTATATGTATAATCTGTCCCTAGTACTGCCCGCTATATATGTTAATCCTTTGTATGAATTTGGGATTGACATAAATCAACAAGTAAATTTCATGATTGAATGAATATTTGAACTTGGATCTCACTAGACCTGTATGTTGAAAATGAATGATAATTAATGTAAGAGGTTAAGTTAACCTTTTGGTGTGTTTTTCTAATCGTAATGTTTGCTTTTTTCTCATTTTTGCAAATTTGAGCAGCCATTTTATAAACCATAATTAAACTAACTCTTTTATGTGAATCAAAAGAATGCCAAAGAGAACACTGTGGAGGGCTGAGAATCACAAGCAGCATTAAAATGGAAAGTAAAGCAAGGCAGCAACTAAAATCTTACAGTTCCTCCAGAAAAGCTACAAAACTCTTCTTCTTCCCCAGCAGGTGACAGACAAGGAAGAGAAAACTCTTGCTAAGAAAGAAAGTTATTGAATCCTACCCATTTTATGTTTCTTGCCACAATTGTTACGTGAATCACTGCAGTTGTTAATTTAGTAACACATTTGTAAAGTGAATCTGGCTTCCCCATTGATTTTGCTTATCAGAAGGTGGCAAAAGGTGGGGTGCATCTACATGGAGGGAAGAATGCAGTGGGGACACCCCAAGGCTTAGGCCCAGGACTCTTCAACAACTTCATACATGATTTTGGTGAAGGAATAGAAGGGAACTTATCAAATTTGGAGACAACAGGAGGATCTTAACAGACTTGAACAGCACAATGTAATTTCCAGCACAATGTAATTCAGCAGTGAGAAAAATAGTTTTTTACACATAAACAGGAAAAACTCAATGCATATCTATAGAAGAGGTTGTACGTGGCTCAACAGCAGTAACTGTGAGATGAATCTACGAGTTCCAGTGAACAATCACCCCAAATATGAGCTAGCAGTGTGCTGCAGTGGCAGAAAAAAACAATACAGTCTTTGCATCAACAGAAGGATAGTATCAAGATCACATGAAGTGTCAGTACTGCATTTTTTTTTTGAGCCTTGGTAGTACAGTGAGCCTTGGTAGTACAGTGGTTTAAAGCACCCTGTTATTAAGACCAGCTGCTTGCAATTACTGCAGGTTTGAATCTCGCCAGGCTCAAGGTTGACTCAGCCTTCCATCCTTTTTAAGGTAGGTAAATTGAGGACCCAGTTGTGGGGGCAATAAGCTGACTTTGTATAAATATACAAAACGATGAAGGCTATTGCTTAGCGCATTGTAAGCCGCCCTGAGTCTCCGGAGAAGGGCGGCATATAAATTAAATTAAAAAAAAAAAAGTATCAAGATCACATGAAGTGTCAGTACTGCATTATACTGTATTAGTAAAGCTACACTTGGAATATTGTGCCCAGTTTTGGTCACCATGATAGAAAAAAGATGATGAGACTCTAGAAAGAGTGCAGAAAAAAGCCATAAAAAACCTAGGTATTAGATTCTAAAATATGTGATGGGTAGGGCTAGGAGTGACATGATAGCAATCTTTCAACATTTGAGGGGCTGACAGATTTGAATGGGTCGTCCCATTATCCAAAGTGCCTGAGAGCAGGACAAGAAGTAACAGGTGGAGACTTATCAGAAAGAGATTCAATCTAGAATCAAGGACAAAGTTCCTATCCATGAGAACAATTACCGTAGTGAATGGCTTGCCTCCAGAAGTGCTCTATCCGTGGCGGTTTTTGAGAGGAAATTCAACAGCCGTTTGCCTAGATTGGTATAGGATCTCCTGCTTGGGGAGTTGGACCCTTCTCCAACTTCTATTCTGTAATTCTGCAAGAACTTCATGAACTTTTGTGGATCAGCACATAGCTAATATTCACAGGAGAAGTAGTGTCACATTTCACTTGGCAGAGTTGCAAAGTTCGATTGCTAGGAGTGGAAAACAACTAGATAGCGTGTAATCAGTGGAAAACATCTTGTAAACAGGACAAACATGTTTTTCCGCCTCCTGTCACGAGATGGCGGTCAGATAGGCAACATCTTTACCTAGAGAGCCAACAGTATAATACCACCACCTGCGTTTGAGTTTAAAGGAGTTAACACCATCGAGTACTGTATTGCTAGAAAGGATGGGAGGAGAGGCGAAGCGCAGAGGAACTTCCTCTACTGGATCACTCAGGGAAGGAAGGTGGTGTGTGCGGAATGTCTTTTGTGCTCTTCCCAGGATCGAAGCTGCAGCTGGCAGGTGAGTTTTGAGGAGAGACTCGGAGCAAGTAGGGCTGTTAGGTTTCCTCCGTGGCGTAGAATCAGAGGAGCAGCTAGGGTATAAAATAGAATATAGAATAATAGGTCCAGAGGTGCTTTTTTCTCAAGGAGCAACTGGACTTTCTGGTTTTTCTTTGAAGATGTTTCACTTGTCATCCAGGAAGCTAAACGTCTTCAAAGAAAAACCAGAAAGTCCAGCTGCCTCTTGGAAAAAAAGCACCTTTGAGACAACCATGACCTAGATCACGGGTGGGCAAATGTGGCTCTTTTACAACCTGTGGACTTCAAGTCCACAGGTTGTAAAAGAGCCACATTTGCCCACCCCTGACCTAGATGATTAAGAATCTCCATTGACATAGAATAACAGAGTTGGAAGGGGCCTTTGAGGTCATCTAATCCAATGCCCTGCTTGAACAGGAGACCTGATACCAGTTCAGACAAATGGCTGCCCAGTCTCTTCTTCAAAGCCTCCGGTGATGGAGCACCCTACAACTTCTGGAGGAAAGCCATCCCACTGATCAATTAGTTTAGTTTAGTTTTAGTTTTATTGAATTTGTATACCGCCCTACTCCCGAAGGACTCAGGGCGGTGAACAGCCATAGAATAAAACAATATAAATACAAAATTTAAAATAGAATAAAACGAATTAAATAATTTGGCTGAACAAATTTAAAACCCCAATACTTTGAAACCAAATTTAAAATTTCCATTTAAAAAAGGGGAAAGACTTCTCTGTGGGGGCACCTACTATCTGGAACGAGCTCCCCCCGGATACGGAGGATCCCGGATCTGCGTACCTTCCGTCGCGCGCTCAAGACTTTCTTGTTTCATCAGGCTGGCCTGATGAAACAAGAAAGTCTTGAGCGCGCGACGGAAGGTACGCAGATCCGGGATCCTCCGTATCCGGGGGGAGCTCGTTCCAGATAGTAGGTGCCCCCACAGAGAAGGCTCTCCCCCTGGGGGCCGCCAGTCGACATTGTTTGGCCGACGACACCTGGAGGAGCCCCTCTCTATGGGAGCGTACTGGTCGGTGGGAGGCTATTGGTGGTAGCACGCAGTCCCATAAATAACCAGGTCCTAAGCCATGGAGCGCTCTAAAGGTGATAACCAATTGTTCTCACAATCAGGAAATTTCTCGATTTCTTGATTAGTTTCCATCCATTGTTTCTTGTCCGGCCTTCTGGTGCTTTGAAAAATAATTTGAGCCCTCTTCTTTGTGGTAGCCCCTCAAATATTGGAACGCTGATATCATGTCACCCCTAATCCTTCTTTTCACTAGACTAGACATGCTCAGTTCCTGCAACCGTTCTTCATATGTTTTATTCTCTAGCCCCCAATTGTGTTTGTTGCCCTTTCATTTCTCTGTTAGTAAGTACAGGTAGTCCTCGATTTACAACAGTTCATTTAGTGACCAAAGTTAAAACAGCGCTGGAAAAAGTGACTTATGATCATTTTTCACACTTCTGACCATTGTAGCATCCCCAAAGTTACGTGGCTTACATTCAGATGCTTGACAACTGATTTAAATTTATGATAGTTGCAATCTTAGTTGCAACTATCAGTTGCAATGATAGTTCCTGGTGATTACCTATAAAGCCCTACATGGCTTAGGCCCGGGATATTTGGCAGACCATCTGCAGCCAGCAACAGCTTCCCATCGCCCGGTGTGTTTCCACAGGGAGGGCCTACTCAGGGTGCCGTCGGCCAGACAGTGTCGGCTGTCCACCCGCAGGGAGAGGGCTTTCTCTGTGGGCGCAGCTGCCCTTTGGAATCAACTCCCTCTGGAGCTCCAGGTGGCCCCCGACCTTCGCTCTTTCCGCCATGGCCTGAAAACGTGGCTATTTCATCTGGCCACCCTGGACTGATGGGGGTTTTAATAGAATTTTAACTGGTTTTTTTATTGAATTTTTGTTAATTTTAACCTGGATTTTCATTTTAATTGTTGGTTTGTTTTGTTTTAATTGTTGTGAGCCACCCCGAGTCCATTGGAGATAGGGTGGCGTACAAGTTCCATTAATAAATAATAATAATAATAATAAATAAATGTCCTGGACAGTAGTGAGTGTCAGCATTCCAGAAAGTCCCCAACTCCAAGTAAAAACTCCGAAGCAGGCATTTCTCAAAGTTCCATTTTATTAAGAGTAGTTATACTGGCAGAACTGGGAAAACCCAAATCTGAAGGTTCCGGGTTTTCCCTCAGGAAATCAAAACCCCAAATCCAGCCCCTTCAGTCTGTCACATGGTCCAATCATCATCCGTCCCAACTTGAGCCATCCCTGCAACCACTCCTCCTCTGGATGCATAAACACCTTGACCTTGACCGAAGGGAAGAATGCTATTATGTCTAACTATAATCACTCTTCTAAATCCCCCCTTCTACTTTCCCAGGCGCATGGAGTTGGCAGCGTGGAAGCTTCTGGTGCTAATATGGCTTCCAAAGCTGACAGTGGGTTTCAAAAATTTTTACTACCTGTTCTGTGGGCGTGGCTTGCTTGGTGGGTGTGGCTTGGTGATCATGTGACTAGGCATGGCTTGGTGGTCATGTGGCTGGGTGGGCATGACCAACTTGACTTAACTCACGTCAAGGGTTAGGGTTAGGGTGCCTGGCCTCTCCTCACCTCAAAGGCCTCAACAAGATACAATTTCCCTGTCTTTACTACATTTATTTATAAATACATTATAAATACATCCTATTTATTTACTACTACTGAACATCCAAAATATACTATTTAATCCTATGTATATATGCCATGTGTATACATACGTATTATATAGTATAGTGTGTATAGGCACACAAAAAGATACATTATCTACTGTATATACTGTATGTGTATGTACACACACACACACCCCTCTTCTAAAACTATACCCATTCAATCTCACTTACTACATTTGGAAAAACACACCCAGAGTCCACTTTCTGCCACACATTTAACTATAACCTCTGTACATTAGAACATTACACACGCCTTCAGATTTACTTCCCTAGCTTGCACATGACTGTTAGAGCCAGGAGAGGTCATGGATTGAGTAAAATGTGAAACTCAGTTAACAACGCTCTTGCTTAGCAACCAAAAGTTTGGGCTCAGTTGTGGTCATAAGTCAAGGACTATCTCTGCCTTCCTCTGCATGGCAGCCTTGTCCTAGTAGACTCCTCCTTTCTGGCAATTTTCCTCTCTGTTAGAGGCACCAAAATAATCCAGACGATGTAAGGTTTCCTGCTGCAGCAGGGGGTTGGACTAGATGACCTCCGAGATCCCTTCCAGCCTAGATTGCTGTGATGTTTCAAAGCGTCTTCTGAAGCCATGTCTAGTGCCAGGGTTTGTGGTGCTTCCATTCTCTTCTTTCTCTCTCTCTCTCTCTTCCTTCCTCTTTCTTCTCTTTCTTTCTTTCTTTCTTTCGTTCTTGTCTCTCTCTCCCTTCCTCTTTCTTCTTTCTCTTTCTTTCTCTCTTTCTCTTTCTTTTTTCTTTCTTTCTCTCTTTTTCTTTCTTGTCTCTCTCTCTCTCCCTCTCCCTCTTTTTCTTTTGTTCTTTTTCTTTCTTTCTTTTTCTTTCTTGTCTCTCTCTCCCTTCCTTCCTTTCTTTTTCTCTCCTTCCTTCCTCTTTCTTTCTCTTTCTTTCTCTCTCTTTCTTGTCTCTCTTTCTCTCCATTCTTTCCTCTTTCTTTCTTGTCTCTCTCTCTTTCTCTTTCTTAATACCCTATATGAGCCCTAGACTCCACCCCCAAAAATGGATGGCTTCAGATTTTAAAACACTTTTTTAAAAATACAATAACCTGGTCAAGTATCTTCATTTTGACAAATTTATCCTTACCAGGAGAATTTAGAAAAGAATTTGCTTTTTAAAATGTTTTTAACTTTGTGTATTTTATATTTTTTAGCTTTTAAAATTGTTTATATCCCACCCTTCTAATACTAGTCTAGGACTGTAATAAAAATTTGATTTACTGATCTGTGAGTTGCATGTTCATGAAGGTTAATTATGAATTATATTATTATATGAATTACCCGGACTCAGTCTTTTAAGTAGAGAGCTTTTCTTTTTTTTTTAAAAAAAAAGCTAAAATAGTCACTGAACAAAGGGCAGTGCTTTCAAATAGGCCTGAAAGAGAAGTGGGGGGAGGGGGGGAGAGAACAGAAAGTATTTCCCACAATCTGCATCATAAAACTTCCAACAGCCAGAATCATAAGACTTTGCTTTGCAGATCAAAAGCTTCATTTATATTTAAATACTGAATATAGTCTGCTCTTTATATCTTTGAAGAACATATGAAAAGAGAAATATAAAGAAAAATGAAAATAATTGTAAAAGAAGGGAGGAAAAGGGGAAGAGAGAAAAATGTACGAGTAAGGGGAAAAGAAAAAGAAAAAAAGTATTGACTTCTGACTCCTTTTAGTGCAGTAGAATAAAGTACTAATATAAAACCTCAACTTTTTAGTTTTATATAATAATGTATTCTAGCCATTTCTGTAACAACAATCTTACTGTATCTAATCAAAAAATCATAAAATTTAGAGTTTCATTTTTTTCTACCTCAAGGACAAAATCCAAAACCCGTTTCCACATAGAATCAACTTTTGCAGCCAATTGTCCATTGTGGGAATCAAAGTATCCTTCCATTTTTGTGCATAAAGTATTCTTGCTGCCATTAGTTCCAAATGTTTTTCAAGTTCTTTATCCATTAAGCCGAAAAGAAAACTCTTTAGTTTTATCTTTATGCTCACTTTAAGAATCTTCTATATTAAGATGTGGATCCTACTCCAATATTTCTTTACTTTGTCCACCATAAATGATAACATAATATAGAATAACCGAGTTGGAAGACTAGAGTCATCTAGTCCAAATCCTGCTCCAGCAGAAGAGTCTATACCAGTGCTGTCAAACCTTTTCAGCACCAAGTGCCGAAATGGGAGCGTGCACGTTTGGGGGAGCGCCAGAAACCGGAAGAGCAGCTCCCTGGTACGTGCCCAGAGAGATGTTTCTGCGTGCCACTTCCGGCACTCGTGCCGGAGGTTTGCCATCATTGGTCCATACAAATGGCTGTCCAGTCTCTTCCCAACTTGTTCTGAGTTTTTCTCCCAATTGATATCAGGGTAGTTCTCCCATTACTACTGTGATGTGTTTCCTAATTGATTAGAAAAAAGTTCATCTATTTCTTCTACTTGGTTGTGAGGCCTGTAGTACACATATCACAATGTTATTCTTTTTACTTTTTATGTTGACTCATATGCATTCTAGGAGACTTTCACCCTTAGTTTTGTTCATGGTTTATAGAGATATAATGACCTCTAACATATATGACTTCTAGCAATTCTACTTTCTCTTTTGTTAGGTCTGTTTCTTTTGAATAGTTTGTATCCTTCTGTTAGTACATTCCAGTCATGTTATTAATTTTATGATAAAAAGTTCCTTCTTTACATTTCCAACGTTTATTTGAGGTGCCTTTATAGATTCTTGACAATTTGTTCGGTATCAGATACCAACAGAACATCAGCTTATAAAAGTTTTATTTTGAATTATATTTTAATGAGAATTTTAGACCTTTCATCCACATATTCTCCCATTATTCAAGTATTATATTATATCGAAAGTTGTTTTCCTACTGAATCATACAATGCTTTACATACTCATTCTCCAAGTTCAATTTCAATAACAATTTATAAACTTCAGTAATAATATGTTCATCACTACCACACAATAGGATTTCCAATTCATTTTTTGCAAATTCAAATCCATGTTTTTTTGTCTAGTTTAAACTTTTTTTTTTCAATTGTAAATATGTAAATCAATGGCAAACACACCATTCCTATTCCAACTTCTCTAGACTTGAGGATAGGGTCACCATAATTGAAAGCTATTATTTGACCATAAGTCTACCAGTCTGTCCTCGCCACTATTTCTTTTCTAAAAAAAGCTTCCCGGGGGAAATACCCAAAAAGGCATCTTTGCAGAGAACCTTATTTTATATTTATTGCACACTCTTAAGATTGCATGTTTAAAAAAGTGATTATTAAAATCAAAATTTGCTTTAACCTTATCAACCCATAAATAGCCATGCCATCCAAATCTTAATTCATGACCCTGTAGCTCAATAACCTCTTACTTTGGAGAGTCACCCACCTTTTTGCCAGACAAAACAACAAGTATCAAAATAAAATTGCAAATCTGGTAAGCCCAGACCTCCTCTTTCCTTAGCGTCTTGCGATAATTTATATTTAATTTTTGTTTTTTTCCCCTTGCCATATAAACTTACAGATGTCTATTGTTTAAATGGAGTATCAGTTACAAGTTTTGGTAAAGTATACAACAGTAACAGCACCTTTGGTAAAACATCTTAATTACAGAGATTCTACCCAATAATTGCATTGCTAAGAATTTGTGATTGATCCAGGTCAACAAGTGTATTTCATGATTGAATGGATATTTGAACTTGGATTGCAGTAATCTTTAACAGGTCAAATCTATCATAATTAATGTAAGAGGTTATTTTACCATTGTAGCATGTTTGCTATTTACTTGTAATGCATACTTTTATTTTTTTCACATATTTTTCAACCATTTTATAAACAATTAATGTTACATTTTTATTTGAATTTTACAGAAAAAGAGGATGCCAATAAGAGCACTCTGGAAAACTGAGAATAACAAGCAACTTTGAAAAGGAAAGCAAATCAATCCAGAAATCAAAATATTTTCCATTTCCTTTGGAAAAATATACAATTCTTCTTCTTCTCCAGAGGTTGATCAACAAAAGAGAGAAAATCAAGAGAGATTTCAAGATGGAATAAATAAAGTACAAGGAAAACAAGGAAGTATTACATGAAAAATCAGGGGAGATTATTTTTCCATTTAGAAAAAGAGTGAAATATCTGGAAGTCAGTGGGGAGGAAAAGGTCAATTGGGAAGCCAAATAGGGCAGACAGTAATGGAGGCTTTACCCTGTGAGGAAGAAAACAATAGCTTGAATCAAAGCTCCATCCAACAAGGATCACGCATATTTTTGACTTCTTCAAGAATATCAGTCTTGAAAAAGGTGCACAGATCTGCCTATTATGGCAAAAGAACAGATTGCAAATCAGAGCTGATTATGGACAACACGATCCACTCTGGAGAACAACCATACAAATTATCTGAATGTGATAAAATATTTGGCCAGAACAGCTCCCTTGTGGATCATGGAAGGACCGACGCAGGAGAGATGCCCTACAACTGCTCTGAATGTGGTAAATGCTTTAGCGAAAATGGCAAATTGGAGATACATCAGAAGATTCACATCAGGGAAAAACTCTATGATTGTCCTATTTGTGAGAAAAGTTTTATGGCAAATTCCCACCTAGTGATACACCAGAAGACTCACATTGGAGAGAAACCCTTTGAATGTCCTGATTGTGGGAAACGTTTCAGTCAGAAATCTAGCATGATGAAACACCAGAGGACTCACACAGAAGAGAAACCATTTGAATACCCTGGTTGTAGTAAAAGTTTTGATCCAAATTCCCACCTGGTGATATACCACAGGACGTACACAGGAAAGAAATCATATGTGTGTCCTGATTGTGGGAAATGTTTTACAGCAAATTCCCACCTGGTGATACACCAGAGGACTCACACAGGAGAGAAACCTTTTGAATGTCCTGATTGTGGGAAACGTTTCAGACAGAAATATAGCATGATGAAACACCAGAGGATTCACACAGAAGAGAAACCATTTGAATACCCTGGTTGTAGTAAAAGTTTTGATCCAAATACCCGCCTGATGATACGCCACAGGACGTACACAGGAAAAAAATCATACATATGTCCTGATTGTGGGAAAGGATTCATTGCAAATTCCCACCTGGTGATACACCAGAGGACTCACACAGGAGAGAAACCTTTTGAATGTGCTGATTGTGGGAAACGTTTCAGTCAGAATTCCAGCCTGTTGAAACACCAGAGGACTCACACGGGAGAGAAACCCTTTGAATGTCCTGATTGTGGAAAAAGTTTCAGTTTGAATTCCAACCTGGTGATACACCAGAGGATTCACACAGGAGAGAAACCCTTTGAATGTCCTGATTGTGGGAAAAGTTTCAGTCAGAATTCCCATTTGGTGATTCACCAGAGGACTCACACAGGAGAAAAACCATATGAATGTCTTGATTGTGGGAAATGTTTCAGTAAGAATTCCAACCTGGTGAAACACCAGAGGATTCACACAAGAGAGAAACCGTATGAATGTTCAGATTGTGAAAAAAGTTTCAGTCTGAATTCCGACCTAGTTATACACCAGAGGACTCACAGAGGAGAAAAACCCTACGAATGTCCAGAGTGTGGGAAAACTTTCAGTTACCGTTCTGATCTGATGAAACACCAGAGGACTCACACAGGAGAAAAACCATATGAGTGTCTAGAGTGTGGTAAATGTTTCAGTTACAGTTCTGACCTGGTGAAACACCAGAGGACGCATACAGGAGAGAAACCCTTTGAATGTCCTGATTGTGGGAAAACTTTCAGTCAGAATTCCAACCTGGTGAAACACCAGAGGACTCACACGGGAGAAAAACCCTTTGAATGTCATGATTGTGGAAAAACTTTCAGTCTGAATTTCAACCTGGTGAAACACCAGAGGACTCACACAGGAGATAAACCATATGAGTGTCCAGATTGTGGAAAAAGCTTCAGTCACTGTTCTGACCTGGCAATACACCAGAGAAGTCACACAGGAGAAAAACCCTTTGAATGTCCTGATTGTGGCAAAGGTTTCAGTCAGAATTCCAACCTGGTGAGACACCAGAGGATTCATACAGGAGAGAAACCCTTTGAATGTCCTGATTGTGGAAAACTTTTCAGTCAGAATTCCAGCCTGGTGATTCACCAGAGGACACACACAGGAGAGAAACCGTATGAGTGTCCGGATTGTGGGAAAGATTTTAGTAGTAGGTCTAGTCTTCTAAGTCATGTAGGTTTACACACAGGGGAGAAACCTTTCAGATGTCCAGTCTGTGGACGGTACTTCAGGCATAAATCGTCCTTTATTGCACACAAGGAAATCCATATGAGGCAAACGTTGATGAATTTAGAAAAGGCTTGAATTTAATTTCTGATTTCTAGTTGGGAGTATACAGTAGGTAGGAAATTGACTATTTGAATTCTGGCCTAATTCTTTTTAGTCAAAGTCTCTTAGGATTAGATTTGTAGGTGGAGAGAAAAAAATGGAAAATGCTACTTTCATAAAGGCTAACTCCTTTAGCCATCAGCAAAAGTTACTGTTATATGTTTCCTTTTGCAGAAGTTGTGGAATTCCTCAAAAAGGGTTTTCCGTAGTGTTTTATTGTATATTGATTTTGGAATTTCCACATGTCAAGTGTCAGCCTTCTTTCTTGATGTCCTCCATATTTTGAGCTCCACAATTCGCAAGCCAGCATAGAATTAGTCCTAGACATACAAATGTAATGGGAGCTGTCAATTATGGTTGCGTTTTGCAATGGCTGTTTAAGCAAGAGTGCTTTGCTTAACTACCCCGCTCCCTGATCTCTGTGATGCAGCCATTAAATAAATGTGCAAGTCGCTAAGAACAACACTGGCTACCTCAGGATTGTGGGGATTTCTTTGAGGTCTGCCTTATCTTCAGAGACACCCTGTGCTCTGATTCCCAACTCTTGGTCATCCCCAGAGTGGATTTGATTTAAATCAAGTTGATTTAAATCACTAGTAAAAAGACTTGATTTAAATCAACTCGATTTAAATCATAATTTTTAAAGAGCAACTGTCATCTCTGCTACTCCTTTGACCCACTGTTGACTCACCGATAGTCCCAGTGTTGCAGAATATACAGCCTCATGCTACATAACTAAGCTCCATTTCATGCTGAATAAACTAAATTATTTATCTATCTTAAATAGAAAACCATCTTACGATAGATTTTTACCCCAAAAGTTTTTTATTAAAATAAATTCGATAAAAATCAAAAAAATCTGATTTAAATCAAAAAAATCCGATTTAAATAAAAAAACTGATTTTTTTTTATTTTTTTAAAAAAATCATTGATTTTTATCCACCCTGCATGGAAAAAGCAGGTCACCTCCATGCTTTTTCCTCCCCAAAAGGCTCACGCCAGATCTTTCCTTCCCCCACTGGGTCCCCTCAGGCATTTTCCCATTTCCACTGGCTCCCTGAAGGCCTTAGGCCATTCCAGACAAATGGCTGTCCAATCTCCTCTTAAAAATCTCTACTGGTGGAGCACCCACCACTTCAGGAGGCAAGCCGTTCCACTGATTAACTGTTTTCAGTGACAGGAGATTTCTCCTTAATTCTTAGGTTGGACCTCTTTTTGATAAGCTTCCCTCTGTTACTTATTGTCCATCTCTCAGGTGCTTTAGAGAATAGATAGACCCCCTTTTTTCTGTGTCATCCATTCAAATATTGAAAGACTGCTAGTCACCCTTATAGCCCTTCTCTCTGGTAGATTAGACATATCCACTTTCTGCAACTGTTCATCTTGTTTTACCGCCCACCCCGAGTCCCCTAGTCATCTTTGTTGCTCTTCTCTGCACTGTTTTTAGTCTCAACATCTTTTCTGCATTATGGTGCCCAAACGTGGATGCAATATTCCAAGTGTAGTCTTACCAGTGCAATATAATGCAATACAGACACTTCATGTGATCTTAATGCTATCCCACTGTTGATGCAGATTAGGGCTGCATTGGCTTTTTCTGCAGCTGCAGCCACACTGCTGTCTCATGCTTAGGTAGTTGTCCATTAGGACTCAGATCCCTCTCAGTTACTGCTGTTGAGTGAGGTCAAAGTCAAGGTCCTTTTTTAAAAAAACTGGAGAGCTATGGGGGCCAAATATCCATCTGAATGTTCATACTTTCTTTTTCCTGTATTCTATGCCAAGGAACTTTTTAAAGTTATTTTTAAATCAGTACTTCATTCTGTGGGAACATTTATAGGGAATGCCCTTGGCATTAATCTTACTAAGCAGTTTTACATTAAAAATGATTGATCTGAACACTGGTTTATCCTTTCAAAGCACCTGGGGAAAATGGATTTCGGTCCCCCCCCCCCCTTCTTTTAAAAAAGCCCAGTCAAAATACCATCATCCATGCACCAAGCTGAAGTGAATAGGTTCTGAACTGTCCCAAGATTTACATTATGTTAAAATAATTTTGGAAATCTTCACAGAAAGCTATAAAAGTGAAGGTGGAGAGACTCAGAGAAATCCCATGCCTAATTTCAGGCATGAAATTGGGAGGAAAAATAAAAATTGGAAAGGGAAGATTGTAATGGAATAGCTAGAGCAGTGGTTCTCAACCTTTCTAATGCCGCGACCCTTTAATAGAGTTCCTCATGTTGTGGTGACCCCCAACCATAAAATTATTCCTAAAACCATTGAAAATATGTGTTTTCTGATGGTCTTAGGCAAGCCCTGTGAAAGGGTCGTTTGACCCCCAAAGGGGTCGCAACCCACAGGTTGAGAACCACTGAGCTAGAGGAATCAGGACCGTCTTATAAAATGGCTCCATGCAGCATTATATTGCAACAACTGAAACCTCTATGGGGGTGGTGCTATTCAGTTAGTGGGGCAGAGATAAACATGGATGCAGCAATCGCCAGAAAGGGAATCTGGGCATGTAAGAGAGGCAAATTCAGGTGCTCCATCTCCAAGCAAGTCCACCTGGGCAGGGCTGCCCATTAGCCAAGCTCTCAGGTCTCTGTCACCTGCCTTTCAGATCCCACTGGTGGTCTCTGTAGAGATACTGTCATCCAGGTCATGGTTGTCCCAAAGGTGCTTTTTCAGGAGGCAACTGGACTTTCTTTTGAAGACGTTTCGCTTCTCTTCTTGGATGAGAAGTGAAACATCTTCAAAAGTTGCCTCCTGAAAAAACACCTTTGGGATACTGGTCTCCTCCTAAGATAGATCTTGCCTTAGGAGGGGAGCCCCTTCAGCCTCCTTCACGTTTTTCCTCTGATCTCAGATTTCCACAAGTCCTCTTCTCCTCTCCAAACACTAGAGAGCTGATCCTCCCTGGCAGCAACAGGGAAACATAGGAACATTTCTGGGAGGCTACAGTAAGCTGGTGCAGATTTTTAAAAAATATTACTGTTAGTTCTTCACTTAAGACCACAATTGAGGCCAAAATTTCTGTTGCTGTGAATTTTGCCCCATTTTACCTTTCTTGCCCCTGGTATTAAGAGAATTGCTGCAGTTCTTAAGTTAAGAATACGGTTGTTAAGTGAATCTGGCTTCCACATTGACTTTGCTTGTCGGAAGGTCACAAAACATATCATATATGACCCAGGGGTGAAATCTAAAATTTATTACTACTAGTTCTGTGGGCGTGGCTTGGTGGTGGTGAGGGTAATATGACTGGGTGGGCATGGCCAACTTTTTTTTTTAACTTTTAAAAGCATTTTTTCTATAACCTTAAGAGGTTGCAGAAAAAAATGCTTTTAGAAGCCTCTGACGATCAGGCAAGTCAGCTGGGATCACCAGAGGCTTTTAAAGGCATTTTTTTTCCTACAACCTCTGGTTGAAGAGGTTGCAGAAAAAAATGATTTTAGAAGCCTCTGACGATCAGGCAAGTCAGCTGGGATCGGCAGAGGCTTTTGAAGGCATTTTGTTTTCCCTACAACCTCTTTGGCCAAAGGGGTTGCAGAAAAAAATGCTTTGAAAAGCCTCTGACGATCCGAGCTGAGCTGCGTGATCATCAGAGGCTTTTTTTTTTTACTTTTAAAAGCATTTTTTCGGCTGAAGACGTAAAAAAAATGCTTTTAAAAGTAAAAGAAATAGCATCTGATGATCGTGCAGCGATCTGGTCCGAACCGGAAGCATTTCACCCTTGATATGACCCCAGGACACCACAGCTATCATAAATATTAACCAGTTGCCTAGCATTCAAATTTTGATCACATGATGCTGAGGATGCTGCAACAGTCCTGATCAAAAGATTGCACATAGAATAGAATAACAGAGTTGGAAGGGACCTTGGAGATCTTCTAGTCCAACCCCCTGCTTAGGCAGGAAACCCTACACCACTTCAGACAAATGGTTATCCAACATCCTAATGGTTATTCAATGTCCTAAGTGTAAAAACTGTCATAAGTCACTTGTTTTCAGTGCTGTTGTAACTTTGGTCACTAAATGAATAGTTGTAAGTTGAAGACTACCTATACACAAAAGATAGGAATGTTTTGTGTGCTCTCATGAATTCCTGAATGAAAAGAAAATACATAAAATATATGTTGGGTTTTTTAAAAAAATTCAGATTCCTCCATGGAATAGACTTTAGGGCCAAAAGCTGAACAGGCCCCCTTTAACTCTAGTACTTAGATCATCATCACATCCACAACATTTTGGGTCTGCATCCAGAGTAGTGCTGTATGTATGGTGTCCCTCTAAGAAGGTTAGTCAGCTTATCAATTGGCCATATCATTTGGCAGGATATTTTTTTTCCTTTGCTTTTCACTTGAGAAGACACCCAACATTCCTTGGTTCCTCTGTAAACTATCATGCCACAAAACGTTTATTTTTCACTCTGCCTTAATTCTTTCCCCCAGGATCTATTTTGTGAATTTGCCATTTCAGGAGTGCAAATTGTCCTCAACTGGCAACAACTTTTGGGACTAGAATTTCAGTGCATTTGTGAAGTGAGTCATCACTTGATTTTATGTCCATTTTTACTGTGATTGTGTTAAACAACCACAAGTCATTAAGTAAATGTGTTGTCCTATGTTATTGGAAGTCGGCTGAGAAGCTTGATTGTTTAATGGGTCTTTTTGGATTTCTTTGTGAAGCGCTACTCTGAAAGGGCGCAAAAGTCCGGCTCCCTTTGTCCTTTTCTCCTTGGCAATTTGGAGACTTCCCACCCTCTGTCACTGGTCTAATTTCTCAGAGTCTCTTGCTCTGTGCTTTGTCCTGGCTGTCAATTTGTTCTGGTCACTCACCCGGGCACCTTACCCAGGCCAGTTCACCTCCCTTGTCCTGTGGATCCGTTCACCTCCCCTTTTTTTTCTGGTGTGTCTGGCACTCCCCTCAGGCCTCTGGCTCGCTCACTCGCCTGGATCATCTTCACTCTCCTGGATCATCTTCACTCTCCCTCTTTCCTTGGATCATCTTTTCTCTCCCTCTCCCTCTCTCTCATCATTCTCTTTAGATCAGCTTTGCTTTTGCTCTCTGGATCAACTTCACCCTTTCCCCTCTTCTTCTCTCTTCCTCAGGCCTTTCCCTCCTCAGCCCCACCAAGTGGGTGGGGGCAGGGCAGGCTGATAAACCCTCCACCATCATCTCTCTCTCTCTGTCTCTCTCTCTCTCTCTCACTTCCAGTCTCCCTTTCGTTTTCTCCTCTCTTCTCCCCCTCACACCAGGCCGGCCTTCCATACTACATTTGTAAAGGAGCCATTCCATTTTTATCCTCTTGTGGTTACTTTTTCCTTTAAAGCCATATTTTGCAACAGTAAAGTTCCAGATTTACTAGCAAGCTGTCAACAGAAATCCTGAGAGTAGGATGCTTCTCCCAGTGCTCATCTTTAACACACTACAAGCTATAAAGTAAACAGTAGGGAGCTTCAGTGCAGAGTCAATTAGCGACCAAACAGAGGTGCCAATGGGTACAGAGATGAAAATACATAACAGCTGCTTAAAACCCCCCTTAGCATTAAACAGTTAAATATGCTGCTGCCAATCAAACAGGAAGGCAGCACTGTGGCTTGTGGCCTCCCCTTGATTTTTCAGGATCCCTCTCCATTTGAAATCTCTGAAAATGACTGCAAATGCTGATAGCAGTTAGGAAAGAAGCTTGGATGACATTCCCTCAATTATCTGATCTAAAGCATTGTTGGGGCATAAATTGGCTCCTGTGCCTAATTTCGCTTTATCCCTGGGGAACATGTAAATCTATTGGTGGAAAGGGGGGAATCCTTGTTTTTTGGGGGCAGCTTCATTTTAGAGATGAAACCCCTTAAAGCAGGAGAAGGGTGGCAGGAAATGGACCCTCCTACTCAGAACAAGGGATTTTCCCTATTTTTGGAAGCCATGTGAATTTATGGAATCCCAAAACCGGATGAGTGAAAAGTGACTTATCACTTTTGCAGACTAAAAGTTACGGATTTCAATGCAATTTGTTAGTCAGAAAAGGTGCTACCAGACTCTTCTTGACATACTGTATAAAGTTAAGATACAGTATTTGTATACAGCAAATCTAAATTCAGCAGCGTCTAAAACCGGGGTGAAGGATGGTGGGTTTTGTAGTCCAACGACATCTACAGGACTTCCTCACCAATCTTGAATAGAAACGAATTCATAATTTGCATTTAGAGATGCAGATTAGCACATATAACTTTTTTAATCTGGAGCCTTGTTTTTGGTCTTTTGGCCTTCCCGTGGGGGAAGGCCACGGTCTTTTGCGGTGCCCGGTTGGGGGACTTTGGCAATGCTCGCCGGCGCCCCAGTCGCCCCCTCCCCGCAGCAGTTTCAGCAAAGGGGTTAAATGCAGAGAGCTTTTCTTTTGCGCCTAGAGAAGAGGCAGGAAAGGGGGCTGGGGGCCCAGTTTCAGGCCCTTCCCGCCCCCCCCCCTTCCTGGTCTCCCGACGTCTCTTAAGCCAGGGCTGTGGAGATCCCCTCGCGGGGAGGGGCGCTCAAGGGGCGCCAGGTGGGCAAGGACGCTGCGAGAGGGGGAGGGGACCAGGAGAGGGGAGGAGGGGGGGATCCCCAGGTGCGAGAAGGGGGGAGGGATTCCTTGGGGGAGGGAAGGAGAGCGAGGTGGGGGTTTCCCCAGTTGCGCCCCCTCCCCTTCCGACTCTCCGCCTTTCCTTGCAAGCTTTTCTGCTCCCGTGGGAACCGCTGTGCAGCCGCTTCTCCTCCTCCTCCTCCTCGCTTGCTGCTTCTGCGAACGGCTCTCCGGTCCCTTTAAAATCCTCCCTCCGAGCCCTTCTCCTTCCCCACAGCCCCACATTTGGTGCAGATCGGCTCTCGGGGTGAGGCCGCCTGGTGTTGAGAAGGTTGGGGCACTACCGTTCCCACGTTCCCCTGTCGATGCTGGAGAGGATCCGCCTCCCAGGGTCTGGGGGTGGGGGGAGGAAGAGGATCAGGGCTCAGAGGGATCGTGTCTGCAGGGGCTCCCTCCTAACCCTGCTAGGAAGAGCCCAGTGGCATCTCAAGGCGGGTGACAAGCCTGAGAGGAGTCCAGGTGGGCTTGGCCAATGGGCAGCCCTGTCCAGGTGGGCTTAATTGAGATAGAATAGAATGAATGAGTTGGAAGGGACCTTGGAGGTCTTCTAGTCCAGCTCCCTGTTCAAGCAGGAGAACCTATACCAGTGATGGCTAACCTTTTTGCCATCGCATGCTGAAAGCAAGGGGAGCACAGGGGGCCATGTGCGCACGTGTCCAGACCCATAATTCAATGTGCCCCATCCCCCCGAACTTTCCCCGCTTTTGGCCTGGTGGGCCCGGTAGGCCAGTTTTCCACCTTCCTCAGGCTCCAGAGCCTTTTGGGAGCCTGGGGAGGGCAAAAACAGCCTTCTCCATCCCCCTGGAAGCCCTCCAGAGGCCAGAAACAGCCTGTTTCCCAACTTCTGGTGGGCCCGGAAAACCCGAAAATCAGCTGGCCAGTGCGCGCATGTGTGCTGGACCTGAGCTAAGGCAACGCTCACGTGCCCACGTGTGCCATAGGTTCGCCATCACGGACCTATACTATTTCAGATAAGTGACTGTCCAGTCTCTTTTAAAAACCTCCAGGATGAAGCACCAACAACTTCTGAAGGCAATTGGTTCCACTGGTTAATTGTCCTCACTGTTAGGAAGTTTCTCCTCAATTCCAGGTTGCTTCTCTCCTTGATTAGTTTCCGTCCATTTTTTCTTGTCTTGCTTTCTGGTGCTTTGGAGAAAAATTTGACCTCCTCTTCTTTGGGGCAGGCCCTCAAATACTGGAATACTGCTGTCATCTCACCCCTAATTCTTCTTTCCTTTAGATTAGCCAAACCCAAATCCTGCACCGGTTCTTCATATGTTTTAGTCTCCAGGCCTTCAATCATCGTAATCGCTCTTCTCTGAACTTTTTCCAAAGTCTCAACGTCGTTTTTGTAGTATAGTGACCAAAATCGGTTGCAGTATTCCAGGTGTGGTCTTACTAGGGTTTCTTAAAGTGGTAGTAATACTTCACGTGATCTTGATTCAATGCTTCTGTTTATACAACCCAGGATTGTATTCGCTTTTTTGGCGGCTCCTGCACACTGATGGCTCATATTCGAGTGGTCATTCACTAAGACTCCAAGGTCCCTCTCACAGTTATTGTTTTTGAGCCAGATCTCTCCTAATCTGCACTAATACCTTTGATTTTTCCTGCCTAAATGTAAAACTTTGCTTTTCTCCACATTGAAATTCCTTTTGTTGGATAGGGCCCATTGTTCAAGTTTGTCAATATCTTTCTGGATCTTGAGCTTGTCTTCTGGATTGCTGGCTATTCCTGTCTGTTTAGTGTCATCTGCAAATTGAATCTGCCTCTCTTACATGCCCAGATCCCCTTTCTGGTGACTGCTGCATCCCTGTTTCTCTCTGCCCATGTACCATGTTTCCCCAAAAATAAGACCCTGTCTTGTATTGTTTTGAACCCTGAAATAAGCGCTTGGCCTTATTGCCATGCGCTCAAAAGCCAGTTTGGGTTTATTATCAGGGGATGTGAGCCGTGTCTACAAAGGTTTTCAATTTTTATTTTAGTTCTTTTACTTGTATAATCTACCTTGAAAAAAAAACCTTTCCACTGTTTTTTACAAACAGCTTTCCATAGAAATCAAGGGGGTTCTGTGATAATATTTAGAAAGATAGCAGAATTTCAGGTTAAGTGACAGGCCTGGGAGCTCTAATAACTGCCTGCAGAGCATTTTCGGGAACAGATTGGTGTACAGAAGAGCCAGATTGGTTGGGGTGCAGTGAGGCTTCAGTTGTTGGTGTCAACTCTTGAAACGACTCTGGCTGAATTAATTAGCATTACTTGGAACTATGACATTTGAACTAAAATGCCGCGTGGAGAGTTTCTGTTTAGATCAGGGGTGTCAAACTTGCAGCCCATGGATGCATCACGTGCTGGCCACATCCACCCCCAGTTCAGTTCAATTCAGTTGTATAGGTAGTCTTCACTTACCACTTGTTCACTGAGCCTGCGGTTATGAAGATGCAAGAAAAGGAGTTTCAACCAATTTGGGTTCTGCCAACCAGTGCACATTTATGATGGTTGCAGCATCCCACATTCAGGATCCCCACTTGTGACCTGCCCAGCTAGCTTCACACAAGCAAAATCACTGGGGATGCCAGCAGGAAATTGTAAGCCACAGTCATGTGAAACTGACTTTAACAATCCACAGTGATTTGCTTAACAGCTGCAGAGGAATAGATGTAAGTTGGCACTGTCATGTGACATCATGCTTAATGACACAGATGCCAGTCCCAAATGCAGGCAGTAAGTGAGGACTACTTGAATGGAGATGCATCAGAGAGATTGTGGATAGTGTTTACTGCCCTTATTTGGAGCTGAGGACTACCATGGGCAAAACTGGTGCTTCAAATCTTGCAGAAACTTTAGGCATCATTTCATCAATTAAAGCCCCCAGATCTCTAAAATTAGCTCAGATGGCTTGACTTCAATCATTTTGGGACATTTCTTTTGGCTGAAAAAACATGGATTTCCCACATACATACATTTGTAGCTGTGTGCATTTGAATTTCTGTCTGTATGCATATATTTGCAATTGTATAATCTATTACTAATACTTCCAGATATATTCGTGGATAACCCATTGCAGTACTAAGAATTTATGATTGATGCAAATCAATAACAGAACTTTATGATTGAATGGATATTTGAACTTGGATCTCTGTAATGTTCGATGAATCATAATTAAAGAGGTTATTCTAGGATTGTGGCATGTTTACTTTTTAAATGTAATGTATCCTTTTTCTTTTCCCCACCACATCTTCTGCAAGCATTATATAAGCAATTAAAGTTATGCTTTTCTTTGAATCTCATAGACAAAGAGGATGGCAATAAGAGCACTCTGGAGAACTGGGAATAATTTTTGGGAAAAAAAAAGCAAATCTAGCGAGAAATCAAAATATTTTCCATTTACTTAAGAAAATTACACAATTCTCTCATCTCAGCAGGCAAAAGACAAGAGAAAAACAGGAAGCTATTTCAAGCTGGAAAAAGTAGAGTATGCTGAACTCATGGATACATTACATGAAAAAGTAAAGGAATATTTTTCCATTCAGAAAAAGAGGGAAATATCTGGAAGTCAGTGGGGAAAAAAGATCAATTGGATAGTCACATAGGGTAGACAGTA
Source organism: Arizona elegans (assembly GCA_022577455.1). Lineage (NCBI taxonomy): Eukaryota > Metazoa > Chordata > Lepidosauria > Squamata > Colubridae > Arizona > Arizona elegans. The sequence continues at coordinate 9,143,454 of JAKOOJ010000012.1, forward strand.
ATGCAAGCCTCGCCCTGTGAGAAAACAAACAGCTTGAATCAAAGCAAAGAAGGGATCACACATATTTTTGATCTCAAGAATTATCAGTGATGGAAAAGCTCCCCAGATGGGCCTATTGTGGGAAAAGCACAGATTGCAAATCACAGGTGATTGTGCACAAGAGAATCCACACTGGAAAAAAACCATACAAATACTCCAAATGTGGCAAAAACGTGGGCCAGAACAGGTCTCTTGTGGTTCATGGAAGGACCCACACAAGAGAGAAGCCCTACAAGTGCTCTCAATGTAGTAAGCATGGCAACTTAGTGATACATTAGAGGACTCACACCAGTGGTGGGTTCTAACCGGCTTTACTACCGGTTCTCTTTGTACACGCGCTTCGCAGGCGATCACCTCTTCGCGCATGATCGCTCCACGCAAGCACGTTATGAATCTGCCCAGCTGAGGTGCGGCAATCCACTCTGCCGCACCTCTCAGCTGGGCTAAAAAAGAATGAAAGGTAGGAATAACGTGGGTGCGGGCGGGAGGGCCCAGCTCCCAAACAAAGAGAACCAGTTCGGTGATGTCATATCGCCACGGCCGAACCGGAAGGAACCCACCACTGACTCACACTAGGGAGAAACCGTATGAGTGTTGAGATTGGGGGAAAAGTTTCATTAGACATTCCCACATCATGAGTCACAAGAGGATTCACACAGTAGAGAAACGGTATGAGTATGCAGTTTGTGGGGAAAGTTTCATTACAAAATCCCACCTGGTGAGAAACCCAGAGGAGTCGCACAGTAGAGAAACCATATGAGTGTTCAGAATATGTGAAAAGTTTCAGTTACCGTTGTAAAATTGTGATACACCAGAGGACTCACACAGGAGACCATATGAGCAAATGATTCTGGCATAAAGCATCTCTTATTGCACAGAAGGAAGCGCACATGAGGCAAACATTGATGAGTTTAGAGAAGGCTTGAATTTCATTTCTGATTTCCTATTGGGAGCATGGGTGAGAAATTGATTACTTGAATTCTGGTCTAATTCTTTTTAGTCTGATGATTAGACCTGTAGTTGGAGAGAAAAATAAAATGGAAAATGTTAGTTTGATAAAGGCTAACTTTTTCTGGTCATCAGCAGCTGTTTCTGTTTGCAGAAGTTGTGAAATTACTGCAAAGAGGCTTTTGGGTGGTGTTTTGTATATATGGAATTCTCACATGTGGAGTTCCAGCCTTCTATCTTGGTGAACTCCAGATATTGAGCCCCAGAATTTCCCGGCCAGCATACAATTAGTCCTCGGGATACAACTGTAATGGGGCCTACCGGTTATGCTTGAGAGCCTACTTTGCTTAACTACCCCTACCTCTGCTGTTCCTGATGCAGCCGTTAAATGAACGTGCAAGTCATTAAGCAGAACACTGGCTACCTCACTGTTGGAGAAAATTATTGAAGGTCTAGCACAGGCCCAGACTTGACCTCCAAAGGCCTATTTTACCTCAACACTTGGATCCTCCCAGGCCTTCCCCCCCCCCAAGTCTCTACCTCCCCCACAGCATCCCCCCCGTTTCTTAAACAGGGTTCCACAGGCTTTTTCCCACTCCCACTTGGTTCCTGCAGTTCTTAGGCCTGACTCCCATCCCACTAGGCCTAACAGCCTCCTCCTCCATCCCTTTTGAACATCTCTCAACCTCATGTTGAGGAAAGAGGGCAGGCCATTTATCCCTGGGCCATATAACTGTGTTCCTGGAAGCAGCCATTATTTTCAGTGTTCCTGTTATTCTTCCCTGGGCCATGTGGTGGACTTGTGGAAGCAGCTGTCATTTTGCCACGCCTGCCTCAGGGCCAAAATGGCAGCTGTTTTGGGGTCATTGTCATGTGGGAGAGGGACAAACTGATTTTCTACCTTAACACTTCAGACAGCATTAAGGAATTGGGGCTGCACTGAAAATGATGGCTGTCTCCAGGAGATCCTCAAAAGTTAAGTGTCATGGGGCCCAGGGAAAAACGCAGTGTAAAATTTCACATGTAAAGGCTGTTCTGCTTGATGGAAACAAGCTGTAGGAATATTGAGTTGAGGAGGAAAGGGATCGTGGCTTTGATCACAGGATCTCCAGGTTTATTAGCAATTCCTGCTGTGAACTCCTTTTCTTGGAAGTGCCTGCTTGTTTCCCTTTGATGGCTGCTGGGTGATAGCAGCACCATATAGCTGACATACATGTTGTATCCCTATTTGATGTTGACACTGAAAAGGAAAAAAGTGGGGATTGCCAGTGTTGCTGTGAACATTAGGGCAAGGCAAGACACTCAAAAGTCGCCTCAAGCTGTGAGATGGATGGTAAATACATTTATTAATAAATGCTTTTAATAATAAAAAGGTAACATAAATCCTTTTTCTCAACTCTTGTTCAGTGCTGAGCTCCCAAACTGAGATGGGAAGACCTGGTGGGGGGAAAACTAAAAAATTCGACAAAAAAATAAGTTTTTTTCCAGTTTTTTCTCAAAGCTGTTTGGAAAAAGCCTGTTTATTTTTCATGTTTTCCGGGATTTTTTCCAGGCCATCCCATCTCCCCACACATACAGTTTCTAACCCACTGCAATTGTTAAACTATGTGTAACCTGTAATCTACCTGTAGTTGAGGTCCCCATGGATGGAGACAGTGAGTAGACAAAAATATATGGCAAAACGTGGAGTTGAATTCCTTTAACATAAGAGATTGGTCATACTAACATATAACTAATCACTTTGTGATCATTTGATATTACAATGGACACCCCCCCTCCTAAATGCGCATCTATAGAAGAGGTTGTACCTTTCCCAACATCAGTAATTGTGAGAGGGATGTAGGAGTCCTAATGGTCAGCCACTTAAGTACGAGCTTGCAGTGTGCTGCAGCTGCAGAAAAAGCCAACACGGTCCTAGTCTGCGGGATAGTATCAAAAACCACATGAAGTGTTAGTAATGAATTATTGGTGCACTTGAAATGTTTTGATGGGCACGATACAAAAAAAGATGTTGAGACTCCAGAGTGCAGAAAAGAGCAACAAAGATATTTAGGGGACTGGAGGCTAAAACATCAGATGAGCAGTTGCAAGAACTGGATATGTCTGACACAGAACTAAGATTGACATGATAGCAGTCTTTCAGTATTTGAAGGACTGACATATTAAGAGGCGGTCAACCTATTCTCCAAAGTGCCTGAGAGCAGTAAAAGAAGCAATAGAGGGAGATTTATCAAAACCAAATCCTTCCTAGAATTGAGACAGTCCCTGTCCATGAAACCAATAAATAAGTAGAACAGCTTGCCTCCACAACTTGTGGGTACTCCAACAATGGGATTTTTAAAGAGGAGACTGGACAGTTGTTTGTCCAGAATGGTATAGGGTCTCCTGCTTAGAGAGGTGGTCCCTTCCAACTCCTATTCCATAATTCTGTTTGAACTTCATAAACTTTGAGGACTCTGCACGTAGCGAAACTTCACAAGCTAAGTAGTTTCACATTTCACGTGGCTCAGTTGCTGGGAGTCGAAAACGATTTGACAGCATGTAATCAGTGAAAACATCTTGCAGACGCCTAAGGCAGAGACAGGACAAACCTGTTTTTCGACCTCCTAGGATGAGATGGCGGTCAGATAGGCAGCATCTGCAATTAGAAAGCCAACAACACGAGAGCGCCATCTGTTGGTGCTAAAAGGAACTGAAACCATTGAGTACTGTATTGCTAGACAGGATGGGAGGAGAGGAGAAATGCAGATGAACTTCCTTTTCCAGATCACTCATGGGAAGAAGGTGGTGTGCAGAGTATTATTTGTGCTCTTCCAAGGATCAAAGCATCAGTTGGAAGGTGAGTTAAGGACAGGTTAGAGGAAAGGCCGGAAGCAATTTGGCCTGTTTGGTTTGGGTGCTGCCAACCGGTTGACATTAATGATGGTTGCAGCATCCTTACCGATACAGATTAACAGAGTTTGAAGGGACCTTCTAGGTCATCTAGTCCAACTCCCTGCCCAAGAGGAGATCCTACACCATTTCTGACAAATGGCAGTCCAATCTCTTCTTGAAAATTTCAAATGATGAAGCTCCCACAATTTCTGAAGGCAAGCTGTTCCATGGGTTGATTGTTCTCACTTTCAGAAAATTTCTCCTTATTTCTAGGTTGACTCTCTCCTTCATCAGTTTCCATCCATTATTCTTTGTCTGGCCTTCAGGTGCCTTGGAAAATAGCTTTATCCCCTCCTTTCTGTGACAGTCCCTCAAATATTGGAACACTGCTATCCTGTCTCCCCTGGTCCTTCTCTTCACTAGACTAGCCATGGCCAGTTCCTGTAACTGTTCATCATATGTTTTAGCCTCCAGTCCCCTAATCATCTTGGTTGCTCTTCTCTGCATTCTTTCCACACACTGCTGGCTCATATTTAATTGGCTGTCCACTAAGACTCCAAGATCCCTCTCACTGTTACTGCTATTAAGCCTGGTTTCACCCGGTCTATTATGTGTACTTTTGTTTTTTCTTGCCTAAGTATAAGACTTTATTTTTCTACATTGAATTTAATTTTGTTTGATAGGGCCTAGTGTTCAAGTCTGTCAAGATCCATCTGGATCTTGAGCCTATCATCTAGGTTGTTAGCTATTCCTACCAGCTTAGTATCATTTGCAAATGTGGTAAATTTCCCTTCTATTCCCTCATCTAAGTTGCTTATGAAGATATTGAAAAGTATTGGGCCTAAGACGGAACCTTGTGGGACCCCACTGCTTTTTCTTGCGCTTCAGTGGCGCAATGGTTAGAGTGCAGTACTGCAGGCTTCTACTGACTGCCGACTGACTGCAATTTGGTAGTTCAAAACCCATCAGGCTCAAGGTTGACTCAGCCTTCCATCCTTTCGAGGTGGGTAAAATTACGACCCAAATGCTGACTCTGTAAATCACTTAGAGAGGGCTGTAAAGCACTGTAAAGTGGTATATAAGTGTAAGTACTATTGTTATTTCTAGCTTACCAAAAAGTAGGTTGTGGTCTACTTTGTTGAATGCCTTGCTGAAGTCTAAGTATATTATGTATTTATGTCCACAGTATTTTGCTAGTCTACTAATTTAATCACTATGTTGGAGAATGAAATAAGATTGGATTGGCATGATCTGTTTTTAACAAACCCATGCTGACTTCTAGTTATTACTTTACTCGTTTCTAGATGTTGGCAGATCTGATTTTTATTATCTTTTCCAGTATCTTCCCAGGTATTGATGTTAGGTTGATTTATCTGTAGTTTCCTGGGTCCCCCCCCCTTTTTTTTTTTTAAGATGGGAACCACATCAGCTCTTTTCCAGTCCTCTGATAGTTCCCCGGAGTTCCAGGATTTTTGGAAGATGTGGTACAATGGTTCTGAGATTACATCTGCCAGCTCCTTTAGAACTCTGGGATGTGATCCATCAGGTCCCGGTGATTTGTATTCAAGATCAGACAGGTGTTCTTTTACACACACACATACACACACACACACACACACCTTTTGTTTTTTTCTTATTTTAACTTTTATTTCTAGTCTGCCTTTTACAGATATGTTTTTGGTAGGTTGGACTATAGTTTCTTTTTGTGTGAAGACCGATGCAAAGAATGAGTTAAGCAGCTCTGCTTTCTCTCTGCTGCCTGTTATTTCCTTGCCATCTTATCTCTTTTGTGGACTATTTCCTTGATTTTTTTCCTTGTTATTTATGTTGGAAGAAACTTTTTTATTATCTTTGACTTTTGTTGCAAGTCTTTGTTCATTCTGAGCCTTTGCTTTCCTGACTTTGTCTTTGCAGATTCTGGCTATTTGCTGATATTCTGCCTTAGTTATATGTCCTTTCCATTATTTATACTTGTCATTTTTGTCTTTCAATTTGTCAGAGAGATCTTTGTGCAGCCATGCTGGTTTCTTGGGATTTCTTGTTTTCTTTTTCAGTGGTATTGTGCTGGACTGGGCTTTTATGATCATATTTTTCAGAGTTTCCCAAGCTTCTTCAGTTGTTTTAGCCTTTATGATTTTCATCCATCTTTCACAAATTCTCTCTGAGTTTGTTAAAATCAGTTCTTATAAAATCTAAGACTCTGTTATTTATTTATTTATTTGTTTGTTTGTTTGTTTGTTTATTGGAATTTGTCAAACAAAAATGAGAACAATAAGAAGAGAATAAAAATACAATGACAGGTTCGATAGGCACGTTAGTGCACTTATGCACGCCCCCTCTACTGACCACTTAAGTATGAAGTAAGGTCTACAGAAGTCAATTTGTGACTGAAACTGTGAAAATTTGTAGCTGAGGTAGGGCAGTAATGGCTAACCTTTTTGCCATTGTGTGCCAGGACGGGGCAGGGGGGGTCACATGCGTGCATGCCCACACCCATAATTCTATGCGCCCTGCCCCCATGCATGCATGCGTGACCACCCCCCCTGCTCCCCCTGCTCCTGGCACACAATGGCCCAGTAGGCCCATTTTTCTTTCTCACCTGGCTCCAGGGCCTCTCTAGGAGTCTGGGGAGGGTGAAAACGGCCAGAGGTCCTCTGGAGGCTGAAAACGGCCCGTTTAACAACTTCTGGTGAGACCAGAAGGCCCATTTTTTGCTGTCCCCAGCCTTCAGGGCCTCTCTAGGAGTCTGGGGAGGGCGAAAACTGCTTTCCCCATCCCTCCAGGCCCTCCGGAGGCAGGAAACAGCTTGTTTCCTTACTTCTGGTGGGCCCATAAGACCTTAAAATCAGCATGCGCACACCGGAGCTGAGCTCACATACCCACTGATATGGCTATGTGTGCCACCTGTGGCACGAGTGCCGTAGGTTCGCCATCACAGAGGTAGGGCATTCCAGACTTTGACAACTCTATTACAGATATCATATTTTTTACAATCAGGTTTAAAATGATTTACATTGAGTTTAAAGTGGTTTTTCGTGGGCATATTATTGTGATTAAAACAGAAAAAGTCATTTACAGGTAAAACATTACTATGTATAATTTTGTATGCAATATCCAGGTCTGACTACAAGCGACACAGTTCTAAGTTATCCAAACCGAGAATTTCGAGCCTAGTAGCATAAGGAATTCTATTGTGTACAGAAGAGTCCACACTTTTCTCATGAAGTACGGCTATTGCTTAACGCATTGTAAGCCGCCCTAAGTCTCCGGGGAAGGGCGGCATATAAAAATAAATAAATAAATAAAATAACAATAATAACAAAATGTATTGATGTCAGATATATGGTGGGGATTCCAAACAGTTGAACAATACTCTAAATTGGTCCAGCGTAAGTTTTATAAGCTCTAATTAGCAATATCATGTTTCCAGAAAAAAAGCTTTGCAACATTAAGTTTACAACTCTTATTGCTTTTTTTAGCAATGCTATTACAGTGAGCTTTGGAGCATAAATCGTCAGAGATAAGTACACCTAGGTCCTTAAAAAAGTGAGGGTCATCTGCTAGATCAACGCCATCTAGTTTATACTTGACATTCTGATTACGTTTACCAATATGTAAGACAGAGCATTTATTAATTGAAATTTGAAGTTGCCAAACAGATGACCATTCAGACACATAGTCGAGATCACTTGCAAAACAACAGAATTGTCTGTAGAATAATTTTACATCATCAGCAAAAAGAACACAATTGCTTTTCAGTTGATCACATAAATCGTTGATATAGACCAAAAAAAGTGTGGGACCTGAAACACTGCCTTGCGGAACAGCACTGTTAAATGATGCAGGATTAGACAGCGAGTTCCCTATTTTGACTTTCTGCAGTCTATTAGACAGGAAAGCAGAAATCCACTTGTGCAGAGGTCCAGAAATGCTGTAAGCGTTTAATTTCAACAGCAATTTATCATGTACTACTGTATCAAAAGTCTTACAAAAATCTACGTAAATTTCATCAACAGTATTGCTTGTGTTTTTGTTATGTTGAATTCTAGTATGACATGGTCACTCTCAACCCAGGTTCCTGCAGTTTCAACTCCCTCTATCACTTCTTCTCTGTAAGTATTAAGTCCAGTATGGCTGTCCCTCTAGTTCCCCCCTCTACCTTTTGGACAACAAAGTTGTCAGTTAGGTTGGTTAGGAACCTATTTGATTTTTCACTTGGTGCAGAATTAGTTTTCCAATTGACATCGGGGTAATTGAAGTCCCCCATTACTATTGTAGTGCGTTTCCCACGTATATGTCTTAGTTGGTTGGCAAAGAGGTCATCTATTTTTTCTGCTTAGTTGAGTGGCCTGTAGTATACACCTATGGCAGTGTCATTCTTTTTTTCTTTTATATTGACCCATATGCATTCTAGGAGGTTTTCGTCTTGGTTTCGTGCATTTCTGTAGCAATATAGTGGTCCTTTACATACAGTGCAACTCCACCTCCTCTTTTATGGGGACTGGGTTTTTCTGAACAGTTTGTATCCTTCTATCAGTATTTTCCAGTCATGGGTTTCGTCCCACCAAGTTTTTGTAATTCCAACTACCTTCATATTTACCTTCATGTATTAATAGTTCAAGTTCACCCTGTTTGTTCCCCAAACTTTGTGCATTTGTATATAGGCACTTGAGGTCTTTACGTCTGTCTGTGGGTATGCTTCTTATGTTGCCTGTTTGGTTTTTGAGTTTGTCTTCCTTTCCATCCCTCCTTACCTCATTATTTGACTTGCTTTCTAGGGGTTTCTGCTTGGAATTAGGTCCTGGAGATCCTAAAGATTGGTCATCCTCCCTGATAAATTGAGTCAGTCATTTTCCAAAAATATTCTTCCCAGTCTTTGTGAAGTGCAGCCCATCCCTTGCCAAAAGCCCATCATGGAGGTAGTGCAGACCATGATCTAGGAATCCAAAGGTTTTTTGGCATCACCAACCCTTTAGCTAGTGGTTCACTTCTAGAATCCTTTGTTATCTTACCAGGTGTTGACCTTTCGTTGGTAGTACAGATGAGAAAAACTACTTGTGCATCTAACTCCTTAACTTTCTTGCCTAGATGCTCGTAATCTCTCAATATGTAGAATATAGAATGATGGTCTTTAAATTGTTTGGAAATAGACTTACAACTCTTCCCAGATTGATGGGCAGCAACAATTGCTTCTCTAAAATACCCACTGATATCTTTACTCTTTAGCATATAATTCACACCCTCAATGCTGGAGACCAGGAAACTCCTACAACTTCGGCTTTTATAGATATAGTCACATTTGCTGATGATAATTGATCAAGGGCATTTGATCAAAGCACTGGCTGCTACTTTGCCTCTTCATACCTATAGAAGAAGTAGGAGTGTTTTTAGTTTTTCACGTCTCTGTTTTGGCTTTGTTTTTGTAAAAAAACCAATGACATGGGAATAATGTGTCATCTGTTTTTGTTCATCTGACATTATAGTTACCCATTTTTAAGAACTGCTAAGGACTGGATGATTTTTACTATGTCATGATATGTAAAATCATAGAACACAAAAAGGGTGTACTTTCTTTTTCACATAACTGTATTTGATGATAATCTTTTGCAGGGCTGAGAATTTATGACTGACCTAAGTCAACAAGTGAATTTCATGAGTGAATGGATATTTGAACTTGGATCTCGGTAGTCAAATGTCACAATCAATATAAGAAATTGTTTTACCATTGTGGAATGTTTGCTTTTTCATTGTAATGTATACTTTTTTAAACATCATCTGCAACCCTTCTAAAGCCAATAAAAGCTGCATTTTCTTTTGAATCTTACAGACAAACATGATGCTTAAAAGATCACCCTGGACAACTGAGAATAACAAGCAACATTGAAAAGCAAAGCAAATTGAGGCAGAAATAAAGATATTCTCTATTTTCTTCAAGAAAAACCACACAATACTTCTTCCCCAGCGGGTGAAAGATAAAGGAAAGAAAATTAAGAACATATTTCAAGCTGGAAAATGTAGAGTATACGGAACTCAATGATACATTATACATAAAGGTCAGGGGAGATTATTTTTTCCATTTCAGAAAAAGAGGGAAATATCTGGAAGTCAGTGGGAAGGAAAAGCTGAATTGGATAGTTACATAGGGCAGATAATAATGCAGGACTTGCCCTGGAAGAAAGAAAAGGGCTTAAATCAAAGCACCCCTAAACAAGGGATCACACATATTTCCGACCTCCTCAAGAATATCAGTGGTGGAAAAGCTCCATAGATGTGCCTACTGTGAGAAAAGCAAATTTCTAATCACAAGTGATTTATACAGGGGAGAATCCACTTGGAGAAAAGCAGGTACAAATTATCTGAATGTGATAAAAGCCCAGGTCAGAACAGCTCCTTTTTTGTTTTGTTCAGCCACATAGGAGAGATGCCCTACAAGTGCTCCCAATGTGGTAAATGCTTTAGCGAAAATGGCAACTTGCTGATACATCAGAAGATCCACATGGGAGAGAAGCCGTATGACTGTCCTGATTGTGGGAAATGTTTCATTGGAAATTCCCACCTTGTGAGACACCTGAGGACTCATACAGGAGAGAAACCCTTTGAATGTCCTGATTGCGGGAAAAGTTTCAGTCACAATTCCAATCTCATAAGACACCAGAGAACTCACACAGGAGAGAAACCCTTTGAATGTCCTGATTGTGGGAAAAGTTTCAGTCAGAATTCCTGCCTGGTGAACCATCAGAGGACACACACAGGAGAGAAACCCTTTGAATGTCCTCTTTGTGGGAAAAGTTTCAGTCAGAATTCCTGCCTAGTGAATCATCAGAGGACACACACAGGAGAGAAACCCTTTGAATGTCCTCTTTGTGGGAAAAGTTTCAGTCAGAATTCTGACCTAGTGAAACATCAGAGGATTCACACAGGAGAGAAACCCTTTGAATGTCCTGACTGTGGGAAAAGTTTCAGTCAGAATTCTGACTTGGTGATCCATCAGAGGACTCACACAGGAGAGAAACCCTTTGAATGTCCTGATTGTGGGAAAAGTTTCAGTCGGTACTTCAGCCTGCTGATACATCAGAGGACTCACACAGAAGAGAAACCCTTTGAATGTCCTGTTTGTGGGAAAAGTTTCAGTCAGAATTCCAATCTGGTGAAACACCAGAGAACTCACACAGGAGAGAAACCTTTTAAATGTCCTGATTGTGTGAAAAGTTTCAGTCAGAATTACAACCTAATGAAACATCAGAGAACTCATACAGGAGAGAAACCCTTTGAATGTTCTGATTGTGGGAAAAGTTTCAGTCAGAATGATAGCCTGGTGAAACATCAGAGAATTCACACAGGGGAGAAACCCTTTGCATGTGTTGAGTGTGGGAAAAGTTTCAGTCATAATTCCAACCTGGTAAGACATCAGAGAACTCATACAGGAGAGAAACCCTTTGCATGTGTTGATTGTGGGAAAAGTTTCAGTCAGAATTCCAACTTTATAAGACATCAGAGAACTCACACAGGATAGAAACCCTTGGAATGTCCTAATTGTGGGAATATTTTAGTCAGAATTCCCACCTGATGAAACACCTGAGGACTCACACAGGAGAGAAACCATATGTGGGCCCAGAGTGTGGGGAAAGTTTCATTAAAAATTTCTACCTCATGAGACACCGGATGACTCACACAGAAATCCTTCAAATGTCCTGACTGTGGACGATCTTCATGTATAAATTGTCCCTTATTTCCTACAAGGAAGTCCACATGAGGGAAACATTGATGAGTTTAGAGAAGGCTTGGATTTCATTTCTCATGTCTCATTAGGAATGTAGGTGAGAAATTGACTATTTTAATTCTGGCCTCATTCTTTTTACTCAAACATGTCTCAGAATTAGACTTGTAGGTGAATAGAAAAGGGAAATGGAAAAGGGCTAACCACCTGTTTCTGGTTAGCAGCAGCAGTTTTTGGATATTTCATTTTTGTAGAAGTAATGGAATTCCTCAAAAAGGCTTTTGAGTGGTGTTTTTTGTATATTGCTTATGGAATTTCCACAGATGGACTTTCCATCTTCTATCTTGGTGTCCTCCAGATTTTGAGCCCCAGAATTCCGCAGCCACCATACAAGTAGTCCTCTAGATACAATTGTAATGGGACCTGCCAGTTATGGTTGCATGTTGTAATGGTTGTTAAGCGAGATTGCCTTACTTGGAAATGCTGGCTGCCTCCGGGAGATCTCCAAATGGGCAGGGCATGTATCCTTGTGCCACATGAGAAATAGACAAGTACCACTTCTGCAACTGCCAAAAAAGCCAATGCAGGCTGCATCAACAGAGGCATAGAGTCAAGATAAGAAGAAGTTATGAGTTGTTTTACACTATCCTGGTGACAGCACACCTAGAATAGTGCATCCAATTCTGGTCACCACGACAGTACCAGCCTCATGATTCTATGATTCTATGAATTTAGAGGCAGTTTAGAAAATAGGTACATAATAGCCCTATAGAAGTGCTGTGTGGTAAAAGAACTTTTTTTAAAAAAGGTTATTTTCTTCAGAAAATTAATATACAGTACAAACTCCAAAAAAAGAAATATTTTTTTCAAAAGCAAAACAAGGATAGACAAAACATTAAAAAAGAAAAAGTGTGCATTAAAAAAAGACAAAAACAGATTTACTTATATTATCCCCCACACTTGAATATTCATAAATATATTGGAGCAATATTAGTTTCCTCCCCTTGTGAAGCAGCCCAAAATTTATAAAATTCTTCTTCTATTTACAACCAACTCGACATTCATCTATACACGTTATGTAAAGGCAATGTAATTAACAGATGAACTGACAACAAAGTTAAACATCAAAGCACTTTGTTAACAATCTACTATTCCATTTAATTTGTATAAAGTTTAGAATGGCTTTTTATTTACCATAAATCACCAGAGTCATTGTCTCTGATTTGTCCAGGATGATATATCTTTGTTTGATTCTTATTAATAAAACTTTTCCTTAAAATTTAAGTTAAGAACAATAAGACAACAGTTGTGTCTTATTTCCCCAAATCATAAAATCTCTTGGTCGATCCATTTAACATGTTTACTGTTAAGGATATTGTTGTGTTAACCAACCAGCAGAGCGTAGAGCACAGGAAAACGGTGCTGAGAGCAATAAATAAGATACATACAAACTGTTTTATCAAAGTTTTTATTTACTTTACTTTATAGTAAAAAACAGTTGCATAGTCTTTAGTCAATCCAAGTCTATAGCCAGTTAAATCAGCCCAGTGATACAAAAATCTTCTTACCATACAAAACAGCAGTAGGTAATAATAGCAAGTTCACGCTGGTAACAAACCACGCTGGTAGCATATCCATCCACGATGATAGTCCGGGGGCAGCTCATTCCATAGGGCAGGAGCCCCCACAGAGAAGGCTCTCCTCCTGGGGGTCGCCAGCCGACATTGTTTGGCCGACGGCACCCTGAGGAGGCCCTCTCTGTGAGAGCGTATCGGGCGTTGGGAGGCATGCGGTGTCAGAAGGCGGTCCTGTAAGTATCCCGGTCCAAACTATGGAGTGCTTTGAAGATGGTGACTAGCACCTTGAAACGCACCCAGAAGACCACTGGGAGCCAGTGCAGCTCGCGCAAGAGAGGTGTCACATGGGAGCGATGGGTCGCCCCCATAACCACTTGCGTGGCCGCATTCTGGACCAGTTGAAGCCTCCGGGTGCTCCTCAAGGTGAGCCCCATATAGAGAGCGTTATAGTAATCCAGACAGGAAGTTACAAGGGCGTGAGTGACCATGCGTAAGGCGTCCTGATCCAGAAAGGGACACAACTGGGAAATCAGGCGAACCTGATAGAAAGCCCCCCTGGCCACGGCCATCATATGATCGTCTAAGGACAGCCGCATATCCAGGAGGACGCCCAAGTTGCGAACCCTCTCTGAGGGGGGTAAGGTCCCATCCCCAATAGCCAGCGATGGAACCAGCTGGCTATATCGGGGCGCCGAAAACCACAGCCACTCAGTCTTGGAGGGGTTGAGTCTGAGCCTGTTCCTCCCCATCCAGATCCGCGTGGCCTCCAGGCATCGGGATATCACGTCAAGGGCATCATTGGGGTGGTCCGGGGTACAAATGTACAACTGCGTGTCATCGGCATACAGTTGACACTTCACCCCAAAACCACAGATGATCTCACCCAGCAGCTTCACATAAATGTTGAACAGGAGGGGTGAGAGGACTGACCCTTGCGGCACCCCACAGGTAAGGTGCCTCGAGGTCGACCTTTGCCCCCGGTCAACACAGACTGCGTACGGTCGGAGAGAAAGGAGGAGAACCACCGCAGCACGGTGCCTCTCACTCCCAATCCCCCCAACCGACACAGCATGATACCATGATCAGTGGTATCAAAAGCCGCTGAGAGGTCTAGGAGGACCAGGACTGAGGAGCATCCCCTGTCCCGAGCCCTCCAGAGATCATCAACCAATGCGATCAATGCCGTTTCCATGCTGTAACTCGTCCTGAAGCCCGACTGGCATGGATCTAGATAGACAGCTTCATCCAGGTATTGAGGAAGCTGTCGTGCCATCACACTCTCAACAACCTTCGCCGCGAAGCAGAGGTTGGAGACCAGATGGTAATTAGCTAATATAGCCGGGTCCATTAGCTAATTTAGCTCCACAAGCAAAACATCGTTTTACAAAATAGGCAGTTGAATACATTTTTTCTTCTTTTGGTTGTTGCCCTCTCAACTGATCCCTTTCTTGTCTTCTTCTGGATTCTTCCAATAACCTACCGGTTATGCCAGCCAATGTGAGTTCATCTCTGGTCAGCGAAGAAACATAGTCATCATAACTATCATCCAAAGAAGAAAGAATTATTTAAACTTGTTGTAGTTCCGAGAAAACAAGTTCCTTTTCATGCAGCTCCTGGAAAATTCTGGTCATGGATTCCAAATGAGCCATCATATCTCCTCCTTTAAGAAGATGTTGTTTAAACAATTTCCGTGTGAGATAAATATGAGCACCCACAGTGTCACAAACATATAGTTTCTTCAGCTTGGTCCAACACCTAGCAGCAGACTTTTCGCCACGAATATGAGCAAGTTTTTGGTCACTCAGTGTTAGTCCAATAATACAAAGAGCTCGTTCATTGTCTCTGTTAAACTTGGCTAATTTCTTCGCATCTTCCTCATCAGCAGGGATGCTGTAACATGCTGTTACACCCGGTGGATTATTTACTATGTCCCACAGTCCTTCTCTACACAAAAATAGATTACATATTGTAGACCAGGATACATCGTTTGTTCCATCCAGCCGGGTTATCATGGAAATATTGGATATTTGTTCTTGTGCCATCTTCACTTGGATTATATATCATCAACACAGTTTTCTGTATTAGTCACATTAACTTTCAGTTTAGCTCTGAACAATCCTAATTAGTTCTGGGCCCATAAGCAATGTTAAGGATATTATTGTGTTAACCAACCAGCAGAGCGTAGAGCACAGGAAAACGGTGCTGAGAGCAATGAATGCGATACATACAAACTTTTATCAAAGTTTTTACTTTGTGGTAAAAAACAATTGCATAGTCTTTAGTCAATCCAAGTCTTTAGCCAGTTAAATCAGTCCAGTGATACAAAAATCTTCTTACCATACAAAACAGCAGTAGGTAATAATAGCAAGTTCATGCTGGTAACAAACCATGATGGTAGCATCCATTATGATAGCATCTCCACACACCATGGTAGCATAACATCAATGATTACATTTCAGCTCCCTTCTTAAATACAGTTACAACAGAGCTTATCCAATTAGGATATAATGACTCAGCATTACAATGACTCAGCAGTACTACTTAAAGTCATATAATACATATTCATGTTAAAGTCATAGAACGCATATATTGTCCATATATTGCCTGGACAACCTGTTAAGCATACACCATATCCTAACATTTACAACAAACAAGATAGTCAAGAACAGAGAGACATTGTGAGTTAAATCCAAATAGCATAAAGAGCACACGGAAGAAAAAAAACGGGAAAAATGGGAAACTTCCCCTTTGCATGTACAGCAACCAATTATAGCCTAGATTGCCTCATGTAGGAGGTTTTAATGGTTTTGTCATGAGGTCAGCTAAATTATTTTCTGGTGGACAATAAATTATGTCTATTACATTTTCTTTCACTGCTTCTCTGACATTACATTATGTCAACACATTTCTTTCTGGTTTGTACTCCCACCTGTTGCCATTTGTATACATTTTGTGTTATCTTCAAATACTGGTATAGCTCCTTTCACTTCAATATCCAAATCCTTTACTAACTATATAAGAGCCTGGTGGCGAAGCAGACTAATAGCCTGTTATTAACATTCAGCTGCCTGCAATTATTGCAAGTTCAAATCTCCCCAGGCTCAAGGTTGACTCAGCCTTCCATCCTTTCTAAGGTAGGTAAATTGAGGACCCAGTTTGTGGGGGCAATAAGCTGACTTTGTATAAATATACAAAAGTATGAAGGCTATTGCTTAATGCATTGTAAGCCGCCCTGAGTCTCCGGAGAAGGGCGACATATAAATCAAATTAAAAAAAAAACAAAAAACTATATATACCATGTCATCTCTGAAGACAATTTTGATAATGCTATGAATTGTGCTGCAGCTGTGGAAATGGCAACTGAAGTCTGTTTTTTACATTTCCAACTAGCTAGCGTGTTTGCTAACATTATAACAAATCCTGACATTGACTTTGTCTCTTGTACATCATCAGCCCCAATACTGTCTACAAAGCATTTCAATTCCAATTCACTTGATGTTTGTAAATGCAATCCTAAATCCATGGTCTAGTCCAGTGGTTCCCAAAGTGGGTGGTACCACCCCCTGGGGGGCAGTGGGATGACTTAGGGGGCGCTAAGAGGCAAGGAGGGTGGCAGAGAAGTGCTGCAGGTGGGCTCGAGCAGCGTCGGCCATTCCTCCTCTGGGTTCGCAACCAGCAGCTCAGATCAGACTAGCTGGCCAGTTCACATGCGTGGACCAGAAACTGAAAGTTTTGTTTCCCAGGTGTGTGCATGCCCACTGGGCAAGCTCCTCTTACCACACCTGTGAGGCTGAAATGTTGGATGCTTTCTTATTGCTCTCTTTGCTTGCTATCGGTCCCTTCATGCCCAAACCACCCGGCCCAGGTCCAGGTCCAGGTCCTCTGCTCCTCACCCGCTTGACTGCTTTCCTAATTTTTGGTAAGTTGCAGGTGGGCTGCCGCGGTGGGAGGGGAGGGCCTGGGGGGGGCGGCATGCCTGGTTGGCTCCTGCCACTGGTGCCATGCCATGCCGCCCAGGAAGGTGAGGGCTGCAGGGGACGGGGGGCCTGGGCAGGCTGGCAGGCCTGGCTAGCTGGCGCCAGTGCCATGCTGCCCAGGATCAAGGTAGGCTGCCGCAGTGGGGGTCAGGCAGGCCTGGCAGGCTGGACGCATACTAGCCATCCCGGGAAGGCCTCTGGTGACATTGGAGTCAGCGGCAAAGCTCCCAATTTCGCCGAATGGCTCTCTCTTAACATAGTAAGGGGACAGGCTGCGGTGCAAAACATCAGCAACTGTTGCGCTGCCGCCTGCATCGCTTGCTTGGAGCTGGTTTGGAAAGGGAAAAAAATGCAGCTGAATTAAGTGGGACACGCCCCACCCAGGTCCCTCCAAATGGATCTCCCTACGGCAGCCTCCTCACTGAAAAGTGCTTCCCACTTCTCCTTTAACTGCATTCTGTTACCGGCTCTGCACCCAGGTAGCGGCGTCTTGTTGGTCTTGGGGGATACAACAGCATGTAGGTAGAGAAGCAGGAAGCGCTTTTCATGCCCCCAGCTCATTCGTTGCAAGAAAGAGCAGGCGCTCGGAAGAGCAGGCTCCATTTGGGTGGACAATCACTTTTTGGTCGCGTAGTTCGGCGGGGGAGGCTACTGAAGGGAGACCCGTTTGGAGGGATCTGGGTGGGGCATGTCCTGACTAATTCAGCTGTGTTTTCTCCCTTTCCAAACCAACTCCAAGCAAGTTGTGCAGGCGGCGGCGCAAGAGCTGTTGAAGTTTGTGCACCGCTTGCTTGGAGCTGGTTTGGAAAGGAAAAAACCCGCAGCCGAATTTGGCTGGACCTGCCCCACCCAGATCCCTCCTAACGGGTCTCCCTTCGGTAGCCTCCCCCGCTGAACTAGGAGACCCAACAGTGATCGCCCACCCAAACGGTGCCCGCTCTTCCAAGTGCTCTCTTGCAGCGAATGAGCTGGGGGCGCGGAAAGCGCTTCCCGCTTCTCTACCTGAATACTGTTACCAGCTCTGCACCCCCCCACAAAACCAACATAATGCCGCTCCCCAGGGTCACCGGCCGCTACCTGGGTGCAGAGTTGGTTACAGAATGCAAGCAGAGGAGAAGCAGGAAAGCTTTTCAGCAGGGAGGCTACCATAGGAGACCCATTTGGAGGGATCTGGGTGGGGCGTGTTTCGTCTAATTCTGCTGCATTTTTTCCCTTTCCAAACCAGCTCCAAGCAAGCGGTGCAGGCGGCGGCACAAGAGCTTTTGAAGTTTGCCCATCCCCTTACAATGGCAAGAAGGAAGCATTCAAAGAAATTGGGAGCTTTGCCGCAGACCCCAATGTCACCAGAGGCCTTCCTGGGGTGCCTAGTATGCGGACAGCCAGGCCTGCTGCTCCCCTGCTGAGGATCCATGTGGGCTGCCATGTGTGGGTGGGGAGCTGTTGCCACTACCGCCATTCCGCCTGGAAAGCCAGGGACAGTATCGGTAAGAGTTGGAAGGGACCTTGGAGGTCATCTAGCAACCCACTTCTCATGCAGGAGGACTATACTAGGGATTCGAACCACCTTTTAATTCTAGACACCTGCAGCCCACCCTTGCCTCCTCAGGTGTTGGAGCGTGTGGGGGGGGGGATGCTTTTCAAGGAGCCACAAGGGAGGCTGAGAGCAGAGTCATTCTGACAGTGTCTTTTAAAATTGCTTGGAAGAGCAATTTTTTCCCTAACAATAATGGTTTGTATACTGTGGAATAAAACATGCCTGGAAAAAATACTTGCAAAACTTGGACAGAGGGAAAAGAAAGGCAGGATTGGACTCATTATCAGTAGTTAGTAGTTCATTGTTATCACTGACTCCCACTGATTCTAAACTCATTTTAAGACTGGGATTGGTGACTACTGAAATTTGGTCTCAGAAATCTTTGAGAACCTGCAGAGATGAAGACATTAGGTGGCCATCAGTCATTACTTTAGTGATGAACTCAAAGAGATCAGGCAGGATATTGCTTATTTATCAGAACTGTTTGCAAAGTTCATTGAAGTGAATTTGCAGTTGCAAGGAAATGAGGTCAATCTTATTAAGGCCAAATCTGTCATCTCTACGTTTATTTCAAAGTTAACTCTATTCAAGTGCAATATAGGCCATCGCAAGCTATACCAATTTCCAAGCTTGTCCGAGCTAGAAGAGAAAGGTGGGATACAAGATGAAGATCTGCAAGTTTTTTGTGACCATTTGGACATGCTGCATAAAGATATGTCTGAGTGATATCAGGATCTTCTTTTGATGGAAATTCCAAATTGGGTGATGAATCCATTTTCAGATACTGAGGAAGATGGGGTAGTGAAGGAACAACTAATAGAGCTGTAAAATGACATTGAGCTGAAGCCAAAGTTTAAGAAATTGTACCAAGAGTTTTGGTTACAGAAGGAAATTTCTGATTGCTATCCTGCACTATGGACAGTGGTTAACAAGCTCCTTGTTGGATTTCCAACATCATAGTTGGTGGAACGTGGTTTCAGTGTGGTCATCCAACTTCTCTCCAAGCAGAGAAATCGACTCCAGATTACTGAATGTGGTGATTTAAGACTCCTGCTAAGTGACTTAAAACCAGACATTGGGAAACTGGTATCACTTCATCAAGCCCATCCATTACTTTAAGAATTTACTAAACAGTGAAGTAGTTACTAAATTTTACTGAGTTTACTAAGTTATAGTTACTAAGGTTCTTGATAAATGACTATCAGACTTTGAAAACCTGGTATCACTGGATCATGTTCAACAATTTTGTTGAATTAACAAAAGATTTTTAAATTGGATTTTGAATAAAGATGCAATTAATTGTTACAGTTTTTTAAGTTTTACTGTTACTATCTTCCTTAATAGGTCGTGCAAACCGCTATTCTGAACAATGCTATTTATAGGGGTGGGGTGCGGGGCACTGAGGATGAGTTTGTAGTACCAAGGGGGCAGTGAACTGAAAAAGTTTGGTCTAGTCTAACACAGAGAAGGACTGTGGTTATATCATAGCAGCCTTTCAATATTTGATGGGCTGACACACAAAAAAGGAGGTGGGCCTATTTTCTAATGGGCCTGAGAGCAGGACTAGTAACAGGGAGACTTATCAAAAGGAAATCAAACCTACAATCAAGGAGAAATTTCCTTTCAGTGAGAATCAGTGGAAATTCTTTGCCTCTAGAAGTTGTGGGTGCTCCATCAATGGAGTTTTTAAAGAAGAGATTGGACAGCCATTTGTCTGGACCGGTACTATAGGATCTCCTGCTTAGAGAGTTGTCTTCCAACTGTATGTAATTCTGTAAGAACATTTAGGGCTCAGCATGTTCCTAACCTTCACAAGCTATTTAGTGTCACATTTCACATGGATCAGTTGCAAAGGTGGGTTGCTAGGAGTCGAAAAGGACTTGATAGCATTTAATCAGTGAAAACATCTTGCAAAACGCCTTAGCAAAGACAAAGCGAGCGTGTTCTTTTGCCTCCTATCGGGAGATGGCAGTCACAGATCAGGGATTAGAAAGCCCTTCATAGGTATATGTGGTTGAGCTTAAAGGAGTTAAAACCATCGAGAAGAGCATTGCTAGAAAGGGAGGAGAGGAACTTCTTCCGGATCACTCATGGGAGGAAGGTGGTGTGCCGAGTCGCTTTTGTGCTCTTCTCAGGGTCGAAGCAGTACGTGGAAGGTGAGTGGAGGGCAGATCGTAGGAGAGGCTGGGAGCAAGTCGGGCTGTTTGGTTTCCTCCAGGATGTGGAAGCAGAGAAGCAACTAGGCTGAAGCATGTCAGCTCCTGCAGGTTCCTTCCCTCCCCAAATGCAAGCCCAGTGGTGCTGCACGCTGGGAAACTAGTGGCTGCAATTTCCTGCTGGTGGGAAGATTGAAAAAGTCCCCTTCAAGTTAAGGTGAATTCCTTGGGAACAGCTTGCCTCCAGAAGGTCTGGGTGCCAGATCACTTAAGGTGGGGATCAGCAATGTGCGGCCCAGGGGTGAAATGTAAAATCTGTTACTACCGGTTCTGTGGGCATGGCTTTGGGGGTGGGGTGGTAATGTGACTGGGTGGGCGTGGCCAACTTTTTTTTTAAAAAAATCTTTTCAAAGCATTTTTTCTAATGCTTTGAAAAGCCTCTCTGCTGATCAGGAACTCAGCCTGGATCTTCAGAGACATTTCAAAGCATTTTTTTTAACCACCTCTTGGGCCAAGAGGTTGCCGAAAAAATGCTTTGAAAAGCCTCTGATGATCCCAGATCAGCCACGCGATCATCAGGGGCTTTTTTTTTTTTTTTCTTTTAAAAGCATTTTTTCATGGGAAGAGGTTGTAGAAAAAATGCTTTTAAAAATAAAACAAAAAAAAGCCTCTGATGATCCTATGGCTCAGCTGGGCATGGGGGAGGGGCAGGGATTTTTGCTACTGGTTCTCTGAACCACCCGCCACCATCGCTACTGGATTGGGCGATCCGATCCGAACCAAGAGCATTTCACCTCTGGTGCGGCCCCAGAGCCACATGCGGCTCTTTGGGCCCTCTGTTGTAGCTCCCTGTCAGATGATCCCACCACTGCTGTAGAGACTCGCTTCGTATTCCAGAGTGGGAGCGAAGCGCCCCTCTATTTGCCTCTTTTCCGACGCAGAGCATCGGCTGGGCGGCCCAGCCGGTGTCTCGAGGTGGGGAAACTTGTTCGTTTCCCAACAAGGGCTGGAAAAAGAGGCAAGTAGAGGGGCGCTTCGCTTCTGCTCTGAAATATGGAGCGAGTCTCCATCTGCCCCCACGGCCCTTCTCTTCTCCGGGCAGGTGAGGGCGGGGTGGTGGTGGTGGCAGCCAGCCGACAGGGAGCCACAGCAGGGGGACGAAAGAGCTTCATTAATCTGGGAACGTGAAATGACTCTTGATTTAAAATGAAATCATATGGTTAAAAAGCACCCAAAGAATAAGAACAAGATCAGAAATAAAAAACCCAACCCTCGCCTGCTTTTGGAAATGGTTCAAAAAGGAACCGCGCATGAGCGCACGCACACATACGCACGCACACAAAACACACAGGAGAGAAAAGGGGGGAGAGAGAGAAGTAGAGAGATGAGAAAGAGAGGGGAAAAAGAAAATGAGAAAGAGGGAGAAAGATGAGAGAAACAAATGAGGGAGAAAGATGAGAGAGAGAAAGAGAGGGAGAAAAAGAGGGAGAAAGAGAAAGGAATAGAGGAGAAAGAGGGAGAAAGATGAGAGGGAGGAAGAGGGAGGGAGAGGGAGAAAGATGAGAGGGAGGGAGGGAGAAAGAGAAAGGGAGAAAGATGGGGGGAGAGAGACCTGTTTAAAAGAAAATACCTGGAGCCACAAAACCTGGGTAGGTGTGGCTGGGGGTGTCATGTGACTGGGTGGGAGTGAGTGATGTTGAGTTGGCCACGCGCAGCCAGGTTTTGTGCCTCCCGGTGTTTTGCTTTCTGTGGGAAACGGACCCAAGTGGTTCTTTGAGTGTTTAAGGTTTAAGTCTTAAGGTCTTAAAGAAGAGATTGGACAACAATTAGTCCGGACTAACATAGAGTCTCCTGCCTGAGCAGGGGATTGGATTAGAAGACCCCCAAGGTCCCTTCCAACTCTTATTCTGTTATCGACTTGCTGTTTTCTTGGCAACAATACTGGACTGGTCTGCATCTGCTTTCTTACTTCCAAGTCCACAAGCACAATATTTCCTATTGGTGCCCCATCCGTGTATTAAGCAGATTCAACTGTGCTTAATTCAGACTTTGTGTTAAAAAAAAAAAAAAGCTATTGGGGATTTTTTGGGATATTTAGTTGTATAGGTGGTCCTCACTTATCATTTCTTCCCTGAGCCTCCAAAGTTACAATGGTACTGAAAAAGTATACATTCATCTTGTACACAAATTTGTGGTCATTGTAGCATGTTCAGTGACCG
Organism: Arizona elegans; assembly: GCA_022577455.1. Classification (NCBI taxonomy): domain Eukaryota; kingdom Metazoa; phylum Chordata; class Lepidosauria; order Squamata; family Colubridae; genus Arizona; species Arizona elegans. The sequence continues at coordinate 9,166,495 of JAKOOJ010000012.1, forward strand.
TACTTCAGAAGTACCTGTGGGTATGAAGAGGCAGGAAAAGGAGTTGCACCAATTGAGATATTACCAACCGCTACATATTGATGATGGTTGCAGCATCCCACATTCATGAAGCCCATTAGTGGCCTTCCCAGCTATCCTCTGACAAGCAAAATCAATGGGTATACTGGTAGGAAGTTGCAAGTTATATGTAATTGCCTTTAACAATCCACAGTGATTTCTTTAATGGGCAAAAGTGGTGCTTCAAATGTTGCAGAGGCTTTTGGCATCATTTCATCAGTTAAAGCCCCCAGATCTCTAAAATTAACTCAGAAATGTTAGACTGTAACCATTTTCAGACATTTTTCAGGTTGAAAACACGTGGATTTTCTACATATATACATTTGTTCATCTGTGTATTTGTACTTCTCTCTGTATTCATATATCTGCAATTGGATATACTGTATTTTTCGGAGTATAAGATGCACCTTTTTTTCTCTCTCTCTCTTTCTCTCTCTTTGTCTCTCTCCCTCCCCCCCTCCTTCTCTCTCCCTCTCTCTTTCTCTGTCTGTCTGTCTCTTTCTTTGTCTCTCCCTCTCTCTTTCTCTTTATCTGTCTGTCTCTCTCCCTCTCTTTCCATCTCTCTGTCTCTCTTTGTCTCTCTCCCTCTCCTTCTCTCGCCCTCTCTCTCTCCCTCTCTTCATCTCTCTGTCTGTGTGTCTCTCTTTGTCTCTCTCCCTCTCTCTTTCTCTCCTTCTCTCCCTTTCATTCTCTTTCTCTTTCTTTCTTTCTTTCTTTCTCTCTCTCTCTCCCTCTTTCTTTCTCTTTCCCTCTGTCTTTCTGTCTCTCTCTCCCTCTCTGCTTCTCTCTCTCTCTTTCTGTCTGTCTCTATCTTGTGGAGGCAGGGATGGTGAAAAACGGGCTGTTTTTGCCTGGTTTTATTGCCTTTTCACACACACCCCCCCCACCTCCACAAGTATTCTGCAGGCTAAAACCAGGCAAAAACAGCTCATTTTTTGGCCAAAAATGGGCCGTTTTTGCCTATTTTTTTGCCTCCTTTCACTCCCCCCCCCCCACAAGCATTCTGCAGGCTAAAACCCGGCAAAAATGGCTTGGTTTTTGGCCAAAAACAGGACGTTATTGGCTGTTTTTTGCCTCTTCTAACCCACCTCCACAAGCATTCTGCAGGCTAAAACCAGGCAAAAATGGCTCATTTTTTGGCCAAAAACGGTCCATTTTTGCCTGGTTTTTTGCCGCTTCTAAACCCCCCCCCCACACCTCCGCAAACATTCTGCAGGCTAAAATTGTTGAGCTTACCTTTTGGTTCCAGCCAACAGTTCTCCCGAAGGCAAGTCCTGCACTCTGTTGAAGGGTGGGTGGGGTGATGTGGGCGGGGCAACCGTGTGGTGCTCCGTGGGCCGGATTAATAGTTTAATAGTTAGATAAATCACAGTGGTTTATATACAGCTAAATATTTACATACATATATATTGTTAAATATCTTACTATACAGCTACTGACAAAAGGAGAGCATGAGACACAGGATGAGAAAGAATATGGAAGGGAGAGGCCCTCTAATGGGTTTCCTTATATAGGCTGCTTCTGCCCAGCTTCTTAAAATGACAGTAACCCTGCTGCCTCATTCCCATTGCATCAGCTTACAGTTGCCTCTGCTTTCAACCTTGCATCAGTTTACAGCTACTAAATCTACATACCCTGACAATATTCATCAGGGATATGATTTAGTTCATACCTGAGTGGCCTAGTACTTTTCCCTACCTTCTTCAATTTAAGTCTAAATTTTGCAACGAGAAGCTCATGATCTGAGCCACAGTCAGCTCCTGGTCTTGTTTTTACTAACTGTATAGAGCTTCTCCATCTTTGGCTGCAGAGCACATAGTCAATCTGATTTTTGTGTTGACCGTCTGGTGAACAATACCGCTTGACATACAGTGGGGCAAAAAAGTATTTAGTCAGCCACCAATTGTGCAAGTTCTCCCACTTAAAAAGATGAGAGAGGCCTGTAATTGACATCATAGGTAGACCTCAACTATGAGAGACAAAATGAGAAAACAAATTCAGACAATCACATTGTCTGATTTGAAAAGAATTTATTTGCAAATTATGGTGGAAAATAAGTATTTAGTCACCTACAAACAAGCAAGATTTCTGGCTCTCACAGACCTGTAACTTCTTCTTTAAGAGGCTCCTCTGTCCTCCACTCATTACCTGTATTAATGGCACCTGTTTGAACTTGTTATCAGTATAAAAGACACCTGTCCACAACCTCAAACAGTCACACTCCAAATTCCACTATGGTGAAGACCAAAGAGCTGTCGAAGGACACCAGAAACAAAATTGTAGACCTGCACCAGGCTGGGAAGACTGAATCTGCAATAGGCAAGCAGCTGGTGTGAAGAAATCAACTGTGGGAGCAATAATTAGAAAATGGAAGACATAGAAGACCACTGATAATCGCCCTCGATCTGGGGCTCCATGCAAGATCTCACTCCATGGAGTCAAAAGGATGACAAGAACAGTGAGCAAAAATCTCAGAACTACACAGGAGGACCTAGTGAATGACCTGCAGAGAGCTGTGACCAACGTAACAAAGGCTACCATCAGTAACACCCTACGCCGCCAGGGACTCAGATCCTGCAGTGCCAGACGTGTCCCCCTGCTTAAGCCAGTACATGTCTGGGCCCGTCTGAAGTTTGCTAGAGAGCATTTGGATGATCCAGAAGCGGATTGGGAGAATGTCATATGGTCAGATGAAACCAAAGTAGAACTGTTTGGTAGAAACACAACTCGTCGTGTTTGGAGGAGAGAGAATGCTGAGTTGCATCCAAAGAACACCATACCTATTGTGAAGCATGGGGGGTGGCAACATCATACTTTGGGGCTGTTTCTCTGCAAAGAGACCAGGACGACTGATCCGTGCACAGGAAAGAATGAATGGGGCCATGTATCGTGAGATTTTGAGTGCAAACCTCCTTCCATCAGCAAGGGCATTGAAGATGAAACGTGGCTGGGTCTTTCAGCATGACAATGATCCCAAACACACCACCCGGGCAATGAAGGAGTGGCTTCGTAAGAAGCATTTCAAGGTCCTGGAGTGGCCTAGCCAGTCTCCAGATCTCAACCCCATAGAAAACCTTTGGAGGGAGTTGAAAGTCCATGTTGCCCAGTGACCGCCCCAAAACATCACTGCTCTAGAGGAGATCTGCATGGAGGAATGGGCCAACATACGAGCAACAGTGTGTGCCAAACTTGTGAAGACTTACAGACGTTTGACCTCTGTCATTGCCAACAAAGGATATATAACAAAGTATTGAGAGGAACTTTTGATATTGACCAAATACTTATTTTCCACCATAATTTGCAAATGAATTCTTTCCAAATCAGACAATGTGATTGCCTGGATTTGTTTTCTCATTTTGTCTCTCATAGTTGAGGTCTACCTATGATGTCAATTACAGGCCTCTCTCATCTTTCTAAGTGGGAGAACTTGCACAATTGGTGGCTGACTAAATACTTTTTTGCTCTACTGTATCATGTCACCATTTATTCAAGAAAAAAAAAAGCCGAAATAGAGAAGCCTTGTGTGAAAAAGTAACATCTTATGATTGAACAGCTTGTAGAGCCACCTTTAGCACCAATAACTGGGAGTAATTGTTTTCTGTATGACTTTATCAGTCTGTAACATTGCTCTGGAGGAATTTTGGCACACTCTTCTTTACAACATTGCTTCAGTTCATTGAGGTTTGTAGGCATTTCTTGATGCCCAGCTCTTTTGACGTCCTGTCACAGCAATTCAATCAGGTTGAGGTCTGCACTTAGACTGCAGTTGCAACACCTTGATTCTTTTAGTTTTCAGCCATTCTGTTGTTTATATGCTGGTAAGCTTGCAATCATTGTCTTATTACATAATCCGATGTTGGCCAAGGATGTTGTGTTTGGTTTTCATCAAACTTTGGTTTCGTCTCTCCAAAGGACAGTGTTCCAGAAGTCTTGTTATTTGTTCAGATGTAACTTTGCAAACCTCAGATGAGCTGCTATGTCATTTTAGAAAGAAGAGACTTTTTTCCTGGCAACCTTTCCAAATGAACCATACTTGTTCAGTCTTTTTCTAATTGTACTGTCATGAACTTTAACGTTTAACAAGCTAAATGAGGCCTGAGATGTAATGCTTGGATTTATTGTAATTTCTCTGAGCATTGCACGTTCTGAACTTGGGGTGAATTTGCTGGACTCCTGGGAAGATTCACAATTATCAGCGGGAACCTTAGAGAAACAATTGTTGCTGCTCATCTACCGTGCATTCAGGAAGTATTCAGACCCCCTTCATTTTGTCAATTTTGATATGCAGCAGCCTGATTCTACAGTTGTTGAAATACATTTTTTTTCTCATTTATCTACATTCAGCACTTCTGTTTTCATTTTGTCATGATGGGGTACTGAGAGTACATTAATGAGAAAAAAACGAATTTCAACAACTGTAGAATCAGGCTGCAGCATTAACAAAATTAACAAAAGTGAAGGGCCCCTGAATACTTTCTGAATGCACAGTAGATAAGCAGCAACAATTGCTTCTCTAAGGTCCCTGCTGACATCTTTACTCTTTGGCATTTAACACAACCTCAATGCCAGAGACCAGCAAACTCCTAGAACTTTGGTTTTTATAGAGCACTTGATTAGCAGCACTGGGCTGCTACTAAGCCTCTTCATACCTATAGAAGAAAGAGGGTACACTTTGTTTTTCTCTTATCTATATTTGATGATAACCCTTTGCTGGGCTAAGAATTTGTGACTGACACAAGTCAACAGGTGACTGTCATGATTGAATGGATAATGGAAATTGGATTCCGGTAGTCAAATGAGTCACAATGTAAGAGATTATTCTAACATTGTGGCATGTATGTCTTTTCATTATAACATATGCTTCTTTTATTCACATCTTCTGCAACCCTTTTACAAACAATAAAAGCTATATTTTCAATTGAATCTTACAGACAAAGATGATGCCAAGCTCCATAGATATGCCTATTGTGAGAAAAGGAGACTTCAAATGACAAGCAATTATGCAGGGGAGAATCCCCTCTGGATAACAGCCATACTAATTATCTGAATGTGGTAAAAGCTCAGGTCAGAACTGCTCCTTTTTGGTTCATGGAAGGATCGACATAGGAGAGATGCCCTACAAGTGTTCTCAATGTGGTAAATGCTTTCACAAAAATGGCAACTTAGTGATGCATCAGCGGACTCACACCAGGGAGAAGCTGTATGACTGTCCTGATTGTGGGAAACGTTTCACTGGAAATTCCCACCTCATGAAACACCTGAGGAGTCACACAGGAGAGAAACCCTTCGAATGTCCTGTTTGTGGGAAAAGTTTCAGTCAGAATTTGTACCTGGTGAATCATCAGAGGACACACACAGGAGAGAAACCCTTTGAATGTCCTCTTTGTGGGAAAAGTTTCAGGCAGAATTCTGACCTAGTAATACATCAGAGAACTCACACAGGGGAGAAACCCTTTGAATGTCCTGATTGTGGGAAAAGTTTCAGTCAGAATTCCCACCTGATGAAACACCAGAGGACTCACACAGGAGAGAAACCCTTTGAATGTCCTGATTGTGGGAAATGTTTCATTGGAAATTCTCACCTTGTGAGACACCAGAGGACTCACACAGGAGAGAAACCCTTTGAATGTGCTCATTGTGGAAAAAGTTTCAGTCAGAATTCCCACCTCGTAAAACACCAGAGGACTCACACAGGAGAGAAACCCTTTGAATGTCCTGATTGTGGGAAAAGTTTCAGTCAGAATGACAGTCTGGTGAAACATCAGAGGACTCACACAGGAGAGAAACCCTTTGAATGTCCTCTTTGTGGGAAAAGTTTCAGTCAGAATGACAGCCTGGTGAATCATCAGAGAACTCACACAGGAGAGAAACCCTTTGAATGTTCTGATTGTGGGAAAAGTTTCAGTCAGAATTCCAACCTGGTACGACATCAGAAAACTCACACAGGATAGAAACCCTTGGAATGTCCTAATTGTAGGAATATTTTAATCAGAATTCCCACCTGATGAAACACCAGAGGACTCACACAGGAGAGAAACCCTTTGAATGTCCTGATTGTGGAAAAAGTTTCAGTCAGAATGACAGTCTGATGAAACATCAGAGGACTCACACAGGAGAGAAACCATATGTGTGCCAGAATGTGGGAAAAGTTTCATTAAAAATTTCCATCTCATGAGACACCGGACGACTCACACAGGAGAGAAATCCTTCAAATGTCCTGTCTGCGGACGATCTTCAGGTATAAATTGTCCCTTATTTCCTACAAGGAAATCCACATGAGGGAAACATTGATGAGTTTAGAGAAGGCTTGGATTTCATTTCTCATGTCTCATTAGGAATGTAGGTGAGAAATTGACTATTTTAATTCTGGCCTCATTCTTTTTACTGAAACATGTCTCAGAATTAGACTTGTAGGTGAATAGAAAAGGGAATAGGAAAAGGGCTAACCACCTGTTTCTAGTTAGCAGCAGCAGTTTTTGGATATTTCATTTTTGCAGAAGTAATGGAATTCCTCAAAAAGGCTTTTGAGTGGTGTTTTTCGTATATTGCTTATGGAATTTCCACAGATGGACTTTCCATCTTCTATCTTGGTGTCCTCCAGATTTTGAGCCCCAGAATTCCACAGCCACCATATAAGTAGTCCTCTAGATACACTGTAATGGGGCCTGCCAATTATGGTTGCATGTTGTAATGGTTGTTAAACCAGATTGCCTTGCTTAACTACCCCCGCCACCTTCTCTCCCTGATGAAGCTGTTAAAAAAATATTCAAGTCATTAAGCAGAACAGTGACTACCTCAGGGTTGTAGGAATCTATTGGAGGCCTAGCCTCCACTACCCTAACTTTTGGGTTCCCACAGACCTTTCCCTCGCTACAGTGTCCCCACAGGCATTTCTTACTCCCACTGGATCCCTGCGATCTTTAGGGCTTACTCTCACCTCACCAGGCATCACAACCTCCTCCTTCTCCATACTTTTTGAAGACCACTGAACCTCAAGTTGGTGAAGGAGGGTAAGACATTTGTGTGCTGCATGACTGTCATGAAAGCAGCCGTTATTTTGACTGTGCCTGGGATTCATGCCTAGGCCATGGGGTCGAGTTGTGGAAGCAGCCACCATTTTGCCATGTCTGCCTCTATGTCAAAATGGTGGCTGCTTCTGGGTCACTGTCACGTGGGACTGGGACAAAGTGTTCTGTTTTGCTCTCTTAACACTTTGTAAACTGTGTTAAGGAATTGTGGGTGCACTGGAAATGATGGCTGCCTCTGGGAGATCTCCAAAAGGGCAGGGAATGTATCCTTGTGCCACATGAGAAATAGTCAAGTACCACTTCTGCAACTGCCAAAAAAGCCAATGCAGGCTGCATCAACAGAGGCATAGAATCAAGATAAGAAGAAGTTATGGAGTTGCTTTACACTGTCCTGGTGACAGCACACCTAGAATAGTGCATCCAATTCTGGTCACCACGACAGAACCAGCCTCATGATTCTATGATTCTATGAATTTAGAGGCAGTTTAGAAAATAGATACATAGTAGCCCTATAAAAGTGCTGTGTGGTAAAGGAACATTTTTTAAAAAAAGGTTATTTTCTTCAGAAAATTAATATACAGTACAAACTCCAAAAAAAAAAAAAGATTTTTTTCAAAAGCAAAACAAGGATAAACAAAACTTTGAAAAAGAAAAAGTAGGCATTAAAAAAGACAAAAACAGATTTACTTATATTACCCCCCACACTTGAATATTCATAAATATATTGGAGCAATATTAGTTTCCTCCCCTTGTGAAGCAGCCCAAAATTTATAAAATTCTTCTTCTATTTACAACCAATTTGACATTCATCTATACACGTTATGTAAAGGCAATGTAATTAACAGATGAACCGACAACAAAGTTAAACATCAAAGCACTTTGTTAACAATCTACTAGTCCGTTTAATTTGTATAAAGTTTAGAATGGCTTTTTATTTACCATAAATCACCAGAATCATTGTCTCTGATTTGTCCAGGATGATATATCTTTGTTTGATTCTTATTAATAAAACTTTTTCTTAAAATTTAAGTTAAGAACAATAAGACAGCAGTTGTGTCTTATTTCCCCAAATCATAAAATCTCTTGGTCGATCCATTTAATATGTTTACAGCAAACAAGATAGTCAGGAACAGAGGGACATTGTGAGGTAAATCCAAATAGCATAAAGAGCACACAGAAGAAAAAAAGCGGGAAAAATGGGAAACTCCCCCTTTGCATGTACAGCAACCAATTATAGCCTAGATTGCCTCATGTAGGAGGTTTTAATGGTTTTGTCATGAGGTCAGCTAAATTATTTTCTGGTGGACAATAAATTATGTCTATTACATTTTCTTTCACTGCTTCTCTGACATTACATTATGTCAACACATTTCTTTCTGGTTTGTACTCCCACCTGTTGCCATTTGTATACATTTTGTGTTATCTTCAAATACTGGTATAGCTCCTTTCGCTTCAATATCCAAATCCTTTACTAACTATATATACCGTGTCATCTCTGAAGACAATTTTGATAATGCTATGAATTGTGCTGCAGCTGTGGAAATGGCAACTGAAGTATTTTTTAGATTTCCAACTAGCTAGTGTGTTTGCTAACATTATAACAAATCCTGACATTGACTTTGTCTCTTGTACATCATCAGCCCAAATACTGTCTACAAAGCATTTCAATTCCAATTCACTTGATGGTTGTAAATGCAATCCTAAATCCATGGTTCCATTTCAATAACAAGTATTCTTTTAATTCCTAACCAATTTTGTTGTGTATGTTGTTATGTGTAGCAGGTTAAAATGTTGACTGAATTGGTAATATCTGGCCACAATATGTGATAAATACTACATAAACAGACCTCCTATGACTGCCTGATACAGTTCCGGATTACAAATTGTACTATTTTTGATGGTTTGAAATCTGGTATCATGGGAGTTTGCACACTTTCACAACTTTCCATATATTTTTAATAATTGTTCTATTTTTTTCTTTTGACTTAGAACATACCCAGCACATAGTTAATCTTCACAAGCTAAGTACTATAGTGTCACATTTCACTATTTCACATGGATCATCTAACATCTAATAGTTGCAAAGGTAGGTTTCTAGAAGTTGAAAACGACTTGATAGCATTTAATCAGTGAAAACATCTTGCAAAATGCCTTAGCAGAGACAAAGCAAGCTGTTCTTTTGCCTCCTATCTGGAGATGGTGGTCACATATCACTTGCTAGAAAGGATTGGAAGAGAGGAACTTCTTCCGGATCACTCATGGGAGGAAAGTGCCTTGCCAAGTGGTTTTTCTGCTCTTCCCAGGGTCGAAACACACCTGGAAGGTGAGTGGAGGGCAGATCGTAGGAGAAGCTGGGAGCAAGTAGGGCTGTGTTTGGTTTCCTCCATGATGTGGAAGCTGAGAAGCAACTAGGCTGAAGCATATTAGCTGCTGCTACATGTTCTTTCACTCTCCAAATTTTGAGTCCACTGTGCTCCACGCTTTAACACTGGTGGCTGCAATTTTCTGCTGGTGAGAAGATTTAAAAAGTCTCCTTCAAGTTAAGATTAATTCCTTGGGAACAGCTTGCCTCCAGAAGTTCTGGGTGTTAGATCACTTAAGGTCTTAAAGAAGAGATTGGACATCAGTTAGTCCAGACTAACATAGGGTCTCCTGCCTGAGCAGGGAATTGGACTAAAAGACCCCCAAGGTCCCTCCCAACTCTGTTATTCTGTTATGGACTTGCTGTTTTCTTGGCAACAATATTGGACTGATTTTCATCTGCTTTCTTACTTCCAAGTCCACAAGCACAATATTTCCTATTGGTGCCCCATCTGTGTATTAAGCAGGTTCAACTGTGCTTAATCCCGTACTTTTTTTTGAGGGGGGGAGGAAGTAGCTATTGGGGACCTTTTGGGATATTTAGTTGTATAGGTGGTCCTCACTTACCACTTATTCCCTGAGACTCCAAAGTTACAATGGCACTGTAAAAGCATACATTCATCTTGTACACAAATTTGTGGTCATGGTAGCACATTCAGCAACCCACACTTCAGAAGTTTCTGTGGGTATGAAGAGGCAGGAAAAGGAGTTGCATCAATTCTGGTGCTACCAACCGCTGCAGGTAGGTAAACACAATCTCAGATGAACAATAACGCTTTACATATGTCACCATTTATTCTACACAAAAAAAAAAAAGCCGAAATAGAGAAGCCTTGTGTGAAAAAGTAACATCTTATGATTGAACAGCTTGTAGAGCCACCTTTAGCGCCAATAACTGGGAGTAATTGTTTTCTGTATGACTTTATCAGTCTGTAACATTGCTGTGGAGGAATTTTGGCCCACTCTTCTTTACAACATTGCTTCAGTTCATTGAGGTTTGTAGGCATTTGTTGATGCCTAGGTCTCTTGAGGTCCTTTCACAGCATTTCAATCAGGTTGAGGTCTGCACTTAGACTGCAGTTGCAACACCTTGATTCTTTTAGTTTTCAGCCATTCTGTTGTAGATTTGATGGTGAGCTTGCAATCATTCTCCTGTTACATAATCCAATGTTAACCAAACATGGAATGGGAATAGGAATAGGAGTAGGGAATGGAATGGAATTTTTTTCTCCACTTTGGTTTCGTCTCTCCAAAGGACAGTGTTCCAGAAGTCTTGTTATTTGTTCAGATGTAACTTTGCAAACCTCAGATGAGCTGCTATGTCATTTTAGAAAGAAGAGACTTTTTTCCTGGCAACCTTTCCAAATGAACCATACTTGTTCAGTCTTTTTCTAATTGTACTGTCATGAACTTTAACGTTTAACAAGCTAAATGAGACCTGTAGAACCTGAGATGTAATGCTTGGATTTATTGTAATTTCTCTGAGCGTTGCACGTTCTGAACTTGGGGTGAATTTGCTGGACCTTCCACTCCTGGAAAGATTGGCAATTGTCTTCAGTGTTTTCCACTTATGAACGTGGAGTGTAGAATTATGGAGTTTAACTGTTTTGAAATAGTCTTATAACCCTTCCCAGATAAAAATAACAGAGTTGAAGGGGACCTTGGAAGTTTTCTAGTCCAACCTAATGCTCAGGTAGGAAACCTATATCATTTCAGACAAATGGTTGTCCCATCTCTTCTTTAAAACTTCCAGTGTTGGAGCATTCACATACAGTGCATTCAGAAAATATTCGGGGGGGCTTCATTTTGTCTATTTTGTTATGCAGCAGCCTGATTCTACAGTTGTTGGAACTCATTTTTTTTTCTCATTAATCTACACTCAGTACTTCTGTTTTCATTTTGACATGATGGAGGTACTGAGTGTAGATTAATGAGAAAAAAATGAATTTTAACAACTGTAGAATCAGGCTGCTGCATAACAAAATTGACAAAAGTGAAGGGGGTCTGAATAGCAGGGGTGGGTTCTAAATTTTTTTACTACTGGTTCTGTGGGCGTGGCTTATTTTGTGGGTGTGGCTGGGAGGTCATGTGACTAGGTGGGCGTGGCTAGCTGGTCAGAGTCATTTCTGAAAGATCCTCGCACTTACGATCAGTCCTCGCACTTACGACCCGACTCATTTGTTTGCTTTTAACACTGATCAGCTGTAGGACGGCCGTTTGAAGCCCCGCGGCAAGAGTTTAAACAGTTTTTTTCCCTCTAGTCATCAGCTGGGACTCAGGAGGCAGCAATAGATTGGGGGTGGGACCAAATAAAAGGTAAGAATAACGTGGGTTGGGGGGGATGGGAGGGCAGGGGGGAGAACCGGTTTGGTGACATCATATCGTCACCGCTACTGGCTCGGCCAAACCGGGAGGAACCCACCACTGCTGAATAGTTTCTGAATGCATTGTAGGTAACAATAACAGAGTTGAAGGGGACCTTGGAAGTCTTCTAGTCCAACTCCTTGCTCAGGTAGGAAACCTATACCATTTCAGAGATATGGTTGTCCCATCTTTTCTTTAAAACTTCAAGTGTTGGAGCATTCACACACATTGCATTCAGAAAGTATTCTGCCTTCTATTTTCATTTTGTTATGTTGGGGTACTGAGTGTATATTAATGAGAAAAAAATTAATTTCAACAACTGTAGATGAGTGGCAACAATTGCTTCTCTAAGGTCCCCGTCAGTATCTTTACCCTTTGGCATTTAACACAACCTCAATGCCGGAGACTAGCAAACACCTAGTACAGTGATGGCTAACCTTTTTGCCATCGTGTGCCAGGAGGGGGGGGGCGGGGGAGGGTCGCGCGGGCACGTGCCCACGCGCATGTGTGTGCAACCCCCTCTCCCCCTCCCCGCTCCTGGCACATGATGGCCTGGTAGGCCCGTTTTTCTTTCTTACCTGGTTCCAAATCCTCCCTGTGTATCTGGGAACGGCGAAAACAGCCTTTCCAAATCCCTTGGAGGCCCTACGGAGGCTAAAAAGGGCCCATTTCCCAACTCTCGGTGGGACAGAAAGTTATGTTTTTTGCTGTCCCCAGCCTCCAGAACCTCTCTAGGCGTCTGTAGGAGCCTCTCTAGGAGTCTGTAGGAGGCTGGGGACAGGAAAAAAGTCACTTCCTGTCCCACTGGGAGTGGGGAAATGGGCCCTTTCAGCCTCCGTAGGGCCTCCAAGGGAGTGGGAAAGGCTGTTTTCGCCATTCCCAGATACACAGAGAGGATCTGGAGCCAGGTAAGAAAGAAAAACGGGCCTTCCCCACCCCCACCCCCAGGCCCTCCAGAGGCAGGAAACAGCCTGTTTCCCTACTTCTGGTGGGCCCAGAAGGCCCAAAAATCAGCTGGCCGGCGCACGCATGCGCCCCAGAGCTGAGCTGGCGTGCCCACTAATATGGCTCCGCATGCCGCCTGTGGCACGCAGAGCCACAGGTGGCCAGCCAGCTGTGGCTCCGCGTGATGGCACCATAGGTTCGCCATCACGGACTTAGAACTTAGCCTCTTCATACCTATGGAAGAAAGAGGGTGTAGTTTGTTTTTCTCTTAACTGTATTTGATGATAACCCTTTGCAGAGCTAAGAATTTGTGACTGATACAAGTCAACAGGTGAGTTTCATGACTGAATGGATAATGGAACTTGGATCCCGGTAGTCAAATGAGTCATAATTAATGTAAGAGATTATTCTAACATTGTGACATGTATGCCTTTTCATTGCAATGTATACTTCTTTTATTCACATCTTCTGCAACCCTTTTACAAACAATAACTACATTTTCAATTGAATCTTACAGACTAAAATGATGCCCGGCTCCATAGATGTGCCTATTGTGAGAAAAGGAGACTTCAAATGACAAGCAATTATACAGGAGAGAATCCACTCTGGATAACAGCAATACTAATTATCTGAATGTGGTAAAAGCTCAGGTCAGAACTGCCCCTTTTTGATTCATGGAAGGATCGACATAGGAGAGATGCCCTACAAGTGTTCCCAATGTGGTAAATGCTTTAGCAAAAATGGCAACTTAGTGATGCATCAGAGGACTCACACCAGGGAGAAACTGTATGACTGTCCTGATTGTGGAAAATGTTTCATTGGAAATTCACACCTGAGGAGTCACACAGGGAAGAAACCCCTTGAATGTCCTGATTGTGGGAAAAGTCTCAGTCAGTACTGCAGCCTGCTGATACATCAGAGAACTCACACAGAAGAGAAACCCTTTGAATGTCCTGTTTGTGGGAAAAGGTTCATTACAAATGCTCATCTAGTGATACATCAGAGGACTCACACAGGAGAGAAACCCTTCGAATGTCCTGATTGTGGAAAAAGTTTCAGTCATAATTCCAACCTGGTAAGACATCAGCGAACTCACACAGGAGAGAAACCCTTTGAATGTTCTGATTGTGGAAAAAGTTTCAGTCATAATTCCAACCTGGTAAGACATCAGCGAACTCACACAGGAGAGAAACCCTTTGAATGTTCTGATTGTGGGAAATGTTTTAGTCAGAATTCTGACCTAGTGAGCCATCAGAGGACTCACACAGGAGAGAAACCCTTTGAATGTCCTGATTGTGGGAAAAGTTTCAGTCAGAATTCCCACCTGGTGATACACCAGAGGACTCACACAGGAGAGAAACCCTTTGAATGTCCTGATTGTGGGAAAAGATTCAGTCAGAATTCCAACCTGGTGATACACCAAGCAACACATAGAGGAGAGAAACTGTATGAATGTCCAGAGTGTGGGAAAAGTTTCAGTTACCGTTCTAACCTGATGAAACACCTGAGGACTCACACAGGGGAGAAACCGTATGAGTGTCTAGAGTGTCAGAAAACATTCAGTTCCCATTCTAATCTGGGAAAACACCGGAGGACTCACACAGGAGAGAAACCATATGTGTGTCCAGAGTGTGGGAAAAGTTTCAGTTACCCTTCTGTTCTTGTGAAACACCAGAGAACCCACACCGGGGAGAAGCCCTACAAGTGCTCCCAATGTGGTAGATGTTTTAGTGAAAATGGCAACTTGCTGATACACCAGAGGACCCACACGGGAGAGAAGCCGTATGAGTGTCCAGACTGTGGTAAAAGTTTCAGTTACCATTCTGACCTGGTGAAACACCAGAGGACTCACACAGGAGAGAAGCCGTATGAGTGTCCAGATTGTGGGAAAGATTTTAGTACTAGTTCTAACCTTATAAATCATGTAGTTTTACACACAGAGGAGAAACCTTTCATATGTCCAGTCTGTGGACGATACTTCAGGCGTAAATCATCTCTTATTGCACACAAGGAAATCCACATGAGACAAAAGTTGATGAGTTTAGAGAAGGCCTGAAATTAGTTTACGATCTCACATTGAAAGTGTAGGTTATAAATGGATAGAGAAAAGAGATAGAAATTAGAGAAAGTAAAATTATGTATGAATGTTAATATTGAAAATAAAGAGATATATACAGTAGGGCAAAAAGTATTTAGTCAGCCACCAATTGTGCAAGTTCTCCCACTTAAAAAGATGAGAGAGGCCTGTAATTAACATCATAGGTAGACCTCAACTATGAGAGACAAAATGAGAAAACAAATCCAGACAATCACATTGTCTGATTTGGAAAGAATTTATTTGCAAATTATGGTGGAAAATAAGTATTTGGTCAATATCAAAAGTTCCTCTCAATACTTTGTTATATATCCTTTGTTGGCAATGACAGAGGTCAAACGTTTTCTGTAAGTCTTCACAAGTTTGGCACACACTGTTGCTGGTATGTTGGCCCATTCCTCCATGCAGATCTCCTCTAGAGCAGTGATGTTTTGGGGCGGTTGCTGGGCAACACGGACTTTCAACTCCCTCCAAAGATTCAGTCTTCCCAGCCTGGTGCAGGTCTACAATTTTGTTTCTGGTGTCCTTCAACAGCTCTTTGGTCTTCACCATAGTGGAGTTTGGAGTGTGACTGTTTGAGGTTGTGGACAGGTGTCTTTTATACTGATAACAATTTTAAACAGGTGCCATTAATACAGGTAATGAGTGGAGGACAGAGGAGCCTCTTAAACAAGAAGTTACAGGCCTGTGAGAGCCAGAAATCTTGCTTGTTTGTAGGTGACCAAATACTTATTTTCCACCATAATTTGCAAATAAATTCTTTTCAAATCAGACAATGTGATTGTCTGGATTTGTTTTCTCATTTTGTCTCTCATAGTTGAGGTCTACCTATGATGTCAATTACAGGCCTCTCTCATCTTTTTTTTTTTATTGAAAAAGTTTTTCAAATACAGATTTTTCCCCTTTCCCCTTTTCCCCAACCCCCACTCCCCCTCCCCTCCCCCTGTGGCTTCTCCAGAATAAAACCCAAATTAATAACAGATTATATAATACTTTACCATCCTTTTTGCTCCACCCCCCATATGCTGACCCTTTCTTTCTAACAAAATTATTATATCCCCCTTATACTATACATTTCAAAGCGACATTTAACTGTAACATTATATAATAAATCCTAATTTAACAATTTCATCTATTCAACTCATAATCTATCCATTTCCTCCTCCCCCATGCATATATCTCTTAATTCAAATCTTTTATGTATATTAATATAGCATAACATCCTTTTTCCAAAACTAAACAATCAGTTCTCCACCCTTCTGATAATATTATTATATCCCCCTTATACTATACATTTCAAAGCAACATTCAGCTGTAAAATTATATAATAAATCCTAATTTAGCAATTTCAACTCATCCTCCCCCATACATATATCTCTTAATTCAAATCTTTTACATATATTAATATAACATAATATCCCTTTTCCTAAACTAAACAATCAATAAACTAACCTATCTCCACCCATTTTCCTACAGGTCTACCATACATAATATTTTCAATATCTTTATTCTTCTGCCCACACCACTAAAAAAATATTTACATATATATATAAAATCCTCAAATGACTTTAAATTTGTAATCCATATGATATCTTCTGTAATGGCTCTCAACTGGATTGTTAATTCCATTACCCATGTTAGGGTAACATCACATCCTAATTCCAACAGTATATTCGGTATCTTCAATTACCATCTGCCCCCATCAATAGTAAATGTTTTCATATATAAAAAACCACCCGAGTTTATATTTATATTCCATATAGTGTCGTCTATAATGTCTTCCATCTAGATTATTAATTCCAACCACCGTGTTGGGGTAACAGCCAGATCTTCTGCATGCCCCAATCCCATAGTTCTCTTGCCTTATAGCTCAACATAAACGTAATCCATTTGTCAAAGAGTCCAAAATAGAAAGTTCCAATCCACTCAGTTTAAGGCCATCTCACATCCCAAGAGTACAGCACTTAAGAGATCTGTCACTCTCCTCAGGATAACATAAACCAATACTTTGCCTCAACTATATTTATATTCAATCGTCTCTTAAGTAACTGGCATTACACTGTTGTTTAGTCTAAAAAAATTTGTTTTTGTAGGATCTGCTTCTTCTTTTCTTAACTTTTTGTGGCTTAGATCTCCATCCCGGTTTCCTTTCTATGAGTTGTATATCAACTGTTTGATTTCCTTGCTGATCTGTAGCTTGAATAGTCATCACATTAGAATCCAAAGCCGCCTCTCTTGTATTTATAGGTAATCCAACTATAACCTCTAAAGAAGAATCCAGAAGCGGCTCTTCCAAAGGAACCTCTGTGACTTGTTGTTTTTCCATTGTCTCCATCTCCATCTGCTTAGCCTGAGTTTCAGTCTCTTGTTCATTTTGCATTTCTTTGTTCCCCTCCTGTGTTCCTAACGGAAATGTCATACGTGGAGATGTTAAATCCATTTTAAGAACCTTGTAGTAAAATTCTTCCGCTTTTTCAACAGTTTTTAATTGATATCTTTCTCCTTGATATCTCAATATTACACCCACTGGGACATCCCACCTAAATGGGATGTTTTGTTTCTTTAGCTCAGTCACCAAAAATCCAAATTGCTTTCTATCTTTTAACATCTTAGGCGGCAACTCTTTATATATCCAAATCTTTCTTCCGTTCAGTTCTAAAGTAGAGTTGAAAGATTTTTGCACAATATCATTTCTTATTCCTTTGTCTGTAAAGTAAATCACCACATTTCTAGGCAACTGCCTTTGTTTGCAATCCAAGAATTTACTCTGTAGGCCTTGTCAATCTTACAGAATACCTCTTCAGGATGAACCTTTAAAATCCCAGCCAGAACTTCAGCAGACATCTTTCTCAAAGTATCTCTATAATTTTCCTGTAGTCCCCTCATTCTGACTGCAAATTCCATGGACCTATATTGCATTATTGTAACTTCTTTTTCAATCCTTTGTTTTATATTATCAGCATTGTAAGTCTCGTGATCAGCTTTCTTTTTAGACTTTACTTCTGAGCTATTGTCTTGAGTATTTATCAAATCATTTTCAATTCTTTGTATTTTATTGTCCAGGTTATAAATCTTGTAATCAACTTCCTTCATTTTAGACTCTAGTTCTGAATTAGTATCTTTATCCATCTTTATAACTATTTCTGAAAAAGTTTTCAAAGCTGTTACAAACTGTTGTTTCAGATTGGCATATTTTTGTTGTACCAACTCTTTAATTTCCTGCCTGAATTTTTCAAGATTCTGGTTCACAATCTCATCATGTCTTGCCATCTCCTCCAAAACAAATTCTTTTAGGTTAAAACCAATCTTCTGAGTCTGCAAATTCAAAACTTGTTCATGTGGTTTGTAAATGGGGAAACCCCCCCCCCGCTGCTTGTTTGTCTGGCTTTGTTAGTTTTAACGCCATCCTGCCACACAGACAAACTCTTTTTAAAGAAAAGGACTTCTCTCCAGACAATATCAATATCAAATCTCCAAGAAGAAAGAAACATAAAGTAGAAATTTTTCTTTTCAATTCTAGCCAGCACTATTATTTCTGCTACTTTGTAGCTTATTAAACTATTCAGGCGGAAGGACTTTCACTTTCAGCTTTCTTCTTCTCAAGCCTCAGCTAGTCGCCATTTTAAACTTTTTTTCCTTCGCTTTTAAAATCACTTATAAAATTGTTAAAAATACTTGCGATTTAGGGTCCAGAGTCCAGATCTCATCCTCTTTGTTTAAACAATCTGTTAGTTCTCAGTAAATGGCTTGGTCCTGTCGCCTAGCTCTGCAAAAAGCAGAGTTCTCACGAAGCCCGGAGCAGCGGCGAGGAAAAGAGGGAGCCTCATCCTGCTTCATCCCCAAGAGTAAAACAAAAACTCTGGGGACTTCGCAGAGGGCTCTACCTGCCCTTGCCTGCTCTATCTCACATTTCCTTAAGGAAATGGAGTTTTTCGAGCCACCTTTCAGATGTAAAGGCGGCTCTTTACGAGCGACGGGGCTGGCGGTCTCAAAGGACCATCTGATGGCGACAGAAGCCTGGCCTCTCTCATCTTTTTGAGTGGGAGAACTTGCACAATTGGTGGCTGACTAAATACTTTTTTGCCCCACTGTAACTATAAACATAAAGGTAAAGGTTCCCCTAGCCGTTCTCGACTCTAGGGAGCGTTGCTCATCTCCGTTTCAAAGCTGAAGAGCCAGCACTGTCCAAAGATGTATCCGTGGTCATGTGGCCGGCATGACTAAATGCCAAAAGCGCATGGAACGCTGTTACCTTCCCACCAAGGGTGGTCCCTATTTTTCTACTTGCATTTTTTACTTGGTTTCGAACTGCCAAGTTGGCAGAAGCTGGGACAAGTAATGGGAGCTCACCCTGTTCCACGGCACTAGGGATTCAAACTGCTAAACTGCCGATCTTTCGATTGACAAGCTCAGTGTCTTAGCCACTGAGCCACCACGTCCCCAACTATAAACATAGTAATGGATAAAAATATAAATAAGCTAATGTAAGAAGAAACTTAGTTTAAACTTTTTGGTTATATTATTATTACTGCTATTATTACTATCAGTATTAGTTTGTGTGCTAATATTTACTACCAACTTTCTTTGGTTTTGTTTTATTTGTAAATGATAATCTAAGAATGCACTGTTATGTTTATGAATGAAAATTTATTAAAGAAAAGAAAAGAAAGTGTAGGTTAGACATTTACTATTTGAATTCTGCCTGATTCTTTTTACTCAAATGTATCTCAGGATTAGACCTGTAGATGGGGAGAAGAAAATGGAAAATGTTAGTTTGATAAAAGATAAATAATTGTTTCTAGTTATCAGCGGAAGTCCTCAAAAAGGCTTTTGGGTGGTGTTTTTTGTATATTGATAATGGAATTCCCACAGGTGGAGTTTCAGCCTTCTATCTTGGTGTCCTCCATATTTTGAGTGCCAGAATTACCCCAGCCAGCATACAAGTAGTCCTTGAGTTATAACTAATTAGTTTTGCATCTTGCAACGGCCCTTAAGCAAGACTGCTTTGCTGAAGTATCCCCAACCTTCTGTTTTCCCTCATGTGGCCTTTAAATAAATTTGTGAGTCGTTAAGCAGAAAAGGTTGGGGGCACAGCAGAGGCCCAGACTTGCCTTTCAAAGGCTTCTTCTACCCTAACCCCTTCCCTCCCCCATAGGGTCCCCACGGGCCTTTTCACTCCCACTGGGTCCCTGCAGTCCTTAGGCCTGACTCCCACCCCACTAGGCCTCACAACCTCTCCCTCCTCATCTTTTGACGATCTCTGAACCTCATAATAGGGAAAGAGGGCAGGACACGCATCCCTGGGCCTCATGTCTATGTCCTGGAAGCAGCTGTTATTTTCATTGTGCCCAGGATTGAACCCTGGGCCATGTGATGGACTTGTGGAAGTGGTTTACATTTTTTGGTGGAAAATGATGGCTGCTTCTGGGTCCCTATCACACGGGAGAGGGAGAAACTGCTCTCTTTTGTATCTTAACACTGTGCAAACTGCATTAAGGGTTTGTGGGTGCACTGAAAATGGTGGTTGCCTTCAGGAGATCTCCAAAAGAGAAAAGTTTGCGATGGCTGAGGGACATGTTGGGAATAGACCCAAGGCCCAATGAAAACAGCCATTTCACATGTACAAGCTGTTCTGCCTTGGAAATGAACCTGATGATGAAGAGCTGTAGGAATATTGAGCTGAGGAGAAAAGGGATTGAGAATCTCTATTAGCAACTCCTGCCAGGATCTCTTTTTCTCGGAAGTGCCTGCTCGTTACCCTTTGATGGCTGTTGGGGGATAGCAGCACCACATTGCTGACAAAAGGGTTGTTGTAATCCTATTTGGTGATGATACATAAAAAAATTGAATAGTGAAAAATCTTTCATTTTTAATAATGCATCCAAAAAAAGAAAGAAACTATCAGTAGCTTTTGACAAGGGAAAAATTGGGTAGTGTCAGTATTGCTATAAACGTAGGGCCAGGCAAGACAGAGTTGCCTCAAAGTGCGAGATGTGCAGTGAATAAATTTAATAATAAAATTGTAACATAAAGCCCTTTTCTCAATTATTGCTCCGTGTTGTGGTCTCCACACACATACGGTCTCACACTGTATGTGAGTTTCTAATGCACTACAATTTTTCAGCTACCTGTAATCTGTCTCTTGTGCAGTCTGCATCTCTATGACTAATCTGTCTTCCTCAGCTTCCTTTCCCTCCTCATTATAAATTTAAAATTTGAATCAATCAGTTTATTACAGTCTTAGACCAGAACAAATAAAAACACTCAGTAAATGTACAATTAAAAATTCTAGTATAAAATAAAAAATAACAACTACAATCTATAATAAAATCCAGTCTGTCAATTATACATGGTCTAACTATACTAAAGTTACAATCCATAAACTGTGTGGTCAAAATTTGAATTTGAATTGTATATAAATCCAGCCACTCTCTATCTCTCATGATGTGAGTTGCAGTTAGGCTTCTGCCTCTTAATTTATGGTTGCATTACTATCAGCCCCAGGCCTAAACTCTATGAAAATTTCTATGAACAACATTTCTTTATGCACAGTTAAACAATTAGAATGGCTAACCTATTTGTTTTGATGGGCATTCAGATTTCCTAGTGGTGTGCCATCCATGGACTGACCTAGCACAACTGTGCTTATCCAAGGACTTCTTTTAAAGTAGCTACTGAGCACCAGTTGGGATGTTCAGATTTATAGACAGTCCTTGCTTACCTTTGACCACTCAACTTTCAAAGTTACAGTGGCACTGAAAAAGAAGACTTACAACTTTTCCTCACAGTTGTGACCATCACAGTTATTTGAAGGTGGCACTGGCTTATTTATTTTTTATTTATTTTTTATTTATTTTTTATTTATTTTTTATTTATTTTATTTTATTTTATTTTATTTTATTATTATTTTATTTTATTATTATTTTATTATTTTATTTTATTATATTATATTATTATATTATATTATATTATATTATATTATATTATTTTATTTTATTTATTTTATTTTATTTTATTTTATTTTATTTTATTTTATTTTATTTTATTTTATTATTTTATTTTATTTTATTTTATTTTATTTTATATTATTTTATATTATTTTATTTATTTTATTATTTTATTTTATTTTATTTTATTATTTTATTATTTTATTTTATTTTTTTATTTTATTTTATTTTATTTTATTTTATTTTATTTTATTATTTTATTATTTTATTTTTTTTATTTTATTTTTTTTATTTTATTTTATTTATTTTATTTATTTTATTTTATTTATTTTATTTTATTTTATTTTATTTTATTTTATTTTATTTTATTTTATTTTATTATTTTATTTTATTATTTTATTTTATTATTTTATTTTATTATTTTATTTTATTTTATTTTATTTTATTTTATTTTATTTTATTATTTTATTTTATTTTATTTTATTTTATTTTATTTTATTTTATTATTTTATTATTTTATTTTATTTTATTTATTTTATTTATTTTATTTTATTTTATTTTATTTATTTTATTTATTTTATTTTATTTTATTTTATTTTATTTATTTAATTTTATTTTATTTTATTTTATTTATTTAATTTTATTTTATTTTATTTTATTTTATTTATTTTATTTTATATTTTATTTTATTATTTTATTTTATTTTATTTTATTTTATTTTATTTTTTTATTTTATTTTATTTTATTTTATTATTATTTTATTTTATTTTATTTTATTTTATTATTTTATATTATTTTATTATTTTATTTTATTTTATTTTATTTTATTTTATTATTTTATTTTATTTTATTTTATTTTATTATTTTATTTTATTTTATTTTATTTTATTATTTTATTTTATTTTATTTTATTTTATTTTATTTTATTTTATATTATTATTTTATTTTATTTTATTTTATTTTATTATTTTATTTTATTTTATTTTATTTTATTTTATTTTATTTTATTTTATTTTATTTTATTTTATTTTATTTTATTTATTTTATTTTATTTTATTTTATTTTATTTTATTTTATTTTATTTTATTTTATTTTATTTTATTTTATTTTATTTTATTATTTTATTTTATTTATATACCGCCCTTCTCCCGAAGGACTCAGGGCGGTGAACAGCCATAATAAAACAATGTACAAAATAGAATTTAAAAGCAGATTAAAATAATTAAATCATAGGCCGAATTTAAAACTCCCATTTAAAACCAATTTGCAAAATTGGCTTGCATTTATGACAGTTGCAGTGTCCCAGAATCATGGACTCATTATTTAGAACCTTCACAATTGGCTTCCAACAAACCAAATCAATTGGAAATTGACAGGAAGTTGCAAGTCACAGTCATGTTACATTGCTCTGAGCAGACCACAGTGATTTGCTTAATGACCGCAGCCAGGAAGGATGTTGTAAATTGACATGGTTAAGTGATGTCATACTTAATGATCACACCATTTAGAAATGGACATGACGGTCTCAATGGCTTTCGGTAAGCAGAGATTGCCTGAATTGGGATGTCACCAGTGTGAGACCAGGACTAGTAACAGGGAGACTTATCAAAAAGAAATCAAACTTAGAATCAAGGAGAAATTTCCTTTCAGTGAGAATCAGTGGAAACTCTTTGCCTCTAGAAGTTGTGGGTGCTCCATCAATGGGGTGTTTAAAGAGGAGATTGGACAGCCATTTGTCTGGACCGGTACTATAGGATCTCCTGCTTAGAGAGTTGTCTTCCAACTGTATGTAATTCTGTAAGAACATTTAGGGCTCAGCACGTTCCTAACCTTCACAAGCTATTTAGTGTCACATTTCACATGGATCAGTTGCAAAGGTGGGTTGCTAGGAGTCGAAAAGGACTTGATAGCGTTTAATCAGTGAAAACATCTTGCAAAACGCCTTAGCAGAGACAAAGCGAGAGTGTTCTTTTGCCTCCTGTCGGGAGATGGCAGTCACAGATCAGGGATTAGAAAGCCCTTCATAGGTATATGTGGTTGAGCTTAAAGGAGTTAAAACCATCGAGAAGAGCATTGCTAGAAAGGGAGGAGAGGAACTTCTTCCGGATCACTCATGGGAGAAAGGTGGTGTGTCGAGGGGTTTTTCTGCTTTTTTCAGGGTCGAAGCAGCATTTGGAAGGTGAGTGGAGGGCAGATCGTAGGAGAGGCTGGGAGCAAGTCGGGCTGTTTGGTTTCCTCCATGATGTGGAAGCAGAGAAGCAACTAGGCTGAAGCATATCTGCTACATGTTCCTTCTCTCCCCAAATTTTGAATCCACTGGTGCTGCATGCTGTGAAACTGGTGACGGCAATTTCCTGCTGGTGAGAAGATTTAAAAAATCTCCTTCAAGTTAAGGTGAATTCCTTGGGAACAGCTTGCCTCCAGAAGGTCTGGGTGCTAGATCGCTTAAGGTGGCGGTCGGCAACCTGCGGCCCTAGAGCCGCATGCGGCTCTTTGTCGGATGATCCCACCAGTGGGTGGCCCCGCCCCTCCCTCTCCCTCCTCGCCTGCCGTGAGAAGAGAAGGGCGACTGCGGCGGATGGAGACTCGCTTCGTATTCCAGAGCGGGAGCGAAGCGCCCCTCTACTTGCCTCTTTTTTCCGGCCGTTGCCGCTGGGGGAGACGCGTGACTTTGCTCTGCGCCGAGACACTGGCTGGGCCGCCCGGCTGCAACCGATGCTGCGCCTTGTACTGAGCTCCAGGAGGAGACGCCCCAGCCGGGGTCTTCCCCATATTCCTCTCGCCGCCTCCGTGGCTACTTACTGCTCTTGCATTTAAACTTAGCGCGCTGCACAATGGGGGAGACGGCGTCCCGTCCTCCTCCTCCTCCTCCTCGTGGAGCCCATTACGACGCCGAGCATCGGCTGGGGCGGCCCAGCCGGTGTCTCTGGGCGGAGAAAGTCGTGCGTCTCCCAACAAGGGCCGGAAAAAAAAGGCAAGTAGAGGGGCGCTTCGCTTCTGCTCTGAAATACGGAGCGAGTCTCCATCTGCCCCCAGGGCCCTTCTCTTCTCTGGGCAGGTGAGGGAGGTTGCAGCCACAGCAGGGGGACGAAAGAGCTTCGTTTATCTGGGAACCTGAAATGACTCTTGACTTAAAATGAAATCATATGGTTAAAAAGCACCCAAAGAATAAGAACAAGAGCAGAAATAAATCGCCTGTTTTTGGAAATGATTGAAGAGGGAACCAGCACGCAAGCGCACACACACACACACACACACACACACACACACACACGAGGGGGGGAGAAAGAGAGA
This sequence comes from Arizona elegans, assembly GCA_022577455.1. Classification (NCBI taxonomy): domain Eukaryota; kingdom Metazoa; phylum Chordata; class Lepidosauria; order Squamata; family Colubridae; genus Arizona; species Arizona elegans. The sequence goes on from JAKOOJ010000012.1 coordinate 9,191,586, forward strand.
GGTAGAGAGATGAGAAAGAGGGAGGGAGGGAGGGTGATGAAAAAGAGGGAGAAAGATGAGAGAGAGAGAAAGATGAGGGTCATTGTAGCATGTTCAGTGACCGTACTTCAGAAGTACCTGTGGGTATGAAGATGCAGGAAAAGGAGTTGCACCAATTGAGGTATTACCAACCGCTTCATATTGATGGTGGTTGCAGCATCCCACATTCATGAAGCCCATTAGTGGCCTTCCCAGCTATCCTCTGACAAGCAAAATCAATGGGTATACTGGTAGGAAGTTGCAAGTTATATGTAAATTGCCTTTTAACAATCCACAGTGATTTCTTTAATGAGCAAAAGTGGTGCTTCAAATCTTATAGAGGCTTTAGGCATCATTTCATCAGTTAAAGCCCCCAGATCTCTAAAATTAACTCAGAAATGTTAGACTGTAACCATTTTAGGACATTTTTCAGGTTGAAAACACGTGGATTTTCCACATATATACATTTGTTGGTCCGTGTATTTGTACTTCTCTCTGTATGCATATATCTGCAATTGGATATACCATATTTTTTGGAATATAAGATGCACCTTTTTCCCCCCTAAAAGGGGGTGAAAATTTAGGTGCAACTTATATACCGAATGTAGCCCCGCCCACCCACTGGCCCCCACCCTTTGGCCTCTGCCTCCCAGCAGTTACCTCCTTGCAAGCAAACAGCAAGAAAAAACAGCTCCTTTCAGCTTCAGCACAACCTGATTAGCAGAGGTTGATTGGATTGGCATCCCGACTATCAGCTGATTTGCTCTCAACTGTTTTGGGCAGGGCTCGGCTGCTTGCTGCAAAGAGGTAAATTGCTGGAGCAGATTTTTTTTTCCTTGTGCTAATCAAGCTATGCTGAAAACGAAAATGTAAGTAAAGCAGGCTGTTTGCTCTTTGCTGCAACGAGGCAAAATTGCTCAGAAGCAGAGGGAGATTTCTTTTTCTTCTTTTCCTCACCAAAAAAGGTAGGTGCGTCTTATACTCTGGTGTGTCTTATACTCCAAAAAATACAGTACTTCCAGATATGCAGCCATGTGAAAAAGGAAGTACACCCTCTTTGAATTGTATGGTTTTACATATCAGAATACAGTAAAAGTCATCCGGTCCGTAGCAATTATTAAAGGTAGGTAAACACAACCTCAGATGAACAATTGTTGTTGTTGTTAGTTGCGAAGTCGTATCCAACCCATCGCGACCCCATGGACAACGTTCCTCCAGACCTTCCTGTCCTCTACCATCCTTTGGAGTCCATTTAAGCTCAGGCCTACTGCTTCAGTGACTCCATCCAGCCACCTCATTCTCTGTCATTGTTGTCGTCGTCGTCTTTTGCTCGCAATCTTTCCCAGCATTAGGCTCTTCTCCAGTGATTCCTTCCTTCTCATTAGCTGGCCAAAGTATTTGAGTTTAATCTTCAGGATCTGGCCTCCTAAAGAGCAGTCAGAGTTGATCTCTAAGACTGACCGGTTTGTTCGCCTTGCAGTCCAAGGGACTCGCAGGAGTCTTCTCCAGCACCATAGTTCAAGGGCCTCAATTCTTTGGCGCTCAGCCTTTCTTATGGTCCAACTTTCACAGCCATACATTGCAACTGAGAAAACCATAGCCTTAACTATATGCACTTTTGTTGGCAGGATGATGTCTCTGCTTTTTAGTATGCTGTCTAGATTTGCCATAGCTTTCCTCCCCAGGAGCAAGCGTCTTTTAATTTCTTGGCTGCAATCCCCATCTGCGGTGATCTTGAAACCCAGGAAAATAAAATCTGTCACTACCTCCATTTCTTCCCCATCTATTTGCCAGGAATTGAGAGGGTCGGATGCCATGATCTTGGTTTTCTTAATGTTGAGTTTCAAGCCAACTTTTGCATTCTTCTTCGCCCGCATCAAGAGGCTCTTTCTGCATATCTTCCTTAAAACTTCCAGTGTTGGAGCATTCACATACGGTGCATTCAGAAAGTATTCGGCCTTCTGTTTTCATTTTGTCATGTTGGGGTACTGAGTGTATATTAATGAGAAAATATGAATTTCAACAACTGTAGAATCAGGCTGCTGCATAACAAAATTGACAAAATGAAGGGCCCCTGAATACTTTCTGAATGCACTGCAACAATTGCTTCTTTAAGGTCCCTACTGACATCTTTACTCTTTGGCATTTAATACAACCTCAGTGCCAGAGACCAGCAAACTCCTAGAACTTCGGTTTTTATAGAGCACTTGATTAGCAGCAATGGGTTGCTACTAAGCCTCTTCATACCTGTGGGAAAAAAAGGGTGTAATTTGTTTTTCTCATAACTGTATTTGATTATAACCTTTTTCAGGGCTAAGAATTTGTGACTGACACAAGTCAACAGGTGAATTTCATGATTGAATGGATAATGGAACTTGAATCCCGGTAGTCAAATAAGTCATAATTAATGTAAGAGGTTATTCTAACATTGTGGCATGCTTGCTTTTTCATTGTAACGTATACTTCTTTTTCACATCTTCTGCAACCCTTTTACAAACAATAAAAGCTACATTTTCATTTGAATCTTACAGACAAAAGATGATGCCCAGCTCCATAGATGTGCCTATTGTGAGAAAAGGAGACTTCAAATGACAAGCAATTATGCAGGGTAGAATCTACCCTGGAAAACAGCAATACTAATTATCTGAATGTGGTAAAAGCTCAGGTCAGAACTGCCCATTTTTGGTTCATAGAAGGACCCAAACAGGAGAGATGCCCTACATATGCTCCCAATGTGGTAAATGCTTTAGCAAAAACGGCAACTTAGTGATACATCAGAGGACTCACACGGGAGAGAAGCCGTATGATTGTCCTGATTGTGGGAAACGTTTCATTGGAAATTCTGACCTTGTGAGACACCAGAGGACTCACACAGGAGAGAAACCCTTTGAATGTTCTGATTGTGGGAAAAGTTTCAGTCTCAATTCCAACCTGATAAGACATCAGAGAACTCACACAGGAGAGAAACCCTTTGAATGTCCTGATTGTGGGAAAACTTTCAGTCAAAATTCCAACCTTACGAATCATCAGAGGATTCACACCAGTGAGAAGCCATACGACTGTCCTGATTGTGGGAAATGTTTCACTGGAAATTCCCAACTCGTGAGACACCTGAGGACTCACACAGGAGAGAAACCCTTTGAATGTTCTGATTGTGGGAAAAGTTTCAGTCACAATTCCAACCTAGTAATACATCAGAGAACTCACACAGGAGAGAAACCCTTTGAATGTGCTGATTGTGGGAAATGTTTTAGTCAGAATTTTGATCTGGTGATACACCAGAGGATTCACACAGGAGAGAAACCCTTTGAATGTGCTGATTGTGGAAAAAGTTTCAGTCAGAATTCCCACCTGGTAAGACACCAGAAGACTCACACAGGAGAGAAACCCTTCCAATGTTCTGATTGTGGGAAAAGTTTCAGTGAGAATTCCCACCTGGTAAGACACCAGAGGACTCACACAGGAGAGAAACCCTTTGAATGTGCTGATTGTGGGAAAAGTTTCAGTGAGAATTCCCACCTGGTGATACACCAGAGGACTCACACAGGAGAGAAACCCTTTGAATGTGCTGATTGTGGGAAAAGTTTCAGTCAGAATTCCCGCCTGGTAAGACACCAGAGGACTCATACAGGAAAGAAACCCTTTGAATGTTCTGATTGTGGGAAATGTTTTAGTCAGAATTCTGACCTGGTGAGCCATCAGAGGATTCACACAGGAGAGAAACTGTATGAATGTCCAGAGTGTGAGAAAACGTTCAGTTCCCATTCTGACCTGTTGAAACATCAGAGGACTCACAGAGGAGGGAAGCCGTATGAGTGTCCAGATTGTGGGAAAGTTTTTAGCAGTAGTTCTAACCTTATAAATCATGTAGTTTTACACACAGGGGAGAAACCTTTCATATGCCCAGTCTGTGGACGATACTTCAGGTGTCAAAAATCTTTTATTGCACACAAGGAAATCCACATGAGGGAAAAGTTGATGAGTTTAGAGAAGGCCTGAATTAGTTTGTGATCTCCCATTGAAAGTGTAGGTTAGAAATTTACTAGTTGAATTCTGCCTGATTTTTTTTTTTACTCAAATGTGTCTCAGGATTAGGCCTGTAGATGGGGAGAAGAAATGGAAAATGTTAGTTTTGCAACGGCCCTTAAACAAGTACCCCCAATCTTCTGTTCTCTCTTATTTGGCCGTTCAATAAATTTGTGAGTCGTTAAGCAGAACAGTTGTTATCTCAGGATTGCAGACATAGCACAGGCCCAGGCTTGCCTTCCAAAGGCCTCCTCTACCCAAACTTTCCCTCCCCTACAGGCATTTTCCCTCCCACTGGGTCCCTGCAGTCCCACTCCACTAGGCCTCACACACAATTGAATAGTGGAAAATGTTTTGTTTTTAATAATGCATTGTGTTAGAACTATCAGTAGGTTTTGACAAAGAAAAAATTGGGTAGCGTCAGTGTTGCTAAAAACGCTATGGCCAGGCAAGATAGACAGAGTTGCCTCAAAGTACGAGATGTGCAGTGAATATGTTTAATAATTATATTAATAATAAAATTGTAACGTAAAGCCCTTTTCTCAATTCTTGCTCCGTGTTGAGGTCTCCACACATAGTGATTTTCTAACATACTACAATTTTTCAGCTACCTGTAATCTGTCTCTTGTGCATTCTGCATCTATGACTAATCGGTATTCCTCAGCTTCCTTTTCCTCCTCGTTATAAATTTAAAATTTGAATCAATCAGTTTATTACAGTCTTAGACCAGAGACCAGAACAAATAAAAACACTCAGTAAATGTACAATTAAAAATTCTAGTATAAAATAAAAAATAACAACTATAATCTATAATAAAATTCAGTCTGTCAATTATACATGGTCTAACTATACTAAAGATACAATCCATAAACTGTGGTCAAAATTTGAATTTGAATTGTATATAAATCCAGCCACTCTATCTCTCATGATGTGAGTCGCAGTTAAGCTTCTGCCTCTTAATTTATGGTTGCATTACTATCAGCCCCAGGCCTAAACTCTATGAATGTATGACATTTCTTTATGCACACTTAAACAATTAGAATGGCTAAACTATTTGTTTTGATAGGCATTCAGATTTCCTAGTGGTGAGCCATCCATGTACTAAATGGCACAGCTGTGCTTATCCCAGGACTTCTTTTAAAGTAGCTACTGAGCACCAGTTGGGATGTTCAGATTTATAGACAGACCTTGTTTACCTTTGACCACTCAGCTTTCAAAGTTACAGTGGTGCTGAAAAAGAAGACTTACAACTTTTCATCACAGTTGTGACCCTTCACAGTTATTTGGAGGGGCACTGGCTTGCATTTATGACAATTGTGGTGTCCCACAGTCATGGACTCACCATTTAGAACGTTCACAATTGGCTTCCAACAAACCAAATCAATTGGAAATTGACAGGAAGTTGCAAGTCACAGTCATGTTACATTGCTCTGAGCAGACCATGGTGATTTGCTTAATGACCGCAGCTAGGAACGATATTGTAAGTTGACATGGTTAAGTGATGTTATACTTAATGATCACACCATTTAGGAATGGACATGCCAGACCCAATGGCTTTCGGTAAGCAAAAATTGCCTGAATTGGGATGTCACCAGTGTGGTTGTGGACAGCATTTCTTGCCTTTTTCTTATTTGGAATGGTGGACTTCCATGGCCAAAAATGATCCTTTAAATCTTGTTGAAACTCTTAGGATCATTTTATCAATTAAGCCTCACCCTGTCTCTCCAAAATTAGATCAAAAAGTGTGACTGCACCCACAAATATGTGTATATGTAAAATTCATCCTCAGCACTTCCAGCTATATTTGATAACCCTTGCTATGAATTTGTGATTGACATAAGTCAACAAATAAATTTCATGATTGAATATTTGAACTTGGATCTCACTAGACCTGTATGTTGAAAATGAATGATAATTAATGTAAGAAGAATGCCAAAGAGCACCGTGGTGTATACTGAGGATCAGTAAAGTCAGGGTTCCAAGTAATGGACCCACAGAAAGCAAAACTCCAAGGCAGGTAGATTCCTCAAAGAATAGCTTTATTGGATATATCATTGGCACAGATCTGGTGAAAACTGACACTGAAGGTTCCGGCAGTTTTCACCTAATTAAAAGTAAAAGTTTGTCACTTTCTCAAAACAGTCAGTCACATGGTGTAATCACGACGTTGTGTGGTTGCCTGGTGACATCACTCCGCCTTCCTCTGACCAGGTGTGAGAATGTCCTTGGTTACCAAGAGAAAGTATTTTGTTTTGGCTACAAAATCCCAGCTATCTCAAATCCCCGCTCTCTATCCCCTAGCTCCAGTGTAGCAACACTGAAGCTATCAAGATGGCTTCGGTCAGGACAGTTGCAGGGTTGACAGCAGCATTAAAATGGGAAGCAAACCAAGGAACAGTTAAAATCTTACGGTTCCTCCAGAAAAACTACAAAGCTCTTCTTCCCCAGCAGGTGACAGACATGGAAGAGAAAACTCTTGCTAAGAAAGAAAGTTATTAAGTGAGCCTTACCCATTTTATGTTTCTTGCCACAATTATTAAGTGAATCATTGCCGTTAACTTAGTAACACATTTGTAAAGTGAATCTGGCTTTCTCATTGACTTTGCTGATTAGAAGGTGGCAAAACAGAGACGTAAAACAGACCATTTCCATCAGCTCTTCTCTTTTTTTTCCCTTGGTGTCCTTTTGCCAGCATGCGCTAGGCAGGCAGTAGCGATATTTATATGGGCTTTTATTTTGTCAGCCCGGGGTGGGGTGGGGAGGCTCGGAATGGTATGTAGGAAATCATCCTGTCCCTGCAGCATCAGCCCGTCAAGCCTAGCAAACAAGGTGCCAGCTGTAACCATAAGTAGAGAACAAAAGGGGCAATGGAGCTTATGCTAAGTAGTAGTTGGTTAAAACTGTGAAGGTTTAAACAGGAAAAGCAGAGGGGGGGGTATAGATTGAGCGCTTTGATAGGATGCTGTGCTGAAAAACAAACAGCAAATGGGGGTTTTGGGGAGAGGGATAAGCTGCATGTTTTAAACAGGAAAAGGGTAGGGGAGAAATGAGTCTGTGTAGGGGGATAAAAGGACTGACCTCTGCCTTGTCACATGTTCACCTTTGTTGCACCCGTATTTGCAAATACATTAATAAAATTCTTTGCTACTTTCAAGTTATTGTCTCGGGTAGTTCCATATTGAAACGTGCACTGTTTATCACAACATCTATAGAAGAGGTTGTACTTGGCTCAACGGCAATAACTGCAAGAGGGATCTAGGAGTTCCAGTGAACAATCACCCCAAGTATGAGCTAGCAGTGTGCTCCAGTTGCAGAAAAAGCCAATACAGTCCTAGTCTGCATCAACAGAGGGATAGTATCAAGATCACATGAAGTGATACTTGATACTGAAGTGTCAGTACTTGATATTGAAGTATCAGTACTGCATTCTACTGTACTAGTAAGGCTACACTTGGAATATTGCGTCCAGAGGAGAAGCACAGAGGAACTTCCTCTACTGGATCACTCATGGGAGGAAGGTAGTGTGCAGAGTGGCTTTTGTGCTCTTCCAAGGATTGAAACAGCAGCTGGCTGGTGAGTTGAGGGCAGGTGGGAAGAGAGTCCAGAAGCAAGTCTGGCTGTTTGGTTTCCCCACGGCATAAGAATCAGAGGATATATGTTGGAAACATGGGGAAAAATTTGGGTTCAGAATGTTAAATTTACACAGTCGCAGAATTTGAGGGAAAATTTTTATAAAATGTTTTACAGATGGCATTTAGACCCCAAAAAATTGTCGTGTATGTATCCTAATGTGCAGCCTAAATGTTGGAGATGTGATTGTCTAGATGCTACATATTATCATGTTTGGTGGACCTGTAAGAAAGTTAAGGCTTTTTGGATAAAAATTTGGTGGGTCATGCAGAATGTTTTGAAGAAAAAAATTCAATTTTCTCCACAATTGTTTTTACTGGGTATAGTTAAGGGTTTTACATTGGGTGAAACAAAACTGATATTGCATATGATAACAGCAGCAAGATTGTTGATAGGTAAATACTGGAAAAATGAAGCGCTGCCCACGATTGAGGAATGGACTTTGAAGATGGCCAGTTTTGCAGATATGGCGAAGATTTCAGCATATCTAAAAGATTGTTCACAAGAGACTTATGAATGGGAATGGAAGAGGTGGATAGATTATGTTCAGAATAAATATCAAACCAGGAAGTATCAAATAGCTTTTATTTGAAAATGTTATATTAAGATAGAAATATTTTAAGGTAATGAGGATGAAAATTTATTCGAAAATGTTATATTAAGATAGAAATAGGTTAATGTAAGGAAGATGAAAATTTATAAGGGGGAGGGAGGGGTTCAAGTTTTATATATAAAGGAGGGTTTTTCCTTTTACTTGATATGAGTATAATGTGTGGAAGTCTGGGGGGGAGGGGAGGGTTAGGGTGGGTTAGGGAGGTTGGGAAGTTTGGGGTGGGATGAGGGGGGAAAAAAGGGGTGAAAATGTAATTGTAAAACTTTTGCAATAAAAAAAAAAGAATCAGAGGGTATAGCATAAAATATAGAGTAACAGACTCAAAGGTGCTTTTTTTTCAAGAGGCAACTGGACTTTCCGGTTTTTCTTTGAAGAAGTGTTGCTTGTCATCCAGGAAGCTAAACGTCTTCATAGAAACACCAGAAAGTCCAGTTGTTACTAATACCACTCTATAAAGCCCTATTAAGACCACACCTAGAGTATTGCATCCAGTTTTGGTCACCACACTAAAAAAGATGTTGAGACTCCGGAAAAAGTGCAGAGGAGAACAACCAGGATGATTAGGAGACTGGAGACTAAAACATATGAAGAACGGTTACAGGAACTGGGCATGGCTAGTCTAGTGAAGAGAAGGACCAAGGGAGACATGATAGCAGTGTTCCAATATTTGAGGGGCTGCCACCAAAAGGAGGGAGTCAAGCTATTTTCCAAAGCACCTGAAGGCCAGACAAGGAATAATGGATAGAAATTGACCAAGGAGAGATTCAACCTAGAAATAGGAGGAACTTTCTGACAGCGAGAACAATCAACCAATGGAACAGCTTGCCTTCGGAAGTTGTGGGAGCTTCATCGCTTGAGACTTTCAAGAAGAGATTGGACTGCCATTTGTCAGAAATGGTAGAGGGTCTCCTACTTGGAGAGTTGGTGTCTTCCAACTGTATATAATTCTGTAAGAACTTCATAAACATTTAGGGCTCAGCACATTTCTAACCTTCACAAGCTATTTAGTGCCACATTTCACATGGATCAGTTGCAAAGGTAGGTTTCTAGGAATTGAAAACGACTTGATAGCATTTAATCAGTGAAAACATCTTGCAAAACGCCTTAGCAGAGACAAAGCGAGAGTGTTCTTTTGCGTCCTATCGGGAGATGGCAGTCACAGATCGGTGATTAGAAAGCCCTTCATAGGCATATGCGGTTGAGCTTGAAGGAGTTAAAACCATAGAATACAGCAGTGCTAGAAAGGATGGGAGGAGAAGAACTTCTTCCGGATCACTCATGGGAGAAAGGTGGTGTGTCGAGGGGTTTTTCTGCTTTTTTCAGGGTCGAAGCAGCATTTGGAAGGTGAGTGGAGGGCAGATCGTAGGAGAGGCTGGGAGCAAGTCGGGCTGTTTGGTTTCCTCCATGATGTGGAAGCAGAGAAGCAACTAGGCTGAAGCATATCTGCTACATGTTCCTTCTCTCCCCAAATTTTGAATCCACTGGTGCTGCATGCTGTGAAACTGGTGACGGCAATTTCCTGCTGGTGAGAAGATTTAAAAAGTCTCCTTCAAGTTAAGATTAATTCCTTGGGAACAGCTTGCCTCCAGAAGTTCTGGGTGCTAGATCACTTAAGGTCTTAAAGAAGAGATTGGACATCAATTAGTCCGGACTAACATAGAGTCTCCTGCCTGAGCAGGGAATTGGACTAGATAGAAGACCCCCAAGGTCCCTCCCAACTCTGTTATTCTGTTATCGACTTGCTGTTTTCTTGGCAACAATACTGGACTGATCTGCATCTACTTTCTTACTTCCAAGTCCACAAGCACAATATTTCCTATTGGTGCCCCATCCGTGTATTAAGCAGGTTCAACTGTGCTTAATCCCGTACTTTGTAAAAAAAAAAAAAAAAGCAAGCTATTGGGGACCTATTTGGATGTTTAGTTGTATAGGTGGTCCTCACTTACCACTTATTCCTTGAGCTTTCGAAGTTACAATGGCACTGTAAAAGCATACATTCATCTTGTACACAAATTTGTGGTCATGGTAGCACATTCAGCAACCCACACTTCAGAAGTTCCTGTGGGTATGAAGAGGCAGGAAAAGGAGTTGCACCAATTCTGGTGTTACCAACCGCTGCACATTGATGATGGTTGCAGCATCCCAAACTCATGATCCCCATTAGTGGCCTTCTCAGCTATCCTCTGACAAGCAAAATCAATGGGTATACTGGTAGGAAGTTGCAAGTTATGTGTAATTGCCTTTAACAACCCACAGTGATTTCTTTAATGGGCAAAAGTGATGCTTCAAATCTTGCAGAGACTTTAGGCATCATTTCATCAGTTAAAGCCCCCAGATCTCTAAAATTAACTCAGAAATGTTGGACTGTAACCATTTTAGGGCATTTTTCAGGTTGAAAACACGGATTTTCCACATATACGTATACATTTGTAGGCCTATGTATTTGTACTTCTCTCTGTATGCATATATCTGCAAATGGATAATCTATCCCCAGCACTTCCAGATATGCAGCCATGTGAAAAAGGAAGTACACCCTCTTTGAATTGTATGATTTTACATATCAGAATACAGTAAAAATCATTCAGTCCTTAGGAATTATTAAAAGTAGGTAAACACAACCTCAGATGAACAATTGTTGTGCGAAGTCATGTCCAACCCATTACGACCCCATGGACAACGTTCCTCCAGGCCTTCCTGTCCTATACCATCCTCTGGAGTCCGTTTAAGCTCACGCCTACTGCTTCAGTGACTCCATTCAGCCACCTCATTCTCTGTCATCTTCTTTTGCCCTCAATCTTTCCCAGCATTAGGCTCTTCTCCAGTGAGTCCTTCCTTCTCATTAAGTGACCAAAGCATTTGAGTTTCATCTTCAGGATCTGGCCTTCTAAAGAGCAGTCAGGCTTGATCTCCTCTGGGACTGACCGGTTTGATCGCCTTGCAGTCCAAGAGACTCGCAGGATTCTTCTCCAGCAACATAGTTCAAAGGCCTCAATGGGGTGATGCCTCTGCTTTTTATTATGCTGTCTAGATTTGCCATAGCTTTCCTCTCCAGGAGCAAGCGTTTTTTAATTTCTTGGCTGCACCCCATCTGCGGTGATCTTGAAGCCCAGGAAAATAAAATCTGTCACTACCTCCATTTCTTCCCCATCTATTTGCCAGGAATTGATAAGGCCGGATGCCATGAACTTAGTTTTCTTAATGTTGAGTTTCAAACCAACTTTTGCATTCTCCTTCTTCACCCACATCAAGAGGCTCTTTCTACATATCTGAGGTTGTTGATATTTCTCCCGGCAATCTTAATTCCAACTTTTGATTCATCTAGCCCCACCTTTCTCATGATGTGCTCTGCATATGAGTTAAACGGGCAGGATGACAGTATACAGTCTTGCCGGACTCCTTTCCCAGTTTTGAACCAATCAGTAGGTCTGTGTCCAGTTCTCACTGTTGCTTCTTGACCCGCATATAGGTTTCTCAAGAGACAAATGGTCTGGTGCTCCCATGTCTTTAAGAAATTGCCACAATTTATTGTGATCCACACAATCAAAGGCTTTAGTATAGTCAATGAAGCAGAAGTAAAGGGTTTTTCTGGAACTCCCTAGCTTTCTCCATGATCCAGCGTATGTTGGCAATTTGATCTCTAATTCTTCTGCCTCTTTGAACTCCTGCCTGTACTTCTGGTAGTTCTCGATCCACATACTGCTGGAGCCTAGCTTGTAGGATTTTAAGCATAACTTTACTAGCATGTGAAATGAGTGCAATGTGTGATAGTTTGAACTTCTTTGGCATTGCCTTTCTTTTGAATTGGAATGTAAAATGACCTTTTCCAATCCTGTGGCCACTGTTGAGTTTTCCAAATTTGCAGGCAAATTGAGTGTAGCACTTTTACTGCATGGTCTTTTAAGATTTTGAAATAGCTCCACTAGCTTTGTTGTTGCTCAGATTTCCTAAAGCCCATTTGACTTCACATTCTAGGATATCTGACTCAAGGTCAGTGACCACCCCATTGTGGTTATCAGGGACGTCAAGCTCATTCTTGTATAGTTCTTCTGTGTAATTTTGCCACCTCTTCTTAATCCCTTCTGCCTCTGTTAGGTCCCTGCCATTTTGGTTGTTTATCATGCCCATCTTTACATGAAACGTTCCCTTCACATCTCCAGTTTTCTTGAAAAGATCTCTGGTCCTCCCTATTCTATTGTTTTCTTCTATTTCTTTGTACTGTTCATTTAAGAAGGTATTCTTATCTCTTCTAGCTGTTCTCTGGAATTCTGCATTCAATTTGGTGTATCTTTTTCTTTCTCCCTTGCCTTTCGCTTCCCTTCTTTCCTCAGCTATTTGCAAAGCTTCCTCAGACAGCCATTTTGCTTTCTTGCATTTCTTTTTCTTTGGGATGGTTTTAGTTGCTACCTCTTGTACAATGTTGCAAACCTCCGTCCATAGTTCTTCAGGCACTCTGTCTATCAGATCTAATTCCTTAAATCTATTTATCACCTCTATATATTCTTTTGTGACCTAGGCTCACTTAGTCATTACAGAACATAATTAGTCTCAAACAAAACTATTTTATTATAACAACTGAGAATTACTTCATTCCCAGCTTAATCCAAATTAATTCGTTTTAACGAATTTAACGTTTTAATGTTTTAATTGGTAATGAGTTTTAATTGGGCCAAATTTATATATCTTTTAATTGTCTTTTACTATTTGTCTTGCATGTCTTTTTAATTCTGGCTGTACACCGCCCTGAGTCCTCAGGGAGAAGGGCGGTATAGAAATTCAATAATAAATAAATAAATAAATAAATTCCAAAACTAGTTCTTCAGAAAAAGTCCTTCGGGCTTATCACAAACCTTTATCTTCTTTGGCACCCTGCCAAAGGCCTTTCTTGGCAAACCCCATGAAGTTCAGAAACAAGAGACGCTTGCTTTTCTACAAAGAGCCCAAGAGCCTTTGCTGCTCTTTTAAGCCTTACAGGGTGGCGGGGAATCATCTCCTGGCCTTACTCCTGAGTCATCTTTTTTGCTTTAGCTGCTCTTGCCTTCTGGCAGCTCTGCACATGTGTGCACTAGGAACAGGCTTCTCCTGTTCCTCTGCCTCTCTGCGGTCCGACTGTGGAGGCTCCGGAGTCCGCACATCACTCCCAGATTGCCCTGGCCCTATCTCTGCCTCCAACGCAAAGCCCTTGTCCGGGCCTTCCCCAGACTCCAGGACTGGCCAATGGTCCTCGCCAACCTCCTCACTGCCCGACTCCGCTGCTAGCTCCACGGGCTGCTGGTGGACCATAACATATTCATCAGGGATATGATTAAGTTCATATCTGAATGGCCTAGTGCTTTTCCCTACTTTCTTCAACTTAAGTCTAAATTTTGCCACAGTCAGCTCCTGGTCTTCAGGACCCTGAATACTTTCCGAATGCACTGTAGATGAGCAGCAACAATTGCTTCTCTAAGGTCCCTGCTGACTTCTTTAGTCTTTGGCATTTAACACAACTTCAGTGCCAGAGATCAGCAAACTCCTAGAACTTTGGTTTTTATAGAGCACTTGATTAGCAGCACTGGGCTGCTACTTAGCCTCTTCATACCTATAGAAGAAAGAGGGTGCACTTTGTTTTTCTCTTATCTATATTTGATGATAACCCTTTGCTGGGCTAAGAATTTGTGACTGACACAAGTCAACAGGTGACTGTCATGATTGAATGGATAATGGAAATTGGATTCCGGTAGTCAAATGAGTCACAATTAATGTAAGAGATTATTCTAACATTGTGGCATGTATGTCTTTTCATTGCAATGTATACTTCTTTTGTTCACATCTTCTGCAACCTTTTACAAACAATAAAAGCTACATTTTCAATTGAATCTTACAGACAAAGATGATGCCAAACTCCATAGATGTGCCTATTGTGAGAAAAGGAGACTTCAAATGACAAGCAATTATGCAGGGGAGAATCCCCTCTGGATAACAGCCATACTAATTATCTGAATGTGGTAAAAGCCCAGGTCAGAACTGCCCCTTTTTGATTCATGGAAGGACCCAAACAGGAGAGATGCCCTACAAGTGTTCCCAATGTGGTAAATGCTTTAGCAAAAACGGTAACTTAGTGATACATCAGAGGACTCACACTGGAGAGAAGCCGTATGACTGTCCTGATTGTGGGAAACGTTTCATTGGAAATTCCGACCTTGTGAGACACCAGAGGACTCACACAGGAAAGAAACCATTTGAATGTCCTGATTGTGGGAAAAGTTTCAGTTGGTACAGCAGCCTGTTGATACACCAGAGGACTCACACAGGGGAGAAACCCTTTGAATGTCCTGATTGTTGGAAAAGTTTCAGTCAGAATTCCAACCTGATAATACACCAGAGAACTCACACAGGAGAGAAACCCTTTAAATGTCCTGATTGTGGGAAATGTTTTAGTCAGAATTATGGCCTGGTGATACACCAGAGGACTCACACAGGAGAGAAACCCTTTGAATGTCCTGAATGTGGGAAAAGTTTTAGTCAGAATTCTGACCTGGTGAGCCATCAGAGGACTCACACAGGAGAGAAACCCTTTGAATGTCCTGATTGTGGAAAAAGTTTCAGTTACAATTCCAGCCTGGTAAATCATCAGAGAACTCACACAGGCGAGAAACCCTTTGAATGTCCTGATTGTGGGAAACGTTTCAGTCAGAATTCCAATCTGAGGAATCATCAGAGGACTCACACCAGGGAGAAGCCATATGACTGTCCTGATTGTGGGAAACATTTCATTGGAAATTCCCACCTCATGAGACACTTGAGGAGTCACACAGAAGAGAAATCCTTTGAATGTTCTGATTGTGGGAAACGTTTCATTGGAAATTCCCAACTCGTGAGACACCTGAAGACTCACACAGGAGAGAAACCCTTTGAATGTTCTGATTGTGGGAAAAGTTTCAGTTACAATTCCAACCTAGTGATACATCAAAGAACTCACACCGGAGAGAGGCCCTTTGAATGTTCTGACTGTGGGAAATGTTTTAGTCTTAATTATGGCCTGGTGATACACCAGAGGACTCACACAGGAGAGAAACCCTTTGAATGTCCTGAATGTGGGAAAAGTTTTAGTCAGAATTCTGACCTGGTGAGCCATCAGAGGACTCACACAGGAGAGAAACCCTTTGAATGTTCCGATTGTGGAAAAAGTTTCAGTTACAATTCCAGCCTGGTAAGACATCAGAGAACTCACACAGGAGAGAAACCCTTTCAATGTTCTGATTGTGGGAAAAGTTTCCGTCACAATCCCAACCTGGTAAGACATCAGAGAACTCACACAGGAGAGAAACCCTTTCAATGTTCTGATTGTGGGAAAAGTTTCAGTGAGAATTCCCACCTGCTAAGACACCAGAGGACTCACAGAGGAGAGAAGCCCTTTGAATGTTCTGATTGTGGGAAAAGTTTCAGTGAGAATTCCCACCTGGTGCTACATCAGGCAACACATTCACGAGAGAAACTGAATGTCCAGTGTGTGGGAAAAGTTTCAGTTACTGTTCTCATCTGATGAAACACCAGAGGACTCACATAGGATAGAAACTCTTTGAATGTTCTGATTGTGGGAAAAGATTTAATCAGAATTCCAACCTGATGAGACATCAGGGAACTCACACAGGGGAGAAATCATAGTGAGTATCTAGATCAGAAGTCTTCAAATTTAGCAGCTTTAAGACTTGTAGACTCCCAGAATTCTCTAGCCAGCTATGCTGGGAGTTGAGTGCACAAGTCTTAAAACTGCCAATTTTGAAGATCTCTCATCTAGTGTCTGAAAATTTTCAGTTCCCATTCTAATCTGTGAAAATACTGGAGGACTCATATAGGAGAGAAGCTATATGTGTGTCTGGACTGTGGTAAAAGTTTCAGTTCCCATTCTGACCAGAGGACTCACAGAGGAGAGAAGCCGTATGAGTGTCCATATAGCGTGGAAAGATTTTAGTACTAGTTCTAACCTTATAAATTATGTAGTTTTACACACAGGGGAGAAACCTTTCATATACCCAGTCTCTGGACGATACTTCAGGAGTAAATCATCTCTTATTGCACACAAGGAAATCCAGATGAGACAAAAGTTGATGAGTTTAGAGAAGGCCTGAAATTAGTTTGTGATCTCCCATTGAAAGTGTAGGTTAGAAATTTAATTTACTATTTGAATTCTGCCAGATTGTTTTTACTCAAATGTGTCTCAGGATTAGGCCTGTAGATGGGGAGAAGAAATGGAAAATGTTAGTTTTGCAACGGCCCTTAAGCAAATATTCCCAACCTTTTGTTCTCTCTTATGTAGCCTTAAATAAATTTTGAGTCGTTAAGCAGAACAGTGGTTATCTCAGGGTTGCAGACATAGCACAGGCCCAGGCTTGCCTTCCAAAGGCGTCCTCTACCCAAACTTTCCCTCCCCTACAGGCATTTTCACTCCCACTGGGTCCCTGCAGTCCTTAGGCTTGACTCCCACCCCACCAGGCCTCATACCCTCCTCCGCCTTATGTTTTGAAGATCTCTGAACCTCAAGTTGGTGAAGAAGGCCAGGACATGCATCCCAGGGCCGGATGGCTATGTCCTGGAAGCAGCCGTTATTTTCAGTGTGCTTGGGATTCAACCCTGGGCCATGTGATGGACTTGTGGAAGCAGCTGCCATTTTGTCACACCTCCCTCAGGGCCAAAATGGCGGCTGCTTCTGAGTCATTGTTGTGTGGGAGAGGGAGAAACTGCTCTGTTTCGCTTCCTTAACACTGTGCAAACTGCATTAAGGGATTGTGGGTGCACTGAAAATGGTGGCTGCCTCCAGGAGGTCTCCAAAAGGTAAGTGTTTGATGGGTGAGGGGCGTGTTGAGAATAGGCCCATTGAAAATAGCAATGTAAAATTTCAAATGAAAAGCTATTCTGCCTTGCAGATGAACCTGATGATGAAGAGCTGTAGGAATATTGAGCTGAGGAGAAAAGGGATCCTGGCTTTGATCACAGGACCTCCAGGTTTATAGGCAACTCCTGCCGGGATCTCTTTTTCTTGGAAGTGCCTGTTTGTTATCCTTTGATGGATGTTGGGGGATAGCAGCACCAGATTGCTGACATAGTTGTTGTAACCGTATTTGGTGGTGACAGAGAAAAAAATTGAACAGCGGAAAATCTTTCGTTTTTAATAATGCATTGTGTTGGAACTATCAGTAGCTTTTGACAAAGAAAAAATTGGGTAGTGTCAGTATTGCTATAAACGCTAGGGCCAGGCAAGACAGACAGAATTGCCTCAAAGTGCGAGATGTGCAGTGAATAAATTTAATAATAAAATTCTAACGTAAAGCCCTTTTCTCAATTCTTGCTCCGTGTTGTGGTCTCCACACATACAGTTAGTTTCTAACGCACTACAATTTTTCAGCTACCTGTAATCTGTCTCTTGTACATTCTGCATCTCTATGACTAATCTGTCTTCCTCAGCTTCCTTTATAAATTTAAAATTTGAGTCAATCAGTTTATTACAGTCTTAGACTAGAACAAATATAAACACTCAGTAAATGTACAATTAAAAATTCTAGTATAAAATAAAAAATAACAACTACAATCTATAATAAAATTCAGTCTGTCAATTATACATGGTCTAACTATACTAAAGTTACAATCCATAAACTCTGTGGTCAAAATTTGAATTTGAATTGTATATAAATCCAGCCACTCTCTATCTCTCATGATGTGAGTTGCAGTTAGGCTTCTGCCTCTTAATTTATGGTTGCATTACTATCGGCCCCAGTCCTAAATTCTATGAATGTACGACATTTCTTTATGCACTGTTAAACAATTAGAATGGCTAAACTGTATCTGTTTGGATGGGCATTCAGATTTCCTAGTGGTGAGCCATCCATGGACTAACCTAGCACAGCTGTACTTATCCCAGGACTTCTTTTAAAGTAGCTACTGAGCACCAGTTGGGATGTTCAGATTTATAGACAGTCCTTGCTTATCTTTTTCCACTCAGCTTTCAAAGTTACAATGGCACTGAAAAAGAAGACTTAAAACTTTTCCTCAAAGTTTTGACAATCAGTTATCTGGAGATGGCACTGGCTTGCATTTATGAAAGTTGCAGTGTCCCAGAATCATGGACTCACCATTTAGAACCTTCACAATTGGCTTCCAACAAACCAAATCAATTAGAAATTGACAGGAAGTTGCAAGTCACAGTCATGTTACATTGCTCTTTGCAGACCATGGTAATTTGTTTAATGACCATCACAGTTATTTGGGGGTGGCTATATTTCTTGATTCTCACAGGTAAAAAATTAAATGGCAAACCCCAAGCCTAGCAAACAAGGTGCCAGCTGTAACTGCAAGCAGGGAACAAAAGGAGCACTAGAGCTTATGCTAAGTAGAGGTTGGTTAAAACTCTGAAGCATTAAACAGGAAAAGCAGAGGGGGGGGGGCTAAAGATTGAGCGCTTTGACAGGCTGCTGTGCTGAAAAACAAACAGCAAATGGGAGATTTGAGGAGAGATAAGCTGCATGCTTTAAACAGGAAAAGGGTAGGGGGGAAATGAATCTGTGTAGAGAGATAAAAGGACTGACCTATGCCTTGTCACACATTCACCTTTGTTGCACCTGTATTTGCAAATACGTTAATAAAATTCTTTGCTACTTTCAAGTTATTGTCTCGGGTAGTTCCATATGCAAACATGCACTGTTTCTCACAACATCTATAGAAGAGGTTGTACTTGGCTCAACAGCAGTAACTGCGAGAGGGATCTAGGAGTTCCAGTGAACAATCACCTCAAGTATGAGCTAGCAGTGTGCTCCAGTTGCAGAAAAAGCCAATACAGTCCTAATCTGCATCAACAGAGGGATAGTATCAAGATCACATGAAGTGTCAGTACTGCATTCTACCGTACTAGTAAGGCTACACTTGGAATATTGCGTCCAGAGGAGAAGCACAGAGGAACTACAGGATCATTCATGGGAGGAAGGTAGTGTGCGGAGTGGCTTTTGTGCTCTTCCAAGGATTGAAACAGTAGCTGGCAGGTGAGTTGAGGGCAGGTGGGAAGAGCATCCAGAAGCAAGTCTGGCTGTTTGGTTTCCTCCATGGTGTAAGAATCAGAGGGTATAGCATAAAATATAGAGTAACAGAATCAAAGGTGCTTTTTTTTCAAGAGGCAACTGGACTTTCTGGTTTTTCTTTGAAGAAGTGTTCCTTGTCATCCAGGAAGCTAAGCGTCTTCAAAGAAAAACCAGAAAGTCCTGTTGCTTCTTGAAAATAAGCACCTTTGAAACAGGTTGATATCTTTCCCAAGAGCAGTAAACTGTGAGGGGGAATCTAGAAGTACTAATAGACAACGACTGAAGTACGAAATAGCAGTGTGCTGCAGCTGCAGAAAAAGCCAACACAGTCCTAGTCTGTATCACTAGGGGGATAGTATTAAAAAATCAGTGTTAGTAACTGTTAGTTACTGCTGCACTCGAAATACAGCTTCCAGTTTCGGTTACCATGATACAAAAAGAGATGTTGAGACTAGAAAGAGTAGGGGACTGGCGGCTAAAACATCGGATGAGCAGTTGCAAGAACTGGATATGTCTGACACAGAGAACTAAGGGTGACATGATAGCAGTCTCTCAGTATTTGAAGGACTGACACATTAAGAAGGGGTCAACTTATTCTCTAAAGTGCCTGAGAGCAGTAAAAGAAGTAACAGGGAGACTTTTCAAAACCAAATCCTTCCTAGAATTGAGACGGTCCCTGTCCGTGAAACCAATAAATCAGTGGAACAGCTTGCCTCCACAACTTGTGGGTACTCCAACAATGGGGTTTTTAAAGAGGAGACTGGACAGCTGTTTGCACAGAATGGTATAGGGCAGAGGTCTTCAAACTTGGGAGTTTTAAGACTTGTGGACTTCAATTCCCAGAATTCTCCAGCCAGCTATGCTGGCTGGAGAATTCTGGGAATTGAAGTCCACAAGTCTTAAAGCTCCCAAGTTTGAAGACCTCTGGTATAGGGTCTCCTGCTTAGAGAGGTGGTCCCTTCCAACTCCTATTCCGTAATTCTGTTTGAACTTCATCAACTTTGAGGACTCGGCACGTAGCGAAACTTCACAAGCTAAGCAGTTTCACATTTCACTTGGCTCAGTTGCTGGGAGTCGAAAACGATTTGACAGCATGTAGTCAGTGAAAACATCTTGCAGACGCCTTAGGCAGACACAGGACAAGCCTGTTTTTCGACCTCCTAGGTTGAGATGGCGGTCAGATAGGCAGCGTCCATGATTAGAGAGCCAACATCACAAGAGCGCCATCTGTTGGAAGTAAAAGGACCTGAAACCATAGAGTACTGTATTGCTAGACAGGATGGGAGGAGCGCAGACGAACTTCCTCTTCCGGATCACTCATGGGAGGAAGGTGGTGTGCAGGGTAGTATTTGTGCTCTTCCAAGGATCAAAGCATCAGCTGGAAGGTGAGTTGAGGACGAGTTGGAGGGGTTCGGGTGCTGCCAACCGATGCACATTTATGATGGTCGCAGCATCCCCCCATCATGATCCCCATTTTTGACCTTCCCAGCTAGTTTCTCATAGGCAAAGTCAGTGGGGATGCAAGCGACAATCACGTGAAATTGCCTTTAACAACCCACAGTGATTTGCTTAACAAAGCAGAGGAAGCAGAGGAAGTTGGCATGATGTAAATTGGCACTGTCATGTGACATCATGCTTCATGATCGGGCTGCTTAGTGACACAGATGCCAGTCCCAAATGTGAGGACTACTTGAATGGGGATGTCACAGTAGGACAGTATTTTTCTGTCCTTATTTGGAGCTGAGGATTTCCATGGGTATAACTGGTGTTTCAAATCTTGTGGAGGCTTTAGGCATCATTTTATCAGTTAAAGCCCCCACATCTCTAAATTTAACTCAGAAGGTTTGACTTAACTATCTTGAGACGTTTTTCAGGCTGAAAACACATGGATTTTCCACTTATATACATTTGTAGATCTGTGTACTTATATTTGTATTTGTATATTTGTAATCCTTTGTATTCATATATCTATAATTGTATAATCTATCCCCAGCACTTCTAGATATGTAGTCATGTGAAAAAGAAAGTACACCCTCTTTGAGTTGTGTGGTTTTACATATCAGAATACAGTAAAAATCATCCGGTCCTTAGCAATTCACAAAGGTAGGTAAACACAACCTCAGATGAACAATAATACCTGACATATCATGTCACCATTTTTTCTACAAAAAGAAAGGCAAATAGAGAAGCCATATGTGAAAACCTAACACTTTATGATGTGGTATAGGGTTTCCTGCCTAAGCAGAGGGTTGGACCTCCAAGGTCCCTTCCAACTGTTATTCTATTCTATTCTATTCTATTCTATTCTATTCTATTCTATTCTATTCTATTCTATTCTACACCTTTAACAGCAAAAACGTCAAGTAATTGTTTTCTGTATAACTTGGCTGCTACTTCGCCTCTTCATACCTATGGAAGCGGTAAGGGTGTCCTTAGTTTTTCACAGTTTTTGGCTTCTCCATTTTGGGTTTCTTTTTGTAAAAAAAATGATGACATGGATGTAATATGTCATGTATTGTTCTTCATCTGAGGTTATATTTACCCATTTTTAAGAACTGCTAAGGACCAGATGATTTTTATTATGTGATGATATGTAAAATCAAAGAACTCAAAGAGGGTGTTCCTTCTTTTTCACATGACTGTATTTGATGATAACCCTTTGCAGGGCTCAGAATTTGTGACTGAGCCAAGTGAACAAGTAAATTTCATGCATGAATGGATATTTGAACTTGGATCTTGGTAGTCAAATGAATCATAATTAATGCAAGAGATTATTTTAGCATTGTGGCATTTTTGCTTTTCACTTATATACTCTTTTTTTTTTCACACATTTTGCAACCATTTTATAAAGTTACACTTTTTTTTGAAACTTATAGACAAAGAGGATGGCAATAAGAGCACTCTGGATGACTGAGAATAACAAGCAACATTGAAAAGGAAAGCAAATCAAGTCAGAAATCAAAGTATT
Organism: Arizona elegans; assembly: GCA_022577455.1. Classification (NCBI taxonomy): domain Eukaryota; kingdom Metazoa; phylum Chordata; class Lepidosauria; order Squamata; family Colubridae; genus Arizona; species Arizona elegans. The sequence continues at coordinate 9,213,886 of JAKOOJ010000012.1, forward strand.
TTCCATTTCCTTCAGAAAACCACACAATTCTTCTCTGTCCCCAGCAAGTGCTAGACAAAAAAGAGAAAACTAAGAAGAGATTTCGAGCTGGAAAAAGTAGAGTGCAGAACTCAAGGATACATTACATGAAAGGTCAAGGGAGATTATTTTTTCATTCAGAAAAAGAGGGAAATATCTGGAAGTCAGTGGGGAGAAAAAGGTCAATTGGATAGTCACATAGGGCAGACAGTAATGTAGGCCTCGCTGTGGGAGGAAGAAAATTACCACTTAATCAAAGCATCACAAAACAAAGGATCATCCATATTTTTGACCTCCTCAGGAATATTGATTGTCCAGGAATTGAATAGTCACATAGTATGCTGTGCAACCTACGTATAGACATATAACTGTGGTTTAGTGGGGTTATTAATATTCCACTGCAACTCCCTTCACCAAAAACCCAGAACTGTCCCAATTAAGTCCAGCGACAAGCAGACCAATGCTAGTCTACAGTGCAATAGCCAATGAGTACACAAGGCACCTGAACATTTCCCCATCAAAATAAATGTACCAGGCAAAATTAAATCCACAATACAAGAGGGTTCACGAGGCAAGAAAAATCGAATTCACAAGGCATGATCCAAATCAAGGCACGGTGTCAGTGGAAAGTGAGGCAAGAGTCACACCAACCAGAAAACACACAGCTAGGAAATGAACACATTCCCAGCATCGCTTCCATCTTTGTGCTGTGCTAAATAGCCAGCTTCCGTTGCAGCCCTTATAAAGAAGGGCAAGACTTTCTCCTCACGAGTAATCTGGCTGACCTCTGCTCCTGCTTTTTCTCTGCCTTGGATTAGGTGCAGAAGGCAGTTCCTCTTCCTCCTCACTGACTGGCTGCATGCTTTCCCCAACCAAAGCCTCAGGACTCCTGCTGCAGCTGTGCTTCAGCCAAATCTTTCTCAGATGACTGATTGGAGCCATAGACCAACTCCCTTCCAGATGTGGCCAGAACTGGTTCATCTTCCTCCGAAATGATATCTGAAGAGTGACCTGGGAAAGCATCTGGAGGACTCATCACAGGCAGACAGTAATACAGGCCTCGAACTGGGAGGAAGAAAACAATAGCTGCAATCAAAGCAAAACTAAATAAGGGATCATGCATATTTTTGGCCTCCTCAATAATATCAGTGCTGGAAAAGCTCCATAGATGTGCCTACTTGGGGAAAGCACAGACTGCAAATCACAACTGATTATGCACAAGAGGATCCACACTGGAAGAAAGCCATATTAATGCTATGAATGTGACAAAAGCTTTCGTCAGAATAGTTCACTTGTGGTTCATAGAAAGACCCATACAGGACAGATGCCCTATAACTGCTCCCAATGTGGTAAATGCTTTCGCAAGCATGGCAACTTGGTGATACATCAGAGGACTCACGCCAGGGAGAAACCATGTGAGTGTCCAGTTTGTGGGAAAAATTTCATTGCAAATTCCCACTTGGTGATACACCAGAGGACTCACATAGGAGAGAAACCTTTTGAGTGTTCTGATTGTGGGAAACATTTTGGTAACAATTCCAGCTTGGTGACACACCAGAGGATTCACACAGGAGAGAAACCCTTTCAGTGTCATGATTGTGGGAAAGGTTTCAGTCAGAATTCCAATCTGGTGATACACCAGCGGATTCACACAGGAGAAAAACCCTTTGAATGTCCTGATTGTGGGAAAAGTTTCAGTGTAAGTTCAAGTTTGGTGATACACCAGAGGACTCACACAGGAGAGAAACCCTTTGAATGTCTCGATTGTGGGAAAAGTTTCAATCAGAATTCCCACCTGGTGATACACCAGAGGACTCACACAGGAGAGAAACCCTTTGAATGTCCTGATTGTGGGAAAAGTTTCAATCAGAATTCCAACCTGGTGATACACCAGAGGACTCACACAGGAGAGAAACCGTTTGAATGTGCTGATTGTGGAAAACATTTCAGTCACAGTTCCAGTCTGGTGATACATCAGAGGATTCACAAGGGAGAGAAATCATATAAGTGTCCTGATTGTGGGAAAAGTTTCAGTCATAATTCCAACCGGGTGAAACACCAGAGGACTCACACAGAGGAGAAACCATTTGAATGTCCTGATTGTGGAGAAAGTTTCAGTCAGAATTATCACTTGGTGAACCATCAGAGGACTCACAAAGGAGAGAAATTCTATGAGTGCCCTGATTGTGGTAAAAGATTCAGTTACCATTTTAACCTGGTGAACCATCAGAGGACTCACACAGGAGAGAAACCGTACGAGTGTCCACATTGTGGGAAAAGTTTCAGTTACCATTGTAACCTGGTGATACACCAGAGGACTCATACAGGAGAGAAACCATATGAGTGTCCAGAGTGTGGGAAAAGTTTCAGTCAGAATTCTAATCTTGTGATACACCAGAGAACTCACACAGGAGAGAAACCCTATGAATGTCCTCATTGTGGGAAGCATTTCAGTCAGAATTCCCAACTACTGATACACCAGAGGACTCACACAGGAGAAAAACCATTTGAATGTCCTGATTGTGGGAAAAGTTTCAGGAAGAATTCTGACCTAGTGAACCACCAGAGGACTCACACAGGAGAGAAACCATATGAGTGTCCAGTTTGTGGGAAAAGTTTCATTGCAAATTCCCATCTGGTGAAACACCAGAGGACTCACACTGGAGAGAAACCATATGAGTGTCCACAGTGTGGGAAAAGTTTCAGTCAGAATTCCAACCTGGTGAACCACCAGAGGACTCACACAGGAGAGAAACCCTTTCAGTGTCTTGATTGTGGGAAAAGTTTCAGTTACCGTTCCAATCTTGTGATACACCAGAGGACTCACACAGGAGAGAAACCCTTTGAATGTCCTGAATGTGGGAAACATTTCAGTCTCAATTCCAGTCTGGTTATACACCAGAGGACTCACACTGGAGAGAAACCCTTTGAATGTCCTGAATGTGGGAAAAGTTTCAGTCAGAATTCCCACCTGGTAATACATCAGAGGTCTCACACAGGAGAGAAGCCCTTTGAATGTCCTGAATGTGGGAAAAGTTTCAGTCAGAATTCACACTTAGTGATACACCAGAGGACTCACACAGGAGAGAAACCATATGAATGTCCAGAGTGTGGGAAAAGTTTCAGTTACGCTTCTGTGCTTGTGAAACACCAGAGGACGCATACAGGAGAGAAACCATAAAAGTATCTAGATTGTGGGAAGGATTTCTGTTTTAGGCCTAAGATTATCAGCCATGTACCTTTATACACAAGGGAGAAATTTCAAATATCCAGTCTATAATCTTTCAGGCATAAATCACTTCTTATTGCACACAAGGTAATGCACATGAAGCAAAAGTTGATGAGTTTAGAGCAGGCTTGCATTTCATTTCTGATCTCCTATTGGGAGATGAATGGCCAGAATTCTGCCCTGATTCTTTTTAGTCAACACATCTCAGGAATTGGTGGAGAGAGAAAAAAATGGGAAATGGCAGGCTGTTAAAAGCCAGCTACCTGTTTCTGGTAATCAGCAGATGTTTCCGGATATTCCCTTTTGCAGAACCTGTGAAATTGCTGCAAAGAGGCTTTTGGGTGGTGTTTTTTATACATTGATTATGGAATTCCCACATTTCAGCCTTCTACTGTGGTGTCCTCTGGATTTTGAGCCCCAGAATTCCCTAGCCAGCAAAGAAGTAATTCTCCAGATACAACTCTAATGGGGGCTGCCAGTTACGGTTGAGATCCTGTTTTGCTTAATTAACCCTTCCCCCTGCTCTTATTGATGTAGTTAAATACATGTGCGAGTTATGGAGCGGAACACTGGCTACCTCAGATTTGGGGAAAACACTTGGAAGAGGGGCGCAGGGCCAGGCTTGCCTTTCAAAGGCCTTCTCTACCCCAATCCTTGGGTCCCTCCATTACAGAATCCCCTTAGGCCTATTACTCCCACACAGTGTCCCCCAGGCTTTCCCAAATAGGACTCACTAGGCCTCTGCCACAGGCTTTTTCCCCCACAGGCTTTTTTCCTCTCCTGCTGGGTCCCTGTAGTCCTTAGCCCTGATTCCCATCCCACCAGGCTTCAAACTCTCCTCCGTATCTTTTGAAGATCTCTGATTCTCATGTTGGGGAAGGAAGCCAGGACACGTATCTCTGGGCCTCGTGACTGTGTTCCGGAAACAGCTGTTATTTTCAATGTCCCTGTGATTCATCCCTGGAGTGGACTTGTGGAAGCGGTTGCCATTTTGCCACGCCAGCTTCGGGGCCAAAATGGTGGCTGCTTCTGGGACATAGTCATGAGGGACAGGGAGAAACTGCTTTTTTTGTACCTTAACACTTCAGACCACATTAAGGAATTGTGGGTGCACTGAGAATGTCAGCTGCCTCCGGGAGATCTTCAATAGGTGGGATGGGTAAAGGGTGTGTGGATAGTAGGCCCAAGGCCTAGGTAAAAAAGCAATGTAAAATTTCACATGCAAAGGCTGTTCCACCTTGCACATCAACCTTACGGAGACGCCCTCAATATTGAGTTGAGGAGAAAAGGGATCAGGGTTTTGCTCACAGGGTCTCCAGATTTATTAGCAACTCCTGTGTGCTCTTGATGACAGCAACACTAAGATGCTGGCATATTTGTGGTACCCCCCCCCCCCCCCCCGGTGGTGGCAATTTGAGAAAAGGAATGTACAGTGGAAAATGTTTCATTTTTAAAAATGCATCATGTAAGAACTATTAATAACTTTTTACAAGGAAAAATGGTATTGTCAGTGTTGCTGTGAATATTATGGCAAAGCAAGACACTTAGAGTTCCCTCAAACTGCATATAAGTTTATTAATAAATACATTTAATAATAAAAAGGTGATGTAAAACCTTTTTCTCAACTCTTGCTAGGTGGCGAGATCCCCATACATATGGTTGTTTCTAACTCACTACAATTATTAAGTTACCTGTAATCTGTAATCTTCTTTTCCGCTGATCTATTGAAGGCATCATATACTGGAATTCTTTCCCTCTGTGAAAATCATATGTTAAAAAACTATTTCTGGGTGGGGCAGGGGGAAAAAAACCCTCCATCTTTGTAGTTGTTCCCCTTTTTGGCCAGTATAAGCAAAACTTTGCCAAATTCTATATGTGCCGACTATAAGGCTTTCCATTTCTTCCTTCTAGAGTGTGGAATCTTCCTGTTAGCTGCCTTTAAAGGTGATGCACAACAATCCTTGGTTCATGTGTGAATGTGCAATCCCCAAATCTTGTCAAGTGTGTCAGAAGAGAATCTTGCTGAGGGAATATAGTCTCTTTCCACCAGGCAAAATTACAGGTAGTCCTCAACTTACGACCACAATTGAGCCCCAAATATTTCTTGTTAAGTGACACATTTGTTAAGTGAATTATACACCATCTTATTAGCTTCCTTGCCACAGTGAATCATTGCAGTTGATAATTTAGTAATATGGTTGTTAAGTGAATCGGGTTTACCCATTGTTTATGTTTGTTTTATGTTGTATTAAATTTGTATACCGCCCTACTCCCGAAGGAACAGGCACAGAATAAAATACATAAATACAAAAGTTAGAAACATAATTAAAACCAAATTAAATAATTTAGCCCGAGACAATTAAAAATCCCAATAATTTAAAACAAATTAAAATTTCAATTTAAAATTTAAAAGAAAGGGGAGAAAATTAGGCCAGGCCGGCTTGCTGGAATAGGAGGGTCTTAAGAGCACGGCAGAAAGTGTGCAGATCCGGGATCCTCCGTATCTCTGGGGGGAGCTTGTTCCAGATAGTGGGTGCCCCCACAGAGAAGGCCCTCCCTCTGGGGGCCGCCAGTCGACATTGTTTGGCTGACGGTACCCGGAGGAGCCCCTCTCTATGAGAGTGTACCGGCTGGTGGGAGGCTGTTTGTGGTAGTAGGCGGTCCCGTAAATATCCAGGTCCTAAGCCATGGAGCACTCTAAAGGTGGTAACCAAAACCTTGAAGCGCACCCGGAAGACCACCGGGAGCCAGTGCAGCTCGCGCAGGAGAGGTGTCACACAGGAGCGCCATGTTGCTCCCATACACCCGCGTGGCCGCACTCTGCGCCATTGATTTGGCTTGTCAAATGGTTGCAAAAGGGGATCACCTGACCTTCGGACATAGCAATGGTCATAACTATGAACCAGTTGCCAAGCTCCGGACAGCCCCGGATCTCCGTTCCTTCCCCAAATATCTTAAGACCTGGCTTTTTATTCAAATTACCTGATCTGGTTGGGTTTTTTAGTTAACTGTGGGATTTTAAATTGGATTTTTAATGTTATTTAGTGATATTGTTTTTATTGTCATTTTATACTTGTGAGCCGCCCCGAGTCCTTCGGGAGAAGGACGGCATATAAATTTTAATAAAATAAATAAATCTGAATTTTGATCATAGGGATGCTACCAAGGTTGTAAGTGTGAAAAATAGTTATGTCACTTTTTTTTCAGTGTTGTCGTAACTTTGAACAGTCACTAAATGAACTTGTAAGTGATGGACTGCCTGTATTAGCTTAGTTCCTTTCCAGATACACTATTAAGATCTTAACATCTGGGTAGCTTTCAATGACCAGAATTAAACCAACATTGGAAATGCAGGTAATCCTTGATTTACAACTGTAATTTAGCCTGCAATTACAGTCCTAAGTCATGATGGTCATTAATGGGTCTCCACACAATGTGCCCAATTCTACAATTCAGTTGTTAAGTGCATGCTACAATCAGTAAACGAACACATTGTTCACTAGGGATATAAGCATGGGTTTCTGGCAAAAATGTAAAAAATGATCATGTGGATTGCAGGATGCTATAAAAGGACACAATTGCAGGCTGGTTGCCAAGCTCCCAAAATGTCATGTGACCCTGGGTGGAGGGCTCCCCCCAAGCCTTCAGAAGTTCAAATCTGGGTCATAAGTTGTTTTTTGAATGGTTGCTAAACCATGCTGGTCGTAAGATGAGGACTATCTGTAAGTCATAGACTTGGTGTTGTCGCAGTTCTGTGTCTACCATCTGCACAGCTATAGAATATCAATATTCTCAATAGCAGTAATTGCAAGAGGGATCTTGGAATCCTAGTGGACAATCACTTAAATGTGAGCCAGCGGTTGTGTGGCAGCTGTTAATAGAGCCAAGGTAGTGGTGGGCTGCAGTAACAGAGGGATAGAATCAAGATCACGTGAAGTATTTTTATCACTTTATAAAACCTTAGTAAAACCACATTTGCAATATTGCATCCAGGGTTTTTTTGTTGTTATTTTTTAATACAAATAAAACAAAAATAGCACATACACATCTAAATACAAAAAAAGAAAATAAAAAAGAGGTAAAAAATATTACAGTGCACCCCCACCCCAAGACCATTCCCACCCCCCTTATATTTCTTCATCTATAACAACTAAAAGATATACAATATATTCCAATTGTGCCCTTATCCTAAGGTGACCAGATTTTAACATTGGTAAAGAGGGACACCATTATGGGCGTGGCTTATTTTGTGGGCGTGGCTTGGAGGTCATGTGACTGGGTGAGCGTGGCTAGCTGGTCATGTGACCGGGTGGCCATGGCTACACACAAGGACTAACCAGAGGGCTGAAAAAAGTCATTTCTGACAGGTCCTCGCACTTTTGACTGGTCCTCACACTTATGACCATTCTCACATTTATGCCCATGCAGCATTCTTAACAACCATGTCACTCATTTCACAACTGCTTCTCTTCACCATGGTGATAAGATAGGGCAAAAAACATAAAATGTGAGGACAGTCGTAAGTTCGAGGACTGGTCAAAAGTGCGAGGATCAGTCAAAAATAACTTTTTCAGCCCTCTGAGTAATCCATATGCATAAAAGGATACAGCAATAGAGAGGGGTGACGGAAGGGAATGGAAATTAGAGTAGGAGTGAGGGTAAGAGAGAGAGGAAGAGAGGAGGAGAAGGAGAAAGGAAGAGGAAGTAGGGAGAAGAAGAAGAGGGTGGGGGGAAGAGAAAGTAAGAAGGAAAGAAAAGAGAGGTAGTAGGTTTGAGGAAAAAGATTGCTGTACAATAAAAAAGATGAAAGGGAAGAAAGCCAACCCCAAACAAATATAGAGATATTAAGATAAAGAATGAATTGTTAAATTTTAAAGAATAAAAGAGAACAAATATGAATAAATAGCAATAATTAGAAACACACATACAAACATACAATGTATTTTCTTTGAACAGAATATTTGGCTGGTTCACAAATTTAAACAGTGTTTAGTCATTTCAATTAAATTTACAATTTCTATATTTCCTTTTTGCCATATTTATTCCTCATCTATTTTTTAAAAAAACAATATTACCCTTCATCCTCATCTCTAATCTTAATCAAATTCAATTTTTCCCTTCTATTCTATATTATACCCCTTCCCATCGTCATCTATTTTTATATCCATCCTCACATTGGTTAATTATGTAATACAGTTGTTTAATACAAATTCAACATTTTAATATAAATCAATTAGTTATATAACTAACTTTTTTGTATATTAACTTTTTTGTATATTAATCAATATGAACATGAATATTCCAATTATTTCCATGCAATCCAATTTCTTACAAATCAATTAATTATATTTACCAATAATAATAAACCAAATAATTTCCCCCATATATTCCTCCAAACTACAACTTAACCATTTCTGCTTTCAACACAATATACAATTATTAATAGTATCTCAATTATTACAATTCCCTAGTTAAATAGAGCTTTTTTTCTTTTGTGTTTTAAAATCTTGAACTCTCCTCTTTTGCCCTAAATTTCCCATTGTTTGCACCTACCTATTTTGGTGAGGAAAAAGAAAAGAAATCTGCTGCCTAATTTTCCAACGTTGTAGCAAATAGCAAAGCCAACAGCTTGTTTTACTTTCAGTTTCGTTTTGAGCTTGGTTTGCACAAGGAGAAAAAAAATCTGCTAGAGCAATTTAGCAAGCAGAAGAGCCCTGCGCAAAACAGCTGAGAGCAAATCAGCTGAGAGTGGGGAAGCCGAGCTAATCAACGTGCTAATTAACCTACACGGAAGCTGTAAGGGGCCGTTTTTTCTATTTTTGCAGGCATCTGTCTACTCATTTGTTTTCTTTTAACACAGAACAGCTTAGGGCGTCCCTTTGAAGCCCGCGGCAAGAGTTTAAACAGGTTTTTTCCCTCTAGCCATCAGCTGGGACTCAGGAGGCAGCCGGGACTCAGGAGGCAGAATGAAAAATTGGGACTTTTTTAAAACGCCGCGGGACGCGGGACAAATTGCTAAAAATCGGGACTGTCCCACCAAAAGCGGGACATCTGGTCACCTTACCTTATCCCCTCCAAAACAACATTCTTGAGTAGGTTTATTCCCTTTGCCTTCCACCAACACTGATTTTATAAAATCCCCCCATTTCATTATAATTGTTTGCTCTGATCATCCCTTTTTTGAATTTAATTTCTGTTGTTAGTTTATCATTTGTTGCCATACTCCTGGCCTTCAGTAACAGAGGGATGGAATCAAAATCACATGAAGTATTAGTATCCTTGATAAAACCTTAGTAAGGCCACATTTGGAATATTGCATCTAGTTTTAGTCACTGTGATATAAAAAAGGGAAAAGTGCGCAGAAAAGAGACCGGAGGCTAAAATATCCGATGAGCGGGTGCAGGAACTGGGTATGTGTAATTTAATGCAGAGAACGGCTAAGAGTGACATGATAGCAGTCTTTCAATAGTTGAGGGGCTGATGCAGAAAAGGGGGTCGACCTATTCCCCAAAGTGCCTGAAAGTAGGACAAAAAGTAACAGAGGGAGAATTAGTAAAAAAAATCCAACCTAGAACTAAGAAGAAATTGTCAGTGAGAACAATTAATCAGCGGAACAAATTGCCTCTCAACCTGTGGTTGTTCCATCAGTGGAGGCTTTTAAGAGGAGACTGGAGAGCCATTTGACTGGAATGATATAGGTTCTGCTTGGAGAGTTGGTCCCTTCCATCTCTTACTCTGTAATTCTGTAAGAACTTGGCGGTCAGATGGGCAACTTCTGTGGCTACAAAGCCGTCAATACAGTAGCTGCATCTGTGGTTGATCCTTAAAGGAGTTAAAACCATCAAGTACTGTATTGCTAGAAAGGATTGAGGAAGAAGAGAAGCACAAAGGAACTTCCTGTACCGGATCACTCACTGGTGGAAGGTGGCTTGCAGAGGGGCTTTTGTGCTCTTCCAAAAGTTGAAGCATCCGCTGGAAGGTGAGTTGAGGGCAAGTCGGAGGAGAGGCTAGTAGCAAGTTGGCCTATTTGGTTCGGGTGTGGTAATTCTCAGAGGCAAAATCAGTGGGGATACTGGCAAGAAGTTGCAAGTCGCAGCCATGTGAAGTTGCCTAACAACCCACAGTAATTTGTGTAACAAATGCAGAGGAACAGAGGTAAATTGGCACACTAACAGTGGTGGGTTGCCCCCGGTTCGGACCAGTTCTATAGAACCGATAGTAAAACTGGCGGGAAGCTCCGTCCGCTGACCTGGACGTCATCATAAGTGATCTGCGTATGCGCAGAAAAGCGTGTGTGCGAGTTAAGCACGCACGCACACGGGCACAATACAAACCGGTAGTAAAGGTAAGTAGAACCTACGCCTGCACACTAAGCATGTGATATTATGCTTACTGATCGGGCTGCTTAGTGACAGTAACAGTCCCAATTGCAGTCAGTAAGTGAGGACTACTTGCATAGGGATGTCACCAGAGGGGTTCTGGACGGTATTTTCTGCCCTTAAGCAGTTTCTGTGGGCAAAATGTTGCAGAGGCTTTCGGGATCATTTCATCAGTTCAAGCCCCGCATCTCTAAAATTAGCTCAGAAGGTTTGACTGTTTGGGGACATTTTTTTAGACTGAAAACACATAAGATTTTCCACATATATACATTTTTAGCAGTGTGTATTTTTATTTCTGTATACCTGCAATTGGATAATCTATCCCCAGCACTTTCAGATATGCAGCCATGTGAAAAAGGAAGTACACTCTCTTTGAGTTCTATGGTTTTACATATCAGGACATAGTAAAAAATCATCTGGTCCTTAGAAATCTTAAAAGTAGGCAAATATAACCTCAGATGAAGAACGACACATGACATATTACATGTCATAATGTATTTTACAAAAAGAAGGCCAAAATGGAGAAGCCATGTGTGAAAAACTAGCACTCTGTGATTCAGTATCTTGAAGAATCACCTTTAGCAGCAATAACTTGAAGTAATTGTTTTCTGTATGACTGTATCAGTCTCACATTGTTCTGGAGGAGAGATTTTGGCCCAAAGTTTACAACATTGCTGCAGTTTGTTGAGGTTTGTAGGCATTTGTTTATGCGCAGCTCTCTTGAGACCCCACCATAGCCTTTCAATCAGGTTGACGTCGGGACTTGGACTGCTATTTATTTATTTATTTATTTATTTATTTATTTATTTATTTCTCACATTTATAGACCGCTGTTCTCCCGCAGGACTCAGGGCGGTGTACAGCCAAGGTAAAAAACATAAATACAAACATTAAAAACAATTTAAAAAGATATATATATAAGTTTGGCCCCAAGTTAAAAAAACAGTAACAAAACATATTAAAAAACGTTTAAAAAAGTGTTAAGCCAGCCTGGCTTGCTGAAAAAGAAAGGTCTTCAGGGCACGGCGGAAGGCACCAAGGTCTTGAATTCTTCGTATCTCTGGGGGCAGTTGATTCCAGAGGGCAGGTGCCCCCACAGAGAAGGCCCTCCCCCTGGGGGCCAACAGTCTACATTGCTTGGCCAATGGCACCCTGAGGAGTCCCTCTCTGTGGGAGCGCACTGGTCGGTGGGAGGTCGGTGGTTGCAGCAGATGGTGTCGAAGATATCCAGGTGCTATGCCATGGAGCGCTTTAAAGGTGATAACCAACACCTTGAAGCGCACCTGAAAGACTACTGGGAGCAAGTGCAGCTCACGCAGGAGAGGTGTTAGGTGGGAGGGCCATGCAGCTCCCGTCACTACCTGCGCGGCCGCATTCTGGACCAGCTGGAGTCTCCGGGTGCTCTTCAAGGGGAGACCCATGTAGAGAGCATTGCCGTAGTCCAGGCGAGAGGTGACGAGAGGTGAAAAAGAAAAGAATTGCAACACAATTATTTTCTTTTTCAACCATTCTCTTGTAGATTTGCTGGGGAGCTTGGGATCATTGTCACATTGCATAATCCAATGTCAGCCAAGCTTTAGCTTTTGGACAGATGGCCGCACATTTGACTCTAGAATACTTTAGTATAGAGAGGAGGTGATAGGCAACTCAGTGACTGCAAGATGTCAGGGTCCTGTTGCTGCAAAACAAATCCAAATCATCACCCCTTCATCACGGTGCTTGATGGTTGGTATGAGACGTTTGTGCTGAAATGATATGTTTCGTTTTTATCAAATGTGGCACTTTGCATTACGGTCAACCATCTCCACTTTGGTCTCACCTGTCCAAAGGACAGTGTTCCAGAAGTCCTGTGATTGGTTCAGATTCAACTTTGGAAACCTCAGCTGTGCTGCTATGTCCTTTTTAGAAAGAAGAAGCTTTCTCCTGACAACCCTTTCAAACAAACCATACTTCTTTAGTCTTTTTGTAATTGCATTGTCGTGAACATTAAATTTTAACATGCTAAATGTGGGCTGTAGAATCTGAGATGTAACTCTTCGATTTTTTGCAATTTCTTTGAGCATCACAAGGTCCAACCTTGGGGTGAATTTTCTGGGAGTTCCGTTTCTGGGAAGATTGGCAGCTGTCTTGAATATTTACTACTTCTGAATAATCTTCCTCACTGTAGAATGATGGATTTTAAATTATTTGGAAATGGCCTTATAAACCTTCCCAGATGGATGGGCAGCAACAATTGCTTCTCCAAGATCCCCATTGATGTATTTACATTTTGGCATTGAATTAAGACACACCTCAATGCCAGAGACCAGCAAACTCCTACAACTTCGGCTTTTATAGATGTAGTCACACTTGCTGATGATAATTGATCAAGAGCATTTGCTTAGGAGCAATTGGCTGCTACTTCATCTCTTCATATCTATGGAAGAAGTAACAGTGTTTTTAGTTTCTTAGTTTTTTGCATCTCCATTTTGCCTTTTTGTAAAAAAAAATGATGACGGGTGTAATAGGTCATGTTTTTTTTATAAAAGTTTTTTATTTTATAGACAAACATAAAATACATAATCAGTATATCATCTGAGTACAACTTTTGTGTCTTCTTCCTACTCGTCCACTATTTATCATATCTTAATATTATCATTTCATTTATTATAACATTTCTCCCACATTTCTTGCTTTTCCATTAATACATTTATCTATCTTCTTTCTCTTCTTTATTCTTCACTCATTTCATTACATTATTATCCTATATATTTCTCTTCTCTAACCAATGATAAAATTGTCCCCAAGTACCTTAAAATATTCCAATTCCTCTTTTTCTTTAATTGTCAAAGTCAATCTATTCATTTCTGCACAATCCAATATTTTCTTAATTACTTCTCCCTCTGTAGGGATTTTCTCTGCTTTCCATCTTTGGGCAAATACTATACTCGCTGCAGTTATAATCAAATATGCATTTTCTTTACTAAATTTCTCTGGTAAGATAATATGTCATGTGTTGTTGTTCATCTGAGGTTATATTTACCTACGTTTAAGAACTGCTAAGAACCAGATAAGTTTTATTATGTCCTGATACGTAAAAATCATAGAACTAAAAGAAGGTATTCTTTCTTTTCCACATGACTGTATTTGATGATAATCCTTTACAGGGATCAGAATTTGTGACTGACCCAAGTCAACAAGTGAATTTCATGCATGAATGGATATTTGAACTTGGATCTCAGAAGTCAAATGAATCATAATTAATGTAAGAGGTTATTCGAGCATTGTGACATGTTTGCTTTTCATTGTAACATATACAGATAGTCCTCAATTTATGACATTAATGGAGCCTGCCCATTCATGTCGGAAGTCAAGAACTACATTAAATTAAGCAGCCTTCTCTGGACCCGGCTGTTTTATCAAACTATCGTCCAGTCTCCAACCTTCGCTTCGTGGCGAAGGTTGTTGAGAGAGTGGTGGCGCGACAGCTTCCCCAGTACCTGGATGAAGCGGACTATCTAGATCCGTTCCAGCCCGATCCAGTTGGGCTTCAGGCCTGGGTATAGCACTGAAACGGCATTGGTTGCATTGGTAGATGATCTCTGGAGGGCTCAGGACAGGAGTTGTTCCTCTGTCCTGGTCCTATTAGACCTCTCAGCAGCTTTTGATACCATTGACCATGTTGCATCGGTTGGAGGGCTTAGGGGTGGGGGGCACCGTGTTATGGTGGTTCTCCTCCTTCCTTTCTGACTGTACGCAGTCTGTGTTGACAGGGGGGCAGAGGTCGACCCCGAGGCGCCTAGTTTGTGGGGTACCGCAGGGGTCACTCCTCTCGCCCCTCTTGTTCAACATTTATGTGAAGCCGCTGGGTGAGATCATGGCTTCGGGGTGGATTTCCATCAGCACGCTGATGACACTCAGCTGTACATTTCCACCCCGGGCCACCCTAATGATGCCCTTGAAGTGATGACCCGGTGCCTGGAAGCCGTACTGATCTGGATGGGGAGAAACAAGCTCAGGCTCAACCCCTCCAAGACTGAGTGGCTGTGGTTTCCAGCGTCCCGTCATAGTCAGTTGGTTCCATCACTGACTATAGGGGGTGAGACCTTGGCCTCCTCAGAGAGGGTTCGCAACTTGGGTGTCCTTCTGGATTCACAGCTGTTTTTAGAAGACTACCTGACAGCTGGGGCCAGGGGGGCTTTTTATCAGGTTTGCCTGATCTACCAGTTGCGTCCCTTTTTGGAACGGAATGCCTTGCACACGGTCACTCACACCCTCATCACTTCCAGTCTGGACTACTGTAACGCTCTCTACATGGGGCTCCCCTTAAAGAGCACCCGGAGGCTCCAGCTGGTCCAGAATGCGGCCATGCAGGTGATTATGGAGGCGACTCGGTGTTCCCATGTAACACCGTTCCTGCGCGAGCTGCACTGGCTCCCAGTGGTCTTCCGGGTGCAATTCAAGGTGTTGGTTGCCACCTTTAAAGCGCTCCATGGCATGGGACCTGGATATTTACGAGACCTCCTTCTGCGTCCAATAGCCTCCCACCGACCAGTACGCTCCCATTGAGAGGGTCTCCTCAGGATGCCGTCAGTTAGACAGTGTCGACTGGCGACCCCCAGGGGGAGAGCCTTCTCTGTGGGGGCACCTGCCCTCTGGAACGAGCTGCCCCCAGAGATTCGTCGGATTTCTGACCTCCATACCTTCCGCCGCGCCCTTAAAACACTATTATTCCATCAAGCAGGGCTGGCCTAAAATATTTTAATGGGTTATTGTATTTTAGAAGTTCGGCCAAACTATTTAATAATTTTAAAATTGTTTTTAACTTTTGTATTGTTGGTTTTATCTTGGCAGTACACTGCCCTGAGTCCCTTTGGGAGAAGGGCGGTATAAAAATTTAATAAATCTGAAACTGAAACCTAACTAACAACCTCCCTCCTTTCCCCAATGCATCTGTTAAACAAATGGTCATTACCTAGATCATGGGGTGACTCAGGGATGGGAGAAACCAAGGGAGGCCTATTGCGGGCACAGGCACTCCCAGGAGGCTTCCTTCCCTACCCTCTAGGATATCCAATGCTCTGCCTCCTGCTCCTTGGTTTCCCCAAAGCCATGTGGGCCTCCTCTATACTCCACCCCATCACCATTCGCTTACTTAAATTTTGATGAGCTCAGGAAGTCAGAGTAGATAACCTATCTCTTAGGCTTTTCCTTCCTAAAACAAGGTTTGTGTAGTCCTTAGGTCTAAGTTCGACCCACCAGACATCATAGCCTCCTCCTCTGTACCTTTTGAAGATCTCTGAACCTTACCTTAGAGAAGGAGGGTAGGACGCACATCTGTGGGCTGCATGACTGTATCATAGAATCAGACGTTATTTTCAGTGTGCCTGTTATTCATCCCTGGGCCATGTGGTGGACTTGTGGAAGCAGCTGCTATTTTTCCATAAATGCCTCAGGGCCAAAATGGCAGCTGCTTCTGAGTCATTGTCCTGCAGGAGAGGGACAAGCTGCACTTTATTTCTACCTTAACACTGCAGACCGCATTAATGAATTGTAGGTGCAGTGAAAACCCTAACCCTCTGGATATCCGATGCTCTGCCTCCTGCCGCTTGATTTCCACCAAGTCATGTGGGCCTCCTCCATACTCCACCCCATCACCGTTTGCTTACTTACGTTTTGATGAGCTCAGGAAGTTAGAGTAGAGAAAGCTGATCCCTCGGTGGGCCACATGGCACAATCAAGAAGAAGAAATCCAATCTCTTTTGTTTCCATGGCAATACTTTTGCCCCAGCCAGCATAAACTACTATAATTTCCTCTTAGCTCTGCCGGTGCTAGTTTTATGCAGCTGGCGCTAAGAAGATACTATAGTGGTTTTCGCTGGTTGTGGAGGAAAGGAGTGGCATGGAAAAAAAAGAGAAGGGGTTTCTTCTTTGCTCTACCAGCATAAGACTAGCGTAAAGCTAGCGTTGATAGAGCAAAGAAGAAATCCGATCCCTTTTATTTCCATGGCAATCCTAACCTCCCTAGCCTAAGTAAGTGAATGATGACAGGGGAATGGGGTTGGGGAGTAATGCCTAGAAGCAAAAATATTGACAAAGCAGGCCAATCTACTGGGGTCTGGGGCCTCTGAGGACTCACTGGGCAAGATGGGAGAGAAATAGGTGGGTGTTTATGCTGAAGCATCTCTGCAGTTGGTCGTAAGGCTGAAGGACTACGGGGGCGGGGGGGACTGCAAAGTTTCAACTTTGAAACTATTGATATTTATCATGGGGTGTGTGTGCTGTAACTTCGAACATTTGTTGAATGGCCAGTTGTACCTCAAGGATTGCCCATGCTACCTTTTTTCACATCTACTGCAACCGTTTTATAAAATTTACACTATCATTTGAATCTTACAGACAAAGATGATGCCAATATAAGCACACTGGACAACAAGCAACATTGAAAAGCAAAGCAAATTGCAACAAAATAAAAATATTGTTCATTTCCTTCAGAAAGCCACACAATTCGTGGCTATTGAGGGAAAAGCACAGAGTCCAAATCACAGAGGATCCACACTGGAGAAAAGCCATATAAATACTCTGAATGTGGCAAAAGCTTTGGTCAGAATAGCTTCCTTGTGATTCATAGAAGGATCCACATAGGACAGATGCCCTACAACTGCTCCCAATGTGGTAAATGCTTTCGCAAGCATGGCAAGTTTGTGATACATTAGTGGACTCACACCAGGCAGAAACCATACGAGTGTTCTGATTGTGGGAAAAGTTTCTGTTACCATTTTAACATGGTGAACCACCAGAGGATTCACACAGGGGAGAAACCGTACAAGTGTCCAGAGTGTGTGAAAAGTTTCAGTCATAGTTCCAACCTTGTGAATCACCTGAGGACTCACACAGGAGAGAAACCCTTTGAATGTCCTGAATGTGGGAAGAGCTTCAGTCAGAATTCCCACTTAATAAAACACCAGATGACACATACAGGTGACAAACCCTTTGAATGTCCTGATTGTGGGAAAAGTTTCAGTTACCATTTTAACCTGGTGACCCACCAGAGGATTCACACAGGGGAGAAACCGTACAAGTGTCCAGAGTGTGTGAAAAGTTTCAGTCAGAGTTCCAACCTTGTGGATCACCAGAGGACTCACACAGGAGAGAAACCCTTTGAATGTCCCAATTGTGGGAAACATTTCAGTCATAAATCCTCCTTAATGTATCACCAAAGAACTCACACAGGAGAAAAACCTTTTGAATGTCCTGATTGTGAGAAAAACTTCAGTCTCAATTCAAGCCTGCTGATACACCAGAGGTCACACACAGGAGAGAAACCGTACAAGTGTCCAGATTGTGGGAAAGGTTTCAGTCAGAGTTCCAACCTTGTGAATCACCTGAGGACTCATACAGGAGAAAAACCCTTTGAATGTCCCGATTGTGGGAAAAGTTTCAGCCAGAACTCCAATCTGGTGAACCACCAAAGGACTCACACAGGAGAGAAACCTTATGAGTGTCCAGATTGTGGGAAAAGTTTCAGTCAGAACTCCAATCTAGTGAACCACCAAAGGACTCACACAGGAGAGAAACCATATAAGTGTCCAGATTGTGGGAAAAGTTTCAGTTATCGTTCTAGTCTTGTTATACACCAGAGGACTCACACAGGAGAAAAACCTGTTGAATGTCCTGATTGTGGGAAACATTTCAGTCAGAATTCCAACTTGAGGAAACACCAGAGGACTCACACAGGAGAGAAACCCTTTGAATGTCCTGATTGTGGAAAACATTTCAGTCAGAATTCCCACCTGGTGATACACCAGAGGATTCACACAGGAGAGAAACCCTTTGAATGTCCCGATTGTGGGAAAAGTTTCAATCAGAATTCCTACCTGGTGATACACCGGAGGATTCACACAGGAGAGAAACCCTTTGAATGTCCTGATTGTGGGAAACGTTTCAGTCAGAATTCCCATCTGGTGATACACCAGAGGATTCACACAGGAGAGAAACCATTTGAATGTTCTGATTGTGGGAAACAATTCAGTTGGAATTCCCACCTAGTGATACACCAGAGGACTCACACAGGAGAGAAACCCTTTGAATGTCCTGAATGTGGGAAAAGCTTCAGTCACAATTCCCACTTAATAAAACACCAGATGACACATATAGGTGACAAACCCTTTGACTGTCCTGATTGTGGGAAAAGGTTCCGCTACCATTTTAACATGATGAATCACCAGAGGATTCACACAGGGGAGAAACCGTACAAGTATCCAGAGTGTGTGAAAAGTTTCAGTCATAGTTCCAACCTTGTGAATCACCTGAGGATTCACACAGGAGAAAAACCTTTTGAATGTCCTGATTGTGGGAAAAAATTCAGTTGCAATTCCAGCCTGCTGATACACCAGAGGACACATACAGGAGAGAAACCATACAAGTGTCCAGATTGTGGGAAAAGTTTCAGTTACCGTTCTAACCTGGTGAGCCACCAGAGGACTCACAGAAGAGAGAGACAATATGAATGTCCAGATCAGGGGTGTCAAACTCAACTTCATTGAGGGCCGCATAAGGGTTGTGGTTGACCTTGTGGGTGGGCGTGGCTGGGGTGATGTCTCATGGCCAGCTTGACATCTCTTGTGCCTTGGATGCTTATGATGGCCCAGGCAGGTCTGGGGGGATCCATTGTCTCCAGGAGAGGAAACCGAGACAATGGTTCTCGCCGTCCCTCTCAAGCCACGCAAAGGACCCCCGGAGAGCAGCGCCGGCTGTCCAGAGCCCTTGGAGCGCAAGTACCCACCCTGGCCCTCGAGCTCCCACGGTACTGGGACCCTACAGTCCAGCCCTGCTTCCCCAAGTGGGTGCCCGGCTGCGTTTATCTCCTCCTCAAGGCTGCTGCTGCTGTGCTCACTCTCCTTGGGCATGTTGCTCATGGTGTATGCAGAAGGACAAAGCTTGTGGGTCACAGGAAGGCCCACTCCCTCTCCATGCCAGGAGATCCAGCTTTGTAACCAAAGCATCCTCATTAATAGGATGGGAGACCATGAAGAGAGGTCAGAAGGAGTGGACAAGAGAATGGCGAAAGGGCAGCAGGGCAGCTGGTGGCCAAGTGCTTAGGCAGGATTTCCCTCAGAATTTGACTCCCTCTCATTATAACCTTTTCCTTTCCTTTCCTTTCCTTTCCTTTCCTTTCCTTTCCTTTCCTTTCCTTTCCTTTCCTTTCCTTTCCTTTCCTTTCCTTTCCTTTCCTTTCCTTTCCTTTCCTTTCCTGGGAAGGAGGGCGGGACACGTATCTTTGGGCCTCATGACTTTGTCCTAGAAGCAGCCGTTATTTTTAGTGTCCCTGTGATTCATCCCTGGGCCATGGAGTGGACTTGTGGAAGCGGCTGCCATTTTGCCACACCAACTTCAGGGCCAAAATGGCGGCTGCTTCTGGGACATGGTTATGAGGGACAAGGAGAAACTGCTTTTTTTGGTACCTTAACACTTTAGACCACATTAAGGAATTGTGGGTGCACTGAGAATGTCAGCTGCCTCCAGGAGATCTTCAATAGGTGGGATGGGTAAAGGGTGTGTGGGTAGTAGGCCCAAGGCCTAGGTAAAAAAAATAATGTAAAATTTCACATGTAAAGGCTGTTCTACCTTGCAGATCAACCTTATGGAGATGACCTCAATATTGAGTTGAGAAAAGGGATCATGGTTTTGCTGTGAGTAAAACCATGTCTCCAGATTTATTAGCAACTCCTGTGTGCTCTTGATGATAGCAACACTAAGATGCTGGCATATTTGTGGTACCCGCCCTGGTTGTGGCAATTTGAGAAAAGGAATGTACAGTGGAAAATGTTTCATTTTTAAAAATGCATCGTGTAAGAACTATCAATAATTTTTTACAAGGAAAAAAGGGGTTTTATCAGTGTTGCTGTGAACATTATGGCAAGGCAAGACACTTATAGTTGCCTCAAACTGTGTGATGAATAGCGAATAAGTTTATTAATAAATACATTTAATAATAAAAAGGTGATGTAAAACCTTTTTCTCAACTCTTGCTTGGTGGCGAGATCCCCATACATATGGTTGTTCCTAACTCACTGCAATTGTTAAGCTTGCTGTAATCTGTAATCTACCTATATTTGAGGTCCCCACAGATGGAGATAGCGAGTAGACAAAAATGTTTTGAAAAACCTGGGGATGAATTCCTTTAACGTGGTCATCTTAACATGACTGGGTGCTTTTGACCATTTGACATTACAATGGACCCTCCAAAAGCCACTTGAGACGCGAATTCAAAGTTCCATCATCCCGACATGGTACCTGTGGGGATGACATGACTGCATTTTGGATGTTCAACAGCTGGCTCACATTTACAGCTGTTAGCAGCACTTTATCATTGTGACCTCAATTTATGACATTTTTTCCTGCTAATTGGTGTTTACTTCTGGCAAGAAGTGCCCCATAGCAAATAATGGGTTTGTTTAACAACCACAAGGTATACTTAACGACTGCCACAAAAGTCATAAAATTGGGTCTGGTGATATGATAAATTGTTTTACGACCATGATAACTTACGATTGAAATTATGGGCTCAATTGTGGTCATAAGTGGATACCTGTAATATGAAAAAATGTTGCATTTTGTTAATTACGCTCACAGACCGAAGGTGGATAGAGGATCCGGTTCCCAGGCGTGCTTTAGCTTTTTGATTAGTGTGTGGATTCCTGTTGATTTCAAGGTTTAGGGGACTGGTTTTCTTTTCTGCTGATCGATTGAAGGCATCCTACGCTGGAATTCTTTCCCACTATTTATTTATTTATTTATTTATTTATTTATTTATTTATTTATTTATTTATTTATTTAAATTTAAATTTAAATTTAAATTTAAATTTAAATTTAAATTTAAATTTAAATTTAAATTTAAATTTAAATTTAAATTTAAATACCGCCCTACTCCCGAAGGACTCAGGGCGGTGAACAGCCACAGGATAAAACACATAAATACAAAAATTTAAAAATAGAATAAAAACGAATTAAATAATTTGGCTGAACAAATTTAAAATACCCCATAATTTAAAAACAAATTAAAATTTAAAATTTACATTTAAAAAGGGGAGAAGATTTAGGCCAGGCCAGCTTGATGAAATAAAAAAGTCTTAAGCGCACGACAGAAGGTGCGCAGATCCGGGATCCTCCGTATCTCCGGGGGGAACTCGTTCCAGATCGTAGGTGCCCCCACAGAGAAGGCTCTCCCCATAGGGGCCGCCAGTCGACATTGTTTGGCCGGCGGCACCCGGAGGAGCCCCTCTCTATGGGAGCGTACTGGCCGGTGGGAGGCTATTGGTGGTAGCAGGCGGTCCCGTAGATAACCAGGTCCTAAGCCATGGAGCGCTTTAAAGGTAATAACCAAAACCTTGAAGCGCACTCGGAAGACCACCGGGAGCCAGTGCAGCTCGCACAGGAGAGGTGTTACATGGGAACTACACGTCCCTCCCATAACCACCCGCGCGGCTGCACTCTGCGCCAGTTGAGCCTCCGAGTGCACCTCAAGGGGAGCCCCATGTAGAGAGCATTACAATAGTCCAGACGAGAGGTGACGAGGGCATGAGTGACTGTGTGTAGAGTGACTGTGTGTATCAAAATCATACGCCAAAAAACAGTGTTTCTGGATGGGGCAGAGGGAAAAAAACTCTCCACTTTGTAGTTGTTCTCCCTTTTGGCCAGTATAAGCAAAACTTTGTCAAATTCCACAGGTACCAACTATAAGACTTTCCATTTCTTCAGATTTCTTTCTTCTAGTGTGTGAAATCTTCCTGTTAGCTGCCTTTAAGGGTGATGCACAACAATCCTTGGTTTATGTGTGAATACACAATCTCCAAATCTTGTCAGGTGTGCCAGAAGAGAACTTGCTGAGGGATCATACAATCTCTTTCCACCAGGCAAAATTACAGGTAGTCCTCAACTTATGACCACAATTAAGCCCCAAATATTTGTTTTTAAGGAACACATTTGTTAAGTGAATTATACCCCATCTTATGACCTTCCTTGCCACAGTGAATCATTGCAGTTGATAATTTAGTAATATGGTTGTTAAGTGAATCTGGCTTCCCCATTGATTTGGCTTGTCAAATGGTTGCAAAAGGGGATCTCACCTGACCTTCGGACACAGCAACGGTCATAACTATGAACCAGTTGCCAAGCATCAGGATTTTGATCAATGTTCATAGGGATTCTACCAAGATTGTTAGTGTGAAAAAGGTCATAAGTCACTTTTTTCAGTGTCATCATAACTTTGAACAGTCAGTAAATGAACTTGTAAGTGGAGGATTGCCTGTATTAGCTTAGTTCCTTTCCAGATGCACTGTTAAGATCTTAACATCTGGATAGCTTTTCAATGACCAGGATTAAACCAACATTTTAAATGCAGGTAATCCTCAATTTACAACTGTAATTTAGTTAATAGAGCCAAGGCAGTGGTGGGCTGCAGTAACAGAGGGATAGAATCAAGATCACGTGAAGTATTAGTATCACTTTATAAAATATGCAAAAATATTGCATCTTTTTTAATGATTTTTTAAAATACAAATAATACAAACATAGCACATATTACATCTAAATACAAAAAAATAAAAACAAAAGAAAAAAAATAAATATTACAGTGCACCCCCATCTCCTGGAGACCATCCCCCTCCATATTTTATCGTCTATAACAACTAAAATATATACAATATATTCCAACTGTGCCCTTATCACCTCCAAGACAACATATATTCTTGAGTAGGTTTATTTGCCTACCCTTTGCCTTCCACCAACACTGATTTTATAAAATCCCCCCCCCCATTTCATTATAATTGTTTGCTTTGATCATCCCTTTTTTGAATTTAATTTCTGTTGTTAGTTTATCATTTGTTGCCATGCTCCTGGGCTGCAGTAACAGATAAAATCAAAATCACATGAAGTATTTGTATCGCTTGATAAAACCTTAGTAAGGCCACATTTGCAATATTGCATCTAGTTTTAGTCACTGTGATATAAAAAAGGGAAAAGTGTGCAGAAAAGAGCAAGAAAGATATAGGGGACCGGAGGCTAAAATATCCGATGAGCGGGTGCAGGAACTGGGTATGTGTAATTTAATGCAGAGAATGGCTAAGGGTGACATGATAGCAGTCCTTCTATAGTTGAGGGGCTGACGCAGAAAAGGGGGTCGACCTATTCCCCAAAGTGCCTGAAAGTAGGACAAAAAGTAACAGAGGGAGAATTATTAAAAAAAAAATCCAACCTACAATTAAGAAGAAATTGTCAGTGAGAACAATTAATCAGCGGAACAAATTGCCTCTCAACCTGTGGTTGTTCCATCAGTGGAGGCTTTTAAGAGGAGACTGGAGAGCCATTTGACTGGGATGATATAAGTTCTCCTGCTTGGAGAGTTGGTCCCTTCCGAACTTCATGAACATTTAGGGCTCAGCATGTGGCTCATCTTCAGAAGCTTAAGTAGCTTCACATTTCACTCTTTTACTTGGCTCTGTTGCAAAGATAGGTTGCTAGGAGTCTAAAATGACTTCATAGCATATAATCAGTGACAACATTTTGCAAACGCCTTAGGCAGAGACAGGACAAATGTGTTTTTCACCTCCTGTCAGGAGATGGCGGTCACTTCTGCGCCTACAAAACCTTCAATACAGTAGCTGCATCTGTGGTTGTTCCTTAAAGGAGTTAAAACCATCGAGTACTGTATTGCTAGACAGGATGGGAGGAGAGGAGAAGCGCGGACGAACTTCCTCTTCCGGATGGCTCGTGGGAGGAAGGTGGTGTGCAGAGTAGTATTTGTGCTCTTCCAAGGATCAAAAGCATCGGCTGGAAGGTGAGTTGAGGGAAAGTCGGAGGGGAGGCCCGGGAGCAAGTTGACCTGTTTGGTTCGGGTGTGGCAACCGGTGCACATTTATGATGGTCGGAACAACCCACTATCATGATCCCCCATTTGTGACCTTCCCAGCTAGTTTCTCAGAGGCAAAGTCAGTGGGGATATACTGGCAAGACATTGCAAGTCACAGCCATGTGAAGTTGCGTAACAACCCACAGTGATTTGCGTAACAAATGCAGAGGAACAGATGTGAATTGCCACACTAAGCACGTGACATCATTTCCCGTGGGCAAAGCTGTTGCTTCATATCTTGCAAAGAGGCTTTCGGGATCATTTCATCAGTTAAAGCCCCACATCTCTAAAATTAGCTCAGAAGGTTTGACTGTTTGGGGACTTTTTTTTAGACTGAAAACACACAGATTTCCCACATATATACGTTTTTAGCTGTGTGTATTTTTATTTCTGTATACCTGCAATTGGATAATCTATCCCCAGCACTTTCAGATATGCAGCCATGTGAAAAATGAAGTGCATCCTCTTTGAGTTCTATGGTTTTACATATCAGGACATAGTAAAAAATCATCTGGTCCTTAGAAATCTTAAAAATAGGCAAATACAATCTCAGATGAATAACAACACATGGCATATTACATGTCATATTTTTTTAAATAAAGATTTCATTTTATTTTAATACAAACAATCCATGTTCCATTAAATAGTGTGTCGTCTGGGTACAAATGTTTTGTCCAATAACAGTTAAAATTTACAATCATATTCATTATTTAATCTATTCTTAGCTTAATACCAATCCATTAAGTATTTAATACTATAAAACAATAGCAGCAGTCCTCTTCTTGATTTATTTGACTCTATTAACTCTATTGACTTTATTAATACATTTTCTATATTTTACTCATCTACTTTTATTTCTAATTTTTATATTTATTCTCTAACCATCGATAAAATCATTCCCATATAGCCGTGATGGCAAACCAATGGCACGAGTGCCACACAGGTGGCAACCTGAGCCATATCTGTGGGCACGCAAGCATTGCCCTAGCTCAGCTCCAGCGTGCATGCGTACGCCAGTTGATTTTTGGGCCCACCAGAAATTGGGAAACGGACAGTTTCTGGCCTCCGGGGAAATGGGGCAGGCCATTTTTGCCCTCCCCAGGCTCCTAGAAAGCCTCTGGAGCCTGGGAAGGGCAAAAAACAGGCCTACAGGGCCCACCGTGCCATTGTGTGCCAAAAGCAGGGGAAGCGCCGGGGGGGGGGTCGCACATGCATGCATGGGGGGTGGGCACATTGAATTATGGGTGTCGGCACACGTGCGTTCGACCCCCCCCAAACTCCCCCCCACTTTTGGCACACGATGGCAAAAAGTTAGCCATCACTGCCATATAGTGTAAAAATCAGTTTGTTCTTTCTCTTTAATTGCCAGTGTTAATCTGTTCATTTGTGCACATTCTAATATTTTCCTAATCACATTTTCCTCTGTAAGAATCTCTTCACTTTTCCAGTTTTGTGCAAATACAATTCTACCTGCAGTTATTACATGGATAATCTAATATACATTTTCTTTGCTATAAGTTTCTGGTAGAATCCCCAACAGGAATATTTCAGGTTTTAAGTCAATATGTTGTTGTATCATCTTTTCCAACCATGTGTGTATTTTTGGCCAATATTTTTTAGCTTCTACACATTCACCACATATGATAATATGAGCCAGGTGTCTGGTGACATTTCCAACATTTAGCTGATTTATCTTTGAACATCTTTACCAATCTTGCCGGTGGCAATTGCCATCTATAAAACATCTTATACAAATTCTCTTTATACATAGTATATAACATTGTTAGTTTATAATTTCTATCCCATAATTGCTGCTATTTTGCTAATTCCATCATATAACCAAATTTTTTTACCCAGGCTATCATTGTTTCCTTCACTTCTTGTTCTTCTAGCTTAATACTCAATAAATAGCTATATGGTTTTTTATCATCCTCTCTTCTGTTCCTGTTAATATCTTATTTGTTGTGTCCATATAAATATAATTTAGCATCTTTTTCATACCTGGATTGAATTTGCAGTTGTGTATACCAAACCATATGAATCCCTTGTTTTTCTAATTCTTGCTTAGTTTTGGGCTCTCCCGTTTCAGTCAAAATGTCTTTATATTTAACAATATTTCCCATGTTGATAATATTTGGATGTATTAGTGCTTCCATCGTCGAAAGCCAAACTGGTATCTTTGAATACTGTTCTCTAACTTTCTCCCACACTACATAAGAAATAAAGCATTTCTTATTATGTAGTGTCTTTGAAAGTAACCATGTATCTTACTCTTCCCATATCAAAAGAAGGCATGCCAAGCCAGCCCAGTTGCAAATCATGTCCCTCCAGTGTTAATAATCTTGTGTTTTTCAGTACAATCCATTCTTTCATCCATGTTAACACTGCTGCCTGATAATATAGTTCCCAATTTGGTAATCCAAAACCTAATTCTTGCATCCTGTAACATTTTAAGTTAACTCTTGCTTTTTCCCCCTGCTAAATATATTTTGTTATTATTTTATTAAGGTCTTCAAAATATTTTTTCTCCAATCTTATTGAAATTGTTTGAAATAAATATAATAACCTTGGTAATATATTCATCTTAATTGTACCTATTCTTCCTGTTAACAATAGTTGCAAACTTTTCCATTTTTCCAAATCTGTCTTAATTTGTTGTATCAGTTTATAGTAATTATATTCCTTAATTGTTACAAATCTTGCTGTTAATTGAATTCCTAAATATTTTACTTTCTTTATAATCTGAATATCTAGTTTCGTCATTAACTCTTTTTCCCCCTGAAATATTCTTCACTAAGATTTTAGTTTTTTCTTTGTTTATTTTCAGACTTGCCACTTCACCATACTCTTCTATTCTATTTAACAGTTTTAGCCCTGTTTCTTACGGATATTACATGTCATACTGTATTTTATAAAAAGAAAGCCAAAATGGAGAAGCCATATGTGAAAAATTAGCACTTTATGATTCAGTATCTTGAAGAGCCACCTTTAGCAGCAGTAACTTGAAGTAATTATTTTCTGTATGACTTTATCAGTCTTTCACATTGTAGTGGAGGAGAAATTTTGGCCCACTCTTCTTTACAACATTGCTGCAGTTCGTTGAGGTTTGTAGGCATTTGTTTATCCACAGCTCTCTTGAGGCCTCACCAGTTGGGTTGAGATCTGGATTTGGACTGCAATTGCAACACAATTATTTTCTTTTTCAATCATTTTGTTGTAGGTTTGCTGGTGAGCTTGGGATCATTGTCCCATTGTATAATCCGATATTGGCCAAGCTTTAGCTGTTGGACAGATGGCCTCACATTTGACTCTAGAATACTTCGGTATAGAGAGGAGGTAATAGGCAACTCAGTGACTACAAGACATCTGGGTCCTGTCGCTGCAAAACAAATCCAAATCATCACCCCTCCGTCACTGTGCTAGACGGTTGGTAAGAGATGTTTGTGCTGAAATGCTGTGTTTGGTTTTCATCAAATGTGGCACTTTGCATTATGGCCAACCATCTCTACTTTGGTCTCGTCTGTCCAAAGGACAGTGTTCCAGAAGTCCTGTGATTTGTTCAGATTCAACTTTGGAAACCTCAGCTGTGCTGCTATGTCCTTTTTAGAAAGAAGAAGCTTTCTCCTGACAACCCTTTCAAACAAACCATACTTCTTTAGTCTTTTTGTAATTGCATTGTCGTGAACTTTAAATTTTAACATGCTAAATATGGCCTGTAGAATCTGAGATGTAACTCTTTGATTTTTTGCAATTTCTTTGAGCATCACAAGGTCCAACCTTGGGGTGAATTTTCTGGGAGTTCCGTTTCTGGGAAGATTGGCAGCTGTCTTGAATATTTACTACTTCTGAATAATCTTCCTCACTGTAGAATGATGGATTTTAAAATATTTATAAATGGCCTTATAAACCTTCCCAGATGGATGGGCAGCAACAATTGCTTCTCTAAGATCCCCATTGATGTATTTACATTTTGGCATTGAATTAATACTCACCTCAATGCCAGCGGCCAGCAAATTCCTACAACTTAAGTGTATGTATGTGTGTGTGTGTGTGTGTGTGTGTGTATATATATATATATATATATATATATATATATATATAAAATTGTTTTTATTACACATTTTCCTTTCTTATACATAATGTTTCCATTTAAATACAGTTTTATACACACCATAATTATAGCCAGTTTTCTCATAATACATACAATGTAATCTTCCCTTCTAATAACCCTATACAATTTAATCTATAATCAAGTATAATCCAGTGATAATATTACTTATAGCTTATACTGTATTATAAAGTATAAGAAAATATTAAGTATAATAAAATAAAGAAAATATTAGACTGAACCTGTCCATTTTGGAACAATCTAATATTTTCTTTATTACATTTTCATCTATAGGTATATTTCTGGTTTTCCAATTTTGTGCATACATACCGTAATTCTCGCTGCCATTATCACATGTAATATTAAATATGTAATTCTTTTATTATATTTTCCCAGTAATATACCTAGGAAGAACAATTCTGGTTTAAATCTATTTGTTGCATTGTCATTTCTTCTAACCACATTTTTATCTTTAACCAATATTTTTCTCGCCATTGGACAGGTCCACCACATATGGTAATAGGAACCTGGTATCTGTTTACATTTCTAGCGCTCTGGCGATATGTTTTGGAACATCTTTGCCATTCTTGCTGGTGGCAAATTCCATCTGTAGAACATTTTGAAAAGGTTTTCTTTATATATTGTTGACATCGCTAGTTTGTAGTTTCTTTCCCAAAGTTTTTGCCAATTGTCTAATTCTATAGTATATCCAAAAAAATTTGGCCCATACTGTCATAGTTTCTTTTACATGTTCTTCTTCAATTTTAAAATTCAATAGTAGCTTTTATAGATGTAGTCACACTTGCTGATGATAATTGATCAAGAGCGCTTGATTAGCAGCACTGGGCTGCTACTTCGCCTCTTCATACCTATAGAAGAAATAAGAGTGTTTTTAGTTTTTTGCGTTTCCATTTTGCCTTTCTTTTTGTAAAAAAAAATGATGACATGGATGTAATATGTCATGTGTTGTTGTTCATCTGACGTTATATTTACCTACGTTTAAGAACTGCTAAGGACCAGGTGGTTTTTATTATGTGATGATAATGTAAAAATCATAGTACTTAAAGAAGGTATTCTTTCTTTTTCATATGACTGATAACCCTTTGCAGGGCTCAGAATTTGTGACTGACCTAAATCAACAAGTGAATTTCATGCATGAATGGATATTTGTACTTGGATCTCGGAAGTCAAATGGTCCATAATTAATGTATTCTAGCATTGTGGCATGTTTGCTTTTCATTGTAATGTATACAGATAGTCCTCAACTTATGACATTAATGGAGCCTGCCTATTCATATCGGAAGTCAAGGACTACATTAAATTAAGCACCTAACTAACAACCTCCCTGTTCCTTTCTTTCCCCAATGCATCTGTTAAACAAATATGCAGTCATTAAGTAGAACATGGGGTGACTTGGGGATGGGAGAAACCGAGGGAGGCCTATTGCGGGCACAGGCACTCCCAGGAGGCCTTCCCTCCTACCCTCTAGAACCGTGATGGCGAACCTATGGCACAGGTGGCACGTGGAGCCATATTAGTGGGCACGCCAGCTCAGCTCTGGGGCGCTCGCCGGCCAGCTGATTTTCGGGCCTTCTGGGCCCACCAGAAGTAGGGAAACAGTCTGTTTCCTGCCTCTGGAGGGCCTGGAGCGGGGTGGGGAAGGCCCGTTTTTCTTTCTTACCTGTATCTGGGAAGGGCGAAAACAGCCTTTCCCACTCCCTTGGAGGCCCTACGGAGGCTGAAAGGGCCCATTCCCCGACTCCCAGTGGGACAGGAAGTGACGTTTTTTCCAGTCCCCAGCCTCCAGAGACTCCTATAGAGGCTCCTAGAGATTCCTAGAGAGGCTTCTAGATACTCCTAGAGAGGTTCTGGAGACTGGGGACAGCAAAAAATGTCACTTCCTGTCCCACCGAGAGTTGGGAAATGGGCCCTTTCAGCCTCCGTAGGGCCTCCAAGGACTGGGAAAGACTGTTTTCTCCCTTCCCAGATGCATAGAGAGGATCTGGAACCAGGTAAGAAAGAAAAACGGGCCTACCAGGCCATCATGTGCCAGGTGGGGTGGGGTGGGGTTGCATGCGTGTGGGCACCTGCGCGCGCGACCCTCCCCCCCCTCCTGGCACGCGATGGCAAAAAGGTTAGCCATCACTGCTCTAGAATATCCCATGCTCTGCCTCCTGCTCCTTGGTTTCCCCAAAGCCATGTGGGCCTCCTCCATACTCCATCCCATCACCATTCACTTACTTAAATTTTGATGAGCTCAGGAAGTCAGAGTAGATAACCTATCTCTTAGGCTTTTCCTTCCTAAAACAGGGTCTGTGTAGTCCTTAGA
Organism: Arizona elegans; assembly: GCA_022577455.1. Lineage (NCBI taxonomy): Eukaryota > Metazoa > Chordata > Lepidosauria > Squamata > Colubridae > Arizona > Arizona elegans. The sequence continues at coordinate 9,244,837 of JAKOOJ010000012.1, forward strand.
TCTAAGTCCGACCCACCAGGCATATTAGCCTCCTCTGTACCTTTTGAAGATCTCTGAAGCTTACCTTAGAGAAGGAGGGTAGGACGCACATCTGTGGGCTGCATGACTGTATCATAGAATCAGACGTTATTTTCAGTGTGCCTGTTATTCATCCCTGGGCCATGTGGTGGACTTGTGGAAGCAGCTGCTATTTTTCCATAAATGCCTCAGGGCCAAAATGGCAGCTGCTTCTGAGTCATTGTCCTGCAGGAGAGGGACAAGCTGCACTTTATTTCTACCTTAACACTGCAGACCGCATTAATGAATTGTAGGTGCAGTGAAAACCTTAACCCTCTGGATATCCGATGCCCTGCCTCCTGCCCCTTGGTTTCCACAAAGCCCATGGGCCTTCTCCATACTCCATCCCATCACCATTTGCTTACATACAATTTGGTGAGCTCAGGAAGTCAGAGTAGAGAAGGTTGCTCCCTGGCCCTCAATCCTTTCACCCCAGCCAACATAAACTACTATGATTTCTTCTTAGCTCCACCAGTGCCAGTTTTATGCTGCTGGCGCTAAGAAGATATCATAGTGGTTTACCCTGGCTGGGGAGTAAAGGATTGGCATGGAAACAAAAGTGATGGTTTTTTTCTTTGCTCTACCAGCATAAGACTAGAGTAAGGTTATTGAGTGCAGGTCAGAATCTGATAATTCCAGTGAAACTCTGAACATGAGGCAACTGATAATCAGCTTTATTTTTCTCATCAGAAAGCAAAACTGGGTGATCTTTTTGTCTCCTACCTTAAACAGAGCAGGCAGAGAGAAAAGCAGGCACCCACACTAATTTTTTTTTCTTTTTATAGTCTACAGATATTGCTTGCATAGATTGTTATTGCTATAGAAACATTATTTCATATCCATTAGTTCACGCAAACCTCATGGTTTTCTCAGCACTCTGAAAACAAAGGACCTTAGAAAGGAGGAAAATAATACGTTTTCAGACATATAGCCCAGAGTTTTGTTAGGGGGTGCTATCTTGCATTAAGTTGCTGAGAATACACATTTTAAGTTACAAGCAAGGCTAACTTGGCAGCCTGGAAGCTTTATCTTTGCAGCTGGTACATAGGTTACAATGGAGTTCAGCTCAGCAGGGAATCAAAAGTTGAGTTAGGTATACTCTGTGTATGCTCTAACCCTTTCAGTAGCGTAAAGCTAGCGCTGATAGAGCAAAGAAGAAATCCGATCTCTTTTGTTTCCATGGCAATCCTATCCTCCCCAGCCTAAGTAAGTGAATGATGACAGGGGAGTGGGGTTGGGGAGGAATGCCTAGAAGCAAGTATATTGGCAAAGAAGGCCAATCTACTAGAGTCTGGGGCCTCTGAGGACTGACCAGCCAAGATAAGATGGGAGGGAAATAGGTGGGTGTTTCTGCTGCAGCATCTCTGCAGTTGGTCGTAAGGGTGAAGGACCGCGGGAGTGGTGGTGGAGAGGGGGGCTGCAATATTTTAACTTTGAAACGGATTTCTATTTAGCATTGGGTGGGGGGGTGTTAGGTAACTTCGAATATTTGTTGAATGGCCTGTCGTACTTCAAGGAATACCTATACTACTTTTTTTCTCATCTTCTGCAACTGTTTTACAAACAATAAAACTTACACTTTCATTTGAATCTTACAGACAAAGATGATGCCAATATAAGCACACTGGACAACAAGCAACATTGACAAGCAAAGCAAATTGAAGCAGAAATAAAAATATTTTCCATTTCCTTCAGAAAGCCACACAATTTCTGGCTATTGTGGGAAAAGCAGAGAGTTCAAATCACAAGAGGATCCACACTGGAGAACAGCCATATAAATACTCTGAATGTGGCAAAAGCTTTGGTCAGAATAGCTTCCTTGTGATTCATAGAAGGATCCACACAGGAGACATGCCCTACATCTGCTCCCAATGTGGTATATGCTTTAGCAAGCATCACAACTTTTTGATACATCAGGAGACTCACACTAGGGAGAATCCATACGAGTGTCCAGATTGTGGGGAAAGTTTCATTACAAATTCCCACCTGGTGATACACCAGAGAACTCACACAGGAGAAAAACCTTTTGAATGGCCTGATTGTGGGAAAAGTTTCAGTCTCAATTCCAGCCTGGCGAACCATCACAGCACTCACACAGGAGAGAAACCCTTTGAATGTTCTGATTGTGGGAAACAATTCAGTCGGAATTCCCACCTGGTGATACACCAGAGAACTCACACAGGAGAGAAACCCTTTGAATGTCCTGATTGTGGGAAAAGTTTCAGTCTCAATTCTGACCTGGTGAACCACCAGAGGATTCACACAGGAGAGAAACCGTATGCGTGTCCAGTTTGTGGGAAAAGTTTCATTGCAAATTCCCACTTGGTGAAACACCAGAGGACTCACACAGGTGAGAAACCATATGAGTGTCCACAGTGTGGGAAAAGTTTCAGTCAGAATTCCAATCTGGTGAACCACCAGAAGACTCACACAGGAGAGAAACCCTTTGAATGTCCTGATTGTGGGAAACATTTCCGTCAGAAATCCTCCTTGGTGTTTCACCAGAGAACACACACAGGAGAAAAACCTTTCGAATGTCCTGATTGTGGGAAAAACTTCAGTCTCAATTCCAGCCTGCTGATACACCAGAGAACACATACAGGAGAGAAACCATACGAGTGTCCAGATTGTGGGAAAAGTTTCAGTTGCCGTTCTAACCTGGTGAAACACCAGAGCACTCACATAGGAGAGAAACCATATGAGTATCCAGATTGTGGAGAAAGTTTTAGTTATCATTCTAGCCTTGTTATACATGAGAGTACTCACACAGAAGAGAAACCCTTTGAATGTCCTGATTGTGGGAAATGTTTCAGTCTCAGTTCCAGCCTGGTGAACCACCAGAAGACTCACGCAGGAGCGAAACCCTTTGAATGTTCTGATTGTGGGAAACAATTCAGTCGGAATTCCCACCTAGTGATACACAAGAGGACTCACACAGGAGAGAAACCCTTTGAATGTCCTGATTGTGGGAAAAGTTTCAGTCTCAATTCTGACCTGGTGAAGCACCAGAGGACACACACAGGAGAGAAACCGTATGAGTGTCCAGTTTGCGGGAAAAGTTTCATTGCAAATTCCCACCTGGTGAAACACCAGAGGACTCACACAGGAGAGAAACCATATGAGTGTCCACAGTGTGGGAAAAGTTTCAGTCAGAATTCCAACCTTGTGAATCACCTGAGGACTCATACAGGAGAGAAACCCTTTGAATGTCCTGATTGTAGGAAACGTTTCAGTCAGAAATCCTCCTTGATGTATCACCAGAGAACTCACACAGGAGAAAAACCTTTTGAATGTCCTGATTGTGGGAAAAACTTCAGTCTCAATTACAGCCTGCTGATACACCAGAGGACACATACAGGAGAGAAACCGTACGAGTGTCCAGATTGTGGGAAAAGTTTCAGTTATCGTTCTACCCTGGTGAAACATCAGAAGACTCACAGAGGAGAGAAACCATATGAGTGTCCAGATCAGGGGTGTCAAACTCAAGTTCATTGTGGGCCGCATCAGGGTTGTAGTTGATCTCAGGAGCAGCATGACCAAAGTGGTCATGGCGGGGCTGGTGTCGCGTGGCCAGCTTGACATCGCTCATGTTGGGGGATGCCTGTGGTGGCCCAGGCAGGTCTGGGGGGATCCTTTTTCTCCAGCAGAGGAAGGTGAGACCAGGATGAGCAGCAAACCCTTATCCTCCAGCAGAGCTTCACCATCCCTCTCGGACCACGCAAAGGACCCCCAGACAGCAGCGCAAGCGCCCAGACAGCAGCCCTCGGAGCGCAAGCGCCCAGCCTGGCCCTCAAGCACTGGGACCCCACAGCCCAGCCCCACTTCTCCAAGGACCCCAGCTGTGCTTACTTCCTCCTCAAGGCTCCTGCTGCTTTGGTTGTTCTCCTTGGGCACGTTGCTAATGGTGTGTGCAGGAGGGCTAAGTGTGTGGGTCAGAGGGAGGCCCACTCCCTCTCCATGCGACGAGACCCAGCTTTGTAACCAAAGCATCCTCAGCAATAAAATGGGAGACCACCAGGAGAGGTCAGGAGGAGGGGACAAAGGGGATTGCGAAAGGGCAGCAGGACTGCTGGTGGCCAAGTGCTAAGGCAGGACATATCTAAAGCTGGCTGCAGTCCAGTCCTAATGGCTGCCACCTTGTGGCAGCTCAGAGCTCAGTCGGCCTGGATTGGGCCAAGTTGCCGCCAGCCAGTCCTTTCAAGTTTCCAGGGCAGACCCGCAGGCCAGATCTAATCACCTTTCAGGCCAGATCTGGCCTGCGGATCTTGAGATTGACACCCCTGGTCCAGATTGTGGGGAAAGTTAACGTTATTTTTGTTTTGAATATATGTTGTATTGGTACATTTTTCTTTTAAAAACAAAAAAAAATCCATGTCTATAGTGTGTTGTTTGGGCACAATTTTAAGTAAAGATACAACAATAACCATAATCATACTAGTAATCTTAACAAACATCAATATTAATCACAGAGGAATAATACAATTAGTTTATATATCTTGCAAAATTTTCAATATAAATTTTTATTATCTTTTAAAATTCTGTTTAGTTTCTAACCTGTTTCTGTTAGTTAACCAATGGTATAATAAATCACATGTTAAAAATATTCTGTTTCTTCCTTTTCTTTTATCTTAAGGGTCAATCTATCCATCTCAGCACATTTAATATTTTTTTATTACACTTTCATCTGTCAGGACCTCATCATTTTTCCAATGTTGTGCAAACACTATTCTTGTTGCCGTTACTACATGAAAAATTAAGTATCTATTCCCTTTATTATACTGTTCTGGTAATATACCCAGCAGGAATATTTCTGGTTTCAAATTTATATGTTGCTTTATCTTTTTTTCTAACCAAGTATGTATTTTTGTTCAATATTTTTTTGCCTTTGGGCATGTCCACCACATGATAATATGAACCTGGTATCTGATTACACTTCCAATATTTAGTTGATAAAATTTTCAAACATCCTTGCTAACCTCTCTGGTGGTAAGTGCCACCTATAAAACATTTTGTATACGTTTTCCTTATAAGCCATTGACATTGTTAGTTTATAATTTCTATCCCACAATTTCTGCCATTTATCTAATTGTATTGAATAACCAAAGTTTTTAGCCCATCTTATTATTGTTTCTTTCACTTGCTCTTCTTCCATTTTAATACCCAGTAAGTAGCTATACATTTTTAAAATTAATTTTTCATCTGTCCCTAGTAGTCTAGTTCTGTTGGTTCTTTATAGAAACCATACATTCTTACATCTTCCTCATATCTTAATTGTAATTGCACATGTGGCCCCCATGCCTAGTCAGTTCTTATTTAGATTTAAGTTCCCCTTTATCTTTCAAAATGTCCTTATACCTTACAATTTTTTCCATATTAATCACATTCGGATGTATCAGTGCCTCCATTGTGGAGAGCCAGACTGGTATTTTCATGTAATGTCTTTCTTTAATTTCCCCTCATACTAACAATAATGCATTAATAACAACATGTCTTTGGAAATATCCATGTATTTTCTTTTTCCCATAGCATAGAAAGGCATGCCACCCCAGTTTGAGATCATGTCCCTCCAAAGTTAATAGTCTTTTATGTCTCAGATTTACCCATTCTTTCATCCAGACACGTGCAGAGGCTAATATAGCTGGTAATATAGCTCCCAATCTGGCAACCAAAGCCCACTTTAAGTTTAGTATCTTGTAGCAGTTTCAATCTTATTCTTGCTTTTTTCCCTTGCCAGATATATTTTAATATTATTTTATTTAGTTCTTCAACTAATGTTTTTTCTAATTTTATCGGGAATGTTTGAAATAAGAATAACAGTCTCTGCAAAATGTTCATTTTTATTGTGGCTATCCTTCCTATCAACTATAGCTGCAGGTTTTTCCATTTCTCCAAGTCTAATTTGATTTGTTATAACTGTTTCATATGGTTATCTTCTTTAATAGTTGTGAATCTTGCTGTTAGCTGAATTCCTAAGTATTTAACTTTCTTAACTATCTGAATATCTACCTTCTCCAGCAACTCTTTTTTTTTGTTTCTCTGTAACATTTTTAACCAGTATTTTAGTTTTCTCTATTCATTTTCAGTCCTACAACTTCACCATACTCTGCTATCATTTTTATTAACTTGGATCCAGATTCTTATGGTTCTTCTAAAATAAATACCAGCTCATCTGCAAATGCCTGTAGCTTATACTCTTCTGTTTTTATTTCCATTCCTTTATTTCTTGTCTAATATTTCTGTTTAATACTTCCAATGTTAATATAAATAATAGGGGGGACAGCGGACATCATTGTCTTGTTCCTTATGTTAAAATTCTCTGTCATGTCCCCATTAACTATCACTTTTGCACTTTGTTTGGAATATATTGCCTCAATCATGTTAATGAATTTCTCCCCAAAGTCCATATATTTTAATTGTAATAACATAAATTGACAATTTACATTATCAAATGCTTTCTGTGCATCTAAGAATATAAACACCATTTGTTTTTCAGGATGCATTTCATAATACTCCAACGTGTTCAAAATAATTCTCATATTATTCTTAACTTGCCTTTTAGGTAAAACTCCATTCTGGTCTGAATGTATAAATTCATTCAAGAATCTTTTTAATATCTGCAATTATTGAAGAATATATCTTGTAGTCGGCATTTAGTAGTGATATTGGCCTGTAGTTTTTTATCTGCATTAATTCTGATTTTTCTTTCAATATTAGAGTGATATTCGCTTCCAGCCATGTATTTGGTATTTTGGTCTCGTAATAGTACTTCATTATAAACTTCCAACATTGGGAAACCTAAAGTATCTTGTGGACATTTATAAAGTTCTGCCAGTAGTCCATCTGGTCCTGGTGTTTTATTATTTTTTTGTCTCTTGATCGCCTCTGTTAATTCCATCATTATCTTTTCATTTAGTATAGTCTTCACTGTTTCAGGCAGTTTGGGTAATTCAGCTTTCTGCAAGTATTGTTTTATTTTTTCTTCTGACACCTTCTCTTGATTATATAGTTTTTCATAGTAGTTCTGGATTATTTTCATTTTGTTTCATTTTGGTGGTGGAGGATTCCCTTTTCATCTAACAAACTGTGTTATCAATTTCTTCTCTCTATGCTAACCATCTTCCTGGCTTTTTGGCATTTGCAAAGTAGTTTTGTTTTGCTCTTTTAATCTTTTGTGCTAATACTTTTGTTTCCATTAAATTGAGTTTGTGTTTTATCAGTTCCATTTGTTCTTTTAAATTTCTTTTTTGTGGTTCTTTCTGTAACTCTGTTTCCAGTCTTTTATATTCTTCTGCTAGTCTCTTTTGTGTTTGCGTTTTTTTCTTATTCTTTTTTGCTGTATAGGTGATCACTAATCCCCAAGTATATGCTTTTGCTGTATGCCATACATTTTGTACTGGTCTCTTTTTTTTCTTTTTGAAAAAGAAATGAATTTCCTTCTGCATTATTTGTATAAACTTTTGTGCTAATACTTCTGTTTCCATTAAATTGAGTTTGTGTTTTATCAGTTCCATATGTTCTTTTAATATCACTTGGTTCAACATCCATCTCGCTTTTTTCCTTTGACCTTTCCATTTTATTTTTGTTGGATTATTATCTGTCCATACATTTTTTTCAATTTTTATCTCTTCTACATTTGTTCTTAATTCCGATGTCATCCATATCATATCTATTCTTGACCATGTTTGACGTTTATCTGAGTAGAATGTATATTGGTTCTTCTCTAAATTCATTTCGTTCCATGCATCTTGAAGTGATAGTTCTTCTGTCATTTTAAAGAAAGTTCTTGGCAGTGTTTTCTGTGCTTTTTTACCTATTTTTCTGTTTCTATAATTCAACTTTACATCCACTATTGCATTGAAGTCCCCTAACAAAAAGTTACAGTTATTGTTCTAGCCTTGTTATACACCAGAGGTCTCACACAGGGGAGAAACCCTTTGAATATCTTGATTGTGGGAAATCTTTCAGTCAAAATTCCTATATGGTAATACACCAGAGAACTCACACAGGAGAGAAACCATATGAGTCCTAAATTGTGGGGGAAAAAATCAGTATTGGGTCTAACCTTATAAATCATGTACTTTTACACACGGGAGAAACCTTTGAAATGTTCAGCCTATGAACAATGCTTTATGCATAAATCATCTCTGATTGCTCAGAAGAAAGTTCACATGAGGCAAACATGGAACAGTTTAGAGAAAGCTTGAAATGCATTTCTGATCACCCATTCAGAGTATAGAGGAGAAATTGATTATTTAAATTCTAGCTTTTTTTAGTCACCAGATCTCAGGATTAGACCTGTAGGTGGAGAGAGAAAAAATGGAAAATATTAATTTGATAAAGGCTAACTACCTGTTTCTGATTATCAGCAGATGTTTCTGGATGTTTACATTTGCAGAAGTTGTGGAATTTCTGCAAACAGGCTTTTGGGTGGTATTTTTTGTATATGTGTGTATGGAATTCCCACATGTGGAATTTTAGCCTTCTATCTTGGTGAACTCCAGATTTTCAACCTCACAATTTTCCAGCCAACATACAATTAGTCCTCAAGATATATCTGTCATGGGGCCTACCAATTATGGTTACACCTTGCAACAGCTGTTAAGTGAGCCTGCTTTGCTTAATTGTGCCCCATCCCCCCCCCCGTCTCTCTGATGCAGTCGTTAAATGAATGTACAAGTTATTAAGCGGAACACTGGCTACCTCAGGGTTGGGGGAAGGTCTTAGAGGCCTAGCGCAGGCCCAGGCTTTCCTTCCAAAGGCCTCCCATAACCATCTCATAGGCCTCTCCTTCCTAAAACAGGGCCCCTGTAGTCCTTAGGTCTAAGTCTGACCCACCACGCATCATAGCCGCCTCCTCTGTGTTTTTTGAAGATCTCTGCACCTTATGTTGGGGAAGAAGGGTAGGACTGTATGACTATTTCATGGAAGCAGCCATTATTTTCACTGTGCCTGGGATTCATCCCTGGGCCCTCAGGTGGATTTGTGGAAGTGGCTGCCATTTTGCCACGACTGCCTCAGGCCCAAAATGGCGGCTGCTTCTGGGTCATTGTCATGCAGGAGAGGGAGAAACTGCTCTGTTTCGCTACCTTAACACTGTGCAGACCACCTTAAGGAATTGTGGGTGCACTGAAAAGGATGGCTGCCTCCATGAGATCTTGAAAATTTACCTGTGAAATAGGTGATGGGCTTGTGGGGAGTAGGCCTGAGGCCCAGTGAAAAAAAGCAGTGTAACATTTCAAATGAAAAGCTTTTCTGCCTTGCAGATGAACCTGGTGGAGAAGAGCTGTAGGAATACTGAGTTGAGGAGAAAAGGGATCTGGCTTTGATCACAAGATCTCCAGGTTTATTAGCAACTCCTGCTGGGATCTCCTCTCGGAGGTGCCTTTGATGGCTGCAGGGCGATAGCAGCACCATATTACGTGTTGCATCCCCCTTTGTGTTGGTGATATAAGGGGAAAAAATGTACAATTGAAAATGTTTCATTTTAAAAACGCATTGTGTAAGAAGAATAATTTTGACAAGGAAAAAATGGGTAGTGTCGGTATGGCTATGAACATTAGGGTAAGGCAAAATGCTTAAACTTGCCTCAAACTGCGAGATGGGCAGCAAATAAGTTTATTAATAAATAAATGTAATAATAAAAAGGTAACTGTTGCTCAGTTGTAAGGTCTCCATACATATAGTAGGTTTTTAAAGCACTACAATTGTTAACCTACTTGTACTTGTCTGTTGTTCATTCTGTATCTCTAAATACCAGTCTGTCTTCCTCAGCTTCCCTTCCCTCTTCAGTGTAAATATAAATTTTCAATTGTACATCAGTCCGGCCACCCTGTGGCTGTGATGATGTGAAAGTAGTGCCTAAATTTAGGATAACTTAGAATAGACAGCACAGAGAGGTTGTGCTTAGTTAATGACCCCTGGTGGCACTGAATGAGGGAGATTTATGATCAGTCCTCAAAAGTTCCAACCATCCCAGAATCCCCTGAACACCTGATTGCAATCCAACATATGGCGATCCATTCATACGACAAAACAACTAAACACAAGGACAGTATTTCCCCCATGCCATCACTCTGCTAAACAATTCATTCCCACAACACTCTCTTATGCCCTCGGATGTCAAATCACATAATTGGTCTGTATTACTATTATCCTTCTCATCTTTCTTATTATCTATTCCCTTAGCATCTTATGACTATAACTTTATTGTTTGTATGTTATGATTTATGTTGATTGCTTATTTAGTACCCTAATATGAGCCAGCAGTGTGTGGCAGCAGCCAAAAAGCTAATGAAATCCTTTGTTGTATATACAGAGGCATAGAATCAAAATCACATGAAGTATTAGTACCGCTTTATAAAGCCTAATTAAAGCCACACCTGGAATACTACATCCAGTTTTGGTCACCACATTACAAAAAAAGATGTTGAGATTTTGGAAAAAGTGCAAAGAAGAGCAACTAAGATGATTAAAGGCCTGGATCCTAAAACGTACGAATGAAGAATGGTTGCAGGACTGAGACATTTGTTAATGAGTTTTGCCCCATTTTATGACCTTCCTTGCCTCAGTTGTTCAGTGAATCACAGCAGTTTTAAAGCTAGTGACACGGTTGTAAAAGGAATCTGGTTTCTCATTGATTTTCCTTGTCAGAAGGTTGCAAAATGGGGATCACATGAACCCTGGACACAGCAACAGTCATAAATATGAATCAGTTGCCAAGCATCTGAATTTTGATCACATGACCATGGAGATGCTGCAAAGGTCGTAACTGAAAAACGGTCATAAGTCACTTTTTTCAGTGCCGTTGTAACTTTCAATGGTCATTAAATGAGCTGTTGTAAGTCGAGGTCTACCTGTATTTATTGTCATGCATACTGCTGGAAAGTCGTTTGCACCTGGATCCAGTTTAAACAGACGTTCTCAAAACCAGTTTAGGAGCAGTTCTGAACACTTTTTTGGGTTTACAGTTATAACAAAGGCTAACTAAAGTTAATCCCTAAGAGAACTTGTTCCAAAATGGAATTGTTATTGCAAATACATTTTTTGTTCTGTGTTGATTTAAATCTGTGCTGTAAAAAGCTGTTCTGGCCATTGAATTCTGCATGAGGAAGCAGGGTTGGTTGGGAGATCGTTTTACAATCATGTTAGTGAAACTTTCCCAAAAGCTGAACAGGTTAAAAGCACAACATTCAGCAGCTAGAGTAGATCCAGAAATGTAGACTTCTCTTACTGAATTCCTTTTCCTGTAGCTCCTTTGGATAAAACTTTTAGTTTGGTGGTGGTGGTGTTTAATTTTGCTGGGCGAATCTCAACAGTTCGGAAAGAGTAAGTTAAATTTGAAACTTTCAGAAAAAGAAAAGATCAGAGAATAAGAAATCCAGGAAGGGGGAGTGGGGGGGGGAGTTAAAGGGAAATTATCCTTGAGTAAATAATTTCTTTTTTTAAAAAAAACTACACCTATTCAACTCTCTCCTGGTAAAGGAGAGTATACAACAGTTGGTCCTTGCAGAGCTCTCTCTTCCTATAGAAAATTGAACCTCCATGTTCAAGCATAGCACACAGCTCCACAATCCAGGTGCGGGAAAAGGCATAAAAAGACGGCGCGGAGGCGTCACAGGTGGGGGGACAAAATGACAAAAAGTGCATCAAGGCAATTGAGTTGCAAGCGGTGTCTCTTTGTTTTGATGAATCGTGACACAATTCTGTGGAGATTTGAAATGGGTAGGACGTCACGGCAACGCCTCTATTTGCATGTTTGCCAAAGCCTCCAATTAACAGAATAACAGGAATCGGAAGGGACTTGTAGGTCATCTAGTCTAACCCCCCTCTCCCCCCATCCCGCACCCAAGCAGGAGACCCTACACCATTTCTGACGGATGGCAGTCCAGTCTCTTCTTGAAAGCTTCCGGTGATGATGCTTCCACAACTTCTGAAGACAAGCTGTTCCTCTGGTTGGTTGTTCCCACTGTAAGATACAAAATACAAAGCTTTACATCTGGTAGGAAAAATGTGCAGGCCAAGTATAGAATGGAAGAGGGGCAACCTAGCAGTAGTTTCTGTGAAAGGAATTGGTGTTCTTACAGAATATACAGAATAACAAGAGTTGGAAGGGACCTTGTAGGTCATCTAGTCCAAACTCCTGCTCAAACAGGAAAACGTATACTATTTCTGAGAATGACAGTCCAGTCTGTTGTTGAAAGCTTCCAATGATGATGATGTTGTTAATTGCAAAGTCGTGTCCGATCCATCCCAATCCCATGGACAACATTCCACCAGGCCTTCCTGTACTTTACCATACCCCAGAGTCCATTTAATTTCATGCAGACTGCTTCATTGATTCCATCCAGCCACCTCATTCTCTGTCGTCGTCTTCTTTTGTCCTCAATTGTTCCCAACTTTAGGCTCTTCTCCAGTGAGTCCTTCCTTCTCATTAGGTAGCCAAAGTATTTGAGTTTCATCTTCAGGATCTGGCCTTCTAAAGAGCAGACATGGTTGATCACCTCTAGGACTGACCGGTTTGATCACCTTGCAGTTCAAGGGACTCACAGGAGTCTCCTCCAGCACCATAGTTCAAAGACCTCAATTCTTTGGCGCTCAGCCTTCCTTATGGTCTGACTTTCGCAGCCATACATTGCAACTGGAAAAACCATAGCCTTGATTATACGCACTTTTGTTAGCAGGGTGATGTCTCTGCTTTTTAGTATGATGTCTAGATTTGCCATAGTTTTTCTCCCCAGGAGCAAGCGTCTTTTAATTTCTTGGTTGCAGTCCCCATCTGCAGTGATCTCGGAGCCCAGGAAAATAAAATCTGCCACTACCTCCATTTCTTCTCCTTTCTTTGGAATTGGAATGTAAACTGACTTTTTCCAATCCTGTGGCCACTGTTGAGTTTTCCAAATTTGCTGGCAAATTGAGTGTAGCACTTTTACTGCATCAACTTTTTAAGATTTTGAATAGCTCAGCTGGAATACTGTCACCTCCACTAGCTTTTTTGTTGCTCAGATTTTCTAAGGCCCATTTCAATTCACATTCTAGGATGTCTGGCTCGAGGTCAGTGACCTCCCCATTGTGGTTATCAGGAACATTAAGCTCATTGTTGTATAGTTCTTCTGTGTAATTTTGCCACCTTTTCTTAATCTCTTCTGCCTCTGTTAGGTCCCTGCCATTTTGGTCTTTTATCATGCCTTTATTATATTTTTCATGTTTTGCATGAAACATTCCCTTCATATCTCCAATTTTCTTGAAGAGATCTCTGGTCCTCCCTATTCTGTTGTTTTCTTCTATTTCTTTGAACTGTTCATTTAAGAAGGCATTTTTATCTCTTCTAGCTATTCTCTGGAATTCTGCATTCAATTGGGTCTATCTTTCTCTCTCCCTTGCCTTTCGTTTCCCTTCTTTCCTCAGCTATTTGCAAAGCTTCCTCAGACATGATGATAAAGACATCAGTTTTTGGTGTTAATTCTATAAGGTGCTGTAGGCCTTCATAGAATCGGTCAATTTCATCCTCTTCAGCACCAGTAGTTGGGGCATAGACTTGGACTATTGCAATATTGAGTGGTTTGCCTTGGATTCGAACTGAGATCATTCTGTCATTTTGGGGATTGTATCCCAGTATTGCTTTTCATACTGTTTTATTAACTATGAAGGCTACTCCATTTCTTCTGAGGGATTCTTGCCCGCAGTAGTACACCTGATGGTCATCTGAATTAAATTCACCCATTCCTGTCCATTTTAGTTCGCTGATTCCTAAGTTGTCGATGTTCAGTCTTGTCATCTCTTGTTTGATCACGTCCAGCTTGCCTTAATTCATGGATCTTACATTCCAGGTTCCTATGGAGAATACATCTTTAAAGCATCAGACTTTCCTTTCAACACCAGATGTATCCACAGCTGAGCATCCTTTTGGGTTTGGCCAGTCACTTCACTCTTTCTGGCGCTACTAGTACTTGCCCTCTGCTCTTCCCCAGTAGCATATTGGACATCTTCTGACTTGAGAGGCTCATCTTCCAGCGTCATATCTTTTTGCCTTTTGGTACTGTCCATGGGGTTTTCATGGCAAAGATACTGGAGTGAGTTGCCATTCCCTTCTCCAGTGGATCAGGTTTTATCAGAGCTCTCTGCTATGACCTGTCCGTCTTGGGCCCTGCAAGGCATAGCTCATTGCTTCATTGAACTATACAAGCCCCTTCGCCATGACAAGACAGTAATCCATGAAGGGGGCAACTGTATTACTGCAACAGTATTAATTGAAAGGGGAAAAAAGAAAAGTTGGAGACTGGAAAGGACCTGGGAAATGTAAGCTTTGCAGAAGAGGAAATAAAAAAATGCTTGATCAGTGTAAATTATGCTGACTGGGGAACTCTGGCAGTTGAAATCTCCACATCTTTATATTGCTAAGAATATAGAATCATAGGGCTGGAAGGGACCTTGAAGGTCTTCTAGTCTAACTCCCTGCCCAAGGCAGGGGACCTTATGCCATCTGTCAAATGGTTGTCCAATCTATTTTTGAAAATCTCCAGTGATGGAACACCCACAACTCCCAAGAGGCAAGATATTCCATTGATTAATTCTTCTCACCATCAGAAAATTTCTCCTTACTTCTAGGGTGGATCTCTCTTTGACAAGCTTCCACCCATTACTTCTTGTCCTACCATCTGCTGCCCTAGAGAATAAGTCAATCCTCTCTTCTTTGTGACAGATCCTCAAGTGTACTGGAATATGAGCTATCACATCTCCCTTAACCCTTCTCTTTCAGTCTAGGATACCCCATGCTCTGCCTCCTGCCCCTTGGTTTCCCCAAAGCCCTATGGGTCTCCTCCATACTCCACCCCATCACCATTTGCATACTTACATTTTGATGAGCTCAGGAAGTCAGAGTAGAGAAGGCCATTCCCTCGGTGGACCACGTAGCACAATCAAGAAGAAATCCAATATCTTTTGTTTCCATGGCAATCCTTTTTCCCCAGCCAGTATAAAATATTATGATTTCTTCTTAGCTCCGCTGGAGCTAGTTTTATGCTACTGGTGCTAAGAAGATACCATAGTGGTTTACCCTGGCTGAGGATTAAAAGATTGGTCTGGAAACATAAGAGTTGGGTTTTTTCTTTGCTCTACCAGCAAAAGACTAGCGTAAAACTAGCACTGATAGAGTGAAGAAGAAATCCAATCTCTCTTGTTTCCATGGCAATATTCTTCTCCCAAGGCAGGGTAAACCAGTACGATATCTTTTTAGCTCCTTCTGCATAAAATTAGCACCAGTGGAACTAAGAAGAAATTGTAGTAGTTTATGCTGGCTGGAAAGGATTGCAATTGAAGCAAAATAGGCATGATTTCTTCTTAGCCCCGCCAGGGCTAATCTTACGCTGGTAGAGCAAAGAAGAAATCTCATCTCTTTTGCTGGGTAAATCACTATCGATTTATGCTGGGTGGGCCAAAAGGATTCCCATGGAAGCAAAAGGGATTGTACGTCTTCTTGATTATGCCACGTGGCCCAGTTGACCTCGTGAGCTCGTCAAAAATTAAGTAAGTGAAGACAGGGGAGTGGGGTTGGGGAGGAATCCCTAGAAGCAAGTATATTGGCAAAGCAGGCCAATGTACTGTGGTCTGGGGCCTCTGAGTACTGACGGGCAAGATGGGAGGGAAATAGGTGGGTGGGTGTGCTGTAGCATCATTGCAGTTGTTCAAAGGCTGAAGGACCACAAGGGGGCCCCTTCAAATTTCAAGTTTGAAACAGATTCGTATTTAGCATTGGGGGCAGTGGTGTCTGGCTCCCAGTTTGCCCTGGTTCAGGAGAACCGGTAGTGGCGGCGGTGGGAGGCTTCACCCACCTGCCCAGACGTCATCAAAAATGCTCTGCGCATGCACATAACGTTCTGCACATGCACAGTAGTGCTATGTACTCACAAAGTGAGCGCCTGTGCCCTACCGATAGCGAACCGGTAGTGCCGGGATTTGAATCCCATTACTGATTGGGTGTGTGTGTTGTAACTTTGAACTTTTGTTGAATGGCCTGTCATACCTCAAGGATTACATGTACTACTTTTTTTCACATCTTCTGCAACCCTTTTATTAACAATAAAACTTACACTTTCATTTGAATCTTACAGACAAAGATGCCAATATAGCAACACTGGACAACAAGCAACATTGAAAAGCAAAGCAAATTGAAGCAGAAATAAAAAATAGTTCCCATTTCCTTCAGAAAGCCTATTGTGGGAAAAGCACAGAGTTCAAATCGCAAGAGGATCCACACTGGAGATCAGCCATATAAATCCTCTGAATGTGGCAAAAGCTTTGGTCAGAATAGCTCCCTTGTGATTCATAGAAAGATCCACATAGGACAGATGCCCTACAACTGCTCCCAATGTGGTAAATGCTTTCGCAAGCATGGCAACTTTGTGATACATCAGCGGACTCACACCAGGGAGAAACCATATGAATGTCCAGATTGTGGGAAAAGTTTCATTGTAAATTCCCACCTGGTGAAACACCAGAGGACTCACACAGGAGAGAAACCCTTTGAATGTTCTGATTGTGGGAAACAATTCAGTCGCAATTCCCACCTAGAGATACACAAGAGGACACACACAGGAGAAAAACCCTATGAATGCCCTGATTGTGGGAAAGGTTTCAGTCTCAATTCCAGCCTGGTGAAACACCAGAGGACTCACACAGGAGAGAAACCCTTTGAATGTTCTGATTGTGGGAAACAATTCAGTCAGAATTCCAGCCTGGTGAAACATCAGAGGACTCACACAGGAGAGAAACCCTTTGAATGTCCTGATTGTGGGAAAAGTTTCAGTCTCAATTCCAGCCTGTTGATACACCAGAGGACTCACACAGGAGAGAAACCGTTTGAGTGTCCAGATTGTGGGAAAAGTTTCAGTCACCATTTTAACCTGGTGAACCACCAGAGGATTCACACAGGAGAGAAACCGTACAATTGTCCAGAGTGTGTGAAAAGTTTCAGTCAGAGTTCCAACCTTGTGGATCACCTGAGGACTCACACAGGAGAGAAACCCTTTGAATGTCCTGATTGTGGGAAACATTTCAGTCAGAAATCCTCCTTGGTGAAACACCAGAGGACTCACACAGGAGAAAAACCTTTTGAATGTCCTGATTGTGGGAAAAACTTCAGTCTCAATTACAACCTGCTGATACACCAGAGGACACACACAGGAGAGAAACCATTCAAGTGTCCAGATTGTGGGGAAAGTTTCATTTACCGTTCTATGCTGGTGAAACACCAGAGCACTCACAAGGGAGAGAAACCATATGAGTGTCCAGATCAGGGGTGTCAAACTCAATTTAATTGAGGGACGCATCAGGGTTGTGGTTGACCTCGTGGGTGGTAGTGGCCAAAGTGTGTGTGGCTGGGGTGACGTCGCATGGCCAGCTTGACGTCTGTTGTGTCATGGGGTGCCTCTGGCAGCCCAGGCAGGTGTGGGGGATTCATTGTCTCCAGCAGTGGAAGGTGAGACAATAGTGAGCGCCAAACCCTTGTTCTTGCCGTCCCTCTCAGGCCACGCAAAGGACCCCCAGATAGCAGCGCAGTCTGCCCAGAGCCCTGGGACCGCAAGTGTCCAGCCTGGCCCTCAAGCTCCCCTTGCACTGGGACCCCACATTCCAGCCCCGCTTCCCCAAGTGTGTGCCTGGCTGTACTTACCTCCTCCTCAAGGCTGCTGCTGCTGTGCTCGCTCTCCTTGGGCACATTGCTCATGGTGTATGCAGGAGGGCAAAGTCAGAGGGAGGGCCATTCCCTCTCCATGTGAGGAGACCCGGCTTTGTAACCAAAGCATCCTCACAAATAGGATGGGAGACCACCAGAAGACGTCAGGAGGAGGGGACAAGGGGATGGCGAAAGGGCAACTGGTGGCCAAGTGCTAACTTAGGACTTCCCTCAGAATTTGACTCCCTCTCATTATAATCTTTCCTTTTCCTTTCTTTTTTTCCTTTTCTTCTTTTTGCTTCCCTCATTTTTTTCCTCTCTTCTTTCTTCCCCTATTTCCTTGTTTTCCCTTCCTTTGTCTCTTTCCTTCTTTTTCTTTGTCTTTCCTCTCCCTTCTTGGATGCTCAACTGCAAAAGGAGAAACATTTCTGGATGCCTCCTTGCCTTGTGATCAAATGCCACGTTTGCTAGTAGTTCGTGGCCAAAGACTGAGAATAAACCAAGCTCAGTTTTTCCCATGCTTGCATCTAGTGGGAGAGTCCACAGACAACAGCAAAACTATCAAATTGTTGGTTGTGATAGTTGATCAGAGCTCCTCTGTTTTTTATGTACAACATAACATAACAGTTTAGGAACAGAGATAAATTAGTTGCTTTTCTATTAATACATAATCCTTAAAAGGGCTGTCCTGTAGGGAGCCTCCCATGGTCTAATTCAGACTGGAAACATAGCAAAGGAAAATATTTTCCCCACTCTGCTTTGTCCTGATTTCCTCACTGGAAATGGTTGGTTGCAACACACAAGGAGGGGATATTTTCCTGAGAGCTCACAGTTCAAGAATACCAATGTTAACTTGGATTGCCCATAAAGTTCTGTCCGTGATAAAACAGAAGACAACATTGCTTTCTCCTTTGAACTGGGTCATCTCCAACCAAGTTGCCTCTCTCTCCTTCCTTCCTTCCTTCCCCCTTTCCTTTCTTTTTTTAACCTGCCAGAGGCTCCCTACAGACTTCCCATATTGACTTCAGCATGGTTTTTAGCTCACATTTCCCAGACGTGTATTTTTCTGTGTGTGTGTGTGCCCCTTGCAGCCCAGCCAGGGCTGTGATATTGGTAGGGGTGATAGCAGCACCATATTGCTGACGTATTTGTTGCATCCCCCTCTGTGGTGGTGATGTGAGAAAAAAATGTACAGTGGAAAATGTTTCATTTTTAAAAAATGCATTGTGTAAGAAGAATAATTTTGACAAGGAAAAATGGGTAGTGTCAGTATTGTTATTAGGGTAAGGCAAGCTTTTCTGACTCGCCTCAAATTGAGGCGAGTCAGAGTTTATTAATAAATAAGTTTATTAATAAATAAATTTAATAATAAAAAGTTAACTCTTGCTCAGTTGTAAGGTTTCCATACATATAGCAGGTTTTTAAAGCACTACAGTTGTCAACCTACTTGTATTCTGTCTCTTGTGCATTCTGCATCTCTAAATACCAATCTGTCTTCTTCAGCTTCCCTTCCCTCTTCAGTGTAAATATAAATTTTCAATCGTACATCAGTCCGGCCACCCTGTGGCTGTGATGATGTGAAAGTAGTGCCTAAATTTAGGATAACTTAGAATAGGCAGCACAGAGAGGTAGTGCTTAGTTAATGACCCCTGAATGGCACTGAATGAGGGGGATTTGTGATCAGTCCTCAAACTTCCAACCATCCCAGAATCCCCTGAACACCTGATTGCAATCCAACATATGGCAATCCGTTCATACGACAAAACAACTAAACACAAGGACAGTATTTCCCCCATGCCATCACTCTGGTAAACAATTCATTCCCACAACACTCTCTTATGCCCTCGGATGTCAAATCACATAATTGGTCTGTATTACTATTATTCTTCTCATCTTTCCTATTATCTATTCCCTTAGCATCTTATGACTAGAACTTTATTGTTTGTATGTTATGATTTATGTTGATTGCTTATTTAGTACCCTAATATGAGCCAGAAGTGTGTGGCAGCAGCCAAAAAAGGTAATACAGTCTTGGTGGTATATACAGAGGCATAGAATCAAAATCAGATGAAGTATTAGTACCGCTTTATAAAGCCTAATTAAGGCCACACCTGCAATACTACATCCAGTTTTGGTCACCACATTACAAAAAAGATGTTGAGACTTTGGAAAAAGTGCAAAGAAGAGCAACGAAGATGATTAAAGGCCTGGAGAATAAAACATACAGTATGAGGAATGGTTGCAGGATTTGGGTTTGGCTAATATAGAGAAAAGAAGGACTGGGGTGGGGACGGACATGACAGCAGTACTCCAGAGGGTGCCACAAAAAAGGAAGGATCAACTTATTTTCCAAAGTACCAGATGGCAGGCCAAGAAACAATGGTTAGAAACTAATCAAGGAGAGGAGCTATCAGGAATTAAGGAGAAACTTCCTAACAGTGAGAACAATTAACCAGTGGAACACTTGCCTTCAGAAGTTGT
Source organism: Arizona elegans (assembly GCA_022577455.1). Classification (NCBI taxonomy): domain Eukaryota; kingdom Metazoa; phylum Chordata; class Lepidosauria; order Squamata; family Colubridae; genus Arizona; species Arizona elegans. Next base: position 9,265,043 of record JAKOOJ010000012.1, read on the forward strand.
GGGTGCTTCATCACATCTTCTTTTTAAAAAGAAACTGACAATCACTTGTCTGAAATGGTATAAGGTCTCCTGCTTTAGCAGGGGTTGGACGAGAAGATCTCCAAGGTCCCTTCCAGCTCTATTCCGATTGATTGACTGATTGACTATCACCAAGAGTTGTATTCTTATGATTTATGAGCATTATATTTTATGATTATGATCATGATTTATCACTTGTTACTTGTATGTACACTGAGAGCTAGTGCACCAGAGAAAAATTCCTTATGTGTCCAATCACACTTGGCCAATAAAGAATTCTATTCTGTCCTGTCCTGTCCTGTCCTATCCGGTGGTGGGTTGCTACCGGCAGCAGTGGTGGTGGGAGGCTCCGCCCACCCGCCCGGACGTCATCAAATACAATCTGCGCATGTGCAGAAGCTGCTGGCTTCCCACAAGCAAGGTCAATGAAGAAGCCTGCAGGAAAGTTCAAAAGCCATTCATACTCCTGCCATATTCTCTCTTAAGGAGCACCCACAGCACCGGTTCTGCCCTTACTCCATAGTGCATTTCTACCTGCCTAGCCATTACAGCAGACACTGGTGGACACTCCTACAGCCGGCTGCTTGCAGAACCATAGCCAGTTATCTACTTGCCAGCCTGTTTGCCAATTGCCCTCGGTCGGACTTGTGACTTCCTGAGACCTACTTGTTGACTTTGCATATTAGAAACAGCAGGAAATTACAATGAAGTTCTTGCTTAATGACAGCAGCAAGGACTGTGGAAATTGCCTAAGTGATGTAGTCATGTGATACAGCTAGTCCTCAACTTACGACCACAATTGAGTCCAACATTTCTATTGCTAAGTGAGAAATTATTTAAGTGAGTTTTGCCCCATTTTACTACTTTTCTTCGCTCAGTTGTTAAGTGAATCACTGCACTTGTTAAATTAGAAACACGGCTGTTAAGTGAATTTGGCTTCCCCATTGACTTTGTTTGTCAGAAGGTTACAAACGGGAATCACATGACTCCAGGACACTGCAACCGTCAAAAATATGAGTCAGTTGCCAAGCATCTGAATTTTGAACACATGACCATGGGGATGCTGTAATAGTTGTAAGTGTGAAAAGTCACTTTTTCAGTGCAGTTGTAACTTTGAACAGTCACTAAACGAACTGTTGTAAGCTGAGGACTACCTGAATTGCATTTTACTAATGATAAAGCCGAGGTGGCGCAGTGGTTAGGGTGCAATACTGCAGCTACTTCAGCTGACTGCTCAAATCTCATCGGCTCAAGGTTGACTCAGCCTTCCATCCTTCCGAGGTGGGTAAAATGAGGACCCAGATCAGGGGTGAAATCTAAATTTTTTTGCTACCAGTTCTGTGGGCGTGGCTTAATTAGTGGGCAGGGCTTGGTGGTAAGGTGACTGGGTGGGCATGGCCAAGTCAATGTCACTTCTTTGCCCTTTTTTAACCTACAAAACAAAACACAACACAACACAACTGGCTCACCCACAATGTAAAAGCAGCTGTGCTAGGCCCAAAATGGCCCCTGCAACAAGCAGGAACCTCACACAGCCACAAAAAGCCCAAAAAACCAACTTTCACACTTTACACACACAAAATTCCACATACAGTTTTGTGAGATTTTGTGTGTTTGTGTAGTTAGAGTGAAACACTACAGAAACACACTAAATCTCAGAAAGCTGCACAAATATTATTTTATTTTTATTTATTTTTATTTTTATATAAAAGCAGCTAAATTTAAAACTTCCTAAACTTTAAATGGCTAGGTCTAAAAAAAGAACAACTGAAAAAAAACCCAATTAACTATTTTTTTAAAGCTCCCAAAGGGGAAAAAAACTTACCCAATAGAACAGGGGTCTCCAACCTTGGCAACTTCAAGACTTGTGGACTTCAACTCCCAGAATTCCTCAGCCAGCTTTGCTGGGAGTTGAAGTCCACAAATCTTAAAGTTGCAGATAGAGCTGCTCACCGATGAGCTTGATTGCAGGCAGGGAGATTGCTGATGCAGTGGATTGCGTTGCGATCAGCAGCTAAGGTAAGCAAGCTGGAGGCGGGTGGGGAGAAAAAAAAACGTTTTTTTCTTTTAAATGGGTCTGACAATCCAAGCTGAGTTGCCTGATTAGCAGAGCTAATTAGCAGATGGTCAGAGCTGGGATCCTCAGAGCTTGGCTGGTCAGAGCCATTTAAAAGAGAAAAAAGGCTCTGATGATCGCGCGGCTCAGCTGGGCATGGGGGGCGGGGCCAGGGATTTTTGCTACCGGTTCTCCGAACTGCCCGCCGCCATCTCTACCTACTCGCCCGAGCCGGTCCGAACCGGGAGCATTTCACCCCTGACCCAGATTGTTAGGGAGCAATATGCTATATAGTATACTGTCTTTGGTGTAAGCCGCCCAGAGTCCTTGGAGAGTGGGCGGCATAGAAATATGACTAATAAATAAATAATAAATAAATAAATAAAGGTTTTCCCTGTTCAGTCATTTCTGACTTTAGGGGACAATGCTCATCTCCGTTTCTTAGCCGAGGGAGCCAATCTTGTCCGAAGATGCTTCTGTATCCTTCTGGCCAATATGACTATAGGCTGACGAGTGGTTCTTAAGAGAATTTGGCTTTCCTGTTGACTTCGCTTGTCAGTAGGTCACAAAAGGGAATCACATGATCCCAGGGTACTGTGACCGTCATAAATATGAACCAGTTGCCAAGCGTCTGAATTTTAACCACATGACCATGGAGATGCTGCAAAGGTTGTAACTGTGAAAAACAGTCATAAGTCACATTTTTCAGTGCTGTTGTAACTTTCAACAGTCACTAAATGAACTGTTGTAAGTCAAGGTCTATCTGTATTTATTGTCATGCATACTGCTGGAAAGTGCTTTGCACTTGGATCCAGTTTAAACACACATTCTCAAAACTAGTTCTGAAGACTTTTTTGGGTTTACAGTTATAACAAAGGCTAACTAAAGAGAACTTGTTCCAAAATGGAATCGTGATTGCAAATACATTTTTTGTTCCGTGTTGCTTTAAATCTGGGCTGTAAAATGAATTCTGCAGAAGGAAGCAGGGTTGGTTGGGAGATCATTTTACAATCATGTTGGTCAAACTTTCCAAGAAGCTGAACGGGTTAAAAGCAGAAAGTTCAGCAGCTAGAGTAGATCCAGAAATGAAGAGTCCTCTTACTGAATTCCTTTTCCTGTAGCTCCTTTGGAGAAAACTTTGAGTTTGGTGTTGCCGTCCTTGAATTTTGCTGGGCGAATCTCAACAGTTCGGAAAGAGTAAGTTAAATTTGAAACTTTCAGAAAAAGATCAGATCAGAGAATAAGAAATCCAGGAAGGGGGAGTGGGGGGGGAGTTAAAAGGAAATTATCCTTGAGTAAATAATTTCTTTTTAAAGAAAGCATAGCATGTTGAAGCATAGCACACAGCTCCGCAATCGGTGCGGAGGCGTCACGGGTTGGGGGGGGGACACAAAATGACAAAAAGAGCATCGGGGCTATTGAGTTGCAAGCGGCGTCTCTTCCTTCGATGATTCGTGACTCGATCCCGCGGAGATTCGAAAGGGGCGGGGCACGATCTTAAATCTGAAGATGGGGGTAACATTTTTGAACTTCTGTTTTGGCATTGGGAATGGGTGCTGTAAAACTCTTATATGGGGAGGTGGTTAGAGGTTAAGTTACGTGCAACTGTATTACTGAAACTATTAATTGAAAGGGGAAAAAAGAAAAGTTGGAGACTGGAAAGGACCTGGGAAATGTAAGCTTTGCAGAAGAGGAAATCAAAAAATGCTTCATCAGTGTAAATTATGCTGACTGGGGAACTCTGGCAGTTGAAGTCTCCACATCTGTACATTGCTAAGAATATAGAATCATGGGGCTCGAACGGACCTTGAAGGTCTTCTAGTCTAACTCCCTGCCCAAGGCAGGGGACCTTATACCATCAAATGGTTGTCCAATCTATTTTTGAAAATCTCCAGTGATGGAACACCCACAACTCCCAAGAGGCAAGATATTCCATTGATTAATTCTTCTCACCATCAGAAAATTTCTCCTTACTTCTAGGGTGGATCTCTCTTTGACAAGCTTCCACCCATTACTTCTTGTCCTACCCTCTGGTGCCCTAGAGAATAAGTCAATCCTCTCTTTGTGACAGATCCTCAAGTGTATTGGAAGAGGAGCTATCCCATCCCATTTAACCCTTCTCTTTCAGTCTAGGATACCCCATGCTCTGCCTCCTGCCCCTTGGTTTCCCCAAAGCCATGTGGGCCTTCTACATACTCCACCCCATCACCATTTGCGTACTTACATTTTGATGAGCTCAGGAAGTCAGAGTAGAGAAGGCCATTCCCTCGGTGGACCACGTGGCACAATCAAGAAGAAAAAATCCAAGTTCTTTTGTTTCCACGGCAATCCTTTCGCCTCAGCCAGCCTAAACTACTATGATTTCTTATTAGCTCCGCCAGTGCTAGTTTTATGATGCTGGCGGTAAGAAGATATCATAGTGGTTGACCCTGGCTGTGGAGGGGAAAGGACTGGCATGGAAACAAAAGTGATGGGGTTTCTTCTTTGCTCTACCAGCAAAAGACTAGAGTAAAACTAGCGCTGATAGAATGAAGAAGAAATCCGATCTCTTTTGTTTCTATGGCAATATTCTCCTTCCCAGCCAGGGTAAACCACTACGATATCTTTTTAGCGCTGCCAGCATAAAATTAGTGCCGGTGGAACTAAGAAGAAATCGCAGGAACTTATGCTGGCTGGAAAGGATTGCAATGGAAGCAAAATGGACATGATTTCTCCTTAGCGCCACCAGTGCTAGTTTTATGCTAGTCTTACACTGGTTGAGCAAAAAAGAAATCTCATCTTTTTTACTTCCATGGGAATCCTTTCTTCCCCAGGCAAGGTAAATCACTACCAATTTATGCTGGGTGGGGTGAAAGGATTGCCATGGAAACAAAAGAGATCGTAAATCTTCTTCTTGATTCTGCCACGTAGCTCAGTTGACTTTTTGAGCTCGTCAAAAATTAAGTAAGTGAATGAAGAAGGGGAGTGGGGTTGGAGAGCAATACCTGGAAGCAAAGATATTGGCAAAGCAGACCAATGTACTGTGGTCTGGGGCCTCTGAGGATTGACCAGGCAAGATGTTTGGGAAATAGGGGGGTGGGTATGCTGCAGCCTCTCTGCAGCTGTTCGATGGACCATCGGGAGGGGGCCCTGCAAAATTTCAACTTTGAAACAGATTCGTATTTAGCATTGGGTGTGTGGGTGTAGTAACTTTGAACATTTGTTGAATGGCCTGTTTTACCTCAAGGACTACCTGTACTACTTTTTTTCACATCTTCTGTAATCTTTTTATAAACAATAAAACTTACACTTTCATTTGAATCTTACAGACAAAGATGCCAATATAACAACACTGGACAACTGAGAATAACAAGCAACATTGAAAAGCAAAGCAAATTGAAGCAGAAATAAAAAAATATTTTCCATTTCCTTCAGAAAGTTTATTGTGGGAAAAGTACAGAGTTCAAATCACAAGAGGATCCACACTGGAGATCAGCCATATAAATACTGTGATTGTGGCAAAAGGTTTGGTCAGAATAGCTCCCTTGTGATTCATAGAAGTATCCACATAGGACAGATGACCTACAACTGCTCCCAATGTGGTAAATGCTTTCGCAAGCATGACAACTTGGTGATACATCAGCAGACTCACACCAGGGAGAAGCCATACAAGTGTCCAGATTGTGGGAAAAGTTTCATTGCAAATTCCCACCTGGTGATACACCAGAGGACTCACAAAGGAGAGAAACCCTTTGAATGTCGGGCATGTGGGAAAAGCTTCAGTCAAAATTCACACCTGGTGATACACCAGAGGACTCACACAAGAGAGAAACCCTTTGAATGTCCTGAGTGTGGGAAAAGTTTCAGTCAGAATTCACACCTGGTGATACACCAGAGGACTCACACAAGAGAGAAACCCTTTGAATGTCCTGATTGTGGGAAAGGTTTCAGTGTCAGTTCCAGCCTGCTGATACACCAGAGGATTCACACAGAAGAGAAACCCTTTGAATGTCCTGAGTGTGGGAAAAGTTTCAGTCAGAGTTCCCACCTCATTGGCCACCAGAGGACTCACACAGGAGAGAAACCCTTCGAATGTCCTGAGTGTGGGAAAAGTTTCAGTCAGAGTTCCCACCTCATTGGCCACCAGAGGACTCACACAGGAGAGAAACCCTTTGAATGTCCTGAATGTGGGAAAAGTTTCAGTCAGAGTTCCCACCTCATTGGCCACCAGAGGACTCACACAGGAGAGAAACCCTTCGAATGTCCTGAATGTGGGAAAAGTTTCAGTCAGAGTTCCCACCTCATTGGCCACCAGAGGACTCATACAGGAGAGAAACCCTTCGAATGTCCTGATTGTGGAGAAAGTTTCATTGCAAATTCCCACCTGGTAAAACACCAGAGAATTCACACAGGGGAGAAACCCTTTGAATGTCCTGAATGTGGGAAAAATTTCAGTCGGAATGACCACCTAGTGATACACCAGAGGATTCACACAGGAGAGAAACCCTTCAAATGTCCTGAGTGTGGGAAAAGTTTCAGTCAGAATTCCAGCCTGATGAAACATCAGAGGACTCACACAGGAGAGAAACCCTTGGAATGTCCTGAATGTGGGAAAAGTTTCAGTCTCAATTCCTACCTGGTGATACGCCAGAGGACTCACACAGAAGAGAAGCCGTACGAGTGTCCGGATTGTTGGAAAGATTTCAGTATTTCGTCTAACCTTTACACACAGGAGAGAAGCCTTTCCAATGTCCATCTTGTGAACAATGCTTTAGGTGTAAATCATCTCTGATTGCTCACAAGAAAATGCATGAGGCAAATATTGAACAGTTTAGAGAAAACTTGAAATTCATTTCTGATCTCCCATTTGGAGTATAGATGAGAAATTGATGATTTAAATTCTGGCCTGATTCTTTTTAGTCAAGAGATCTCAGGATTAGATCTGTAGATGGAGAGAGAAAAATAGAAAATATTAATTTGATAAAGGCTAACTACCTGTTTCTGATTATCAGCGGTACTTTCTGCAAACAGGCCTTTGGGTGGTGTTTTTTGTATTTTGATTATGGAATTCCGACATGTGGAGTTTCAGCCTTCTATGTTGGTGAACTCCAGATTTTGAACCTCACAATTTCCCAGCCAGAATACAAGTAATCCTCGAGATACAACTGTGATGAGAACTAACTATTATGGATTCATTTAGCAATGGTGACAGTGCTTTGGTTAACTAACCCCATCCCTTGTTGTTTCTTATGCAGCTATAAAATGAATGTGCCAGTTGCTAAATAGGACAGTGGCTACCTCAGTGTTCGGGAAAACTTTCGGAGGCTTAGCCCAGGCCCAGGCTTCCCCGTTTCCCCCCAGGCATCCTTAGGCCTCCTCCACCCCCCAAGACACCTATTACTCTGGTTCCCAACTCTTGGTTCCCCTAAGGCAGGGGTGAAATGCTACCAGTTTGCTCCAGTTTGGGGGAAGCCCCCCCACAGCCCTTCCCACAGAGTATCCCCCAGGCTTTTTCCCACTCCCACTGACTCCCTGCAGGCCTTAGTCCATTCTGTCATGGGGCCTACCAATTACAATTACACCTTGCAGCAGCTGTTAAATGAGACTGCTTTGCTTAATTGCAGACAAGCTTTCCTTCCAAAGGCCTCCCGTAGGCTTCCCCAGGCCTCTCTGTCCCTCACAGAGTCTCCCGAGGTCTCTTCTGTCTCAGGCAAAATGGCGGCTGCTTCTGGATCATTGTCATGCAGGAGAGGGAGAAATTGCTCTGTTTCGCTACCTTAGCACTGTGCAGACAGCCTTAAGGAATTGTGGGTGCACTGAAAATGATGACTGCTTCCATGAGATCTTGAAAATTTACCTGTGAAAAACGTGTTGGGCTTGTGGGGAGTAGGCCCGAGGCCCAGTGAAAAAAAGCAGTGTAACATTTCAAATGAAAAGCTTTTCTGCCTTGCAGATGAACCTGGTGGAGAAGAGCTGTAGGAATACTGAGTTGAGGAGAAAAGGGATCGTGGCTTTGATAACAAGATCTCCAGGTTTATCAGCACATACTGCTGTGATCTCCTCTTCTTGGAAATGCCTGCTTGTTACCCTTTGATGGCTGCTGGGTGACAGCAGCATCATATTGCTGACGTACGTGTTGCATCCCCTTTTGAGTTGGTGATATGAGGGGAAAAATGTACAATGGAAAATGTTTCATTTTAAAAAACGCATTGTGTAAGAACAAGACTTTTGACAAGGAAAAAATGGGTAGTGTCAGTATTGCTATGAACAGTTGGGTAAGGCAGGATGCTCAGACTTGCCTCAAACTGTGAGATGGGCAGCGAATAAATTTATTAATCAATAAATTTAATAATAAAAAGGTAACATAAACATCTTTCTCTCAGTTGCAAGGTCTCCACACATATAGTAGTTTCTAACAAACTACCATTGTTCTTCTTGTGCATTCTGTATCTCTACGACCGATCTGTCTTCCTCAGCTTCCCTTCCCTCCTCAATGTAAAATTAAAATTTCCTTTTAATCTGTTCTTAATGTTTGTATTATGTGTTTTTATCTGGCTGTACACCGCCCTGAGTCCCCAGGGAGAAGGGTGGTATATAAATTTGAAGTAAAATAAAATAAAAAATAAAATGTAAACTTAAATTTCCAATTTCAATTGTACACCAGTACAGCCACTCTTTGTGGCATTTTTCAAGTATCACTAGACAGATTTCAAGGTTTTTTTTTTAAATTAAATTATTATGAAGGGTGCACTTCCTTATCCATAAGGTCTCCCCTTTTTTTTATTTTTACTATGGTAATAATGAAATGTAAGGTCCCAAAACACACTTGAGTCACCAGAATGCCAAAGAGAGAGACTCAAGACGAGGCTTGCAGAAAAGCAGATTTTATTTATGGCCAAAAACAAAATACTGGGTGGAACTATATTCAGAACATACAGATACAATGCATGCGAGGAAATAGCCACACCTTGGGAAAGGTATGGCGTCCTTTTATACCCTCAGAGACGTCAGCTTAGTACCCAATTCTGGCCTCCTAATTTAGGTTTGTGTATTCCTTGTTGCCCTGCAAGGGGGAATAGAAACTTCCCAATTAGTCATCCTTGAGCATTTCTTTGTTTACTCAATTGGCCACTTTGGCCCCCTGGCTCTGGAAAGCAGGAGTTTATCCAGATCAAACATAAATTAGGGCTGAGGTGTAAATTATCCCTTTGTTGATGGCTGTAGTTTCAACTGAGATACGTACCATGCTTTTAGATAGATCATATGAGTTCAGGTCAAATGGCAGGGACATACGTTTGACAACTACCAGTTACATTACAGAGGCCTAATAACAATCTGTTTGTAACAGGAGATACAAATAGAAAGGACTAATATGTATGATACAAATACAAAGGCATATATGTATTACAGGAACCTAATGGTTACAGAATCTAGTATACCAGTATATCATATTCTAATATTATTTATTATATCCTTATTATTGTTTCCTTTTCAGAACTTTATTGATTCTGGCATTTTCCAGCTCTTTCTTCTTGTCTGACTTGCAGAAAGGAGAGATACATTTTTAAAAATGGCTTCAAACTTCTCTCACTACCATTACAAGGACGGGAAGTTTTTGAAACATTTGATATGATATAAATCTTCTTCTTCTTGTGCCATATCTGTCTTAAGCTGTTGGCGATCATGTTGGCGATCCTATTTTTATCAATAGCCGCACGAAAAAGTGCTGCTGAATTTTGTCCAAACCACTCCCTTAGATTCTGAAGCCATGATGTTCTTCTTCTGCCTGGACATCATTTGCCTTCAATCTTTCCCCGGAGGATTAAATGAAGCGTGCCGTATTTTTCTGGATGTCGCATCACAAGTACGAAATATCCCAACTTTTGTTTTTTTAATTTTAATGGATTTTTTAATGTTATAAATAGGTGACTCAAAAGATTAGTCAGATTAGCATTGATCCTCATTACTTATTTTCCAAGAGTGTGTCATCAACATTTCATCAAAAAAGGACTACAAGATAACGTATAGGAATTAATGGCTAAAGGTAAAATTTCATGTTCATAGATATTCCAGAGGAAAAATTGCAGACCACCGGAACCATGTTCACCTTTAACATTTGGAATTAACCACAGATACATACAAACTTTTCAAATTGTTATTTCCTCCTAGGGTTACCTTCTCTTTTCCATTACCTGATTTGGGAGTCAGGGTGGGGAGAGCGTATCACGTTTAAAAAAAAAAGAATACAGAATTAGTTTTCTTTTTTCTTCTTTAGTCTTTAGAATTGCTTTGTCTGTTTTAACAGTATAATCAATTGTGAAAGTTATTTTCAAGTTTCCCACAACTATGATTGATATTTTGTTAACAGTGGGAGAAAGTAGTGCCTAAATTTAGGATAACTTAGAATAGGCAGCACAGAGAAGTAGTGGTAATTATATAGTTGAGTACTACCTGTATTTCACTTTACTAAAGATAAAGGTTTCCCCTGTTCAGTCATTTGTGACTCTGGGGGATGATGCTCATCTCTGTTTTTTAGCCAAGGGAGCCAACGTTGTCTGAAGATGTTTCTGTGGCCTTGTGGCCAATATGACTATATGCTTTTGTGCATGGAATACTACCTTCCCACCAAAGTGGTACCTATTTTTCTACTCGCATTTGCAAACTTTTGAACTCTTCAAAAGATGGACAGGAGCTGGAGCAAGTAACAGGAGCTCAACCTGTCATATGGTGCTCGGGTTTCAAACCCAGGCTGTCAGCTTTCCAACTGACAAATTGAGTTGTTTTGCTGCACAACAATCCTTGGTTTATGTGCAAATGCACAATCCCCAAATCTTGTCAGGTGTGTCAGAAGAGACTCTTACTGCAGGAAAACACAGTCTTTTCCCACCAGTCAAAATTTCAGGTAGTCCTTGACTTACAAGCACAATTGAGCCCAAAAGTTGCATTGTTAGGTGAGACGTTTGTTAAGTGAGTTATACCCCATCTTATGACCTTCCTTGCCACTGTGAATCATTGCAGTTGATAATTTAGTAATATGGTTGTTAAGTGAATCTGGCTTCCCCATTGATTTTGCTTTTCAAATGGTTGCAAAAAGGGGTTCACCTGACCTTGGGACACAGCTATGGTCATAAGTATGAACCAGTTGCCAAGCATCTGGATTTTGATCACTGTTCATAGGGATGCTACCATGGTTGTAAGTGTGAAAAATGGTCATAAGTCACTTTTTTTAGTGTCATCCTAACTTTGAACAGTCAGTAAATGAACTTGTAAGTGGAAGACTCTCTGTATTAGCTTAGTTCCTTTCCAGATACACTGTTAAGATCTTAACACCTGGGTAGCTTTTCAACGACCAGGATTAAACTAACGTTGGAAATGCAGGTAATTCTTGATTTACAACTGTAATTTAGCCTGCAATTACAGTCATGATAGTCATTAATGGGTCACCACACAATGTGCCCAATTCTACAACCTATTTGGTGGCAGTTGTTAAGCGCATGCAACAATTGTAAAACAAACAGCTTGACTAGGTGGCTCAGTGGCTAAGACACTGAGCTTGTTGATTAGAAAGGTCTGCAGTTCGGTGGTTCAAATCCCTAGTATAGATCTCCTGCGTAAGCAGGGGGTTGGACTAGATGACCTCCAAGGTCCCTTCCAACCTTGTTACTGTTACTGAGTGGACAGGGGCACTTGAGTTTACATCTGCATACCCCTTTTTCTGCTGACTCATAGATTCCCTACCCAGTTGATTCAATTTCATTCAAACACGGCAGTTGTTAAGTGAATGCTACAATCACTAAGCAAACCCATTGTTCCCTAAGGATATAAGCATGAGTTTCTGGCAAAAATGTAAATCATGGTCATGTGACTGCAGGATGCTATGAAAGGCCACAACTGCAGGCTGGTTGACAAGCACCCAAAATGTCATGTGACCCTGGGTGGAGCCCCTCCGCCCCCAGTCCTCAGAAGTTCAAATCTGGGTCATAAGTTGTTTTTTGAATGGTTGCTAAATGGCTGGTCGTAAGACGAAGACTATCTGTAAGTCACAGACTTGGTGTTGTCGCAGTTCTGTGTCTAGGACAAAAAGTAACAGAGGGAGAATTATTAAAAAAAAATTCCAGCCTACAATTAAGAAGAAATTGTCAGTGAGAACAATTAATCAGTGAAACAAATTGCCTACATAACCTGTGGTTGTTCCATCAGTGGAGGCTTTTAAGAGGAGACTGGAGAGCCATTTGACTGGGATGATATAAGTTCTCCTGCTTGGAGAGTTGGTCCCTTCCAACTCTTACTCTGTAATTCTGTAAGAACTTCATGAACATTCAGGGCTCAGCATGTAGCTCATCTTCAGAAGCTTAAGTAGCTTCACATTTCACTCCTTTACTTGGCTCTGTTGCAAAGAGGTTGCTAGGAGTCTAAAACAACTTGATAGCATATAATCAGTGACAACATCTTGCAAACGCCTTAGGCAGAGATGGGACAAGCATGTTTTTTCGCCTCCTGTCGGGAGATGGCGGTCACTTCTGCGCCTACAAAGCCATCAATACAGTAGCTGCATCTGTGGTTGATCCTTAAAGGAGTTAAAACCATCAAGTACTGTATTGCTAGAAAGGATTGAGGAAGAAGAGAAGCCCAGAGGAACTTCCTGTACCGGATCACTCATGGGTGGAAGGGGGCTTGCAGAGCGGCTTTTGGGCTCTTCCAAAAGTTGAAGCATCAGCTGGAAGGTGAGTTGAGGGCAAGTTGGAGGAGAGGCCAGAAGCCAGTTGGGCTATTTGGTTTGGATGCTGCCAACTGATGCACATTTATGATGGTCACAACATCCCACCATCATGATCCCCATTTTTGACCTTCCCAGCTTGTTTCTCATAGGCAAAGTTAGTGAGAATGATGACGGCAAGAAATTGCAAGTGACAGTCATGTGAAATTGCCTTTAACAACCCACAGTGGTTTGCTTAACAACTCCAGAGGAACAGATGTAAGTTGGCAGTTATGTGACATCATGCTTCATGATCGGCTGCTTAGTGACACAGATCCCAGTCCCAAATGTGAGGACTCCTTGGAAGGGGATGTCACCAGAGGAATTGTGGACAGGAGGACAGTATTTTCTTATTTGGAGCTGAGGACTTCCATCGGTATAACTGGTGTTTCAAATTTTGCAGAGGCTTTAGGCATCATTTCCTCAGTTAAAGCCCCCACATCTCTAAATTTAGCTCAGAAGGTTTAATTGTAACCATTTTTCAGGCTGAAAACATGGATTTTTCACATATATACATTTGTAGGTGTAAATGTAATTCTCTCTGCAGTTGGATAATCTATCCCCAGTGCTTCTAGATATTCAGTCATGTGAAAAACAAAGTACGCCCTCTTTGGGTTGTATGGTTTTATGTATCAGGACATACTAAAAATCATCTGGTCTGTACACTCTTAAAAGTAGGTGAATACAACTTCAGATGAACAACAACACATGACATATTACATCACGAAACCATCAGTGGTGGGTTTCACTTACCTTTGCTAACGGTTCGTGCACATGCACCACTTCTGCGCATGCACAGAGCATATTTGATGATGTCCGGGCGGGTGGGTGGAGCCTCCTGCCATGCTACTACTGGTTCAACCGAACCGGGCCGAACCGGTAGCAACCCACCGGTCACCATGTATTTTACAAAAGGAAAGCCAAAATGGAGGAGCCACGTGTGAAAACTAACACCTTATGTTTCAATAATTTATAGAGCCACCTCTAGCAGCAATAACCTCAAGGAATTGTTTTCTGTATGTCCAAAAACAGTCTCTTGCATTGTTGCAGATGAATTTTGGCCCACTCTTCTTTACAACATTGTTTCAGTTCATTGAGGTTTGTGGGCATTTGTTTATGCCCACCTCTTGAGAGGTCCCACCACAGCATTTCAATTGCGGTGAAGTCTGGACTTTGCTGTTGCAAACCTTGATTCTTTTCTTTTTCAGCCATTCTGCTGTAGATTTGCTGTTGAGCTTGGGATCATTGGCATGGAAACAAAAGAGATGGGATTTCTTCTTTGCTCTACCAGCGTAAGACTAGTATAAAGCTAGCGCTGATAAAGCAAAGAAGACATCTGATCTCTTGTTTCAATGACAATCCTTTCCTCCCCAGCCAGTGTAAATGACGACAAAATCTTCTTAGATCTCTTCGCCAGCATAAAACTAGTGCCAGTGTAGCTAAGAAGAAATCGTAGTAGTTCATGCTAACTGGAAAGAAAAGGATTACAACGGAAGCAAAATAGGCATGATTTCTTCTTAGCCCCGCTAGCACTAGCTTTACATTAGTTGTGCTGGTAGAGCAAAGAAGAAATCTCATCTCTTTTGCTTCCATGGCAATCCTTTCCTCCTCAGCCAGGGTAAATCACTAATGATTTATGCTGGCTGGAGTGAAAGGATTGCCATGGAAAGAAAAGAATTTATATTTCTTCTTGATTATGCCACGTGGCCCAGCTGACTTCCTGACCTCGTCAGAAATTTCATAAGTGAATGGTGATGGGGGAGTGGTGTTGGGGAGGAATGCATAGTATATTGCAAAGCAGGCCAACATACTGGGGTCTGGGGATTGTGGGGACTGACTGGGCAAGATGGAAGGGAAATTCCATCTTGCCAGTGCCTGGTGGCTCAGCAGACTAAAAGCATTGTGATTAACACCAGCTGTCTGCAATTACTGTAAGTTTGAATCTCACCAGGCTCAAGGTTGACTCAGCCTTCCATCCTTTCTAAGGTAGGTAAAATGAGGACCCAGTTTGTGGGGGCAATAAGCTGACTTCGTATAAATATACAAAAGTATGAAGGCTATTGCTTAATGCATTGTAAGCCGCCCTGAGTCTCCGGAGAAGGGCGGCATATAAATCAAATAAAAAAAAAAATAGGTGGGTGGGTATGCTGCAGCATCTCTGCAGTGAAGGAGTCAAGGACTCCCGGGGTGGGAGGCGCTGCAAATATTCAACTTTGGAGCAGATTCGTATTTAGCATTTGGGGGAGTGTTGTAACTTCAGAAATTCGTTGAATGGCCTGTCGTACCTAAAGGATTACCTGTACTTTTTTTCACATGTTCTGCAACCCTTTCATAAACAATAAAACTTACACTTTCTTTTGAATCTTACAGACAAAGATGATGCCAACATAAGCACACTGGACAACTGAGAATAACAAGGAACACTGAAAAGCAAAGCAAATTGAAGCAGAAATAAAAATATGTTCTCTTTCCTTCAGAAAGCTGCAGAATTCATCTACTTCATCAACAGGAAAGAGACAGAAAAGAGAAAATCATGAAGAGATTTGCAGCTGGAAAAAGTAGATTATATAGAATTTAAGAATACGTTACTTGAAAAGGTCGAAGGAGATCATTTTTCCGTTCAGAAAAAGAGGGAAATACCTGGAAGCCAGTGGGGAAGAAAATATCAATTGCATAGTCACATATGGCAGCCAGTAATGCAGGCACCAACAAAATAAGGAATCACACATATTTTTTACCTCCTCAAGAATGTCAGTGATGGAAAAGCTCCATAGATGTGCCTATTGTGGTAAAAGTAAAGAGTTCATATCAGAAGAGGATCCACACTGAACAAAAGCCATATAAATACTCTAAATGTGGCAAAACCTTAGTCAGAATAGCTCCCTTGCGATTCAGAAAAGGATCCTCATAGTAGAGATGCCCTACAACTGCTCCCAATGTGGTAAATGCTTTTGCAAGCATGGCAACTTTGTGATACATCAGAGGACTCACACCAGGGAGAAACCATATGAGTGTCCAGATTGTGGGAAACGTTTCACAGCAAATTCCCACCTGGTGAACCACCAGAGGACTCACACAGGAGAGAAACCCTTTGAATGTCCTGATTGTGGGAAAGGTTTAAGTGTCAATTCCAGCCTGCTGATACACCAGAGAACTCACACAAGAGAGAAACCCTTTGAATGTCCTGATTGTGGGAAAGGTTTCAGTTTCAATTCCCGCCTGCTGATACACCAGAGGACTCACACAGGAGAGAAGCCCTTTGAATGTCCTGAATGTGGGAAAAGCTTCACTCAGACTTCCAGCCTGGTGAAACACCAGAGGACTCACACAGGAGAGAAGCCCTTTGAATGTCCTGAATGTGGGAAAAGCTTCACTCAGACTTCCAGCCTGCTGATACACCAGAGAACTCACACAGGAGAGAAACCCTTTGAATGTCTTGATTGTGGGAAATGTTTCAGTCACAATTTCAACCTGGTGAAACACCAGAGGACTCACACAGGAGAGAAGCCCTTTGAATGTCCTGAATGTGGGAAAAGCTTCACTCAGACTTCCAGCCTGGTGAAACACCAGAGGACTCACACAGGAGAGAAGCCCTTTGAATGTCCTGAATGTGGGAAAAGCTTCACTCAGACTTCCAGCCTGGTGAAACACCAGAGAACTCACACAGGAGAGAAACCCTTTGAATGTCTTGATTGTGGGAAATGTTTCAGTCACAATTCCAACCTAGTGAAACACCAGAGAACTCACACAGGAGAGAAACCCTTTGAATGTCCTGAGTGTGGGAAAAGCTTCAGTCACAATTCCTCCCTGGTAAGACATCAGAGGACTCACACAGGAGAGAAACCCTTTGAATGTCCTGATTGTGGGAAAGGTTTCAGTCACAATTCCAACCTGGTGAAACACCAGAGGACTCATACAGGAGAGAAAGCCTTTGAAAGTCCTGATTGTGGGAAAGGTTTCAGTTTCAATTCCCGCCTGCTGATACACCAGAGAACTCACACAGGAGAGAAGCCCTTTGAATGTTCTGATTGTGGGAAAAGCTTCAGTCACAATTTCTCCCTGGTAAGACATCAGAGGACTCATACAGGAGAGAAGCCCTTTGAATGTCCTGAATGTGGGAAAAGCTTCACTCAGACTTCCAACCTGGTGAAACACCAGAGGACTCACACAGGAGAGAAACCCTTTGAATGTCCTGTTTGTGGGAAAGGTTTCAGTCACAATTCCAGCCTAGTGAAACACCAGAGAACGCACACAGGAGAGAAACCCTTTGAATGTCCTGATTGTGGGAAATGTTTCACTGAGAATTCCAGCCTGCTGATACACCAGAGAACTCACACAGGAGAGAAACCCTTTGAATGTCCTGATTGTGGGAAAAGCTTCAGTCACAATTCCTCCCTGGTAAGACATCAGAGGACTCACACAGGAGAGAAACCCTTTGAATGTCCTGATTGTGGGAAAGGTTTCAGTCACAATTCCAACCTGGTGATACACCAGAGGACTCATACAGGAGAGAAATCCTTTGAATGTCCTGATTGTGGGAAATGTTTCACTGAGAATTCCAGCCTGCTGATACACCAGAGAACTCACACAGGAGAGAAACCCTTTGAATGTCCTGATTGTGGGAAAAGCTTCAGTCACAATTCCTCCCTGGTAAGACATCAGAGGACTCACACAGGAGAGAAACCCTTTGAATGTCCTGATTGTGGGAAAGGTTTCAGTCACAATTCCAACCTGGTGAAACACCAAAGGACTCACACAGGAGAGAAACCCTTTGAATGTCCTGATTGTGGGAAAAGCTTCACTCAGACTTCCAGCCTGGTGAAACACCAGAGGACTCACACAGGAGAGAAACCCTTTGAATGTCCTGATTGTGGGAAATGTTTCAGTCAGAATTCCAACCTGGTGAAACACCAGAGGACTCACACAGGAGAGAAACCCTTTGAATGTCCTGATTGTGGGAAAGGTTTCAGTTTCAATTCCTGCCTGCTGATACACCAGAGAACTCACACAGGAGAGAAGCCCTTTGAATGTCCTGAATGTGGGAAAAGCTTCACTCAGAATTCCAACCTGGTGAAACACCAGAGGACTCACACAGGAGAGAAAGCCTTTTAATGTCCTGATTGTGGGAAAAGTTTCAGTGTCAATTCCAACCTGGTGATATACCAGAGGACTCACACAGAAGAAAACCATACGAGTGTCCGGATTGTTGGAAAGATTTCAGTATTTCGTCTAACCTTTACACACAGGAGAGAAACCTTTCCAATGTCCAGTTTGTGAACAATGTTTTAGGCATAAATCATCTCTGATTACTCACAAGAAAATGCATGAGGCAAATATTGAACAGTTTAGAGAAAGCTTGAAATTAATTTCTGATCTCCCATTCAGAGTATAGATGAGAAATTGATTATTTAAATTCTGGCCTGATTCTTTTTAGTCAAGAGATCTCAGGATTAGACCTGTAGGTGGGGAGAGAAAAATGGAAAGTATTAGTTTGATAAATGCTAATTACCTGTTTCTGATTATCAGCAGTACTTTCTGGATGTTTGCATTTGCAGAAGTCGTGGAATTTGGGCAAACAGGCCTTTGGGTGGTGCTTTTTGTATTTTGATTATGAAATTCCGATGTGGAGTTTCAGCCTTCTATCTTGGTGAACTCCAGATTTTGAACCTCACAATTTCCCAGCCAGCATACAAGTAATCCTCGAGATACAACTGTGATGAGAACTAACTATTATGGATTCATTTAGCAATGGCGACAATGCTTTGGTTAACTAACCCCATCCCATGCTGTCTGTTATGCAGCTATTAAATGAATGTGCAAGTTGCTAAATAGGACACTGGCTACCTCAGTGTTCGGGAAAACTCTCGGAGACTTAGCCCAGGCCCAGGCTTCCCCGCTTCCCCCCAGGCATCCCTAGACCTCCTCCATCCCTCCATGCCCCTCATAAGACACCTATTGCTCTGGTTCCCAACCCTTGGTTCCCCCAAGGCAGGGGTGAAATGCTACCGGTTTGCTCCGGTTCGGGGGAAGCCCCCCCCCACAAGCCTTCCCACAGAGTAATCCCCGAGGCCTTTTCCCACTCCCACTGGCTCCCTGCAGGCCTTAGGCCATTCTGTCACGGGGCCTTCCAATTACGATTACACCTTGCATAAGGTGACCAGATTTTAACATTGGTAAAGAGGGACATTGTGGGCATGGCTTATTTTGTGGGTGTGGCTAGCTGGTCATGTGACCGGGTGGCCATGGCTATGTGTATAGGGTAAGGTGAACAGATTTTAACATTGGTAAGAAGGACACCATTGTGGGCGTGGCTTATTGTGTGGGCGTGGCTAGCTGGTCATGTGACCGGGTGGCCATGGCTATGTGTATAGGGACTACTCAGAGGGCTGAAAAAAGTCATTTCTGACAGGTCCTCGCACTTTTGACTGGTCCTCACACTTATGACCATCCTCACATTTATGCCCGTGCAGCATTCTTAACAACCATGTCACTCATTTCACAACTACTTCTCTTCACCATGATGACAAGATAGGGCAAAAATGTAAAATGTGAGGACAGTCGTAAGTTCAAGGACTGGTCAAAAGTGTGAGGACCAGTCAAAAATAACTTTTTCAGCCCTCTGAGTAGTCCATATGCATAAAAGGATACAGTAATAGAGAGGGATGAAGGAAGGGAAGGGAAATTAGAGTAGGAGTGAGGGTAAGAGAGGGAGGAAGAGAGGAGGAGAAGGAGAAAGGAAGAGGAAATAGGGAGGAGAAGAAGAGGGTGGGGGGAAGAGAGAGTAAGAAGGAAAGAAAAGAGAGGTGGTAGGTTTGAGGAGAAAGATTGCTGTACAATAAAAAAGATGAAAGGGAAGAAAGCCAACCCCAAACAAATATAAAGATATTAAGATAGAGAATGAATTGTTAAACTCTAAAGAATAAAAGAGAACAAATATGAATAAATAGCAATAATTAGAAACACACATACAAACATACAATGTATTTTCTTTGAACAGAATATTTGGCTGGTTCACAAATTTAAACAGTGTTTAGTCATTTCAATTAAATTTACAATTTCTATATTTCCTTTTTGCCATATTTATTCCTCATCTATTTTTTTAAAAAAACAATATTACCCTTCATCCTCATCTCTAATCTTAATCAAATTCAATTTTTCCCTTCTATTCTATATTATACCCCTTCCCATTGTCATCTATTTTTATATCCATCCTCACATTGGTTAATTATGTAATACAGTTGTTTAATACAAATTCAACATTTTAATATAAATCAATTAGTTATATAACTAACTTTTTTGTATATTAATCAATATGAACATGAATATTCCAATTATTTCCATGCAATCCAATTTCTTACAAATCAATTAATTATATTTACCAATAATAATAAACCAAATAATTTCCCCCATATATTCCTCCAAACCACAACTTAACCATTTCTGCTTTCAACACAGTATACAATTAATAGTATCTCAATTATTACAATTCCCTAGTTAAAAAGAGCTTTTTTTTCTTTTGTGTTTTAAAATCTTGAACTCTCTTCTTTTGCCCTAAATAATTTCCCATTGTTTGCACCTACCTTTTTTGGTGAGGAAAAGGAAAATAAATCTGCTGCCTAATTTTCCAACGTTGCAAGCAAACAGCAAAGCCAACAGCCTGTTTTACTTTCAGTTTCGTTTTGAGCTTGGTTTGCACAAAGAGAAAAAAAAACTGCTGAGCAATTTAGCAAGAGCAGAGCCCTGCGCAAATCAGCTGAGAGGGGGAAGCCGAGCTAATCAAAGTAGGGCAGCCCTTTGAAGCCCCGCGGCAAGAGTTTAAACAGTTTTTTTCCCTCTAGCCATCAGCTGGGACTCAGGAGGCAGAATGAAAAATCGGGACTTTTTTAAAATGCCGCGGGACGTGGGACAAATTGCTCAAAAGCGGGACTGTCCCGCCAAAAGCAGGACGTCTGGTCACCTTAACCTTGCAGCAGCTGTTTAACAAGACTGTTTTGCTTAATTGCAGACTTAGGCTTTCCTTCCAAAGGCTTCCCGTAACCCATCTCTTAGGTCTCCCGAGGACTTTCCGTCCCTCCCAGATTATACCCAGGCCTCTTTGATAAAACAGGGTCCCTGTAGTCCTTAGGTCGAATTCCAACCCTACCAGGCCTCATAGCGTCCTCCTCTTTATCTTTTGAAGACATCTGTGAACCTTATATTGGTGAAGGAGGGTAGGACGGAAATCTCTCAGCTGTATGACTATTTCATGGAAGCAGCTGTTATTTTCCCTTTGCCTGGGATTCATCGCTGGGCCCTGAAGTGGATTTGTGGAAGTGGCTGCCATTTTGCCACGACTGCCTCAGGACCAAAATGGCGGCTGCTTCTGGGTCATTGTCATGCAGGAGAGGGAGAAACTGCTCTGTTTCGCTACCTTAACACTGTGCAGACAGCCTTAAGGAATTGTGGGTGCACTGAAAATGATGACTGCTTCCATGAGATCTTGAAAATTTACCTGTGAAAAAGGTGTTGGGCTTGTGGGGAGTAGGCCTGAGGCCCAGTGAAAAAAAGCAGTGTAACATTTCAAATGAAAAGCTTTTCTGCCTTGCAGATGAACCTGGTGGAGAAGAGCTGTAGGAATACTGAGTTGAGGAGAAAAGGGATCGTGGCTTTGATAACAAGATCTCCAGGTTTATTAGCAACTCCTGCTGTGATCTCCTCTTCTTGGAAATGCCTGCTTGTTACCCTTTGATGGCTGCTGGGTGACAGCAGCACCATATTGCTGACGTACGTGTGGCATCTCCCTTTGAGTTGGTGATATGAGGGGAAAAATGTACAATGGAAAATGTTTCATTTTAAAAAACGCATTGTGTAAGAACAAGACTTTTGACAAGGAAAAAATGGGTAGTGTCAGTATTGCTATGAACAGTTGGGTAAGGCAGGATGCTCAGACTTGCCTCAAACTGTGAGATGGGCAGCGAATAAGTTTATTAATCAATAAATTTAATAATAAAAAAGTAACATAAACATCTTTTGTCAAGTTTCGCTCAGTTGCAAGGTCTCCACACATATAGTAGTTTCTAACAAACTACCATTGTTCTTGTGCATTCTGTATCTCTACGACCGATCTGTCTTCCTCAGCTTCCCTTCCCTCCTCAATGTAAATTTAAAATTTCAATTTCAATTGTACACCAGTCCAGCCACTCTTTGTGGCATTTTTCAAGTATCACTAGACAGATTTCAAGGGTTTTTTTAAATTAATATTATTATGAGGGCTGCACTTCCTTATCCATAAGGTGTCTCCTTTTTTATTTTTACTATGGTAATAATGAACTTTACTGATTCTGGCATTTTCCAGCTCTTTCAGGAGGGGAAATACAGGGAGGAAAAATGTTTAAACTACATAGAATTCTCACCTCCTTTTGCCTCTCAGCATCCTTTCAACAAAGGATTTCTCTCTAGCCTCAACAACTGACAGACATTTTCCACAAATTTATCTCTCACATCCTCAACACACAGGCATTCACAGGTCTCAGGATCACTTCACCTTATCACTCCTTATGAACTTCGGGACATCTCACACACACACATTCACATTTGTACTGCAATCAGACTTTTTGTATAAACCAATTTCATATACAAAAATTTCATTTAATGCTTCCTCCATGCAAACCAATCATAATTATTTCAGGGAGCTTTTTCACAAGCCAATGAGCTCCATTTTCTAAATAACTTTTTATGTACTGTTGTTAGAGGGTCTCATCCTTCCTGCAGGTTTGGAAATGATTACATACATACACATACACACACATACCATCAAACATTTCCAGACCTGTGGAGGTTGTTTTTTGTTTTAATTTTATTTCCTTGGGCAACCTATAGCTTATTCTTAAAGCAGTGGGAAAACTCAGAGAGCAGTTTAAATCATAAATATGATTGGGCCCTAACTACTTTCCGTTTCTCACAGCTCCAAGCCAAGATGTTTACTTAATTTGCAGGCTGAACAGACATATCACAATCAATTCTACATGCTATTATTATAGATGCATATCCAGGAATTTTGTAACAGAAATCACACCAAATTGATCAAGTCAAATTATATGAGTCTTCCCATTTAGGCAGGTTTTACATTTTTTTTTATTACCTGCTAAAGCCCAGGTGGGAAGAACAATAAACAATTTCTTCTTTATTCTTAGTTCTATCAGACTTCTCTGGCTCTTTCGAGAATGGTAAATTATTAAGATCTTTATAACACTGTAATATTTCTTTGCCACCCATAGATCTCTCTTTAGGCACTAGATCGTTACTACTGCCCTGGGGGTGTTCTGTGTGTTCTCATTCTAACTTGGATCACCCAGCAATCGCTGGCCCATTTTAAAGATCAAGTTGTATAAGAGGTATAGAGACCTATGTTCACACATCGTTTGCATTTTGCCAGGGCTCTCATGAGCAAGTTTGAACTCCACTTTTCTTTTTACAGACAACTTTTACTGCCACATTTTTTCATTCATTTTTTTAATACTCTTTTTTGTTTTGTTTTTTCACAACTTGTTTGTAATGTGTTCCAGTGGGCTAACATAGCGAAATGGAGAAAACGGCCCAATTCTTGTTACTAGGCTATTTGTTCCAAACAGGCTACCAGCATGGTTGCCCATTTTTCCCAGGGGATTCCTTTCTGTCAGCTTGAAGCCTGACTAGACTCTCTTTCTTCCTGAGGAGATTTCCCACACCTTTCCGTCGGTGCGAAGCCTAACCAAACCCTCTCTTTTTCCCTAAGAGATTTCCCAGACCTCCCCTGCGGGTCCGAAGTTTGGTCAGAGCCCTCTGCACTACAAATTCTTACTCCAACAGTCACACTCCTTTCAAAGTAATCGTCTCTGGCTGATCTCCTCTCGGATAATCAGAAACACAGATTGGATCTCCGCACATCGCTTTGAGGCCAAACCTCTGAGGAATTTCCCTCGTCTCATTCACACACTCACAAAGCAACACTCCCCTTCCCAAGAGAAAAAAAAAAGTCTACTCACCCAGAAGAGCTGAGTTCCATAACCCCCCACAGTGGAAGCCTCTTTGTTAGGCATTCAGGGCAGGCAGAATCGGAGCCTGCCAGCAAATGACCAGATCAAAGTCACTGGATAAATTTTTCCAGGAGCGCTCTTGACTTCGGCATTGGTACAAGCTGGTTTCTTCCGTCTGCCTTTAATGAAGGCCACCAAGCCTCAAAGCGGCTCAGTTTGTGGGAAGCTGAATGCAGCCATCTTGAAGAAACTTTGCCTTCAAGTCCCACTTCAGGCGCCAGAAATGTAAGGTCCCAAAACACACTTGAGTCACCAGAATGCCAAAGAGAGAGACTCAAGACGAGGCTTGTAAAAAAGCAGACTTTATTTATGGCCAAAAACAAAATATTGGCTGGAACTATATCCAGAACATACAGATACAATGCATGCGAGGAAATAGCCACACCTTGGGAAAGGTATGGCGTCCTTTTATACCCTCAGAGACATCAGTTTAGTACCGAATTCTGGCCTCCTAATTTAGGTTTGTGTATTCCTTGTTGCCCTGCAAGGGGGAATAGAAACTTCCCAATTAGTCATCCTTGAGCATTTCTTTGTTTACTCAATTGGCCACTTTGGCCCCCTGGCTCTGGAAAGCAGGAGTTTATCCAGATCAAACATAAATTAGGGCTGAGGTGTAAATTATCCCTTTGTTGATGGCTGTAGTTTCAACTGAGGTACGTACCATGCTTTTAGATAGATTGATATGAGTTCAGGTCAAATGGCAGGGACATACGTTTGACAACTACCAGATACATTACAGCGGCCTAATAACAATATGTTTGTAACAGGAGATACAAATAGAAAGGAATAATATGTATGATACAAATACAAAGGCATATATGTATTACAGGAACCTAATGGAGAATTCAAGACCTCAGTGCCTTCCGTCGTGCCCTTAAAACCCACTTTTTCCAGCAAGCCGGGCTGGCTTAAGAAGAATTTTTTAAATGTTTTAATTGGTTTGTGATTTTTAATTTTTTGGGGCCAAATTTAGATATATTTTAATTGTTTTTAATATTTGTATTTCATGTTCTTAATTTTGGCTGTGCACCACCCTGAGTCCTCAGGGAGAAGGGCGGTTATATAAATTGGAAATTAAATTAAATTAAATTAAAAATTAAATGGTTACAGAATCTAGTCTACCAGTATATCATATTCTAGTATTATTTATTATATCCTTATTATTGTTTCCCTTTCAGAACTTTACTGATTCTGGCATTTTCCAGCTCTTTCTTCTTGTCTGACTTGCAGAAAGGAGAGATACATTTTTAAAAATGGCTTCAAACTACTCTCACTACCATTACAAGGAAGGGAATTTTGAAACATTTGATATGATATAAATCTTCTTCTTCTTGTGCCATATCCATCATAAGCCGTTGGCGATCATGTTGGCGATCCTATTTTTATCAATAGCCGCACGAAAAAGTGCTGCTGAATTTTGTCCAAACCACTCCCTTAGATTCTGAAGCCATGATGTTCTTCTTCTGCCTGGACATCATTTGCCTTCAATCCTTCCCCGGAGGATTAAATGAAGTGTGCCGTATTTTTCTGGATGTCTCATCACAGGTACGAAATATCCCAACTTTTGTTTTTTTTAATTTTAATGGTTTTTTTTAATGTTATAAATAGGTGACTCAAAAGATTAGCCAGATTAGCATTTATCCTCATTACTTATTTTCCAAGGGTGTGTCATCAACATTTCATCAAAAAAGGACTATAGGATAATGTATAGGAATTAATGGCTAAAGCTAAAATTTCATGTTCATGGATATTCCAGAGGAAAAATTGCCGACTACAGGAACCATGTTCACCTTTAACATTTGGAATTAACCACAGATACATTTTTTCAACTTCCAAAATGTCTGAATAGCTTATATTTAAGCATATACAAAAGAGCCTTTTCCAACTTTCCAACTTGTTACGTCCTCCCAGGATTACTTTTCCTTTCCTGGGCCAAGAGGGGGGGGTCCCCCTCGTTGAAATGTGCCCACCAGGTTTCCGTGCATTTCATCAGCCAAGGGCCCAGGGGAGGGGTGGGGGAGTGGCGGTGATTATTAGGGAGAGTCTTTGTCCGAGGGAGACCACTGTTCCTCAGATAGCCGGATGTGAGTCCCTCTTTGTGAAGTGGGGCCGTGGGGTGCAGATGGGTTTGTTGACTGCGTACCTGGCTCCCTGCCACGTGGCAGCGACCCCGCCCAAGCTACTCGACGTCATTGCTGGGGTGGCGGTTGACACCCCCAGACTTATTGTCATGGGGGATTTCAACCTTCTGTCTGCGGGTGAGGCATCAGAGGTGGCTCGGGAGTTCATGGCTTCCATGACGGCCATGGACCTGACCCAGTTAGTTCAAGGCCCAACTCACATAGGGGGACACACTCTGGACCTGATTTTTGTCTCTGGTCAGTGGTTGAATGATCTTGGTAGAGGGGACCTAGACATCAAACCCTTGTCATGGACAGATCATTCGCTCCTTCACTTAGACTTTCCTACCGCTTTGCCCCACCGCAGGGAGACGGAACCGACCAAATGGTTCCGTCCCAGGCGCCTGATGGACCCCGAAAGGTTCCTGATGGAGCTTGGGCTGTTTCCTGAGACTCTGGCACACGACTCGACTGAAGAGCTGGTGGCCGCCTGGGAGAGTGCGGCCGCCGGAGCTTTGGACCGCGTCGTGCCTTTGCGGCCTCTGACCTGATGCCGATCTCAATTGGCTCCTTGGTTCTCTGAGGAGCTGAGAGAGATGAAGCGTCGGAAGAGACGCCTAGAGAGCATTTGGAGGACTAGTCAATCCGATTCCGACCGGACACAGGTGAGGTCTTATATCAAGACCTACCTAGTGGCGATAAAAGCGGCGAAATCTAACCATTTCTCCGCTCTTATCGCATCTGCAGAGAACTGCCCAGCCGCCCTGTTTAGGGTGACCCACTCCCTTCTTCGGGGGGGAGTGCGGGAAGATCCCTGGCAAGGCCGCGCTGAGGATTTTGTGCAATTTCTGCATGATAAAGTCGCTCGGATTCGGGATGGATTGGACTCCGATTGGATGAGTCCAGGGGAGGAGACAGGGGCAGGTCTTGAGAATATTATCTGGGAGGAGTTTGATCCTGTGGCTCCCGAGGATGTGGACAGGGTTCTGGGTAGGATTAGTGCCGACACATGTTTATTGGACCCGTGTCCCTCCTGGTTGGTACTGGCCTCCCGGGAGGTTACACGAGGCTGGCTCCAGGGGATTATAACTGCTTCTCTGAGTGAGGGTGCCATTCCCGCCGCCTTGAAAGAGGTGGTGGTGAGGCCCCTCCTCAAGAAGCCTTCCCTGGACCCGGCTGAATTAGCTAACTACTGTCCGGTCTCCAACCTTTGTTTTGTGGCGAAGGTTGTTGAGAGTGTGGTGGCACGACAACTGCCCGGGCACCTGGATGAAGCTATCTATCTAGACCTGTGCCAGTCGGGCTTCAGGCAGGGGCACAGCACAGAAACGGCATTGGTCGCGTTGGTGGATGATCTCTGGAGGGCTCGGGACAGGGGTTGCTCCTCTGTCCTAGTCCTATTAGATCTCTCAGCGGCTTTTGATACCATCGAACATGGTATCATGCTGCGGCGGTTGAGAGGGTTAGGAATAGGGGGCACCGTTTTGCGGTGGTTCTCCTCCTTCCTCTCCGACCGCTCGCAGTTCGTGTTGGCAGGGGGGCAGAGGTCGACCTCGAGGCGTCTCGCATGGGGAGTGCCACAAGGGTTGGTCCTCTCGCCCCTTCTGTTCAACATTTATGTGAAGCCGCTGGGTGAGATCATCCGTGGTTTTGGGGTGAAGTGTCATCTGTACGCTGATGATACTCAGCTGTACATCTCCACCCCAGACCACCCCAGCAATGCCCTTGATGTGATGTCTCACTGCCTGGAGGCCGTGCGGGTCTGGATGGGGAGGAACAGGCTCAGACTCAACCCGTCCAAGACCGAGTGGCTGTGGCTGCCGGCGTCCCAATATAGTCAGCAGGTGCCATCGCTGACTATTGGGGGTGAATCTTTGCCCCCCACAGAGAGGGCTCGCAATCTGGGTGTCCTCCTGGACGCACGGCTGTCTTTAGAAGAGCATATGACGGCCGTGGCCAGGGGGGCCTTTTATCAGGTTCGCCTGATCCGCCAGTTGCAGCCCTTTCTGGACCGGGACGCCTTGCGCACGGTCACCCATACCCTTGTCACCTCCCGGCTGGACTATTGTAATGCTCTCTACATGGGGCTCCCCTTGAAGAGCACTCGGAGGCTCCAACTGGTCCAGAATGCGGCCGCGCGGGTGGTTATGGGCGCAACTCGTTGTGCCCGCGTGACACCCCTCCTGTGCGAGCTGCACTGGCTCCCAATGGTCTTCCGGTGCGATTCAAGGTGTTGGTTACCACCTTTAAAGCGCTCCATGGCATAGGACCCGGGTACCTTTGAGACCGTCTTCTGCCACCAATAGCCTCCCACCGACCAGTCCGCTCCCACAGAGAGGGTCTCCTCAGGATGCCATCAGCCAAGTTATGTCGGCTGGCGACACCCAGGGGGAGGGCCTTCTCTGTGGGAGCCCCAGCCCTGTGGAATGAACTGCCCCTGGAAATACGTAAGATCTCCGACCTCCGGGTGTTTCGTTGCGCATTGAAGACCCTGTTGTTCCGCCAGGCCGGGCTATCAACTTAATAATTTTAAATTGGGGTATTTTAAATTTTTGGGGTTTTAAATCGGACAAATCTATTTAATTATTTTAATTTTTAATTATTGTTGTGTCTTGTGTTTTTAAATTGGCTGTACACCGCCCTGAGTCCTTCGGGAGAAGGGCGGTATAGAAATAAATTATTATATATTATTATTATTATTATTATTATTATTATTATTATTATTATTATTATTATTATTATTATTATTATTCCTGATTTGGGGTGGGTGGGGGTAGACCGTAATATGATTTTTAAATAAAGAATACAGGGTTAGTTTTCTTTTCTTTTTCCTCTTTTTTTCTTTTAGTCTTTAAAATTGGTTTTTCTGTTTTAACAGTATAATCAACCAAGAAAGTTACGTTCAAATTTTCTACTATAATTGATATTTTGTTAATAGTGGATGAAAGTAGTGCCTAAATTTAGGATAATTTAGAATAGGCAGCACAGAGAGGTAGTGCTTAGTTAATGACGTCTGGTGGCACTGAATGAGGGGGATTTATGTTCAGTCCTCAAAGTTCCAAACATCCCAGAATCCCCTGAACACCTGATTGCAATCCAACATATGGCAATCCGTTCATACGACAAAACAACTAGACACGAGGAGATTATTTTTCTCATGCCATTACTCTGCTAAACAATTCATTTCCACAACACTCTCTTATGCCCTCGGATGTCAAATCACATAGAAGGTCTGTATTATTATTATCCTTCTCATCTTTCCTATCATCTATTCCCTTAACATCTTATGACTAGAACTTTATTATTTTTATGTTATGATTTATGTTGATTGCTTATTTAGTACCCTAATATAAGCCAGCAGTGTGCGGCAGCAGCCAAAAAAGCTAATACAATCCTTGCTGGTATATACAGAGGCATAGAATCAAAATCAGATGAAGTATTAGTACCGCTTTATAAAGCCTAATTAAGGCCACACCTGGAATACTGCATCCAGTTTTGGTCACCACATTACAAAAAAGATGTTGAGATTTTGGAAAAAATGCAAAGAGGAGCAACTAAGATGATTAAAGGCCTTTGGAGACTAAAACGTATGAGTGAAGAATGGTTGCAGGATTTGGGTTTGGCTCGCCTAGAGAAAAGAAGGACTGGGGATGGGATATCTGCCCTCTGCTCTGCCCTCACTCCATATTGCATATCTACCTGCCTAGCCATGTGCTGGTGATACCACAGCAGACACTGGTGGACACTCCTACAGCTGGCAGCAATCACTCAGAAAGTTCAGCAACTAGAGTAGATCCAGAAATGTAGACTCCTCTTAGTGAATTCCGTTTCCTGTAGCTCCTTTGGAGAAAACTTTTAGTTTGGTGTTATCGTTTAATTTTGCTGGGCTAATCTCAACAGTTTGGAAAGAGTAAGTTAAATTTGAAACTTTCAGAAAAAGATCAGATCAGAAAATAAGAAATCCAGGAAGGGGGAGGGGGGAGTTAAAGGGAAATTATCCTTGAGTAAATAATTTCTTTTAAAAAAAAAACAGTGATGAAGCTCCCACAACTTCTGAAGGCAAACTGTCCAGATTCCCAACATCTTTTCTCCAGTGTGGTCACCAAACCTGGATGCAGTATTCTGTGTGGGATCTTACTAAGGCTTTATAGATTTGCTGCAGGTCTCTTGAGATGGAGTCGCAGGATTGACCTAAAAGAAAATCTGAGCAGTTCCATCCTCTGATTTCTCTTCTCTGCCAGCACCAGTCTTCCAAAAGCACAAATGGTCAGAATGCAGCTTTTAAAAGAGAAATCTATTCTCCCACTCGTGAAATTGTTCTTGGGAGATAACAGATAGTCTTGGACTTGCGAAAACACTTGAGCCCAAAATTTTTGTTGCCAGGTGAAACTTTTGTAAAGTGAGTGTCTCCCCCCCCCCCATTTTTTGACCTTTCTTGCCACAGTGGTTAAGTGAATCATTGAAGTGGTTAAGTTAGTAACCTGGTTAAGTGAATCTGGCTTTCCTGTTGACTTTGCTTGTCAGACGGTCACAAAAGGGGATGACACTGGGACACTGCAACCATCATAAATATGAGTCAGTTGCCAAGCATCTGAATTTTGATCCCATGACCATGGGGATGCTGTAATGGTGTAATGTAATGATGCTGTAATGTAAGTGTGAAAAACTTACACTTACCACTTAAAGTGGTAAGTCACTTTTTTCAGTGCAGTTGTAACTTTGGTCACTAAATGAATTGTTGTAAGTCAAGGACTACCTGTATGCAGTTCCTGAGTCTGGAAGCTCCATTTTTTCTTGGTTGTTGCAGTTATTATCTTCTCTTAAGATAGAAGAAAATGACCTTTGCTGCATCTGAAAGCACTTCCTTCAATTGTTCGGCTCCAATTTCCCGCCACTATTTTAAGAAAATCTTTCCTGAAGCTCTTAAAAAACCAAGGATTTTCTGGACAGTTTGTAAGAGGAGGCAAATCCCTTTTGCATTGGCCTTCTATGCCCCGACCGTATCCTGTTTCTTGCTACTAGATAACACAAGTCCATGGCTTCAGGCTCTTGACTGCATTCCTCTAACCACTGTACCCACATGTTTAAATGTTTTAATTGGTTTGTTAATGCTTTTAATTATTTAATTAATTATATATTAATTGTATTTTAATATTTGTAGTCTATGTTTTTACGTGGCTGTACACCGCCCTGAGTCCTTAGGGAGAAGGGCGGTATACAAATTCAAAATAAAATATAAATAAATAAAAAAACATGCCCAGTAGCTCTTTGGGGACAGGACTTAATCTCATCCCCAGTTTCATGTTGAAAGAGCTTCATTTTTCCCATTTCTATGGCTCAATATTTTATTGTTAGCAAACAAGCTACTTCTGCATACAGGTATTCCTTGACTTACAACCATTTTTTTAGTGACCATTTGAAGTTTCAGCGGCACTGAAAAAAGTGAGTAATAACCATTTTTAACACTTGCAGCTGTTGCAGCATCTCAGTGGTCACGTGATCAAAATTCAGATCCTTGGCCACTGGCTCATATTTATGACAGTTGCAGTGTCATGTGATCAGCCTTTTGCAAGCTTCTGACAAGCAAAGTTAGTGGGAAAGCCAGATTAACAACTGCGGCAAGAAAAGTTAGAAAATGGGGTAAAATTCACTTAACAATTGCCTTGCTTAGCAGTGGAAATGTTGGGCTCAATTGTGGTTGTAAATCAAGGATTTTTTTAAAAATACTTTATTGAATTTTCCAAAATAAAAAGAAAATATACAATCTCTGTCTCCTTTCGGAGGTACAGTGTTTGTACAATTTAGTGAAACAAATGTTAAATAAGCTTCATCTTTAGCTATACACTATTCTATACAATATACAATATATATACAATACAATATAACTTTAATTCAAGTACAAAACAGGTCATATCCTAAAGTCATGTTTTTATCTTGTTCTTCAACCAATTATACCAATTTCCCCATACGTCATAATATTTAGAATTGTCCTCATTATTTAACTCACTCGTTAGTTTCGCCATTTCTGCGCGCTCCAGGATTTTATTTATTAGAATTTCTTCAGAGGGTATAGATTTATTTTTCCAGCATTTTGTAAAGGCTAGTCTAGCCGCGGTTGTGATCTGAATTATAAGTTGGGTTTTGTTGTTATTAAGGCCATCATCAGTTATGCCCAGGAGGAAAAATTCTGGAGCTAGGACTACCTCCTGTCCCATTATTTCACAGAGCCAGTGTCGGATTTTGGACCAGTACCTTTTGGTCTCTGGACAAGTCCACCATAGATGATAGAAGGTGCCGACCATTTTTCCACATTTCCAACATGTGGCAGAGAGATTTGGAAACATTTTCGCTAGCCTAGCTGGGGCTAGGTACCACCTGTGTAACATTTTATAGTGGTTTTCTCTAAATGTTGCCGATTTCGTTATTTTGTATTTCCTATTCCAGGCTATCTCCCAATCGTTAAAATTTAGTCTATATCCCAGGTTTTTTTCCCAGATATTTAGTTGATTTTTTGCTATGATCTCTGCCCTATCCTCATCTAATAGGAAGTTGTAAATTTTTGTTAACATTTTCTTATCTATTCCCCAGATAATTTTATCAAAATTTCCATGTTTAGCTTCTATACCAAATTTGTCTCTATCTTTTTGGAATCTTGAATTAATCTGAAGATAGTTCCACCAATCCAAGTTAAAACCCTGGTCCCTCAATAAATCCAGCGATTTAAGTTTCCCTTCTTCATCAAGGATGTCCTTGTATGTGCCCAATTTATAATCATCTCTCCTGTTTGGAGCCACCAACGCTTCCATAATGGAAAGCCAGTTGGGTACCTTAATGTAAATCCTCTGTCTAATTTCCTCCCACGTGCGAATAAGAGTCTCCCTGATTTTGTGTTTATGGAAATAGGATTTTTTCTTGTTCTTTATATCCCAGAGGTAGGAGTGCCATCCTTCTAGAAGGTCATGTCCTTCTAAAGTCAGGATTCTCCTATCTTGTAACTTGATCCACTCCTTAATCCAAATTATTTTTGCCGCCTTTTGATATAATTCCCAATCAGGTAGCCCAAATCCTCCCAAACTCCTTTTCCCTTGGAGTGTCTTAAAAGGAATCCTCGATTTCTTGCCCTCCCACAGAAAGTTTCTAATATGTTTGTTCAAGTCCAGAAAGAATTTTTTATCTAATAATATCGGAATGTTTTGGAATAGGAACAAAATTTTAGGTAAGATGTTCATTTTAATCGCTGCAATTTTACCAATCAGGGACAATTTGAGCCTTTTCCATCTTTCAAGGTCTTAATGTATTTTCTGCAGTAGGGGGATATAGTTATCGTCTTTTAATGAGGAGAATCTCGCAGTGATCCATATTCCCAAATATTTTATTTTCTTAACTGCCTGGAGGCCTAATAAATCTTTCAATTCTTCCTTTTGTAGATCTGTCATGTTTTTCACTATTATTTTAGTTTTATCCTTATTGAGTTTAAGGCCCGCCACTTCTCCATAATCCTGTATTTCCTGCATTAATTTTAAACCGGTTTCTAATGGATCTTCTATTATGAGGGCTACGTCGTCAGCAAAAGCTTGGGTTTTGAATGTTTCCTTCCTAATCTTTAATCCTTTAATATCTTTATTAGCTCTAATCTTTCTAAGTAGCACCTCTAGCGCCAAAATATAAAGTAAGGGAGATAGGGGGCATCCCTGCCTCACTCCTTTTTGGATCTGAAACACCTGAGTTCTGTCTCCATTCACTAATATGTTTGTCCTCTGGTTTTTGTAAATATTCTCGATCATCTTCCTAAATTTGGTCCCGAATCCCATTAGGTCAATTTGATTTATCATAAAGGTCCAATTCAAATTGTCGAATGCCTTTTGGGCATCGACGAACATTAAGGCCAGCTGTTTTTCAGGGTGTTGTTCATAATATTCTATGGTGTTTAAAACTATTCTCAAGTTGTCTCTGATCTGTCTCCCTGGGAGAAAACCGTTTTGATCTTTATGTATCCACCGATTTAAAAATTTTTTGAACCTCTCCGCAATTATATTCATGAACAATTTGTAATCTGCATTCAGCAATGAGATGGGTCTGTAATTTGATATCTGCTTTGGGTCGGCACCTTCTTTCAGTATGAGCATCAAATACACTTCCCTCCAAGAATCTGGAATTGTTATACTAGCAAGAGCCTCATTTAGTATTTCTAATAATTCTAGTTTCAGGACATCATCGAATTTTTGATATATTTCCCCGGGGAGACCATCTGGGCCTGGGGTTTTGTTCTTCTTTATTTTAGAGAGGGCAGTTTTTAATTCCTCTATAGTAATCTTTTCATTTAACATTTCCTTTTCTTCTTCAGAGATTAGAGGTACTTTGGCTTCCAACAAATACTGTTCTACCTTGTTTGACTCAATTCCTTCATTTTTGTATAGACCTTCGTAAAATTTTCTTATGCTCTCTAATTTATCTTCTTCCTTCGTCAGAAGGTTACCCTGAGAGTCTTCTAATACTAATATTTGGTTTTTTTCCTTCTCTTTTTTTAATTTATACGCCAGCCATCTCCCCGACTTATTAGCGTTCTCAAAACAATAATGCTTCGATCTTTTTATTTTTTGTGCCATCTCCTCCTGGTCCAATAAATTCAATCTATGTCTCGTCATCGACCACTGTTGTTTAATCGCCTCATCTCCCGGGCATTGCTGGAGTTCATCTTCAACTTGTGATAGCTTCTTGGTAAGCTCTTCTCTAGTCTTTCTTTTTTCCTTGTTTTTGAAGGCGGTATATGAGATGGCTACCCCTCTCACATAAGCCTTCATGGTGTCCCACACAATTTCTTTGGCTGTCTCTCGATTCCCATTTTCTATGAAGAAGCGTTTGACTTCTTCGTTCAATTTCAGTGTGAACTCTTTTTCATTTAGCAAATTAGTCCTTAAACTCCATCTCTGTTGTATTTTCTTGGTATCGTGATGCCAACTAATTTCAAGGAACTTATGGTCTGCCCAAGCATTTGTGCACATATTAACCTTTTTAATTTCTAGATCCAGTTTTCTGGTAGCCCAGACCATATCTATTCTAGACCAAGAGTTCTGTGGCATTGAATAAAAAGTAAATTGTCTATCCTGGGGGTGTAAGGTACGCCACATATCTATTAGATTTATCTCATCCACCAAGTCAAAAAAGGTCTTTGGTAAGGGAGATCTTTTATTCTTTTTAGTTATGTCACATTTATAATTGTGTTTTGGATCCACAATTCCATTAAAGTCCCCTAGCATACATATTTCATTATGTGCCCATTTTGCCAGCTGTTCATGCAATTTCCGGTAAAATTTCCCTTGTTTTTTATTCGGGGCATAAACCCCTACCAATAACACCTTAGAATTACCTCTCGTTATTTCTACTATAAGTATTCTCCCTTTTTCATCTTTATATTTACATTCTGCCTCTATTCCTTTCTTGACATAGATAACGACCCCCCTTTTTCTTTTCTCAGCTAATGAAAAGAATACTTTACCGAATTTAGTATAATTTAGATAGTTGGCTTCATCTTTTTTTATATGGACCTCTTGAATACAAATTATATCGGGATTTTGTTTCGCCAGTTTTGACAATATTATCTTTCTTTTTTTATAATTGTTTAGGCCATTCACGTTTAGCGATAAGATCTTGGTATCGTTCATTCCTATAATTGGACTCTGGTCTCTGGTTCTTATTTACCTTTTAAAGTTACTACTCTCATTGGTCTAGATTTTTTCCCTTTTTCTTCTGTGTCTTCCTTTTTCTTCTCCTCTTCTATGTCTTCCCTTGTGATTTGTTCTTGAGATGTCTCTTCTTCCGTATTTACTATTTCGTTTTCCTCCTTACTAGTTTGTTCCTCTTCACCTCCCCTTAATTGCTCTAGGAAGTCTTGGGCATCACTTAAGCAGTCGATTTTAATTTTCCTCCCTTGCCAAGATATTAACATTCCTTCTGGCAAGAGCCACCTAAATATTATGCTTCTCCTATTTAGTTGGTTTGTCAGAAATCTGTAGTTTTTCTTCCTTTCCCTCACTCTCCTTGGAATTTGTTTTAAGATGTTCACTTCTTTTCCCCCATAGATACTTTTTTCCTCCCGAGCTATATTATACAAAATGTCTCACTTTTTTCCGAGCAAACCGAACGTGGACTTCTCTAGGGAGCCTATTTCTTCTCACGTAATTCGTTTGGACTCTGTACACCTCATCGATCTCTCGAATTATTTCTTGCTTATCTTGTTGAAGGGTCTCTGTGATCAACTCGGCCATCTTATCTCCTAGGCCCTCTTCTTTGTCTTCCAATATGTTTTGGAATCGCAGGTAAAATGAGGCCTTATCCATCTCGAGTTGTATCAGGGCGTCTTCTGTTTCTTTGTTCTGCGCCAACAGAGTTTGATCAACTATGTCCAATTTCTTCTCGTTTTTTTCAATCCTTTGTTCTGCTTTTTGGATTCTGTTCTCATTACTGGCAATCGAAATTTGAATCTCATTCATTTTAGCATCAAGTCCATGTATGTCTGATTTCAATTCAGAGTGGCTGTTCAGAAGTTTCTCTTGCATCGCAAGCATGGTTTCTTGTATTGTTAGCAGAGACGATTGTACCGTTTGCAGCGTTGGGGTTACTGGGGGTTTATCTGTTTTCTGGAGACCTTCTACTGATTTCTGGGTGGCTGGAGATGACATTGCTAATGTGGGGATGGATGGCACTTTTTTACTGGTTTTTGCAATTGTTGATGTCAAACTTGCCATTTCTTTCAAAAGCGCTTTTTGATCTCTAATTATATACTCTATCTTTCTCCAAATAATCATCCAATGGTGCTTGCCACCTTTTACTCCAGGGCACTGTCTTAAGTCCTAGCCTCCTTTATTGATTCCCAATAAACTCTTAATAGATTTCAAATAAAGCTTAATTTGTAAATTACTATAAAATGATAATTCTACATTTCCAACAAACAGCAATCACTATATATAAGATTCTTATGGAGCTAGGTTCAACCTTAATATAATTATTAGTATAAATGAATTAATAAGTTAATAAGTTAATAAATTCTCTCTATAGTTCTTATAAATCTAAATTCAAACCTTAATATAAAATATTAATATAAATAAATAACTAAATATTACCCATAGAAATAAATATTTTAGATTAGATAAATTAGATGAATATGGTGGATATAACTAGATAGATATATATAATAAATTAATTCATTAAATACAAATCTAAGTCCTTATTTATAACTATGTCTAATAACTATTTGGTAGGATCAATACTTAATTAATAAATTTATATATTCAATATTTCTTAACACTTAGAGAATCTAGTTAATAGTAATTTTTTTAGTGATTTTAAAAATACTTATAAAGGTCAAAGTCAAAGTTCTGAGTATTAGAGTCACAAAATACTCGAAAAGAGAAGGAGGGAAAATAAATAAAAGTATATATATGTTGTTATACAATGTTCGCGCAGTTGTAGGACTTCACCTCGCCACTCTACTAGGTTCCGACGCTTCTCAATGGTAGATCTCACAGCTAGAGCGTCTCCTTGTCAGTCCTCTGCTGTTTCACTCTTCCAGTTCAATGGACGCACTTCCTGTTTCTCTGAAGCTCTCAAAAGCAACTCACAAATTTCTCCTGCTTCCTTTCCACCTCGTTCGCCAAACACAACACCAACCGCACCAATAGACTTTTCTTTTCTTTTCCTTCTCACCGCACCGTCTGGAGCTCTTTAAGAAGACGATCTGCTCCCTCTGTATCTCTCGTCAGCTCGTCGGGTTGTTGGGTCTCCGTAGTTGCAATCTGCTTTACCCTCTCTGTCGCCGCCTCACACCGAGTCAAGCACTCCTCTCCCGACTCCGTCGACCTCCTCTTTCAGCGCTAGATCACTCCAGGGTATGGGAATGTGGCTTTAGATCTGACACAGCACCTCCGATTTCCTTCTTAGCTTCCCGACTCTTGCTGGTTATTGCAGCTTCAGGGCCGCCATTAGTGGCCGGCTCACCGCATTGGATCGACAGAGCCGCCCGGTCCAGTGGGAAATGGTCGCACCCCACTTTCCCACTCGCCTAGCTTCCTCTCTTGTCCGCGGGACTCTCTGGGTCCCGCGCCCCCAAAGGGATCCCCAAAACGCGGTGATGAGAGGTGTTGAGGAGCAGCGAGCACTCACTCAACACCCTATCGCTGCAAGTCACCAACCGGAAGTGTAAATCAAGGATTACCTGTATTAAGAACCTCCCATGTTCACAGAAGGTCTATCTCAACATGTTGATATGGGGGGAAATAATGAAACAGCTGATTTGCTGATTACAAAGGAAAACCTGATGCTAGCCAAAAGATAGCTTCTTAAAACTCCACTCCTATTTCACTATACTTGCCTATTTTCTAGGGATGTTTCTCCGCTTGATACTTTAGCTGTAACGAATATTTTTGACAGCTTAACAAAGGCTAGTTTGTTTTAAGTTAGGTATACCAGTCTTAAGATGGTTTAATCAGAGCTTACTGTTGCCTGCAGTGATCCCAGCCATGTAAGCTTTGCAGACGAGGAAATCAAAAAATGCTTCATCAGTGTAAATTATCCTGACTGTTGAAATCTTCACATCTTTACATTGCTAAGAATATAGAATCATAGGGCTGGAAGGGACCTTGAAGGTCTTCTAGTCTAACTCCCTGCCCGAGGCAGGAGACCTTATGCCATCTGTCAAATGGTTGTCCAATCTATTTTTGAAAATCTCCAGGGATGGAACACCCACAACTCCCAAGAGGCAAGATATTCCATTGATTAATTCTTCTCACCATCAGAAAATTTCTCCTTACTTCTAGGGCGGATCTCTCTTTGACAAGTGTTAGGATATGGTTTGAGCCTAACATGTTGTCCAGGCAATATGTGT
Organism: Arizona elegans; assembly: GCA_022577455.1. NCBI lineage: Eukaryota > Metazoa > Chordata > Lepidosauria > Squamata > Colubridae > Arizona > Arizona elegans. The sequence goes on from JAKOOJ010000012.1 coordinate 9,303,906, forward strand.
ACTGTAACTTTAATGTGAATCTTTATTATGTTACTTTAACAGTTTTCCTGCTGGTTCATTGTAATGCTGAGTCATGCTGTAATTAGGTACTGACTGGTTGTCAGTAAGCAAGGTATTGTAACGTATTGAGTTTGATGAAGCTGATGTGATATGCTACCATTGAGAGGAGTTGCTATCTGCTAATCATCGTTGGATGGATCTGTTACCATCGTGGTTTGTGAACCAGAGTGAGTTTGTTATTCTAACCAACTACTGTTTGTTTGGTAAGAAGATATCTGTAACTTCGGACTGATTTAAATGGCAAAGACTAGGAATTTGTTTAAAGACTTTGAGAATGTTTTTCTACTATAAAGTAAGCTTTTGATAAACCAGTTTGCTTATCTCTTATTCATTGCTCTCAGCTATGTTTCTCTGTGCCCCTACTCTGCTGGTTGGTAACACAACAATAACCTCAACATTGGTTATGGGCCCAGAGCCAATCATAACTAACAAGGATTGCTAACAGCTAAAGTGAGAGTTAATGTGAATAGAACAAACTGTGCTTGTGATAAACAATCCAAGTGAAGATGGCATTAGAACAAGCAGCAAATTTTTCCATGATAACCCGGCTGGATGGAACAAACTATGTATCCTGGTCTACAAAATGTAATCTACTTTTGCGTAGAGAAGGACTGTGAGAAGTAGTTAATAATCCACCAGATGTAACAGCATGGAATCCTGCTGATGAAGAAGATGCAAAGAAAATAGACAAGTTCCTGGACAACATGTTAGGCTCAAACCATATACTAACAACAAGCTTCCACCCATTACTTCTTGTCCTACCCTCTGGTGCCCTACAGAACAAGTCAATCCTCTCTTCTTTGTGACAGATCCTCAAATGTATTGGAAGAGGAGCTATCATGTCTCCCTTAACCCTTCTCTTTCAGTCTAGGATACCCCATGCTCTGCCTCCTGCCCCTTGGTTTCCCCAAAGCCCTATGGGCCTTCTCCATACTCCACCCCATCACCATTTGCTTACTTATTATGGGGATTAATTGTGTCAAAAAACTTAAATACTTAGGTATTTGACTTACAAATAGATGTTCTTCTATCAAAGAGCTCAATTATTCCAAATTATTAATAGATACAGCGAATGAAGTGGAAAGATGGCGGCATATTCAGATCTCATTTTTGGGTAGAATTGCCGCGATAATAGCCCATGTTTTACCGAAATGGATCTTTTTATTCCAAATGGCTCCTGCAAGATTGGGTAAAAACTTTTTAAGGAAATTAGATCAAATTCTAAGCAAATTTATTTGGCAGAGTAAAAAACCCCATATAAAAAGAAAAATGCTGCAAGAGCACAAAACAAGGGGTGGCTTGGGGCTCCCTATGTGGGAGCTTTATTACCAAGCTTCATCCCTGGTTTTGATAAAAGATTGGGTGATCCTCTCAAGAAAGCACATTTTGGCAATTGAAGGATATGATTTGTAGCGGGGATGGCATTCCTTCTTGTGGTCTCAGAAAGACAAACAATCCAAACATTTTACTAATCATTATATTAGAGGAATTTTATTAAGGGTTTGGGAAATGGTGAAGAAGCAAGTTTACACACAGATTCCTAAGTGGGTGTCTCCGTTAGAGGCAGTGACCCTTCCGACTGTGCACAATATAAAGAGGAACTGGGCTTATGGTGACTTGTTGGATGAAGTCGGGAGACTTAGACTTAGAGCCGATCTTCAAACTAGAGGATTAGACATAGACTGGTGGTCCTATGTGAAAATTCAAACTAGATTCGCTAGGGATAAACAGGAACATGGTATTTCCTTTCATTTACAAACGTTTGACAAGCTTCTCCTAGGTGGCCGAAGGAAATTTATTTCCAACGTTTACAATCTTCTTCTGTCCAATTTTATGACGGATGAGATTGTAAAGGACACGATGATTGCCTGGGGGAGAAATATTGGAACAACAATTCAGCTTGATGCATGGCAAAATGTAGGGAACAAAACTATGAAACTGACCCTTTCTTCCCTGTTCAAAGAAAACTTTTATAAAATGATCTACCGTTGGTATCTCCCCCCCGCCAGAATCGCTAAGATGTTCCCAGGATCTTCTGATAGATGTTGGAAATGTGGGTTGGCCAAGGGTATTTCCTTCCATCAGTGGTGGATTTGTTCGTCAGCTAGACGCTATTGGGGGAAAATACAGCAGTGGCTGTTGGAAATAACAGGTGTGAGCTTCCCTCTTCACCCAGACCTCTATTTATTCGGAATAAGACCGGACTACATTGATAAGAAGGATTGGTATATATTTGTCCATGTCTCAACAGTGGCGAGAATGACATTTGCTCAACTGTGGAAAGATGCAGGCACGCCCCCTGACCATCTGATAATAAACAAGATTCTCCGATGTGCTGAAATAGACAGGCTAACGTATATCTTAAAAGACAAGAAAGATTCGGTATATAATAGAAGTTGGGACAGAAGTTTTGTTTGGCTCAAAAGAAGGTTAAACTTAGGAGAAGGGTGATAAGATCGTCTAATTAGATTAACTAGATATTAACTAGGCTTTATAACTCTTTATAATTTTGATAAAAACAGACCAATTGTTTTGTAGTTAGTAAAAAGAACTTGATTGCATTGAAATGTTTGGCTAGGATGATATTAGTTAATATTAATTGGAGAGTGAGCTTAACTCTCAGTTAGTCATCTTTGTTGTTTGGTTTTAGTCCTGTGTTTATGTGTTTCTATATTTCGCTTCCTATATTGCTTTTCAACCATTATTGTGCGTTAATTTTATTGTAAATATTTAATAAAGATTATTTTATAATGGAAGAGGAGCTATCACGTCCCCCTTAACCCTTCTCTTTGAGTCTAGGATACCCCATGCCCTGCCTCCTGCCCTTTGGTTTCCCCAAAGCCCTATGGGCCTTCTCCATACTCCACCCCATCACCATTTGCTTACCGTATTTTCCGGCGTATAAGACGACCTTTTAATACATGAAAATCTTCTCAAAAGTCGGGGGTCGTCTTATACGCCGGGTGTCGTTCTCCTGTAACCAGGCTCCTGTTATGTATTGATACTTTTAAGCGGGAGTTTCAAACCTGCCTTCGTTTCTGATTGGCTGACAGTCCCTCCTGGATTGTATATAAGGAGGGCTGCAGCCTCTGAGTTTTCGCTGAAGTCTCACTGTATATTAAAGAGCTGTTGTCACTTGCTTGCTTGTGCCTCTCATTATTTCCGAACCACTTCATTGGCGACGAAGGTGGGATAGAGGCTACAAGAAGCCAACCAGTGAGACCACGAGCTTCAGCTAGGCGACGAGGCGAACCACAGGAGGCATACCAAACATGTCTGCCTACGTTCCGCCCAAGCCTTTTGATCTGACCCGCGAAAAATGGGTCTCGTACCTAACGAGGTTTGAATGCTCGCTTGAAGCCAGCGACATGTAGGGCCTCTCTGCTAATCGAAAGAGAGCCCTCTTCCTAAGCCACTGCGGACCGGACGTGTTCGAGATGGCCGAGTCACTGTGTGAGCCAACGCCGGTTCAAACCGTCTCCTGGGACACCCTGATGGCAACTCTTCGGGCTCACTACGCTCCCGTCCCCTCCAAGTTCGTGCAACGATACCAACTCAGACAGTGCGTTCAACGTGAGGGAGAACCGGTCAGTGCGTACATGGCTAGCCTGAGAAAAGCCGCAACCCATTGCGACTATAGAGACTTGGACGATGCGTTGCTTGAGGTGGTGTTCGGGACATTAGGCTGCAACGGCGCCTGCTCGCCAAGCCTGATTTGACGCTTGCTGGAGCCCTAGACGAAGCCAGGGCTCATGAAGCCTCCACAAAAGCCGCTGAAATGCTGCAGCGTCCGCTGACCAGCAAAGACAGCCCCAAGTCTGCCCCGGTGCACAGAGAAGACGCCGGATCCAGCTCGGAGTCCGAGTCGGATGAGGACGTCTTCCGAACAGAGCACCAGAGAAAAGACACCGGCAGCCCCCGGCGAAGCTGTCCCAGCTGTGGCGGGCACCATGATAGACTGTCCTGCAAATACAGAGAGGCTATTTGCAGGCGCTGCGAGAAAAAAGGGCACTTGGCGCGAGTCTGTAGAGCCATTCTGCCCAGAAAACACCAACCACGTGAGCGCCGCAGCCAACCGGAATCAGCGCGCCAGAAGCAGCCAACGAGAGAAGGCGGCACGAAAAAACGGCGCGAATTTGAATCGCGAGATGGCCGCAGCATACATATCGACCAGGCCAGCACGGCGATCGAGGACAAAGTCAGCACGGTGGTCGAGATCAATGGAAAGCTGTGCTCGATGGAGATCGACACCGGATCAGCTCTCTCCATAATGTCGTGGGCGACCCTAAAGACCCTCCTGCCGTCGTTCCAGAAGGACCAGCTCTCCAAGCAGAGACTGCGCATCCTAGACTACCAGGGGAACCGAGTCCCCCTCGAAGGCGTGGGCACGTTCCGAGTCACCTACGGAGACTACGAAAGAGACCTGCCGCTGACCATCGTCACAAAGCAGCTCCCTAGCCTTCTGGGCATGGGGTGGTTCCGAGCCCTTGGCATGGGTTTCACCGGCGTCCACCTGATGTCCAAATCAACTCTGAAAGACAGTCTCCTGTCCGAGTTCCAGGACGTCTTCGGGGACACGTTGGGCAAGTATGTGGGGACCCCTATTTCACTAAACTTAGACCCCAACGTAGCCCAAGTAAGACTTAAGGCCAGACGAGTGCCGTTCGCATTGAAACCGAAGATCGATGCAGAACTGGACAAATTGATTAAGCAAGGGGTGTTGGTTCCCGTTGACCATGCCAAGTGGGAGACCCCTATAGTGACCCCAGTAAAGTCCGACGGCTCAATAAGAATTTGCGCCAACTACAAGTGCACGATCAACAAGGCTTTGCAGCCGAGCGCCTATCCGGTGCCAATCGTGCACCATCTACTACACTCCCTGGGGCCCGGGAAAATTTTTGCCAAATTAGACCTGGCCCAAGCCTACCAGCAGTTACCAGTTGACGACGCCACGGCAGAGGCGCAAACAATTGTAACTCATAGGGGTGCATTTAAATGCACCAGGCTCCAGTTTGGGGTGAGCGTCGCACCCAGCTTATTTCAAAGCACCATGGAGCACCTTTTGCAAGGACTCCCAGGAGTGGTGCCCTATTTCGATGACGTTCTAGTCAGTGCCCAGAACGAACGTCAGCTAGGGGACAGAGTAAGGAACGTCCTGTCCAGGTTCAGAGAAGCGGGACTGAAACTAAAAAAAAAAAACAAGTGTATGATTGCTGTTCCCTCCGTTGAATTTCTGGGGTACAGGGTGGACGGCACAGGCATCCACCCTACCGAAAGCAAGGTGAGAGCTATTAAGAGCGCACCTGCCCCCAAATCCAAAGCGGAGCTCCAAGCCTTCCTTGGACTGCTCAATTTTTACTCCATGTTTCTGAAGGACAAAGCCACGGTTGCAGATCCCCTACACAAGCTTCTAGGGAAGAATGTACCATGGGTCTGGGGGAAACCACAGGCAGCCGCTTTTGAGGCAGTGAAGAGACTCCTGTCTGAGGACAGCTTCCTGATTCAGTACAATACAGAGCTGCCACTTGTCTTAGTTTGTGACGCCTCCCCCGTAGGAGTTGGTGCCGTCCTAGGCCATAGACTGCCGAACGGCCTAGAGGCGTCCATTGCATTTTACTCTCGCACCCTATCCAGCGCAGAGCGGAACTATAGTCAGTTGGACAGAGAGGCTCTGGCTGCGATTGCGGGGGTTAAAAAATTCCACGAATACCTCTATGGCCGAAAGTTCGAACTTGTGACTGATCATAGACCCTTGCTAGGACTTTTGGCGGGCGACAGGCCAACCCCCGCTGCCCTTTCCCCTCGTTTGACCAGATGGGTCATTTTTCTGTCGGCCTACTCGTATCAGCTCGTCCATCGACCTGGCCGAACCCTGGGTCATGCGGATGCCCTTAGCCGCTGCCCCCTTCCCATCCTTTTGTTGGACACGTTGACTTTGGGCCCTATCTCCTCTTGCGAGGTGGCGAAAGCCTCGGCTAGAGACCCAATCATCCGAACTGTTATGGGTTGGGTACTGAAGGGGTGGCCGGTCAAGGTGGACGGAGGGGAGTACCAAGGTTATGCCAACAAACGAAACAAACTGTTTATGCAAGGGGGTTGCTTGCTGTGGGGTGACAGGGTGGTAATTCCAACAAAGCTACGGAATAGAGTTTTAGAGTTGCTGCACGAAGGGCACCCGGGCATTGTTAGGATGAAGTGTTTAGCCCGCAGTTATGTCTGGTGGCCCAACATGGACCAAGTCATTTCCGAGTGGGTGGGGAAGTGCAGACCCTGCCAGGAGTCTCGTCCCAATCCCCCAGTAGCGCCCATCCGAGAGTGGGAGAAACCAAAAGGCCCATGGGGGAGGATCCATATTGATTTTGCCGGCCCGTTCCATGGCCAAACGTTTTTAATAGTTGTTGATGCCTACTCAAAGTGGCTCGAAATCATCTTAATGCCATCAACAACGGCCGAGGCAGTTATCAGGGTCCTAAGGAAGTTGTTTGCCACCCACGGCCTGCCGGATACCTTGGTATCTGATAACGGCCCTCAATTTACGGCAACTCTTTTTGAAGGCTACTTGGCCGGACTGGGCATCCGCCATGCCCTATCAGCTCCGTTTCACCCGGCTTCGAACAGATTGGCTGAACGCTTTGTTAGGACAGCCAAAGAAGCACTGTCCAGATTAGACAACGGGGACTGGCAGGCCAGGATAGACCAATTCCTAGCAGTCCAGCATGCCACACCATGCACAGCAACAGGGAGAAGCCCAGCAGAGCTCCTCATGGGCAGGAAGCTCCGGTGCGTGTTAGACAGGCTTCACCCTAACTACTCGCACGAAAACTTCAAGGGAGAAACCTGTGGCTTAAGACAGTTTCAGGTTGGGTCCCCGGTGTTCGCTCGCAATTATGCCAGCGGACCTCTATGGGTTGCAGGAACCATAGTGGGTATAACAGGCCCAAAATCGTATACGGTAGACGTAGGGGTGGACAGACTCTGGAAGCGCCACATAGACCAACTTAGAAAAAGGGTGGTCGGCGAGGCGAACATCAATTTAGACATCTCCGAACCTAACTATAACAACTTTCCCAAAACAGCTAACTCAAGCCCGGGTTCGCGAGAATACTTAGCTGACAAGCCCTGGTTCCAGCGCTGCCCCAGCGAGTCGCCACTCCCAGCCGGGGATAACCACGCCCCGGACAAAATCCAGGAGGTTCCATTGGCAGAGCCGGGAGAGACGGAGAGTCCCTCCAACCAGCTCGACGCCCCACCAGACACTGAACTGCGCAGGTCAACTAGGGCGAGAACTCGTCCTAGGCACCTGCGAGATTTTGTGTGTACATATGTTAATTCCTGAATACTAGTGCTTTCTGGGAAGGGAGGGGTGTTATGTATTGATACTTTTAAGCCTGCCTTCGTTTCTGATTGGCTGACAGTCCCTCCTGGATTGTATATAAGGAGGGCTGCAGCCTCTGAGTTTTCGCTGAAGTCTCACTGTATGTTAAAGAGCTGTTGTCACTTGCTTGCTTGTGCCTCTCATTATTTCCGAACCACTTCAGCTCCTGTAACCAAAAGACTCTGACGAGCCTTAAATGGCTCTGGTGATCGAAGCTCTGAAGATCCCAGCTTTGCCTGCTAATCAGGCAACTCAGCTGGGATGCCAGAGCCATGTTAAAGGAAAAAACTTTTTCCTTTTACGTGGCTCTGCAAGCTCTGACGATCCCAGCTGAGTTGCCTGCTAATCAGGCAACTCAGCTGGGATCGCCAGAGCCCAGAGCCCTGTAAAAGGAAAAGTTTTCCCCCTCCAGCTTGCTTACCTTAGCTGCTAATCGCAACGCTTGCCTTGCTTCGCTTGCCTGAATCCATTCCATCAGCAATCATGCAGGCAGGAGTTGTGGACTTCAACTCCCAGAATTCCTCAGCCAGCAAAACAAAGCTGGCTGAGGAATTCTGGGAGTTGAAGTCTACAAGTCTTAAAGTTGCCAAGGTTGGAGAGCCCTGTTCTATTGGGTAAGTTTTTTTCCCCTTTGGGAGCTTTAAAAAAAATAGTTAATTGGGGGTTTTTTTAGTTTTTCTTTTTTAGACCTAGCCATTTAAAGTTTAGGAAGTTTTAAATTTAGTTTTCATATAAAAATAAAATAATATTTGTGCAGCTTTCTGAGATTTAGTATGTTTCTGTAGTGTTTCACTCTAACTACACAAACACACAAAATCTCACAAAGCTGTATGTGGCATTTTCTGTGTGTAAAGTTTGAAAGTTGATTTTTTGGGCTTTTTGTGGCTGTGTGAGGTTCCTGCTTGTTTCAGGGGCCATTTTGGGTCTAGCACAGCTGCTTTTACATTGTGGGTGAGCCAGTTGATGTTTTTTAATTTTTATTTGGTGTGCATTGGAAGAGGGGCAGTCTTATACGGCTAGTATAGCCCAAACCCTATATTTTAACAGGAAAAGTCGGGGGTCGTCTTATACGCCCAGTCATCTTATACACCGGAAAATACGGTACTTACATTTTGATGAGCTCAGGAAGTCGGAGTAGAGAAGGCCATTCCCTCGGTGGGCCACGTGGCACAATCAAGAAGAAGAAATCCAATCTCTTTTGTTACAATGGCAATCCTTTTGCTTCAGCCAGCATAAACGACTACGATTTATGTAATAATTTTAATTATTTTTAACTGATGTTTGTCTTTGTGTTTTTTAATAGGTTGTACACCGCCCTCAGTCCTTCGGAAGAAGGGCGGTATAGAAATAAAATTATAGATAGATAGATAGATAGATAGATAGATAAATAGATAGATAGATAGATAGATAGATAGATAGATAGATAGATAGATAGATAGAAGGATCCACATAGGACAGATGACCTACAACTGCTTCCAATGTGGTAAATGCTTTTGCAAGCATGGCAAGTTTGTGATACATCAGCGGACTCACACCAGGGAGAAGCCATACAAGTGTCCAGATTGTGGGAAAAGTTTCATTGCAAATTCCCACCTGGTGAACCGCCAGAGGACTCACACAGGAGAGAAACCCTTTGAATGTCCTGAATGTGGGAAAAGCTTCAGTCAAAATTCCAGCCTGCTGATACACCAGAGGAGTCACACAGGAAAGAAACCCTTCGAATATCCTGAGTGTGGGTATAGTTTCAGTCAGAATTCCAGCCTGGTGAAACACCAGAGGACTCACACCAGAGAGAAACCCCTTGAATGTCCTGAATGTGGGAAAAGTTTCAGTCAGTGTTCCCACCTCATTGGCCACCAGAGGACTCACACAGGAGAGAAACCTTTCCAATGTCCATCTTGTGAACAATGCTTTAGGCGTAAATCATCTCTGATTGCTCACAAGAAAATGCAGATGAGGCAAATATTGAACAGTTTAGAGAAAGCTTGAAATTCATTTCTGATCTCCCATTTGGAGTATAGATGAGAAATTGATTATTTAAATTCTGGCCTGATTCTTTTTAATCAAAAGATCTCAGGATTAGACCTGAGGTGGAGAGAGAAAAAGGGAAAATATTAGTTTTGGGGGGGTTTTTTTGGTTTAATTTATATGCCGCCCTTCTCCGGCTTACAATGCGTTAAGCAATAGCCTTCATACTTTTGTATATTTATACAAAGTCAGCTTGTTGCCCGCACATTCTGGGTCCTCATTTCACCTACCTTAGAAAGGATGGAAGGCTGAGTCAACCTTGAGCCTGGTGAGATTTGAACTTGCTGTAATTGCAAGCAGCAGTTGTTAATAACAGTGCTCAGTCCACTGTACTACAGGCTCGTTTCATAAAGGCTAACCTGTTTCTGATTATCAGCAGTACTTTCTGGATCTTTGCATTTGCAGAAGTTGTGGAATTTCTGCAAACAGGCCTTTGGGTGGTGTTTTTTGTATTTTGATTATGAAATTCCGACATGTGGAGTTTCAGCCTTCTATCTTGATGAACTCCAGATTTTGAACCTCACAATTTCCCAGCCAGAATACAAGTAATCCTCGAGATACAACTGTAATGAGAACTAACTATTATGGATTCATTTAGCAATGGTGACAGTACTTTGGTTAACTGACCCCAACCCATGCTGTCTGTTATGCAGCTATTAAATGAATGTGCAAGTTGCTAAATAGGTAAGGTGATCAGATTTTAACATTGGTAAAGAGTGACACCATTGTGGGTGTGGCTTATTTTGTGGGTGTGGCTTGGAGGTCATGTGACTGGGTGGGTGTGGCTAGCTGGTCATGTGACCGGGTGGCCATGGCTATGTGTATAGGGACTACTCAGAGGGCTGAAAAAAGTCATTTCTGACAGGTCCTCGCACTTTTGACTGGTCCTCACACTTATGACCATCCTCACATTTATGTCCGTGCAGCATTCTTAACAACCATGTCACTCATTTCACAACTGCTTCTCTTCACCATGGTGATAAGATAGGGTAAAAAACATAAAATGTGAGGACAGTCGTAAGTTTGAGGACTGGTCAAAACTGCAAGGACCAGTCAAAAATAACTTTTTCAGCCCTCTGAGTAGTCCATATGCACAAAAGTGATTTCTGACAGGTCCTCGCACTTTTGACTGGTCCTCACACTTATGACCATCCTCACATTTATGCCCGTGCAGCATTCTTAACAACCATGTCACTCATTTCACAACTGCTTCTCTTCACCATGGTGATAAGATAGGGCAAAAAATGTAAAATGTGAGGACAGTCGTAAGTCCGAGGACTGGTCAAAAGTGTGAGGACCAGTCAAAAATAACTTTTTCAGCCCTCTGAGTAGTCCATATGCATAAAAGGATACAGCAATAGAGAGGGATGAAGGAAGGGAAGGGAAATTAGAGTAGGAGTGAGGGTAAGAGAGAGAGGAAGAGAGGAGGAGAAGGAGAAAGGACGAGGAAGTAGGAGGAGAAGAAGAGGGTGGGGGGAAGAGAAAGTAAGAAGGAAAGAAAAGAGATAGGTGGTAGGTTTGAGGAGAAAGATTGCTGTACAATAAAAAAGATGAAAGGGAAGAAAGCCAACCCCAAACAAATATAAAGATATTAAGATAAAGAATGACTTGTTAAACTTTAAAGAATAAAAGAGAACAACTATGAATAAATAGCAATAATTTGAAACACACATACAAACATACAATGTATTTTCTTTGAACAGAATATTTGGCTGGTTCACAAATTTAAACAGTGTTTAGTCATTTCAATTAAATTTACAATTTCTATATTTCCTTTTTGCCATATTTATTCCTCATCTATTTTTTAAAAAAAACAATATCATCCTCATCTCTAATCTTAATCAAATTCATTTTTCCCCTTCTATTCTATATTATACCCCTTCCCATTGTCATCTATTTTTATATCCATCCTCACATTGGTTAATTATGTAATTATGTAATACAGTTCTTTAATACAAATTCAACATTTTTGGCTGACCACTACAGCTGCAAGGTATATAAAGGGAGCTGGCTCCCTGGGTAAGTTGCTGGAGTCTCACTATAAAATAAAGAGCTGTTGTCACTAACTACTCTGGCTTGCTGCGTCCTCATTCACCCAACATAACATTGGCGACGAGGATGGGATTTTGCGGCCAGAAGCAGAGGAGAGCTGAAGCCACACTCGAGAAAAAGAGCTGAAGCCATGTTCGGAGAAGGGGACCGGAGACCGCATCCGAATCCGAATCCGAATCCAGCCAGGCGAGCGAGCGGAACACAGGAGAATCCCGAAACGATGTCTGCCTACACCCCGCCAGCGCCTTTTGACCCCAAGGAAGAGAAGTGGGGATCCTACATGTCCCGGTTCGAGTGCTTCATGGTGGCAAACGACATGCAAGGGCTACCGGACGTTCGAAAGAAAGCCCTGTTCCTGAGCCACTGCGGGCCAAGGGTCTTCGACACAGACGAAGCATTGTCGGAGCCGAATTTGGTCCACAACATTTCCTGGTCGACGCTACAGACCCTGCTAAAAGACCACTATGCACCAATGCCATCAAAGTATGTCCAGCACTTTGATTTCCGGCAACGGCTCCAGCAGGAGGGCGAATCGATCAGCGAGTACGTCGCTGCCCTGCGTAAGGCCGCAACCCAGTGTGAGTACCGAGACCTGGATGAGATGCTCCTAGAGCAACTAATTTGCGGAGTGAGGGATAGCCGGCTCCAGAGAAGACTGCTCGCGAGGTCAAACCTGACCCTACACATCGCCCTAGACGAGGCAAGAGCACAGGAATCATCAGTAAAGGCTGCAGAGAAGCTAAAGAGCTCCCACCTAACCAGAACAACACAGAAGACGGCGCCAGTGCACCGAGAGGCCGTAAGCACCGCGAGCGAGGGGGAGTCTGGTCTACCGCACCAAGCAGTCCCGCACAGCCCGGAGGGAGCCCAGAGACAGATGCGCCAGCTGTGGAGGGCCCCACTCACGACAAAACTGTATGTTCAGGGACGCCGTTTGCCATTCCTGTGAGAAAAGGGGCCACATCGCTCGGGTTTGCAGATCCAAGACACACCAAAGCTACAAACCACGTGGCCAACCCTTCCAATCCGAGCCAGCGCCACACCGAAGGCCGAACAAAGATGGCGGCAGCCAGAAGGGCGCGAAATTTGAAGACGCTGGGGCCTACACCATACGCATCGCACAGACCTGCACCTCGCCCGGAGAGAAGACCTACACCACGGTCGAAATTGAGGGACGGGAGTGCCAGATGGAGATCGACACAGGATCGCCGATATCCATCATGTCTTGGGAGAACCTAAAGAAAGTCATCCCCAGCGCACACAAGCATGGCTTAGGGCCAGGGTATTTGCGAGACCGCCTGCTGCTACCGATAACCTCCCATCGGCCAATACGCTCTCACAGAGAGGGCCTCCTCGGGGTGCCATCGGTCAGGCAATGTTGGCTGGCGGCCCCCAGGGGGCGAGCCTTCTCTGTGGGGGCACCCGCCCTGTGGAATGAGCTGCCTCCCGGAATACGATTGATCCTGGACCTCCGGACCTTCCGTAAAGCCCTGAAGACGTTTTTATTTCATCAAGCCGGCCTAGCCTAGATGGTTTTTAACTGGGATTTTAAATTTTATGGATTTGGGGTTTTAAATTGGGTAGCCAATTATTTAATTTTTTTAATTATCTTAACTTTTGTATTTGTATGTTTTTTAATTTTGGCTGTTCACCGCCCTGAGTCCCTTCTGGGAGAAGGGCGGTATACAAATTAAATTAAAAAAAAAAAAAAGCGACAGCTCCAGCTGCAGCAACGCAGACTGAAGGACTACCAGGGGAACCACATACCCGTCGAAGGAAGAGGCGAGTTCCAAGTACAGTACGGGGAGTTTACCGAGAAACTGCCCCTCACCATCGTCAGCGACAACCTCCCAAGCCTCCTGGCATGGACTGGTTTAGAGCCCTAGGCATGGGATTCACCGGAGTAAGGAACGTTTGAAGCACCCTGAAAGAGGACCTGATGCAGGAGTTCCAGGACGTGTTTGACGAAAGGCTTGGCAAGTATGTGGGGACCCCAATTTCGTTTAATCTCAACCCCAATATTGCACCCATCCGTTTAAAGCCTAGGCGGGTACCGTTCGCCCTGAAGCCCAAAATTGACATTGAACTGGACAAATTAATCAAACAAGGGGTGCTCGTTCCAGTCGACCACGCTGTGGTGTAATTGTGACACTGGTAAAGCCGGACGGATCAGTACGCATATGCGCTGATTATAAATGCACAATTAATAAGGCCCTGCAGCAGAGCGCCTATCCAGTGCCCATTGTTCACCATTTATTGCATTCCCTGGGCCACGGCAAGATCTTCGCAAAACTCGATCTTGCGCAGGCGTACCAGCAACTGCCGGTAGATGGCGCTACCGCAGAGGCACAGACTATCGTAACCCACAGAGAGGCCTTCAAGTGCACCCGCTTGCAATTCGGAGTAAGCGTAGCCCCCGGACTTTTCCAAAGTACCATGGAGCGGCTACTACAGGGAATCCCCGGGGTGGTGCCCTATTTTGATGACGTGCTCATTGTCGACAATGAGCAGCAGCTAAGAGAAAGGCTGAGGGAGGTCCTAAGGAAATTCAGGGACGCAGGACTCAGAGTAAAACGAAACAAATGCATGATCGCAGTCCCCTCAGTCGAATTCCTAGGATACAGGGTAGATGGCACTGGCATACACCCCACAGAGAGCAAGATCAGGGCAATCAAAGAAGCACCCACCCTCAAAGACAAGGCAGAATTACAGGCCTTCTTGGGGCTATTAAACTTTTACGCCATTTTCCTTAAAGACAAGGCAACAGTGGCAGAACCCCTACATAGACTGTTAACCAAGAAAGCCATTTGGAAATGGGGGAAGGCTGAAGACAGGGCATTCACTGGCATTAAAAAACTGCTATCAGCTGAAAGCTTTTTAATACAATACAACGCAACGCTTCCCCTTGTCCTAGCATGTGACGCATCCCCGTTCGGGGTGGGAGCCGTCCTGAGCCATAGACTCCCGAATGGCCTAGAAGCGCCCATCGCATACTACTCCCGAACTCTAACAAGCGCCGAGCGAAATTATAGCCAGCTCGACAAGGAGGCCCTCGCCGCCGTTTCGGGAGTAAAGAAATTCCACGAGTACTTGTTCGGGAGGGACTTTGAACTAATCACCGACCATCGACCGCTCCTGGGTCTCCTCGCGGGAAATCGACCAACCCGGGCAGCACTATCGCCCAGGATGACACGCTGGGCCATCTTCCTCGCAGCATACTCCTATCACCTGGTACATCGACCAGGGGCGGACATGGGCAACGCGGATGCACTCACCGATGCCCACTACCCGACAGCCTAGAAGACCCCACACCTGGCATCCCCATCCTGCTGATAGACGTTTTGGACTCTGGGCCCATAACATCAGCTGAGGTTGCGAGAGCCCCAGCCAAAGATCACGCGATCCGGACAGTTGCAAGTTGGGTCATGAGGGGGTGGCCGGAAAAGATTGGGAGCGGGGAATTTAAACCATTCGCGGGAAAACGGGACGAATTGACAATGCAAGGGGGGTGTTTGCTATGGGGCGATCGGGTTGTTATTCCTTTACATTTACAGGAAAAGGTCTTAACATTGTTGCATGAGGGGCACCCTGGGATTGTAAGAATGAAAGGGCTAGCCAGGAGCTACGTCTGGTGGCCCAGCATGGATACAGACATTACCGAGTGGGTGGGGAGATGCCAGCCCTGCCAAGAGTCCAGAGCAGATCCACCAACGGCACCCGTGAGGGAGTGGGAAAGGCCCCAGGGACCCTGGTCCAGGATACACATTGACTTTGCAGGCCCTTTTCATGGACAGACCTTCATGGGCGTCCATGACGCATTCTCCAAATGGTTGGAGATCAAGCTAATGAAGGCCACTACCACCGACGCAACCATCAGGGAACTAAGACAGTTATTAGCCACCCATGGGTTACCGGACATCCTAGTGTCAGATAACGGGCCACAATTCACCGCAACACAGTTCGAGGGTTACTTAGCGGGACTTGGGATCAGACATGTGCTTTCAGCCCCGTTTCATCCGGCTAGTAACGGACAGGCTGAGAGATTTGTGAGGTCAGCAAAGGAGGCCCTCTCACATTTAAGCCCCGGAGACTGGCAGGAAAGGATAGATAAGTTTCTAATAGCTCATCACTCCACCCCCTGTACAGCCACAGGCCAAAGTCCGGCAGAACTATTAATGGAGCTGAAACTCCGAGGAAAACTAGATAGGCTCAACCCCAATTACTTCCCAGAGGTTTTCAAGGGGGGGGGGGAGAGGAAGCTTAGAGAATTCACCATAGGAACACTGGTACACGCTAGAAACTATGGACAGGGCCCACTCTGGGAGGCTGGGACAATCACAGAAATCACAGGGCCCAAATCATACAGGGTAGACATGGGGGACGGGAGAGTTTGGCGCAGACATATTGACCAACTAAGAAAACGAGTAACCGCAGACACCGACGACAAATTAGACGACCCCATCTCTGACCACGACTACCAACCAGAAACACAAACTACAAGCCCGAGTAGAGCGGAGGACTTAGCTGAGGATTCTGGTATCCAGCACCGCCCCATCGAGGTAGTCCAAACAGCCGGAGAAGTCGCCGCCCACGAGGAAGTCCCGGAGGCCTCATTGGAGGAGCAGGGAGAAACAGAAAGTCCCTCCGACCTGCTTGACGCCGCCCCTCTGACTGAACTGCGCAGGTCAACTAGGACTCGCACACGCCCTAGTCACCTGAGAGACTTTGTATGTAAATAACACCCCAAGTGACTTCTGGGAGGGAAGGAGTGTTATGTAAATAGGTTTGTTTGGCGGGAAGTTCGAATTAACTGACCCTCAGCTGATTGGCTGACCACTACAGCTGCAAGGTATATAAAGGGCTCCCTGGGTAAGTTGCTGGAGTCTCACTATAAAATAAAGAGCTGTTGTCACTAACTACTCTGGCTTGCTGCGTCCTCATTCACACAACTTAACAATTTTAATATAAATCAATTAGTTATATAACTATCTTTTTTGTATATTAATCAATATGAACATGAATATTCCAATTATTTCCATGCAATCCAATTTCTTACAAATCAATTAATTATATTTACCAATAATAATAAACCAAATAATTTCCCCCATATATTCCTCCAAACCACAACTTAACCATTTCTGCTTTCAACACAATATACAATTAATAGTATCTCAATTATTACAATTCCCTAGTTAAATAGAGCTTTTTTTCTTTTGTGTTTTAAAATCTTGAACTCTCCTCTTTTGCCGTAAATTTCCCATTGTTTGCACCTACCTTTTTTGGTGAGGAAAAAGAAAAGAAATCTGCTGCCTAATTTTCCAACGTTGCAGCAAACAGCAAAGCCAACAGCCTGTTTTACTTTCAGTTTCGTTTTGAACTTGGTTTGCACAAGGAGAAAAAAAAATCTGCTCGAGCAATTTAGCAAGCAGAAGAGCCCTGCGCAAAATAGCTGAGAGCAAATCAGCTGAGAGTGGGGAAGCCGAGCTAATCAACTTGTGCTAATTAACTAATGCTGTAAGGGGCTGTTTTTTCTATTTTTGCAGGCATCGGTCTACTCATTTGTTTTCTTTTAACACTGATCAGCTGTAGGGTGGTCCTTTGAAGCCCCGCGGCAATAGTTTAAACAGTTTTTTTCCCTCTAGCCATCAGCTGGGACTCAGGAGGCAGCTGGGACTCAGGAGGCAGAATGAAAAATCGGGACTTTTTAAAAACGCTGCGGGACGCGGGACAAATTGCTAAAAATCGGGACTGTCCCGTCAAAAGCGGGATGTCTGGTCACCTTATAAATAGGACACTGGCTACCTCAGTGTTCAGGAAAAGTCTCCGAGGCTTAGCCCAGGCCCCCAGACAACCCTAGGCCTCCTCCATCTCCACCTCCCAAGACACCTATTGCTCTGGTTCCCACCCTTGGTTTCCCCCAGGCATCCCTAGGCCTCAACCCCCACCCTCCAACACACCTATTGCTCTGGTTTCCAACACTTGGTTCCCCCAAGGCAGGGGTGAAATGCTACCGGTTTGCTCCGGTTCAGGGGGAGCCCCCGCCCAGGCCTCCGCACCAAGTACCTCCCAGGCCTTTTCCCACTCCCACTGGCTCCCTGCAGGCCTTAGGCCATTCTGTCACGGGGCCTACCAATTACAATTGCACCTTGCAGCAGCTGTTTAATGAGACTGCTTTGCTTAATTGCAGACTTAGGCTTTCCTTCCAAAGGACTCCCATAACCCATCTCTTA
Source organism: Arizona elegans (assembly GCA_022577455.1). NCBI lineage: Eukaryota > Metazoa > Chordata > Lepidosauria > Squamata > Colubridae > Arizona > Arizona elegans. Next base: position 9,321,651 of record JAKOOJ010000012.1, read on the forward strand.
GGTCTCCCCAGGCCTCTCCGTCCCTCATAGAGTCTCCCCAGGCCTCTCCTTCCTAAAACAGGGTCCCTGTAGTCCTTAGGTCGAAGTCCAACCTTACCAGGCCTCATAGCGTCCTCCTCTTTATCTTTTGAAGACATCTGAACCTTATATTGGGGAAGGAGGGTAAGACAAAAATCTCTCGGCTGTATGAATATTTCTTTTTTTAAAAAATAAATTTTATTAAGTTTTTCAAGTTAAAATCAACATAAGACAAAAACATTGATTATACATAAAAACAAAAACCATACATTCCCCTCCCTCCCTCCCCCATTCATAACACTAAGCATACAGACACGTCTATCCCGGCAGATAATATTCCTGCCCTCATTAATAAATAATTATGCCCACAACACAGAATAAAGTAAATAATCCCCAAGTATGGTTTTCATACAATTATCTTTCAATCTAGATAAGTATATCTCTCCTCATATTGACTTAGGCCCTCACTTCATCTCAATCCTTTTATTCAACCACCGATACCAACTGTCCCAACTTTGAAAGAATTCAGAATCCTCCTTTTCTTTCAACCTATATGTCATTCTGTCCGCTTCAGCGCACTCTTATACTTTATTTATAATTTGGGCACTAGCCGGTATCTCTTTTTCTTTCCACTGTTGTGTTGTGGATTTAATAAGACAAACACAACTTTTAGATTAATCAGAGACAGATTTTATATATTGCGCAATAGGTTCAAGGCTCTGTACATGAAGCGTTGAACAAAGACAGAAATTAGGTACAATGGTTTTATACCCTTCTAGACAAAGGATTCTGTTAACTCAGCAATTCATATGGTCATATACATTTATCATTTTAATTGACATTTCCTTATTACAGAGTTTCTTTGCAAACAGTTACTGAAGCATAGATTCAAATCAGCTTTTGACGATAGACAACTTTTAACTCATGTGGATCCCCTTGACCTAACCAACCTTTAAGTTGTATGTCATTAGAATGTTCCTTTCTTCTGACAACTTAGAGGCCTCCTAGAGGAACCAAAAGGATTTTGGCTGAGTTTGTACTTTTTCCAACCGGATGCATTGCTTTTTAGAATAGAGTGAATAGAAAGTTATCTAGTGGTCATCTATCAGAGCCCGCTTCATTACATTATTCCCCCCTCTGAAAGTTTTTCAATGCAGAAACTTTCACTATTCTCATATAAGTTTAACTTCTGAATATACAAGGTTCCAATAAACAAATCTACCATATATAGGGTCTAACAAAAGATAATTAATAAAAGTAAAGGATAGGTAGTTCTTGATTGTTTTTCTACTCTCTTGATTCTTGGGGAGATTCTCTACCTCTTTCTACAGGTTCCATTTCCTCATATGGGTCTGCCTCAGAATCTTTATGTTCTTCCATAGGATAGGGACCAAGATGAATAAGAAAATGTTCTATCAAAGCTAGTTCCTTTTCAACTTGAATCTCTTTTACTGCTCTTATTGATAGATGTTTTAGCATAGGGATTGCACAAGGAATAAAAGCTAGGCCTGCCACAGCCATATTAATTCACCCAGATCCAGGCAACCAAGAAAACCACATGTCAGTTGTTTATAACCTCTGACCTATCTTGGAAGCCCTATCCTGCAATTCCTTGGCAATTTCTCTGACCACACCTGATTTGTTACATGTTCCTGTCCAATTTGTTGGTAAACACAAATATGCATCCTTTCCACATAAGAAGATTTATGGAAAAGGCATGCACTCAGTAGTTCCTTGCATTAGTCCAGATCCCTAAGTCCCTGCCACAAACATTCCTGCCAGTGGTTGCAATGGAACTTCCAGTGAGGGGTCCTTCTGTTTATCTCTGAGAATTGGTCCTTCAAAAACATATCGAGAGATAGAAAAAGGAGATGGAAAAAGGATACACAAATCTGATTTGGACTTTAAGTTGAACCAGAGCGGAAATTCTGAAGGTTGAAATGGTCTTGGACAGATTCCATCCACCCCACTTTCCCTTCTTAAAAGTTTATTTCTGATAGCCTTTGTTCTAACCCGGAGTTGTGGTTTGACAGGAACAGCATGATAAAATGCAGGGCTAGCAGATAAACATAAGCAGCATTTCTGACCTAGAGTAGGGTCATACTGTTTAACAAGATCTTGACTTTATTCCAAAATCCGTGATATATAGTCTCCTCTATGCAATTGTTGTAGAGGCCCATTTTCCTTATCTATTCCCCCCTCAGCTGGGAATGTCAATAGTGCAACCTTAGGTGGTGGAGTTGACTTAGGTCTAAAGTAAGAACCCCGTGCATAGACAATGCGTTTTTGGCGGGAGCGAACTTGACCTAAAGTGTCTCTACTTGGGGAATCAATGTTCATCTTACGTTCACCTGAGAGTCCTAGTGCGAATAATGTCCAAAGCCATAAACAAATCATAATCAACTATGGTGTAAAGCTCACTACGTCAGGGAAAGGGTTAGTGGTGCATGTGGTTTGGGAAACAGGAGTAGCAATAAAAATCCTAGGTCTACCACAAAAACCGTTCCTTATATATATAAAACAAAATTTCTAGCAAGATTAGAAAAACAAGTACCCACAAAATGTACTCCCAAACTTCTAATAACATTAGCATGTGTAAGAAAGTGCTATATTACAGCTAATAATATGTATATGTACAATGTGAAGGCAGTTGTCCTCTTTACAAATCTTCCGCCGTGCGTAGAGAATCAGCTTCCAGAGTGATTCAGCAGGGCTGATGATCACCTGGTATCAGTCTCATCCAGTGGATCCAGGATCGTCCTTCTAAGATCTTAAAACCACAATTACAAAACCAATACATCTGGGCGAGTGCGCAAAGGAATCTGAGCAGTTGTAGTCCTTTTTCAGTTGGAAAATAGCATAGGCAACCACTGAATCCTAAGAAAGAAAAAATACAAAAATAGTCCAGATGATGAAGAATGCTATTCCCACTGGTGGCTGGATCCTTTGGATCATCAACTTCACTGGATTTCCTTGATGAGATTGGGCCCGTTCACTTGGGGTCTAACTTCCGTCCAGTTTGGATTAACATCCAATCATCGTGGTGGAATTTGTGAACTGGAAACTTCAAAGGTGGTGTTTGGGCTAATAGTCCTTGTTTCCTAAAAACTTCAAAATATCTGGACAGGTTATATACATATTGTTGCAATACTTTGTCTCTGGTTTCCAAGGAAGTAATGCATATGCTTCCTGTAGTGAAAACTACTCCAAACAATAGTTCATATGATGATAATCTGTCTAGGTTGGGTAAAACTCTTGACACCACTGTTGCTGTAGTATTACTGCAGATAAAAGCTGCAACCCACCCTGTGAGATGGTTCACTATGACTAATAAATATTTTACACTCCCCACTTTTGGTAATTCTGTAAAATCCACATGAATACATTGAAATGGTCTTAAAGCTGATGATACATCTTACCCACCTGTTGTTTTCTGACAGCATGTTCATTCACCTTTTTACAAACCAAACATTTGTTTATAATTGATGTTACTAAAGGATATATCCCAATACAACCATAGCTTAGTTTAAAAGTTTATGTACAATAGCTTGAAGTCCCCAATGACTCCACCCATATTTTGCCAAATGATGTCCAGAGACTAAGGGTTACAATGCATTAAGCAATAGCCGTCATAAAGTCAGCTTATTGCCCTCCACAAACTGGGTCCTCAATTCACCTACCTTAGAAAGGATGGAAGGCTGAGTCAACCTTGAGCCTGGTGAGATTCGAATTTACAGTAATTGCAGACAGCTGGTGTTAAATTACAATGCATTTATCCACTGAGCTATCCAGGCTCCCTGTTCATAGAGCTTAATTTAATGAATACAATTCAAAGGTTTGAGCAGACCAATTTCGAGGCAATTTGTCTCCAGGGGGTGTCCCTCCAAATCTGGTCTTATTTTTGTATGGAAGCCAATTATTTCAACACCATAATGTTCTCATCCAAGGTGATCCATTGATCTGGTGTTGGTTAAGAACTGTGCTTGATTCAAATTGAGAACTGTAGGTAAAATCAAAACTGTCTGCTGCATTAAAATTGTTTCATTTTTGTTTAGAATTTTGAATCAGATAACCACCACTGAAGGATAGTTCTGACTTGATGTGGGGTGCTTACAATGAGGGCTCCCTCAAAGGTCAATTTCCTACTTTCTGAGCCAACACCCCTCGTGCAATTCAATTTGTGTGTGTGTGTGTGTGTGTGTGTGTCTACAGAGAGACCGAATGGCTTTTCCAAATTTAGCAAACCCAATACAGGAGCCCTGGTTAAAGCCTGTTTCAAATTTTCAAGGCTTCCTCTTTCATGTCCCTCCCATTTCAAACTCCAAGGTCCAGATTCAATTAATTTTGCATAGAATTGTCTTAATTCTTGCTTGTTTTCAGATGGAGGCGGAGATGCCACCCCTCCTTTCTATCAGGAGTGATTTTTGTTTACTACTCCTGTTGGGGGAAAAAAAGTCTTTCCCTTTAAAGATTGCTGAAAGGCAGAGCTTCCCCCCCCCTCCTGAATTCAAAACTCCTGGAATCAGTTTTATTGTTCCTAGTAAGGCAAGCAAGAAACAAACACATCTTTTATTCTTCCTTTTGTTGTGGAAATAAGGTGGCGTCTCAGCTTCTTAATGGCCCATTGGTAAAGGTGGGGGCTGAACTCTGCCTGAGTTTCTGCTTGTTTTCTTTAGGGGAATTTTCTTGTGCTTTTAATATTGAGCTTCTCAAATCTTCCAACACTCCCTTCACTGATTAAGTGTATTCAAATGCTTTGTTCACTTAATCTGATCTCTGTCAACAAAAAACACCACTTCTCTTCTTTGGATCGGGCAATCTTTAACGCTGTCTCCCTTGCCCATATTACCACTTCTACTTCTTTGCACTTCCACATTTCATTCTGCCAACTTCCATAACTTTCCAAAAACAAATCACATACCTTCTCCTTTCCATCAATTCTACTTTCTCTAACTCCTTCTTATACAATTCTCCTACCGCTGTCAGCACAAGTCTGTGTAGACAAACTTAAAGGCAACTTTCTGACTTCCCTTAAAACTTCTCTTCCTTCAACTACCGTATATCCTTCTATAAACAAATTAGCTCCTCAGCACCAATTATCTAATCTCCCCGCAAACTGAAGTGAACAAAAACAAGCATATTCTTGAGGCAGAATCCAATCATTTTAGACAAAAATGCCACTGAATCTCTCCCACCACACATCGCAATTTCCAACTCATCTCTGTGACAATTCCCAAAAAGGGCAGCACTTTATGCTACTGACAAACAAAAAAATAAACAACAAACAAACATACAAACGAACAAACGTGCCATCTGTTAAGTATGCAGAATGCACGCAGACATAGAATAAAAATAAGAATAAAAATAAGTTTATTTCTATATCACCCTTCTCCTGAAGGACTCAAGGCGGTGTACAGCCTATTTTGTTTAAGACAAACACCTATTTAAAATAATTACAAATATTAAATGGATTCAGCTCAATTTAAAACCCCAGAAATTTAAAACATCCGATTTAAAATTATGTTGCTAACCCAGCCTGGCGAAATAACAGGATTCTGAGTACAGGTTTAATGAAGCGTTTTTAAACCTCCAAAAATTTCCAGAAAAATAAAATCAAAATTGTATTCAGAGCAGAAAAGTTTTCATATGCAAATTAAAGAGACCTAGCAGCAACAGCATTAGCCGATCACCCACTTCCCCCTCCTTTCTCTGCTCAGCAGAGAGACATGCTGTCCGCAGCCCACCCTTTTCCTGTTTCTTTCTTCCAAAGGAAGGGGGGGTGGGGGGGAAATACAGGGAAAAAAATATTTAAAGTACATAGAATTCTCATCTTCCTTTCGCCTCTCCTTTCAACAACACAACCCTCTGCATTTCTTTCTAATTTCTCACATTCTCAACACACCGGCATTCACATTTGCACTGAAATCAACTTCTTGTTTAAAACAATTTCACATATAAAAAATCCCACTTCATGCAATCCAACCATTACAATAATCTCAAATATCTCCCACAGCCTCAAGCACAAATCTACTTTGCTGGCAGCCACACATATCACAATCAATGCAATTCCATTCAAATTTACACACTATCATTATATATATATATACATATATATTTAACAGAAATCACACCAAATTGATCAAGTCATATCTGTTTTCCCATTTAGACAGGCTTCACCTTTTTAACTGCCTGCTAAACCCCGGGAGGGAAGAACAGTAAACTCTGGCTGTTTAAGAATGTCAGTTTATCAGAAAATTTATAACACTGCAATTAGTTCTTCTCTTACCACACATAAGATTACACACAATACTTAGTTAAATACTTAATTCCAGAGACTTCAGGATGCCACCTGGTCTCCCAGGGGATTGATCAAATCCCACTCTTCCACCCCTTTAAAGGGTAGGTACCTCTAAACAGAGAGACTTTAACTCTCTGATTTATACTTACCTGTTTTCTTTTTCTTTCTTTCTTTCTTTCTTTCTTTTTTTGTATTTATGTTGAGTCTCTGTGACTGATCAACCTTCAAGGATTCTTGACTGGCCTGTCTTCGTCAGCGGGTTTACCTGAATCTCCGTGGACTTCAAAGGAGTCCTAATGGCCGGCCAGTGGATTTTCCTTGGGGAGGCGTCGATTCCCGCTGAGGCAGGCGGTCTGGTAGAACAAAAGTTCTCTGCCTTGTAGTCCCATCTGCAGGGTGCCATAAATGTTGTGGATTTAATAAGACAAACACAACTTTTAGATTAATCAGAGACAGATTTTATATATTGCGCAATAGGTTCAAGGCTCTGTACATGAAGCGTTGAACAAAGACAGAAATTAGGTACAATGGTTTTATACCCTTCTAGACAAAGGATTCTGTTAACTCAGCAATTCATATGGTCATATATATTTATCATTTTTAATTGACATTTCCTTATTACAGAGTTTCTTTGCAAACAGTTACTGAAGCATAGATTCAAATCAGCTTTTGACGATAGACAACTTTTAACTCATGTGGATCCCCTTGACCTAACCAACCTTTAAGCTATATGTCATTAGAATGTTCCTTTCTTCTGACAACTTAGAGGCCTCCTAGAGGAACCAAAAGGATTTTGGCTGAGTTTGTACTTTTTCCAACCAGATGCATTGCTTTTCAGAATAGAGTGAATAGAAAGTTATCTAGTGGTCATCTATCAGAGCCCGCTTCATTACATTAGTTGGGCGAACACTATTCTAGCTGCGACTAAAATATGTAGAGTGAGATACCATTTTTTCTTACTCAGCCCCTCTGGGCGAATACCTAGTAAATATATCTCAGGTTTCCATTGGAGGTCCACATTAGTAATTTCCTTAATCCAATTCCTAATCCTTCTCCAATACCTCTTTGCCATTATACAAGTCCACCATTGATGGAAATACGCACCTCTGGTTTTCCCACATTTCCAACATAACTCTGATGCACCCGGAAACATTTTAGCAATTCTTGCTGGTGGGAGGTGCCACCTATACAACATTTTATATGCATTTTCCGTGAAAGACATTGCCGTAGTTATTTTAATATTTCCCCCCCCCCCCACACACATTTGTTGCCATTTTTCTAAAGGAATCGAGTACCCAAAATTCCTCCCCCAGGCAATTTTATTTTTACTATGCTAATAATGAACTTTACTGATTCTGAAATTTTCCATCTCTTTCTTCCTGTCTGACTTACAGAAAGGAGGGATGCATTTTTAAAAATGACTTCAAACTACTCTCACTACTCTCACTAAGGACGGGAAGTTTTTGAAACATTTTATATGATATAAATCTTCTTCTTGTGCCATATCCATCATCAGATGTTGGCGATCCTATTTTTATCAATAGCCACGCGAAAAAGTGCTGCTGAATTTTGTCCAAACCAGTCCCTTAAATTTTGAAGCCATGATGTTCTTATTCAGTCTGGAGCTCATTTGCCTTCAATCTTTCCCTGGAGGATTAAATGAAGTGTGCCGTATTTTTCTGGGTGTCGCATCACATGTCCAAAATATCCCAACTTTCATTTCTTAATTTTAATGTTTTTTTTTTAATGGTATAAATAGGTGACTCAAAAGATTAGTCAGATTAGCATTGATCCTCATTACTTATTTTCCACGGGTGTGTCATCAGCATTTCATCAAAAAAGGACTACGGGATAATGTATAGGAATTAATGGCTAAAGCTAAAATTTCATGTTCATGGATATTCCAGAGGAAAAATTGCAGACCACAGGAACCATGTTCACCTTGAACATTTGGAACTAACCACAGATACATACAAACTTTTCAAATTGTTATTTCCTCCCAGGGTTACCTTCTCTTTTCCATTACCTGATTTGGGAGTCGGCATGGGGAGAGCGTATCATGTTTTTTTTTAAAAAAAAAGAATACAGAGTTAGTTTTTTTTCTGCTTTAGTCTTTAGAATTGCTTTGTCTGTTTTAACAGTATAATCAATTGCGAAAGTTATTTTCAAATTTCCCACAACTATTTTTTTTTTAAATTTGATTTATATGCCGCCCTTCTCGGAGACTTAGGGCGGCTTCCAATGCGTTAAGCAATAGCCTTCTTACTTTTGTATATTTATACAAAGTCAGCTTATTGCCCCCACAATCTGGGTCCTCATTTTACCTACCTTAGAAAGGATGGAAGGCTGAGTCAACCTTGAGCCTGGTGAGAATTGAACTCGCAGTAATTGCAGGCAGCTGGTGTTAATAACACTGTTAATAACAGTGCTTTAGTATGCTGCGCCACCAGGACTCTATGATTGATATTTTGTTAACAGTGGGAGAAAGTAGTGCCTAAATTTAGGATAACTTAGAATAGGCAGCACAGAGAAGTAGTGGTAATTATATGGTCGAGTACTACCTGTATTGCACTTTCTACAACCTATTTGGTGGCAGCTGTTAACCGCATGCAACAATTGTAAAACAAACAGCCTGACTAGGTGAGTCAGCCTGACTAGGTGGCTCAGTGGCTAAGACACTGAGCTTGTCGATTAGAAAGGTTGGCAGTTTGGTGGTTCAAATCCCTAGTATAGGTCTCCTGCGTGAGCAGGGAGTTGGACTAGATGACCTCCAAGATCCCTTCCAACTTGGATGCTATGAAAGGCCACAACTGCAGGCTGGTTGCCAAGCACTCAAAATGTCATGTGACCCTGGGTGGAGTCCCTCCGCCCCCAGTCCTCAGAAGTTCAAATCTGGGTCATAAGTTGTTTTTTGAATGGTTGCTAAATGGCTGGTCGTACGACGAGGACTATCTGTAAGTCACAGGCTTGGTCTTGTCGCAGTTCTGTGTCTATCATCTGCACAGCTATAGAATAGCAATATTGTCAATAGCAGTAATTGCAAGAGGGATCTTGGAATCCTAGTGGACAGTCACATTGGAGCCAGCAGTGTGTGGCAGCTGTTAATAGAGCCAAGGCAGTGGTGGGCTGCAGTAACAGAGGGATAGAATCAAGATCACGTGAAGCGGGCTTCCGGTTTGCTGCTGGCCGCCGCCAGACGTTCCTTTGGGATCGTCAGCTTCCATTGCCTGTCAGAGCCGCTGTTACAGCGGATGGCGGCTCGAAAAAACTCCGTTCCCAAGAGGAAACGGAGATAGAGCCGGCAGGGGTGGGTAGAACTCTCCGCAGAGTCCCAAAAGTTTTTTTTTAACTTTTGGGACGGAGCGGATGAGAAGCCCCATATCCCCTGCCGTTGCTCCGGGCTTTGGGAGACCTCTGCCTATGCAGAGCCAGGCGTCAAGAGCAAGCCTGCGAATTCAACAGAATAATTAAAGAAATGACGAGCTGGACCCTTAATACTGAACCGCAAGTATTTCACCCTTCCAAAATCTATCTAAGAGAAAAGAGGAGAGGAAAAGAGGGAAAAAGAACCTTTTAAAATGGCGTCTGCTGTGGCTGGAGAAGGGCTAAAAGGGAAAGTCCTTCCGTTTCTTCTTACTACAATGTAGCGGAATAAATATCACTGGCTACATTTGTAGATAAAACCTCGCTCCTGTGCTGTTGATTGAAAAGAAGTTTTTTTTTCTTTTTTTAAGGGAAAGTCCTTTCGTTTTCTATTTCTTCTCTCTTTTTTGCTAAATCTTGTCTGTGTGGGAAATGGCATTGGGACTTACACAGCTGGACAAATGGGGGGGGGAACTTCCCCTCTCAAGAAATTGCGCCAACAAATTTCAACTCTCCAGCGTCAGAAACCCGATTTTAATATATTAGAATTTATCCTTGAAGAGATTGTAAGAAGGGATGAGATTGTGAACCAGCAACTTGAAAAATTTAAGCAGGAAATTAAAGAAATTGGTGAATTGGTGAAATCAAAGTTTGACTTTTTGAATCAAAAGATTTTAAAAGCTACTAATGGTTTATCAGGCTTTCTGATTCGGGTGGATGCAAAGACTAAATTATTAGAGTCTAAAATGAAGGAAATTGAGGAGAATTTGGATGACATGACTCAAAAAATTAAAAAGGATTTGATAAACACTCAGGATAATAGCTCGGAAGACAAATCTAAAATGGAGACTGACCAAAAGATTGGTAATGAAGAAAATGTACAACAGAGGATTGAAAGAGAAGTTTTAATGATTCAATATAATTTTACAGAATATGCAATTAGACTGAGAGGTTTGCAGGAAAATAATAGAGATGATCTAAGGAAAATATCTTCTGAAATTCTGGCTGGGATCTTAAAGGTTCAACCTGATGAAGTGTATTGCAGGATTGATAGAATTTACAGAATAAACTCCTGGTTGGCAAAGCAAAGGCAATTGCCTAGAGATGTGGTGATCTATTTTACAGATAAAGAAATTAGGAATAATATTGTGCAGAACTCTTTTAATTCTACCTTGCAATTTCATGGAAGAAAGATTTGGATTTTTAAGGAGCTCCCGCCCAAGATGTTAATGGAGAGGAAGAAATTTGGCTTTCTAGTGACTGAATTAAAAAAAAGAAATATCCTATTCAGGTGGGACACCCCAGTTGGCCTAATATTGAGATATCAAGGAATAAGATATCAATTGCATACTGTTGAAAAAGCGGAAGATTTTTATCAAAAAATTTTAAAAATGAATTTAACACCTTTAGGCATAATACAGGATAAGCAAAAGGAGTTGGAAACAAAAGGGAAACATCAAATTACAGAGGCTGTGATGGATAAATTGTCTTTGGACTCCCTGGATACCCCAGCTGGACTGTCTATAAATAAGAGAGCAGTGTCATCCGACTCCAATGTGATGAACCATCAAGTCACAGACAAGTGCGCAAATCAATCAGTTGATATACAAGTGATGGAGAAGAAAGATGAGATGATAAAACTAACCCAACAAGAACAATACATAAAGCAGAATGAAAATCAACTAGCAGACACACAATTGGTAGGCAAGAAACGAGGATGGAAATTCAACCCGGAAAAGAAAAAGAAAAGAAATAGATCGCATAGAAACAGCAATTTCTAAACTATGCAACAGTGATGCCAGGGACTTTAAAAAATGAATGTATATTTGAAAAGATAGTGGAGGCGAACAATTGTTTGATACTATCCTGAGGATTGTGGCAGATCTCTGCAAGGCCATGATTTTGGGACGTGAAAAGAGCCTCACTTTGTTGGATTTGAATCATCTAAAAAAATTTTTTTTTTTTTTTGGTAAATATATTATAATTATTTTGAGTTATAAGGCAGGAGAGTTTCGCCGGGGCATGCAGAAGATCTGGATGTTACTCAGTAGGATGATGGGAATTAATAATCCTGATGAATACCACAACTATACCATATGGATATAATTATAATTATAATGTCACTCGGGTGGTTGTTTTTGCTTTTATACAGATGCGAGGATATTTACTACTGATGGGGGCAGAAGATGATTGGAGATTTTGAACAAACTGTTGCACTAGCATGTTATTTTACCCTATTATGGGTGATGGATTTAACAATCCAGAGGAAAGACATCAAAGAAGATACTATATGGATTATAAATTTAAAGTTATTGTTTTTTCCTTTTTTACAAAATGGAATGCATATATAGATATGTGTATATCTTAGTAATGTGGGCAGTGGATTATATCTAGAATTGTACTGCATGATTTTGTAGGAATTGAAGGGTTGAAATAGGTTAGCTTACTGATTGATTAGTTTAAGAAAAAGGATTCTTAAGTCATATATTTAGGGGAGTGGAGGACTTAATAATTCAGTGGAAAGATACTAAAGAAGATATATTTTTTTCTCTTCTTTTTTTTTTTTCTTCTTTTTATAAAATGGGATGCATATATAGATATGTGTATATTTTAGTAAAGTGGGTAGTGGATTATATCTAGAATTGTACTGTATGATTTTAAGACATATATTTAGAGGAGTGGAGGAATTGGACAGAATTGAATAAATGTTAAATTTGGATGCAGGGAGAAGGTCGATTTAAAATGTTATATTAATATATATAAAAGACTAAAGGTTAAATTGTAATAATACTCAATAAGCTTAACATGTTAAGGGTCAGTATTTCGAGAAGGGATTAAGGGAAAGGAAAGATATTATGTATGTAACTAGTTATGAAATAGCCTATTGTTGTGAAGAAGTCACAGGGGGGGTTGGGTGGAAAGGGTGGGTTAGGGAAGAGGGGGGGGAAAGGGGGAAAAAACTTGTATTTGAAAACTTTTTCAATAAAAAAAAAAAAGATCACGTGAAGCATTAGTATCGCTTTATAAAACCTTAGTAAGGCCACGTTTGCAATATTGCATCCAGTTTTAGTCACCGTGATATAAAAAAGATTTTGAGACATCGGGAAAAGTGTGCAGAAAAGAGCAGCAAAGATATAGGGGACCGGAGGCTAAAATATCCGATGAGCGGGTGCAGGAAGTGGGTATGTGTAATTTAATACAGAGAAAACAGCTAAGGGTGACATGATAGCAGTTGAGGGGCTGACGCAGAAAAGGGGGTCGACCTATTCCCCAAAGTGCCTGAAAGTAGGACAAAAAGTAACAGAGGGAGAATTATTTTTTAAAAAATTCCAACCTAGAATTAAGAAGAAATTGTCAGTGAGAACAATTAATCAGTGGAACAAATTGCCTCTCAACCTGTGGTTGTTCCATCAGTGGAGGCTTTTAAGAGGAGACTGGAGAGCCATTTGACTGGAATGATATAAGTTCTCCTGCTTGGAGAGTTGGTCCCTTCCGAACTTCATGAACATTTAGGGCTCAGCATGTGGCTCATCTTCAGAAGCTTAAGTAGCTTCACATTTCACTCTTTTATTTGGCTCTGTTGCAAAGATAGGTTGCTAGGAGTCTAAAACAACTTGATAGCATATAATCAGTGACAACATCTTGCAAACGCCTTAGGCAGAGATGGGACAAGTGTGTTTTTTCGCCTCCTGTCAGGAGATGGTGGTCACTTCTGCGCCTACAAAGCCGTCAATACAGTAGCTGCATCTGTGGTTGATCCTTAAAGGAGTTAAAACCATCAAGTACTGTATTGCTAGAAAGGAATGAGGAAGAAGAGAAGCCCAGAGGAACTTCCTGTACCGGATCCCTCATGGGTGGAAGGGGGCTTGCAGAGCGGCTTTTGTGCTCTTCCAAAAGTTGAAGCATCAGCTGGAAGGTGAGTTGAGAGCAAGTTGGAGGAGAGGCCAGAAGCAAGTTGGGCTATTTGGTTTGGATGCTGCCAACCGATGTACATTTATGATGGTCACAACATCCCACCATCATGATCCCCATTTTTGACCTTCCCAGCTTGTTTCTCATAGGAAAAGTTAGTGAGGATGATGACGGCAAGAAATAGCAAGTGACAGTCATGTGAAACTGCCTTTAACAACCCACAGTGGTTTGCTTAACAACTCCACAGGAACAGATGTAAGTTGGCAGTTATGTGACATCATGTTTTATGATCGGGCTGCTTAGTGACACAGATGCCAGTCCCAAATGTGAGGACTCCTTGAAAGGGGATGTCACCAGAGGAATTGTGGACAGGAGGACAGTATTTTCTTATCTGGAGCTGAGGACTTCCATCGGTATAACTGGTGTTTCAAATTTTGCAAAGGCTTTAGGCATCATTTCATCAGTTAAAGCCCTCACATCTCTAAATTTAGCTCAGAAGTTTTAATTGTAACCATTTTGGGACATTTTTCAGGCTGAAAACATGGATTTTTCACATATATACATTTGTAGGTATAAATGTAATTCTCCCCAGTTGGATAATCTATCCCCAGTGCTTCCAGATATTCAGTTATGTGAAAAACAAAGTACACCTTCTTTGAGTTGTATGGTTTTATATATCAGGACATAGTAATCATCTGGTCTTTACACTCTTAAAAGTAGGTAAATACAACTTCAGATGAACAACAACACATGACAAATTACATCACATCATCATCAATGGTGGGTTTCCCTTACCTTTGCTAACGGTTCGTGCACATGCACGACTTCTACGCCTGCACAGAGCATATCTGATAATGTCCAGGCGGGTGGGCGGAGCCTCCTGCCACCGCTACTACTGGCTCAGCCGAACCGGTAGCAACCCACCACTGGTCACCCTGTATTTTACAAAAGGAAAGCCAAAATGGAGGAGCCACATGTGAAAACTAACACCTTATGATTCAATATCTTATAAAGCCACCTGTAACAGCAGGAACTTCAAGGAATTGTTTTCTGTATGACCAAAAACAGTCTCTTGCATTGTTGTGGAGGAATTTTGGCCCACTCTTCATTACAACATTGTTTCAGTTCATTGAGGTTTGTGGGCATTTGTTTATGCCCACCTCTCGAGAGGTCCCACCACAGCATTTCAATTGGGGTGAGGTCTGGACCTGGCTATTGCAACACCTTGATTCTTTTGTTTTTCAGCCATTCTGTTGTAGATTTGCTGGTGAGCTTGGGATCATTGGCATGGAAACAAAAGAGATGGGATTTCTTCTTTGCTCTACTAGAGTAAGGCAAGTGTAAAGCTAGCACTGATAAGGCAAAGAAGACATCTGATCTCTTGTTTTAATGACAATCCTTTCCTCCACAGCCAGTGTAAATGATGACAAAACTTTCTTAGATCTCTTCGCCAGCATAAAACTAGTGCTGGTGTAGCTAAGAAGAAATCATAGTAGTTTATGCTAACTGGAAAGAAAAGGATTACAACGGAAGCAAAATAGGCATGATTTCTTCTTAGCCCCACTAGCACTAGCTTTATATTAGTGTTCTGCTGGTAGAGCAAAGAAGAAATCTCATCTCTTTTGCTTCCATGGCAATCCTTTCCTCTTCAGCCAGGGTAAATCACTAACGTTTTATGCTGGCTGGAGTGAAAGGATTGCCATCGAAACAAAAGAGTTTATATTTCTTCTTCTTGATTATGCCACGTGGCCCAGCTGACTTCCTGAGCTCATCAGAAATTTCGTAAGTGAATGGTGATGGGGGAGTGGGGTTGGGGAGGAATGCATAGTATATTGCAAAGCAGGCCAACATACTGGGGTCTGGGGATTGTGAGGACTGACAGGGCAAGATGGAAGGGAAATAGATGGGTGGGTATGCTGCAGCATCTCTGCACTGAAGGAGTCAAGGACTCCCGGGGTGGGAGGCGCTGCAAAAATTCAACTTCGAAGCAGATTCGTATTTAGCATTTGGGGGAGTGTTGTAACTTCAGAAATTTGTTGAATGGCTTGTCGTACCTAAAGGATTACTTGTACTTCTTTTTCCACATCTTCTGCAACCCTTTCATAAACAATAAAACTTACACTTTCTTTTGAATCTTGCAGACAAAGATGATGCCAACATAAGCACACTGGACAACTGAGAATAACAAGCAACACTGAAAAGCAAACAAATTGAAGCAAAAATAAAAATATTTTCTATTTCCTTCAGAAAGCCGCAGAATTCATCTACTTCATCAGCAGGTAAGAGACAGAAAAGAGAAAATCATGAAGAGATTTGCAGCTGGAAAAAGTAGATTATAAAGAATTTAAGAATATGTTACTCGAAAAGGTCAAAGGAGATCATTTTTCCGTTCAGAAAAAGAGGGAAATATCTGGAAGCCAGTGGGGAAGAAAATGTCAATTGGATAGTCACATATAGCAGCCAGTAATGCAGGCACCAACAAAATAAGGAATCACACATACTTTTGACCTCCTCAAGAATGTTAGTGATACACCAGAGAACTCACACAGGAGAGAAGCCCTTTGAATGTCCTGAATGTGGGAAAAGCTTCAGTCGGAATTCAAGCCTGGTGAAACACCAGAGGATTCACACAGGAGAGAAACCCTTTGAATGTCCTGATTGTGGGAAATGTTTCAGTGAGAATTCCAGCCTGGTGAGACACCAGAGGACTCACACAGGAGAGAAACCCTTTGAATGTCCTGATTGTGGGAAAGGTTTCAGTGAGAATTCCAGCCTGCTGATACACCAGAGAACTCATACAGGAGAGAAACCCTTTGAATGTCCTGAGTGTGGGAAAAGTTTCAGTCAGAATTCCCATCTCATTGACCACCAGAGAACTCACACAGGAGACAAGCCCTTTGAATGTCCGGAATGTGGGAAAAGCTACAGTAAGAATTCCTACCTGTTGATACACCAGAGGATTCACACAGGAGAGAAGCCCTTTGAATGTCCTGAATGTGGGAAAAGCTTCAGTCGGAATTCCTACCTGGTGAAACACCAGAGGATTCACACAAGAGAGAAACCCTTTGAATGTCCTGAGTGTGGGAAAAGTTTCAGTCAGAGTTCCCATCTCATTGGCCACCAGAGGACTCACACAGGAGAGAAACCCTTTGAATGCCCTGATTGTGGGAAAGGTTTCAGTGTCAAATCCAACCTGCTGATACACCAGAGGATTCACACAGGAGAGAAACCCTTTGAATGTCCTGAGTGTGGGAAAAGTTTCAGTCAGAGTTCCCATCTCATTGGCCACCAGAGGACTCACACAGGAGAGAAACCCTTTAAATGTCCTGAGTGTGGGAAAAGTTTCAGTCAGAGTTCCCATCTCATTGGCCACCAGAGGACTCACACAGGAGAGAAACCCTTTTAACGTCCTGATTGTGGGAAACGTTTCAGTGTCAATTCCTATCTGGTATATTCCTATCACCAGAGGACTCACACAGAAGAGAAGCCGTATGAGTGTCCTGAATGTGGGAAAGATTTCAGTATTTCGTCAAGCATCCCTAGGCCTCCTCCACCCCGACCCCCCAAGACACCTATTTATTTATTTATTTATTTATTGGTTCGATTTATATGTTGCCCTTCTCTGGAGACTCAAAGCGGCTTACAATGTGTTAAGCAATAGCCTTCATACTTTTGTATATACCTGCTTAGTAAGGCTTTCGGCTCCTCACAAGCAGAGTTCTTTTTTTATACAAAGTCAGCTTATTGCCCCCACAATCTGGGTCTCATTTTACCTACCTTGAAAGGATGGAAGGCTGAGTCAACCTTGAGCATGGTGAGATTTGACCTTGCAGTAATTGCAGGCAGCTGATGCTACTTTAACAGCACTTAGTCAGCTGCGCCACCAAAGCTATTGCTCTGGTTCCCAACCTTGTTTCCCCAAGGCATCCCTATGCCTCCTCCACCCCCACCTCCCAACCTTGCTCCCCCACCCCCACCCCCCGACCTATTGCTCTGGTTCCCAACCATGGTTCCCCCAAAGCATCCCTAGGCCTCCTCCACCCCCACCCCCCAACCTTGCTCCCCCACCCCCACCCCCCAACCTCTTGCTCTGGTTCCCAACCTTGGTTCCCCCAAGGCATCCCTAGGACTCAACCCCCACCCTCCAAGACATCTATTGCTCTGGTTCCCAACTGTTGGTTCCCCCAAGGCATCCCTAGGCCTCCTCCACCCCACCCCCCAAGACACCCATTGCTCTGGTTCCCACCCTTGGTTCCCCCAAGGCATCCCTAGGCCTCCTCCACCCCCAACCCACAAGACACCTATTGCTCTGGTTCCCAAACCTTTGTTCCCCAAAGGCATCCCTAGGCCTCCTCCACCCCCACCCCCAAGACACCTATTGCTCTGGTTCCCAAACCTTTGTTCCCCAAAGGCATCCCTTTGCCTCCTCCACCCCCACCCCCAAGAAAACTATTGCTGTGGTTCCCAACCCTTGGTTCCCCAAAGGCATCCTTAGGCCTCCTCCACCCCCACCCCCACCCCCACCCCCAAGACACTTATTGCTCTGGTTCCCAACCTTGGTTCCCCCAAGGCAGGGGTGAAATGCTACTGGTTTGCTCCAGTTCGGGGGAAGCCCCCCCCCCCCGCACCTCCACACAGAGTACCTCCTAGGCCTTTTCCCACTCCTACTGGCTCCTTGCAGATAGTATGATAAAATGGGCACAAAATTTTGAGGAACCAATAATAATAGAAACATGGGAGAGGATTTGGGTAAGATATGTAAAATTTACACAAGCTCAAAACTTGAGAGAAAATTTTTATAAAATGTTTTATAGATGGCATTTGGATCCCAAAAAGCTAGCTTGTATGTACCCAAACTTACAACCCAAATGTTGGAGGTGTGACTGTGTTGATGCTACTTATTTTCATGTTTGGTGGACTTGTAAAAAAGTTAAAGCATTTTGAATAAAAATATGGTGGATTATTCAAAATATTTTTTTAAAAAGGATAAAGTTTACCCACAGTTGTTTTTGTTAGGTATAATCACAGATTGTACAGTTATAGAGACCAATTTGATTTTGAATTTAATAACTGCAGTGAGACTTTTGGTGGCGCAGCATTGGAAGAAAAAAAACTTACCTACTATTCAAGAATGGACACTAAAGGTAGTAAATTTAGCAGAAATGGTGAAAATTTCAGCATATTTAAAGGACAATTCAAATGAGAAATACATGCTAGAATGGAGAAGATGGATTGATTATATTCAAGGCAAATATCGGACTAAAAAATTTCAAATAGCTTACGAATGATCCAGAAGATTTTATAAAGTACTTAAACTTAGTTTACTGAAAGGGGAGTTAAAAGTTCAAGAAGGGGTTAGGAGGCTACAGATAATTAGCTTATGCTAGTTTATGTTTGTTAAATGTTATACCCTGTATTTTGCTCTGGGAAGCGGGGGGGGGGGGGAGGGAGGGGAAGGGGAGGGTTGGAAAGGGAGGAGGGAGGGGGTAGGAGAAATGTTTGTGAAACTTTTAAAATTGTTCAATTAAAAAAAAAGAGGGCAACAATGAGGAAATAGAGGGGGTTAGCCACAAACCCATACCTGATGACTCGAGCGTTCATGAATCACCTGATAAGGAGAAGCCATCGATAGGGAAACCCATCTATGATAACTGTGCGCACATCTTGCATAGGAAATTGGGGCATAGTAGTGTTGTGGCCCCGCCCTCTGAGCCTATCTCATCGGAGGAAGAAGGCTCCGAACATGAGGGAGAGGAGTCAGCCAGGCCTCCCTCTCCAGGCCCCTTCCCTCTGGCACTGCCTCAGGTGCCGGCCGAGGAAGGGGAGATTGGCCAGGAGCCAGGTGTCTCTGATGAGGGCGAGGAAGGAGAGCCGTCGTTCCTGGATGCACGCCAACGAAGGCGTGATAAACGGTTGCAGCAGTTAAGGAGGCGTGCTAGGGATTATAGCTGAGTCACTGGACCACAACCCAGAGACTATATAAGAGAGGGTGGTGGTTGGTAAAAATCTGTGACGAACAAAAACTAACTCTGGCTAGTCACTTGAACAACGTCTGAAGCTGCCGAAGGGATATTGTTTTGCTGGACTATTTGCAATGCGTATGTAATTTTATGTTATCTGTGGCAGTAAAACTCTTGGCAGACGGTGCTTATATTGTTGCCAAGTTTGAGATAACGACCTGTGTGCGTGCCAAGTACTTTCTTAACCCTCGGCTGACTGTGTTTGTGTGTGTGTGTGTAGACAGGGACAGATCAAGTAGTTTCCCCGTTATACAGAAAATGGTTAACTGTTCTGAAGGTCTAAAATTAAAAAAACTGTGAGAACTATCTCGAGTGCTCTGTATGCAAATGTTCCAAGCTCAAGACTAAACCCAGACCAAAAAAATCAGTATGCACCACTGATTCCATTTTTCAACTAGTACATATGGACCTAGTGGGACCCCTAAGGCCATCCATTAAATACAAAAAGAGGTTTTTCCTGACTATTGTTGATGACTTCAGTCGTTATGGGTTCGTATACACTCTCCAACATAAGAATGAGGTGTACCAAAAATTCAAGGAATTTTATAAAAGGGTAGAAACACAACACAATACCAAAATCAAACAGATAATGACAGACCGGGGGTCTGAATTCCTATCAAGGGATTTCTCACACTGGTTAAAAACACACGGGGTATTGCACTTCACATCCTCGCCGTTCTCCACCTTTCAGAACGGTGTAGTAGAACGAAAAAAAACGGCACCTTGCAAACCATGATGAGGTGCGCCCTAGAGGACGCAGGGCTAGGGCAGCGTTTTTGGTCAGAAGCACTCATCTACTCAAACTACACCTTAAATAGATTGTGGTCCAGCGTGTTAGATAAAACTCCGTACGAATTAATGTATAAGAGAAAACCACAGATAGCGCACCTACACATATTCGGGGTTACAGCAGATGTACACATTCCCAGGCAGCTACGACGCAAGGGAGATGAAGTATCAAGGAGATTAAGATTTATGGGATATGAGCCGGGGACCAAGGGATTCAGGTTTATAGATAGTCATAACAAATTTATAGTGTCCCGAACAGCTGTCTTCCATGAAAATGCCAACTGGTCCAAAATACATCTGAACGAGGTATTCCCCAAAAAGGAACAACCCAAGGTGAGACAGAACACATCACAAAAGAGGACAGAGGACAGGGGAAAGCCAAACCAAAGAGTCAGGGGATACAAGTCAGGGAGTGGAAAGAAAACCACCCAAACATAAAACTAGACTCACTCACAGAGAAGGAGGCCAGGTACTTGCACGATGCAGAAACACCACCAGACAGGCCAATTAGGGCAAATAGGAGCAAGGCCCCAAAGAAACTAGAAGACTATGTCCTATCCATGCATACTAACCACCTAACCCCCAACACATACGAGGAAGTGTTAAAGCTACCAGTGGAAGAAAGGTCTAAGTGGGAGCAAGCCATGGAGTGGGAGATGAGTAGTCTCAGGAAGCTAAATGTGTACACACCAACTAAAGTACCAAAGGACAAGACCCCAATCGGCACCAGGTGGGTTTACAAGATCAAGGCACTAGAGGGTAACAAAGTATTATACAAAGCTAGATTAGTAGCACAGGGGTTCGCACAAAAATACCCAGAAGACTACACCAACACATACTCTCCCACAGTCAGGGCTGAGAGTGTCAAGTGCGCACTGGTAATAGCATCCATCCTAGGTCTCAAAGTACACCAATTCGATGTGCAAACCGCGTACCTACACGCGGAACTCGACAAGGAAATTTATGTCAGAGTTCCCCCAGCAGAAATACACAAAGGGAGAGACATGGCTCCTAAACAGAAGCCTATACAGACTAAAACAATCAGGAAAAAGGTGGTACGAGTGCTTAGCCAAAATTCTAAGGTCAATGGGATTCTCGGCCACATCTGCAGACAACTGTTTCTTTATCAAGAAAGTAGGCAATTCCATTGAATACATTCTTGTCTATGTGGACGATATATTGTACATTAGCGATCAGACACGCAAATGCAATGATTTTGCTGATGAGTTAGAGAAACACTTCTCACTGAAGATATTAGGGAAGGTGGACAAATACCTAGTGGTACAAATCACAAAAACCGACAAAGGCTTCCAGCTATCACAAAAGGACAAAATCCTAGAACTCTTACAGAAATGTAACATGTTTGATGCCAAACCTTGTGAGACTCCAATGCAGCCGGACTTCTTAAAAAACATGTATAACGAAACGGAAGCATTCAACGACAACACACTTTACAGGTCTACCATAGGGTCACTGTTATATATTGCAAACTGGACAAGGCCCGACATCGCCTTGCCTGTCAACCTACTATCCCGGCACGTAGGCAAACCCACCATGTACCACTGGGAAGCTATCAAGAAAATACTCAGGTATCTGAAATACAGCACAGATGCTTGCCTATGTTTGGAGCCAGAGACATCCAGCAAATCCACATTAACTTGCTACGCTGACGCTGATTGGGCTGGGGATGTAAAGAGTAGGAAGAGCACATCAGGGTACTTGTTCTTTCTCAATAACAGCCCAGTACATTGGTACACGGGCAAGCAAAACTTGGTAGCCACCTCCACTACAGAAGCCGAGTACATATGCCTATCCACAATTACCCAGGTCAGGCATTTAGAGGGGTTTTTGTCACATATGCCCATGCCAGGGGGCAGGGAGCTGCTAGGGTTAACTCCCAGGGACCACCTTCACCCATTGACCCCTCCTTACCTTAGCGCCTCCCCACAGGTACTTAAGCTCCAGCCATGCGGTCCAGGTCCAGTTTCAATTGATCACCTGTAAGAGGAAGATATGCTATAAATAAAGATAGATGATTAAGTACCTATCTTGTGTAATGGAGTTATTGGGCCTGATCCACAAACACTTCTAACAGTTTTAACCAGGCGTAGTCAACCTTTTTATACCTACCGCCCACTTTTGTATCTCTGTTAGTAGTAAAATTTTCTAACTGCCCACCGGTTCCACAGTAATGGCAATTTATAAAATAGGGAAGTAACTTTACTTTATAAAATTTATAAATTCATTGCCTCATTGGATAATGTTTTATGACACAATAAACACATTGGATGTTGTTTATTTACAACAGATTCTATGAAACCCATCTTCAGATACTCTGGCAAATAGCCACGAGCGTATTTCTTTTTTTGACACATGGGCTCACAATATTTCACAATATTTTGTTTGAAGCTGTAGGCATGTGCTCACTCTCACAAATCTAACTGCGTACTGACCAGTGCGACCGCAAACAAAAGAGCCTGCATTGTGTATCGTCGTCTACGCATGCCTCTCGCGCATTGTGGATTGGGTTTGTGGGGGGGGTGCGCCGGCTACCAGGTCTGCTTGTCTGTTATAGCTGGGTGGTGTGGGGAGAGATGCGCAAGCTATTCTGGAACGAGGCTCTTTTGTTTGCGGTCGCACTATAGCGCCATTTAGTTTCACTTACGTAACATGAAACTTCTGCGTGGGCGATACAAATAGTATATTTTCAGAAATTTAAATTGTCACAGAGAATTTTATGAAAACCTAATGAAAATGTTTTTAAATAACGCTATGAAATTTTTTTAAAAGTCAATTAAATTAAAAAAAAGGAAAGTGCTTCAGTATCGGACAAAACCCCTACCGCCCACCATGAAAGCTGGAACGTCCACTACTGGGCGCTAGGGACCAGGTTGACTACCACTGGTTTTAACAATATAATCAACCAAGAAAGTTACGTTCAAATTTTCCACAATTATAATAAGCATCTGAATTTTGATCACATGACCTTGGGGATGCTGTAATGGTGTAATGTAATGATGCTGTAATGTAAGTGTGAAAAACTTACACTAAGTGGTAAGTCACTTTTTTCAGTGCAGTTGTAACTTTGGTCACTAAATGAATTGTTGTAAGTCGAGGACTACCTGTACGCAGTTCCTGAGTCTGGAAGCTCCATTTTTTCTTGGTTGTTGCAGTTATTATTTCCTCTTAAGATAGAAGAAAATGACCTTTGCTGCATCTGAAAGCACTTCCTTCGATTGTTCGGCTCCAATTTTCCGCCACTATTTTTAATAAATCTTTCCTGAAGCTCTTAAAAAACCAAGGATTAATCTGGATAGTTTATAAGAGGGGGCAAATCTCTTTTGCATTGGCCTTCAATGCCCCGACCGTATCCTGTTTCTTGCTACTAGATAATGCAAGGCCATGGCTTCAGGCTCCTTTGGATAAAACTTTTAGTTTGGTGTTGCCGTTGTTTAATTTTGCTGGGCTAATCTCAGCTGTTCGGAAAGGGTAAATTTAATTTGAAACTTTCAAAAAAAGATCAGATCTCTAAATAAGAAATCCAGGAAGGGGGAGGGGGGGAGGTTAAAGGGAAATTAACCTTCAGTAAATAATACCTTTTTTTAAAAAAAAAAAAGCTGCACCTATTTAACGCTCTCCTGGTAAAGGAGAGTATACAAAAGTTGGTCCTTGCGGAGCTCTCTCTTCCTATAGAAAATTGAACCTCCATGTTCAAGCATAGCACACAGCTCCACAATCCAGGTGCGGGGAAAGGCATAAAAGGACGGCCTGGAGGCATCACGGGTGGGGAGAACAAAATGACAAAAAGAGCATCGGGGTTATTGAGTTGCAAGCGGCGTTTCTTTCTTCGATGAATCGTGACACGATCCCACGGAGATTCAAAAGGGGCGGGGCACAATCTTTAATCTGAAGATGGGGGTAACATTTTTGAACTTCTGTTTAGAAGTTAAGTTACATGCAACTGTATTACTGAAACTATTTTTTTTTATTGAAAAAGTTTTTCAAATACAGATTTTTCCCCCTTTTCCCCCACTCCTCCCTAACCCCCCTCCCCCTCCCCTCCCCCCATGGCTTCTTCAAAATAAAATCATTGATATCAAATTAAATAATACTTCACCATCCTTTTACACCACCCCCCACATGCTAACCATTTCTTTCTAACATTGTTATTATATCCCCCTTATACTATACATTTCAAAGCAACCTTCAGCTATAAAACTATATACTAAATCCTAATTTGGCATTTATTCAACTCATAATCTACCATTTCCTCCACCCCCATACATATATCTCTTAATTCAAATCTTTTACGTATATTAATATCTGAACCTAACATCCCTTTTCCTAAACTAAACAATCAATAACCTAACCTATCCTACAGGTCTACCATACATAATATTTTAATATCTTTGTTCTTCTGCCCACACCGTACCACTAAAAGATATTTCCATATATAAACAAAATCCTCAAATGACTTTAAGTTTGTAATCCATATGATATCTTCTGTAATGTCTTTCAGCTAGATTATTAATTCCATCGCCCATGTAAGGGTAACATCAAGTTGTAATTCCAACAGTATGTTCAGTATCTTCAATTACCATCTGCCCCCATCAATAATAAATGTATTACTGAAACTATTAATTGAAAGGGGAAAAGAGAAAAGTTGGAGACTGGGAAGGACCTGCGAAATGTAAGCTTTGCAGAAGAGGAAATCAAAAAATGCTTGATCAGTGTAAATTATGCTGACTGTTGAAATCTCCACATCTTTACATTGCTAAGAATATAGAATCATGGGGCTGGAAGGGGCCTTGAAGGTCTTCTGGTCTAACTCCCTGCCTGAGGCAGGAAACCTTATGCCATCTGTCAAATGGTTGTCCAATCTATTTTTGAAAATCTCCAGAGATGGAACACCCAGAACTCCCAAGAGGCAGGATATTCCATTGATTAATTCTTTTTACCATTAAAAAATTTCTCCTTACTTCTAGGGTGGATCTCTCTCTGACAAGCTTTGACAAGCCGAAACTACTATGATTTCTTCTTAGCTCTGCTGGTGCTAGTTTTATGCTGCTGGCGATAAGAAGATACCATTGTGGTTTACCCTGGCTGGGTGGGGAAAGGACTGGCATGGAAACAAAAGTGATGGAGTTTCTTCTTTGCTTTACCAGTAAAAGACTAGAGTAAAGCTAGCGCTGATAGAATGAAGAAGAAATCCAATCTCTTTTGTTTCCATTGCAATATTCTCCTCCCCAGCCAGGGTAAACCACTACAATCTCTTTTTAGCACTGCCAGCATAAAATTAGTGCCGGTGGAACTAAGAAGAAATCGTAGGAGCTTATGCTGGCTGAAAGGAAAGGATTGCCATGGAAACAAAATAGATCATAAGTCTTCTTCTAGATTCTGCCACGTAGCTCAGTTGACTTATTGAGCTCGTCAAAAATTAAGTTGGGGAGCAATACCTAGAAGCAAAGATATTGACAAAGCAGGCCAATATACTGTGGTCTGGGGCCTCTGAGGACTGACCGGGGAAGATGTTTGGGAAATAGGTGGGAGGGTATGCTGCAGCATCTCTGCAGCTGGTTGATGGACCATTGGGAGGGGGTGGCTGCAAAATTTCAACTTTGAAACACATTCGTATTTAGCATTGGGTGTGTGGGTGTGGTAACTTTCAACATTTGTTGAATGGCCTGTTTTACCTCAAGGATTACCTGTACTACTTTTTTTCACATCTTTTGCAACCTTTTTATAAACAACAAAACTTATACTTTCATTTGAATCTTACAGACAAAGATGCCAATATAACAACACTGGACAACTGAGAATAATAAGCAACATTGAAAAGCAAAGCAAATTGAAGCAGAAATAAAAAATATTTTCCATTTCCTTCAGAAAGCCTATTGTGGGAAAAGTACAGAGTTCAAATCACAAGAGGATCCAAACTGGAGATCAGCCATATAAATCCTCTGAATGTGGCAAAAGCTTCGGTCAGAATAGCTCCCTTGTGATTCATAGAAGGATCCACATAGAACAGATGACCTACAACTGCTCCCAATGTGGTAAATGCTTTCGCAAGCATGACAACTTTGTGATACATCAGCGGACTCACACCAGGGAGAAGCCATATAAGTGTCCAGATTGTGGGAAAAGTTTCATTGCAAATTTCCACCTTGTGATACACCAGAGGACTCACAAAGGAGAGAAACCCTTTGAATGTCGGGCATGTGGGAAAAGCTTCAGTCAAAATTCACACCTGGTGATACACCAGAGGACTCACACAAGAGAGAAACCCTTTGAATGTCCTGAATGTGGAAAAAGCTTCAGTTAAAATTCACACCTGGTGATATACCAGAGGACTCACACAGGAGAGAAACCCTTTGAATGTCCTGATTGTGGGAAAGGTTTCAGTCAAAATTCCAGCCTGGTGAAACACCAGAGATGCACAGAGGAGAGAAACCCTTTGAATGTTCTGAATGTGGGAAAAGTTTCAGTCAGAATTCCCACCTGGTGATACACCAGAGGATTCACACAAGAGAGAAACCCTTTGAATGTCCTGATTGTGGGAAAGGTTTCAGTGTCAAATCCAACCTGCTGATACACCAGAGAACTCACAGAGGAGAAAAACCCTTCAAATGTCCTGAGTGTGGGAAAAGTTTCAGTCAGAGTTCCCACCTCATTGGCCACCAGAGGACTCACACAGGAGAGAAACCTTTCCAATGTCCATCTTGAGAAACCCTTTGAATGTCCTGAATGTGGAAAAAGCTTCAGTTAAAATTCACACCTGGTGATACACCAGAGGACTCACACAGGAGAGAAACCCTTCGAATGTCCTGATTGTGGAGAAAGTTTCATTGCAAGTTCCCACCTGGTGATACACCAGAGAATGCACACAGGAGAGAAACCTTTCCAAATGTCCATCTTGTGAACAATGCTTTAGACGTAAATAATCTCCGATTGCTCACAAGAAAATGCACGAGACAAATATTGAACAGTTTAGAGAAAGCTTGAAATTCATTTCTGATCTCTCATTTGGAGTATAGATGAGAAATTGTCAAGAGATCTCAGGATTAGACCTGTAGGTGGAGAGAGAAAAATGGAAAATATTAGTTTGATAAAGACTAACTACCTGTTTCTGATTATCAGCAGTATTTTCTGGATGTTTGCATTTGCAGAAGTCGTGGAATTTCTGCAAACAGGCCTTTGGGTGGTGTTTTTTGTATTTTGATTATGGAATTATGGATTATGGATTATGACATGTGGAGTTTCAGCCTTCTATGTTGGTGAACTCCAGATTTTGAACCTCACAATTTTCCAGCCAGCATACAAGTAATCCTTGAGATACAACTGTAACAAGAACTAACTATTATGGATGCATTTAGCAATGGCGACAGTGCTTTGGTTAACTAATCTCATCCCATGCTGTCTGTTATGCAGCTATTAAATGAATGTGCAAGTTGCTAAATAGGACACTGGCTACCTCAGTGTTCGGGAAAACTTTTGGAGGCTTAGTCCAGGCCCAGGTTTGCTCCCTTCCCCCCAGGCATCCCTAGGCCTCCTTCACCCCACCCCACCCCCACCAAGACACCTATTGCTCTGGTTCCCAACCCTTGATTCCCCCAAGGCAGGGGTGAAATGCTACCGGTTTGCTCTGGTTCAGGGGAAGGCCTCCCCCCACAGGCCTCCGTACAGAGTATCCCCCAGGCTTTTTCCCACTCCCACTGGCTCCCTGCAGGCCTTAGGCCATTCTGTCATGGGGCCTACCAATTACGATTGCACCTTGCAGCAGCTGTTTAACGAGACTGCTTTGCTTAATTGCAGACTTAGGCTTTCCTTCCAAAGGCCTCCCGTAACCCATCTCTTAGGTCTCCCCAGGACTTTCCTTCCCTCACAGAGTCTCCCCAGGCCTCTTTCATAAAACAGGGTCCCTGTAGTCCTTAGGTCGAATTCCAACCCTACCAGGCCTCATAGCATCCTCCTCTTTATCTTTTGAAGACATCTGAACCTTATATTGGGGAAGGAGGGTAGGACGCAAATCTCTCAGCTGTATGACTATTTCATGGAAGCAGCCGTTATTTTCACTGTGCCTGGGATTCATTGCTGGGCCCTAACTTCTGGAAGTGGCTGCCATTTTGCCACGACTGCCTCAGGGCCAACTTTGCGTCCGCTTCAGGGTCATTGTCATGCAGGAGAGGGAGATGTACAATGGAAAATGTTTCATTTTAAAAAACACATTGTGTAAGAACAATACTTTTTTTTTTGCCAAATCATTTTTTATTTTAAAAGAAAAATAAAAGAAAAATAGAATATACAAACATCATTCATTCAATCAAGTAAGATAGTACATCGGTCGGTTTGCATCTCTAGTGCCCTCTCCTCTCTTCACAATATCACTACATATCCAAAACTTATTCTTATGTAAAATATATCAGTTGTATCATCATTTAAAGTATTTCAGCATTTACTTATATATCACCATTTTTTATTATCTACCCAATGATAAAATAAATCCCATATCAAATAATATTGTTTTTCTTCCTGCTCTCTTATTTCTAATGTCAATTTACTCATTTCGGCACAGTCCAACATTTTCCTAATGATTTCTTATCTGGAGGTATCATTTCTACTTTCCAATTTTTAGCAAATACAATTCTAGCTGCTGTTAGAAGATTCACAATTAAATACTGCAGTTCTTTGTTATATATTTCTGTTATATATTAGTATTATTATGAGGGATGCACTTCCTTATCCATAAGGTGTCTCCTTTTTTAATTTTTACTATGCTAATAATGAACTTTACTGATTCTGGCATTTTCCAGCTCTTTCTTCCTGTCTGACTTGCATAAAGGAGAGATACAGTGTTAAAAATGGCTTCAAACTACTCTCACTACCATTACAAGGATGGGAAGTTTTTGAAACATTTGATATGATATAAATCTTCTTCTTGTGCCATATCCGTCATAAGCCGTTGGCGCTCATGTTGGGGATCCTCTTTTTATCAATAGCCGCACGAAAAAATGCTGCTGAATTTTGTCTAAACCAGTCCCTTAGAATTTGAAGCCATGATGTTCTTCTTCTGCCTGGAGCTCATTTGCCTTCAATCCTTCCCTGGAGGATTAAATGAAGTGTGCCGTATTTTTCTGGGTGTCGCATCACATGTCCGAAATATCCCAACTTTCGTTTTTTAATTTTAATGGTTTTTTTAATGGTATAAATAGGTGCCTCAAAAGATTAGTCAGATTAGCATTGATCCTCATTACTTATTTTCCAAGGGTGTGTCATCAGCATTTCATCAAAAAAGGACTACGGGATAATGTATAGGAATTAATGGCTAAAGCTAAAATTTCCTGTTCATGGATATTCCAGAGGAAAAATTGCAGACTACAGGAACCATGTTCACCTTTAACATTTGGAATTAACCACAGATACATTTTTTCAACTTCCAAAATGTCTGAATAGCTTATATTTAAGCAAATACAAAAGAGCCTTTTCCAACTTTCCAATTCGTTACTTCCTCCCAGCGTTACTTTCCATTACCTGATTTGGGGTGGATGGGGGAGATAGTAATATGATTTTTTTAAAAAAGAATACAGAATTAGTTTTCTTTTTTCTGCTTTAGTCTTTAAAATTGCTTTGTCTGTTTTAACAGTATAATCAATTGTGAAAGTTATTTTCAAATTTCCCACAACTATGATTGATATTTTGTTAACAGTGGGAGAAAGTAGTGCCTAAATTTAGGATAACTTAGAATAGGCAGCACAGAGAAGTAGTGGTAATTATATAGTTGAGTACTACCTGTATTTCACTTTACTAAAGATAAAGGTTTCCCCTGTTCAGTCATTTCTGACTCTGGGGGATGATGCTCATCTCTATTTTTTAGCCGAGGGAGCCAACGTTGTCTGAAGATGCTTCCATGGCCTTGTGGCCAATATGACTATGTGCTGTTGTGCACAGAATACTACCTTCCCACCAAAGTGGTACCTATTTATCTACTCGCATTTGCAAGCTTTTGAACTCTTAGGTAGACAGGAGCTGGAGCAAGTAATAATAATAATAATAATAATAATAATAATAATAATAATAATAATAATAATAATAATAATAATAATAATTTTATTTCTATACCGCCCTTCTCCCAAAGTACTCAGGGCGGTGTACAGCCAGTTTAAAAATACAAGACACAACAATAATTAAAAATTAAAATAATTAAATAGAATTGGCTGATTTAAAACTCTAAAAATTAAAATACCCCAATTTAAAATGATTATATTGACAGCCCTGCCTGGCGGAACAACAAGGTCTTCAATGCGCAGCGGAATACCTGGAGGTCGGAGATCTTGCGTATTTCCGGGGGCAGTTCATTCCACAGGGCTGGGGCTCCCACAGAGAAGGCCCTCCCCCTGGGTGTCGCCAGCCGACATAACTTGGCTGATGGCACCCTGAGGAGACCCTCTCTGTGGGAACGGACTGGTAACGGGAGCTCAACCTGTCATGTGGTGCTCGGGTTTCAAACCCAGGCTGACAGCTTTCCAACTGACAAATTCATTGTTGTTGAGATGCGCAATTGACAAACTCATATTGTTGCGATGCACAATAATCCTTGGTTTATGTGCAAATGCACAATCCCCAAACCTTGTCAGGTGTGTCAGAAGAGACTCTTGCTGTAGGAAAACACAGTCTTTTTCCACCAGTCAAAATTTCAGGTAGTCCTTGACTTATGACCACAATTGAGCCCAAAAGTTGCATTGTTAAGTGAGACAGTTGTTAAGTGAGTTATACCCCATATTATGACCTTCCTTCCTACAGTGAATCATTGCAGTTGATAATTTAGTACTATGGTTGTTAAGTGAATCTGGCTTCCCCATTGATTTTGCTTTTCAAATGGTTGCAAAAAGGGGATCACCTGACCTTGGGACACAGCAACGGTCATAAGTATGAACCAGTTGCCAAGCATCTGTATTTTGATCACTGTTCATAGGGATGCTACCAAGATTGTAAGTGTGAAAAATGGTCATAAGTCACTTTTTTCAGTGTCAGCGTAACTTTGAACAGTCAGTAAATGAACTTGTACGTGGAGGACTGCCTGTATTAGCTTAGTTCCTTTCCAGATACACTGTTAAGATCTTAACATCTGGGTAGCTTTTCAGTGACCAGGATTAAAGCAACATTGGAAATGCAGGAAATCCTTGATTTAAAACTGTAATTTAGTCTGCAATTACAATCATGATAGTCATTAATGGGTCACCACACAATGTGCCCAATTCTACAACCTATTTGGTGGCAGTTGTTAAGTGCATGCAACAATTGTAAAACAAACAGCCTGACTTAAGTGGCTCAGTGGCTAAAACACTGAGCTTGTGAATCAGAAAGGTTGCCAGTTCGGTGGTTCAAATCCCTAGTATAGGTCTCCTGCGTGAGCAGGGGGTTGGACTAGATGACCTCCAAGGTCCCTTCCAACTCTGTTACTGTTACTGAGTGGTCAGTGGGGCACTTGAGTTTACTTCTGCATACCCCTTTTTCTGGTGACTCATAGATTCCCTAGCCAGTTGAATCAATTTCATTCAAACACGGCAGTTGTTAAGTGAATGCTACAATCATTAAGCAAACCCATTGTTCATTAGGGATATAAGCATGAGTTTCTAGCAAAAATGTAAATCATGGTCATGTGACTGCAGGATGCTATGAAAGGAGACAATTGCAGGCTGGTTGCCAAGCACCCAAAATGTCATGTGACCCTGGGTGGAGCCCCTCCGCCCCCAGTCGTCAGAAGTTCAAATCTGGGTCATAAGTTGTTTTTTGAATGATTGCTAAAAGGCTGGTCATAAGGTGAGGAGTATCTGTAAGTCACAGACTTGGTGTTGTCGCAGTTCTGTGTCTACCATCTGCACAACTATAGAATAGCAATATTGTCAATAGCAATAATTGCAAGAGGGATCTTGGAATCCTAGTGGACAATCACTTAAATGTGAGCAGCAGTTGTGTGGCAGCTGTTAATAGAGCCAAGGCAGTGTTGGGCTGCAGTAACAGAGGGATAGAATCAAGATCAGGTATCACTTTATAAAACCTTAGTATGATCACATTTGCAATATTGCATCCAGTTTTAGTCACCGTGATATAAAAAAGATTTTGAGACATCGTGCACAGAAAAGAGCAAGAAAGATATAGGGGACCGGAGGCTAAAATATCCAATGAGCGGGTGCAGGAACTGGGTATGTGTAATTTAATGCAGAGAACGGCTAAGAGTGACATGATAGCAGTCCTTCTATAGTTGAGGGGCTGACGCAGAAAAGGGGTTCGACCTATTCCCCAAAGTGCCTGAATGTAGGACAAAAAGTAACAGAGGGAGAATTATTAAAAAAAAAAGAATTAAGAAGACAATTAAGAAGAAAATTGTCAGTGAGAACAATTAATCAGTGGAACAAATTGCCTCTCAACCTGTGGTTGTTCCATCAGTGGAGGCTTTTAAGAGGAGACTGGAGAGCCATTTGACTGGGATGATATAGGTTCTCCTGCTTGGAGAGTTGGTCCCTTCCAACTCTTACTCTGTAATTCTGTAAGAACTTCATGAACATTCAGGGCTCAGCATGTAGCTCATCTTCAGAAGCTTAAGTAGCTTCACATTTCACTCTTTTACTTGGCTCTGTTGCAAAGATAGGATGCTAGGAGTCTAAAACAACTTCATAGCATATAATCAGTGACAACATCTTGCAAACGCCTTAGGCAGAGACGGGACAAGCGTGTTTTTTCGCCTCCTGTCGGGAGATGGCGGTCACTTCTGCGCCTACAACGCCGTCAATACAGTAGCTGCATCTGTGGTTGATCCTTAAAGGAGTTAAAACCATCAAGTACTGTATTGCTAGAAAGGAATGAGGAAGAAGAGAAGCCCAGAGGAACTTCCTGTGCCGGATCCCTCATGGGTGGAAGGGGGCTTGCAGGGCAACTTTTGTGCTCTTCCAAAAGTTGAAGCATCAGCTGGAAGGTGAGTTGAGGGCAAGTTGGAGGAGAGGCCAGAAGCAAGTTGGGCTATTTGGTTTGGATGCTGCCAACCGATGCACATTTATGATGGTCACAACATCCCACCATCATGATCCCCATTTTTGACCTTCCCAGCTTGTTTCTCATAGGCAAAGTTAGTGAGGATGGCAAGAAATAGCAAGTGACAGTCATGTGAAATTGCCTTTAAGAACCCACAGTGGTTTGCTTAACAACTCCTGAGCAACAGATGTAAATTGGCAGTTATGTGACATCATGCTTTATGATCGGGCTGCTTAGTGACACAGATCCCTGTCCCAAATGTGAGGACTCCTTGAAAGGGGATGTCACCAGAGGAATTGTGGACAGGAGGACAGTATTTTCTTATTTGGAGCTGAGGACTTCCATCGGTATAACTGGTGTTTTAAATTTTGCAAAGGCTTTAGGCATCATTTCCTCAGTTAAAGCCCCCACATCTCTAAATTTAGCTCAGAAGTTTTAATTGTAACCATTTTGGGACATTTTTCAGGCTGAAAACATGGATTTTTCACATATATACATTTGTAGGTGTAAATGCAATTCTCTCTGCAGTTGAATAATCTATCCCCAGTGCTTCCAGATATTCAGTTATGTGAAAAACAAAGTACACCCTCTTTGAGTTGTATGGTTTTATGTATCAGGACATACTAAAAATCATCTGGTCTGTACACTCTTAAAAATAGGTGAATACAGCTTCAGATGAACAACAACACATGACATATAACATCACGTCACCATCAGTGGTGGGCTTCACTTACCTTTGCTAATGGTTCAGGCACACGTACCACTTCTGCGCATGCACAGAGCATATTTGATGATGTCCGGATGGGTGGGCGGAGCCTCCTGCCACTGCTACTACTGGCTCAGCCGAACCGGTAGCAACCCACCACTGGTCACCATGTATTTTACAAAAGGAAAGCCAAAATGGAGGAGCCACGTGTGAAAACTAACACCTTATGATTCAATATCTTATAAAGCCACCTGTAACAGCAGGAACTTCAAGGAATTGTTTTCTGTATGACCAAAAACAGTCTCTTGCATTGTTGTGGAGGAATTTTGGCCCACTCTTCTTTACAACATTGTTTCAGTTCATTGAGGTTTTAAAATTTGTTACTACTGGTTCTGTGGCGTGGCTTGGCGGGGGGGGGGGGGTAATGTGAATGGGTGGGCGTGGCAAATTTTTTTTTTTTTTACTTTTAAAAGCATTTTTTCTACAACCTCTTCAGCGAAGAGGTGTAAAAAAACTGCTTCCAAAAGGCTCTGATGATCCAAGCTGAGTTGCCTGATCGGCAGAGGCTTTTTAAAAAACCTCTGCTGATCAGGCAACTCAGCTTGGATCGTCACAGGCATTTAAAAGAAAAAAAGGGTTTTTTTCTTTTAAAAGCCTTTGATGATCCGATCAGAGGCTTTTTTCTTTTACTTTTAAAAGCATTTTTTGGCCGAAGAGGTTGTAGAAAAAATGCTTTTATAAGAAAAAAAAAGCCTCTGATGATTGTGCAGCTCAGCTGGGCATGTGGTGGCGGGGGGCAGGGATTTTTGCTACCGGTTCTCCGAACCACCCGCCTCCATCGCTACTGGATCGAGCGATCCGGTCCAAACCAGGAGCATTTCACCCCTGGTTTGTGGGTATTTGTTTATGCCCAGCTCTCTAGAGGTCCCACCACAGCATTTCAATTGGGGTGAAGTCTGGACTTTGCTATTGCAACACCTTGATTCTTTTCTTTTTCAGCCATTCTGTTGTAGATTTGCTAGTGAGCTTGGGATCATTGGCATGGAAACAAAAGAGATGGGATTTCTTCTTTGCTCTACTAGCGTAAGGCAAGTGTAAAGCTAGCACTGATAAGGCAAAGAAGACATCTGAGCTCTTGTTTCAATGACAATCCTTTCCTCCCCAGGCAGGGTAAACCACGACAATATCTTCTTAGATATTGTCTTCACCAGGATAAAACTAGTGCCGGTGTAGCTAAGAAGAAATCATAGTAGTTTATGCTGACTGGAAAGAAAAGGATTATAATGGAAGCAAAATAGGCATGATTTATTCTTAGCCCCGCTAGCACTAGCTTTACATTAGTGTTGTGCTGGTAGAGCAAAGAAGAAATCTCATCTCTTTTGCTTCCATGGCAATCCTTTCCTCCTCAGCCAGGTTAAATCACTAACGATTTATGCTGGCTGGAGTGAAAGGATTGCCATGAAAACAAAAGAGTTTATATTTCTTCTTCTTGATTATGCCACGCATCTTCTGCAATCTTTTTATAAACAATAAAACTTACACTTTCATTTGAATCTTACAGACAAAGATGCCAATATAACAACACTGGATAACTGAGATTAACAAGCAACACTGAAAAGCAAATCAAATTGAAGCAGAAATAAAAAATATTTTCTATTTCCTCCAGAAAGTCGCAGAATTCATCCACTTCATCATCAGGTAAGAGACAGAAAAGAGAAAATCATGAAGAGATTTGCACCTGGAAAAAGTAGATTATATAGAATTTAAGAATACGTTACTCGAAAAGGTCAAAGGAGATCATTTTTCCATTCAGAAAAAGAAAGAAATATCTGGAAGCCAGTGGGGAAGAAAATGTCAATTGGATAGTCACAAAGGGCAGCCAGTAATGCAGCCACCAACAAAATAAGGAATCACACATAATATTGACCTCCTCAAGAATGTCAGTGATGGAAAAGTTCCATAGATGTGCCTATTGTGGGAAAGGTAAAGAGTTCAAATCACAAAAGGATCCACACTGAACAAAGGCCATATAAATACTCTGAATGTGGCAAAACTTTAGTCAGAATAACTACCTTGCGATTCATAGAAGGATCCTCATAGTAGAGATGCCTTACAACTGCTCCCAATGTGGTAAATGCTTTTGCAAGCATGGCAACTTTGTGATACATCAGAGGACTCATACCAGGGAGAAACCATATGAGTGTCCAGATTGTGGGAAAAGTTTCATTGCAAATTCCCACCTACTGATACACCAGAGGACTCACACAGGAGAGAAACCCTTTGTATGTCCTGTTTGTGGGAAAAGTTTCCGTATGAATTCCCACCTAGTGATACACCAGAGGACTCACACAGGAGAGAAACCCTTCGAATGTGCTGATTGTGGGAAAACTTTCAGTTGTAATTCCAACCTGGTAAGACACCAGAGGACTCACACAGGAGAGAAACCCTTTGAATGTCCTGATTGTGGGAAACGTTTCAGTGAGAATTCCAACCTGGTGATACACAAGGCAACACATACACAAGAGAAACCATATGAATGTCCAGAGTGTGGGAAACGTTTCAGTTACTGTTCTCACCTGGTGATTCACCAGAGGACTCACACAGGAGAAAAACCCTTTGAATGTCCTGTTTGTGGGAAAAGTTTCCGTATGAATTCCAACCTGGTGAACCACCAGCGAATTCACACAGGAGACAAACCCTTTGAATGTCCTGATTGTGGGATAAGTTTCAGTCAGAATTCCCACCTAGTGATACACCAGAGAATTCACACAGGAGAGAAACCCTTTGAATGTCCTGAATGTGGGAAAAGTTTCAGTCAGAGTTCCCACCTCATTGGCCACCAGAGAATTCACACAGGAGAGAAACCCTTTGAATGTCCTGTTTGTGGGAAAAGTTTCCGTAGGAATTCCAGCTTGGTGTTACACCAGAGAACTCACACAGGTGAGAAACCCTTTGAATGTTCTGATTGTGGAGAAAGTTTCATTGCAAATTCCCACCTGGTGATACACCAGAGAATTCACACAGGAGAGAAACCCTTTGAATGTCCTGAATGTGGGAAAAGTTTCAGTCGGAATTACCACCTAGTGATACACCAGAGGACTCATACAGGAGAGAAACCGTTTGAATGTCCTGATTGTGGGAAAAGTTTCAGTCTCAATTCCTACCTGGTGATGCACCAGAGGACTCACACCGGAGAGAAACCCTTTGAATGTCCTGATTGTGGGAAAAGTTTCAGACAGAACTCCCATCTCATTATCCACCAGAGGACTCATACAGGAGAGAAACACTTTTAATGTCCTGATTATGGGAAAGGTTTCAGGCTCAATTCCTATCTGGTGATACACCAGAGGACTCACACAGAAGAGAAGTTGTACGAGTGTCCGGATTGTGGGAACGATTTCAGTATTTCGTCTAATCTTTACACACACACTTTACACAAGACTACAGGAACCATGTTCACCTTTAACATTTGGAATTAACCACAGATACATTTTTTCAACTTCCATAATGTCTGAATAGCTTATATTTAAGCAAATACAAAAGCGCCTTTTCCAACTTTCCAACTTGTTACGTCCTCCCAGGGTTACTTTCCATTGCCTTATTTGGGGTGGGGTGGGGGGGAGACCATAATATGATTTTTAAATAAAGAATACAGAGTTAGTTTTCTTTTTTCTGCTTTAGTCTTTAAAATTTCTTTGTTTTAACAGTATAATCAACTGAGAAAGTTACGTTCAAATTTTCCACAACTATAATTGATATTTTGTTAATAGTTGGAGAAACTAGTGCCTAGATTTAGGATAACTTAGAATAGGCAGCACAGAGAGGTAGTGCTTAGTTAATGATCCCTGGTGGCACTGAATGAAAGGAATTTATGACCAGTCCTCAAAGTTCCAGCCATCCCAGAATCCCCTGAACACCTGATTGCAATCCAACATATGGCAGTCCGTTCATACGACAAAACAACTAGACACAAGGACAGTATTTCCCCCATGCCATCATGGGGGATGATTCATTCCCACAACACTCTCTTATGCCCTCGGATGTCAAATCACATAGAAGGTCTGTATTACTATTATCCTTCTCATCTTTCCTATTATGTATTCCCTTAACATCTTATGACTAGAACTTTATTGTTTGTATGTTATGATTTATGTTGATTGCTTATTTAGTACCCTAATATGAGCCAGCAGTGTGAAATGAAATCCTTTGTTGTATATACAGAGGCATAGAATCAAAATCACACGAAGTATTAGTACCGCTTTATAGAGCCTAATTAAGGCCACACCTGCAATACTGCATCCAGTTTTGGTCACCACATTACAAAAAAGATGTTGAGACTTTGGAAAAAGTGCAAAGAAGAGCAACTAAGATGATTAAAGGCCTGGAGACTAAAACGTGTGAGTGAAGAATGGTTGCAGGATTTGGGTTTGGCTCGTCTAGAGAAAAGAAGGACTGGGGGTGGGATATCTGCCCTCTGCTCTGCCCTCACTCCATATTGCATATCTACCTGCCTAGCCCTGTGCTGGTGGTACCACAGCAGACACTGGCGGACACTCCTACACCTGGCAGCAATCACTCCGGCTCTGCCATGCTAACAGAACCATAGCCACTTATCTACTTGCCAGCCTGTTTGCCAATTGCCCTCGGTCGGACTTGTGACTTCCTGAGACTTACTTGTTGATTTTGCTTATTAGAAGCCAGCAGGGAGTTGCAATGAAGTCCTTGCTTAATGACATCAGCAAGGATTGCTGAAATTGCCTAAGTGATATAGTCATGTGATACAGCTAGTCCTCAACTTACAAATGATACATAAAAATGCTACAAAATGCAAGAATTAGAGGTGGGTTTGGCCTTCCGAATTGGGAATTGTATTATCGAGCTGCAACGTTAACATGAATTAAAGAATGGATTTTATTAGGTATACAAGACTATTGACATTGGAGGGTCATGATTTGCAACTGGGTTGGCATGCCTTTTTATGGTAACTAGAGAGTCAAGGGATTGAGATAGATTGGTATACAAGATTGCAAATACAATCAAGATATGAAGCAGATCGTAGACAATATGGCTTTAACTTGGGGAAATCAGAACTGGATGAAATATTGACAGGAACAGATGAGAAAATGATTAAGAAATTATATAATTATTTATTGCGTATTAGACTAGAAGATGAAATAATAAAAGATATGATAGCATGGGCAAAGAATTTTGGATACACCATAGAATTGGATAAATGGCAACAACTTTGGGAAAAAAATTATAAATTAACAATGGCAACAGCCTATAAAAAAAAATCTGTATAAGATGTTTTGTAGATGGTATATGCCACCAGAAAGGTTAGCTAAGATGTTTAAAGATAAATCAGCCAAGTGTTGGAAATGTCACTAGTTACCGGGATCATACTATCATATGTGGTGGTTGTGTAAAGAAGCAAAACAATATTGGGTAAAAATACAAACATGGTTAGAGGGAATGTTGCAGCAACATATAGAGTTAGAACCAGAGATATTCTTATTGGAAATTTTACCAGAGAATTATAGTAAAGAAGATACATATTTGATTATTCATATAATAACAGCGGTTAGAATTGTATTTGCACAAAATTGGAAAGCAGAAAAAAATCCCATTGGAAGAAAAAATTATAAAGATAATTTTAGAATGTGCAGAAATGAATAGATTAACATTGAGAATAAAAGATAAAGAGGAGTCTATGTATTTCAAGAAATGGGATAAAGTTTATGATTGGTTAGAAAAGAAACATGAATAAGGACATACAGGTAAAATAGATAGAGAATAGATGGGGGAAAACAATTAGAAAAATAGATATCCAGATGATGTCAAGTAAAAGGAGAAAGGGGAGGGGGGGTAATAGAGAAAAAAATGAGATATTATAAAAATGTACGCAAATGATGACATAAAAATAAATAATAATTGAATAAGAAATTGAAATGAGAATAAAGATAATTAGGAAATTGGGGCTGCTCCAATACCACTTTAGATTGAACTGAAAAGGGAAACAACAGGAGAGGGGAAGGAGTAGAGAGAGAGAGAGGAAGGGAGAGGAGAGGAGAGGAGAAAGAAGAAAGGGAAAAGGAGAGGAAGAAGAGGGAGGGGAAAGAGGAGTAGAGGAGAAGGTTAGAAGGAGGGAAGAAGAGAGGAGTGGGGGAAGAGAAGAAGGAAGTAGGAGGAGAAACAGGAAGGAAGAGAAGGGGAGGAGAAGAAGAAAGGTTGGAGTAAAGGTAAAGGGTAAAAGAGCAGCCCCGAAAAAGTAAAAATGAAAAATGAAAGTTAAAAAAAAAGATAAATGAAAAATGATGGAAATGACTGTACATTTAAATGTGTTTATGAAAAATAAAAATAAAAACTTTAAATAAAAATAAATAAATAAATATGAACCAGTTGCCAAGCGGCTAAATTTTAATCACATGACCATGGAGATGCTGCAAAGTTCGTAACTATGAAAACGGTCATACGTCACTTTTTTCAGTGCCGTTGTAACTTGCAACGGTCACTAAATGAACTGTTGTAAATCGAGGTCTTCCTGTATTTATTGTCATGCATACTGCTGGAAAGTCCTTTGCACCTGGATCCAGTTTAAACAGACGTTCTCAAAACCAGTTTAGGACCAGTTCTGAACACTTTTTTGGGTTTACAGTTATAACAAAGGCTAACTAAAGTTAATCCCTAGGAGAACTTGTTCCAAAATGGAATCGTGATTGCAAATACATTTTTTGTTCCTTGTTGCTTTAAATCTGGGCTGTAAAATGAATTCTGCATAAAGAAGCAGGGTTGATTGGGAGATCATTTTACAATCAGGTTGGTGAAACTTTCGAAGAAGCTGAACGGGTTAAAAGCAGAAAGTTCAGCAGCTAGAGTAGATCCAGAAATGTAGAGTCCTCTTAGTGAATTCCGTTTCCTGTAGCTCCTTTGGATAAAACTTTGAGTTTGGTGTTGCCGTTCTTTAATTTTGCTGGGCGAATCTCAACAGTTTGGAAAGAGTAAGTTAAATTTGGAACTTTCAGAAAATGATCAGATCAGAAAATAAGAAATCCAGGAAGGGGAAGTGGGGGGGGGAGGTTAAAGGGAAATTATCTTTGAGTAAATAATTTCTTTTTTTAAAAATACAGTGATGAAGCTCCCACAACTTCTGAAGGCAAACTGTCCAGATTCCCAACATCTTTTCTCCAGGGTGGTCACCAAACCTGGATGCAGTATTCTGTGTGGGGTCTTACTAAGGCTTTATAGATTCCCTGCAAATCTCTTGAGATGGAGTCGCAGGATTGACCTAAAAGAAAATTGGGGACTTCCAGCCTCTGATTTCGCTTGTCTGCCAGCCCCAGTCTTCCAAAAGTACAAAGTGTGTCTCCCCCCCCCCATTTGCTGACCTTTCTTGCCAAAGTGGTTAAGTGAATCATTGCAGTGGTTAAGTTAGTAACCTGGTTAAGTGAATCTGGCTTTCCTGTTGACTTTGCGTGTCAGACGGTCAGAAAAGGGGAAGACACTGGGACACTGC
Source organism: Arizona elegans (assembly GCA_022577455.1). Lineage (NCBI taxonomy): Eukaryota > Metazoa > Chordata > Lepidosauria > Squamata > Colubridae > Arizona > Arizona elegans. Next base: position 9,363,296 of record JAKOOJ010000012.1, read on the forward strand.
AACCATCATAAATATGAGTCAGTTGCCAAGCATCTGAATTTTGATCACATGACCCTGGGGCTGCTGTAATGGTTGTAGGTGTGAAAAACGGTGGTAAGTCACTTTTTTCAGTGCAGTTGTAACTTCGGTCACTAAATGAATTGTTGTAAGTCAAGGACTACCTGTACGTAGTTCCTGAGTCTGGAAGCTCCATTTTTTCTTGGTTGTCTTCTCTTAAACTAGAAGAAAATGATCTTTGCTGCATCTGAAAGCACTTCCTTCGATTGTTCGGCTCCAATTTCCCGCCACTATTTTTAATAAATCTTTCCTGAAGCTTTTAAAAAAACAAGGATTTTCTGAGCAGTTTGTAAGAAGGGGAAAATCCCTTTTGCATTGGCCTTCTATGCCCCGACCGTATCCTGTTTCTTGCTACTAGATAACGCAAGGCCATGGCTTCAGGCTCTTGACTGCATTCCTCTAACCACTGTACCCACATGCCCAGTAGCTGTTTGGGGACAGGACTTAATCTCATCCCCAGTTTCATGTTGAAAGAGCTTCACTTTTCCCATTTCTATGGCTCAATATTTCATTGTTAGCAAACAAGCTACTTCTGCATACAGGTATTCCTTGACTTACAACCATTTTTTTAGTGACCATTTGAAGTTTCAGCGGCACTGAAAAAAGTGAGTAATAACCATTTTTAACACTTGCAGCTGTTGCAGCATCTCAGTGGTCACGTGACCAAAATTCAGATCCTTGGCCACTGGCTCGTATTTATGACAGTTGCAGTGTCCCGGGGTCATGTGATCACCTTTTGCAAGCTTCTGACAAGCAAAGTTAGTGGGAAAGCCAGATTAACAACTGTGGCAAGAAAGGTTAGAAAATGGGGTAAAATTCACTTAACAATTGCCTTGCTTAGCAGTGGAAATGTTGGGCTCAATTGTGGTTGTAAATCAAGGATTACCTGTATTAAGAACCTCCCATGTTCACAGAAGGTCTATCCCAACATGTTGATTTTGGGGGAAATAATGAAACAGCTGGTTTGCTGATTACAAAGGAAAACCTGATGATAGCCAAAAGATAGCTTCTTAAAACTCCACTCCTATTTCACTATACTTGTCTATTTTCTAGGGAGGTGTCTCCACTTGATACTTTAGCTGAAACGAATATTTGTGACACTTTAACAAAGGCTAGTTTGTTTTAAGTTAGGTATACCAGTCTTAAGATGGTTTAATCAGAGCTTACTGTTGCCTGTAGTCATCCCAGCCATGTAAGCTTTGCAGACGAGGAAATCAAAAAATGCTTGATTAGTGTAAATTATGCTGACTGTTGAAGTCTCCACATCTTTACATTGCTAAGAATATAGAATCATAGGGCTGGAAGGGACCTTGAAGGTCTTCTAGTCTAACTCCCTGCCCAAGGCAGGAGACCTTATGCCATCTGTCAAATGGTTGTCTAATCTATTTTTGAAAATCTCCAGTGATGGAACACTCAGAACTCCCAAGAGTCAAGATATTCCATTGATTAATTCTTCTCACCATCAGAAAATTTCTCCTTACTTCTAGGGTGGATCTCTCTTTAACAAGCTTCCACCAATTACTCCACCCCATCACCATTTGCTTACTTATTATGGGGATTAATTGTGTCAAAAAACTTAAATACTTAGGTATTTGACTTACAAATAGATGTTCTTCTATCAAAGAGCTCAATTATTCCAAATTATTAATAGATACAGCGAATGAAGTGGAAAGATGGCGGCATATTCAGATCTCATTTTTGGGTAGAATTGCCGCGATAAAAGCCCATGTTTTACCGAAATGGATCTTTTTATTCCAAACGGCTCCTGCAAGATTGGGTAAAAACTTTTTAAGGAAATTAGATCAAATTCTAAGCAAATTTATTTGGCAGAGTAAAAAACCCCGTATAAAAAGAAAAATGCTGCAAGAGCACAAAACAAGGGGTGGCTTGGGGCTCCCTATGTGGGAGCTTTATTACCAAGCTTCATCCCTGGTTTTGATAAAAGATTGGGTGATCCTCTCAAGAAAGCGCATTTTGGCAATTGAAGGATATGATTTGCAGCCGGGATGGCATTCCTTCTTGTGGTCTCAGAAAGACAAACAATTAAAACATTTTATTTATTTATTTATTTGTTTGTTTCAATTTATATACCCCCCTTCTCCAATAGGACTCAGGGCGGTGAACAGCCAGAATAAAAACAGAACATACAAAATTTAAGAACAATTTAAAATGATTAAATATTTTTGGCCGCGATTTAAAACAAGCCCAATTTAAAATCAATTAAAATTTAACCCAAAACTGTGGGATCAAGCCAGCCTGGCTAGTTGAAATAAATAAGTTTTCAGGGCCCGACGAAAAATCCGGAGGTCTGATATTGTGCGTATCTCTGGGGGAAGGTTGTTCCAGAGGGTGGGCGCTGCCACAGAGAAGGCTCTCCCCCTGGGGGTCGCCAGCCGACACTGTCTGGCGGACGGTGCCCTGAGGAGGCCCAATCTGTGCGAGCATACTGGCCGGTTGGAGGCTATTGGTGGCAGAAGGCGGTCTCGTAGATACCCCGGCCATAAGCCATGGAGCACTTTAAAGGTGGTCACCAACACCTTGAAGCGCACCTGGAAGACCACTGGGAGCCAGTGCAGCTCGCGCAGGAGAGGTGTCACATGGGAGCGCCCCGTCACTCCCATAATCCCCCGCGCGGCCGCATTCTGGACTAGCTGGAGCCTCCGGGTGCACCCCAGGGGGAGCCCCATGTAGAGAGCGTTGCAGTAGTCCAGGCGGGAGGTGATGAGTGCCTGAGTGACCGTGCGTAGAGAGTCCCGATCTAGAAAGGGGCGCAACTGGCGTATCAGGCGGACCTGATAAAAAGCCCCCGTGGCCACGGCCGTCAAATGGTCTTCTAAAGACAGCCGTGCATCCAGGAGGATGCCCAAGTTGCGAGCCCTCTCTGTGGGGGTGAGTGATTTGCCCCCAATAGCCAGCGATGGCATCAGCTGGCTATATCGGGACGCCAGAAGCCACAGCCACTCGGTCTTGGAAGGGTTGAGTCGGAGCCAATTTCTCCCCATCATGATTCTCCTTATCATTATATTAGAGGAATTTTATTAAGGGTTTGGGAAACGGTGAAGAAGCAAGTTTACACACAGATTCCTAAGTGGGTGTCTCCGTTAGAGGCAGTGACCCTTCCGACTGTGCACAATATAAAGAGGAACTGGGCTTATGGTGACTTGTTGGATGAAGTCAGGAGACTTAGACCTAGAGCCGATCTCCAAACTAAAGGATTAGACATAGACTGGTAGTCCTATGTGAAAATTCAAACTAGATTCGCTAGGGATAAACAGGAACATGGTATTTCCCTTCATTTACAAACGTTTGACAAGCTTCTCCTAGGTGGCCGAAGGAAATTTATTTCCAACGTTTACAATCTTCTTCTGTCCAATTTTATGACGGATGAGATTGTAAAGGACACGATGATTGTGTGGGGGAGAAATAATGGAAGAACAATTCAGCTTGATGCATGGCAAAATGTATGGAACAAAACTATGAAACTGACCCTTTCTTCCCTGTTTTCTTTTATAAAAGAAAACTTTTATAAAATGATCTACCGTTGGTATCTCCCCCCCGCCAGAATCGCTAAGATGTTCCCAGGATCTTCTGATAGATGTTGGAAATGTGGGTCAGCCAAGGGTATTTCCTTCCTGGTGGATTTGTTCGTCAGCTAGACGCTATTGGGGGAAAATACAGCAGTGGCTGTTGGAAATAACAGGTGTGAGCTTCCCTCTTCACCCAGACCTCTTCTTACTTGGAATAAGACCGGACTACATCGATAAGAAGGATTGGTATATATTTGTCCATGTTTCAACAGCGGCGAGAATGGCATTTGGCCTGGTGGCTCAACAGACTGATAGCATTGTGATTAACACCAGCTGTCTGCAATTACTGTAAGTTCGAATCTCACCAGGCTCAAGGTTGACTCAGCCTTCCATCCTTTCTAAGGTAGGTAAATTGAGGACCCAGTTTGTGGGGGCAATAAGCTGACTTTGTATAAATATACAAAAGTATGAAGGCTATTGCTTAACGCATTGTAAGCCGCCCTGAGTCTCCGGAGTAGGGCAGCATATAAATCAAATTTAAAAAAAAAACTGTGGAAAGATGCAGATATGCCCCCTGATCATCTGATAATAAACAAGATTCTCCGATGTGCTGAGATGGACAGGCTTAAAAGACAAGAAACATTCAATATATAATAGAAGTTGGGACAGAAGTTTTGTTTGGCTCAAAAGAAGGTTAAACTTAGGAGAAGGGTGATAAGATCATCTAATTAGATTAACTAGATATTTACTAGGCTTTATAACTCTTTATAATTTTGATAAAAACAGACCAATTGTTTTGTAGTTAGTAAAAAGAACTTTATTGCATTGAAATGTTTGGCTAGGATGATATTAGTTAATATTAATTGGAGAGTGAGCTTAACTCTCGGTTAGTCATGTTTGTTGTTTGGTTTTAGTCTTGTGTTTATGTGTTTCTATATTTCGCTTCCTATATTGCTTTTCAACCATTATTGTGTGTTAACTTTATTGTAAATATTTAATAAAGATTATTTTATAACGGAAGAGGAGCTATCACGTCCCCCTTAACCCTTCTCTTTGAGTCTAGGATACCCCATGCCCTGCCTCCTGCCCCTTGGTTTCCCCAAAGCCATGTGGGCTTTCTCCATACTCCACCCCATCACCATTTGCTTACTTACATTTTGATGAGCTCAGGAAGTCAGAGTAGAGAAGGCCATTCCCTCGGTGGGCCACGTGGCACAATCAAGAAGAAGAAATCCAATCTCTTTTGTTTCCATGGCAATCCTTTTGCCTCAACCAGCATAAACTACTATGATTTCTTCTTAGCTACTCCTTAGCTCAGCCGGTGCTAGTTTTATGCTCCTGGCGCTAAGAAGATATCATAGTGGTCTACTCTGGCTGTGGAGGGAAAAGGACTGGCATGGAAACAAAAGTGATGGGGTTTCTTCTTCGCTCTACCAGCAAAAGACTAGAGTAAACCTAGCGCTGATAGAGAGAAGAAGAAATCCGATCTCTTTTGTTTCCATGGCAATATTCTCCTTCCCAGCCAGGGTAAACCACTACGATCTCTTTTTAGCACTGCCACCATAAAATTAGTGCTGGTGGAACTAAGAAGAAATCGAAGGAGCTTATGCTGGCTGGAAAGGATTGCAATGGAAGCAAAATAGACATGATTTCTCCTTAGCGCCACCAGTGCTAGCTTTATGCTAGTCTTACACTGGTTGAGCAAAGAAGAAATCTCATCTTTTTTACTTCCATGGGAATCCTTTCCTCCCCAGGCAGGGTAAATCACTACCAATTTATGCTAGGTGGGGTGAAAGGATTGCCATGGAAACAAAAGAGATCGTAAGTCTTCTTCTTGATTCTGCCAGGTAGCTCAGTTGACTTCTTGAGCTCGGTAAAAATTAAGTAAGTGAATAAAGAAGGGGAGTGGGGTTGGAGAGCAATACCTGGAAGCAAAGATATTGACAAAACAGGCCAATGTACTGTGGTCTGGGGCCTCTGAGGATTGACCGGGCAAGATGTTTGGGAAATAGGTGGGAGGGTATGCTGCAGCTGGTTGATGGACCATTGGGAGGGAGGCTGCAAAATTTCAACTTTGAAACAGATTTGTATTTAGCATTGAGTGTATGGGTGTAGTAACTTTGAACTTTCGTTGAATGGCCTGTTTTACCTCAAGGATTACCTGTACTACTTTTTTTTACATCTTCTGCAACCTTTTTATAAACAACAAAATTTACACTTTCATTTGAATCTTACAGACAAAGATACCAATATAACAACACTGGACAGCTGAAAATAACAAGCAACATTGAAAAGCAAAGCAAATTGAAGCAGAAATAAAAAAAATATTTTCCATTTCCTTCAGAAAGCCTATTGTGGGAAAAGTAGAGAGTTCAAATCACAAGAAGATCCACACTGGAGATCAGCCATATAAATCCTCTGAATGTGGCAAAAGCTTTGGTCAGAATAGCTTCCTTGTGATTCATAGAAGGATCCACATAGGACAGATGACCTACAACTGCTCCCAATGTGGTAAATGCTTTTGCAAGCATGGCAAGTTTGTGATACATCAGCGGACTCACACCAGGGAGAAGCCATACTAGTGTCCTGTTTGTGGGAAATGTTTCATTGCAAATTCCCACCTGGTGATACACCAGAGGACTCACACAGGAGAGAAACCCTTTGTATGTCCTGAGTGTGGGAAAAGTTTCAGTCAGATTTCCAGCCTGGTGAAACACCAGAGGACTCACACAGGAGAGAAACCCTTTGAATGTCCTCAGTGTGGGAAAAGTTTCAGTCAGATTTCCAGCCTGGTGAAACACCAGAGGACTCACACAGGAGAGAAACCCTCTCAATGTCCTGATTGTGGGAAAAGTTTCAGTCAGAATTCCCACCTGGTGATACACTAGAGGACTCACACAAGAGAGAAACCCTTTGAATGCCCTGATTGTGGGAAACGTTTCAGTCAAAATTCAAACCTGGTGATACACCAGAGGAGTCACACAGGAAAGAAACCCTTTGAAGGTCCTGATTGTGGGAAAAGTTTCAGTCAGAATTCCAGCCTGGTGATACACCAGAGGACTCACACAAGAGAGAAACCCTTTGAATGTCCTGATTGTGGGAAAGGTTTCAGTGTCAATTCCAGCCTGCTGATACAGCAGATGACTCACACAGGAGAGAAACCCTTTGAATGTCCTGAATGTGGGAAAAGCTTCAGCCAAAATTCACACCTGGTGATACACCAGAGGAGTCACACAGGAAAGAAACCCTTCGAATGTTCTGAGTGTGGGAAAAGTTTCAGTCAGAATTCCAGCCTGGTGAAACACCAGAGGACTCACACCAGAGAGAAACCCCTTGAATGTCCTGAATGTGGGAAAAGTTTTAGTCAGAATTCCCACCTCATTGGCCACCAGAGGACTCACACAGGAGAGAAACCTTTCCAATGTCCATCTTGTTAACAATGCTTTAGGCGTAAATCATCTCTGATTGCTCACAAGAAAATGCACATGAGGCAAATATTGAACAGTTTAGAGAAAGCTTGAAATTCATTTCTGATCTCCCATTTGGAGTATAGATGAGGAATTGATTATTTAAATTCTGGCCTGATTCTTTTTAATCAAAAGATCTCAGGATTAGACCTGTAGGTGGAGAGAGAAAAATGAAAAATATTAGTTTGATAAAGGCTAACCTGTTTCTGATTATCAGCAGTACTTTCTTGTTGTTTTCCTTTTGCAGAAGTTGTGGAATTTCTGCAAACAGGCCTTTGGGTGGTGTTTTTTGATTATGAAATTCCGATGTGGAGTTTCAGCCTTCTATCTTGCTGAACTCCCGGTTTTGAACCTCACAATTTTCCAGCCAGCATGCAAGTAATCCTCGAGATAGAACTGTAACAAGAACTAACTATTATGAATGCATTTAGCAATGGCGACAGTGCTTTGGTTAACTAACCCCATCCCATGCTGTCTATTATGCAGCTATTAAATGAATGTGCAAGTTGCTAAATAGGATACTGGCTACCTCAATGTTCAGGAAAAGTCTCCGAGGCTTAGCCCAGGCCCTGGCTTGCGTGCTTCCCCCCAGACAACCTTAGGCCTCCTCAATCCCCACCCCCCAAGACTAAGGTGACCAGATTTTAACATTGGTAAAGAGGGACATTGTGGGCGTGGCTTATTTTGTGGGCGTGGCTAGCTGGTCATGTGATTGGGTGGGCGTGGCTAGCTGGTCATGTGACTGGGTGGGTGTGGCTAGCTGGTCATGTGACCGGGTGGCCATGGCTATGCGTATAGGGTAAGGTGAACAGATTTTAACATTGGTAAGAAGGACACCATTGTGGGCGTGACTTATTGTGTGGGCGTGGCTTGGAGGCCATGTGACTGGGTGGGCGTGGCTAGCTGGTCATGTGACCGGGTGGCCATGGCTGTGTGTATAGGGACTACTCAGAGGGCTGAAAAGTCATTTCTGACAGGTCCTCACACTTTTGACTGGTCCTCACACTTATGACCATCCTCACATTTATGCCCGTGCAGTATTCTTAACAACCATGTCACTCATTTCACAACTGCTTCTCTTCACCATGGTGACAAGATAGGGCAAAAACGTAAAATGTGAGGACAGTCGTAAGTTCGAGGACTGGTCAAAAGTGTGAGGACCAGTCAAAAATAACTTTTTCAGCCTTCTGAGTAGTCCATATGCACAAAAGGACTAACCAGAGGGCTGAAAAAAGTCATTTCTGACAGGTCCTCGCACTTTTGACTGGTCCTCACACTTATGACCATCCTCACATTTATGCCCGTGCAGTATTCTTAACAACCATGTCACTCATTTCACAACTGCTTCTCTTCACCATGGTGACAAGATAGGGCAAAAACGTAAAATGTGAGGACAGTCGTAAGTTCGAGGACTGGTCAAAAGTGTGAGGACCAGTCAAAAATAACTTTTTCAGCCCTCTGAGTAGTCCATATGCATTAAAGGATACAGCAATAGAGAGGGATGAAGGAATGGAAATTAGAGTAGGAGTGAGGGTAAGAGAGGGAGGAAGAGAGGAGGAGAAGGAGAAAGGAAGAGGAAGTAGGGAGGAGAAAAAGAGGGTGGGGGAAGAGAAAGTAAGAAGGAAAGAAAAGAGAGTGGTGGTAGGTTTGAGGAGAAAGATTGCTGTACAATAAAAAAGATGAAAGGGAAGAAAGCCAACCCCAAGCAAATATAAAGATATTAAGATTAAGAATGAATTGTTAAACTTTAAAGAATAAAAGAGAACAAATATGAATAAATAGCAATAATTAGAAACACACATACAAACATGCAATGTATTTTCTTTGAACAGAATATTTGGCTGGTTCACAAATTTAAACAGCGTTTAGTCATTTCAATTAAATTTACAATTTCTATATTTCCTTTTTGCCATATTTATTCCTCATCTATTTTTTTAAAAAAACAATATTACCCTTCATCCTCATCTCTAATCTTAATCAAATTCAATTTTTCCCTTCTATTCTATATTATACCCCTTCCCATTGTCATCTATTTTTATATCCATCCTCACATTGGTTAATTATGTAATTATGTAATACAGTTGTTTAATACAAATTCAACATTTTAATATAAATCAATTAGTTATATAACTATCTTTTTTGTATATTAATCAATATGAACATGAATATTCCAATTATTTCCATGCAATCCAATTTCTTACAAATCAATTAATTATATTTACCAATAATAATAAACCAAATAATTTCCCCCATATATTCCTCCAAACCACAACTTAACCATTTCTGCTTTCAACACAATATACAATTATTAATAGTATCTCAATTATTACAATTCCCTAGTTAAATAGAGCTTTTTTTCTTTTGTGTTTTAAAATCTTGAACTCTCCTCTTTTGCCCAAAATTTCCCATTGTTTGCAGTTTTGTACCTACCTTTTTTGGTGAGGAAAAAGAAAAAGAAAAAGAAAGAAATCTCTCTCTGCCTCATTTTGTCATGTTGCAGGTTTAGTTTCGCTTTCGCCTTTGTTTTCAGTATAGCTAGGGGGGAGGGAAATCTGCTCCAGGAACTTTTTGCAGCTTTTTGCAGCTAATTAACCTAGCGGAAGCTGTTAACAGGGGCTGTTTTTTCTATTTTTGCAGGCATGGGTCTATTCATTTTTTTTTTAACACTGATCAGCTGTAGGTCGGCCCTTTGAAGCCCCGCGGCAAGAGTTTAAAGAGTTTTTTTTCCCCTCTAGCCATCAGCGGGGATTCAGGAGGCAGAATGAAAAATCGGGACTTTTTTAAAACGCCGCGGGACGCGGGACAAATTGCTCAAAAGCGGGACTGTCCCGCCAAAAGCGGGACGTCTGGTCACCTTACCCAAGACACCTATTGCTCTGGTTCCCAACACTTGGTTCCCCCCAGGCATCCCTAGGCCTCCTTCACCCCCACCCCTCAAGACACCTATTGCTCTGGTTCCCAACCTTGTTTCCCCCAAGGCAGGGGTGAAATGCTACTGGTTTACTCCGGTTCAGGGGAAGCCCCCCCCACCAGGCCTCCGCACAGAGTACCTCCGAGGCCTTTTCCCACTCCCACTGGCTCCCTGCAGGCCTTAGGCCATTCTGTCACGGGGCCTTCCAATTAGGATTGCACCGTGCAGCAACTGTTAAACGAGACTGCTTTGCTTAATTGCACACTTAGGCTTTCCTTCCAAAGGCCTCCCGTAACCCATCTCTTAGGTCTCCCCAGGCATCTCCATCCCTCACAGAGTCTCCCCAGGCCTCTTTCTTAAAACAGGGTCCCTGTAGTCCTTAGGTCGAATTCCAACCCTACCAGGCCTCATAGCATCGTCCTCTTTATCTTTTGAAGACATCTGAACCTTATATTGGGGAAGAAGGGTAGGACGCAAATCTCTCGGCTGTATGACTATTTCATGGAAGCAGCCGTTATTTTCACTGTGCCTGGGATTCATTGCTGAGCCCTGACTTCTGGAAGTGGCTGCCATTTTGCCACGACTGCCTCAGGCCCGAAATGGCGGCTGCTTCTGGGTCATTGTCATGCAGGAGAGGGAAAATCTGCTCTGTTTTGTTACCTTAACACTGTGCAGAAAGCCTTAAGGATTTGTGGGTGCAACTGAAAATGATGGCTGCCTCCATGAGATCTTGAAAATTTACCTGTGAAATAGGTGATGGGCTTGTGAGGAGTAGGCCCGAGGCCCAATGAAAAAAAGCAGTGTAACATATCAAATGAAAAGCTATTCTGCCTTGCAGATGAATCTGGTGGAGAAGAGCTGTAGGAATACTGAGTTGAGGAGAAAAGGGATTGTGGCTTGTAATAAATACTGACAAATAGTCTCTTCACACGACATTAACCTCTGAGGTAACTTCTTCATTAACTTGAACAGGAGACTCTGAACGATCTCCTCAGAACTCAGAACTCAACTCGAACAATCGCTGGCAGCTCTTATATACCGGCTGTCAGCGTGGTTAACCAATCACAAAGCATTACCCTACTATCCGTTCCAACAGGGGGCACAACCTGGGGAACCTGCTCAGTACATAACACCCCTTTACCCCTGGTATGCACATGCATAATCTTGAAGGTATGTTGGCCGGCGCCTGATTCGGCTGGAACGTCGAGGACCTTCAGGTTCTGTGTGTTCACTCACGCGGTTGTCTACAGGTTCAGGTAAGTTTTCCTCGGGGTCCTTCGTGTGGGTAGCTATGCGACCTTCAGTTGATGTTTCAGCACTTTGCGGGGCCTTGCTTCGGTCGCTGTCAGTCGTCTGTTGGTATTCCGAATGCGTATGTGTTTGGGGCCGTGACAAGTGTGTGCGTTCTAGGTTGCGTTGGGTGTCAGACGTCTCTTCGGGTGTCGTGTAAGCTGGGTTTGTATCATTTTCATCATTGATTGGCCCCACTCCCGTATTGCCCCTGACCCTTCTGACTCGTACTTGGTCCAGATGCCGTCTCCAGACCCTACCCCCTCCCATGTCTATTTTATATGAGCAGAGTCTTGTCACAGCTACTATTACTCCTGGCAGCCATAGTGGGTGACCGGCATAGTTACGAGCATAGACTAAGTCACCCTCCTTCAAACTGCGGATGGCGCTGTCGGAGAGTAAGGGCTTTTGTGGAGCATAACAGGAGTGCATTGTATCGAGCACTGTACGCAGGCGGCCCATAAGGAGCTCAGCCGGGCTGCGGTTTGTCAAGGGGCAAGGTGTTGAATGTTGGATAAGGAGATACTCAGTAACTTTTGCGGGCCACCCATTCTTGCCCATGCAGCTCAAGGCATCTTTCGCTGATCTTACGGCCCTTTCAGCCCGGCCATTACTAGCCGGATGATAAGGAGAAATAAGGCAGTGCCTGACCCCTAACCCAGCTAAAAACATTTCGAAAGCAGCTGCTGTTAATTGCGGCCCATTGTCGGACACAAGCTCGTCCGGCAATCCATGAGTAGCAAATACTGTACGTAAGGCACGTATAAGCACCTCGGAGGAGGTGGAATGCATGGGGACAACTTCCACCCATTTGGAAAACGCATCAACAAGGACTAAGAACATCTGACCCTGGAGTGGGCCCGCGAAGTCAACATGCACGCGGAACCACGGCCCCCTAGGGTCTTCCCAAACCCGGGGCGTCCCTTTTGGTGGCATAGATCTGGTTTCTTAACACATAGAACAGGTAGACACCCAGGATGTTATACATTCGTCTAGCTTAGGCCACCAGACATATGCGCGTGCCAGGGCCTTCATCTGGACTATGCCCGGGTGGCCTGCGTGCAGCGTTTCCAGGACTGACTCCCTTAGTGGGGCGGGGATAATCACTCTATGACCCCAGAGTGAACATCCCTCCTGGGTGGTTAGTTCTGACTTTCGGATAGCATATGGCTTCCATTCAGGGCCCACCTCCTCCTTTGGCCATCCACGGAGAACCCATTGCAAGACTGTCGAGATTTCCTTGTCCTGCCCAGTGGAGAGAGCAATGTCAGCAGCCGTCAGTGGCAGGGGCGAGTCATCAATTAGGAGGACAGCAGAAACGGGAGCAGGATCACAGAGTAAAGTTTTCAGGGGGCACCTGCTCAATGCATCTGCATGTGCCAAATGCTTACCTGGCACATAATTTAAAGAATAGGAATAAGCAGATAGGAAAACTGACCAACGGGTGAGCCTGGGAGATAGGAACTGGGGAGATTGACGGTCCCCTGAAAGCAAACCCAATAAAGGCTTATGGTCAGTTATCAAGGAGAAACGGCGGCCATATAAGTAATCATGAAAATGTTTAACCCCTGCAACTAAGGCCAACGCCTCCTTATCAAGTTGGGAATAGGTTCTCTCTGCGGGTGCTAAAGTGCAGGAGAAGAAAGCTATGGGAGCTTCCCTGCCATCAGGCAGGGAATGACTTAGAACTGCGCCCACCCCATAGGGCGAGGCGTCACAAGCGAGAACTAATGGGAGGGTCTCAGAATATTGGACAAGGACAGAATTAGAAACCAGCAACCACTTAACCGCAGAAAAGGCAGAAGAAGCCCTCGAGTCTCAGGTCCATTTTGCCCCATGGTCCAGTAAACGATGGAGGGGTTCAGCCACGGATGCCTTGTGAGGCAGAAAAATGGCATAAAAGTTAAGTAACCCCAAGAAGGCTTGAAGTTCGACTTTCGAAGTAGGAGGTGGAGCATCAAGAATGGCTTTGGTCTTGGCTGGAGTCGGGTGTATTCCGCGGCCGTCAATCAGAAATCTGAGGAATTCAACCTCTGGAACTGCGACGAGGCATTTGTCCTTTTCACGGTGAGGCCAGCACGTTGAAAGGCAGTGAGGACGCGGCGGAGGCGGGACATAAGTTGCGGAACATTGGAAGCTGAAATGATGACGTCATCGAAATAAGGGGCGACCCCGGGGATGCCATAGAGGAGGCGCTCCATCAAACTTTGAAAAATCCCCGGGGCTACCGAGACACCAAATTGCAAACGGCGGCAACGGAAGTCTCCATGATGAGTAATGATGATTTGCGCATCTGCAGTCACATCGTCAACAGGTAACTGCTGATATGTCTGGGATAAGTCAAGCTTTGCAAAAACCGACCCCTGGCCCAAAGAGTGCAGCAAGTGTTGGACCACTGGGATGGGGTAAGCATGTTCATGTAGGGCGTGATTCATTGTTGCCCGGTAGTCTGCGCAAATGCGGATAGAACTGTTTGCCTTGATGGCGATGATCGTGGGGGTCTCCCATTTGGCGTAATCCACTGGTTCTAATACGCCCTGTTGAATAAGCTTGTCGAGTTCCTCGTCCACCCGAGGCCGTAATGCCAGAGGTACCCTGCGCGGTTTGAGGCGTTTCGGAGGAACGTCCGGGTCAAGACTGAAAGAGACTGGTGTGCCTTTGTACTTCCCCAGCGAATTGGAAAAAACCGAGGGAAACTCGTGTACAAGAGTGTCGAGTTCCATTGATCTGATCGAGTGGATACCTTGCAGAGTAAGGCCCAAAGCAGAAAACCAGTTAAGACCGAGTAGGCTTGGTAAAGGGCCATCGACGATGACCAGGGACAGACGGCCCGAGAAGTTTCGAAACTTGACTCTAAATGTTCCTGTCCCCACAACTGGAATGGGAGAGCCCTGGTAGTCTTTCAATAGGAGAGTGCAAGGCTGTAGGAGGCGTTTAGACAATTTTGGCACTATACGTTTAATAGTGCTCCACGAGACTATAGAAGTAGAGGAACCTGTGTCCACTTCCATGACACATGGGTGATCTTCAATGAGAACTGTCAAAGTGATTTTCGGGTTTCCCGCGTTTCTTAATGGCGTCACACTATTGATAGCGGAAAACCCCTGTGATTGTCGCGCATGCGTGGATTTTGGGCCAGACCGACGTAGTTGTGTATTTCCTTCAGCTGGGAACCTGGAAGTGGTCTGCGGCTGCGCAGCGCGGCACACTCTGGCAATGTGTCCTCGGTGCCCACATCGCCTGCATACAGCGTCTTTAAATTTGCAAGACGCTTGCATATGGTCTCCCCCACAGCTGAAATACTCTGTAACCCTGCCGGACATATTCTTAGCTCCCGACGGCTTAAGTTTATTCTCCCTAACACGATAAACCTCACCTTCCTCCTCCGAGTCCGAGTAAATCTCAGTCTTTATTTCATTAGTGGAGCTTGCTTCTGCTCCCGTGGTGGGTACACTCTGCCCCCGGGGTAACTCAGCAATTGATAAGGCGGCTAATTCCGCAGCACATGCCTCGTTCAAGGCCATCTGGAAAGTAAGTTCATGGTTGGCGATCAATCGCTGTTTCAAATTTTTATTTTTTATTTTTTAATTTTTTATTATATTTTTATTGTTAAAGAATAACAAAAAGGAAAAAAATCAATACAAAAATCAATAGTAAGGAAAGAAAAAAATAATTTTTTTCCCCCCAACGTGCTATACAAACGGAAAGGAAGTTTTAGGAAATTGAAGTCTTCAATTCTTCCAGAAATCTCTTTGATAAGGTACTGGTGCCGATTCATCCAATCTCCCAAGTGCAAAGTCCACAAATGGTTGCCAAGTGTTCCAAAAAACATTTTCTTTATATATACCACTTCTAATTTTAATATCACAAGTCAATTTATCATTTAATGCAAATTTCCATGTTTCATTGTACCATTCTTCTAATTTTAAGTCAACATTTAATTTCCAATATCTAGCAATTATAATTCTCCCCATTATAACCAAAATCCTCACCAATTCTCTTTCTCCAGTTGTTAATGTTGTTTCATTCAATATTAATAATAATATGGTTTCCAATTTCAATTTGACCCTCTTCTTAATCATTTCAAATATTTCATTTTCTATCCTAGACCAAAAAAGTTCAACCCCATTACATTTACACCACATATGAGCATATGTCCCGAGTTCCACTTTACATCTCCAACACATTTTATCCACTTTATTATCCATTTGAAAAAGTCTTATTGGGGTCAAATACCACTTCCAAATAACTTTATAGTTATGTTCTTTAATCCTTATTGATAATGTCCTCATTATTCTACTAACCCAGTTCATATTCCAATTTTGATCAGAAATTTCAATACCCAGTTCTTTTACCCAATTCTCTTTCATTACCCTTTGTGAATTATTATCAAAATTAATAATTTTATAAATTTTACTAACTAATCCCTTTGGCCCAATTTCATCTTTTATTATTCGAGATGTCAAGTTTTCAAATTCCGTTTCCTTTCTACTCTCATCATTCCTTTCTTTGCATTTCCTATTCCATTTATTCATTTGAATTCTTTCAAACCAATTAATATTTAATTTTCCATAAATTTCCTCTTTCCTCATTTCATTTTCTATAAATTTCAACCATTCACTAATTGTTTCCACTTTCTCTTCTATTATAATCCTCTCTCTGTTACTATTTAATTTCATTGGGCAATTCTCTTTCAGTTTACCTAAATACAATGCGTCTGGTATTAATTTTTTTGCTACTCTGTCCCAATTTTTAGTCAAACAATTTAACCAATAATTTCAAATTTTAACCTTACCTTTAAGATTTTCCAAAAACCATTTATAACCAAACTTCTTTATTTCCTTCATTTCCAAGTTACCCCAAAGTTTAACATCTCCTTTTAAAATTTTTACTACTGTTTTTATGTTAAATGCTCTATAATAGTTTAATAATTTTGGAATTCCTAAACCACCTTGTTTTTGGTTCTGATATCACATTTTCTTAATCAATCTTGGTTTTTTATCCCCATTACAAAATTTATCTAATTTTTTTTTTGATGTCCTTCTCGGTTAAAAAAATCGGAAGTATCTCGAATAAAAAGTTAAATTTAGGAAGTAACATCATTTTACATAAAGCTACTGTACCAAACCAAGATAACTTAAGTTTTTTATATTTCCCAATTTTCTCTTCAATTTCTTTTATTACTATGTCATAATTTAGTTTCTTTAAATTTTTAATTTTAAGTGAAAGTATAATACCTAAATATCTTAAATTATCCTTTATCCTAATTCCAAATTGATTTTGTAATTTTTCTAATTTGTTTTCCCTCTCAATTTCCATTAATAATTCTGATTTTGCCCAATTTACTTTCAAACCAGTCATATCTTCAAATTCTTCCAAATGTATTTGAACTCTTTTTATATCATTTGTAATATTATTTAAAATGACAAGAGTGTCATCTGCATATAAATTAACTTTGACGCCTTTATAACCTATTAATTCTGAATCCTCTTCAATCAAAGTTGTTAAAATTTCCATTGCTAATAAAAATAGGGTCGGAGACAGAGGACAACCCTGTCTTGTCCCTGCTTCCAAATTTATATCTTGTGTAAATATACCATTTACCTTCACTCTTGCCGTACCCCTCTGGTACAATTTGGAAATAATATGAATAAATTTATTACCAAATCCTAATACAGAAATCATTTCTTTTATAGTATCCCATTGTATAGAATCAAAGGCTTTAAAAATATCCAAGGCAAGAATACCTACCTTATCACCGTTATTCTCAGCAATATCAATAACATTTAATACTCTTCTAACTAAATCACACATATAACGCCCTTTAACAAAACCTACTTGATTATAGTTTATATATTTATCTATAAAATTATTCAATCTATTTGCTAGAATTGCAGTAAATATCTTAGCATCTTGGTTAATCAAGGAAATGGGCTGATAGGATTCAATCTTTTCTAAATCTTTACCTGGTTTCGGGATTAAGGATATAATTGTTCTATTCCAGGACATGGGAATATCATCTCCATGTAATATCTTATTATACAATTTCTGTAGTTTTGGGATCAAAATTTTTTTAAACTCTTTATAAAATTCTGCTGGTAACCCATCCTCACCTGGAGATTTTCCAAGTTTTAGCTTCTGAATCACTTCTTTAATTTCCTCAGAGGTAATATCCTTTTCCATGTTTTCTTTATGTTTATTATCAATTTTCTTCTGACCATATTTTTCTAAGAAATTTTTTAATTTGCAATTATCAATTTCTTTTTTAAGATATAATTCTTGAAAAAACTTTTTAACAATTTCACATTTCTCTAATTTTTTATAACATCTCTTACCTTTTTCATCTATTAGGACACCTATTTCTCTTTTTTCTTTTTTATCTTTCGCCATTCTTGCTAATAATTTTGAATTTTTATTAACATATTCAAAAAATTCTCTTTTTAAAAAGCTTAATTTTTTTTAACTATTTCTGTATCTTCCGCTATTTGTTTATTTTTCAATTTTTTAAGTTCCTCCCATAATTTTCTATCCTTAGTCACTAGAAATCTATTTTCCAGTTCTTTTATCAATTTCTTCTTTTCCTCTATTTTTACTTTATAATTCTTATACTTCCTACTTGATAATTTAATACTGTTTCAAATTTTGATCGCGCACTCCACTCACAAGGCGGTCTAGCAGGTAATCATCTAAATTGTCAAATTCGCAATGGCGGGTGGCCCTACGCAACACCACGACATATTGGTTGATTGATTCATCCGGGGCTTGGTTGCGATGGTAGAAATGCTGACGCCGGGCAATTCTGGATGGGGCTGGCGCATAGTGTCTCTTAAGTTTGCCCATGAATTCCTCCCAAGTTCCAGCATGTATGGATTGGGGAGCCATAAGGGTCATGGCTGTATCGAACATCTCTGTGCCACAAAAACTAAGGAAATATGCCCTCTTCCTCTCTGAAGACAGATTAGTGTAGTCGTTGGCTATTAAGAAGCACTCGAAACGGACTACATAGGCGTCCCACGTTTCTTTGCCTTGGTTGAATGGAGCGAAATTATGTGATGCAGCCATTGTGTGTCTCGTTTCACAGTTACCTCAGCAAGGTTCAATCACAGACGTTTATTCTGCCCGGTCCGATGATCCCACCCTCGTTGCCAGTAATAAATACTGACAAATAGCCTCTTCACACGACATTAACCTCTGAGGTAACTTCTTTATTAACTTGAACAGGAGACTCTGAACGATCTCCTCAGAACTCAGAACTCAACTCGAACAATCGCTGACAGCTCTTATATACCGGCTGTCACCGTGGATAACCAATCACAAAGCATTACCCTACTATCCGTTCCAACAGGGGGCACAACCTGGGGAACCTGCTCAGTATATAACAGCTTTGATCACAAGATCTCCAGGTTTATTAGCAACTCCTGCTGTGATCTCCTCTTCTTGGAAATGCTTGCTTGTTACCCTTTGATGGCTGTTGGGTGACAGCAGCACCATATTGCTGACGTATGTGTTGCATCCCCCTTTGAGTTTGTGATATGAGGGGAAAAAATATACAATGGAAAATGTTTCATTTTAAAAAACGCATTGTGTAAGAACAATACTTTTGACAAGGAAAAAATGGGTAGTGTCAGTATTGCTATGAACAGTTGGGTAAGGCAAGGTGCTCAAACTTGCCTCAAACTGTGAGATGGGCAGCAAATAAATTTATTAATCAATAAATTTAATAATAAAAAGGTAACATAACCATCTTTTGTCAACTCTCACTCAGTTGCAAGGTCTCCACACATATAATAGTTTCTAACCAACTACCATTTTTAACTTACTTGTGCATTCTGTATCTTTACGACCGATCTGTCTTCCTCAGCTTCCCTTCCTTCCTCAATGTAAATTTAAATTTCCAATTTCAATTCTACACCAGTCCAACCACTCTTTGTGGCATTTTTCAAGTATCATTAGGCATATTTCAGGGTTTTTTTAAATTAGTATTATTATGAGGGGTGCACTTCCTTATCCATAAGGTCTCTCCTTTTTTTATTTTTACTATGCTAATAATGAACTTTACTGATTCTGGCATTTTCCAGCTCGTGCTTGTCTGACTTACAGAAAGGAGGGATGCATTTTTAAAAATGACTTCAAACTACTTTCACTACCATTACAAGGACGGGAGGTTTTGAAGCATTTGATATGATATAAATCTTCTTCTTCTTGTGCCATATCCATCATCAGATGTTGGCGATCATGTTGGGGATCCTATTTTTATCAATAGCCGCACGAAAAAGTGCTGCTGAATTTTGTCCAAACCAGTCCCTTAGATTCTGAAGCCATGATGTTCTTCTTCTGCCTGGAGCTCATTTGCCTTCAATCTTTCCCTGGAGGATTAAATGAAGTGTGCCATATTTTTCTGGGTGTCGCATCACATGTCCGAAATATCCGAACTTTCATTTTTTAATTTTAATGTTTTTTTTAATGGTATAAATAGGTGACTCAAAAGATTATTCAGATTAGCATTGATCCTCATTACTTATTTTCCAAGGGTGTGTCATCAGCATTTCATCAAAAAAGGACTATGGGATAATGTATAGGAATTAATGGCTAAAGCTAAATTTTCATGTTCATGGATATTCCAGAGGAAAAATTGCAGACTACAGGAACCATGTTCACCTTTAACATTTGGAATTAACCACAGATACATATAAACTTTTCAAATTGTTATTTTCTCCCAGGGTTACCTTCTCTTTTCCATTACCTGATTTGGGAGTCGGGGTGGGGAGAGCGTATCACGTTTTTTTAAAAAAAGAATACAGAGTTAGTTTTCTTTTTTCTGCTTTAGTCTTTAGAATTGCTTTGTCTGTTTTAACAGTATAATCAATTGTGAAAGTTATTTTCAAATTTCCCACAACTATGATTGATATTTTGTTAGCAGTGGGAGAAAGTAGTGCCTAAATTTAGGATAACTTAGAATAGGCAGCACAGAGAAGTAGTGGTAATTATATAGTTGAGTACTATCTGTATTGCACTTTCTACAACCTATTTGATGGCAGTTGTTAAACGCATGCAACAATTGTAAAACAAACAAGGTGGCTCAGCCTAACTAGGTGGCTCAGTCGCTGACACTGAGCTTGTCGATTAGAAAGGTTGGCAGTTCGGTGGTTCAAATCCCTAGTATAGATCTCCTGCGTGAGCAGGGGGTTGGACTAGATGACCTCCAAGGTCCCTTCCAACTCTGTTACTGTTACTGAGTGGTCAGTGGGGCACTTGAGTTTACTTCTGCCTTCCCCTTTTTCTGGTGACTCACAGATTCCCTACCCAGTTGATTCAATTTCATTCAAACACGGCAGTTGTTAAGTGAATGCTATAATCATTAAGCAAACCCATTGTTCACTAGGGATGTAAGCATGGGTTTCTGGCAAAAATGTAAATCGTGGTCATGTGACTGCAGGATGCTATGAAAGGCCACAACTGCAGGCTGGTTGCCAAGCACCCAAAATGTCATGTGACCGTGGGTGGAGGCCCCTCCCCCTCAATCCTCAGAAGTTCAAATCTGGGTCATAAATTGTTTTTTGAATGGTTGCTAAATGGTTGGTCGTGAGGCGAGGACTATCTGTAAGTCACAGACTTGGTCTTGTCGCAGTTCTGTGTCTATCATCTGCACAGCTATAGAAGAGCAATGTTCTCAATAGCAGTAATTGCAAGGGGGATCTTGGAATCCTAGTGGACAATCACTTCAATGTGAGCCAGCAGTTGTGTGGCAGCTGTTAATAGAGCCAAGGCAGTGGTGGGCTGCAGTAACAGAGGGATAGAATCAAGATCACGTGAAGTATTAATATCACTTTATAAAACCTTAGTAAGACCACATTTGCAATATTGCATCCAGTTTTAGTCACCGTGATATAAAAAAGATTTTGAGACATCGTGCACAGAAAAGAGCAAGAAAGATATAGGGGACTGGAGGCTAAAATATCCAATGAGCGGGTGCAGGAACTGGGTATGTGTAATTTAATGCAGAGAACAGCTAAGGGTGCCATGATAGCAGTCTTTCAATAGTTGAGGGGCTGACGCAGAAAAGGGGTTCGACCTATTCCCCAAAGGGCCTGAAAGTAGGACTAAAAGTAACAGGGAGAATTATTTTAAAAAATTCCAACCTACAATTAGGAAGAAATTGTCAGTGAGAACAATTAATCAGTGGAACAAATTGCCTCAATAACTTGTGGTTGTTCCATCAGTGGAGGCTTTTAAGAGGAGACTGGAGAGCCATTTGACTGGAATGATATAGGTTCTCCTGCTTGGAGAGTTGGTCCCTTCCAACTCTTACTCTGTAATTCTGTAAGAACTTCATGAACATTTAGGGCTCAGCATGTAGCTCATCTTCAGAAGCTTGAGTAACTTCACATTTCACTCTTTTATTTGGCTCTGTTGCAAAGATAGGTTGCTAGGAGTCTAAAACAACTTTATAGCATATAATCAGTGACAACATCTTGCAAACGCCTTAGGCAGAGACGGGACAAGCGTGTTTTTTCGCCTCCTGTCGGGAGATGGCGGTCACTTCTGTGCCTACAAAGCCGTCAATATAGTAGCTGCATCTGTGGTTGATCCTTAAAGGAGTTAAAACCATCAAGTACTGTATTGCTAGAAAGGATTGAGGAAGAAGAGAAGCCCAGAGGACCTTCCTGTACCGGATCCCTCATGGGTGGAAGGGGGCTTGCAGAGCGGCTTTTGTGCTCTTCTAAAAGTTGAAGCATCAGCTGGAAGGTGAGTTGAGGGCAAGTTGGAGGAGAGGCCAGAAGCAAGTTGGGCTATTTGGTTTGGATGCTGCCAACCGATGCACATTTATGATGGTGACAACATCCCACCATCATGATCCCCATTTTTGACCATCCCAGCTTGTTTCTCATAGGCAAAGTTAGTGAGAATGATGACGGCAAGAAATTGCAAGTGATAGTCATGTGAAATTGCCTTTAACAACCCACAGTGGTTTGCTTAACAACTCCAGAGGAACAGATGTAAGTTGGCAGTTATGTGACATCATGCTTCATGATCGGCTGCTTAGTGACACAGATCCCAGTCCCAAATGTGAGGACTCCTTGAAAGGGGATGTCACCAGAGGAATTGTGGACAGGAGGACAGTATTTTCTTATTTGGAGCTGAGGACTTCCATTGGTATAACTGGTGTTTCAAATTTTGCAGAGGCTTTAGGCATCATTTCATCAGTTAAAGCCCCCACATCTCTAAATTTAGCTCAGAAGGTTTAATTGTAACCATTTTGGGACATTTTTCAGGCTGAAAACATGGATTTTTCACATATATACATTTGTAGGTGTAAATGTAATTCTCTCTGCAGTTGGATAAGATGCAGTTGAATAATCTATCCTTAGTGCTTCCAGATATTCAGTTATGTGAAAAACAAAGTACCCCCTCTTTGATATAGTTTTTGTATAGTTTTATGTATCAGGTGATACTAAAAATCATCTGATCTTTACACTCTTAAAAGTAGTTAAATACAACTTCAGATGAATAACAACACATGACATATTACATCACATCATCATCAATGGTGGGTTTCCCTTACCTTTGTTAATGGTTCGTGCACACGCACCACTTCTACGCATGCGCAGACCATATTTGGTGAGGTCCGGGCGGGTGGGCGGAGCCTCCTGCCACCGCTACTACTGGCTCAGCCGGACCGGGCGGAACCGGTAGCAACCCACCACTGGTCACCATGTATTTTACAAAAGGAAAGCCAAAATGGAGGAGTCACATGTGAAAACTAACACCTTATGATTCAATATCTTATAGAGCCACCTTTAGCAGCAATAACTTCAAGGAATTGTTTTCTGTATGACCAAAAACAGTCTCTTGCTTTGTTGCAGAGGAATTTTGGCCCACTCTTCTTTACAACATTGTTTCAGTTCATTGAGGTTTGTGGGCATTTGTTTATGCCCACCTCTCGAGAGGTCCCACCACAGCATTTCAATTGGGGTGAGGTCTGGACCTGGCTATTGCAACACCTTGATTCTTTTGTTTTTCAGCCATTCTGTTGTAGATTTGCTGGTGAGCTTGGGATCATTGGCATGGAAACAAAAGAGATGGGATTTCTTCTTTGCTCTACTAGAGTAAGGCAAGTGTAAAGCTAGCACTGATAAGGCAAAGAAGACATCTGATCTCTTGTTTCAATGACAATCCTTTCCTCCCCAGCCAGTGTAAACGACGACAAAATCTTCTTAGATCTCTTCGCCAGGATAAAACTAGTGCCGGAGTAGCTAAGAAGAAATCATAGTAGTTTATGCTGATTGGAAAGAAAAGGATTGCAACGGAAACAAATTAGGCATGATTTCTTCTTAGCCCCACTAGCACTAGCTTTACATTAGTGTTGTGCTGGTAGAGCAAAGAAGAAATCTCATCTCTTTTGCTTCCATGGCAATCCTTTCCTCCTCAGCCAGGGTAAATCACTAACGATTTATGCTGGCTGGAATGAAAGGATTATCATGGAAACAAAAGAGTTTATATTTCTTCTTCTTGATTATGCCACGTGGCCCAGCTGACTTCCTGAGCTTATCAGAAATTTCCTAAGTGAATGGTGATGGGGGAGTGGGGTTGAGGAGGAATGCATAGTATATTGCAAAGCAGGCCAACATACTGGGGTCTGAGGATTGTGAGGACTGACTGGGCAAGATGGAAGGGAAATAGATGGGTGGGTATGCTGCAGCATCTCTGCAGTGAAGGAGTCAAGGACCTCGGGGTGGGAGGCGCTGCAAAAAATCAACTTTGGAGCAGATTCGTATTTAGCATTTGGGGGAGTGTTGTAACTTCAGAAATTCGTTGAATGGCCTGTCGTACCTAAAGGATTACCTGTACTTCTTTTTTTCACAACTTCTGCAACCCTTTCATAAACAATAAAACTTACACTTTCTTTTGAATCTTACAGACAAAGATGATGCCAATAGAAGCACACTGGACATCTGAGAATAACAAGCAACACTGAAAAGCAAAGCAAATTGAAGCAGAAATAAAAATATGTTCTATTTCCTTCAGAAAGCTGCAGAATTCATCTACTTCATCAGCAGGTAAGAGACAGAAAAGAGAAAATCATGAAGAGATTTGCCGTTCGAAAAAGTAGATTATATAGAATTTAAGAATACTTGAAAAGGTCAAAGGAGATCATTTTTCCATTCAGAAAAAGAGGAAAATATCTGGAAGCCAGTGGGGAAGAAAATGTCAATTGGATAGTCACATATGGCAGCCAGTAATGCAGGCACCAACAAAATAAGGAATCACACATATTTTTCACCTCCTCAAGAATGTCAGTGATGGAAAAGCTCCATAGATGTGCCTATTGTGGGAAAAGTAAAGAGTTCAAATCACAAGAGGATCCACACTGAACAAAAGCCATATAAATACTCTGAATGTGGCAAAACCTTAGTCAGAATAGCTCCCTTGCAATTCATAGAAGGATCCTCATAGTAGAGATGCCCTACAACTGCTCCCAATGTGGTAAATGCTTTTGCAAGCATGGCAACTTTGTGATACATCAGAGGACTCACACCAGGGAGAAACCATATGAGTGTCCTGAGTGTGGGAAACGTTACACAGCAAATTCCTATTTGATAAGACACCAGAGGACTCACACAGGAGAGAAACCCTTTGAATGTCCTGAATGTGGGAAAGGTTTCACTGAGAATTCCAGTCTGCTGATACACCAGAGAACTCACACAGGAGAGAAACCCTTTGAATGTCCTGAATGTGGGAAAAGCTTCAGTCAAAATTCCAGCCTGCTAATACACCAGAGGATTCACACAGGAGAGAAACCCTTTGAATGTCCTGATTGTGGGAAATGTTTCAGTCAGAATTCCAACCTGGTGATACACCAGAGGACTCACACAAGAGAGAAACCCTTTGAATGTCCTGATTGTGGGAAACGTTTCAGTGTCAATTCCAATCTGCTGATACACCAGAGAACTCACACAGGAGAGAAGCCGTTTGAATGTCCTGAGTGTGGGAAAAGTTTCAGTCAGAATTCCCACCTGGTGATACACCAGAGGACACACACAAGAGAGAAACCCTTTGAATGTCCTGATTGTGGGAAAGGTTTCAGTGTCAATTCCAACTTGCTGATACACCAGAGAACTCACACAGGAGAGAAGCCGTTTGAATGTCCTGAATGTGGGAAAAGCTTCAGTCGGAATTCCTACCTGGTGAAACATCAGAGGACTCACACAGGAGAGAAACCTTTTGAATGTCCTGATTGTGGGAAAGGTTTCAGTGAGAATTCCAGCCTGGTGAAACACCAGAGGACTCACACAGGAGAGAAACCCTTTGAATGCCCTGAGTGTGGGAAAAGTTTCAGTCAGAATTGTAGCCTGGTGAAACACCAGAGGACTCACACAGGAGAGAAACCCTTTGAATGTCCTGATTGTGGGAAAGGTTTCAGTGTCAATTCCAGCCTGCTGATACACCAGAGAACTCACACAGGAGAGAAACCATTTGAATGTCCTGAGTGCGGGAAAAGTTTCAGTCAGAGTTCTCATCTCATTGACCACCAGAGAACTCACACAGGAGAGAAGCCCTTTGAATGTCCTGAATGTGGGAAAAGCTACAGTCAGAATTCCTACCTGGTGATACACCAGAGGATTCACACAGGAGAGAAACTCTTTGAATGCCCTGATTGTGGGAAATGTTTCAGTCAGAATTCCTACCTGGTGATACACCAGAGGATTCACACAGGAGAGAAACCCTTTGAATGTCCTGAGTGTGGGAAAAGTTTCAATCAGAGTTCCCATCTCATTGGCCACCAGAGGACTCACACAGGAGAGAAACCCTTTGAATGTCCTGAGTGTGGGAAAAGTTTCAGTCAGAGTTCCCATCTCATTGGCCACCAGAGGACTCACACAGGAGAGAAACGCTTTTAATGCCCTGATTGTGGGAACGTTTCAGTGTCAATTCCTGTTATGTCCTTATAAGGACATCCGCCCGGATTGGCTGCCAGCCATCGGGCGGGAAAGTTTGAATCTCTGTCAGGGGCGGTGCGTCTGCCGGAGCGAATATAAGGAGAGCTCCGGCAGCGCGCAGCCAGTCTTGTCTTGTCTTGTTACTGTAGCTAATAAAGTTACTAAATGTATCGAGCTGGTCACGTCTTCATTTCCTGCGCCTGATCTAACACTGGCGATGAAGGACTAGAGAAGAGAACCTGAGCAAGACTCGTGGCACAATCGCCCAACTGAGGTGAAGTCACTCAACCGCAGCGACTTTCAGAATGGCAAACCCGCAAGCACCGATCGCCTCGCTGAACCCATTCGACCTGGCACGAGAGAAATGGAGGTTGTATATGGTCAGATTCCGGCAATTCCTGCGAGGGAATGGATACCAGAACCTCGACGACAGCGAAAAAGAGCCCTTTTCCTGGCTCACTGTGGGTCCGACGTCCTGGAAATGGCGATTGACCTTGTGGCGCCCAGGGACATTGAGGAGATGTCCTGGAATGATCTGCAGGAAGTCCTACAGGAGCACTACGCACCCACAGGCACCCCGATCGCCAACAGGTTCACCTTCCAACAGAGGAATCAACGGGAAGGTGAATCCATCAAAGAATTCGTGGCAGCGCTTTGCCAAATCGCTGCCAATTGCGAATTCGACAATGTGGACAATGCCATCCGGGACCGCGTTGTTTTCGGAATGCAGGATGTGGGTCTCCAGAAGAAGTTCCTGAGCCGCAAGAGGATCCCGCTCAAGGAAATCCTCGATGAAGCCACAGCCGCCGAGACGTCCGAAAAAGCAGCCGCCGCAATGGTGAAGGCGAGAGGGATCCACAAGATCCACAAGTCCGGCCCGAACTCATCAGATGACTCGACCACGCCATCAGAGTCCGATGAGGAAATGGCCGTCCAAGGTTTCCCGGCCTCCCAGGCGGGAAAACCCCCAACATGGCGACCGAGGGAAACGTTGCAGCAGCTGCAAAGGCGACCACCCTAGGGCAACCTGCAGATGGAGGGACGCAACCTGCCACCGCTGCCTGAAGAGGGGACACATCGCCGAGGCATGCAGAGCAGCAGATCCAGCCCCGGAACCACCCAGGCCGAGATTCCGGGAAAACCGCAGAGAAACCCAGAGGACATCCAAACGGTCCTCGAACCAGTCCAGGCGCGAAGATGAGGAATATCCCCACAGCAGAGCAGTGCACCAGACCACCATCGCCCACACGAACGATGAGGGTGCCACCAAGTTCCACGTGACACTGCTGGCAGAAGGGTCACCGTGCAAGATGGAAGTAGACTCCGGGTCCGCCTACTCCATCATGGACTGGAGGAATCTGAAGCACCTAAAGCCATCCTGCAAGAAGACCCAGCTGAAACCTCTGAAGTCGAGGCTCGTGGATTTCAGCGGAAACCCCATCGGAGTCCTGGGCAGAATCACCATCCACATCACCTTCAAGGACTTCCAAGGCGAGCTTCCCATAACAGTCGTGGAGAACAGCCGACCGAACCTGCTAGGAGTGGAGTGGTTTAAGCCGCTGGGGCTATCCATCGGAGGCATCCACCAAATTCACAGGGACGAACTCGACAACCTCATCGAAGAGTTCAAAGAAGTCTTTGATGGTAAGCTGGGGAAATTTGTGGGAAGGCCAATCTCCTTTAATCTGGACAAGGGAATCACCCCAATTAGGCTCAAGCCCTGCCGGGTTCCTTTTGCCCTGCGGCCGAAAGTAGACGAGCAGCTGGATAAGCTGATCGCCCAGGGCATCCTGGAACCGATCGATCATGCTTCATGGGAGACCCCCATTGTGACCCCACTGAAGCATGATGGGTCTGTGCGCATCTGCGCCGACTACCGTTGTACCATCAACAAGGCGTTGGCACAAAGCGCATACCCAGTCAAGTAATGCAACATCTGCTGCATTCCCTGGGAATTGGATCAATCTTTGCTAAACTGGACCTGGCCCAGGCTTACCAGCAACTGCCAGTGGACGAAAAAATGGCGGAGGCGCAAACAATTGTCACGCACAGGGGGGCATTCAAATGCAACCGCCTCCAATTTGGAGTCAGCGCTGCCCCCGGCATTTTCCAATCCATGATGGAACGCCTTCTCCAAGGCGTTCCAGGGGTGGTGCCTTACTTTGACGATGTGCTAATTTCCGGAGATTCACAAGCACAACTCCTTGAAAGGCTCAGGCTTGTCCTGCAGCGATTCAAGGCCAAGGGCTTGAGGGTCAGGCGTGATAAGTGCATCATAGGAGTACAGGAAGTCGAGTTCCTGGGCTATCTCATAGATAGTACTGGCATCCACCCCACCAAATCAAAAGTGAAAGCAATCCATGAAGCTCCAAGCCCAAAAAACAAAACGGAACTTCAGGCATTCCTTGGGTTGCTTAACTTCTATGCCATCTTTCTCAAACAGAAAGCCACAGTTGCTGAGCCACTCCACCGCCTGCTGGGGAAAGCGGCTTCCTGGAAGTGGGGCCAGGAAGAGGAAGCAGCATTCCGAGCCATAAAAGGACTTTTAACTTCCAAAAGCGTCCTCATCCAGTACAAAGAAACGCTCCCCATCAAGCTGACTTGCGATGTGTCGCCATACGGGGTGGGGGCAGTCCTCAACCATGAACTGCCCAACGGTGCTGAAGCCCCAATCGCATATTTTTCCAAAACCATGTCCAGCGCGGAACGCAACTACAGTCAGCTGGACAAAGAAGCCTTGGCCATCGTTACAGGAGTGAAACGATTCCACGAGTATCTCTACGGGAGGAGTTTCAGCATAGTCACAGATCACAAGCCACTCCTGGGGCTCCTCGCAGGCGACCAACCCACCCTGACCTTCATGTCCTCGCGGATGACGAGATGGGCCATCTTCCTAGCCGGCTACTCCTACAGGCTCGTGCACCAGCCAGGCACAGCCATAGGAAACGCCGACGCACTGAGCCGATGCCCATTGAAGGATCCTGTAGAAGACCCAGCCCCCACGCTCCACCTATTCCACATCGATGACGACGCCAGCTGTCCAGTCTCATCCGCATATGTGGCCGTCCACACCCAAAAGGACCCCACACTCCACCAAGTGAAGTCCTGGATCCTCAGGGGGTGGCCATCGGAGAAGACGGAGGAGAAGTTCAGCCCGTTCGCCAGGAAGCAGAAGGAGCTGTCCACCATGAAGGGCTGTTTGCTATGGGGAGACAGGGTGCTGATCCCAAGTACTCTGCAACGGCGGACGCTAGAGACCTTACATAAGGGGCATCCGGGCATCGTCCGCATGAAGGCCCTGGCACGGAGTTACGTCTGGTGGCCCTCACTGGACAGAGACATCGAAGAGTGGGTCTCCAGATGTGACCTGTGCCAAGAAGTACGCCCAGCGCCGCCACAAACCGAGACAGCGACGTGGGAGACCCCCAGCAACCCCTGGTCACGGGTCCATATCGACTTTGCGGGCCCGATGCAAGGGCGACACCTCCTCATCGTGGTAGATGCCTTCTCCAAGTGGCTCGAGGTGGTACCCATGGCATCTACCACAACAGAAGCAACGATCCGGGCCCTGCGCCGCCTATTCGCCACCCATGGCCTACTGGATGTGCTGGTCTCCGACAACGGCCCGCAACTCACATCCCTGGCCATGGAAGCATTCCTGGCAGGACTGGGCATCCGCCATGCCCTGTCCGCCCCGTACAGGCCGGCTGGGAACGGACAAGCGGAACGGATGGTGAGACTCACCAAGGAGGCACTCACCAAGATGGGCACGGGAGACTGGCAGGAAAGGATAGACAACTTCCTCCTCACCCAGCACATCACGCCGCATGCCACCACCCACAAAAGCCCGGCCGAACTGTTGATGGGCAGAAGGTTAAGGTCACCCTTGGACCGGCTGCACCCCCAATACAACCCAGAAGTGACCGCAACGGCCAGCCGCCCGCTTCGCGCTTTCAGCAAGGGAGATTCAGTTTTCGCGCTGAATTTCAACGGCTCTCCTAAGTGGCTGAAGGGGAAGGTAGACAGCACAACCGGCCCGAAGTCCTACACCGTGGAGCTGGAAGATGGACAGGTCTGTAGACGGCACAGTGACCAGCTCCGGAAAAGGTGGGGGGGGAGCGCACGAAAACCAGCCTGACGAGGGAGGCCTACAACACCCCGACGAGGTAGGCCTGCAACAACCCGGTGAGGTAGGCCTACAACACCCCGGCGAGGTAGGCCTACAACACCCCGGCGAGGCAGACCACCACCACCCCGACGAGGCCGGCCAAGCACACTATCAGGCACTTTCGCATCGGCAGTCCAGCGCGGTAGACCGGGGCCAGCCGCATGGGGGATGGCAGCACCAACCCAGCGAGGCGGGCACCCGGCACGACAGGGCAAGGGACTACCAACCCAGCCCCCGAGTAGACCAGGACCTGCCCAGGGGGGAAGCATCGCACCCTGCCAGTGAAGGCAGCCGACGCCAGCCCGGCCAGGGAGACCTCCGCTCCAGGCGAGTAGACCGGGACCCAGCCAAGAGGGGCGACCCACGACCCAGGGGTGAGGGTGGCACACGTCTCCCCGGCGAGGGGGACCCCCACCCATCACAGAAGATAACCGGGCAACAACAACCCGACCCAGATGACCCCAGTCACCAACCGGCGGTAGACCAGGGACTAGGGCGAAGGGAAAGCCGACAACAACCCGGCCAGGGAGACCTGCACCTCCCCGGCAGGGGAGACCACCGCCGATCAGCAGAGGTAGCCCCACAACAACATCCCGACCAGGTCGACCACCGCCGACCCGGTGGAGCAGGCCAACGCCAGCCCGACCAAGGGGACCGGTGCCACCCCTGCGAGGTCGGACGGCACGGCACGAGCCAACACCACCCACAGCTGGCAGACCGGACCCGAGGGCACCGATCCGAACCACCCCCCAGACAACAACGAGCCGAACCGCAACCGAACCGCAGCGCCCGAGAGACCGGGGAGGAGCAAGTGACAGCCTGGGACTTACTGAGACTCAGACGCTCTTCCCGGGTCGGAACCGAGCAACCGCGACTAGACGATAGATCCACAGGCCAGGAGGAAGACCACCAGAACCAGCCATCCAAGGTCTGTGGTCCGGCCGGAGGCGCTGAGGGTGACCCCGCACGCTCGCCAGCCGAACCAAGCCCGGTTCCGGGGAGGGAACCAGGAGACACAGGAGCCCCGTCCGTCCAGAGCGGGGACGTGGAAGAAGTGAGACTGCGCAGGTCAACTAGGGTGCTGAGGCGTCCTACGTACCTGCGTGATTACGTGACTTTCATTAATGAGAATTGACAGTTCCCGGACTAAGAGGGGAGGAGTGTTATGTCCTTATAAGGACATCCGCCCGGATTGGCTGCCAGCCATCGGGCGGGAAAGTTTGAATCTCTGTCAGGGGCGGTGCGTCTGCCGGAGCGAATATAAGGAAAGCTCCGGCAGCGCGCAGCCAGTCTTGTCTTGTCTTGTTACTGTAGCTAATAAAGTTACTAAATGTATCGAGCTGGTCACGTCTTCATTTCCTGCGCCTGATCTAACAATTCCTATCTGGTATATTCCTATCACCAGAGGACTCACACAGAAGAGAAACCGTACAAGTGTCCGGATTGTGGGAAAGATTTCAGTATTTCATCAGGGCATCCCTAGGCCTCCTCCACCCCCACCCCTCAAGACACCTATTGCTCTGGTTCCCAACCCTTGGTTTCTCCAAGCCATCCCTAGGCCCCCTCCACCCCACCCCCACCCCCCAAGTCACCTATTGCTCTGGTTCCCACCCTTCGTTCCCCCAAGGCATCCCTAGGCCTCCTCCACCCCCACCCCTCAAGACACCGATTGCTCTGGTTCCCACCCTTCGTTCCCCCAAGGCAGGGGTGAAATGCTACCGGTTTGCTCCCATTCGGGGGAAGCCCCCCCCAGGACTCCCCACAGAGTAACCCCCTAGGCCTTTTCCCACTCCCACTGGCTCCCTGCAGGCCTTAGGCCATTCTGTCACGGGGCCTACCAATTACGATTGCACCTTGCAGCAGCTGTTAAACGAGACTGCTTTGCTTAATTGCAGACTTAGGCTTTCCTTCCAAAGGCTTCCCGTAACCCATCTCTTAGGTCTCCCCAGGACTTTCCTTCCCTCACAGAGTCTCCAGGCCTCTCTTTCCTAAAACAGGGTCCCTGTAATCCTTAGGTCGAATTCTGTGCAGACAGCCTTAAGGAATTGTGGGTGCACTGAAAATGATGACTGCTTCCATGAGATCTTGAAAATTTACCTGTGAAAAAGGTGTTGGGCTTGTGGGGAGTAGGCCCGAGGCCCAGTGAAAAAAAGCAGTGTAACATTTCAAATGAAAAGCTTTTCTGCCTTGCAGATGAACCTGGTGGAGAAGAGCTGTAGGAATACTGAGTTGAGGAGAAAAGGGATCATGGCTTTGATAACAAGATCTCCAGGTTTATCAGCACATACTGCTGTGATCTCCTCTTCTTGGAAATGCCTGCTTGTTACCCTTTGATGGCTGCTGGGTGACAGCAGCACCATATTGCTGACGTACGTGTGGCATCTCCCTTTGAGTTGGTGATATGAGGGGAAAAATGTACAATGGAAAATGTTTCATTTTAAAAAACGCATTGTGTAAGAACAAGTCTTTTGACAACGAAAAAATGGGTAGTGTCAGTATTGCTATGAACAGTTGGGTAAGGCAGGATGCTCAGACTTGCCTCAAACTGTGAGATGGGCAGCGAATAAGTTTATTAATCAATAAATTTAATAATAAAAAAGTAACATAAACATCTTTTGTCAACTCTCACTTAGTTGCAAGGTCTCCACACATATAGTAGTTTCTAACAAACTCCCATTGTTCTTCTTGTGCATACTGTATCTCTACAACCGATCTGTCTTCCTCAGCTTCCTTTCCCTCCTCAATGTAAATTTAAAATTTCAATTTCAATTCTACATCAGTCCAGCCATTCTTTGTGGCATTTTTCAAGTATCACTAGACAGATTTCAAGGTTTTTTTTAATTAGTATTATTATGAGGGGTGCACTTCCTTATCCATAAAGTCTCTCCTTTTTTTATTTTTACTATGGTAATAATGAAGTTTACTGATTCCAAAGGCTTCCCGTAACCCAATATCTTTCCTTCCCTCACAGCGTCTCTCCAGGCCTCTCCTTCCTAAAACAGGGTCCCTGTAATCCTTAGGTCGATGTCCAACCGTACCAGGCCTCATAGCGTCCTCCTCTGTATCTTTTAAAGACATCTGAACCTTATATTGGGGAAGGAGGGTAGGACGCAAATCTCTCGGCTGTATGACTATTTCATGGAAGCAGCCGTTATTTTCGCTGGGCCTGGGATTCATCGCTGGGCCCTCAGGTGGATTTGTGGAAGTGGCTGCCATTTTGCCACGACAGCCTCAGGACCAAAATGGCGGCCGCTTCTGGGTCATTGTCATGCAGGAGAGGGAGAAACTGCTCTGTTTCGCTACCTTAACACTGTGCAGACCACCTTAAGGAATTGTGGGTGCATTGAAAATGATGGCTGCTTCCATGAGATCTTGAAAATTTACCTGTGAAATAGGTGATGGGCTTGTGGGGAGTAGGCCCAAGGCCCAGTGAAAAAAAGCAGTGTAACATATCAAATGAAAAGCTATTCTGCCTTGCAGATGAACCTGGTGGAGAAGAGCTGTAGGAATATTGAATTGAGGAGAAAAGGGATCGTGGCTTTGATCACAAGATCTCCAAATTTATTAGCAACTCCTGCTGTGATCTCCTCTTCTTGGAAATGCCTGCTTGTTACCCTTTGATGGCTTCTGGGTGAAAGCAGGACCATATTGCTGACATATGTGTTGCATCACCCTTTGTGTTGGTGATATGAGGGGAAAAATGTACAATGGAAAATGTTTCATTTTAAAAAACGCATTGTGTAAGAAGACTTTTGACAAGGAAAAAATGGTAGTGTCAGTATTGCTATGAACAAGATGCTCAGATTTGCCTCAAACTGTGAGATGGGCAGCAAATAAATTTATTAATAAATTTAATAATAGAAAGGTAACATAAACATCTTTTGCCAATTTTCGCTTAGTTGCAAGGTCTCCACACATATAATAGTTTCTAACAAACTACCATTGTTCTTCTTGTGCATTCTGTATCTCTACGACCGATCTGTCTTCCTCAGCTTCCCTTCCCTCCTCTATGTACATTTAAATTTCCAATTTCAATAGTACACCAGTCCAGCCACTCTTTGTAGCATTTTTCAAGTATCCCTAGACAGAATTCAAGGTTTTTTTTAAATTAGTATTATTATGAGGGGTGCACTTCATTATCCATAAGGTCTCTCCTTTTTTTATTTTTACTATGGTAATAATGAACTTTACTGATTCTGGCATTTTCCAGCTCTTTCTTTCTGTCTGACTTGCAGAAAGGATACATTTTTTAAAATGGCTTCAAACTACTTTCACTACCATTAGAAGGATGAGAAGTTTTTGAAACATTTGATATGATATAAATCTTCTTTTTGTGCCATATTCATCATCAGATGTTGGCGATCATGTTGGCCATCCTATTTTTATCAATAGCCGCATGAAAAAGTGCTGCTGAATTTTGTCCAAACCACTCCCTTAGATTTTGACACCATGATGTTCTTCTGCCTGGAGCTCATTTGCCTTCAATCTTTCCCTGGAGGATTAAATGAAGTGTGCCGTATTTTTCTGGGTGTCGCATCACATGTCCGAAATATCCCAACTTTCATTTTTTAAATTTAATTTTTTTTTAATGGTATAAATAGGTGACTTAAAAGATTAATCAGATTAGCATTGATCCTCATTACTTATTTTCCAAGGGTGTGTCATCAGCATTTCATCAAAAAAGGACTACAGGGTAATGTATAGGAGTTAATGGCTAAAGCTAAAATTTAATGTTCATGGATATTCCAGAAGAAAAATTGCAGACTACAGGAACCATGTTCACCTTTAACATTTGGAATTAACCACAGATACATTTTTTCAACTTCCAAAATGTCTGAATAGCTTATATTTAAGCAAATACAAAAGAGCCTTTTCCAACTTTCCAACTTGTTACTTCCTCCGAGGGTTACTTTCCTGCTTACTTACTTACTTACTTATTTACTGCTTTGGCTGCCATAAGAAACGGGAGTTGGGAGAGCGAGGGGGCCGGGGGTGGGGGGAAGCGTGCTGGAGGACTTTGGAAGAAACGAAACTGAATCTTTGAAGCTGCTATCGGGTCAACCGTCGTGGCATTCCTGATTGATGACGCTACCAGACATGCTTCCACCTGATTCCTGGGAGACCTTTGGATTGGATGATTTACAATGGACAGTGGGAGGGGATGCTTTCTATATGCAATTTTCGTGCCTATTGCCTTTAATTTCAGCTTTCCTTGGTTGCATTCACTTCATTTTCTAGTAAAAGTACCTTTCTCTATAAACCATGGAGGTTGGGTCATTCTTTCCTGGACTTTGAAGGAAGCACACCTGACACATTGCCTGATTTGGGGTGGGTGGGGGTAGACTGTAATATGATTTTTAAATAAAGAATATAGGGTTAGTTTTCTTTTCTCTGCTTTAGTCTTTAAAATTGCTTTGTCTGTTTTAACCAAGGGTAGTCAACCTTTTTATACCTACCGCCCACTTTTGTATCTCTGTTAGTAGTAAAATTTTCTAACTGCCCACCAGTTCCACAGTCATGGTGATTTATAAAATAGGGAAGTAACTTTACTTTATAAAATTTATAAATTCATTGCCTCATTGGATAATGTTTTATGACACAATAAACACATTGGATGTTGTTTATTTACAACAGATTCTCTTCAGATACTCTGGCAAATAGCCACGAGCGTATTTCTTTTTTTGACACATGGGCTCACAATATTTCACAATATTTTGTTTGAAGCTGTAGGAACGTGGTCACTCTCACAAATCTAACTGCGTACTGACCAGTGCGACTGCAAACAAAAGAGCCTGCACCGTGTATCGTCGTCTACACATGCCTCTTGAGCATCGTGGATTGGGTTTGTGGGGGGGTGCGCCGGCTACCAGGTCTCCTTATCTGTTATAGCTGGGTGGTGTTGGGAGAGATGCGCCAGCTATTCTGGAACGAGGCTTTTTTATTTGTGGTCGCACTATAGCGCCATTTAGTTTCACTTACGTAACGTGAAACTTCTGCATGGGCGATACAAATATTATATTTTCAGAAATTTAAATTGTCACGGAGAATTTTATGAAAACCTAATGAAAATGTTTTTAAATAATGCTATGAAAATTTTTTAAAAAGTCAATTAAATTAAAAAAAAAGGAAAGTGCTTCAGTATCGCACAAAACCCTACCGCCCACCATGAAAGCTGGAACGCCCATCAGTGGGAGGTAGGGACCAGGTTGACTACCACTGGTTTTAACAGTATAATCAACCGAGAAAGTTACGTTAAAATTTTCCACAATTATAATTGATATGTTGTTAATAGTGGGAGAAAGTAGTGCCTAAATTTAGGATAACTTAGAATAGGCAGCACAGAGAGGTTGTGCTTAGTTAATGACCCCTGGTGGCACTGAATGAGGGGGATTTATGATCAGTCCTCAAAGTTCCAACCATCCCAGAATCCCCTGAACACCTGATTGCAATCCAACATACGGCAATCCGTTCATACAACAAAACAACTAGACACAAGGACAGTTTTTCCCCCATGCCATCACTCTGGTAAACAATTCATTTCCACAATATTCTCTTATGCCCTCAGATGTCAAATCACATAGAAGGTCTTGATAGTACAGTGGTTTAGTGCACCCTGTTATTAACACAGCTGCCTGCAATTTCTGCTGGTTCGAATCTCTCCAAGGCTCAAGGTTGACTCAGCCTTCCATCCTTTCTAAGGTAGGTGAAATGAGGACCCAGTTTGTGGGGGCAATAAGCTGAGTTTGTATAAAATATACAAAAAGAATGAAGGCTATTGCTTAACGCATTGTAAGCCGCCCTGAGTCTCCGGAGAAGGGCGGCATATAAATCATTTTTTTTTTTTTAAAAAAAGGTCTGTATTATTATTATTATCCTTCTCATCTTTCCTATCATCTATTCCCTTAACATCTTATGACTAGAACTTTATTGTTTGTATGTTATGATTTATGTTGATTGCTTATTTAGTACCCTAATATGAGCCAGCAGTGTGCGGCAGCAGCCAAAAAAGCTAATGCAATCCTTGGTGGTATATACAGAGGCATAGAATCAAAATCAGATGAAGTATTAGTACCGCTTTAAAAAGCCTAATTAAGGCCACACCTGCAATACTGCATCCCGTTTTGGTCACCACATTACAAAAAAGATGTTGAGACTTTGGAAAAAGTGCAAAGAAGAGCAACTAAGATGATTAAAGGCCTGTGGAGACTAAAACGTATGAGTGAAGAATGGTTGCAGGATTTGGGTTTGGCTAGTCTAGAGAAAAGAAGGACTGGGGGTGGGATATCTGCCCTCTGCTCTGCCCTCACTCCATATTGCATATCTACCTGCCTAGCCCTTTGCTGGTGGTACCACAGCAGACACTGGTGGACACTCCTACACCTGGCAGCAATCACTCCGGCTCTGCCATGCTAACAGAACAATAGCCACTTATCTACTTGCCAGCCTGTTTGCCAATTGCCCTCGGTCAGACTTGTGACTTCCTGAGACTTACTTGTTGACTTTGCTTATTAGAACCCAGCAGGGAGTTGCAATGAAATCCTTGCTTAATAACAGCAGCAAGGGCTATTGAAATTGCCTAAGTGATGTAGTCATGTGATACAGCTAGTCCTCAACTTACAAATGATACATAAAAATGCTACAAAATGCAAGAATTAGAGGTGGGTTTGGCCTTCCGAATTGGGAATTGTATTATCAAGCGGCAGCGTTAACATGGATTAAAGAATGGATTTTATTACGGAATACAAGGCTATTGACATTGGAGGGTCATGATTTACAATTGGGTTGGCATGTCTTTTTACGGTACGGGAAACAAAGGATACATGGATATTTCCAAAGACATTATGTAAGAAATGGTTTGCTATCAGTGTGGGAGAGAGTGAAAGAAAAACATTATTTGAATATTCCAATGTGGCTTTCTACAATAGAAGCGGTGACATATCCAAATATTGTGAATATGGGGAATGTTGTTAGATATAAAGACATTTTGACAGATCGGGGGGAACTGAAACAAAAACAAGAACTAGAGAGTCAAGGGATTGAGATAGATTGGTATACAAAATTGCAAATACAATCAAGATATGAAGCAGATCCTAGACAATATAGCTTTAACTTGGGGAAATCAGAACTGGATGAAATATTGACAGGAAAAGATGGGAAAATGATTAAGAAATTATAATAGGGTGGGAGCACACAGCGGTGGTGGGGGTGAGCGGCGAACCTGGAATAGGCGGTCGGGCACGCTGCGGCTGGGCAAGGTGTGTTTGCGCAAGGACTCCAGCTCTTCGCCATCGTAAGGAACGAGCGATGATGTCACGAGCATCGGAGCAGCTGGTCTACAACCCTGGAAGTAATGCCGATTGGCCGACGGGGTGCTGTGGGTTATTAAAACATTATGTATGTTTCATTGCACTCGGCATTGACAGCAGCTAACGTGGAGCCGAAATAAACCACCATTCAGCATTCAGGCTTTGTGGTTGTGGTGTGGTTATTCCAAGTACCCAGGACCGGTGAGCAAGCCGAGAGAAAATCGGCGCTGTCTTGTTCGGAACAGCTGTGAGCCGGTGGGGATGGCAGAGGGTTCAGGGAGTGCCAGAGATGGAGGAAGAGAGCGAAGACACAATATTGGAGGTGGTACCGGAGGTGCAGGGGGCTAGCGAGCCTCCTGTGGTAAGGCTAAAAGAGAGGAAGATTCAGCAGGGGGAGTGTGCCTCTGAGGATTTGGAAGCATCTGTCCCCAGTGGGATGAAGTCCTCCTCTGGCGAGTGGTGGCACAGTTCAGTCCTTACCGGTCCAGGAACAGCTAAACCCCCAACACCCCATCCAGGTGATATGGCTTTCCAAGGGTGGAGAGAAAGAAGGTGGATAGAAGACGAGGAGGGGGAGTGGAGCTACTCCACTGGCTCTAGAACCTCTACTCTAGATGTTTTGAGAGAGAGATTCGGGGAAGCAAGCTTTAGGGATGCTCCTTCGTGGCAACCCTGGGCAACAGGAGTGGATGATTTGGCCACCTGGCAAGGTGGAGGGGGGGGGCATACGGAACTACAGACACCCACTTCCATTTGGCTAGCCCAAAGTTGCGTGTTGATAAAGGGACTAATAGGTCTCGAGCACCAGACCATCAAGTGACTGCCCCCACCTTCACGTCATTAGGGGAAGCACTACGAGGGGTGGACCAAGATATCCAACCACCACCCAGACTGACCCCTGTCTGGGCGCCAGGGATGTGGCCACAACAACAGTTTTGGGGCCCTCCACCAATCCAAGCCAATCAACCCTGCTTCCTTCTGCAGAATTCATTTTACAGCCCAGATTTAAAGCAACACGGAACAAAAAATGTATTTGCAATAACGATTCCATTTTGGAACAAGTTGTCCTAGGGATTAACTTTAGTTAACCTTTGTTATAACTGTAAACCCAAAAAAGTGTCCAGAACTGGTCCTAAAGTGGTTTTGAGAACGTCTGTTTAAACTGGATCCAGTGCAAAGGACTTTCCAGCAGTATGCATGGTAATAAATACAGGTAGACCTCGACTTACAACACTTCATTTAGTGACCATTGAAAGTTACAACAGTACTGAAAAAAGTGACTTATGACCGTTTTTTACAGTTACGACCTTTGCAGCATCTCCATGGTCATGGGATTAAAATTCAGATACTTGGCAACTGGTTCATATTTATTTATTTATTTTTATTTAAAGTTTTTATTTTTATTTTTCATAAACACATTTACATGTACAGTCTTTTCCATCATTTTTCATTCATCTTTTTTTTAACTTTCATTTTTCATTTTTACTTTTTCGGGGCTGCTCTTTTACCCTTTACCTTTACTCCAACCTTTCTTCTTCTCCTCCCCTTCTCTTCCTTCCTGTTTCTCTTCCTATTTCCTTCCTTTGTTCTTCCTCTCCTTCTCTTTCCTACTTCCCCTTCCCTTCCCCCGCTCCTTTTCTTCTTCCCCCTTCTAACCTTCTCCTCTACTCCTCTTTCCCCTCCCTTTTCTTCCTCTCCTTTTCCCTTTCTTCTTTCTCCTCTTCTCTCCTCTCCTCTCCTCTCCCCTCTTCTCCCTTCTTCTCTCTCTACTCCTTCCCCTCTCTCCTGTTGTTCCCCTTTTCAGTTCAATCTGGATTTAGACATTGAGTTACGAGAATTCCGTCCCCGAGGGTTGGACACCAACCAGGTACCAATTCAATAGCACAGCAAAAATGGTGCACCAAGAGTCGTTCTGGCCAGGTCCTGAGCCTCCCGGCGAGAGCACAGAACTCCTTTACATAGTCCTTTGCAGGCCTCCCTCTTTGCTTCAATGATACAAGCTCCCCTTCCACTAACTGGGTTCTGGTGTCATCTTCAAAACGGCTCCTCATAGCCTTCAAAAACAGTCCTATGTTCACCAATTCCTTTGCATGGCTGCTGTGGAGATCAGCGATCCAGACCGCTGCCTCTCCTGTCAACACAGTGGTAATAGTGACCACCATGGACCACTGCGATGGATAGAGACAGCCAGTGGTGGATTGCTCTCAGTTCGCAGTGGATTGCAAGAACCGGTAGTAAAAAAATTTAATAGTTCGGAGAACCGGTAAGAAGATTGGCTGGCCACGCGCCTGAACCGGTTTCCGGCCCGGTCGCCATTCGCTTACCCCGCCCACTCCCAATCTATTGCTGCCTCCTGAGTCCCAGCTGATGGCTAGAGGGAAAAAACCTGTTTAAACTCTTGCCGCGGGGCTTCAAAGGGCCGCCCTACATCTGATCAGTGTTAAAAGAAAACAAATGAGTAGACTGATGCCTGCAAAAATAGAAAAAACAGCCCCTTCAGCTTCAGCATAGGTTAATTACCACAAGTTGATTAGATCGGTCTCCCGACTCTCAGCTGATTTGCTCTCAGCTGTTTTGCTCAAAGCTCTGTTGCTAGCTGCAAAGAGTGCTGGAGATTTTTTCCCCCCAGCTATGCTGAAAAAACGAAACTGAAAGTAAAGCAGGGTCTTTGCTGCAATGTTTTCCTCGCCAAAAAAGGTAGGTGCAAAACTGCAAACAATGGGAAATTTAGGGCAAAAGAGGAGAGTTCAAGATTTTAAAACACAAAAGAAAAAAAGTTCTATTTAACTAGGGAATTGTAATAATTGAGATACTATTAATTGTATATGGTGTTGAAAGCAGAAATGGTTAAGTTGTGGTTTGGAGGAATATATGGGGGAAATTATTTGGTTTATTATTGTTGGTAAATATAATTAATTGATTTGTAAGAAATTGGATTGCATGGAAATAATTGGAATATTCATGTTCATATTGATTAATATACAAAAAAGATAGTTATATAACTAATTGATTTATATTAAAATGTTGAATTTGTATTAAACAACTGTAATATTACATAATTAACCAATGTGAGGATGGATATAAAAATAGATGACAATGGGAAGGGGTATAATATAGAATAGAAGGGAAAAATTGAATTTGATTAAGATTAGAGATGAGGATGAAGGGTAATATTGGTTTTTTTAAAAAATAGATGAGGAATAAATATGGCAAAAAGGAAATATAGAAATTGTAAATTTAATTGAAATGACTAAACACTGTTTAAATTTGTGAACCGGCCAAATACTCTGTTCAAAGAAAATACATTGTATGTGTCGAGTCCCGGTTGGGTCTCGCCATCACTGGGGAGGATGAGGAGGAGGGGGCAAGCTGCTGGACTCTCCGGGGGCGTGTCATCAGCTGTTTGAGAAGTCTTTACCACTCGCACACAAAACGAAGCAAATTCTTTCATAGGAGATGGGCGGGGGGGTGTTAGGATATGGTTTGAGCCTAACTATGTTGTACAGGCAATATAAGTGTACTGTAACTTTAAGCTGTAACTGTATTATGTGGCTTTAATGCTGAGTCATGCTGTAATCACATAATTACTGGTTGTGAGAATATTTAAGCAAAGCTTCTGTAACGTGTTCAGTTGCTACTATGATCTGCTGTTGATGAGGAAGCTGCTATGTTATGCTGCCGTTGTGTATGAAGAGGATGAGATGATGAAGCTGATATGATAAGCTACCATTGAGAGGAGTTGATATCTGGTAATCATTGTTTGATGGATCTGCAACATCGTGAACCAGAGTGAGTTTGTTATTCTAACCAACTACTGTTTGTTGAGTAAGAAGATTCTGTAACTACTGGACTGATTTACTAGCAAAGACTTGGAATTTGTTTAAAGACTATGAGACTGTTTTTCTACTATAAAGTAAGCTTTTGATAAACCAGTTTGCATATCTCTTAATCATTGCTCTCAGCAACGTTTCTCTGTGCAATCTACTCTGCTGGTTGGTAACACAACAACAATAACCTTAACATTGGTTATGGGCCCAGAGCCAACCATAACTAACAAGGATTGTTAAAAACCAAACTGAGAGTTAATGTGAATAGTACAAACTGTGTTTGTGATAAACAATCCATTCTGGTGGTGGCTTGTTTCCAGTGCAGTTGGGTGGACTGGCCGAGAGAAAGTTAGCGCTCCCCCACCCACCAATTTCAACTGCCTATGTTCCCTAGCTGCGGTCCGGCGAGAAAGGCTATCAGTGCTGGCAGAAGGGACGGCGCTAGGTGATTCGGAGTTGGAGGTCCCTCTAGAGGCTGACAGG
Organism: Arizona elegans; assembly: GCA_022577455.1. Lineage (NCBI taxonomy): Eukaryota > Metazoa > Chordata > Lepidosauria > Squamata > Colubridae > Arizona > Arizona elegans. Next base: position 9,406,271 of record JAKOOJ010000012.1, read on the forward strand.
GAGGAGGTATTTGTGGAAGAGGAGAAGCTACAAACAGCAACCCCTCACCAACCGGTGGTCAGACCCAAGCTGCGCCAGCCACGTGAGAAGGACTGTGTGGAGACGGCTAGTGTGCAGAGTCAAGGGCTAGACCCTTCGGGACAGGTTTCCGGTGGGGGCTGGTGGCCTAGTTCTACTCATACCGGGCCCCAATGGCCATCTACCCCCCCGTTTGGTCCGTCATTTAGAGGTTGGCGGGAGAGACGTTGGACAGATGACGAAGAGGCGGACTGTGGCTATGATACTACAGGGCCTGAACCCAGTGCTATGGATGCCATAAGAGATCGGTTTGGAGAAGGGAGTTTCCGGGACGCCCCGTCTTGGCTACCGTAGGCCACTGGGGCAGAGCTGTTACAAGGCAAGTCTTGGCAGGATGAGGGCCTTACCAGGTCAGAGGTTCGGTTTTGCATTGCTAGCCCCAAATTCCGAAGGGAACAGGAAACAGGAAAAGGAAAGGGCCAAATCGAAGACCGTGACTACCATCTGCCTAAGAGGGAGGATAGCACCAGGGGTTTCGAACAACCATCAACCAGAAGGGAGGTAGGAGCTGGAAGGAGGGTACAACATCCTGTGGGGGAACGGAGGTCCGTTGGAGACCTGAGGAGAGATGGGGAGAACAGACCATCTGTACCACCCCCAGCATGGATCCCGGTTCCTGGGATGTGGGCACCACCTCCAATCTGGGGCCCTCCTGCACTGCAAGCCACCTTTGACGGGAGCCCAGACGGTGTGGTGTTGTTCTTAAGCCAGGTGGTTAGTCATCTAGACCAGTATGGTTGCTGGTATCCATCACAATGGGCCATGGTGGTAGCCATTACGGCTGTGTTAACCAGCGATGCAGCAGATTGGGTGGCGGGATTACATCGCAACCATGCTAGAGAACTGGAGGACGTGGGTAGGTTCTTGGAAGCTCTCCGGTCTGCTTTTGAGGATGACTCCAGTGTACAAATCGCGGAAGGAGATCTTGTAGCCCTCAAACAGCGGGATGTTCCTGCAAAAGACTATGTACGTGATTTCCGGAAACTTGCTAGTCGCTTAAGGGACTGGCCCAAATGGATGCTAGTCCAGCAATTTCAGATGGGGTTGGATCGCGAGTTACGTCAAGCCTGTGTGTACCGAAGCCTGGCTCCACGCCTGGCTGTTTGGTTTAAAGCCGCTATTGAACTGGACATTACCCTCCAGGAGTTTAGGCCTCGGTCGGAAGTTAATGTGGGACAGAGACGGGTTCCCACGGAGAGGGCCTCAGAAAAGCCGCCAATCACGCGGGTTCAAGTACCTCTGCCCAGCAGCATCCCACCTGAAAGGTCTCAGCGACCGGCGTTTCGTTGTTTTTGCTGCAATCAGATAGGACACAGAGCGGCTAAATGCCCTGTACCTCCGTTACAAGTACAGTCCCAAAAGCTGGCTATGGGGGTAGCGACCAGAGGCCGACCATGGCAGCCACAAGAACGTACCCAAGCACTTCAAGGACCAAAGTCCGTCGTAGACCATCAGGCTTGTGATATTACACCAACCACTGTGGCGGGGAAATTCCCGGTGGTGTCGGGCAACAGTGATGACGATGAGCCGGAGGATCCTATGGTGAGCAAAACTGTGTTCCCTTTTGTCATACCTGTGGTGCTGAGGAATCCCCGAAGTACAACGGGTTTTCAGTATGGTGCTTTAATAGACACTGGATGTACCTATTGTCTGGTGCGGAGAAGTGTGGTGGATGCTCTGGGCCTACAGATAAAAAAGCTAAAAGTTCCTGTGAAGTTCGAACAAATGGACGGGTCGTTATTGGGGGGGGCGCCTGCTAACCACGTAACTGAACAAGTGTTGTTGGTGATAGGTGAACATCCAGTTTATTGTGGTTGAAAAAATGATAGAGCCAGTTATTCTGGGTCTCACATGGTTAGATAAATGGCAACCTCACATCTGGTGGGAGGGGGGTTATCGTAAGCTTAGAATCCCTTTGGGACCTGCTGTCCCGTCCCCTGCTTCTTCAGTGGGACAGTCGAGTGAGGGACAGGACAATAGCTGTGCCTCCACAGAGGTGTTGCTTACACCGGACTTTCCTATTGTTTACCAAGACCTTTCAGCCGTATTTAGTGAAGAGGAATGCGAAGTACTACCCCCCCATCGGACTACGGATTGCGCTATCGAGTTGGTGCCTGGGGCTAAGTTACTGAAACCTTGAATGTATTCCATGACCCAACAAGAATTATCCGAGTTATGACAATATATCGACAAAAATTTAGCTAGAGGTTTCATTGTCCCTAGTAGATCTAGGATGGCTGCCCCAGTCTTCTTCAGGGAGAAGGATGGTGGGGTTCGGTTATGTGTTGACTTCCGAGGCTTGAATGGAGTATGTATAGAACATCTATACCCCCTTCCGCTTATGAAGGATTTGTTAGCTGCGCTATCTACAGGACGGGTATTTACAAAACTCGATTTACGGGAAGCGTACTACCGAGTACGTATCAAACAGGGCGATGAATGGAAGACCACTTTCAACTGTGCTCTTGGTAGCTACCAATATAGAGTTATGCCGTTTGGACTTCAAGACGCTCCAGCGGTGTTCATGCAGCTTATCAACAAAGTTTTGCATGAACATTTGTATAGAGGAGTTCTTGTTTATTTAGACAACATTCTAATATATACGCGCACCTTGGAAGAACAGGTTGTGTTAGTCTGTCAGGTTTTAGAGAAGTTGTTAGCTGCTAAACTGTTTATAAAACTTTCGAAATGTGAGTTCCATAAATCAAAAATAGATTACCTCGGGTACAGGATCACAAGCAATGGGATAGAAATGGATCCACGTAAAGTCCAAGCTATAGTTGAGTGGCAAGCGCCGAAAACCAGGAAACAACTCCAAAGTTTCCTTGGTTTCGCGAATTTCTATCACCAATTCGTCCCCGCATTTGCCGCTATAGCACTACCGTTAACAGACCTGTTACGCACTAAATCCCCTGTGATAAAACCAAGACCAAACCAGTTATTGCAATGGACAGCTCAATGTCAAAGTGCGTTTGAACAGTTGAAATATCTTTTCACCAGAGAACCGGTACTTAAACACCCTGATCTGTCTCGTGAATTCATCGTTCAAGCCGATGCTAGTGACGTTGCTGCGGGAGCTGTGTTGCTGCAAAAAGATGAACAGGATAGGATACGCCCTTGTGTTTATACCTCACGCAAATTAAACACCACAGAGCGAGGGTGGGCGATCTGGGAAAAGGAGGCCTTCGCTGTCCGTTGGGCTCTACTTATGTGGCGTCACATCCTGGAAGGGGCTACTATCCCGTTTGGACAGACCATAAAAATTTAGAGGCATTACAAACGCCTAGAGGTCTGTCCCCAAAGCAACTACGCTGGGCACAATATTTTCGAAGTTTCAATTTCAGACTCAAATATGTGCCAGCAGGAAAGAACTTCCTCGCCGATGCACTTTCTCGTATGCCACAATATAACAGTAAGCGCGAGGAAGTAGTGGAATCTCTTATACCACCTATTGAGAGTGGGCATGCGGTTGCGGCGGTGTTACGGAAAGAAGCGGCCTTCTTAACGAATCTTCGGATAGCTATCAGCCAGGATACGTGGGTAAATCAAAACCAAACGTCAGTAATCCTACGAGATGGATTAGGGTGGAATGGGGATCGTTTATACATTCCAGAACCGCTTCGAGCTAAAGTTTTAAGACGGTGCCATGATGCCAAACCAGCAGGTCACTATGGTTTCCTTAAAACACTTCATCTGATTAGACGTCCATTTTGGTGGCCACGAATGCGTGGTGAAATTGAACGTTACGTAAAAACGTGCCCAATATACACGACAGCAAAACCATAGTCAGGGAAACCACTTGGTCGATTACAATCGGTGGCTGATCCTAGTCGTCCGTGGGAGGAGGTGGCGATGGATTTTATAGTGGACCTTCCACCCAGCAATGGACATACCGTTATTTGGACAGTAGTAGACCTATTTTCAAAGCAGGCGCATTTTTGTATCTACGCATTCCGGTTGGGCCGACAAGATCCGACAAACGTGGCCAGCGGTAAAAACGGCGCTTCAAAAAGCAGCAAATGAATACAAACTTTATGTCGATAAAAAAAGAGCCGACCCAAAACCGTTTTCTGTACAGGATCACGTGTATCTATCTACAAAATACTTGAAATTACGATTACCTAGTAGGAAACTAGGTCCCAAATACATAGGTCCTTTTCCTATAACATGTGTGATCAACCCTGTCACTGTCATGCTTAAACTACCTTCACTGTTAGGAAAAATACATCCTGTTTTTCATAGCAGCCTCCTTAAACCTGTCAAAGAGGAAAGGCCCACACATCAGCCTGTTTCCCTGGGACCGAGTCATTCAGATCAATATGAGATAGATAAAGTATTGGATTCACGTCTACGTAGAGGCAGGTTACAGTACTTAGTATGGTGGAAGGGTTATCCACTAGCACAAGCATCTTGGGTGGCAGCTCCAGACATTCATGCCGACCGGTTGCTCCGTCAGTATCATCGTAAATATCCAAATAAACCAGGTCCCAGTGGGTAGAACGGTTGCTATACTAACATCTTTATTTTGTTTCCTGCAGGTGGACTCCTGGTAGAGAGGAGCCGCCTGTCGAGCCTCGGTTGGGTCTCGCCATCACTGGGGAGGACGAGGAGGAGGGGGCAAGCTGCTGGACTCTCCGGGGGCGTGTCATCAGCTGTTTGAGAAGTCTTTACCCTCTCTATTGCTGTATCCTTTTGTGCATATGGATTACTCAGAGGGCTGAAAAAGTTATTTTTGACTGGTCCTTGCACTTTTGACCAGTCCTCAAACTTACAACTGTCCTCACATTTTACGTTTTGCGCCCTATCTTGTCACCATGGTGAAGAGAAGTAGTGGTAAAATGACTGACACAGTTGTCAAGAATTCCGCAACAGGCATAAATGTGAGGAAGGTCATAAGTGTGAGGACCGGTCAAAAATGTGAGGACCAGTCAGAAATGACTTTTTTCAGCCCTCTGAATAGTCCCTATGTGCATATGGATTAGTCAGAAGGCTGAAAAAGTTATTTTTGACCGGTCCTCGCACTTTTGACCAGTCCTTGAACTTACGACTGTCCTCACATTTTACAGTTTATGCCCTATCCTGTCACCGTGGTGAAGAGAAGTAGTAGTGAAATGACTGACACGGTTGTTAAGAATGCCGCAACAGGCATAAATGTAAGGATGGTCATAAGTGCGAGGACCAGTCAGAAATGACTTTTTTCAGCCCATGCACATAGCCACGCCCACTCGGTCACATGACCAGCTAGCCACACCCACCCAGTCACATGACCACCAAGCCACACCCCCAACTAAGCCACGCCTACAGAACCGGTTGTTAAAAAAATTGAATCCCACTACTGGTCACGACCCATATCGTGTGAGCCTTGCCTCCTCTGCATATCTTGGTCCACCCCTCGTAGTGCTTCCCCTAATGACGTGGAGGTGGGGGCAGTCACTTGATGGTCTGGTGCTCGAGACCTATTAGTCCCTTTATCAACACGCAACTTTGGGCTAGCCAAATGGAAGTGGGTGTCTGTAGTTCCGTGTGCGCCCCCTCCACCTTGCCAGGTGGCCGAAGCATCCACTCCTGTTGCCCAGGGTTGCCACGAAGGAGCGTCCCTAAACTTGCTTCCCCGAATTTCTCTCTCAAAACATCTAGAGTAGAGGTTCCAGAGCCAGTGGAGTAGCTCCACTCCCCCTCCTCGTCTTCTATCCACCTTCTTTCTCTCCACCCTTGGAAAGCCATATCACCTGGATGGGGTGTTGGGGGTTTAGCTGTTCCTGGACCGGTAAGGACTGAACTGTGCCACCATTCGCCAGAGGAGGACTTCATCCCACTGGGGACAGATGCTTCCAAATCCTCAGAGGCACACTCCCCCTGCTGTATCTTCCTCTCTTTTAGCCTTACCACAGGAGGCTCGCTAGCCCCCTGCACCTCCGGTACCACCTCCAATATTGTGTCTTCGTCCCCTTCCTCCATCTCTGGCACGCCCTGAACCCTCTGCCATCCCTACCGGCTCACAGCTGTTCCGAACAAGACAGCGCCGACTTTCTCTCGGCTTGCTCACTGGTCCTGGGTACTTTGAATAACCACACCACAACCACAAAGCTTGAATGCTGAATGGTGGTTTATTTCGGCTCCAGGTCAGCTGCTGTCAATGTCGAGTACAATGAAACATACATAATGTTTAAATACCCACAGCATCCCGTCGGCCAATCGGCATTACTTCCGGGGTTGTAGACCAGCTGCTCCGATGCTCGTGACGTCATCGCTCATTGCTTACGATGGCGAAGAGCTGGAGTCCTTGCGCAAACACACCTTGCCCGGACGCAGCGTGCCCGACCGCCTATTCCAGGTTCGCCGCTCACCCCCACTACTGCTGTGTGCTCCCCCCACCCACCAGATACCATCTACTAGCTCCCGTAGATGGTATCTGGTGTTTCAGATAGCGCTCATTCCTATTCCCCGAGGTGTCGAGCCGGAGTGAGTCTCGACAGTGGTATTCGAGCAGCCCCGATTTCCTAATTATCTTTATTCTCATTTCAATTTCTTATTCAATTATTATTTATTTTTATGTCATCATTAGTGTACATTTTTATATCTCATTTTTTTCCCTTTTACCCCCCCTCCCTTTCTCCTTTTACTCGACATCATCTGGGTATCTATTTTTCTAATTCTTTTCTCCCATCTATTCTCTATCTATTTTATCTCTATGTCCTTATTCATGTTTCTTGTCTAACCAATCATAAAATTTATCCCATGTCTTGAAATACATCGACTCCTCTTTATCTTTTATTCTCAATGTTAATCTATTCATTTATGCACATTCTAAAATTTTCTTTATAATTTCTTCTTCCAACGGGATTTTATCTGCTTTCCAATTTTGTGCAAATACAATTCTAGTCGTTGTTATTATATGAATAATCAAATATGTATCTTCTTTACTATAATTCTCAGGTAAAATTCCCAATAAGAATATCTCTGGTTTTAACTCTATATGTTGCTGCAACATTCCCTCTAACCATGTTTGTATTTTCACCCAATATTGTTTTGCTTCTTTACACAACCACCACATACGATAATATGATCCCGGCAACTGGTGACATTTCCAACACTTGGCTGATTTATCTTTAAACATCTTAGCTAACCTTTCTGGTGGCATATGCCGTCTATAAAACATCTTATACAAGTGTTTTTATAGGCTGTTGCCATTGTTAATTTATAATTTTTTTCCCAAAGTTGTTGCCATTTATCCAATTCTATGTTGTATCCAAAATTCTTTGCCCATGCTATCATTGTTTCTTTTATTTCTTCATCTTCTAGTCTAATACGCAATAAATAATTATATAATTTCTTAATCATTTTCTCATCTGTTCCTGTCAATATTTCATCCAGTTCTGATTTCCCCAAGTTAAAGCCATATTGTCTAGGATCTGCTTCATATCTTGATTGTATTTGCAATCTTGTATACCAATCTATCTCAATCCCTTGACTCTCTAGTTCTTTTGACTGGTGGAAAAAGACTGTGTTTTCCAACAGCAAGAGTCTCTTCTGACACACCTGACAAGGTTTGTGGATTATGCATTTGCACATAAACCAAGGATTGTTGTGCAGCAAAACAACTCAATTTGTCAGTTGGAAAGCTGACAGCCTGGGCTTGAAACCCGAGCACATGACAGGTTGAGCTCCCATTACTTGCTCCAGCTCCTGTCCATCTTTTGAAGAGTTCAAAAGTTTGCAAATGCGAGTAGATAAATAGGTACCACTTTGGTGGGAAGGTAGTATTCCATGCACAAAAGCATATAGTCATATTGGCCACAAGGCCACAGAAGCATCTTCAGACAACATTGGCTCCCTTGGCTAAAAAACAGAGATGAGCATCATCCCCCAGAGTCACAAATGACTGAACAGGGGAAACCTTTATCTTTAGTAAAGTGAAATACAGGTAATACTCAACTATATAATTACCACTACTTCTCTGTGCTGCCTATTCTAAGTTATCCTAAATTTAGGCACTACTTTCTCCCACTGTTAACAAAATATCAATCATAGTTGTGGGAAATTTGAAAATAACTTTCACAATTTATTATACTGTTAAAACAGACAAAGCAATTTTAAAGACTAAAGCAGAAAAAAGAAAACTAACCCTGTATTCTTTTTTAAAAAAATCATATTACTGTCTCCCCCCACCTACCCCAAATCAGGTAATGGAAAGTAACCCTGGGAGGAAGTAACAAGTTGGAAAGTTGGAAAAGGCTCTTTTGTATTTGCTTAAATATTTATTTTTATTTATTTATTTATTAAATTTTTATACCGCCCCCTCTCCCGAAGGACACGGGGCGGTGAACAGCCAAAAACATACAGTATAAACATTAAAATACTTTAAAACAAAATTAAATCTATGTTGGCTTCCCCCAATTTAAAACCCCTTACCCATAAAATTCACCAATTAAAAAATTTTAAGCCAGTCCGGCTTGCTGAAATAAAAAAGTCTTCAGAGCCTGGCGAAAGGCCCAGAGGTCCGGGATCAGTCGTATCCCTGGGGGTAGCTCATTCCTGAGGGCGGGTGCCCCCACAGAGAAGGCTCTACCCCGGGGGGTCGCCAGCCGACATTGCCTGACCGACGGCACCCTGAGGAGACCCTCTCTGTGGGAGCGTATTGGCCGGTGGAAGGTTATCGGTGGCAGAAGGTGGTCTCGTAAATAACCGGGCCCTAAGCCATGGAGTGCTTTGAAGATGAGAACCAATACCTTGAAGCGCACCCGGAAGACCACCGGAAGCCAATGCAGCTCGCGCAGGAGAGGTGTTACGTGGGTGCACCATGTCGCCCCCATAAGTACCCGCACGGCTGCATTCTGCACCAGTTGGAGCCTCCGGGTGCTCCTCAAGGGGAGCCCCATGTAGAGAGCATTGCAGTAGTCCAGGCGGGAAGTGACGAGGGCATGAGTGACCGTGCATAAGGAGTCCCGATCCAGAAAGGGGCGCAACTGGCGTATCAGGTGGACCTGATAGAAAGCCCCCCTGGCCACGGCCGTCATATGCTCTTCTAAAGACAGCTGTGCATCCAGGAGGACACCCAAGTTACACGCCCTCTCTGTGGGGGCCAATGTCTCGCCCCCAATAGCCAGCGATGGCACCAGCTGGCTATATCGGGACGCCGGCAACCACAGCCACTCAGTCTTGGAGGGATTGAGTCGGAGCCTGTTCCTCCCCATCCAGACCCGCACGGCCTCCAGGCACCAGGACATCACTTCAAAGGCATCATTGGGGTGGTCTGGGGTGGAGATGTAAATATAAGCTATTCAGACATTTTGGAAGTTGAGAAAATGTATCTGTGGTTAATTCCAAATGTTAAAAGTGAACATGGTTCCTGTAGTCTGCAATTTTTCCTCTGGAATATCCATGAACACGAAATTTTAGTGTTAGCCATTAATTCCTATACATTATCCTGTAGTCCTTTTTTGATGAAATGTTATCAAAGGATCAATGTTAATCTGACTAATCTTTTGAGGCACCTATTTATACCATTAAAAAAACCATTAAAATTAAAAAATGAAAGTTGGGATATTTTGCACATGTGATGCGACACCCAGAAAAATACGGCACACTTCATTTAATCCTCCAGGGAAAGATTGAAGGCAAATGAGCTCCAGGCAGAAGAAGAACATCATGGCTTCAAAATCTAAGGGAATGGTTTGCACAAAATTCAGCAGCACTTTTTCGTGCGGCTATTGATAAAAAGAGGATCCCCAACATGATCGCCAATGGCTTATGACGGATATGGCACAAGAAGAAGAAGATTTATATCATATTAAATGTTTCAAAAACTTCCCATCCTTGTAATGGTAGTGAGAGTAGTTTGAAGCCATTTTTAACACTGTATCCCTCCTTTATGCAAGTCAGACAGGAAGAAAGAGCTGGAAAATGCCAGAATCAGTAAAGTTCATTATTAGCATAGTAAAAATAAAAAAAGGAGAGACCTTATCGATAAGGAAGTGCACCCCTCATAAGAATACTAATATATAACAGAAATATATAACAAAGAACTGCAGTATTTAATTGTGAATCTTCTAACAGCAGCTAGAATTGTATTTGCTAAAAATTGGAAAGTAGAAATGATACCTCCAGATAAGAAATCATTAGGAAAATGTTGGACTGTGCCGAAATGAGTAAACTGACATTAGAATTAAGAGAGCAGGAAGAAAAACAATATTATTTAATATGGGATTTATTTTATCATTGGGTAGATAATAAAAAATGGTGATATATAAGTAAATGCTGAAATACTTTAAATGATGATACAACTGATATATTTTACATAAGAATAAGTTTTGGATATGTAGTGATATTGTGAAGAGAGGAGAGGGCACTAGAGATGCAAACCGACCGATGTACTATCTGTACTTGATTGAATAAATGATGTTTGTATATTCTATTTTTCTTTTCTTTTTGTTTTAAAATAAAAAATGATTTGGCAAAAAAAAAAGTATTGTTCTTACACAATGTGTTTTTTAAAATGAAACAATTTCCATTGTACATCTCCCTCTCCTGCATGACAATGACCCAGAAGCGGACGCAATGTTGGCCCTGAGGCTGTCGTGGCAAAATGGCAGCCACTTCCAGAAATCAGGGCCCAGCAATGAATCCCAGGCACAGTGAAAATAACGGCTGCTTCCATGAAATAGTCATACAGCCGAGAGATTTGCGTCCTACCCTTCTTCCCCAATATAAGGTTCAGATGTCTTCAAAAGATAAAGAGGAGGATGCTATGAGGCCTGGTAGGGTTGGAATTCGACCTAAGGACTACAGGGACCCTGTTTTATGAAAGAGGCCTGGGGAGACTCTGTGAGGGATGGAGATGCCTGGGGAGACCTAAGAGATGGGTTACGGGAGGCCTTTGGAAGGAAAGCCTAAGTCTGCAATTAAGCAAAACAGTCTTGTTTAACAGCTGCTACAAGGTGGAATCGTAATTGGTAGGCCCCATGACAGAATGGCCTAAGGCCTGCAGGGAGCCAGTGGGAGTGGGAAAAAGGCCTGGGGGGATACTCTGTACGGAGGCCTGTGGGGGGAGGCCTTCCCCCGAACTGGAGCAAACCGGTAGCATTTCACCCCTGCCTTGGGGGAATCAAGGGATGGGAACCAGAGCAATAGGTGTCTTGGTGGGGGGTGGGGTGGGGTGGGGTGGAGGAGGCCTAGGGATGCCTGGGGGGAAGGGAGCAAGCCTGGGCCTGGGCTAAGCCTCGGAGACTTTTCCTGAACAGAGGTAGCCAGTGTCCTATTTAGCAACTTGCACATTCATTTAATAGCTGCATAACAGACAGCATGGGATGAGATTAGTTAACCAAAGCACTGTCGCCATTGCTAAATGCATTCATAATAGTTAGTTCTCGTTACAGTTGTATCTCAAGGATTACTTGTATGCTGGCTGGAAAATTGTGAGGTTCAAAATCTGGAGTTCACCAACATAGAAGGCTGAAACTCCACATGTCATAATCCATAATCCATAATTCCATAATCAAAATACAAAAAACACCACCCAAAGGCCTGTTTGCAGAAATTCCATGATTTCTGCAAATGCAAACATCCAGAAAGTACTGCTGATAATCAGAAACAGGTAGCTAGTCTTTATCAAACTAATATTTTCCATTTTTCTCTCTCCACCTACAGGTCTAATCCTGAGATCTCTTGACTAAAAAGAATCAGGCCAGAATTTAAATAATCAATTTCTCATCTATACTCCAAATGGGAGATCAGAAATGAATTTCAAGCTTTCTCTAAACTTTCTCTAAACTCTAAACTAAATATTTGCCTCGTGCATTTTCTTGTGAGCAATCGGAGATTATTTACGCCTAAAGCATTGTTCACAAGATGGACATTTGGAAAGGTTTCTCTCCTGTGTGTAAAGGTTAGACGAAATACTGAAATCTTTCCCACAATCCGGACACTTGTACGGCTTCTCTTCTGTGTGAGTCCTCTAGTGTATCACCAGGTAGGAATTGACACTGAAACCTTTCCCACAATCACGACATTAAAAGGATTTCTCTCCTGTGAGAGTCCTCTGATGGATAATGAGGTGGGAATTCTGTCTGAAACGTTTCCCACAATCAGGACATTCAAAGGGTTTCTCTTCGGTGTGAGTCCTCTGGTGCATCACCAGGTAGGAATTGAGACTGAAACTTTTCCCACATTCAGGATATTCAAAGGGTTTCTCTCCTGTGTGAGTCCTCTGGTGTATTACCAGGTGGGAATTTGCAATGAAACTTTCTCCACAATCAGGACATTCGAAGGGTTTCTCTCCTGTGTGAGTCCTCTGGTGGCCAATGAGGTGGGAACTCTGACTGAAACCTTTCCCACACTCAGGACATTCAAAGGGTTTCTCTCCTGTGTGAGTCCTCCGGTGTATCACCAGGTGGGAATTTGCAATGAAACTTTTCCCACAATCTGGACACTTGTATGGCTTCTCCCTGGTTTGAGTCCGCTGATGTATCACAAACTTGCCAGGCTTGCAAAAGCATTTACCACATTGGGAGCAGTTGTAGGTCATCTGTCCTATGTGGATCCTTCTATGAATCACAAGGAAGCTATTCTGACCAAAGCTTTTGCCACATTCAGAGGATTTATATGGCTGATCTCCAGTGTGGATCCTCTTGTGATTTGAACTCTCTACTTTTCCCACAATAGGCTTTCTGAAGGAAATGGAAAATATTTTTTTTTATTTCTGCTTCAATTTGCTTTGCTTTTCAATGTTGCTTGTTATTCTCAGTTGTCCAGTGTTGTTATATTGGCATCTTTGTCTGTAAGATTCAAATGAAAGTGTGAGTTTTGTTGTTTATAAAAAGGTTGCAGAAGATGTGAAAAAAAGTAGTACAGGTAATCCGTGAGGTAAAACAGGCCATTCAACAAAAGTTCAAAGTTACTACACCCACACACCCAATGCTAAATACGAATCTGTTTCAAAGTTGAAATTTTGCAGCCCCTCCCCCCAATGGTCCATCAACCAGCTGCAGAGAGGCTGCAGCATACCCACCCACCTATTTCCCAAACATCTTCCCCGGTCAGTCCTCAGAGGCCCCAGACCACAGTACATTGTCCTGCTTTGTCAATATCTTTGCTTCTAGGTATTGCTCCCCAACCCCACTCCCCTTCTTCATTCACTTACTTAATTTTTGACGAGCTCAAGAAGTCAACTGAGTACGTGGCAGAATCAAGAATAAGACTTACGATCTATTTTGTTTCCATGCCAGTCCTTTCCCCACCCAGCCAGGGTCAACCACTATGATATCTTTTTTTTTTTTTATAAAAATATCTTTATTAAATATTTACAGTAAAATTAACACACAATAATGGTTAGAAAACAATATAAGAAGTGAAATATAGAAACAAATAAACACAAAACTAAAAGGAGACAACAAACATGACTAACCGAGAGTTAAGCTCACTCTCCAATTAATACTAATATCAGCCTAGCCAAACATTTCAGTGCACTCAAGTTCTTTTAACTATCTACAAAACAATTGACCTATTTTTATCAAAAGTATAAAGAGTTATACAGCCTAGTAAATATCTAGATAAACTAATTAGACAATCTTATCACCCTTCTGCTAGGTTTAACCTTTTAAGCCAGACAAAGCATCTGTCCCAACTTCTATTATATACTGAGTCTTTCTTATCTTTTAAAGATATACGTTAACCTGTCCATCTCAGCACATCGAAGAATCTTGTTTATTAGATGCTTGTTTATAAGATTTCTTCTTAGCTCAACCAGTGTAAGACTAGCATACAGCTAGCACTGGTGGCGCTAAGGAGAAATCATGTCTATTTTGCTTCCATTGCAATCTTTTCCTTTCCAGCCAGCATAAGCTCCTACGATTTCTTCTTAGTTCCACCAGCACTAATTTTATGGTGGCAGCGCTAAAAAGAGATCGTAGTGGTTTACCCTGGCTGGGAAGGAGAATATTGCCATGGAAACAAAAGAGATCGGATTTCTTCTTCTCTCTATCAGCGCTAGGTTTACTCTAGTCTTTTGCTGGTAGAGCAAAGAAGAAACCCCATCACTTTTGTTTCCATGCCAGTCCTTTCCCCTCCACAGCCAGGGTCAACCACTATGATATCTTCTTAGCTCCAGCAGCATAAAACTAGCACCGGCGGAGCTAAGAAGAAATCATAGTAGTTTAGGCTGGCTGAGGTGAAAGGATTGCCATGGAAACAAAAGAGATTGGATTTCTTCTTGATTGTGCCACGTGGCCCACCGAGAGAATGGCCTTCTCTACTTGACTTCCTGAGCTCATCAAAATATAAGTCAGCAAATGGTAATGGGGTGGAGTATGGAGAAGGCCCACATGGCTTTGGGGAAACCAAGGGGCAGGAGGCAGAGCATGGGGTATCCTAGACTCAAAGAGAAGGGTTAAGGGAGACGTGATAGCTCCTCTTCCAATACACTTGAGGATCTGTCACAAAGAGAGGATTGACTTGTTCTCTAGGGCACCAGACGGTAGGACAAGAAATAATGGGTGGAAGCTTGTCAAAGAGAGATTCACCCTAGAAGTAAGGAGAAATTTTCTGATGGTGAGAAGAATTAATCAATGGAATATCTTGCCTCTTGGGAGTTGTGGGTGTTCCATCACTAGATTTTCAAAAATAGATTGGACAACCATTTGACAGATGGCATAAGGTTTCCTGCCTCAGGCAGGGAGTTAGACTAGAAGACCTTCAAGGCCCCTTCCAGCCCTATGATTCTATATTCTTAGCAATGTAAAGATGTGGAGATTTCAACAGTCAGCATAATTTACACTGATCAAGCATTTTTTAATTTCCTCTTCTGCAAAGCTTACATTTCCCAGGTCCTTTCCAGTCTGCAACTTTTCTCTTTTCCCCTTTCAATTAATAGTTTCAGTAATACAGTTGCACGTAACTTAACCTCTAACCACCTCCCCATATAAGAGTTTTACAGCACCCATTCCCAATGCCAAAACAGAAATTCAAAAATGTTACCCCCATCTTCAGATGTAAGATTGTGCCCCGCCCCTTTCGAATCTCCGCGGGATCGTGTCACGAATCATCGAAGGAAGAGACGCCGCTTGCAACTCAATAGCCCCGATGCTCTTTTTGTCATTTTGTCCCCCCCCCCGCCCGTGACGCCTCCGCGCCGTCCTTCTATGCCTTTCCCCGCACCTGGATTGCGGAGCTGGGTGCTCTGCTTGAACATGGAGGTTCAATTTTCTATAGGAAGAGAGAGCTCTGCAAGGACCAACTGTTGTATTATCTCCTTTACCAGGAGAGCGTTAAATAGGTGCAGTTTTTTAAAAAAGAAATTATTTACTCAAGGATAATTTCCCTTTAACCTCCCCCACTCCCCCTTCCTGGATTTCTTATTTTCTGATCTGATCATTTTCTGAAAGGTTTCAAATTAAATTTACCCTTTCCGAACTGTTGAGATTCGCCCAGCAAAATTAAAAAACGGCAACACCAAACTCAAAGTTTTCTCCAAAGGAGCTACAGGAAAAGGAATTCAGTAAGAGGACTCTACATTTCTGGATCTACTCTAGCTGCTGAACTTTCTGCTTTTAACCCGTTCAGCTTCTTGGAAAGTTTGACCAACCTGATTGTAAAATGATCTCCCAACCAACCCTGCTTCCTTCTGTAGAATTCATTTTACAGCCCAGATTTAAAGCAACACGGAACAAAAAATGTATTTGCAATCACGATTCCATTTTGGAACAAGTTCTCCTAGGGATTAACTTTAGTTAACCTTTGTTATAACTGTAAACCCAAAAAAGTGTCCAAAACTGGTCCTAAACTGGTTTACTTACATTTTGATGAGCTCAGGAAGTCAGAGTAGAGAAGGCCATTCCCTCGGTGGGCCACGTGGCACAATCAAGAAGAAGAAATCCAAGCTCTTTTGTTTCCATGGCAATACTTTCGCCCCAGCCAACAGAAACTATTATGATTTTTTCTTAGCTCCGCCGGTGCTAGTTTTATGCTGCTGGCGCTAAGAAGATATCATAGTGGTTGACCCTACTCACATTTGCAAGCTTTTGAATTCCTAGGTGGACAACAGCTGGAGCAAGTAACAGGAGCTCAACTTGTCATGTGGTGCTCGGGTTTCAAACCCAGGCTGACAGCTTTCCAACTGACAAAATCAGTTGTTGCGATGTGCAATAATCCTTGGTTTATGTGCAAATGCACAATCCCCAAACCTTGTCAGGTGTGTCAGAAGAGACTCTTGCTGTAGGAAAACACAGTCTTTTTCCACCAGTCAAAATTTCAGGTAGTCCTTGACTTACGACCACAATTGAGCCCAAAAGTTGCATTGTTAAGTGAGACATTTGTTAAGTGAGTTATACCCCATATTATGACCTTCCTTCCTACAGTGAATCATTGCAGTTGATAATTTAGTACTATGGTTGTTAAGTGAATCTGGCTTCCCCATTGATTTTACTTTTCAAATGGTTGCAAAAAGGGGATCATCTGACCTTGGGACACAGCAATGGTCATAAGTATGAACCAGTTGCCAAGCATCTGGATTTTGATCACTGTTCATAGGGATGCTACCAAGATTATAAGTGTGAAAAATGGTCATAAGTCACTTTTTTCAGTGTCAGCGTAACTTTGAACAGTCAGTAAATGAACTTATAAGTGGAGGACTGCCTGTATTAGCTTAGTTCCTTTCCAGATACACTGTTAAGATCTTAACACCTGGGTAGCTTTTCAATGACCTGGATTAAACCAACATTGGAAATGCAGGAAATCCTTGATTTACAACTGTAATTTAGCCTGCAATAACAGTCATGATGGTCATTAATGGGTCACCACACAATGTGCCCAATTCTACAACCTATTTGGTGGCAGTTGTTAAGTGCATGCAACAATTGTAAAACAAACAGCCTGACTAGGTGGCTCAGTGGCTAAAACACTGAGCTTGTCGATTAGAAAGGTTGGCAGTTCGGTGGTTCAAATCCCTAGTATAGGTCTCCTGCGTGAGCAGGGGGTTGGACTAGATGACCTCCAAGGTCCCTTCCAACTCTGTTACTGTTACTGAGTGGTCAGTGGGGCACTTGAGTTTACTTCTGCATACACCTTTTTCTGGTGACTCATAGATTCCCTACCGAGTTGATTCAATTACATTCAAACACGGCAGTTGTTAAGTGAATGCTACAATCACTAAGCAAACCCATTGTTCACTAGGGATATACGCATGGGTTTCTGGCAAAAATGTAAATCATGGTCATGTGACTGCAGGATGCTATGAAAGGCCAAAACTGCAGGCTGGTTGCCAAGCACCCAAAATGTCATGTGACCCTGGGTGGAGCCTCCCAACCCCCAGTCCTCAGAAGTTCAAATCTGGGTCATAAGTTGTTTTTTGAATGGTTGCTAAAAGGCTAGTTGTAAAATGAGGACTATCTGTAAATCACAGACTTGGTCTTGTCAAAGTTCTGTGTCTACCATCTGCACAGCTATAGAACAGCAATATTCTCAATAGCAGTAATTGCAAGGGGGATCTTGGAATCTTAGTGGACAATCACTTAAATGTGAGCCAGCAGTTGTGTGGCAGCTGTTAATAGAGCCAAGGCAGTGGTGGGCTGCAGTAACAGAGGGATAGAATCAAGATCACGTGAAGTATTAGTATCGCTTTATAAAACCTTAGTAAGACCACATTTGCAATATTGCATCCAGTTTCAGTCACCGTGATATAAAAAAGATTTTGAGACATCGTGCACAGAAAAGAGCAAGAAAGATATAGGGGACTGGAGGCTAAAATATCCAATGAGCGGATGCAGGAACTGGGTATGTCTAATTTAATGCAGAGAACGGCTAAGGGTGACATGATAGCAGTCTTTCAATAGTTGAGGGGCTGACACAGAAAAGGGGGTCGACCTATTCCCCAAAGTGCCTGAAAGTAGGACTAAAAGCAACAGAGAGAATTATTTTTTAAAAAATTCCAGCCTACAATTAAGAAGAAATTGTCAGTGAGAACAATTAATCAGTGGAAAAAAATTGCCTACATAACCTGTGGTTGTTCCATCAGTGGAGGCTTTTGAGAGGAGACTGGAGAGCCATTTGACTGGGATGATATAGGTTCTCCTGCTTGGAGAGTTGGTCCCTTCCAACTCTTACTCTGTAATTCTGTAAGAACTTCATGAACATTTAGGGCTCAGCATGTAGCTCATCTTCAGAAGCTTAAGTAGCTTCACATTTCACTCCTTTACTTGGCTCTGTTGCAAAGAGGTTGCTAGGAGTCTAAAACGACTTGATAGCATATAATCAGTGACAACATCTTGCAAACGCCTTAGGCAGAGACGGGACAAGCGTGTTTTTTTCACCTCCTGTTTTTTCACCTTCTGCGCCTACAAAGCCGTCAATACAGTAGCTGCATCTGTGGTTGATCCTTAAAGGAGTTAAAACCATCAAGTACTGTATTGCTAGAAAGGATTGAGGAAGAAGAGAAGCCCAGAGGACCTTCCTGTACCGGATCCCTCATGGGTGGAAGGGGGCTTGCAGAGCGGCTTTTGTGCTCTTCCAAAAGTTGAAGCATCAGCTGGAAGGTGAGTTCAGGGCAAGTTGGAGGAGAGGCCAGAAGCCAGTTGGGCTATTTGGTTTGGATGCTGCCAACCGATGCACATTTATGATGGTCACAACATCCCACCATCATGATCCCCATTTTTGACCTTCCCAGCTTGTTTCTCATAGGCAAAGTTAGTGAGGATGATGACGGCAAGAAATAGCAAGTGACAGTCATGTGAAACTGCCTTTAACAACCCACAGTGGTTTGCTTAACAACTCCTGAGCAACAGATGTAAATTGGCAGTTATGTGACATCATGCTTCATGATCGGGCTGCTTAGTGACACAGATCCCAGTCCCAAATGTGAGGACTCCTTGAAAGGGGATGTCACCAGAGGAATTGTGGACAGGAGGACAGTATTTTCTTATTTGGAGCTGAGGACTTCCATCGGTATAACTGGTGTTTCAAATTTTGCAAAGGCTTTAGGCATCATTTCATCAGTTAAAGCCCCCACATCTCTAAATTTAGCTCAGAAGGTTTAATTGTAACCATTTTGGGACATTTTTCAGGCTGAAAACATGGATTTTTCACATATATACATTTGTAGGTGTAAATGTAATTCTCCCCGCAGTTGGATAATCTATCCCCAGTGCTTCCAGATATTCAGTTATGTGAAAAACAAAGTACACCTTCTTTGAGTTGTATGGTTTTATATATCAGGACATAGTAAAAATCATCTGGTCTGTACACTCTTAAAAGTAGGTAAATACAGCTTCAGATGAACAACAATACATGACATATTATATCACGTAACCATCAGTTTCACTTACCTTTGCTAACGGTTCGTGCACATGCACCACTTCTACGCCTGCACAGAGCATATCTGATAATGTCCAGGCGGGTGGGCGGAGCCTCCTGCCACTGCTATTACTGGCTCAGCCGAACCGGGCCAAACCGGTAGCAACCCACCACTGGTCACCCTGTATTTTACAAAAGGAAAGCCAAAATGGAGGAGCCACGTGTGAAAACTAACACGTTATGATTCAATATCTTATAGAGCCACCTTTAGCAGCAATAACTTCAAGGAATTGTTTTCTGTATGACCAAAAACAGTCTCTTGCTTTGTTGCAGAGGAATTTTGGCCCACTCTTCTTTACAACATTGTTTCAGTTCATTGAGGTTTGTGGGCATTTGTTTATGCCCAGCTCTCGAGAGGTCCCACCACAGGATTTCAATTGGGGTGAAGTCTGGAGTTTGCTGTTGCAAACCTTGATTCTTTTCCTTTTCAGCCATTCTGCTGTAGATTTGCTGTTGAGCTTGGGATCATTGGCATGGAAACAAAAGAGATGGGATTTCTTCTTTGCTCTACCAGCGTAAGACTAGTGTAAAGCTAGCACTGATAGAGCAAAGAAGACATCTGATCTCTTGTTTCAATGACAATCCTTTCCTCCCCAGCCAGTGTAAACGGCGACAAAATCTTCTTAGATCTCTTCAAAAGAGAAGAGAAGCGCTCCATGGCTTAGGACCCAGTTATTTACGAGACCACCTTCTGCCTCCGATAACCTCCCACCGGCCAACACGCTCCCACAGAGAGGGTCTCCTCAGGGTGCCGTCTGTCAGGCAATGTCGGCTGGCGACCCCCCGGGGGAGAGCCTTCTCTGTGGGGGCATCCGCCCTCTGGAATGAGCTACCCCCAGGGATACGACTAATCCCGGACCTCCGGACCTTCCGCCGGGCCCTGAAGACTTTTTTATTTCAGCAAGCCGGGCTGGGTTAAAATTTTTTAATTGGATGAATTTTATGGGTAACGGGGTTTTAAATTGGAGAAGCCTAGGATAATTTAATTTTGTTTTAATGTATTTTAATATTTGTATTGTGTGTTTTTAATTCTGGCTGTTCACCGCCCCGAGTCCTTCGGGAGAGGGGGCGGTATAAAAATTTAATAAATAATAATAATAATAATAATAAAAAGCATGAAACTAGTGCCGGTGTAGCTAAGAAGAAATCATAGTAGTTTATGCTAACTGGAAAGAAAAGGATTACAACGGAAGCAAAATAGGCATGATTTCTTCTTAGCCCCGCTAGCACTAGCTATACATTAGTGTTGTGCTGGTAGAGCAAAGAAGAAATCTCATCTCTTTTGCTTCCGTGGCAATCCTTTCCTCTTCAGCCAGGGTAAATCACTAACGATTTATGCTGCCTGGAGTGAAAGGATTGCCATGGAAAGAAAAGAGTTTATATTTCTTCTTCTTGATTATGCCACGTGGCCCAGCTGACTTCCTGAGCTCATCAGAAATTTTGTAAGTGAATGGTGATGGGGGAGTGGGGTTGGGGAGGAATGCATAGTATATTGCAAAGCAGGCCAACGTACTGGGGTCTGGGGATTGTGAGGACTGACTGGGCAAGATGGGAGGGAAATTCCATCTTGCCAGGGCCTGTTGGCTCAGCAGACTAAAAGCATTGTGATTAACACCAGCTGTCTGCAATTACTGTAAGTTCGAATCTCACCAGGCTCAAGGTTGACTCAGCCTTCCATCCTTTCTAAGGTACGTAAAATGAGGACCCAGTTTGTGGGGGCAATAAGCTGACTTTCTATAAATATACAAAAGTATGAAGGCTATTGCTTAACACATTGTAAGCCGCCCTGAGTCTCCGGAGAAGGGCGGCATATAAATCAGATTTTAAAAAAAATAGGTGGGTGGGTATGCTGCAGCATCTCTGCAGTGAAGGAGTCAAGGACTCCCAGCATGGGAGGCGCTGCAAAAATTCAACTTTGTAGCAGATTCATATTTAGCATTTGGGGGAGTGTTGTAACTTCAGAAATTCGTTGAATGGCCTGTCGTACCTAAAGGATTACCTGTACTTTTTTTCACATCATCTGCAACCCTTTCATAAACAATAAAACTTACACTTTCTTTTGAATCTTACAGACAAAGATGATGCCAAGATAAGCACACTGGACAACTGAGAATAACAAGGAACACTGAAAAGCAAAGCAAATTGAAGCAGAAATAAAAATATGTTCTATTTCCTTCAGAAAGCTGCAGAATTCATCTACTTCATCAGCAGGTAAGAGACAGAAAAGAGAAAATCATGAAAAGATTTGCAGCTGGAAAAAGTAGATTATATAGAATTTAAGAATACGTTACTTGAAAAGGTCAAAGGAGATCATTTTTCCATTCAGAAAAAGAAGGAAATATCTGGAAGCCAGTGGGGAAGAAAATGTCAATTGGATAGTCACATATGGCAACCAGTAATGCAGGCACCAACAAAATAAGGAATCACACATATTTTTGACCTCCTCAAGAATGTCAGTGATGGAAAAGCTCCATAGATGTGCCTATTGTCGGAAAAGTAAAGAGTTCAAATCACAAGAGGATCCACACTGAACAAAGGCCATATAAATACTCTGAATGTGGCAAAACGTTAGTTAGAATAGCTCCCTTGCAATTCATAGACGGATCCTCTGGGTAGAGATGCCCTACAACTGCTCCCAATGTGGTAAATGCTTTTGCAAGCATGGCAACTTTGTGATACATCAGAGGACTCACACCAGGGAGAAACCATATGAGTGTCCAGATTGTGGGAAACGTTTCACAGCAAATTCCCACCTGGTGAACCACCAGAGGACTCACACAGGAGAGAAACCCTTTGAATGTCCTGAGTGTGGGAAAAGTTTCAGTCAGAATTCCCACCTGGTGAACCACCAGAGGACTCACACAGGAGAGAAACCCTTTGAATGTCCTGATTGTGGGAAAAGTTTCAGTCAGAATTCCCACCTGGTGAACCACCAGAGGACTCACACAGGAGAGAAACCCTTTGAATGTCCTGAGTGTGGGAAAAGTTTCAGTCAGAATTCCCACCTGGTGAACCACCAGAGGACTCACACAGGAGAGAAACCCTTTGAATGTCCTGAATGTGGGAAAAGCTTCAGTCAAAATTCCAGCCTGCTGACACACCAGAGTACTCACACAGGAGAGAAACCATATGAGTGTCCAGACTGTGGGAAAAATTTCAGTTACCGTCCTAACCTGGTGATACACCAGAGGACTCACACAGGAGAGAAACAGTTTGAATGTCTTCATTGTGCGAAACGTTTTAGTCAGAATTCCAACCTGTTGATACACCAGAGGACTCACACAGGAGAGAAACCCTTTGAATGTCCTGAGTGTGGGAAAGGTTTCAGTCAGAATTCCCACCTGGTGATACACCAGAGGACTCACACAGGAGAGAAACCCTTTGAATGTCCTGATTGTGAGAAAGGTTTCAGTGATAATTCCAGCCTGCTGATACACCAGAGAACTCACACAGGAGAGAAACCCTTTGAATGTCCTGATTGTGGGAAAGGTTTCAGTGTCAATTCCCGCCTGCTGATACACCAGAGAACTCACACAGGAGAGAAGCCCTTTGAATGTCCTGAATGTGGGAAAAAATTCACTCAGAATTCCAACCTGTTGATACACCAGAGGACTCACACAGGAGAGAAACCCTTTGAATGTCCTGAGTGTGGGAAAGGTTTCAGTCAGAATTCCCACCTGGTGATACACCAGAGGACTCACACAGGAGAGAAACCCTTTGAATGTCCTGATTGTGAGAAAGGTTTCAGTGATAATTCCAGCCTGCTGATACACCAGAGAACTCACACAGGAGAGAAACCCTTTGAATGTCCTGATTGTGGGAAAGGTTTCAGTGTCAATTCCCGCCTGCTGATACACCAGAGAACTCACACAGGAGAGAAGCCCTTTTAATGTCCTGAATGTGGGAAAGCTTCACTCAGAATTCCCACCTGGTGATACACCAGAGGACTCACATAGGAAAGAAACCCTTTGAATGTCCTGATTGTGAGAAAGGTTTCAGTGATAATTCCAGCCTGCTGATACACCAGAGGACTCACACGAGAGAAACCCTTTTAATGTCCTGATTGTGGGAAAAGTTTCAGTGTCAGTTCCTACCTGGTGATACACCAGAGGACTCACACAGAAGAAAACCGAGTGTCCGGATTGTGGGAAAGATTTCAGTATTTCGTCTAACCTTTATACACAGGAGAGAAACCTTTCCAATGTCCATCTTGTGAACAATGCTTTAGGCGTAAATCATCTCTGATTGCTCACAAGAAAATGCACATGAGGGAACTATTGAACAGTTTAGAGAAAGCTTGAAATTCATTTCTGATCTCCCATTTGGAGTATAGATGAGAAATTGATTATTTAAATTCTGGCCTGATTCTTTTTATTCAAGAGATCTCAGGTTTAGACCTGTAGGTGGAGAGAGAAAAATGGAAAATATTAGTTTGATAAAGGCTAACTACCTGTTTCCGATTATCAGCAGTACTTTCTGGATGTTTGTATTTGCAGAAGTTGTGGAATTTCTGCAAACAGGTCTTTGGGTGGTGTTTTTTATATTTTGATTATGGAATTCCGACATGTGGAGTTTCAGCCTTCTATGTTGGTGAACTCCAGATTTTGAACCTCACAATTTCCCAGCCAGCATACAAGTAATCCTCGAGATACAACTGTGATGAGAACTAACTATTATGGATTCATTTAGCAATGGCGACAGTGCTTTGGTTAACTAACCCCATCCCATGCTGTCTGTTATGCAGCTATTTAATCATTTTAAATTTTAATCGTTGTTTTGTCTTGTGTTTTTAAATAGGCTGTACACTGCCCTGAGTCCTTCGGGAGAAGGGCGGTATAGAAATAAAATTATTATTATTATTATTATTATTATTATTATTATTATTATTATTATTATTATTAGTATTATTATTATTAAATGAATGTGCAAGTTGCTAAATAGGACACTGGCTACCTCAGTGTTCGGGGAAACTCTCGGAGGCTTAGCCCAGGCCCAGGCTTGCCTGCTTCCCCCCAGGCATCCCTAGGCCTCCTCCACCTCCACCCCCCAAGACACCTATTGCTCTGGTTCCCACCCTTGGTTCCCCCAAGGCAGGGGTGAAATGCTACCGGTTTGCTCTGGTTCAGGGGAAGCCCCACCCCCAAGCCTTCCCACAGAGTAATCCCCTAGGCCTTTTCCCACTCCCACTGGCTCCCTGCAGGCCTTAGGCCAATCTGTCACAGGGCCTTCCAATTACGATTACACCTTGCAGCAGCTGTTAAACAAGACTGCTTTGCTTAATTGCAGACTTAGGCTTTCCTTCCAAAGGCTTCCCGTAACCCATCTCTTAGGTCTCCCCAGGACTTTCCTTCCCTCACAGAGTCTCCAGGCCTCTCTTTCCTAAAACAGGGTCCCTGTAATCCTTAGGTCGAATTCCAACCCTACCAGGCCTCATAGCGTCCTCCTCTTTATCTTTTGAAGACATCTGTGAACCTTATATTGGGGAAGGAGGGTAGGACGGAAATCTCTCAGATGTATGACTATTTCATGGAAGCAGCTGTTATTTTCCCTTTGCCTGGGATTCATTGCTGGGCCCTGAAGTGGATTTGTGGAAGTGGCTGCCATTTTGCCACGACTGCCTCAGGACCAAAATGGCGGCTGCTTCTGGGTCGTTGTCATGCAGGAGAGGGAGAAACTGCTCTGTTTCGCTACCTTAACACTGTGCAGACAGCCTTAAGGAATTGTGGGTGCACTGAAAATGATGACTGCTTCCATGAGATCTTGAAAATTTACCTGTGAAAAAGGTGTTGGGCTTGTGGGGAGTAGGCCCGAGGCCCAGTGAAAAAAAGCAGTGTAACATTTCAAATGAAAAGCTTTTCTGCCTTGCAGATGAACCTGGTGGAGAAGAGCTGTAGGAATACTGAGTTGAGGAGAAAAGGGATCATGGCTTTGATAACAAGATCTCCAGGTTTATCAGCACATACTGCTGTGATCTCCTCTTCTTGGAAATGCCTGCTTGTTACCCTTTGATGGCTGCTGGGTGACAGCAGCACCATATTGCTGACGTACGTGTGGCATCTCCCTTTGAGTTGGTGATATGAGGGGAAAAATGTACAATGGAAAATGTTTCATTTTAAAAAACGCATTGTGTAAGAACAAGTCTTTTGACAACGAAAAAATGGGTAGTGTCAGTATTGCTATGAACAGTTGGGTAAGGCAGGATGCTCAGACTTGCCTCAAACTGTGAGATGGGCAGCGAATAAGTTTATTAATCAATAAATTTAATAATAAAAAAGTAACATAAACATCTTTTGTCAACTCTCACTTAGTTGCAAGGTCTCCACACATATAGTAGTTTCTAACAAACTCCCATTGTTCTTCTTGTGCATACTGTATCTCTACAACCGATCTGTCTTCCTCAGCTTCCTTTCCCTCCTCAATGTAAATTTAAAATTTCAATTTCAATTCTACACCAGTCCAGCCATTCTTTGTGGCATTTTTCAAGTATCACTAGACAGATTTCAAGGTTTTTTTTAATTAGTATTATTATGAGGGGTGCACTTCCTTATCCATAAAGTCTCTCCTTTTTTTATTTTTACTATGGTAATAATGAAGTTTACTGATTCTGGCATTTTCCAGCTATTTCAGGAGGGGAAATACAGGGAGAAAAAATGTTTAAACTACATAGAATTCTCACCTCCTTTTGCCTCTCAGCATCCTTTCAACAAAACAACCCTCTGCATTTCTCTCTAGCCTCAACAACTCACAGACATTTTCCACAAATTTATCTCTCACATCCTCAACGCACAGGCATTCACAGGTCTCAGGATCACTTTGCATTATCACTCCTTATGAGCTTCGGGACATCTCACACACACACATTCACATTTGTACTGCAATCAGACTTTTGTATAAACCAATTTCACATACAAAAATTTCATTTAATGCTTCCTCCATGTAAACCAATCATAATTATTTCAGGGAGCTTTTTCACAAGCCAATGAGCTCCATTTTCTAAATAACTTTTTGTGTACTGTTGTTAGAGGGTCTCATCCTTCCTGCAGGTTTGGAAATGATTACATACATACACATACACATACACACACATACCATCAAACATTTCCAGACCTGTGGAGGTTGTTTTTTGTTTTAATTTTATTTCCTTGGGCAACCTATAGCTTATTCTTAAAGCAGTGGGAAAACTCAGAGAGCAGTTTAAATTATAAATATGATTGGGCCCTAACTACTTTCCGTTTCCCACAGCTCCAAGCCGAGATGTTTACTTAATTTGCAGGCTGGCCAGACATATCACAATCAATTCTACATGCTATTATTATAGATGCATATCCAGGAATTTTGTAACAGAAATCACACCAAATTGATCAAGTCAAATTATATGAGTCTTCCCATTTAGGTAGGTTTTACATTTTTTTTAAATTACCTGCTAAAGCCCAGGTGGGAAGAACAATAAACAATTTCTTCTTTATTCTTAGTTCTGTCAGACTTCTCTGGCTCTTTCGAGAATGGTAAATTATCAAGATCTTTATAACACTAATATTTCTTTGCCACCCATAGATCTCTCTTTAGGCACTAGATTGTTACTACTTCCCTGGGGGTGTTCTGTGTGTTCTCATTCTAACTTGGATCGCCCAGCAATCGCTGGCCCATTTTAAAGAACAAGATGTATAAGAGGTATAGAGACCTATGTTCACACATCGTTTGCATTTAGCCAGGGCTCTCATGAGCAAGTTTGAACTCCACTTTTCTTTTTACAGATAACTTTTACTGCCACATTTTTTCATTCATTTTTTAATACTCTTTTTGTTTTGTTTTTTCACAACTTGTTTGTAACGTGTTCCAGTGGGCTAACATAGCCAAATGGAGAACACGGCCCAATTCTTGTTACTAGGTTATTTGTTCCAAACAGGCTACCAGCATGGTTGCCCATTTTTCCCAGGGGATTCCTTTCTGTCAGCTCGAAGCCTGATTAGACTCTCTTTCTTCCTGAGGAGATTTCCCACACCTTTCTGTCGCTGCGAAGCCTAACCAAACTCTCTCTTTTTCCCTAAGAGATTACCCAGACCTCCCCTACGGGTCCAAAGTTTGGTCAGAGCCCTCTCCTGCACTACAGATTCTTATTCCAACAGTCACACTCCTTTCAAAGCGATCGTCTCTGGCTGATGTCCTCTCAGATAATCAGAAACGCAGATTGGATCTCCGCACATCACTTCGAGGGCCTACCTCTGAGGAATTTCCCTCGTCTCATTTACACACTCACAAAGGAACACTCCCCTTCCCAAGAGAAAAAAAAAAGTCTACTCACCCAGAAGAGTTGAGTTCCATAACTCCCCACAGTGCAAGCCTCTTTTTTAGGCGTTCAGGGCAGGCAGAATCGGAGCCTGCCGCAAATGACCAGATCAAAGTCACTGGATAAATTTTTCCAGGAGCGCTCTTGACTTTGGTACTGGTCCAAGCTGGTTTCTTCCGTCTGCCTTTAATGAAGGCCACCAAGCCTCAAAGTGGCTGGCTCAGTTTGTGGGAAGCTGAATGCGGCCACCTTGAAGAAACTTTGCCTTCAAGTCCCACTTCGGGCGCCAGAAATGTAAGGTCCCAAAACACACTTGAGTCACCAGAATGCCAAAGAGAGAGACTCAAGACGAGGTTTGCAAAAAAGCAGATTTTATTTATGGCCAAAAACAAAATACTGGCTGGAACTATATGCAGAACATACAGATACAATGCATGCGAGGAAATAGCCACACCTTGGGAAAGGTATGGCGTCCTTTTATACCCTCAGAGACGTCAGCTTAGTACCCAATTCTGGCCTCCTAATTTAGGTTTGTGTATTCCTTGTTGTCCTGCAAGGGGGAATAGAAACTTCCCAATTAGTCATCCTTGAGCATTTCTTTGTTTACTCAATTGGCCCCCTGGCTCTGGAAAGCAGGAGTTTATCCAGATCAAACATAAATTAGGGCTGA
Organism: Arizona elegans; assembly: GCA_022577455.1. NCBI lineage: Eukaryota > Metazoa > Chordata > Lepidosauria > Squamata > Colubridae > Arizona > Arizona elegans. Next base: position 9,434,644 of record JAKOOJ010000012.1, read on the forward strand.
GGTGTAAATTATACCTTTGTTTTGTTTTTTTTATTGTAAAAGTTTTACAATTACATTTCCACCCCATTTTCACCCCCCTAACCCTCCCCAAACTCCCCAACCCACCCTCCCAAACCCCCCCTGACCCTCCCCTCCCCCCCGGACTTCCATAGAATATCATTATCCCCTATACAAAAACCTTGAACCCCCCCCAACCCCCATGTCATTTTTCATCTTCACATAGTTCAACTATTTCTATCTTAATATAATATAATACTATCAATGAAAAGCTATTTGATACTTCTTGGTTTGGTATTTGTTCTGCACATAATCTATCCACTTTTTCCATCCACATTCATAAGTCTCTTGTGAGCGATCTTTTAAGTATGCTGAAATCTTCGCCATCTCCGCAAAGCTGGCCATCTTCAAAATCCATTCTTCTACGGTGGGCAGAGCTTCATTTTTCCAATATTTACCTATCAACAATCTCGCTGCTGTAATCATATACAAAATCAACTTTATTTCATCCACTGTAAAACCCTCAACTATACCCAATAAAAGCAATTGTGGAGAAAATTGGATTTTTTTCTTTAAAACATTCTGCATGACCCACCAAATTTTTATCCAAAAAGCCTTAACTTTCTTACAAGTCCACCAAATATAATAATATGTAGCATCTAAACAATCACACCTCCAACATTTTGGCTGAACATTAGGGTACATACACAACAATTTCTTAGGATCTAAATGCCATCTATAAAACATTTTGTAAAAATTTTCCCTCAAATTCTGCGACTGTGTAAATTTAACATTCTGAACCCAAATTTTTCCCATGTTTCCAACATCACTGGTTCTTCAAAATTTTGTGCCCACTTAATCATACAATCTTTGACTAATTCAGTTTCCGAATCCCTTTCTAACAAAACATTATAAAGCCTTTTAATATGCATTGGACCTTTCTCTTTTATATGTCTAACCAATTCTTCCTCATGCAACATAATACCAGTTCTTTGGTCCTCTTTCCATCTCAATTGCAATTGATTGTATTGTAACCAAGTTAAATTAATCCCTTCAGCCAACAGTGTCTGTAATGTCTTCAGCTGCCATCTGCCCGCATCTGTAAAAAGAACCTCTTTGTATAAAAACCCCCCGAGTGACATTATATTTGTATTCCACAAAATATGACCAAGATCCAGCCATAGCGGTATTTTATAATCCCATTTGAGTCGGTGCTTCTTCCAAACTCTCAACAAAGAGTCTCTAAGTATATGGCTTTTAAATACTTTATCCACTTTGCTGTCATAAAATAAATAAGCATGCCATCCAAATTCCAAATCAAAACTTGCTGCGTTTAGTATTCCAGTCTTTTTTCCTCCAAACCAATCACTTGTTAAAGTCAAAGCTGCTGCATCATAATATAACTGTAGGTTTGGAAGTTTAAGACCTCCCCTTTCTGGAACATCTTGCATAATTTTCAATTTTACTCGTGGTTTTTTATCGTTCCAGACAAACTTGTTCACTCCAGTTTGCCATACTTTTAATTGTTTATCATTTTTAAGCACCGGAATCATTTGAAACAAAAAAAGAAGTCTTGGCAAAATGTTCATCTTAACTGCTGCTATTCTTCCAAGTAAAGACAGCTGCAGTTTTTTCCAAGTCTCCATGTCTTTTTGCACCTCTCGCCACAACACCTCATAATTATTTTGAAACAATTTCATATTTGATTCTGCAACCTGAACTCCTAGATATTTTACCTTTGGTACAATCTCAAAACCTGCCCTCCTTTCAAGCTCGTGTTTACGATCTTGTGTCATATTTTTGACTATCATCTTAGTTTTTTTCTGGTTCAGACTAAAACCTGAAACTTTACCATAGTCTTGTATAATGTCCTTCATCTGGATTATTGATTCCATTGGGTGTGTTAGGGTAACAACCAGATCATCTGCGAATGCCTTTATTCTGTAGTCCTCTTGCCTTATCATTATACCTTTCAAGATATTAGAGTCCCTTATTGTATTTAGCAAGACTTCTAGTGTTAAAATAAACAACAATGGGGACAACGGACATCCCTGTCTTGTTCCTTTTTCGATTTTAAACTCTGATGTCAGACTTCCATTAATAATAATCTGTGCCTTTTGCTCTTGGTAGATTGCTGAAACCGCCTGTATAAATTGGTCTCCAAATCCCATTTTTTTTAAAGTCTTTAGTAGAAAATTCCAATCCACTCTATCAAAGGCCTTCTCCGCATCCAAAAAACCCAGCACTGCAGAGATCTGTTTATTCTTCTCAAGATATTCCAGTAAATCTATAACTTGCCTTACATTGTCCTTCATGTATCTACCCTCTATAAACCCAGCTTGGTCGTCATTAATCACCTCTTGAATTACTGGCATCAGTCTGTTGGCTAATACTTTTGCATAAATTATCCCTTTGTTGATGGCTGTAGTTTCAACTGAGATACGTACCATGCTTTTAGATAGATTGATATGAGTTCAGGTCAAATGGCAGGGACATACGTTTGACAAATACCAGATACAGTACATTACAGAGACCTAATAACAATATGTTTGTAACAGGAGATACAAATAGAAAGGAATAATATGTATGATACAAATACAAAGGCATATATGTATTACAGGAACCTAATGGTTACAGAATCTAGTATACCAGTATATCATATTCTAGTATTATTTATTATATCCTTATTATTGTTTCCCTTTCAGAACTTTACTGATTCTGGCATTTTCCAGCTCTTTCTTCTTGTCTGACTTGCAGAAAGGAGAGATACATTTTTAAAAATGGCTTCAAACTACTCTCACTACCATTACAAGGACAGGAAGTTTTTGAAACATTTGACATGATATAAATCTTCTTGTGCCATATCCGTCATAAGCCGTTGGCGATCATGTTGGCAATCCTATTTTTATCAGTAGCCGCACGAAAAAGTGCTGCTGAATTTTGTCCAAACCACTCCCTTTAGATTCTGAAGCCATGATGTTCTTCTTCTGCCTGGAGCTCATTTGCCTTCAATCATTCCCTGGAGGATTAAGTGCCATATTTTTCTGGGTGTCGCATCACATGTCCAAAATATACCAACTTTTGTTTTTTTAATTTTAATGGTTTTTTTTAATGGTATAAATAGGTGACTCAAAAGATTAGCCAGATTAGCATTGATCCTCATTACTTATTTTCCAAGGGTGTGTCATCAACATTTTATCAAAAAAGGACTATATATAGGAATTAATGGCTAAAGCTAAAATTTCATGTTCATGGATATTCCAGAGGAAAAATTGCAGACTACAGGAACCATGTTCACCTTTAACATTTGGAATTAACCACAGATACATTTTTTCAACTTCCAAAATGTCTGAATAGCTTATATTTAAGCATATACAAAAAAGCCTTTTTCAACTTTCCAACTTGTTACGTCCTCCCAGGTTTACTTTCCATTGCCTGATTTGGGGTGGGTGGGGGTAGACCGTAATATGATTTTTTAAAAAAAAGAATGCAGGGTTAGTTTTCTTTTTTCTGCTTTAGTCTTTAAAATTGCTTTGTCTGTTTTAACAGTATAATCAACTGAGAAAGTTACGTTCAAATTTTCCACAACTATAATTGATATTTTGTTAATAGTGGGAGAAAGTACTGCCTAAATTTAGGATAACTTAGAATAGGCAGCACAGACAGGTAGTGCTTAGTTAATGACCTGTTGGCACTGAATGAGGGGGATTTATGATCAGTCCTCAAAGTTCCAGCCATCCCAGAATCCCCTGAACACCTGATTGCAATCCAACATATGGCAGTCCATTCATATGACAAAACAACTAGACACAAGGACAGTATTTCCCCCATGCCATCACTCTGCTAAACAATTCATTTCCACAACACTCTCTTATGCCCTCGGATGTCAAATCACATAGAAGGTCTGTATTATTATTATCCTTCTCATCTTTCCTATCATCTATTCCCTTAACATCATATGACTAGAACTTTATTGTTTGTATGTTATGATTTATGTTGATTGCTTATTTAGTACCCTAATATAAGCCAGCAGTGTGCGGCAGCAGCCAAAAAAGCTAATACAATCCTTGGTGGTATATACAGACACATAGAATCAAAATCAAATGAAGTATTAGTACCGCTTTATAAAGCCTAATTAAGGCCACACCTGCAATACTGCATCCAGTTTTGGTCACCACATTACAAAAAAGATGTTGAGACTTTGGAAAAAGTGCAAAGAAGAGCAACTAAGATGATTAAAAGCCTGTGGAGACTAAAACGTATGAGTGAAGAATGGTTGCAGGATTTGGGTTTGGCTAGTCTAGAGAAAAGAAGGACTGGGGGTGGGATATCTGCCCTCTGCTCTGCCCTCACTCCATATTGCATATCTACCTGCCTAGCCCTGTGCTGGTGGTACCACAGCAGACGCTGGTGGACACTCCTACAGCCGGCAGCAATCACTCCGGCTCTGCCATGCTAACAGAACCATAGCCACTTATCTACTTGCCAGCCTGTTTGCCAATTGCCCTCGGTCGGAGTTGTGACTTCCTGAGACTTACTTGTTGACTTTGCTTATTAGAAGCCAGCAGGGAGTTGCAGTGAAGTCCTTGCTTAATGACAGCAGCAAGGACTATTGAAATTGCATAAGTCATGTGATACAGCTAGTGCTCAACTTACAAATGATACATAAAAATGCTACAAGATGCAAGAATTAAAGGTGGGTTTGGCCTTCCGAATTGGGAATTGTATTATCAAGCGGCAGCGTTAACATGGATTAAAGAATGGATTTTATTACGGAATACAAGGCTATTGACATTGGAGAGTCATGATTTACAACTGGGTTGGCATGTCTTTTTATGGTACGGGAAACAAAGGATACATGGATATTTCCAAAGAAGTTATGTAAGAAATGGTTCGCTATCAGTGTGGGAGAGAGTGAATGAAAAACATTATTTGAATATTCCAATGTGGCTTTCTACAATAGAAGCGGTGACATACCCAAATATTGTGAACATGGGGAGTATTGTTAGATATAAAAACATTTTGTCTTCATGGGCCAAGAATTTTGGATGCACCATAGAATTAGATAAATGGCAATAACTTTGGGAAAGAAATTATAAATTAACAATGGCAACAGCCTGTAAAAAAACCCTGTATAATATGTTTTGTAGATGGCATATGCCACCAGAAAGATTTGCTAAGATGTTTAAAGATAAATCAGCCAAGTGTTGGAAATGTCACCAGTTGCCGGGATCATACTATCATATGTGGTGGTTGTGTAAAGAAGCAAAACAATATTGGGTGAAAATACAAACATGGTTAGAGGGAATGTTGCAGCAACATATAGAGTTAAAACCAGAGATATTCTTATTGGGAATTTTACCCAAGAATTATAGTAAAGAAGATACATATTTGATTATTCATGTTAAGGATACTGTTGTTGTGTTACCAACCAGCAGAGTGTAGAGCACAGAGAAACGTTGTTGAGAGAAATGAATAAGAGATGTGCAAGCTGGTTTATCAAAAGTTTACTTTATAGTGAAAAAACAATCTCATAGTCTCTAAATCAATCCAAGTCTTTGCCAGTTAAATCAGTCCAAAGTTACAGATATCTTCTTACCAAACAACAGTTGGTTTAGAATAACAAACTCACTCTGGTTCACAAACCACGATGGTAGCAGATCCATCCAACGATGATAGCACAATGGTAGCAACTCCTCACACTATGGTAGCATATCATCAACTGAATACGTTACAGTACCTTTCTTAAATACGTTTATAACCAGTGATTATCTAATTACAGCATGACTCAGCATTACAATGAATAAGCAGTAAAACTTTAAAGTCACACAATACATATTCATATTAAAGTCACAGAACACATATATTGCCTGGACAACTTGTTAGGCTCAAACCATATCCTAACAATTCATATAATAACAGCGGCTAGAATTGTATTTGCACAAAATTGGAAAGCAGATAAAATCCCATTGGAAGAAGAAATTATAAAGAAAATTTTAGAATGTGCATAAATGAATAGATTAACATTGAGAATAAAAGATAAAGAGGAGTCGATGTATTTCAAGATATGGGATAAATTTTATGATTGTTTAGACAAGAAACATGAATAAGGACATAGAGATAAAATAGAGAATAGATGGGAGAAAACAATTAGAAAAATAGATACCCAGATGATGTCAAGTAAAAAGAGAAAGGGAAGGGGGGGGTAAAAGGGAAAAAATGAGATATTATAAAAATGTACACAAATGATGACATAAAAATAAATAATAATTGAATAAGACATTGAAATGAGAATAAAGATAATTAGGAAATCGGGGCTGCTCGAATACCACTGTCGAGACTCACTCCGGCTCGACACCTCGGGGAATAGGAATGAGCACTAACTGAAACACCAGATATCATCTATGGGAGCTAGTAGATGGTATCTGGTGGGTGGGGGGAGCACACAGCAGTGGTGGGGGTGAGCGGTGAACCTGGAATAGGTGGTCGGGCACACTGCGGCCGAGCAAGGTGTGTTTGCGCAAGGACTCCAGCTCTTCGCCATCGTAAGGAACAAGCAATGACGTCACGAGCATCGGAGCAGCTGGTCTACAACCCCAGAAGTAATGCCGATTGGCCGACGGGGTGCTGTGGGTTATTAAAACATTATGTATGTTTCATTGCACTCGGCATTGACAGCAGCTGACCTGGAGCCGAAATAAACCACCATTCAGCATTCAGGCTTTGTGGTTGTGGTGTGGTTATTCCAAGTACCCAGGACCGGTGAGCAAGCCGAGAGAAAGTCGGCGCTGTCTTGTTTGGAACAGCTGTGAGCCGCTGGGGATGGCAGAGGGTTCAGCAACAGGAGTGCCAGAGATGGAGGAAGGGGGCAAAGACACAATATTGGAGGTGGTACCGGAGGCGCAGGGGGCTAGCGAGCCTCCTGTGGTAAGGCTAAAAGAGAGGAAGATTCAGCAGGGGGAGTGTGCCTCTGAGGATTTGGAAGCATCTGTCCCCAGTGGGATGAAGTCCTCCTCTGGCGAGTGGTGGCACAGTTCAGTCCTTACCGGTCCAGGAACAGCTAAACCCCCAACACCCCATCCAGGTGATATGGCTTTCCAAGGGTGGAGAGAAAGAAGGTGGATAGAAGACGAGGAGGGGGAGTGGAGCTACTCCACTGGCTCTGGAACCTCTACTCTAGATGTTTTGAGAGAGAGATTCGGGGATGCTCCTTTGTGGCAACCCTGGGCAATAGGAGTGGATGCTTTGGCCACCTGGCAAAGTGGAGGGGGGGCACACGGAACTACAGACACCTGCTTCCATTTGGCTAGCCCAAAGTTGCGTGTTGATAAAGGGACTAATAGGTCTCGAGCACCAGACCATCAAGTGACTGCCCCCACCTCCACGTCATTAGGGGAAGCACTACGAGGGTTGGACCAAGATATGCAGAGGAGGCAAGGCTCATACGATATGGGTCATGACGCCCCGCGAAAACAGAGTAGGCTGCATAGAGTGGAGGGGAGGGATGCTCAGGAGGTCTGACCGCCACCTGGACCGACCCTTGTGTGGGTGCCAGGGATGTGGCCACAACAACAGTTTTGGGACCCTCCACCAATCCAAGCCACTTTCGATGGCAGCGCTGATAGGGTGTCCCTATTTTTAAGTCAGATAATTAGCCATATTGATTTATATGGCCGTCTCTATCCATCACAGTGGTCCATGGTGGCCGCTATTACCACCGTGTTGACAGGAGAGGCAGCGGACTGGATCGCTGATCTCCACAGCGACCATGCAAAGGAATTGGTGAACATAGGACTGTTTTTCAAGGCTATGAGGAGCCGTTTTGAAGATGACACCAGAACCCAGTTAGTGGAAGGGGAGCTTGTATCATTGAAGCAAAGAGGGAGGCCTGCAAAGGACTATGTAAAGGAGTTCTGTGCTGTCGCCAGGAGGCTCAGGACCTGGCCAGAACGACTCTTGATGCACCATTTTTGCTGTGCTATTGAATTGGTACCTGGTTGGCGTCCAACCCTCGTTGCCGGAATTCTCGTAACCCAACGTCTAAATCCAGATTGAACTGAAAAGGGGAACAACAGGAGAGAGGGGAAGGAGTAGAGAGAGAGGAAGGGAGAAGAGGGGAGAGGAGAGAAGAGGAGAAAGAAGAAAGGGAAAATGAGAGGAAGAAAAGGGAGGGGAAAGAGGAGTAGAGGAGAAGTTTAGAAGGAGGAAGAAGAAAAGGAGTGGGGGAAGGGATGGGGAAGTAGGAAACAGAAGGAGAGGAAGAACGAAGGAAGGAAGGAAGTAGGAGGAGAAACAGGAAGGAAGAGAAGGGGAGGAGAAGAAGAAAGGTTGGAGTAAAGGTAAAGGGTAAAAGAGCAGCCCCGAAAAAGTGAAAATTAAAAATAAAAGTTAAAAAAAAGATAAATGAAAAATGATGGAAATGACTGTACATGTAAATGTGTTTATGAAAAATAAAAATTTTAAATAAAAATAAATAAATAAATATGAACCAGTTGCCAAGCGTCTGAATTTTAACCAAATTACCATGGAGCTGCTGCAAAGGTTGTAACTGTGAAAAACGGTCATAAGTCACATTTTTCAGTGTCGTTGTAACTTTCAATGGTCACTAAGTGAACTGTTGTAAATCGAAGTCTACCTGTATTTATTGTCATGCATACTGCTGGAAAGTCCTTTGCCCCTGGATCCAGTTTAAACACACTTCCTCAAAACCAGTTTAGGACCAGTTCTGAAGACTTTTTTGGGTTTACAGTTATAACAAAGGCTAACTAAAAAGAACTTGTTCCAAAATGGAATCGTGATTGCAAATACATTTTTTGTTCCGTGTTGCTTTAAATCTGGGCTGTAAAATGAATTCTGCAGAAGGAAGCAGGGTTGGTTGGGAGATCATTTTACAATCAGGTTGGTCAAACTTTCCAAGAAGCTGAACGGGTTAAAAGCAGAAAGTTCAGCAGCTAGAGTAGATCCAGAAATGTTGAGTCCTCTTACTGAATTCCGTTTCCTGTAGCTCCTTTGGAGAAAACTTTGAGTTTGGTGTTGCCGTTCTTGAATTTTGCTGGGCGAATCTCAACAGTTCGGAAAGAGTAAGTTAAATTTGGAACTTTCAGAAAATGATCAGATCAGAAAATAAGAAATCCAGGAAGTGGGGGGGGGGGAGTTAAAGGGAAATTATCCTTGAGTAAATAATTTTTTTTAAAAAAAACTGCACCTATTTAACGCTCTCCTGGTAAAGGAGAGGATACAACAGTTGGTCCTTGCAGAGCTCTCTCTTCCTATAGAAAATTGAACCTCCATGTTCAAGCAGAGCACACAGCTCCGCAATCCACTTGCGGGGAAAGGCATAAAAGGACGGCGCGGAGGCGTCACGGGCGGGGGGGACAAAATGACAAAAAGAGCATCGGGGCTATTGAGTTGCAAGCGGCGTCTCTTCCTTCGATGATTCGTGACTCGATCCCGCGGAGATTCGAAAGGGGCGGGGCACGATCTTAAATCCGAAGATGGGGGTAACATTTTTGAACTTCTGTTTTGGCATTGGGAATGGGTGCTGTAAAACTCTTATATGGGGAGGTGGTTAGAGGTTAAGTTACGTGCAACTGTATTACTGAAACTATTAATTGAAAGGGGAAAAGAGAAAAGTTGCAGACTGGAAAGGACCTGGGAAATGTAAGCTTTGCAGAAGAGGAAATCAAAAATTGCTTGATTAGTGTAAATTATGCTGACTGTTGAAATCTCCACATCTTTACATTGCTAAGAATATAGACTCATGGGGCTGGAAGGGGCCTTGAAGGTCTTCTAGTCTAACTCCCTGCCTGAGGCAGGAAACCTTATGCCATCTGTCAAATGGTTGTCCAATCTATTTCTGAAAATCTCTAGTGATGGAACACCCACAACTCCCAAGAGGCAAGATATTCCATTGATTAATTCTTCTCACCATCAGAAAATTTCTCCTTACTTCTAGGGTGGATCTCTCTTTGACAAGCTTCCACCCATTACTTCTTGTCCTACCATCTGGTGCCCTAGAGCAGTGGTTCTCAACCTTCCTAATGCCGCGACCCTTTAGTACAGTTCCTTATGTTGTGGTGACCCCCAACCAGGGGTGGGCTCTAAATTTTTTTACTACCAGTTCTGTGGGCATGGCTTATTTTGTGAGTGTGGCTTGGAGGTCATGTGACTGGGTGGGCGTGGCTAACTGGTCATGTGACCGGGTGGGCATGGCTATGTGTATAGGGACTACTCAGAGGGCTGAAAAAAGTCATTTCTGACAGGTCCTCGGAATTTTGACTGGTCCTCACACTTATGACCATCCTCACATTTATGCCTGTGCAGCATTCTTAACAACCATGTCACTCATTTCACAACTGCTTCTCTTCAACATGGTGATAAGATAGGGCAAAAAACTTAAAATGTGAGGACAGTCATAAATTCGAGGACTGGTCAAAAGTGCGAGGACCAGTCAAAAATAACTTTTTCAGCCCTCTGAGTAGTCCCTGTGCACAAAACGATTACCCAGAGGGTTGAAAATAGTGATTTCTGACAGGTCCTCACACTTTTGACCGGTATTGACTGGTCATCATTTATGCCCATTGTAGCAACCGTGTCACTCATTTCACAACTGCTTCTCTTCACCATGGTGACAAGATAGGGCAAAAATGTAAATTGTGAGGGCAGTCGTAAGTTCGAGGACTGGTCAAAAGTGCGAGGACCAGTCAAAAATAACTTTTTCAGCCCTCTTGAGTAGTCCATATGCATAAAAGGATACAGCAATAGAGAGGGATGAAGGAAGGGAAGGGAAATTAGAGTAGGAGTGAGGGTAAGAGAGGGAGGAAGAGAGGAGGGGGAGGAGAAAAGAAGAGGAAGTAGGGAGAAGAAGAAGGGGGGGAAGAGAAAGTAAGAAGGAAAGAAAAGAGATAGGTGGTAGGTTTGAGGAGAAAGATTGCTGTACAATAAAAAAGATGAAAGGGAAGAAAGCCAACCCCAAACAAATATAAAGATATTAAGATAAAGAATGAATTGTTAAACTTTAAAGAATAAAAGAGAACAAATATGAATAAATAGCAATAATTAGAAACACACATACAAACATACAACGTATTTTCTTTGAACAGAGTATTTGACCGGTTCACAAATTTAAACAGTTGTAGGAGGTTAGCACCCACCCCTTTCCTAGAAGAATGAAATATTGTGGGAAATATTAAAAAGGCAGAATATTATATTTCCCTGGATGAGAAATGGAGAAGCATATTTTACAGACAAAGCAGCTCCCACCTTCCTGCCCCCCACCCTTTGTTAATGGGCCAGAGGCAGAAAGTCAATTCTTTGTCATAGGACATTTGCAACACAATAGCAACAGAAACTAACACAATGGGCCCCATCTAGCAACTGATACTCACCACATGTGACCTGGGAAGCATGTGACCTGGGAAACACATGTGACCATCAGCCAGCAAGGCTAGCTAAGACCCCCACCCCCTGGGAGTCTGACAACCAATCAGGATACTCTTTTGGGGCCCCAAGAAATGCAAAGCCAGAGAGAGCATAAAAACCCGAGGATTTACTATATCTGCCCCTTTTCTGTTCAGGAACTCAAGCCATGTGATCCTGTCCACCATTAAACCATCTTTCCAAACAGTCTCCATGTTTCCAGTGTCTTTTTCCCCACTTGGAGCAGAACCCAGAAGGATATTTCTTCCAACACAGTGTTTAGTCATTTCAATTAAATTTACAATTTCTATATTTCTTTTTTGCCATATTTATTCCTCATCTATTTTTTAAAAAAAGCAATATTACCCTTTATCCTCATCTCTAATCTTAATCAAATTCAATTTTTCCCTTCTATTCTATATTATACCCCTTCTATTTTTATATCCATCTTCACATTGGTTAATTATGTAATTATGTAATACAGTTGTTTAATACAAATTCAACATTTTAATATAAATCAATTAGTTATATAACTACCTTTTTTGAATATTAATCAATATGAACATGAATATTCCAATTATTTCCATGCAATCCAATTTCTTACAAATCCATTAATTATATTTACCAATAATAATGAACCAAATAATTTCCCCCATATATTCCTCCATACCACAACTTAACCATTTCTGCTTTCAACACAATATACAATTAATAGTATCTCAATTATTACAATTCCCTAGTTAAATAGAGCATTTTTTCTTTTCTGTTTTAAAATCTTGAACCTCCTCTTTTGTCCTAAATTTCCCTTTTTTGGTGAGCAAAAAGAAAAAGAAATCTCTCTCCCTGCCTCATTTTGTCACGTTGCAGCAAAGACCCTTTCAGTTTCGTTTTAGCTAGGGAAAAAAATTGCTCCAGCATTCTTTGCAGTTTGCAAAACAAGTGCTTGCAAAGGAGCCTGCACAAAACAGCTGAGAGCAAATCAGCTGAGAGTCGGGAGGCCGAGCTAATCAACTTAAGCTAATTAACCTATGCTGAAGCTGAAAGAGGCTGTTTTTTCTATTTTTGCAGGCACCAATCTTCTCAATGGTTTTCTTTTAACACTGATCAGCTGTAGGGCGGCCCTTTGAAGTCCCGCGGCAAGAATTTAAACAGTTTTTTCCCCTCTAGCCATCAGCTGGGACTCGGGAGGCAGCAATAGATTGGGGGTGGGCGGGGTAAGCGAACGGCGACCGACGATCCAACAGAGGCAGAGGGTGAGGGTGAGTGAAGGCATGGGGGGGCAAGAGAGGCCTTTGGCGACCCCTGTGAAATGGCCGTTTGACCCCCAAAGGGGTCGCGACCCCCAGGTTGAGAACCGCTGCCCTAGAGAATAAGTCAATCCTCTCTTCTTTGTGACAGATCCTCCAGTGTATTGGAAGAGGAGCTATCATGTCTCCCTTAACCTTTCTCTTTGAGTCTAGGATACCCCATGCTCTGCCTCCTGCCCCTTGGTTTTCCCAAAGCCATGTGGGCCTCCTACATACTCCACCCCATCACCATTTGCTTACTTACATTTTGATGAGCTCAGGAAGTCAGAGTAGAGAAGGCCATTCTCTCGGTGGGCCACATAGCACAATCAAGAAGAAGAAATCCAATCTCTTGTTTCCATGGCAATCCTTTCACCTCAGCCAGCCTAAACTACTATGATTTCTTCTTAGCTCCGCTGGTGCTAGTTTTATGCTGCTGGCACTAAGAAGATATCATAGTGGTTTACCCTGGCTGGGTGGGGAAAGGACTGGCATGAAAACAAAAGTGATGGGGTTTCTTCTTCGCTCTACCAGTAAAAGACTAGAGTAAATCTAGCGCTGATAGAATGAAGAAGAAATCTGATCACTTTTGTTTCCATGGCAATATTCTCCTCCCCAGCCAGGGTAAACCACTACGATCTCTTTTTAGCATTGCCAGCATAAAATTAGTGCCGGTGGAACTAAGAAGAAATCGCAGGAGCTTATGCTGGCTGGAAAGGATTGCAATGGAAGCAAAATAGACATGATTTCTCCTTAGCGCCACCAGTGCTAGTTTTATGCTAGTCTTACACTGGTTGAGCTAAGAAGAAATCTCATCTTTTTTACTTCCATGGGAATCCTTTCCTCCCCAGGCAGGGTAAATCACTACCAATTTATGCTGGGTGGGGTGAAAGGATTGCCATGGAAACAAAATAGATCGTAAGTCTTCTTCTTGATTCTGCCAGGTAGCTCAGTTGAGTTCTTGAGCTCGTCAAAAATTAAGTAAGTGAATGAAGAAGGGGAGTGGGGTTGGGGAGCAATACCTAGAAGCAAAGATATTGACAAAGCAGGCCAATGTACTGTGGTCTGGGGCCTCTGAGGACTGACTGGGCAAGATGTTTGGGAAATAGGTGGGTAGGTATGCTGCAACATCTCTGCAGCTGGTGGATGGACCATTGGGGGGAGGGGCTGCAAAATTTCAACTTTGAAACAGATTCGTATTTAGCATTGGGTGTGTGGGTGTAGTAACTTTGAACTTTTGTTGAATGGCCTGTTTTACCTCAAGGATTACCTGTACTACTTTTTTTCACATCTTCTGCAATCTTTTTATAAACAAAAAAACTTACACTTTTATTTGAATCTTACAGACAAAGATGCCAATATAACAACACTGGACAACTGAGAATAACAAGCAACATTGAAAAGGAAAGCAAATTGAAGCAGAAATAAAAAAAAATATTTTACATTTCCTTCAGAAAACTTATTGTGGGAAAAATACAGAGTTCAAATCACAAGAGGATCCACACTGGAGATCAGCCATATAAATCCTCTGAATGTAGCAAAAGCTTCGGTCAGAATAGCTCCCTTGTGATTCATAGAAGGATCCACATAGGACAGATGACCTACAACTGCTCCCAATGTGGTAAATGTTTTCACAAGCATGGCAAGTTTGTGATACATCGGCGGACTCACACCAGGGAGAAGCCATACAAGTGTCCAAATTGTGGGGAAAGTTTCATTGCAAATTCCCACCTGGTGAAACACCAGAGGACTCACACAGGTGAGAAACGTTTTGAATGTCCTGATTGTGGGAAACGTTTCAGTCAGAATTGCTACCTGGTGATACACCGGAGGACTCACACAGGAGAGAAACCCTTTGAATGTCCTGATTGTGGGAAAGGTTTCAGTGTCAATTCCAGCCTGCTGATACACCAGAGGACTCACACAGGAGAGAAACCCTTTGAATGTCCTGATTGTGGGAGAAGTTTCAGTCAGAATTCCCACCTGCTGATACACCAGAGAACTCACACAGGTGAGAAACCCTTTGAATGTCCTGATTGTGGGAAAAGTTTCAGTCAGAATTCCCACCTGGTGATACACCAGAGGACTCACACAGGAGAGAAACCCTTTGAATGTCCTGATTGTAGGAAACGTTTCAGTCAGAATTCCCACCTAGTGATACACCGGAGGATTCACACAGGAGAGAAGCCCTTTCAATATCCAGAGTGTGGGAAAAGTTTTAGTCACAATTCCAGCCTGGTGAACCACCAGAGGACTCACACAGGAGAGAAACCCTTTGAATGTCCTGATTGTGGGAGAAGTTTCAGTCAGAATTGCAGCCTGGTGAACCACCAGAAGACTCACACAGGAGAGAAACCCTTTGAATGTCCTGATTGTGGGAGAAGTTTCAGTGTCAATTCCCGCCTGGTGATACACCAGAGGACTCACACAGGAGAGAAGCCCTTTGAATGTCCAGAGTGTGGGAAAAGTTTTAGTCACAATTGCCACCTGGTGATACACCAGAGGACTCACACAGGAGAGAAGCCCTTTGAATGTCCAGAGTGTGGGAAAAGTTTTAGTCACAATGCCAGCCTGCTGAAACACCAGAGGACTCACACAGGAGAGAAACCCTTTGAATGTCCTGATTGTGGGAAATGTTTCAGTCTGAATTCCTACCTGGTGATACACCAGAGGACTCACACAGGAGAGAAGCCCTTTGAATGTCCAGAGTGTGGGAAAGGTTTCAGTGTCAATTCCAGCCTGCTGATACACCAGAGGACTCACATAGGAGAGAAACCCTTTGAATGTCCTGATTGTGGGAAAAGTTTCAGTCAGAATTCCCACCTGGTGATACACCAGAGGACTCACACAGGAGAGAAGCCCTTTGAATGTCCTGATTGTGGGAAAAGTTTCAGTCAGAATTCCCACCTGGTGATACACCAGAGGACTCACACAGGAGAGAAGCCCTTTGAATGTCCAGAGTGTGGGAAAAGTTTTAGTCACAATGCCAGCTTGGTGAAACACCAGAGGACTCACACAGGAGAGAAACCCTTTGAATGTCCTGATTGTGGGAAATGTTTCAGTCTGAATTCCAGCCTGGTGATACACCGGAGGACTCACACAGGAGAGAAACCCTTTAAATGTCCTGATTGTGGGAAAAGTTTCAGTCAGAATTCCCACCTCATTGGCCACCAGAGGACTCATACAGGAGAGAAGCCCTTTGAATGTCCAGAGTGTGGGAAAAGTTTTAGTCACAATTCCAGCCTGGTGACACACCAGAGGACTCACACAGGAGAGAAACCCTTTGAATGTCCTGATTGTGGAAAAAGTTTCAGTCAGAGTTCCCACCTCATTGGCCACCAGAGGACTCACACAGGAGAGAAACCCTTTGAATGTCCTGATTGTGGGAAAGGTTTCAGTGTCAATTCCAGCCTGCTGATACACCAGAGGACTCACATAGGAGAGAAACCCTTTGAATGTCCTGATTGTGGGAAAAGTTTCAGTCAGAATTCCCACCTGGTGATACACCAGAGGACTCACACAGGAGAGAAACCCTTTGAATGTCCTGATTGTGGGAAAAATTTCAGTCAGAATTCCCACCTGGTGATACACCAGAGGACTCACACAGGAGAGAAACCCTTTGTATGTCCTGATTGTGGGAAAAGTTTCAGTCTGAATTCCAGCCTGGTGATACACCGGGGAACTCACAGAGGAGAGAAACCCTTTGAATGTCCTGATTGTGGGAAAAGTTTCAGTCAGAATTCCTACCTGGTGATACACCAGAGGACTCACACAGGAGAGAAACCCTTTGAATGTCCTGATTGTGGGAAAAGTTTCAGTCTGAATTCCTACTTGGTGATACACCAGAGGACACACACAAGAGGGAAACCATACAAGTGTCCAGATTGTGGGAAATGTTTCAGTTACCGTTCTACCCTGGTGAACCACCAGAGGACTCACATAGGAGAGAAACCATATGAGTGTCCAGACCAGCAGAGTTAAACTATTTGATTGATTGAGGGCCGCATCAGGATTGTGGTTGATCTTGTGGGTGAGCATGGTGGGGTGATGTCACATGGTCAGCTCGTCAGCTCTTTTGTCGTGGGGCGCCTGTGGTGGCCCAGGCAGGTCTGGGGGGATCCATTGTCTCCAGCAGAGGAAGGCGAGACAGTGGTAAGTGCCAAAAACCTTGTTCTCTCCATCCCTCTCAGGCCACACAAAGGACCCCCGGGCAGCAGCGCAGACTGCCCAGAGCCCTGAGAGCGTAAGCACCCACCCTGTCCCTCAAGCTCCCATTGCACTGGGACTCCACAGCCCAGCCCGGCTTCCCCCAGTGGGTGCCCGGGTGCGCTTACGT
The DNA here is from genome assembly GCA_022577455.1 of Arizona elegans. NCBI lineage: Eukaryota > Metazoa > Chordata > Lepidosauria > Squamata > Colubridae > Arizona > Arizona elegans. The sequence continues at coordinate 9,451,681 of JAKOOJ010000012.1, forward strand.
CCTCCTCAAGGCTGCTGCTAGGCTCGCTGTCCTTGGGCACGTTGCTCATGGTGTATTCAGGCGGGCAAAGTGTGTGTGTCAGAGGGAGGGCCACTCCCTCTCCATGCAAGGAGCCCAAACTTTGTAACTAAAGCCTGAGTGGCGTAGGAGGCTAATACCTCCTACTAAGGCAGCATTTAACATCCAGCTGCCTGCAATTACTGCGAGTTCAATTCTCACCAGGCTCAAGGTTGACTCAGCCTTCCATCCTTTCTAAGGTAGGTTAAATGAGGACCCAGTTTGTGGAGGCAATAAGCTGACTTTATATAAATATACAAAAGTATGAAGGCTATTGCTTAACGCATTGTAAGCCGCCCTGAGTCTCCAGAGAAGGGCAGCATATAAATATAAAAAAAATAAAAAAAATAAAATAAAGCATCCTCACCAATAGGATCGGAGACTACCGGGAGAGGTCAGGAGGAGGGGACAAGGGGATAGCGAAAGGGCAGAAGGGCAGCTGGTGGCCAAGTGCTAAGGTAGGACTTCCCTCAGAATCTGACTCCCTCTTATTATAATCAGCAGCCGTTAAATGAATGTGTAAGTTGTTAAGCGGAACATTGGCTACCTCAGGGTTTCAGGAAGGTCTTAAACGGCCTAGTGCAGGCCCAGGCTTTCCTTCCAAAGGCCTCCCATAACCATCTCTTAGGCCTCTCCTTCCTAAAACAGGGTCGCTGTAGTCCTTAGGTCTAAGTCCGACCCACCAGGCATCATAGCCACCTCCTCTGTGTCTTTTGAAGATCTTTGAACCTTATGTTGGAGAAAGAGGGTTGGACTGTATGTCTTTGTTTTTAAGGATATTGTTGTGTTAACCAACCAGCAGAGCATAGAGCACAGGGAAATGGTGCTGAGAGCTATGAATAAAATACATACAAACTGGTTTATCAAAGTTTTTACTTTGTAGTAAAAAACATAGTCTTTAAACAATCCAAGTCTTTGCCACTCAAATCAGTCCAGTGATACAGAAGTCTTCTTACCATACAAAACAGCAGTAGATAATAAACAGCAGCACATTCACGCTGGTAAGAGATCACGCTGGTAGCATATCCACCCAGGATGATAGCATATCTACACACGATGGTAGCATATCATCAATGACTACATTTCATCTCCCTTCTTAAATACAATTACAACAGAGCTTATCCAATCAGGATACAATGACTCAGCATTACAATGACTTAGCAGTACTTCTTAAAGTCATAGAATACATATTCATGTTAAAGTCATAGAACAGATATATTGCCTGGACAACCTGTTAGACATACACCATATCCTAACATTCTCCCCTTTGGACAGGCTAATATATACCTGTTCATATTCTCAAACCATAGCTTTTGCAACACATCTTATGTTTGATTGCACCCTGCACTTTGGTGAAATTATCGGCAATATTATTTTCGGACATACAATATTCCAGCTGGACCATATTGCTTTGAATACTCTGACGAACATTTAAATAATGAATATCAGTATATTTAGACCTTGTCTTAATCGCTAAATTGGTCGCCATTTTTATAGCAGCTTGGTTATCTTCATAAATTACGATTGGATAATCTACCTTTAAGCCGACGTCCATCATTAGTTGTTTATAATAAATCAGATCAGTACATACTAGTGACAAACAGGAGAATTCTGCTTCCATAGTGGATAGACTAATATGTTTCTGCCAGTCCGCTCCCACAGAGAGGGGCTCCTCAGGGTGCCATCGGCCAAGGCATGTCGGTTGACGGCCCCCAGGGGGAGGACCTTCTCTGTGGGAGCATCCGCCCTCTGGAATAAGCTCCCCCCGGAGATACAGACAATCCCTGACTTACAAACTTTTCGCCAGGCCCTTAAGACGTTTTTATTTCACCAAGCCGGGCTGGCCTATTTTCTAAATTTTAAATTTTTAAATTGGTTAATTGTAACCTGAATTTTAATGTATTTAAATTGTTGGGCCAAATTATTTAATTTATTTTAAATTGTTCTTAAATTTTGTATTCTGTGTTTTTACTTTTGGCTGTTCACCGCCCTGAGTCCTTCGGGAGAAGGGCAGTATAGAAATAAAATAATAATAATAATAATAACAATAATAATAATAATAATAATAATAATAATAATAATAATAATAATAATTATTATTATTATTATTATTATTGATTTCCATCCAATTAGACAGTTACCTAACATTATCGCAATACCTGATGTAGACTTTCTGGTGGTCAAATCAGTAGCGAAACTGGCATCAGCATATGCGCTCAGTATCAGATCATGGTTAGGTTCTAAATATAATGCATAATGCATTGTCATCTTTAAATATCTCATTATCCGCTTTGCGGCCTGCCAATGCTGATCTGTTGGCTCTGCATTATATCTTGCTAATTGGTTTACGCTATATGAAATATTAGGTCTCGACCAATTGCTAATATAGGATAGACTTCCTATTAGGGATTGATAGATCTCCTTACTAAATCCAGGACTTTGGATTTCTCCATGTTGAAATTCCTGTGCCATAGGCGTTTTAGCTGCCTTACATAGCTCCATACTATAGTGTTTCAACATCTGACTTATCTTGCTAGACTGAGACAGTTTATATCCTCTAGCTGTTTGACCAATATCAAGGCCCAAATAGTGTCTAATATGACCTAAATTCCTGACCTTAAATTTATCTTGCAACTTTCTAATAATCTCCATCGCTTCTTTATTCTTTATCAGTTTTAGTTATTGTTGCTATATCGTCAGTAAATAATAGAAAAAATGATATTAAACCGTCATTCTCTCTTTTAAAGAGACATTTATCTGCTACACCTTCCTGAAATCCAATATTATTAAGCTCTTTAATTATACATTGGTTCCATTCAAACCCTGATTGTCTTAAACCATAAAGGCTTCTTTTTAATTTCCAACAATCAGTTTGGTTATTTGTTTTAACTCCTAACGGCTTTCTCATATAAATGGTATGTCATAATGGAGCATGCAAGTATGCTGTCTCCACATCTACTGTATATGGTTAATTATATACTTATTCTTTTTTTTTTATTGAAAAAGTTTTTCAAATACAAATTTTTCCCCCTTTTCCCTCCCCCCTCCTCCCTAACCCCCCTCCCCCTCCCCTCCCCCCATGGCTTCTTCAAAATAAAATCATTGATATCAACTTAAATAATACTTTACCATCCTTTTACACCACCCCCACATACTAACCATTTCTTTCTAACATTATTATATCCCCCATATACTATACATTTCAAAGCGACCTTCAGCTATAAAACTATATAATAAATCCTAATTTAACATTTATTCAACTCATAATCTACCCATTTCCTCCACCCCATACATATATCTCTTAATTCAAGTCTTTCACATATATTAATATCTAAACCTAACATCCCTTTTAGTAAACTAAACAATCAGTAACCTAATCTATCTCCACCCATTTTCCTACAGGTCTACCATACATAATATTTTAATATCTTTGTTCTTCTGCCCATACCACACCACTAAAAAATATTTCCATATATAAACAAAATCTTCAAGTGACTTTAAGTTTGTAATCCATATGATATTTTCTGTAATGTCTTTTAGCTAGATTATTAATTCCATCACCCATGTTAGGGTAACATCAAGTTCTATTTCCAACAATATATTCAGTTTCTTCAATTGCCATCTGCCCCCATCAATAATAAATATTTTCGTATATAAAAAACCACCTGAGTGACTTTATATTTGTATTCCATATAATATCTTCTGTAGTGTCTTTTATCTAGATTATTAATACCAACCACCATGTTAGGATAACAACCAGATCTTCTGCATGCCCCACCATAATTCTCGTGCCTTATAGCTCAACATATACATAATCCATTTTTCAAAGAGTCCAAAATAGAAAGTTCCAATCCACTCAGTTAGAGGCCTTCTTCCACATCCCTAAGGCACAGTACTGCAGAGATCTGTTATTCTTCTCAAAATAATACAAGTCAATAATTTGCCTCAGCTATATTTTCATATATCAGCCATCTATAAGTCCCTCTTATTATATTTAATCATCTCTTAAGTAACTGGCATTAAACTGTTGTTTAGTCTAAAAATTTTTTGTTTTGTAAGACCTGCTTCTTCTTTTCTTAACTTTTGATGGTTTAGATCTCCATCCTGGTTGCCTTTCTAGGACTTGTATATCAGCTGATTGATTTCCATGCTGGTCTGTAACTTGATGAGACATCACATTAAAATCCAAAGCCGCCTCTCTTGTATTTATAAGTAATCCAGCTATAACCTTTAATGGAGAATCCAAAAGCGACTTGTCCGAAAGGGCCTCTGTGACTTGTTGTTTTTCCATTACCTCCATCTCCATCTGCTTAGCCTGGGTTTCAGTCTCTTGTTCATTTTGCATTTCTTTATTCCCCTCCTGTGTTCCTAACACTGATGGCATCCATGGAGATGTTAAATCCATTTTAAGAACCTTGTAGTAAAATTCTTCCGCTTTTTCAACAATATTTAATTGATATCTTTCTCCTTGGTATCTCAATATTATACCAACTGGAGCATCACACCTAAATGAGATGTTTTGTTTCTTTAGCTCAGTCACCAAAAATCCAAATTCCTTTCTGCCTTTTAACATCTTGGACAGCAGCTCTTTATATATCCAAATCTTCCTTCCATTCAGTTCTAGAGTGGAGTTAAAAGACTTTTGCACAATATCATTTCTTATTCCTTTATCAGTAAAGTAAAGGAACATCTCTAGGCAACTGCCTTTGCTTTGCAACCCAAGAATTTACTCTGTAGGCCTTATCAATCTTACAGGATACCTCTTCAGGACTAACCTTTAAAATCACAGCCAGAACTTCAGCAGACATCTTTCTAAAATCATCTCTATTATTTTCCTGTAGTCCCCTCATTCTGACCGCAAATTCCATGGACCTATATTGCATCATTGTAACTTCTTTTTCAATCCTTTGTTTTATATTATCTGCATTGTAAGTCTCGTGATCAGCTTCCTTTTTAAACTTTACTTCTGAGCTATTGTCTTGAATATTTATCAAATCATTTTCAATTCTTCGTATTTTATTGTCCAAATTATAAATCTTATCATCAGCTTCCTTCATTTTAGACTCTAATTCTGAATTAATATCTTTATCCAGCTTTATAACTATTTCTGAAAAAGTTTTCAAAGCTGTTACAAACTGTTGTTTCAGATTGGCATATTTTTGTTGTACCAACTCTTCAATTTCCTGCCTGAATTTTTCAAGATTCTGGTTCACAATCTCATCATGTCTTGCCATCTTCTCCAAGACAAATTCTTTTAGGTCTTTAAAGCCATTTTTCTGAGTCTGCAAGTTCAAAACTTGTTCATATGGTTTGTAAATTGGGAAACCCCCCCCCCCCCGCTGCTTGTTTGTCTGGCTTTATCAGTTTTAACGCCATCCTGCCACACAGACAAACTCTTTTTAAAAAGAAAAGCTCTCCAAACAGTATCAATATCAAATCTCCAAGAAGGAAGAAACATAAAGTAGAAATTTTTCTTTTCAGTTCTAGCCAGAGCTATTATTTCTGCTACTTTGTAACATGTTAAACTATTCAGGCGGAAGGACTTTCGCTTTCAGCTTTCTTCTTCTCAAGCCTCAGCCAGTCGCCGTTTTAAACTTTTTTTTCTTTGCTTTTAAAATCACTTATAAAATTGTTAGAAATACTTGCGATTTAGGATCCAGAATCCGGATTTCATCCTATTTGTTTAAGCAATCTGTTGATTTTCATTAAGTGGATTGGTCCCGTCGCCTGGCTCTGCAAGAAGCAGAGTTCCCTCGAAGCCCGGAGCAGCGGTGAGCTGGATAGGGAGCCACATTCTGCTTCCTCCCCAGGAGTAAAAAAGGAACTCTGGGGACTTCGCAGAGGGCTCTACCTGCCCTCGCCGGCTCTGTCTCACGTTTCCTTAAGGAAATGGAGTTTTTCAAGCTGTCTCTCAGCTGTAGAGACGGCTCTTTACAGGCAACGAGGCTGGCGGTCCCGAAAGACCGTCCAGCGGTCTTTCGAAGCCAAACCGGAAGCCAATTATATACTTATTCTTTGCCGCCCACACTAGCATTGTTCTTAACGTGCTAGCTCTTAAACTCGGAGCAAACACCTCATCAAAATCTTTTTCAGTTTGAGCAAAACCTTGAGCTACAAGGCAAGCTTTATGGGTTACAGTCCCATCTATACCTTTCTTTAATTTATACACCCATCTACAACCAATCAATTTCTCTCCAGGTGGTATTTTAACATTGCCATAAACTCCTAATTCAGTTAATGAGTTGATTTCTTTACTCATTGCCTCCTTCCATGTATTCTGCTCCTTTTCAGGATACATCTTGATGTCGTCATAATTTGAAGGCTCTATGTTAACCTGACAAACCACGGTTGCTTTATATCTATCAGGTGGATGTCTTTCCCTATTAGATCTCCTAGGCAATACAGGACTCATTGCAGGTATCTCCTCCTCTAAACCTACTTCCTGTTCTTCATCCTTAATAGAGACCTCTACATTGTCTATATCCTCATCAAGGGTATCATTAACCATTTGATGCTCAATACTAACATTATTGTCATCCTGTCTGTAATCTGCACGCTCAAGTTTCTCCCATCCTTCGTGCTCCAGAAATTTTGCATTTGCACTACAGTAAACACTAGTAGTTCCTGGTGCTCAAAATCTAAAGGACTGATGATTTGAGTCATAGCCAACAAAAAACATATTTCTGGCACTCTGTTGTTTCTTCCTCCTCACATTAGATGGAATTTGTACCCAAGCAGGGGCTCCAAATGTAACTGCAAGTAAATGCAAGTAACTAAGGTTTGGTTTCCTCCCATGCCATAATGTAAATGGTATTTCACCCGTAGATGAATGTACAACGTTATTTAGTACATGGTTAGCACACATAACAGCCTCACCCCATAAGGTTTCAGGCAAACCAGAATCTGCCAACATTATTCTAGTCATGGCTTGTAATGTTTGACTCCTTCTTTCAACATAACCGTTGTGTTGTGGTCTATACAGTGCAGACCGTTTATGCTGTATTCCTGCCTCTTGCAAAAATTTCTCTAACCTTTGGTTAGTGAATTCTGTGCCATTATCAGTTACTAAGCACATTACTTTAAACTTCTGTTTCCTTTCTACAAATCGCAGCCAGTTATTTATATGCTGGAATGTTTCACATTTCATTTTCATTAGATAACAGAATCCGTATCTAGAGTAATGGTCTACTATGCTTAGGATATAGCAGGCTCCTATACTGGGTTTTTTAGGTCCAATCAAATCTACAAACACTACCTCTAATGGCTTTTTGGTTTTGAAACCATTGATACGATTTGCTGGGGTTACCCTGCTTTTCTGCTGACCACAGGCGTTACAATTCAAATACTTACTACATGATTGTAGTTTTATCCCTTCAGATAGCTGAACTGTTTTCTTTAACATCCTGAAATTTATATGCCCTAGTCTCTGATGCAATAGATGAATACATTCATCATGTGGTTTATCATTCCTATAAACTGACTTAGAATTAGCCACTAATGCTGGGTTCTCACGTAAAATGAATAAATCATTTTCTAATATTGCAGTAACAACATTGCCATATTTCTCAATTACACACTTATCATTTTTAAATGTAACTGTAAACCCGACTTGCAATAAATATTTAACAGATAGCAAATTATATTTTAAACCAGGAATGTATAACATTGGCAACAGTTCATTACTAAATGACCAACGTGCAACACCCTCTCCAGCTACCTTAACCTTCCAACCATTGGCTAATTTAACATGTTGGTTACTCTTCTTCAATTCAACAAAAAAAGTTTCTATTCCTAGTAATAGATTGAGAAGCACCACTATCAACAACCCACCAATCCTGGTTAACTTTACTAGTTGAACTGGATATAGCTAAATTACAACCCTTCTTGGGTCTATTATAGTCCCCAACAGACATTTTCTTATTCTTACAATACTTAGCTATATGCCCTTTAGCCCCACAAGCAAAACATCGTTTTACAAAATAAGCAGTTGAATACATTTTTTCTTCTTTTGGTTGTTTTACTCTCAATTGATCCCTTTCTTGTCTTCTTCTGGACTCTTCCAATAACCTACCAGTTATTCCAGTCAATGTGAGTTCATCTCTGGTCAAAACCTCCAGTGAAGAAACATAGTCGTCATAACTATCGTCCAAAGAAGAAAGGATTATATAAACTTGTTGTAGTTCTGAGAAAACAAGTTCCTTTTCATGCAGCTCCTGGAAAATTCTAGTCATGGATTCCAAATGAGCCATCATATCTCCTCCTTTAAGAAGATGTTGTTTGAACAATTTTCGTGTGAGATATATATGAGCACCCACACTGTCACGAACATATAGTCTCTTCAACTTAGTCCAACACCTAGCAGCAGATTCCTCGTCACGAATATGGACAACCTGCTGGTCATTCAGTGTCAGTCCAATTATGCAAAGAGCTCGTTCATTGTCTCTGTTAAACTTGGCCAATTTCTTCACATCTTCATCGTCATCAGGATCCCATGCTGTTACATCCGGTGGATTATTTACTACGTCCCACAGTCCTACTCTATGCAAAAGTAGATTACATTTGGTAGACCAGGATACATAGTTTGTTCCATCCAACCGGGTTATCATGGAAATATTCAATAACTGTTCTTGTGCCATCTTCACTTGGATTATATATCACAAACACAGTTTTTTGTATTATTCACATTAACTCTCAGGTCACTATATAGCTCTATTTAGCTCTGAGCAATCCTAGTTAGTTCTGGTTGGCTCTGGGCCCATAACCAATGTTAAGGATATTGTTGTGTTAACCAACCAGCAGAGCGTAGAGCACAGGGAAACGGTGCTGAGAGCTATGAATAAAATACATACAAACTGGTTTATCAAAGTTTTTACTTTGTAGAAAAAAACAATCTCATAGTCTTTAAACAATCCAAGTCTTTGCCAGTCAAATCAGTCCAGTGATACAAAAGTCTTCTTACCATACAAAACAGCAGTAGATAATAAACAGCAGCACATTCACGCTGGTAACAGATCACGCTGGTAGCATATCCACCCACGATGATAGCATATCTAAACACGATGGTAGCATATCATCAATGACTACATTTCAGCTCCCTTCTTAAATACAATTACAGCAGAGCTTATCCAATCAGGATACAATGACTCAGCATTACAATGACTCAGCAGTACTTCTTAAAGTCATAGAATACATATTCATGTTAAAGTCATAGAACACATATATTGCCTGGACAACCTGTTAGACATACACCATATCCTAACATGTGTCATGGAAGCAGCCATTATTTGCAATTGCCTGGGATTCATCCTTGACCCCTGAGGTGGACTTCTGGAAGAAGTTGCCATTTTGCCAAAATTGCCTCAGGACTAAAACGGTTGCTGCTTCTGCTTCATTGTCATGTGGGAGAGGGAGAAATTGCTCTGTTTTGCTACCTTAACACTGTGCAGACAGCCTTAAGGAATTGTGGGTACACTGAAAATGATGGCTGCTTCCATGAGATCTTCAAAATTTAAGTGTGCTATGGGCTTTTGGGGAGTAGGCCCACGACCCGCTGCAAAAAAGAAGTAAAATTTCAAATGAAAAGCTACTCTGCCTTGCAAATGAACCTGGTGGAGAAGAGCTGTAAGAATATTAGGTTGAGGAGAAAAGGGAGCGTGGCTTTGATCACAAAGCTCAGACTCGCCTCAAAGTGCGAGAAGCGCAGCCAATGAATTTATTAATACATAAATGTAATAATAAAAATGTAACAAAGATCTTTGTCAACTCTTGCTCAGTTGTATGATCTCCACACATATAGTGGGTTTCTAACAAACTACAATTGTTAACCTATTTGTAATCTGTCGGTTGTGCATTCTGCATCTCTATGACCAACCTGTCTTCCTCAGCTTCCCTTGCCTCCTCAGTGTAAATTTAAATTTTCAATTTCAATCGTACATCAGTCCAGCCACTCTGTGCCTCTGATGATGTGAGCTGCAGATACTGTCAAAGTTGAGGTTGCAATAGATAGGAGACAGTGAGTAGACACCAAAGATTCAGAAAAAAACTGGGGATGAATTCCTTGAACATAAGAAGAACTTGGCTGATAGTCTGAAAGCTAATGGTGAGTGTGGCACTTGGGGTATTTGAAGGTGCCTGTTACCCCTCTTCATTCTTCGGGCTCTGTGCCCCCCAATTTTATTGCTTCTTTTAAAAGATAGAGAAATTTCCAATTGATTTAATTGAAGAAAACTTCTCATTTTGTTCCCACTAATTCTTCTGGAGAAACAAAACTGAGCAGTAGCTGTAACTGAAGCCAGCATGGATTTGTTAAAAATAGAACATGCCAGACAAATCTTATTGCCTTTTAAAGTAAAATAACTAAAATTAGTTGATCAGTGAAATGCTGTGGAGATAGTATACTTGGACTTCAGCAAGACATTTGATAAAGTTGTGTTAGGAAGTGACTATTACCTAACCTGTTGGGTTGACAATATATAAACCATCAATGTAGCTTTAAGACTGCTGAATTGCATCATACTGTGTCCTGATTGGTTAGCTCTGTAGCCAATGTCCTTAAGAGGGAGCTAAAAACGTGGTTTGTTCTCTTTGCTGTTCTTGCTCTCTGATATCTCTGTATGCTACTGTTTGCAAATCCAGAAGAACTGTTTATTGTAAATGACTACGACGACTGGTAAGAAGACTTGGTTATTGGATTATCCCTGGACTGTCGTTTTGGCTATCTCCTGCTTTATATGTGTATGACCTGGACTGTTTATTGAACTGTGCCTTATTATTTCCTGAAAGTAAACACAACTCAGTGTATCTGTGTGTTGACTGTGTTTATTCGTAACTACTCTCAATCGTTTTCATGTGTACATCCTTGCTATTCAAGGGTTACTCTGCGAATTCCTTAACAAGATGACCACCATTTACTTCTTGGTAAGAGAAGCATGCAGTGGGATACCTCAAGGCTCAGTCTTGGGCCCAATAATATTCAACATTTTGATAAATGATCTAGATGAGGGATAGAAGGGGAATTCATCAATTTACTGATGACACCAGAGCTAATACTTTCAAAGGATCTTGACAGACTTGAGAATTGGGCCAACAGTATGAATGGATTTCCAGAGGAAAAATTACAGACTACAGGAACCATGTTCACCTTTAACATTTGGAATTAACCGCAGATATATTTTTTCAACTTCCAAAATACCTGAATAGCTTATAATTAAGCAAACTTTTCAAATTGTTATTTCCTCCGAGGGTTACCTTTGCTTTTCCATTACCTGATTTGGGGGTTGGGGTGGGGAGACCGTATCACGGTTTTTTAAAAAAAGAATACAGAGTTAGTTTTCTTTTCTCTGCTTTAGTCTTTAGAATTGCTTTGTCTGTTTTAAACGTATAATCAATTGCAAAAGTTATTTTCAAATTTCCCACAACTATGATTGATATTTTGTTAACAGTGGGAGAAAGTAGTGCCTAAATTTAGGATAACTTAGAATAGGCAGTACAGAGAAGTAGTGGTAATTATATAGTTGAGTATTACCTGTATTGCACTTTACTAAAGATAAAGGTTTCCCCTGTTCAGTCATTTCTGACTCTGGGGGATGATGCTCATCTCTGTATTTTAGCCGAGGGAGCCAACGTTGTCTGAAGATGCTTCCGTGGCCTTGTGGCCAATATGACTATATGCTGCTGTGCACGGAATACTACCTTCCCACCAAAGTGGTACCTATTTATCTACTCGCATTTGCAAGCTTTTGAACTCTTAGGTGGACAGGAGCTGGAGCAAGTAACGGGAACTCAACCTGTCACGTGGTGCTCGGGTTTCAAACCCAGGCTGTCAGCTTTCCAACTGACAAACTCAGTTATTGTGATGCACAACAATCCTTAAACCAAGGATGTGCAAATGCACAATCCCCAAACCTTGTCAGGTGTGTCAGAAGAGACTCTTGCTGTTGGAAAACACAGTCTTTTTCCACCAGTCAAAATTTCAGGTAGTCCTTGACTTACGACCACAATTGAGCCCAAAAGTTGCATTGTTAAGTGAGTTATACCCCATCTTATGACCTTCCTTGCCACAGTGAATCATTGCAGTTGATAATTAGTAATATGGTTGTTAAGTGAATCTGGCTTCCCCATTGATTTTGCTTGTCAAATGGTTGCAAAAGGAGATCACCTGACCTTGGGAAACAGCAATAGACATAAGTATGAACCAGTTGTCAAGCATCTGGATTTTGATCACTGTTCATAGGGATGCTACCAAGGTTGTAAGTGTGAAAAATGGTCATAAGTCACTTTTTCCAGCGTCATCGTAACTTTGAACAGTCAGTACATGAACTTGTAAGTGGAGGACTGCCTGTATTAGCTTAGTTCCTTTCCAGATACACTGTTACGATCTTAACATCTGGGTAGCTTTTCAATGACCAGGATTAAACCAACATTGGAAATGCAGGTAATCCTTGATTTACAACTGTAATTTAGCCTGCAATTACAATCGTAAGTCATGATGGTTATTAATGGGTCACCACACAATGGGCCCAATTCTACAACCTATTTGGTGGCAGTTGTTAAGCGCATGCAACAATTGTAAAACAAACAGCCTGACTAGGTGGCTCAGTGGCTAAGACACTGAGCTTGTCGATTAGAAAGGTCGGCAGTTCGGTGGTTCAAATCCCTAGTATAGGTCTTAAGTGAATGCTACAATCATTAAGCAAACCCATTGTTCACTAGGGATATAAGCATGGGTTTCTGGCAAAAATGTAAATCATGGTCATGTGACTGCAGGATGCTATGAAAGGCCACAACTGCAGGCTGGTTGCCAAGCACCCAAAATGTCATGTGACCCTGGGTGGAGCCCCCCACCCCCCAGTCCTCAGAAGTTCAAATCTGGGTCATAAGTTGTTTTTTGAATGGTTGCTAAATGGCTGGTCGTAAGACAAGGACTATCTGTAATTCACAGACTTGGTCTTGTCGAAGTTTTGTGTCTACCATCTGCACAGCTATAGAATATCAATATTCTCAATAGCAGTAATTGCAAGAGGGATCTTGGAATCCTAGTGGACAATCACTTCAATGTGAGCCAGCAGTTGTGTGGCAGCTGTTAATAGAGCCAAGGCAGTGGTGGGCTGCAGTAACAGAGGGATAGAATCAAGATCACATGAAGCATTAGTATCACTTTATAAAACCTTAGTAAGGCCATGTTTGCAATATTGCATCCAGTATTAGTCACCCTGATATAAAAAAGTGCGCAGAAAAGAGCAACAAAGAGGGGAGCAGAGGCTAAAATATCCGAAGAGCGGGTGCAGGAACTGGCTATGTGTAATTTAATGCAGAGAACAGCTAAGGGTGACATGATAGCAGTCTTTCAATAGGTTTTTTTTAAAGAGTTTTTTATTTTTGTTTTTCATCAACATATTTGAATGTACAATCTTTTATCCATCCTTATGCATTATTCATTTATCTTATTCTTTTAACTTCCATTAGCTAGTTAATTAATTGTTCGGGTCTGCTCTTTTACCATTTTGTTCCTTTGTTTTAATACCTTTCCTCTTTCTCTTCCCTTCTTTCTCCTCTTCTATCTCTTTCTACTTTCCTCATTCCTCCTCTCCTTCCCTTTTCTATTTCCTCTCCTCTTTCCCCTCTTCTCTCTTCTTCCTCCCTTTCTTACCCTCTCTCCTACTCTTCTTTCCCCTTCTTTGTTCCTCTCCTTTTCCCGTTCTTCTTTTCTTCTCTTCCCACCTCCCAACTCCCCTCCTTCCCCCTCTCTACTCCTCACCCCTTTTCCACTCCCTTGTTTCCTTTTTCAATTCAATCTGAGATGGTATTCGAGCAGACCCGATTTCTATTCACATACATCTTCATTTCAAATTTCTTGTTTACTTTACAATTATACCTCTTCTAACATTCCTGTACCTAATTACTCAATCCATGTACATCTGGGTATAACATTTTTGTGCCATCATCTTCAAAATTTATCATCATTTCTTAACACATTTATTTTTGGAGCGCTGAGCAGTCTTTCAATAGTTGAGGGGCTGACGCAGAAAATGGGGTCGACCTATTCCCCAAAGGGCCTGAATGTAGGACAAAAAGTAATAGAGGGAGAATTATTTTTTAAAAAAATCCAACCTACAATTAAGAAGAAATTGTCAGTGAGAACAATTAATCGGTGGAACAAATTGCCTACATAACCTGTGGTTGTTCCATCAGTGGAGGCTTTTAAGAGGAGACTGGAGAGCCATTTGACTGGGATGATATAGGTTCTCCTGCTTGGAGAGTTGGTCCCTTCCAACTCTTACTCTGTAATTCTGTAAGAACTTCATGAACATTTAGGGCTCAGCATGTAGCTCATCTTCAGAAGCTTAAGTAGCTTCACATTTCACTATTTTACTTGGCTCTGTTGCAAAGATAGGATGCTAGGAGTCTAAAACAACTTGATAGCATATAATCAGTGACAACATCTTGCGAACGCCTTAGGCAGAGACGGGACAAGCGTGTTTTTTGGCCTCCTGTCGGGAGATGGCGGTCACTTCTGCGCCTACAAAGCCGTCAATACAGTAGCTGCATCTGTGGTTGATCCTTAAAGGAGTTAAAACCATCAAGTACTGTATTGCTAGAAAGGATTGATGAAGAAGAGAAGCCCAGAGGAACTTCCTGTACCGGATCACTCATGGGTGGAAGGGCGCTTGCAGAGCGGCTTTTGTGTTCTTCCAAAAGTTGAAGCATCAGCTGGAAGGTGAGTTGAGGGCAAGTTGGAGGAGAGGCCAGAAGCCAGTTGGGCTATTTGGTTTGGATGCTGCCAACCGATGCACATTTATTTATTTATTTTTGAAAAAAGTTTTTTATTTTTATTCCTTATACACATATTGTAAATGTACATTCTCTTATCCATAATTGATCATATATATACATATTTTTTTCTAATGAAAGCATAAAAATAAGATTTTAATCACATTTGTGGTTGCTCTTCTACCCTCTCTTTTCCCTCTTTTCACAACAAACCATTCTTTCTCCTCCCTCCCTCCCTCCTTTCCTCTTCTACTTTCTTCCTCTTCCTCTCCTCTCCTCCCCTACTTCCCCTTCCTCTCCCCCACTCCTCCCCTCTTTTCCCCCTTTCTCACCTCCTCTCCTGCTCTTGTTCCCTTTCTTCCATTCCTCTCTCTCCCTCTCCTCCTCTTTCCTTCCTTTCTCCTTTGTTGTGCAATATTTCCCTTATTTGGTATCTGAGCAACTGCAATATTCTAATAATCTATACTTTCTTTTCAATTTCTTTCCCATTTTACCCAATCTATCATTTCAGAATTGTACATTTATATTTATAATCTTCTTTCTTCCCCCTCCCCCATCCCCCTTTTCCATTTACTCTGGTGTCATCTGAGTTTCTATTTCTTTTTTATCTTATCCCTCATTTAACTTTTTATTATCTATATCATTTATCTATCAACTTTTATTCATATTTATTTTCTATCTATACGTAGAATCTTTCCTATGTCTTGAAATACTCCAATTCCTTTTTATCTTTTATTCTTAGTATCAATCTGTTCATTTCCGCACAGTCTAAACTCTTTTTTATTACTTCACCTTCTGACGGAATTTTCTCTGTCTTCCAATTTTGTGCAAATACAATTCTTGCTGCTGTTATTAAATATATAATTAAGTATGCTTCTTCTTTGCTATATCTTTCTGGCAAAATACCCAATAGAAAAATCTCTGGTTTTAATTCTGTTGGTTTATGTAACATTTCCTCTAACCATATCTGTAACCGGGGCACATTTATGATGGTCGCAACATCCCACCATCATGATTCCCATTTTTGACCTTCCCAGCTAGTTTCTCATAGGCAAAGTAAGTGAGGATGCCGACAGGAAATTGCAAGTGACAGTCATGTGAAATGGCCTTTAACAACCCACAGTGGTTTGCTTAACAACTGCAGTGGAACAGATGTAAGTTGGCAGTCATGTGACATCATGCTTTATGATCGGGCTGCTTAGTGACACAGATGCCAGTCCCAAACAGATAAACAGATCCTGCAACCGTTCTTCGTATGTTTTAGCCTCCAGTCCCCTGATCATCTTTGTTGCTCTTCTCTGCACTCTTTCTAGAGTCTCAACATCTTTTTTACATCGTGGCAACCAAAACTGAATGCAGTATTCCAAGTGTGGCCTTACCAAGGCATTATAAAGTGGTATTAACACTTCATGTGATCTTGATTCTATCCCTCTGTTTATGCAGCCCAGAACTGTGTTGGCTTTTTTGGCAGCTGCTGCACACTGCTGGC
This sequence comes from Arizona elegans, assembly GCA_022577455.1. Lineage (NCBI taxonomy): Eukaryota > Metazoa > Chordata > Lepidosauria > Squamata > Colubridae > Arizona > Arizona elegans. The sequence continues at coordinate 9,467,996 of JAKOOJ010000012.1, forward strand.
TCATATCTATATGATTGTCCACTAGAACTCCAAGATCCCTCTCACAGTTACTACTATTGAGCAAGGTACCACATGTATGGTACCTGTGCATTTTGTTTTTCTTCCCTAAATGTAGAACCTTACTTTTTTCACTGTTGAATTTCATTTTGTTAGATAGCGCCCAATGTTCAAGTCTGTCAAGATCCTTCTGTATCTTGAGCCTATCTTCTGGAGTGTTGGCTATTCCTGCCAGCCTGGTGTCATCTGCAAATTTGATGATTTCCCCATTGTGATAAACAACAGGAAAACCCCATTACCATTTTAAAGAGACAGAGACTAGAATAGGAGGACAGAGTTTATTCTTTGCAAAGGGCCTTTCTCTCTGGAGGAGAGGAAAGATGGAAATAAAACAATTACACGAGTTTTATAGTCTTCAGGAACATCAGAATACATGTCAATAAAGTCCCTTGGGAATCAGTTTCAGATCTTACATAACAAATTCCCCAATTCCCAACAGAAATACCCCTCAAAAACATCAATTGCGTACTTCCCTTTTCCTAGAACAGACAAACCTCAAAACAATCCCATTTCAGTACTTTTCCCAGAACATCAGCTTCCGTCAAAACAACTGCATGATACATATTTCCTTCAAGGTAATCATTTCAGAAAATCCTTATTATGTACTTTTTGTCTAGTTATATAATCAGGTTATACAAGGTAAAATAAGGCACTTAAAATGGCATAACTTAGGTTATGCTTTTACAGGAATAATTCTTATATTTCTCACACCCATCTATCCCCTCGTCCAAGTCATTGATGAAGATGTTGAAGAGTACTGGGCCTAAAACATATTTCCCTCCATGTAGATGCAGTTCCATTGAGGATTACACATTGAGTGTGATTGGTCAGCCACTTACGAATCCATCTGGTGGTGATGCTGTCTAACCCACATTTTTCTACTTTATCTAGTATTAGGTTATGGTCTACTTTATCAAATGTTTTACTGAAGTCCAAGTAAATTATATCGACAGCATTCCTCTGGTCCAGTAATTTTGTCACTTTATCAAAGAATGAAATAAGATTAGTCTGGCATGATCTGTTTTTGACAAATCCAAGTTGGCTTTTGGTTATTACTTTGTTTGCTTATAGGTGTTTGGTGATTCGTTGCTTGATTGTCTTTTTCAGAATCTTCCCTGGTATTGAGATCAGGCTAATAGGTCTGTGGTTTCCTGGATCTGCTTTTTTCCCCTTTTTTGAAGATGGGAACTACATCAGCTTTTTTTCCAGTCCTCTGGCAGGATCCCCTGTGCTCCAGGATCTTTGAAAGATATAGTTCAATGGTTCTAAAATCTTGTCTGCCTGTTCCTTCAGAACCTTGGGGTGTAATCCATCTGGTCCTGGTGATCTGAATTCGTCTATGGTCTCTTGCAGTGTTGTGGAGGAATTTTGGCCCACTCTTTTTTACAACATTGTTTCAGTTCATTGAGGTTTGTGGGCATTTGTTTATGCCCAGCTCTCTAGAGATCCCACCACAGCATTTCAATTGGGGTGAGGTCTGGACTTTGCTATTGCAACACATTGATTCTTTTCTTTTTCAGCCATTCTGTGGTAGATTTGCTGGTGAGCTTGAGATCATTGGCATGAAACAAAAGAGATGGAATTTCTTCTTTGCTCTACCAGCGTAAGACTAGTGTAAAGCTAGCGCTGATTGAGCAAAGAAGACATCTGATCTCTTGTTTCCATGGCAATCGTTTCCTCCTCAGCCAGGGTTAACCACGACAATATCTTTTTAGATCTCTTCACCAGCATAAAACTAGTGCCGGAAGAGAAATCATAGTAGTTTATGCTGATTGGAAAGAAAAAGATTGCAATGGAAGCAAAATAGGCCTGATTTCTTCATAGCCCTGCTAGCACTAGCTTGACATTAGTGTTGTGCTGGTAGAGGAAAGAAGAAATCTCATCTCTTTTGCTTCCATGGCAATCCTTTCCTCCTCAGCCAGGGTAAATCACTAATGATTTATGCTGGCTGGAGTGAAAGGATTGCCATCGAAACAAAAGAGTTTATATTTCTTCTTCTTGATTATGTCACGTGGCCCAGGTGACTTCCTGAGCTCGTCAGAAATTTAGTAAGTGAATGGTGATGGGGGAGTGGGGTTGGGGAGGAATGCATAGTATATTGCAAAGCAGGCCAACATACTGGGGTCTGTGGCCTCAGGACTGACTGGGCAAGATGGAAGGGAAATAGGTGGGTGGGTATGTTGCAGCATCTTTGCAGTGAAGGAGTCAAGGACCTCGGGGCGGGAGGCACTGCAAAAATTCAACTTTGAAGCAGATTCATATTTAGCATTTGGGGGAGTGTTGTAACTTCAAGCAGTTGTTGAATGGTCTGTTGTATCTAAAGGATTACCTGTACTTCTTTTTTTTCACATATCCTTTCAAGAAACAATAAAACTTACACTTTATTTTGAATTTTACAGACAAAGATGATGTCAATATAAGCACACTGGACAACTGAGAATAACAAGCAACACTGAAAAGCAAAGCAAATTGAAGCAGAAATAAAAATATTTTCTATTTGCTTCAGAAAACCACAGAATTTGTCTACTTCATCAGCATGTAAGAGACAGAAAAGAGAAAATCATGAAGAGATTTGCAGCTGGAAAAAGTAGATTATATAGAATTTAAATATACGTTACTTGAAAAAGTCAAAGGGGATCATTTTTCCGTTCAGAAGAAGAGGGAAATATCTGGAAGCCAGTGGGGAAGAAAATATCAATTGGATAGTCACATATGGCAGCCAGTAATGCAGGCACCAACAAAATAAGGAATCACACATATTTTTTGTTATGTCCTTATAAGGACAACCGCCCGGATTGGCTGCCAGCCATCAGGCGGGAAAGTTTGAATCTCTGTCAGGGGCGGTGCGACTGCCGGAGCGAATATAAGGAGAGCTCCGGCAGCGCGCAGCCAGTCTTGTCTTGTCTTGTTACTGTAGCAATAAAGTTACTAAATGTATCGAGCTGGTCACGTCTTCAATTCCTGCGCCTGATCTAACACTGGCGACGAAGGACTAGAGAAGAGAACCTGAGCAAGACTCGTGGCACGATCGCCAACTGAGCTGAAATCACTCAACCGCAGCGACCTTCAGAATGGCAAACCCGCAAGCGCTGATCACCTCGCTGAACCCATTCGACCCGGCACGAGAGAAATGGAGGTCGTATATGGTCAGATTCTGGCAATTCCTGCGAGGGAATGGATACCAGAACCTCGACGATGAGCGGAAAAGAGCCCTTTTCCTGGCTCACTGCGGGTCCGACGTCCTGGAAATGGCGATTGACCTTGTGGCGCCCAGGGACATTGAGGAGATGTCCTGGAATGATCTGCAGGAAGTCCTACAGGAGCACTACGCACCCACAGGCACCCCGATCGCCAACAGGTTCACCTTCCAACAGAGGAATCAACGGGAAGGTGAATCCATCAAAGAATTCGTGGCAGCGCTTCGCCAAATCGCTGACAATTGCGAATTCGACAACGTGGACAATGCCATCCGGGACCGCGTTGTTTTCGGAATGCGGGATGTGGGTCTTCAGAAGAAGTTCCTGAGCCGCAAGAGGATCCCACTAAAGGAAGTCCTCGATGAAGCCACAGCCGCTGAGACGTCCGAAAAAGCAGCCGCCGCGATGGTGAAGGCGAGAGGGATCCACAAGATCCACAAGTCCGGCCCGAACTCATCAGATGACTCGACCACGCCATCAGAGCCCGATGAGGAAATGGCCGTCCACAAGGTTTCCCGCCCTCTCAGGCGGGAAAACCCCCAACATGGCGACCGAGGGGAACGTTGCGGCAGATGCAAAGGCGACCACCCCAGGGCAACCTGCAGATGGAGGGACGCAACCTGCCGCCGCTGCCTGAAGAGGGGACACATCGCCGAGGCATGCAGAGCAGCGGATCCAGCCCCGGAACCATCCAGGCCGAGATTCCACGAAAACCGCAGGGAAAACCAGAGGACATCCAAACGGTCCTCGAACCAGTCCAGGCGCGGAGATGAGGAATATCCCCACAGCAGAGCAGTGCACCAGACCACCATCGCCCACACGAGCGATGAGGGGGCCACCAAGTTCCACGTGACACTGTTGGCAGAGGGGTCACCGTGCAAGATGGAAGTAGACTCCGGGTCTGCCTACTCCATCATGGACTGGCAGCATCTGAAGCACCTTAAGCCATCCTGCAAGAAGACCCAGCTGAAACCCCTGAGGTCGAGGCTCGTGGATTTCAGCGGAAACCCCATCGGAGTCCTGGGCAGAACCACCATCCACATCACCTTCAAGGACTTCCAAGGCGAGCTTCCCATCACAGTCGTGGAGAACAGCCGACCGAACCTGCTAGGAGTGGAGTGGTTTAAGCCGCTGGGGCTATCCATCGGAGGGATCCACCAAATTCACAGGGATGAACTCGACAACCTCATCGAAGAGTTCAAAGAAGTCTTCGATGGTAAGCTGGGGAAATTTGTGGGAAGGCCAATCTCCTTTAATCTGGACAAGGGAATCACCCCGATTAGGCTTAAGCCCCGCCGAGTTCCATTTGCCCTGCGGCCGAAAGTAGACGAGCAGCTGGATAAGCTGATCGCCCAGGGCGTCCTGGAACCGATCGATCATGCTTCATGGGAGACCCCCATTGTGACCTCACTGAAGCATGATGGGTCTGTGCGCATCTGCACCGACTACCATTGTACCATCAACAAGGCGTTGGCGCAAAGCGCATATCCAGTCCCAGTAGTGCAACATCTGCTGCATTCCCTGGGAACTGGCTCAATCTTTGCTAAACTGGACCTGGCCCAGGCTTACCAGCAACTGCCAGTGGACGAAAAAACGGCGGAGGCACAAACAATTGTCACGCACAGGGGGGCATTCAAATGCAACCGCCTCCAATTTGGAGTCAGCGCTGCCCCCGGCATTTTCCAATCCATGATGGAGCGCCTTCTCCAAGGCGTTCCAGGGGTGGTGCCTTACTTTGACGATGTGCTAATCTCCGGAGATTCACAAGCACAACTCCTTGAAAGGCTCAGGCTTGTCCTGCAGCGATTCAAGGCCAAGGGCTTGAGGGTCAGGTGTGATAAGTGCATCCTAGGAGTACAGGAAGTCAAGTTCCTGGGCTATCTCATAGATAGTACTGGCATCCACCCCACCAAATCAAAAGTGAAAGCAATCCATGAAGCTCCGAGCCCAAAAAACAAAACGGAACTTCAGGCATTCCTTGGGTTGCTTAACTTCTATGCCATCTTTCTCAAACAGAAAGCCACAGTTGCTGAGCCACTCCACCGCCTGCTGGGGAAAGCGGCTTCCTGGAAGTGGGGCCAAGAGGAGGAAGCAGCATTCCGAGCAATAAAAGGACTGTTAACTTCCAAAAGCGTCCTCATACAGTACAACGAGACGCTCCCCATCAAGCTGACTTGCGACGCGGCGCCATACGGGGTGGGGGCAGTCCTCAGCCACGAACTGCCCAACGGCGCTGAAGCCCCAATCGCATATTTTTCCAAAACCATGTCCGGCGCGGAACGCAACTACAGTCAGCTGGACAAAGAAGCCCTGGCCATCGTTGCAGGAGTGAAACGATTCCACGAGTACCTCTACGGGAGGAGTTTCACCATAGTCACATTTCACAAGCCACTCCTGGGGCTCCTCGCAGGCGACCAACCCACCCCGACCTTCATGTCCCCGCGGATGACGAGATGGGCCATCTTCTTAGCCGGCTACTCTTACAGGCTCGTGCACCAGCCAGGCACAGCCATAGGAAACGCCGACGCGCTGAGCAGATGCCCATTGAAGGATCCTGTAGAAGACCCAGCCCCCATGCTCCACCTCTCCCACATAGATGACGACGCCAGCTGCCCAGTCTCGTCTGCAGATGTGGCCGTCCACACCCAGAGGGACCCCACACTCCACCAAGTGAAGTCCTGGATACTCAGGGGGTGGCCATCGCAGAAGACGGAGGAGAAGTTCAGCCCATTCGCCAGGAAGCAAAAGGAGCTGTTCACCATGCGGGGCTGTTTGCTATGGGGAGACAGGGTGCTGATTCCCAGCACTCTGCAACGGTGGACACTGGAGACTTTACATAAAGGGCACCCAGGCATCGTCCGCATGAAGGCCCTGGCACGGAGTTACGTCTGGTGGCCCTCATTGGACAGAGACATTGAAGAATGGGTCTCCAGATGTGACCCGTGCCAAGAAGTCCGCCCGGCGCCACCGCAAGCCGAAACAGCGAAGTGGGAGACCCCCAGCAACCCCTGGTCGAGGATCCATATCGACTTCGCGGGTCCGATGCAAGGGCGGCACCTCCTCATCGTGGTAGATGCCTTCTCCAAGTGGCTCGAGGTGGTACCCATGGCATCTACCACAATGGAAGCGACTATCCGGGCCCTGCGCCGCCTATTCGCCACCCATGGCCTACCGGATGTGCTGGTCTCCGACAACGGCCCGCAACTCACATCCCTGGCCATGGAGGCATTCCTGGCAGGACTGGGCATCCGCCATGCCCTGTCCGCCCCGTACAGGCCGGCTGGGAACGGACAAGCGGAACAGATGGTGAGACTCACCAAGGAGGCACTCACCAAGATGGGCACGGGAGACTGGCAGGAAAGGATAGACAACTTCCTCCTCACCCAGCACATCACGCCGCATGCCACCACCCACAAGAGCCCGGCCGAACTGTTGATGGGCAGAAGGTTGAGGTCACCCTTGGACCGGTTGCACCCCCAATACAACCCAGAAGTGACCGAAACGGCCAGCCGCCCGCTTCGCGCCTTCAGCAAGGGAGATTCAGTTTTCGCGCTGAATTTCAACGGCTCTCCCAAGTGGCTGAAGGGGAAGATAGACAACACAACCGGCCCGAAGTCCTACACCGTGGAGCTGGAAGATGGACAGGTTTGTAGACGGCACATCGACCAGCTCCGGAAAAGGTGGGGGGGAGTGCATGAAAACCAGCCTGACAAGGGAGGCCTACAACACCCCAACGAGGTAGGCCTGCAACACCCCGGCGAGGTAGGCCTACAACACCCCGACGAGGTAGGCCTACAACACCCCTGCGAGGTAGACCAACGCCACCCCGACGAGGCCGGCCAAGCACATTACCAGGCGCTATCGCACCGACAGTCCAGTGCGGTAAACTGGGGCCAGCCGCATGGGGGATGGCAACACCAACCCAGCGAGGTGGGCACCCGGCACGACAGGGCAAGGGACTACCAACCCAGCCCCCGAGTAGACCGGGACCTGCCCAGAGGGAAAGCATCGCACCCCGCCAGCGAAGGCAGCCAACGCCAGCCCGGCCAGGGAGACCTCCGCTCCAGGCGAGTAGACCGGGACCCAGCCAAGAGGGGCGGCCCACGACCCATGGGTGAAGATGGCACACGACTCCCCGGCGAGGGGGACCCCCACCCATCACAGAATACAACCCGGCAACAACAACCCAACCCAGATGGCCCCAGTCACCTGCCGGCGGTAGACCAGGGACTAGGGGGAAGGGGAAGCCAACAACAACCCGGCCAGGGAGACCTGCACGCCCCCCCGGCAGGGGAGACCTCCGCCGATCCGCAGAGGTAGCCCCACAACAACACCCCAACCAGGTCGACCACCGCCGACCCGACGGGGCAGGCCAACGCCAGCCCGACCAAGGGGACCTGCGCCACCTCTGCGAGGTCGGACAGCACGACACGAGCCAACACCACCCACAGCTGGCAGACCGGACCCGAGGGCACCGACCCGAACCACCCCCCAGACGACAACGATCCGAACCGCAGCCGAACCGCAGCGCCTGGGAGACCGGGGAGGAGCAAGTGACAACCTGGGACTTACCGAGACTCAGACGCTCTTCCCGGGTCGGAACCGAGCAACCGCAACGAGACGAGAGATCCACAGGCCAGGAGGAAGACCACGAGAACCAGCCATCCAAGGTCTGCGGTCCGGCCGGAGGCGCTGAGGGTGACCCCGCACACTCGCCAGCCGAACCGAGCCCGGTTCCAGAGAGGGAACCAGGAGACACAGGAGCCCCGTCCGTCCAGGTCGGGGATGAGGAAGAAGTGGGACTGCGCAGGTCAACTAGGGTGCCGAGGCGTCCTACGTACCTGCGTGATTACGTGACTTTCATTAATGAGAATTGACAGTTCCCGGACTAAGAGGGGAGGAGTGTTATGTCCTTATAAGGACATCCGCCCGGATTGGCTGCCAGACATCGGGCGGGAAAGTTTGAATCTCTGTCAGGGGCGGTGCGACTGCCGGAACGAATATAAGGAGAGCTCCGGCAGCGCGCAGCCAGTCTTGTCTTGTCTTGTTACTGTAGCAATAAAATTACTAAATGTATCGAGCTGCTCACGTCTTCAATTCCTGCGCCTGATCTAACATTTTTGACCTCCTCAAGAATGTCAGTGATGGAAAAGCTCCATAGATGTGCCTATTGTGGGAAAAGTAAAGAGTTCAAATCACAAGAGGATCCACACTGAACAAAAGCCATATAAATACTCTGAATGTGGCAAAACTTTAGTCAGAATAGCTCCCTTGCAATTCATAGAAGGATCGTCATAGTAGAGATGCCCTACAACTGCTCCCAATGTGGTAAATGCTTTTGCAAGCATGGCAACTTTGTGATACATCAGAGGACTCACACCAGGGAGAAACCATATGAGTGTCCTGAGTGTGGGAAACGTTACACAGCAAATTCCCACTTGATAAGACACCAGAGGACTCACACAGGAGAGAAACCCTTTGAATGTCCTGAATGTGGGAAAGGTTTCACTGAGAATTCCAGCCTGCTGATACACCAGAGAACTCACACAGGAGAGAAACCCTTTGAATGTCCTGAATGTGGGAAAAGCTTCTGTCAAAATTCCAGCCTGCTAATACATCAGAGGATTCACACAGGAGAGAAACCCTTTGAATGTCCTGATTGTGGGTAATGTTTCAGTCAGAATTCCAACCTGGTGATACACCAGAGGACTCACACAAGAGAGAAACCCTTTGAATGTCCTGATTGTGAGAAACGTTTCAGTGTCAATTCCAACCTGCTGATACACCAGAGAACTCACACAGGAGAGAAACCCTTTGAATGTCCTGTTTGTGGGGAAAGTTTCATTGCAAATTCCCACCTCATTATCCACCAGAGGACTCACACAGGCGAAAAATCCTTTGAATGTCCTGATTGTGGGGAAAGTTTCATTGCAAATTCCCATCTGGTGATAAACCAGAGCTCTCACACAGAAGAGAAACCCTTCAAATGTCCTAAAAAACCTTTTCAATATCCTGAAAAACCTTTTCAATGTCCACATTGTGGGAAAAGTTTCAGTCTCAATTCCAGCCTGGAGAACCACCAGAGGACTCACCTAGGAAAGAAACCGTTTGAATGTCCAGATTGTGGGAAACATTTCCGTTACCATTTTAACCTGATGAACCACCAGAGGATTCACACAAGGGACAAACCGTACAAGTGTCCAGAGTGTGTGAAATGTTTCAGTCAGAAATCCTCTTTGGTGACACACCAGAGAACTCACACAGGAAAAAAACCTTTTGAATGTCCTGATTGTGGGAAAAACTTCAGTCTCAATTCCTGTCTGGTGAAACACCAAAAGACTCACACAGGAGACAAACCACACAAGTGTCCAGATTGTTTCAGTTACCGTTCTAACCTGGTGAGCCACCAGAGGACTCACACAGGAGAGAAACCATATGAGTGTCCAGATTGTGGGAAAAATTTCAGTCAGAAATGCAATCTGGTGAGCCACCAGAGGACTCACACAGGAGAAAAACCATATGAGTGTCCAGATTGTGGGAAAAGTTTCAATCAGAATTCCTACCTGGTGAAACACCAGACGACTCACATAGGAATGAAACCCTTTGAATGTCCTGATTGTGGGAAATGTTTCAGTCAGAATTCCTACCTGATGATACACCAGAGAATTCACACAGGAGTGAAACCCTTTGAATGTCCTGAGTGTGGGAAATGTTTCAGTCAGAATTACTACCTGTTGATACACCAGAGGATTCACACAGGAGAGAAACCCTTTGAATGTCCTGAGTGTGGGAAAAGTTTCAGTCACAATTCCAGCCTGGTGATCCATCAGAGCACTCACACAGGAGAGAAACCCTTTGAATGTCCTGAGTGTGGGAAAAGTTTCAGTCACAATTCCAGCCTGGTGAACCACCAGAGGACTCACACAGGGGAGAAACCCTTTGAATGTCCTGATTGTGGGAGAAGTTTCAGTCGGAATTCCCACCTGGTGAACCACCAGAGGACTCACACAGGAGAGAAACCCTTTGAATGTAATGATTGTGGGAGAAGTTTCAGTCAGAATTCCAGCCTGCTGATACACCAGAGGACACACACAAGAGGGAACCCATACAAATGTCCAGATTGTGGGATATGTTTCAGTTACCATTCTACCCTGGTGAAACACCAGAGGACTCACACAGGAGAGAAACCATATGAGTGTCCAGACCAGCAGAGTCAAACTATTTGATTGAGGGCTGCATCAGGATTGTGGTTGATCTTGTGGGTGGGTGTGGAGAGGTAATGTCATATGGCCAGCTCGACATCTCTTGTGTCATGGGGCGCCTGTGGTGGCCCAGGCCAGTCTGGGGGGATCCATTGTCTCCAGCAGAAGAAGGTGAGACAATGGTAAGTGCCAAAAACCTTGTTCTCTCCATCCCTCTCAGGGTCAGGGAGTGCAGACTGCCCAGTGCCCTAGGAGTGTAAGTACTCAGCCTGGCCCTCAAGCGCCCATTGCACGAGGACCCCATAGCTCAGCCCTGTTTCCCCCAGTGGGTGCCCGGCTGCGCTTACCACATCCTCAAGGCTGCTGCTATGCTCACTGTCCTTGGGCACATTGCTCATGCTGTATCCAGGAGGGCAAAGTGTGTGTGTCAGAGGGAGGGGCACTCCTTCTCCATGCGAGGAGCCCCAGCTTTGTAACTAAAGCATCCTCAGCAATAGAATGGGAGAGTACCAGGAGAGGTCAGGAGGAAGGGACAAGGGGATAGCGAAAGGGTAGAAGGACAGCTGGTGGCCAAGTGCTAAGGTAGGACTTCCCTCAGAATCTGACTCCCTCTTATTATAATCCTTCCTTCCTTCCTTCCTTCCTTCCTTCCTTCCTTCCTTCCTTCCTTCCTTCCTTCCTGTAAATCAATGTCCAGTCACTTGCTCTGATCAAAGATGTCTCTCCCGCTCTCGCAGAGAGCTTTATTTTTTATACAGTTTTTATAGGCAGACAAAAAGACAGAAAGCAACAGTGTTCTAATTGATAGAAACTATTCACCCCCCTCTGAAGATGTCATCCTCTCAAGGCAAGGTGTGTTGTGGCTCCGTTATCGGAGCCTGTGTCATCGTCAGGAGAGGACTCCGAGAGTGAAGGGGAAGAGTTGGCAAGGCCTCCCTCTCTAGGACCCTCCTCTCTGGCAATGCCTTTGGTATCCACCGAAGGGCAAGAGATAGGGCCAGGGCCAAGCACGTCCACGCAGCCAGAGATGGACAGTGATGAGGGTAATGAGTCTTGGCTGGACCCACGCCAGCGTCGCAGAGATAAGCGCGCACAACAGAGAAAGGGCGTGCCCGAGATTAGGCTGAGTCACTGGACCACACCCCACAGGATATAAAAGGGAGCGTGGTGGCCAGTCAAACCTTGTGACGAACAAAGCTGAAAGCTTCCATGCCATTCTGCATTGCCGGACTTTTGCTTTAAGACTTAATGGGATTATCTCTGGTCTTGATTGTAATTATTGAGCTGCTTTCCTTTGATGTATCAGAAGTGGGGAGAAGTTATCTCTCCTCTTTGTAAATAATAAACTCTTGGGAAGCAGCCACTAGGTTGTTGCCAAGTTCCGTTATCATAAGGAAAAGGATTTTGCCGGATCGTTTGGTCTTTAACTCCTGAAGTCTGTTGGGGTGTGTGTGTGTGGGGTTGGGGACAGAATAAGGTGATATAATACAGATCAAAGCCAAAATGAGATCATAGGCATGAGTTAAGGCAATGTGCTGCTCTTAGCCTGGCACTACGACCTTTGACCTACCTCTACATTCCACTCTGTTTTGTTTTGTTTGTCACGACATTGTAATCATAATCAGGAGAGGAATATCCCTGCAGTTGCTTATACAAGCATAAACCTGACCCTGAGGCAGCGTAAGATGGGGTTTGGGGCGAAATGTAGTAATACATGTTACAAAAAGAGGGAAGCCACTGAACAAAACAGCACCCGCCAATCAAAATAGCACAAATGATGACTGAATAACGTAGGATATTTTCCATTAAGCCTGTAGGTAACCAAGACCAAAGGCTTTCCCACCAAGATCCTAAAGTATCAATTTTTAAATCAGAGGCCAAATTATGTAAAATGTTAAATTGATGCTGAATGTTCTGTGACTCATCTGAAATGTTAAAGCAACAAAGTCCTTTAAAACTTTCACAACCCAAATGCTGGCATAGAAGCAAATGATCAACAGCAGCACGATTTTGAAGAATAGCTTTTCTAAAAGCTTGCAGCTCATGATTGATTGCTGAAATTGCTAAAGAAGTGGCATTTATGGTTTTTGCTAGATTACACACAATAGCATTAAGATTCAGATGAGCACACGCAGCAAGTGCTGGCACACCCACTATAGATAAAGCCAATGCTATGTATTCTGCTTGATTAAGTAAAGCTATTTCAGAGTCACAAGTGTCATCTAGGGTGACCCCATGCTTAATACGGCTCGAGTGAAGTTGTTGTTTAGAAAGCAAAACAGGAATCAACCGGGTAAGACAACACTGCGCTTCACTAATATTAGCAGGAATATAATTAAAGATTTCTTGACCACATGTCAAGAAATGCTTCTCTATTAACACGCTGAGTGAGAGGGGCAGGTATGGCGGGAGCAGGGGGCCATATCATGTGGTGGGGGCACGTGCTCGCTATCTCCGAGCGATTCCGTGCCCTGGTCCCCTTAGCTCTTCCCGTTCCCCAGGCTGCTTAGAGTCTCAGCGTCCGAGTCTCCGGCTGATGTTATGTAATGCCAGGTCCGTAGTAAATAAAGCCCCCCTCATTTGTGATCTTATTCAGGAGGGGGGAGCGGACCTGGCAGGTATCACGGAGACCTGGTTGGGCCATGAGGGGGGAGTTCCCCTCGTGGAGATGTGCCCATCAGGCTTCCGTGCATCTCATCAGCCGAGAGCTCAGGGCAGGGGCGGGGAGGGTGGCGGTCATTCTAAAAGAAGGTCTTGATCTGAGGGAGACCACTGTACCTCAGATAGCCGGATGTGAGTCCCTTTCTGTGAAGTGGGGTCGTGGGGTGCAGATGGGTCTGTTGATCACGTACCTGGCTCCCTGCCACGTGGCAACGACCCTGCCCGAACTCCTTAATGTTATAGCCGAGGTGGCGGCTGATACCCCCAGACTTGTGGTCATGGGGGATTTCAACCTGCCATCCATCGGTGAAACATCTGAGGTAGCTCGGGAGTTCATGGCTTCCATGACGGCCATGGACCTGACCCAAGTAATTCACGGCCCTACTCACATGGGGGGACACACTCTGGACTTAGTTTGTATCTCTGGTCAGTGGTTGAGTGGCCTTGATATAGGGGATGTAGATATTGAACCCTTGTCATGGTCTGACCACTCGCTCCTTCGACTTGACTTTCTGACCGCCGTACCCCATCGCAGGGAGGTGGAACCGACCAGGTGGTTCCGCCCCAGGCGCCTGATGGACCCTGATAGGTTCCAGATGGAGCTTGGGCCTTTTCCTGAGACTCTAGCTCCTGACTCGGCTGATGACCTGGTGGCCACCTGGGATAGGGCGGCTACCGGGGCTTTGGACCGGGTCGTGCCTTTGCGGCCTCTGACCCGGCACCGAACTCACTTAGCTCCTTGGTTTTCCGAGGAGCTGAGGGAGATGTAGCGCCAGAAAAGACGCCTAGAGAGTGGTTGGATGGCCAGTCATTCCGAGTCTGACTTGACACTGGTAAGGTCTCATATTAAGACCTACCTAGTGGCGATAAAAGCGGCGAAATCTAGCTATTTTGCCGCTCTTATCGCGTCATCAGACAACTGCCCAGCTGCCCTGTTTAGGGTGACCCGCTCCCTCCTCCATCTGGGAGCGCGGGAGGACCCTTTGCAGGGCCGAGCTGAGGATTTTGTACAGTATCTGGATGATAAAATAACTCAGATTTGGGAAGACTTGGCCGCCCCCTGGGTTAGTTCAGACGAGATGACTGAGGCAGGTCTTGAGAGTGTTATCTGGGAGGAGTTCGATCCTGTGGCTCCCGAGGACGTGGACAAGATCTTGGGGCGGCTTAACGCAACCACATGTTTATTGGACCCATGTCCCTCCTGGTTGGTGCTGGCTTCCCGGGAGGTTACACGAGGCTGGCTCCAGGGGATTATTAACGCTTCTTTGAGCGAGGGTGTCCTGCCGGCCGCCTTGAAAGAGGCGGTGGTGAGGCCTCTCCTCAAGAAGCCATCCCTGGATCCGGCTGTTTTGGCTAACTATCGTCCAGTCTCCAACCTTCGCTTTATTGCGAAGGTTGTTGAGAGTGTGGTGGCGCGACAGCTTCTCCAGTACCTGGATGAAGCTGTCTATCTGGATCCGCTCCAGTCCGGCTTCAGACCTGGGTACAGCACGGAAACGGCATTGGTCGCGTTGGTGGATGATCTCTGGAGGGCCCGGGATAGGGGTTCTTCCTCTATCCTGGTCCTATTAGACCTCTCAGCGGCTTTTGATACCATCGACCATGGTATCATGTTGCGCCGGCTGGAGGGACTGGGAGTGGGGGGCACCGTTTTGCGGTGGTTCTCCTATCTCTCCGACCGGTCGCAATCCGTGTTGACGGGGGCAGTGGTCGACCCCAAGGCGCCTTGTTTGTGGGGTGCCGCAAGGGTCGGTCCTCTCACCCCTCCTGTTCAACATTTATGTGAAGCCGCTGGGTGAGATCATCCGTGGTTTTGGGGTGGAGTTCCATCAGTACGCTGATGATACTCAGCTGTACATTTCCACCCCAGACCATCCCAATGATGCCTTGGAAGTGATGTCCCAGTGCCTGGAGGCCGTGCGGGTCTGGATGGGGAGAAACAGGCTTTGACTCAACCCTTCCAAGACCGAGTGGCTGTGGCTGCCGGCGTCCCGGTATAGCCAGCTGACGCCATCGCTGGTTATTGGGGGCGAATCATTGGCCCCCACGGAGAGGGACCGCAACTTGGGTGTCCTCCTGGATGCGCGGCTGTCTTTAGAAGGGCATATGACAGCCGTGGCCAGGGGGGCTTTTTGTCAGGTTCGCCTGATACGCCAGTTGCGCCCCTTTCTGGACTGGGACTCCCTACGCACGGTCACTCAAGCACTCGTCACTTCTCGTCTGGACTATTGTAACGCTCTCTACATGGGGCTCCCCTTGGGGTACACCCAGAAGCTCCAACTGGTGCAGAATGCGGCTGCGCGGGGGATTATGGGAGCGACGGGGTGCTCCCATGTGACTCCTCTCCTGCGTGAGCTGCATTGGCTTCCGGTGGACTTCCGGGTGTGCTTCAAGGTGTTGGTGATCACCTTTAAAGCGCTCCATGGCTTAGGGCCAGGGTACTTACGGGACTGCCTTCTGCCACCAATAGCCTCCCACTGGCCAGTTTGCTCCCACAGAGAGGGCCTCCTCAGGGTGCCGTTGGCCAGACAATGCCGGCTGACGACCCCCAGGAGGAGAGCCTTCTCTGTGGTGGCACCTACTCTATGGAACAATCTACTCCCAGAGATACGAGTGATCTCTGACCTTCGGATTTTTCCTCGGGCCCTAAAAACTTATTTTTTTCAGTTAGCCGATCTGTCTTGATTTTAGGGTTAGTTTTAATATTTTAATATTGATTTTAATTGACAAGTTTTAAATTATGGGCCAAATTTATAAATTATTTTAACTTTATTTTTTAACTGTGATGTTTGTATAGATGTTTTTATTTTGGCTGTTCACCGCCCTGAGTCCGAAAGGAGAAGGGCGGTATAGAAATTTGAATAATAAATAAATAAATAAATAAATGTAAAAAACTACTCTTGCGGTAGCCAAACATGAGCAAAATTAAAGGAAGCCTCCTCAAAAGCTGTACAGTTTAAAATAGGTGAACTAATGTGAAGACAGTGAGGATTTTTGCTTGAAGAAGTACAATTAACCATTTTTACACGTTACATTTTCAGGGACCGCCACCACTGGAGTATGCAAATCAATTGCGTTAGGAGGTGGATAATATTCAGCTACCCCCCAACTAGCTATAGTCTTATAGTGCCTTCTAACAATACCTACCCAAGCCAGTAAGGTTCTGAATTACAGTAGTAGGGATACAAACAGGGATTAAACATGTAGAAAGCAAATTTTGCATGTCATAAGTTTCAGACAAACAAAAGGCATCAGTTTTTCTGATGTTTGCAAGCTGCAGCCATAGGTTTTGTTTCATCCGTTGTTCGAGAGAATGTTTAGGTGGGATGACAGCTGCTGTTGCCAAAGTACAGTTATTAACAATCAAGCACAAACAAATTATGAGTAAGGAATTGGCAGTTAAAACTGCAAAAATGGCAGTGCATAAATTCTCGGGTGTTTGTTCTACATGTTGCTGCTGCAGCACTTCCTGTGCTTTGATCGTCAAATTCTTCACATCTCCCCATGTCACTGGATGACTGGCACGATGGGATCTGGTTGGTCACTATGCTGCCTGTAGAGTCAGCTTTGCCATCTCTGGGATAGGGTTCAGGAGTTGGTGCCACGACATCGTTAGATGGGCGAACATAATGTGCTGTAACCCACAAAGGTCCTGTAGAAGTAAGCACAGCAGTATAGCCACGCTCCCAAGTAATCAGAGAGACCGGTCCTAATCATGTTTTGTCTGGTAATGCTCTATAATATACCAGAGGAGGAGGCAAACTTGTTTTTTCTTGAAAATGCCTCTGATAAGCGGTCGAATTAGAAATTGAAAAATTCAATTGATTCAAAGTAAATAAAACTTTTGTAACCTGTTGTGTTACCCATGTCAAATTTGGTATCAGAGAGCCCTCCTTTTTTATTTGTTTGTGAAGGCAGTTCTTAAAGGACCTATTATCCCATTCCACAATAGCTTGACCTGTGGAATTATAGGGTAACAACAATGAGTAACAACAATGTTCCAGATTGAACAAAGTTGCAAAAAAAGCCTGTGAAGATAGGCAGGCCCATTATCTGTTTTTAAAGAAGAGGGCTTGCCCAGAGCTGTAATGGCCGAAAAAAGATGAGAAATAACATGATTAGCTGTTTCCCGTTGTTGAGGGGTAGCCCAAATCGCTCCAGAATAGGTATCAATAGCTAAATGAATATATTTCCAAGGAGCCAAAGAAGAAACATGGGTAACATCCATTTGCCATAATTGATTAGAGGTTAGACCACGGGAATTGACTTCCGTGTCCCCTGAGGGGGATGCCCCAGAACATTGGGGACAGGATGAAACAATTTGCTTAGCTTGCTCTAGTGGAATGTGGCAAGCTTGTGCCAGCCCCCTGGCATTTTGATGGAAAAAAGAATAAGGGAAGGGATGAATGACTGTGTATGTGAGAGACAAAATACAAATGCTTCCGGTCTTGTAGCAGTTGCTGTAAAGTGAGAAATAAGGCCATAAGATTGGAGTCAATCCTGGGTGTGATATTAAGCACCTGGAAGATTAAAAAATAAATTGACGCACATACTGAGAGTCAGAGATCAGATTAAAAGGCTGTTGAGAAAAAGTGTGGAAAGCTAAGATAGCAGCAGACAATTCTGAACGTTGAGGTGAAGATTGCCCTGCAGTGTAAGATACTTTCCAGATGTCATCGTGAGGATCCTTGAAAGCAATTGCTCCTCTCGTTCGTCCTCCATCAGAAAAAACAGTAAGAGCTTGCGATAGTGGAGAAGGAGAAAGCAGTGGACGAACAGGAAAGGAGGAAGTCATTAAACAAGTAAACCTAGGATCTTTAGGCAGATGATATGAAATACAACCAACGTAGTCAGTTAGAACACACTGAAGAGATAAATTATTCTGAAAATAAAAGTGAAAGTCAGATTTTGAGATAGGAAGAATAATATTTATTAAATCAGTTCCATTTTTTCGACAAGCTTGAGTTCGCCCCAAGGTTATAATTTCAGCTATGGCTTGGATAAAAGGCAAAACATTTTGAACTTAAATCTGATATTCATTCTATTGATCAGAAAATGAGCGTGATCCAAGAGTCCATCCATAATAACGAGAAAAAGATAAAGAAGGTCGAGACGAGAATGGAGCAAAACGAGAGAAACCTCGACTCGATCGACCAGAAATTGATGGCCCAGAATAGGGAGCTGGAAGACTCCATTATCCAGCTTGAGATGGACCGGGCAGCTTTTTACCTTCGCTTTCAGAATGTGGTGGAGGAAAAAGACGAAGACCTGGGAGATGTCATGGTGGACTTATTAGCTGGAATTTTACAACAAGATAAAGACGATATGATAAAGGAGCTGGATGAAATTTACAGGGTGCAAACCAACTATGCCAGGAGGAATAAACTCCCTCGAGAAGTTCATGTCAGATTTGCCCGAAGGAAAGTGAAAGACGTGCTATACAATGTAGCAAGAGACGAACCTATCAATTATAAGGGCAAAGAAGTAATAGTGCTGAAACAAGTTCCTAAAAGGGTTCGTGACTTGAGAAGGGACTACAGGTTCTTGGCGATACAATTAAATAAGAGAAGCATTCCCTTTAGATGGCTTATACCGGAGGGAATGCTCATCACCTGGAAAGGAAAACGGATTAAAATTGACAGCTTAGTTTCTGCACAAGAACTTTTGGACCAACTGAGAAGTGAGGAGGAAGGCCAAAGTAGCAAGGAGGAAGTGGATATAGCCTCCCAGGATGAGACCAATGCACAGTTAAAAAAAATCTAAGGAAGACACACTAGAGAATAAGGAATCAGAAGAGAAGGAAGCCAAAGACGTTACAGGAAAGAAACAAAGACCACAAAGAGCTGTAAATATAAACAAAAACTACATAGTTAGTTAGATAATGGAGGGTTGGAAATTGTTCTCGGTGAATGTAAACGGTTTAAATAACGGAAGGAAAAGAAAGCATATCTTTTCAAAATTGATCAAGCTTAATTTGGAAATAATTTGCCTCCAAGAAGTCCACATAAAGAAAGAGGAGAGGAAATATTTAGAATTTGAGAAATTTGGCAAATGCTTTACCTCTCTGGCAGAGAAAAAAAAAGGGGGGGTAGCATTATACGTAAAAAAAGGAATTGCTGCTGAATTTAAATTCTCAGATGACAAAGGGAGATTCCTAGCAATTGAAATTAAGAGGGGTAATATTCCAATTTTAGTAGTAACCATTTATGCTCCAAATAGAGACCTAGGGGAATTTTACAGGAAATTAAACAATAAAATAGCTGAATTGGAATATTCAAATATTTGTATCATTGGGGACTTTAATGGGGTGGTAAGCCCGGAGGTGGACTACAAGAGCGGATTAAAGAAAAAAGCTAAAAGGGAAAAACTCCCCAAAACCTTTTTTGATTTGGTTGATGAGCATAATTTAGTAGATCTCTGGCGTACGCTACACCCGTGCAATAAGCAATTTACATACTATTCAAATCCCCAGATGTCCTGGTCAAGGATTGATATGTTTTGGGTCAATAGAAATTTAGGGTTGGATATTCATTCTGTTGAAATTACCCCGAACGTTTGGGCCGACCACAACCCTTTAGAGATTAAATGGAAGAACATAAATAGGACTAAACGAAGGAGATGGAGACTAAATACCCACATTCTTAGGGAAGCAGAGTTTACAAAGAGATTGCAGAGGGACCTACAATTTTTTTTTCTGGAAAATGAGAATCAGGAAACTCCATTAACATGTGTTTGGGATACAATGAAGGCATACTTAAGAGGATTAGTAATATCGCATAATATATACAACAATAAAGAGAAAAGGAAGGCCCAGAAGGATTTGCTGGCCCAACTGGAAGAAGCAGAAAAGAGACTACAACGAGATCCGAGTGACACTAAAATAAAAGAGCAATGGATGACAGCAAGGCATAAAATAAATTTATTGGAACAGGAAGAATTGGCGAAAAAAAATCCAACAATCCAAACAATACTATTTCGACAACGCAAATAAGCCTGGTAGATGGCTATCGTATAAATTAAAAAAAGAGAAAGAGAAGGGTGTTATAAATAGCTTGGAGAATTTGGAAGGTAGAATATTAGAGGATGAAGAGGAGAAACAGGAGTTTGTTAGACATTACTATGAGATATTATATAGTCAGGAGGAAACTCCAATTGATAATATTAATCAGTACCTTACCAAAGAGAATCTCCCACAGATAAAGGAGGAGGAAAGGGAGGCGCTGAATAGAGAAATTACATTAGAGGAATTGAAGGGGGTAATATCCAAACTAAAGAGTAACAAAACGCCTGGTCCCGACGGTCTCCCAGGAGAATTATATAAAAACCAGAATCTGGCAGAAATACTTGTACCAAAACTTCTGATAATCTGCAATGAGGCCCTGAGAGGCTCCAGGATCCCAGAATCGTGGAAGGAGGCGTTCATCACATTGATAGGAAAAGAAGGTACCGATCCCAAGCAAGTAAGGAATTACAGACCGATCTCTTTACTCAACACGGATTATAAAATATTTATGGGAATATTAGCGGGTAGGTTGAAGATAATATTAAATAATTGGATCCACCCCGATCAAAATGGGTTCCTTCCCGGTAGACAGATTAGGTCTAATATGAGAGTGGTGATGGACGTATTAGAGTATTATGAAATACACTCCAAAAAACAGCTGGCCATGGTCTTCCTTGACGCGCAGAAGGCTTTCGACAACCTAAACTGGCGATTTTTGACCCAACAAATCCAAAAAATGAATTTCGGGGGATATTTCGAGAATGCGATAAAAGCAATTTACGATAAACAGAGTGCAAATATTATATTGAATGGGGATGTATCTAAACCCTTCCGGATTGGTAAAGGGGTGAGTCAAGGCTGCCCACTTTCTCCACTCTTATTTATATTGGCCCTGGAGGTACTGTTAAGGAAAATTAGGCAAAATAAAGAAATACGGGGACTGGAAATTAGGAATGAAATTTTTAAGATTCAAGCTTTTGCTGACGATGTAGTGTTAATAATGGAGGACCCATTAACAACAGGGCCAAAAGTATTGAAAGAATTAGATGAATATGGGAGGTTGTCAGGATTTAAATTAAACATGACAAAAACTAAAATGCTAACAAAAAATATCCCAACTACAAAACAGGAAATATTAGTAAATAATTTGGGCATTCAAATAGTTAAGAAGATTAAATATTTAGGGATTTGGATTACTGCCAGATGCTCAACCTTGAAGGAAGATAATTATACACCCCTATTGACAAAGATAAGACAAGATTTGGATAGATGGGGGAAATTGCAAATATCGTTCCTCGGTAGGATAGCCACTATCAAGATGAGTGTTCTCCCCAAATTACTATACTTATTTCAAACTACTCCTGTTAGTATTGATAGAAAATATTTTTCGGATTTAAATGGGATAGTAAGGAAGTTTATTTGGGGAGGGAAAAAACCGAGAATTGCATTACGATCCCTGCAAGAAAAAAGGAACAGGGGCGGTTTCGGACTTCCAGTCTGGGAACTGTATCATAAAGCGGCCAATTTAGTGTGGCTACGTGAGTGGGCCTTGTTAAGGGATAAGAGAATCCTACAACTGGAAGGACATGACCTATTGAGAGGTTGGCACGCCTACCTTTGGGACAAAGGAAAAGGGACGGGGATATACTTCCACCAACATAAAATTAGAGACACATTAATGAAGACATGGAAAGAAATTAGGCATAAACATTACTCGAAATACCCAAAATGGATATCTATAATGGAGGCTCTAGTCCATCCAAATACATTAGGCAGGGAGAAAATGGTCACCTACCAAAATATTCTGGATAATAGTGGCAACCTTATACCTAATGAGATATTAAAAGAGCAAGGGATCCATATTGATTGGTGGCCCTATTTACAAATTAAATCCCGCTTTAGTAAGGATAAACAAGAAAAGGGAATAGAGATGGGGACAAACAGTTTTGATAAGGTATGGCTAGGTTGTGAAAACAAACTATTAGCTAAATTATACTCCTACCTTCTCGAATATGATAGAGAAGGAGAAATATTAAAAGACCAAATGATTGCTTGGGGGAAAAACTTCGAATCAAAGATAAATCTGGATGATTGGGAAGAAATATGGAACTGCAATCTCAAATTGACGAGAGCAATAAGTTATAAGGAGAATCAGTACAAGATGCTATATAGATGGTACTTAGCACCATCTAGAATTGCCAAGATCTACCCAGGTGCAAGCCCTAAATGCTGGAAATGTGGCCACCCCCAAGGTACCTTTTATCACATGTGGTGGACGTGTCCGGAAGCGAGGAAGTTTTAGAAAAAAATACAAAAATGGATCCAAGAAATATTAGAGGAGGACATTAACTTCCTTCCGGAAATTTATCTCCTGGGAGTACTAAAACGAACACTTGGAAAGGACAAGAAATATCTGATTACCCATATTGTTACAGCAGCTAGACTCTCCTATGCAAGATGCTGGAAAGAGAAAAAAGGACCAACTGAGGAATGGTTAGTTAATAAGATACTTGACTGTGCAGAAATGTGCAGATTGACGTATACCTTAAACGGAAAGGAAGATTCAGAATTCTATGCGATCTGGGATTTGTGGTATAGGTGGCTAGAAACTAAATGCAAAAGTTAATACTAATGTGGAACAATGCACAATGACTAGATAATCCTGTATATTATAGTACTTTATTTAAATAGTAATCAATTTTACTTATAAGAATTTTTGTATAAATGATTAGTATAAATCTTTGTATAAATGTATAAATGATTAGTTAATTGACTAGATACCGCACGTGTAAATATGCAATATGACATCACATTTGCCGAACCGTTTAGTTTGAAGTGTAATATGTTCTTAATTCAATAAAATTGTTAAAAAAAAAAAAAGGCAAAACATTTTGAATTGGTGTATGAGGCAAATAAAGCCATTCAATACAATGTACTTTTTGCTGTTCTAAAAGAGCCAATACTCCCGTAGGTAGTTTACTAGTAGGAAATATTAACAGAGATAACTGACAATCTCTATGAGGGATTCGATCAGGGGTGGGTTCTAAAAATTTTTACTACCGGTTCTGTGGGCGTGGTTTATTTTGTGGGTGTGGCTTGGGGGGTCATGTGACTGGGTGGGTGTAGCTAGCTGGTCATGTGACCGGGTGGCCATGGCTATGTATATAGGGACTACCCAGAGGGCTGAAAAACGTAATTTCTGACAAGTCCTTGCACTTTTGACTGGTCCTCACACTTATGACCATCCTCACATTTATGCCTGTGCAGCATTCTTAACAACTATGTCACTCATTTCACAATTGCTTCTCTTCACCATGGTGATAAGATAGGGCAAAAAAAGTAAAATGTGAGGACAGTTGTAAGTTTGAGGACTAGGATTGGGGCACGCAGAAGATCTGGTTGTTACCCTATTACGGTGGTTGGAATTAATAATTTGGATAAAAGACACCTCTACAGACACTATATGGAATACAAATATAAAGTCACTCGGGTGGTTGTTGTTGTTGTTGTTTTAATATGAAGATATTTGCTATTGATGGGGGCAGATGGTAATTGAAGATACAGAACATACTGTTGGAATTAGGATGTGATGTTACCCTAACATGGGTGATGGAGTTTATAATCCAGCTGAAAGACATTACAGAAGATATTATATGGATTACAAGCCTAAAATCTTTTTAAGAGGATTTTATTTACATAAGGAAATATTTTTTAGGGGAGTGGGCAGAAGAATAAAGATATTAAGAATTATTAAGAATGGTAGTCTTGTAGGAAAGTGGGTGGAGACAGGTTAGTTTATTGATTGTTTAGTTTAAGAAAAGGGATATTGTCAGCCTCAGCTTTCCTGCTTCAGCTGCCATAAGAAACGGGGGGAGGGATTAGTTATGAGGCTGGGGGGGGGGGAAAGCAACCGGAGAGGGGTTTTTTTTTCCTTGTCTGGTAGGATGTGTATTCATGAGAAAACGAAACTGAATCTTCAAACGGAGACGGCTGACCAACTGCCTCACATTCCTGATGAATGACGCTGCCAGACGTGTTGCCACCTGACCTTTGGAAGACCTTTGGATTGGCTGATGATTTATGTACAGGAGGGGGGGGAAGCTTAGTAGAGGCATTTTTGCGCGTTTTGCTCAGTCCCAGCTTTTCCTGGGTTGTTATCATTTCATATTCAGTAAAAGTACCAAATTCTTCAAAATGCTTGAGTTTGGGAGTTTCTTTCCTGGATACTGAAGGAAGCATACCTGACATTAAGCTGGGACTCACAATCAGTCAACCCGGACAAAAACCGAGGGGACTGTAAATCCAGAATATGTCAGATCGGGGGAGTGATGGAGAAGAGAAGATGGGGGCAGCCAGTTCAACTGCCCTCCAGTCGGAAAAGGAGACTGCAGAATGGTTGGAAAAACTCAGTTTGGAGACAGAAGAGGCTAGATGGTCAAAAGGAGTGGGAAGACTGCCAGACTGGGGAGAGGATCCCCGGGGAGTGACAATTTCCTGACCCCGGAAAAAAGAGGCAGTGTGGATGCAAGAACAAAAAGAACGTCTCATGATAGACCAAGCCTTGCAGCTTATCCGTGATGTAGAGGAAAGCAGAAGAAATCGTGAATCTTTTGAAATTCCTGGGGAGAGGGGGAGAGAAAGCCCCAGGGGGGAGCCAGGAGAAACGGCCTGTGGGCGAGAGGAAGAGTTTGAAGAGGGAACATCCCAGACTTCAGCAGCTCGTCGGAGAGATGCAGCCGGCCAGAGAACCCCAGCCTTGCAGCCCCCCCCCCCCGCAGACGTAAAAAGCCAAAAATCCCCCCCCCTTCCTGGGAAGTTTGATGGGAATCCTAAAACCTTGGGATTTTTCCTGACCCAAGTGTGGAACCACATGCAGGATTGGGGGGAGGACTACGAGACAGAAGCGGCGAAAGTAAGAAGTGTCGCGAATGCCCTAGAGGGAGTAGCTGCTGAGTGGATGGTGGTTCTCCACAATAACAACTCCCTCTTGCTGAGAAATTACAACCAGTTCATGAGGGCCCTTAGAAGATGGTTTGAAGACCATTTAGCTGAACGAAAGGCGAGACTCAGAATGAAGAGCATTCAGCAGGGCCGGAGGCCGGTGGCAGAGTATATCCAAGAGTTTCGTGAACTGGCACCCTATATGACAGGCTGGTCAGAGATGGCTCTTTTGGAGAGTTTCAAAGATGGATTGAATGAAGAGATATATCGGGACTGTAGAAGCATGGGGGTTCCCGATGATTTGGATAGATGGTACATAGTAGCTGAGGATGTGGAAATCGAGCTGAAACGGAGCGAACTCCGAGGAAAACGAATGGGGGACCAGTCATTCCCTTCCTACCGTAAGGGGGCGCCCAAGATGACTGGCGGGAAGACCGAATTCAAACCCAAGTCAAAGCCCTTCACCTGTTTCAAATGTGGGAAGGAGGGTCACCGAGCGGCCGAGTGTTTCTCCAAACCACTGCCAAAAGCCACCGCGCCCGGCCAAAAGAAAGGCGATAAGATACCCGCCAAAGCCCGCGGCACTGCCCTGAAAGGAGAAGTCGTTGAGTTCGCTCCCCGGAACTCGGGTGAGCTGGGAACTCCGACCAACGATGACGATAGCGAGACGGACTCCGACACCGACGAACGGGTGAGTCACACGGAAGAACCCTTACTCATCCCCGTAGAAGTAAGGGTGCCCTCCACAGGAACTCACGCGCAATTGTTAGCCCTGTTGGGCTCAGGGTGCACTAGATGCATAATCAGCCCCAAGGTAGTGGAGGAAATGGGACTGAGACTGAAAACTTTAAAAAGACCCATTGCATTTTGTCAATTAGACGGGTCGATTGCAGGAGGGGGCCCAGCTAGTTTTATGACCGAACCCCTTGAACTGCAGTTGGGGAGTCATATAGAGAAGCTCAGCTTTATTGTAGCCCCTGGAATGGAAAGGCCCCTCATTTTAGGACTGCCCTGGCTTCATAAATGGAATCCACGAGTAAATTGGAAGACAGGGGTCTTGCACATTCGTATGGCAGAACCGACTCCAGATAAGGAAGGGCCCCCCCTAAGGGACAACATAAGGCCTGAAAGGGTGGCAGTAGCCATTAATTATATTGAGGGAGAAGAAAAAATTCCAAAAGAATATTGGGACCTCAAGGAAGTGTTTAGTGAAAAGGCATCAGATGCCCTGCCTCCCCACAGAGCCACTGACTGCACCATTGAAATTCTCCCTGGGGTGAAGCTTCCCAAACCAAAAATTTACCCCATGACACCTCGGGAATTGGGGGAATTGCGGAATTTCATCGATAAAAACTTAGAACGTGGATTCATCGAACGAGCCAAACCCAAGGTGGCAGCACCAGTGATGTTCTGCGAAAAGAAAGATGGCTCCTTCAGATTAGTAGTTGATTATAGAAACATGAACGCCATTTGTGTAGAAAACGTCTACCCCCTCCCACTTATGAAGGACATGTTGGCCCATTTAGGGAAGGGAAAAATTTTCACCAAACTGGATTTAAGAGAGGCATACTACCGAGTGAGAATAAAAGGGAGATGAATGGAAGACAGCATTTAATTGCCCACTGGGATGTTTCCAGTTTAGAGTACTCCCTTTTGGACTACAAGGAGCTCCGGCTGTTTTCATGCAGTTGATCAACGAAGTGTTGCATGAGCACCTATATAAGGGGGTTTTGGTCTATTTGGACGATATTCTAATTTATTCTGACAACATGGCCGACCATGTACGACTGGTTCGAGCAGTCTTGAATAAACTCAGAGCAGCTGAACTCTATGCCAAACTTTCTAAATGTGAGTTCCACCAAGACAAAATCGACTATCTTGAATATCGTATATCGCATGAAGGAATAGAGATGGACCCGGAAAAGGTCCAGGCCGTGATGGAATGGGCCACACCACGCACCCGTAAACAATTACAGAGTTTCTTAGGGTTTGAAAATTTTTATAGACAATTTATCCCCTCTTTCGCAAAAATCGCACTGCCAATTACAGATTTGCTAAAAACCAAAGGGGAAGTAAAACCCAAACCCTCGAAACCACTAGAATGGACTATGGAATGTCAGGCTGCTTTCGAGAAACTAAAACGACTGTTTGCAGCTGAACCAGTGCTCAAACACCCCAACATGGAACAACCTTTTGTAGTACAAGCTGATGCTAGCGACGTCGCTGTAGGAGCAATACTCTTGCAAAAGAATGAGAACGGGATATTACAACCCTGTGCTTACACGTCGCATAAACTATCAGACACGGAAAGGAGATGGGCC
Source organism: Arizona elegans (assembly GCA_022577455.1). Taxonomy (NCBI): domain Eukaryota; kingdom Metazoa; phylum Chordata; class Lepidosauria; order Squamata; family Colubridae; genus Arizona; species Arizona elegans. Next base: position 9,495,378 of record JAKOOJ010000012.1, read on the forward strand.
ATATGGGAGAAAGAAGCGTTTGCAGTTAGATGGGCGTTGTTAACATGGAGACAATTTTTAGAAGGGGCGAAACACCCTTTCGAGGTGTGGACTGATCATAAGAATCTAGAAGCACTGAAAACACCACGCAAACTATCACCAAAACAGGCTCGCTGGGCCCAACACTTCAAGCGATTCAACTTTACTCTACGTTACCTTTCCTAATTTCATGGCGGACGCACTTTCCAGACTGCCACAGCACAACAGCATCAAGAAGGAGTTGGTTCAACCAATGATTCCATTGACACAGTTAGCAACACCTGTTAGTACCAGAGCTCAGAGTAAAACCGAACCAGAACTCTCGGGAGATTTACTTGAAAAATTGCGAGAAGCTCTAAAAACCGACGAGTGGTTTAAGAATCACTCGAATGAATGCACACTTCGTGACGGATTAGCTTGGGTTGGATCAAAGTTGTACGTTCCAGCCACTTTAAGAACAATTGTATTAACATATGCTCATGATGCTAAGGCTGCAGGACACTTTGCGTTTGTCAAGACACTGCATCTTGTTAAGAGACAGTTTTGGTGGCCTGCACTTAAAAAGGACATAGAGGCATATGTAGCTAGCTGTCCAGTCTGTGCCTCGGCGAAAAGACCTCCAGGAAAACCCCCTGGATTGTTGCAAGGTGTGGCTATACCGAACGCCCCATGGAAGGAAATATCTATGGATTTTATTGTAGATTTACCAAATAGTGAGGGTTGCACTGTTATTTGGGTAGTGACTGATTTGTTTTCCAAACAAATACATTTTATCCCTTGCTCGAAGATCCCTTCAGCAAAAACTCTCGCAAAATTGTTTATTCGACAAATTTACCGACTACATGGATCTCCGAAAAGAATAATTTCCGACAGGGGGGTGCAATTTACTTCCAGTTTCTGGAAGGAGTTTTTAAAATTGATAGGTTCAGCACAGGGGTTAAGCTCCAGTCACCACCCTCAGACAAATGGGGCCTGTGAAAGAACCAATGGGGTTCTAGAACAATACCTAAGGTGTTACGTAAATTACCAACAAGACAATTGGGTAGACTTGCTGCCATTTGCAGAAGTGGCATATAACAATTCTGTACACAGCAGCACCGGATTCACCCCTTTTAAGATCGCATCGGGCCAGGATTTTGTACCCATTCCCGAGTTACCACAAGATGATCCCCAGAATCCCTCCTTGATGGATTGGATTGAACAATTAAAGAGCACATGGGCAGTGACTCGGAAGGCATTGGATGAGGCACACCGGGCTCATAAGGCTCAAGCCGATAAGAAAAGGTCCTCAGCTCACAAGTATAAAGTGGGTGATAAAGTCTATTTGTCGACCAAATACCTACAGACTACCCAAAAGTCCAAGAAGCTGGGGCCTAAGTATGTGGGACCATTTCGAGTGATTCGTTTGATTAATCCAGTAACAGTTGAATTGGAATTGCCAAAAACCTTAAGACGAATACATCCTGTATTTCATGTTAGTTTATTGAAACCTGAACACTCATCTCCTTTAAGGCCTGATCAAAGCACCCCCCCAATTCCCATTCTTATAGAAGGAGAGCAACATTTTGAAGTTAAAGAAATTTTGGACTCGAGAAAACACCATGGGAAAGTCCAGTATCTGATTGCCTGGAAACATTTTCCTTTATCGCAGGCTGAATGGGTGAATAAACAAGATGTCCGAGCTCCCAAGAAAATACAGCAGTTCTATACCAAATACCCAGATAAACCATAATTATTGTATATATTCTGTTTCTCTCTCTTTTCTTTCCCTTTACTTAGGAATAACATCTCTTCTGCATATGTTTAGATATGAATATATGTAAAAGATTTGAGTTAAGAGATATAACGATGAGGGTGAAGGAAAATGGGTAGACTATGAAGTGAATAAATGTTAAATTAGGATTTATTATATAGTTTTATAGCGGAAGATTGTTTTGAAATGTCAGATTAATATACATAAAAGATTTGATTTATTATTATGCTAAATTAGGAGTTATTATATAATGTTATAGTAGAATGTCATTTTAAAATGTATAATATAAAGGGGATATGATAATTTTATTAGAAATAAAGGGTCAGTATATGGGGATGGAGTAAGGGGTTGGTAAAGTATTATATAATCTGTTATGAATTTGAGTTTTATTATGAAGAAGTCACAGGGGGAGGGGAGGGGGAGGGGGGTTAGGGAGGAGGGGGAAAAAGGGGGGGGAAATTTGTATTTGAAAAACTTTTTCAATAAAAAAAAAAGTGCGAGGACCAGTCAAAAATAACTTTTTCAGTCCTCTGAGTAGTCCATATGCACAAAAGGACTACCCAGAGGGCTGAAAAAAGTGATTTCTGACAGGTCCTCGCACTTTTGACTGGTCTTCGCACTTATGACTGGTCATCATTTATGCCTATTGCAGCATTCTTAACAACTGTGTCACTCATTTCACAACTGCTTCTCTTCACTATGGTGATAAGATAGGGCAAAAACGTAAAATGTGTGGACAGTTGTAAGTTCGAGGACTGGTCAAAAGTGCGAGGACCAGTCAAAAATAATTTTTTCAGCCCTCTGAGTAGTCCATATGCACAAAAGGACTACCCAGAGGGATGAAAAAAGTGATTTCTAACATGTCCTCACACTTTTGACCGGTCTTCGCACTTATGACTGGTCATCATTTATGCCTATTGCAGCATTCTTAACAACCATGTCACTTCACCATGGTGACAAGATAGGGCTAAAACGTAAAATGTGAGGACAGTCGTAAGTTTGAGGACTGGTCAAAAGTGCGAGGACCAATCAAAAATAACTTTTTCAGCCCTCTGAGTAGTCCATATGCATAAAAGGATACAGCAATTGAGAGGGATGAAGGAAGGGAAGGGAAATTAGAGTAGGAGTAAGGGTAAGAGAGGGAGGAAGAGAGGAGGAGAAGGAGAAAGGAAGAGGAAGTAGGGAGGAGAAGAAGAGGGGGGAAGAGAAAGTAAGAATAAAAGAAAAGAGAGAGGTGGTAGGTTTGAGGAGAAAGATTGTGGTACAATAAAAAAGATGAAAGGGAAGAAAGCCCACCCCAAACAAATATAGGGATATTAAGATAAAGAATGAATTGTTAAACTTTAAAGAATAAAAGAGAACAAGTATGAATAAATAGCAATAATTTGAAACACACATACAAACGTACAATGTATTTTCTTTGAACAGAGTATTTGGCCGGTTCACAAATTTAAACAGTGTTTAGTCATTTCAATTAAATTTACAATTTCTATATTTCCTTTTTGCCATATTTATTCCTCATCTATTTTTTAAAAAAATCAATATTACCTTTCATCCTCATCTCTAATCTTAATCAAATTCAATTTTTCCCTTCTATTCTATATTATACCCCTTCCCATTATCATCTATTTTTATATCCATCCTCACATTGATTAATTATATAATATTACAGTTGTTTAATACAAATTCAACATTTTAATATAAATCAATTAGTTATATAACTATCTTTTTTGTATATTAATCAATATGAACATGAATATTCCAATTATTTCCATGCAATCCAATTTCTTACAAATCAATTAATTATATTTACCAATAATAATAAACCAAATAATTTCCCCCATATATTTCTCCAAACCACAACTTAACCATTTCTGCTTTCAACACAATATACAATTAATAGTATCTCAATTATTACAATTCCCTAGTTAAATAGAGCTTTTTTTCTTTTGTGTTTTAAAATCTTGAACTCTCCTCTTTTGCCCTAAATTTCCCATTGTTTGCAGTTTTGCACCTACCTTTTTTGGTGAGGAAAAAGAAAAAGAAATCTCTCTCTGCCTCATTTTGTCAGGTTGCAGCAAAGACCCTGCTTTACTTTTGGTTTCGTTTTTTCAGCATAGCTAGGGGAAAAAAAATCTGCTCCAGAACTCTTTGCAGCTAGCAACAGAGCTCTGAGCAAAACAGCTGAGAGCAAATCAGCTGAGAGTCAGGAGACCCATCTAATCAACTTATGCTAATTAACCTATGCTGAAGCTGAAGGGGGCTTTTTTTTCTATTTTTGCAGGCATCGGTCTACTCATTTGTTTTCTTTTAACACTGATCAGCTGTAGGGCGGCCCTTTGAAGTCCCGGCAAGAATTTAAACAGTTTTTTTCCCTCTAGCCATCAGCTGGGAGCCTGGGACTCAGGAGGCAGCATAGATTGGGAGTGGGCGGGGTAAGTGAATGGCGACCGGGCTGGGAATCAGTTCAGGGGCATGGCCAGCCAATCTTATTACTGGTTCTCCAAACTATTTTTTTTTTTTACTTGCAAACCGGGAGCAACCCACCACTGGATTTGATCCACAAACTGAGTACTCAAGATGTTATTAATTTTCTCAACTGTAGCAAATACTACAGATGGAACTATAATTAAATATCCTGGCTTTTTTCCTTTAGTCAATAATTTCAAATAATGGACTAAGTAAATGCGTAGGTAAAGAAAAATATGGGCGTACCCAATTAATAGTACCCAGCAATTGTTGCAGATTTACTAAGGAAATAACTTTGGGTAAATTTAAATGAGGAAAAGCCGGAACAGAAAAAGACTGCAACATTTTATGTCCTAAATACAGATAAGGAGCGTACAGTTGTATTTTCTCTGGGGCAATTTGCAATTCATAGACACATAAATCATTTTGTATTTCAGAAAGCCAGTTAGATTGTATTTTTGGTGCTCCAATTAAAATGTCATCCATATAATGATATACCAAAACCAATGGATGACGTTTGCGAAACGGGGCTAATACCTCAGCAACATAAAATTGACATAATGTGGGACTATTCAACATTCCCTGTGGTAAAACCGTCCAGTGCTAGCATTTCTTGGGTTCTGAGTGGTTCACTGCAGGTACTGTAAATGCAAACTTTTCCTGATCAGAGGGACATAAAGGAATGGAAAAGAAACAATCCTTTAAGTTGATTACCATCACCTCATGATCTTGGGGAATCAGATTAGGATTTGGTGTCCCACACTGCAAGGGGCCCATAGCTTGAATACATACATTCACAGCTCGAAGATCATGTAAAAAATGCCATTTGCCACTTTTATTTTTTATCACAAACACAGATGTATTCCATGGATTAGTGGATGGCACAACATGGTACAAGCAGCTGATCTTGTACTAATTGGTGGGGAGCTGTTAATTTTTCATGTGACATGGGCCATTGATCAATCCACACTGGCTCTAGTCAGCGGGAGAGCAGTAATTTCAGTCCTCCAAAGTGAGGGTGGCCCCCAATTTACTGAGCAGGTCACGCCCCCAAAGGCTGAGATTAATATCTAATATAAAATGCCCTCATCACCTCTTGCCTGGACTACTGCAACGCTCTCTACATGGGGCTCCCCTTGAAGAGCACCCGGAGGCTCCAACTGGTCCAGAATGCGGCCGCGCAGGTAGTTACAGGAGCCGCATGGCGCTCCCATACAACACCTCTCCTGCATGAACTGCACTGGCTCCCAGTGGTCTTCCGGGTGTGCTTCAAGGTGTTGGTTATCACCTTTAAAGCGCTCCATGACATAGGATCTAGTTATCTTCGAGACCGCCTGCTGCTACCGACAGCCTCCCATCGACTTGTGCGCTCCCACAGAGAGGGCCTCCTTGGGGTGCCATCAGCCAAACAATGTAGGCTGGTGACCCCCAGGGGGAGGGCCTTCTCTGTGGGGGCACCTACCCTCTGAAATCAGCTGCCCCCAGAGATAAGGAGAATCCAAGACCTCGGTGCCTTCCGCCGTGCCCTTAAAACCTTCTTTTTCCAGCAAGCCGGGCTGGCCTAACACTTTTTATTTATTTTTTATTTATTTAATCAAATTTCTATACCGCCCTACTCCCGAAGGACTCAGGGCGGTGAACAGCCAAGATAAAATACAGATAATACAAATATTAAAAATCCCTTAAAATTATTAAATATTTCAGCTGAAACACAGATTAAAACACCCAATTTATAAAATCACGAATTAAAATTTTTTTAAAAATTTAGAAATTTAAAAGAGGGGAGTTAGGCCAGGCCAGCTTGCTGAAATAGAAAAGTTTTGAGAGCACGGCGAAACGTGCGCAGGTCCGGGATCCTCCGTATCTCTGGGGGGAGCTCATTCCAGATGGTAGGTGCCCCCACAGAGAAGGCTCTCCCCCTGGGGGCCGCCAGTCGACACTGTTTGGCCGACGGCACCCTGAGGAGCCCCTTTCTATGGGAGCGTACTGGTCGGTGAGAGGCTATTGGTAGCAGAAGGCGGTCTCGTAGATACCCCGGTCCGATGCCATGGAGCACTCTAAAGGTGGTAACCAAAACCTTGAAGCGCACCCGGAAGACCACCAGGAGCCAGTGCAGCTCGCGCAGGAGGGGGGTCACATGGGAACGCCATGTCGCTCCCATAACCACCCGCGTGGCCGCATTCTGGACCAGCTGGAGCCTCCGGGTGCTCCTCAAGGGGAGCCCCATGTAGAGAGCATTGCAGTAGTCCAAGCGGGAAGTAACGAGAGCATGAGTGACCGTGTTTAACGAGTCCCGATCCAGAAAGGGACGCAACTGGCGAATCAGGCGGACCTGATAAAAAGTCCCCCTGGCCACGGCCGTCATGTGCTCTTCTAAAGACAGCCGTGAGTCCAGGAGGACACCCAAGTTGCGAACCCTCTCCGTGGGGGCCAATGACTCGCCCCCAATAGTCAGTGATGGCACTAACTGACTATATCGGGATGTCGGAAACCACAGCCACTCGGTCTTGGATGGGTTGAGCCTGAGTCTGTTTCTCCCCATCCAGATGCGCACGGCCTCCAGGCACCGGGACATCACTTCAAGGGCATCATTGGGGTGGTCCGGAGTGGAGATGTACATCAGCGTACTGGTGGTACTTCACCCCGAAACCATGGATGATCTCACCCAGCGGCTTCACATAAATGTTGAACAGAAGGGGCGAGAGGACCGACCCCTGTGGCACCCCACATACAAGGGGCCTCGGGGTCGACCTCTGCCCCCCTGTCAACACAGACTGCGACCGGTCAGAGAGAAAGGAGGAGAACCACCGTAGAACGGTGCCCCCCACCCCCAACTCCTCTAGCCGGTGCAGCATGATACCATGGTCGATGGTATCAAAAGCCGCTGAGAGGTCTAATAGGACCAGGACAGAGGAGGAACCCCTGTCCCGAGCCCTCCAGAGATCATCAACCAACGCGACCAATGCCGTTTCCGTGCTGTACCCAGGCCTGAAGCCCGACTGGAACGGATCCAGATACGATGATTCATCCAGGTACTGGGGGAGCTGTCGCGCTACCACACTCTCAACAACCTTCGCAACAAAGCGAAGGTTGGAGACTGGACGATAATTTGCCAACACTGCCGGGTCCAGGGAAGGCTTCTTGAGGAGAGGCCTCACCACCGCCTCTTTCAAGGCGGCAGGGAAGACACCCTCACTCAAGGAAGCATTTATAATGTATAGTGTAACCTCCCGAGAGGCCAGCACCAACCAGGAGGGACACGGGTCCAATAAACATGTGGCTGCGCTCAGTCTGCCCAGTATCCTGTCCACGTCTTCGGGCGTCACAGAATCAAACTCTTCCCAGATAATACTCACAAGACCTGCCTCTGTCCTCCCCGCTGAATCTACCCAGTCAGAGTCCAGGTGTTCCCGAATCTGAGCGATTTTATCATACAGATACTGTACAAAATCCTCGGCTCTACCCTCCAAGGCGTCCTCCCGCGCTTCCTGGTGGAGCAGGGAGTGGGTCACCCTAAACAGGGCGGCCGGGCGATTATCTGATGACGCAATAAGAGTGGCAAAATAGTTATACTTCGCCACTTTTATCGCCACCAGATAGGTCTTAATATGAGACCTTACCAGTGTTCGGTCAGATTCAGAATGGCTGGCCCTCCAACCACTCTCCAGGCGTCTTTTCCGGCGCTTCACCTCCCTCAGCTCCTCGGTGAACCAAGGAGCCAGGCGAGATTGACGCCGGGTCAGAGGCCGCAAAGGCATGACCCGATCCAAAGCTCCAGCGGCTGCCCTATCCCAGGCGGCCACCAGCTCCTCAGTCGAGCCGTGTGCCAGAGCCTCAGGAAATGGCCCAAGCTCCGTCTGGAACCTATCAGGATCCATCAGGCGCCTGGGGCGGTACCACCTCAATGGTTCCGCCTCCCTGCGGCGGGGTGCGGCAGTTCGAAGGTCAAAGCGAAGGAGGGAGTGATCTGACCATGACAAGGGCTTGATCACTATATCCCTTATCTCAAGATCACTCAACCACTGACCAGAGACAAAAACCAGGTCTAGTGTGTTTCCCCCCGTGTGAGTAGGGCCATGAACTAACTGGGTCAGGTCCATGGCCGTCATGGAAGCCATGAACTCCCGAGCCACCTCAGACGCCTCACCGACGGATGGCAGGTTAAAATCCCCCATGACCATAAGCCTGGGGGTGTCAACCGCCACTGCGGCTATAACGTTGAGCAGCTCGGGCAGGGCTGCCGTCACGTGGCAGGGAGCCAGGTACGTAACCAGCACACCCATCTGCACCCCATGACCCCACTTCACAAGGAGGGACTCACAACCAGCCGTCTGAGGAACAGTGACCTCCCTCGGACCAAGACCTTCTCTAATGACAACCGCCACCCCCTCGCCCCTCCCCTGTGTCCTCGGCTGATGGAATGCGCGGAAACCGGGTGGGCACATCTCAACGAGGGGGACCCCCCCTCCTGGCCCAACCAGGTCTCCGTAATACCCGCCAGGTCCGCTCCCCCCTCCTGAACAAGATCACAAATGAGGGGGGCTTTATTTACCACGGACTGGGCGTTGCACAGCATCAGCCGAAGGCCCAGGGCCTGAGGGTCTGTGCAACCTGGGGAACGAGGGGAGCATTAGAGGCCGGAGTGCGCCACCGCTTGGAGCCAGCGGGCGTGCGCTCCCACAACCTGATGTGGCCCCCTGCTCCCGCCATATCTGCCCCTCCCACCCACAGTACTGATGTAATGACCATCCATAACACAAGCTCTAACCCCCTCCTTGACCCCGGTTCCCGCATCTCTAGTGCCGTGCTCTTCAGCCGGCTCTGGCCTCCTCCCCGACAGGTTCTCTCCCAAACCCACCGAGCCCACCCCCCTTCCAGAAACCTTTAAAACCTTATCTAAAAATTTCCCCAAAAAACCCCACAACCCCCTCCTTGCCGCATGCCACCTCTCGGGATTCCAAAATCCGTCATCAAGGTAGGCCCTCGATAGTGAGGAGGGCCAAACCTGAGAGAGGGGGGAGTCTCGCAGCGCAAGCAGGTCAGCAGCCGTAAACATCGCACAAAACAGAGATGGAGAGTCAACTGGTCAGGGCTTCGCCAGATCGTCCAATAATACTGGGTCAAAGTAGATCTTCATATCAGGAGCTGGTTCACTGCCCTCTCACGACAGTGAAAGGGGCCAGTGACATCCCCCCACATTTTAAAAATGTTTTTAATTGTTTGTTATTGTTTTTAATCATGGGGCCAAATATATATATATATATATATATATATATATATATATATATATATATATATATATATATATATATATTTAATTGTATTTTAATGTTTGTAGTTTATGCTTTTACTTGGCTGTTCACCGCCCTGAGTCCTTAGGGAGAAGGGCGGTACACAAATTTAAAAATAAATAAATAAAAAATAAAATAAATAAAAGGGCGGACCTGAATGACCCAACTCTGAATTAGGCAAGTGAGCTGAAATAAATTCTGTACTTTGACGTGCACTTTGTCGACCCCCCACACCCCATACACTTGGGCAGGGCTCAGTTGGCCAGGCGGCAGGCCACTGCTTGGCAGAGATCACTGAAACATCCGCTCCTGTGTCCAAAATCCCCTCAAAGGGATTATCCTGCAACACAATGATCTGATGGGGCTGTTGGGATGTGATCGGGGTAGTGATGGCAGCTATGATAGAAGTGGCTGGGTCAGTAGAAGCAAAGCCACCTGTCCCTCTCTCCTTTTGCTCTCCCCCTGCCAGGACAAAATAAGGCAAAAGCAGGAGTTGAGCAGGGCTAGTAAAAATGGGCAAAGTTTGGAGCAAATTGGTCCACAATTGAACATAAATAATCCTGGTGTAGTCTGAATCTATCACTCCAGGAATGACAAAAAATACCCTTTTTACCTATGCTTGATCATGAGAGGACAAGTCCTACATAATTTTCTATTAAAGGGCTTGATAATTGAGATGGAATTACTTGAACCTCCCCAGTAAATTTAAAATTCACTTCCTCCTGCAGGATTAAATCAATACCAGCACTACCTTTTGTAGCTGCAGGAGTATTTTCTATTGTTGATTTATTGTCTCTGTTTGGATTGGGGCCACAGACCAGCACAGCCGGCTGTTTCCCGACCCCGAGTGACATTCACTTGCCAAATGATAACCTTTCTGACACTTTGGGCATTTTGTTTTCGGCTTTGATCCCTGATGAAAGGGAGGGCGAGATGTTGCAGACATACCCCCCCCATCCCCCACCCCCGGATTTCGACACTCCCTTTTAAAATGACCAGGTTTTCCACAATTATAACATTTTCCTTGAGGTTTGCTGCCTTGTAATAAAGCAGCTGCTAACAAATTGGTTTGATAAGAGAATGTTCCTATATCCTGACATGCTTTAATCATATCTGCCAAATCAGGATCTTTTCCCAGCCCAACAATTGCCCTTCAGCACTCAGAAGTGGTGTTGTCCTTTGCCAGTGTTGGATATTTATCCTACGGTTGGGTAGGTAATATATAGAAAAACTATGTTTGTGACTTTAAATGATATAAGAAGAATGATTGGCTGTGCTATTATCAGGCAGCCATAAAAGTAGACAGGAAGCCCGGGAGCTCCTGCTCCTGCTATTTGATGGTTGATCTCCTGAAGAGGAACTGTGTGTGACTGAAGGGAACTGTAAGCAAACTATGTTTTGTGTTGGAGAGTGATTATTCGAAGACGTGTTATCATTGTTTTGAGAAACCAAGTTTGTTTTTTCACTAAGAGTAAAGAATGTTTTTTTTTTTTTCACCGTTCAGAGTCTGTGAGTATCTGTGTGTTAAACCAGCAACATATCTCTTTGCTGTCCGGTCCGTTGTCTACTATGCAGAGGGAAGTTTTACCCACAACAGCCAGCCTCATCAGCAGCTCCTGTTGAGCTTCGGGATTGTCTATCTGTCGCCGTAAAGAATCCTGTAATCGGTTAATAAAATCAGAATACGGTTCATTAGCCTTCTGCCTGATGTTAGAGAAGGCTTGATAAGGCTTGCCAGAAATGGGCACTTTTCCGAAAGCTCGATAAGCGCCTTCAGAAGAAACTTGTAAAGTGGCAGCCGGTAGAACAATCTGGGCATCAACTGGGGCAAACGGGCTAGACTCGTACAATTAATCAAGAATGAATACCCCGCCCCCCTGGGTGGAGGGCACGCATGGCACATTGGTGTTTAAATTCACTATCCCAAACTACATATTGCACTGCAGTAAGCAACATGCGGAAAGTAGTTTTCCAATCTTCAGGTACTAGGATATGATTTCTCATAGTGACTTCCAACATTCCCTGCATATAGGTACTTCCCAACCCCATATCTCTAATTTCTTTTCTGAGTTCTGTTAAAATTGCATATGACAGAGGGCGATATTCCACTACTTGGGCCCCATTCTGATCTACTTGTTCCGTAACATGTACTGGACAAACAGAAAGCATATCAGCAATTTCTTCTATATTCCCCCCGCCCCGGTCTAATTGTTCCTCTAAAACCTGCCTAATGGGGGTGTACAGAGGCCGTGGAGATGCACTAGAACTAGCCCCTTCAGGAGGAGCTGATGGTTCAAATAGAGATGATTTGGGGTGACAATTTTCACTTGGTCATAATCTGGCGGGGGCTTTGTAGTCAATTGCTGCCCTGCTGAAGCATCGGAGCCAAATTTTTCCACTGCTTGATGGCATTGATGCCATTGATGTAGTATTTGTACTGGAGCCCGGGGTTCAAGATGTAAAGTATGTCCTATCTTTATCTAATCTCGTAAACGGAGCGTCCCCCTTTCCGGATACCAGGAACAATGTTTCCCTATCTCTTCCACCAGTTTCCTTATGTCAGCCTCAGGCACTGTCACCCCAGACTTGTGCAACAGGAATCGGAGTTCCTGCACATGTGTATGCTGATGTTGAGATAGATTGCAACCCATACTTACCACTGAGGGATCCCGGAGGATGAAAGATGCACCAGGGGTCTATTCCAGACGATGTTAAGTATGTTGGCTGTTGCTTCCGAGGGGGGATGCCCCTGTTCGGGCGCCAGATGAAGAAATCAATGTCTAGTCATTTTCAGGGTGAAAAGATATCTGACTGCTTGAGCAGTCTTTATTGTTTTTTATACAGTTTTTCCAAGCAGCAAAAGGCAAAATAGCATCAAATTCTTCTATCTTTTGTATCAATTTAGAACCCGTTTCTAATGGTTCTTCCAAAATAAATACCATGTCATCGGCAAATGCTTGAGTCTTGTATTCTTCCTTCCTAATTTTCAAGCCGCTTATTTCCTGATCTTCCCTAATTTTCATTAGAAGAGTTTCGAGTGATAAAATAAATAGAAGAGGAGAAAGGGGATACTCTTGCCTAACCCCTTTTGTAATATCAATTTTTTCTGTCAACCCCTCATTTATAACTACACTGGCTGTTCATTTGGAATAGATTTTCCCCACCATTTTTTCAAATCTTTCTCCCAATTCCATATATTTTAATTGTGTTATAATGAAGTTCCAATTCAAATTGTCAAAGGCCTTTTGGGCATCAAGGAAAACCAGTGCCGCTTGTTTTCCGGATGACTTTCATAATATTCGAGAACATTCATTATTATCCTCATATTATTTTTAATTTGCCGCCCCGTCAGAAAACCATTTTGGTCCGAATGTATATAATTATTCAAATAAATTTACACTCTCTCCGCTATTATTGTTGCAAATGTTTTATAATCTGTGTTCAGCAAAGAAATTGGTGTATAGTTTTGAATTTGTTGAATATCCATGCCTTCTTTGGGTATGAGGGTAATGATCACCTTTATCCAGGTTGCCAGAATTTTAGCTATTTCTAGAGCCTCATTATAAGTCTCCAACATTATCCATTGTAGTACCTCTTGTGTATTTTTATATAACTCAATCGGAATCCCATCCGGATCTGGTACTTTATTGTTCTTTTGTTTTTTCAGGGCTATTTCAAATTCATTTATTGTTTTTGGTTATTTAACATTTCTCTTTGTTCATCAGAATTTTTTTCCATTTTGGCCGCTTCTATATATTGTTTAACTTTCCCATCTGCTATGTCTTCCTGCTTGTAAAGCTTTGTAAAGAAGTTTTGTATTATTTCCTTTTTTTCTTCTCTCCTATACTGTATTATATCATTTTCATCTTGTAACTGTTGTATTATTCTCCTTCCTTTTTCTTTTCTTAATTTATATGCTAGCCATTGGCCTGTTTTATTCGCATTCTCAAAATAATTTTGTTTTGCTATCCTAATTTTCTGTGCTATTTCTTTTTGTGTTATCAAATTAATCTTGTTTCGTAATGTTCCATTTTTCCTTTTTATTTTGTGGATCCTTTTGTACTTCATATTCAATTTTTTTTAAATTCTTCCCACAAATTTTCTAGTTGCACTCTCTTTTCTTTATATTTTTTAGAATTATATGCGATGGTCAATCCCCTTATATAGGTTTTTGTGGTATCCCACAAATTTGTATCAAAGTATCTTCTTTTTTATTTATTTGAAAAAAAATGTTTTCAACTCCCTCTCTAACACCTGTCTATATTTTTTATCTTTACACAAATTCTGTTTCATTGTCCATCGTTTATTTTGTTTTTGGGTTTTCCATTTTAATATAATTGGATTGTGATCAGCCCAATCATTTACTCCTATTTCAATTTCTTTTATTTCATTTTGAATTTCTGCTATTGTCCAGGCCAAATCGATCCTGGACCACGATTGATGTGGGTATGAATAAAATGTATATTGTTTATGTGCTCTATGTGTCTCTCTCCATATATCTCGGAGATTGAACTCAGATGCTATATCAAAAAAGGCTTTTGGTAACACACTTTTTTTCTTTTTCTTTTTTTTTACTACTTTTATAGTCTCTCTTGACTTCCACCACCAAATTAAAGTCCCCAATCATACAAATCCTTTCATAGTCCATGTCTACTAATTTCTTGTGTACATTTGTAAAGAATTCTTGTTGATTTTTATTTGATGCATAAATTACTGTAAGTAGCATTTGTTTCTGTTCTATCTCCAATTCCACCATCAACATTCTACCTTCATCATCTGCATATCTTAGATTTTATTTTATTTTTTCCTTTACATACATGGCAATACGTCCTTTCTTTTTATCTGCTAAAGTTGTGTATAATGTTCCTAATTTTCTATTTTCTAATAATTTTCTATATTCTTTTTGTATATGAACCTCTTGGAGGCATATCACTTCAGCTTCCAATTTCTTTAATTTATTAAATATTAGCATCCTTTTCTTTGGGATATTTAATCCATTAATATTTACCGAGAAAAGTTTAATTGCTTCTCCCATCTTCTACTTGATCTGTCTTTTTGTATTTATAGTCTCTCTTACTAACCTTCCTTTTGCCCCTTCTCTTCCTACCCTTTCTTTTTCTTTGTAAGTCTTTTTCTATTTCTAGTTCTTTCAATTTCTCTTCCTCCTGACTTCTAGTCTCTAATTCTTCGAATTCTTGAAATTGCTCAAGCAATTTCAACCAGACTTGGTACACAGATGACTTACTCTCTGGAAAAAAATACTGTGGGGGTAAGACACCCCTTGGTGTGTGTGTGTGTGTGTGTGTGTGTGTGCATGTGTCTGTGTGTGTCTGTGTGTGTTTGTTCCAGCATAACTCTAGAACACCTCGAGCAATTTTAATCAAACTTGCTACACAGACGACTTACTCTATGGAAAAAAATATTGTGTGGGTAACACACCCCTAACACCCTTCAGTGTATGTGGATGTGGTTGTGTCTGTGTCTGTGTGTGTGTTTCAGTATAACTCTGGAATGTTTCTAGCAATTTTAACCAAACTTACTACACAGATGACTTACTCTTTGGAAAAAAATAGTGTGAGGGTAAGACACCTCTAACACTCCTCAAGGTGTATGCGGCTCAAGCAATTTCAACCAAACTGGTACTTACAGCCGTAGTGGCGCAGCGGACTAAAGTGCTGTTAATTAGCACTTAGCTGCCAGCTGCCAGCTGCCAGCAATTACTGCGAGTTCAAATCTCACCAGGCTCAAGGTTGACTCAGCCTTCCATCCTTCCGATGTAGGTAAAATGAGGACCCGGATTGTGGGGGCAATAAGCTGACTTCGTATAAAAAAGAACACCGCTTAGGGGGGCCTGAAAGCCCTACTAAGCAGGTATATACAAAATTATGAAGGCTATTGCTTAAGCCGCCCTGAGTCTCCGAAGAAGGGCGGCATATAAATCGAACCAATAAATAAATAAATAAATTGACAGTGTGACAGATGACGTACTCTCTGGAAAAAAATACTGTGGGGGATAAGACACCCCTAACACCCCTCGGCGTGTGTGTCTGTGTGTTCCAGCATAACTCTGGAACTCCTCAAGCAATTTTAATCCAACTTGGTACACAGATGTCTTACTCTCTGGAAAAAAATACTGTGGGGGTAAGACACCCGTAACACTCCTCGGGGTGTGTGGGTGTGGGTCTGTGGGTGTGTGGGTGCGTTCCAGCATAACTCTGGAATGCCTGGGATGCTGAAATGAAAAGGAATGAATTATATCTATAGTGTCAAATCACAGTACTTTTCACAATGATAGTGTACATTTTGTATTCATGTTCTGTTAAGATTCAGCCTGTTGTGCCTTAAAATGGCTTCTAATATACATCACAATGGAATTGCCATGGTAACGGCTTCACAGTACTCCACATGGGGGCTCCCTCTGGTAAGGGGAATTGGTTCTTAAACAAACTAACTAACTAACTAACTAACTAACTAACTCCCTAGGCCCTCAGCTTCAAGCAAAGAGGGCAAGTTGTCAGGGGAGGTGCCTACTAATACATATAATCACCTGTAGAATTTTTCCCAGGCTGTTGGCCAGCGTAATTAGGTCTCTAATTCTCACCACAATGAGTGATGGCTTTTCATGTCTAATACAGGATTGGGATAAATAAATACCCTGGCAATGCCAGGTTATCCGTTAGTTGACTATGAAGGCTACTCCATTTCTTCTGAGGGATTCTTGCCTGCTGTAGTATACCTGACGGTCATCTGAATTAAATTCACCCATTGTGCTGTTACAGATAGTGAACTGTGGTGAGTTAGTTACCTTAAGAATTATAATCCTGCCCTAGCCAACGTCATCGGGCACACCTTGCCACCACCCCTATCATATAAGTCTCCTGAAGTCCAAAAGGATACAACAACATCCTGGAGAAGGATAGACCTGGCACATAGGGGAGTGCACAAGTTCTCCGACAAGTCAGGCATAGATTATATGCTATGGAAGCTTCTTTTTATAAATGCCATTAAAGGCGAACGACTGGAGCCAACCGAGGAACTCGGTCATATGATCACTTGGCTAGGCCCACAATCAATACAAGCAGTAAAGGTGGTCTACGCATCAAAAATGTACGAGCCAGTCGAAGCCCTCAAGCTATCATGGGAAACACTTGATGAGCGGTATGGGGCACCTACGATGACAGAATCCTCATTCCTAGAGCAGGTCAACAACTTCTCTGCCATGGACCTCAGTAACCCTCAAGAACTATGGCACTTCTCCGGTCTCCTTACACAGTTGCGGTCAGCACAAATGGATCCCACCTTGCCGGGATTTAGCTGTCTCGACCTGTATAAGACACAAAGGTCTATCGTTAAAAAACTACCAACGAAACTGATTGATGCATGGATCGACCTAGCTGATAATTACAGGGCAAAGAATCTTGGCAGAGAACCACCCTTCGCTGCCCTTCAAGAATTTGTGGCCCACATGTCGAAGAAGTACAATGATCCACGAAATAAAGACCTAACAATACAAAGGACCCCTGCCAGCAGAAAAACCAACCAAAGCCTTGGTCCGATCAAGAGCCCAGCGCAGGCCACAAGAGGAACAGCCTCTGTGTCAGTGCATAGCACAGAGGTCGTTCCCCTGTCAACGAGGAACTCCGATGTAAAGCCGTCTAAGAGTGCTCTACATTGACCTCAGAAAGCAAAGGAAGAACCCGTCTGTCCACTGCACAAGACCTCGCACACTCTGAATAAGTGCAGAGAATTCCGAAAGAAGTCCCTGGACGAAAGAAAGGCATTGATCAGGGAGTACAAAGTCTGGTTCAAATGCTGTGAGTCTACAGACCACATGGCCAAAGCTTGCACAGTTAAGGTGCTATGTTATCTATGCAAAAGTGACCAGCACCCAACCGCCCTGCATCTAGAGCGTGAGTCGACACCACAGCCGACTCCTACTCCACAGTCGACTTCCACCTCTCCTATGACTAATGAGTCTCAGAATGACAATGAAACGCACCCAGAAACGACAACAAGTGTAAACTGCACTTCGGTATGCGGAGACTCACCATCACCTCGTTCATGCCATCCAATCTGCCTAGCTAAAGTCTATCCAGCTGGACACCCAGAAGAAGCAATGAAAACATATGTGGTAGTGGATGCACAGAGCAACCAATCGTTAGCCAAATCAGCTTTCTTCGACCGCTTTGACATTCAATCCAAAGAAACACACTTCACAATGTCGACATGTATGAGGGTATGGCGCACAGCGGGGAGGAAAGCTACCGGATTCTGCATAGAATCAATAGATGGGAGTGCTAAATTCACATTGCCACCACTTCTAGAATGTGATGCTTTACCAGATAACTGCAGTCAAATCGCGACACCAGAGGTAGTAAGCAAGATACCTCACCTGAGACACATGGCTAATCTCTTCCCTGCCCTAGATCCTGAAGCTGAAATCCTGTTCTTTTTGGGTGCGGATGCCCCCAAAGCCTTCCCTCCCCAGGCAGTGGTCAAAGCCCAGCCGGCTTTCCATGTGCCCTCAAGACAGAACTTGGATGGCCATCATAGGACCTGTTTGTATCGACCGGCTACGAGACACCCACCCCCCGACTTCTACCAAGTAGTTCTAGACCAGTCACCGACCTGGAACTGCTGCGAAGAAGACCTTGAAGACTGAACCTCAAGCTTTGCATGAATTGTGTCTATCTCACTGTTTGCATTGTTTGATTTATTTATTTATTTATTTATTTATTTTATTTCAAATTTATATACCTTCTCCCGAGGGACTCAGGGTGGTGTACAGCCAGATAAAAACATACAATACAAACATTAAAAACAATTAAAAGGATATATATTAAATTGGCCCCAATTTAAAATGACAAACCAGTTAAAAATATTTAAAAATATGTTAAGCCAGCCGGCTTGCTGAAAAAAGAAAGTTTTAAGGGCACGTCGGAAGGCACCGAGGTCTTGAATTCTCCTTATCTCTGGGGACAGCTGATTACAGAGGGTGGGTGCCCCCATAGAGAAGGCCCTCCCCCTGGGGGTCACCAGCCTACATTGTTTGGCTGATGGCACCCCGAGGAGGACCTCTCTGTGGGAGCGCACAGGTCAGTGGGAGGTCATCGGTAGCAGCAGGCGGTCTCGAAGATAACTAGGTCCTATGCCATGGAGCGCTTTAAAGGTGGTGCTTTACCTTGATGCTATTACCTTGTTTACTTTAGTCAATTAGATAGTTACATTGCATTGTTTTCTGCTATGCCTTAGTTTATCTTAGTTAAATAGTTAGTTAGGACTGGAATTTATAATTCCAGGCGGGGAGTGTGCTGTTACAGATAGTGAGCTGTGGTGAGTTAGTTACCTTAAGGATTAAGAGCTGTCTCCTTAAGAGATTGCATTGTGGGAGATGTAGTGAGGGATTGCATTATGGGAAATGAAGTCCAGAACATGTGACCATATCTGTGTGTCTGATTGACCACTCAGACTTTCGGCCTGGGTTTTAGAACAAAGGCCTGGCTATATGTTGAATTACCTCAGAAGAGAGAACATGCTTTCTGAACAGGGGGACAAACTATCAACCTTTTACACTAGGAAATGGGATAGATTATGAAATATTGGATGAACCTCACCGTGACTCATCATAATTCTAAATCTAAGTGTTCAAGGATTCCCAAATAAATATAATCTGCATGACAAACTGTTTGCTAGAGTTTATCTGCCTGTTCCCAGTGGAGCCAGAGGCCTAGTGGAGCCAGAGGCCTGGGGAACAGAACACCCATTCCTGTCCATTATAGTTCGCTGATTCCTAAGATGTCGATGTTCAGTCTTGTCATCTCTTGTTTGACCACGTCCAGCTTGCCTTGATTCATGGATTTTACATTCCAGGTTCCTATGGAGAATACATCTTTACAGCATCAGACTTTCCTTTCACCACCAGATACATCCACAGCTGAACGTCCTTTCGGCTTTGGCCCAGTTGCTTTACTCTTTCTGGTGCTACTAGTACTCGCCCTCTGCTCTTCCCCAGTAGCATATTGGACACCTTCCGACCTGAGGGGCTCATCTTCCAGCGTCATATCTTTTTGCCTTTTGGTCCTCTCCATGGGGTTTTCATGGCAAAGATACTGGAGTGGGTTGCCATTTCCTTCTCCAGTGGATCACGTTTTATCAGAGCTCTCGGCTATGACCTGTCCGTCTTGGGTTAACAGCGTATTGTCTGGGCACAATTTTAAGTAAAGATACAACAATAACCAGAATCATACTAGTAATCTTAAACATATCAATATTAATCACAGAATAATAATACAATTAGTTTATCCATCTTGCAAAATTTTCAGTACAAATTTTTATTATCTTTTAAAATTCTGTTCAGTTTCTAACCTGTTTCTGTCAGTTAACCATTGGTAAAATAAATCCCATGTTAAAAAATATTCTGTTTCTTCCTTTTCTTTTATCTTAAGTGTTAGGCTATCTATCTTAGCACATTCTAATATTCTTTTTATTACACTTTCATTTGTTGGGACCTCATCATTTTTCCATTATTGTGCAAACACTATACTTGCTGCTTTTACTACATGCAAAATTAAGTATGTATTCCCTTTATTATACTGTTCTGGTAATATACCCAGCAGGAATATTTCTGGTTTCAAATCTATATGTTGCTTTATCATTTTTTTTCTAACCAAGTATGTATTTTAGTCCAATATTTTTTTGTCTTTGGACATGTCTGCCACATATGATAATATGAACTTGGTATCTGATTACACTTCCAACATTTAGCTGATAAACTTTCAAACATCTTTGCTAACCTCTCTGATGGTAAATGCCACCTATAAAATATTTTGTATGAGTTTTCCTTATAGGCCGTTGACATTCTAGTAAATTAACACCCACCCTTCTCCTCGAAGAATGAAATTTTCTACGAAATATTAAAAAGGCAGAATATTATATTTTCCCTAAAGGAGAAACATGTTTCTAAAGACATAAACTCAGAGCCTCAGCCCCCTGCCCTCCCAGCAGTTATTTTGGTGCCAAGCCAACCTATCTACAAGACCAAAGACTGGGCCAGTTTATCTACAAAACAAAAGACCTTCACCTCCAGGGTGATAGTAGTAGCCATCACACAAGATCCAAACCAGGCCATTAAGCCGTAACAGGAATTTCCCAACACCCTTTCAGAACACAACCCTTTTCATTACATCATCACCCAGCAAGATTCAACCAAGCCTGGGACACAGACAGCCTACAAAGTTAGCTAAGACCCCCACCCCCACGGAGTCTGACAACCAATAGGATACATTTCTTTCACTGGAACAGGAAGCAACTTCAAATCCCAAGAGAGGGTATAAATCTATCTCTCTCTCTCTACCCAGGTGCTCAATTGCCCAGGACCTCAAACCATGTGGTCCTGTCCACCATTAAACCATCTTTCCAAACAGCATCCATGTTTTCAGTGTCTTTCTCCCACTTGGAACTGAACCCAGATGGACATTTCTTCCAACAACATTGTTAGTGTACAATTTCTATCTCACAGTATCTGCCATTTATCTAATTCTACTGAATAACTGAAGTTTTTAGCCCATCTTATCATTGTTTCTTTCACTTGCTCTTCTTCCATTTTAATATTCAGTAAGTAGGTATACATTTTTAAAATTAATTTTTTATCTGTTCCTAGTAATATCTGATTTAGTTCTGTTGGCTCTTTATAGAAACCATACATTCTTGCATCTTTCTCATATCTTGATTGTATTTGCACATGTGGCCACCATGCTAAATCAATCCCTTGATTAGTCAGTTGTTGTTTAGATTTAAGTTCCCCTTTATAATTCAAAATGTCCTTATACCTTACAATTTTTTCCATGTTAATCACATTCGCATGTATCAGTGCCTCCATTGTGGAGAGCCAGACTGGTATTTTCATATAAGATCTTTCCTTAATTTCCCCTCATACTAACAGTAGTGCATTTCTAACAAGGTGGTATTTTTTGTATATTGATTATGGAATTCCCACATGTGGAGTTTCAGCCTTCTATCTTGGTGAACTCCAAATCAGTGGTGAAATCCAATTTTTTTTACTACCAGTTCTGTGGGTGTGGCTTGGTTAAGGTGACCAGACGTCCCGCTTTTGGCGGGACAGTCCCGCTTTTGAGCAATTTGTCCCGCGTCCCGCGGCGTTTTAAAAAAGTCCCGATTTTTCATTCTGCCTCCTGGTTCCCGGCTGCCTCCTGAATCCCCGCTGATGGCTAGAGGGAAAAAAACTGTTTAAACTCTTGCCGCGGGGCTTCAAAGGGCCGCCCTACGTTAATTAGCTCGGCTTCCCCCTCTCAGCTGATTTGCACAGGGCTCTGCTCTTGCTAAATTGCTCAGTTTTTTTTTCCTCTTTGTGCAAACCAAGCTCAAAACGAAACTGAAAGTAAAACAGGCTGTTGGCTTTGCGGTTTGCTTGCAACGTTGGAAAATTAGGCAGCAGATTTATTTTCCTTTTCCTCACCAAAAAAGGTAAGTGCAAACAATGGAAAATTATTTAGGGCAAAAGAGGAGAGTTCAAGATTTTAAAACACAAAAGAAAAAAAAGCTCTTTTTAACTAGGGAATTGTAATAATTGAGATATTATTAATTGTATACTGTGTTGAAAGCAGAAATGGTTAAGTTGTGGTTTGGAGGAATCTATGGGGGAAATTATTTGGTTTATTATTATTGCTAAGTATAATTAATTGATTTGTAAGAAATTGGATTGCATGAAAATAATTGGAATATTCATGTTCATATTGATTAATATACAAAAAAGATAGTTATATAACTAATTGATTTATATTAAAATGTTGAATTTGTATTAAACAACTGTATTACATAATTACATAATTAACCAATGTGAGGATGGATATAAAAATAGATGACAATGGGAAGGGGTATAAAATAGAATAGAAGGGAAAAATTGAATTTGATTAAGATTAGAGATGAGGATGAAGGGTAAAATTGTTTTTTTAAAAAAATAGATGAGGAATAAATATGGCAAAAAGGAAATATAGAAATTGTAAATTTAATTGAAATGACTAAACACTGTTTAAATTTGTGAACCAGCCAAATATTCTGTTCAAAGAAAATACATTGTATGTATGTGTGTTTCTAATTATTGCTATTTATTCATATTTGTTCTCTTTTATTCTTTAAAGTTTAACAATTCATTCTTTATCTTAATATCTTTATATTTGTTTGGGGTTGGCTTTCTTCCCTTTCATCTTTTTTATTGTACAGCAATCTTTCTCCTCAAACCTACCACCTATCTCTTTTCTTTCCTTCTTACTTTCTCTTCCCCCCCTTCTTCTTCTCCCTACTTCCTCTTCTTTTCTCCTCCCCCTCCTCTCTTCCTCCCTCTCTTACCCTCACTCCTACTCTAATTTCCCTTCCCTTCCTTCATCCCTCTCTATTGCTGTATCCTTTTATGCATATAGACTATTCAAGAGGGCTGAAAAAGTTATTTTTGACTGGTCCTCGCACTTTTGACCAGTCCTCGAACTTACGACTGTCCTCACAATTTACATTTTTGCCCTATCTTGTCACCATGGTGAAGAGAAGCAGTTGTGAAATGAGTGACACGGTTGCTACAATGGGCATAAATGATGACCAGTCAAGACCGGTCAAAAGTGTGAGGACCTGTCAGAAATCACTATTTTCAACCCTCTGGGTAATCGTTTTGTGCACAGGGACTACTCAGAGGGCTGAAAAAGTTATTTTTGACTGGTCCTCGCACTTTTGACCAGTCCTCGAACTTACGACTGTCCTCACATTTTACATTTTTGCCCTATCTTGTCATCATGGTGAAGAGAAGCAGTTGTGAAATGAGTGACATGGTTGTTAAGAATGCTGCACGGGCATAAATGTGAGGATGATCATAAGTGTGAGGACCAGTCAAAAGTGTGAGGACCTGTCAGAAATGACTTTTCAGCCCTCTGAGTAGTCCCTATACACACAGCCATGGCCACCCGGTCACATGACCAGCTAGCCACGCCCACCCAGTCACATGGCCCCCAAGCCACGCCCACACAATAAGCCACGCCCACAATGGTGTCCCTCTTACCAATGTTAAAATCTGTTCACCTTACCCTATACACATAGACATGGCCACCCGGTCACATGACCAGCTAGCCACACCCACCCAGTCACATGACCAGCTAGCCACACCCACAAAATAAGCCACGCCCACAATGTCCCTCTTTACCAATGTTAAAATCTGGTCACCTTAGGCTTGGTGGGTGTTGCTTGGTGGGTGTGGCAGGGAAACGATACTGCAAAATCTCCATTCCCTCCCCACTCTGGGGCCAGCCGGAAGTGGTATTTGCCGGTTCTCCGAACTGCTTAAAATTTCCGCTACGGGTTCTTCAGAAACTGTCAGAACCTACTGAATAGCACCCCTGCTCCAGATTTTGAACCTCAGAATTTCCCAGCCAATGTACAATTAGTCCTCAAAATATAACTGTCACGGGGCCTACCAATTACACTTTGCAAAGTCCGTTAAGCAAGACTGCTTTGCTTAATTTTCCCCCCCCTCTCTCTGATGCAGCCGTTAAATGAATGTGCAACTTGTTAAGCAGAACACTGGCTACCTCAGGGTTGGGGGAAGGTCTTAGAGGCCTAGCGCAGGCCCAGGCTTTCCTTCCAAAGGCCTCCCATAACCCATCTCTTAGGCCTCTCCTTCCTAAAACAGGGTCCCTGTAGTCCTTAGGTCTAAGTCCGACCCACCACGCATCATAGCCGCCTCCTCTGTGTCTTTTAAAGATCTCCGAACCTTATGTTGGGGAAGGAGGGTAGGACTGCATGACTGTGTCATGGAAGCAGCCATTATTTGCAGTTGCCTGTTATTCATCCCTGGGCCATGTGGTGGAATTGTGGAAGCGGCTGCCATTTTGCCAGGACTGCCTCAGGGACAAAGTGGCGGATGCTTCTGAGACATTGTTATGTGGGAGAGGGAGAAACTGCACCTTAACCCTGCAGACCGCATTAATGAATTGTAGGTGCACTGAAAATGGCGGCTGCCTCCCTCTGTGATGGGTGAAGGGCTTATGGGTAGTAGGCCCAAGGAAAAAAGCAATGTAAAATTTCCCATGGAAAGGCTGTTCTAACTTGCAGGTCAGCCTGATGGAGAAGAGCTGTAGGAATATTGAGTTGAGGAGAAAAGGGATCGTGGCTTTGATCACAAGATCTCCAGGTTTATTAGCAACTCCTGCTGTGAACTCCTTTTCTTGGAGGTGCCTTTGATGGCTGCTGGGCAATAGCAGCACCATATTGCTGACGTATTTGTTGCATCCCCCTTGGTGGTGGCAATGTAAGAAAAAAATGTACAGTGGAAAATGTTTCATTTTTAAAAAATGCATTGTGTAAGAAGAATAATTTTGACAAGGAAAAAATGGGTAGTGTCGGTATTGTTATTAGGTAAGGCGAGATGCTCACTCACCTCAAATTGCTAGATGCGCAGCAAATAAGTTTTTTAATAAATAAATTTAATAATAAAAAGGTAACTGTTGCTTAGTTGTAAGGTCAACCTACTTGTACTCTGTCTCTTGTGCATTCTGCATCTCTGTCTTCCTCAGCTTCCCTTCCCCCTTCAGTGTAAATATAAATTTTCAATTGTACATCAGTCTGGCCACTCTGTGGCTGTGATGATGTGAAAGTAGTGCCTAAATTTAGGATAACTTAGATTAGGCAGTACAGAGGGGTAATGCTTAGTTAATGACCCCTGGTGGCACTGAATGAGGGAGATTTATGACCAGTCCTCAAAGTTTCAACCATCCCAGAATCCCCTGAACACCTGATTGCAATCCAACATATGGCAATCCATTCATACGACAAAAGAACTAGACACAAGGACAGTATTTTCCCCATGTCATCACTCTGCTAAACAATTCATTCCCACAACACTCTCTTATGCCCTCGGATGTCAAATCACATAGAAGGTCTGTATTACTATTATCCTTCTCATCTTTCGTATTATCTATTCCATTAACATCTTATGACTAGAACTTTGTTGTTTGTGTCTTATGATTTATGTTGATTGCTTTTATTTAGTATCCTATTATGATTTATGTTGATTGCTTATTTAGTACCCTAATATGAGCCAGAAGTGTGCGGCAGAAGCCAAAAAAGCTAATACAATCCTTGGTGGTATATACAGAGGCATAGAATCAAAATCAGATGTGTTACATATTAAGTTGTGTTGCTGGGTGTTCTGATTGGCCGCTCCCCGGCCATCGTCTGATTGGTTGTTACACTGACAGCTTGGCATATATAAAGGAGCTGTGAAGCGCGGGATGTTGCTTCCTTGTAATCGTTGATGTTGAATAAAGTTGATGTTGCTACGCCTCCTCGTCCGTCCTGTCAGTTGGTCAGTTAGTATGAAATAGATGAAGTATTAGTACCACTTTATAAAGCCTAAGTAAGGCCACACCTGCAATACTGCATCCAGTTTTGGTCACCACGTTACAAAAAAGATGTTGAGACTTTGGAAAAAGTGCAAAGAAGAGCAACTAAGATGATTAAAGGCCTGTGGAGACTAAAACATATGAGTGAAGAATGGTTGCAGGATTTGGGTTTGGCTAGTCTAGAGAAAAGAAGGACGGGGGGTGGGATATCTGCCCTCTGCTCTGTTCTCACTCCATATTGCATATCTACCTACCTAGCCATGTGCTGGTGGTACCACAGCAGACGCTGGTGGACACTCCTACAGCTGGCAGCAATCACTCCGGCTCTGCCATGCTAACAGAACCATAGCCACTTATCTACTTGCCAGCCTGTTTGCCAATTGCCCTCGGTCAGACTTGTGACTTCCTGAGACTTACTTGTTGATTTTGCTTATTAGAAGCCAGCAGGGAGTTGCAGTGAAGTCCTTGCTTAATGACAGCAGCAAGGACTATTGAAATTGCCTAAGTGATGTAGTCATGTGATACAGCTAGTCCTCAATTTACGACCACAATTTTATTTTTATTTTTTATTTTATTTTGAATTTATATACCGCTCCTTCTCCCGAGGGACTGAGGGCGGTGTACAGCCAGATAAAAACATTCAATACAAACATTAAAAACAGTTAAAGGAATATATATTAATTTGGCCCCAGTTTAAAATGACAAACCAATTAAAATGTTTAAAAATATGTTAAGCCAGCCCGGCTTGCTGGAAAAAGAAAGTTTTAAGGGCACGGCGGAAGGCACCGAGGTCTTGGATTCTCCTTATAATTGAGTCCAACATTTCTGTTGCTAAGTGACTTTGCCTTTGAGAAGGTTACAAAAGGGGATCACATGACTCCAGGATACTGCAACTATCATAAATATGAGTCAGTCGCCAAGATCTGAATTTCAATCACATGACCATGGGGATGCTGTAATGGTTGTAAGGGTGAAAAACGGTGGTAAGTCACTTTTTCAGTGCAGTTGTAACTTCAAACATTCACTAAATGAACTGTTGTAAGTTGAGGACTACCTGAATTGCACTTTACTAATGATAAAGGTAAAGGTTTTCCCTGTTCAGTCATTTCTGACTCTGGGGGATGATGCTCATCTCCGTTTCTTAGCTGAGGGAGCCAATGTTGTCCGAAGATGCTTCTGTGGCCTTGTGGCCAATATGACTATAGGCTGAGGTATGGTTCTTAAGTGAATTCGGCTTTTCCATTCACTTTACCTGTCAGAAGGTCACAAAAGGGAATGACATGATCCCAGGGTACTGTGACCGTCATAAATATGAACCAGTTGCCAAGGGTCTGAATTTTAATCACATGACCATGGAGATGCTGCAAAGGTCGTAACTGTGAAAAACGGTCATAAGTCACATTTTTCAGTGCCGTTGTAACTTTCAATGGTCACTAAATGAACTGTTGAAAGTCGAGGTCTACCTGTATTTATTGTCATGCATACTGCTGGAAAGTCCTTTGCACCTGGATCCAGTTTAAACGGACATTCTCAAAACCAGTTTAGGACCAGTTCTGAAGACTTTTTTGGGTTTACAGTTATAACAAAGGCTAACTAAAGAGAACTTGTTCCAAAATGGAATCGTGATTGCAAATACATTTTTTGTTCCGTGTTGCTTTAAATCTGGGCTGTAAAATGAATTCTGCAGAAGGAAGCAGGGTTGGTTGGGAGATCATTTTACAATCAGGTTGGTCAAACTTTCCAAGAAGCTGAACGGGTTAAAAGCAGAAAGTTCAGCAGCTAGAGTAGATCCAGAAATGTTGAGTCCTCTTACTGAATTCCGTTTCCTGTAGCTCCTTTGGAGAAAACTTTGAGTTTGGTGTTGCCGTTCTTGAATTTTGCTGGGCGAATCTCAACAGTTCGGAAAGAGTAAGTTAAATTTGAAACTTTCAGAAAAAGATCAGATCAGAGAATAAGAAATCCAGGAAGGGGGAGTGGGGGGGGGAGTTAAAGGGAAATTATCCTTGAGTAAATAATTTCTTTTAAAAAAAACTGCAACTATTTAACGCTCCCCTGGTAAAGGAGAGGATACAACAGTTGGTCCTTGCAGAGCTCTCTCTTCCTATAGAAGATTGAACCTCCATGTTCAAGCATAGCACACAGCTCCGCAATCCACGTGCGGGGAAAGGCATAAAAGGACGGCGCAGAGGCATCACGGGCGGGAGGGACAAAATGACAAAAAGAGCATCGGGGCTATTGAGTTGCAAGCGGCGTCTCTTCCTTCGATGAATCGTGACTCTATTGTCATGTTCACCAAAGCCTCAGATTAACAGAATAACAAGAGTTGGAAAGGACCTTGGAGGTCATCTGGTCATTTAGCCGGAGCAGGGGGTTGGACTAGATAACCTCCAAGGTCCCTTCCAACTCTGTTACTCTTAGTCCAACCCCCTGCTCAAACAGGAGAGCCTGTATCATTTCCGATGGATGGCAATCCAGTCTCTCCTTGGAAGCTTCCAGTGATGAAGCTCCCACAACTTCTGAAGGCAAACTGTCCAGATGACCTCCAGGGTCCCTTCCAACTCTGTTACTGTTACTGAGTGGTCAGTGGGGCACTTGAGTTTACCCCTTTTTGTGGTGACTCATAGATTCCCTACCCAGTTGATTCAATTTCATTCAAACACTGCAGTTGTTAAGTGAATGCTACAATCATTAAGCAAACCCATTGTTCACTAGGGACAATGACCCATTCACTAAGCATGGGTTTCTGGCAAAAATGTAAATCATGGTCATGTGATTGCAGGATGCTATGAAAGGCCACAACTGCAGGCTGGTTGCCAAGCACCAAAAATGTCATGTGACCCTGGGTGGAGGCCCCTAACCCCCCCCTCCTCAGAAGTTCAAATCTGGGTCATAAGTTGTTTTTTGAATGGTTGCTAAATGGTTGGTCGTAAAACAAAGACTATCTGTAAGTCACAGACTTGGTGTTGTCGCAGTTCTGTGTCTACCATCTGCACAGCTATAGAATATCAATATTTTCAATAGCAGTAATTGCAAGAGGAATCTTGGAATCCTAGTGGACAATCACTTAAATGTGAGCCAGCAGTGTGTGGCACCTATGGGTCGGCCTAGGTGAGAGGACGGCTGCCCTGGAAACTTCCGGGGTCGAATGACACACACCTCCTTCGCCACTGTCATGAGAGGACAGTGGAGCTTGGCGGCCTGACCATAGACTGGATTTTTCCCTATGTCTGTAACATCAGTGGTCCCTCACCCTTGGACTTTGTCTCCCCTGATGATTATATGTATTCGGTGTCGGAACTCCTCGCCCTGTGAGATTCTCCCTTCTCGCAGGTTTGGCCCTCCACATTATCGAGGGCCTATCTCGATGACGGACTTTGGAGTCCGGAGAGATGGCATGGAGCAAGGAAGAATTTGTGGGGTATTTTAGGGAAATTTTTAAAGATTTTAAGGGGTTCTGGGTGGGGGGGCTGGGTTGTAATAATCCTTTTAGAGAAATTGGGAAGACGACTATGGGGGATGAGGGGGGGAAACCACCAGGGTCAGAGCCGAGCCCGGCACAGGGTAACGATTTGGGGGACACTGGACGAGGGATTGGGAAAGGGATGGGGGATGATACCTATGAGAGTTGTACCATCAGCACGGTAGATGGGAGGGGCAGATATGGCAGGAGCAGGGGACCATATCAGGTGTTGGGGGCTCGCACTCACTGTCTGAGAGCAATTGCTTGCCCCAGACCCCAAGGCTCCGCTCGGATACTAGGTGGCTTAGACACTCCGGATCTGGGCCTTCGGCTGGTGCTGTGCAACGCCAGGTTAGTGGTAAATTCACGATCTTATACAAGAGGGAGGAGTGGACCTGGCGGGTATTACGGAGACCTGGTTGGGCCCAGAGGGCGGCGTCCCTCTGGTTGAAATGTGCCCACCAGGCTTCAGACCATTCCATCAGCCGAGGGCCCAGGGAAGGGGCGGGTGGGTGGCGGTTATTATTAACGAGGATCTGGGTCCGAGGGAGACCACTGTGCCTCAGTTAGCCGGATGTGAGTCCCTCCTTGTGAGGTGGGGCCGTGGGGTTCAGATGGGCTTGTTGCTTATGTACCTGGCTCCCTGCTGCGTGGCAACAGCCCTACCTGAGCTACTCGACGTGATAGCCATGGTGGCAGTAGTTACACCCAGGCTTTTAGTCATGGGTGATTTCAACTTGCCATCCGCTGGTGAAACGTCGGGAGTTTATGGCTTCCATGACGGCCATGGACCTGACCCAGTTAGTTCATGGCCCTACTCACAGGAGAGGTCACACTCTGGACTTGATTTTTGTCCCTGGCCAGTGGTTGAGTGGTCTTGTTATAGGGGATATAGACATGGAACCCTTGTCATGGACTGACCATTCACTCCTTTGCCTGGATCTTTGAACCGCGACCCCTTGCCGCAGGGAGACGGACCCAATTAGATGGATCCGCCCCAGGTGCCTGATGGATCCTGATAGGTTCCAGATGGAGCTTGGGCCATTTCCTGAGGATCTAGCACATGACTCGGCTGAGTACCTGGTAGCCGCCTGGGATCGGGCGGCTGGTGGGGTCTTGGACCGAGTCGTGCCTTTGCGGCCTCTGACCCGGTGCTGATCCCGGGCGGCTCCTTGGTTTACTGAGAAGCTGAGGGAAATGAAGTGCCGGAAAAGATGCCTGGAGAGCGGTTGGAGGGCCAGTCTCGCTGAATCTGATCGAACACTGGTAAGGTCACATATTAAGGCCTACCTAGTGGCGATAAAGACAGCAAAGTTTAATTACTTTTCCACCTCTATTGCATCATCAGGGAATCGTCCGGCTGCCCTGTTTAGGGTGACCCGCTCCCTGCTCCATCCGGGAGTGCAGGAGGATCCCTTAGAAGGCAGGGCGGAGGATTTCGGACACTACCTGTATGACAAAATCTCTCAGATCCGGGGGGATTTGGACTCTGACTGGGTAGATCAGGGCAGGGTGACGAGGAATAGTCTTGAGAATGTTACCTGGGAGGAGTTTGATGCTGTGACTCCCGATGATGTGGACAGGATTTTGGGGAAACTTAGTGCGGTCACATGTTTACTGGACCCGTGTCCCTCCTGGTTGGTACTGGCTTCCCGGGAGGTTACACGAGGCTGGCTCCAGGGTGTTATCACTCAGCTTCGTTGAGTGAGGGTCACTCCCTGCTGCCTTGAAAGAGGCGGTGGTGAGGCCTCTCCTCAAGAAGTCGTCCCTGGATCTGGCAATATTGGCCAACTACTGTCCTGTCTCCAACCTTCGCTTTATGGCGAAGGTTGTTGAGAGTGTGGTCGCGCGACAGTTTCTGCAATTCCTGGAGGAAACTTCTTATCTAGATCCGTTACAGTCGGGTTTCAGGTCTGGGCACAGCACGGAAACGGCATTGGTCGCGTTGGTTGATGATCTCTGGAGGGCTCGGGACAGGGGTTGCTCCTCTGTTCTGGTCCTGTTAGATCTCTCAGCGACTTTTGATACCATCGACCATGGTATCATGCTGCACTGGCTGGAAGAGGTGGGGATGGGAGGCACCGTGTTGCGGTGGTTCTCCTCCTTTCTCTCCGACCGGTCGCAGTTTGTGTTGGCAGGGGGGCAGAGGTCGACTTCGAGGCCTCTCATCTGTGGAGTGCCGCAGGGATCGGTCCTCTCGCCCCTTCTGTTCAACATTTATGTGAAGCTGCTGGGCGAGATCATCCGTGGCTTTGGGGTGAAATACCATCAGTACGCTGATGATACCCAGCTGTACATCTCCACCCCAAGCTACCCCAACGATGCCCTTGAAGTGCCTGGAGGCTGTGCGGATCTGGATGGGGAGGAACAGGCTCAAGCTCAACCCTTCCAAGACTGAGTGGCTGTGGCTCCCAGCATCCCGATATAGTCAGTTGACTCCATCACTGACTATTGGGGGCGAGTCTTTGGCCCCCACTGAAAGGGCTCGCAATCTGGGAGTCCTCCTGGATATGCAGCTGTCCTTGGAGGAACATCTGACGGCTGTAACCAGGGGGACCTTTTGTCAGGTTCACCTGATTCGCCAGTTGCGGCCCTTTCTTGATCGGGATTCCCTGTGCACAGTCACTCACGCCCTCGTCACCTCTCGCCTTGACTACTGAAACGCTCTCTACATGGGGCTCCCCTTGAAAAGCACCCGGAGGCTCCAACTGGTCCAGAATGCAGCAGCGCGGGTAGTGACGGGAGCAACATGGCGCTCCTATGTAACACCGCTCCTGCGCGAGCTGCACTGGCTCCCGGTGGTCTTCCGGATGCGCTTCAAGGTATTGGTCATCACCTTTAAAGCGCTCCATGGCATAGGGCCTAGCTATCTTCAAGACCGCCTGCTGCTACCGACGACCTCCCATCGACCCGTGCGCTCCCACAGAGAGGGCCTCCTCAGGGTGCCATCAGCCAAACAATGTAGGCTGGTGACCCCCAGGGGTAGGGCCTTCTCTGTGGGGGCTCCTACCCTTTGGAATCAGTTGCCCCCAGAGATAAGGAGAATCCATGACCTCAGTGCCTTCCACTGTGCCCTTAAAACCCATTTTTTCCAGCAAGCTGGGCTGGCTTAAGAAGAAAATTTTTAAAATGTTTTAATTGGTTTGTGATTTTTTAATTTTTGGGCCAAATTTATATATATATTTAATTGTTTTTTAATATTTGTATTTCATGTTCTTAATTTTGGCTGCCCTGAGTCCTCAGGGAAAAGGGCGGTATATAAATAAATAAATAAATAAATAAATAAATAAATAAATAAATAAATAAATGCAGAAAAGAGCAAGAAAGATATAGGGGAGCGGAGGCTAAAATATCCGATGAGCGGGTGCAGGAAGTGGGTATGTGTAATTTAATGCAGAGAATGGCTAAGGGTGACATGATAGCAGTCTTTCAATAGTTGACGGGCTGACACAGAAAAGGGGGTCGAGCTATTCCCCAAAGTGCCTGAAAGTAGGACAAAAAGTAACAGAGGGAGAATTATTAAAAAAAAAAATCCAACCTACAATTAAGAAGAAATTGTCAGTGAGAATAATTAATCAGTGGAATCAGTGGCAGGGGCACAGAGGTCGACCTCGACCTCGAGGCCTCTCATTTGTGGAGTGCCGCAGGGATCGGTCCTCTCGCCCCTTCTGTTCAACATTTATGTGAAGCCGCTGGGCGAGATCATCCGTGGCTTTGGGGTGAGATACCACCAGTACACTGATGACACCCAGCTGTACATCTCCACCCCAGGCCACCCCAACGATGCTCTTGAAGTGATGTCCCAGTGCCTGGAGGCTGTGCGGATCTGGATGGGGAGGAACAGGCTCAAGCTCAACCCTTCCAAGACTGAGTGGCTGTGGCTCCCGGCATCCCGATATAGTCAGTTGACTCCATCACTGACTATTGGGGGCGAGTCATTGGCCCCCACAGAGAGGGCTCGCAATCTGGGAGTCCTCCTGGATAGGCAGCTGTCTTTGGAGGAACATCTGACGGCTGTAACCAGGGGGACCTTTTATCAGGTTCGCCTGATTCGCCAGTTGCGGCCCTTTCTTGATCGGGATTCCCTGTACACAGTCACTCACGCCCTCGTCACCTCTCGCCTTGACTACTGCAATGCTCTCTACATGGGGCTCCCCTTGAAGAGCACCTGGAGGCTCCAGCTGGTCCAGAACGCAGCAGCGCGGGTAGTGACGGGAGCAGCATAGCGCTCCCATGTAACACCGCTCCTGCGCGAGCTGCACTGGCTCCCGGTGGTCTTCCGGGTGTGCTTCAAGGTGCTGGTTATCACCTTCAAAGCGCTCCATGGCATAGGGCCTAGCTATCTTCGAGGCCGCCTGCTGCTAACGACGACCTCCCATCGACCCGTGCGCTCCCACAGAGAGGGCCTCCTCAGGGTGCCATCAGCCAGACAGTGTAGGCTGGTGGCCCCCAGGGGGAGAGCCTTCTCTGTGGGGGCACCTACCCTCTGGAATCAGCTCCCCGCAGAGATAAGGAGAATCCAGGACCTCTGCCTTCCGTCGTGCCCTTAAAACCCATTTATTTAAACAAGCCGGGCTGGCTTAAGATAAAATTTTTAACTGTTTTAAATGTTTTAAACGTTTTAATTGGTAATGAGTTTTAATTGGGCCAAATTTATATATCTTTTAATTGTTTTTTAATATTTGTCTTGCATGTCTTTTAATTCTGGCTGTACACCACCCTGAGTCCTCAGGGAGAAGGGCGGTATAGAAATTCAATAATAAATAAATAAATAAATAAATAAATAAATAAATAGCCTCTCAACCTGTGGTTGTTCCATCAGTGGAGGCTTTTAAGAGGAGCCTGGAGAGCCATTTGACTGGGATGATATAGGTTCTCCTGCTTGGAGAGTTGGTCCCTTCCAACTCTTACTCTGTAATTCTGTAAGAACTTCATGAACATTCAGGGCTCAGCATGTAGCTCATCTTCAGAAGCTTAAGTAGCTTCACATTTCACTCTTTTACTTGGCAAAGATAGGATGCTAGGAGTCTAAAACGACTTGATAGCATATAATCAGTGACAACATCTTGCAAACGCCTTAGGCAGAGACGGAACAAGTGTGTTTTTTCGCCTCCTGTCAGGAGATGGCGGTCACTTCTGCGCCTACAAAGCCGTCAATACAGTAGCTGCATCTGTGGTTGATCCTTAAAGGAGTTAAAACCACCAAATATTGTATTGCTAGAAAGGATTGATGAAGAAGAGAAGCACAGAGGAACTTCCTGTACCGGATACCTCATGGGTGGAAGATGGCTTGCAGAGCGGCTTTTGGGCTCTTCTAAAAGTTGAAGCATCAGCTGGAAGGTGAGTTGAGGGCAAGTTGGAGGAGAGGCCAGAAGCCAGTTGGGCTATTTGGTTTGGATGCTGCCAACCGATGCACATTTATGATGGTGACAACATCCCACCATCATGATCCCCATTTTTGACCTTCCCAGCTTGTTTCTCATAGGCAAAGTTAGTGAGGATGATGACGGCAAGAAATTGCAAGTGACAGTCATGTGAAATTGCCTTTAAGAACCCACAGTGGTTTGCTTAACAACTCCAGAGGAACAGATGTAAGTTGGCAGTTATGTGACATCATGCTTTATGATCGGCTGCTTAGTGACACAGATCCCAGTCCCAAATGTGAGGACTCCTTGAAAGGGGATGTCACCAGAGGAATTGTGGACAGGAGGATAGTATTTTCTTATTTGGAGCTGAGGACTTCCATCGGTATAACTGGTGTTTCAAATTTTGCAGAGGCTTTAGGCATCATTTCATCAGTTAAAGCCCCCACATATCTAAATTTAGCTCAGAAGGTTTAATTGTAACCATTTTGGGACATTTTTTCAGGCTGAAACTTGGATTTTTCATATATATACCATATTTTCCGGCGTATAAGATGACATTTTAACACATGAAAATCTTCTCAAAAGTCGGGGGTCATTTTATACGCCGGGTGTCGTTCTCCTGTAACCAGGCAGACTAGCCCGAAAGGCTCTGAGGAGCCTTAAATGGCTCTGGCGATCCCAGCTCTGACGATCCCAGCTCTGACAATCCCAGCTGAGTTCCCTGCAAATCACCTTAGATCGCCAAAGCCATGTAAAAGGAAAAAGGTTTTCCCCCTCCAGCTTGCTTACCTCAGCTTGCTAGTCGCAACGCTTGCCTTGCTTCGCTTGCCTGAATCTATTCCATCAGCAAGCAACTCCCTGCCTGCAATCAAGCAAGCAGAGAGTTGTGGACTTCAACTCCCAGAATTCCTCAGCCAGCAAAGTAAAGCTGGCTGAGGAGTTCTGGGAGTTGAAGTCTACAAGTGTTAAAGTTGTCAAGGTTGGAGACCCCTGTTCTATTGGATAAGTTTTTTTCCCCTTTGGGAGCTTTCAAAAAAATAGTCAATTGGGTTTTTTTTTAGTTGTTCTTTTTTAGACCTAGCCATTTAAAGTTTAGGAAGTTTTAAATTTAGCTTTCATATAAAAATAAAAATAAAAAAAAATAAAATGATATTTGTGCAGCTTTCTGAGATTTAGTGTGTTTCTGTAGTGTTTCACTCTAACTACACAAACACAGAAAATCTCATAAAGCTGTATGTGGAATTTTGTGTGTGTAAAGTGTGAAAGTTGGTTTTTTGGACTTTTTGTGGCTGTGTGAGGTTCCTGCTTGTTGCAGGGGCCATTTTGGGTCTAGCACAGCTGCTTTTACATTGTGGGTGAGCCAGTTGTGTTGTGTTGTGTGTGTGTAAAGTGTGAAAGTTTTTTGTGGGGGCTTTTTGTGGCTGTGTGAGGTTTCTGCTTGTTGCAGAGGCCATTTTGGGTCTAGCACGGCTGCTTTTACATTGTGGGTGAGCCAGTTGATGTTTTTTAATTTTTATTTGGTGTGTGTTGGAAGAGGGGTAGTCTGATACGGCGAGTATAGCCCAAACCCCATATTTTAACAGGAAAAGTTGGGGGTCGTCTTATACGCCCAGTCGTCTTATATGCCGGAAAATACGGTATATTTGTAGGTGTAAATGTAATTCTCTCTGCAGTTGGATAATCTATACCCAGTTCCTCTAGATATTCAGTCATGTGAAAAACGAAGTACACCCTCTTTGAGTTGTATAGTTTTATGTATCAGGACATACTAAAAATCATCTGGTCTGTACAC
Source organism: Arizona elegans (assembly GCA_022577455.1). Taxonomy (NCBI): domain Eukaryota; kingdom Metazoa; phylum Chordata; class Lepidosauria; order Squamata; family Colubridae; genus Arizona; species Arizona elegans. Next base: position 9,531,927 of record JAKOOJ010000012.1, read on the forward strand.
TCTTAAAAGTACGTAAATACAACTTCAGATGAACAACACATGACATATTACATCACGTAACCATCAGTGGTGGGTTTCACTTACCTTTGCTAACGGTTCGTGCACATGCACCACTTCTGCGCATGCACAGAGCATATTTGATGATGTCCGGGCGGGTGGGTGGAGCCTCCTGCCACGCTACTACTGGTTCAACCGAACCAGGCCGAACCGGTAGCAACCCACCACTGGTCACCATGTATTTTACAAAAGGAAAGCCAAAATGGAGGAGCCACGTGTGAAAACTAACACCTTATGATTCAATATCTTATAGAGCCACCTTTAGCAGCAATAACTTCAAGGAATTGTTTTCTGTATGACCAAAAACGGTCTCTTGCTTTGTTGCAGAGGAATTTTGGCCCACTCTTCTTTACAACATTGTTTCAGTTCATTGAGGTTTGTGGGCATTTGTTTATGCCCACCTCTCAAGTGGTCCCACCGCAGCATTTCAATTGGGGTGAAGTCTGGACTTTGCTATTGCAACACCTTGATTCTTTTCTTTTTCAGCCATTCTGCTGTAGATTTGCTGTTGAGCTTGGAATCATTGGCATGGAAACAAAAGAGATGGGATTTCTTCTTTGCTCTACCAGCGTAAGACTAGTGTAAAGCTAGCACTGATAAGGCAAAGAAGACATCTGATCTCTTGTTTCAATGACAATCCTTTCCTCCCCAGCCAGTGTAAACGACGACAAAATCTTCTTAGATCTCTTCGCCAGCATAAAACTAGTGCCAGTGTAGCTAAGAAGAAATCGTAGTAGTTTATGCTAACAGGAAAGAAAAGGATTACAACGGAAGCAAAATAGGCATGATTTCTTCTTAGCCCCGCTAGCACTAGCTTTACATTAGTGTTGTGCTGGTAGAGCAAAGAATACATCTCATCACTTTTGCTTCTATGGCAATCCTTTCCTCCTCAGCCAGGGTAAATCACTAATGATTTATGCTGGCTGGAGTAAAAGGATTGCCATGGAAGGAAAAGAGTTTATATTTCTTCTTCTTGATTATGCCACGTGGCCCAGCTGACTTCCTGAGCTCGTCAGAAATTTCATAAGTGAATGGTGATGGGGGAGTGGGGTTGGGGAGGAATGCATAGTATATTGCAAAGCAGGCCAACATACTGGGGTCTGGGGATTGTGAGGACTGACTGGGCAAGATGGAAGGGAAATTCCATCTTGCCAGGGCCTGGTGGCTCAGCAGACTAAAAGCATTGTGATTAACACCAGCTGTCTACAATTACTGTAAGTTCGAAAATCACCAGGCTCAAGGTTGACTCAGCCTTCCATCCGTTCTAAGGTAGGTAAAATGAGGACCCAGTTTGTGGGGGAAATAAGCTGAATTTCTATAAATATACAAAAGTATGAATGATATTGCTTAACGCATTGTAAGCCGCCCTGAGTCTCTGGAGAAGGGCGGCATATAAATCAAATTAAAAAAAAAATAGGTGGGTGGGTATGCTGCAGCATCTCTGCAGTGAAGGAGTCAAGGACCTCGGGGTGGGAGGCGCTGCAAAAATTCAACTTTGGAGCAGATTCGTACTTAGCATTTGGGGGAGTGTTGTAACTTCAGAAATTCGTTGAATGGCCTGTCGTACCTAAAGGATTACCTGTACTTCTTTTTTTCACATCTTCTGCAACACTTTCATAAACAATAAAACTTACACTTTCTTTTGAATCTTACAGACAAAGATGATGCCAAGATAAGCACACTGGACAACTGAGAATAACAAGGAACACTGAAAACCAAAGCAAATTGAAGGAGAAATAAAAATATGTTCTATTTCTTTCAGAAAGCTGCAGAATTCAACGACTTCATCAGCAGGAAAGAGACAGAAAAGAGAAAATCATGAAGAGATTTGCAGCTGGAAAAAGTAGATTATATAGAATTTAAGAATACGTTACTTGAAAAGGTCAAAGGAGATCATTTTTCCGTTCAGAAAAAGAAGGAAATATCTGGAAGCCAGTGGGGAAGAAAATTTCAATTGGATAGTCACATATGGCAGCCAGTAATGCAGGCACCAACAAAATAAGAAATCACACATATTTTTGACCTCCTCAAGAATGTCAATGATGGAAAAGCTCCATAGATGTGCCTATTGTGGGAAAAGTAAAGAGTTCAAATCACAAGAGGATCCACACTGAACAAAAGCCATATAAATACTCTAAATGTGGCAAAACTTTAGTCAGAATAGCTCCCTTGCGATTCATAGAAGGATCCTCATAGTAGAGATGCCCTACAACTGCTCCCAATGTGGTAAATGCTTTTTCAAGCATGGCAACTTTGTGGTACATCAGAGGACTCACACCAGGGAGAAACCGTATGAGTGTCCAGATTGTGGGAAACGTTTCGGAGCAAATTCCCACCTGGTGAAACACCAGAGGACTCACACAGGAGAGAAACCGTTTGAATGTCCTGAATGTGGGAAATGTTTCAGTGAGAATTCCAACCTGGTGAACCACCAGAGGACTCACACAAGAGAGAAACCCTTTGAATGTCCTGAGTGTGGGAAAAGTTTCAGTCAGAATTCCAGCCTGGTGAAACACCAGAGGATTCACACAGGAGAGAAACCCTTTGAATGTCCTGAATGTGGGAAAAGCTTCAGTCAGAATTCCTACCTCATTGGCCATCAGAGGACTCACACAGGAGAGAAGCCCTTTGAATGTCCTGAGTGTGGAAAAAGTTTCGGTCTCAATTCCAGCCTGGTAAAACATCAGAGGACTCACACAGGAGAGAAGCCCTTTGAATGTCCTGAATGTGGGAAAAGCTTCAGTCGGAATTCCCACCTGGTGTTACACCAGAGGACTCACACAGGAGAGAAGCCCTTTGAATGTCCTGAATGTGGGAAAGGATTCATTGCAAATTCCCACCTGGTGATACACCAGAGGACTCACACAGGAGAGAAGCCCTTTGAATGTCCTGATTGTGGGAAAAGTTTCAGTCAGAATTCCCACCTGCTGATACACCAGAGAACTCACACAGGAGAGAAACCCTTTGAATGTCCTGATTGTGGGAAAGGTTTCAGTGTCAATTCCAACCTGCTCATACACCAGAGAACTCACACAGGAGAGAAGCCCTTTGAATGTTCTGAATGTGGGAAAAGCTTCAGTCGGAATTCCTACCTGGTGAAACACCAGAGGACTCACACAGGAGAGAAACCCTTTCAATGTCCTCATTGTGGGAAACGTTTCAGTCAGAATTCTCACCTGGTGATACACCAGAGGACTCACACAGGAGAGAAACCCTTTGAATGTCCTGTGTGTGGGAAAAGTTTCAGTCACAATTCCAACCTGGTGATACATCAGAGGACTCACACAGGAGAGAAACCCTTTGAATGTCCTGATTGTGGGAAAGGTTTCAGTGTCAATTCCCACCTGCTGATACACCAGAGAACTCACACAAGAGAGAAGCCCTTTGAATGTCCTGAATGTGGGAAAAGTTTCAGTCAGAATTCCAGCCTGGTGAAACACCAGAGGACTCACACAGGAGAGAAACCCTTTGAATGTCCTGATTGTGGGAAAGGTTTCATTGTCAATTCCAGCCTGCTGATACACAAGAGAACTCACACAGGAGAGAAGCCCTTTGAATGTCCTGAGTGTGGGAAACGTTTCGGTGTCAATTCCAGCCTGGTGAAACACCAGAGGACTCACACAGGAGAGAAGCCCTTTGACTGTCCTGAATGTGGGAAAAGCTTCAGTCGGAATTCCCACCTGGTGTTACACCAGAGGATTCACACAGGAGAGAAACCCTTTGAATGTCCTGAGTGTTCGAAAAGTTTCACAACGAATTCCCACCTGGTGATACACCAGAGGACTCACACAGGAGAGAAACCCTTTCAATGTCCTCATTGTGGGAAACGTTTCAGTCAGAATTCTCACCTGGTGATACACCAGAGGACTCACACAGGAGAGAAACCCTTTGAATGTCCTGTGTGTGGGAAAAGTTTCAGTCACAATTCCAACCTGGTGATACATCAGAGGACTCACACAGGAGAGAAACCCTTTGAATGTCCTGATTGTGGGAAAGGTTTCAGTGTCAATTCCCACCTGCTGATACACCAGAGAACTCACACAAGAGAGAAGCCCTTTGAATGTCCTGAATGTGGGAAAAGTTTCAGTCAGAATTCCAGCCTGGTGAAACACCAGAGGACTCACACAGGAGAGAAACCCTTTGAATGTCCTGATTGTGGGAAAGGTTTCATTGTCAATTCCAGCCTGCTGATACACAAGAGAACTCACACAGGAGAGAAGCCCTTTGAATGTCCTGAGTGTGGGAAACGTTTCGGTGTCAATTCCAGCCTGGTGAAACACCAGAGGACTCACACAGGAGAGAAGCCCTTTGACTGTCCTGAATGTGGGAAAAGCTTCAGTCGGAATTCCCACCTGGTGTTACACCAGAGGATTCACACAGGAGAGAAACCCTTTGAATGTCCTGAGTGTTCGAAAAGTTTCACAACGAATTCCCACCTGGTGATACACCAGAGGATTCACACAGGAGAGAAACCCTTTGAATGTCCTGAGTGTTCGAAAAGTTTCACAACAAATTCCCACCTGGTGATACACCAGAGGACTCACACAGGAGAGAAACCATACGAGCGTCCGGATTGTGGGAATGATTTCAGTATTTCGTGTAACCTTTACACACAGGAGAGAAACCTTTCCAATGTTCACCTTGTGAACAATGCTTTAGGCTTAAATCATCTTTGATTGTTCACAAAAAAATGCACGTGGCAAATATTGAACAGTTTAGAGAAAGCTTGAAATTCATTTCTTATCTTCCATTCGGAGTATAGATGAGAAATTGATTATTTAAATTTTGGCCTGATTCTTTTTAGTCAAGACATCTCAGGATTAGATCTGTAGGTGGAGAGAGAAAAATGGAAAATATTAGTTTGATAAAGGCTAACTACCTGTTTCCGATTATCAGCAGTAATTTTTGGATGTTTGCATTTGCAGAAGTCGTTCTGTAAACAGGCCTTTGGGTGGTGTTTTTTGTATTTTGATTATGGAATTCCGACATGTGGAGTTTCAGCCTTTTATCTTGGTGAACTCCAGATTTTGAACCTCACAATTTCCCAGCCAGCATACAAGTAATCCTCGAGATACAACTGTGATGAGAACTAACTATTATAGATTCATTTAGCAAGGGCGACAGTGCTTTGGTTAACTAACCCCATCCCATGCTGTCTGTTATGCAGCTATTAAATGAATGTGCAAGTTGCTAAATAGGACACTGGCTACCTCAGTGTTCGGGAAAACTCTTGGAGGCTTAGCCCAGGCCCAGGCTTGCCTGCTTCCCCCCAGGCAACCCTAGGACTCCTCCACTCCCCACCCCCCAAGACACCTATTGTTCTGGTTCCCAACCCTTGGTTCCCCCAAGGCAGGGGTGAAATGCTACCGGTTTGCTCCGGTTCGGAGGAAGCCCCCCCCCAAGCCTTCCCACAGAATAACCCCCTAGGCCTTTTCCCACTCCCACTGGCTCCCTGCAGGCCTTAGGCCATTCTGTCACGGGGCCTACCAATTACGATTACACCTTGCAGCAGCTGTTAAAGAAGACTGCTTTGCTTAATTGCAGACTTAGGCTTTCCTTCCAAAGGCTTCCCGTAACCCATCTCTTAGGTCTCCCCAGGACGTTCCTTCCCTCACAGAGTCTCTCCAGGCCTCTTTCCTAAAACAGGGTCCCTGTAGTCCTTAGGTCGAATTCCAACCCTACCAGGCCTCATAGCGTCCTCCTCTTTATCTTTTGAAGACATCTGAACCTTATATTGGGGAAGGAGGGTAGGATGGAAATCTCTCAGCTGTATGACTATTTCATGGAAGCAGCCGTTATTTTCACTGTGCCTGGGATTCATCGCTGGGCCCTCAGGTGGATTTGTGGAAGTGGCTGCCATTTTGCCACGACTGCCTCAGGACCAAAATGGCGGCTGCTTCTGGGTCATTGTCATGCAGGAGAGGGAGAAACTGCTCTGTTTCGCTACCTTAACACTGTGCAGAAAGCCTTAAGGAATTGTGGGTGCACTGAAAATGATGGCTGCTTCCATGAGATCTTGAAAATTTACCTGTGAAAAAGGTGATGGGCTTGTGGGGAGTAGGCCCGAGGCCCAGTGAAAAAAAGCAGTGTAACATTTCAAATGAAAAGCTTTTCTGCCTTGCAGATGAACCTTGTGGAGAAGAGCTGTAGGAATATTGAATTGAGGAGAAAAGGGATCGTGGCTTTGATCACAAGATCTCCAGGTTTATTAGCAACTCCTGCTGGGATCTCCTCTTCTTGGAAATGCCTGCTTGTTACCCTTTGATGGCTGCTGAGTGACACCAGCACCATATCGCTGATGTACGTGTGGCATCCCCCTTTGAGTTGGTGATATGAGGGGAAAAATGTACAATGGAAAACGTTTCATTTTTAAAAACGCATTGTGTAAAAACAAGACTTTTGACAAGGAAAAAATGGGGAGTGTCAGTATTGCTATGAACAGTTGGATAAGGCAAGATGCTCAGGCTTGCCTCAAACTGTGAGATGGGTAGCGAATAAATTTATTAATCAATAAATTTAATAATAAAAAGGCAAGATAAACATCTTTTATCAACTTTTGCTCAGTTGCAAGGTCTCCTCACATATAGTAGTTTCTAACAAACTACCATTGTTCTTCTTGTGCATTCTGTATCTCTACGACCGATCTGTCTTCCTCAGCTTCCCTTCCCTCCTCAATGTAAATTTAAGTTTCCAATTTCAATAGTATACCAGTCCAGCCATTCTTTGTGGCATTTTTCAAGTATCACTAGACAGATTTCAAGGGTTTTTTTTTTAATTAATACTATTATGAGGGGTGCACTTCCTTATCCATAAGGTCTCTCCTCTTTTTATTTTTACTATGGTAATAATGAACTTTACTGATTCTGGCATTTTCCAGCTCTTTCAGGAGGGGAAATACAGGGAGAAAAAATGTTTAAACTACATAGAATTCTCACCTCCTTTTGCCTCTCAGCATCCTTTCAACAAAACAACCCTCTGCATTTCTCTCTAGCCTCAAGAACTCACAGACATTTTCCACAAATTTATCTCTCACATCCTCAACACACAGGCATTCACAGGTCTCAGGATCACTTCGCCTTATCACTCCTTATGAGCTTCGGGATATCTCACACACACACATTCACATTTGTACTGCAATCAGACTTTTTGTATAAACCAATTTCACATACAAAAATTTCATTTAATGCTTCCTCCATGTAAACCAATCATAATTATTTCAGGGATCTTTTTCACAAGCCAATGAGCTCCATTTTCTAAATAACTTTTTGTGTACTGTTGTTAGAGGGTCTCATCCTTCCTGCAGGTTTGGAAATGATTACATACATACACATACACATACACACACATACCATCAAACATTTCCAGACCTGTGGAGGTTGTTTTTTGTTTTAATTTTATTTCCTTGGGCAACCTATAGCTTATTCTTAAAGCAGTGGGAAAACTCAGAGAGCAGTTTAAATTATAAATATAATTGTGGGCCCTAACTACTTTCCGTTTCCCACAGCTCCAAGCCAAGATGTTTACTTAATTTGCAGGCTGGCCAGACATATCACAATCAATTCTACGTGCTATTATTATAGATGTATATCCAGGAATTTTGTAACAGAAATCACACCAAATTGATCAAGTCAAATTATATGAGTCTTCCCATTTAGGCAGGTTTTATATTTTTTTTTTATTACCTGCTAAAGCCCAGGTGGGAAGAACAATAAACAATTTCTTCTTTATTCTTAGTTCTGTCAGACTTCTCTGGCTCTTTCGAGAATGGTAAATTATCAAGATCTTTATAACACTAATATTTCTTTGCCACCCATAGATCTCTCTTTAGGCACTAGATTGTTACTACTTCCCTGGGGGTGTTCTGTGTGTTCTCATTCTAACTTGGATCGCCCAGCAATCGCTGGCCCATTTTAAAGATCAAGATGTATAAGAGGTATAGAGACCTATGTTCACACATCGTTTGCATTTAGCCAGGGCTCTCATGAGCAAGTTTGAACTCCACTTTTCTTTTTACAGACAACTTTTACTGCCACATTTTTTCATTCATTTTTTTATATTCTTTTTTTGTTTTGTTTTTTCACAACTTGTTTGTAACGTGTTCCAGTGGGCTAACATAGCCAAATGGAGAACATGGCCCAATTCTTGTTACTAGGCTATTTGTTCCAAACAGGCTACCAGCATGATTGCCCATTTTTCCCAGGGGATTCCTTTCTGTCAGCTCGAAGCCTGACTAGACTCTCTTTCTTCCTGAGGAGATTTCCCACACCTTTCCATCGGTGCGAAGCCTAACCAAATCCTCTCTTTTTCCCCAAGAGATTTCCCAGACCTCCCCTGCGGGTCCGAAGTTTGGTCAGAGCCCTCTCCTGCACTACAGATTCTTATTCCAACAGTCACACTCCTTTCAAAGCGATCGTCTCTGGCTGATCTCCTCTCAGATAATCCGAAACGCAGATTGGATCTCCGCACATCGCTTCGAGGCCAAACCTCTGAGGAATTTCCCTCATCTCACTCACACACTCACAAAGCAACACTCTGCTTCCCAAGAGAAAAAAAAAATTCTACTCACCAGAAGAGCTGAGTTCCATAACCCCCCACAGTGCAAGCCTCTTCATTAGGCGTTCAGGGCAGGCAGAATGGGAGCCTGCCAGCAAATGACCAGATCAAAGTCACTGGATAAGTTTTTCCAGGAGCACTCTTGACTTCGGTACTGATCCAAGCTGGTTTCTTCCGTCTGCCTTTAATGAAGGCCACCAAGCCTCAAAGCTGCTGGCTCAGTTTGTGGGAAGCTGAATGCAGCCACCTTGAAGAAACTTTGCCTTCAAGTCCCACTTCGGGCGCCAGAAATGTAAGGTCCCAAAACACACTTGAGTCACCAGAATGCCAAAGAGAGAGACTCAAGACGAGGCTTGCAAAAAAGCAGATTTTATTTATGGCCAAAAACAAAATACTGGGTGGAACTATATCCAGAACATACAGATACAATGCATGCGAGGAAATAGCCACACCTTGGGAAAGGTATGGCGTCCTTTTATACCCTCAGAGACCTCAGTTTAGTACCCAATTCTGGCCTCCTAATTTAGGTTTGTGTATTCCTTGTTGCCCTGCAAGGGGGAATAGAAACTTCCCAATTAGTCATCCTTGAGCATTTCTTTGTTTACTCAATTGGCCACTTTGGCCCCCTGGCTCTGGAAAGCAGGAGTTTACCCAGATCAAACATAAATTAGGGCTGAGGTGTAAATTATCCCTTTGTTGATGGCTGTAGTTTCAACTGAGATACGTACCATGCTTTTAGATAGATCGATATGAGTTCAGGTCAAATGGCAGGGACATACGTTTGACAAATACCAGATACATTACAGAGGCCTAATAACAATCTGTTTGTAACAGGAGATACAAATAGAAAGGAATAATATGTATGATACAAATACAAAGGCATATATATATATATTACAGGAACCTAATGGTTACAGAATCTAGTATACCAGTATATCATATTCTAGTATTATTTATTATATCCTTATTATTGTTTCCCTTTCAGAACTTTACTGATTCTGGCATTTTCCAGCTCTTTCTTCTTGTCTGACTTGCAGAAAGGAGAGATACATTTTTAAAAATGGCTTCAAACTTCTCTCACTACCATTACAAGGACGGGAAGTTTTTGAAACATTTGATATGATATAAATCTTCTTCTCTTGTGCCATATCCATCATAAGCTGTTGGCGATCATGTTGGGGATCCTATTTTTATCAATAGCCGCACGAAAAAGTGCTGCTGAATTTTGTCCAAACAGTCTCTTAGATTCTGAAGCCATGATGTTCTTCTTCTGCCTAGAGCTCATTTGCCTTCAATCCTTCCCTGGAGGATTAAATGAAATGTGCCCTATTTTTCTGGATGTCGCATCAGGTGTCCCAAATATCCCAACTTTTGTTTTTTTAATTTTAATGTTTTTTTTTTTAATGATATAAATAGGTGACTCAAAAGATTAGCATTGATCCTCATTACTTATTTTCCAAGGGTGTGTCATCAGCATTTCATCAAAAAAGGACTATGGGATAATGTATAGGAATTAATGGCTAAAGGTAAAATTTCATGTTCATGGATATTCCAGAGGAAAAATTGCCGACTACAGGAACCATGTTCACCTTTAACATTTGGAATTAACCACGGATACATTTTTTCAACTTCCAAAATGTCTGAATAGCTTATATTTAAGCATATACAAAAGAGCCTTTTCCAACTTTCCAACTTGTTACGTCCTCCCAGGGTTACTTTCCATTGCCTGATTAGGGGTGGGTGGGTGGAGACCATAATATGATTTTTAAATAAAGAATACAGGGTTAGTTTTCTTTTTTCTGCTTTAGTCTTTAAAATTGCTTTGTCTGTTTTAACAGTATCAACCGAGAAAGTTACGTTCAAATTTTCCACAATTATAATTGATATTTTGTTAATAGTGGGAGAAAGTAGTGCCTAAATTTAGGATAATTTAGAATAGGCAGCACAGAGAGATAGTGCTTAGTTAATGACCTGTTGGCACTGAATGAGGAGGATTTATGATCAGTCCTCAAAGTTCCAACCATCCCAGAATCCCCTGAACACCTGATTGCAATTCAACATGTGGCAATCCATTCATACGACAAAACAACTAGACACAAGGAGAGTATTTCCCCCATGCCATCACTCTGCTAAACAATTCCTTTCCACAACACTCTCTTATGCCCTCGGATGTCAAATCACATAGAAGGTCTGTATTACTATTATCCTTCTCATCTTTCCTATTATCTATTCCCTTAACATCTTATGACTAGAACTTTTATTGTTTTTATGTTATGATTTATGTTGATTGCTTATTTAGTACCCTAATATGAGCCAGCAGTGTGCAGCAGCAGCCAAAAAAGCTAATACAATTCTTGGTGGTATATACAGAGGCATAGAATCAAAATCAGATGAAGTATTAGTACCGCTTTATAAAGCCTAATTAAGGCCACACCTGCAATACTGCATCCCGTTTTGGTCACAACATTACAAAATAGATGTTGGGACTTTGGAAAAAGTTCAAAGAAGAGCAACTAAGATGATAAAGGCCTGGAGACTAAAACGTATGAGTGAAGAATGGTTGCAGGATTTGGGTTTGGCTAGTCTAGAGAAAAGAAGGACGGGGGGTGGGATATCTGCCCTCTGCTCTGCCCTCACTCCATATTGCATATCTACCTGCCTAGCCCTGTGCTGGTGGTACCACAGCAGACGCTGGTGGACACTCCTACAGCCGGCAGCAATCACTCCGGCTCTGCCATGCTAACAGAACCATAGCCACTTATCTACTTTCCAGCCTGTTTGCCAATTGCCCTCGGTCGGACTTGTGACTTCCTGAGACTTAATTGTTGACTTTGCTTATTAGAAGCCAGCAGGGAGTTGCAATGAAGTCCTTGCTTAATGACAGCAGCAAGGAGTATTGAAATTGCCTAAGTCATGTGATACAGCTAGTCCTCAACTTACGACCACAATTGAGTCCAACATTTCTGTTGCTAAGTGACTTTGCCTTTGAGAATAATAATAATAATAATAATAATAATAATAATAATAATAATAATAATAATTTTATTTCTATACCGCCCTTCTCCCGAAGGACTCAGGGCGGTGTACAGCCTATTTAAAAACACAGACAAAACAACAGTATAAAATTTAAAATAATTAAATAGGTGGCTCAAATTTAAAACCCCAATAAATTTAAATACCCAATTTAAAACTATTGTGTTGATAGTCTGGCCTGGCGGAACAACAGGGTCTTCAATGCGCAGCGAAACACCCGGAGGTCGGAGATCTTACGAATTTCCGGGGGCAGTTCATTCCACAGGGCTGGGGCTCCCACAGAGAAGGCCCTCCCCCTGGGTGTCACCAGCCGACATAACTTGGCTGATGGCACCCTGAGGAGACCCTCTTTGTGGGAACGGACTGGTCGGTGGGAGGCTATTGGTGGCAGAAGATGGTCTCGGAGGTACCCGGGTCCTATGCCATGGAGCGCTTTAAAGGTGGTAACCAACACCTTGAATCGCACCCGGAAGACCACTGGGAGCCAGTGCAGCTCGCGCAGGAGGGGTGTCACATGGGCACAACGGGTTGCGCCCATAACCACCCGCGCGGCCGCATTCTGGACCAGTTGGAGCCTCCGAGTGCTCTTCAAGGGGAGCCCCATGTAGAGAGCATTACAATAGTCCAACCGGGAAGTAACAAGGGCATGAGTGACCGTGCGCAGGGCGTCCCGATCCAGAAAGGGCTGCAACTGGCGAATCAGGCGAACCTGATAAAAGGCCCCCCTGGCCACGGCCGTCATATGCTCTTCCAAAGACAGCCGCGCATCCAGGAGGACACCCAGATTGCGAGCCCTCTCCGTGGGGGGCAAAGATTCACCCCCGATAGTCAGCGATGGCACCTGCTGACTATATCGGGGGGCCGGGAGCCACAGCCACTCGGTCTTGGAGGGGTTGAGTCTGAGCCTGTTCCTCCCCATCCAGACCCGCACGGCCTCCAGGCAGCGAGACATCACATCAAGGGCATCGTTGGGGTGGTCTGGGGTGGAGATGTACAGCTGAGTATCATCAGCGTACAGATGGCACTTCACCCCAAAACCACGGATGATCTCACCCAGCGGCTTCACATAAATGTTGAACAGGAGGGGCGAGAGGACCGACCCCTGCGGCACTCCCCATGCGAGACGCCTCGAGGTCGACCTCTGTCCCCCTGCCAACACGAACTGCGAGCGGTCGGAGAGGAAGGAGGAGAACCACCGCAAAACGGTGCCCCCTATTCCTAACCCCCTCAACCGCTGCAGCATGATACCATGGTCGATGGTATCAAAAGCCGCTGAGAGATCTAATAGGACTAGGACAGAGGAGCAACCCCTGTCCCGAGCCCTCCAGAGATCATCCACCAACGCAACCAATGCCGTTTCTGTGCTGTACCCCTGCCTGAAGCCCGACTGGTACGGGTCTAGATAGATAGCTTCATCCAGGTGCCGGGGAAGTTGTCGTGCCACCACGCTCTCAACAACCTTCGCCACAAAACGAAGGTTGGAGACTGGACGATAGTTGGCTAATTCAGCCGGGTCCAGGGAAGGCTTCTTGAGGAGGGGCCTCACTACCGCCTCTTTCAAGGCAGCGGGAAAGGCACCCTCACTCAGAGAAGCACCTATAATCCCCTGGAGCCAGCCTCGTGTAACCTCCCGGGAGGCCAGTACCAACCAGGAGGGACACGGGTCCAATAAACACGTGGCGGCACTAATCTTACCCAGAACCCTGTCCACATCCTCGGGAGCCACAGGATCAAACTCCTCCCAGATAACATTCTCAAGACCTGCCCCGGTCTCCTCCCGTGGACTCATCCAATCGGAGTCCAAGCCATCCCGAATCCGAGCGACTTTATCGTGCAGGAATTGCACAAAGTCCTCAGCACAACCCTGCAAGGGATCTTCCCGCACTCCCCCCCGGAGAAGGGAGTGGGTCACCCTAAACAGGGCGGCTGGGCGGTTCTCTGCAGATGCGATAAGAGCGGAAAAATGGTTAGATTTTGCCGCTTTTATCGCCACTAGGTAGGTCTTGATATAAGACCTCACCTGTGTCCGGTCGGAGTCGGATTGACTAGTCCTCCAGATGCTCTCTAGGCGTCTTTTCCGACGCTTCATCTCTCTCAGCTCCTCAGAGAACCAAGGAGCTAATTGAGATCGGCATCGGGTCAGAGGCCGCAAAGGCATGACACGGTCCAAAGCTCCAGCGGCCGCCCTTTCCCAGGCGGCCACCAGCTCTTCAGTCGAGTCGTGTGTTAGAGTCTCAGGAAACGGCCCAAGCTCCGTCAGGAACCTTTCAGGATCCATCAGGCGCCTGGGACGGAACCATCTAGTCGGTTCCGTCTCCCTGCGGTGGGGGCAGGCGGTAGGAAAGTCTAGTTGAAGGAGTGAATGATCTGTCCATGACAAGGGTTTAATATCTAGGTCCCCTCTACCAAGATCATTCAACCACTGACCAGAGATAAAAATCAGGTCCAGAGTGTGTCCCCCTATGTGAGTGGGGCCTTGAACTAACTGGGTCAGGTCCAAGGCCGTCATGGAAGCCATGAACTCCCGAGCCACCTCTGACGCCTCACCTGCGGATGGAAGGTTGAAATCCCCCATGACAATAAGTCTGGGGGTATCGACCACCACCCCGGCGATGACGTCGAGTAGCTCGGGCAGGGTCGCTGCCACGTGGCAGGGAGCCAGGTATGTAGTCAGCAAACCCATCTGCACCCCACGGCCCCACTTCACACAAAGGGACTCACATCCGGCTATCTGAGGAACAGTGGTCTCCCTCGGACAAAGACTCTCCCTAATGATCACCGCCACTCCCCCACCCCTCCCCTGGGCCCTTGGCTGATGAAATGCACGGAAACCTGGCGGGCACATCTCTACGAGGGGGACCCCCCCTCTTGGCCCAACCAGGTCTCCATAATACCTGCCAGGTCTGCACCCCCTCCAAAATAAGATCACAGATGAGGGGGGCCTTGTTAACCACCGACCTGGCATTACATAACATCAGCCGCGGACCCTGGGCCTGAGGCTCTACACAACCCAGGACACGAGTTACGCATTGGGGGCCGGAGTGCGCAATTGCTCGGAGACAGCGCGTGCGCACCCCCGACACTTGATATGACCCCCTGCGCCCGTCATACCTGCCCCTCCCACTCAAGATTTCAATTACACAGAAGGGTACTAAAGGGGATCACATGACTCCAGGACACTGCAACCATCATAAATATGAGTCAGTCGCCAAGATCTGAATTTTGATCACATGACCATGGGGATGCTGCAAAGGTCCTAACAGTGAAAAACAGTCATAAGTCACTTTTTCCAGTGCAGTTGTAACTTCGAACATTCACTAAATGAACTGTTGTAAATTGAGGACTACCTGAATTGCACTTTACTAATGATAAAGGTAAAGGTTTTCCCAGTTCAGTCATTTCTGACTCTGGGGGACGATGCTCATCTCCGTTTCTTAGCCGAGGGAGCCAATGTTGTCCGAAAATGCTTCTGTGGCCTTGTGGCCAATATGACTGTAGGCTGAGGTGTGGTTCTTAACTGAATTCAGCTTTTCCATTCACTTTACCTGTCAGAAGGTTGCAAAATGGGGATCACATGACCCCTGGACTCACAACAGTCATAAATACGAGTCAGTTGCCAAGGGCTGAATTTTAATCACATGACCATGGAGATGCTGCAAAGGTCCTAACGGTGAAAAACAGTCATAAGTCACTTTTTCCAGTGCTGTTGTAACTTTCAATGGTCACTAAATGAGCTGTTGTAAGTCGAGGTCTACCTGTACTTATTGTCGTGCATACTGCTGGAAAGTCCTTTGCACCTGGATCCAGTTTAACAGACGTTCTCAAAACCAGTTTAGGACCAGTTCTGAAGACTTTTTTGGGTTTACAGTTATAACAAAGGCTAACTAAAGAGAACTTGTTCCAAAATGGAATCGTGATTGCAAATACATTTTTTGTTCCGTGTTGCTTTAAATCTGGGCTGTAAAATGAATTCTGCAGAAGGAAGCAGGGTTGGTTGGGAGATCATTTTACAATCAGGTTGGTCAAACTTTCCAAGAAGCTGAACGGGTTAAAAGCAGAAAGTTCAGCAGCTAGAGTAGATCCAGAAATGTTGAGTCCTCTTACTGAATTCCGTTTCCTGTAGCTCCTTTGGAGAAAACTTTGAGTTTGGTGTTGCCATTCTTGAATTTTGCTGGGCGAATCTCAACAGTTCGGAAAGAGTAAGTTAAATTTGAAACTTTCAGAAAAAGATCAGATCAGAGAATAAGAAATCCAGGAAGGGGGAGTGGGGGGGGGGGAGTTAAAGGGAAATTATCCTTGAGTAAATAATTTCTTTTTAAAAAAGCTGCACCTATTTAACGCTCTCCTGGTAAAGGAGAGGATACAACAGTTGGTCCTTGCGGAGCTCTCTCTTCCTATAGAAAATTGAACCTCCATGTTCAAGCATAGCACACAGCTCCGCAATCCAGGTGCGGGGAAAGGCATAAAAGGACGGCGCGGAGGCGTCACGGGCGGGAGGGACAAAATGACAAAAAGAGCAAAAAGAGCATCGGGGCTATTGAGTTGCAAGCGGCGTCTCTTCCTTCGATGAATCGTGACTCTATTGTCATGTTCACCAAAGCCTCGGATTAACAGAATAACAGGAGTTGGAAAGGATCTTGGAGGTCATCTGGTCATTTAGCCGGAGCAGGGGGTTGGACTAGATAGCCTCCAAGGTCCCTTCCAACTCTGTTACTCTTAGTCCAACCCCCTGCTCAAACAGGAGAGCCTGTATCATTTCCGATGGATGGCAATCCTGTCTCTCCTTGAAAGCTTCCAGTGATGAAGCTCCCACAACTTCTGAAGGCAAACTGTCCAGATGACCTCCAGGGTCCCTTCCAACTCTGTTACTGTTACTGAGTGGTCAGTGGGGTACTTGAGTTTACTTCTGCATTCCCCTTTTTCTGGTGACTCATAGATTCCCTACCCAGTTGATTCAATTCCATTCAAACACGGCAGTTGTTAAGTGAATGCTACAATCATTAAGCAAACCCATTGTTCACTAGGGATATAAGCATGGGTTTCTGGCAAAAATGTAAATCGTGGTCATGTGACTGCAGGATGCTATGAAAGGCCACAACTGCAGGCTGGTTGCCAATCACCCAAAATGTCATGTGACCCTGGGTGGTGCCCCTCTCCCCCCCAGTCCTCAGAAGTTCAAATTTGGGTCATAAGTTGTTTTTTGAATGGTTGCTAAATGGCTGGTTGTAAAACGAGGACTATCTGTAAGTCACAGACTTGGTGTTGTCGCAGTTCTGTGTCTACCATCTGCACAGCTATAGAATAGCAATATTTTCAATAGCAATAATTGCAAGAGGAATCTTGGAATCCTGGTGGACAGTCACTTAAATGTGAGCCAGCAGTTGTGTGGCAGCTGTTAATAGAGCCAAGGCAGTGGTGGGCTGCAGTAACAGAGGGATAGAATCAAGATCACGTGAAGTATTAGTATCACTTTATAAAACATAAGACCACGTTTGCAATATTGCATCCAGTTTTAGTCACCGTGATATAAACAAGATTTTGAGACATCGTGCGCAGAAAAGAGCAAGAAAGATATAGGGGACCGGAGGCTAAAATATCCGATGAGCGGGTGCAGGAACTGGGTATGTGTAATTTAATGCAGAGAACGGCTAAGGGTGAGTTGAGGGGCTGACACAGAAAAGAGGGGGTCAACCTATTCCCCAAAGTGCCTGAAAGTAGGACAAAAAGTAACAGAGGGAGAATTATTAAAAAAAAATCCAACCTAGAATTAAGAAGAAATTGTCAGTGAGAACAATTAATCAGTGAAACAAATTGCCTACATAACCTGTGGTTGTTCCATCAGTGGAGGCTTTTAAGAGGAGACTGGAGAGCCATTTGACTGGGATGATATAGGTTCTCCTGCTTGGAGAGTTGGTCCCTTCCAACTCTTACTCTGTAATTCTGTAAGAACTTCATGAACATTTAGGGCTCAGCATGTAACTAATCTTCAGAAGCTTAAGTAGCTTCACATTTCACTCTTTTACTTGGCAAAGATAGGATGCTAGGAGTCTAAAATGATTTGATAGCATATAATCAGTGACAACATCTTGCGAACGCCTTAGGCAGAGACGGGACAAGTGTGTTTTTTTGCCTCCGGTCAGGAGATGGCGGTCACTTCTGTGCCTTCAAAGCTGTCAATACAGTAGCTGCATCTGTGGTTGATCCTTAAAGGAGTTAAAACCATCAAGTACTGTATTGCTAGAAAGGATTGAGGAAGAAGAGAAGCCCAGAGGAACTTCCTGTACCGGATCACTCATGGGTGGAAGGGGGCTTGCAGAGCGGCTTTTGTGCTCTTCCAAAAGTTGAAGCATCAGCTGGAAGGTGAGTTGAGGGCAAGTTGGAGGAGAGGCCAGAAGCCAGTTGGGCTATTTGGTTTGGACGCTGCCAACCGATGCACATTTATGATGGTCACAACATCCCACCATCATGATCCCCATTTTTGACCTTCCCAGCTTGTTTCTCTCTTTTTTTTAATTGAAAAAGTTTTTCAAATGCAAATTTTCCCCCTTTCCCCCCCTCCTCCCTAACCCCCTCTCCCCCTCCCCTCCCCCTGTGGCTTCTCCAAAATAAAACCCAAATTCATAACAGATTATATAATACTTCACCATCCCCTTGCTCCACCCACCATACGCTGACCCTTTCTTTCTAATAGTATTATTATATCCCCCTTATACTATACATTTCAAAATAACATTCAACTATAACAATATATAATAACTCCTAGTTTAACATAATAATATTATTATATCCCGCAGTTTAGCAATTTCTATTCATAATCTACCCTTTTCTCCTCCCCCATACATATATCTCTTAATTCAAATCTTTTATATATATTAATATAACATTTCAAAGCAACCTTCCGCTATAAGACTATATAATAAATCCTAATTTAACATTTATTCAACTCATAATCTGCCCATTTCCTCCACCCCCATACATATATCTCTTAACTCAAATCTTTTACATATATTCATATCTAAACATAATATCCCTTTTCTTAAACTAAACAATCAGTAAGCTAACCTGTCTCCACCCACTTTCCTACAGGACTACCATACATAATAATTCTTAATATCTTTATTCTTCTGCCCACACCACTAAGAAGTATTCCCTTATGTAAATAAAATCCTCAAATGACTTTAAGCTTGTAATCCATATGATATCTTCTGTAATGTCTTTCAGCTGGATTGTTAACTCCATCACCCATGTTAGGGTAACATCACATCCTAATTCCAACAGTATGTTCAGTATCTTCAATTACCATCTGCCCCCATCAATAGTAGATGTCTTCATATATAAAAAACAACCACCCGAGTGACTTTATATTTGTATTCCATATAGTGTCTATTGTAATGTCTTTCATCTAAATTATTAATTATTAAATCCATCGTAATAGGGTAACAACCAGATCTTCTGCGTGCCCCAATCCCATAACTCCCTTGCCTTGTAGCTCAGCATAAACGTAATACATTTATCAAAGAATCCAAAATAGATAGCTCCAATCCATTCAGTTTAAGGCCATTTTCACATCCCAAAAGTACAGCACTGCAGAGGTCTGTCACTCTCCTCAAGATAATATAAACCAATACTTTGCCTCAGCTATCTTTTCATGTATTCAATCGTCTCTTCGATAACTGGCATTACACTGTTGTTTAATTTAAAAGTTTTTATTTTTGTAAGACCTGCTTCTTCTTTTCTTGACTTTTTGTGGGTTAGATCTCCATCCTGACTTCCTTTCTATAAATTGTATATCAACTGTTTGGTTTTCATGCTGATCTATAACTTGATCTTGTTGGTTTTGCTTTTGTGGCTTAAATCTCCGTTCTGATTTCTTTTCTATGAGTTGTATATCAACTGATTGATTTCCATGCTGGTCTGTAACCTGATAAGTCATCACATTAGAATCCAGAGCCGCCTCTCTTGTATTTATAAATAATCCAGCTGAGACCTCTGAAGGAGAATCCAGAAGCGGCTCATCTACAAAGACCTCTGTGACTTGTTGTTTTTCCATTATTTCCACCTCCTTCTGCTTATCCTGAATTTCTATCTCTTGTTGATTTTGCTTTTCTTTATTCCACTCATGTATTATACATGGAGATGTTGAACCTATTTTGAGAACCTTATAATAAAATTCTTCCGCTTTTTCAACAGTATTTAGTTGATATCTTTCTCCTTGATATCTCAATATTATTCCAACTAGAGCATCCCACCTGAATTTGGTTTGGATGCTGCCAACCGATGCACATTTATGATGGTGACAACATCCCACCATCATGATCCCCATTTTTGACCTTCCCAGCTTGTTTCTCATAGGCAAAGTTAGTGAGGATGATGATGGCAAGAAATTGCAAATGACAGTCATGTGAAATTGCCTTTAAGAACCCACAGTGGTTTGCTTAACAACTCCACAGGAACAGATGTAAGTTGGCAGTTATGTGACATCGTGCTTTATGATCGGGCTGGTTAGTGACACAGATCCCAGTCCCAAATGTGAGGACTCCTTGAAAGGGGATGTCACCAGAGGAATTGTGGACAGGAGGATAGTATTTTCTTATTTGGAGCTGAGGGCTTCCATCGGTATAACTGGTGTTTCAAATTTTGCAGAGGCTTTAGGCATCATTTCATCAGTTAAAGCCCCCACATCTCTAAATTTAGCTCAGAAGGTTTAATTGTAACCATTTTGGGACATTTTTTCAGGCTAAAACTTGGATTTTTCACATATATACCGTATTTTCCGGCGTATAAGATGACATTTTAACACATGAAAATCTTCTCAAAAGTCGGGGGTCATTTTATACGCCGGGTGTCATTCTCCTGTAACCAGGCAGACTAGCCCGAAAGGCTCTGAGGAGCCTTAAATGGCTCTGGCGATCCAAGCTCTGACGATCCCAGCTGAGTTCCCTGCAACTCACCTTAGATCGCCAAAGCCATGTAAAAGGAAAAAAGTTTTCCCCCTCCAGCTTGCTTACCTCAGCTTGCTAGTCGCAACGCTTGCCTTGCTTCGCTTGCCTGAATCTATTCCATCAGCAAGCAACTCCCTGCCTGCAATCAAGCAAGCAGGGAGTTGTGGACTTCAACTCCCAGAATTCCTCAGCCAGCAAAGCAAAGCTGGCTGAGGAGTTCTGGGAGTTGAAGTCTACAAGTGTTAAAGTTGTCAAGGTTGGAGACCCCTGTTCTATTGGATAAGTTTTTTTCCCCTTTGGGAGCTTTCAAAAAAATAGTCAATTGGGGGTTTTTTTTGGTTGTTCTTTTTTAGACCTAGCCATTTAAAGTTTAGGAAGTTTTAAATTTAGCTTTCATATAAAAATAAAAATAAAATAAAATAAAATGATATTTGTGCAGCTTTCTGAGATTTAGTGTGTTTCTGTAGTGTTTCACTCTAACTACACAAACACACAAAATCTCACAAAGCTGTATGTGGAATTTTGTGTGTGTAAAGTGTGAAAGTTGGTTTTTTGGACTTTTTGTGGCTGTGTGAGGTTCCTGCTTGTTGCAGGGGCCATTTTGGGTCTAGCACAGCTGCTTTTACATTGTGGGTGAGCCAGTTGTGTTGTGTTGTGTGTGTGTAAAGTGTGAAAGTTTTTTGTGGGGGCTTTTTGTGGCTGTGTGAGGTTTCTGCTTGTTGCAGAGGCCATTTTGGGTCTAGCATGGCTGCTTTTACATTGTGGGTGAGCCAGTTGATGTTTTTTAATTTTTATTTGGTGTGTGTTGGAAGAGGGGTAGTCTGATACGGCGAGTATAGCCCAAACCCAATATTTTAATAGGAAAAGTTGGGGGTCGTCTTATACGCCCAGTCGTCTTATACGCCGGAAAATACGGTATATTTGTAGGTGTAAATGTAATTCTCTCTGCAGTTGGATAATTGCAGTTGGATAATCTATCCCCAGTGCTTCTACATATTCAGTCATGTGAAAAACGAAGTACACCCTCTTTGAGTTGTATAGTTTTATGTATCAGGACATACTAAAAATCATCTGGTCTGTACACTCTTAAAAGTACGTAAATACAGCTTCAGATGAACAACACATGACATATTACATCACGTAACCATCAGTGGTGGGTTTCACTTACCTTTGCTAACGGTTCGTGCACATGCACCACTTCTGCGCATGCACAGAGCATATTTGATGATGTCCGGGCGGGTGGGTGGAGCCTCCTGCCACGCTACTACTGGTTCAACCGAACCAGGCCGAACCGGTAGCAACCCACCACTGGTCACCATGTATTTTACAAAAGGAAAGCCAAAATGGAGGAGCCACGTGTGAAAACTAACACCTTATGATTCAATATCTTATAGAGCCACCTTTAGCAGCAATAACTTCAAGGAATTGTTTTCTGTATGACCAAAAACGGTCTCTTGCTTTGTTGCAGAGGAATTTTGGCCCACTCTTCTTTACAACATTGTTTCAGTTCATTGAGGTTTGTGGGCATTTGTTTATGCCCACCTCTCAAGTGGTCCCACCGCAGCATTTCAATTGGGGTGAAGTCTGGACTTTGCTATTGCAACACCTTGAAATGGGATTTCTTCTTTGCTCTACCAGCGTAAGACTAGTATAAAGCTAGCACTGATAAGGCAAAGAAGACATCTGATCTCTTGTTTCAATGACAATCCTTTCCTCCCCAGCCAGTGTAAACGACGACAAAATCTTCTTAGATCTCTTCGCCAGGATAAAACTAGTGCCGGTGTTGCTAAGAAGAAATCGTAGTAGTTCATGCTAACAGAAAAGAAAAGGATTACAAGGGAAGCAAAATAGACATGATTTCTTCTTAGCCCCGCTAGCACTAGCTTTACATTAGTGTTGTGCTGGTAGAGCAAAGAAGAAATCTCATCTCTTTTGCTTCCATGGCAATCCTTTCCTCCTCAGCCAGGGTAAATCATTAACGATTTATGCTGGCTGGAGTGAAAGGATTGCCATGGAAAGAAAAGAGTTTATATTTCTTCTTGATTATGCCACGTGGCCCAGCTGACTTCCTGAGCTCGTCAGAAATTTCGTAAGTGAATGGTGATGGGGTTGGGGAGGAATGCATAGTATATTGCAAAGCAGGCCAACATACTGGGGTCTGGGGATTGTGAGGACTGACTGGGCAAGATGGAAGCGAAATTCCATCTTGCCAGGGCCTGGTGGCTCAGCAGACTAAAAGCATTGTGATTAATACCAGGTGTCTGCAATTACTGTAAGTTCGAATCTCACCAGGCTCAAGGTTGACTCAGCCTTCCATCCTTTCTAAGGTAGGTAAAATGAGGACCCAGTTTGTGAGGGCAATAAGCTGACTTTATATAAATATACAAAAATATGAAGGCTATTGCTTAACACATTGTAAGCCGCCCTGAGTTTCCGGAGAAGGGCGGCATATAAATCAAATTTTAAAAAAAATAGGTGGATGGGTATGCTGCAGCATCTTTGCAGTGAAGGAGTCAAGGACTCCCGGGGTGGGAGGCGCTGCAAAAATTCAACTTTGGAGCAGATTCGTATTTAGCATTTGGGGGAGTGTTGTAACTTCAGAAATTCGTTGAATGGCCTGTCGTACCTAAAGGATTACCTGTACTTCTTTTTTTCACATGTTCTGCAACCCTTCCATAAACAATAAAACTTACACTTTCTTTTGAATCTTACAGACAAAGATGATGCCAAGATAAGCACACTGGACAACTGAGAATAACAAGGAACACTGAAAAGCAAAGCAAATTGAAGCAGAAATA
This sequence comes from Arizona elegans, assembly GCA_022577455.1. Taxonomy (NCBI): domain Eukaryota; kingdom Metazoa; phylum Chordata; class Lepidosauria; order Squamata; family Colubridae; genus Arizona; species Arizona elegans. The sequence goes on from JAKOOJ010000012.1 coordinate 9,555,310, forward strand.
AAAATATGTTCTATTTCCTTCAGAAAACCACAGAATTCCTCTACTTCATCAGCAGGAAAGAGACAGAAAAGAGAAAATCATGAAGAGATTTGCAGGTGGAAAAAGTAGATTATATAGAATTTAAGAATACTTTACTTGAAAAGGTCAAAGGAGATCATTTTTCTGTTCAGAAAAAGAGGGAAATATCTGGAAGCCAGTGGGGAAGAAAATGTCAATTGGATAGTCACATATGGCAGCCAGTAATGCAGGCACCAACAAAATAAGGAATCACACATATTTTTGACCTCCTCAAGAATGTCAGTGATGGAAAAGCTCCATAGATGTGCCTATTGTGGGAAAAGTAAAGAGTTCAAATCACAAGAGCCATATAAATACTCTAAATGTGGCAAAACTTTAGTCAGAATAGCTTCCTTGCGATTCATAGAAGGATCCTCATAGTAGAGATGCCCTACAACTGCTCCCAATGTGGTAAATGCTTTTTCAAGCATGGCAACTTTGTGGTACATCAGAGGACTCACACCAGGGAGAAACCATATGAGTGTCCAGATTGTGGGAAACGTTTCACAGCAAATTCCCACATGGTGAAACACCAGAGGACTCACAAAGGAGAGAAACCCTTTGAATGTCCTGAGTGTGGGAAAAGTTTCGTTCTCAATTCAAGCCTGGTGAAACACCAGAGGACTCACACAGAAGAGAAGCCCTTTGAATGTCCTGAATGTGGGAAAAGCTTCAGTCGGAATTCCCACCTGGTGTTACACCAGAGGACTCACATAGGAGAGAAGCCCTTTAAATGTCCTGAATGTGGGAAAAGCTTCAGTCGGAATTCCCACCTGGTGATACACAAGAGAACTCACACAGGAGAGAAGCCCTTTGAATGTCCTGATTGTGGGAAAGGTTTTAGTGTCAATTCCAGCCTGGTGAAACACCAGAGGACTCACACAGGAGAGAAACCCTTTGAATGTCCTGATTGTGGGAAATGTTTCAGTGAGAATTCCAGCCTGGTGAACCACCAGAGGACTCACACAAGAGAGAAACCCTTTGAATGTCCTGAGTGTGGGAAAGGTTTCAGTCAGAATTCCAGCCTGGTGAAACACCAGAAGACTCACACAGGAGAGAAACCCTTTGAATGTCCTGATTGTGGGAAAGGTTTCATTGTCAATTCCCACCTGCTGATACACCAGAGAACTCACACAGGAGAAAAGCCCTTTGAATGTCCTGAATGTGGGAAAAGTTTCAGTCAGAATTCCAGCCTGCTGATACACCAGAGAACTCACACAGGAGAGAAGCCCTTTGAATGTCCTCATTGTGGGAAACGTTTCAGTCAGAATTCCCACCTGGTGATACACCAGAGGACTCACACAGGAGAGAAACCCTTTGAATGTCCTGAGTGTGGGAAAAGTTTCAGTCACAGTTCCAACCTGGTGATACACCAGAGGACTCACACAGGAGAGAAACCCTTTGAATGTCCTGATTGTGGGATAGGTTTCAGTGTCAATTCCCACCTGCTGATACACCAGAGAACTCACACAAGAGAGAAGCCCTTTGACTGTCCTAAATGTGGGAAAAGTTTCAGTCAGAAATCCAGCCTGGTGAAACACCAGAGGACTCACAGAAGAGAGAAACTCTTTGAATGTCCTGATTGTGGGAAATGTTTCAGTGAGAATTCCAGCCTGGTGAACCACCAGAGGACTCACACAAGAGAGAAACCCTTTGAATGTCCTGAGTGTGGGAAAAGTTTCGGTCTCAATTCCAGCCTGGTGAAACACCAGAGAACTGACACAGGAGAGAAGCCCTTTGAATGTCCTGAATGTGGGAAAAGCTTCAGTCAGAATTCCTATCTCATTGGCCACTAGAGGACTCACACGAGAGAAACACTTTTAATGTCCTGATTGTAGGAAAGGTTTCAGTGTCAATTCCTACCTGGTGATATAGAAGAAAACCACAGAAGAAAACCATACGAGCGTCCGGATTATGGGAATGATTTCAGTATTTCGTGTAACCTTTACACACAGGAGAGAAACCTTTCCAATGTCCACCTTGTGAACAATGCTTTGGGCTTAAATCATCTATGATTGTTCACAAAAAAATGCACATGTGGAAAATATTGAACAGTTTACAGAAAGGTTGAAATTCATTTCTGATCTCCCATTCGGAGTATAGATGAGAAATTGATTATTTAAATTTTGGCCTGATTCTTTTTAGTCAAGAGATCTCAGGATTAGACCTGTAGGTGGAGAGAGAAAAATGGAAAATATTAGTTTGATAAAGGCTAACTACCTGTTTCCGATTATCAGCAGTACTTTCTGGATGTTTGCATTTGCAGAAGTCGTTCTGTAAACAGGCCTTTGGGTGGTGTTTTTTGTATTTTGATTATGGAATTCCGACATGTGGAGTTTCAGCTTTCTATCTTGGTGAACTCCAGATTTTGAACCTCACAATTTCCCAGCCAGCATACAAGTACTCCTCGAGATACAACTGTGATGAGAACTAACTATTATGGATGCATTTAGCAATGGCGACAGTGCTTTGGTTAACTAACCCCATCCCATGCTGTCTGTTATGCAGCTATTAAATGAATGTGCAAGTTGCTAAATAGGACACTGGCTACCTCAGTGTGCGGGAAAACTCTCGGAGGCTTAGCCCAGGCCCAGGCTTCCCCGCCTCCCCCCAGGCATCCCTAGGCCTCCTCCACCCCCACCCCCCAAGACACCTATTGCTCTGGTTCCCAACCCTTAGTTTCCCCAAGGCATCCCTAGGCCTACTCCACCCCCACCCCCCAAGACACCTTTTGCTCTGGTTCCCAACCCTTGGTTCCCCCAAGGCATCCCTAGCCCTCCTCCACCCCCACCCCCAAGCCTTCCCACAGAGTACCTCCCAGGCCTTTTCCCACTCCCACTGGCTCCCTGCAGGCCTTAGCTCATTCTGTCACGGAGCCTTCCAATTACGATTATACCTTGCAGCAGCTGTTAAAGAAGACTGCTTTGCTTAATTGCAGACTTAGGCTTTTCTTCCAAAGGCTTCCCGTAACCCATCTCTTAGGTCTCCCCAGGACTTTCCTTCCCTCACAGAGTCTCTCCAGGCCTCTCTTTCCTAAAACAGGGTCCCTGTAGTCCTTAGGTCGAAGTCCAACACTACCAGGCCTCATAGCGTCCTCCTCTTTATCTTTTGAAGACATCTGAACCTTATATTGGGGAAGGAGGGTAGGACGGAAATCTCTCAGCTGTATGACTATTTCATGGAAGCAGCCGTTATTTTCACTGTGCCTGGGATTCATCGCTGGGCCCTCAGGTGGATTTGTGGAAGTGGCTGCCATTTTGCCACGACTGCCTCAGGACCAAAATGGCGGCTGCTTCTGGGTCGTTGTCATGCAGGAGAGGGAGAAACTGCTCTGTTTCGCTACCTTAACACTGTGCAGAAAGCCTTAAGGAATTGTGGGTGCACTGAAAATGATGGCTGCTTCCATGAGATCTTGAAAATTTACCTGTGAAAAAGGTGTTGGGCTTGTGGGGAGTAGGCCCGAGGCCCAGTGAAAAAAAGTAGTGTAACATTTCAAATGAAAAGCTTTTCTGCCTTGCAGATGAACCTGGTGGAGAAGAGCTGTAGGAATATTGAGTTGAGGAGAAAAGGGATCGTGGCTTTGATCACAAGATCTCCAGGTTTATTAGCAACTCCTGCTGTGATCTCCTCTTCTTGGAAATGCCTGCTTGTTACCCTTTGATGGCTGCTGAGTGACACCAGCACCATATTGCTGACGTACGTATTGCATCCCCTTTGAGTTGGTGATATGAGGGGAAAAATGTACAATGGAAAATGTTTCATTTTAAAAAACACATTGTGTAAGAACAAGACTTTTGACAAGGAAAAAATGGGGAGTGTCAGTATTGCTATGAACAGTTGGGTAACACAAGATGCTCAGACTTGCCTCAAACTGTGAGATGGGCAGCGAATAAATTTATTAATCAATAAATTTAATAATAAAAAGGTAACATAAACATCTTTTGTCAACTCTCGCTTAGTTGCAAGGTCTCCACACATATAGTAGTTTCTAACAAACTCCCATTGTTCTTCTTGTGCATACTGTATCTCTACAACCGATTTGTCTTCCTCAGCTTCCCTTCCCTCCTCAATGTAAAATTAAAATTTCAATTTCAATTGTACACCAGTCCAGCCATTCTTTGTGGCATTTTTCAAGTATTCCTAGACAGAATTCAAGGTTTTTTAAAATTAGTATTATTATGAGGGGTGCACTTCCTTATCCATAAGGTCTCTCCTTTTTTTATTTTTACTATGCTAATAATGAACTTTACTGATTCTGGCATTTTCCAGCTCTTTCAGGAGGGGAAATACAGGGAGAAAAAATGTTTAAACTACATAGAATTCTCACCTCCTTTTGCCTCTCAGCATCATTTCAACAAAACAACCCTCTGCATTTCTCTCTAGCCTCAACAACTCACAGACATTTTCCACAAATTTATCTCTCACATCCTCAACACACCTGTGGAGGTTGTTTTTTGTTTTAATTTTATTTCCTTGGGCAACCTATAGCTTATTCTTAAAGCAGTGGAAAAACTCAGAGAGCAGTTTAAATTATAAATATGATTGGGCCCTAACTACTTTCAGTTTCCCACAGCTCCAAGCAAGATGTTTACTTAATTTGCAGGCTGGCCAGACATATCACAATCAATTCTTCATGCTATTATTATAGATGTATATCCAGGAATTTTGTAACAGAAATCACACCAAATTGATCAAGTCAAATTGTATGAGTCATCCCATTTAGGCAGGTTTTACATTTTTTTTTTTTATTACCTGCTAAAACCCAGGTGGGAAGAACAATAAACAATTTCTTCATTATTCTTAGTTCTGTCAGACTTCTCTGGCTCTTTCGAGAATGGTAAATTATCAAGATCTTTATAACACTGTAACATGCCCTTGATGTGATGTCTCGCTGCCTGGAGGCCGTGCGGGTCTGGATGGGGAGGAACAGGCTCAGACTCAACCCCTCCAAGACCGAGTGGCTGTGGCTCCCGGCCCCCCAATATAGTCAGCAGGTGCCATCGCTGACTATCGGGGGTGAATCTTTGCCCCCCACGGAGAGGGCTCGCAATCTGGGTGTCCTCCTGGATGCGCGGCTGTCTTTGGAAGAGCATATGACGGCCGTGGCCAGGGGGGCCTTTTATCAGGTTCGCCTGATTCGCCAGTTGCAGCCCTTTCTGGATCGGGACGCCCTGCGCACGGTCACTCATGCCCTTGTTACTTCCCGGTTGGACTATTGTAATGCTCTCTACATGGGGCTCCCCTTGAAGAGCACTTGGAGGCTCCAACTGGTCCAGAATGTGGCCGCGCGGGTGGTTATGGGCGCAACCCGTTGTGCCCATGTGACACCCCTCCTGCGCGAGCTGCACTGGCTCCCAGTGGTCTTCCGGGTGCGATTCAAGGTGTTGGTTACCACCTTTAAAGCGCTCCATGGCATAGGACCCGGGTACCTCCGAGACCGTCTTCTGCCACCAATAGCCTCCCACCGACCAGTCCGTTCCCACAGAGAGGGTCTCCTCAGGGTGCCATCAGCCAAGTTATGTCGGCTGGCGACACCCAGGGGGAGGGCCTCCTCTGTGGGAGCCCCAGCCCTGTGGAATGAACTGCCCCCGGAAATTCGTAAGATCTCCGACCTCCGGGTGTTTCGCTGCGCATTGAAGACCCTGTTGTTCTGCCAGGCCAGACTATCAACACAATAGTTTTAAATTGGGTATTTAAATCTATTGGGGTTTTAAATTTGAGCCACCTATTTAATTATTTTAAATTTTATACTGTTGTTTTGTCTGTGTTTTTAAATAGGCTGTACACCGCCCTGAGTCCTTCGGGAGAAGGGCGGTATAGAATTAATATTATTATTATTATTATTATTATTATTATTATTATTATTATTATTATTTCTTTGCCACCCATAGATCTCTCTTTAGGCACTAGATTGTTACTACTGCCCAGACCTCCCCTGCGGGTCCGAAGTTTGGTCAGAGCCCTCTCCTGCACTACAGATTCTTATTCCAACAGTCATACTCCTTTCAAAGCGATCGTCTCTGGCTGATGTCTTCTTGGATAATCAGAAACACAGATTGGATCTCCGCACATCGCTTCGAGGCCAAACCTCTGAGGAATTTCCCTCATCTCACTCACACACTCACAAAGCAACACTCCCCTTCCCAAGAGAAAAAAAAAATTCTACTCACCAGAAGAGCTGAGTTCCATAACCCCCCACAGTGCAAGCCTCTTCATTAGGCGTTCAGGGCAGGCAGAATGGGAGCCTGCCAGCAAATGACCAGATCAAAGTCACTGGATAAATTTTTCCAGGAGCACTCTTGACTTCGGTACTGGTCCAAGCTGGTTTCTTCCGTCTGCCTTTAATGAAGGCCACCAAGCCTCAAAGCTGCTGGCTCAGTTTGTGGGAAGCTGAATGCAGCCACCTTGAAGAAACTTTGCCTTCAAGTCCCACTTCGGGCGCCAGAAATGTAAGGTTCCAAAAAACACTTGAGTCACCAGAATGCCAAAGAGGGAGACTCAAGACAAGGCTTGCAAAAAAGCAGATTTTATTTATGGCCAAAAACAAAATACTGGCTGGAACTATATCCAGAACATACAGATACAATGCATGCGAGGAAATAGCCACACCTTGGGAAAGGTATGGCGTCCTTTTATACCCTCAGAGACGTCAGCTTAGTACCAAATTCTGGCCTCCTAATTTAGGTTTGTGTATTCCTTGTTGCCCTGCAAGGGGGAATAGAAACTTCCCAATTAGTCATCCTTGAGCATTTCTTTGTTTACTCAATTGGCCCCCTGGCTCTGGAAAGCAGGAGTTATCCAGATCAAACATAAATTAGGGCTGAGGTGTAAATTATCCCTTTGTTGATGGCTGTAGTTTCAACTGAGATACCATGCTTTTAGATAGATCGATATGAGTTCAGGTCAAATGGCAGGGATATACGTTTGACAAATACCAGATACAGTACAGAGGCCTAATAACAATCTGTTTGTAACAGGAGATACAAATAGAAAGGAATAATATGTATGATACAAATACAAAGGCATATATTTATTACAGGAACCTAATGGTTACAGAATCTAGTCTACCAGTATATCATATTCTAGTATTATTTATTATATCCTTATTATTGTTTCCCTTTCAGAACTTTACTGATTCTGGCATTTTCCAGCTCTTTCTTCTTGTCTGACTTGCAGAAAGGAGAGATACATTTTTAAAAATGGCTTCAAACTTCTCTCACTACCATTACAAGGACGGGAAGTTTTTGAAACATTTGATATGATATAAATCATCTTCTTGTGCCATATCCGTCATAAGCCATTGGCGATCATGTTGGCGATCCTATTTTTATCAATAGCCGCACGAAAAAGTGCTGCTGAATTTTGTCCAAACCAGTCCCTTAGATTCTGAAGCCATTATGTTGTTCTTATGCCTGGAGCTCATTTGCCTTCAATCTTTCCCTGGAGGATTAAATGAAGTGTGCCCTATTTTTCTGGATGTCGCATCACATGTCCGAAATATCCCAACTTTCGTTTTTTAATTTTAATGGTTTTTTTTAATTGTATAAATAGGTGACTCAAAACATTAGTCAGATTAGCATTGATCCTCATTACTTATTTTCCAAGGGTGTGTCATCAGCATTTCATCAAAAAAGGACTATGGGATAATGTATAGGAATTAATGGCTAAAGCTAAAATTTCATGTTCATGGATATTCCAGAGGAAAAATTGCCGACTACAGGAACCATGTTCACCTTTAACATTTGGAATTAACCACGGATACATTTTTTCAACTTCCAAAATGTCTGAATAGCTTATATTTAAGCAAATACAAAGGAGCCTTTTCCAACTTTCCAATTTGTTACTTCCTCCCAGGGTTACTTTCCATTGCCTTATTTGGGGTGGATGGGGGAGATAGTAATATGATTAAAAAAAAAAAAAAAGAATACAGAGTTAGTTTTCTTTTTTCTACTTTAGTCTTTAAAATTGCTTTGTCTGTTTTAACAGTATAATCAACCAAGAAAGTTACGTTCAAATTTTCCACAACTATAATTGATATTTTGTTAATAGTGGGAGAAAGTAGTGCCTAAATTTAGGATAACTTAGAATAGGCAGCACAGACAAGTAGTGCTTAGTTAATGACCCCTGGTGGCACTGAATGAGGAGGATTTATGACCAGTCCTCAAACTTCCAACCATCCCAGAATTCCCTGAACACCTGATTGCAATCCAACATATGGCAGTCTGTTCATATGACAAAACAACTAGACACAAGGACAGTATTTCTCCCATGCCATCACTCTGCTAAACAATTCCTTTCCACAACACTCTCTTATGCCCTTGGATGTCAAATCACATAGAAGGTCTGTATTATTATTATCCTTCTCATCTTTCCTATCATCTATTCCCTTAACATCTTATGACTAGAACTTTATTGTTTGTATGTTATGATTTATGTTGATTGCTTATTTAGTACCCTAATATGAGCCAGCAGTGTGAAATGAAATCCTTTGTTGTATATACAGAGGCATAGAATCAAAATCACACGAAGTATTAGTACTGCTTTATAAAGCCTAATTAAGGCCACACCTGCAATACTGCATCCCGTTTTGGTCACCACATTACAAAAAAGATTTTGAGACTTTGGAAAAAGTGCAAAGAAGAGCAACTAAGATGATTATAGGCCTGTGGAGATTGAAACGTATGAGTGAAGAATGGTTGCAGGATTTGGGTTTGGCTAGTCTAGAGAAAAGAAGGACGGGGGGTGGGATATCTGCCCTCTGCTCTGCCCTCACTCCATATTGCATATCTACCTGCCTAGCCCTGTGCTGGTGGTACCACAGCAGACACTGGTGGACACTCCTACAGCTGGCAGCAATCACTCCGGCTCTGCCATGCTAACAGAACCATAGCCACTTATCTACTTGCCAGCCTGTTTGCCAATTGCCCTCGGTCGGACTTGTGACTTCCTGAGACTTACTTGTTGACTTTGCTTATTAGAAGCCAGCAGGGAGTTGCAATGAAGTCCTTGCTTAATGACAGCAGCAAGGATTGCTGCAATTGCCTAAGTGATGTAGTTATGTGATACAGCTAGTCCTCAACTTACAAATGATACATAAAAATGCTACAAGATGCAAGAATTAAAGGTGGGTTTGGCCTTCCGAATTGGGAATTGTATTATCAAGCGGCAGCGTTAACATGGATTAAAGAATGGATTTTATTACGGAATACAAGGCTATTGACATTGGAGGGTCATGATTTACAATTGGATTGGCGTGCCTTTTTACGGTATGGGAAACAAAGGATACATGGATATTTCCAAAAACATTATGTAAGAAATGGTTTGCTATCAGTGTGGGAGAGAGTGAAAGAAAAACATTATTTGAATATTCCAATGTGGCTTTCTACAATAGAAGCGGTGACATACCCAAATATTGTGAATATGGGGAATGTTGTTAGATATAAAGACATTTTGACAGATCGGGGAGAACTGAAACAAAAACAAGAACTAGAGAGTCAAGGGATTGAGATAGATTGGTATACAAGATTGCAAATACAATCAAGATATGAAGCAGATCCTAGACAATATAGCTTTAACTTGGGGAAATCAGAACTGGATGAAATATTGACAGGAAAAGATGAGAAAATGATTAAGGAATTATATAATTATTTATTGCGCATTAGACTAGAAGATGAAGAAATAAAAGAAGCAATGATTGCATGGGCAAAGAATTTTGGATATACCATAGAATTGTATAAATGGCAACAACTTTGGGAAAGAAATTATAAATTAACAATGACAACAGCCTATAAAACAAAACCTGTATAAGATGTTTTATAGATGGCATATGACACCAGATGTTTTATAGACGGCATATGCCACCAGAAAGCTTAGCTAAGATGTTTAAAGATAAATCAGCCAAGTGTTGGAAATGTCACCAACACTTGCCGGGTTCATATTATCGTATGTGGTGGTTGTGTAAAGAAGCAAAACAATATTGGGTGAAAATACAAACATGGTTAGAGGGAATGTTGCAGCAACATATAGAGTTAAAACCAGAGATATTCTTATTGGGAATTTTACCCGAGAATTATTGTAAAAAAGATACATATTTGATTATTCATATAATAACAGCGGCTAGAATTGTATTTGCACAAAATTGGAAAGCAGATAAAATCCCGTTGGAAGAAGAAATTATAAAGAAAATTTTAGAATGTGCATAAATGAATAGATTAACATTGAGAATAAAAGATAAAGAGGAATCGATGTATTTCAAGACATGGGATAAATTTTATGATTGGTTAGAAAAGAAACATGAATAAGGACATTGAGATAAAATAGATAGAGAATAGATGGGAGAAAACAATTAGAAAAATAGATACCCAGATGATGTCAAGTAAAAGGAGAAAGGGAATGGGGGGGGGGGGGGAAATGAGATAATATGTACGCAAATGATTACATAAAAATAAATAATAATTGAATAAGAAATTGAAATGAGAATAAAGATAATTAGGAAATCGGGGCTGCTCGAATACCACTGTTGAGACTAACTATGGCTCGACACTTCGGGGAATAGGAATGAGCGCTATCTGAAACACCAGATACCATCTACGGGAGCTACAAACCGTCTCCGACATCTCAATGAGCCCGGTGGGATCACAAAGACGGGTGGGTGGGGGGAGCACACAGCAGTGGTGGGGGTGAGCGGCTATCTGGTCTACAACCCCGGAAGTAATGCCGATTGGCCGACGGGGTGCTGCGGGTTATTTAAACATTATATATGTTTCATTGCACTCGGCATTGATAGCAGCTGACCTGGAGCCGAAATAAACCACCATTCAGCATTCAAGCTTTGTGATCGTGGTGTGGTTATTCCAAGTATCCAGGACTGGTGAGCAAGCCGAGAGAAAGTCGGCGCTGTCTTGTTCGGAACAGCTGTGAGCTGGTGGGGATGGCAGAGGGTTCAGGGCGTGCCAGAGATGAAGGAAGGGGACGAAGACATGGTATTGGAGGTGGTACCGGAGGCGCAGGGGGCTAGTAAGCCTCCTGTGGTAAGGCTAAAAGAGAGGAAGATACAGCAGGGGGAGTGTGCCTCTGAGGATTTGGAAGCTTCTGTCCCCAGTGGGATGAAGTCCTCCTCTGGCGAGTGGTGGCACAGTTCAGCCCTTACCGGTCCAGGAACAGCTAAACCCCCAACACTCCATCCAGGTGATATGGCTTTCCAAGGGTGGAGAGAAAGAAGGTGGATAGAAGATGAGGAGGGGGAGTGGAGCTCCACTGGCTCTGGAACCACTACTCTAGATGTTTTGAGAGAGAGATTCGGGGAAGCAAGCTTTAGGGACGCTCCTTTGTGGCAACCCTGGGCAACAGGAGTGGATGCCTCGGTCACCTGGCAAGGTGGAGGGGGGGCACATGGAACTACAGACACCTGCTTCCATTTGGCTAGCCCAAAGTTGCGTGTTGATAAAGGCACTAATAGGTCTCGAGCACCAGACCATCAAGTGACTGCCCCCACCTCCACGTCATTAGGGGAAGCACTACGAGGGGGCAAGGCTCACACGATATGGGTCGTGACGCCCAGCAAAAACAGAGTAGGCTGCATAGAGTGGAGGGGAGGGATGCTCAGGAGGTCCGACTGCCACCCGGACCGACCCCTGTGTGGGCGGGCGCCAGGTATGTGGCCACAACAACAGTTTTGGGGTCCTCCACCAATCCAAGCCACTTTCGATGGTAGCGCTGATAAGGTGTCCCTATTTTTAAGTCAGATAATTAGCCATATTGATTTATATGGCCGCCTCTATCCATCGCAGTGGTCCATGTTGGTCGCTATTACCACCGTGTTGACAAGAGAAGCAGCGGACTGGATCGCTGATCTCCACAGCAACCATGCCAAGGAATTGGTGAACATAGGACTATTTTTGAAGGCTATGAGGAGCCGTTTTGAAGATGACACCAGAATCCAGTTAGTGGAAGGGGAGCTTGTATCATTGAAGCAAAGAGGGAGGCCTGCAAAGGACTATGTAAAGGAGTTCTGTGCTGTCGCCAGGAGGCTCAGGACCTGGCCAGAAGGACTCTTGGTGCACCATTTTCGCTGTGCTATTGAATTGGTACCTAGTTGGCGTCCAACGCTCAGGGCTGGAATTCTCGTAACCCAACGTCTAAATCCAGATTGAACTGAAAAGGGGAACAACAGGAGAGAGGGGAAGGAGTAGAGAGAGAGGAAGGGAGAAGAGGGGAGAGGAGAGAAGAGGAGAAAGAAGGAAGGGAAAAGGAGAGGAAGAAAAGGGAGGGGAAAGAGGAGTAGAGGAGAAGGTTAGAAGGGGGAAGAAGAAAAGGAGTGGGGGAAGGGAAGGGGAAGTAGGAAAGAGAAGGAGAGGAAGAACAAAGGAAAGAAATAGGAGGAGAAACAGGAAGGAAGAGAAGGGGAGGAGAAGAAAAAAGGTTGGAGTAAAGGTAAAGGGTAAAAGAGCAGCCCCGAAAAAGTAAAAATGAAAAATGAAAGTTAAAAAAAAAGATGAATGAAAAATGATGGAAATGACTGTACATGTAAATGTTTATGAAAAATAAAAATAAAAACTTTAAATAAAAATAAATAAATAAATATGAACCAGTTGCCAAGCGTCTGAATTTTAACCAAATTACCATGGAGATGCTGCAAAGGTCGTAACTATGAAAAATGGTCATAAGTCACATTTTTCAGTGCCGTTGTAACTTTCAATGGTCACTAAGTGAACTGTTGTAAGTCGAGGTCTACCTGTATTTATTGTCATGCATACTGCTGGAAAGTCCTTTGCACTGGATCCAGTTTAACAGATGTTCTCAAAACCAGTTTAGGACCAGTTCTGAAGACTTTTTTGGGTTCACAGTTATAACAAAGGCTAACTAAAGAGAACTTGTTCCAAAATGGAATCGTGATTGCAAATACATTTTTTGTTCAGTGTTGCTTTAAATCTGGGCTGTAAAATGAATTCTGCATAAGGAAGCAGGGTTGGTTGGGAGATCATTTTACAATCAGGTTGGTCAAACTTTCCAGGAAGCTGAAAGGGTTAAAAGCAGAAAGTTCAACAGCTAGAGTAGATCCAGAAAGATCAGATCAGAGAATAAGAAATCCAGGAAGGGGGAGTGTGGGGGGGGAGTTAAAAGGAAATTATCCTTGAGTAAATAATTTCTTTTTAAAGAAAGCATAGCATGTTGAAGCATAGCACACAGCTCCGCAATCGGTGCGGGGAAAGGCATAAAAGGACGGCGCGGAGGCGTCACGGGTTGCGTGGGGGGGGGGACACAAAATGACAAAAAGAGCATCGGGGCTATTGAGTTGCAAGCGGCGTCTCTTCCTTCGATGATTCGTGACTCGATCCCGCGGAGATTCGAAAGGGGCGGGGCAGAATCTTAACTCTGAAGATGGGGGTAACATTTTTGAATTTCTGTTTTGGCATTGGGAATGGGTGCTGTAAAACTCTTATATGGGGAGGTGGTTAGAGGTTAAGTTACGTGCAACTGTATTACTGAAACTATTAATTGAAAGGGGAAAAAAGAAAAGTTGGAGACTGGAAAGGACCTGGGAAATGTAAGCTTTGCAGAAGAGGAAATCAAAAAATGCTTCATCAGTGTAAATTATGCTGACTGGGGAACTCTGGCAGTTGAAGTCTCCACATCTTTACATTGCTAAGAATATAGAATCATGGGGGTCGAACGGACCTTGAAGGTCTTCTAGTCTAACTCCCTGCCCAAGGCAGGGGACCTTATACCATCAAATGGTTGTCCAATCTATTTTTGAGAATCTCCAGTGATGGAACACCCACAACTCCCAAGAGGCAAGATATTCCATTGATTAATTCTTCTCACCATCAGAAATTTTATCCTTACTTCTAGGGTGGATCTCTCTTTGACAAGCTTCCCCCCTTTACTTCTTGCCCTACCATCTGGTGCCCTAGAGAATAAGTCAATCCTCTCTTCTTTGTGACAGATCCTCAAGTGTATTGGAAGAGGAGCTATCACATCTCCCTTAACCCTTCTCTTTCAGTCTAGGATAGCCCATGCTCTGCCTCCTGCCCCTTGGTTTCCCCAAAGCCATGTGGGCCTTCTACATACTCCACCCCATCACCATTTGCTTACTTACATTTTGATGAGCTCAGGAAGTCAGAGTAGAGAAGGCCATTCCCTCGGTGGGCCACGTGGCACAATCAAGAAGAAGAAATCCAATCTCTTGTTTCCATGGCAATCCTTTCACCTCAGCCAGCCTAAACTACTATGATTTCTTCTTAGCTCCGCCGGTGCTAGTTTTATGCTGCTGGCGCTAAGAAGATATCATAGTGATTTACCCTGGCTGTGGAGGGGAAAGGACTGGCATGGAAACAAAAGTGATGGAGTTTCTTCTCTGCTTTACCAGTAAGAGACTAGAGTAAATCTAGCGCTGATAGAATGAAGAAGAAATCCAATCTCTTTTGTTTCCATGGCAACATTCTCCCCCACAGCCAGGGTAAACCACTATGATCTCTTTTTAGCGCTGCCAGCATAAAATTAGTACCGGTGGAACTAAGAAGAAATCGTAGGAGCTTATGCTGGCTGGAAAGGATTGCAATGGAAGCAAAATAGACATGATTTCTCCTTAGCACCAGCAGTGCTAGTTTTATGCTAGTCTTACACTGGTTGAGCAAAGAAGAAATCTCATCTCTCTTGCTTCCATGGCAATCCTTTATTCCTCAACCAGGGTAAATCACTAATGCTGGTTGGAGTGAAAGGATTGCCATGGAAAGAAAAGAGTTTATATTTCTTCTTGATTACACCATGTGGCCCAGCTGACTTCCTGAGCTCGTCAGAAATTTAGTAAGTGAATGGTGATGGGGGAGTGGGGTTGGGGAGGAATGCATAGTATATTGTAAAGCAGGCCAACATACTGGGGTCTGGGGATTGTGAGGAATGACTGGGCAAGATGGAAGTGAAATAGGTGGGTGGGTATGCTGCAGCATCTCTGCAGTGAAGGAGTCAAGGACCTCGGGGTGGGAGGCGCTACAAAAATTCAACTTTGGAGCAGATTCATATTTAGCATTTGGGGGAGTGTTGTAACTTCAAACAGTCGTTGAATGGCCAGTCGTACCTAAAGGATTACCTGTACTTCTTTTTCTGCATCTTCTGTAACCCTTTCATAAACAATAAAACTTACACTTTCTTTTGAATCTTACAGAGAAAGATGATGCCAACATAAGCACACTGGACAACTGAGAATAACAAGCAACACTGAAAAGTAAAGCAGATTGAAACAGAAATAAAAACATGTTCTATTTGCTTCAGAAAGCTGCAGAATTCCTCTATTTCATCAGCAGGTAGGAGACAGAAAAGAGAAAATCATGAAGAGATTTGCAGCTGGAAAAAATAGATTATATAGAATTTAAGAATACGTTACTTGAAAAGGTCAAAGGAGATCATTTTTCCATTCAGAAAAAGAGGGAAATATCTGGAAGCCAGTGGGGAAGAAAATGTCAATTGGACAGTCCCATATGGCAGCCAGAAATACAGCTACCAACAAAATAAGGAATCACACATATCTTTGACCTCCTCAAGAATGTCAGTGATGGAAAAGCTTCATAGATTTGCCTATTGTGGGAAAAGTAAAGAGTTCAAATCACAAGAGGATCTACACTGAACAAAAGCCATATAAATACTCTGAATGTGGCAAAACTTTAGTCAGAATAGCTCCCTTGCAATTCATAGAAGGATCCTCATAGTAGAGATGCCGTACAACTGCTCCCAATGTGGTAAATGCTTTTGCAAGCATGGCAACTTTGTGATACATCAGAAGACTCACAACAGGGAGAAACCATATGAGTGTCCAGATTGTGGGAAACGTTTCACAGCAAATTCCCACCTGGTGAAACACCAGAGGACTCACACAGGAGAGAAACCCTTTGAATGTCCTGATTATGGGAGAAGTTTCAGTCAGAATTCCCACCTGCTGATACACCAGAGGACTCACACAGGAGAGAAACCCTTTGAATGTCCTGATTGTGGGAAATGTTTCAGTCCGAATGCCAACCTGGTGATACACCAGAGGACTCACACAGGAGAGGAACCCTTTGAATGTCCTGATTGTGGAAAACGTTTCAGTCATAATTCCTACCTGGTGATACACCAGAGGACTCACACAGGAGAGAAACCCTTTGAATGTCCTAAGTGTGGAAAAAGTTTCAGTCAGAATTCCCACCTGGTGATACACCAGACGACTGACACAAGAGAGAAACCCTTTGAATGTCCTGAATGTGGGAAAGATTTCAGTCAGAATTCCAGCCTGGTGAAACACCAGAGGACTCACACAGGAGAGAAACCCTTTGAATGTCCTGAATGTGGGAAAGGTTTCAGTCAGAATTCCTACCTGGTGATACACCAGAGGACTCACACAGGAGAGAAACCCGTTTAATGTCCTGATTGTGGGAAAGGTTTCAGACAGAATTCCCACCTCATTATCCACCAGAGGAGTCACACAGGAGAGATACCCTTTTAATGTCCTGATTGTGGGAAAAGTTTCAGTGTCAATTCCTATCTGGTGATACACCATAGGACTCACACAGAAGAGAAGCCGTACAAATGTCCGGATTGTGGGAAAGATTTCAGTGTTTCGTCTAACCTTTACACACAGGAGAGAAACCTTTCCAATGTCCATATTGTGAACAATGCTGTAGGCGTAAATCATCTCCGATTACTCACAAGAAAATGCACATGAGGCAAATATTGAACAATTTAGAGAAAGCTTGAAATTCATTTCTGATCTCCTATTTGGAGTATAGATGAGAAATTGATTATTTAAATTCTGGCCTGATTCTTTTTGGTCAAGAGATCTCAGGATTAGACCTGTAGGTGGAGAGAGAAAAATGGAAAATATTAGTTTGATAAAGGCTAACTACCTGTTTCTGATTATCAGCAGTATTTTCTGGATGTTTGCATTTGCAGAAGTCGTGAAATTTCTGCAAACAGGCCTTTGGGTGGTGTTTTTTGTATTTTGATTATGGAATTCCGACTTGTGGAGTTTCAGCCTTCTATCTTGGTGAACTCCAGATTTTCAACCTCACAATTTCCCAGCCAGCATACAAGGAAACCTCGAGATACAACTGTGATGAGAACTATTTTTTTTTGAAGAAGTTTTATTTTAGATTAAAAATAAAATTAAAAAAATAAGAAAAAAACACAAGAACAATAACATAAAAATATCATCCTTACAAACGATTATAGACAGCATCTCAATCGGTTAAAATCATTTCGTGCTTACAATTCTCCAAATCTCCTCATATAACAATTATTCTTTACTTAAACTAAAATACATATTTAAACATTTCATGTATGCTATCTCATCTCCATACTTTTTTATCAAACCATTGATAAAATATCTCCCGTATCAAATAGTATTGTTCATCTTCCTGCTCTCTTATTTCAAATGTCAATTTACTCATTTCAGCACAGTCCAACATTTTCATAATAATTTCTTCATCGGTAATTATCTTCTCTCCTTTCCAGTTTTTGGCAAATACAATTCTGGCCGCTTTTAAAATGTTCACAATTAAGTATTGTAATTCTTTATAAAATGTCTCTGGTAAAATTCCTAGTAAAAATATTTCTGGTTTAAAGTCAATATGTCTCTTTGTCATTTTTTCTAACCACGTATGTAGTTTAGTCCAAAATCTCCTTGCTTCCACGCATGTCCACCACATATGGTAATACGATCCTGGAGTTTGATGACACTTCCAACATTTCTCCAATTTATTCTTAAACATCCTGGCTATTCTCGTCGGGGGTAGATGCCACCTGTAAAACATTTTATACAAATTCTCTTTATATGCTGTTGACATTATCATTTTATAATTATGTGACCACAATTTTTGCCATTTCTCTAAATCAATACTATTTATTTATTTATTTATTTATTTATTTATTTATTTATTTATTTATTTATTAAATTTATATACCGCCCTATTCCTGAGGGACTCAGGGTGGTGAACAGCGAACGATAAAAATACATGTAATACAAATCTTTTTATTAGGAATGATGGGAGACGGACTCTCTAAGGACAAGATACAATTAATTATACATGTTATAACAGCGGCCAGATTAACCTTCGCAAAATACTGGAAGGATAAACAAACCCCTCCAGAGATGACAATAATAAATAAAATCCTAGAATGCGCAGAAATGGCAAAATTAACTAGTGTTCTTAAAGACGATGAGAATTCAAAATTTAAGGCAGTATGGGAAAGGTGGTACAAATGGTGGAATAATAGAACAAGACTATAAGGATATGTCTATTTCTAATAATGATAGATTTGAAGATACTTGATATGTACATAATGTAAATATGTAATTGCACGACACCTCAGATGTTAACTGAGATTTGATGCTTTCTCTTTAAAAAAACGTTTTTAAAAATCAATAAAGTATTATAAAAAAAAATACATGTAATACAAACGTTAAAAAAAATCAATTAAAATATACTAAACACTCTGGTCCTAGATAATTCAAGACATCCCAGTTTAAAATAAAATCAAAAGCAATATAAAGGGAAAGTTAGGCCAGGCCGGCCTGATGAAACAGGAATGTTTTGAGGGCACGGCGGAAAGTGCGCAGATCCGGAATCTTCTGTATCTCTGGGGGGAGCTCGTTCCAGATGGTGGGTGCCCTCACAGAAAAGGCTCTCCCCCTGGGGGCCGCCAGTCAACACTGTTTGGCTGACGGCACCCTGAGAAGCCCCTTTCTATGGGAGCGTACTGGGTGGTGAGAGGCTATTGGTGGCAGAAGGTGGTCTCATAAGTACCCCGGTCCTAAGCCATGGAGTGCTCTAAAGATGGTAACTAAGACCTTGAAGTGCACCCGGAAGACCACAGGGAGCCAGTGCAGCTCGCGCAGGAGGGGAGTCACATGGGAGCGCCATGCTGCTATAACCAAAATTTTTTCCCCATGCTATCATTGATTCTTTAACTTGTTCTTCTTCCAGTTTTGCTTCAAGTAAATATCCATATAGCTTTTTAATTATATGGTCATCTGAACCCATTAATATCTTGTCTAAACCAGTCGAAACACTATAAATACCTTCTTGTTTAAAGTCTTCTCGCTATCTGGAAAGTTTGCATGTATGAAAACCAATCTATCTTAATTCCCTGATCTTCTAAGTTTTGTTTCAATTTAAGTTCACCCTTTTCATCCCATAATTCATTATATTTAACAATTTGTTCCCCTTCAAATACCACTGGATAAGAAAAAGCTTCAATTGTAGATACCCAGACTGGAATCTTCAGATAATGGTACTTTTTGATCTTCTCCCATGTCAAAAACAAAGCTTCACGTATCTGGTGTCTTCTAAAATACCCCTGAATTTTAGTTCCTTTATACCATAAGAAAGCATGCCATCCCATCAGCAAATCATGTCCCTCCAAATTTAATAATCTAGTATTTTTCAATATCACCCATTCTTTAATCCACATTAAACAAACCGCTTGATAGTATAATTCAAAATCCGGTAATCCAAAACCACCCCTCATTTTAGCATCTTGTAACAGTTTAAGTTTTATCCTTGCCTTCTTTCCCTGCCAAACATATTTCAAAACCATTTTATTTAAATCTGTAAAAAATTCCTTACCCAGCTTTACAGGGATTGTCTGAAAAAGATACAAAAGTCTAGGTAAAATATTCATCTTAATAGCTGCAATTCTACCAATCAAAGATAACTGCAAGTTTCCCCATTTCCCCAAATCCTGTCCTATCTGTTGCTTAAGCTTATTATAATTATTTTCTTTAAGAGAACTACATCTTGCTGTTAATTGAATCCCCAAGTATTTTACCTTATTTGTGACCTGCATCTTAGAGATCTCCCTCAGTTCTTCTTTTTTTTTTAACATATTTTTAGTCATTATCTTCGTCTTCTCTTTATTAATTTTCAAACCAGCAACCTCCCCAAATTCGCCTATTTTTTCTATCAATTTATTTATTGATATTAGTGGTTCTTCAATAATAAAAACCAGGTCATCAGCAAAGGCTTGTAATTTATATTCTTCCTTTCTAATTTTCATTCTCTTTATCTCTTTTTCTTCTCTAACCTTTCTATTCAACACTTCCAACGTCAATATAAATAACAATGGGTGTCACGAGTGTTTCCAGGATTGCTGTGGCTATCTGCCTACTCACAAACAGTATGGTTTTAATCAAGCCATCTACTGTTGCCAATTACCTGCAAGCCTTCCCCGCCCTGGATAATTGCAGGTTGACTCCTTACATAAGCAAGGACCTTTCGCTTGCTACTCGGGCCTAGTCTTCTAGGCCTAAATGCACAGCTCCTGCAGGAAGCTTGGGCAATGCCGCTGATGGGAGAAGAATGCAGATAAGGACTCCAGACGTCGTTACAGAGAGACTCCCACGGATGCTTGCCTTTTGCTGTTTTGTAGCATGCAAGCTATCATCGGGACTGCTGTTGCTGGACCTTCTTCCTCCCACAAGCTTCAAACAGTGTTTGCTATTTGAACTGTTTTTACTTCAGGTGACTTTCAGCTGTGAGGCTCGTGCTGCCCTCGTTATGATTGCCTTGATGATGTATCGACGCCGAAGCTGCTTACCTTCATGCTAGCTTTATTCTTTTGTGAACTGTTTTCGGTATTGTGGAGAGGGATCTAGGGAGATAGCCTTGCCTCACATACCCAGACAAGACTTTGTTTTTAATGTGTTTTCATAAAGACATAGTGCTTTTTAAATGTTTTAAAGTAAATTATATTTTTACACAAGACGCCTCTGTTAGAATCATTTCAGTCTCAGTGTGTTTACTCATGAGCTGGTTCACGGTCCGGGGTACCCCTCAACCCCATTTCGTCACAGTTGGTAGCAGAGGATGGTTTAATGAACCTACGCTCATGTGGTAACGCGCTAGACTGGAATGTCTGCAGTTGAATAGATGTTGACTAGGGCAGCAGCAGCAGCGAAAAGTATGAAGTCACAAACTGAACTGTCCGGGGCTCAGGCCAAAAATGTTTTGGCTGAAAAACCCCAAACTCTAATTGATTTAGAGAATAGTGGAGCTGTAAGTTTTGGAGCAGAGGCCTCAACTTTTGAAGGGCCCAAGATAGTGAGTAAACCATCATCACCTAAAGAAGTAGAGACTGGAAGAACGCCACTTCAGGTCTTGAAAACAAATACAGAGGTGGATGATGAGTTTAGGAAGGCAATCCTTCAGTTTTTAGGTTTGCCCACAGTAAGTCAGAACCCGACTGCTGATTCTAGCGGATTATTAAAGAATCCAGCTGCGAAAGGAAAGAAGATCGAAGTCCTACAAAACACCGGATCGGTAAGAGACTTTCAATCTTTTCCTAAAACCCCCACCTCAGACCATAAGTGGAGAATGGGGGATAACAGACTGCCTGATTCGAATGTTCCTGCTTCTTTGTTAAACCAGCATGGCCAAGTTGATATTGTGCCACCTGCTGTAGAAGCCATCATAGATCAGGCCATAAAGACTTTAGCTCCCTTGATGACGTCAGTGACTTCTGCTAAAAATTTAAGAGACTCTCATGTTGAGCGTAAGGTTGCAAGTGTGATAGAAACTTTGGCAACCATTTTAGGCGATGGTTTGCAGGTACCATCGGCTCAACAAATAGTAGCTGCACATACCAAAGCACCCCTGATGTCTGCAACTAATTCAGCGCACACCACGAGTGGGACATATCCATCCGTGATGACATCGACATCCAGGACGGTTCCGGAGGCTGCCTCAACTGAAGATAGGAATTTGGGAGCGCGTCCAAAAATTCCTAGAGATGTGCACCAGAGAGGACCCTCAAGTTTTTGTGATCAAACCAGGATGAGCTTTGCATCCGCACAACCTGAAGTTTTAATCCCTCCCATTGGGGAGGAACGATTGTCAGAATGCCAGATAGAAGACACTGTGCTGTGTGCTTCTATTCCAATGCCTTATTGCCCGTTCCAGGATGGACCACATTTTGAACACCAATTAATGTCTGTTTCCATGTTTAATAATGTACAGGTCCTTCCTCCTAATTTTAAAAGTTTAAGTGTGGGTGGAGGAAATTTTAAGGAATGGGTTAAAAGTATTCAAGTAATTTTAATGAAAGAGAATGTTTTATCGTTGTTGTTAAAACCCCCACCTAGACCATGGTCCTTAGAAGTTGATCTTTTACATCATAAGGCCTTTTGTATTTTATTGATGTCCATTGACCCTGCACTATATCCCAGTATACCTAGTAACCTGACCGTAACAGAAGTTTGGGTGAAACTGCATAAGCTATTTTGTTCAAAAAGCTCCCATGTTACAAACAGAGTTTATAGGGAGTTCTATTCCGCAAGGTTGAAGGCGGGAGTAGATATTAATGAACACTTATGTGAGTTAAACAGGTTAAGGCAGGAATTGATGTTGATGGGGGAAACAGTGTCTGAACAAACCCTCATTACTGTTATACTCAATTCCCTTGACCCTAGCTGGGATAATTTTATATCGCAATTGGATAATGTTAGTTGTAATAACTTATCTTTAGAAGTGTTATCTGGTAGATTGATTGCAGAAGATAACTTGCGAAAATGCAGGGTGGCTTTTCACAAAAAGGAAAAACCTTTAAGAAGGCCCGATAGTTCAGATAGAGCATATGCTATCGGGGAATGCTTCAATTGTGGTTCAACAGAACATTATAGAAGGGATTGCCCACAAAATGTAAATGCTAGGGCAAGTGTAAAGACACCTTCTGATAATAAATGTAAAAGGAGGTCACTTCCTCCAGGCAGAAAGCCAAGTGGAGACGTTCCTAACCACAGAAGGGGTAAAAAGCCGAATGAAGGCAACAAAGGGAACAAACCCAGGTTTAATGATGGCTCTGTAGGTATAGTGGAAACTACTGAGTCAGAGCTTACAAGGGAACAGCGAGAGCAACTATGGTTAATGGACAGTGGAGCCAGTAACCATGTTGTCAGTGACCGAAGGTTGTTTGTTAATATGAGAAGGCATCAATCCATGGTCAAAGTTGCAAACGGTAAAAAGGTCAATGTTGTTGGCATTGGAGATGTTTATATTCCTGGGATAGGAAAGATTCATGGAGCATTGTATGTACCAGAGATAGATCATAATTTGCTAAGCCTAATGAGGATATGTGAGAACCCCAGAATGGAGATTCTGTTCTCAGGAGGAACAGCTGTGATCAAAAACAACAAATGTGTGATTGGGGAGGTTTTGAAGATAGGTGGCTTGCCTTATTATTCCCCCAATACGAATGCTGAGACCTGCAGTGATAGCAATTATACTATCTCAATTGGTAGTAACAATGAATCACAGTTAGAACTAGGTGATGAGGATCAAGACTTTCACCAGAGGAAGCCTTGTAAAGACAAATGTAAAGTTAATAAAAAGTTTTTAAATTTTAACTTAGAGTCAGATAATAGGAAACCTGAAAATGCTAATGCAATTTCTATAGGAGAGCCATTGCACAATGAATGTGCTCACTTGATGCATCGCAGGCTAGGTCATGTGAGTTTTCCTATAGTGAAAAAGGTAACCGAACACTCAAGGGGAACCAAGATCAATGACTGTAACACATTCCTAGACTGTTCAATTTGTAGGAGTGCAAAGTTGAAGGTAAAATCTGCGCCCAAGAAGTCTCAGAGGTACTCTGAACACCCGTTTCAGCTCGTCCACATGGATTTGGTGGGTCCATTCGCACCTTCCGTGGGTAAGAGACGGTACTTTCTTACCATAGTAGACGACCATAGCAGATTTGGATTTGTTTTTCCCCTAATGTCCAAGAGTGAAACGTTGACTAAGTTTAAGGAATTTTGTAACTTAGTCCAGAACCAGCATAAGGTCAGAGTTAAGAAAATCTTAACTGACAGGGGTACTGAATTTAATTCCAGGCAGTTCTCCAGCTGGTTGAGGAGTAAGGGCATAGTCCACTTACGCACCGCGCCTTACTCTGCATTTCAAAATGGCGTCGCAGAACGACGCAATGGCGTGTTACAAACTATGATGCGGTGCGCCCTAGAGGATTCCAGATTAAACTTCGCGTATTGGGTAGAAGCAGTTAGATACGCGAATTACACCTTGAACCGAGTATGGTCTAGCGTAGTGCAGAAGACCCCATACGAGGTGCTATACGGCCATAAGCCTAGCTTGGCACACCTCCACGTTTTCGGAGCGATGGCCGATGTTCATGTCCCGAAGGAGCTCAGGAGAAAGGGAGACCCAATCTCTGTTAAACTGAGATTTGTTGGTTATGAGCAGGGCTCCAAGGCATTTAGGTTTGCCTACCCTAACGGGAAACTAATGATATCGAGGTCTGCCACCTTTCACGAAGGGGCCAATTGGAGTAAGATCCATGCCAATGAGATTCTTACTCAGAACCCTTCCCGTAGTTGTCATAGGCGAGCGGAGGATGTATCGGAGAACCTACCCGAGGATAGGGATACATCTGGTTCTGGGAAGCATGCATCCCAGGCACCCTTGAAAGGGGTATTGAAGCGTAAGATGGGGGTAGCCAGGAAGGATAGGCACCCAGCTTCTGAGACGCATAGTGATAGTCACGAGGTAGATGACTCATCGGACAACTCTGATGTCAGTGACTCTCCTAAAGGCAGACCAGTTAGGGTTACCAGGGGCAATAAGCCTAAGAGGTACAACGACTTTGTTACCTCAGTCAACCAGGTTTTGGCCACCCCTCAGAGATATGAGGATGTGTTGGCCTTACCTGACCATGAACGACAGAAGTGGCTGGCCGCCATGGATACGGAATTAGACAGCCTGAAAAGGCTGGATGTATTCATGCCAACAAGATTGCCCAAGGACAAGAGGGTGATCGGCACCAGGTGGCTATTCAAACAAAAGCCCATTGAAGGTGGGGGTTTTGTCTATAAAGCGAGACTAGTAGCGCAGGGATTCTCGCAGAGATTCCCTGACGATTATGAGGACACCTTCTCGCCCACGGTGCGCCCTGAGAGCGTGAGAACAGCTCTCACCATCGCTACCATGCGAGGCGAACATGTGTATCAGTTCGATATTCAGACCGCGTACCTGCACGCCCAGTTAGACAAAGAGCTGTACGTGAGGATTCCTCAGGGAGTAAGCCATCGGGAAGATGATGTGTGGTTGTTGAATAAGAGCCTATACGGCTTAAAACAATCTGGTAAACGATGGTACGAGTGTCTCACAAAAAGCCTGAGAGAGATGGGCTTTTTACCATCGTCAGCTGACGAGTGTGTTTTTGTCAAGGAAGATCAGGACATTAGGGAAACAGTACTGTTGTACGTTGATGACATACTATATATTTGCAGATCAGAGAACAGGCATAAGAAGTTCTCTGAGGACCTAAGTAAGAGTTTCGCTCTAAAACCACTAGGTCACATTAGCAAATTTTTAGGGGTGCAATTCGTAAAAACCGAGAAGGGGTTTCGGCTTTCTCAGGAAGATAAGATTCAGGAATTGCTTAAAAAGTGTAGCATGGTAGAGGCGAAGCCATGTGATACCCCTATGGCAACAGATTTCCTTAAGAATATGTACACTGAGAGCACGGAGTTTGAGGATAAGACCCTTTACAAGTCCGTGATTGGGTCGTTGTTGTACATTGCAAATTGGACTAGACCGGACATCAGTCTAAGTGTAAATGTGTTATCTAGACATTCTGAACATCCTACACAGTACCATTGGAGCGGAATCAAACGACTCCTGAGATATTTAAAAGGTACTGTGAACTATTCATTGTTATTGGAACCAGAAGCAACTAGAGAATTAAGATTGAGTTGTTTTTCGGATGCCGATTGGGCAGGGGATGTTAGATCTAGAAAAAGTACCTCGGGGTACATTGTATACCTAAATAGTAGCCCCGTGTATTGGTACTCTGGGAAGCAGAAGTTAATTGCAACCTCCACAGCGGAAGCTGAGTATGTGAGTTTGTCCAAAGCTTCCAATAACCTAGTTTGGTTTGACGATCTTCTGGTAAGCTTATGGAGGCAGCCCATGCAACCTATAAAAGTCTATGAGGATAACATGGCTGCCATTAACATAGCGGAAGCCGATGCTGTAGGCCAGAGATCGCGCCATATTGATATTAAAATCAAACATGTGAGGCAATTGGTGAAAACAGGTTTCATTAAGACTGTGTATTGTGAAACCAAGGAACAGGTAGCGGACGTGTTTACCAAACCGCTGCCCCGTGACCAACACCTCTATCTCCTGGGTAAAATGTCAATGGCTATGTGAATGTACTTCCCATTGATGTATATATGTACCCAATGTAGAATGTATGTTTGTTAACGAGTCAAATAGCCGCAGAGAAGGGGATTGTCACGAGTGTTTCCAGGATTGCTGTGGCTATCTGCCTACTCACAAACAGTATGGTTTTAATCAAGCCATCTACTGTTGCCAATTACCTGCAAGCCTTCCCCGCCCTGGATAATTGCAGGTTGACTCCTTACATAAGCAAGGACCTTTCGCTTGCTACTCGGGCCTAGTCTTCTAGGCCTAAATGCACAGCTCCTGCAGGAAGCTTGGGCAATGCCGCTGATGGGAGAAGAATGCAGATAAGGACTCCAGACGTCGTTACAGAGAGACTCCCACGGATGCTTGCCTTTTGCTGTTTTGTAGCATGCAAGCTATCATCGGGACTGCTGTTGCTGGACCTTCTTCCTCCCACAAGCTTCAAACAGTGTTTGCTATTTGAACTGTTTTTACTTCAGGTGACTTTCAGCTGTGAGGCTCGTGCTGCCCTCGTTATGATTGCCTTGATGATGTATCGACGCCGAAGCTGCTTACCTTCATGCTAGCTTTATTCTTTTGTGAACTGTTTTCGGTATTGTGGAGAGGGATCTAGGGAGATAGCCTTGCCTCACATACCCAGACAAGACTTTGTTTTTAATGTGTTTTCATAAAGACATAGTGCTTTTTAAATGTTTTAAAGTAAATTATATTTTTACACAAGACGCCTCTGTTAGAATCATTTCAGTCTCAGTGTGTTTACTCATGAGCTGGTTCACGGTCCGGGGTACCCCTCAACCCCATTTCGTCACAATGGGGATAAGGGACATCCTTGTCGAGTACCTTTTTCTATTTCAATAGCATCGGTCAATTCTCCATTAATCATTACCTTTGCTGTCTGTTTCGTATATATAGCTTCAATTGCCTGAATAAATTTCCTTCCAAAGCCCATCTCTTCCATTTGTAACATCATAAATCGCCAGTTCACATTATCAAATGCTTTTTGTGCATCTAAGAATACCAAAGCCATTTGTTTTTCAGGGTGCCCTTCATAATATTCTAGAGTATTCAAAATTATTCTTATATTATCTCTAATTTGTCTTTTTGGAAGAAATCCATTTTGATCTGAATGAATAAAGTTATTCAAGTATCTCTTAAGTCTTTCTGCCAGTATTGAGGCAAAGATTTTATAATCCGAATTCAGCAGGGATATAGGCCTATAGTTTTTAACTTGCTGTGAGTCTGTGTCTTCTTTATGAATCAGTGTGATATAAGCCTCAGTCCATGATTGGGGTATTGTTTTATTTGTCATTACTTCATTCATGACGTCCAAAAGTGGAAGGCATAAGGATTCTTGTAATGTCATATAATATTCAACAGGCAATCCATCTGGTCCTGGCGTCTTTCCATTTTTTTGTTTCTTAATTGCTTCTGTTAGTTCCATCATTGTTATATGCCTGTTTAGCATTTCTTCAATGTTCTTAGGGATCACAGGTAGTTTTGCATTCTGTAAATATTTTTTAACTTTCCCCTCTTCAACCTGCTCTCTTTTATAAAGTTGCCTATAGTATTCTTATATTATTTTTCCCATCTCTTTATTTCCAAATTTACTTTGTCCTTGATCATCAATCAGTTGTGTTATTTTTTTTATTCCCTTTCTTTTTTCAATTTATATGCTAGCCACCTTTCCAGTTTATTTGCGTTTTCAAAATAGTTCTGTTTAGTACTTCTTATTTTTTGGGCTAGCTCTTCCTTCTCCAGTAAGTCCATTTTATGTTTTAACATATCCATTTTCATTTTAACATCTTTCTTATGTGGATCTTTCTGGAGTTCCTTTTCAAATCTCTTATGTTCATTCTTTAATATTGTAAAAGTTTGTCTTTTTTTCACATTCCTTTTCTTTATATAATTTATTATTATACCTCTAGCATAGGCCTTCATTGTATCCCAACGGTTTTGTATCGATGTATCTTCTTTTTTATTCTCCTTAAAGAACTAAGGATAGAAAATTATGGGAGGAACTTAAAAAATTGAAAAATAAACAAATAGTGGAAGATACAGAAATAGTTAAAAAAAAATTTAAGCTATTTAAAAAGAGAATTTTTTGACTATGGTAATAAAAATTCAAAATTATTAGCAAGAATGGCGAAAGATAAAAAAGAAAAAAGAGAAATAGGTGTCCTAATAGATGAAAAAGATAAGAGATGTTATAAAAAATTAGAGAAATGTGAAATTGTTAAAAAGTTTTTTCAAGAATTATATCTTAAAAAAGAAATTGATAATTGCAAATTAAAAAATTTCTTAGAAAAATATGGTCAGAAGAAAATTGATAATAAACATAAAGAAAAAATGGAAAAGGATATTACCTCTGAGGAAATTAAAGATGTGATTCAGAAGCTAAAACTTGGAAAATCTCCAGGTGAGGATGGGTTACCAGCAGAATTTTATAAAGAGTTTAAAGAAATTTTGATCCCAAAACTACAGAAATTGTATAATAAGATATTACATGGAGATGATATTCCCATGTCCTGGAATAGAACAATTATATCCTTAATCCCGAAACCAGGTAAAGATTTAGAAAAGATTGAATCCTATCGGCCCATTTCCTTGATTAACCAAGATGCTAAGATATTCACTGCAATTCTAGCAAATAGATTGAATAATTTTATAGATAAATATATAAACTATAATCAAGTAGGTTTTGTTAAAGGGCGTTATATGTGTGATTTAGTTAGAAGAGTATT
This sequence comes from Arizona elegans, assembly GCA_022577455.1. Taxonomy (NCBI): domain Eukaryota; kingdom Metazoa; phylum Chordata; class Lepidosauria; order Squamata; family Colubridae; genus Arizona; species Arizona elegans. The sequence continues at coordinate 9,584,300 of JAKOOJ010000012.1, forward strand.
AAATGTTATTGATATTGCTGAGAATAACGGTGATAAGGTAGGTATTCTTGCCTTGGATATTTTTAAAGCCTTTGATTCTATACAATGGGATACTATAAAAGAAATGATTTCTGCATTAGGATTTGGTAATAAATTTATTCATATTATTTCCAAATTGTACCAGAGGGGTACGGCAAGAGTGAAGGTAAATGGTATATTTACACAAGATATAAATTTGGAAGCAGGGACAAGACAGGGTTGTCCTCTGTCTCCGACCCTATTTTTATTAGCAATGGAAATTTTAACAACTTTGATTGAAGAGGATTCAGAATTAATAGGTTATAAAGGCGTCAAAGTTAATTTATATGCAGATGACACTCTTGTCATTTTAAATAATATTACAAACGATATAAAAAGAGTTCAAATACATTTGGAAGAATTTGAAGATATGACTGGTTTGAAAATAAATTGGGCAAAATCAGAATTATTAATGGAAATTGAGAGGGAAAACAAATTAGAAAAATTACAAAATCAATTTGGAATTAGGATAAAGGATAATTTAAGATATTTAGGTATTATACTTTCACTTAAAATTAAAAATTTAAAGAAACTAAATTATGACATAGTAATAAAAGAAATTGAAGAGAAAATTGGGAAATATAAAAAACTTAAGTTATCTTGGTTTGGTAGAGTAGCTTTATGTAAAATGATGTTACTTCCTAAATTTAACTTTTTATTCGAGATGCTTCCAATTTTTTTAACCGAGAAGGACATTGAAGTATATCAAAAAAAATTAGATAAATTTTGTAATGGGGATAAAAAACCAAGATTGATTAAGAAAATGTGATATCAGAACCAAAAACAAGGTGGTTTAGGAATTCCAAAATTATTAAACTATTATAGAGCATTTAATATAAAAACAGTAGTAAAAATTTTAAAAGGAGATGTTAAACTTTGGGGTAACTTGGAAATGAAGGAAATAAAGAAGTTTGGTTATAAATGGTTTTTGGAAAATCTTAAAGGTAAGGTTAAAATTTGTAATTATTGGTTAAATAGTTTGACTAAAAATTGGGACAGAGTAGCAAAAAAATTAATACCAGACGCATTGTATTTAGGTAAACTGAAAGAGAATTGCCCAATGAAATTAAATAGTAACAGAGAGAGGATTATAATAGAAGAGAAAGTGGAAACAATTAGTGAATGGTTGAAATTTATAGAAAATGAAATGAAGAAAGAGGAAATTTATGGAAAATTAAATATTAATTGGTTTGAAAGAATTCAAATGAATAAATGGAATAGGAAATGCAAAGAAAGGAATGATGAGAGTAGAAAGGAAACGGAATTTGAAAACTTGACATCTCGAATAATAAAAGATGAAATTGGGCCAAAGGGATTAGTTAGTAAAATTTATAAAATTATTAACTTTGATAATAATTCACAAAGGGTAATGAAAGAGAATTGGGTAAAAGAACTGGGTATTGAAATTTCTGATCAAAATTGGAATATGAACTGGGTTAGTAGAATAATGAGGACATTATCAATAAGGATTAAAGAACATAACTATAAAGTTATTTGGAAGTGGTATTTGACCCCAATAAGACTTTTTTCAAATGGATAATAAAGTGGATAAAATGTGTTGGAGATGTAAAGTGGAACTCGGGACATATGCTCATACGTGGTGTAAATGTAATGGGGTTGAACTTTTTTGGTCTAGGATAGAAAATGAAATATTTGAAATGATTAAGAAGAGGGTCAAATTGAAATTGGAAACCATATTATTATTAATATTGAATGAAACAACATTAACAACTGGAGAAAGAGAATTGGTGAGGATTTTGGTTATAATGGGGAGAATTATAATTGCTAGATATTGGAAATTAAATGTTGACTTAAATTAGAAGAATGGTACAATGAAACATGGAAATTTGCATTAAATGATAAATTGACTTGTGATATTAAAATTAGAAGTGGTATATATAAAGAAAATGTTTTTTGGAACACTTGGCAACCATCTGTGGACTTTGCACTTGGGAGATTGGATGAATCGGCACCAGTACCTTATCAAAGAGATTTCTGGAAGAATTGAAGACTTCAATTTCCTAAAACTTCCTTTCCGTTTGTATAGCACGTTGGGGGAAAAAAAATTTTTTTTTCTTTCCTTACTATTGATTTTTGTATTGATTTTTTTTCCTTTTTGTTATTCTTTAACAATAAAAATATAATAAAAAAAATTTAAAGAAAAAAAAGAAAGAGTTTGGTAGTGTCTTTCTATTATGCTTTCCTGTTTTTGTTGTTTTATAGTCCAATTTTTCATCTGCTATTCCATTAAAGTCTCACATCATGCATATATTATCATAGTCCATTTCGATTATTTTCATATGTAAATTTTGAAAGAAGTCACTCTGGTTATTATTTGGCACGTATATTGCAACTAGAAGTATCTTCATGTTATTATCAATTATCTCCACTATCAAAACTCTACCCTCTGAATCTGCATATATTTGTTCTGCTTTTATTGAATTTTTAATATATAGAACAATGCCTCTCTTTTTGTGTTGCGATAATGATGAAAATTTTTTCCCCAGTTTGGTTTGTGCCAATAATTTTTCGTGTTGCTTTTTAATATGAACTTCTTGCAAACAAATTATATCAAAATTTAGCTTCTCTAATTTATGAAAGACTTTTCTTCTTTTCACAACCGAATTGAGTCCATTTATGTTTATTAAAATTAATTTTGTTGTATCCATATTCATATTTTATATGTAGGATTTTTTGTTCTAGTTGATCTTACTTCCCGTTGTTCTTTGGATTCCACAGTCCCGCCAACAGCGCCTTCCGTTGATTCAATCATTAACATTTCCTCTTCTGTAGGTTTTGTCGACATCAGTGTAGCTTGTGTTTCTGTTTCCATTGGCACTTCCTTTTCCTTTAAAAAATCTTCATAAAAAGCTCTCGCTTTTTCAATTGTATCTAGCCTGTAACTTTCCAGTTGCCATGTTAAAATCAATCCTTCTGGTATCAGCCATCTGACTGAAAGTTTTCCCACATTCAGGACATTCAAAGGGTTTCTCTCCTGTGTGAGTCCGCTGGTGTATCACCAGGTGGGAATTTGCTGTGAAACGTTTCCCACAATCTGGACACTCATATGGTTTCTCTCTGGTGTGAGTCCTCTGATGTATCACAAAGTTGCCATGCTTGCAAAAGCATTTACCACATTGGGAGCAGTTGTACGGCATCTCTACTATGAGGATCCTTCTATGAATTGCAAGGGAGCTATTCTGACTAAAGTTTTGCCACATTCAGAGTATTTATATGGCTTTGGTTCAGTGTGGATCCTCTTGTGATTTGAACTCTTTACTTTTCCCACAATAGGCAAATCTATGAAGCTTTTCCATCACTGACATTCTTGAGGAGGTCAAAAATATGTGTGATTCCTTATTTTCTTGGTGCCTGCATTACTGGCTGCTATATGTGACTATCCAATTGACATTTTCTTCCCCACTGGCTTCCAGATATTTTCCTCTTTTTCTGAACGGAAAAATGATCTCCTTTGACCTTTTCAAGTAATGTATTCTCAAATTCTATATAATCTACTTTTTCCAGCTGCAAATCTCTTCATGATTTTCTCTTTTCTGTCTCCTATCTGCTGATGAAGTAGACGAATTATGTGGTTTTCTGAAGGAAATAGAACATATTTTTATTTCTGCTTCAATTTGCTTTGCTTTTCAATGTTCCTTGTTATTCTCAGTTGTCCAGTGTGTTTATGTTGGCATTATCTTTGTCTGTAAGATTCAAAAGAAAGTGTAAGTTTTATTGTTTATGAAAGGGTTGCAGAAGATTTGAAAAAAAGAAGTACAGGTAATCCTTTAGGTACGACAGGCCATTCAACGAATTTCTGAAGTTACAACACTCCCCCAAATGCTAAATACGAATCTGCTTCAAAGTTGAATTTTTGCAGCACCTCACACCCTGGGAGTCCTTGACTCCTTCATTGCAGAGATGCTGCAGCATACCCACCCATCTATTTCCCTTCCATCTTGCCCAGTCAGTCATCACAATCCCCCAGACCCCAGTATTTTGGCCTTCTTTGCAATATACTATGCATTCCTCCCCAACCCCACTCCCCCATCACCATTCACTTACTAAATTTCTGACAAGCTCGGGAAGTCAGCTGGGCCACATGGCATAATCAAGAAGAAGAAATATAAACTCTTTTCTTTCCATGGCAATCCTTTCACTCCAGCCAGTATAAATCGTTAGTGATTTACGCTGGCTAAGGAGGAAAGGATCGCCATGGAAGCAAAAGTGATGAGATTTATTCTTTGCTCTACCAGCACAACACTAATGTAAAGCTAGTGCTAGTGGGGCTAAGGAGAAATCTGGCCTATTTTGCTTCTGTTGTAATCCTTTTCTTTCCAGTTAGCATAAACTACTACGATTTCTTCTTAGCTACACCGGCACTAGTTTTATGCTTTTGAAGAGATCTAAGAAGATTTTGTCGTCGTTTACACTGGCTGGGGAGGAAAGGATTGTCATGGAAACACGAGATCAGATGTCTTCTTTGCTCTATCAGCGCTAGCTCTTCACTAGTCTTACGCTGGTCGAACAAAGAAGAAATCCCATCTCAAGGTTTGCAATAGCAAAGTCCAGACTTCACCCCAATTGAAATCTTGTGATGGGACCTCTCGAGAGGTGGGCATAAACAAATGCCCACAAACCTCAATGAACTGAAACAATGTTGTAAAGAAGAGTGGGCCAAAATTCCTCTGCAACAATGCAAGAGACTGTTTTTGGTCATACAGAAAACAATTCCTTAAAGTTATTGCTGCTAAAGGTGGCTCTATGAGATATTGAAACATAAGGTGTTAGTTTTCACACGTGGCTCCTCCATTTTGGCTTTTCTTTTGTAAAATACATGGTGACCAGTGGTGGGTTGCTACCGGTTCAGCCCGGTTCGGCTGAGCCAGTAGTAGCAGTGGCAGGAGGCTCCGCCCACCCGCCCGGACCTCATCAAATATGCTCTGTGCATGCAAAGAAGTGGTGAGTGTGCATGAACCGGTAGCAAAGGTAAGTGAAACCCACCACTGATGGTTTCGTGATGTAATATGTCATGTGTTGTTGTTCATCTGAAGTTGTATTTACCTACTTTTAAGAATGTACAGACCAGATGACTTTTAGTATGTCCTGATATATGAAACTATACAACTCAAAGAGGGTGTACTTTGTTTTTCACATGACTGAATATCTAGAATATTCAGGGATAGATTATCCAACTGCAGAGAGAATTACATTTACACCTACAAAGGTATATATGTGAAAAATCCATGTTTTCACCCTGAAAAATGTCCCAAAATGGTTACAATTAAACCTTCTGAGCTAAATTTAGAGATGTGGGGGCTTTAACTGATGAAATGATGCCTAAAGCCTCTGCAAAATTTGAAACACCAGTTATACCAATGGAAGTCCTCAGCTCCAAATAAGAAAATACTGTCCTCCTGTCCACAATTCCTCTGGTGACATCCCCTTTCAAGGCGTCCTCACATTTGGGACTGGGATCTGTGTCACTAAGCAGCCTGATCATGAAGCATGATGTCACATAACTGCCAACTTACATCTGTTCCTGTGGAGTTGTTAGCAAACCACTGTGGGTTGTTAAAGGCAATTTCACATGACTGTCACTTGCAATTTCTTGCCGTCATCATCCTCACTAACTTTGCCTATGAGAAACAAGCTGGGAAGGTCAAAAATGGGGATCATGATGGTGGGATGTTGTGACCATCATAAATGTGCATCTGTTATTTTCGTAACTGTGCAGCAGCCCTGCCCGAGCTACTCAACGTTATCGCCGCGGTGGCGGTTGATACCCCCAGACTTATGGTCATGGGGGATTTCAACCTGCCGTCCGTGGGTGAGACGTCTGAGGTGGCTCGGGAGTTCATGGCTTCCATGACGGCTATGGATCTGACCCAACTAATTCATGGCCCTACGCACACGGGGGGAAACACACTGGACCTGATTTTCGTCTCTGGACAGTGGCTGAGTGATCTCGAGATAGGGGACATAGTCATCGAGCCCTTGTCATGGTCGGATCACTCTCTCCTTCGCCTTGACCTTCGAACCGCTGCACCCCGCCGCAGGGAGGCGGAACCGATGAGATGGTACCGCCCCAGGCGCCTGATGGAACCTGATAGGTTCCAGATGGAGCTTGGGCCAATTCCTGAGGTTCTGGCTCACGCCTCGACTGGAGACTTAGTGGCCGCCTGGTATAGGGCGGCCGCTGGAGCTCTGGATCGAGTCGTGCCTTTGCGGCCTCTGACCCGGCGCCGATCTCACCTGGCTCCTTGGTTTACTGAGGAGCTGAGGGAGATGAAGCTCCGGAAAAGACGCCTAGAGAGTAGTTGGAGGGCCAGTCGTACTGAATCTGACCGGACACTGGTAAGATCTCATATTAAGAATTACCTAGTGGCAATAAAAGCAGCAAAATGCACTTATCTTGCTGCTCTTATTGCATCATCAGATAACCGCCCGGCCGCCCTGTTTAGGGTGACCCGCTCCCTGCTCTACCAGGAAGCGCGGGAGGACCCCTTGGAGGGAAGAGCCGAGGATTTTGTTCAGTATCTGTATGACAAAATCACTCAGATTCGGGAAGATCTGGACTCCGACTGGGTAGATCCAGCGGGGATGATGGGGGCAGGTCCTGAGAATGTTATCTGGGATGAGTTTGATTCTGTGACCCCTGAGGATGTGGACAGGATTCTGGGTAGACTGAATGTGACCACATGTTTGTTGGACCCGTGCCCCTCCTGGTTAGTGCTGGCTTCCCGGGAGATGACGTGAGGCTGGCTCCAGGGGATTATAAATGCTTCATTGGGCGAGGGTGTCTTTCCCGCCGCCTTGAAAGAGGCGGTGGTGAGACCTCTCCTCAAGAAGCCTTCCCTGGACCCGGCAACATTGGCTAATTATCGTCCAGTCTCCAACCTTCGCTTTGTGGCGAAGGTTGTTGAGAGTGTGGTTGCACGACAGCTTCCCCAGTACCTGGATGAAACGACGTATCTAGATCCGTTCCAGTCGGGCTTCAGGCCTGGGTACAGCACGGAAACGGCATTGGTCGCGTTGGTGGATGATCTCTGGAGGGCTCGGGACAGAGGCTGTTCCTCTGTCCTGGTCCTATTAGATCTCTCAGCGGCTTTTGATACCATCGACCATGGTATCATGCTGCACCGGTTGGAAGAGTTGGGGGTGGGAGGCACTGTATTACGGTGGTTCTCCTCCTTTCTCTCTGACCGGTCGCAGTCTGTGTTGACAGGGGGGCAGAGGTCGACCCCGAGGCCCCTTATATGTGGGGTGCCACAAGGATTGTTCCTCTCGCCCCTTCTGCTCAACATTTATGTGAAGCCGCTGGGTGAGATCATCCGTGGTTTCAGGGTGGAGTACCATCAGTACGCTGACGACACCCAGCTGTACATCTCCACCCCAGACCACCCCAACGATGCCCTTGAAGTGATGTCCCGGTGCCTGGAGGCCGTACGGATCTGGATGGGGAGAAACAGGCTCAGGCTCAACCCATCTAAGACCGAGTGGCTGTGGTTTCCGACATCCCGATATAGTCAGCTGGTGCCATCGCTGACTATTGGGGGCGAAGCACTGGCCCCCACGGAGAGGGTTTGCAACTTGGGCGTCCTCCTGGATTCACGGCTGTCTTTAGAAGAGCACTTGACGGCCGTGACCGGGAGGATTTTTCATCAGGTCCGCCTGATTCGCCAGTTGCGTCCCTTTCTGGATCGGGACTCGTTACGCACGGTCACTCATGCCCTCGTCACCTCCCGTCTGGACTATTGTAACGCTCTCTACATGGGGCTCCCCTTGAGGAGCACTCGGAGGCTCCAACTGGCGCAGAGTGCGGCCGCGCGGGTGGTGATGGGAGTGACGTGGCGCTCCCATGTAACGCCTCTCCTGCGCGAGCTGCACTGGCTCCCGGTGGTCTTCCGAGTGCGCTTCAAGGTTCTGGTTATCACCTTCAGAGCGCTCCATGGCTTAGGACCTGGCTATTTACGGGACCGCCTGCTGCCACCAATAGCCTCCCACCGACCAGTACGCTCCCATAGAGAGGGGCTCCTCCGGGTGCCGTCGGCCAAACAATGTCGACTGGCGGCCCCCAGGGGGAGAGCCTTCTCTGTGGGGGCACCTACGATCTGGAACGAGCTCCCCCCGGAGATACGGAGAATTCCGGATCTGCGTACCTTCCGTCACACGCTTAAGACGTTCTTATTCCATCAAGCTGGCCTGACCTAAACTTTTCCTCTTTTTAAAATGGAATTTTAAATTTTAAATTTGGTTTTAAATTTATTGGGGTTTTAAAATGTTTCAGCCAAATTTATTTAATTAGTTTTATCTCCATTTTAAATTTTGTATCTATATGTTTTATTTTATGGCTGTTCACCGCCCTGAGTCCTTCGGGAGTAGGGCGGTATACAAATTTAATAAAATGAAAAATGAAATGAAATGTGCGTGGATATCAACTGAGGCGAGATTAGCTCAATACAACTAGATTTATTGCTAACATCACAAGTAACCAGAACGCTTCAGAAAACACTTAACAGAGCCTGCTATTTATACATCGGCTGTCAGAAGAAGCTAACCAATAATAAACACTTGTGCTTCCCTCCAAGAGAGCTGTCATTTCCATAGCCAATCAGAAACGCCTCCTGGCTGCTGGCAGCAACGGGGCAGAGGACGCTACACATCGGTTGGCAGCATCCAAACCAAATAGCCCAACTGGCTTCTGGCCTCTCCTCCAACTTGCCCTCAACTCACCTTCCAGCTGATGCTTCAACTTTTGGAAGAGCACAAAAGCCGCTCTGCAAGCCCCCTTCCACCCATGAGTGGAACTTCCCGGTACAGGAAGTTCCTCTGGGCTTCTCTTCTTCCTCAATCCTTTCTAGCAATACAGTACTTGATGGTTTTAACTCCTTTAAGGATCAACCACAGATGCAGCTACTGTATTGACGGCTTTGTAGGCGCAGAAGGTGAAAAAACAGGAGGTGAAAAAAACACGCTTGTCCCATCTCTGCCTAAGGCGTTTGCAAGATGTTGTCACTGATTGTATGCTATGAAGTTGTTTTAGACTCCTAGCAACCTATCTTTCCAACAGAGCCAAGTAAAAGAGTGAAATGTGAAGCTACTTAAGCTTCTGAAGATGAGCTACATGCTGAGCCCTAAATGTTCATGAAGTTCTTACAGAATTACAGAGTAAGAGTTGGAAGGGACCAACTCTCCAAGCAGGAGAACCTATATCATCCCAGTCAAATGGCTCTCCAGTCTCCTCTTAAAAGCCTCCACTGATGGAACAACCAGAGGTTATGTAGGCAATTTGTTCCACTGATTAATTGTTCTCAGTGACAATTTCTTCCTAATTCTAGGTTGGATATATATATATATATATATGCATGTTCTTTCTAGCCAGGTTTTACCTACGTAAGCTAGGTTGTTCTGCAGCTCTGGCTGTGTGAAATCTCATTCACACAGCCAGAGCTGCAGAACAACCTAGCTTACGTAGGTAAAACCTGGCTAGAAAGAACATGCACATAAAAGCCTACGAAAAACAGAAAAAGACATATATATATATATATATATATATATATATTTCTCCCTCTGTTACTTTTTGTCCTAGACACAGAACTGCGACAACACCAAGCCTGTGACTTACAGATAGTCTTCGTCTTATGACCAGCCATTTAGCAACCATTCAAAAAACAACTTATGACCCAGATTTGAACTTCTGAGGACTGGGGGGGAGGGGCTCCACTCAGGGTCACATGACATTTTGGGTGCTTGGCAACCAGCCTGCAGTTGTGGCCTTTCATAGCATCCTGCAGTCACATGACCATGATTTACATTTTTGCCAGAAACCCATGCTTATATCCCTAGTGAACAATGGGTTTGCTTAATGATTGTAGCATTCACTTAACAACTGCCGTGTTTGAATGAAATTGAATCAACTGTGTAGGGAATCTATGAGTCACCAGAAAAAGGGGAATGCAGAAGTAAACTCAAGTGCCCCTGACCACCCAGTAACAGTAACAAAGTTGAAAGGGACCTTGGAGGTCATCTAGTCCAACCTCCTGCTTACACAGGAGACCTATACTAGGGATTTGAACCACCGAACTGCCTACCTTTCTAATCGACAAGCTCAGTGTCTTAGCCACTGAGCCACCTAGTCAGGCTGCGCCACCTAGTCAGGCTGTTTGTTTTACAATTGTTGCATGCGCTTAACACTGCCACCAAATAGGTTGTAGAATTGGGCACATTGTGTGGTGACCCATTAATGACCATCATGATTTAGGACTGTAATTGCAGGCTAAATTACAGTTGTAAATTAAGGATTACCTGCATTTCCATTGTTGGTTTAATCCTGGTCATTGAAAAGCTACCCAGATGTTAAGATCTTAACAGTGTATCTGGAAAGGAACTAAGCTAATACAGGCAGTCCTCCACTTACAAGTTCATTTATTGACTGTTCAAAGTTACGCTGACACTGAAAAAAGTGACTTATGACCATTTTTCACGCTTACAACCATGGTAGCATCCCTATGAACAGTGATCAAAATCCAGATGCTTGGCAACTGGTTCATACTTATGACCATTGCTATGTCCCAAGGTCAGGTGATCCCCTTTTTGCAACCATTTGAAAAGCAAACTCAATGGGGAAGCCAGATTCACTTAACAACCATATTACTAAATTATCAACTGCAATGATTCACAGTGGCAAGTAAGGACATAAGATGGGGTATAACTCACTTAACAAATCTCTCATTTAACAATGCAACTTTTGGGCTCAATTGTGGTCGTAAGTCAAGAACTACCTGAAATTTTGACTGGTGGAAAAAGACTGTGTTTTCCTGCAGCAAGAGTCTCTTCTGACAGACCTGACAAGGTTTGGGGATTGTGCATTTGCACATAAACCAAGGATTGTTGTGCATCACAACAACTGAATTTGTCAGTTGGAAAGCTGACAACCTGGGTTTGAAACCCGAGTACCACATGACAGGTTGAGCTCCTGTTACTTGCTCCAGCTCCTGTCCATCTTTTGAAGAGTTCAAAAGTTTGCAAATGCGAGTAGATAAATAGGTACCACTTTGGTGGGAAGGTAGTATTCCATGCACAAAAGCATATAGTCATATTGGCCACAAGGCCACGGAAGCATCTTCAGACAACATTGGCTCCCTTGGCTAAAAAACAGAGATGAGCATCATCCCCCAGAGTCACAAATGACTGAACAGGGGAAACCTTTATCTTTAGTAAAGTGCAATACAGGTAGTACTCAACTATATAATTACCACTACTTCTCTGTGCTGCCTATTCAAAGTTATCCTAAATTTAGGCACTACTTTCTCCCACTGTTAACAAAATATCAATCATAGTTGTGGGAAATTTGAAAATAACTTTCGCAATTAATTATACTGTTAAAACAGACAAAGCAATTCTAAAGACTAAAGGAAACAAAAGAAAACTAACTCTGTATTCTTTAAAAAAAAAAAACGTGATACGGTCTCCCCACCCCAACCCCCAAATCAGGTAATGGAAAAGCAAAGGTAACCCTGGGAGGAAATAACAATTTGAAAAGTTTGCTTAATTATAAGCTATTCACTGTTAAAACCCTGCGGCCGAAAGTAGACGAACAGCTGGATAAGCTGATCGCCCAGGGCATCCTGGAACCGATCGATCATGCCTCATGGGAAACCCCCATTGTGACCCCACTGAAGCATGATGGGTCTGTGCGCATCTGCGCCGACTACCATTGTACCATCAACAAGGCGTTGGCACAGAGCGCATACCCAGTCCCAGTAGTGCAACACCTGCTGCATTCCCTGGGATCTGGCTCAATTTTCGTGAAACTGGACCTGGCCCAGGCTTATCAGCAACTGCCAGTGGATGAAAAAACGGCGGAGGCACAAACAATTGTCACACACAGGGGGGCATTCAAATGTAACCGCCTCCGGACTTCCGCTGCCTCCGCTGACGACGAGGACGGTCTCCATAGACCGCCAGCCACCCGATCTGTTAAAACCGCCCTGACAGCGTTAAACTGCTGTCCGGCGGTTTGAAAAAACTCTCCTTCGGGCAAAGAAGGAGAGGAGAGTCGGAGGGGGTGGGTAGAGCTCCCCGAAAGTCACTGGATTAATTCCAGGGACTAGGAGGGTGAGAGCTCCCCAGTTCACCCCTCCCATTGCTCCGGATCGCTGGTGCCTCTGTTTAACAGAGCAAGACGTCTGCGTCCAACTCTGCCGGCAAACAGTGAGTTCTAATGATTTTTTAACAAGGCAGACAGAGCTGAAGCAAGAGTGCAAGCTTTTTAAAAGAAACAGAACTTAACTCCATGAATACATTGTTGCAAACGGAGCTCTCTTGAGCTGGAGGCTGGAGAGGAAGCCTTTGTTATGGGCGGAAGGGAAAGTGAAAGTTAAAAGGAAACTGCTTGTTAAGAGCCCTCTGCCTGAAGAGAAAACTGTTGGGGACTGAGTATAGCTTGAAGAGAGAATTGTTTATTTTGAAAAAACTTTGAAACATACTTTGTAAGACTGTTTACAAGATTTTGTGGCTGCAAAAGGAAAAAACTCTTTTTAAAATAAAATGGCTGCTAAACAATTAAAGCCACCAACTTCAAAAGGGGGAGGAGGTTCCCCTGTAGTGACTCAAAAACAACAACTTCCTGCTGATACACAGTCACAAGACCTTAAAGAATTTATAATGGGTGCCCTGAACAATCAGACAGAAATGATGAAACAATTTTCAGAGGAGTTAAAGAAAATTAAAGGTGTGGTGGAGGAAAAACATGATGAAATAAGAGATGACATTGTTTATGCAGTTTCAGGACTGGCCACTCATATGTTAAAGATTGAGGAGAGAGTACGGGAAATTGATGATGCTAACTTGGAGCTTGCAACTAAAGTAGGAGAGGTTATGATACAAACAGAGAAAGTGGATGATGAAATGGTTTTGTTACAATACAGATCAATGGAATTTGCCCTCAGGCTGAGAGGTTTGAAAGAAAAGACTGGTGAAAATTTAAAAGATGTTTGTTCCAATGCTTTAGCAGAGCTGATTTCAGAAAGGCCAGAAGACGTGGCATTTCAAATGGATAAAATTTATAGGGTTAATTCCTGGCTGGCAAAACAAAAGCAGCTACCAAGAGATGTGGTGATTTATTTCACAACAAGGAGAATTAGAAATGACATTCTGCAAGCTTCTTATAGAAACAAGATTAAAGTGGATGGACAAGAGCTGGTGGTCCTGAAAGAGCTTCCTCCTAAAATGTTAAGAGATAGAAAGCAGTTTGGTTTTTTGGTGAATGAACTAAGAAATCAGCAGCTCCAGTACAGATGGGATGTCCCCTTTGGGATAATAGTGACATATGCTGGGCAAAGACATCGTTTAAACACAGTTGGAAAGGCAAAAGATTTTTATGTCAATGTTTTAAAGGCTGGAAGGCCACCCTCACCAGGGGGTGCTAGAAAGCAATTGGAAACGATACAACAAGAGAAAGATGAAGGGCAACCACAAACTTACGCTCAAGCTCTAGCTGGAGGAGCCAATTTGGAAGAAGATTTACTGCTGAGTGGGGGTCCACCACCAACCCTTGAGTCATTAACGATGATACAGCTGCCAAAAGATCAACGACTGACAAGAGCTACTTACAAACAACATCTGGCACGACAGCCTCAAGATTCAACCCAACAAGTTCAAAAAACACAAGCAGTGGGAGGAGCTAGGCCGAAGTATAATATGGCGGAGGAGGTTCAGCTGATGCTCTCAAAGCTTGGGGCGCCAAGAGATGGCAAATAAATTCTTATCTTGGAATGTCAATGGTTTAAATTCTCCACAAAAAAGAAAGAAAATATTTCACTACTTGAAGCAATTTCAGAATGATGTTATTTGTTTGCAAGAAACGCATATTAAATCTTCAGATCAAAAGTATTTGATAAATTCGAAATTAGGTACACATTTTGTGGCATCAGCACCAGAGAAGAAAAATGGCCTAGTTATATACATTAAAAGAGGTTTAGTGGCTAATTTAATTGAGGCTGATACTCAAGGTAGATATATTGCAATTGAATTAACAACACAGAATGGGAAGCTGCTTGTAATTGGAGTATACGTACCTAATCAACAACAAGATAAATTTTATAAATTTTTACATACTAAAATATTACAATGGGATTATAGATCTTTACTTCTAATGGGTGATTGGAATGGGGTAATAAATACCCAGAAAGATAAAAAAAGTCTATCTAAGATATCCATGCGTGCTAAGTTGCCTAAATCTTTTTTTGATATTCTGGAGGATATGGAGCTCAGAGATATTTGGAGAGAAAGGAATGTATCAGAAAGTGATTTTACTTTTTTTTCAGATAGGCATCAATCTTTCTCTAGGATTGATTTTATATTAACTACAAATGATCTTTTTTCTAGGGTGAAGAACACGAAGATATGTCCAAGATCTTTAACTGATCATAGCCCGGTTTGGGTGGAATTAGAGCAGGAAAGAGGGGAAAGGAGGTCTTGGAGGTTAAATGAGAATTTATTTAGATATGAAGATAACTTGTGTGAGCTTAAAAAACAAATGAAAGAATTTTTTGTTAACAATATGAATAAAGGAACCTCGATGGAGATGGTATGGGATGCGAGTAAGGCATATATGAGAGGAACATTAATTTTTTTGAACAATAAATATAGACTAAAACAACAAAACAGATGGAAAGAGATAGAGGAGGAAATTAAAAAGAAAGAACAATCGCTTATAACTAACCCGGGAGATAAAAAGGCAAAAGATATGATTAATATTTTAAGAGAGCAATTTAATATGTTATTGGCTGGGCAAGTAGCAACTAGCATACAATATGCCAGACATAATACATTTTGTAATGCTAATAAACCTGGGAGATGGTTGGCTTATACGATGAGGAAAAAACAAGAATCACGTGTTATAGATAAGATAGAATTTAGAGGTAAAGAAATTTATCAACAGAATTTAATAAAAAAGGCTTTTTTGGAGTTTTATACAAAGTTATATGCTAAAGATGTGATTCAAGATGTTGATATTGATAGATATTTAAAGATGGAGATTCCTGAATTAACACTGGAACAGAGAGAGAGATTGAATCAGCCAATAACGTCCGAGGAAATTGTTGGGGCAATTAAACAATTAAAAATAGGTAAGGCTCCAGGAACAGATGGTTTAACAGCTGTCTATTATAAACATTTACAATCTGAAATGTTAGAACCACTCAAAATTTTATTTAATAAAATACAAGTAGGAGGAGGAGTACCACCTTCCTGGAAAACAGCTTTTGTCTCACTAATTCCAAAGGAGGACCAAAACTCCATTAAACCTGAGAACTTCAGGCCAATTTCACTTCTGAATACTGATTATAAGATTTTTGCTAAGATATTGGCTAATAGATTAATGCCAGTTATGCAACAAATAATTCATAATGATCAATCAGGGTTTATAAAAGGGAGACAAATGAGATATAATGTTAGACAAATCGTAAACTTACTGGAATACTTGGAAAAAAATAATCAAGTCCCTGCAGCGTTTATATTTTTGGATGCAGAGAAGGCATTTGATCGTTTGAACTGGCAATTTTTGTTTAAAATAATAGAGAAAATGCATTTTGGGGAATATTTTACACAATCAATTAGAGCGATATATCAGCAGCAAACAGCACAAATTATAGTTAATGGAGGTTTAACAGAGGCTTTTAAAATTGAGAAAGGAACAAGGCAGGGGTGTCCTCTGTCCCCACTATTATTTATTTTGACTTTGGAGGTATTATTGAACAAGATACGGGACTCAGAAAAACTGAAGGGTATTGTAATTAGACAACAAGATTATAGATTAAGAGCATTTGCAGATGATTTGGTTATTACCTTATCCCAACCTATAGAGTCGGTTCCATATATATTGGATATAATCGATCAATACGGGAAAGTATCAGGATTTAAAGTTAACCCACATAAGACAAAGATGATAGTTAAAAATATGACTATACTGGAAAGAGATAAACTGGCGAGATTAACAGATTTTGAAATAGTTAAAAAGGTTAAATATCTAGGGGTATACATAGCAGCTTCAAATACAAAATTATACAAAAACAATTATGAGGTCCTTTGGCAGAAGGTACAGAAGGATATGGAAAATTGGAAAAAATTACAGTTGTCTTTATTGGGAAGAATTGCAGCAATTAAAATGAATGTCTTACCTAGATTTTTATTTTTGTTCCAAATGTTACCTGTGCTTAAGAAAGATGAGAATTTGAGAGAATGGCAGAAAGGTGTTAATACTTTTATTTGGGCTGGGAAAAAACCCAGAATAAAAATGAAAATTATGCAAGATACACGTGAAAGAGGGGGTCTCAAAATGCCTAATTTAAGATTATATTATGAAGCAGCGGTTTTATCACAAATTAGTGATTGGTTTAATTTAACTGAGGGGAGAATTTTGAATTTAGAAGGTCATGATTTGTTATATGGATGGCATGCCTATTTGTTATATGACAAAAAAGTGGATAAAGTATTTAAGGCTCATATATTAAGAAATGCTTTGTTGAGGGTTTGGAAAAAATATCAATATAAGTTAAATTATAAGATACCTGTATGGGCAAATCCTAGACATGCAATAGAAAATATAAGTATAGAACAAAAACAGGAGGTGATTAACTATAAAGAGCTTCTTATTATTGAAAGGGGGGTAATGTATTTGAAATCTTTAGATACACTGAGAGAAGAAGGTATAATTTACACATGGTTTCAGTACGGTCAACTTCAAGCTAGATGGAAGGAAGATCAAAAAACTGGCTTTGTGCAAAATGAGGAGAATTTGGTAAAACAAATTAGAGATCAAAAACAAATGCATATTAAAAGGTTGTATAATGCTTTATTGGAAATAGATTCTGAGACGGAATTGGTTAAAGATTGTATGATTAAATGGGCACAAAATTTTCAAGAACCAGTAATGATGGAGACTTGGGAAAAGATTTGGATTAGAAATGTGAAATTTACACAAGCACAAAATTTAAGAGAAAATTTTTATAAAATGTTCTATAGATGGCACTTAGATCCCAAAAAATTATCATGTATGTATCCTAATGTGCAAGCTAAATGTTGGAGATGTGACTGTGATGATGCAACTTATTATCATATATGGTGGACTTGTAGAAAAATCAAAGCATTTTGGATAAAGATTTGGTGGGTGATGCAGAATATTTTTAAAAAGAGACTGAAATTTACTCCACAGTTGTTCTTAATGGGTATAACTACGGACTGTACAGTTGCAGAGACTAAATTGATTTTGAACTTGATAACAGCAGCAAGATTGTTGGTAGCACAACACTGGAAGAAGGACTATTTGCCTACTATTGATGATTGGATATTGAAAGTAACTAATTTAGCTGAAATGGCTAAAATTTCAGCATATCTGAAGGATCACACACAAGAAAGGTATATACAGGACTGGAGAAGATGGATTGATTATATACAAAATAAGTATCAGACCAAAAAATATCAAATAGCTTATGAATGATTTCTTTTATTTGTATAAGCGCTATATAAGTGATATTAGAAGTATTATGTTTAAGAAATAAGATTTTATATATGGGGGGTTAAGAATTTTTTTTTTAGGGGGTGTTAGTTTGATGAATGGTTATGCAATTTAGTTTATTGTTAAAGGTCGATAGAAATACCTTGTGTTCTGCTCTGGGAAGTCGGGGAAGGGGAGGGGGGTTGGGAGGGAGGGTTGTGGGGAAATTGTGTTTGTTTTAAAACTTTTTCAATAAAAAAAAAAATGTAACCGCCTCCAATTTGGAGTCAGCGCTGCCCCCGGCATTTTCCAATCCATGATGGAACGCCTTCTCCAAGGCGTTCCAGGGGTGGTGCCTTACTTCGACGATGTGCTGATCTCTGGGGACTCACGAGCTCAACTCCTTGAAAGGCTCAGGCTTGTCCTGCAGCGGTTCAAGGCCAAGGGCTTGAGGGTCAGGTGGGACAAGTGCATCATAGGAGTACAGGAAGTCGAGTTCCTGGGCTATCTCATTGATAGCACTGGCATCCACCCCACCAAATCAAAAGTGGAAGCAATCCATGAAGCTCCAAGCCCAAAAAACAAAACGGAGCTTCAGGCATTCCTTGGGTTGCTCAACTTCTACGCAATTTTTCTAAAACAGAAAGCCACAGTTGCTGAGCCACTTCACCGCCTGCTGGGGAAATCGGCGTCCTGGAAGTGGGGCCAGGAAGAGGAAGCAGCATTCCGAGCCATAAAAGGACTACTGACGTCCAAAAGCGTCCTCATCCAATACAGCGAAACGCTCCCCATCAAGCTGACCTGTGACGTGTCACCTTACGGGGTGGGGGCAGTTCTCAGCCACGAACTGCCCAACGGCACGGAAGCCCCGATCGCATACTTCTCGAAGACCATGTCCGGCGCAGAACGGAACTACAGTCAGCTGGACAAAGAAGCCCTGGCCATCGTGGCAGGAGTGAAGCGCTTCCATGAATATCTCTACGGAAGACGCTTCACCATAGTCACCGATCACAAGCCACTCCTGGGACTCCTCGCAGGCGACCAACCCACCCCGACCTTCATGTCCCCACGGATGACGAGATGGGCCATCTTCCTAGCCGGCTACTGCTACAGGCTCGTGCACCAGCCAGGCACAGCCATAGGAAACGCCGACGCACTCAGCAGATGCCCATCGAAGAATCCGGTGGAAGACCCAGCCCCCACGCTCCACCTATTCCACATAGATGATGACGCCAGCTGTCCAGTCTCCTCCGCAGATGTGGCCGTCCACACCCAAAAGGATCCCACACTCCGCCAAGTGAGGTCCTGGATTCTCAGGGGGTGGCCATCGGAACAGACGGAAGAGAGGTTCAGCCCGTTCGCCAGGAAGCAGAAGGAGCTGTCCACAATAAAGGGCTGTCTGCTATGGGGAGACAGGGTGCTGATCCCAAGCACTCTGCAACGGCGGACGTTAGAGACCTTGCACAAAGGGCATCCGGGCATCGTCCGCATGAAGGCCCTGGCACGGAGTTACGTTTGGTGGCCCTCACTGGACAGAGACATTGAACAATGGGTCTCCAGATGTGACCCGTGCCAGGAAGTTCGGCCAGCGCCGCCACAATCCGAGGTCGCGAAGTGGGAGACCCCCAGCAACCCCTGGTCGAGGGTACACATCGACTTTGCGGGTCCGATGCAAGGGCGACACCTCCTCATCGTGGTAGATGCCTTCTCCAAGTGGCTCGAGGTGGTGCCCATGGCATCTACCACAACAGAAGCGACGATCCGCGCCCTGCGCCGCCTGTTCGCCACACACGGACTACCGGACGTGCTGGTCTCCGACAACGGCCCCCAGCTCACATCCCTGGCCATGGAATCCTTCCTGGCAGGACTGGGCATCCGCCATGCCCTGTCCGCCCCGTACAGGCCGGCCGGAAATGGGCAAGCGGAACGTATGGTTAGGCTCACCAAAGAGGCACTCACCAAGATGGGCCCGAGAGATTGGCAGGAACGGATAGACAATTTCCTCCTCACCCAGCACATCACACCGCATGCCACCACCCACAAGAGCCCGGCCGAACTGCTGATGGGCAGAAGGTTGAGGTCACCCTTGGACCGGCTGCACCCCCAATACAGCCCAGAAGTGACCGCAACCGCCAGCCGCCCACTTCGCGCTTTCAGCAAGGGAGATTCAGTTTTCGCGCTGAATTTCAACGGCTCTCCCAAGTGGCTGAAGGGTAAGATTGACAGCACAACCGGCCCTAAATCCTACACCGTGGAGCTGGAAGATGGACAGGTCTGCCGACGTCACATCGACCAGCTCCGGAGAAGGTGGGGGGGAGCGCAAGAAAACCAGCCGGACGAGGGAGGCCTACAACACCCCGACGAGGTAGGCCTGCAACACCCCGACGAGGTAGGCCTGCGACACCCCGGCGAGGTAGGCCTACAACACCCCGGCGAGGTAAGCCTACCACACCCCGACGAGGTAGGCCCACCACACCCCGGCGAGGCAGACCACCGCCACCCCGACGAGGCCGGCCCAGCCCACTACCAGGCACGGACACATCGGCAGCCCAGAGCGGTAGACCGGGATCTGCCCAGAAGGGAAGCACCGCGCCCCGCCAGCGAAGGCAACCCACAGCAGCCCGACCAGGGAGACTTCAAAGCCAGGCGAGTAGACCGGGGACCATCGGAGATGGGCACACCACAACACATGGGTGAGGGTGGCACACGTCTCCCCGGCGAGAGGGACCCCCACCCAACGCAAAGGACAACCCGGCAACAATGACCCAGCCCAGATGACCCCAGCCACCAACCTGCGGTAGACCAGGGACTAGGGCGAAGGGAAAGCCGACAACAACCCGGAAAGGGAGGCCTGCGCCACCCCAGCAGGGGAGACCTCCACCGACCCAAGGAGGTATCCCCGCAACGACACCCCGACCAGGGCGACCACCACCGACCTGACAGGGAAGGCCAACGCCAGCCTGGCCAAGGAGACCGGCACCACCCCTGCGAGGTCGGACACAGCGACCCGAGCCAACACCACCCACAACTGGCAGACCGGACCCGAGGGCACCGATCCGAACCACCCACCAGACAGCAGCAAGCCGAACCGCAACAGAACCGCAGCACCCGGGAGACCGAGGAAGAGCAAGTGACAGCCGGGGTCTTACCGAGACTCAGACGCTCTTCCCGGGTCGGAACCGAGCAGCACTGCCGAGGCGGAAGATCCACAGGCCAGGAGGAAGACCACCAGAACCAGCCATCCAAGGTCTGTGGTCCGGCCGGAGGCGCTGAGGGTGACCCCGCACACTCGCCAGCCGAACCGAGCCTGGTTCCGGGGAGGGAACCAGGAGACACAGGAGCCCCGTCCGTCCGGGTCGGGGACGCGGAAGAAATGAGACTGCGCAGGTCAACTAGGGTGCCGAGGCGTCCTACGTACCTGCGGGACTACGTCACGTTTATTGATGAGCGTTGAACTTTTTTTGAACTAGGGGGGAGGAGTGTTATGTCCTTATAAGGACATCCGCCCGGATTGGCTGCCAGCCATCGGGCGGGAAAGTTTGAATCTCTGTCAGGGGGCGGTGCGACTGCCGGAGCGAATATAAGGAGAGCTCCGGCAGCGCACGGCCAGTCTTGCTACTGTTTCTTGTTCTCAATAAAGGTTACTTATGTAACGAGCTGGTCACGTCTTCCATTCCTGCGCCGCGATCTAACAGTATGTATCTGTGGTTAATTCCAAATGTTAAAGGTGAACATGGTTCCTGTGGTCTGCAATTTTTCCTCTAGAATATCCATGAACATGAAATTTTAGCTTTAGCCATTAATTCCTATACATTATCCCATAGTCCTTTTCTGATGAAATGCTGATGACACACCCTTGGAAAATAAGTAATGAGGTTCAATGCTAATCTGACTAATCTTTTGAGTCACCTATTTATACCATTAAAAAAACCATTAAAATTAAAAAAACAAAAGTTGGGATATTTCGGACATGTGATGCGACATCCAGAAAAATACGACACACTTCATTTAATCCTCCAGGGAAAGATTGAAGGCAAATGAGCTCCAGGCAGAAGAAGAACATCATGGCGTCAAAATCTAAGGGACTGGTTTGGACAAAATTCAGCAGCACTTTTTCATGCGCCTATTGATAAAAATAGGATCGCCAACATGATCGCCAATGGCTTATGACGGATATGGCACAAGAAGAAGATTTATATCATATCAAATGTTTCAAAAACTTCCCGTCCTTGTAATGGTAGTGAGAGTAGTTTGAAGCCATTTTTAAAAATGTATCTCTCTTTTCTGCAAGTCAGACAAGAAGAACGAGCTGGAAAATGCCAGAATCAGTAAAGTTCATTATTAAACTTGAAATCTGTCTAGTGATACTTGAAAAATGCCACAAAGAGTGGCTGGATTGGTGTACTATTGAAATTGAACATTTAAATTCATGACTTCCAGTTGGCACCACAGGCTCCGTGGATGGTCATTTATGACCACCAGCCCTGTGTCCCCCTAAAAGCCACTTTGACAGCGCAAATCGGCTGTCTAGCGGCTGAAAAACTCTCCTTTGGGAAAAGAAGGAGAGGAGAGCCGGTGGGCAAGAGTAGAGCTCCCCGAAAGCCCTCTGGAACATTTCCAGAGGTTTGGAGGGTGAGAACTCCTCAGCCAGCCCACCAAGAAGCTCCGGAGCCGGGACGACTCTGCAAAAGCAGAGCGAGAAGCCGCGATCCGATCCTGCTTTTAAAAGTGAGTTTGATTGACTTCAAGTGCAGACAGAGCGGAAAACAGGAGAACAAACCTTAAAAGTACAGAGCTTAACTCCGAAGTTACTTTGTTTCAATTTGAATCTTAAGCTGGAGGCGGAAGATGGCGTCTTTGTTATGGTTTTGAAAGTGAAAGCCAGAAATGAAAGTGCTTGAGAACTTTGTGCTGGGAGAGTGGATTAGCTGCCTATTAACTGCTGGGCGCTGAGAGTTTGTGGAGGAAAGAGAAAAAAAAAACCTACTCTGTGTGGCAAATTAGAGACTATAAATTATAAACATTTTTAAAGACTTTGTGGCTTTTAAAGAAAAGAGGGGGGTGAAAGGAAAAAAAATGGCTTCTAGACAAGTGAAACCAGGAGTTGTTAAAGGAGGGGGAGGTTTTCCAGTTGTGTCAGTGTGACACAGAAAGCACAATTTCTGGCTGACTCACAGAGCCAGACCCAGAGTCAAGATGCAGCATTTAATGATTTTAAGAAAGTTATGAAAGAAGCCATGAATAATCAAGAAACAGCAATGAGTGAAGCAATGAATAATTTAACACTCCTTGTTGAAGGGAAATTTAAGAAAATTGAGGAGGATATAAGCTTGATCAAGGAAGCAGTTGCAGATGAACACGATAAAATAAGAGAGGATTTTGTTTTTGCTGTATCAGGACTCTCAAACCTTGTTATCCAGCTTGATGGGAAAGTTGAAGAAATTAATGAAGCCAACTTAAATTTGGAAAGCAAAATGGGTGATGTCATGACCAGAACAGAGAAAGTGGATGATGAATTGGTAATGTTACAATACAGATCTATGGAGTTTGCTCTGAGACTGAGAGGCCTGAAGGAAAATAGCAAAGAAAATTTAAAAGACATTTGTGCTGATGCTGTGGCGGAGATAATTAAAGCAAGACCAGAAGATGTGGCAATCCAAATTGATAAAATTTACAGGGTTAATTCCTGGTTGGCAAAACAAAGACAGCTGACAAGAGATGTGGTGATTTATTTTACAACTAGGAGGATCAGAAATGAAATTCTACAAGCTTCTTACAAGAATAAAGTTCAGGTGGCTGGGCAAGAGGTGGTGGTTTTGAAAGAGATTCCTCCAAAGATGTTGAGAAGTAGAAAAGACTTTGGCTTTCTGGTAAATGAGTTGAGAAATCAACAAGTGGCATACAGATGGGACGTTCCAATTGGTCTAATAATGACTTATAATGGAGAAAGATACCGGTTAAACACAGTTTGGAAGGCAAAAGATTTCTATGTAAATGTTTTACAGGCTGGATACCCACCCTCACCGGGGTGTGTGTGTGTGGCAGAAAATGGAGATGTTACAACAAGAAAAAGATGGAAAACAGATACAAACCTATGCTGAAGTTGCAGCGGGAGGAATTATCATGGCAGAAGATTTGGATTTTGGGGGCTTACCCCCCAACTTTGGAACCACCTAAGAAGGGAGAGCCGAAAGCACAACGACTGACCCAATCAACTTATAAATTGCAACAACAACAATAAAAAAGGCAACAATCTCAAGATTTATCTCAAGAAGTCCAAAAAACAGAAGCAGTGGGGGGGGGAGGGCTAGGCCGAAGAGTAAAGTGGAGGAGGAGCTTCAGCTGATGCTCACAAGGCTTCAAAAGGCTAAAGATGGCAACTAAATTCCTATCTTGGAATGTCAATGGGCTAAACTCACCACAAAAAAGAAAGAAAGTATTTCACTACTTGAAACAATTTAACAATGATGTTATTTGCTTGCAAGAAACACATATTAGATTATCAGACCAAAAATATTTGATAAATTCAAGACTAGGTACAAATTTTGTGGCATCAGCGCCAGAGAAGAAAAATGGACTAGTTATATATGTAAGAAAAGGACTATCAGCTAATTTAATTGAGGCAGATGATCAAGAAAGATATATTGCAATTGAATTATTAACACAGACTGGAAAAATGTTTTTTATTGGAATATATGCCCCTAATCAGCAACAAGACAAGTTTTATAAATTTTTACATACTAAAATAATACAATGGGATTATAAATCTTTTATTTTAATGGGTGACTGGAATGGAGTAATTGACACGCAGAAAGATAAAAAGAGTTTATCAAAGACTTTAGCACGTGCAAAACTACCTAAATCTTTTTTTGATATGATGGAAGATATAGAATTGAGACATATCTGGAGAGAACGTAACCTGGAGGAAAAAGATTTTACTTTTTTTTCTGATAGACATCAATCCTTCTCCAGGATTGATTTTATACTAATCACAAATGATTTTATTTCCAGGGTGAAGAAGACAAAGATATGTCCAAAAACTTTAACTGATCATAGTCCGGTTTGAGTTGAATTTGTACAGGAGAGGGGGGAAAGGAGGTCTTGGAGGTTACATGAAAATTTATTTAGATATGAAGAAAATGTAAAGGAGCTTAAAAAACAAATGAAAGATTTTTTTGTTATTAATATGAATAAGGGTACTCCTATGGAAATGGTCTGGGATGCTAGTAAGGCTTATATGAGGGGTATCTTAATACATATGAACAATAAATATAGACTAAAACAACAAAAGAAGCGTAAAGAGATAGAGGAAGAAATAAAAAAGAAAGAACAATTACTTATATCTAATCCAGGAGATAAGAAAGTAAAAGAAACAATAAATATACTAAGAGGGCAATTTAATATGTTAATGGCTGATCAGGTGGCAACTAGTTTACAATATGCTAAACATAATACATTTTGTAATTCCAATAAACCAGGTAGGTGGTTGGCCTACATGTTGAGGAAAAAACAGAAATCACGAGTCATTAGTAAGATAGAATATAGAGGTAAGGAAGTTTACCAACAGAATATGATTAAAAAGGCTTTTTGGAATTTTATAAAAAGTTATATGCTAGGGACTCAATACAAGGTATAGATAGAGATAGATATTTAAAGGAAGGGAATATTTTGGAATTAATGTTGGAACAGAAGGAAGGATTGAATCAACCAATGACTTCTGAGGAGATTGTTGCGGCAATTAAGCAGTTAAAAACAGGGAAAACTCCAGGAACGGATGGACTAACAGCTGTTTATTATAAGAATTTACAGTTTGAAATGGTAGAGCCGCTTAGAACTCTACTTTGTAAAATTCAATTAGGGGGAGGAGTTCCACCCTCTTGGAGAACAGCATTTGTTTCATTGATTCCGAAGGAAGATCAAAACTGTATCAAACCTGAAAATTTTAGGCCAATTTCGCTTTTGAACACGGATTATAAAATTTTTGCTAAGATATTAGCGAATAGATTAATGCCAGTTATGCAACAAGTTATTCACAATGACTAATCAGGTTTTATAAAAGGGAGGCAGATGAAATATAATGTTAGGCAAATTATAAACTTATTGGAATATTTGGAAAAAAATAACCAGGTCCCTGCAGCGTTCATATTCTTGGATGCAGAGAAAGCATTCGATCGATTGAACTGGCAATTCCTGTTTAAAATAATAGAAAAAATGCACTTTGGGGAGTATTTCATACATTCAATTAGAGCAATATATCAGGAACAAACAGCACAAATAATAATTAATGGAGGTTTAACAGATGTGTTTAAAATTGAGAAAGGTACGAGGCAGGGTTGTCCCTTGTCTCCATTGTTGTTTATTTTAACTTTAGAAGTTTTGTTGAATAAGTTACGTGATTCTGACAAAATAAAAGGAATTGTAATTAGACAGCAGGATTATAGACTAAGAGCGTTTGCAGATGACCTGGTTCTTACTTTATCTCAACCTATAGAAGCGGCTCCCTATATGCTGGACATAGTAGCTCAATATGGCAAAGTATCTGGATTTAAAGTAAATCTACACAAGACAAAGATGATAACTAAAAATATGACCATGACTCAAAGAGAAGATTTAGGGAGAATAATGGGGTTTGAAGTAGTTAAAAAGGTTAAGTATCTAGGAGTATATATTGCAGCCTTAAATACGAAATTGTTTAAAAATAATTATGAAATTCTTTGGCAAAAAGTACAGAAAGAAATGGAAAAATGGAAAAAATTACAACTATCACTACTGGGAAGGATAGCAGCAATAAATATGAATGTACTACCTAGGTTTTTATTTTTGTTCCAAATGATACCAGTGCTTTAAAAAGATGGAAATCTGATGGAATGGCAGAAAGGGGTTAATACTTTTATCTGGGCTGGGAAGAAACCAAGAGTGAAACTGAAAATTATACAGGATATACATGAGAGAGGAGGTCTTAAAATGCCTAATTTAAGATTGTATTATGAAGCAGCAGCTTTATCACAAATTAGTGATTGGTTTAATTTAACTGAAGAAAGAATGTTAATCATAGAAGGTTATGATTTGTTATATGGATGGCATGCTTATTTGTTATATGAAAAAAAAGTGGATAAAGTGTTTAAGGGTCATATACTCAGAAATGCATTGTTGAGGGTTTGGAAAAAGTACCAATATAAGCTGAACTATAAGATCCCTATATGAGCAAATCCCAGACATGCAATAGAAAATATAAGTATAAAGCAAAAAATAGAGGTGATTACTTATAAAGAGCTTCTTCTTTTGGAAAGGGGTAAATTACAACTGAAATCTTTAGATGAATTAAAAGAAGAAGGGATAATTTATACTTGGTTTCAGTATGGTCAGCTTCAAGCTAGATGGAGGGAGGATCAAAAAATTGGGGTTATACAAAATGAGGAAAATCTGGTGAAACAGATTAGAGATCAAAGTCAGATGCATATTAAAAGGTTGTATAATGCATTATTGGAAATAGACTCAGAAACAAAATTGGTTAAGGACTGTATGATAAAATGGGCACAAAACTTTCAGGAACCGGTGATGATGGAAACGTGGGAAAAGATTTGGGTCAGAAATGTTAAATTTACGCAAGCACAAAATCTGAGAGAGAATTTTTATAAAATGTTTTATAGATGGCACTTAGATCCTAAAAAATTATCATGTATGTACTCGAACTTGCAAGCTAAATGTTGGAGATGTGAATGTAATGATGCAACCTATTATCATATATGGTGGACCTGTAAGAAAATCAAGGCATTTTGGATAAAAATTTGGTGGGTGATGCAGAACATTTTGAAAAGAAGGTTGAAATTTACTCCTCAATTGTTTCTATTGGATATAACTATGGACTGTACAGTTTCAGAGACTAAATTGATTTTGAACTTAATATCAGCAGCTAGGCTGCTGGTAACTCAATATTGGAAGAAGGACTCTTTGCCTACTAGTGAAGAGTGGATATTGAAAGTAACAAACCTAGCAGAAATGGCGAAAATCTCAGCATACCTGAAGGACCACACGCAAGAAAGATACGTATCGGAATGGAGAAGATGGATTGATTATATTCAAAATAAGTATCAGACAAGAAAATATCAAATAGCTTATGAATGAAAGTTAGTATTAGAAGTATTTGGTTATCTATAGTGGAGTTAAGGTTTCAGGGGGGGAGTTAGTACTTTGAGGATAAGTAGATTAATCTAGTTTATGATTGATTAAATGAAATACCTTGTATTTTGCTCTGGGAAGTCTGGGGGGGGAGGGTGGGATAAGGGGGGGAAAGGGTGGGGGGAACATGGGGGGAAATATTTTTTTGTATTTCTTTTTTGTAAAACTTCAATAAAAAAAAGAAAGAAAATTTAAATTTACATTGAGGAGGGAAGGGAAGCTGAGGAAGACAGATCGGTTGTAGAGATACAGAATGCACAAGAAGAACAATGGTAGTTTGTTAGAAACTATTATATGTGTGGAGACCTTGCAACTGAGCGAAACTTGACAAAAGATGTTTATGTTACCTTTTTATTATTAAATTTATTGATTAATAAATTTATTTGCTGTCCATCTCACGGTTTGAGGCAAGTCTGAGCATCCTGCCTTACCAAACTGTTCATAGCAATACTGACACTCCCCATTTTTTCCTTGTCAAAAGTCTTGTTCTTACACAATGCGTTTTTTAAAATGAAACATTTTCCATTGTACATTTTTCCGCTCATATCACAAACTCAAAGGGGGATGCCACACGTACGTCAGCAATATGGTTCTGCTGTCACCCAGCAGCCATCAAAGGGTAACAAGTAGTCATTTCCAAGAAGAGGAGATCACAGCAGGAGTTGCTAATAAACCTGGAGATCTTGTGATCAAAGCCACGATCCCTTTTCTCCTCAACTCAATATTCCTACAGCTCTTCTCCACCAGGTTCATCTGCAAGGCAGAAAAGCTTTTCATTTGAAATGTTACACTGCTTTTTTTCACTGGGCCTTGGGCCTACTCCCCACAAGCCCATCACCTGCGCCGGCTGTATTAGATGGACTGTTCTGCGCCTAATGCCATCGATGGGCACATGGAGATCTGATAGTCAATTAAGACCTGAGCTCGATTCCCTGCACCCTATGGAGATGGGGCCCCGATCCCACGTTGAACATCTAAGGACTTTGGCCGGAAGACCAGCATGTTTGGACTTAAAATGAGCAAGTGATCACGGACTTTCCCTTTCCACCATGATTTGGCCTAGCTTCTGGGTGAGAGAGGCGATGTTTGCTCACTTATGTCCCCCTGGGTGCCGTGAGAGGACACCCGGGAGTGGGGGCTCCCAACAGTTGGGGTAGCTTCGGCCTGGTCCATCTGTTTCCCACTTCACCATTGTCGTGCCCGTACCCAGGGCTGATGATGGCTATACAGACTTACACAAGAGCGGACTTATACGCTTTGAGGAATGCCCCCCATTCGTGGAAGTGGCCTATCAGCCTAGCCAAAGAGTACCTTAATGACGGATCTTGGGATCCTGAGAGGTGGCATGAGGGTGTTAAGGTTTTTAAAAGTTCTTTGTAATCCTTTTTAACAAGGTTTTTAGGGGGTCTGGGGAGGGGATGGGGTTATGATACCCGGTGGGGGCAAGGGGGGACTCCTCCAGGTTGTTGGCAGTCCAGGTCAGGGGAGAGTCATGGTATGGTGGGAGCAGGGGTGGGGTCCCCTGGGACTCCATTTATTTTATTTTATTTTATTTTATTAAATTTCTATACCGCCCTTCTCCCGAAGGACTCAGGGCGGTGAACAGCCAAAAGATAAAACACAGAAATACAAAATTTAAAATAGATCAAAACAGAGGGGTGGGGAAAGGGCTCTGATCCCTGTTGCGATGGGGAATGGCCGCAACGGGTCGAATGGAAAGCGGTATTGGAGGTTGGGAGTGCGCCCCCGCTATCTTTATGCGGTGGCTTGCTCCGGCCCCAGGGATGCTGCTTCCCCCCCAGGGGTCTGAGAGAGAGAGAGGGTTTTAAATTAAGCCAAATTATTTAATATTTTTTAATTATTTTAATTCGATGTCTATTCTGTTTTTAAATAGGCTGTACACCGCCCTGAGTCCTTCGGGAGAAGGGCGGTATAGAAATAAAATTATTATTATTATTATTATTATTATTATTATTATTATTATTATTATTATTATTATTATTATTATTATTTAGGCTGGTTTATTTTAATGCCAGGTCCGTGGTTAACAAAGCTCCGCTCATTAGTGAACTGATCGAGGAGAATGCAGACCTGTCTTGCATTACGGAAACCTGGCTGTGCTCGGAGGGTGGTGTCCCTCTGAATGAACTCTGCCTGCCAGGTTTTCAGGTGCTACATCAGCCAAGGTCCCAGGGGAGGGGTGGCGGTTGTTATTAGGGAGTCCCATGGTCCATGGGAGGTCACTGCTCCTCAGATAGCCGGATGTGAGTCCCTCCTCATGAGATGGGGACCGCAAGGTCAGTTGGCCCTGTTGATTATGTACCTATCTCCTAGCTGCATATCAGTGGCCCTGCCCTCGCTGCTAGACGCCATATTGGAGCTGGTGGTTGAGTTTCCCAGTCTTATTGTGCTGGGGGACTTTAAGCTACCTTCCGGGGGGGGGGGGGCGTCGGGAGCAGCATGGGAGTTCATGACTTCCATGGCAGCCATGGACCTGACCCAGATAATACAGGTCCCGACTCATCAGGGGAGACACACGCCTGATCTAGTTTTTATCTCAGAGCAGTGGCGAAATGAGTTTGGTGGGGGTGAGCCACTATTCAACCCCTCTCATGGACCGATCACTATCTTCTTAGGCTGGGCTTCCATTATGCCGCCCCCCACCGCTGGGAGGCAGAACCAACCACCTGGTTCTGCCCCAGGCACCTGATGGACCCTGAGCGGTTCCAAACGGAATTTGGGATTATACCTGTCTCTCTTTCCCACGCCCCGGTCAAGACTCTGGTGGATGCCTGGTTAAAGCAGCTGCCGGGGCTCTCGACCAGGTCGTGCCTTTGCGACCTCTGACCCGACGCAGATCCCGGTTGGCCCCTTGGTTTACTGAGGAGCTCCGGGAGATGAAGTGTCGGAGGAGTGGCCTGGAGAGCTGTTGAAGATCCAGCCATTCCGAGTCTGACTGAGCACAGTTGAGATCTTTCAGTCGATCTTATCTGGTGGTGATGGAGGCGGCGAAGCGTGTTTACTTCTCCGCCCTCATCGCATCCGCAGATAATCGCCTAGCCACCATTTTTAGGGTGTCCCGCTCCCTTTTGAATCAGGGAGCGGGAGATGACTCTATGCGGGGGTGGGCCGAGGAGTATAGTCATCATCTGCAGGACAAGATCACTCAGATTCAGGACGGACTGGACTTCAGCTGGGCCGGGTCGGTCAGGGAGATGACGACGGGACTGGTGATTTGGGACAAATTTGATCCTGTTACTCCCGAGGAAGTGGACAGGATCATGGGGAAGCTGAGTACCTCCACATGTTTGCTCATTTATTCGGCCTGGGAGGTCACACACGGCTGGATCCAAGCAGTTATTATAGCTTCCTTGGATGAGGGGAGTTTCCCGGCCACCTTGAAGGAGGCGGTGGTGAGACCCCTCCTCAAGAAACTGGCCTTGGATCCAGCTATTTTGAATAACTTCCGTCCTATCTCCAATCTTCGCTTTATTGCGAAGGTTGTTGAGAGTGTGGTGGCACATCAGCTCCCGTTGGCCCTGCATGAAACATTATATCTGGACATGTACCAGTTGGGTTTCAGGCCCGGGTACAGCACGGAGACGGCATTAGTCGCACTGGTGGATGATCTCTGGAGGACCCAGGACAAGGGACATTCCTCTGTCCTGCTCCTATTAGATCTCTCAGCGGTTTTGATACCATCGACCATGGTATCCTGCTGCAGCGCCTTGAGGGGATGGGAGTGGGAGGCACTGTTTTACGGTGGTTCTCCTCCTACCTCTCCAGGCGCTCACAAGCGGGGGGACAGAGGTCTGCCCTGAGGCCCCTTACGTGTGGGGTCCCTCAGGAGTCGGTCCTCTCTTCCCTTCCATTCAACATTTATATGAAGCCGCTGGTTTTGGGGTGGGGTATCATCAGTATGCTGTTGATATCCAACTTTTTATATCCACCCCGAAGCAGCCCAGTGATGCCCTCGACGTGATGTCCTGGTGCCTGGAAGCAGTGCGGCTCTGGATGGGGAGGAACAGGCTTCAGCTCAACCCCACCAAGACAGAGTGGCTGTGGATAGTGGCATCCCAGTTCCAGGGGAATATTCCATCGTTGGCTATAGGGGGTGAGGTGTTGCCCCCTGTTGATAAGGTGCGGAACTTAGGTGTCCTCCTGAATTCATGGTTGACTTTTGAAGATCACGTTACGACCATGACCAGGGTGGCATTACAGATTCGTCTGGTGCGCCAGTTGCGCCCCTACCTGGACCATGATTCCCTACGCACAGTCACCCATGCGCTCGTCACCTCCCGGACCGACTACTGCAATGCTCTTTACATGGGGCTGCCCTTGAAGACCACCCGGAGGCTTCAGCTGGTGCAGAATGCAGCTGCGCGGGTAGTAATGGGAGTGTCCCGACACTCTCACGTTACACCTCTCCTGTGGGACCTGCATTGGCTACCGGTTGCCCTCCGGGTGAGATTCAAGGTGCTGGTAATTACCTATAAAGCCCTACATGGCTTAGACCCGGGTATCTGTCAGACCATCTGCGGCCAGCGACAGCTCCCCATTGCCCGGTGCGTTCCCACAAGGAGGGCTTCCTTGTGGTGCCGTTGGCCAGACAATGTCAGCTGGCGACCCCTAGGGAGCGGGCCTTCTCTGTGGGTGCACCTATCCTATGGAATCAGCTCATCTTTGAGCTCTCGGTGGTTCTTTCCGCCGTGACCTTAAAACATGGTAATTCTGTCTGGCTGATTTAGACTGAAAAGGGTTTTAAAAGGGATTTTAATGGTCTTTCTATAACCTTATTGGGTATTTTAACATTGATTTGGCTTGTTTTTATTGTTGTGAGCTGCCCTGAGTCCCCTCGGAGACAGGGCAGCATACAAGTTCAAATAATAAATAATAAATAAATAAATTTCACAGGTAAATTTTCAAGATCTCATGGAAGCAGCCATTTTTTCAGTGCACCCACAATTCCTTAAGGCTGTCTGCACAGTGTTAAGGTAGAGAAACAGAGCAGTTTCTCCCTCTCCAGCATGACAACGACCCAGAAGCAGCTGCCATTTTGGCCCTGAGGCAGTCGTGGCAAAATGGCAGCCACTTCCACAAATCCACCTCAGGGCCCAGCAATGAATCCCAGGCATAGTGAAAATAATGGCTGCTTCCATGAAATAGTTATACAGCCGAGAGATTTCCGTCCTTCCCTCCTTCCCCAATATAGGGTTCAGATGTCTTCAAAAGATAATGAGGAGGACGCTATGAGGTCTGGTAGGGTTGGACTTCGAATTAAGGACTACAGGGACCCTGTTTTAGGAAGGAGAGACCTGGAGAGTCTCTGTCAGGGAAGGGAAGCCCTGGGGAGACCTAAGAGATGGGTTATGGGAGGACTTTGGAAGGAAAGCCTAAGTCTGCAATTAAGCAAAGCAGTCTCATTTAACAGCTGCTGCAAGGTGTAATCATAATTGGAAGGCCCCGTGACAGAATGGCCTAAGGCCTGCAGGGAGCCAGTGGGAGTGGGAAAAAGCCTGGGGGATACTCTGTGCGGAGGCCTGGTGGGGGGCTTCCCCCAAACTGGAGCAAACCGGTAGCATTTCACCCCTGCCTTGGGGAAAACAAGGGTGGGGAACCAGAGCAATAGGTGTCTTGGTGGGTGGGGGTAGAGGAGGCCTAGGGATGCCTTGGGAGAACCAAGGGTTGGCAACCAGAGCAATAGGTGTCTTGTGGGGAATTTTGACTGAAGCTTTTCCCACATTCAGGACATTCAAAGGGTTTCTCTCCTGTGTGACACCTCTGGTGTATCAGCAGGCTGGAATTGACACTGAAACCTTTCCCACAATCACGACATTCAAAGGGTTTCTCTCTTGTGTGAATCCTTTGGTGTATCACCAGGTTTGAATTTTGACTGAAGCTTCTCCCACATTCAGGCATTCAAAGGGCTTCTCTCCTGTGTGAGTCCTCTGGTGTATCAGCAAGCTGAAATTGACACTGAAACCTTTCCCACAATCAGGACATTCAAAGGGTTTCTCTCTTGTGTGAGTCCTCTGGTGTATGACCAGGTGGGAATTCTGACTGAAACTTTTCCCACACTCAGGACATTCAAAGGGTTTCTCTCCTGTGTGAGTCCTCTGGTGTTTCACCAGGCTGGAATTCTGACTGAAACGTTTCCCACAATCAGGACATTCAAAGTGTTTCTCTCCTGTGTGAGTTCTCTGTTGTATCACAAAGTTGCCATGCTTGTGAAAGCATTTACCACATTGGGAGCAGTTGTAGGTCATCTGTCCTATATCGATTCTTCTACGAATCACAAGGGAGCTATTCTGACCGAACCTTTTGCCACATTCAGAGTATTTATATAGCTGATCCCCAGTGTGGATCCTCTTGTGATTTGAACTCTGTACTTTTCCCACAATAGGCTTTCTGAAGGAAATGGAAAATATTTTTTTTATTTCTGCTTCAATTTGCTTTGCTGTTCAATGTTGCTTGTTATTCTCAGTTGTCCAGTGTTGTTATATTGGCATCTTTGTCTGTAAGATTCAAATGATAGTGTAAATTTTGTTGTTTATAAAAAGGTTGCAGAAGATGTGAAAAAAAGCAGTACAGGTAATCCTTGAGGTAAATCAGGCCATTCAACGAAAGTTCAAAGTTACTACACTCACACACCCAATGCTAAATACGAATCTGTTTCAAAGTTGATATTTTGCAGCCCCTCCCCCCAATGGTCCATCCACCAGCTGCAGAGATGTTGCAGCATACCCTCCCACCTATTTCCCAAACATCTTGCCCAGTCAGTCCTCAGAGGCCCCAGACCACAGTACATTGGCCTGCTTTGTCAATATCTTTGCTTCTAGGTATTGCTCCCCAACCCCACTCCCCTTCTTCATTCACTTACTTAATTTTTGACGAGCTCAAGAAGTCAGCTGAGCTACCTGGCAGAATCAAGAAGACTTACGATCTATTTTGTTTCCATGGCAATCCTTTCGCCCCATCCAGCATAAATTGGTAGTGATTTACCTTGCCTAGGGAGGAAAGGATTCCCATGGAAGTAAAAAAGATGAGATTTCTTCTTTGCTCAACCAGTGTAAGACTAGCATAAAGCTAGCACTGGTGGCGCTAATGAGAAATCATGTCTATTTTTCTGCCATTGCAATCCTTTCCTTTCCAGCCAGCATAAGCTCCTATGATTTCTCCTTAGTTCCACCAGCACTAATTTTATGGTGGCAGCGCTAAAAAGATATCGTAGTGGTTTACCCTGACTGGGGAGGAGAATATTGCCATGGAAACAAAAGAGATCAGATTTCTTCTTCTCTCTATCAGTGCTAGGTTTACTTTAGTCTTTTGCTGGTAGAGCAAAGAAGAAACCCCATCACTTTTGTTTCCATGCCAGTCCTTTCCCCTCCACAGCCAGGGTAGACCACTATGATATCTTCTTAGTGCCAGCAGCATAAAACTAGCACCGGCAGAGCTAAGAAGTAATCGTAGCTAAGAAGAAATCGTAGTTGTTTATGCTGGTTGAGGCAAAAGGATTACCATGGAAACAAAAGAGATTGGATTTCTTCTTCTTGATTGTGCCACGTGGCCCACCGAGGGAATGGCCTTCTCTACTCTGACCTCCTGAGCTCATCAAAATGTAAGTAAGCAAATGGTGATGGGGTGGAGTATGGAGAAGGCCCATAGGGCTTTGGGGAAACCAAGGGGCAGGAGGCAGAGCATGGGGTATCCTAGACTCAAAGAGAAGGGTTAAGTGGGATGTGACAGCTCTTCTTCCAATACACTTGAGGATCTGTCACAAAGAGAGGATTGACTTATTCTCTAGGGCACCAGAGGGTAGGACAAGAAGTAATGGGTGGAAGCTTGTCAAAGAGAGATCTACCCTAGAAGTGAGGAGAAATTTTCTGATGGTGAGAAGAATTAATCAATGGAATATCTTGCCTCTTGGGAGTTGTGGGTGTTCCATCATTGGAGATTTTCAAAAATAGATTGGACAACCATTTGACAGATGGTATAAGGTCCCCTGCCTTGGGCAAGGAGTTAGACTTGAAGACCTTCAAGGTCCCTTCCAAAGGCTCAGGGGAGGGCTGGGGGGTGGTGGCGGCCATTATTAAGGAAAGTCTTTGTCTGAAGGAGGCCACTGTTCCTCAGATAGCTGGATGTGAATCCCTCCTTGTGAAGTGCAATTGTGGGGTACAGATGGGTTGGTTGACTACGTACCTGGCTCCCTGCCACGTGGCAATAACCCTGCCTGAGCTGCTTGACGTAATAGCCGGGTGGCGGTGGATACCCCCAGACTTATGGTCATGGGGGACTTCAACCTGCCATCCGTCGGTGAAACGTAGGGGATAGCTCGGGAGTTCATGGCTTCCATGGCAGCCATGGACCTGACCCAGTTAGTTCCAGGCCCGCCTCACACGGGGGGACACACTCTGGACCTGATTTTTGTCTCTGGTCAGTGGTTGAATGATCTGGAATTAGGGGATCTAGTCATCAAACCCCTGTCATGGTCAGATCATTAACTTCTTCAACTAGACTTTTGAGCCGCTTCCCCTCACCGCAGGGAGATGGAACCGCCTAGGTGGTTCCGTCTCAGGTGCCTGATGGATTCTGATAGGTTCCTGCCAGAGCTTGGGCCATTCCCTGAAGCTCTGGCTCATGGCTCGACTGAAGAGCTGGTGGCCGCCTGGGAAAAGGTGGCAGCTAGAGCTTTGGACCGAGTCGTGCCTTTGCAGCCTCTGACCTGATGCGGATCCCATCTAGCCCCCTGGTTCTCAGAGGAGCTGAGGGAGATGAAGCGCCAGAAAAGATGCCTAGAGAATGATTGGAGGGTCAGCCGTTCCGAATCCGACCGAACACTGGTAAGATCTCATATTAAGACCTACCTAGTGGTGATAAAAGGGGCAAAATCAAGCTATTTTTCCGCTCTTATTGCATCTGCAGAGAACCGCCCAGCTGCCCTGTTTAGGGTGACCTGCTCCCTCTTTCATGTGGAAGTGCAGGAAGACCCCTTGCAGGAGAAGGCTGAGGAATTTGCGCAATTCCTGCATGAGAAAATCGCTCAGATTCGGGAAGGCTTGGGACTCCAATTGGGTAGATCCAATTCGGGACTCCAATTGGATAGATCCAGAGTGGGTGACGGGGGTGAGTCTTGAGAGTGTTATCTGGGAGGAGTTTGACCCTGTGGCTCCCGAGGACGTGGGCAGGATTCTGGGTAGGTTGACCTCTGCCACATGTTTATTGGACCCGTGTCCTTCCTGGTTGGTGCTCGTCTCCCGTGAGGTTACACGAGGCTGGCTCCAGAGGATTATAAATGCTTCCTTGAGTGAGGGTCTCCTCCCCGCCGCCCTTAAAGAGGCGGTGGTGAGGCCCCTCTCAAGAAGCCTTCTCTGGACCCAGCAATATTGGTGATCTATCGTCCAGTCTCCAACCTCCGCTTTGTGGCGAAGGTGTTGTGGTGGCTCAGCAACTTCCTCAGTACCTGGATGAAGCTGTCTATCTGGATCCGTTCCAGTTGGGCTTCAGACCGGGATACAGCACGGAAACGGCATTGGCCGCATTGGTAGATGATCTCTGGAAGGATCGAGACAGGGGATGTTCCTCTGTCCTAGTCCTATTGGACCTCTCAGCGGCTTTTGATACCATCGACCATGGTATCATGCTGCGACGGCTGGAGGGGTTAGGAGTGGGGGGCACCGTGTTGTGGTGGTTCTCCTCCTTCCTCTCCAGCTGGACACAGTCTGTGTTGGCAGGGGGACAGAGGTCGACCTCGAGGCGCCTTATGTATGGAGTGCTGAAAGGGTCAGTCCTCTTGCCCCTTCTGTTCAACATTTATGTGAAGCCACTGGGTGAGATCATCTGTGGTTTTGGGGTGGAGTGTACGCTGAGTGTCATCAGCGTACGCCTGTACACTGATGACACTCAGCTGTACATTTGCACAACAGATCACCCCAATGATGCTCTTAACGTAATGTCTCACTGCCTGGAGGCCGTACGGATCTGGATGGGGAGAAACAGGCTCAGACTCAACCCCTCCAAGACTGAGTGGCTATGGTGTCTCAATATAGCCAGCTGGTTCCATCGCTGGCTATTGGGGGTGAAACTCTGCCCCCCTCGTGAGGCTCGTAGGGGGAGGAGGAGGAGCTGCCAGTTTTTGGATTTGGAGAAGAAAGAGTTTTCAGGCAGCAGCACTGAGATCTCCTCTCCGAATTAAAAAAGTGCACTGCACTTTCAAGTGGCGGATCTGGCCTTCTGCGGAGGAGGAGGAAGAAGGCGCACAGTTCTGCAATCTGCACCAGAGAACCACAGAGGAATGCGTTTTCCAGCAAATTCAAAAACAGAGCGCACGGCTGGCTGCGTGCCCTTCTCCTTCTCCGCAGACTCACTTTCTCTTTCCTCCTGGCCAGATCTGCCACCTGAAATGCAGTGCACTTTTTTGATTCAGCACTGCTGCCCAAAAATCCTTTCTTCTCCAAATCCAAAAACTGGGTGTACGCAAGCAAAACAAGAGCACCACAGTTTCAGGCACTGCACAGGCGGTGTAAGGCATGGTGGCTAGCCACCCTGTCTGCCCCTTTTTCAGATAACCCAGGTGGAGGGCGGTTGGCTTCTGCTCCTGGCCCAGGAGGAAAGAGAAGGTGAGTCTGTGGAGAAGGAGGAGGAGGGTACATGGCTCTGCAGTGTGCACTGGAGAATCAAGCAGCACTGCGTTCCCTCCCCGAATCCACCTGAAAAGGCTTTCCTTCGTGGTTCTCCGGTGCACATTGCAGAACCGCGTGCCTTCCTCCTCCTTCTCCGCAGACTCACCTTCTCTTTCTTCCTGGCTAGATCCGCCGCCTGAAACACAATGCACTTTTTTGATTTGGGGAGAGGATCGCAGCACTGCCTCCCGAAAACTCTTTCCTCTCGAAATCCAAAAATGGGGCATGCGGAGGCCAAAAAAAGTGCATTGCATTTCAGGCCTCTGGGGAAGGGATTGAAGCCTGCCACCGGCTACTCCTGCCACTGAGTGAGAAGCAGTAGCATGAGAAGCGCCGGCAGTGATAGGGTGGCAGCGGAAAGGATGGGTGTGCTGGGGCTTCAATCCCCATCCAACCCCCTGGCCTGGGTCTACGCCAGAAGCCTGCTCATGTGGGGAGACAGGGAAGCTCCGGCTCGTCCATCCTTGCAGCCACCACCCCATTGCCCCTGGGGGCGGCGGTTCTCGCATTGCTGCAGGGGGCTTGCCGGGAAGCCCAGCACCCAGTGGGGAGGAGCCCAGGTAAGGCTGTGTGTTTGGAGCTTCCCCAGCTGGCACATGGCGGGGCCGAGAGTGCTGCAGCTGGCCGGGGAACGGCTGTCTCGCCAGGGAACAGTTCGGTATCTGGTTGTCCTCCAGTAAGAGACGCTCTGGCCCCCTTGAAAAAAGTGGGGGCGCATGTGCAGGAGGGTGCATACGCAGTGCAGGGTGCATGCATGGGGGGAGGGTCATGTGCGCATGCGCAAATGGGGTGCATATTGCATTATGGTTGCTGGCACGCGCGAGCACGATAGTGCGAACGTGCTCTGACTTTTGGCACGCAACGCCAAAAAGGTTTGCCATCATTGGACTATGCTAAACCTTTGATTGTGTGGATCACAACAAATTGTGGCAAGTCCTTAAAGAGATCGGAGTACCAGACAAATGTCTCTTGAGAAAACTATATGTAGGTCAAGAAGCAACAGTGAGAACTGGACACAGAACCACTGATTGGTTCAAAATTGGGAAAGGAGTCCGGCAAGGCTATATACTGTTGTCCTGCCTATTTAACTTGCATGCAGAGCACATCATGAGAAAGGCAGGGCTAGATGAATCAAAAATTGGAATTAAGATTGCCAGGAGAAATATCAACAACCTCAGATATGCAGATGATACCACTCTAATGGCAGAAAGTGAAGAGGAACTAAAGAGCCTCTTAATGCAGGTGAAGGAGTGTGTTGAGAGCTGACTTGAAACTCAATATTAAGAAACCTAAGATCATGGCATCCGGCCCTCTCAATTCCTGGCAAATAGCTGGAGAAGAAATGGAGGTAGTGACAGATTTTATTTTCCTGGGCTCCAAGATCACTGCAGATGGAGACTCTAGCCAAGAAATGAAAAGAGGCTTGCTCCTGGGGAGGAAAGCTATGGCAAATCTAGACAGCATTCTAAAAAGCAGAGACGTCACCTTGCCAACAAAAGTGCGTATAGTCAAGGCTATGGTTTTCCCAGATGCAATGTATGGCTGTGAAAGTTGGACCATAAGAAAGGCTGAGCGCCCAAGAATTGAGGCTTTTGGATTAGAGAAGACTCCTGTGAATCCCTTGGACTGCAAGGCAACCAAACTGATCAATCCTAGAGGAGATCAACCCTGACTGCTCCTTAGAAGGCCAGTTCTTGAAGATGAAACTCGAATACTTTGGCCATCTAATGAGAAGGAAGGGCACGCTGGAGAAGAGCCTGATGCTGGGAAAGATTGAGGGCAAAAGAAGAATGGGACGACAGAGAACGAGGTGGCTGGATGGAGTCACTAAAGCAGTAGGCATGAGCTTAAATGGACTCATTTAAGTCCATTAAGGGGATGGTAGAGGACAGGAAGGCCTGGAGGAACGTCATCAATGGGGTTGTGATGGGTTGGACACAACTTCGCAACTAACAACAACAACACGCTGTTCAGATAGACATGGAATTTTTAATGTTTTTTTTAAATGTACCAATAAAACATATATTCAAAAAAAACCCCACAACCCTGAAACTTTTCCCACAACCTGGACCAGGGATGTTAAAGTCAAGGCCTGTGGGCCGAATCTGGCCTGCAAGGTGGTTAGATCTGGCCTGTGGGTCTGCCCTGGAAACATTAAAGGACCGGCCTGTGGCGCCTTGGCCAGGCCCAAGCTGACCGGGTGCTGATTTGCCACCTGGTAGAAGCCCACCACGGCCAGCCTTAGATATGTGGCACCGCCTCGGCCCTGCCCCCTGGGTGTGTGCACAGGGTCGGCGAGCGTGCAGGGTCTGGCATTCCTAGGGACTGAGCACTGCCCTTCGCCCAGGACACCAGCCCTCTCATGTTTGGAGCCAGGGGCAGGACCAAGGCGCCACCACAGATCTAAGGCTGGTCACGGTCCGGCTTGGATGGCTGCTGCCAGGTGGCAAATCAGTGCTGCAACTGTGCTGGCACCTCCATGCTCCTCTCGCTGGCCTTTCCCTGGGACTGCCTTGCCCCACGTGGGAAAACCACTCTGCCAATCTCTCCCCCTCCCCTTGCCCCTTGTGCGTGGAGGGAGGAAGAGGTGGGAAGGAGAGGGCATCGGACTCTGACCGCTTTTGCCTGCCAGCACGCCATGGACGGTAAGAGGTTGCACAGGGTCCAGGGCGGGGGGATGTGGAAGGCGAACGACGGTTTGCCATCAGGCATGGAGGCTACGGAGGGGAGGGTGGACAAAAAGGGAAGCTCTGAATTTTGATCCCTTCCCTTGTTGTTGCCTCTGTGCCTGATGGATCTCTGTGTGACTCTCAGCTCACCTCTCCGACCCGTGCACGTGCGTGCATGAGCACGTAAGGTCTCCCCCCTTGCAGCCCGGTGCTGTGACATTGGAGAGGAATATCTCTCTCCTGATCTGGAGAGTCTGGGCGCTGAGAAAAAGAAACAAGTGTTACAAAAAAACAGCTTTTGTTAGCTTGCACTTTGCATCCTACCATCACAGAAGTTTGTTTGAGTGAGTGTCAGGGGTGGGTTCTAAAATTTTTGTACTACCAGTTCTGTGGACGTGGCTTATTTTGTGGGCGTGGCTTGATGGTCATGTGACAATTATTTAGGATATTTAGGATTTAGTAAAGATATTGGTCTACCAGGCTTTTAACTGCTTGCAGAGATGTACTGATCTACCCATTTATTTTTGCAGGCACCGGTCTACTCATTTGTTTTCTTTTACCACTGATCAGCTGTAGGGCGGCCCTTTGAAGCCCCTGGGCAACAGTTTAAACAGTTTTTTTCTCTCTAGCCATCAGCTGGGACTCAGGAGGCAGCAATAGATTGGGGGTGGAGTGAAATAAAAGGTAAGAATAACGCAGGGGGTGGGGGGCGCGGGGAGGCAGAACCGGTTTGGTGATGTCATATCGTCACCGCTACGAGCTTGGGAGAACCGGGCTGAACCGGGAGGAACCCACCACTGGTGAGTGTGTGTTTATGTGTGTGGAGGGGGGTGGGGCAGTGGAGGTGTCTCACTCACTTGCAGCCTACAAGCTCATTGTAGGCTGAAAGCTAACAAAAGCTGTTTTTTTGCAATGCTTGTTTCTTTTTCTCAACCTCCAGCCTTTCCCGATCTTTTCCTCTCCAATATCACAGCATTGGCTGGGCTGCAAGGGGCACACACACACACAAACATACACGTGCACAAGTCTGGGAGATGTGAGCTAAAAACCATGCTGAAGCAATGATGGGGGAGGGGTCAATATGGGAAGCCTTTGTCGGGAGCCTCTTGGCAGCTTAAAAAAAGAAAGGAAAGGAAAGTGGGAAGGGACGGAGGAGTGAGTGGCACTGCTGCCCAGGGGGCCATTGCGTGGCCTGAGAGGGATGAGGAGAACAAGGTTTTTGGCGCTTAACATTGTCACACCTTCCTCTGCTGGAGACAATGGATCCCCCCAGACCTGACTAGGCCACCACAGGCGCCCCACGACACAAGAGATGTCGAGCTGGCCATGTGACATCACCCCACCATGCCCACCCACAAGATCAACCACAATCCTGATGTGGCCCTCAATCAAATTGTTTGACTCTGCTGGTCTGGACACTCATATGGTTTTTCTCCTGTGTGAGTCCTCTGGTGTATCACCAGGCTGGCATTCTGACTGAAACATTTCCCACACTCAGGACATTCAAAGGGTTTCACTCCTGTGTGAATTCTCTGGTGTTTCACAAGGCTGGAATTGTGACTAAAATGTTTCTCACAATCTGGACACTCATATGGTTTCTCTCCTGTGTGAGTCCTCTGGTGGATCACCAGATGGCAGTTATGACTGAAATTTTTCCCACAATCTGAACACTCATATGGTTTCTCTCCTGTGTGAGTCCTCTGGTGGATCACCAGGTCAGAACGGTAACTGAAACTTTTCCCACAATCTGCACACTTGTGCGGTTTGTCTCCTGTGTGAGACTTTTGGTGTTTCACCAGAGAGGAATTGAGACTGAAGTTTTTCCCACAATCAGGACATTTAAAGGGTTTCTCCCCTGTGTGATTCCTCTGGTGGTTCACCAGGCTGGAATTCCGACTGAAACTTTTCCCACAATCAGAACATTCAAAGGGTTTCTCTCCTGTGTGAGTCTTTTGGTGTTTCACCAGAGAAGAATTGTCACTGAAACCTTTCCCACAATCAGGACATTCAAAGGGTTTCTCCCCTGTGTGAGTCCTCTGGTGTTTCACCAGGCTGGAATTCTCACTGAAACCTTTCCCACAATCAGGACATTCAAAGGGTTTCTCCCCTGTGTGAGTCCTCTGGTGTTTCACCAGGCTGGAATTCTCACTGAAACCTTTCCCACAATCAGGACATTCAAAGGGTTTCTCCCCTGTGTGAATCCTCTGGTGGTTCACCAGGTTGGATTTATGACTGAAACTTTTCCCACACTCAGGACATTCAAAGGGTTTCTCTCCTGTGTGAGTCCTCTCGTGTATCACCAGGTGGGAATTTGCTCTGAAACGTTTCCCACAATCCGGACACTCATATGGTTTCTCCCTGGTGTGAGTCCTCTGGTGGATAATGAGGTGGGAATTCTGTCTGAAACTTCTCCCATAATCAGGACATTCAAAGGGTTTTTCTCCTGTGTGAGTCCTCTGGTGTTTCACCAGGTGGGAATTCTGTCTGAAACTTTTCCCACACTCAGGACATTCAAAGGGTTTTTCTCCTGTGTGAATCCTCTGGTGGTTCACCAGGTTAAAATGGTGACTGAAACTTTTCCCACAATCTGGACACTCATATGGTTTCTCTCCTGTGTGAGTCCTCTGGTGTATCAGCAGGTTGGAATTGAGAGTGAAGTTTTTCCCACAATCAGGACATTCAAAGGGTTTCTCTCCTGTGTGAATCCTCTGGTGGCTCACCAGGCTGGAATTTTGACTGAAACTTTTCCCACATTCAGGACATTCAAAGGGTTTCTCTCCTGTGTGAGTCCTCTGGTGGCTCACCAGGTCAGAACGGTAACTGAATTTTTTCCCACAATCTGGACATTCAAAAGGTTTCTCTCCTGTATGAGTCCTCTGGTGGTTCACCAGGTTAGAACGGTAACTGAAACTTTTCCCACAATCTGGACACTTGTGTGGTTTGTCTCCTGTGTGAATCTTTTGGTGTTTCAGCAGACTGGAATTGAGACTGAAGTTTTTCCCACAATCAGGACATTCAAAAGGTTTGTCCCCTGTGTGAATCCTCTGGTGGTTTACCAGGTGACAATGGTAATG
Source organism: Arizona elegans (assembly GCA_022577455.1). Classification (NCBI taxonomy): domain Eukaryota; kingdom Metazoa; phylum Chordata; class Lepidosauria; order Squamata; family Colubridae; genus Arizona; species Arizona elegans. Next base: position 9,628,458 of record JAKOOJ010000012.1, read on the forward strand.
GAAATGTTTCCCACAATCTTGACACTCGAATGGTTTCTTTCCTGTGTGAGTCCTCTGGTGGTTCTCCAGGCTGGAATTCTCACTGAAACCTTTCTCACAATGTGGACATTGAAAAGGTTTTTCAGGACATTGAAAAAAAAAATTAAGACATTCAAAGGGTTTCTCTTCTGTGTGAGTCCTCTGGTGTATCACCAGGTGGGACTTTGCTGTGAAACTTTTCCTAATAACCTGGACACTCATATGGTTTCTCCCTGGTGTGAGTCCTCTGATGTATCACAAAGTTGCCATGCTTGCAAAAGCATTTACCACATTGGGAGCAGTTGTAGGGCATCTCTACTATGAGGATCTTTCTATGAATTGCAAGGGAGCTATTCTGACTAAAGTTTTGCCACATTCAGATTATTTATATGGCTTTTGTTCAGTGTGGATCCTCTTGTGATTTGAACTCTTTACTTTTCCCACAATAGGCAAATCTATGAAGCTTTTCCATCACTGACATTCTTGAGGAGGTCAAAAATACGTGTGATTCCTTATTTTGTTGGTGCCTGCATTATTGGCTGCCATATGTGACTATCCAATTGACATTTTCTTCCCCACTGGCTTCCAGATATTTCCTTCTTTTTCTGAATGGAAAATGATCTCCTTCGACCTTTGCGAGTAACATATTCTTAAATTCTATATAATCTACTTTTTCCAGCTTCAAATCTCTTCATGATTTTCTCTTTTCTGTCTCTTATCTGCTGATGAAGTAGATGAATTCTGTGGTTTTCTGAAGCAAATTGAAAATATTTTTTATTTCTGCTTCAGTTTGCTTTGCTTTTCAGTGTTGCTTGTTATTCTCAGTTGTCCAGTGTGCATATGTTGGCATCCTCTTTGTCTGTAAGATTCAAAAGAAAGTGTAAGTTTTATAGTTTATGAAAGGGTTGCAGAAGATGTGAAAAAAAGAAGTACAGGTAATCCTTTAGGTACAACAGGCCATTCAACAAATTTCTGAAGTTACAACACTCCCCCAAATGCTAAATACGAATCCACTCCAAAGTTGAATTTTTGCAGCGCCTCCCACACCGGGAGTCCTTGACTCCTTCATTGCAGGTATGCTGCAGCATACCCACCCACCTATTTCCCTTCCATCTTGGCCAGTCAGTCCTCACAATCCCCAGACCCCAGTATGTTGGCCTGCTTTGCAATATACTATGCATTCCTCCCCAACACCACTCCCCCATCACCATTCACTTACTAAATTTCTGACGAGCTCAGGAAGTCAGCTGGGCCACATGGTGTAATCAAGAAGAAGAAATATAAACTCTTTTCTTTCCATGGCAATCCTTTCACTCCAGCCAGCATTAGTGATTTACCCTGGCTGAGGAATAAAGGATTGCCATGGAAGCAGAAGTGATGAGATTTATTCTTTGCTCTACCAGCACAACACTAATGTAAAGCTAGTGCTAGTGGGGCTAAGAAGAAATCAGGCCTATTTTGCTTCCGTTGCAATCCTTTTCTTTCCAATCAGCATAAACTACTATGATTTCTTCTTAGCTACACCGGCACTAGTTTTATGTTGGCAAAGAGATCTAAGAAGTTATTTTTGTAGTTTACCCTGGCTGGGGAGGAAAGGATTGTCATTGAAACAAGAGATCAGATGTCTTCTTTGCTCTATCAGCACTAACTTTACGATAGTCTTACGCTGGTAGAGCAAAGAAGAAATCCCATCTCTTTTGTTTCCATGCCAATGATCCCAAGCTCAACAGCAAATCTAAAGCAGAATGGCTGAAAAAGAAAAGAATCAAGGTTTGCAATAGCAAAGTCCAGACTTCACCCCAATTGAAATGCTGTGGTGGGACCTCTAGAGAGCTGGGCATAAACAAATGCCCACAAACCTCAGTGAACTGAAACAATGTTGTAAAGAAGAGTGGGCAAAAATTCCTCTGCAACAATGCAAGAGACTGTTTTTGGTCATACAGAAAACAATTAAATAGTATAGGATAGATCAAAGCTTCTAGAGGCGATATCTAACAAGGTACTTTGGTATAATATTTTTTAGTAAACTTCTCCCAACTCCGAATTAAAATATTCCTTATATAGTGCCGAGTGAACCATTTACTTTGGGGGGCATTGTCCCGCCGGAGTGCCACATGCCAACCTTGTTGCAAGTCGTGGCCTTCTCTCCTAAGAAGACGCTTGTTGTTTAAAATAATCCATTCTTTAACCCAAACTAGTAAGGGGGGTAAATAATAATTCTCCCAGCACGGTAAACCAAGACCCCCTCTTTCTTTTGTCTCCTGCATCATTTTCTTTTTAATACGGGTTTTTTTCCCTTGCCATACAAATTTGGTTACTACCTGGTTTAGATCTGTAAAAAAATTATTTGATAGATTCGCTGGAGCTGTTTGAAAAAGAAAATTAAATTTTGGTAGAACATAAGATTTTATTGTTGCTACCCTTCCCAAGAGTGATAATTGAATTTTACCCCACTTATCAAGATCTTTCCTTACCTGAGTTAGTATTTTAGTATAATTATCCTCCTGGATGCTCGAGCACCTACATGTTAACCAAATTACCAGGTACTTGACTTTACTAACTACTCTAAGTCCTGTTGCTTCCTCTAGATCCTGCTTGCCTTTCTCTGAGATATTCTTAGTTAAAATATTCATCTTCTTTTTATTAATTAACAGACCTGCTACAGCCCCAAATTCCTCAATTTTTTCCAGTAAGGATATGCCTGATTTTAAAGGGTCTTCCAAGATAAAGGCCATATCATCTGCGAAGGCCTGGGTCTTCTATGTCTGATCTCTGATTTTAAGTGGTGCGTGTGCATGAACCGTTAGCAAACCCACCTTTGATGATGACGTGATGTAATATGTCATCTGAAGTTATATTTACCTACTTTTAAGAGTGTACAGACCAGATGATTTTTAGTATGCCCTGATATATAAAATCATACAACTCAAAGAGGGTGTACTTTGTTTTTAGCATGACTGAATATGTGGAAGCATTGCGGATAGCTTATCCAACTGCAATTATCCAACTGCAGAGAGAATTACATTTACACCTACAAATGTATATATGTGAAAAATCCATGTTTTCAGCCTGAAAAATGTCCCAAAATGGTTACAATTAAACCTTCTGAGCTAAATTTAGAGATGTGGGGGCTTTAACTGAGGAAATGATGCCTAAAGCCTCTGCAAAATTTGAAACACCAGTTATACCGATGGAAGTCCTCAGCTCCAGGTAAGAAAATACTGTCCTCCTGTCCACAATTCCTCTGGTGACATCCCCTTTCAAGGAGTCCTCACATTTGGGACAGGGATCTGTGTCACTAAGCAGCCCGATCATAAAGCATGATGTCACATAACTGCCAACTTACATCTGTTCCTGTGGAGTTGTTAAGCAAACCACTGTGGGTTGTTAAAGGCAATTTCACATGACTGTCACTTGCAATTTCTTGCCATCCTCACTAACTTTGCCTATGAGAAACAAGCTGGAAAGGTCAAAAATGGGGATCATGATGGTGGGATGTTGTGACCATCATAAATGTGCATCAGTTGGCAGCATCCAAACCAAATAGCCCAACTGGCTTCTGGCCTCTCCTCCAACTTGCCCTCAACTCACCTTCCAGCTGATGCTTCAACTTTTGGAAGAGCACAAAAGCCGCTCTGCAAGCGCCCTTCCACCCATGAGGGATCCAGTACAGGAAGTTCCTCTGTGCTTCTCTTCTTCCTCAATCCTTTCTAGCAATACAGTACTTGATGGTTTTAACTCCTTTAAGGATCAACCACAGATGCAGCTACTGTATTGACGGCTTTGTAGGCACAGAAGTGACCGCCATCTCCTGACAGGAGGTGAAAAAACACGCTTGTCCCGTCTCTGCCTAAGGCGTTTGCAAGATGTTGTCACTGATTATATACTATCAAGTCGTTTTAGACTCCCAGCAACCTATCTTTGCAACAGAGCCAAGTAAAAAAGTGAAATGTAAAGCTACTTAAGCTTCTGAATATTAAATGCTGAGCCCTAAATGTTTTTTTTTATTGAAAGGTTTTAAAATGTTTTACAAACAAATTCCTCACCTTTCCCCCCTTCCCCTCTCCCTCCCCCCACTCCGACTTCCCAGAGCAAAATACAGGGCATTGCATTTAACAAACATAATCTAACATAACAAACTAACTATAAGCTCTTAACTTCCCCTTACTCTTTAACTCCGCCATAGGTACTAAAATGTCAAAGTAAAAAGAAAAATCATCTAAATATTTCATTCATAAGCTATTTGCAACTTTTTAGTCCCGTATTTGTTTTGTATATAGTCAGTCCATCTTCTCCATTCCAGTACATATCTTTCATTCGAACGGTCCTTCAAATATGCAGAGATTTTAGCCATCTCCGCCAAATTAGCTACTTTTAATGTCCATTCTTCAATAGTAGGTATTTCTTCCTTCTTCCAATATTGCGCCACCAAAAGTTTGGCTGCAGTTATTAAATTCAAAATCAGATTAGTCTCTATAACTGTACATCCTTCGATTATACCCAATAAAAACAACTGTGGAGTAAATTTTATCTTCCTTTTAAGAATATTTTGTATGATCCACCATATCTTAATCCAAAATGCCTTAATTTTCTTACATGTCCACCATACATGAAAATACGTTGCATCATCACATTTACATCTCCAACATGTAGATTGTAAACTCGGGTACATACAGGCTAACTTTTGGGGATCTAAATGCCATCTATAAAACATTTTGTAGAAATTTTCTCTTAGATTTTGGGCTTGAGTAAACTTCACATTTCTAACCCATATTTTCTCCCATACATCCATGGTTATTGATTCCCCAAAGTTTTGTGCCCATTTTATCATACAATCCTTCACTAACTCAGTTTCTGAATCTATTTCTATCAATGCATTATACAACCTTTTAATATGCATTGGACTTTGATCCCTGATTTATTAGGTTTTCTTCATTTTGCAAAATGCCAATTTTCTGATCTTCTTTCCACCTAGTATACAATTGCCCATACTGAAACCAGGTTTGAATTTTCCTTTCTTCCTTTAATACCTCTAAAGATTTCAATTGCAATATACCTCTTTCCAAAATAAGAAGCTCTTTATAAGTAATCACATCTTGTTTCTGCTCCACACTTATATTTTCTATCATATGTCTAGGTATTGTCCAAACAGGTAATTTATTATTTAATTTATATTGATACTTTTTCCATACGCGGAATAATGCATTTCTTAATATATGACTTTTAAAATTCTTATCCACCTTTTTTATCATATAGTAAATATGCATGCCATCCATATAACAAATCATACCCTTCAATATTCAATATTCTCTCTTCTGTTAAATTAATCCAATCACTAATTGCTGAGAGCACAGCTGCCTCCTAATACAATCTTAAATTAGGCATTTTGAGATCTCCTCTTCCACGTATATCTTGCATTATTTTCCGTTTTATCCTTGGTCTCTTTCCTGCCCACACAAAATTAGTAATACCCTTCTGCCATTCGTTCAAATTTCCATCTTTTTTCAGTATTGGTATCATTTGGAAAAGAAATAAGAACTTTGGCAAAATATTCATCTTTACTGCAGCTATCCTTCCCAGCAATGATAATTGCAATTTTTTCCAACTTTCCATCTATTTCTGGATTTTTTGCCACAATAATTCATAATTACACTTATATAGTTTTGCATTTGATGTTGTAATATAAACCCCTAAATACTTAACCTTCTTAACTGATTCAAATCCTGTTATTCTTTCAATTTTATTCAACAAAAATTCCAGTGTCAAAATAAACAATAATGGAGATAAAGGACATCCTTGTCTTGTTCCCTTTTCTATATTAAAGGTTTCCGTTAAACTACCATTAATTATTACTTGTGCTGTTTGTTGCTGATATATTGCCTTAATAGATTGTATAAAATACTCTCCAAATTGCATTTTTTCAATTATTTTCAACAAAAATTTCCAGTTCAGTCGATCAAACGCTTTTTCCGCATCTAAAAATATAAGCACCGCAGGGACATGGTTGTTTTTTCCCAAATACTCCAATATATTAACTATTTGTCTTACATTACTCTTCATATATCGCCTATTAATGAAACCAGTTTGGTCATTGTGAATCATTTGTTGCATAACTGGCATCAACCTATTTGCCAATATTTTAGTAAAGATCTTGTAATCTACATTTAACAATGATATAGGCCTATAGTTTTTTGGCTGAGTATGATCTTGGTCTTCCGTTGGGATCAGGGAAATAAATGCTGTTCTCCAAGAAGGAGGCACTTGTCCTCCAGTTTGTATTTTATTAAATAATTCTTTAAGTGTTTCCACCATTTCTGCCTGCAAATTTTTATAATAAACCACTGTCAACCCATCCGTCCCAGGGGCTTTTCCCACCTTCAATTGTTTAATTGCTAAAATAATTTCCTCAACAGTTATCAATTGATTCAAACCTTCCCTTTGTTCTTCTGAAATTATAGAGATATTCCCCCTCTGTAAATATTTATCTATATCTATACCTTGAATTTTGTCACTAGTATACAACTTCGTATTGAATTCTGAAAATGCTTTTTTAATCATATTTTGCTGGTACACCTCTTTACCCTTATATTATATTTTCTCTATAGTACGTAGCTTTTGTTTTTTCCTAAGCAAATACGCCAACCATCTGCCTGGTTTATTTGCATTACAAAAGGAGTTATGTTTGGCATATTGCAAATTAGTTGCTACCTGATCTGCCATCAACATATTAAATTGCCCTTGCAATAAATTAATTGCTTCTTTTGTTTTCTTGTCAGTTGGGTTTAAAATTAATACTTGCTCTTTATTTTTTATTTCTTCTTCTAACTCCTTCCGTTTCCTTTCCCGTTTACGTCTATGTTTATTATTCAAATAAATTAAAATACCTCTCATATATGCCTTACTTGCATCCCAAACCGTCTCCATAGGTGTACCTTTATGCAAATTCATAACAAGAAATTCTTTCATAAATTGTTTACATTCTTTCACATTTTCCTCATATCTAAACAAATTTTCATTCAGCCTCCAGGACTTCCTGGGTGCCTTTTCATATTCTAATTCCATCCAAACCAGACTATGATCTGTTAATGTTCTTGGACATATTTTCGTTTTCTTTACCCTAGAAAAAAAATCATTAGAAATTAATATAAAATCAATCCTGGAAAATGACTGAAGTCTATCAGAAAAAAAGGTAAAATCTTTCTCTTCTCCGTTCCTCTCATGCCAAATATCTCTCAACTCCATATCCTCCATCATATCAAAAAAAGATTTAGGCAATCTAGCACGTGATTGAATATTTTGTAGAGATCTTTTTTTATCCTTTTTAATATCCAAAACTCCATTCCAGTCTCCCATCATTATATGTGTTTTATAATTCCACTGTATTAATTTAGCATGTAAAGTCTTATAAAAACTTTCTTGTTGCTGATTTGGTGCATATAGTCCAATCAATAATGTTTTTTTCCCTTCTATTAAGATTTCAATTGCAATATATCTTCCTTGTGGATCTGCTTCAATTAATTTAGCAAATAAGTCTTTTTTTAGGTATATAACTATACCATTTTTCTTCTCCGGTGCAGATGCTATAAAATGTGTACCCAATCTTGCATTTGTTAAATATTTTTGATCTTGCATTCTAATATGTGTCTCTTGTAGGCATATAATATCATTTTTGTACTGCTTCAGATAATGAAATATTTTCCTCCTCTTTAGCAGTGAATTTAATCCATTGACATTCCAAGTTAGAAATTTACTTGCCATTTTTGGCACTTTGAAGCTTTTCAAGCATCAGCTGAAGGTCATCTTTCACTTTGATCTTCGGCCTAGCTCCTCCCACTGCTTCTGATTTTGTGGTTTCTTGTGCTTTGATCTGAGCTTGCTGCACTTTTAATTCCTCTTGGCGTTTCTTTGCTGCTCGAATCTGCCTTTGATCCCTCAGCTCCTCTACTTTGCCAAATAACTCCACATCTTGGGCAGAGCTCGTAAGTTGTAATAAATCTTCTTCAACAATCGAAACCCCTCCTTGAGCCTCTGCCAGAGCCTGGGTAATTTCTTTCACTCCCATTCTTGTTTCCTCTATTTCCTTTCTTCTTCTGGTTTCTGGGGAAGAGGAACCCCAGAATTCTTCAATACATCAAAGTAGAAATCCCTTGCTTTCCATAATGTATTAAGACGAAATCTCTGTCCTGAATAATCCACCACCAATCCAGTTGGAATCTGCCATCTGTACTGTATCTGACGTTTTCTGAGTTCATCCACCACAAAGCATAGTCCTTCCTTGCTCTCAACATTTTGGGAGGAATTTCTTTTAGTGTTAGAACTTCTTGCCCTGCCACTTGAAGTTTATTTTTGTAGGAAGCCTGCAATATCATATTTCTTAGCCTTCTTGTTGTAAAGTAAATTACAATATCTCTTGGTAAATTTCTCTGCCTGGCCACCCATGAATTAACGCATAAATTTTATCCATTTGCCAATCCAGATCCTCCTTTCTTTCTTGAATTATCTGTGCTTAGGCTTCTGCAAAGATCTCTCTCAAATTCTCTTGGGTATTTTCTTTCAGGCCTCTTACTCTTACAGCAAATTCCATCGCTCTGTATTGCATCATCATCACCTCTGAGTCTGCTTTTTCTATCTGAGTCTGAACTTCTCCCATTTTATACTCCAAATTCACATTTGATTGATTAACTTCCTCTAGTCTTTCATGTAACCCTTCAATATGACTTGCCAAACCTTTAAATGCAAAATAATGTCTTCTCTAATTGCCTTATTGTGAGCTTGAATCTCATCCTTAATTTCTGTCACTTTTAGAGTTACTTCATCCATTTTATCAGTCACCACTTTTATTTTTTCATCAAGAACAGAAGTAAATTTTTCTTCTAAAGAGAAGGCTTGCAGCTTTAAGGCTTGCTGCAAGGCTTCCAGGGTTAAAACTTGTGGTTCTGCTGGAGCTGTCAAAGATTGCAGTTTGGGTGGTGGAATAGGGGAGCTCACAGTAATTTTAGCCCCAGCAATCTTTATTTGCTTAGAAGCCATTTTCAAATTTTCAGTTCCAAATTAAAACTTTTACAGCAACCACTCCCAGACGTTAACTCAATTTCCAATTAATTTCAGTCCTCAGTAAATTTAAATTTCTCTACAGTTCAATTTAATTCTTCTTTCTTTTGAAACCAGTCTCGTTTATTAGCAGCAGAAACTGTCAGCGCAGATGAGTACTTTGAAGTTAACTTTCGTTACCACACCCAATTAAGACTCGGCGTCATTTCCTTTCACTTTCTTCCCACAGCAATCAAGAAGAAAGTATTCAATACACAGGAGTTAAAGTTTGATGACCATATAATTAAAAAGCTATATGGATATTTACTTGAAGCAAAACTGGAAGAAGAACAAGTTAAAGAATCAATGATAGCATGGGGAAAAAATTTTGGTTATAGTATTGATTTAGAGAAATAGCAAAAATTGTGGTCACATAATTATAAAATGATAATGTCAACAGCATAGAAAGAGAATTTGTATAAGATGTTTTACAGGTGGCATCTACCCCCGACGAGAATAGCCAGGATGTTTAAGAATAAATTGGAGAAATGTTGGAAGTGTCATCAAACTCCAGGATCGTATTACCATATGTGGTGGACATGTGTGGAAGCAAGGAGATTTTGGACTAAACTACATACGTGGTTAGAAAAAATGACAAAGAGACATATTGACTTTAAACCAGAAATATTTTTACTAGGAATTTTACCAGAGACATTTTATAAAGAATTACAATACTTAATTGTGAACATTTTAACAGCGGCCAGAATTGTATTTGCCAAAAACTGGAAAGGAGAGAAGATAATTACCGATGAAGAAATTATTATGAAAATGTTGGACTGTGCTGAAATGAGTAGATTGACATTTGAAATAAGAGAACAGGAAGATAAACAATACTATTTGATATGGGAGATATTTTATCAATGGTTTGATAAAAAAGTATGGAGATGAGATAGCATATATGAAATGTTTAAATATGTATTTTTAGTTTAAGTAAAGAATAATTGTTATATGAGGAGATTTGGAGAATTGTAAGCACGAAATGATTTTAACCGATTGAGATGCTGTCTATAATCGTTTGTAAGGATGATATTTTTATGTTATTGTTGTTGTGTTTTTTTTATTTTTTTTAATTTTATTTTTAATCTAAAATAAAACTTTTTTCAAAAAAAAAAGTTTAATACTTGCAATTGGAGTTCCTCCTGTCTTTGCTCTGCCTGCTTTGTATCCAAAATAGTGTTAAAATGTTGCAGGGATGATCGCGGCGTCTTGTTCTGCTAAATGCAGAAGCGTCCTGTGTCCGGAGCTTGTGTCAGGCTTCTAGGGAGCTCTAACCCTTCGTGCCCCAGAATTGTTCCTGGGACTCTTGGGGAGCTCAACCCAAGCCTGGCTGCTCTCTTTCCCCTCTTTTCCTGAGGGGAAAACTTTCAAACCACTAAACAGCTGTTTTTCGCTGTTTTAGCGGCTTTAACAGATCGCGGGTCTAGCGCCCCGAAAGGAGCTGCTATTGATGACGCGTTGCCACCGGAAGTCCAATTTTATTAAATATTTTTGATCTTGCATTCTAATATGTGTCTCTTGTAGGCATATAATGTCATTTTTATACTGCTTCAAATAGTGAAATATTTTCCTCTTTTGCGGTGAATTTAATCCATTGACATTCCAAGTTAGAAATTTACTTGCCATTTTTGGCAATTTGAAGCTTTTCAAGCATTAGCTGAAGGTCATCTTTCACTTTGATCTTCGGCCTTGCCCCTCCCACTGCTTCTGATTTTGTAGTTTCTTGTGCTTTCATCTGGGCTTGCTGCACCTTTAATTCCTCTTGGCGTTTCTTTGCTGCTCGAGTCTGTCTTTGATCCCTCGGCTCCTCTGTTTTGCCAAATAACTCCATATCTTGGGCAGAGCTCGTAAGTTGTAATAAATCTTCTTCAACAATCGAAGCCCCTCCTTGAGCCTCTGCCTGAGCCTGGGTAATTTCTTTCACTCCCATTCTTGCTTCCTCTATTTCCTTTCTTAAGCTTCTGAAGATTAGCTACATGCTGAGCCCTAAATGTTCATGAAGTTCTTGGAGAATTACAGAGTAAGAGTTGCAAGGGACCAACTCTCCAAGCAGAACTATATCATTCCAGTCAAATGGCTCTCCAGTCTCCTCTTAAAAGCCTCCACTGATGAACCTTGCACAAGTTGCAGAGGCAATTTGTTCCACTGATTAATTGTTCTCATTGACAATTTCTTCTTAATTCTTATGAAAGAGCCTTGATGGTACAGTGGTTTAATGCACCCTGTTATTAACACAGCTGCCTGCAATTTCTGCTGGTTCGAATCTTTCCAAGGCTCAAGGTTGACTCAGCCTTCCATCCTTTCTAAGGTAGGTGAAATGAGGACCCAGTTGTGGGGGCAATAAGATGACTTTGTATAAAATATACAAAAGAATGAAGGCTATTGCTTAACGCATTGTAAGCCGCCCTGAGTCTCCGGAGAAGGGCGGCATATAAATCAAATTAAAAAAAAAAATTCTAGGTTGGATTTTTATGTATATATAATTCTCCCTCTGTTGCTTTTTGTCCTACTTTCAGGCATTTTGGGGAATAGGTTGACCCCCTTTTCTGCATCAGCCCCTCAACTATTGAAAGACTGCTATCATGTCACCCTTAACCAACTATTGTTTGTATGGTAAGAAGATTGTTGTATCACTGGACTGATTTAACTGGCAAAGACTTGGATTGATTTAAAGACTATGGGATTGTTTTTCACTATAAAGTAAACTTTTGATAAACCAGTTTGCACATCTCTTATTCATTGCTCTCAGCAACGTTTCTCTGTGCTCTACACTCTGCTGGTTGGTAACACAACAACAATATCCTCAACATTGGTTATGGGCCCAGAGCCAACCAGGACTAACTAGGATTGTTAAGAGCTAAACTGAGAGTTAATGTGAATAGTACAAACTGTGTTTGTGATATACAATCCAAGTGAAGATGGCACTAGAACAAGCAGCAAATTTTTCCATGATAACCCGGCTGGATGGAACAAACTATGTATCCTGGTCTACAAAATGTAATCTACTTTTGCGTAGAGAAGGACTGTGGGACATAGTTAATAATCCACCGGATGTAACAGCATGGGATCCTGCTGATGAGGAAGATGCAAAGAAATTCGCCAAGTTTAACAGAGACAATGAACGAGCTCTTTGCATTATTGGACTAACACTGGGTGACCAGCAGCTGGTCCTTATTTGTGGCGAAGAGTCTGCTGCTAGGTGTTGGACCAAGTTGAAGAGACTATATGGTCGTGACTCTGTGGGTGCTCATAATCTCACAAGGAGATTATTTAAACAACATCTTCTTTTTTTTTCAATTTTTATTTATAAGTACAAACTAAACAGAACAATGAAACGTACAAAACATAAAAACATATAAACATCCATTTCAATACATGTCCAGTTTGTCGCAACTGTAATATACATTTCTCTTTGTATTTTGACTCTTCTTTATTTGGTCATTCCCTTTTGTCTATCTACTATTGATCTTTGTTGACCTATGTCTGTTCTTTAAAACAACATCTTCTTAAAGGTGGAGATATGATGGCTCATTTGGAATCCATGACCAGAATTTTCCAGGAGCTGCATGAAAAGGAACTTGTTTTCTCAGAACTACAACAAGTTTATATAATTCTTTCTTTTTTGGATGATAGTTATGTCGACTAGGTTTCTTCGTTAGAGGTTTTGTCCAGAGATGAACTGACATTGGCTGGCATAATCGGTAGGTTATTGGAAGAATCCAAAAGAAGACAAGAAAGGGGTCAGTTGAGAGTGCAACAATCAAAAGAAGAAAAAATGTACTCAACTGCCTATTTTGTAAAACGTTGTTTTGCTTGTGGGGCTAAAGGGCATATAGCTAAGTATTGTAAGAATAAGAAAATGTCTATTAGGGACAATACTAGACCCAAGAAGGGTTGTAATTTAGCTATATCCAGTTCAACTACTGATGTTAACCAGGATTGTTGGGTTGTTGACAGTGGTGCTTCTCAATCTATTTCTAGAAATAGAAATTTTTTTGTTAAAATGGAGAAGAGTAACCAACATGTTATACTAGCAAATGGCTGGAAGGTTAAGGTAGCTGGAGAGGGTGTTGCTCGTTGGTCATTTAGTAATGAACCATTGCCTATGTTATATATTCTTGGGTTAAAATTCAATTTATTATCTGTTAAATCATTATTGCAATTTGGGTTTACAGTAACATTTAAAAATGATAAGTGTTTTATTGAGAAAGATGGCAGGGTTGTTACTACAAGTTTAGAAAATGATTTATTTATTTTAAGTGATAACCTAGTATTGATGGCTGAGTCTAAATCTGTTTATAAGAATGTTAAACCACATGATGAATGTATTCATCTGTTACACCGGAGACTTGGGCATTTAAATTTCAGGACGTTAAAGAAAACAGTTCAATTATCTGAAGGTATAAAACTACAAGCATGTAGTAAAAATCGGAATTGCAATGCCTGTAGTCAGCAAAAAAGTAGGGTAACACCAGCAAACCGTGTTAATGGTTTTAAAACCAAAAAGACATTAGAGGTAGTGTTTGTAGACCTAATTGGACCCAAAAAACCCAGCATAGGAGGTGCCTGCTATATTCTAAGCATTGTAGACCAGTATTCAAGATACGGATTCTGTTATCTTAGGAAAACTAAAACTGAAACATTCCAGCATATTAACAACTGGCTATGTTTTGTGGAAAGGAAACAGAAATTTAAGGTTAAATGCTTATTTACTGATAATGGTACAGAATTTACCAACCAAAGGTTGGAAAAGTTTTTGCAGGATGCAGGGATCCAGCATAAACGGTCTGCTCCGTACAGACGACAACACAATTTGTATATCAAGAGAAGAGGTCAAACATTACAAGCTATGACTAGAACTATGTTGGCACATTCTGGTTTGCCTGAAAATTTATGGGGTGAGACTGTTATGTGTGCTAACCATGTGTTAAACAACGTGGTTCATTCCTCTATGGGTGAAATACCATTCACCTTATGGCATGGGAGGAAACCAAATCTTAGTTACTTACACACATTTGGAGCCCCAGCTTGGGTACATATTCCATCTAGTTTAAGGAGAAAGGATCAACAGAAAGCCAGAAAAATGTTTTTCGTTGGCTATGAATCAAATCATAGGTCTTTTAGATTTTGGGCACAGGGAACTACTAGTGTTTACTGTAGTGCAAGTGCTAAATTTCTAGAGCACGAAGGATGGGATAAACTAGAGCATGCAGTTTATAGACATGATAATAATACTGTTAGTATAGAGCATCATATTCCTGATGATATTCCTGAGGATTTAGATGATGTAGAATCCTCTATCAAGGATGAAGAACAGGAAGTAGGTTTAGAGGAGGTAGTTTTAGGGGAGGAGTCAGATGAACCATCTGCAGTAAATCCTGTATTACCTAGGAGACCTACTAGGAAAAGGCATCCACCTGATCGATATAAAGCAACCGTAGTTTGCCAGGTTAACATAGAACCTTCAAGTTATGAGGATATCAAGCTTTATCCTGAAAAGGAGCAGAATGCTTGGAAGGAGGCAATGAGTAAGGAAATTAATTCTTTAACTACGTTAGGTGTTTACAAAACTGTGAAATTGCCACCTGGTGAAAAATTAATAGGTTGTAGATGGGTTTACAAAATTAAGAAAAGCATAAATGGGACAGTAACCCATAAAGCTCGCCTTGTAGCTCAAGGTTTTTCTCAGACCGAAAAAGATTTTGATGAGGTTTTTGCTCCTAGTTTACGTGTTAGTACTTTAAGAACAATGCTAGTGTGGGCGGCTAAGTATAAATATAGTATTAACCATATAGATGTAGAGACAGCATACTTGCATGCTCCATTGAGACACACCATCTATATGAGGAAGCCTTTAGGGGTTGAAACACAAAACCGCACTGATTGTTGGAAGTTAAATAAAAGCCTTTATGGTTTGAGACAATCAGGGTTTGAGTGGAACCAATGTATAGTTAAAGAGCTAAATAAGATCGGTTTTCATGAAGGTGTAGCGGATAAGTGTCTCTTTAAAAGAGAAAATAATAATGGGTTAGTATCATTTTTGTTTACAGATGATATAACTATAATAACTAAAACTGACAAGGAAGCCATAGATATTGTTAAACAGTTACAAACCAAATTTAAGATCAGAAATTTAGGAAATATTAGGCATTATTTGGGTCTAGATATCAATCAAACATCTAGAGGT
Organism: Arizona elegans; assembly: GCA_022577455.1. Taxonomy (NCBI): domain Eukaryota; kingdom Metazoa; phylum Chordata; class Lepidosauria; order Squamata; family Colubridae; genus Arizona; species Arizona elegans. Next base: position 9,643,750 of record JAKOOJ010000012.1, read on the forward strand.
TATAAAATATCTCAATCTAGCAAAATAAACCAAATGTTGAAACGTTATGACATGGAACTATGTAAGCCAGCTAAAACGCCTATGGCACAGGATTTTCAACAAGGAGAAATCCAAAGTCCTAAATTTAGTAAGGAGATCTACCAGTCTCTTATAGGTAGTCTATCTTATATAAGCAATTGGTCGAGACCTGATATTTCATTTGGAGTAAACCAATTAGTGAGATATAATGCAGAGCCAACTGATAGGCATTGGCAAGCCGCAAAGCGTATATTAAGATATCTGAAAATGACGATGCATTATGCATTGTATCTAGAATCTAACAATGATTTAGTATTGAGTGCATATGCTGATGCCAGTTTTGCTACTGATTTGACCACCAGAAAGTCCACATTGGGTATAGCAATAATAATAATAATAATAATAATAATAATAATAATAATAATAATAATAATAATAATTTTATTTCTATACCGCCCTTCTCCCGAAGGACTCAGGGCGGTGTACAGCCAGTTTAAAAATACAAGACACAACAATAATTAAAAATTAAAATAATTAAATAGAATTGGCTGATTTAAAACTCTAAAAATTAAAATGCCCCAATTTAAAATGATTATATTGACAGCCCTGCCTGGCGCAACAACAAGGTCTTCAATGCGCAGCGAAACACCCGGAGGTCGGAGATCTTGCGTATTTCCGGGGGCAGTTCATTCTACAGGGCTGGGGCTCCCACAGAGAAGGCCCTCCCCCTGGGTGTCGCCAGCCAACATAACTTGGCTGATGGCACCCTGTGGAGACCCTCTCTGTGGGAACGGACTGGTCGGTGGGAGGCTATTGGTGGCAGGAGACGGTCTCGAAGGTATCCGGGTCCTATGCCATGGAGCGCTTTAAAGGTGGTAACCAACACCTTGAATCGCACCCGGAAGACCACTGGGAGCCAGTGCAGCTCGCGCAGGAGGGGTGTCACGCGGGCACAACGGGTTGCGCCCATAACCACCCGCGCGGCCGCATTCTGGACCAGTTGGAGCCTCCGAGTGCTCTTCAAGGGGAGCCCCATGTAGAGAGCATTACAATAGTCCAGCCGGGAGGTGACAAGGGCATGAGTGACCGTGCACAAGGCGTCCCGGTCCGGAAAGGGCTGCAACTGGCGGATCAGGCGAACCTGATAAAAGGCCCCCCTGGCCACGGCCGTCAAGTGCTCTTCTAAAGACAGCTGTGCGTCCAGGAGGACACCCAGATTGCGAGCCCTCTCTGTGGGGGGCAAGGATTCACCCCCAATAGTCAGCGATGGCGTCTGCTGACTATATCGGGACGCCGGCAACCACAGCCACTCGGTCTTGGATGGGTTGAGTCTGAGCCTGTTCCTCCCTATCCAGGCCCGTACGGCCTCCAGGCAGCGAGACATCACATCAAGGGCATCGTTGGGGTGGTCTGGGGTGGAGATGTACAGCTGAGTATCATCAGCGTACAGGTGACACTTCACCCCAAAACCATGGATGATCTCACCCAGTGGCTTCACATAAATGTTGAACAGAAGAGGCGAGAGGACCGACCCTTGTGGCACTCCCCAAGCGAGATGCCTCGAGGTCGACCTCTGCCCCCCTGCCAACACGAACTGCGAGCGGCCGGAGAGGAAGGAAGAGAACCACCGCAAAACGGTGCCCCCTACTCCTAACCCTCTCAACCGCTGCAGCATGATACCATGGTCGATGGTATCAAAAGCCGCTGAGAGATCTAATAGGACTAGGACAGAGGAGCAACCCCTGTCCCGGGCCCTCCAGAGATCATCCACCAACGCGACCAATGCCGTTTCTGTGCTGTGCCCCTGCCTGAAGCCCGACTGGTACGGGTCTAGATAGATAGTTTCATCCAGGTGCCTGGGCAGTTGTCGTGCCACCACACTCTCAACAACCTTTGCCACAAAACGAAGGTTGGAGACCGGACGGTAGTTAGCTAATTCAGCCGGGTCCAGGGAAGGCTTCTTGAGGAGGGGCCTCACCACCGCCTCTTTCAAGGCGGCAGGAAAGGCACCCTCACTCAGAGAAGCAGTTATAATCCCCTGGAGCCAGCCTCGTGTAACCTCCCGGGAGGCCAGTACCAACCAGGAGGGACACGGGTCCAATAAACATGTGGCGGCACTAATCCTACCCAGAACCCTGTCCACATCCTCAGGAGCCACAGGATCAAACTCCTCCCAGATAATATTCTCAAGGCCTGCCCTCGTCTCCTCCCCCGGACTCGCCCAGTCAGAGTCCAAGCCTTCCTGAATCCGAGCGACTTTATCGTGCAGGAATTGCACAAAATCCTCAGCTCGACCCTGCAAGGGATCCTCCCGCACTTCCCCCCGAAGAAGGGAGTGGGTCACCCTAAACAGGGCGGCTGGGCGGTTCTCTGCAGATGCGATAAGAGCGGAAAAATGGTTAGATTTCGCTGCTTTTATCGCCACTAGGTAGGTCTTGATATAAGACCTCACCTGTGTCCGGTCGGAATCAGAATGACTAGTCCTCCAAATGCTCTCTAGGCGTCTTTTCCGACGCTTCATCTCTCTCAGCTCCTCAGAGAACCAAGGAGCCAATTGAGATCGGCATCGGGTCAGAGGCCGCAAAGGCACGACACGATCCAAAGCTCCGGCGGCCGCACTCTCCCAGGCGGCTACCAGGACTTCAGTCGAGTTGTGTGTCAGGGTCTCAGGAAATGGCTCAAGCTCCGTCAGGAATCTTTCAGGATCCATCAGGCGCCTGGGACGGAACCATTTAGTCGGTTCCGTCTCCCTGGGGCGGGGGGGAAGCGGTAGGAAAGTCCAAGTGGAGGAGCGAATGATCTGTCCATGACAAGGGTTTAATGTCTAAGTCCCCTCTACCAAGATCATTCAACCACTGACCAGAGATGAAAATCAAGTCCAGAGTGTGTCCTCCTATGTGAGTTGGGCCTTGAACTAACTGGGTCAGGTCCATGGCCGTCATGGAAGCCATGAACTCCCGAGCCACTTCTGACGTCTCACCCGCGGATGGAAGGTTGAAATCCCCCATGACAATAAGTCTGGGGGTATCCACCGCCACCCCGGCAATGACGTCGAGTAGCTCGGGCAGGGTCGCTGCCACGTGGCAGGGAGCCAGGTACGCAGTCAGCAAACCCATCTGCACCCCACGGCCCCACTTCACAAAGAGGGACTCACATCCGGCTATCTGAGGAACAGTGGTCTCCCTCGGACAAAGACTCTCCCTAATAATCACCGCCACTCCCCCACCCCTCCCCTGGGCCCTTGGCTGATGAAATGCACGAAAACCTGGTGGGCACATTTCAATGAGGGGGACCCCCCCTCTTGGCCCAACCAGGTCTCCGTAATACCTGCCAGGTCCGCACCCCCCTCTAAAATAAGATCACAAATGAGGGGGGCTTTATTGACGACCGACCTGGCATTACATAACATCAGCCGTGGACCCTGGGCTTGAGACTCTGCACAACCCAGGCCACGAGATGCGCATTGGGGACCGGAGTGCGCAATTGCTCGTAAACAGCGTATGCGCACCCCCAGCACATGATATGGCCCCCTGCGCCCGTCATACCTGCCCCTCCCACTCATTATTTCAATTGCATTGCCCTTCTTGTTATCCCCCTGCTCCCCGGATAAATTTTCTTTCCTGACCCCTCTGCTGCAGCCAATCAACCTGTCACCCCGCTCAGTAGCTATCTGGACCCCCCCAGGTCCACTTTCACAACCCCCTCCCTTCCTCCCGGGTCCCCTTAAAATTTTCTTTAAAAATTTAAGTAAAAAACCCCTCAACACCCTCTTCGCTGCATGCCATCTCTCGGGATTCCAAAATCCGTCATCAAGATAGGCCCTCGATAGCGTGGAGGGCCAGGCCTGTGAGAGGGGGGAGTCTCGCAGTGCAAGGAGTTCGGCAGCCGAGTGCATCAAGAACCGGGAAGGGTGAAATATCCTCTGGCTGAGGTTCCATAGAATAGTCTAATCGTCCTAGGGCATGGAGAGGCAGCAACTCAAGACATGGAAAAACTGGATTCCACTGTCCTCTCACGACAGTGGAAGAAGTCTCGTGCAATTTCGACAAAACTCAGAAGGTGATCTCTCCAGGCCATCCTCTCACGATGGCTAGCCAAGATGGAATTGGCTATGGAGAGATTCGATAGTCTATCCGCTCTGGTAGAGGAAACGGCAGTTGAACCGGACTCCCTCAGAATCCATATCAGAATTGTCCATTCTCCACACCTTCAAGGGCATAGGTGGAATAGAGCCAGTCTAGAAGGCAGGATAGTAAACCCGGGGAACAGATGACACCTGGAAAGCAATGAAGGGAGATAGCTTGCAAGGCAGAAAGTAGTTGGGGTGGTGACCATAATAAGGCCTATACAGGCCAACAAGAAAAGGGGGGGAGGGGGGGAATGGCCTGAGGCAGCCCAAGGCCAACCCTCAGCCGTCTTCCAACCTCTCCCACTCCCCAGGTCTTCCAGGTCTTCCAGCATTTTATACCCCCAGTCTACAGCCCCAGTCTCCAATGGGGCCTCCGGATTCCTGCAAACAAAGTGGGACAGCAAAATAGGCCGCCCCCTAGCAGGTCCGGGATTTCAGGATAGAAGCCAGCAGCCTCTCCCCATAGCGTCCTCTTCGGTAGCAGCCAGCCGCCGCCCCTCGCCTCCGCCATCGTCCAGCGGCCGCCGACCGCCCCGCACCGACTGCCAGCGCCGGTGCTGCTTCCACCATGGCTCCACCATACTCCCGGGTCCCCAGGAGCCTCAGAAAGCCCCGGAGAGGCCAGGAATCCAGGGGAGCCACCGCATTGCCGCTGCCGCCGCCGCCACCACCGCAGAGCTGCCGCCGCCGTCGGTCCATGCCAGAGGCCGAGAAAAGCGCCGCCAGTCAATCGCCACCGATGTCACCCCGCGGAGCCTTCAGCAGCCGTTTTTTTCCCTCGACCCGGTGTTCCGGAGGGCAGAAAACCCCTCAATGGGTCGGGGAAAGGTTCCTCTCTCAAGGACTGGGGGCTGTGGTGAACAATCGCCCCAGGAACCTCCCGAAAATGCCAGGAATCACCCCATCTACCGGGAGCGTCTCAGGCTGAATCCTCCATCTTAGACATGCGCAGTATGTTGATCTATCAACAGTATGTTGACAGCAGTATGTTGAGCTATCATGTTAGACAATTGTTTGATTGGCTGGAAATCAATTCGTCAAAAACATATTAGTCTATCTACTATGGAGGCAGAATTCTCATGTTTGTTACTGGTTTGTACTGATCTGATTTATTACAAACAACTAATGATGGATATTGGTTTAGAGATGGATTATCCAAATGTAATACATGAGGACAACCAAGCTGTTATAAAAATGGAACAAATTTAGCAGTTAAAACTAAGTCTAAGTATACTGACATTCGGTATTTGAATGTTCGGCAGTGTATCCAAAGCAACATGGTTAAGTTGGAATATTGTATGTCGGAAGACAATATTGCTGATAATTTTACCAAAGCGCAAGGTGCTATCAAACATAAAACGTGTTGTGAAAGCTATGGATTAAGAATCTAAACTGTATATATTGACCTGTCCAAAGGGGAGAATGTTAGAATATGGTTTGAGCCTAACAAGTTGTCCAGGCAATATATGTATTCTGTAACTTTAATATGAATACGTATTGTGTGACTTTAAAGTTTTACTGTTGATTCATTGCAATGCTGAGTCATGCTGTAATTAGATAATCACTAGTTGTAAATGTATTTAAGAAAGGTACTGTAACGTATTCAGTTCATGATAAGGTACCATAGTATGTGGAGTTGCTATCATTGTGCTATCATCGTTGGATGGATCTGTTACCATCGTGGTTTGTGAACCAGAGTGAGTTTGTTATTCTAACCAACTACTATTTGTATGGTAAGAAGATTGTTGTATCACTGGACTGATTTAACTGGCAAAGACTTTGATTGATTTTTTATTTATTTATTTATATGCGGCCCTTCTCCGGAGACTCAGGGCGGCTTACAGTGCGTTAAGCAATAGCCTTCATACTTTTGTATATTTATACAAAGTCAGTTTATTGCCCCCACAAACTGGGTCCTCAATTTACCTACCTTAGAAAGGATGGAAGGCTGAGTCAACCTTGAGCCTGGTGAGATTCGATCTTACTTTAATTGCAGACAACTGGTGTTAAATTACAGTGCTTCTGTCTGTTGAGCTAAACCAGGCTCCTTTAAGATTTAAAGACTATGAGATTGTTTTTCACTATAAAGTAAACTTTTGATAAACCAGTTTGCACATCTCTTATTCATTACTCTCAGCAACGTTTCTCTGTGCTCTATACTCTGCTGGTTGGTAACACAACAACAATATCCTTAACACTCTGTATTAAATTACACATACCCAGTTCCTGCACCCGCTCATCGGATATTTTAGCCTCCGGTCCCCTATATCTTTGTTGCTCTTTTCTGCTCACTTTTCCCGATGTCTCAAAATCTTTTTTATACCACGGTGACTAAAACTGGGTGCAATATTGCAAATGTGGTCTTACTAAGGTTTTGTAAAGTGACACTAATACTTCACGTGATCTTGATTCTATCCCTCTGTTACTGCAGCCCACCACTGCCTTGGCTCTATTAACAGCTGCCACACAACTGCTGGCTCACATTTAAGTGATTGTCCACTAGGATTCCAAGATCCCTCTTGCAATTACTGCTATTGACAATATTGCTGTTCTATAGCTGTGCAGATGGTAGACACAGAACTACGACAAGACCGAGTCTGTGACTTACAGATAGTCCTCATTTTACGACCAGCCATTTAGCAACCATTCAAAAAACAACTTATGACCCAGATTTGAACTTCTGAGGACTGGGGGGTGAGGGGCTCCACCCAGGGTCACATGACATTTTGGATGCTTGGCAACCAGCCTGCAGTTGTGGCCTTTCATAGCATCCTGCAGTCACATGACCATGATTTACATTTTTGCCAGAAACCCATGCTTATATCCCTAGTGAACAATGGGTTTGCTTAATGATTGTAGTATTCACTTAAGACCTATACTAGGGATTTGAACCTCCGAACTGCCGACCTTTCTAATCGACAAGCTCAGTGTCTTAGCCACTGAGCCACCTAGTCAGGCTGAGCCACCTAGTCAGGCTGTTTGTGTTACAACTGCTGCATGCGCTTAACAACTGCCACCAAATAGGTTGTAGAATTGGGCACATTGTGTGGTGACCCATTAATGACCATCATGACTTAGGACTGTAATTGCAGGCTAAATTACAGTTGTAAATCAAGGATTTCCTGCATTTCCAATGTTGGTTTAATCCTGGTCATTGAAAAGCTACCCAGATGTTAAGATCTTAACAGTGCATCTGGAAAGGAACTAAGCTAATACAGGCAGTCCTCCACTTACAAGTTCATTTATTGACTGTTCAAAGTGAAAAAAGTGACTTATGACCATTTTTCACACTTACAACCTTGGTAACATCCCTATGAACAGTGATAAAAATCCAGATGCAGGGCAACTGGTTCATACTTATCACCGTTGCTGTTTCCCAAGGTCAGGTGATCTCCTTTTGCAGCCATTTGACAAGCAAAATCAATGGGGAAGCCACATTCACTTAACAACCATATTACTAATTATCAACTGCAATGATTCACTGTGGCAAGGAAGGTCATAACATGGGATATAACTCTCTTAACAAATGTCTCAAGTTAACACTGCAACTTTTGGGCTCAATTGTGGTTGTAAGTCAAGGAATACCTGTATGCAGAAGTAGCTTGTTTGCTAACAATAAAATATTGAGCCATAGAAATTGAAAAAGTGAAGCTCTTTCAACATGAAACCTGGGATGAGATTAAGTCCTGTCCCCAAACAGCTACATGTGGGTAAAGTGGTTGGAGGAATGCAGTTAAGAGCCTGAAGCAGGGGTGAAATGCTCCCGGTTCGGACCGTCTCGGGCGAGTAGGTAGCGATGGTGGCGGGCAGTTCGGAGAACCGGTAGCAAAAGTCCCTGCCCCCACCTCCCATGCCCAGCTGAGCCACGCAATCATCAGAGCCTTTTTTTTTCTTTTAAATGGCTCTGACGAGCCAAGCTCTGACGATCCCAGTTGAGTTGCCTGCCGATCAGGCAACTCAGCTGGGATCATCAGAGCCTTTTGAAAGCATTTTTTTACAGGATTTACATGTAAAAAATGGTTTTAATTTTTTTTTTAAATTGGCCACACCCACCCAGTCACATTACCCCCACCACCACCAAGCCACACCCACAGAACCGGTAGTAACAAATTTTATTTTTTTTATTTTTTTTTAAATAATCTTTACTTACATTTTCCATTAAAAAAAACAAAAAATAACAACACACCATATAAATAACACACAAGACAGCATAACAAATAACAAACATACCTGCAAGTACATTATGTTCCGAGGGAGACAGAACAACTCATATCTCTTTATACATCAATTAGGTCTATCCAACCTCACTTTGTTAGTATAATATAGATTTCTCAGTAGATACCTTTCCTCTTTTCAATTGGGTTGTGGTTTTCTCTTCGCTAGCCAAGTATATAATTTTTCCCAGGATAAACATGTTTGAGTTTGATCTTTATCTTTTAGTTCTTTAGTCAATTTATCTGCTTCCGCACAGTCCAAAATCTTTTTTATAATTGCTTCCTTCAATGGGATATTTATGTTTTTGCAAAATTGTGCGTATATCAATCTCGCTGCTGTGATAATGTGTAGGGCTAGGTACCATAAGTCTTTTTTTTATATTATCCGGTTTGGAGCCGAGCAAGCATGTCTCTGGTGCCCAATCAATCTTTTGGTTTAAAATCTCATTAAGCTGTTTTTTTATTTTTCCCCAGAACTTAACTGCTTCCGGGCATGTCCACCATTGATGATAATAGCTGCCTCGTTCCAGCCCACCCTTCCAACATTCATCTGATTGTCCAGTGAATATTTTGGCCAATCTATCGGGGGGGAAGGTGCCATCTGTATATCATCTTATAAATATTCTCTTTGTATGCCGTGGATACTATTGACTTCATATTCTCCCACCAAATCCCTTGCCATTTGTCTAAATGAATTGAGTTACCGAAGTTTTTCCCCCAAGCGATCATTGTATCTTTGATTATCTCATCACCTATCTCTAATCTCATTAACAATTTATAACTTTTCAAAATCATGCCTTTTTCTTGGCCCATCAAAATTTTATCTAATTCTTGTAGGTCCACATGTATACCTTTCCCATCTCTATCTTTCTTCAATTTGGATTGAATCTGTAGGTAGGTCCACCAGTCCACTTGTAGTCCTAGAGAATTCAATTCCTGTTTAGATTTTAATTTTCCCTGTGCATTCAATAACTCCTTATATATTAATTTGTCGGATTGTAGATTTTAGGTTATGTCAGTGCTTCCACCGGTGATATCCAGCACGGTGTTTTAATATAATATTTTTTGCTGACCTTTTCCCAGTTTCAAATTAAAATGTTTCTTATGTAATGTCTGGTAAACCATTTACTTTGTGGATTACTGTCTCGCCAGAGAGCCATGTGCCAGCCCTGTTGTAGGTCATAAACTTCTATTTTAAGAAGACGATTATTATCTAGGGTAATCCATTCTTTTACCCATGCTAACAGAGCTGCTGAATAATAATTCTCCCAACATGGCAAACCCAGGCCTCCTCTTTCTTTTATCTCCTGCATCATCTTTCTTTTAATCCGTGGCTTTTTCCCTTGCCAAATAAATTTGGTTATTATTTGATTTAATTCCATAAAGAATTTTTTGGATAGGTTCGCTGGTGCCGTTTGAAATAAGAAATTAAATTTCGGTAGAATATAGGATTTAACTGTTGTTACTCGTCCCAAAAGTGAAAGTTGAATTTTACCCAATTTATCTAAATCTTTCCTTGTTTGGATTAATAGTTTATTATAGTTGTCTTCTTTTATACTCGAGCATCTGCCAGATAACCAAATTCCCAGGTATTTAATTTTGTTAACTACTTTCAATCCAATCACTTCCTGTAAGCTCCTCTTATCTTCCTCTGAGATATTCTTCGTTAATAAATTTGGTTTTTTTTAATTAAACAATAATCCTGCGACTGCCCCAAATTCCTCAATCAATTCTAATAAGTATGGGCTGGATTTTATAGGGTCTTCTAAAATGAAAGCCATATCATTCGCAAAGGCCTGGGTTTTGTATACCTGTTGTCCAATTCTAAGGCCTTTTATTCTTTCCTCATTCCTTATTTTTCGTAATAAGGTTTCTAGTCATAGAATAAATAGTAAGGGGGATAGGGGACAACCCTGTCTTGTGCCTTTGCTAATAGAAAATTATTCTGTCAAATCCCCATTTATGAATAATCTGGCCGTTTGTTTGGAATAAATCACTTTGATTGCGTTTAAAAATCTCTGTCCAAAATTCATATATTCTAGCTGTAATAATATAAACTCCCAGTTGACCCTGTCAAATGCCTTCTGGGCGTCTATAAAAACTAGTGCAACCTGTTTACCGGGATGATCTTAGTAATATTCCACTATGTTTAACATGACTCTCAGGTTATCTCGTAATTGGCGTGATGGTAAAAACCCATTTTGGTCAATATGTATAAATTCATTCAGGAAGCCTTTTAATCTATTTGCTAAAATTGTTGTGAAGATTTTGTAATCGGAGTTCAGGAGAGATATTGGTCTATAATTTTTTATATCTGTCGAGAGGGGGGTCTTCTTTTGAAATTAAGCTAATATTGGCCTCTCTCCATGAATGGGGAATTTCTGCTTTCCCCAAAACTTCATTCTTTCTGCGTATGCTCGAAGATGGCTGCTCGCGGGTGAAGCTCCGATGTCTGGGAACAATGTAGGTGCTACCATGGATTCCTGGAGGGTCGAATTTCCAACTAAGGACCCTGACCCAGCAAGTTGAACATGAGGACAGCCTGCAGCGAGCTTTTTGGACTCTTTTGAGCCGCTCATGAGGCTGTCTGGAGCCGTGGAGCGCCGCAAGGTTATGGCGGCACAGATGGGAGGCTCGGAATTGATTGGGGCGGTGCCCTTTGCCTCGGCGTCCTCCCCAGCGGCAACCAGGTGGGGCGGGGTGTGTGTGAGGGCGATGGCGGCATGTAGGAGTGCCGCTGGACACCCCCCCGAAAAAAGCTCGCAGCTAGCAGCGATGGCGACGTTGGGCGCAGCGGCTGTGGCGGCAGGAGTGAAATGGTGGCTGCTGGGGCGATGCCGAGGGGAGTGGCATGACCCTGGTGGAACTTTTTGAATTTAGACCTTTTCCAACTGGTCTATTGTCAGCTGTGGAAGGGGGAGTCCTGGCGGACTGACTTGGAGCTGCCTGATTGGTGACCCTCCTGAAGACCTTGGGACTTGGGGGGGGATTAGAAGAACTGTGGAGTTTGGAGGGGTTGGGAAGAGCTGGGCTATGATTGGCCTATCGCCCTGGTCCATCTCCCCCCTCCCCCTCCCCTTTTCCCACTGCGGCCCGGTTGTGGGCATTGGTTGGGATCATTATCATCCTGACTGGACCCTTCCTGCACCTGGACTCACCCCTTAAAATAACTACAGCTGACCCTCCGCCTCCGGCTATACCATCAGTACCATTGTCATCTGTACTACCTTGCTGTGAGATGTTTAAACCTGGGCATGGGCACTGAGGGAGTCACTTTTGTTGCAGTTGTCACCGAAGATCTGCTGTTACCAGCCGCCGTGAGAGGGTGGCTTGGTCACTGCTTTCCCGGGGCAGCGGCCTGAGACTCCTCTCCACTGTTGTGAGAGGACAGTGGAGTCCAGTTGACCCGTGCCGGAATGGTGAACTTTCTCTCCTGGACCTTTTAATCAGGACCATTGAATCCTTGGACTCGTTCATCTTCCCCATGCAGACTATAGGATGTATTCACCGGCTGAGCTCTTCGCACTGCGAGACTTCCCCCTCTCTCAGGCCTGGCCCTCCATGTTATCGAGGGCCTATCTTGATGACGGATTTTGAAATCCCGAGAGATGGCATGCAGCGAAGAGGGGGTTGAGGGGTTTTTTATTTAAATTTTTAAAGAAAATTTTAAGGGGACCCGGGAGGAAGGGAGGGGGTTGTAAAAGTGGACCTGGGGGGGGTCCAGATAGCTGCTGAGTGGGGTGATAGGTTGATTGGCTGCAGTAGAGGGGTTGGGAAAGGAAATTTATCCGGGGAGCAGGGGGGCGAAAGGAAGGGCAATGAAATTGAAATAATGAGTGGGAGGGGCAGGTATGATGGGCGCAGGGGGTCATATTATGTGTCGGGGGTGCGCATACGCTTTTTACGAGCAATTGCGCACTCCGGCCCCCAATGCGTGACTCGTGGCCTGGGTTGTGCAGAGTCTCAGGCCCAGGGTCTGCAGCTGATATAGTGTAATGCCAGGTCGGTTGTTAATAAAGCCCCCCTCATCTATGATTTTATTTTGGAGGGGGGTGCAGACCTGGCAGGTATTACGGAGACCTGGCTGGGCCAAGGGGGGTGTCCCCTCGTTGAAATGTGCCCACCAGGTTTCCGTGCATTTCATCAGCCAAGGGCCCAGGGGAGGGGTGGGGGAGTGGCGGTGATTATTAGAGAAAGTCTTTGTCCGAGGGAGACCACTGTTCCTCAGATAGCCGGATGTAAGTCCCTTTTTGTGAAGTGGGGCCGTGGGGTGCAGATGGGTTTGCTGACTACGTACCTGGCTCCCTGCCACATGGCAGTGACCCTGCCTGAGCTACTCGATGTCATTGCCGGGGTGGCGGTTGATACCTCCAGACTTATTGTCATGGGGGATTTCAACCTTCTATCCGCGGGTGAGGTGTCAGAGGTGGCTTGGGAGTTCATGGCTTCCATGATGGCCATGGACCTGACCCAGTTAGTTCAAGGCCCCATTCACATAGGGGGAAACACTCTGGACTTGATTTTCATCTCTGGTCAGTGGTTAAATGATCTTGGTAGAGGGGACCTAGATATTAAGCCCTTGTCATGGACAGATCATTCGCTCCTTCACTTGGACTTTCCTACCGCTTCCCCCCACCGCAGGGAGATGGAACCGACCAGATGGTTCTGTCCCAGGCGCCTGATGGATCCCGAAAGCTTCCTGACGGAGCTTGGGCCGTTTCCTGAGACTCTGACACATGACTCGACTGAAGAGCTGGTGGCCGCCTGGGAGAGTGCGGCCGCCGGAGCTTTGGATCGTGTCGTGCCTTTGCGGCCTCTGACCCAATGCCAATCTCAATTGGCTCCTTGGTTCTCTGAGGAGCTGAGAGAGATGAAGCATCAGAAAAAATGCCTAGAGAGCATTTGGAGGACTAGTCAATCCGATTCCGACCGGACAAAGGTGAGGTCTTATATCAAGACCTATCTAGTGGCGATAAAAGCGGCGAAATCTAACTATTTTTCCGCTCTTATCGCATCTGCAGACAACCACCCAGCCGCCCTGTTTAGGGTGACCCACTGCCTTCTTCAGGGGGGAGTGCGGGAAGATCCCATGCAGGGTCGAGCTGAGGAGTTTGTGCAATTCCTGCATGATAAAGTCGCTCGGATTTGGGATGGCTTGGACTCCAATTGGATGAGTCCAGGGGAGGAGACGAGGAAGGTCTTGAGAATATTATCTGGGAGGAGTTTGATCCTTTGGCTCCCGAGGATGTGGACAGGGTTCTGGGTAAGATTAGTGCTGCCACGTGTTTATTGGACCCGTGTCCCTCCTGGTTGGTACTGGCCTCCCAGGAGGTTACACGAGGCTGGCTCCAGGGAATTATAAGTGCTTCTATGAGTGGGGGTGCCTTTCCTGCCGCCTTGAAAGAGGCAGTAGTGAGGCCCCTCCTCAAGAAGCCCTCCCTGGATCCAGCTGAATTAGCCAACTACCGTCCGGTCTCCAACCTTCGTTTTGTGGCGAAGGATGTTGAGAGCGTGGTGGCATGACAGCTTCCCCGACACCTGGATGAAGCTATCTATCTGGACCCGTGCCAGTCGGGCTTCAGGCAGGGGTACAGCACAGAAATGGCATTGGTCGCGTTGGTGGATGATCTCTGGAGTGCTTGGGACAGGGGTTGCTCCTCTGTCCTAGTCCTATTAGATCTCTCAGCGGCTTTTGATACCATCGACCATGATATCATGCTGCAGCGGTTGAGGGGGTTAGGAATAGGGGACACCGTTCTGTGGTGGTTCTCCTCCTTCCTCTCCGACCACTCGCAGTTCGTGTTGGCAGGGGGGCAGAGGTCGACCTCGAGGCACCTCGCATGAGGAGTGCCACAAGGGTCGGTCCTCTCGCCCCTTCTGTTCAACATTTATGTGAAGCTACTGGGTGAGATCATCCGTGGTTCAGGGGTGAAGTGTCATCTGTACGCTGATGATACTCAGCTGTACATCTCCACCCCAGACCACCCCAACGATGCCCTTGATGTGATGTTTCACTGCCTGGAGGCCGTGCGGGTCTGGATGGGGAGGAACAGGCTCAGACTCAACCCGTCCAAGACCGAGTGGCTGTGGCTACCGGCGTCCCGATATAGTCAGCAGGTGCCATCTCTGACTATTGCGGGTGAATCTTTGCCCCCCACAGAGAGGGCTCTCAATCTGGGCATCCTCCTGGATGCACGGCTGTCTTTAGAAGAGCATATGACGGTCGTGGCCAGGGGAGCCTTTTATCAGGTTCGCCTGATTCGCCAGTTGCAGCCCTTTCTGGACCGGGACGCCTTGCGTACGGTCACTCACGCCCTTGTCACCTCCTGTGACAAAAGCATTACAAGGACTATTGTAATGCTCTCTACATGGGGCTCCCCTTGAAGAGCACTCGGAGGCTCCAACTGGTCCAGAATGCGGCCATGTGGGTGGTTATGGGCGCAACTCGTTGTGCCCGCGTGACACCCCTCCTCCGCGAGCTGCAGTGGCTCCCAGTGGTCTTCCGGGTGTGATTCAAGGTGTTGGTCACCACCTTTAAAGCGCTCCATGGCACAGGATCCGGGTACCTTCGAGACCAACTTCTGCCACCAATAGCCTCCCACCGGCCAGTTCGCTCCCACAGAGAGGGTCTCCTCAGGATGCCATCAGCCAGATTGTTTCGGCTGGCGACACCCAGGGGGAGGGCCTTCTCTGTGGGAGCCCCAGCCATGTGGAATGAACTGTCCCCGGAAATACGTAAGATCTCCGACCTCCGGGTGTTTCGCTGTGCACTGAAGTCCCTGTTGTTCCGCCAGGCTGGGCTATCAACATAATAATTTTAAATTGGGGTATTTTAAATTTGTGGGGTTTTAAATTGAGCCAAATTTATTTAATTATTTTAAATTTTTAATCGATGTTTTTGTCTTGTGTTTTTAAATAGGCTGTACACTGCCCTGAGTCCTTTGGGAGAAGAGTGGTATAGAAATAAAATTATTTTTTTTGCCGTGGTGGTGTGAGGACGTTTTCTCCACTTCGCAGGGCATTTTACGGAAGATAAATGTGGATTAAAGTGTTTGAAATGCACCGATAAGGACCAAAATTTTATAAATTGTATCGGAAGAGCTACTGGCCCAGCAGATTGACTTTGGAATCGGTAGGTCACCCTGAACGACTCAAATTTTGAAGCTTTTCATAGCGTGGGAAAGTGGAAGGAGTGAGGGGTGACCAGATAGGCAGTCGCAATTGCATATTTGGAGTAAATAGCTGCCTTTGTTCTCATTATTACCGCGATCTGTGTTTGTTTTTGCTGTGGGATAAAAGCACGGAACATCAAAAGACTGGTGGAAGGGTTCTCTTGGAAGAATATGTGAACTTTAAGTTGATCTTTTGTTTGTGAAAGTGCTTGAGTTGAAGCAGCAAAACGCATTTCTGGGCAGTGCCTTCCAACGGATGTTAGCTTTTTTTCTTTTAGGGAAATTACGTAAGCTGAATTGAGAACTATAAACTTTTATTGCTGGTCCTTTTGAGTGCAATAATAAGCTGTCTCAGCTTCAATATTGGATTGTTGTCCCTTAATCTTCATTACAGACCCTCTTGGCAAAAGTGGATAATTAAAACTTATTAAAAAATGGCGACCCAACAATCCTTAGAAATGCAACAAGTTGCTGTGGCCTTAACTAAAATTAGTGAAAAGATATCAGGACTGTCAGATAGTATGGATAATATGACATTGGAAATTAAAAGAATGAAGCAAGAAATGAATGAAAATTTTGCAAAGCAAACAGTAGAAATGAAAATAATTAAAGATGAAATTGAGCAGATTCATACACATGATGCAAAGATAGATCGGCAAATTGGAGAAATCTTTTTTAAAAATGAACAAGATAAAAAAATTTGTCTTTTGGAAGAAGAAGCGAGGAAATATAATCTGGTTATTCGTGGAATTCAAGAAGAAAAAGTGGACAATTTGAAACAACGAGTTTTAAAATGGCTCAATGACTTGGATACACAAATCACATTTACAGCAACAAATCTGGCAAGTGTTTTTAGAATTGGGTTTAAAAGACAAAACGGTTTAAATAGAAATGTACTTGTCAGATTTGCAAATCTTAGTGACAAATTGGAAGTGATGGTGAAAGTGAGAGAGATGGGTGAAGCTTTGAAATTTGAGGAGAAAATTATTCAAGTCTTTCCAGATATATCAAGAGAAGAAAGGGCGTGGAGATTTTTTTTTGAAACCAATCACAAAGGTTCTGAGAGACAATGGAATTAAATATAACTGGAGACCACCACAGCAATTAAAATTTTTTTATAAAGGAAGAATGCAAATAATTACTTTGGAAACAGATGCAGTGTTATACTTACATGAACTTGGATTGATTGTAAAGTATGAGGACGTAACAGAGATAAAAGATCAAATGCTCAAGATGGGTGGAACATATGCAAAAACATCAACACCAGAAGAAAAAGGGGCTGCTGGAGGACAAGACCCTAAAGGATTAAAGCGGAAGGAAATCTCACCTGCGATGGTTGAACAAAAGAAAAGTCGTGATGATATAATGGGAGATGGAGTGGATAAGAAATTGAAGGATCTTGAAAAAGAATTGCAGGAAGCTGAGTGCGGGGAAAAGTTACCACCCTTTTCTCTGAGAGATGAATTTAAGTAGACTACCCGAAAGAAGTGACCCGACCATTGGCACGTCCCCTCTCCCCCACTCTCTTTATAGAGGCAGAAACCAATTGAGGATGTGGGGGACGAAGATTGTTTGTTATTCAATGTTTGATGTGTTTTTTGTCCTTTTTTGTTTTTTTTATTGTTTTTTTTCTTCTATGTTGAATGTTGTTTGGAATGTGGGAGATTGGTGTTGGGATCTGGGCACAGAAAGGAAGAGGAGGGGAAAGGATTAAAAAAATTACAGTTTAAATGGGTTTAATAAAAATAATGACATGGAATGTGAAGGGTACAGGGAATCAGATTAAGAGAAGACGATTGGAACTTAAAATTAAAAGAGATCTACCAGATATATTATTTTTGCAAGAAACCCATCAGAAATCTGAAGACTCAAATAAAATGTATATAAAGGGTATGCAAATTTATGAAAAATCTTTTGGAACTTCAAAAGCAAGAGGAGTTGCTACATTGATATCAGATAGGGTATATTTTGAAAAAGAACAAGTAATTGTGGATGAAGAAGGAAGATATGTAATAATTGTGGGAAATATTAACGAGGAAAAAGTGACACTGGTTAATTTATATTTACCAAATGAGAAGCAAAAAGAATTTCTTGAAAAAATAACTAAAATTTTGGAAATCGAAAGTGTAGGGAAAGTAATTGTGGCTGGGGATTTTAATTTAATTAGAGATAAAATAGATAGTACTAACCCCACTCGTTGTGGAGAAGCAAATAAAATGGGGATCTTAAATAAATGGATGTTTCAAAACGGTGTGGTGGATGCCTGGAGAGAAGTGAAAGGAACTGAAAGAGTGTACACTTTTTACTCTAAGATACATAATACATATTCAAGAATTGACTATATCTTAGTTTCTAAAGATTTGTTGAATAATGTGGATAAAATAGATGTGGGAATTTTTAAGGATTCTGATCATGCAGAAGTTACGATGGAAATAGATTTTAATTTTGAGAAAAAAGGAAGTTGTTGGAGATATGATGAAAAACTGTATAAAAATGAGGAGGATAAAAAATGGATATTTAAAAAATGGGAAGAATGTTGGAGATTGAATGATAATGGAGAGGTTAAATTTGAAATTGTTTGGGACGCGATGAAAGCAGTGTTTAGAGGGGAAAGTATCAAGTTATCAAGCAGAAAATATAAAAATTATAAAAATAAAATTGAAAAAGATAAAAGCCAGATTAAGGAATTGGAAAATCAATTTTTGCTTACTAAAGAAAAGGTTTTTTTGGAGGAATTAAATCTGCTAAAAAATAAATTGATAGAAGAAGATATAGAATTGGTAAAAAAGAATATGAGATATTTAAATAGGAATTTTTTTGAATTTAGCAATAAAAATTCTAAGTTATTGGCAAGGATGGCGAAAAATAAAAGAGAGAAGAGAGAAATTGGAGCCTTGATAGATGATAAGGGCATAAGACGCTATAAAAAATTAGAAAAATGTGAAGTGGTCAGGAACTTTTTTCAAAATTTATATTCGAAAAAATTAATTGATCGGGGAAAACTGAGAAGCTATTTAGAAAAACATGTTGTGAAAATTGACCAAACATATAAAGATTTAATGGAAGAAGATATAACACAAGATGAGATTAATGGAGTAATACAAAAAATAAAATTAGGGAAAGCTCCAGGTGAAGATGGATTACCTGCTGAGTTTTATAAAGAATTTAAGGAAATAATAATACCAAAATTGCAAAAACTATTTAACAGAATTTTACATGGTGGAGAAGTTCCGTTGTCATGGAACAGAACGGTGATATCTATAATCCCTAAACCAGATAAAGACTTAGAAAGGATTGAGTCCTATCGGCCCATCTCTTTAATTAATCAAGATGCAAAGATATTTACTGCCATTATAAGTAATAGATTAAGTAGATTTATAGATAGATATATAAGTTATAACCAAGTAGGTTTTGTGAAGTGTAGATATATGAGTGATATTGTCAGAAGAGTATTAAATATTATAGATGTTGCTGAATATAATGCTGATAAAATAGGTATAATATCATTAGATATTTTTAAAGCTTTTGACTCTGTACAATGGGAAACTATTAAAATAATTGTTGAGGTATTAGGTTTTGGTAATAAGTTTATACATGTTATTTCAAAACTGTATCAAAAAAGTAGTGCAAGAGTGAAGGTGAATGGAAGGCTGACAGAAGAGATAAGATTGGAAGCGGGTACAAGACAAGGATGTCCCCTGTCTCCAACATTATTTTTATTGGTTATGGAAATTTTGACTAAAATGATAGAAAAAGATGAAGAATTGGAAGGGTATAAGGGATATAAGATAAATCTGTATGCGGATGATACTTTGATTATTTTGAAAGATATAGAGAAAGATTTGAAAAAGATACATAAGCATTTGGAAGAATTTGAGGAAATGACAGGTTTGAAAATAAATTGGTCAAAATCTGAATTATTAATGAATAATAATGGTAAGGAGTGGGAGAATATGCAAGAACAACTTGGGATAAGGATTAAAAAAACATTGAAATATTTGGGCATAACACTTTCACTCAAAGTTAAAGAAATGAAAAAATTAAATTATGATGTGGCGATGAATGAAATTGAGAAAAAGATAGATAAATATAAAATGATAAAGTTGTCTTGGTTTGGTAGAATTGCAATGTGTAAGATGATGTTGTTGCCAAAGTTTAATTTTTTATTTGAGATGTTACCGTTAAATTTGACAGAGAAAGATATTGAAGGATATCAGAAGAAATTGGATAAATTTTGCAATGGTGGGAAAAGACCTAGATTACTGAAGAAAATGTGGTATCAAAATCAAAAGGAAGGTGGATTAGGAATCCCCAAACTACTCAATTATTATTGGGCTTATGCTATTCGGACTGTGGTAAAAATATTTAAAGGTGAAGATAGTCATTGGAGAGATTTAGAATTAAAGGACATTAAGAGATTTGGCTCAACATGGTTTTTAGATAAAGCAAAATCAAAATGTGTAATTAATAGCTATTGGTTAAAGGGACTGAGTAAAATTTGGAATAAATTTGTTAAAATTTTAATTCCAGATATAATTTTCTTAGGGAAGACAATTGAAAATTGACCGATTAAAACTAATATAAGTCGTGATAGGGTAATGGAAGATGAAAATATACAAATTATAATAGATTGGTTAAAAACTTTAGAAAATGAAAGGAGGAAAAAAGAAATCATTGAAAAATTGGGTTTAGGCTGGTTTGAAAAAATACAGATAGAAAAATGGACTAAGAAGGTAAGGGACAATTGCTCGATAAGTAGAAGTAAAACTGAATTTGAATATTTAGTATTCCAAATTATGAAAGATGAAATTGGGCTAAAGGGACTCGTTAGTAAGATATATAAGATTATAAATTCTGATGGAAAACCACAAAGGGTGATGAAGATGAATTGGGAAAAAGAACTTAATATTAAAATATCAGATTTAGATTGGAACGTGAATTGGAAGAGTAGAATTATGAAGACTTTATCTGTAAGGATTAAAGAGCATAATTATAAGGTTGTTTGGAAATGGTATTTGACTCCATTAAGATTGTCATTGATGGATAAAAAAATTAGTAAACAATGTTGGAGATGTGACATGGAATTAGGGACTTATGAACATATGTGGTACAAATGTGATAAAGTTAAAAAGTTTCGGCAACAATTGGAGGAAAGGATATTTGAAATGATGGGGAAAGCAATAATATTGAGACCAGAAACTATATTACTGTTGATAATTAAGGAAATAGAACCAACAAAATATGAGAAAGAATTGATTAGAATTATGATTATAATGGGTAGAATTATAATAGCCAGATATTGGAAATTAGATGTGAATTTTAGAATAGAAGAATGGTATTGTGAAATGTGGAAATTAGCTTTAAATGATAAAATGACATGTGATATTAAAATTAGAAATGGTGACTATAAAGAAGATATTTTCTGGAAAATTTGGAAACCATTTGTGGACTATGCGCTGGGAAAATTGGATGCTTCGGTACCTGTACCCCGAGAACGTGGATTTTGGCGATCATGAGGATATATCCGAAGAACCAAATCTTCCTTTCTTATGTATAGCACAGGGTGAAGTATTGTATATGTTGTTTGTAATGTTAGTAATTTAAAATATAAAATGAATAAAAAAATTAAAAAAAAAGAAGAAATAAAATTATTTTTTAAAAAATTATTAAATTATTATTAAATAAGTCTCTCATATGTTCTCCCATTACCTAAAACATTGTTTTATATAACTCCGCAGGGAATCCATCTGTACCAGGTGTTTTCAAATTTCCCTGATTCTTCACTGCTTTTTCAATCTCAGTTAAGGTAATTTCCTCTTCTAATAATTCTTTCATTAGATTGGATATTTTAGGTAAATCCGAATTCTCAATATAATTTTTGTCATTTCTGCTAAGATCTCTTCTTTTTTGTATAATTCTTTATAAAAATCCACTGCAATTCTTTTCTTTCCTCCTTTATCTTTTATTAAATTTCCCTCCTTATCTTCTAACTGATCAATTCATCTGTTTTGTTTTTCTTTTTTGAGTCTATATGTAAGACATCTTCCTAATTTATTAGCTGATTCAAAATGTTTTTGCTTTGCTGCTTTTATCTTATCTTTCAGTTTGTCCGACTCTAAAAGATTAAGCTGATGTTTAAACAGTATTATCTGTTCCTTCGCTTCTCTAGATAGTGGGTTATCTTGTAGCTGTTCCTCAGCCTTTGTTAGTTTATTTATTAGATCACCCCTTTCTTGTTCTTCTTTTTTATTTTTAATGGCCATATGTTTTATAATAAGACCTCTTATAAAGGCTTTAGCAGCATCCCAAATTGTTTGAAGTGGCATTCCCAGTGTCTTATTTTCTTGAAAGAAAAGGGTTATTTCTGTCTTAAGTTTTTGTGTGAATTCAATTTCGTTTAAAATCTCTGATCTCATCATCCACCTTCTTCTATTTTTCCCCTCTTTTTTTAATACTGCTAGCACTGGATTATGGTCCGCCCAATCATTCGGTAAAATTCTAATCTCTTCTACTTGGGAATTAAGTTCTTGTGTCATCCAAATCATGTCCAATCTGGACCACGATTTATGTCTGGGAGAGTAATAAGTGAATTGCTCTACATTCCAATTATGTTCACGCCAGGAATTCACTGTGGCAAGGAAGGTCATAAGATGGGGTATAACTCACTTAACAAATGTCTCAAGTTAACAATGCAACTTTTGGGCTCAATTGTGGTTGTAAGTCAAGGAATACCTGTATGCAGAAGTAGCTTGTTTGCTAACAATAAAATATTGAGCCATAGAAATGGGAAAAGTGAAGCTCTTTCAACATGAAACTGGGGATGAGATTAAGTCCTGTCCCCAATCAGCTACTGGGCATGTGGGTACAGTGGTTAGAGGAATGCAGTTAAGAGCCTGAAGGAGGGGTGAAATGCTTTATAAGTAAAATGGTTTACATGTAAAAAATGGTTTTAAATTTGTTTAAAAAAATTGGCCACGCCCACCCAGTCACATTACCCCTACCGCCACCAAGCCATGCCCACAGAACCAGTAGTAACAAATTTTAGATTTTACTCCTGGCCTGAAGCCATGGCCTTGCGTTATCTAGTAGCAAGAAACAGGATACGGTCGGGGCATAGAAGGCCAATGCAAAAGAGATTTGCCCCCTCTTACAAACTATCCAGAAAATCCTTGGTTTTTTAAGAGCTTCAGGAAAGATTTATTAAAAATAGTGGCGGAAAATTGGAGCCGAACAATCGAAGGAAGTGCAGCAAAGATCATTTTCTTCTAGCTGAAGAGAAGATAATAACTGCAACAACCAAGAAAAAATGGATCTTCCAGACTCAGGAACTGCGTACAGGTAGTCCTCGACTTACAACAATTCATTTAGTGACCGAAGTTACAACTGCACTGAAAAAAAGTGACTTACCACCGTTTTTCACACCTACAACCATTACAGCATCCCCAAGGTCATGGGATCAAAATTCAGATGCTTGGCAACTGACTCATATTTATGATGGCTGCAGTGTCCCGGGGTCATGTCTTCCCCTTTTGTGACCGTCTGACACGCAAAGTCAACAGGAAAGCCGGATTCACTTAACCAGGTCACTAACTTAACCACTGCAATGATTCACTTAACCACTGTGGCAAGAAAGGTCATAAAATGGGGTGGGGGGGACACTCACTTTACAAAAGTTTCACTTGGCAACATAAATTTTGGGCTCAAGTGTTTTCGCAAGTCCAAGACTATCTGTTATCTCCCAAGAACAATTTCACGAGTGGGAGAATAGATTTCTCTTTTAAAAGCTGCATTCTGACCATTTGTGCTTTTGGAAGACTGGGGCTGGCAGAGAAGAGAAATCAGAGGCTGGAACTGCTCAGATTTTCTTTTAGCCTTCAGAAGTTGTGGGACCTTCATCACTGGAAGCTTTAAGGAGAGACTGGATTGCCATCCATCGGAAATGATACAGGCTCTCCTGTATGAGCAGGGGGTTGGACTAACAGTAACAGAGTTGGAAGGGACCTTGGAGGTCATCTAGTCCAACCCCCTGCTCACAGGAGACCTATACTAGGGATTCGAACCGCCGAACTGCCGACCTTTCTGATCGACAATCTGACTGTTTTAGCCACTGAGCCACCTAGTCAGGCTAAATGACAAGATGACCTCCATCGTCCTTTCCAACTCTTGTTATTCCGTTAATCCGAGGGTTTGGTGAACATGAGAATAGAGTCACGATTCATCGAAGAAAGAGACGCCGCTTGCAACTCAATAGCCCCGATGCTCTTTTTGTCATTTTGTGCCCCCCCCCCCCAAGCCGTGACGCCTCCGCGCCGTCCTTCTATGCCTTTCCCCGCACCTGGATTGCGGAGCTGGGTGCTCTGCTTGAACATGGAGGTTCAATTTTCTATAGGAAGAGAGAGCTCCGCAAGGACCAACTGTTGTATCCTCTCCTTTACCAGGAGAGCGTTAAATAGGTGCAGTTTTTTTTAAAAAGAAATTATTTACTCAAGGATAATTTCCCTTTAACTCCCCCCCCCTCCACTCCCCCTTCCTGGATTTCTTATTCTCTGATCTGATCTTTTTCTGAAAGTTTCAAATTTAACTTACTCTTTCCGAACTGTTGAGATTCGCCCAGCAAAATTCAAGAACGGCAACACCAAACTCAAAGTTTTCTCCAAAGGAGCTACAGGAAAAGGAATTCAGTAAGAGGACTCAACATTTCTGGATCTACTCTAGCTGCTGAACTTTCTGCTTTTAACCCGTTCAGCTTCTTGGAAAGTTTGACCAACATGATTGTAAAATGATCTCCCAACCAACCCTGCTTCCTTCTGCAGAATTCATTTTACAGCCCAGATTTAAAGCAACACGGAACAAAAAATGTATTTGCAATCACGATTCCATTTTGGAACAAGTTCTTTTTAGTTAGCCTTTGTTATAACTGTAAACCCAAAAAAGTCTTCAGAACTGCTCCTAAACTGGTTTTGAGAACGTCTGTTAAACTGGATCCAAGTGCAAAGGACTTTCCAGCAGTATGCATGACAATAAGTACAGGTAGACCTCGACTTACAACAGCTTTTTTTTTTAAAAAAAATATTTTTATATGCCGCCCTTCTCCGGAGACTCAGAGCTGCTTACAATGCGTTAAGCAATAGCCTTCATACTTTTGTATATTTTATACAAAGTCAGCTTATTGCCCCCACAAACCGGGTCCTGATTTTACCCACGTTAGAAAGGATGGAAGGCTGAATCGACCTTGAGCCTGGTGAGAATTGAACTCGCAGTAATTGCAGGCAGCTGGGTGTTAAATGCTGCCTTAGTAGGAGGCATTAGCCTCCTACGCAGTGACCATTGAAAGTTACAACAGCACTGAAAAAAGTGACTTATGACTGTTTTTCAGTTATGACCTTTGCAGCATCTCCATGGTAATTTGGTTAAAATTCAGACGCTTGGCAATTGGTTCATATTTATTTATTTATTTTTATTTAAAGTTTTTATTTTTATTTTTCATAAACACATTTACATGTACAGTCATTTCCATCATTTTTCATTCATCTTTTTTTTTAACTTTCATTTTTAATTTTTACTTTTTCAGGGCTGCTCTTTAACCTTTTACCTTTACTCCAACCTTTCTTCTTCTCCTCCCCTTCTCTTCCTTCCTGTTTCTCCTCCTACTTCCTTCCTTCGTTCTTCCTCTCCTTCTCTTTCCTACTTCCCCTTCCCTTCCCCCACTCCTTTTCTTCTTCCCCCTTCTAACCTTCTCCTCTACTCCTCTTTCCCCTCCCTTTTCTTCCTCTCCTTTTCCCTTTCTTCTTTCTTCTCTCCCCTCTTCTCCCTTCCTCTCTCTCTACTCCTTCCCCTCTCTCCTGTTGTTCCCCTTTTCAGTTCAATCTGGATTTCGATGTTGGGTTCCGAGAATTCCGGCCACGAGGGTTGGACGCCAACCAGGTACCAATTCAATAGCACAGCAAAAATGGTGTACCAAGAGCCGTTCTGGCCAGGTCCTGAGCCTCCCGGCGAGAGCACAGAACTCCTTTACATAGTCCTTTGCAGGCCTCCCTCTTTGCTTCAATGATACAAGCTCCCCTTCCACTAACTGGATTCTGGTGTCATCTTCAAAACGGCTCCTCATAGCCTTCAAAAACAGACCTACGTTCACCAATTCCTTTGCATGGTCGCTGTGGAGATCAGCGATCCTGTCAACGCGGTGGTAATAGCGACCAACATGGACCACTGTGATGGATAGAGGCGGCCATATAAATCAATATGGCTAATTATCTGACTTAAAAATAGGGACACCCTATCAGCGCTGCCATCGAAAGTGGCTTGGATTGGTGGAGGGCCCCAAAACTGTTGTTGTGGCCACATCCCTGGCGCCCATACAGGGGTCAGTCCAGGTGGCGGTCGACCTCCTGAGCATCCCTCCCCTCCACTCTATGCAGCCTACTCTGTTTTTGCGGGGCGTCACGACCCATATCGTGTCAGCCTTGCCTCCTCTGCATATCTTGGTCCACCCCTCGTAGTGCTTCCCCTAATGACGTGGAGGTGGGGGCAGTCACTTGATGGTCTTTTGCTCAAGAATTATTAGTCCCTTTATCAACACGCTACTTTGGGCTAGCGAAATGGAAGCGGGTGTCTGTAGTTCTGTGTGCCCCCCTCCACCTTGCCAGGTGGCTGAAGCATCCACTCCTGTTGCCCAGGGTTGTCATGAAGGAGCGTCCCTAAAGCTTGGTTCCCCGAATCTCTCTCTCAAAACATCTAGAGTAGTGATTCCAGAGCCAGTGGAGTAGCTCCACTCCCCCTCCTCGTCTTCTATCCACCTTCTTTCTCTCCACCTTTGGAAAGCCATATCACCTGGAAGGGGTGTTGGGGGTTTAGCTGAACTGTGCCACCACTCGCCAGAGGAGGACTTCATCCCACTGGGGACAGATGCTTCCAAATCCTCAGAGGCACACTCCCCCTGCTGTATCTTCCTCTCTTTTAGCCTTACCACAGGAGGCTCGCTAGCCCCCTGCGCCTCTGGTACCACCTCCAATACCGTCTCTGGCACTCCCATTGCTGAACCCTCTGCCATCCCCACCGGCTCACAGCTGTTCCGAACAAGACAGCGCCGACTTTCTCTCGGCTTGCTCACTGGTCCTGGGTACTTTGAATAACCAAACCATGATCACAAAGCTTGAATGCTGAATGGTAGTTTATTTCGGCTCCAGGTCAGCTGCTGTCAATGCCAAGTGCAATGAAACATACATAATGTTTAAATAACCCGCGGCACCCCTCGGCCAATCGGCATTACTTCCAGGGTTGTAGACCAGCTGCTCCGATGCTCGTGACATCATCACTCGGTCCTTACGATGGCGAAGAGCTAAAGTCCCTGCACAAACACATCTCGCCCGGCTGCAGCGTGCCCGACCGCCTATTCCAGGTTCGCCACTCACCCCCACCACTGCTGTGTGCTCCCCTCACCCATCTGTCTTTGCGATCCCGCTGGGCTCGAGATGTCGGAGACGGTTTGTAGCTCCCGTAGATGGTATCTGATGTTTCAGATAGCGCTTATTCCTATTCCCCGAGGTGTCGGCCCGGAGTGAGTCTCGACAGTGGTATTCGAGCAGCCCGGATTTCCTAATTATGTTTATTCTCATTTCAATTTCTTATTCAATTATTATTTATTTTTATGTCATCATTTGCGTACATTTTTATAATATCTCATTTTTTTCCCTTTTACCCCCCCACTTCCCTTTCTCCTTTTACTTGACATCAACTGGGTATCTATTTTTCTAATTGTTTTACCCCATCTATTCTCTATCTATTTTATCTCTATGTCCTTATTCATGTTTCTTGTCTAACCAATCATAAAATTTATCCCATATCTTGAAATACATCGATTCCTCTTTATCTTTTATTCTCAATGTTAATTATACATTTCTGCACATTCTAAAATTTTCTTTATAATTTCTTCTTCCAACGGGATTTTATCTCCTTTCCAATTTTGTGCAAATACAATTCTAGCCGCTGTTATTATATGAATAATCAAATATGTATCTTCTTTACTATAATTCCCAGGTAAAATTCCCAATAAAAATATCTCTGGCCTATAAACTGAAAAAAGAACAGAAAAAAAGAATGATATACCAATTGAAAGACGATAAAGGAGAAATTCAACATAGTAAAGAGGCAAAAAAAGAAATTATTAAGAAATTTTATGCGAACTTATATAATCAGAGGAAAATAGAGGAAGACAAAATAAAACAGTACATAGGAAATCAGGAATGCCAAAAATCACAGAAGAACAAAGAATTACTCTCAATAGGCCAAAAACCAAATTAGAATTAGATGAAGTACTGAAAAAGCAAAAAAACAATAAAACACCGGGACCCGACAGGCTACCGGTAGAAATATACAAAACAATGCAAGAAGTATTGGGAGAGAATATGTTGCGATTATATAATGAAGCTATGGAGAAAGTCAAAATACCAAATTCATGGACAGAAGCCATAATAACAATCATCCCAAAAGAAGATACAGATCTCCAGTTAATACAAAACTATAGACCTATTTCATTATTGAATGCCGATTACAAAATATTTGCAGCAATCTTGGCCGAAAGGATTAAATTAGTATTAAATACATATATACACCCAGACCAAAATGGATTTCTGCTGGGACGCCAAATAAAGAACAACATGAGAATAATACTTAATGCTCTAGAATATTATGAATCACACCCGGAGAAGCAGGCAGCATTGGTTTTTCTTGACGCCCAAAAGGCCTTCAATAACCAAAACTGGAAATTTATGATTGAACAACTACAAAATATGCAAATTGGGGAAAAATTTGGGAAAATTATAGCAGAAATCTATACCAAGCAATCAGCAAGGATAATTATGAATGATGACATAACAGACAAATTTAATATAACAAAAGGAGTCAGACAAGGCTGTCCACTTTCCCCCTTACTATATATTCTATCATTGGAAATCCTGTTGAAAAAAATTAGAGAAGACCAAGGAATTGAAGGTTTAAGGATCAATAGAGAAGAATACAAAGTTCAGGCCTTTGCTGATGACTTAGTGTTTTTGACAGAAAATCCTATGGAATCTATACCTAATTTGTTTCAAAAAATAGAAGAATTTGGAGAAGTGGCCGGACTAAAAATCAATAAAAGTAAATCGAAGCTAATTGTTAAAAACCTTACGGAAATCCAAACAAAAGATTTGACAGATAATATACAAATTCAAACAACAAAAAAAATAAAATATCTAGGAATCTGCTTATCTACAAGAACATCAGCAATTAAAGAAAACAATTATGATAAATTACTAGAACACACAAAGAAAGACTTAGAAAAATGGAAAAATTTACACATTTCATTCCTAGGAAGAATTTCGGCCATTAAAATGATTATATTACCTAAATTTTTATATTTGTTTCAGGTCACTCCAATTAAAATAGATAAACTGTTTTTTGAAAAGCTGAACAAAATAACATCTAAATTTATATGGCAAGGGAAAAGGCCATGAATAAAATTTAAACTGCTTCAGGATACAAAAGATAGAGGAGGAGCTGCACTCCCTGACTGGGAGATATACTACCAAGCAGCAGTACTATCGTGGGTTAAAGATTGGATAGAATTAAAGGACTCTAGAATTTTAACAATTGAGGGACACGAACTTCAATCTGGCTGGCATTCCTTTATGTGGGATGAGAAATACAAAACACATTCATATTTTAAAACACACACAATAAGGAATTCATTATTACAAATTTGGCTTAAAATTAAAA
This sequence comes from Arizona elegans, assembly GCA_022577455.1. Lineage (NCBI taxonomy): Eukaryota > Metazoa > Chordata > Lepidosauria > Squamata > Colubridae > Arizona > Arizona elegans. The sequence continues at coordinate 9,673,038 of JAKOOJ010000012.1, forward strand.
AAACAACATTATATGAAGATACCAAATTGGCTAGCACCGGCAGAATCAATTAGGCACCCAAATTTAACAGATAAGACAAAAATAATTAGATATAAAGATATAATTGATTATCAAGGCAAATTAAAGACAAAAATTGGAGACAGATTTACACAGAGGAATAGACTGGTGGACTTACACTCAAATACAATCCAAATACAGAGAACATATAAAAACATATGAAATTTATAATCAAAAACAAGAAATAGATAAAATTATATTAGATTCAGAAAATAAATTAATTAGTAGAATTTATAAATTTCTTCTACGCTATAAATTGGAAGAAGAGACAGTCAAAGAAATGATGATTAAGTGGGCTCAAAATATCAAACACACAATATCTTTGGAAAAATGGGAAAAGTTCTGGCAGGTAAACCTAAAGTTAACGATGGCAACGGCGTACAAGGAAAACCAACTGAAAATGTTTTATCGGTGGCATATGTCTCCAACCAGATTGGCAAAAATACAACCTAAAAATAGCCCAATTTGTTGGAAGTGCAAAAAGGCGCAAGGGACTTTCTATCATTTATGGTGGACGTGCCCGGCAGCAAAGAAATTTTGGTCTAACATCAAAAAATGGTTGGAATAAATAACAAAAACACAGATTGAAAAAGAACCAGAAACATTTTTATTAGGAATCTTTAACAAATCATACCCTAAGGATATCAAATATCTTACAATTCACATATTAACTGCTGCAAGAATAACTTACGCAAGAAATTGGAAACAAGAACAAATACCAAGTGAAACAGAAGTAATAGGGAAAATTTTAGAATGCGCTGAAATGGATAGGTTAACCAAAGAATTACAAGAAAGAGAAGAATCAGACTATTATAAAATATGGAATAATTGGTATAATTAGTTAAAAATCAGAAATATACAAAAAATATAGGGGATATATTACCGATATATATATATATATATATATATATATATATATATATATATATATATATATATATATATATTGAAAAATATTATTAGATTAAAGAGAGGTGAAGGAATATATTATAAGTAGAATTGTAGAACGTCACACTGAAAAAATGCTTAAGAAGAAATTACACTCTTTATGTGTATATGTTGTATAAATGTTCGTTGTGTATATGTTACGTATGTCTTTTTTAATATTTATATTCAATAAAAACTATTTTAAAAAAATCTCTGGTTTTAACTCTATATGTTGCTGCAACATTCCCTCTAACCATGTTTGTATTTTCACCCAATATTGTTTTGCTTCTTTACACAACCACCACATATTGTAGAAAGCCACATTGGAATATTCAAATAATGTTTTTCTTTCACTCTCTCCCACACTGATAGCAAACCATTTCTTACATAATGTCTTTGGAAATATCCATGTATCCTTTGTTTCCCGTACCATAAAAAGACATGCCAACCCAGTTGTAAATCATGACTCTCCAATATCAATAGTCTTGTATTCCTAATAAAATCCATTCTTTAATCCATGTTAACGTTGCAGCTTGATAATACAATTCCCAATTCGGAAGGCCAAACCCACCTCTAATTCTTGCATTTTGTAGCATTTTTATGTATCATTTGTAAGTTGAGGACTAGCTGTATCACATGACTACATCACTTAGGCAATTTCAGCAATCCTTGCTGATGTCATTAAGCAAGGACTTCATTGCAACTCCCTGCTGGCTTCTAATAAGCAAAGTCAACAAGTAAGTCTCAGGAGGTCACAACTCCGACCGAGGGCAATTGGCAAACAGGCTGGCAAGTAGATAAGTGGCTATGGTTCTGTTAGCATGGCAGAGCCGGAGTGATTGCTGCCGGCTGTACGAGTGTCCACCAGCGTCTGCTGTGGTACCACCAGCACATGGCTAGGCAGGTAGATATGCAATATGGAGTGAGGGCAGAGCAGAGGGCAGATATCCCACCCCCAGTCCTTCTTTTCTCTAGACTAGCCAAACCCAAATCCTGCAACCATTCTTCACTCATACGTTTCAATCTCCACAGGCCTATAATCATCTTAGTTGAATTGAATTGAATTGAATTTATTGAATTTGTATACCACCCTTCTCCCGAAGGACTCAGAGCGGTGAACAGCCAAGATTAAAATACATACAATATAAAATTTAAAATAATTTAAGACATAATTAAATAAATTTGGCTTCCCCCAATGTTGCTCTTCTTTGCACTTTTTCCAAAGTCTCAACATCTTTTTTGTAACGTGGTGACCAAAACTGGATGTCGTATTCCAGGTGTGGCCTTAATTAGGCTTTATAAAGCGGTACTAATACTTCGTGTGATTTTGATTCTATGCCTCTGTATATACCACCAAGGATTGTATTAGCTTTTTTGACTGCTGCCGCACACTGCTGGCTCATATTACGGTACTAAATAAGCAATCAACATAAATCATAAGATATAAACAATAAAGTTCTAGTCAAAAGATGTTAAGGGAATAGATAATAGGAAAGATGAGAAGGATAATAGTAATACAGACCTTCTATGTGATTTGACATCCGAGGGCATAAGAGAGTGTTGTGGAAAGGAATTGTTTAGCAGAGTGATGGCATGGGGGAAATACTGTCCTTGTGTCTAGTTGTTTTGTCGTATGAACGGACTGCCATATGTTGGATTGCAATCAGGTGTTCAGGGGATTCTGGGATGGTTGGAACTTTGAGGACTGGTCATAAATCCTCCTCATTCAGTGCCACCAGGGGTCATTAACTAAGCACTACCTCTCTGTGCTGCCTATTCTAAGTTATCCTAAATTTAGGCACTATTTTCTCCCACTATTAACAAAATATCAATTATAGTTGTGGAAAATTTGAACGTAACTTTCTCAGTTGATTATACTGTTAAAACAAAGAAATTTTAAAGACTAAACCAGAAAAAAGAAAACTAACTCTGTATTCTTTATTTAAAAATCATATTATGGTCTCCCCCCCACCCCACCCCAAATAAGGCAATGGAAAGTAACCCTGGGAGGACGTAACAAGTTGGAAAGTTGGAAAAGGCTCTTTTGTATATGCTTAAATATAAGCTATTCAGACATTTTGGAAGTTGAAAAAATGTATCTGTGGTTAATTCCAAATGTTAAAGGTGAACATGGTTCCTGTAGTCGGCAATTTTTCTTCTGGAATATCTATGAACATGAAATTTTCACTTTAGCCATTAATTCCTATACATTATCCCATAGTCCTATTTTGATGAAATGCTTGGAAAATAAGTAATGAGGATCAATGTTAATCTGGCTAATCTTTTGAGGCACCTATTTATATCATTAAAAAAAACCATTAAAATTTAAAAAAACAAAAGTTGGGATATTTCGGACATGTGATGCGACATCCAGAAAAATATGGCACATTTCATTTAATCCTCCAGGGAAGGATTGAAGGCAAATGAGCTCCAGGCAGAAGAAGAACATCATGGCTTCAGAATCTAAGGGAGTGGTTTGGACAAAATTCAGCAGCACTTTTTCGTGCGGCTATTGATAAAAATAGGATCGCCAACATGATCCCCAATGGCTTATGACGGATATGGCACAAGAAGAAGATTTATATCATATCAAATGTTTCAAAAACCTCCCGTCCTTGTAATGGTAGTGAGAGTAGTTTGAAGCCATTTTTAAAAATGTATCCCTCCTTTCTGCAAGTCAGACAAGAAGAAAGAGCTGGAAAATGCCAGAACCAGTAAAGTTCTGAAAGGGAAACAATAATAAGGATATAATAAATAATACTAGAATATGATATACTGGTATACTAGATTCTGTAACCATTAGGTTCCTGTAATACATATATGCCTTTGTATTTGTATCATACATATTAGTCCTTTCTATTTTTATCTCCTGTTACAAACATACTGTTATTAGGCCTCTGTAATGTATCTGGTATTTGTCAAACGTATGTCCCTGCCATTTGACCTGAACTCATATCAATCTATCTAAAAGCATGGTACGTATCTCAGTTGAAACTGGAGCCATCAACAAAGGGATAATTTACACCTCAGCCCTAATTTATGTTTGATCTGAATAAACTCCTGCTTTCCAGAGCCAGGGGGCCAAAGTGGCCAATTGAGTAAACAAAGAAATGCTCAAGGATGACTAATTGGGAAATTTCTATTCCCCCTTGCAGGGCAACAAGGAATACACAAACCTAAATTAGGAGGCCAGAATTGGGTACTAAGCTGATGTCTCTGAGGGTATAAAAGGACGCCATACCTTTCCCAAGGTGTGGCTATTTCCTCGCATGCATTGTATCTGTATGTTCTGGATATAGTTCCAGCCAGTATTTTGTTTTTGGCCATAAATAAAATCTGCTTTTTTGCAAGCCTCGTCTTGAGTCTCTCTCTTTGGCATTCTGGTGACTCAAGTGTGTTTTGGGACCTTACATTTCTGGCGCCTGAAGTGGGATTTGAAGGCAAAGTTTCTTCAAGGTGGCTGCATTCAGCTTCCCACAAACTGAGCCAGCTGCTTTGAGGCTTGGTGGCCTTCATTAAAGGCAGACGGAAGAAACCAGCTTGGACCAGTACCAAAGTCAAGAGCGCTCCTGGAAAAATTTATCCTGTGACTTTGATCTGGTCATTTGCTGGCAGGCTCCCATTCTGCCTGCCCTGAACGCCTAATGAAGAGGCTTGCACTGTGGGGGGTTATGGAACTCAGCTCTTCTGGTGAGTAGAATTTTTTTTTTCTCTTGGGAAGGGGAGTGTTGCTTTGTGAGTGTGTGAATGAGACGAGGGAAATTCCTCAGAGGTTTGCCCTCGAAGCGATGTGCGGAGATCCAATCTGCGTTTCGGATTATCCGAGAGGAGATCAGCCAGAGACGATCGCTTTGAAAGGAGTGTGACTGTTGGAATAAGAATCTGTAGTGCAGGAGAGGGCTCTGATCAAACTTTGGACCCGCAGGGGAGGTCTGGGAAATCTCTTAGGGAAAAAGAGAGGGTTTGGTTAGGCTTCGCACCGACGGAAAGATGTGGGAAATCTCCTCAGGAAGAAAGAGAGTCTAGTCAGGCTTCGAGCTGACAGAAAGGAATCCCCTGGGAAAAATGGGCAACCATACTGGTAGCCTGTTTGGAACAAATAACCTAGTAACAAGAATTGGGCCGTTTTCTCCATTTGGCTATGTTAGCCCACTGGAACACGTTACAAACAAGTTGTGAAAAAACAAAACAAAGAGAGTATAAAAAAATGAATGAAAAAATGTGGCAGTAAAAGTTGTCTGTAAAAAGAAAAGTGGAGTTCAAACTTGCTCATGAGAGCCCTGGCAAAATGCAAACGATTTGTGAACATAGGTCTCTATACCTCTTATACATCTTGATCTTTAAAATGGGCCAGCGATTGCTGGGCGATCCAAGTTAGAATGAGAACACACAGAACACCCCCAGGGCAGAGGCACGTAGTAACAATCTTATTACCATAGTAAAAATAAAAAAAGGAGAGACCTTATGGATAAGGAAGTGCACCCCTCATAATAATACTAATTTTAAAAAAACCTTGAATTCTGTCTAGGGATACTTGAAAAATGCCACAAAGAATGGCTGGACTGGTGTACAATTGAAATTGGAAACTTAAATTTACATTGAGGAGGGAAGGGAAGCTGAGGAAGACAGATCGGTCGTGGTGATACAGAATGCACAAGAACAATGGGAGTTTGTTAGAAACTACTATATGTGTGGAGACCTTGCAACTGAGAGAAAGTTGATAAAAGATGTTTATCTTACCTTTTTATTATTAAATTTATTGATTAATAAATTTATTCGCTACCCATCTCACAGTTTGAGGCAAGTCTGAACATCTTGCCTTCCCCAACTGTTCATAGCAATACTGACACTCCCCATTTTTTCCTTGTCAAAAGTCTTGTTCTTACACAATGCGTTTTTAAAATGAAACATTTTCCATTGTACATTTTTTCCCCTCATATCACCAACTCAAAGGGGATGCCACACGTACGTCAGCAATATGGTGCTGGTGTCACTCAGCAGCCATCAAAGGGTAACAAGCAGGCATTTCCAAGAAGAGGAGATCACAGCAGGAGTTGCTAATAAACCTGGAGATCTTGTGATCAAAGCCACGATCCCTTTTCTCCTCAACTCAATATTCCTACAGCTCTTCTCCACCAGGTTCATCTGCAAGGCGAAAAGCTTTTCATTTGAAATGTTACACTGCTTTTTTTCACTGGGCCTCGGGCCTACTCCCCACAAGCCCATCACCTATTTCACAGGTAAATTTTCAAGATCTCATGGAAGCAGCCATCATTTTCAGTGCACCTACAATTCCTTAAGGTGGTCTGCACAGTGTTAAGGTAGCAAAACAGAGCAGTTTCTCCCTCTCCTGTTGTGGAATGAAAGGACCAAACAACATTCCTAGGTCAGCCAGACAGTTTTATTGCGCAAGGTTCAGAGCCAGTTTTTACCTGAAGCTTTGAACGAGAGAAGAACCCTGATACAACTGGTTTTATACATTTCTAAGACAAAGGATTCAGTGAGATCATACATTTTCCATATATGGTTAACATGAGATCATACATCCGATTTTTCCTATATGGTTACATACATTGGATAATGTGTTCATCTAATTACTTATACCATTAATTTTAGTTTATAAAATTATCTTAGCCACACAACTTTTCTTAAGTGCTTGTAGTTGTTAATGGGAGAGTTACTACTGTCCTTGGGTAAATTTATTGGATTAAGTAACTCTTTGTAACATATAGGTCTTTGTGTCATTCACAGTGAGGTCACTCAGATGTTTTCCATATGGCGGTCCTTTCGTGACATCTAGGTCTCAGAAGATATATTACCACTTAATGAGGTTTAACTGTTTGTTAATGTAATTTCCAATAATAATGAGAATAGAGAGGTTCTCTCAGAGTTCATGTATCTAAACACTTCTTCCCCTTATAATAATGAGAATAGAGAGGGTCCTCCAGAGCCCATATATCTGACTCTGTATGATTCCTTTTTTTATTCACATTATTTCTTTTATCTACATTACTCCTGCATGACAATGACGCAGAAGCAGCCGCCATTTTGGTCCTGAGGCAGTCATGGCAAAATGGCAGCCACTTCCACAAATCCACTTCAGGGCCCAGCAATGAATCCCAGGCACAGTGAAAGTAACAGCTGCTTCCATGAAATAGTCATACAGCTGAGAGATTTCCGTCCTACCCTCCTTCCCCAATATAAGGTTCAGATGTCTTCAAAAGATAAAGAGGAGGACGGTATGAGGCCAGGTAGGGTTGGAATTCGACCTAAGGCCTACCGGGACCCAGTTTTAGGAAGGGGAGGCCTGGAGAGGCTCTGTGAGGGAAGGAAAGTCCTAGGGAGACCTATGAGATGGGTTACGGGCGGTCTTTGGAAGGAAAGCCTAAGTCTGCAATTAAGCAAAGCACTCTCGTTAAACAGCTGCTGCAAGGTGTAATCGTAATTGGAAGGCCCCGTGACAGAATGGCCTAAGGCCTGCAGGAAGCAAGTGGGAGTGGGAAAAGGCCTAGGGGGTTACTCTGTGGGAAGGCTTGTGGAGGGGGGGCTTCCCCTGAACTGGAGCAAATCGGTAGCATTTCACCCCTACATTGGGGGAACCAAGGGTTGGGAACCAGAGCAATAGGTGTCTTGAGGGGGGGTGGAGGAGGCCTAGGGATGCCTTGGGGGAACCAAGGGTGGGAACCAGAACAATAGGTGTCTTGGGGGCGGGGTGGAGGAGGCCTGGGGATGCCTTGGGGGAACCAAGGTTGGGAACAAGAGCAATAGGTGTCTTGGGAGGGGTGTGGGAGGGTGGAGGAGGCCTAGGGATGCCTGGGAGGAAGCGGACAAGCCTGGGCCTGGGCTAAGTCTCAGAGAGTTTTCCCGAACACTGAGGTAGCCAGTGTCCTATTTAGCAATTTGCACATTCATTTAATAGCTGCATAACAGACAGCATGGGAGGGGTTAGTTAACCAAAGCACTGTCGCCATTGCTAAATGAATCCATAATAGTTAGTTCTCATCACAGTTGTATCTCAAGGATTCCTTGTATTCTGGCTGGGAAATTGTGAGGTTCAAAATCTGGAGTTCACCAACATAGAAGGCTGAAACTCCACAAGTCGGAATTCCATAATCAAAATACAAAAAACACCACCCAAAGGCCTGTTTGCAGAAATTCCACGACTTGTGCAAATGCAAACATCCAGAAAGTACTGCTGATAATCGGAAACAGGTAGTTAGCCTTTATCAAACTAATACTTTCCATTTTTCTCTCCCCACCTACAGGTCTAATCCTGAGATCTGTTGACTAAAAAGAATCAGGCCAGAATTTAAATAATCAATTTCTGATCTATTCTCCGAATGGGAGATCAGAAATGAACTTCAAGCTTTCTCTAAACTGTTCAATATTTGCCTCATGTGCATTTTCTTGTGAGCAATCAGAGATGATTTACGCCTAAAGCATTGTTCACAAGATGGACATTGGAAAGGTTTCTCTCCTGTGTGTAAAGATTAGACGAAATACTGAAATCTTTCCCACAATTCAGACACGCGTATGGTTTTCTTCTGTATGAGTCCTCTGGTATATCACCAGATAGGAATTGACACTGAAACTTTTCCCACAATCAGGACATTAAAAGGGTTTCTCTCCTGTGTGAGTCCTCTGGTGTATCAGCAGGCGGGAATTATCACTGAAACCTTTCCCACAATCAGGACATTCAAAGGGTTTCTCTCCTGAGTGAGTCCTCTGGTGTATCACCAGGCTGGAATTGACACTGAAACCTTTCCCACAATCAGGACATTCAAAGGGCTTCTCTCCTGTGTGAGTCCTCTGGTGTTTCACCAGGCTGGAATTGAGACTGAAACTTTTCCCACAATCAGGACACTCATATGGTTTCTCTCCTGTGTGAGTCCTCTGGTGGATCACCAGGTCAGAACGGTAACTGAAACTTTTCCCACAATCTGCACACTTGTGTGGTTTGTCTCCTGTATGAGTCTTTCGGTGTTTCACCAGAGAGGAATTGAGACTGAAGTTTTTCCCACAATCAGGACATTCAAAGGGTTTCTCCCCTGTGTGATTCCTCTGGTGGTTCACCAGGCTGGAATTCCGACTGAAACTTTTCCCACAATCAGAACATTCAAACGGTTTCTCTCCTGTGTGAGTCTTTTGGTGTTTCACCAGAGAGGAATTGAGACTGAAGTTTTTCCCACAATCAGGACATTCAAAGGGTTTCTCCCCTGTGTGAGTCCTCTGGTGTTTCACCAGGCTGGAATTCTCACTGAAATTTTTCCCACAATCAGGACATTCAAAGGGCTTCTCCCCTGTGTGAGTCCTCTGGTGTTTCACCAGGCTGGAATTCTCACTGAAACTTTTCCCACAATCAGGACATTCAAAGGGTTTCTCCCCTGTGTGAGTCCTCTGGTGTTTCACCAGGCTGGAATTGTCACTGAAACCTTTCCCACAATCAGGACATTCAAAGGGTTTCTCCCCTGTGTGAGTCCTCTGGTGTATCACAAGACTGGAATTGAGACTGAAGTTTTTCCCACACTCAGGACATTCAAAGGGTTTCTCTCCTGTGTGAGTCCTCTGGTGTTTCACCAGGCTGGAATTCTGACTGAAACATTTCCCACACTCAGGACATTCAAAGGGTTTCTCTCCTATGTGAGTCCTCTGGTGTTTCACCAGACTGGAATTCTCACTGAAACTTTTCCCACACTCAGGACATTCAAAGGGTTTCTCTCCTGTGTGAGTCCTCTGGTGTATCACCAGACTGGAATTGAGACTGAAGTTTTTCCCACACTCAGGACATTCAAAGGGTTTCTCTCCTGTGTGAGTCCTCTGGTGTTTCACCAGACTGGAATTGAGACTGAAGTTTTTCCCACAATCAGGACATTCAAAGGGTTTCTCTCCTGTGTGAGTCTTTTGGTGTTTCACCAGGCTGGAATTGTCACTGAAACCTTTCCCACAATCAGGACATTCAAAAGGTTTCTCTCCTGTGTGAGTCCTCTGGTGGCTCACCAGGTTGGAATTTTTACTGAAACTTTTCCCACACTCAGGGCATTCAAAGGGTTTCTCTCCTGTGTGAGTCCTCTGGTGGCTCACCAGGCTGGAATTTTGACTGAAACTTTTCCCACACTCAGGACATTCAAAGGGTTTCTCTCCTGTGTGAGTCCTCTGGTGGTTCACCAGGTTAGAACGGTAACTGAAATTTTTCCCACAATCTGGACACTCATATGGTTTCTTTCCTGTATGAGTCCTCTGGTGGTTCATCAGGTTAGAACGGTAACTGAAACTTTTCCCATAATCTGGACACTTGTGTGGTTTGTCTCCTGTGTGAATCTTTTGGTGTTTCAGCAGACTGGAATTGAGACTGAAGTTTTTCCCACAATGAGGACATTCAAAAGGTTTGTCCCCTGTGTGAATTCTCTGGTGGTTTACCAGGTGACAATGGTAATGGAAATGTTTCCCACAATCTGGACACTCGAACGGTTTCTTTCCTGTGTGAGTCCTTTGGTGTTTCTCCAGGCTGGAATTGAGACTGAAACTTTTCCCACAATGTGGACATTGAAAACGTTTTTCAGGACATTGAAAAGATTTTTTAGGATATTCAAAGGGTTTCTCTTCTGTGTGAGTCCTCAGGTGTATCACCAGGTGGAAATTTGCTGTGAAACTTTTCCCACAATCTGGACACTCATATGGTTTCAACCTGGTGGGAGTCCTCTGATGTATCACAAAGTTGCCATGCTTGCAAAAGCATTTACCACATTGGGAGCAGTTGTAGGGCATCTCTACTATGAGGATCCTTCTATGAATTGCAAGGGAGTTATTCTGACTAAAGTTTTGCCACATTCAGAGTATTTTGTTCAGCGTAGATCCTGTTGTGATTTGAACTCTTTACTTTTCCCACAATAGGCACATCTATGGAACTTTTCCATCACTTACATTCTTGAGGAGGTCAAAAATATGTGTGGTTCCTTATTTTGTTGGTGCCTGCATTACTGGCTGCCATATGTGACTATCCAATTGACATTTTCTTCCCCACTGGCTTCCAGATATTTCCCTCTTTTTCTGAACGGAAAAATGATCTCCTTTGACCTTTTCAAGTAACGTATTCTTAAATTCTATATAATCTATTTTTTCGAGCTTCAAATCTCTTCATGACTTTCTCTTTTCTGTCTCTTACCAGCTGATGAAGTAGACGAATTATGTGGTTTTCTGAAGGAAATAGAACATATTTTTATTTCTGCTTCAATTTGCTTTGCTTTTCAGCGTTCCTTGTTATTCTTAGTCGTCCAGTGTGTTTGTGTTAGCATCATCTTTGTCTGTAAGATTCAAAAGAAAGTGTAAGTTTTATTGTTTATGAAAGGGTTGCAGAAGATGTGAAAAAAAAAGAAGTACAGGTAATCCTTTAGGTACGACAGGCCATTGAACGAATTTCTAAAGTTATAACACTCCCCCAAATGCTAAATACGAATCTGCTCCAAAGTTCAATTTTTGCAGCGCCTCCCACCCCGAGGTCCTTGACTCCTTCAGTGCAGAGATGCTGCAGCATACCCACCCATCTATTTCCCTTCCATCTTGCTCAGTCAGTCCTCACAATCCCCCAGACTCCAGTATTTTGGCCTGCTTTGCAATATACTATGCATTCCTCCCCAACACCACTCCCCCATCACCATTCAGTTAGGAAATTTCTGACGAGCTCAGGAAGTCAGCTGGGCCACGTGACATAATCAAGAAGAAGAAATATAAACTCTTTTGTTTCCATGGCAATCCTTTCACTCCAGCCAGCACCAGTGATTTACCCTGGCTGAGGAGGAAAGGATTGCCATGGAAGCAAAACAGATGAGATTTCTTCTTTGCTCTACCAGCACAAGACTAATGTAAAGCTAGTGCTAGCGGGGCTAAGAAGAAATCATGCCTATTTTGCTTCCGTTGTAATCCTTTTCTTTCTAGTTAGCATAAACTACTACGATTTCTTCTTAGCGACACCAGCACTAGTTTTATGCTGGCAAAGAGATCTAAGAAGATTTTGTCGTCGTTTACACTGACTGGGGAGGAAAGGATTGTTATTGAAACAAGAGATCAGATGTCTTCTTTGCTCTATCACCGCTAGCTTTACACTAGTCTTATGCTGGTAGAGCAAAGAAGAAATCCCATCTCTTTTGTTTCCATGCCAATGATCCAAAGCTCAACAGCAAATCTACAACACAATGGCTTAAAAAGAAAAGAATCAAGGTTTGCAATAGCAAAGTCCAGACTTCACCCCAATTGAAATCCTGTAGTGGGACCTCTCGAGAGGTGGGCATAAACAAATGCCCACAAACCTCAATGAACTGAAACAATGTTGTAAAGAAGAGTGGGCCAAAATTCCTCTGCAACAATGCAAGAGACTGTTTTTGGTCATACAGGAAACAATTCCTTGAAGTTATTGCTGCTAAAGGCGGCTCTATAAGATATTGAATCATAAGGTGTTAGTTTTCACACGTGGCTCCTCCATTTTGGCTTTCCTTTAGTAAAATACATTGTGACCAGTGGTGGGTTGCTATCGGTTCGGCCCGGTTCGGTTGAACCAGTAGTAGTGGTGGCAGGAGGCTCCGCACACCTGCCCGGACATCATCAAATATGCTCTGGGCATGCACAGAAGTGGTGAGTGTGCATGAACCGGTAGCAAAGGTAAGTGAAACTGATGGTTACGTGATGTAATATGTCATGTGTTGTTGTTCATCTGAAGTTGTATTTACCTACTTTTAAGAGTGTACAGACCAGATGATTTTTAGTATGTCCTGATACATAAAACTATACAACTCAAAGAGGGTGTACATTGTTTTTCACATGACTGAATATCTAGAAGCACTGGGGATAGATTATCCAACGGCAATTATCCAACTGCAGAGAGAATTACATTTACACGTACAAATGTATATATGTGAAAAATCCATGTTTTCAGCCTGAAAAATGTCCCAAAATGGTTACAATTAAACCTTCTGAGCTAAATTTAGAGATGTGGGGGCTTTAACTGATGAAATGATGCCTAAAGCCTCCGGAAAATTTGAAACACCAGTTATACCGATGGAAGTCCTCAGCTCCAAATAAGAAAATACTGTCCTCCTGTCCACAATTCCTCTGGTGACATCCCCTTTCAAGGCGTCCTCACATTTGGGACTGGGATCTGTGTCACTAAGCAGCCCGATCATGAAGCATGATGTCACATAACTGCTAATTTACATCTGTTCCTGTGGAGTTGTTAAGCAAACCACTGTGGGTTGTTAAAGGCAATTTCACATGACTGTCACTTGCAATTTCTTGCCATCATCATCCTCACTAACTTTGCCTATGAGAAACAAGCTGGGAAGGTCAAAAATGGGGATCATGATGGTGGGATGTTGTCACCATCATAAATGTGTATCAGTTGGCAGCATCCAAACCAAATAGCCCAACTGGCTTCTGGCCTCTCCTCCAACTTGCCCTCAACTCACCTTCCAGCTGATGCTTCAACTTTTGGAAGAGCACAAAAGTTGCCCTGCAAGCCAAATTCCACCCATGAGGGATCCGGTACAGGAAGTTCCTCTGGGCTTCTCTTCTTCCTCACTCCTTTCTAGCAATACAATACTTGATGGTTTTAACTCCTTTAATGATCAACCACAGATGCAGCTACTGTATTGATGGCTTTGTAGGCGCAGAAGTGACCGCCATCTCCTGACAGGAGGCCAAAAAACACGCTTGTCCCATCTCTGCCTAAGGTGTTTGCAAAATGTTGTCACTGATTATATGCTATGAAGTTGTTTTAGACTCCTAGCATCCTATCTTTGCAACAGAGCCAAGTAAAAGAGTGAAATGTGAAGCTACTTAAGCTTCTGAAGATGAGCTACATGCTGAGCCCTAAATGTTCATGTGAGAAATAAAGAAATAAGAATTATTCCTGTAAAAGCATAACCTGAGTTACGCCATTTTAAAATCATGTTAAGGCTTTATTTTACCTTGTATAACCTGATTGTGACCTGATTATATAATTTAGTTGACATTTAAGAACATGAGAACGGAATTACATGTTTCCTGTGTTCTTGAGAAAGTGTTTATTCAGGCCAACTTGACCTCGTTAAGAAGGGGAAGTACGCGAATGCTGATCTTACATGTATAAGCAATATTTTAAGTAGGGTATTTTTATATTGGAATTATGGGGACTTTCCATAATGGGAATATCATGTGTTTGTCTATTATATAAGGTTTGAAATTGTACTCAAGGGACATGCTTGTATCCTGTAAGATGTAACCTGAAATTGTATAAAAGACGGCGAGAACGAATGGTAATTTGCTCTCTCACTTTGAGGGAGACCTTTGCAAAGAATAAACTCTGTTCCAGGATTATTTTGGTCTTTATCTCTTTCAAACGATAATGGGATTTACCTGTCGACCACAGTTCATGAAGTTCTTACAGAATTACAGAGTAAGAGTTGGAAGGGACCAACTCTCCAAGCAGGAGAACCTATATCATCCCAGTCAAATGGCTCTCCAGTCTCCTCTTAAAAGCCTCCACTGATGGAACAACCAGAGGTTATGTAGGCAATTTGTTCCACTGATTAATTGTTCTCACTGACAATTTCTTCTTAATTGTAGGTTGGATTTTTTTTTTAATAATTCTCCCTCTGTTACTTTTTGTCCTACTTTCAGGCACTTTGGGGAATAGGTCGACCCCCTTTTCTGCGTCAGCCCCTCAACTATAGAAGGACTGCTATCATGTCACCCTTAGCCGTTCTCTGCATTAAATTACACATACCCAGTTCCTGCCCAGAGTCACAGGACATTTTGAGTGCTTGGCAACCAGCCTGCAGTTGTGGCCTTTCATAGCATCCTGCAGTCACATGACCACGATTTACATTTTTGCCAGAAACCCATGCTTATATCCCTAGTGAACAATGGGTTTGCTTAATGATTGTAGCATTCACTTAACAACTGCCGTGTTTGAATGAAATTGAATCAACTGGGTAGGGAATCTATGAGTCACCAGAAAAAGGGGAATGCAAAAGTAAACTCAAGTGCCCCACTGACCACTCAGTAACAGTAACAGAGTTGGAAGTGACCCTGGAGGTCATCTGGACAGTTTGCTTTCAGAAGTTGTGGGAGCTTCATCACTGGAAGCTTTCAAGGAGAGACTGGATTGCCATCCATCGGAAATGATATAGGCTCTCCTGTATGAGCAGGGGGTTGGACTAACAGTAACAGAATTGGAAGGGACCTTGGAGGTCATCTAGTCCAACCCCCTGCTCCGGCTAAATGACCAGATGACCTCCAAGGTCTCTTCCAACTCCTGTTATTTTGTTAATCCGAGGCTTTGGTGAACATGACAATAGAGTCACGATTCGTTGGTTTTCTTTTCCTCTTTGGTTTTGGACCTAAACCTCCGACCGCCCCTCCTTCTTCCTCTGGTGTTGATGTATATATTTCAATTCCACCCATTTTGAGTAATTGTGATCTTAATTCACAATATTTCTCCATCTTTGGCGGAGGTACAGAAGAAAAGTCGAGATCTTACTGGTGAAGGAGTGGAAAGGATGATTACATTGGACTCTGAACATAAAAGGGAAGATGAGCCCGAGTGCGGGGATGAAGAACCTGTAGTTGTTCAATTGAAACCAGAATTATGCCAATGAAGAGACGACCCAGCTGATGGACGGGGTCCCCTCTCCCCCACTCTTGGAAACGAGGCGTGTCTTAATGAAGACGATGGGGGATGAAGATTTTATGTGGTTGTGTGTCATGTTAGTTTTTGTTTTATGTTGTTTGTATGTTTTATATTATTATTATTATTTTTATTATTTTTTCTATGTTATGTGTTGTCTATATTTGATTAATAAATTTGATTAATAAATAATAATAATAAATAAATAAATATATATTTGTTTGGGTTTTGGGTCACGGAAAGGAAAAAGAGGAATAGTTAAAATTAAAAATATTAATGGGGATAATTAAGGTAATGACTTGGAATGTTAAAGGTACTGGGAATCAGATTAAGAGAAGACGTTTAGAATTTAAGATTAAAAGAGATTCTCCTGACATACTTTTTATGCAAGAAACTCATCAGAAATCTGAAGATTTAAACAGGATGCATTTAAAAGGGATGCAGGTTTATGAAAAAGCTTTTGGGTCCTCAAAATCTAGAGGTGTTGCAACATTAATATCAAATAGAGTCCAATTTGGAAAAAACAAAGTAATAGCAGATATTGATGGATTATTATTATTCATATTATTTCCAAATTGTACCAGAGGGGTACGGCAAGAATGAAGGTAAATGGTATATTTACACAAGATATAAATTTGGAAGCAGGGACAAGACAGGGTTGTCCTCTGTCTCCGACCCTATTTTTATTAGCAATGGAAATTTTAACAACTTTGATTGAAGAGGATTCAGAATTAATAGGTTATAAAGGCGTCAAAGTTAATTTATATGCAGATGACACTCTTGTCATTTTAAATAACATTACAAATGATATAAAAAGAGTTCAAATACATTTGGAAGAATTTGAAGATATGATTGGTTTGAAAGTAAATTGGGCAAAATCAGAATTATTAATGGAAATTGATAGGGAAAATAAATTAGAAAAATTACAAAATCAATTTGGAATTAGGATAAAGGATAATTTAAGATATTTAGGTATTATACTTTCACTTAAAATTAAAAATTTAAAGAAACTAAATTATGACATAGTAACAAAAGAAATTGAATAGAAAATTGGGAAATATAAAAAACTCGTTATCTTGGTTTGGTAGAGTAGCTTTATGTAAAATGATGTTACTTCCTAAATTTAACTTTTTATTCGAGATGCTTCCAATTTTTTTAACCGAGAAGGACATTGAAGTATATCAAAAAAAAATTAGATAAATTTTGTAATGGGGATAAAAAACCAAGACTGATTAAGAAAATGTGGTATCAGAACCAAAAACAAGGTGGCTTAAGAATTCCAAAATTATTAAACTATTATAGAGCATTTAATATAAAAACAGTAGTAAAAATTTTAAAAGGAGATGTTAAACTTTGGGGTAATTTGGAAATGAAGGAAATAAAGAAGTTTGGTTACAAATGGTTTTTGGAAAATTTTAAAGGTAAGGTTAAAATTTGCAATTATTGGTTAAATAGTTTGACTAAAAATTGGGACAGAGTAGCAAAAAAATTAATACCAGACGCATTGTATTTAGGTAAACTGAAAGAGAATTGCCCAATGAAATTAAATAGTAACAGAGAGAGGATTATAATAGAAGAGAAAGTGGAAACAATTAGTGAATGGTTGAAATTTATAGAAAATGAAATGAGGAAAGAGGAAATTTATGGAAAATTAAACATTAATTGGTTTGAAAGAATTCAAATGAATAAATGGAATAGGAAATGCAAAGAAAGGAACGATGAGAGCAGAAAGGAAACGGAATTTGAAAATTTGACATCTCGAATAATAAAAGATGAAATTGGGCCAAAGGGATTAGTTAGTAAAATTTATAAAATTATTAACTCTGATAATAATTCACAAAGGGTAATGAAAGAGAATTGGGTAAAAGAACTGGGTATTGAAATTTCTGATCAAAATTGGAATATGAATTGGGTTAGCAGAATAATGAGGACATTATCAATAAGGATTAAAGAACATAATTATAAAGTTATTTGGAAGTGGTATTTGACCCCAATAAGACTTTTTCAAATGGATAATAAAGTGGATAAAATGTGTTGGAGATGTAAAGTGGAACTCGGGACATATGTTCATATGTGGTGTAAATGTAATGGGGTTGAACTTTTTTGGTCTAGGATAGAAAATGAAATATTTGAAATAATTAAGAAGAGGGTCAAATTGAAATTGGAAACCATATTATTATTAATATTGAATGAAACAACATTAACAACTGGAGAAAGAGAATTGGTGAGGATTTTGGTTATAATGGGGAGAATTATAATTGCTAGATATTGGAAATTAAATGTTGACTTAAATTAGAAGAATGGTACAATGAAACATGGAAATTTTCATTAAATGATAAATTGACTTGTGATATTAAAATTAGAAGTGGTATATATAAAGAAAATGTTTTTTGGAACACTTGGCAACCATTTGTGGACTTTGCACTTGGGAGATTGGATGAATCGGCACCAGTACCTTATCAAAGAGATTTCTGGAAGAATTGAAGACTTCAATTTCCTAAGACTTCCTTTCCGTTTGTATAGCACGTTGGGGGAAAAAAAATTTTTTTTCTTTCCTTACTATTGATTTTTGTATTGATTTTTTTTCCTTTTTGTTATTCTTTAACAATAAAAATATAATAAAAAACGTAAAAAAAAAATAGAGTCACGATTCATCGAAGGAAGAGACGCCGCTTGCAACTCAATAGCCCCGATGCTCTTTTTGTCATTTTGTGCCCCCCCCCCCCAAGCCGTGACGCCTCCGCGCCGTCCTTCTATGCCTTTCCCCGCACCTGGATTGCGGAGCTGGGTGCTCTGCTTGAACATGGAGGTTCAATTTTCTATAGGAAGAGAGAGCTCTGCAAGGACCAACTGTTGTATCCTCTCCTTTACCAGGAGAGCGTTAAATAGGTGCATTTTTTTAAAAAAAGAAATTATTTACTCAAGGATAATTTCCCTTTAACTCCCCCCCCCCCTCCACTCCCCCTTCCTGGATTTCTTATTCTCTGATCTGATCTTTTTCTGAAAGTTCCAAATTTAACTTACTCTTTCCCAACTGTTGAGATTCGCCCAGCAAAATTCAAGAACGGCAACACCAAACTCAAAGTTTTCTCCAAAGGAGCTACAGGAAACGGAATTCAGTAAGAGGACTCAACATTTCTGGATCTACTCTAGCTGCTGAACTTTCTGCTTTTAACCCGTTCAGCTTCTTGGAAAGTTTGACCAACCTGATTGTAAAATGATCTCCCAACCAACCCTGCTTCCTTCTGCA
Source organism: Arizona elegans (assembly GCA_022577455.1). Taxonomy (NCBI): domain Eukaryota; kingdom Metazoa; phylum Chordata; class Lepidosauria; order Squamata; family Colubridae; genus Arizona; species Arizona elegans. The sequence goes on from JAKOOJ010000012.1 coordinate 9,691,928, forward strand.
GAATTCATTTTACAGCCCAGATTTAAAGCAACACGGAACAAAAAATGTATTTGCAATCACGATTCCATTTTGGAACAAGTTCTCTTTAGTTAGCCTTTGTTATAACTGTAAACCCCAAAAAGTCTTCAGAACTGGTCCTAAACTGGTTTTGAGAACGTCTGTTAAACTGGATCCAGGTGCAAAGGACTTTCCAGCAGTATGCATGACAATAAATACAGGTAGACCTCGATTTACAACAGCTCATTTAGTGACCATTGAAAGTTACAGCAGCACTGGAAAAAGTGACTTATAACCGTTTTTCACCATTAGGACCTTTGCAGCATCTCCATGGTCATGTGATTAAAATTCAGCCCTTGGCAACTGACTCATATTTATGACTGTTGCTGTCTCCAGGGGTGATGTGATCCCCATTTTGCAAACTTCTGACAGGTAAAGTGAATGGAAAAGCTGAATTCAGTTAAGAACCACACCTCAGCCTACAGTTATATTGGCCATCAGGCCACAGAAGCATTTTCGGACAACATTGGCTCCCTCGGCTAAGAAACGGAGATGAGCATCGTCCCCTAGAGTCAGAAATGACTGAACAGGGAAAACCTTTACCTTTATCATTAGTAAAGTGCAATTCAGGTAGTCCTCAACTTACAACAGTTCATTTAGTGAATGTTTGAAATTACAACTGCACTGAAAAAGTGACTTACCATCGTTTTTCACCCTTACAACCATTACAGCATCCCCATGGTCATGTGATCGAAATTCAGATCTTGGCGACTGACTCATATTTATGATGGTTGCAGTGTCCTGGAGTCATGTGATCCCCTTTTGTACCCTTCTCAAAGGCAAAGTCACTTAGCAACAGAAATGTTGGACTCAGTTGTGGTCGTAAGTTGAGGACTAGCTGTATCACATGACTTAGGCAATTTCAATAGTCCTTGCTGCTGTCATTAAGCAAGGACTTCACTGCAACTCCCTGCTGGCTTCTAATAAGCAAAGTCAACAAGTAAGTCTCAGGAAGTCACAACTCCGACCGAGGGCAATTGGCAAACAGGCTGGCAAGTAGATAAGTGGCTATGGTTCTGTTAGCATGGCAGAGCCGGAGTGATTGCTGCCGGCTGTAGGAGTGTCCACCAGCGTCTGCTGTGGTACCACCAGCACATGGCTAGGCAGGTAGATATGCAATATGGAGTGAGGGCAGAGCAGAGGGCAGATATCCCACCCCCAGTCCTTCTTTTCTCTAGACTAGCCAAACCCAAATCCTGCAACCATTCTTCACTCATACGTTTTAGTCTCCAGGCCTTTAATCATCTTAGTTGCTCTTCTTTGCACTTTTTCCAAAGTCTCAACATCTTTTTTGTAATGTGGTGACCAAAACTGGATGCAGTATTGCAAGTGTGGCCTTAATTAGGCTTTATAAAGCGGTACTAATACTTCGTGTGATTTTGATTCTATGCCTCTATATACCACCAAGGATTGTATTAGCTTTTTTGGCTGCTGCCGCACACTGCTGGCTCATATTAGGGTACTAAATAAGCAATCAATATAAATCATAATAGGATACTAAATAAGCAATCAACATAAATCATAACATGCACACAATAAAGTTCTAGTCATAAGATGCTAAGGGAATAGATAATAGGAAAGATGAGAAGGATAATAGTAATACAGACTTCTATGTGATTTGACATCTGAGGGCATAAGAGAGTGTTGTGGGAATGAATTCTTTAGCAGAGTAATGGCATGGGGGAAATACTGTCCTTGTGTCTAGTTGTTTTGTCGTATGAACGGATTGCCATATATTGGATTGCAATCAGGTGTTCAGGGGATTCTGGGATGGTTGGAACTTTGAGGACTGGTCATAAATTTCTTTCATTCAGTGCCACCAGGGGTCATTAACTAAGCACTACCTCCATGTACTGCCTATTCTAAGTTATCCTAAATTTAGGCACTACTTTCACATCATCACAGCCACAGAGTGGCCGGACTGATGTACAATTGAAAATTTATATTTACACTGAAGGGGGAAGGGAAGCTGAGGAAGACAGAGATGCAGAATGCACAAGAGACAGAGTACAAGTAGGTTGACAATTGGAGTGCTTTAAAAACCTACTATATGTGTGGAGACCTTACAACTCAGCAACAGTTACCTTTTTATTATTAAATTTATTTATTAATAAACTTATTTGCTGCCCATCTAGCAATTTGAGGCGAGTAAGCATCTCGCCTTACCTAATAACAATACCGACACTACCCATTTTTTCCTTGTCATAATTATTCTTCTTACACAATGCATTTTTTAAAAAATGAAACATTTTCCACTGTACATTTTTTTCTTACATTGCCACCACCAAGGGGGATGCAACAAATACGTCAGCAATATGGTGCTGCTATTGCCCAGCAGCCATCAAAGGCACCTCCAAGAAAAGGAGTTCACAGCAGGAGTTGCTAATAAACCTGGAGATCTTGTGATCAAAGCCACGATCCCTTTTCTCCTCAACTCAATATTCCTACAGCTCTTCTCCATCAGGCTGACCTGCAAGTTAGAACAGCCTTTCCATGGGAAATTTTACATTGCTTTTTTCCTTGGGCCTATTACCCATAAGCCCTTCACCCATCACAGAGGGAGGCCGCCGCCATTTTCAGTGCACCTACAATTCATTAATGCGGTCTGCAGGGTTAAGGTGCAGTTTCTCCCTCTCCCACATAACAATGTCTCAAAAGCATCCGCCACTTTGTCCCTGAGGCAGTCCTGGCAAAATGGCAGCCGCTTCCACAATTCCACCACATGGCCCAGGGATGAATAACAGGCAACTGCAAATAATGGCTGCTTCCATGACACAGTCATGCAGTCCTACCCTCCTTCCCCAACATAAGGTTCAGAGATCTTTAAAAGACCCAGAGGAGGAGGCTATGATGCGTGGTGGGTCGGACTTAGACCTAAGGACTACAGGGACCCTGTTTTAGGAAGGAGAGGCCTAAGAGATGGGTTATGGGAGGCCTTTGGAAGGAAAGCCTGGGCCTGCACTAAGCCTCTAAGACCTTCCCCCAACCCTGAGGTAGCCAGTGTTCCACTTAACAACTTGCACCTTCATTTAACGGCTGCATCAGAGAGAGTGGGGGAAAATTAAGCAAAGCAGTCTCGCTTAACGGCCTTTGCAAGGTGTAATTGGTAGGCCCCGTGACAGTTATATCTTGAGAACTAATTGTACATTGGTTGGGAAATTCTGAGGTTCAAAATCTGGAGCAGGGGTGCTATTCAGCAGGTTCTGACAGTTTCTGGAGAACCCGTAGCGGAAATTTTGAGCATTTCGGAGAACCGGCAAATACCACTTCCGGCTGGCCCCAGAGTGGGGTGGGAATGGAGATTTTGCAATATCTTTCCCCCAGAGTGGGGAGGGAATGGAGATTTTAATTTAATTTAATTTAATTAATCATATTTCTATGCCGCCCAACTCCCAAGGGACTCTGGGCAGCTTACAACAGAAATAATACAAACAGTGACATAAATGAAAAAAAAAAACCATTATAAAAGCATTTTTAAAACATTAAAAACACATGCACACCATCCATGGCCAGATCTTGCAAGATTGAACAGCAAGAGTTCAAAACAGCAAGCATTTTGCAGTATACTTCCCTGCCACGCCCACCAAGCCACGCCCACCAAGCCACACCCACAGAACTGGTAGTAAAAAAAATTGGATTTCACCACTGATCTGGAGTTCACCAAGATAGAAGGCTGAAACTCCACATGTGGGAATTCCATAATCAATATACAAAAAATACCACTTTGTTAGAAATGCACTACTGTTAGTATGGGGAGAAATTAAGGAAAGACCTTATATGAAAATACCAGTCTGGCTCTCCACGATGGAGGCACTGATACATTCGAATGTGATTAACATGGAAAAAATTGTAAGGTATGAGGACACTTAATTATAAAGGGGAACTTAAATCTAAACAAGAACTGACTAATCAAGGGATTGATTTAGCATGGTGGCCACATGTGCAAATATAATCAAGATATGAGAAAGATGCAAGAATGTATGGTTTCTATAAAGAGCCAGCAGAACTAAACCAGCTATTACTAGGAACAGGCGAAAAATCAATTTTAAAAATGTATAGCTACTTACTGAATATTAAAATAGAAGAAGAGCAAGTGAAAGAAACAATGATGAGCTAAAAACTTCGGTTATTCAATAGAATTAGATAAATGGCAGATATTGTGGGATAGAAATAAACTAACAATGTTGTTGGAAGAAATGTCCATCTGGGTTCAGTTCCAAGTGGGAGAAAAACACTGAAAACATGGATGCTGTTTGGAAAGGTGGTTTAATGGTGGACAGGACCACATGGTTTGAGGTCCTGGGCAATTGAGCACATGGGTGTGTGAGAGAGAGATCTATACCTGCTCTTGGGATTTGAACTTGCTTCCTGTTCCAGTGAAAGAAATGTATCAGACTTCCTGGGGGTGGGGGGTCTTAGCTAACTTTGTAGACTGTCTGTGTCCCAGGCTTGGTTGAATCTTGCTGGGTGATGATGTAATGAATAGGGTTGTGTTTTGAAAGGGTGTTGGGAAATTCCTATTATGGCTTAATGGCCTGGTTTGGATCTTGTGTGATGGCTACTACTATCACCCTGGAGATGAAGGTCTTTTGTTTTGTAGATAAGCTGGCCCAGTCTTTGGTCTTGTAGATAGGTTGGCTTGGCACCAAAATAACTGCTGGGGGGGGCAGGGGGCTGAGGCCCTGAGTTTATGTGTTTAGAAACATGTTTCTCCTTTAGGGAAAATATAATATTCTGCCTTTTTAATATTTCATAGAAAATTTCATTCTTCGAGGAGAAGGGTGGGTGCTAACTTTCTAGAATGTCAACGGCCTATAAGGAAAACTCATACAAAATATTTTATAGGTGGCATTTACCACCAGAGAGGTTAGCAAAGATGTTTGAAAATTTATCAGCTAAATGTTGGAAGTGTAATCAGATACCATGTTCATACAGTATTATCATATGTGGTGGACATGTCCAAAGGCAAAAAAATATTGGATTCAAATACATACTTGGTTAGGAAAAAATAATAAAGCAACATATAGTTTTGAAACCAGAAATATTCCTGCTGGGTATATTACCAGAACAGTACAATAAAGGGAATACATACTTAATTTTGCATGTAGTAAAAGCAGCAAGTATAGTGTTTGCACAATAATGAAAAAATGATGAGGTCCCAACAAATGAAAGTGTAATAAAAAGAATATTAGAATGTGCTAAGATAGATAGCCTGACACTTAAGATAAAAGAAAAGGAAGAAACAGAATATTTTTAACATGGGATTTATTTTACCAATGGTTAACTGACAGAAACAGGTTAGAAACTGAAGATTTTTAAAAGATAATAAAAATTTGTATTGAAAATTTTGCAAGATGGATAAACTAATTGTATTATTATTCTGTGATTAATATTGATATGTTTAAGATTACTAGTATGATTCTGGTTATTGTTGTATCTTTACTTAAAATTGTGCCCAGACAATATGCTGTTAACCCAAGACGGACAGGTCATAGCCGAGAGCTCTGATAAAACGTGATCCACTGGAGAAGGAAATGGCAACCCACTCCAGTATCTTTGCCATGAAAACCCCATGGAGAGGACCAAAAGGCAAAAAGATATGACGCTGGAAGATGAGCCCCTCAGGTCGGAAGGTGTCCAATATGCTACTGGGGAAGAGCAGAGGGCAAGTACTAGTAGCACCAGAAAGAGTAAAGCAACTGGGCCAAAGCCGAAAGGACGTTCAGCTGTGGATGTATCTGGTGGTGAAAGGAAAGTCTGATGCTGTAAAGATGTATTCTCCATAGGAACCTGGAATGTAAAATCCATGAATCAAGGCAAGCTGGACGTGGTCAAACAAGAGATGACAAGACTGAACATCGACATCTTAGGAATCAGTGAACTATAATGGACAGGAATGGGTGAATTTAATTCAGATGACCATCAGGTATACTACAGCAGGCAAGAATCCCTCAGAAGAAAGTGAGTAGCCTTCATAGTCAACTAGCTGATAACCTGACGTTGGCAGGGTATTTATTTATCCCAATCCTGTATTAGACATGAAAAGCCATCACTCACTGTGGTGAGAATTAGAGACCTAATTGCCCTGGCAACAGCCTGGGAAAAGTTCTACAGGTGATTATATGTATTAGTAGGCACCTCCCCCAACAACTTGCCCTGTTTGCTTGAAGCTGAGGGCCTAGGGGGTTATTTTTTATTTGTTTGTTTATTTAAGAATCAATTTCCCTTACCAGAGGGAGCCCCCTTGTGGAGTACTGTGACGCTGTTACCATGGCAACTCCATTGTGATGTACATTAGAAGCCATTTTAAGACACAACAGGCTGAATCTTAACAGAACTTGAATAAAAAATGCACACTATCACTGTCAAAAGTACTGTGATTTGACACTATAGATATAATTCATTCCTTTTCATTTCAGCAGCTCAGGCATTCCAGAGTTATGCTGGAACACACCCACACACCCACACCCTGAGGGGTGTTAGGAGTGACTTACCCCCACAGTATTTTTTTCCAGAGAGTAAGACATCTGTGTATCAAGTTGGGTTAAAATTGCTTGAGGCGTTCCAGAGTTATGCTGGAACAAACAGACACAGACACGCGCGCACACTCCAAGGGGTGTGGTTTTGATATATCATTTTATGGATGACATATTAATTGGAGACCCAAAAATACAATCTAACTGGCTTTCCAAAATACAAAATGATTTATGTGTCTATGGATTGCAAATTGCCCTGGAAAAAATACAGCTGCACTCTCCTTATTTTTATTTAGGACATAAAATGTTGCAATCTTATTCTGCTCCGGCTTTTCCTCGCTTGAGCTTACCCAAAGTTATTTCCTTGGTTAATTTGCAACAATTGCTGGGCACCCTCAATTGGGTCTACCCATATTTTTCCCTGCCTACACATTTACTTAGTCCATAGACTTATTGACCAAAGGACAACAGCCTGAAGACCTCATTATAATTCCGCCTGCAGCACTTGCTACAGTCGAGCAACTTAATGACATCTTGAGTTTGTGGATCGTATTCCTCATAAAGATTGTCAGTTAGCTCTTCTGATATTCCCTACTAGTAAGCTACCCACGGGAGTATTGGCGCAAAAAATATATTGTATTGAATGACTTTATTTACCCCATACACCATCCCAAAATGTTTTACCATTGATCCAAGCCATTGCTGAAATTATAACCTTGGGGCGCACTCGAGTTTGTCGTAGAAATGGGACCGATTTAATGAATATTGTTCTTCCTATCTCGAAAGTTGATTTTCACTTTTATTTTCAAAATAACTTATCTCTTCAGTGTGCTTTAACTATGGGGGTTGTATTGCATATCATTTGCCTAAAGATCCTCGGCTTACTTGTTTAATGACTTCCTCCTTTCCTGTTTGCCCACGGTTTTCTCCCTTTCCATTGTCGCAAGTTCTTACTGTTTTTTCCGATGGAGGGCGAATGAGAGGAGCGATTGCTTATAAGGAACCTCATGATGATACCTGGAAAGTGTCCTACACTGCAGTGCAATCCTCACCATAACACTCAGAATTGTCTGCTGCTATCTTGGCTTTCCACACTTTTTCCCAACAGCCTTTTAATTTGACCTCTGACTCGCAGTATGTGTGTCAACTTATTTTTAATCTTCCAGGTGCTTATATCACGCCCAGGATTGACCCCAATCTCATGGCCCTTTTTCTCACTTTGCAGCAACTGCTACAAGACCGGAAACATTTGTACTTTGTCTCTCACATACGCAGTCACTCGCCCCTTCCTGGCCCTCTTTCTGAAGGCAATAGTCACGCTGATGCTGCTGTTCATGTTTTACCTACTTTGTTCACAGATCCTTTTTCTAGTCATTCTTTTTTCCATCAAAATGCCAGGGGGCTGCCAAAAGCTTGCCATATTCCACTCGATCAAGCCAAGCAAATTGTTTCATCCTGTCCCCAATGTTCTGGGGCATCCCCCTCGGGGGACATGGGAGTTAATCTCCTGGTTTCACCTCTAATCATCTATGGCAAATGGATGTTATCCATAGTGCCTCTTTGGCTCCCTGGAAATATATTCATTTATCTATTGATACCTATTCCAGAGCGCTTTGGGAGTGGGGGGCTTGGGGGGGGGCAGAACCGTTTCGGTGACGTCATATCGTCACCGCTACCAGCTTGGGAGAACCGGGCCGAACCGGGAGGAACCCACCACTGGTGAGTGTGTGTTTATGTGTGGAGGGGAGTGGGGCAGGTAGAGGTGTCTCACTCACTTGCACTCACTCACTTGCAGCCTACAAGCTCATGGTAGGCTGAAAGCTAACAAAAGCTGTTTTTTTGCAATGCTTATTTCTTTTTCTCAACCCCCAGCCTTTCCCAATCTTTTCCTCTCCAATATGACAGCACTGGCTGGGCTGCAAGGGGCACACGCGCGCACACACACACACACACACACACAGACACAAACATACACGTGCACGAGTCTGGGAGATGTGAGCTAAAAACCATGCTGAAGCAATGATGGGGGAGGGGTCAATATGGGAAGCCTTTGTCGGGAGCCTCTTGGCAGCTTAAAAAAAGAAAGGAAAGGAAAGCGGGAAGGGAGGGAGGGAGGGAGGGAGGAGTGAGTGGCAACTTTATTAGCAATCCAAGTTAACATTGATATTCTTGAATTGTGAGCTCGCAGAAAAGTATCCCCTCCTTGTGAGTTGCAAACAGCCATTTCCAGTGGGGAAAACAGGACAAAGCCGAGTGGGGAAAATATTTTCCTTTGTTATGTTTCCAATCTGAATTAGACCATGGGAGGCTCCCTACAGGACTGCCCTTTTAAGGATTATGTATTAATAGAAAAGCAACTAATTTATCTCTGTTCCTAAACGCTAAGGCTGTTGTACTGAAGGGAAACAGTAATAAGGATATAATAAATAATACTAGAATAAGATATACTCAGTGGTGGGATTCAGCCAGTTCGTACCACTTCAGGAGAACAGGTTGTTAACTTTCTGAGCAGTTTGGCAAACTGGTTGTTGGAAGAAATCATTAGGGCAGAGAACCGGTTGTTAAATTACTTGAATCCCACCACTGGATATACTGGTATACGAGAATTAGTAGGAACTTGTTATTCTATAACCATTAGGTTCCTGTAATACACATATGGCCTTTTGTATTTGTACAACACACATATATTGTACCTTTATATCTGTAACACAAATATGCCTTTGTATTTGTATCACATATATTATATGCCTTTATATTTGTATCTCCTGTAACAAACATATGCTGTTATTAGGCCTCTGTAAGGTATCTGGTATTTATCAAACATATGTTCCTGCCATTTGATCTGAACCAATATCAATCTTCTTCCTGTTTTTCTTATGCCATCTAAGAGCATGGTACGTATCTCAGTTGGAACTGCAGACATCATCCGAGGGATAATTTTACACTTCAGCCCTAATTTACACCTTTGATTATACAGATCAAAGGTGTAAGTTAGGGCTGAAGTGTAAATTATTCCTCGGATGATGCAGAACCAGGAGGCCAAATGGCCGATTGAGAGAACAAAGGAATGCTCAAGGAAGAGATAACGCTAATTGGGAAGCTTCTATTCCTTTGCAGAGCAACAAGAAATACAGAAACCTGACCTAGGAGGCCAGAATTGGGTACTAAGCTGATGTCTCTGAGGGTATAAAAAGGACGCCTTACCTTCCCCAAGGTGTGGCTATCTCCTCACATGCATTGTATCTGTATGTTCTGGATATAGTCCCACCTAGTATTTTGTTTTTGGCCATAAATAAAATCTGCTTCTTTTTGCAAGCCTCGTCTTGAGTCTCTCTTTTTGGCATTCTGGTGACTCAAGTACATTTTGGGACCTTACACTACACAAAAAACAGAGGAGTTCTGATCAACTATCACAACCAACATTTTGACAAGTTTTGCTGTTGTCTGTGGACTCTCCCACTAGATGCAAGCACGGGATAAACTGAGCCTGGTTTGTTTTCCAGTCTTTGGCCACAAAAGGAAGGAAGGAAGGAAGGAAGGAAGGAAGGAAGGAAGGAAGGAAGGAAGGAAGGAAGGAAGGAAGGAAGGAAGGAAGGATTATAATAAGAGGGAGTCAGATTCTGAGGAAAGTCCTACCTTAGCACTTGGCCACAGCTGCCCATCTGCCCTTTCGCTATCCCCTTGTCCCCTCCTCCTGACTCTCCTGGTAGTCTCCCATCCTATTGCTGAGGATGCTTTAGTTACAAAGTTGGGGCTCCTCGCATGGAGAGGGAGTGGCCCTCCCTCTGACACACACACTTTGCCCTCCTGCATACCCCATGAGCAATGTGCCCAAGGACAGCGAGCATAGCAGCAGCCTTGAGGAGGAGGTAAGCACAGCCGGGCACCCACTGGGGGAAGCAGGGCTGGGCTGTGGGGTCCCAGTGCAACGGGAGCTTGAGGGCCAGACTGGGCGCTTATGCTCCTAGGACTCTGGGCAGCCTGCACTGCTGCCCAGGGGTCCTTTGCGTGGCCTGAGAGGGATGAGGAGAACAAGGGTTTTGGCGCTTAACATTGTCTCGCCTTCTTCTGCTGGAGACAATGGATCCCCCCAGACCTGACTAGGCCACCACAGGCGCCCCACGACACAAGAGATGTCGAGCTGGCCATGTGACATCACCCCACCACGCCCACCCACAAGATCAACCACAATCCTGATGTGGCCCTCAATCAAATTGTTTGACTCTGCTGGTCTGGACACTCATATGGTTTCTCCCCTGTGTGAGTCTTCTGGTGGTTCATCAAGGAAGAACGGTAACTGAAACATTTCCCACAATCTGGACACTTGCATGGTTTCTCTCCTGTGTGAGTCTTTTGATGTTTCACCAGACTGGAATTGAGACTGAAGTTTTTCCCACATTCAGGACATTCAAAAGGTTTTTCTCCTGTGTGAGTCCTCTGGTGTATCAGCAGGCTGGAACTGACACTGAAACCTTTCCCACAATCAGGACATTCAAAGGGTTTCTCTCCTGTGTGAGTCCTCTGGTGTATCACCAAGCTGGAATTGTGACTGAAACCTTTCCCACACTCAGGACATTCAAAGGGTTTCTCTCCTGTGTGAGTCCTCTGGTGTATCACCAGGCTGGCATTCTGAATGAAACATTTCCCACACTCAGGACATTCAAAGGGTTTCACTCCTGTGTGAATTCTCTGGTGTTTCACCAGGCTGGAATTGTAACTAAAACTTTTCCCACAATCTGGACACTCATATGGCTTCTCTCCTGTGTGAGTCCTCTGGTGGATCACCAGATGGCAGTTGTGACTGAAATTTTTCCCACAATCTGGACATTCAAAGGGTTTCTCTCCTGTGTGAGTCCTCTGGTGGATCACCAGGTCAGAACGGTAACTGAAGCCTTTCCCACAATCTGCACACTTGTGTGGTTTGTCTCCTGTGTGAGTCTTTTGGTGTTTCACCAGAGAGGAACTGAGACTGAAGTTTTTCCCACAATCAGGACATTCAAAGGGTTTCTCCCCTGTGTGAGTCCTCTGATGGTTCACCAGGCTGGAATTCCAACTGAAACTTTTCCCACAATCAGAACATTCAAAGGGTTTCTCTCCTGTGTGAGTCCTCTGGTGTTTCACCAGGCTGGAATTCTCACTGAAACTTTTCCCACAATCAGGACATTCAAAGGGTTTCTCCCCTGTGTGAGTCCTCTGGTGTTTCACCAGGCTGGAATTGTCACTGAAACCTTTCCCACAATCAGGACATTCAAAGGGTTTCTCACCTGTGTGAATCCTCTGGTGGTTCACCAGGCTGGATTTATGATTGAAACTTTTCCCACACTCAGGACATTCAAAGGGCTTCTCCCCTGTGTGAGTCCTCTGGTGTCTTATCAAGTGGGAATTTGCTGTGAAACATTTCCCACAATCTGCACACTCATATGGTTTCTCTCTGGTATGAATCCTCTGATGTATCACAAAGTTGCCATGCTTGCAAAAACATTTACCACATTGGGAGCAGTTGTAGGGCATCTCTACTATGAGGATCCTTCTATGAATTGCAAGGGAGTTATTCTGACTAAAGTTTTGCCACATTCAGAGTATTTATATGGCTTTTGTTCAGTGTAGATCCTCTTGTGTTTGAACTCTTTACTTTTCCCACAATAGGCACATCTATGGAGCTTTTCCATCACTGACATTCTTGAGGAGGTCAAAAAAATGTGTGATTCCTTATTTTGTTGGTGCCTGCATTACTGGCTGTCATATGTGACTATCCAATTGATATTTTCTTCCCCACTGGCTTCCAGATATTTCCCTCTTTTTCTGAACGGAAAAATGATCTCCTATAACCTTTGCGAGTAAAGTATTCTTAAATTCTATATAATCTACTTTTTCCAGCTGCAAATCTTTTCATGATTTTCTCTTTTCTGTCTCTTACCTGCTGAAATAGCAGCTTTCTGAAGGAAATAGAACATATTTTTATTTCTGCTTCAATTTGCTTTGCTTTTCAATGTTGCTTGTTATTCTCAGTTGTCCAGTGTGCTTATATTGGCATCATCTTTGTCTGTAAGATTCAAAAGAAAGTGTAAATTTTATTGTTTATGAAGGGGTTGCAGAAGATGTGAAAAAAAGAAGTACAGGTAATCCTTTAGGTATGACAGGCCATTCAACGAATTTCTGAAGTTACAACACTCCCCCAAATGCTAAATACGAATCTGCTCCAAAGTTGAATTATTGCAGCGCCTCCCACCCTGAGGTCCTTGACTCCTTCACTGCAGAGATGCTGCAGCATACCCACCCATCTATTTCCCTTCCATCTTGCCCAGTCAGTCCTCAGAAGCCCCAGACCCCAGTATATTGGCCTGCTTTGCAATATACTATGCATTCCTCCCCAACCCCACTCCCCCATCACCATTCACTTACTAAATTTCTGACAAGCTCAGGAAGTCAGCTGGGCCACGTGGCATAATCAAGAAGAAGAAATATAAACTCTTTTCTTTCCATGGCAATCCTTTCGCTCCAGCCAGCATAAATCATTAGTGATTTACCCTGGCTGAGGAGGAAAGGATTGCCATGGAAGCAGAAGTGATGAGATTGATTCTTTGCTCTACGAGCACAACACTAATGTAAAGCTAGTGCTAGTAGGGCTAAGAAGAAATCATGCCTATTTTGCTTCCGTTGTAATCCTTTTCTTTCCAGTTAGCATAAACTACTACAATTTCTTCTTAGCTACACCGGCACTAGTTTTATGCTAGTGAAGAGATCTTAAGAAGATTTTGTCGTCATTTACACTGGCTGGGGAGGAAAGGATTGTCATTGAAACAAGAGATCAGATGTCTTCTTTGCTCTATCAGCGCTAGCTTTACACTAGTCTTACGCTGGTAGAGCAAAGAAGAAATCCCATCTCAAGGTTTGCAATAGCAAAGTCCAGACTTCACCCCAATTGAAATGCTGTGGTGGGACCTCTCGAGAGGTGGGCATAAACAAATGCCCACAAACCTCAATGAACTGAAACAATGTTGTAAAGAAGAGTGGGCTAAAATTCCTCTGCAACAATGCAAGAGACTGTTTTTGGTCATACAAAAAACAATTCCTTGAAGTTATTGCTGCTAAATAGATATTGAATCATAAGGTGTTAGTTTTCACATGTGGCTCCTCCATTTTGGCTTTCCCTTTGTAAAATACATGGTGACCAGTGGTGGGTTGCTACCGGTTCAGCCCGGTTTGGCTGAGCCAGTAGTAGCGGTGGCAAGAGGCTTCACCCACCCGCCCGGACCTCATCAAATATGCTCTGTGCATGCGCAGAAGTGGTGCGTGTGCATGAACCGGTAGCAAAGGTAAGTGAAACTGATGGTTACGTGATATAATATGTCATGTATTGTTGTTCATCTGAAGTTGTATTTACCTACTTTTAAGAGTGTACAGACCAGATGATTTTTACTATGTCCTGATACATAAAACCATACAATTCAAAGAGGGTGTACTTTGTTTTTCACATAACTGAATATCTGGAAGCACTGGGGATAGATTATCCAACTGCGGAGAGAATTACATTTACACCTACAAATGTATATATGTGAAAAATCCATGTTTTCAGCCTGAAAAATGTCCCAAAATGGTTACAATTAAACCTTCTGAGCTAAATTTAGAGATGTGGGGGCTTTAACTGATGAAATGATGCCTAAAGCCTCTGCAAAATTGGAAACACCAGTTATACCGATGGAAGTCCTCAGCTCCAAATAAGAAAATACTGTCCTCCTGTCCACAATTCCTCTGGTGACATCCCCTTCCAAGGAGTCCTCACATTTGGGACTGGGATCTGTGTCACTAAGCAGCCGATCATGAAGCATGATGTCACATAACTGCCAACTTACATCTGTTCCTGTGGAGTTGTTAAGCAAACCACTGTGGGTTGTTAAAGGCAATTTCACATGACTGTCACTTGCAATTTCTTGCCATCCTCACTAACTTTGCCTATGAGAAACAAGCTGGGAAGGTCAAAAATGGGGATCATGATGGTGGGATGTTGTGACCATCATAAATGTGCATCGGTTGGCAGCATCCAAACCAAATAGCCCAACTGGCTTCTGGCCTCTCCTCCAACTTGCCCTCAACTCACCTTCCAGCTGATGCTTCAACTTTTGGAAGAGCACAAAAGCCGCTCTGCAAGCGCCCTTCCACCCATGAGGGATCCAGTACAGGAAGTTCCTCTGTGCTTCTCTTCTTCCTCAATCCTTTCTAGCAATACAGTACTTGATGGTTTTAACTCCTTTAAGGATCAACCACAGATGCAGCTACTGTATTGACGGCTTGGTAGGCTCAGAAGTGACCGCCATCTCCCGACAGGAGGCGAAAAAACACGCTTGTCCCGTCTCTGCCTAAGGCGTTCGCAAGATGTTGTCACTGATTATATGCTATCAAATCATTTTAGACTCCTAGCATCCTATCTTTGCCAAGTAAAAGAGTGAAATGTGAAGCTACTTAAGCTTCTGAAGATTAGTTACATGCTGAGCCCTAAATGTTCATGAAGTTCTTACAGAATTACAGAGTAAGAGTTGGAAGGGACCAACTCTCCAAGCAGGAGAACCTATATCATCCCAGTCAAATGGCTCTCCAGTCTCCTCTTAAAAGCCTCCACTGATGGAACAACCACAGGTTGAGAGGCAATTTGTTCCACTGATTAATTGTTCTCACTGACAATTTCTTCTTAATTGTAGGCTGGAATTTTTTAAAAAATAATTCTCTCTGTTGCTTTTAGTCCTACTTTCAGGCACTTTGGGGAATAGGTCGACCCCCTTTTCTGCGTCAGCCCCTCAACTATTCAAAGACTGCTATCATGTCACCCTTAGCCGTTCTCTGCATTAAATTACACATACCCAGTTCCTGCACCCGCTCATCGGATATTTTAGCCTCTGCTCCCCTATATCTTTCTTGCTCTTTTCTGTGCATCTTTCCCAGTGTCTCAAAATCTTTTTTATATCACAGTGACTAATACTGGATGCAATATTGCAAACATGGTCTTACTAATGTTTTATAAAGCGATACGAATGCTTCACGTGATCTTGATTCTATCCCTCTGTTACTGCAGCCCACCACTGCCTTGGCTCTATTAACAGCTGCCACACAACTGCTGGCTCACATTGAAGTGATTGTCCACTAAGATTCCAAGATCCCCCTTGCAATTACTGCTATTGAGAATATTGCTGTTCTATAGCTGTGCAGATGGTAGACACAGAACTGCGACAAGATCAAGCCTGTGACTTACAGATAGTCCTCATCTTACGACTAGCCATTTCGCAACCATTCAAAAAACAACTTATGACCCAGATTTGAACTTCTGAGGACTGGGGGGGAGAGGGGCACCACCCAGGGTCACAGGACATTTTGGGTGCTTGGCAACCAGCCTGCAGTTGTGGCCTTTCATAGCATCCTGCAGTCACATGACCACGATTTACATTTTTGCCAGAAACCCATGCTTATATCCCTAGTGAACAATGGGTTTGCTTAATGATTGTAGCATTCACTTAACAACTGCCGTGTTTGAATGAAATTGAATCAACTGGGTAGGGAATCTATGAGTCACCAGAAAAAGGGGAATGCAGAAGTAAACTCAAGTGCCCCACTGACCACTCAGCAACGGTAAAAGAGTTGGAAGGGACCCTGGAGGTCATCTGGACAGTTTGCCTTCAGAAGTTGTGGGAGCTTCATCACTGGAAGCTTCCAAGGAGAGCCTGGATTGCCATCCATCAGAAATGATACAGGCTCTCCTGTTTGAGCAGGGGGTTGGACTAAGAGTAACAGAGTTGGAAGGGACCTTGGAGGCTATCTAGTCCAACCCCCTGCTCCGGCTAAATGACCAGATGACCTCCAAGGTCTCTTCCAACTCTTGTTATTCTGTTAATCCGAGGCTTTGGTGAACATGACAATAGAGTCACGATTCATCGAAGGAAGAGACGCCGCTTGCAACTCAATAGCCCCGATGCTCTTTTTGTCATTTTCTTCTCCCCCGCCCGTGATGCCTCCGCGCCGTCATTTTATGCCTTTCCCCGCACCTGGATTGCGGAGCTGTGTGCTCTGCTTGAACATGGAGGCTCAATCTTCTATAGGAAGAGAGAGCTCCGCAAGGACCAACTGTTGTATCCTCTCCTTTACCAGGAGAGCGTTAAATAGGTGCAGTTTTTTTTAAAAAGAAATTATTTACTCAAGGATAATTTCCCTTTAACTCCCCCCCCCACTCCCCCTTCCTGGATTTCTTATTCTCTGATCTGATCTTTTTCTGAAAGTTTCAAATTTAACTTACTCTTTCCGAACTGTTGAGATTCGCCCAGCAAAATTCAAGAACGGCAACACCAAACTCAAAGTTTTCTCCAAAGGAGCTACAGGAAAAGGAATTCAGTAAGAGGACTCAACATTTCTGGATCTACTCTAGCTGCTGAACTTTCTGCTTTTAACCCGTTCAGCTTCTTGGAAAGTTTGACCAACCTGATTGTAAAATGATCTCCCAACCAACCCTGCTTCCTTCTGCAGAATTCATTTTACAGCCCAGATTTAAAGCAACACGGAACAAAAAATGTATTTGCAATCACGATTCCATTTTGGAACAAGTTCTCTTTAGTTAGCCTTTGTTATAACTGTAAACCCAAAAAAGTCTTCAGAACTGGTCCTAAACTGGTTTTGAGAACGTCTGTTAAACTGGATCCAGGTGCAAAGGACTTTCCAGCAGTATGCATGACAATAAATACAGGTAGACCTCGACTTACAACAGCTCATTTAGTGACCATTGAAAGTTACAACAGCACTGGAAAAAGTGACTTATGACTGTTTTTCACAGTTAGGACCTTTGCAGCATCTCCATGGTCATGTGATTAAAATTCAGACCCTTGGCAACTGACTCGTATTTATGACGGTCACAGTACCCTGGGATCATGTTAACCAATGTGAGGATGGATATAAAAATAGATGACAATGGGAAGGGGTATAGTATAGAATAGAAGGGAAAAATTGAATTTGATTAAGATTAGAGAGGATGAAAGGTAATATTGATTTTTTTAAAAAATAGATGAGGAATAAATATGGCAAAAAGGAAATATAGAAATTGTAAATTTAATTGAAATGACTAAACACTGTTTAAATTTGTGAACCAGCTAAATACTCTGTTCAAAGAAAATACATTGTATGTTTGTATGTGTGTTTCTAATTATTGCTATTTATTCATATTTGTTCTCTTTTATTCTTTAAAGTTTAACAATTCATTCTCTAATATCCCTATATTTGTTTGGGGTTGGTTTTCTTCCCTTTCATCTTTTTTATTGTATAGCAATCTTTCTCCTCAAACCTACCACCTCTCTCTTTTCTTTTATTCTTACTTTCTCTTTCCCCATCTTCTTCTCCTCCCTACTTCCTCTTCCTTTCTCCTTCTCCTCCTCTCTTCCTCCCTCTCTTACCCTTACTCCTTCTCTAATTTCCCTTCCCTTCCTTCATCCCTCTCTATTGCTGTATCCTTTAATGCATATGGACTACTCAGAGGGCTGAAAAAGTTATTTCTGACTGGTCCTCGCACTTTTGACCAGTCCTCAAACTTACGACTGTCCTCACATTTTACGTTTTTGCCCTATCTTGTCACCATGGTGAAGTGACATGGTTGTTAAGAATGCTGCAATGGGCATAAATGATGACCAGTCATAAATGCGAAGACCGGTCAAAAGTGTGAGGACCTGTTAGAAATCACTTTTTTCATCCCTCTGGGTAGTCCTTTTGTGCATATGAAATACTCAGAGGGCTGAAAAAGTTATTTTTGACTGGTCCTCGCACTTTTGACCACTCCTCGAACTTACGACTGTCCACACATTTTACTTTTTTTGCCCTATCTTATCACCATGGTGAAGAGAAGCAATTGTGAAATGAGTGACATGGTTGTTAAGAAAGCTGCACGGGCATAAATGTGAGGATGGTCATAAGTGTGAGGACCAGTCAAAAGTGCGAGGACCTGTCAGAAATGACTTTTTTCAGCCCTCTGGGTAGTCCCTATACACATAACCATGGCCACCCGGTCACATGACCAGCTAGCTACGCCCACCCAGTCACATGACCCGCCCCAAGCCACGCCCGCAAAATAAACCACGCCCACAGAACCGGTAGTAAAAAATTTTAGAACCCACCCCTGATCGAATCCCTCATAGAGATTGTCAGTTATCTCTGTTAATATTTCCTACTAGTAAACTACCTACGGGAGTATTGGCTCTTTTAGAACAGCAAAAAGTATATTGTATTGAATGGCTTTATTTGCCTCATACACCAATTCAAAATGTTTTGCCTTTTATCCAAGCCATAGCTGAAATTATAACCTTGGGGCGAACTCAAGCTTGTCGAAAAAATGGAACTGATTTAATAAATATTATTCTTCCTATCTCAAAATCTGACTTTCACTTTTATTTTCAGAATAATTTATCTCTTCAGTGTGCTCTAACTGACTACGTTGGTTGTATTTCATATCATCTACCTAAAGATCCTAGGTTTACTTGTTTAATGACTTCCTCCTTTCCTGTTCGTCTACTGCTTTCTCCTTCTCCACTATCGCAAGCTCTTACTGTTTTTTCTGATGGAGGATGAACGAGAGGAGCAATTGCTTTCAAGATGACATCTGGGAAGTATCTTACACTGCAGGGCAATCTTCACCTCAACGTTCAGAATTGTCTGCTGCTATCTTAGCTTTCCACACTTTTTCTCAACAGCCTTTTAATCTGATCTCTGACTCTCAGTATGTGTGTCAATTTATTTTTAACCTTCCAGGTGCTTATATCACACCCAGGATTGACTCCAATCTCATGGCCTTATTTCTCACTTTACAGCAACTGCTACAAGACCAGAAGCATTTGTATTTTGTCTCTCACATACGCAGTCATTCATCCCTTCCCTTATTCTTTTTTCCATCAAAATGCCAGGGGGCTGGCACAAGCTTGCCACATTCCACTAGAGCAAGCTAAGCAAATTGTTTCATCCTGTCCCCAATGTTCTGGGGCCTTCAGGGAACACGGAAGTCAATTCCCGTGGTCTAACCTCTAATCAATAATGGCAAATGGATGTTACCCATGTTCCTTCTTTGGCTCCTTGGAAATATATTCATTTAGCTATTGATATCTATTCTGGAGCGATTTGGGCTACCCCTCAACAAGGGGTATTTCTCATGTTATTTCTCATCTTTTTTCGGCCATTACAGCTCTGGGCAAGCCCTCTTCTTTAAAAACAGATAATGGGCCTGCCTATTCTTCACAGGCTTTTTTGCAATTTTGTTCAACCTGGAACATTGTTGTTACTCATTGTTGTTACCCTATAATTCCACAGGTCAAGCTATTGTGGAACGGGCTAATAGGTCCTTTAAGAACTGCCTTCACAAACAAATAAAAAAGGAGGGCTCTCTGATACCAAATTTGTCATGGGTAACACAACAGGTTACAAAAGTTTTATTTACTTTGAATCAATTGAATTTTTCAATTTCTAATTCGACCGCTTATCAGAGGCATTTTCAAGAAAAAACAAGTTTGCCTCCTCCTCTGGTATATTATAGAGCATTACCAGACAAAACATGATTAGGACCGGTCCCTCTGATTACTTGGGAGCGTGGCTATACTGCTGTGCTTACTTCTACATGACCTTTGTGGGTTACAGCACATTATGTTCGCCCATCTAAGGATGTTGTGGCACCAACTCCTGAACCCTATCCCAGAGATGGCAAAGCTGACTCTACAGACAGCACAGTGACCAACCAGATCCCGTTGTGCCAGTCATCCAGTGACATGGGGAGATGTGAAGAATTTGACCACTAAAGCGCAGGAAGTGCTGCAGCAGCAACATGTAGAACAAACACCCGAGAATTTATGCACTGCCATTTTTGTGGATTTAACTGCCAATTCCTTACTCATAATTTGTTTGTGCTTGATTGTTAATAACTGTACTTTGGCAACAGCAGCTGTCATCCCACCTAAACATTCTCTCGAACAACGGATGAAACAAAATCTATGGGTGCAGCTTGCAAACATCAGAAAAACTGATGCCTTTTGTTTGTCTGAAACTTATGATATGCAAAATTTGCTTTCTACATGTTTAATCCCTGTTTGTATCCCTACTACTGTAATTCAGAACCTTACTGGCTTGGGTAGGTATTGTTAGGGCACTATAACTATAAGACTATAGCTAGTTGGGGGGTAGCTGCATATTATCCACCTCCTAACGCAATTGATTTGCATACTCCAGTGGTGGCGGTCCCTGAAAATGTAACGTGTAAAAATGGTTAATTGTACTTCTTCAAGCAAAAATCCTCACTGTCTTCACATTAGTTCACCTGTTTTAAACTGTACAGCTTTTGAAGAGGCTTCCTTTAATTTTACTCATGTTTGGCAGTGGTTTTTTACATGTGGTCAAAAAACCTTTAATTATATTCCTGCTAATATTAGTGAAGCACAGTGTTGTCTTAGCCGGTTGATTCCTGTTTTGCTTTCTAAACAACTTCACTTGAGCCGTATTCAGCATGGGGTCACCCTAGATGACACTTGTGACTCTGAAATGGCTTTACTTAATCAAGCAGAATACATAGCATTGGCTGTATCTATGGTGGGTGTGCCAGCACTTGCTGCATGTGCTCATCTGAATCTTAATGCTATTGTGTGTAATCTAGCAAAAACCATAAATGCCACTTCTTTAGCAATTTCAGCAATCAATCATGAGCTGCAAGCTTTTAGAAAAGCTATTCTTCAAAATCGCGCAGCTGTTGATTATTTGCTTCTATGCCAGCATTTGGGTTGTGAAAGTTTTGAAGGGCTTTAACATTTCAGATGAGTCACGGAACATTCAGCATCAACTTAACATTTTACATAATTTGGCCTCTGATTTAAAAATTGATACTTTAGGATCTTGGTTTTGCCTTTGGTCTTGGTTACCTACAGGCTTATTGGGAAACATCCTATGTTATTCAGTCATCATTTGTGCTATTTTGATTGGCGGGTGCTGTTTTGTTCAGTGGCTTCCCTCTTTTTGTAACATATCTCTTACTACATTTCGCCCCAAACCCCCTCTTACGCTGCCTCAGGGTCAGGTTTATGCCTTGTATAAGCAACTGCAGGGATATTCCTCTCCTGATTATGATTACAATGTCCTGACAAACAAAACAAAACAAGAGTGGAATGTAGAGGTAGGTCAAAGGTCGTAGTGCCAGGCTAAGAGCAGCACACTGCCTTAACTCATGCCTATGATCTCATTTTGGCTTTGATCTGTATTATATCACCTTGTTCTGTCCCCAACCCCACGCGCACACACCAACAGACGTTCAGGAGTTAAAGACCAAACCAGCCGGCAAAATCCTTTTCCTTATGATAATGGAACTTGGCAACAACCTAGTGGCTGCCTGCCAAGAGTTTATTATTTACAAAGAGGAGAGATAACTTCTCCCCACTTCTGATACATCAAAGGAAAGCAGCTCAATAATTATAATCAAGTCCAGAGATAATCCCGTCAAGTCTTAAAGCAAAAGTCCGGCAATGCAGAATGGCGTGGAAGCTTTCAGCTTTGTTCGTCACAAGGTTTGACTGGCCACCACACTCCCTTTTATATCCTGTGGGGTGTGGTCCAGTGAATCAGCCTAATCTCAGGCACGCCCTTTCTTCTGTTGCGCGTGCTTATCTCTGCGACGCTGGCGTGGGTCCAGCCAAGACTCATTACCCTCATCACTGTCCATCTGTGGCTGCATGGACGTACTTGGCCCTGGCCCTATCTCTTGCCCTTCAGCAGACACCGAAGGCATTGCCAGAGAGGAGGGTCCTGGAGAGGGACGCCTTGCCAACTCCTCCCCTTCACTCTCGGAGTCCTCTCCTGACGATGACACAGGCTCCGGTAACGGAGCCACAACACACCTTGCCTTGAGAGGATGGCATCTTGAGGGGGGGTGAATAGTTTCTACCAATTAGAACATTGTTGCTTCCTGTCTTTTTGTCTGCCTGTAAAAACTGTATAAAAAATAAAGCTCTCTGCGAGAGCGGGAGATACATCTTTGATCAGAGCAAGTGACTGGACATTGATTTACTACAAGGAAGGAAGGAAGAAAGGAAATAAGGATTATAATAAGAGGGAGTCAGATTCTGAGGGAAGTCCTACCTTAGCACTTGGCCAACAGCTGCCCTTCTACCCTTTCGCTATCCCCTTGTCCCCTCCTCCTGACCTCTCCTGGTAGTCTCCCATTCTATTGCTGAGGATGCTTTAGTTACAAAGCTGGGGCTCCTCGCATAGAGAAAGAGTGCCCCTCCCTCTGACACACACACTTTGCCCTCCTGGATACAGCATGAGCAACGTGCCCAAGGACAGTGAGCATAGCAGCAGCCTTGAGGAGGTGGTAAGCGCAGCCGAGCACCCACTGGGGGAAACAGGGCTGAGCTATGGGGTCCTTGTGCAATGGGTGCTTGAGGGCCAGGCTGAGTACTTACACTCCTAGGGCACTGGGCAGTCTGCACTCCCTGACCCTGAGAGGGATGGAGAGAACAAGGGTTTTGGCACTTACCATTGTCTCACCTTCCTCTGCTGGAGACAATGGATCCCCCCAGACCAGCCTGGGCCACCACAGGCGCCTCATGACACAAGAGATGTTGAGCTGGCCATATGACATTACCCCTCCATGCCCACCCACAAGATCAACCACCATCCTGATGCAGCCCACAATCAAATAATTTGACTCTGCTGGTCTGGACACTCATATGGTTTCTCTCCTGTGTGAGTCCTCTGGTGGTTCACCAGGGTAGAACGGTAACTGAAACATATCCCACAATCGGGACATTTCTATTGGTTCCCTCTTGTGTGTGTCCTCTGGTGTATCAGCAGGCTGGAATTCTGACTGAAACTTTTCCCACAATCAGGACATTCAAAAGGTTTTTCTCCTGTGTGACTCCTCTGGTGGCTCACCAAATGGGAATGCCGACTGAAACTTCTCCCACAATCATTACATTCAAAGGGTTTCTCTCCTGTGTGAGTCCTCTGGTGGTTCACCAGGTGGGAATTCCGACTGAAACTTCTCCCACAATCAGGACATTCAAAGGGTTTCTCTCCTGTGTGAGTCCTCTGGTGGTTTACCAGGCTGGAATTGTGACTGAAACTTTTTCCACACTCAGGACATTCAAAGGGTTTCTCTCCTGTGTGAGTCCTCTGGTGGATCACCAGGCTGGAATTGTGACTGAAGCTTTTCCCACACTCAGGACATTCAAAGGGTTTCTCCCCTGTGTGAATCCTCTGGTGTATCAACAGGTAGTAATTCTGACTGAAACATTTCCCACACTCAGGACATTCAAAGGGTTTCACTCCTGTGTGAATTCTCTGGTGTATCACCAGGTAGGAATTCTGACTGAAACATTTCCCACAATCAGGACATTCAAAGGGTTTCATTCCTATGTGAGTCCTCTGGTGTTTCACCAGGTAGGAATTCTGATTGAAACTTTTCCCACAATCTGGACACTCATATGGTTTCTCTCCTGTGTGAGTCCTCTGGTGGCTCACCAGATTGCAGTTCTGACTGAAAATTTTCCCACAATCTGGACACTCATATGGTTTCTCTCCTGTGTGAGTCCTCTGGTGGCTCACCAGGTTAGAACGGTAACTGAAACTTTTCCCACAATCTGGACACTTGTGTGGTTTGTCTCCTGTGTGAGTCTTTTGGTGTTTCACCAGACAGGAATTGAGACTGAAGTTTTTCCCACAATCAGGACATTCAAAAGGTTTTTTTCCTGTGTGAGTTCTCTGGTGTGTCACCAAAGAGGATTTCTGACTGAAACATTTCACACATTCTGGACACTTGTACGGTTTGTCCCTTGTGTGAATCCTCTGGTGGTTCATCAGGTTAAAATGGTAACGGAAATGTTTCCCACAATCTGGACACTCAAACCGTTTCTTTCCTGGGTGAGTCCTCTGGTGGTTCTCCAGGCTGGAATTGAGACTGAAACTTTTCCCACAATGTGGACATTGAAAAGGTTTTTCAGGATATTGAAAAGGTTTTTTAGGACATTTGAAGGGTTTCTCTTCTGTGTGAGAGCTCTGGTTTATCACCAGATGGGAATTTGCAATGAAACTTTCCCCACAATCAGGACATTCAAAGGGTTTTTCGCCTGTGTGAGTCCTCTGGTGGATAATGAGGTGGGAATTCTGACTGAAATTTTTCCCACAAACAGGACATTCAAAAGGTTTCTCTCCTGTGTGAGTTCTCTGGTGTGTCACCAAGGAGGATTTCTGACTGAAACTTTTCTCACAATCAGGGCATTCAAAGGGTTTCTCTCTTGTGTGAGTCCTCTGGTGTATCACTAGGTGGGAATTCTGACTGAAACTTTTCCCACAATCAGGACATTCAAAGGGTTTCTCTCCTGTGTGAGTCCTCTGGTGTATCACTAGGTGGGAATTCCGACTGAAACTTCTCCCACAATCAGGACATGTAAAGGGTTTCTCTCCTGTGTGAGTCCTCTGGTGTATCACTAGGTGGGAATTCTTACGGAAACTTTTCCCACAATCAGGACATTCAAAGGGTTTCTCTCCTGTGTGAGTCCTCTGGTGTATCACTAGGTGGGAATTCTGCCTGAAACTTTTCCCACACTCAGGACATTCAAAGGGTTTCTCTCCTGTGTGCGTCCTCTGGTGTATCACCAGGTGGGAATTTATTGTGAAACTTTTCCCACACTCTGGACACTCATATGGTTTCTCCCTGGTATGAATCCTCTGATGTATCACAAAGTTGCCATGCTTGCAAAAGCATTTACCACACTGGGAGCAGTTGTAGGGCATCTCTACTATGAGGATCCTTCTATGAATCGCAAGGGAGTTATTTTGACTAAAGTTTTGCCACATTCAGAGTATTTATATGGCTTTTGTTCAGTGTGGAACCTCTTGTGATTTGAACTCTTTACTTTTCCCACAATAGGCACATCTATGGAGCTTTTCCATCACTGACATTCTAGAGGAGGTCAAAAATATGTGATATTCCTAATTTTGTTGGTTCCTGCCTTTCTGGCTACCATATGTGTCTATCCAATTGACATTTTCTTCCCCACTGGCTTCCAGATATTTCCCTCTTTTTCTGAACGGAAAAATGATCTCCTTTGACCTTTTCGAGTAACATATTCTTAAATTCTATATAATCTACTTTTTCCAGCTGCAAATCTCTTTATGATTTTCTCTTTTCTGTCTCTTACATGCTGATGAAGTAGATGAATTCTGTGGTTTTTCTGAAGCAAATAGAAAATATTTTTATTTCTGCTTCAATTTGCTTTGCTTTTCAGTGTTGCTTGTTATTCTCAGTTGTCCAGTGTGCTTATATTGGCATCATCTTTGTCTGTAAAATTCAAAAGAAAGTGTAAGTTTTATTGTTTCATGAAAGGAGATGTGAAAAAAAGAAGTACAGGTAATCCTTTAGATACAACAGACCATTCAACGACTGCTTGAAGTTACAACACTCCCCCAAATGCTAAATATGAATCTGCTTCAAAGTTGTATTTTTGCAGCGCCTCCCGCCCCGAGGTCCTTGACTTCTTCACTGCAGAGATGCTGCAGCATACCCACCCACCTATTTCCCTTCCATCTTGCCCAGTCAGTCCTGAGGCCACAGACCCCAGTATGTAGGCCTGCTTTGCAATATACTATGCATTCCTCCCCAACCCCAGTCCCCCATCACCATTCACTTACAAAATTTCTGATGAGTTCAGGAAGTCAGCTGGGCCACGTGGCATAATCAAGAAGAAGAAATATAAACTCTTTTGTTTCCATGGCAATCCTTTCACTCCAGGCAGCATAAATCGTTAGTGATTTACCCTGGCTGAGGAGGAAAGGATTGCCATGGAAGCAAAAGAGATGAGATTTCTTCTTTCCTCTACCAGCACAACACTAATGTAAAGCTAGTGCTAGCAGGGCTAAGAAGAAATCAGGCCTATTTTGCTTCCATTGCAATCCTTTTCTTTCCAATCAGCATAAACTACTATGATTTCTACACCGGCACTAGTTTTATGCTGGTGAAGAGATCTAAAAATATATTGTCGTGGTTAACCCTGGCTGAGGAGGAAAGGAATGCCATGGAAACAAGAGATCAAATGTCTTCTTTGCTCAATCAGTGCTAGCTTTACACTAGTCTTACGCTGGTAGAGCAAAGAAGAAATCCCATCTCTTTTGTTTCATGCCAATGATCCCAAGCTCACCAGCAAATCTACCACAGAATGGCTGAAAAAGAAAAGAATCAAGGTGTTGCAATAGCAAAGTCCAGACCTCAACCCAATTGAAATGCTGTGGTGGGATCTCTAGAGAGCTGGGCATAAAAAAATCCCCACAAACCTCAGTGAACTGAAACAATGTTGTAAAAAAGAGTGGGCCAAAATTCCTCCACAACACTGCAAGAGACCATAGACGAATTCAAATCACCAGGACCAGATGGATTACACCCCAAGGTTCTGAAGGAACTAGCACACAATATCTCAGAACCATTGAACTATATCTTTCAAAGATCCTGGAGCACAGGGGATCCTGCCAGAGGACTGGAAAAAAAGCTGATGTAGTTTCCATCTTCAAAAAAGGGGAAAAAACAGATCCAGGAAACCACAGACCTATTAGCCTGATCTCAATACCAGGGAAGATTCTGGAAAAGATAATCAAGCAACGAATCACCGAACACCTAGAAGCAAACAAAGTAATAACCAAAAGCCAACTTGGGTTTGTCAAAAACAGATCATGCCAGACTAATCTTATTTCATTCTTTGATAAAGTGACAAAATTACTGGACCAGAGGAATGCTGTCGATATAATTTACTTGGACTTCAGTAAAGCATTTGATAAAGTAGACCATAACCTACTACTAGATAAAGTAGAAAACTGTGTATTAGACAGCATCACTACCAGATGGATTTGTAACTGGCTGACCAACCGCACTCAATGTGTAGTCCTCAATGTAACTGCATCTACATGGAGGGAAGTATGCAGTGGAATACCCCAAGACTGTGTTTTAGGCCCAGTACTCTTCAACATCTTCATCAATGACTTGGATGAGGGGATAGATGGGGAACTCATCCAATTTGCAGATGACACCAGGCTGGCAGGAATAGCCAACACTCCAGAAAATAGGCTCAAGATACAGAAGGATTTTGACAGACTTGAACATTGGGTGCTATCTAACAAAATGAAATTCAACAGTGAAAGAAGTAAGGTTCTACATTTAGGCAAGAAAAACAAAATGCACAGGTACCATACATGTGGTACCTTGCTCAATAGTAGTAACTGTGAGAGGGATCTTGGAGTCCGAGTTGACAAGCATTAAAAGCCAACACAGTTGTGGGCTGCATAAACAGAGGGATAGAATCAAGATCACATGAAGTGTTAACACCACTTTACAATGCCTTGGTAAGGCCACATTTGGAATATTGCATTCAGTTTGGGTCACCACGATGTAAAAAAGATGTTGAGACTCTAGAAAGAGTGCAGAGAAGAGCAATAAAGATGATTAGGGGACTGGAGGCTAAAACATACAAAGAACGGTTGCAGGATCTGTTTATGTCTAGTTTAATGAAAAGAAGGACTAGGGGAGACATGATAGCAGTGTTCCAATATCTCAGGGGCTGCCACAAAGAACAGGGAGTCAAACTATTCTCCAAAGTTCCTGAGGGTAGGAGAAGAAGCAATGGGTGGAAACAATCAAGGAGAGAAGCAACTTAGAACTAAAGAGAAATTTCCTGACAAGACAGAACATTTAATAAATGGAACAACTTGCCTGCAGAAGTTGTGAATGCTCCAACACTGGAAATTTTTAAGAAGATGTTGGATAACCATTTGTCTGAAGTGGTGTAGTGTTTCCTGACTGGGCAGGGGGTTGGACTTGAAGACCTCCAAGGTCCCTTCCAACTCTGTTATTCTATTCTAAATTTAGAGATGTGGGGGCTTCAACAGATGAAATGATGCCTAAAGCCTCTGCAAAATTTAAAACACCAGTTATACCCATGGAAGTTCCAAATAAGGACAGAAAATACTGTCCTACTGTCCACGATCCCTCTGGTGACATCCCCATTCAAGTAGTCCTCACATTTGGGACTGGCATTTGTGTCACTAAGCAGCCCGATCATAAAGCATGATGTCACATCACTGTCACTTGCCATTTCCTGCCGGCATCCTCACTTATTTTGCCTATGAGAAACTAGCTGGGAAGGTCAAAAATGGGGATCATGATGGTGGGATGTTGCGACCATCATAAATGTGCCCCCGTTACAGATATGGTTAGAGGAAATGTTACATAAACCTATAGAATTAAAACCAGAGATTTTTTTTTTCGGTATTTTGCCAGAAAGATATAGCAAAGAAGCAGCATACTTAATTATACATTTAATAACAGCAGCAAGTATTGTATTTGCACAAAATTGGAGGATAGAGAAAATTCCGTCAGAAGGTGAAGTAATAAAAAAGATTTTAGACTGCGCGGAAATGAACATGTTGATGCTAAGAATAAAAGATAAAAAGGAATCTTGTGTATTTCAAGACATAGGAAAGATTCTATGTATAGATAGAAAAGAAATATGAATAAAAGTTGATAGATAAATGATATAGATAATAAAAAGTTAAATGAGGGATAAGATAAAAAAGAAATAGAAACTCAGATGACACCAGAGTAAATGGAAAAGGGGGATGGGGTGGGGAGAAAGAAGATTATAAATATAAATGTACAATTCTGAAATGATAGATTGGGTAAAATGGGAAAGAAATTGAAAAGCAAGTATAGATTATTAGAATATTGCAGTTGCTCAGATACCAAATAAGGGAAATATTGCACAGCAAAGGAGAAAGAAAGGAAAGAGGAGGAGAAGGAGAGGAGGAGAGGGAGAGAGAGAGGAATGGAAAAAAGAGGAAGGAGTGGAAGAAAGGATAGGGAACAAGAGCAGGAGAGGAGGTGAGAAAGGGGGAAAAGAGGGGAGGAGAGGAGAGGAAGAGGAAGAAAGTAGAAGAGGAAAGGAGGGAGGGAGGGAGGAGAAAGAAAGGTTTGTTGTGAAAAGAGGGAAAAGAGAGGGTAGAAGAGCAACCACAAATGTGATTAAAATCTTATTTTTATGCTTTCATTAGAAAAAAATATGTATATATATGATCAATTATGGATAAGAGAATGTACATTTACAATATGTGTATAAGGAATAAAAATAAAAAACTTTTTTCAAAAAATAAATAAATAAATGTGCATCGGTTGGCAGCATCCAAACCAAATAGCCCAACTGGCTTCTGGCCTCTCCTCCAACTTGCCCTCAACTCACCTTCCAGCTGATGCTTCAACTTTTGGAAGAGCACAAAAGCCGCTCTGCAAGCCCCCTTCCACCCATGAGTGATCCGGTACAGGAAGTTCCTCTGGGCTTCTCTTCTTCCTCAATCCTTTCTAGCAATACAGTACTTGATGGTTTTAACTCCTTTAAGGATCAACCACAGATGCAGCTACTCTATTGACGGCTTTGTAGGCGCAGAAGTGACCGCCATCTCCCGACAGGAGGCCAAAAAACACGCTTGTCCCGTCTCTGCCTAAGGCGTTTGCAAAATGTTGTCACTGATTATATGCTATCAAGTTGTTTTAGACTCCTAGCATCCTATCTTTGCAACAGAGCCAAGTAAAAGAGTGAAATGTGAAGCTACTTAAGCTTCTGAAGATGAGCTACATGCTGAGCCCTAAATGTTCATGAAGTTCTTACAAAATTAGAGTAAGAGTTGGAAGGGACCAACTCTCCAAGCAGGAGAACCTATATCATCCCAGTCAAAAGGCTCTCCAGTCTCCTCTTAAAAGCCTCCACTGATGAACCTTGCACAAGTTGCAGAGGCAATTTGTTCCACTGATTAATTGTTCTCACTGACAATTTCTTCTTAATTGTAGGTTGGATTTTTTAAAAAAATAATTCTCCCTGTTACTTTTTGTCCTACATTCAGGCCCTTTGGGGAATAGGTCGACCCCCTTTTCTGCGTCAGCCCCTCAACTATTGAAAGACTGCTCAGCGCTCCAAAAATAAATGTGTTAAGAAATGATGATAAATTTTGAAAATGATGGCACAAAAATGTTATACCCAGATGATACATGGATTGATTAATATGGTACAGGAATGTTAGAAGAGGTATAATTGTAAAGTAAACAAGAAATTTGAAATGAAGATGTATGTAAATAGAAATCGAGTCTGCTCAAATACCATCTCAGATTGAATTGAAAAAGGAAACAAGGGAGTGGAAAAGGGGCAAGGAGTAGAGAGGGGGAAGGAAGGGAGTTGGGAGGTGGGAAGAGAAGAAAAGAAGAATGGGAAAAGGAGAGGAACAAAGAAGGGGAAAGAAGAGTAGGAGAGAGGGTAAGAAAGGGAGGAAGAAGAGAGGAGAGGGGAAAGAGGAGAGGAAGTAGAAAAGGGAAGGAGAGGATGAATGAGGAAAGTAGAAAGAGACAGAAGAGGAGAAAGAAGGGAAGAGAAAGAGGAAAGGTATTAAAACAAAGGAACGAAATGGTAAAAGAGGAGACCCGAACAATTAATTAACTAGCTAATGGAAGTTAAAAGAATAAGATAAATGAATAATGCATAAGGATAGATAAAAGATTGTACATTCAAATATGTTGATGAAAAACAAAAATAAAAAACTCTTTTCAAAAAAAAAAAACTATTGAAAGACTGCTATCATGTCACCCTTAGCTGTTCTCTGCATTAAATTACACATACCCAGTTCCTGCACCCGCTCATCGGATATTTTAGCCTCTGCTCCCCTATATCTTTCTTGCTCTTTTCTGTGCACTTTTTCCTGTGTCTCAAAAACTTTTTTATATCACGGTGACTAAAATTGGATGCAATATTGCAAACGTGGCCTTACTAAGGTTTTATAAAGTGATACTAATGCTTCATGTGATCTTGATTCTATCCCTCGGTTACTGCAGCCCACCACTGCCTTGGCTCTATTAACAGCTGCCACACAACTGCTGGCTCACATTGAAGTGATTGTCCACTCGGATTCCAAGATCCCTCTTGCAATTACTGCTATTGAGAATATTGGTATTCTATAGCTGTGCAGATGGTAGACACAGAACTTCGACAAGACCAAGTCTGTGACTTACAGATAGTCCTCATTTTACAACTAGCCTTTTAGCAACCATTCAAAAAACAACTTATGACCCAGATTTGAACTTTTTTTTTTTAATTTGATTTATATGCCGCCCTTCTCTGGAGACTCAGGGCGGCTTACAATGCGTTAAGCAATAGCCTTCATTCTTTTGTATATTTTATACAAAGTCAGCTTATTGCCCCCACAAACTGGGTCCTCATTTCACCCACCTTAGAAAGGATGGAAGGCTGAGTCGACCTTGAGCCTTGGAGAGATTCGAACCAGCAGAAATTGCAGGCAGCTGTGTTAATGACAGGGTGCACTAAACCACTGTACTATCACGGCTCTTCTGAGGACTGGGATGGGGGGGCTCCACTCAGGGTCACAGGACATTTTGGGTGCTTGGCAACCAGCCTGCAGTTGTGGCCTTTCATAGCATCCTGCAGTCACATGACCATGATTTACATTTTTGCCAGAAACCCATGCTTACATCCCTAGTGAACAATGGGTTTGCTTAATGATTGTAGCATTCACTTAACAACTGCAGTGTTTGAATGAAATTGAATCAACTGGGTAGGGAATCTATGAGTCACCACAAAAAGGGGTAAACTCAAGCGCCCCACTGACCACTCAGTAACAGTAACAAATTGGAAGGGACGTTGGAGGTCATCTAGTCCAACCCCCTGCTTACGTAGGAGACCTATACTAGGGATTTGAACCACCGAGCTACCGACCTTTCTAATCGACAAGCTCAGTGTCTTAGCCACTGAGCCACCTATTCAGACTGTTTGTTTTACAATTGTTGCATGCGCTTAACAACTGCCACCAAATAGGTTGGTAGAATTGGGCACATTTTGTGGTGACCCATTAATGACCATCATGACTTACGATTGTAATTGCAGGCTAAATTACAATTGTAAATCGAGGATTACCTGCATTTCCAATGTTGGTTTAATCCTGGTCATTGAAAAGCTACCCAGGTGTTAAGATCTTAACAGTGTATCTGGAAAGGAACTAAGCTAATACAGGCAGTCCTCCATTTACAAGTTCATTTACTGACTGTTCAAAGTTACGCTGACACTGAAAAAAGTGACTTATGACCATTTTTCACACTTACAATCTTGGTAGCATCCCTATGAACAGTGATCAAAATCCAGATGCAGGGCGACTGGTTCATACTTATGACCATTGCTGTGTCCAAAGTTCAGGTGATCCCCTTTTGCAGCCATTTGACAAGCAAAATCAATGGGGAAGCCAGATTCACTTAACAACCATATTATTAATTTTCAACTGCAATGATTCATTGTGGCAAGGAAGGTTATAAAATGGGGTATAACTCACTTAACAATGCAACTTTTGGGCTCAATTGTGGTCGTAAGTCAAGGACTACCTGAAATTTTGACTGGTGGAAAAAGATTGTGTTTTCCAACAGCAAGAGTCTCTTCTGACACACCTGACAAGGTTTGGGGATTGTGCATTTGCACATCCTTGGTTTAAGGATTGTTGTGCATCACAATAACTGAGTGTCAGTTGGAAAGCTGACAGCCTGGGTTTGAAACCCGAGCACCACGTGACAGGTTGAGTTCCCGTTACTTGCTCCAGCTCCTGTCCACCTAAGAGTTCAAAAGCTTGCAAATGCGAGTAGATAAATAGGTACCACTTTGGTAGGAAGGTAGTATTCTGTGCATAACAGCATATAGTCATACTGGCCACAAGGCCACGGAAGCATCTTCAGACAACGTTGGCTCCCTCAGCTAAAAAACAGTGATGAGCATCGTCCCCCAGAGTCAGAAATGACTGAACAGGGGAAACCTTTATCTTTAGTAAAGTGCAATACAGGTAGTACTCAACTATATAATTACCACTACTTCTCTGTGCTGCCTATTCAAAGTTATCCTAAATTTAGGCACTACTTTCTCCCACTGTTAACAAAATATCAATCATAGTTGTGGGAAATTTGAAAATAACTTTCGCAATTAATTATACTGTTAAAACAGACAAAGCAATTCTAAAGACTAAAGGAAACAAAAGAAAACTAACTCTGTATTCTTTAAAAAAAAAAAAAAAACGTGATACGGTCTCCCCACCCCAACCCCCAAATCAGGTAATGGAAAAGCAAAGGTAACCCTGGGAGGAAATAACAATTTGAAAAGTTTGCTTAATTATAAGCTATTCAGGTATTTTGGAAGTTGAAAAAATATATCTGCGGTTAATTCCAAATGTTAAAGGTGAACACGGTTCCTGTAGTCTGTAATTTTTCCTCTGGAAATCCATTCATACTGTTGGCCCAATTCTCAAGTCTGTCAAGATCCTTTGAAAGTATTAGCTCTGGTGTCATCAGTAAATTTGATGAATTCCCCTTCTATCCCTCATCTAGATCATTTATCAAGATGTTGAACATTATTGGGCCCAAGACTGAGCCTTGAGGTATCCCACTGCATGCTTCTCTTACCAAGAAATAAATGGTGATCATCTTGTTAAGGAATTCGCAGAGTAGCCCTTGAATAGCAAGGGTGTACACATGAAAGCGATTGAGAGTAGTTACGAATAAACACAGTCAACACACAGATCCACTGAGTTGTGTTTATTTTCAGTAAATAATAAGGCACTGTTCAATAAACAGTCCAGGTCATACACATATAAAGCAGGAGATAGACAAAACGACAGTCCAGGGATAATCCAATAACCAAGTCTTCTTACCAGTCGTCATAGTCATTTACAATAAACAGTTCTTCTGGATTTGCAAACAATAGCATACAGAGATATCAGAGAGCAAGAACAGCAAAGAGAACAAACCATGTTTCTAGCTCCCTCTTAAGGACATTGGCTACAGAGCTGACCAATCAGGACAGTATGATGCAATACAGCAGTCTTAAGGCTACGTTGATGGTTTATATATTGCCAACCCAACAGGTTAGGTAATAGTCATTTCCTAACACAACTTTATCAAATGTCTTGCTGAAGTCCAAGTATACTATCTCCACAGCATTTCACTGATCAACTGATTTAGTTATTTTACTTTAAAAGGCAATAAGATTTGTCCGGCATGTTCTATTTTTAACAAATCCATGCTGGCTTCAGTTACAGCTACCCCTCAGTTTTGTTTCTCCAGAAGAATTAGTGGGAATGAAATGAGAAGTTTTCTTCAATTAAATCAATTAGACATTTCTCAATATTTTAAAAGAAGCAATAAAATCGGGGGGCACAGAGCCCAGAAGAATGAAGAGAGGTAACTGGCACCTTCAAATACCCCAAGTGCCACACTCAGCATTAGCTTTCAGACTGAACAGCCAAGTTCTTCTTATATTCAAGGAATTCATCCCCAGGTTTTTTCTGAAACTTTGGTGTCTACTCACTGTCTCTTATCTATCACGACCTCAACTTTGACAATATCTGCAGCTCACATCATCAGAGGCACAGAGTGGCTGTGCCTTCTGATGTACAATTGAAATTGAAAATTTAAATTTACACTGAGGAGGCAAGGGAAGCTGAGAAAGACAGATTGGTCATAGAGATGCAGAATGCACAACGGACAGATTACAAATAGGTTAACAATTGTAGTTTGTGAGAAACCCACTATATGTGTGGAGACCATACAACAAAGCAAGAGTTGACAAAGATCTTTGTTACATTTTTATTATTACATTTATGTATTAATAAATTCACTGGCTGCTCTTCTCGCAGTTTGAGGCGAGTCTGAGCTTTGTGATCAAAGCCATGCTCCCTTTTCTCCTCAACTCAATAGAAAGACACAAAGAAGGAGGCTTGTTACGATATTTTTCAGGATCAGACTCAATAAGTAGAATAAGAATTAGATATTCAAATAAAGCACTGTTTATTTACAGAAGGCATTCTATATTCACTGAATATTCACAGATAGAAGCACAGAAGGAAAGCATACAGCTCCTTATATATACATGGGGTGGAGCTAGATATAGGAGTGGTTAAGTATGAATATATTAAATAGAGAAGAATAAGTTAACCCCTGATACCCTGGTCATATATTATTTACATAAAGGAGAATAAGGCATTTACTTGTGACAAATCCCCCTCTAAATGCCGATTCGATATATAACAATAATTACATTCAGATTCTGAACAATATAAAACTTGTAACTTAGAAGTCAAATATTTGTGCTGCTTAGAGGGTAAAGGCTTTGTTAGTATGTCAGCAATTTGCTCTGACGTTTCACAATGGACTGCTTTAATAAATCCATCTTGAGATAACTGTCTCACATGTTTGAATTTTATATCTATATGTCTGGATCTTTGTCCAATGGCATCAGATCTAGATATTTCAATAGCAGCCTTATTATCTTCATGTATGATAAATGGTAATGAAGGTTTCATCCAGGTGTCTGACAACAAGTCATTAAACCATACGAGGTTATTTGAGGCTTTAGACAAACAGACATATTCTGCCTCAGTCGTTGATGTGGCTACTAAGTCTTGTTTACCAGTATACCAGTAAACTGGACAATTGTTAAGAAAAAATATATAACCAGATGTGCTTTTTCTACATGTGGTGTCGCCAGCCCAATCTGCGTCGGCGTAACATGTGAGGATGGGCTCTTTGTCACTATTGGGTTCCAATAATAAACAAAAATCTAAGCTATTTTTCAAATATCTTAATATTCTTTTGACAGCTTCCCAATGATATACTAGTGGTTTGCTGACGTGTCTAGACAACAAGTTGAGAGGCAAAGCGATATCGGGTCTGGTCCAATTGGAGATATATAGAAGGGAACCGATGACTGATCTGTAAAGAGTATTATCTTTAAATTCAGGGGATGACTCATCTGTGTTCCTCAGGAAATCAGTTTGCATGGGAGTATCACAGGGTTTAGCATTGTTTAAGTTACATTTGTTCAGGAGTTCTATAATCTTATCTCTTTGAGAAAGTTTGAATCCCTTTTTTGTTTTGCTAATTTGAACTCCAAGATACTTATTTACCTTACCTAATGATTTCAAAGAGAAATGTTCATTTAGTTTTGTTACAAATGTTTCTCTCTTCTCTTTGTGTTTACCTATATACAAAATATCATCCACATAAATTAACACGAATTCTAAAGAATCATCCTCTTTTTTAACAAAGAAACAGTTATCAGCAGTAGTGGCATTAAAATTCATAATTTTGAGCACTTTTACTAAACATTCATACCATCTTTTGCCAGATTGTTTCAGCCCATATAAACTTTTATTTAGTAACCACGTTTCATTTTTGTTTGTATATTGACTGTGAGGCGCTCTTACATATATCTCTTTATCTAATTTTGCATGTAGATATGCAGTCTGTATGTCGTATTGGAATACATCAAGGTTAAGTGCTGATGCTATGACCAGTGCAGTTTTAACACTCTCAGTTCTTACTGTGGGAGAGTATGTATCCGTGTAATCCTCGGGATATTTTTATGCATAACCTTGAGCAACTAGTCTAGCTTTGTATAAGGTGTTGCCTCCTTCTAAGTTTTTGATTTTATATATCCACCTAGTACCAATAACAGTTTTATCTTTAGGTGCATGTGTAGGTGTGAATACATTTAATTTCTGCAAACTATCCATCTCTTTAGTCATGGCTGATTCCCACTTTTCCTTTTCTTCGGGAGGAAGTTTTAGCACTTCCTCGTATGTGTTTGGTGTTGATGTTTCTCCATCCATATATATTATATAATCTTTGTATTTGTTTGGTATTTGGTTTCTGTTATTCCTGATTGTCCTTTTTGGTCTACTATCATTGTCATGTAAATACCTAGCTTCCTTTTTTGTTAATGAATCTGTCTTTATTTTGTATTGACTGTTTGTCCATGTTTTGTTTTTGTTTTTATGTATGTTGTGATTGTATTCTTCTCCAGTTCTTTCCTCTTGGTGTTTAGTGTTTGTATAGTTGTTTGGGAAAATTTCATTAAGATGTATTTTAGACCAGTTGGCCTGTTCATGGAATACAGCCGTTCTGGAAACTATAAATCTGTTATTATTATCAATAAATCTGTACCCTTTTGTGCCTGTTTCGTAACCCATGAACCTGAGTCTCCTAGATACGTTCTCACCTTTACGTCTTAATTGCTTAGGTATGTGTACGTCTGCAGTGACTCCAAATATGTGCATATGAGCTATTTTGGGTTTCCTATTATACATCATTTCATATGGTGTTTTGTTAACAATGCTGGACCAAGTTCTATTTTGTGTATAATTGGAATATTGTAAAGCTTCTGACCAGAATTGTTTTCCTAAGCCAGCGTCTTCTAATGTGCATCTAATCATGGTTTGTAATGTTGAGTTCTTTCTCTCTGCCACTCCATTTTGGAATGCAGAGAAAGGGCTAGACGTGTAATGTAACATCCCTTTGTCCTTAAGCCATTGGGAGAATTCTTTTGACATGAATTCACATCCCCTATCTGTCATAATTTGTTTTATTCTAATATTATGTTGTGTTTCTATACGTTTGTAAAACTCCTTAAATTTCTGAAAAGTTTCATCTTTGTACTTTAGTGTATAGACAAAGCCATAACGACTATAGTCATCCACAATGGTTAGGAAATAACGTTTTCTATATGTGATTGATGGTGTTAATGGACCAACTAGGTCCATGTGTACCAGATCAAAAATTTTGTTGGTTGATCTTGTTGATTTTTTGGGTTTGGGGCTAGTTTTGAGTTTTGTAGATTTACATACTGAGCATTCTAAATAGTTTTTACAATTTTTTATTTTAACACCTTCAGCATGTTCAGTCATCTTTTGAACTACAGGAAAACTGGCATGTCCTAATTTCCTATGTAAGACATGAGCACGCTCATCATGAATTGGTTTACCAATATTAGGTATATTGTTGTTGTGTGTGTCTTTGTGATTGTGAATAATCTCATGTTCCTCATTGTTACTATTACTACTGTTTTCGTTGTCTATGTTATTGTTATCTTCCATGTTGGAATCAATGTTGTGTAACCATTTTTCTTTTGTCATTAGATAAGGTAGACCTCCTTTAATAATCACAGTACCTATGTTTGTTCTGTTTTTCTCTAATGTTGCTTTTCCTTTTGAGAACACAATATTTATGCCAGAATCTCTGCTTAGTTTTATTGCACTAAGTATGTTATGAGGTATTTCAGGTATTAACAATACCCCCTCTATTTTTCCTAGACCAGGTAAGGTTATATTTCCTCTACCTATGACTTGAACCTTCTCTTGATTAGCTACCTTAATTATGAATTTATCCTCTACAAATGAAGATAGTATATTTTTATTATTTGTAGTGTGGTTGGTTGCTCCAGAATCGATAAGCCAATCATTGTCCTCTGTCTGTTGTATGTTAGTGTTGTCATGTTTGTTTAACCCATTCAGTGAACCAGATTTTCTATCTTTTGAGTTATCCCTGCCTCCTCTATGTTCCCTATAGATGGGTGGACTTCTATATCTATGTCTATCAATTGATGACTGTCTGTTTTGATACCTATTTCTGTAGTCAGGATTTTTTCTATTTCTGAGGAGTTTTGGACAGTCTCTCCTATTATGTTCTTTGGATCCACAGTTGTGGCATCCTATTGGTTCATGATATCTTTCTTGAAAAACTACCCTCTTATATTGTTTATGTTCCATGTGATTGTTACAACGACTTCTCCTTGAATTATCTTCAGATATTAGCTTGTTAGATAGACTTTCTATGGATAAATATCCTAAATTGATTGTGTCTAAATGAGATATATAGTTATCCCACGATGGGTCTAGTGAGTTAATGATAACACTCTTCATTGTTTGATCTGAAATTATTTCCCCCCTTAAATGCAGTTCTGCTCTAATTTTGTTTAAAGATATTAAATGTTCACTTATGGTAACCCCTGGCTTTATCCTAGCTGAGAAGAAATCTTTAGACATTCTTGTTGTAGTGGCTACACTTTCACTGTGAAACAATTTAAACATGCATTGAATAATTTCTGATACAGTTAGATTTTGCTTAATACTGTGGTACATGGCAGGAGATATACTGGAAATTAATAAGAAAAATGCCCTATGGTGCAGACAGTCTAATTTTAGAGTCCAAGGTCTTTTTGGGGGATTAGTGATAAAAAATAATAAGTTTTCTTTTAGAAAGACAACCTGGAGCTGCTGACACCATTCTTGCAAATTAATGCCATCTATTCTCAGTTTTGGGAAATCATTGGGTAAATTCCCAATATTGTTGGATCCATTACTTACAACTGGAGGTAGTCCGTGGTCTTGCAAATGTTGAAAGTTACAAAATGGCGTGGGTATGCTTGCGACGATTCTGAATGGTTCTCTCTGTTCTTCATGTCCTTCGAAGTTGTCTGTGTAGTCTTGCACATGCGCGTTGTTTATTTCACTCCTGAAGCCGTCGTGAGAGGTTCTCACTGCCGCAGCTCCCTCGCATCGCTCTTCTTCTGAGGAATCGGTCTCCGGCTCGATCTTGGGAGTCCTGGTGATAGCAGGCGCTCGCTTTCTTTGGTTGAGAACGCTGGTCCCTGGGATCGTCTGTGGTGTGGGGTGATATCTGCAGGGCTCTCTGGGTTCAGGCGTCGGCGCTTTCGTCGTTTGAATAGAAGTGGGTGGATTCTGAGATGTTTGTTTGCTTGCTTGCCTTTTCGTTGATTCTTTTTTTTTTTAATAAAAAGTTTTTATTTTCTGATCAAACGAGTATACAATATAAACATTCATTCAAACTATCATCAAGAAAAAGAAAAAAAATCAATCCTTGGTAAACTCAATCTTCAACCCCTC
Organism: Arizona elegans; assembly: GCA_022577455.1. Taxonomy (NCBI): domain Eukaryota; kingdom Metazoa; phylum Chordata; class Lepidosauria; order Squamata; family Colubridae; genus Arizona; species Arizona elegans. The sequence goes on from JAKOOJ010000012.1 coordinate 9,732,256, forward strand.
CTCACCACCCCCCACCCCCGACTTCCCAGAACAAAAACAGGGCATAGATTTCACCAATCATTCACTAAAATAAACTAGCTAACTGCAAGATTTAATAACTCCCAAAACCCCTTAACTCCCCTTTTATAATTTCATCAACCTCCCTTTTTATAAACTCAAAATAGCGTATAATCCAATAACTCTAAGAGTTTTAAAACCTTTAACAAATATTAAACATTCAAACCTTAAAAATTCTCTTAATATATCAGTAAAGTATTCAATTGATTTGCAAAAACATTTTCCCCCTCTTGCTTTTCTCAAAGTTCAGATATTTTGAAATCTCATAACAGAAAATAAACCTTAGGTATTCACTAATTAAATTTCTACATTTTTTAAATTTCTAAATTTCCCCCCTTCATTATTCCTCCCTCCAACTTTTAAAATTTTAAAAGATAATCATCAACATAATTAACCATTAATACATAAACTAAAAAACCAAAAAAGATTAATCTTACATTCAACCATTAATGCATCATATTTAAAAATCAATATTTAACTTTATACTTTTTCCCCCTCAGTAGTTATAACACCTAAAACATAATCATTTTTAACCATAAGTAGAACAACTGCAAAGCCAAAAGAAAAGGTTAATCTTCCATTCTTGCTTTCTTTTTATATTTTTTCCAATCTTTCTGCATCCCTCCTACTTCTATTTTGAGGAGGTTTTTCATTTTAATTTGAGGTTGATGTAACTTCAAAGATTGTCCCCTTTTTGAGAAAATTTCCTCTGATTTAGAGCCCCCAAATCGCCTCTTCTTGCTTATATAAATCAGTTCATTCCTTTGCCTGTAGGACCAAAGTTTGTCAAGAGTTTGTGAAAAAAAGTTCAGTTGTTTCTTTTCTATTAAATGTATAAATGCCACTGGCAAATCTCCTTCATCTTCTGAAACTTCGAAAGTCTGGTCATTTACTACTTTTTTCCAAACCAAGTCATAATTTTGAAAGATTCTATCAATTTTTCCAAAAAGAGCAGAGAATAAGCTCGAAAATTCTTGAGAAGATTCTTCCACCTTCTCTGCTGCAATCAGAATATCTCCTGAATTGTCATCATGCTCCGTACTTGTTTTTGTCTCCTCAGTCATTTCTGTTGTTATCCCTTTAAGAATTGCTATTTGATTACTTATAGCTGCAGTATGATTATTCATGGCTTCTTTTATAAATTCTGTAAATTCTGCATCAAAATCCTTATAACTCTGTAAATCAGACAACTGTTTCATTTCTGAGACCTCCAAATAGCTTCCAGCACTTTCAGGATCTCCTTTCTTAGAAGCCATTTTATTTTAAAAAGATTTTCTTTCTTCCCACAACCATAAAATCATAAAGTCAGAGCCATCCTTTTGAGCAGCTTTCAGCAATTTCTTTATAAATCACCAAACGAAATAATCTTTTCCCAAACAGCTCTTCAAAATCTATTCCAGCAACTTAAAGCCAGTCTCTGAGCACGAGTCTATTAGCAAAAACTTTCCTTTCTAACTTTCACTTTTAAAATTGCAACAAAGAAATGCCATCTTTACTTCCAGCTCAGAAAATCCAATTAGAAACATTGTATCCCCGGAGTTAAATATTATACTTGCAAAAAGCTTGTCCTCCTGCTTCTGTTCCGCCTGCTTTTTTGAAATCATTTAATCTTCTGTTTGACAGCAGAAATTGGACGCAACGCCTAGCTCTGTAAAAAAAAAACAGAGTCCCCCCGGATCCGGAGCTTCAGTGGGCTGAACGGGGAGCTCTCGCCCTCCTAACCCCTGGAATTAATCCAGGGGTTTTCGGGGAGCTCTACCTTCACCCACCTGCTCTCCTCCCCTTCTTTTCCCGAAGGGGAGATTTTCAAGCCGTTTGACAGCTGATTAACGCTGTCAGAACGGCTCAACGGGATCGCGGGGGCGGCGGTCTAAAAAGACCGTCAATGACGCTGTGGAGCCAACCCGGAAGTCCCTTTTCGTTGATTCTTTAGTGATTTTCAATTTTGGTCCAAAAGCAGCAAAGAGCGTTTTCATTGCTGATTTTACTTGCATATCTATCGAAGTCTCTTCAATCTCTGTGTCTGATTCTTCTGAGGTGTAAATTTTCTCTTTTTCATTTCTTGCATCGAGTAAGGCTTTTCGCGCCAGGTATTTTGAATCTAGCTTTCTGATTGGCTCTGCTTCGCTCATCTTAGGGGTCCGTTGAAACCAAGATGGCTGCCATTCAAAATTTTGCGCGGGACTGTTAGTTTTCTTTTTCACTGTATTTTTATTTTCAGGCAGATCGCTCACCGTTTTTGAGTCTTTAGATTTATTCATAACGATGTGCTTCTCTTTCGCTGCTCCGTTGTTTTTTAATATTTCTTGGAGGTTCGCGATGAGATTTTCATCGTTCTTTTGGCTTTTTAAGAGTTTTAGTATCTCTGACCTGAGTTCGTTGTTTTCTATTTCATTTTCTTCTTGGTCATCAGTCTCATCCATTGTTTCTTCATTGTCAGTAGTGCAGTCTTCAGATTCTCTCGATATTGTATTCGTGGACTCATCGATTATTTCTTGATCTGCTTCCATTTCTTTGCTGTATGCTCTGGTGTTGGGTCTTTCTCTTTTATTTCTGGAGTTTTCTCTCTCAGACATATTTAAAGTTTTATTGAGTCAATTCAACCATCCTCTGCTACCAGATTGTTACGATATTTTTCAGGATCAGACTCAATAAGTAGAATAAGAATTAGATATTCAAATAAAGCACTGTTTATTTACAGAAGGCATTCTATATTCACTGAATATTCACAGATAGAAGCACAGAAGGAAAGCATACAGCTCCTTATATATACATGGGGTGGAGCTAGATATAGGAGTGGTTAAGTATGAATATATTAAATAGAGAAGAATAAGTTAACCCCTGATACCCTGGTCATATATTATTTACATAAAGGAGAATAAGGCATTTACTTGTGACAAGGCTATGATGCCTGGTGGGTCAGACTTAGACCTAAGGACTACAGGGACCCTGTTTTAGGAAGGAGAGGCCTAAGAGATGGGTTATGAGAGGCCTTTGGAAGGAAAACCTTTGCCTGTGCTAGGCCTCTTAAGACCTTCCCCCAACCCTGAGATAGCCAATGTTCCACTTAACAACTTACACATTCATTTAATGGCTGCTGATTATAATAAGAGGGGGTCAGATTCTGAGGGAAGTCCTACCTTAGCTGCCCTTCTGCCCTTTCGCTATCCCCTTGTCCCCTCCTCCTGTCTCTCCTGGTAGTCTCCCATCCTATTGCTGAGGATGCGTTAGTTACAAAGTTGGGGCTCCTCGCATGGAGAGGGAGTGGCCCTCCCTCTGACACACGCACTTTGCCCTCCTGAATACACCATGAGCAACGTGCCCAAGGACAGCGAGCATAGCAGCAGCCTTGAGGAGGAGGTAAGCACAGCCGGGCACCCACTGGGGGAAGCAGAGCTGGGTTGTGGGGTCCCAGTGCAATGGGAGCTTGAGGGCCAGGCTGGGCACTTATGCTCCTAGGACTCTGGGCAGCCTGCACTGCTGCCCAGGGGTCCTTTGCGTGGCCTGAGAGGGATGAGGAGAACAAGGGTTTTGGCACTTAACATTGTCTCGCCTTCCTCTGCTGGAGACAATGGATCCCCCCAGACCTGCCTGGGCCACCACAGGGGCCCCACAACACAAGAGATGTCGAGCTGGCCATGTGACATCATCCCACCACGCCCACCCACAAGATCAACCACAATCCTGATGTGGCCCTCAATCAAATTGTTTGACTCTGCTGGTCTGGACACTCATATGGTTTCTCTCCTGTGTGAGTCCTCTGGTGGTTCATCAGGGTAGAACGGTAACTGAAACATTTCCCACAATCTGGACACTTGTATGGTTTCCCTCTTGTGTGTGTCCTCTGGTGTATCAGCAGGCTGGAATTCTGACAGAAACTTTTCCCACAATCAGGACATTCAAAAGGCTTTTCTCCTGTGTGAGTCCTATGGTGGTTCATCAGGCTGGAATTCCGACTGAAACTTTTCCCACAATCAGAACATTCAAAGGGTTTCTCTCCTGTGTGAGTTCTCTGGTGGCTCACCAGTTTAGAACGGTAACTGAAACGTTTCCCACAATCTGGACATTTGTGTGGTTTGTCTCCTGTGTGAGTCTTTTGGAGTTTCACCAGACTGGAATTGAGACTGAAGTTTTTCCCACAATCAGGACATTCAAAAGGTTTTTCTCCTGTGTGAGTCCTCTGGTGGCCCACCAGGTGGGAATTCCGACTGAAACTTTTCCCACAATCAGGACATTCAAAGGGTTTCTCTCCTGTGTGAGTCCTCTGGTGTTTCACCAGGCTGGAATTGTGACTGAAACTTTTCCCACACTCTGGACATTCAAAGGGTTTCTCTCCTGTGTGTGTCCTCTGGTCTATCACCAGGTAGGAATTCAGACTGAAACTTTTTCCATAATCAGGACATTCAAAGGGTTTCTCTCCTGTGTGAGTCCTATGGTGTTTCACAAGGCTGGAATTGTGACTAAAACTTTTCCCACACTATGGACATTCAAAGGGTTTCTCTCCTGTGTGAGTTCTCTGGTGGCTCACCAGTTTAGAACGGTAACTGAAACGTTTCCCACAATCTGGACATTTGTGTGGTTTGTCTCCTGTGTGAGTCTTTTGGAGTTTCACCAGACTGGAATTGAGACTGAAGTTTTTCCCACAATCAGGACATTCAAAAGGTTTTTCTCCTGTGTGAGTCCTCTGGTGGTTTACTAGGTTAAAATGGTAATGGAAATGTTTCCCACAATCTGGACACTTGTCCGGTTTCTTTCCTGTGTGAGTCCTCTGGTGGTTCTCCAGGCTGGAATTAAGACTGAAACTTTTCCCACAATGTGGATACTGAAAAGATTCTTCAGGAAATTGAAAAGATTTTTTAGGACATTTAAAGGGTTTCTCTTCTGTGTAAGTCCTCTGGTGTATCACCAGATGGGAATTTGCAATGAAACTTTCCCCACAATCAGGACATTCAAAGGGTTTTTCGCCTGTGTGAGTCCTCTGTTGGATAATGAGGTGGGAATTTGTTATGTCCATATAAGGACATCCGCCCGGATTGGCTGCCAGCCATCGGGCGGGAAAGTTTGAATCTCTGTCAGAGGGTGGTGCGACTGCCGGAGCGAATATAAGGAGAGCTCTGGCAGCGCACAGTCAGTCTTGCTACTGTTTCTTGTTCTCAATAAAAGTTACTTATGTAACGAGCTGGTCACGTCTTCCATTCCTGCGCCGATCTAACACTGGCGACGAAGGACTAGAGAGAAGAGACGAACCTCGCGGCACCAAGCCAACAAGACCAAGACTCCGGCACCTGGAACTACAGTAGGCATTTCCAAAGGCATGGCATCCGCTGAAGTCACTTTGCCAGCCCTTGCCCCTTTCCGCCCAGGGAAGGACAAGTGGAAATCCTACGTAGTGAAATTCCGGCAATCTCTGAGAGGCAACAACATCAGGGATGCCGATGATGACCGGAAAAAGGGCATCTTCCTGGCCAACTGCGGCTCTGAGGTCCTCGACATGGCAATCGATCTCGTAGCACCACGAGACATCGAAGAAGTGCCATGGGCAAACCTGCTGCAGATCCTGGAAGACCACTATGCCCCAACAGGAACACCGGTGGCGAACCGTTTCACCTTCCATCAGAGGGACCAGAAGGAAGGTGAGACCATCAAGGAATTCGTGGCCGCCCTACGCCAGATCGCAGCCAGCTGTGAGTTCGACCACGTGGACAATGCCATTGCTGACCGCGTGGTTTTTGGCATGAGGGACAGAGGCCTGCAAAAGAAATTCTTGAGCAGGAAGAAACTCGTGCTCAAGGATGTGGTGGAGGAAGCCACCGCATCCGAAATCTCGGAGAAAGCGGCCGCCGCAGTAAGCAGAGCCAAGGGAATCCACAAGATTCGCTCCACAGCGCAATCATCAACTGAGGGTTCCACGACGGGGTCCGAGTCGGAGGAGGAGTCCACCGTCCACAAGGTATCCAGACCCCCAAGGCGGGAAACCGCCCAACGGAGCTTCAAGGGGGAACGCTGTGCCAGCTGCAGAGGGGACCATGCCAGGGCAACCTGCAAGTGGAGGGATGCGACCTGCCGACGCTGCAACAGAAGGGGGCACATCGCCGAAGCTTGCAGAGCCGAGGAACCAGCCGCAGAACCCTCCAGCCACCGTCCCCGCGAAAACCGCAGAGATTACCAGAGACCATCCAAACGGTCCTCTGGCCCTTCCAGACGCAGAGACGAGGAGTTTCCCCAAAGCGGAGCGGTCCACCAGACGACCATCGCTCACACGACTTCAGAAAATTCCACCAAGTTCCACGTGACCATACACGTGGAGGGAGCACCCTGCAAAATGGAGGTAGACTCTGGCTCGGTCTACTCCATCATGGACTGGCAGCAGCTGAAGCGCCTGAAACCCAGCATCACCAAGCGAGAGCTGAAGCCACTACACTCCAAGCTCGTCGACTTTGGGGGAAACCCCATCGGAGTGTTAGGAAGAGCCAACATCCGAGTCGCATACAAGGAGTTCGAAGGCAGGCTCCCCATCACCGTCGTGAAGGACAGCCGACCGAACCTGTTGGGAGTGGAGTGGTTCAAGCCGCTGGGGCTTTCCATCGAGGGCATCCATGAAATCCGCAGGGACGAGCTCGACACCATCATCGAAGAGTTCAAGGAAGTCTTCGATGGTAAGCTGGGGAAATTTGTGGGGAGGCCAATTTCCTTCAATCTGGACAAGGGAATCACCCCAATTAGGCTTAAGCCCCGCCGAGTTCCGTTCGCCCTGCGGCCGAAAGTAGACGAACAGCTGGATAAGCTGATCGCCCAGGGCGTCCTGGAACCGATCGATCATGCCTCATGGGAAACCCCCATTGTGACCCCACTGAAGCATGATGGGTCTGTGCGCATCTGCGCCGACTACCGTTGTACCATCAACAAGGCGTTGGCACAGAGCGCATACCCAGTCCCAGTAGTGCAACAGCTGCTGCATTCCCTGGGATCTGGCTCAATTTTCGCGAAACTGGACCTGGCCCAGGCTTACCAGCAACTGCCAGTGGATGAAAAAATGGCGGAGGCACAAACAATTGTCACGCACAGGGGGGCATTCAAATGTAACCGCCTCCAATTTGGAGTCAGCGCTGCCCCCGGCATTTTCCAATCCATGATGGAACGCCTTCTCCAAAGCGTTCCAGGGGTGGTGCCTTACTTCGACGACGTGCTGATCTCCGGGGACTCACGAGCTCAACTCCTTGAAAGGCTCAGGCTTGTCCTGCAGCGGTTCAAGGCCAAGGGCTTGAGGGTCAGGTGGGAAAAGTGCATCATAGGAGTACAGGAAGTCGAGTTCCTGGGCTATCTCATTGATAGTACTGGCATCCACCCCACCAAATCAAAAGTGGAAGCAATCCATGAAGCTCCAAGCCCAAAAAACAAAACAGAGCTTCAGGCATTCCTTGGGTTGCTCAACTTCAACGCAATTTTTCTGAAACAGAAAGCCACAGTTGCTGAGCCACTTCACCGCCTGCTGGGGAAATCGGCGTCCTGGAAGTGGGGCCAGGAAGAGGAAGCAGCATTCCGAGCCATAAAAGGACTACTGACGTCCAAAAGCGTCCTCATCCAATACAGCGAGACGCTCCCCATCAAGCTGACCTGTGATGCGTCACCTTACGGGGTGGGGGCAGTTCTCAGCCACGAGCTGCCCAACGGCACGGAAGCCCCGATCGCATATTTCTCGAAGACCATGTCCGGCACAGAACGGAACTACAGCCAGCTGGACAAAGAAGCCCTGGCCATCATGGCAGGAGTGAAGCGTTTCCACGAATATCTCTACGGAAGACGCTTCACCATAGTCACCGATCACAAGCCACTCCTGGGACTCCTCGCAGGCGACCAACCCACCCGACCTTCATGTCCCCGCGGATGACGAGATGGGCCATCTTCCTAGCCGGCTACTCTTACAGGCTCGTGCACCAGCCAGGCACAGCCATAGGAAACGCCGACGCACTCAGCAGATGCCCATCGAAGAATCCGGTGGAAGACCCAGCCCCAACGCTCCACCTATTCCACATAGATGACGACGCCAGCTGTCCAGTCTCCTCCGCAGATGTGGCCGTCCACACCCAAAAGGATCCCACACTCCGCCAAGTGAGGTCCTGGATTCTCAGGGGGTGGCCATCGGAACAGACGGAAGAGAGGTTCAGCCCGTTCGCCAGGAAGCAGAAGGAGCTGTCCACAATAAAGGGCTGTCTGCTATGGGGAGACAGGGTGCTGATCCCAAGCACTCTGCAATGGCGGACGTTAGAAACCTTGCACAAAGGGCATCCGGGCATCGTCCGCATGAAGGCCCTGGCACGGAGTTACGTTTGGTGGCCCTCACTGGACAGAGACATTGAACAATGGGTCTCCAGATGTGACCCGTGCCAAGAAGTTCGGCCAGCGCCGCCACAATCCGAAGTCACGAAGTGGGAGACCCCCAGCAACCCCTGGTCGAGGATACACATCGACTTCGCGGGTCCGATGCAAGGGCGACACCTCCTCATCGTGGTAGATGCCTTCTCCAAGTGGCTCGAGGTGGTGCCCATGGCATCTACCACAACAGAAGCGACGATCCGCGCCCTGCGCCGCCTGTTCGCCACACATGGACTACCGGACGTGCTGGTCTCCGACAACGGCCCCCAGCTCACATCCCTGGCCATGGAGTCCTTCCTGGCAGGACTGGGCATCCGCCATGCCCTGTCCGCCCCGTACAGGCCGGCCGGAAACGGACAAGCGGAACGTATGGTGAGGCTCACCAAAGAGGCACTCACCAAGATGGGCCCGGGAGATTGGCAGGAACGGATAGACAATTTCCTCCTCACCCAGCACATCACACCGCATGCCACCACCCACAAGAGCCCGGCCGAACTGCTGATGGGCAGAAGGTTGAGGTCATCCTTGGACCGGCTGCACCCCCAATACAGCCCAGAAGTGACCGCAACCGCCAGCCGCCCACTTCGCGCTTTCAGCAAGGGAGATTCAGTTTTCGCGCTGAATTTCAGCGGCTCTCCCAAGTGGCTGAAGGGTAAGATTGACAGCACAACAGGCCCTAAATCCTACACCGTGGAGCTGGAAGATGGACAGGTCTGCCGACGTCACATCGACCAGCTCCGGAAAAGGTGGGGGGGAGCGCAAGAAAACCAGCCGGACGAGGGAGGCCTACAACACCCCGACGAGGTAGGCCTGCAACACCCCGACGAGGTAGGCCTGCGACACCCCGGCGAGGCAGGCCTACATCACCCCTGCGAGGTAGGCCCACCACACCCCGGCGAGGCAGACCACCGCCACCCCGACGAGGCTGGCCCAGCCCACTACCAGGCACTGACACATCGGCAGCCCAGAGCGGTAGACCGTGATCTGCCCAGAAGGGAAGCACCGCGCCCCGCCAGCGAAGGCAACCCACGGCACCCTGACCAGGGAGACCTCAAAGCCAGGCGAGTAGACCGGGGACCATCGGAGATGGGCACACCACAACACATGGGCGAGGGTGGCACACGTCTCCCCGGCGAGAGGGACCCCCACCCAACGCAAAAGACAACCCGGCAACAACGACCCAGCCCAGATGACCCCAGCCACCAACCTGCGGTAGACCAGGGACTAGGGCGAAGGGAAAGCCGACAACAACCCGGAAAGGGAGGCCTGCGCCATCCCGGCAGGGGAGACCTCCACCGACCCGAGGAGGTATCCCCAAAATGACACCCCGACCAGGGCGACCACCACCGACCTGACGGGGAAGGCCAACGCCAGCCTGGCCAAGGAGACCTGCGCCACCCCTGCGAGGTCGGACACAGCAACCCGAGCCAACACCACCCACAACTGGCAGACCGGACCCGAGGGCACCGATCCAAACCACCCACCAGACAGCAGCGAGCCGAACCGCAACAGAACCGCAGCACACGGGAGACCGAGGAAGAGCAAGTGACAGCCGGGGTCTTACCGAGACTCAGACGCTCTTCCCGGGTCGGAACCGAGCAGCACCACCGAGGCGGAAGATCCACAGGCCAGGAGGAAGACCACCAGAACCAGCCATCCAAGGTCTGCGGTCCGGCCGGAGGTGCTGAGGGTGACCCCGCACACTCGCCAGCCGAACCGAGCCTGGTTCCGGGGAGGGAACCAGGAGACACAGGAGCCCCATCCGTCCGGGTCGGGGACGCGGAGGAAATGAGACTGCGCAGGTCAACTAGGGTGCCGAGGCGTCCTACGTACCTGCGGGACTACGTCACGTTTATTGATGAACGTTGAATTTTTTCTGAACTAGGGGGGAGGAGTGTTATGTCCATATAAGGACATCCACCCGGATTGGCTGCCAGCCATTGGGCGGGAAAGTTTGAATCTCTGTCAGGGGGCGGTGCGACTGCCGGAGCAAATATAAGGAGAGCTCCGGCAGCGCACAGTCAGTCTTGCTACTGTTTCTTGTTCTCAATAAAAGTTACTTATGTAACAAGCTGGTCACGTCTTCCATTCCTGCACCGATCTAACAGAATTCATACTGAAACTTTTCCCACAATCTGGACACTTTTCCCACAATATGGTTTCTCCCTGGTGTGAGTCCTCTGATGTATCACAAAGTTGCCATGCTTGCAAAAGCATTTACCACATTGGGAGCAGTTGTAGGACATCTCTACTATGAGGATCCTTCTATGAATCGCAAGGGAGCTATTCTGACTAAAGTTTTGCCACATTCAGAGTATTTATATGGCTTTTGTTCAGTGTGGATCCTCTTGTGATTTGAGCTCTTTACTTTTCCCACAATAGGCAAATCTATGAAGCTTTTCCATCACTGACATTCTTGAGGTCAAAAATATGTGTGATTCCTTATTGGTAGCTGTATTTCTGGCTGCCATATGTGACTATCCAATTGACATTTTCTTCCCCACTGGCTTCCAGATATTTCCCTCTTTTTCTGAACGGAAAAATGATCTCCTTTGACCTTTTTGAGTAACATATTCTTAAATTCTATATAATCTACTTTTTCCAGCTGCAAATCTCTTTATGATTTTCTCTTTTCTGTCTCTTAACTGCTGATGAAGTAGATGAATTCTGTGGTTTTCTGAAGGAAATAGAAAATATTTTTGATTTCTGCTTCAATTTGCTTTGCTTTTCAGTGTTGGTTGATATTCTCATTTGTCCAGTGTATTTATATTGGCATCATCTTTGTCTGTAAGATTCAAAAGAAAGCCTAAGTTTTATTCTTTATGAAAGGGTTGCAGAAGATGTGAAAAAAAGAAGTACAGGTAATCCTTTAGCTACAAGAGGCCATTCAACGACTGTTTGAATACATACAACATACAACACTCCCCCAAATGCTAAATACAAGTCTGCTTCAGTTGAATTTTTGCAGCGCCTCCCACCCCGAGGTCCTTGACTCCTTCACTGCAGAGATGCTGCAGCATACCCACCCATCTATTTCCCTTCTATCTTGCCCAGTCAGTCCTCAGAAGCCCCAGACCCCAGTATATTGGCCTGCTTTGCAATATACTATGCATTCCTCCCCAACCCCACTCCCCCATCACCATTCACTTAGGAAATTTCCTACGAGCTCAGGAAGTCAGCTGGGCCACGTGACATAATCAAGAAGAAGAAATATAAACTCTTTTCTTTCCATGGCAATCCTTTCACTCCAGCCAGCATTAGTGATTTACCCTGGCTGAGGAGGAAAGGATTCCCATGGAAGCAAAAGAGATGAGATTTCTTCTTTCCTCTACCAGCACAACACTAATGTAAAGGGTTAAATAGGGTTTCTGCATAAGGAAACAGGGTTGGTTGGGAGATCATTTTACAATCATGTTGGTCAAACTTTCCAAGAAGCTGAAAAGCAGAAAGTTCAGCAGCTAGAATAGATCCAGAAATGTAGATTCTTCTTACTGAATTCCGTTTCCTGCAGCTCCTTTGGAGAAAACTTTGAGTTTGGTGTTGCCCTTGTTTAATTTTGCTGGGCAAATCTCAGCTGTTCGGAAAGAGTAAGTTAAATTTGAAACTTTCAAAAAAAGATCAGATTACTAAATAAGAAATCCAGGAAGGGGGAGTGTGGGGGGGGGGAGGTTAATGCCTTATTCTTAAATATAGGAAATGTATGTATATAGTACATCAAGGGTTAAATTTATTCTCCCTTCCTTAATGTATTAATATGTAACCACTCCTACCCCTAACTCCGCCTTATTGATATAAAAGAGCATACATGCGCCTCCTCCTTGCTTCTATCTGCAATCATCCAGAGAATATAGAATGCCTACTGTAAATAAATAATACTTTGTTTGAATACTACTTTTTCTGAATCCTTCATTGAGTCCGATCCTTGAATTATTGCAACAATCTGGTAGCAGAGGATGGTTGGCTGACTCAATAACAAACAAACATGCCAAAGAAAGAAAACTCCAGAGAAAAAAGAGAAAGACCCAACACCAGGGTACACAATAAAGAGATAGAAACAGATCAAGAAATGATCGATGAATCCACGGCTGAAACAACAAGAGAACCTGAAAATTACACCACAGACGAAGAAGAGGTAATCGATGAATCCGATGATCAAGAAGAGAGCGAGACAGAAAACGATACGCTCAGATCAGAAATATTAAGACTGCTGAAGAACTGTAAAGATGACAAAAATCTCATCGAGAACCTCCAAGACATTATAAAAGACAACGGAGCAGTGAGAGAAAAGCACATCAACACACCGGAGCCTAAAGAACTCAAAATGGTGAGCAAATCACCTACAGCTGAAAACATAACCAAGAGGAAGACTAATGGTCCCGCGCAAAATTTTGAATGGCAGCCATCTTGGATTAGCCAGCCCACCAAAATGGCTAGCTCAGAACCAATCAAAGGACAGAATTCAAAATGGCTGGCGCAAAAGACTTTACCCAGCATAAAGAATAAAAAGGAAAAATCCTATTTTTCAGAAGAATCTGATACAGACACCGAAGAAATACCAACTGAAATACAAATCGAAACAGCTATGAAAACACTCTTCGCAGCCTTCGGCCCGAATCTAAAAATCACAAAAAAATCAGCGAAAGTACCAAAGACTGTAAATCAAATAACGAAGAAAGAGCAAACTACTCAATTCAAGGACACAGAAGCAAGCGGACAAGCGTCCCTACTTCCATCCACTCCAGCCCAAACGACAAGAGCGCTGACGCCCGAACCCAGGGGACCCTGCAAGTACTCGCCCACACCGCAAACGATCCCAGGAGCCAGAGGCCTCAACCGAGACGACTACGACAGAACGAAGCAAGCTCCGATCCCCACCTGGACACCAAAAGCCGTGCCAGAAAGCGAATCGTCAGAAGAAGAGCACTACGAGGGAGCTACAGCGACGAGAACCTCTCCCGACAGCTTCAGAAACAAAATGAGCAACGCGCATGCGCAAACACACGCAGACGAGTATAGAGACAGTGAAGAACAGAGAGAACCATTCAGACTGATCGCTAGCATACCTACACCATTCTGCAATTATCAACATTTACAAGATCATGGACAGCCTCCCGTTGTAAGTAATGCAACAAATAACATTGGAAACTTGCCTAGTGATTTTCCAAAATTGAGAATAGACGGTATTAATTTACAGGAATGGAGTCAACAGCTCCAGGTTGTTTTCTTAAAAGAGAATTTATTATTTTTCATAACTAACCCTCCCAAAAGACCATGGACTCTAAAATTGGACTGCCTGCATCACAGAGCATTCTATTTGCTAATATCTAGTATATCTCCTGCTATCTATCATAGTATTAAGCATAATCTAACTGTCTCAGAAATAATTCATTGTATGTTTAAATTGTTTCATAGTGAAAGTGTAGCAACCACAACGAGAATGTCTAAAAATTTCTTCTTAGCCAGGATAAAATCTGGGACTACTGTAAGTGAACATTTACTATCACTAAACACAATTAGAGCAGAGCTTCATTTAAGGGGAGAAATAATATCTGATCAGACAATGAAAAGCGTTATCATTAATTCATTAGACTCATCATGGGATAATTACATATCACATTTGGACACAATTAATCTAGGATATCTATCTATAGAGAGTTTATCAAATAGACTAATAGCTGAAGATAATTTAAGGAGAAGCCGCTACAGCACACACAAAGAACACAGACAGACCAAAAGGGTAGAATTTCAAGACAGGCATCAAGAACCAATTGAATGTTATAATTGTGGGTCCAAAGAACACTATAGAAGAGATTGTCCAAAATTCCTTAGAGAAAGACAAAACCATGACAATAGAAACAGATACCATAACAGACAATCATCTATTGACAGGTACAGATATAGAAACTCACCAAATTTCAGAGAACGTAGAGGGGGCAGAGATAACTCAAGAGAGAGAAAGTCTGGATCATTAAATGGATTAGATAAGTATAACATAAGCAAAACTCAAAACTCAAAAGATAATGCCTGGCTCATTGATTCTGGGGCAACAAATCATACAACACATGATAAGAAAATATTATCTTCTTTCATAGAAGATAAATTTGTAATTAAAGTAGCCAACCAAGAAGAAGTTCAAATCATTGGAAGGGGAAATGTACATTTACCCGGTCTAGGGAAAATTTACAGGACACATGTTTATTGGACCCGTGTCCCTCCTGGTTGGTACTGGCCTCCCGGGAGGTTACATGAGGCTGGCTCCAGGGGATTATAACTGCTTCTCTGAGTGAGGGTGCCTTTCCCGCCGCCTTGAAAGAGGCGGTGGTGAGGCTCCTCCTCAAGAAGCCTTCCCTGGACCCGGCTGAATTAGTTAACTACCGTCCGGTCTCCAACCTTCGTTTTGTGGCGAAGGTTGTTGCGAGTGTGGTGGCAGGACAACTGCCCAGGCACCTGGATGAAGCTATCTATCTAGACCCGTACCAGTCGGGCTTCAGGCAGGGGCACAGCACAGAAACGGCATTGGTCGCATTGGTGGATGATCTCTGGAGGGCCCGGGACAGGGGTTGCTCCTCTGTCTTAGTCCTATTAGATCTCTCAGCGGCTTTTGATACCATCGACCATGGTATTATGCTGCAGCGGTTGAGAGGGTTAGGAGTAGGGGGCACCGTTTTGCGGTGGTTCTCTTCCTTCCTCTCCGGCCGCTCGCAGTTCATGTTGGCAGGGGGGCAGAGGTCGACCTCGAGGCATCTCGCATGGGGAGTGCCACAAGGGTCGGTCCTCTCGCCTCTTCTGTTCAACATTTATGTGAAGCCGCTGGGTGAGATCATCCGTGGTTTTGGGGTGAAGTGTTACCTGTACGCTGATGATACTCAGCTGTACATCTCCAACCCAGACCACCCCAACGATGCCCTTGATGTGATGTCTCGCTGCCTGGAGGCCGTACGGGCCTGGATGGGGAGGAACAGGCTCAGACTCAACCCATCCAAGACCGAGTGGCTGTGGTTGCCGGCGTCCCGATATAGTCAGCAGGTGCCATCGCTGACTATTGGGAGTGAATCCTTGCCCCCCACGGAGAGGGCTCGCAATCTGGGTGTCCTCCTGGATGCACGGCTGTCTTTAGAAGAGCACATGACGGCCGTGGCCAGGGGGGCCTTTTATCAGGTTCCCCTGATCCGCCAGTTGCAGCCCTTTCTGGACCGGGACGCCTTGCGCACGGTCACTCATGCCCTTGTCACCTCCCAGCTGGACTATTGTAATGCTCTCTACATGGGGTTCCCCTTGAAGAGCACTCGGAGGCTCCAACTGGTCCAGAATGCGGCCGCGCGGGTGGTTATGGGCGCAACCCGCTGTGCCCGCGTGACACCCCTCCTGCGCGAGCTGCACTGGCTCCCAGTGGTCTTCCGGGTGCGATTCAAGGTGCTGGTTACCACCTTTAAAGTGCTCCATGGCATAGGACCTGGGTACCTTCGAGACCATCCTCTGCCACCAATAGCCTCCCACTGACCAGTCCGTTCCCACAGAGAGGGTCTCCTCAGGGTGCCATCGGCCAAGTTATGTTGGCTGGCGACACCCAGGGGGAGGGCCTTCTCTGTGGGAGCCCCAGCCCTGTGGAATGAACTGCCCCCGGAAATACGCAAGATCTCCGACCTCCGAGTGTTCCGCTGCGCATTGAAGACCTTGTTGTTCCGCCAGGCAGGGCTGTCAATATAATAATTTTAAATTGGGGTATTTTAATTTTTAGAGTTTTAAATCAGCCAAATTTATTTAATTATTTTAATTTTTAATTATTGTTGTGTCTTGTGTTTTTAAACTGGTTGTACACCGCCCTGAGTCCTTCGGAAGAAGGGCGGTATAGAAATAAAATTATTATTATTATTATTATTATTATTATTATTATTATTATTATTATTATTATTATTATTATTATTATTATTATTAAAATAGAGGGGGTTTTATTAATACCCGAAATACCCCATAACATTCTTAGTGCAATAAAGTTGAGCAGAGACTCTGACATAAATATAGTGTTCTCAAAAGGAAAAGCAACTCTAGAGAAAAACAAAACAAACTTAGGCAATATAGTTATCAAAGGAGATCTACCATACTTAGTCACTGAAGAAAGATGGCTACACAACATTGATTCAAACATGGAAGATGACAATAGCATATAAAATGAAAATGACAGTGACAGTAACAACGAGGAACATGAAACAAATCATAACCATGAAAACACATCAATTAAAGATACACATATTAACAAAAGACCAATAATTGGAAAACCAATTCATGATGAATGTGCACATATATTACACAGAAAATTAGGACATGCTAGTTTTCCTGTAATACAAAAAATGGTTGAACATGCTGAAGGTGTTAAAATAAAAGATTGTAAAAATTATTTAGAATGTTCAGTATGTAAGTCCTCAAAACTCAGAACTAAACCCAGACCAAAAAAAGCAACAAGATCATCAAATCATATCTTTAACCTGGTACATATGGACCTAGTTGGTCCATTGACCCCATCAATTACATACAAAAAACGATATTTCCTTACTATTGTAGATGACTATAGTCGTTATGGATTTGTCTATACTTTGAAACACAAAGATGAAACATTTCAAAAGTTTAAAGAATTTTATAAACGTGTAGAAACACAACACAATGTAAAAATAAAGCAAATCATGACAGACAGGGGATCTGAATTCATGTCAAAAGAATTCTCCCAATGGCTAAAAGACAAAGGAATGTTACACTTCACCTCTAGCCCTTTCTCTGCATTTCAAAATGGAGTGGTAGAACGAAAGAACTCAACATTACAAACCATGATTAGATGCACATTAGAAGATGCTGGTTTAGGCAAACAATTTTGGTCGGAAGCTCTATTATATTCTAATTATACCCTAAACAGAATTTGGTCTAGCATCATAAATAAAACATCATATGAATTAGTATATAATAAAAAACCTAAAATAGCCCACATGCATGTATTTGGTGTTACAGCAGACGTACATATTCCAAAACAATTGAGACGTAAGGGGGATAATGTATCCAGAAGGCTCAGATTCATGGGATATGAAACAGGCACAAAAGGATACAGATTTATTGACAATAACAATAAATTCATAATTTCTAGAACAGCTGTATTTCACGAACAGGCCAATTGGTCTAAGATACATCTTAATGAGATTTTTCCAAGTACAAAATCAAACATTGATAATCATGATAAGACAGAAGGAGAAGAACATGACCACAATACGCAAAAGAGCAACAATAAAATATGGATAGGAAATTGTCCCAAAATCAAAACAGATTCATTAACAAAAAAGGAAGCAAGATATTTACACAATAACGATAGCAGACCAGAGAGAACAGTTAGATGTAACAGGAATCAAACACCAAATAAATATAAGGATTATATAATGCACATAAATGATAATACATCACCACCCAATACATACGAGGAAGTATTAAAACTCCCCACAGAAGAAAGAAAAAAATGGGAATTAGCCATGGCCAAAGAAATGGACAGTCTGAGAGAACTAAACGTATTCACTCCAACACCAGCTCCAAAAGACAAAACAATTATTGGCACTAGGTGGATATTTAAAATTAAAAATCTGGAAGAAGGCAATTCATTATATAAAGCAAGACTAGTTGCACAGGGCTATGCTCAAAAATATCCTGAGGATTATACCGACACATATTCCCCCACTGTAAGAACTGAAAGTGTCAAGACAGCTTTAGTAATAGCATCAGCCCTTAATCTTGAAGTCTTTCAATATGACATACAAACTGCATACCTACATGCAAAACTTGATAAAGAAATATATGTAAGAGCTCCTCATAGCCAAAACACAAATAGGAATGAAACTTGGTTACTGAACAAAAGTTTGTATGGATTAAAGCAATCCGGCAAACGCTGGTATGAATGCTTGGTCAACGTTCTCAAATCTATGAACTTCAATGCCACAACTGCAGATAATTGTTTCTTTGTTAGAAGGGATGGTGATTCAATAGAATTTGTGTTAATTTATGTAGATGACATTTTGTATATTGGCAAACATAAAGAAAAAAGGGATACATTTGTAACAAAATTAAATGAACATTTTTCTTTAAAATCATTAGGGAAAGTAAATAAATATCTTGGAGTTCAAATCAGTAAGACTAAAAAAGGATTTAGATTATCTCAGAAAGATAAAATTATAGAACTATTGAATAAATGTAATATGAGTGATGCAAAGCCTTGTGATACTCCAATGCAAACTAATTTTTTAAGAAACATGAATGAATCATCTCCTGAGTTTACTGATAATACACTTTATAGATCAGTTATTGGTTCCCTTTTGTATATATCTAATTAGACCAGACCAGATATTGCTCTACCCCTTAATTTATTATCCAGATATGTCAGTAAACCTTTAATGTATCATTGGGAAGCCATTAAACGAGTACTAAGATATTTGAAATACAGCATAGATTTCTCCCTAATATTAGAACCCAACGATGTTAAAGACCCTATTCTCACTTGTTACGCTGATGCAGATTGGGCAGGTGACACTAAGTGCAGGAAAAGCACTTCTGGTTATGTATTCTTTCTTAACAACTGTCCAGTCTACTGGTATACTGGAAAGCAGGATCTTGTAGCTACATCAACGACTGAGGCAGAATATGTTTGTTTGTCAAAAGCCTCTAATAATCTTGTATGGTTCAATGATTTATTATCAGACATCTGGAAAAGTCTTTCATTGCCATTTGTTATACATGAAGATAACAAAGCTGCGATAGAGATATCTAGATCAGATGCTATTGGTCAGAGATCTAGACATATAGATATCAAATTCAAACATGTAAGACAATTATCTCAGGATGGATTCATTAAAGCTATTCATTGTGAAACCACAGAACAAATAGCTGATATATTGACTAAACCTTTGCAATCTAAACAACATAAATATCTAACTTCAAAATTACAAGTTTTATATTGTTCTGAATCTGAATGTAATTACTGTTGTATGTCGAATCGGCATTTAGAGGGGGATTTGTCACAGGTAAATGCCTTATTCTTAAATATACGAAATGTATGTATATAGTACATCAAGGGTTAATTTATTCTCCCTTCCTTAATGTATTCATATGTAACCACTCCTACCCCTAACTCCGCCTTATTGATATAAAAGAGCATACATGCTCCTCCTCCTTGCTTCTATCTGCAATCATCCAGAGAATATAGAATGTCTACTGTAAATAAATAATACTTTGTTTGAATACTACTTTTTCTGAATCCTTCATTGAGTCCGATCCTCAAATTATTGCAACATAAAGGGAAATTATCCTTGAGTAAATAATTTATTTTTTTTAAAAAAAATTGCACCTATTTAACGCTCTCCTGGTAAAGGAGAGGATACAACAGTTGGTCCTTGCCGAGCTCTCTCTTCCTATAGAAAATTGAACCTCCATGTTCAAGCAGAGCACTCAGCTCTGCAATCCAGGTGCGGGGAAAGGCATAAAAGGACGGCGTGGAGGCGTCACGGGTGGGGGGGACAAAATGACAAAAAGAGCATCGGGGCTATTGAATTGTAAGCGGCGTCTCTTTCTTCGATGAATCGTGACACGATCCCGCGGAGATTCGAAAAGGGCGGGGCACAATCTTAAATCTGAAGATGGGGGTAACATTTTTGAACTTCTGTTTTGGCATTGGGAATGGGTGCTGTAAAACTCTTATATGGGGAGGTGGTTAGAGGTTAAGTTACGTGCAACTGCATTACTGAACCTATTAATTGAAAGGGGAAAAAGGAAAAGTTGGAGATTGGGAAGGACCTGAGAAATGTAAGCTTTGTAGAAGAGGAAATCAAAAAATGCTTGATCAGTGTAAATTATGCTGACTGGGGAACTCTGGCAGTTGAAGCCTCCACATCTTTAAATTGCTAAGAATATAGAATCATGGGGCTGGAACGAACCTTGAAGGTCTTCTAGTCTAACTCCCTGCCCAAGGCAGGGGATCTTATACCATCAAATGGTTGTCCAATCTATTTTTGATAATCTCTAGTGATGGAACACCCACAACTCCTAAAAGGCAAGATATTCCATTGATTAATTCTTCTCACCATCAGAAATTTTCTCCTTACTTCTAAGGTGGATCTCTCTTTGATCTCTCTCAGAATTCCCACCTGGTCATACACCAGAGGACTCATACAAGAGAGAAACCCTTTGAATGTCCTGATTGTGGGAAAGGTTTCAGTTTCAATTCCAGCCTGGTAAAACACCAGAGGACTCACACAGGAGAGAAACCCTTTGAATGTCCTGATTGTGGGAAATGTTTCAGTCAGAATTCCTACCTGGTGATACACCAGAGGAGTCACACAGGAGAGAAACCCTTTGAATGTCCAGAGTGTGAGAAAAGTTTCAGTCAAAATTCCAGCATGGTGATACACCAGAGGACTCACACAGGAGAGAAACCCTTTGAATGTCCTGATTGTGGGAAATGTTTCA
This sequence comes from Arizona elegans, assembly GCA_022577455.1. NCBI lineage: Eukaryota > Metazoa > Chordata > Lepidosauria > Squamata > Colubridae > Arizona > Arizona elegans. Next base: position 9,753,172 of record JAKOOJ010000012.1, read on the forward strand.
GTCTGAATTCCAGCCTGGTGAACCACCAGAGGACTCACACAGGAGAGAAACCCTTTGAATGTCCTGATTGTGGGAGAAGTTTCAGTCGGAATTCCCATCTGGTGGGCCACCAGAGGACTCACACAGGAGAGAAACTCTTTGAATGTCCTGAATGCAGGAAAAGCTTCAGTCAATATTCCAGCCTGCTGATACACCAGAGGACTCACACAGGAGAGAAACCCTTTGAATGTCCTGATTGTGGGAAACGTTTCAGTCAGAATTCCAGCCTGGTAATACACCAGAGGATTCACACAGGAGAGAAACCCTTTGAACGTCCTCATTGTGGGAAAAGTTTCAGTCAGAATTCCTACTTGGTGATACACCAGAGGATTCACACAGGAGAGAAACCCTTTGAACGTCCTCATTGTGGGAAAAGTTTCAGTCAGAATTCCTACTTGGTGATACACCAGAGGATTCACACAGGAGAGAAACCCTTTGAACGTCCTCATTGTGGGAAAAGTTTCAGTCAGAATTCCTACTTGGTGATACACCAGAGGACTTACACAGGAGAGAAACCCTTTGAATGTCCTGATTGTGGGAAAAGTTTCAGTCGGAATTCCCATCTGGTGGGCCACCAGAGGACTCACCCAGGAGAAAAGCCTTTTGAATGTCCTGATTGTGGGAAAAGTTTCAGTTACCGTTCTACCCTGGTGAACCACCAGAGGACTCACACAGGAGAGAAACTATATGAGTCTCCAGACCAGCAGAGTCAAACTATTTGATTGATTGAGGGCCGCATCAGGATTGTGGTTTATCTTGTGGATGGGCATGGTGAAGTGATGTCACCTGGCCAGCTCGACATCTCTTGTGTTGTGGGGCCCCTGTGGTGGCTCAGGCAGGTCTGGGGGGTCCATTGTCTCCAGCAGAGGAAGGCGAGACAATGGTAAGTGCCAAAAACCTTGTTCTCTCCATCCCTCTCAAGCCCCACAAAGGACCCCCAGGCAGCAGCACAGGCTGCCCAGAGCCCTGAGAGCGTAAGCGCCCACCCTGTCCCTCAAGCTCCCATTGCACTGGGACCCCACAGCCCAGCCCTGCTTCCCCCAATGTGTGTCCGGCTGTGCTTACCTCCTCCTCAAGGCTGCTGCTATGCTCGCTGTCCTTGGGCACATTGCTCATGGTGTATTCAGGAGGGCAAAGTGTGTGTGTCAGAGGGAGGGCCACTCCTTCTCCATGCGAGGAGCCCCAACTTTGTAACTGCATCCTCAGCAGTAGGAAGGGAGATTACCAGGAGAGATCAGGAGGAGGGGACAAGGGCAGAAAGTGCAGAAGGGCAGCTGGTGGCCAAGTGCTATGGTAGGACTTCCCTCAGAATCTGACTCCCTCTTATTATAATCAGCAGTTGTTAAATGAATGTGTAAGTTGTTAAGCGGAACACTGGCTACCTCAGGGTTGGGGGAAGGTCTTAAGTGGCCTAGCGCAGGCCCAGGCTTTCCTTCCAAAGGCCTCCCATAACCCATCTCTTAGGCCTCTCCTTCCCAAAACAGGGTCCCTGTAGTCCTTAGGTCTAAGTCATAGCCTCCTCCTCTGTGTCTTTTGAAGATCTTATGTTGGGGAAAGAGGGTAGGACTGTATGTCTGTGTTCTTAAGGATATTGTTGTGTTAAGGATATTGTTGTGTTAAGGATATTGTTGTGTTAAGGATATTGTTGTGTTAAGGATATTGTTGTGTTAAGGATATTGTTGTGTCATGGAATCAGCCGTTATTTGCAGTTGCCTGGGATTCATCCTTGAACCCTGAGGTGGACTTCTGGAAGAAGGTGCCATTTTGCCAAAATTGCCTCAGGGCTAAAACGGTGGCTGCCTCTGCTTCATTGTCATGTGGGAGAGGGAGAAATTGCTCTGTTTTGCTACCTTAACACTGTGCAGACAGCCTTAAGGAATTGTGGGTGCACTGAAAATGATGGCTGCTTCCATGAGATCTTCAAAAGTTAAGTGTGCGATGGGTGATGGGCTTGTGGACCCGCTGCAAAAAAGAAGTGTAAATTTTCAAATGAAAAGCTACTCTGCCTTGCAAATGAACCTGGTGGAGAAGAGCTGTAAGAATATTGGGTTGAGGAGAAAAGGGAGCGTGGCTTTGATCACAAAGCTCAGACTCGCCTGAAACTGCGAGAAGCGCAGCCAATGAATTTATTAATACATAAATGTAATAATAAAAATGTAACAAAGATCGTTGTCAACTCTTGCTCAGTTGTATGGTCTCCACACATATAGTGGGTTTCTAACAAACTACAATTGTTAATCTATTTGTAATCTGTCCGTTGTGCATTCTGCATCTCTATGACCAATCTGTAAGTGTGAAAAATGGTCATAACTCACTTTTTTCAGTGTCATTGTAACTTTGAACAGTCAGTAAATGAACTTGTAAGTGGAGGACTGCCTGTATTAGCTTAGTTCCTTTCCAGATACACTGTTAAGATCTTAAAACTTGGGTAGCTTTTCAATGACCAGGATTAAACTAACATTGGAAATGCAGGTAATCCTCGATTTACAACTGTAATTTAGCCTGCAATTACAATTGTAAGTCATGATGGTCATTAATGGGTCACCACATAATGTGCCCAATTCTATAACCTATTTGGTGGCAGTTGTTAAGCGCATGCAACAATTGTAAAACAAACAGCCTGACTAGGTGGCTCAGTCTGACTAGGTGGCTCAGTGGCTAAGACACTGAGCTTGTCAATTAGAAAGGTCGGCAGTTCGGTGGTTCAAATCCCTAGTATAGGTCTTAAGTGAATGCTACAATCATTAAGCAAACCCATTGTTCACTAGGGATATAAGCATGGGTTTCCTGAAAAAATGTAAATCATGGTCATGTGACTGCAGGATGCTATGAAAGGCCACAACTGCAGGCTGGTTGCCAAGCACCCAAAATGTCCTGTGACCCTGAGTGGAGCCCCCCACCCCCCAGTCCTCAGAAGTTCAAATCTGGGTCATAAGTTGTTTTTTGAATGGTTGCTAAAAGGCTAGCTGTAAAATGAGGACTATCTGTAAGTCACAGACTTGGTGTTGTCGAAGTTCTGTGTCTACCATCTGCACAGCTATAGAATACCAATATTCTCAATAGCAGTAATTGCAAGAGGGATCTTGGAATCCGAGTGGACAATCACTTAAATGTGAGCCAGCAGTTGTGTGGCAGCTGTTAATAGAGCCAAGGCAGTGTTGGGCTGCAGTAACAGAGGGATAGAATCAAGATCACGTGAAGTATTAGTATCACTTTATAAAACCTTAGTAAGGCCACATTTGCAATATTACATCCAGTATTAGTCACCGTGATATAAAAAAGTTTTTGAGACACGGGGGACCGGAGGCTAAAATACCCGATGAGCAGGTGCAGGAACTGGGTATGTGTAATTTAATGCAGAGAACAGCTAAGGGTGACATGATAGCAGTCTTTCAATATGTTTTTTTTTAAAAGAGTTTTTTATTTTTGTTTTTCATCAACATATTTAAATGTACACTCCTTTATCCATCCTTATGCATTGTTCATTTATCTTATTCTTTTAACTTCCATTAGCTAGTTAATTAATTGTTCGGGTCTGCTCTTTTACCATTTCGTTCCTTTGTTTTAATACAACCTTTCCTCTTTCTCTTCCCTTCTTTCTCCTCTTCTATCTCTTTCTACTTTCCTCATTCATCCTCTCCTTCCCTTTTCTACTTCCTCTCCTCTTTCCCCTCTCCTCTCTTCTTCCTCCCTTTCTTACCCTCTCTCCTACTCTTCTTTCCCCTTCTTTGTTCCTCTCCTTTTCCCATTCTTCTTTTCTTCTCTTCCCACCTCCCAACTCCCCTCCTTCCCCCTCTCTACTCCTCGCCCCTTTTCCACTCCCTTGTTGTTTCCTTTTTCAATTCAATCTGAGATGGTATTTGAGCAGACCCGATTTCTATTTACATACATCTTCATTTCAAATTTCTTGTTTACTTTACAATTATACCTCTTCTAACATTCCTGTACCTTATTAATCAATCCATGTATCATCTGGGTATAACATTTTTGTGCCATCATCTTCAAAATTTATCACCATTTCTTAACACATTTATTTTTGGAGCGCTGAGCAGTCTTTCAATAGTTGAGGGGCTGACGCAGAAAAGGGGGTCGACCTATTCCCCAAAGGGCCTGAATGTAGGACAAAAAGTAACAGGGAGAATTATTTTTTTAAAAAATCCAACCTACAATTAAGAAGAAATTGTCAGTGAGAACAATTAATCAGTGGAACAAATTGCCTCTGCAACTTGTGCAAGGTTCATCAGTGGAGGCTTTTAAGAGGAGACTGGAGAGCCTTTTGACTGGGATGATATAGGTTCTCCTGCTTGGAGAGTTGGTCCCTTCCAACTCTTACTCTAATTTTGTAAGAACTTCATGAACATTTAGGGCTCAGCATGTAGCTCATCTTCAGAAGCTTAAGTAGCTTCACATTTCACTCTTTTACTTGGCTCTGTTGCAAAGATAGGATGCTAGGAGTCTAAAACAACTTGATAGCATACAATCAGTGACAACATTTTGCAAACGCCTTAGGCAGAGACGGGACAAGCGTGTTTTTTCGCCTCCTGTCGGGAGATGGCGGTCACTTCTGCACCTACAAAGCCTTCAATACAGTAGCTGCATCTGTGGTTGATCCTTAAAGGAGTTAAAACCATCAAATACTGTATTGCTAGAAAGGATTGAGGAAGAAGAGAAGCCCAGAGGAACTTCCTGTACCGGATCCCTCATGGGTGGAAGGGCGCTTGCAGAGCGGCTTTTGTGCTCTTCCAAAAGTTGAAGCATCAGCTGGAAGGTGAGTTGAGGGCAAGTTGGAGGAGAGGCCAGAAGCCAGTTGGGCTATTTGGTTTGGATGCTGCCAACCGATGCACATTTATTTATTTATTTTTTGAAAAAAGTTTTTTATTTTTATTCCTTATACACATATTGTAAATGTACATTCTCTTATCCATAATGGATCATATATATACATATTTTTTTCTAATGAAGCATAAAAATAAGATTTTAATCACATTTGTGGTTGCTCTTCTACCCTCTCTTTTCCCTCTTTTCACAACAAACCTTTCTTTCTCCTCCCTCCCTCCCTCCTTTCCTCTTCTACTTTCTTCCTCTTCCTCTCCTCTCCTCCCCTACTTCCCCTTCCTCTCCCCCACTCCTCCCCTCTTTTCCCCCTTTCTCACCTCCTCTCCTGCTCTTGTTCCCTATCCTTTCTTCCACTCCTTCCTCTTTTTTCCATTCCTCTCTCCCTCTTCTCCTCTTTCCTTTCTTTCTCCTTTGTTGTGCAATATTTCTCTTATTTGGTGTCCGAGCAACTCCAGTTTTCTAATAATCTATACTTTCTTTTCAATTTCTTTCCCATTTTACCGAATCTATCATTTCAGAACTGTACATTTATATTTATAATCTTCTTTCTTCCCCCTCCCCCAACACCCTTTTCCATTTACTCTGGTGTCATCTGAGTTTCTATTTCTTTTTTATCTTATCCCTCATTTAACTTTATATTATCCTGTTCACCAAAGCCTCGGATTAACAGAATAACAGGAGTTGGAAAGGATGATGGAGGTCATCTACTCATTTAGCCTGACTAGGTGGCTCAATGGCTAAGACACTGAGCTTGTTGATCAGAAAGGTCGGCAGTTCGGCGGTTCGAATCCCTAGTATAGGTCTCCTGTGAGCAGGGGGTTGGACTAAATGACCTCCAAGGTCCCTTCCAACTCTGTTACTGTTAGTCCAACCCCCTGCTCAAACAGGAGAGCCTGTATCATTTCCGATGGATGGCAATCCAGTCTCTCCTTGGAAGCTTCCAGTGATGAAGGTCCCACAACTTCTGAAGGCTAAAAGAAAATCTGAGCAGTTCCAGCCTCTGATTTCTCTTCTCTGCCAGCCCCAGTCTTCCAAAAGCACAAATGGTCAGAATGCAGCTTTTAAAAGAGAAATCTATTCTCCCACTCATGAAATTGTTCTTGGGAGATAACAGATAGTCTTGGACTTGCGAAAACACTTGAGCCCAAAATTTATGTTGCCAAGTGAAACTTTTGTAAAGTGAGTGTCCCCCACCCCCCATTTTATGACCTTTCTTGCCACAGTGGTTAAGTGAATCATTGCAGTGGTTAAGTTAGTGACCTGGTTAAGTGAATCTGGCTTTCCTGTTGACTTTGCGTGTCAGACGGTCACAAAAGGGGAAGACACTGGGACACTGCAACCATCATAAATATGAGTCAGTTGCCAAGCATCTGAATTTTGATCCCATGACCTTGGGGATGCTGTAATGGTTGTAGGTGTGAAAAACGGTGGTAAGTCACTTTTTTCAGTGCAGTTGTAACTTCGGTCACTAAATGAATTGTTGTAAGTCGAGGACTACCTGTACGCAGTTCCTGAGTCTGGAAGCTCCATTTTTTCTTGGTTGTTGCAGTTATTACCTTCAATTAAGCTAGAAGAAAATGACCTTTGCTGCATCTGAAAGCACTTCCTTCGATTGTTCGGCTCCAATTTTCTGCCACTATTTTTAATAAATCTTTCCTGAAGCTCTTAAAAAACCAAGGATTTTCTGAGCAGTTTGTAAGAGGGGGCAAATCCCTTTTCCATTGGCTTTCTATGCCCCGACCGTATCCTGTTTCTTGCTACTAGATAACGCAAGGCCATGGCTTCAGGCTCTTAACTGCATTCCTCTAACCACTGTACCCACGTGCCCAGTAGCTCTTTGGGGACCGGACTTAATCTCATCCCCAGTTTCATGTTGAAAGAGCTTCACTTTTCCCATTTCTATGGCTCAATATTTCATTGTTAGCAAACAAACTACTTCTGCACACAGATATTCCTTGACTTATAACCATTTTTTAGTGACCATTTGAAGTTTCAGCCGCACTGAAAAAAGTGAGTAATAACTGTTTTTCACGTGATCAAAATTCAGATCCTTGGCCACTGGCTCGTATTTATGACAGTTGCAGTGTCATGTGATCACCTTTTGTAAGCTTCTGACAAGCAAAGTTAATGGGAAAGCCAGATTAACAACTATGGCAAGAAAGGTTAGAAAATGGGGTAAAATTCACTTAACAATTGCCTTGCTTAGCAGTGGAAATGTTGGGCTCAATTGTGGTTGTAAATCAAGGATTACCCGTATTAAGAACCTCCCATGTTCACAGAAGGACTATCCCAACATGTTGATTTGGGGGAAAATAATGAAACAGCTGATTTGCTGATTACAAAGGAAAACCTGATGCTAGCCAAAAGATAGCTTCTTAAAACTCCACTCCTATTTCACTATGCTTGTCTATTTTCTAGGGAGGTGTCTCCGTTTGATACTTTAGCTGTAATGAATATTTGTGACACTTTAACAAAGGCTAGTTTGTTTTAAGTTAGGTATACCAGTCTTAAGATGGTTTAATCATAGCTTACTGTTGCATAAAGTGATCCCAGCCATGTAAGCTTTGCAGAAGAGGAAAGCAAAAAAATACTTGATCAATGTAAATTATGCTGACTGTTAAAATCTGTTAAATTGCTAAGAAAATAGAATCATAGGGCTGAAAGGTTTAGGTTTATTAGATTTATATACTGCCCTTCTCCCGAAGGACTCAGGGCAGTGTATAGCCATGATAAAACACCAAGTCGTACAAAAATTAAAACCAATTAAAAGAATTAAACAATTGGCCTAATCCATTTAAAACCCCCCAATTTAAAATCCCATCTAAGTTCTTATTCAGCCAGGCCAGGCTGTTGAAATAGCAGGGTCTTTAGGGCCCTGCGGAAGGTACGGATGTCGGGAATCATACGTATCCCAGGGGGTAGTGTATTCCAGAGGGTGGGTGCCCCCACCGAGAAGGCTCTCCCCCTTGGAGTCACCAGCCTACATTGTTTGGCCGACGGCACCCTGAGGAGCCGCTCTGTGGGAGCGTGTTGATCGGTGGGAGGCTATTGGTGGCAGAAGGCGGTCCCGTAGATATCTGGGTCCTAAGCCATGGAGCGCTTTAAAGGTGTTAACCAAGACCTTGAACTGCACCCGGAAGACCACTGGGATCCAGTGCAGCTCGCTCAGGAGAGGTAGCACATGGGTGCGCCTAGTTGTACCCATAATCACCCGCGTGGCCGCATTCTGGACCAGTTGGAGCCTCCAAGTGCTCTTCAAGGGGAGCCCCATGTAGAGAGCGTTACAGTAATCCAGACGGGACATGACGAGGGCGTGAGTGACCGTGTGTAGGGTGTCCCGATCCAGAAAGGGGCGCAACTGGTGCACCAGGTGAACCTGATCAAAAGCCCCCCTGGCCACAGCTGTCATATGTTCTTCTAAGGACAGCCATGCGTCCAGGAGGACACCAAGATTGCGCACTCTCTGCAGGGACAGAGTTTCACCCCCAATAGCCAGCGATGGAACCACCTGGCTATATCGAGACCCCGGAAGCCATAGCCACTCAGTCTTGGAGGGGTTGAGTCTGAGCCTGTTTCTCCCCATCCAGATCCGCACGGCCTCCAGGCTGCGAGACGTTACGTTAAGAGCATCATTGGGGTGGTCTGGGGTGGAAATGTACAGCTGAGTGTCATCAGCGTACAGGCGTATGCTGATGACACTCAGCGTACACTCCACCCCAAAACTACGGATGATCTCACCCAGTGGCTTCACATAAATGTTGAACAGAAGGGGTGAGAGGACCGACCTTTGCAGCACTCCATACATAAGGTCCCTCGAGGTCGACCTCTGTCCCCCTGCCAAAAAAGACTGTGTCCGGCTGGAGAGGAAGGAGAACCACCGCAACACGGTGCCCCCCTACTCCTAACCCCTCCAGCCGTTGCAGCATGATACCATGGTCGATGGTATCAAAAGCCGCTGAGAGGTCCAATAGGACTAGGACAGAGGAACATCCCCTGTCCCGAGCCCTCCAGAGATCATCTACCAATGCGACCAATGCCGTTTCCATGCTGTATCCCGGTCTGAAGCCCAACTGGAACGGATCCAGATAGACAGCTTCATCAAGGTACCGAGGAAGTTGCTGCGCCATCACACTCTCAACAACCTTCGCCACAAAGCAGAGGTTGGAGACTGGACGATAGATCACCAATATTGCCAGGTCCAGAGAAGGCTTCTTGAGAGCGGCCTCACCACCACCTCTTTAAGGGCGGCGGGGAGGAGACCCTCACTCAAAGAAGCATTTATAATCCTCTGGAGCCAGCCTCGTGTAACCTCCCGGGAGACGAGCACCAACCAGGAGGGACACGAGTCCAATAAACATGTGGCAGAGCTCAACCTACCCAGAATCCTGTCCATGTCCTCGGGAGCCACAGGGTCAAACTCCTCCCAGATAACACTCTCAAGACTCACCCCCGTTACCCACTCTGGATCTACCCAATCGGAGTCCAAGCCTTCCCGAATCTGAGTGATTTTGTCATGCAGGAATTGCGCAAATTCCTCAACCTTCTCCTGCAAGGGGTCTTCCTGCACTCCCACATGAAGGAGGGAGCAGGTCACCCTAAACAGGGCGGCTGGGCGGTTCTCTGCAGACGCAATAAGAGCGGAAAAATAGCTTGATTTTGCCCATTTTATCGCCACTAGGTAAGTCTTAATATGAGATGTTCGGTCGGATTCGGAACGGCTGACCCTCCAATCACTCTCTAGGCGTCTTTTCCGGCACTTCATCTCCCTCAGCTCCTCTGAGAACCAGAGGGCTAGATGGGATGCGCATCAGGTCAGAGGCCGCAAAGGCATGACTTGGTCCAAAGCTCTAGCGGCCGCCTTTTCCCAGGCGGCCACCAGCTCTTCAGTCGAGCCGTGAGCCAGAGCTTCAGGGAATGGCCCAAGCTCCGTCAGGAACCTATCAGGATCCATCAGGCACCTAAGACGGAACCACCTAGGCCAGTGATGGCTAACCTTTATGCCATCGCGTGCCAGGAGAGGGGAGGCGGGTGGTGGGTCGCGCATGCACGTGCCCACGTGCATGCACACGCAACCCCACCCACCCCCGCTCCTGGCACATGATGGCCTGGTAGGCCCATTTTTCTTTCTTACCTGATTTCAGATCCTTTCTATGGATCTGAGAAGGTCGAAAACAGCCTTTCCCACTCCCTTGGAGGCCCTACGGAGGCTGAAAGGGCCAATTTCCCAACTCTAGGTGGGACAGGAAGTGATGTTTTTTGCTGTCCCCAGCCTCCAGAACCTCTCTAGGAGTCTGTAGGAGCCTCTCTAGGAGTCTGTAGGAGCCTCTCTAGGAGTCTCTGGAGGCTGGGGACAGAAAAAAAGTCAATTCCTGTCCCACCGGGAGTCGGGAAATGGGCCCTTTCAGCCTACGTAGGGCCTCCAAGGGAGAGGGAAAGGCTATTTTCGCCCTTCCCAGATAAATAGAGAGGATCTGGAGCCAGTAAGAAAGAAAAATGGGCCTTCCCCACACCCCCACAGGCCCTCCAGAGGCAGGAAACAGCCTGTTTCCCTACTTTCTGGTGGGCCCAGAAGGACCGAAAATCAGCGTGCCATAGGTTCACCATCACGGACCTAGGCGGTTCCATCTCCCTGTGGCGAGGGGAAGTGGCTCGAAAGTCTAGTTGAAGAAGTTAATGATCTGACCATGACAGGAGTTTGATGACTAGATCCCCTAATTCCAGATCATTCAACCACTGACCAGAGACAAGAATCAGGTCCAGAGTGTGTCCCCCCGTGTGAGTCGGGCCTGGAACTAACTGGGTCAGGTCCATGGCTGCCATGGAAGCCATGAACTCCCGAGCTATCCCCGACGTTTCACCGACGGATGGCAGGTTGAAGTCCCCCATGACCATAAATCTGGGGGTATCCACCGCCATCCCGGCTATTACGTCAAGCAGCTCAGGCAGGGTTATTGCCATGTGGCAGGGAGCCAGGTTTGTAGTCAACCAACCCATCTGTACCCCACCACCGCGCTTCACAAGGAGGGACTCACATCCGTCTATCTGCGGAACAGTGGCCTCCTTCAGACAAAGACTTCCCTTAATAATGGCCGCCACACCCCCGCCCCTCCCCTGAGCCCTCGGAAGGGACCTTGAAGGTCTTCAAGTCTAACTCCTTGCCCAAGGCAGGGGACCTTATACCATCTGTCAAATGGTTGTCCAATCTATTTTTGAAAATCTCCAATGATGGAACACCCACAACTCCCAAGAGGCAAGATATTCCATTGATTAATTCTTCTCACCATCAGAAAATTTCTCCTCACTTCTAGGGTGGATCTCTCTGACAAGCTTCCACCCATTACTTCTTGTCCTACCCTCTGGTGCCCTAGAGAATAAGTTAATCCTCTCTTTGTGACACATCCTCAAGTGTATTGGAAGAGGAGCTGTCACATCCCACTTAACCCTTCTCTTTGAGTCTAGGATACCCCATGCTCTGCCTCCTGCCCCTTGGTTTCCCCAAAGCACTATGGGCCTTCTCCATACTCCACCCCATCACCATTTGCTTACTTACATTTTGATGAGCTCAGGAAGTCAGAGTAGAGAAGGCCATTCCCTCGGTGGGCCACGTGGCACAATCAAGAAGAAGAAATCCAATCTCTTTTGTTTCCATGGCAATCCTTTTGCCTCAGCCAGCATAAACTACTACGATTTCTTCTTAGCTACGATTACTTCTTAGCTCTGCCAGTGCTAGTTTTATGCTGCTGGCGCTAAGAAGATATCATAGTGGTTGATCCTGGCTGGGTGGGGAAAAGGACTGGCATGGAAACAAAAGTGATGGGGTTTCTTCTTTGCTCTACCAGCAAAAGACTAGAGTAAACCTAGCACTGATAGAGAGAAGAAGAAATCCGATCTCTTTTGTTTCCATGGCAATATTCTCCTCCCCAGCCAGGGTAAACCACTACGATCTCTTTTTAGCGCTGCCACCATAAAATTAGTGCTGGTGGAACTAAGAAGAAATCGCAGGAGATTATGCTGGCTGGAAAGGAAAGGATTGCAATGGCAGAAAAATAGACATGATTTCTCATTAGCGCCACCAGTGCTAGCTTTATGCTAGTCTTACACTGGTTGAGCAAAGAAGAAATCTCATCTTTTTTACTTCCATGGGAATCCTTTCCTCCCCAGGCAGGGTAAATCACTACCTATTTATGCTGGGTGGGGCAAAAGGATTGCCATGGAAACAAAATAGATCGTAAGTCTTATTCTTGATTCTGCCACGTAGCTCAGTTGACTTCTTGAGCTCGTCAAAAATTAAGTAAGTGAATGAAGAAGGGGAGTGGGGTTGGGGAGCAATACCTAGAAGCAAATATATTGACAAAGCAGGCCAATGTACTGTGGTCTGGGGCCTCTGAGGACTGACCGGGCAAGATGTTTGGGAAATAGGTGGGTAGGTATGCTGCAACATCTCTGCAGCTGGTGGATGGACCATTGGGGGGAGGGGCTGCAAAATTTCAACTTTGAAACAGATTCGTATTTAGCATTGGGTGTGTGGGTGTAGTAACTTTGAACTTTCGTTGAATGGCCTGTTCTACCTCAAGGATTAACTGTACTACTTTTTTCACATCTTCTGCAACCTTTTTATAAACAATAAAACTTACACTTTCATTTGAATCTTACAGACAAAGATGCTAATATAAGAACACTGGAAACTGAGAATAACAAGCAACATTGAAAAGCAAAGCAAATTGAAGCAGAAATAAAAAAAAATATTTTCCATTTCCTTCAGAAAGCTTATTGTGGGAAAAGTACAGAGTTCAAATCACAAGACGATCCACACTGGAGATCAGCCATATAAATACTCTGAATGTGGCAAAAGCTTTGGTCAGAATAGCTTCCTTGTGATTCATAGAAGGATCCACATAGGACAGATGACCTACAACTGCTCCCAATGTGGTAAATGCTATTGCAAGCATGGCAACTTTGTGATACAACAGAGAACTCACACAGGAGAGAAACCCTTTGAATGTCCTGAGTGTGGGAAAAGTTTCAGTCAGAATTCCCACCTGGTGATACACCAGAGGACACACACAAGAGAGAAATCCTTTGAATGTCCTGATTGTGGGAAAGGTTTCAGTGTCAATTCCAACCTGCTGATACACCAGAGAACTCACACAGGAGAGAAACCCTTTGAATGTCCTGATTGTGGGAAATGTTTCAGTCTGAATTCCAGCCTGGTGATACACCAGAGGACTCACACAGGAGAGAAACCCTTTGAATGTCCTGATTGTGGGAAATGTTTCAGTCAGAATTCCAACCTGGTGATACACCAGAGGACTCACACCAGGGAGAAACCATATGAGTGTCTAGATTGTGGGAAACGTTTCACAACAAATTCCCACCTGGTGATACACCAGAGGACTCACACAGGAGAGAAACCCTTTGAATGTCCTGATTGTGGGAAAGGTTTCAGTGTCAATTCCAACCTGGTGAAACACCAGAGGACTCACACAAGAGAGAAACCCTTTGAATGTCCTGATTGTGGGAAATGTTTCAGTAAGAATTCCTACCTGGTGATACACCAGAGGATTCACACAGGAAAGAAACAGTTTGAATGTCCTGAGTGTGGGAAAAGTTTCAGTCAGAATTCCCACCTGGTGATACACCAGAGGACTCACACAGGAGAGAAGCCCTTTGAATGTCCTGAATGTGGGAAAAGCTTCAGTCAGAATTCCTACCTGGTGAGACACCAGAGGATTCACACAGGGGAGAAATCCTTTGAATGTCCTGATTGTGGGAAATGTTTCAGTGAGAATTTCAGCCTGGTGAAACACCAGAGGACTCACACAAGAGAGAAACCCTTTGAATGTCCTGGGTGTGGGAAAAGTTTCAGTCAGAATTCCAGCCTGGTGAGACACCAGAGGATTCACACAGGAGAGAAACCTTTTGAATGTCCTGAATGTGGGAAAGGTTTCAGTGTCAATTCCAGCCTAGTGAAACACCAGAGGACTCACACAGGAGAGAAACCCTTTGAATGTCCTGATTGTGGGAAAAGTTTCAGTCAGAATTCCAGCCTGGTGATACACCAGAGGATTCACACAGGAGAGAAACCCTTTGAATGTCCTGATTGTGGGAAATGTTTCAGTCAGAATTCCTACCTGGTGATACACCAGAGGATTCACACAGGAGAGAAACCCTTTGAATGTCCTGAGTGTGGGAAAAGTTTCAGTCAGAGTTCCCATCTCATTGGCCACCAGAGGACTCACACAGGAGAGAAACCCTTTGAATGTCCTGAGTGTGGGAAAAGTTTCAGTCAGAGTTCCCATCTCATTAGCCACCAGGGGACTCACACAGGAGAGAAACCCTTTTAATGTCCTGATTGTGGGAAAAGTTTCAGTGTCATTTCCTACCTGGTGATACACCAGAGGACTCACACAGAAGAAAACCATACGAGTGTCCGGATTGTGGGAAAGATTTCAGTATTTCGTCTAACCTTTAACCTTTCTGATCTCCCATTTGGAGTATAGATGAGAAATTGATTATTTAAATTCTGGCCTTTTTTAGTCACCAGTTCTCAGGATTTGACCTGTAGGTGGAGAGAGAAAAATAGAAAATATTAGTTTGATAAAGGCTAACTACCTGTTTCCGATTATCAGCAGTACTTTCTGGATGTTTGCATTTGCACAAGTCGTGGAATTTGTGCAAACAGGCCTTTGGGTGGTGTTTTTTGTATTTTGATTATGGAATTCCGACTTGTGGAGTTTCAGCCTTCTATCTTGGTGAACTCCAGATTTTGAACCTCACAATTTCCAAGCCAGCATACAAGTAATCCTCGAGATACAACTGTGATGAGAACTAACTATTATGGATGCATTTAGCAATGGCAACAGTGCTTTTGTCGTGGAAAAATAAAGAGATGAATTTCAAAATCAGAAAAAGCTTTATTTTGGCCAAAAGGTTCAGATAGCATAATATAAATCCTAACATCTGAACAAGGAATTTTGTTTAAGATACGTATCTATATACTAACAAAAACAGGAAGTATCTTAGATCTGCCTCCTTAGCTAGTCCTACTCCCCTATCGCTTTAGGCAGGAAACTCCATGTGGGTTAGTTGTGCATTTTAACATAGTCCAGGAAACTAGCTAATACTTGTAGTTTGACTTTTTGAACCCAGCAACTGTCTCTTTGCCTGCGGTTTGGCTTCTTGAACTCTGCAACTTTCTCAAGTCAAAAGGGCCCTTCAGAGATCATGCAGGCTGACCCCGTATTATTTCACTCTTATATCCAATTTCATTTTACGTCCTGCCTTATCCCCCCTTTTAGACTCTATTTTACTTGTTTACAATTGAGTCTAACCTATTACAGAGCTTAATTCAACAATGTAAGCATATAACATATAACATAATCAATTCAGGATAAGATACAATGCAAAGGAAAGACAATTAATACTTATGACTTTCAATCTTATTCTCTGAAGCACTTTCTCTAATTACCCAGTTGAGAGTTGTACATATATGTTCCTGTATCAGAAACTTCATTTTCATCAAAGAGATCAGGGTCAATTTTACAGTCTATAAGGCTTTCCATCAAAATCAACTCATTTTTTTTCAACTCTTATCGCTTTCACTGCTCTCATAGCTAGTTGTCTGAACAAGGAATAAAAGCCAGGCCTATCACAACAGGAATAACATCTGCCTAATCCAGCCAGGCCCAGACAACTAAGAGAATCACTTCTGACCATTTTGGATGCCCGGTCCTTGGCATTCTCTCTGACCACACCTGATTTATTCATGTCTACAACCCACTTTTCAGTTGTTAAAAGGTTATGATATGCCAGTTTTGTAAGACCACTGCTGCCAAGGAATCTATTTGGTCTTGGACATTGACTAAGGTTCCATCAATTTTGTTAGGTTCAGCTTGCAGCTTACTCCTAACTTGTTGGTCAGGCAATATATCTGTTTCTTTAAGAAACAACTGAGCCACGTAATCAGGGTTTGCTGAACCCTGTAATTAGGCTGCAGTGCATAAATAAGCAGCACAGAGAAGCGTCCGTTCTTCCTGCTTCTTCCTGGATCTTCATGCTTCTTCCTAGTTCTTCCTGAGTGATACCTGTTTGTATCCTGTTGCTTACTGAGTCTATTATATGGTACTGTATACCAAGAGTTACTAAAGTCTGTTTGCTTTGGTAAGGGAAGATACTTACTGGACTGATATTACTGTTTATGACCTTGGACTGTGTTACTTACACCGAGACTGCTTGTTACTTGTAGATAAACTATTTTTTCTCACACGAGCCGCACGTTTATCTCCTTCCCTGTGTGTTTCTGCTCTGCTCGTTGCACAAGCAACAAATACTTTTTACACACACCCTAACAAATTTGGTTCAGGCTTTCTTGGAACTCCTCTGATAATTGCTTGAACTGTGGTATGGAGTGTGCCATTCCACCTACACCTGTTCCAACAGCAGTCCCCAGGATTGCTAATAGTGGGACTGAGAGTGGCACCCCTTTTTGAACATGCCCCTTGAGGGGAACAGGGATAGTGTGCTCTTCACTGACGACACATATTTTTGGGGAAGATGTAAATGTTCCAGTCCAGTTTGTAGGTAAACACAAATACACATTTTTCTCACATAAGAAGAAAACTCCATTTTTCCTTACATACACACCTATATTCATGGAAAAGGCATGGGTTCATTGGTTTTTTTTCTCATTAGTCCAGACCCCTAAAGTCCCTGCCACTAGCATGCCACCAGTGACTGCAATGGGACTTCTAGTGTAGGGTCCTTTTGCTTATCTCTGAGAATAGTGCCTTCAAAAAGGTAACGAGAGCTTGTATTTCCAGGGGGAAATAGGACACATAAGCCTGTGTTGGATCTAATGGAGACATGTGGTGGTATTGAGAAGGTGACCTTCTGTTGAAATAAGAGTGGGCATAAGGAGAATTGCCACTAGTTAGTTTTTACATCCATAAATGTCATTCTAGGGTCAAGTGTATTTCTGATGGACATTGATCTCCCATCAGGGATCCTACAGGAATATCTGGTTCCTGATGTCACTTTACACACAAGGAGGGTGACCCTAGGATTTCCGTACCAACAGCTATAGGGCTAACAATGGGGAACGGTTCATTCCCAGCCTTTTGAATGCATTATAAAAGTCTCCTTGCAATTTGGCTACTGTTACTTTGGTTCACCATTAATATCTTTCTCAAGGACTATTGTGGCCCTGGTCCTGATCCAAAGATCTGGCTCAACTGGAACAGCATTGTAAGATGAAGGACCAGCAGACAAACAGAACCAGCATTTTTGGCTTAGGGTAGGGTCAGACTGATTAACTAGGCTTTAACTCAATTCCAGTATTCTTAACAGATAGTTCCCTTTTCTCAATTGTTACAGGGGCCCATTCTCCCTTTGTTCTACCCCACTCTGTTCTGGGATTGTCAGATGCTTGTCTTTAGGTTTTGGGGTTGGCTTAGGTCCAGGGTACCGACCCCACCTATTGATGATACGTCGTTGGCGGGAGTGGATCTGTTCCAAAGAGTTCACACTTTGTGACCCGTTCTTGCCTTGTCTTTTGGGGTTCTCAACTTCCCCAGATCCTTTCTCAAGGGCAAGGGTGTCACTTGGGCATTCTCACAACATTGGGAACTACTATTCCGTGTGTTATTACTCATTAGGCCCTTTGCCAATAATAGCCGAAGCCACAGAAAACTCATAATTGTCCTCTACACAGAACCTATCCAATCACAATTCCCTTAATCTACAAAATCACCACATCAGGAAGAAGGTTAGGGTTATATGTGACTTGGAAAAGGCAATATTAGTCTTAGGTATCTCACAGAGCCACCTCTTATTTGTTAATACAATATCCACATTCTTAGAGCTAGAACAGTCCCACAGAGAGCTCACTCCCTGGCTTCTTTAAACATAAATATCTACAGGAGTTTCATACTGCTCTTTGTCACAGTCTATGATTTTAGATTCAGCACCTGTCTTTTTGAGGAAGAGGTGATTCCAACATACTATATACAGCAAATCACAACTAATCACAGTAACAGCAAGCATGCTTATTAATTTAAGGGATAGTGTACCTATGGCTATATATGTTTGACTTCCCATTCCAAATCTTCAGCCGTACGTAGAGGGTCAGCTTCCGGTGTGACACCAGTAAGGCCTCTTCTGCCCCGTATGTTGCCTGCCTGTTGCCGGTAGGACAGTTATAGGGGGCACTTCTTCAAGCGTACTACTAGGGGTTGGGCCTAGTCTTGGTCTGCCTCCCAATATTCCTAAACTGCGGACTTAACTCGAGTCCAGTGAATCCAAGACTTGGATTCCAACATTTTTACTGCAAATGGGAACACATGACCACAGTATATGGGCCCTTCCACCTAGGCATTAAACTTTTTCCTTTCCAGTGTTTTACCCATACAACCCTCCAAATCACAATTTAATCATTTCTACCTTCATCACAATATAATTTAAAATATTTCAATCATTACAATTTCCCTAATTAAATTTAGAATTGTTCTAGCTGGTATCCAAGTTACAACTTAATCCTTTTTACTTTTACCACCATATACCATTAAGGTATTTCAATTGTTATGGTTTATACTTATTCGTATTTCTAGAAAAAGATTAAAAAAAGAAAACTTATCATTATCTAGATTTCAAAATACAAAGACAAATACTCCAATTATTATTCACTTCATTTTTACAATCATGTTTTCCCATAACTAGAGGTGGTTAAAAATGGTGGGCTAAGGGACAGACAATATTGTTGGATTTCTTGTATTTGCTTATTTAATTCTCCCGCTATCTGATTCACCCACTTAGTTCCTATCTTAGTTCCTATCTGGCTTAGGTCTCCTATATGATTTTCAAGTATTTCAAAAGGAGATAATCTAATTCCTTTACGTGGAGAACATCACACAGATCAAAGTACTAATGGTAATGCATTTACTCACTTAAGGTGATTTTCAAGGCACCCCTTAGTCTGCTTTTTCTCTTAAAGTCCAGGTAAGGCTGATCAGTCAGGCTTGGGAAGGTCTGCTCCACTCTGGTTGTTGTTTTGATCTGCTTACGTTGTTTCAATTTCATGACCCGATGCTTGCAAAAGAATAGCTGGGTTAAAGCATTTGTTTGTTTCAGGGTCACTCGTGGTTTCTGAGTGAGGAGAGCTTGATGCTTGTGTCTCTAAAACTCCTTGAATCGCATGGCTGGTGTAAATAGTAGTTGGCTGCCTAAGGGTTAATTTCCAATAGTTAGTTCTGCAATTTGACAAACAGCTTACTTCCATCTCTCTCTGCCTTTGGCTTATGGCAATGCAGCGGGGGCAGCTTTTCTGCCTGAGAGGAACAGGCACTGCTAAGGCTTCAACATGGGGTGCAGCATATCCTGGTGGTTTCGGTACTTCAAACTCCTGCCAGGTATTGGGGGTTTGATCTTCTTGAGACACATTTCTCGCCATTATGACCAGGAGGGAAACTGGACACGCAGGCATATCTATATTTCTTCCATCTAAGGAACATTTCAGGGTTTTCAGCATGGGGCGACGATTTATGAAGCCATTATTAACCCCCTGGATATTTTAGAAAAGGGAGCTAGCAGCTTTGTTTAGATGCCCCTGTGTCTACTAAGAAGGTTACATTATTCCCCCTGTTTTCATTCGGACCAAGGATTCGGGGCGGGGGGGGCTTGACTGAACCCTGATCCCCTTCAGCCTTCAGGCCTCTCATCTACTGCATCCAGGCCTATGGCTTCTGTTATGTCCTTATAAGGTCATCCGCCGGGGATTGGCTAATCCACTGGCGGGAAGTTTAAACAACTGTCATTGGACGGCTGAGTCTGCTGAAGCGTATAAAAGAGCTCCAGCAGCCCAGCCGCCTGCCTTTATTCCGAGCTGAAATAAAGTGCTGGTGGACCAACGCTGGTCGCGTCTTCCTTTCCCTGCGCCAATCTAACAGCTTCCTTTCTTGACAGAATGCTTTTGTAGCTTTTCTTCAATTGCAGATTGAGCTCACTAGGCTTGAGAAGCAACTTGTCTAAAACAGCATACACACAACCCTTGCAATGATGATTCAACATGCTGCCCTGGGACCTTTTATTACAGGCAATCTTCTTAGCCAACACAAGAACTGTCTTTTCTCTTCTTGGCCCTCTACTGCTGAGCATAATTCTTTCACTCAGTTAAGTCCAAATGGAATTTAGGATGCAAAGAGAAGGAAAACAAGCTTTGTCACTTTTGTGGCTAAGCAAAAGTCTCAATTAGATACAAAGAAAGTCTTTTTATAAGTTGTGTGCAGAGAAGAGATGCATTTTTACTCAACAGAATGTCCAGCAATGCTCCAAGAGAAAGAAAGGGAGGTTCCTTCTTGGAAACTGTTGGTCTATTACAGCCTGGAGGTTCCCCCCATCTGTGGGTTTAAATCTTACCAATGGCACTACTTAATTTCTCTCTCTCTTTACCATTAAGGAGAGTGGTCCAGGTTCTGCCAGGTAGGATTGTGGGTCTTTATAATGACTTATTGGAAGAAAAGGAGCCTTTCCTTTTAAGGATTGTTAGAAGGCGGAGCTTCCCTTTTTTCTTGCTTGAGAGCAAAATTAGTTTATTGTTTATAGGGAGGCAGGCAAGCACAGTGTTCCGAGGCTACTGTGAACAACTGTATTTTGTTGAATCTTTTCCATCAAAGCCTGGAGTTTAGTTTTATTCTTGCCCTTGCTGTCTTCTAATCCAATTTTTACTTTTAAAAGAGAAGTATAATTTTCTTGGAATTCTTGGTAATTATGTTAAAATTTTATTTCAGCAAGTGAAAAGGAGTTTTTCAGTGTATCAGTCTCTTCCTTTTGTTTGATATCTTCTCATACTAGTTTTTCATTTTCAGCTATTAATTTGACTAAGAACTTCTATCTCTTCTTGAGGTTATTTACCAGAAGCATCATTTCTTTGGAGATAGTAATTACTGTAGGTAATCTTTTAGTCTTGCTATTTCTAATGCAAGTTGATTCTGATTTTATTATTATTATTATTATTAATTTTAATTTTAATTAAGCTGTCATTTTTCAATTGCATAGCTTCTAATTTTTCTTGTTCATTTCATTTTGCAAATCATCTTTCACTTTTGATAATTCTTCATAACTGAATAAAAGTTGATTCCTCAATCTCTCTAGTTCTGCTTTTACAGATCAGAGTCTTCCGTGCAGGGCTAAAGACATGAGAACGAGGTCCCCTCCCCCCTTTGTGGGTGAGGAAAGCATTGCAGAAGTAGAAAAGGGAAGGAGTAGATAGTTTGTGGTCAAGTTTGAAGGAACAGAAACCACACATCAATAGTGTATTTAGTGAACTTAAAACATTTACTTATAAATTTTATTTATAAACTTTTACTTATAAACTTTTACATATAAACTTTTACTTATAAACTTTTACTTATAAACTCGAGTTTATCTTGAAGCATAGAGAAGAAGTAAAGTTGAATTTTGTTCTCCATCCGTTTAGGCTGGCCAGACCAAACTGGATGAGAAATTTTTCGTTCCTCTCAATACTCTCCATTCTTAAAATTCATATCTCTAGAGATCAGGCAGTTGCAGTTACCTTGAAGGTACACAAAGACTTTAGACATATACACTAATTATTCCCGCCTTAAATTTTAGTTGAATTAGGGAATGCACAGATCTTAACACTTAATTTTTTATTATTATTATTATTTTTACAGAAATCATATCAATTTTAATCAATTCAATTATCTGAGTCTTCCCATTTAGACAGGCTTTTCTTTTTATTACCTGCTAAACCCCGGGTGGGAAGAACAATAACAATTTTCTTCTTTCTTCTTAGTTCTTTCAGAGTTCTCTGGTAATTGATCAGAATCTTTATAACACTGCAGTAGTTCTTTTCTCTTACCACACATAACAGCATAAATCTTTTTTGGTCAGCCCCAACAACTGAATCAACTTACTGTATGGTGGGGCTTCTCAACTTCTAATTATTTTTCCTTTAAGGACTAGTCAGGTCTATTTGCAGGTTGGGATTCTTTCTAATTGTTTTTTTTTTAACTTCTCACTTTTTACTCTGCCCTGGGATGTTCTGTCTAGCTCTTTCTAGCTTCGATCTCCCAGCCGGCGCTGGCTTTAATTTTAAAGACCCAAACTCTTCTCCATCTATTTTAGATCTCCCAGCAGGCGCTGGCTATTTTTAAAGTTCCAAAATGTAAAGAGACCTTTATTCACACATCATTGCATTTAGCCAGGGCTCTCATGAGCAAGTTTGAACTTCACTTTTCTTTTAAGGACCTTTATTTAGCCAAATTGGTTTTCCTGTGTCATCCCTCAGCAAAGCCCATTTCCTACATCTGTTTTCCTCTTACTTCTTCAGACTGGTCAGGACAGGCATCTGCCTCTTGTCCTATGCCTCAACAAATTTCCTGAAGGGGGGTATCTACCTCCCTCAGGCTGCAATTTCCCATGTTTCCCTTTTTGATGTGGGGTTTTACACTTTGGTTCAGCCGGGCTACACAACATCAGTTCTGCCACTGATTTTCAGACCCCTCTTATAATGGAAATCTGGGAGGAGCTGGTGCCCACAACACAGACAACGGACAGCTCCTACACTTCACAGCTTCACAATTTCCTAAAATCCTGGGGTTTGCTTTTGGGATTTTCACAGGAGTTCTTTAAGTCACCTGGATTAGCCTTGGGGTCTTCATAATCCCCACTAAAACTTTTCTTAAAATTCTTCAACATACATTGAAGAGATGTTCACTTTCTTTTCCACCCATTCTCTAAGGCACTGCCACTGACCCAGAAATGCCGGATTTTCCAATGGCCATTAAAGGGAACTGCAGTGGCTTAACCGCCCACACAATTCTAGAGTCTCATTAGGATACGCCGGTTCCGTTAGGAAGGGACGTTTTCCCGGACCCAGGGAGGTGATCAATCTCCCTCTTCTACTCTCAAGGAGTAGGTCTACAATTCCCACAATACTTGCCTGCAGGCGTCTTCTTCTTTTTCTTTCTCAGCCGGCCTTTATCTATTAGCTTGTTCTGATTTCGTAAGGTTCTTGGGTTGGTTGGAGCCATCGAGTACCCAGAGGGGCCATCTGCCTCCTTCCAGAGAAAAACTCTCAGTGGCGCCTGAAGTTTGGCAAGACAGTCTCACCTGGCACTGGCTGGTCTGTTCCGTCCCTTAGCGAAATCTCGCTTCATCTCCTGGCTGGCTCGCCAAAATGTCGTGGAAAAATAAAGACATGAATTTCGAAATCAGAAAAAGCTTTATTTTGGCCAAAAGGTTCAGATAGCATAATATAAATCCTAACATCTGAACAAGTAACCTTCTTTATGACACGTATCTATATAATAACCAAAACAGGAAGTATTTTAGATCTGCCTCCTTAGCTAATCCCCCTCCCCTATCGCTTTAGGCAGGAAACTCCATGTGGGTTAGTTCTGCATTTTAACATAGTACCAGGAAGTTAGCTAATACTTGTACTTTGACTTTTTGAACCCAGCAACTGTCTCTTTGCCTGCGGTGACTTCTTGAACTCTGCAACTTTCTCAAGTCAAAAGGGCCCTTCAGAGATTATGCAGGCTGACCCCGTATTATTTCACGCTTATATCCAATTTCATTTTACGTCCTGCCTTACTGTTGTAACTTTCAATGGTCACTAAATGAACTGTTGTAAATCGAGGTCTACCTGTATTTATTGTCATGCATACTGCTGGAAAGTCCTTTGCACCTGGATCCAGTTTAAACACACTTCCTCAAAACCAGTTTAGTACTAGTTCTGAACACTTTTTTGGGTTTATAGTTATAGCAAAGGCTAACTAAAATTAATCCCTAGGAGAATTTGTTCCAAAATGGAATCGTGATTGCAAATACATTTTTTGTTCCATGTTGCTTTAAATCTGGGCTGTAAAATGAATTCTGCAGAAGGAAGCAGGGTTGGTTGGGAGATCATTTTACAATCATGTTGGTAAAACTTTCCAAGAAGCTGAACGGGTTAAAAGCAGAAAGTTCAGCAGCTAGAGTAGATCCAGAAATGTAGAGTCCTCTTACTGAATTCCTTTTCCTGTAGCTCCTTTGGATAAACCTTTTAGTTTGGTGTTGCCGTTCTTGAATTTTGCTGGGCGAATCTCAACAGTTCGGAAAGAGTAAGTTAAATTTGAAACTTTCAGAAAATGATCAGATCAGAAAATAAGAAATCCAGGAACGGGGAGTGCGGGGGGGAGTTAAAGGGAAATTATCCTTAAGTAAATAATTTCTTTTAAAAAAAAACTGCACCTATTTAACGCTCTCCTGGTAAAGGAGAGGATACAACTGTTGGTCCTTGCGGAGCTCTCTCTTCCTATAGAAAAGTGAGCCTCCATGTTCAAGCATAGCACACAGCTCCGCAATCCAGGTGCGGGGAAAGGCATAAAAGGACGGTGCAGAGGCGTCACGGGCGGGAGGGACAAAATGACAAAAAGAGCATCGGGGCTATTGAGTTGCAAGCGGCGTTTCTTCCTTCGATGAATCGTGACTCTATTGTCATGTTCACCAAAGCCTCAGATTAACAGAATAACAGGAGTTGGAAAGGACGATGGAGGTCATCTTGTCATTTAGCCTGACTAGGTGGCTCAGTGGCTAAAACAGTCAGCTTGTCGATCAGAAAGGTCGGCAGTTCGGCGGTTCGAATCCCTAGTATAGGTCTCCTGTGAGCAGGGGGTTGGACTAGATGACCTCCAAGGTCCCTTCCAACTCTGTTACTGTTAGTCCAACCCCCTGCTCAAACAGGAGAGCCTGTATCATTTCCGAAGGATGGCAATCCAGTCTCTCCTTAAAGCTTCCAGTGATGAAGGTCCCACAACTTCTGAAGGCTAAAAGTAAATCTGAGCAGTTCCAGCCTCTGATTTCTCTTCTCTGCCAGCCCCAGTCTTCCAAAAGCACAAATGGTCAGAATGCAGCTTTTAAAAGAGAAATCTATTCTCCCACTCATGAAATTGTTCTTGGGAGATAACAGATAGTCTTGGACTTGCGAAAACACTTGAGCCCAAAATTTATGTTGCCAAGTGAAACTTTTGTAAAGTGAGTATTCCCCACCCCCCATTTTATGACCTTTCTTGCCACAGTGGTTAAGTGAATCATTGCAGTGGTTAAGTTAGTAACCTGGTTAAGTGAATCTGGCTTTCCTGTTGACTTTGCTTGTCAGAAGGTCACAAAAGGGGAAGACACTGGGACACTGCAACCATCATAAATATGAGTCAGTTGCCAAGCATCTGAATTTTGATCCCATGACCTTGGGGATGCTGTAATGGTTGTAGGTGTGAAAAACGGTGGTAAGTCACTTTTTTCAGTGCAGTTGTAACTTCGGTCACTAAATGAATTGTTGTAAGTCGAGGACTACCTGTACGCAGTTCCTGAGTCTGGAAGCTCCATTTTTTCTTGGTTGTTGCAGTTATTACCTTCAATTAAGCTAGAAGAAAATGACCTTTGCTGCATCTGAAAGCACTTCCTTCGATTGTTCGGCTCCAATTTTCCGCCACTATTTTTAATAAATCTTTCCTGAAGCTCTTAAAAAACCAAGGATTTTCTGAGCAGTTTTTAAGAGGGGGCAAATCCCTTTTCCATTGGCCTTCTATGCCCCGACCGTATCCTGTTTCTTGCTACTAGATAACGCAAGGCCATGGCTTCAGGCTCTTGACTGCATTCCTCTAACCACTGTACCCACATGCCCAGTAGCTCTTTGGGGACAGGACTTAATCTCATCCCCAGTTTCATGTTGAAAGAGCTTCACTTTTCCCATTTCTATGGCTCAATATTTCATTGTTAGCAAACAAGCTACTTCTGCACACAGATATTCCTTGACTTATAACCATTTTTTAGTGACCATTTGAAGTTTCAGCGGCACTGAAAAAAGTGAGTAATGACTGTTTTTCACACAGCTGTTGCAGCATCTCAGTGGTCACGTGACCAAAATTCAGATCCTTGGCCACTGGCTCGTATTTATGACAGTTGCAGTGTCCCAGGGTCATGTAATCACCTTTTGCAAGCTTCTGACAAGCAAAGTTAGTGGGAAAGCCAGATTAACAACTGTGGCAAGAAAAGTTAGAAAATGGGGTAAAATTCACTTAACAATTCTCTTTCTTAGCAGTGGAAATGTTGGGCTCAATTGTGGTTGTAAATCAAGGATTACCTGTATTAAGAACCTCCCATGTTCACAGAAGGACTATCCCAACATGTTGATTTGGGGGGAAATAATGAAACAGCTGGATTGCTGATTACAAAGGAAAACCTGATGCTAGCCAAAAGATAGCTTCTTAAAACTCCACTCCTATTTCACTATGCTTGTCTATTTTCTAGGGAGGTGTCTCCGCTTGATACTTTAGCTGTAATGAATATTTGTGACACCTTAACAAAGGCTAGTTTGTTTTAAGTTAGGTATACCAGTCTTAAGATGGTTTAATCATAGCTTACTGTTGCATGAAGTGATCCCAGCCATGTAAGCTTTGCAGAAGAGGAAATCAAAAAATGCTTGATCAGTGTAAATTATGCTGACTGTTGAAATCTGTTAAATTGCTAAGAAAATAGAATCATAGGGCTGAAAGGTTTAGGTTTAGGTTTATAAGATTTATATACTGCCCTTCTCCCGAACGACTCAGGGCAGTGTACAGCCATGATAAAACACCAAGTCATACAAAAATTAAAACCAATTAAAAGAATTAAACAATTGGCCTAATCCATTTAAAACCCCCCAATTTAAAATCCCATCTAAGTTCTTATTCAGCCAGGCCAGGCTGTTGAAATAGCAGGGTCTTTAGGGCCCTGCGGAAGGTACGGATGTCGGGAATCATACGTATCCCAGGGGGTAGTGTATTCCAGAGGGTGGGTGCCCACACAGAGAAGGGTCTCCCCCTGGGAGTCGCCAGCCTACATTGTTTGGCCGACGGCACCCTGAAGAGCCCCTCTGTGGGAGCGTTTTGGTCGGTGGGAGGCTATTGGTGGCAGAAGGCAGTCCCGTAGATATCTGGGTCCTAAGTCATGGAGCGCTTTAAAGGTGGTAACCAAGACCTTGAACTGCACCCGGAAGACCACTGGGAGCCCGTGCAGCTCGCTCAGGAGAGGTGTCACATGGGTGCGCCTAGTCGTACCCATAATCACCCGCGTGGCCGCATTCTGGACCAGTTGGAGCCTCCGAGTGCTCTTCAAGGGGAGCCCCATGTAGAGAGCGTTACAGTAATCCAGACAGGACATGACGAGGGTGTGAGTGACCGTGCGTAGGGTGTCCCGATCCAGAAAGGGGCGCAACTGGCGCACCAGGCGAACCTGATCAAAAGCCCCCCTGGCCACAGCTGTCATTTGTTCTTCTAAGGACAGCTGTGCATCCAGGAGGACACCAAGATTGTGAGCCCTCTCCGAGGGGGGCAGAGTTTTACCCCCAATAGCCAGCGATGGAACCAGCTGGCTATATTGACACCGGAAGCCATAGCCACTCAGTCTTGGAGGGGTTGAGTCTGAGCCTGTTTCTCCCCATCCAGATCCCCACGGCCCCCGGCAGCGAGACATTACGTTAAGAGCATCATTGGGGTGGTCTGGGGTGGAAATGTACAGCTGAGTGTCATCAGCGTACACTCCACCCCAAAACCACGGATGATCTCACCCAGTGGCTTCACATAAATGTTTTTTTTTTAATTGAAAAAGTTTTTCAAATACAAATTTTCCCCCTTTTCCCCCCCTCCTCCCTAACCCCCCCTCCCCCTCCCCTCCCCCTGTGGCTTCTCCAAAATAAAACCCAAATTCATAACAGATTATATAATACTTTACCATCCCTTTGCTCCACCCCCCATACGCTGACCCTTTCTTTCTACTATACATTTCAAAATAACATTCAACTGTAACATTATATAATAACTCCTAATTTAGCATAATAATATTATTATATCCCCCAGTTTAACAATTTCTACTCATAATCTACCCTTTTCCTCCACCCCCATACATGTATCTCTTAACTCAAATCTTTTACATATATTCATATCTAAACATAATATCCCTTTTCTTAAACTAAACAATCAATAAGCTAACCTGTCTCCACCCACTTTCCTACAGGACTACCATGCATAATATTTTTAATATCTTTATTCTTCTGCCCACACCACTAAGAGATATTCCCTTATATAAATAAAATCCTCAAATGACTTTAAGCTTGTAATCCATATGATATCTTCTGTAATATCTTTCAACTGGATTGTTAATTCCATTACCCATATTAGGGTAACATCACATCCTAATTCCAACAGTATGTTTGGTATCTTCAATAACCATCTGCCCCCATCAATAGTAAATGTTTTCATATATAAAAAAACCACCTGAGTGACTTTATATTTATATTCCATATAGTGTCTATTGTAATGTCTTTCATCTAAATTATTAATTCCAACCATCGTAATAGGGTAACAACTAGATCTTCTGCGTGCCCCAATCCCATAACTCTCTTGCCTTGTAGCTCAGCATAAACGTAATACATTTATCAAAGAATCCAAAGTAGATAGTTAAAATCCACTCAGTTTAAGGCCATTTTCACATCCCAAAAGTACAGCACTGCAGAGGTCTGTCACTCTCCTCAAGATAATATAAACCAATACTTTGCCTCAGCTATATTTTCATGTATTCAACCGTCTCTTAGATAACTGGCATTACACTGTTGTTTAGTCTAAAAGCTTTTATTTTTATAGGACCTGCTTCTTCTTTTCTTGACTTTTTGTGGCTTAGATCTCCATTCTGGTTTCCTTTCTATAAGTTGTATATCAACTGTTTGGTTTCCATGCTGATCTATAACTTGATCTTGTTGATTTTGCTTTTGTGGCTTAAATTCCATGGTTTCCATGCTGGTCTGTAACTTGATAAGTCATCATGTTAGAATCCAAAGCCGCCTCTCTTGTATTTATAAATAGTCCAGCTGAGACCTCTGAAGGAGAATCCCGAAGCGGCTCGTCTACAAAGACCTCTGTAACTTGTTGTTTTTCCATTACCTCCACCTCCATCTGTTTATCATGAATTTCTATCTCTTGTTGATTTTGCTTTTCTTTATTCCACTCATGTATTACACATGGAGATGTTGAACCCATTTTAAGAACCTTATAGTAAAATTCTTCCGCTTTTTCAATAGTATTTAGTTGATATCTTTCTCCTTGATATCTCAATATTATACCAACTGGAGCATCCCACCTGAATAAGATGTTTTGTTTTTTTAGCTCAGTAACCAAAAATCCAAATTTCTTTCTATCTTTTAACATCTTGGGCGGCAACTCTTTATATATCCAAATCTTTCTTCCATTCAGTTCTAGAGTAGAATTAAAGGATTTTTGCACAATATCATTTCTTATTCCTTTATCTGTGAAGTAAATCACCACATTTCTAGGCAATTGCCTTTGCTTTGCAATCCAAGAATTTACTCTATAGGCCTTGTCAATCTTACAAGATACCTCTTCAGGATGAACCTTTAAAATCTCAGCCAGAACTGCAGCAGATATTTTTCTTAAATCAACTCTATTATCTTCCTGTAATCCTCTCATTCTAACCACAAATTCCGTGAGCCTGTATTGCATTATTGTAACTTCTTTTTCAATCCCTTGTTTTATATTATCTGCATTGTGAGTCTCGTGATCAGCTTCCTTTTTAGACTTTACTTCTGAACTATTATCTTGAGTATTTATCAAATCATTTTCAATTCTTTGTATTTTATTATCCAAATTATCAATCTTATCATCAACTTTCTCCATTTTAGACTCTAATAACTTGATATCTGTATCCATCTTTATAACTATTTCTGAAAAAGCATTGACCACTGTTACATTCTTTCGTTGCAAATTATCATACTTTAGTTGTATCAATTCTTTAATTTCCTGCCTAAATTTTTCAAGATTCTGGTTCACAATCTCGTCATGTCTTGCCATTTCCTCCAAAACAAATTCTTTTAGGTTAAAACTATTCTTCTGAGTCTGCAAGTTCGAAACTTGTTCACATAGTTTGTAAAGGGGGGAACCCCCCCCCTGCTGCTTGTTTGTCTGGCTTTGTTAGTTTAGATGCCATCCTGCCACACAGACAAGCTCTTTTTAAAGAAAAGGACTTCTCTCCAGACAATATCAATATCAAATCTCCAAGAAGAAAGAAACATAAAGTAGAAATTTTTCTTTTCAATTCTAGCCAGCGCTATTATTTCTGCTACTTTGTAGCTTGTTAAACTATTCAGGCGGAAGGACTTTCACTTTCAGCTTTCTTCTTCTCAAGCCTCAGCTAGTCGCCATTTTAAACTTTTTTCCTTCGCTTTTAAAATCGCTTATAAAATTGTTAGAAATACTTGCGATTTAGGGTCCAGAGTCCAGATCTCATCCTCTTTGTTTAAACAATCTGTTAGTTCTCAGTAAATGGCTTGGTCCTGTCGCCTAGCTCTGCAAAAAGCAGAGTTCTCCCGAAGCCCGGAGCAGCGGCGAGGAAAAGAGGGAGCCTCATCCTGCTTCGTCCCCAACAGTAAAACAAAAACTCTGTGGACTTCGCAGAGGGCTCTACCTGCCCTCGCCTGCTCTGTCTCACATTTCCTTAAGGAAATGGAGTTTTTCGAGCCGCCTTTCAGATGTAAAGGCGGCTCTTTACGAGCGACGGGGTTGGCGGACCCCAAAACCACGGATGATCTCACCCAGTGGCTTCACATAAATGTTGAACAGAAAAGGCAAGAGGACCGACCCTTGCAGCACTCCATACATAAGGCGCCTCGAGGTCAACATCTGTCCCTCAGCCAACACAGACTGTGTCTGGCTGGAGAGGAAGGAGGAGAACCACCGCAACACGGTGCCCCCCACTCCTAACCCCTCCAGCCGTCGCAGCATGATACCATGGTCGATGGTATCAAAAGCGGCTGAGAGGTCCAATAGGACTAGGACAGAGGAACATCCTCTGTCCCGAGCCCTCCAGAAATCATCTACCAATGCGACCAATGCCGTTCAGGGAATGGCCCAAGCTCCGTCAGGAACCTATCAGGATCCATCAGGCACCTAGGAACCACCTAGGCCAGTGATGGCTAACCTTTTTGCCATCGCGTGCCAGGAGAAGGGGGCGGGGGAGGGTCGCGCATGCACGTGCCCACGCGCATGCCCAAGCAATCCCACCCACCCCCGCTCCTGGCACATGATGGCCTGGTAGGCCCGTTTTTCTTTCTTACCTGATTCCAGATCCTTTCTATGGATCTGGGAAGGTCGAAAACAGCCTTTCCCACTCCCTTAGAGGCCCTACGGAGGCTGAAAGGGCCCATTTCCCAACTCTTGGTGGGACAGGAAGTGATGTTTTTTGCTGTACCCATCCTCCAGAACCTCTCTAGGAGTCTGTAGGAGCCTCTCTAGGAGTCTGTAGGAGCCTCTCTAGGAGTCTCTGGAGGCTGGGGACAGAAAAAAACATCACTTCCTGTCCCACCGGGAGTCGGGAAATGGGCCCTTTCAGCCTCCGTAGGGCCTCCAAGGGAAAGGGAAAGGCTGTTTTCGCCCTTCCCAGGCCCTCCAGAGGCAGGAAACAGCCTGTTTTCCTACTTCTGGTGGGCCCAGAAGGCCCGAAAATCAGCTGTCCGGCGTGCGCATGCACCCCAGAGTTGAGCTGGCGTGCCCACTAATATGGCTCCGTGTGCCACCTGTGGCACACGTGCCATAGGTTCGCCATCACGGACCTAGGCGGTTCCATCTCCCTGTGGCGAGGGGAAGCAGCTCGAAAGTCTAGTTGAAGAAGTTAATGATCTGACCATGACAGGAGT
The DNA here is from genome assembly GCA_022577455.1 of Arizona elegans. Lineage (NCBI taxonomy): Eukaryota > Metazoa > Chordata > Lepidosauria > Squamata > Colubridae > Arizona > Arizona elegans. The sequence continues at coordinate 9,784,784 of JAKOOJ010000012.1, forward strand.
TTGATGACTAGATCCCCTAATTCCAGATCATTCAACCACTGACCAGAGACAAGAATCAGGTCCAGAGTGTGTCCCCCCGTGTGAGTCGGGCCTGGAACTAACTGGGTCAGGTCCATGGCTGCCATGGAAGCCATGAACTCCCGAGCTATCCCCGACGTTTCACCGACGGATGGCAGGTTGAAGTCCCCCATGACCATAAGTCTGGGGGTATCCACCGCCATCCCGGCTATTACGTCAAGCAGCTCAGGCAGGGTTATTGCCATGTGGCAGAGAGCCAGGTACGTAGTGAACCAACCCATCTGTACCCCACGACCGCACTTCACAAGGAGGGACTCACATCTGGCTATCTGAGGAACAGTGGCCTCCTTCAGACAAAGACTTTCCTTAATAATGGCCACCACCCCCCGCCCCTCCCCTGAGCCCTCGGAAGGGACCTTGAAGGTCTTCAAGTCTAACTCCTTGCCCAAGGCAGGGGACCTTATACCATCTGTCAAATGGTTGTCCAATCTATTTTTGAAAATCTCCAATGATGGAACACCCACAACTCCCAAGAGGCAAGATATTCCATTGATTAATTCTTCTCACCATCAGAAAATTTCTCCTCACTTCTAGGGTGGATCTCTCTTTGATAAGCTTCCACCCATTACTTCTTGTCCTACCCTCTGGTGCCTAGGGAACAAGTCAATCCTCTCTTTGTGACAGATCCTCAAGTGTATTGGAAGAGGAGCTGTCACATCCCACTTACTGTAACCCTTCTCTTTGAGTCTAGGATACCGCACACTTTGCCTATGCCCCTTGGTTTCCCCAAAGCCCTATGGGCCTTCTCCATACTCCACCCCATCACCATTTGCTTACTTACATTTTGATGAGCTCAGGAAGTCAGAGTAGAGAAGGCCATTCCCTCGGTGGGCCACGTGGCACAATCAAGAAGAAGAAATCCAATCTCTTTTGTTTCCATGGCAATCCTTTTGCCTCAGCCAGCCTAAACTACTAGGATTTCTTCTTAGCTCCGCCGGTGCTAGTTTTATGCTGCTGGCGCTAAGAAGATATCATAGTGGTTGATCCTGGCTGGGTGGGGAAAAGGACTGGCATGGAAACAAAAGTGATGGGGTTTCTTCTTTGCTCTGCCAGCAAAAGACTAGAGTAAACCTAGCACTGATAGAGAGAAGAAGAAATCCGATCTCTTTTGTTTCCATGGCAATATTCTCCTCCCCAGCCAGGGTAAACCACTACGATCTCTTTTTAGCGCTGCCACCATAAAATTAGTGCCGGTGGAACTAAGAAGAAATCGCAGGAGCTTATGCTGGCTGGAAAGGAAAAGATTGCAATGGAATCAAAATAGACATGATTTCTCCTTAGCACCAGCAGTGCTAGCCTTATGGTAGTCTTACACTGGTTGAGCTAAGAAGAAATCTCATCTTTTTTACTTCCATGGGAATCCTTTCCTCCCCAGGCAGGGTAAATCACTACCAATTTATGCTGGGTGGGGCGAAAGGATTGCCATGGAAACAAAATAGATCGTAAGTCTTATTCTTGATTCTGCCACGTAGCTCAGTTGACTTCTTGAGCTCGTCAAAAATTAAGTAAGTGAATGAAGAAGGGGAGTGGGGTTGGGGAGCAATACCTAGAAGCAAATATATTGACAAAGCAGGCCAATGTACTGTGGTCTGGGGCCTCTGAGGACTGACCGGGCAAGATGTTTGGGAAATAGGTGGGTAGGTATGCTGCAACATCTCTGCAGCTGGTGGATGGACCATTGGGGGGAGGGGCTGCAAAATTTCAACTTTGAAACAGATTCGTATTTAGCATTGGGTGTGTGGTTGTAGTAACTTTGAACTTTCGTTGAATGGCCTGATTTACCTCAAGGATTACCTGTACTGCTTTTTTTCACATCTTCTGCAACCTTTTTATAAACAACAAAATTTACACTATCATTTGAATCTTACAGACAAAGATGCCAATATAACAACACTGGACAACTGAGAATAACAACATTGAAAAGCAAAGCAAATTGAAGCAGAAAGAAAAAAAATATTTTCCATTTCCTTCAGAAAGCCTATTGTGGGAAAAGTACAGAGTTCAAATGACAAGAGAATCCACACTGGAGATCAGCCATATAAATACTCTGAATGTGGCAAAAGGTTCGGTCAGAATAGCTCCCTTATGATTCATAGAAGAATCGATATAGGACAGATGACCTACAACTGCTCCCAATGTGGTAAATGTTTTCACAAGCATGGCAATTTTGTGATACAACAGAGGACTCACACAGGAGAGAAACCCTTTGAATGTCCTGAATGTGAGAAAAGTTTCAGTCAGAATTCCTACATCGTGAAATACCAGATGATTCACACAGGAGAGAAACACTTTGAATGTCCTGATTGTGGGAAATGTTTCAGTCAGAATTCCCACCTGGTCATACACCAGAGGACTCACACAGGAGAGAAACCCTTTGAATGTCCTGATTGTGGGAAAGGTTTCAGTCAGAATTCCCACCTGGTCATACACCAGAGGACTCACACAGGAGAGAAGCCCTTTGAATGTCCTGATTGTGGGAAAGGTTTCAGTGTCTATTCCAGCATGCTGATACACCAGAGGTGTCACACAGGAAAGAAACCCTTTGAATGTCCTGAGTGTGGGAAAAGTTTCAGTCAGAATTCCAACCTGGTGAAACACCAGAGGACTCACACCGGAGAGAAACCCTTTGAATGTCCTGAGTGTGGGAAAAGTTTCAGTCAGAATTCCAGCCTGGTGATACACCAGAGGACTCACACAAGAGAGAAACCCTTTGAATGTCCTGATTGTGGGAAAGGTTTCAGTCAGAATTCCAGCCTGGTGATACACCAGAGGAGTCACACAGGAGAGAAGCCCTTTGAATGTCCTGAATGTGGGAAAAGCTTCAGTCAAAATTCAAACCTGGTGATACACCAGAGGACTCACACAAGAGAGAAACCCTTTGAATGTCCTGAGTGTGGGAAAGGTTTCAGTGTCAATTCCAGTCTGCTGATACACCAGAGGACTCACACAAGAGAGAAACCCTTTGAATGTCCTGAGTGTGGGAAAAGTTTCAGTGTCAATTCCAGCCTGGTGAAACACCAGAGGACTCACACAGGAGAGAAACCCTTTGAATGTCCTGAATGTGGGAAAAGCTTCAGTCAGAATTCCCACCTAGTGATACACCAGAGGACTCACACAAGAGAGAAACCCTTTGAATGTCCTGATTGTGGGAAAGGTTTCAGTCAGAATTCCAGCCTGGTGATAGACCAGAGGAGTCACACAGGAGAGAAGCCCTTTGAATGTCCTGAATGTGGGAAAAGCTTCAGTCAAAATTCCCCCCAAGACACCTATTGCTCTGGTTCCCAACCCTTGGTTCCCCCAAAGCATCCCTAGGCCTCCTCTACCCCCACCCCCCAAGACACCTATTGCTCTGGTTCCCCACCCTTGTTTTCCCCAAGCCAGGGGTGAAATGGTACCGGTTTGCTCCAGTTCTGGGGAAGCCCCCACCCCCCCGGCCTCCGCAGGCCTTTTCCCACTCCCACTGGCTCCGTGCAGCTTAGGCCATTCTGTCACAGGGCCTTCCAATTACGATTACACCTTGCAGCAGCTGTTAAATGAGACTGCTTTGCTTAATTGCAGACTTAGGCTTTCCTTCCAAAGGCCTCCCGTAACCCATCTCTTAGGTCTCCCCAGGACTTTCCTTCCGTGACAGAGACTCTTCAGGCCTCTCCTTCCTAAAACAGGGTCCCTGTAGTCCTCAATTCGAAGTCCAACCCTACCAGACCTCATAGCCTCCTCCTCTTTATCTTTTGAAGACATCTGAACCTTATATTGGGGAAGGAGGGAAGGACGGAAATCTCTCAGCTGTATGACTATTTCATGGAAGCAGCCGTTATTTTCAGTATGCCTGGGATTCATCACTGGGCCCTGAGGTGGATTTGTGGAAGTGGCTGCCATTTTGCCACGACTGCCTCAGGCCCAAAATGGCAGCTGCTTCTGGGTCGTTGTCATGCTGGAGAGGGAGAAACTGCTCTGTTTCTCTACCTTAACACTGTGCAGACAGCCTTAAGGAATTGTGGGTGCACTGAAAATGATGGCTGCTTCCATGAGATCTTGAAAATTTACCTGTGAAATGTATTTATTTATTATTTATTATTTGAACTTGTATGCCGCCCCGTCTCCGAGGGGACTCAGGGCAGCTCACAACAATAAAAACAAGCCAAATCAATGTTAAAATACCCAATAAGGTTATAGAAAGACCATTAAAATCCATTTTAAAACCCCTTTCAATCTAAATCAGCCAGGCAGAATAATCATGTTTTAAGGTCACGGCGGAAAGAGCCACCCATAGCTCCAAGATGAGCTGATTCCATAGGGTAGGTGCACCCACAGAGAAGGCCCGCTCCCTGGGGGTCGCCAGCCGACATTGTCTGGCCGACATCACCACAAGGAGGCCCTCCCTGTGGGAACACACCGGGCGATGGGGAGCTGTCGCTGGCCACAGATGGTCTGACAGATACCCCGGGTCTAAGCCATGTAGGGCATTATAGGTAATTACCAGCACTTTGAATCTCACCCGGAGGGCAACCGGTAGGTAATGCAGTTTCCACAGGAGAGGTGTAACATGAGAGTGTCGGGACACTCCCATTACTACCCGCGCGGCTGCATTCTGCACCAGCTGAAGCCTCCGGGTGGTCTTCAAGGGCAGCCCCATGTAAAGAGCATTGCAGTAGTCGGTCCGGGAGGTGACGAGCGCATGGGTGACTGTGCGTAGGGCATCACAGTCCAGATAGGGGTGCAACTGGCGCACCAGACGAATCTGGGCAAATGCCACCCTGGTCATGGTTGTAACATGTGTCGAGCCTGCCCTCACGCTCGACACGAACTACAGCCGACCCGACTCAGCGATCTGCAGCCTCGAGCGAACGGCGGCAAACACACACACATACGCACATGCATACACACACACACACACGCACACAGGCAGAGGGGGAATCAGGTGGATGGATTAGGTGAATGGGTGTGGTGCAGGGAGCGCCGGGTGCAGGGTTTCACGTGTCCGCAATTTCCCGCTGCAGACAACGCCTTCCCACAGCTGACTGGAATCAACCTCGCTGCTGCACGGATCTCATGTCAGCAGCGTCGCCAGGGCCGTTGATTCGCTGGCCTGGGGGGCGGCTGGGCGGGGCGTGGGCTACGCCCCACAGCAGATGGGAGGCATAAAAGCGCTACGGGCTACGCGCCCTTAGCGCCGTTTTTAAATCGTTTACGACTGCAGATTTGTTGGAGCCACAAAAGTAAAACCAGCATTCCAAAGCAAAACATTGTTGGGTGATTTGTTGCGTTTGTGTCTTTGCGTGGCCCAAGGATCCTGAGAGGAAAACGACGCTACCTTCTTTCACCTGCAGAAAGCCCAAACGGAAGGATGGCTGAGGGGTTGGACCTTGATTTGCCCGTGATGGAGGGGGCCGGTGTGTAGCAGGCAGAGGCGAGTACGGGGGGTTTGGACGATGCCCCCACCCCTGTTGTTCGGCCAAAGGAACGGACGGTGAGCCAAAGCGGGGGGTGGGCAGGCGAGCCGGAGGGGAAAACGGCTGGAACATCTGCTGATTCTGGGGCTGGTGGCACAGCTCAGCCCTTACTGGTCCTGGGGGTAGCGCGAGAGTGCCAAGCCCCCTCCGGATGAAAGGTTTCTCAAGTGGAGAGAACGACGGTGGATTGACGAAGAGGAAGGGGGTGAGTGGACCTACTCCACGGGTCTAGGTTCTTCAACTCTCGATGTTCTAAGGGAGAAATTCGGGGAGGCCAGCTTTAAAGACACCCAGTCCTGGCAACCATGGGCTGCGGGGGGGGGAGCCCTCTGCTACCTGGCAAGGGGGAGCGGGGGTTTCTACAGCAGATACCCGTTTCCGTCTGGCCAGCACTAATGAGACATGTGTTGTAGAAGGGGACAGCGACGAGGAGGACAGCAATAGGGATCCGATGGTGAGTGCCCCCGTTCATCCTTTTCTGATCCCGGTTACGTTGGAAAATACAAGACGGGGTCTAGAGATACAGCAGGGACCGCTAATCGACTCTGGCTGTACCCGTTGCTTGATGAGACGAGCATTAGCAATGCAGTTAAGGTTACAGTTACATCCACTAAGGACCCCTATTAAGTTTGAAAAGTAGACGGGTCAACACTGGGGGGAGCTCCTGCTACCCATGTTACAGAACCAGTACAAGTGAGGATAGGAGAGCATAGAGAGTGCCTTAGATTCGTAGTAGTGGACGTTATGATAGAGTCCATTATCTTGGGGTTAGCATGGCTAGATAAATGGAAACCACATATCTGGTGGGAAGGAGGGTATCACAAACTCCGCATCGAGCTGGGTCCTGAGCCAAGCAATCCAGAGCCCGCCGCTCAGACAACCGAAGAAAAGAAACGGGGTGACACACGTAATACCTGGGGTGCCTGATGTGTATATGGATCTAGCAGCTGTATTTGACGAGGCGGAGTGTGATATATTGCCCCCCCACCGTAGAACAGATTGTGCAATAGAACTCATACCTGGGGCAAGGTTACCGAAACCTCAAATGTACGCAATGACACCAAAAGAGGTAGACGAACTGCGGAAATATATCGATAAAAACCTAGCCCGGGGATTTATCCAGCCCAGCAGGGCCCATATGGCCGCCCCAGTACTATTTCGAGAGAAGAAGGATGGGGGTCTTCGCTTATGCGTGGACTTCCGGGGTCTAAATGCCGTGAGCGTGGAACCACTTTATCCCCTTCCACTTATAAAGGACCTTCTGGCCACCCTGGTGACGGGGCGGTACTTCACTAAGTTAGATCTGTGGGAGGCGTATTACAGGGTTAGGATCAGACAGGGGGATGAGTGGAAAACCACGTTTAATTGCCTCCTACGAAGTTATAAATTCCGGGTTATGCCTTTTGGACTGCAGGGCGCCCCAGTGGTGTTTATGCAGTTGATTAACGAGGTCCTCCATGAATACATCTATCGTGGTGTCTTAGTATATCTGGACGATATCCTGATTTACACTAGAACAATGGAGGAACATGTACACTTAGTCCGCCAGGTACTGCAGCGTTTGTTGGACGCTCAGTTATATGTGAAAGTGTCAAAGTGTGAATTTCATCGCACCCAGTTGGACTATCTTGGCTATAGAATTTCTATGGACGGTTTAACAATGGATCTGAAAAAGGTCAGCACCGTCCTGGAATGGCAGGCCCCAGAAACAAGAAAGCAGTTGCAAAGTTTCCTCAGGTTTGCCAATTTTTACAGGCAATTTATTCCTTCTTTTGCCCAAATAGCATTGCCACTTACTGACCTTTTGCAGACTCGGGGACAGGAAGGAAAGCCACGGCCAGGCCAGAAGCTAAATTGGTCGTTGGCCTGCCAAATGGCTCTCGATACATTGAAGGCTCGGTTTGCACAGGCTCCAGTGTTACAACATCCCGATCAGGAGACTCCCTTTATAGTGCAGGTGGACTCAAGTGATGTAGTCGTTGGGGCTGTCTTATTACAACCTAATAACCAAGGACAATTGCAGCCATGCGCATACACATCAAAGAAGTTTAGTGCCACTGAAAGGGGTTGGGCTATATGGGAAAAGGAGGCTTTCGCTGTCCGATGGGCTCTCCTCAGTTGGCGACACATATTAGAGGGGGCGCGTACCCCGTTCGAGGTCTGGACGGACCACAAAAACCTGATAGCGTTACAGACGCCCAGGAGATTATCCCCCAAACAGGTAAGGTGGGCCCAATATTTCCGGCGTTTCAACTTTGTGTTGAAATATGTACCAGCCGGGAAGAACTTCCTAGCTGACGCTCTGTCACGGTTGCCCCAGTTCCACAGTAAGTGGGATGACGTTGTTCAAGCTATTCTCCCTGGTAACGCCAAAGGGGGGAGAGCGGCAACCAGCACAGAGGTACAACAATGTTGGGAGGAGTCGGTACGGGAGGCCACGACCCAAGATAAATGGGTGACAGAGAACCCGCAGCTAATAACATATAGCAATGGACTGGCTTGGAAAGGGGAAAAGATGTATATCACGACTGAACTGCGACAAGCCATGTTACAAAGATGTCATGATGCCAAACCTGCCGGCCACTTCGGGTTCCTTAAAACACTACACCTGGCCTGGCGCCAATTTTGGTGGCCACGTATGCGAGCTGACGTGGACGCTTATGTCATGAGCTGCACCATCTGTGCTAAATCAAAACCCCAGCCGGGGAAGCCCCTCGGCTTACTACAACCAGTAGCCAATCCCAAGAGACCTTGGGATGAGATAGGTATGGATTTTGTGGTCGAGTTGCCAGAAAGTAGTGGACATACAGTGATATGGACTGTGATAGATCTTTTCTCGAAACAGGCCCATATTATACCATGCAACGGACTACCGTCAGCGAGAAAGCTGGCAAAGCTTTTCATTCAACATATTTATCGATTACATGGGGTACCCCGTCGTATAATTTCAGACAGGGGGGTACAATTCACAGCTAGGTTTTGGAGAAACTTCATACAGGCCATCGGCTCAACGCAAGGACTCAGCTCGGCGTTCCATCCTAGCACCAATGGCGCGGCTGAAAGAGCCAACGCCATGGTGGAACGCTATCTTCGTTGTTACGTCTCATATCAGCAAACCGAGTGGTCTAATCTTTTACCATTCGCTGAGGTTGCATATAACAACGCTGTACATAGCAGCACCGGTTTTACGCCGTTTTGTATCGTTTTGGGTTGTGACTTCGTAGCAATACCCGAATTAGAGGATCTACCCAAAGGCGAACAGAATCCACAGGAATGGGCGGAGAAAATATGCACACTATGGCCACAGGTTAGAGAGGCATTGGATGAGGCTGCCACCATGTATAAAACCCACGCGGATAAGAAATGGGCCCATACAGAACCACTCCGGGTGGGGGATCTGGTATATCTTTCCACTAAATATATCAAGCTAAAAGGACCAAACCGGAAGCTGGACCCAAAATACCTTGGCCCTTTCCCTGTACTTCGAATAATAAACCCAGTCACTGTAGTTCTAAAACTCCCACCATTACTAGGGAAAATACACCCCGTGTTTCATGTCAGTCTGCTAAAACCGGTGACACAGATCAGAGATAAGCCCCCATGTCCCGGGCCTGTAGGAAATGGCCATTACGAGATTGACGAGATACTGGACTCAAAGATGAGCAGGGGCCGACTGAAGTATCTAGTCAAATGGAAGGGATACCCGGAGGAGGAAGCGTCCTGGGTACCTGTGGAGGACGTACACGCTGATAGGTTACAAAGACGGTTTCATTGCAAATATCCTATAAAACCGGGGCCACGGGAATTAACAGGGATTAACAGGTCTACTTTGTATCTTACAGACCACACCGTGGTGAAGGGGTGCCGCATGTCGAGCCCGCCCTCACGCTCGATACGAACTACAGCCGACCCGACTCAGCGATCTGCAGCCTCGAGCGAACGGCGGCAAACACACACACATACGCACATGCATACACACACACACACATGCACACAGGCGGAGGGTGAATCAGGTAGATGGATTAGGCGGACGGGTGTGGTGCAGGGAGCGCCGGGTGCAGGGTTTCACGTGTCTGCAATTTCCCGCTGCAGACAACGCCTTCCCACAGCTGACTGGAATCAACCTCGCTGCTGCACGGATCTCATGTAAGCAGCGTCGCCGGGGCCGTTGATTCGCTGGCCTGGGGGGCGGCTGGGCGGGGCGTGGGCTACGCTCCACAGCAGATGGGAGGCATAAAAGTGCTATGGGCTACGCGCCCTTAGCGTCGTTTTTAAATCGTTTACGACTGCAGATTTGTTGGAGCCACGAAAGTAAAACCAGCATTCCAAAGCAAAACATTGTTGGGTGATTTGTTGCGTTTGTGTCTTTGCGTGGCCCGAGGATCCTGAGAACATGATCTTCAAAAGTCAACGATGAATTCAGGAGGAAGCCTAAGTTCCGTACCTTATCAACAGGGGGCAACACCTCACCCCCTATAGCCAACGATGGAATATTCCCCTGGAACCGGAATGCCGCTATCCACAGCCACTCTGTCTTGGTGGGGTTGCGCTGAAGCCTGTTCCTCCCCATCCAGTGCTGCACCGCTTCCAGGCACTGGGACATCACGTCGAGGGCATCACTGGGCTGCTTTGGGGTGGATATAAAAAGTTGGGTATCAACAGCATACTGATGATACCCCACCCCAAAACCAGCGGCTTCATATAAATGTTGAATGGAAGGGGAGAGAGGACCGGCCCCTGAGGGAACCCACACATAAAGGGCCTCGGGGCAGACCTCTGTCCCCCCGCCAACACCGCTTGCGAGCGCTTGGAGAGGTAGGAGGAGAACCACCGTAAAACAGCGCCTCCCATTCCCAACCCTTCAAGGCGCTGCAGCAGGATACCATGGTCGATGGTATCAAAAGCCGCTGAGAGATCTAATAGGAACAGGACAGAGTCAGGATCAGTACAGTCCCTTGTCCTGGGCCCTCCAGAGATCATCCACCAGTGCGACCAATGCCGTCTCTGTGCTGTACCCAGGCCTGAAACCCAACTGGTACATGTCCAGATATTATGTTTCATGCAGGGCCAACAGGAGCTGATGTGCCACCACACTCTCAACAACGTCCGCAATAAAGCGAAGATTGGAGATAGGACGGAAGTTATTCAAAATAGCTGGATTCAAGGCCGGTTTCTTGAGGAGGGGTCTCACCACCGCCTCCTTCAAGGTGGCCGGGAAACTCCCCTCATCCAAGGAAGGTATAATAACTGCCTGGATCCAGCCGCGTGTGACCTCCCGGGCCGAATAAACGAGACAGGAGGGACACGGGTCCAGCAAACATATGGAGGTACTCAGCTTCCCCATTATCCTGTCCACTTCCTCGGGAGTAACAGGATCAAATTTGTCCCAAATTTGATCGCCCCAGCTGGAGTCCAGCCCATCCCGAATCTGAGTGATCTTGTCCTGCAGATGATGACTATACTCCTCGGCCCGCCCCCGCATAGAGTCATCTCATGCTCCCTGATTCAAAAGGGAGCGGGACACCCTAAAAATGGTGGCTGGGCAATTATCTGCGGACGCGATGAGGGCGGAGAAGTAAACACGCTTCGCCGCCTCCATCACCACCAGATAAGATCGACTGAAAGATCTCAACTGTGCTCAGTCAGACTCGGAACAGCTGGATCTCCAACAGCTCTCCAGGCCAGTCCTCCGACGCTTCATCTCCCGGAGCTCCTCAGTAAACCAAGGGGCCAACTGGGATCTGCGTTGGGTCAGAGGTCGCAAAGGCATGACCCGGTCGAGAGCCCCGGCAGCTGCCTTTAACTAGGCATCCACCAGAGTCTTGACCGGGGCATGGGAAAGAGAGACAGGTATAATCCCAAACTCCGTTTGGAACCGCTCAGGGTCCATCAGGTGCCTGGGGCAGAACCAGGTGATTGGTTCTGCCTCCCAGCGGCGGGGGGGCGGCATAATGGAAGCCCAGCCTAAGGAGATAGAGATTGGTCCATGATGGGTTGAATAGCTGGCTCACCCCCACCGAACTCACTTTGCCACTGCTCTGAGATAAAAACTAGATCGGGCGTGTGTGAGTCGGGGTCTGTATTATCTGTGTCAGGTCCATGGCTGCCATGGAAGTCATGAACTCCCGGGCCGCTCCCGACGCCCCCTCCCCCCAGGAAGGTAGCTTAAAGTCCCCCAGCACAATAAGACTGGGAAACTCAACCACCAGCCCCGATATGGCGTCTAGCAGCGAGGGCGGGGCCGTTGATATGCAGCTGGGATATAGGTACGTAATCAACAGGGCCAACTGATCTTGCGGTCCCCGTCTCATGAGGAGGGACTCACATCTGTCTCTGAGGAGCAGTGACCACCCACAGACCATGGGCCTCCCTAATAACAACCGCCACCCCTCCCCTGGGACGTCGGGTGATGTAGCACCCAAAAACCCGGCGGGCAGAGTTCATTCAGAGGGACACCACCCTCTGAGCCCAGCCAGGTTTCCGTAATGCAAGCCAGGCCGCATTCTCCTCCTCGATCAGTTCACTGATGAGGGGAGCTTTGTTAACCACGGACCTGGATTAAAATAAACCAGCCTAAACCTAGGTGATCTCGCTCTCAGACCCCTGGGGGGGAGGCGGCATCCCTGGGGTCGGAGCGAGCCACCGCATAAAGATAGCGGGGGCGCACTCCCAACCTCTGATACCGCCTCCCATTCGACCCCTTGCGGCCATTCCCCATCGCAACAGGGATCAGAGCCTTCCCCCACCCTCGTGGAGTCCCAGGGGACCCCACCCCTGCTCCCACCATACCATGACTCTCCCCTGACCTGGACTGCCAACAACCTGGAGGAGCTTCCCCTTGCCCCCACCAGATATCATAACCCCACCCCCTCCCCAGGCCCCCTAAAAACCTTGTTAAAAAGGAGTACAAAGAACTTTTAAAAACCTTAACACCCTCATGCCACCTCTCAGGATCCCAAGATCCGTCATTAAGGTACTCTTTGGCTAGGCCAATAGGCCACTTCCAGAAATGGGGGGCATTCCTCAAAGCGTATAAGTCCGCTCTTGTGTAAGTCTGTATAGCCATCATCAGCCCTGGGTACGGGCACGACAATGGTGAAGTGGGAAACAGATGGACCAGGCCGAAGCCACCCCAACTGTCGGGAGCCCCCACTCCCGGGTGTCCTCTCACGGCACCCAGGGGGACATAAGTGGGCAAACATCGCTGCTCTCTCACCGTGGCGAAGTCCCAATTTATTCATTGGGCGGTCACCTGGGCGAGACTCGGTCAATTGCTGCTCTCTCACCCCAGCATGGCCAGTTTCACCACCCTCTCACGGCGGTGGAAGTCATCGCCCCAGAAATCATGGTGGAAAGGGAAAGTCTGTGATCACTTGCTCATCTTAAATCCAAACATGCTGGTCTTCCGGCCAAAGTCCTTAGATATTCAACGTGGGATTGGGGCCCCATCTCCATAGGGTGCAGGGAATCGAGCTCAGGTCTTAATCACCTATCAGATCTCCATGCGCCCATCGATGGCATTAGGCGCAGAACAGTCCATCTAATACAGCCGGCGCAGGTGATGGACTTGTGAGGAGTAGGCCCAAGGCCCAGTGAAAAAAAGCAGTGTAACATTTCAAATGAAAAGCTTTTCTGCCTTGCAGATGAACCTGATGGAGAAGAGCTGTAGGAATATTGAATTGAGGAGAAAAGGGATCGTGGCTTTAATCACAAGATCTCCAGGTTTATTAGCAACTCCTGCTGTGATCTCCTCTTCTTGGAAATGCCTGCTTGTTACCCTACGATGGCTGCTGGATGACAGCAGAACCATATTGCTGACGTACGTGTGGCATCCCCCTTTGAGTTTGCGATATGAGGGGAAAAATGTACAATGGAAAATGTTTCATTTTAAAAACGCATTGTGTAAGAACAATACTTTTGACAAGGAAAAAATGGGGAGTGTCAGTATTGCTATGAACAGTTGGGTAAGGCAAGATGCTCAGACTTGCCTCAAATTGTGAGATGGACAGCAAATAAATTTATTAATCAATAAATTTAATAATAAAAAGGTAACATAAACATCTTTTGTCAACTTTCGCTCAGTTGTAAGGTCTCCACACATATAGTAGTTTGTAACAAACTATCATTGTTCTTCTTGTGCATTCTGTATCTCTTACGACCAATCTGTCTTCCTCAGCTTCCCTTCCCTCCTCAATGTAAATTTAAAATTTCAATTTCAATTCTACACCAGTCCAGCCATTCTTTGTGGCATTTTTCAAGTATCCCTAGACAGAATTCAAGTTTTTTTAAAAATTAGAATTATTATGAGGGGTGCACTTCCTTATCCATAAGGTCTCTCCTTTTGGGGTGTTTTAGAGTGCCCTCGGGGAATGGGGGGGTTAAAGTGTAATCCCCCCTCTTTCCATCTCCCCCCCTTGGAACACGCCCTTCTTGGACTTGCACCCTCTTTTGGCTTCACCTCGCTGACATAAATAGCTCGCTTATTCCACCTGAGCCCTTCCCCTACTTGTGTGGAGGACTAATATCATCTGAACAGGAGCTGGTATATGACTCCATCCCACCAGCTGAGAGGACCAGCCAAGAGCCTAACCACTGTGAGAGGGTGACTTGGGCTCTGAGCCCCACGGGCTGAGCTGGGATGGCATTAGCTATTTTGCACTTTGCACTTTGTACCTGCTGGCAGGGGAATGACCATCGGACAAAACGCCGTGAGAGGGCGGATTGGGGATTTATATCCTGGGTGCTGCACTGTCTCTGTTGTACCATCATTTGGCACCTGCACTTTACACTTTGCTGGCAGAGGGACGGATCATCGAATCCGCCGTGAGAGGGCAGATTTTGGACCTATATTATGGATGCCAAGTGCGCAAGTTGAACTATTACTTCCATCTCACCAGTAAAGGGGGCAGACCATCGAGCCAAGCCGCTGTGAGAGGGCGGTATGACTTATCCCTCATCCCCCCTTGGACTGTGTCGACCTGGAGACGGACTTGGCCTCTGTTGTGAGAGAACAGCAGACTGGGTCTTGAATCCTTTTGTGGCTCCTGTCTTTTTATGTTCTCCCTCGGACTTTTCTGTATGGACCCTTTAGGGGACGGTCACCCCATCCCTGCGGCAAGATGTACGCAGCAGCGGAGCTTCTTGGTCTGCGAGATTCCCCCCTCTCGCAGGCTTGGCCCTCCACGTTATCGAGGGCCTACCTCGATGACGGATTTTGGAATCCTGAGAGGTGGCATGCTGCAAAGAGGGGGCTGAGGGGTTTTTTAAAATTGTCTTTGTGTACATTTTTAAGGGGTTTGGGGAGGAGGGTGGGGAGGGAGGCTAGTCCGGCTGTTAATGGTGCCATAGGGGGTACGAACTCTGGGGGAAAGGGGACTGTTAGAATGCCCTCTACTGAGGGCTTCTCCATCAATACGCTGAGTGGGAGGGGCAGGTATGGCAGGAGCAGGGGGCCGTATCATGTGGTGGGGGCACGCACTCGCTATCTCCGAGCGATTGCGTGCCCCGGTCCCCTTAGCTCTTCCCGTTCCTCAGGCTGCTTAAAGTCTCAGGGCCCGAGTCTCCAGCTGATGTTGTGTAATGCCAGGTCCGGAGTAAATAAAGCCCCCCTCATTTGTGATCTTATTCAGGAGGGGGGAGCGGACTTGGCAGGTATTACGGAGACCTGGTTGGGCCATGAGGGGGGGATTCCCCTCGTGGAGATGTGCTCATCAGGCTTCCGTGCATTTCATCAGCCGAGAGCTCAGGGCAGGGGCGGGGGGGGGTGGCGGTCATTATAAGAGAGGGTCTTGATCCGAGGGAGACCACTGTGCCTCAGATAGCCGGATGTGAGTCCCTTTTCGTGAAGTGGGGTCGTGGGGTGCAGATGGGTCTGTTGATCACGTACCTGGCTCCCTGCCACGTGGCGACGACCCTGCCCGAACTCCTCAATGTTAGCTGAGGTGGCGGCTGATATCCCCAGACTTGTGGTCATGGGGGATTTCAACTTGCCATCCATTGGTGAAACTTCTGAGGTAGCTCGGGAGTTCATGGCTTCCATGACGGCCATGGACCTGACCCAAGTAATTCACGGCCCTACTCACATGGGGGGACACACTCTGGACTTAGTTTTTGTCTCTGGTCACTGGTTGAGTGGCCTTGATATAGGGGATATAGATACTGAACCCTTGTCATGGTCTGACCACTCGCTCCTTCGACTTGACTTTCTGACCGCCGCACCCCGTCGCAGGGAGGCGGAGCTGACCAGGTGGTTCCGCCCCAGGCGCCTGATGGATCCTGATAGGTTCCAGATGGGGCTTGGGCCATTTCCTGAAATGCTAGCTCACGACTCTGCTGATGACCTGGTGGCCGCCTGGGATAGTGCGGCTGCCGGGGCTTTGGACCAGGTCGTGGCCTCTGACCCGGCACCGAACTCACTTAGCTCCTTGGTTCTCTGAGGAGCTGAGAGAGATGAAGTGCCGGAAAAGACACCTAGAGAGCGGTTGGAGAGCCAGCCGTTCCGAATCTGACTTGACACTGGTAAGGTCTCATATTAAGACCTACCTAGTGGTGATAAAAGCGGCGAAATCTAGCTATTTTGCCGCTCTTATCGCGTCATCAGATAACCGCCCAGCCACCCTGTTCAGGGTGACCCGCTCCCTTCTCCATCTGGGAGCGCGGGAGGACCCCTTGCAGGGCCGAGCTGAGGATTTTGTACAGTATCTGGATGATAAAATAACTCAGATTCAGGAAGACTTGGCCGCTGACTGGGTTAGTTCAGACGAGATGACTGAGGCAGGCCTTCAGAGTGTTATCTGGGAGGAGTTCAATCCTGTGGCTCCCGAGGATGTGGACAGGATCTTGGGACGGCTGAACGCCACCACATGTTTATTGGATCCGTGTCCCTCCTGGTTGGTGCTGGCTTCCCGGGAGGTTACACGAGGCTGGCTCCAGGGAATTATCAACGCTTCTTTGAGTGAGGGTGTCCTGCCAGCCGCCTTGAAAGAGGCGGTGGTGAGGCCTCTCCTCAAGAAGCTATCCCTGGATCCGGCTGTTTTGGCCAACTATCGTCCAGTCTCCAACCTTTGCTTTATTGCAAAGGTTGTTGAGAGTGTGGTGGCGCGACAGCTTCCACAGTACCTGGATGAAGCTGTCTATTTGGATCCGCTCCAGTCCGGCTTCAGACCTGGGTACAGCATGGAAACGTCATTGGTCGCGTTGGTGGATGATCTCTGGAGGGCTCGGGATAGGGGTTATTCCTCTATCCTGGTCCTGTTAGACCTCTCAGCGGATTTTGATACCATCGACCATGGTATCATGTTGCGCCGGCTGGAGGGACTGGGAGTGGGGGGCACCGTTTTGCAGTGGTTCTCCTCCTATCTCTCCGACCGGTCGCAATCCGTGTTGACAGGGGGGCAGTGGTCGACCCCGAGGCGCCTTGTTTGTGAGGTGCCACAAGAGTCGGTCCTCTCGCCCCTCCTGTTCAACATTTATGTGAAGCCGCTGGGTGAGATCATCCGTGGTTTTGGGGTGGAGTTCCATCAGTATGCTGATGATACTCAGCTGTACATCTCCACCCCAGACCATCCCAACGATGCATTGGAAGTGATGTCCCGGTGCCTGGAGGCCGTGCGGGTCTGGATGGGGAGAAACAGGCTTCGACTCAACCCTTCCAAGACCGAGTGGCTGTGGCTGCCGGCATCCCGGTATAGCCAGCTGACGCCATCACTGGTTATTGGGGGCGAATCATTGGCCCCCACGGAAAGGGCCCGCAACTTGGGCATCCTCCTGGACACATGGCTGTCTTTAGAAGGGCATATGACGGCCGTGGCCAGGGGGGCTTTTTATCAAGTTCGCCTGATACGCCAGTTGCGCCCCTTTCTGGATCGGGACTCCATACGCACAGTCACTCAAGCACTCGTCACCTCTCGTCTGGACTATTGTAACGCTCTCTACATGGGGCTCCCCTTGGGGTACACCCGGAGGCTCCAACTGGTGCAGAATGTGGCCGCGTGGGGGATTATGGGAGTGACTGGGCACTCCCATGTGACTCCTCTCCTGCGCGAGCTGCATTGGCTTCCGGTGGACTTCCAGGTGTGCTTCAAGGTGTTGGTGATCACCTTTAAAGCGCTCCATGGCTTAGGGCCAGGGTACTTACGGGACTGCCTTCTGCCACCAATAGCCTCCCACCGGCCAGTTCGCTCCCACAGAGAGGGCCTCATCAGGGTGTCGTCGGCTAGACAATGCCGGCTAGCAACCCCCAGGAGGAGAGCCTTCTCTGTGGTGGCACCTACCCTTTGGAACAATCTATCCCCAGAGATACGAGTGATCTCCGACCTCCGGACTTTTCGTCGGGCCCTAAAAACTCATCTCTTTCAGTTAGCTGGTCTCTCTTGATTTTACGATTTTATGGTTGGTTTTAAATTTTGATATGGATTTTAAATTGATAAATTTTAAACTATGGGCCAAATTTAATTATTTTAAATCTATTTTTAATCGTACTTTATGTATAAATGTTTTTATTTTGGCTGTTCACCGCCCTGAGTCCGAAAGGAGAAGGGCGGTATAGAAATTTGAATAATTAATAAATAAATAATAAATTTTTACTATGGTAATAATGAACTTTACTGATTCTGGCATTTTCCAGCTCTTTCTTCCTGTCTGACTTACAGAAAGGAGAGATACATTTTTAAAAATGGCTTCAAACTACTCTCACTCATTACAAGGACGAGAAGTTTTTGAAACATTTGATATGATATAAATCTTCTTCTTCTTGTGCCATATCCATCATAAGCCATTGGCAATCATGTTGGCGATCCTATTTTTATCAATAGCCGCACAAAAAAGTGCTGCTGAATTTTGTCCAAACCAGTCCCTTAGATTCTGAAGCCATGATGTTCTTCTTCTGCCTGGAGCTCATTTGCCTTCAATCTTTCCCTGGAGGATTAAATGAAGTGTGCCCTATTTTTCTGGATGTCACATCACATGTCCGAAATATCCCAACTTTTGTTTTTTTAATTTTAATGGTTTTTTTATGGTATAAATAGGTGACTCAAAAGATTAGTCATATTAGCATTGATCCTCATTACTTATTTTCCAAGGGTGTGTCATCAGCATTTCATCAAAAAAGGACTACGGGATAATGTATAGGAATTAATGGCTAAAGATAAAATTTCCTGTTCATGGAAATTCCAGAGGAAAAATTGCAGACTACAGGAACCATGTTCACCTTTAACATTTGGAATTAACCACAGATACATACAAACTTTTCAAATTGTTATTTCCTCCCAGGGTTACATGGTTCCTATAGTCTGCAATTTTTCCTCTGGATTATCCATGAACAGGCAATTTTAGCTCTGGACATTAATTTCTATACATTATCCTGTAGTCTCTTTTCCATTAGCTGATTTGGGAGTCGGGGTGGGGAGAGTGTATCACGTTTTTTTAAAAAAGAATACAGAGTTAGTTTTCTTTTTTCTGCTTTAGTCTTTAGAATTGCTTTGTCTGTTTTAACAGTATAATCAATTGTGAAAGTTATTTTCAAATTTCCCACTGAGCCAGGCTAAGATTCAATATTGGGATAAAACTCAAATATTATAACTCCAAATCTTTGGTCAAGACAGAAGTGCCTCTTCCGTGCCAAGGTGCTGAGATGACAAACGGTATTTGACGTAGGTACAGAATTGTAAAAGGGCAAACTGACCCAAAACAGATACATCCTGTTGTTTAATGTTTATTACACCCCAAATGTCATGTATATCCTAGAGAAGAAATACTGCTTCCCTTACTGTCCTTTTTACTGCTCTTGAGGTGCCTCTGAGTCCCTTATCTCCTCTTTTATTATGTCTTGAGCTCCGGAGCTGAGAACCTGAGCCTGTGGGAAAAGGGCTGTTATGTCTTTCCTAGAGATAGATTAAAGGGTAACCTCTACGTGTGAAATGTCTCACTCTTCGTAATAACTTTGCCTTTGTACCGTATAAATATCTGGCCAAAAGCAGCCATCATTGTTCAGACCTTTTGGACTGTTTGAACCGTGCACAATAAACTCTTTCCTGCATTGAAGAGCTTGGCCTAGTTCCGTCATTTCTCCTACAACACCACAACTATGATTGATATTTTGTTAACAGTGGGAGAAAGTAGCGCCTAAATTTAGGATAAGTTAGAATAGGTAGCACAGAGAAGTAGTGGTAATTATATAGTTGAGTACTACCTGTATTTCACTTTACTAAAGATAAAGGTTTCCCCTGTTCAGTCATTTGTGACTCTGGGGGATGATGCTCATCTCTGTTTTTTAGCCGAGGGAGCCAACGTTGTCTGAAGATGCTTCCGTGGCCTTGTGGCCAATATGACTATAGGCTGTTGTGCATGGAATACTACCTTCCCACCAAAGTGGTACCTATTTATCTACTTGCATTTGCAAGCTTTTCAACTCTTAGTTGGACAGGAGCTGGAGCAAGTTACAGGAAAAATGGTCATAAGTCACTTTTTTCAGTGTCATCCTAACTTTGAACAGTCAATAAATGAACTTGTAAGTGGAGGACTGCCTGTATTAGCTTAGTTCCTTTCCAGATACACTGTTAAGATCTTAATATCTGGGTAGGTTTTCAATGACCAGGATTAAACCAACATTGAAAATGCAGGTAATCCTTAATTTACAACTGTAATTTAGCCTGCAATTACAGTCCTAAGTCATGATGGTCACTAATGGGTCACCACACAATGTGCCCAATTCTACAACCTATTTGGTGGCAGTTGTTAAGCGCATGCAACAATTGTAAAACAAACAGCCTGACTAGGTGGCTCAGTGGCTAAAACACTGAGCTTGTCGATTAGAAAGGTCGGCAGTTCGGTGGTTCAAATCCCTAGTATAGGTCTCCTGCGTAAGCAGGGGGTTGGACTAGATGACCTCCAAGGTCCCTTCCAATTTGATACTGAGTGGTCAGTGGGGCACTTGAGTTTACTTCTGCATACCCCTTTTTCTGGTGACTCATAGATTCCCTACCCAGTTGATTCAATTCCATTCAAACACGGCAGTTGTTAAGTGAATGCTACAATCATTAAGCAAACCCATTGTTCACTAGGGATATAAGCATGGGTTTCTGGCAAAAATGTAAATCATGGTCATGTGACTGCAGGATGCTATGAAAGGCCACAACTGCAGGCTGGTTGCCAAGCACCCAAAATGTCCTGTGACCCTGGGTGGAGCCCCTCCCCCCCTCCTCAGAAGTTCAAATCTGGGTCATAAGTTGTTTTTTGAATGGTTGCTAAATGGCTGGTCGTAAGACGAGGACTATCTGTAAGTCACAGGCTTGGTCTTGTCGAAGTTCTGTGTCTACCATCTGCACAGCTATAGAATAGCAATATTGTCAATAGTAGTAATTGCAAGAGGGATCTTGGAATCCTAGTGGACAATCACTTAAATGTGAGCCAGCAGTTGTGTGGCAGCTGTTAATAGAGCCAAACAACTTCATAGCATATAATCAGTGACAACATCTTGCGAACACCTTAGACAGAGATGGGACAAGCGTGTTTTTTCGCCTCTTGTCGGGAGATGGCGGTCACTTCTGCGCCTACAAAGCCGTCAATACAGTAGCTGCATCTGTGGTTGATCCTTAAAGGAGTTAAAACCATCAAGTACTGTATGCTAGAAAGGAATGAGGAAGAAAAGAAGCCCAGAGGAACTTCCTGTACCGGATCCCTCATGGGCGGAAGGGGGCTTGCAGAGCGGCTTTTGTGCTCTTCCAAAAGTTGAAGCATCAGCTGGAAGGTGAGTTGAGGGCAAGTTGGAGGAGAGGCCAGAAGCCAGTTGGGCTATTTGGTTTGGATGCCGGCAACCGATGTGTAGCGTCCTCTGCCCCGTTGCTGCCAGCAACCAGGGGGCGTTTCTGATTGGCTATGGAAATGACAGCTCTCTTGGAGGGAAGCACAAGTGTTTATTATTGGTTAGCTTCTTCTGACAGCCGATGTATAAATAGGAGACTCTGTTAATTGTTTTCTGAAGCGTTCTGGTTACTTGTGATGTTAGCAATAAATCTAGTTGTATTGAGATAGTCTCGCCTCAGTTGATATCCACGCACAGTTACGAAAATAACCGATGCACATTTATGATGGTCACAACATCCCACCATCATGATCCCCATTTTTGACCTTCCCACCTTGTTTCTCATAGGCAAAGTTAGTGAAGATGATGACGGCAAGAAATAGCAAGTGACAGTCATGTGAAACTGCCTTTAAGAACCCACAGTGGTTTGCTTAACAACTCCAGAGGAACAGATGTAAGTTGGCAGTTATGTGACATCATGCTTCATGATCGGGCTGCTTAGTGACACAGATCCCAGTCCCAAATGTGAGGACTCCTTGAAAGGGGATGTCACCAGAGGAATTGTGGACAGGAGGACAGTATTTTCTTATCTGGAGCTGAGGACTTCCATCGGTATAACTGGTGTTTCAAATTTTGCAGAGGCTTTAGGCATCATTTCATCAGTTAAAGCCCCCACATCTCTAAATTTAGCTCAGAAGGTTTAATTGTAAACATTTTGGGACATTTTTCAGGCTGAAAACATGGATTTTTCACATATATACATTTGTAGGTGTAAATGTAATTCTCTCTGCAGTTGGATAATCTATCCCCAGTGTTTCTAGATATTCACTCATTTGAAAAACAAAGTACACCCTCTTTGAGTTGTATAGTTTTATGTATCAGGACATAGTAAAAATCATCTGATCTGTACACTCTTAAAAGTAGGTAAATACAACTTCAGATGAACAACAATACATGATATATTACATCACGTAACCATCAGTTTCACTTACCTTTGCTACCGGTTCATGCACACGCACCACTTCTGCGCATGCACAGAGCATATTTGATGAGGTCCGGGCGGGTGGTTGAAGCCTCCTGCCACCGCTATTACTGGCTCAGCCGAACCGGGCCGAACCGGTAGCAACCCACCAACTGGTCACCATGTATTTTACAAAAGGAAAGCCAAAATGGAGGAGCCACGTGTGAAAACTAACACCTTATGATTCAATACCTTATAGAGCCACCTTTAGCAGCAGTAACTTCAAGGAATTGTTTTCTGTATGACCAAAAATGGTCTCTTGCATTGTTGCAGAGGAATTTTGGCCCACTCTTCTTTACAACATTGTTTCAGTTCATTGCGGTTTGTGGGCATTTGTTTATGCCCACCTCTCGAGAGGTCCCACCACAGCATTTCAATTGGGGTGAAGTCTGGACTTTGCTATTGCAAACCTTGAGATGGGATTTCTTCTTTGCTCTACCAGCGTAAGACTAGTGTAAAGCTAGCACTGATAGAGCAAAGAAGACATCTGATCTCTTGTTTCCATGGCAATCCTTTCTTCCCCAGTCAGTGTAAATAACGACAAAATCTTCTTAGACCTCTTCACCAGCATAAAACTAGTGCCGGTGTAGCTAAGAAGAAATCGTAGTAGTTTATGCTAACTGAAAAGAAAAGGATTGCAATGGAAGCAAAATAGGCCAGATTTCTTCTTAGCCCCGCTAGCAGTAGCTTTACCTTAGTGTTGTGCTGGTAGAGCAAAGAATAAATCTCATCACTTTTGCTTCCATGGGAATCCTTTCCTCCTCAGCCAGGGTAAATCACTAACGATTTATACTGGCTGGAGTGAAAGGATTGCCATGGAAAGAAAAGAGTTTATATTTCTTCTTCTTGATTATGCCACGTGGCCCAGCTGACTTCCTGACCTTGTCAGAAATTTCCTAAGTGAATGGTGATGGGGGAGTGGGGTTGGGGAGGAATGCATAGTATATTGCAAAGCAGGCCAACATACTGGGGTCTGGGGCTTCTGAGGACTGACTGGGCAAGATGGAAGGGAAATAGTGGGTGGGTATGCTGCAGCATCTCTGCAGTGAAGGAGTCAAGGACCTCGGGGTGGGAGGCGCTGCAAAAATTCAACTTTGGAGCAGATTCATATTTAGCATTTGGGGGAGTGTTGTAACTTAAGAAATTTGTTGAATGGCCTGTCATACCTAAAGGATTACCTGTACTTCTTTTTTTCACATCTTCTGCAACCCTTTCATAAACAATAAAACTTACACTTTCTTTTGAATCTTACAGACAAAGAGGATGCCAACATAAGCACACTGGACAACTGAGAATAACAAGCAACATTGAAAAGCAAAGCAAATTGAAACAGAAATAAAAATATGTTCTATTTCCTTCAGAAAACCACAGAATTCATCTACTTCATCAGCATGTAAGAGACAGAAAAGAGAAAATCATGAAGAGATTTGAAGCTGGAAAAAATAGATTATATAGAATTTAAGAATACGTTACTTGAAAAGGTCAAAGGAGATCATTTTTCCATTCAGAAAATATTTCAGAGGGAAATATCTGGAAGCCAGTGGGGAAGAAAATGTCAATTGGATAGTCACATATGGCAGCCAGTAATGCAGGCACCAACAAAATAAGGAATCACACATATTTTTGACCTCCTCAAGAATGTCAGTGATGGAAAAGCTCCATAGATTTGCCTATTGTGGGAAAAGTAAAGAGTTCAAATCACAACAGGATCCACACTGAACAAAAGCCATATAAATACTCTGTGGCAAAACTTTAGTCAGAATAGCTCCCTTGCAATTCACAGAAGGATCCTCATAGGAGAGATGCCCTACAACTGCTCCCAATGTGGTAAATACTTTTGCAAGCATGGCAACTTTGTGATATATCAGAGGACTCACACAGGAGAGAAACCCTTTGAGTGTCCTGAATGTGGAAAAAGCTACAGTCAAAATTCCAGCCTGCTGATACACCAGAGGACTCACACAGGAGAGAAACCCTTTGAATGTCCTGAATGTGGGAAATGTTTCAGTGAGAATTCCAACCAAAGGACTCACACAAGAGAGAAACCCTTTTAATGTCCTGATTGTGGGAAAAGTTTCAGTGTCAATTCCTATCTGCTGATACACCAGAGGACTCACACAGAAGAAAACTATACGAGTGTCCGGATTGTTGGAAAGATTTCAGTATTTCGTCTAAGCTTTACACACAGGAGACAAACCTTTCCAACGTCCATCTTGTGAACAATGCTTTAGGCGTAGATCATCTCTGATTGCTCACAAGAAAATGCACGAGGCAAATATTGAACAGTTTATCGAAAGGTTGAAATTAATTTCTGATCTTCCATTCGGAATATAGATGAGAAATTGATTATTTAAATTCTGGCCTGATTCTTTTTAGTCAGGGGATCTCAGGATTAGACCTGTAGGTGGAGAGAGAAAAATGGAAAATATTAGTTTAATAAAGGCTAACTACCTGTTTCTGTTATCAGCAGTACTTTCTGGATGTTTGCATTTGAGGAAATCGTGGAATTACTGCAAACAGGCCTTTGGGTGGTGTTTTTTGTATTTTGATTATGGAATTCCGACATGTGGAGTTTCAGCTTTCTATCTTGGTGAACTCCAGATTTTGAACCTCAGAATTTCCCAGCCAGCATACAAGTAATCCTCGAGATACAACTGTGAACTAACTATTATGGATGCATTTAGCAATGGCGACAGTGCTTTGGTTAACTAACCCCATCCCATGCTGTCTGTTATGCAGCTATTAAATGAATGTGCAAGTTGCTAAATAGGACACTGGCTACCTCAGTGTTCGGGAAAACTCTTGGAGGCTTAATCCAGGCCCAGGCTTCCCCGCTTCCCCCCAGGCAACCCTAGGACTCCTCCACTCCCCACCCCCCAAGATACCTATTGCTCTGGTTCCCAACCTTGGTTCCCTAAAGGCATCCCTAGACCGCCTCCACCCCCACCCCTAAGACACCTATTGCTCTGGTTCCCAACCCTTGGTTCCCCCAAGGCATCCCTAGGCCTCCTCCACCCCCACCCGCAAGACACCTTTTGCTCTGGTTCCCAACCCTTGGTTCCCCCAAGGCATCCCTAGCCCTCCTCCACCCCCACCCCCATGACACCTATTTCTCTGGTTCCCAAAACTTGGTTCCCTCAAGGCATCCCTAGGCCTCCTCCACCTCCACCCTCCAAGACACCTATTGCTCTGGTTCCCAACCTTGGTTCCCCCAAGGCAACCCTAGGCCTCCTCCAACCCCACCCCCAAGACACCTATTGCTCTGGTTCCCAACCTTGGTTCCCTCGAGGCATTTCTAGGCCTCCTCCACCCCCACCCCCAAGACACCTATTGCTCTGGTTCCCAAAACTTGGTTCCCTCAAGGCATCCCTAGGCCTCTCCACCCCCAGCCCCAAGACACCTATTGCTCTGGTTCCCAAAACTTTGTTCCCCTAAGGCATCCCTAGGCCTCTCCACCCCCACCCCCAAGACACCTATTGCTTTGGTTCCCAACCTTGGTTGTCAGGGTAAATGTCTAATTCTCCCAGGCAGGAGCTGGCACCTCCCCATATCCCATCATACCCCCTTACCTCAGACTCCTCCCCTGGTGTATAAAAGGGTCCTACACGTGGGCTCCCAGCAGTTCCAGATGTGTACCTGCAAAGACAAGACAGAGGTCAGTGACCTTTACCCTGAATTGGGCCTAGGAGGACTCCAGGCCTAGAATAAAGAGTCAATGAAGAGATTCCATTGTCTCCTGTGAGTTATTTCGTTAGATCCATCCAGCATTAACAAGATGGTAGCAGAGGATGGTTACCCATAACTCTAAAGAATGACTGAATAAGCCATTTACTTTGATAAGAAGAGCAGAGTAAACAGCAGGGCATTTACCAAGAGGTTGGCTGCTCAACTGACACCCAAAGGTGCCATGCCAAGAGCCACCCCAGCTGAAAGTGGACAGGACATCGAGCCGGACCCACTCCTCTGTAAAGAGAGACCACGGGAGGAAGCAGATGACCACGAAAGAGAAGAGTCACGAGAGGAAAACGAACTGAGAATGGCCCTGCTGAAAGTGATGGAAGTGCCCATCAGCAATGGAGAGCTCATCGTGAAACTCCAAGGCCTCCTAGAAACCGATGGAGCAGCGAAGAGCACCCAAGAACAAACTCAAGAAGACGCCAGCCCGGTAAGGGAAAGGGATTCCCTCGCAGAAGCCCCGGACATAGAGGGGCTCAGTTTCACGCCAATTTCCGGGCGGCCATTTTGGAATGGCCAGCAACCAATAGGAGGCCGGAATTTGAATCCAATGGCGGGAACCAGCCAAGGCCCTGAAACGAACGAGGGGCACCCCGAAAATAGCTATGGGGAACAGACTCAATGCAACAGGAGCTCGCCTACCGAGCTCGAAATAGAAAGAGCCATGGAGACCTAGCGGCAGCGTTTGGCTTTCAGGCCTCCCGCACAGCCGCAGGCTGCAGGGAGGCCTCCAGCAACCAGGAAGATCCCAGGCCTGCCACCGGAGCCGCAACACCGGCCCTGCCACCCACCAGAAGAGGGACACACCTACACGACGGACACGGGGCATCGACCACCTCCGGACAGACCTCGCAGGATTCGAACCCGCCACCCTTCCTACTGCCGGAACGGGACCCGAGGGAAGAAAATCAACCTAGCTACTCACTGATGCTGCGACCGCTTCCGGGCTTCCCTGCACCTCCAAGGACCACCGCTCACCGATCTGGACCAGCCGCCGCTGCCACCACTGAGCCACCAATCTTCGGGAGTCCTCGCTTAACGACCGTGAGACCTCCGTAGCCTCCATCGACGTCCGCCAGGGATCCAGCCACCCAGCATTGATCCACGATGCCCAGCGAGGGACCCAGGCAGACCAGGGGTGAGTCCAGCACCCACCTGGCTGGCCTAGGCCTGGGCCTAGGAGCTACGACCGCAAGCTCCTCACCCGACGACTTCCAGAGACAAATGAGCCTCACGCATGCCCAGTTTCCACCTACAGAGAGAGAGGGAAGAAACATAGAGACACATCAATACAGAGTAACAACATGCATACCCGTGCCTTATTGTGAGTTCCCTCACTTACAAAACCATGGACAGCTACCCTCTGTAAGTAACTATTCTAACAATTCTGGGTCTTTACCTGTCAACTTTCCCAAACTACAAATAGATGGAAAAAATCTTCTAGAATGGAGTCAGCGGCTGCAGATAGTTTTTATGAAAGAAAACTTACTTTTCCTAATATCAGACCCACCTCAGAAACCCTGGACTTTTGAAATTGACTGTAACCACCACAGGGCTTTTTGTATTTTGTTAACCAGTATTTCTCCAACTATGTACCCAAGTATAGGGAATCACATGACAGTGCATGAAGTGATACAAAAACTTTATAATTTTTTTTTACAGCTGAAGTAGAGCAACCACAACTAGGATTTCCAGAGAATTCCATTCTGTCAGACTTAGACCAGGGGTCCCCATGAGTGAACACCTGTTAAAACTTAACGCAACCAGGACTGACTTAATGCATAGGGGTGAAGCAATCACTGAGGAGAGTATGATGAGTATAGTCATAAACTCTTTAGACAATAGCTGGGACAACTTTGTGATGCAATTGGACAGCCTCAGTCTAGAACACTTAACATTAGACACACTCACTAACCGTCTTATTGCAGAGGATAATCTAAGGAGGGACCGCCACATGTCAAGAAGGGACCCCAGACCCACCAAAAGGGTTGAGTTCCAGGACAGGGGAAAGGTTGCCCCAGAGTGTTTTTCCTGTGGGTCCAGGAACCATTTGAGGAGGGATTGCCCCAGAGGTGATAGGGACAGGGGATATAGAGAGAGATGGTCACCAGACCGCAGACATTTCAGGGAGCAGGGACGTGGGTGGTCACCCAACCCTAGAAAAAACAGTGAACGCAGGGATGCTTCCAGAGATAGCAACCCAGGGACCATGTACGGCTTCAGGCATGGTAAAGCAGACCCCAAGCAGGGGACAGATGAGAACACGTGGCTTCTGGATTCAGGAGCCACTAATCATACAACGCACAACCCCAATCTATTCACCTCCCTCGTAGAGACAGACTTCAAGTTCAGAATGGCTAACCAGAGCACAGCCAAGGTCATAGGGAGAGGGAATGTACACATACCAGGGGTTGGGAAAATAGAGGGGGTACTGTACGTACCAGAGATACCCCACAATGTCTTAGCCATCGCAAAGCTCACAACAGACACAGACACAGAGGTAACATTCAAGGAAGGCAGGGTACAGATACTCAGCCAAGGAAAAAGGGTTGGCAAGGTAACCACACATGATGGACTACCGTACTTTACACCCAGTGAGAGCAGCAAGGGAAGTATAAACATAAGCATCACCCATGAGCAGGGGGGAGACACTGAAACTAGAGGGGGACCCCAGGGGGAAACAAACACTTGTCACCAGGCAAAAACAAGGTATCCATGGGAAAACCCATCCACGACAATTGTGCCCACCTCCTTCACAGAAGGCTAGGACATATCAGTTTCCCGGTTGTAGAAAAAATGCTAGGATGTACATAGGGCTTGAAAGTAAAGGACTGCAAAAATTATTTGGAGTGTTCAGTGTATAAATCTTCGAAAATTAAGGTCAAAGCGAGGCCCAAAAGGTCAGACAGCACAACTGACCACCCATTTCAGCTAGTACACATGGATTTAGTGGGACCACTGAGACCTTCCATTGGACACAGGAAATAGTAGACGACTACAGCAGGTATGGCTATGTGTACTCTCTCAAGCATAAAAATGAGACATTCCAAAGGTTCAAAGACTTTTATAAAAGGGTGGAACTGCAACATGGGGCAAGAATCAAACAGATAATGACTGACCGGGGTACAGAATTCATGGCCAAGGACTTTGCAAAATGGTTAAGGGAGAGGGGCATACTGCATTTTAGCTCCACCCCTTTTCCCCATTTCAGAATGGGGTCTCAGAACGAAAAAATGCCCTACTCCAAACAATGATGCGGTGTGTTTTGGAGGACACTGGAATGAACCAATCATTCTGGTCAGAGGCATTACACTATTCAAATTACACACTAAACAGGTTGTGCTCAAGCTCAATCAATAAAACCCCATACGAACTAATGTACAATAGAAAACCCAACCTAGCCCACCTACACGTATTTGGTGCCCCAGCTGACGTCCACATTCCCCGACAGCTGAGGAAGAAGGGAGAAAAGGTGTCAAAAAGACTAAGGTTCATGGGCTATGAGCCTGGGACAAAGGGATTCAGATTTGTGGACTGCAATAACAAATTCATTGTATCTGCGGAATTTCATGAACACTCGAATTGGTCAAAGCTCCACTGCAATGACATTTTCCTTGGCAGAGACATGCAACCACATAACCAAAGTGACAAAGAACTGACCACCAGGGGGCCATAGGAAACTGAAACAGACAGACCCAAACACCAAGAACTGAAAGCCGAGGAATGGAAAGAAGGACACCCCACACTGAACCTAGATAGCCTCACCGAAAAAGAAGCCAAACGCCTGCATGAAGCAGATACGCCTCCTGACAGACCAGCTAGATCCAGTAGGAACAAGTTACCAAAGAGACTAGAGGACTATGTCATGTCCATACACACGGAGCATTTCACACCCAGTTCCTACGAAGAGATACTCGGCCTCCCCCAGGAAGAGAGGGAAAGGTGGAAACAAGCTATGGAAAAGGAGATGGAGAGCCTCCGAGACCTACAGGTATACTCGCCAGCTCAAGTACCTGAGAACAAAAAGCCAATTGGGATCAAGTGGGTGTTTAAAGTCAAAACACTCAAAGACAACAAAGCACTCTACAAAGCGAGATTGGTTGCACAAGGCTTCGCCCAAAGGTACCCGGAAGACTACACGGACACCTACTCCCCCACAATCAGGGATGAGAGTGTCAAGAGCACCCTAGTAATTGCCACCATCCTAGGGCTGGAAGTATTCCAATTTGACATGCAAACCGCATATCTACACACAGAATTGGATAAGGAAATCTATGTTAAGGCCCCACCAGGATACAATGATCGGAAAGACAACACATGGCTTCTGAACAAAAGTTTATATGGACTCAAACAGTCTGGCAAAAGGTGGTATGACTGTCTAGCCAAAGCTCTCAACACCATGGGCTTCAAAGCAACCTCTGCAGACAAATGTTTTTTCACAAAGAGAGAGGGAGGAGCATTTGAAGGCGTTCTTGTGTATATGGATGATATATTGTATATAGGGAAACAAAGGACCAAATGCGATAAATTTGCCACCGAGTTAGGAAATCATTTCTCTCTGAAGTCACTAGGGAAGATAGACAAGTACCTAGGAGTGCAAGTAATTAAAACTGACAAGGGCTTCCAGATCTCACAAAGAGAGAAAATCATAGAACTGTTACCCAAATGCAACATGTCTGGGGCAAAACCCTGCAAGACACCCATGCAACCAGACTTCATAAATAGCATGTACAATGAAGCTGAACCCTTCGTTGACAACAAGCTGTACAGGTCAACAATAGACTCGCTAGTCTACATCACCAACTGGACGAGGCCTGACATTGCTCTGGCTGTCAATCTACTGTCCAGACACATGAGCAAGCCCACTGTCCTGCACTGGGATGCCATAAAAAGACTGCTCAGGTACCTGAAACACAGTGCCAACGCCCAGCTGTGCCTCGAACCAGACCTGTCTGAGAAACCCAAGTTAACCTGCTATGCAGACGCTGACTGGGCTGGGGATGCCAAAAGCAGAAAAGGCACTTCCGGGTATGTAGTCTTCTTAAACAATTGCCCTATACATTGGTATACAGGAAAACAGAAGCTGGTGGCCACTTCTACCACCAAAGCCGAATTCGTCTGTTTATCAAAAGCCGCAAATAACCTCGTGTGGTTTGATGATTTACTTACTGACATCTGGGCCGCGCCAACATACCCCATAGTCATACATGAAGACAACAAGACAGCTATAGAAATATCAAAAGCAGATGCCGTGGGACAGAGATCAAGGCACATAGACATAAAATATAAACACGTTAGGCAATTCTCAGAAATGGAGTACATTAAAGCCATATACTGTGACACTGAACAACAAACAGCAGACATACTTACAAAGCCACTACCTCAAAAGCAACACACATATCTCACATCAAAAATATGTGTATATATGTAAATCATGTGTTTTATGTACCTATCATGTATGTTCACAGATATCATATGTCCGACGTTAATTAGACATTTAGAGGGGGATTTGTCAGGGTAAATGTCTAATTCTCCCAGGCAGGGGCTGGCACCTCCCCATATCCCATCATACCCCCTTACCTCAGACTCCTCCCCTGGTCTATAAAAGGGTCCTACACGTGGGCTCCCAGCAGTTCCAGATGTGTACCTGCAAAGACAAGACAGAAGTCAGTGACCTTTACCCTGAATTCGGCCTAGGAGGACTCCAGGCCTAGAATAAAGAGTCAATGAAGAGATTCCATTGTTTCCTGTGAGTTATTGGGTTAGATCCATCCAGCATTAACATTGGTTCCCCCAAGGCATCCCTAGGCCTCCTCCACTCCCACCCCCAAGACACGTATTGCTCTAGTTCCCAACACTTGGTTCCCCTAAGGCATCCCTAGGCCTCTTCCACCCCCACCCCCAAGACATCTATTGCTCTGGTTCCCAACACTTGGTTCCCCTAAGGAATCCCTAGGCCTCTTTGATGGATGTGCCCTCCTCTTTTGTGAAGAAGCATAGGTCAGTGGAGGTGGCTGTGAACCCCATGTCCCTGACAATCTTTGCCAGGCACTCATACCACCTTTTACCGGATTGCTTCAGCCCATACAAACTCTTGTTTAATAACCAGGTACCCCCCCTCCTGTGTGTTTCTCCCGGGGGGTGCCCTCACGAAGATCTCTTTGTCCAGCTTTGTGTGAAGATAGGCTGTCTGCACGTCGAATTGATAGATTTCTAGTCCTAGAATTGTTGCTATCACCAGGGCGCTCTTTACACTCTCGGCCCTGACCGTGGGTGATATGTGTCGGTGTAGTCCTCTGGATACTTTTGGGCAAACCCCTACGCTACTAACCTAGCCTTGTATAGGGTCTTATTGTCCTCGAGCTCCTTTATTTTAAAAACCCACTTTGTCCCAATGGGTATCTTGTTGTCTGGTACCTTGGATGGGGTATACACATTTAACTCTCTCAGGCTGTTCATCTCTTTGTCCATGGCCTCCTCCCACCTAATACTTTCTTCGTGTGGAAACCTAAGAATGTCTTCGTACGAGTTGGGTGTCGTGGTGTTTATGTGTATTGAGAGTACGTAATCTTCAAACCTTTTTGGCATTTTGTTCCTGTTGTGTCTGATGGGCCTGTGGGTGGTGTCTCTGTGTCGTGCATGTATTTTGCTTCCTTCTCTGTGAGTGCATCTACCTTTATGACGGGGTGGTCCTCTTTCCAACCCTTAGTGTCTACCCCTTGGTGTTTGGGTTTGTGCCTTTCGTGTGTCTCGGTTTCGGCTGTGCCTAGTTTACTTGTGCTCTTTACATTGTCTGAGGTTTCCTGCCTGAACAACACTTCGTTGAGGTGTATTTTTGACCAGTTTGCGTTCTCATGGAACACTGCTGTCCTGGATACAATAAATTTATTGTCCTTGTCAATAAACCTGTACTCTTTTGTTCCGGACTCATATCCCATAAATCTTAGTCTCCTTGATACCTTGTCCCCTCTTTGTCTTAACTGCTTTGGTATATGTACGTCCGCAGTGACCCCAAATACGTGTAGGTGAGCTATTTGGGGTTTCCTATTGTACATAACCTCGTAGGGAGTTTTGTTTACCATGCTTGACCATAGCCTGTTCAGGGTGTAATTTGAGTATGTGAGTGCCTCCGCCCAGAAGTGTTGCCCCAGCCCTGCATCTTCTAATATGCATCTTACCATTGTTTGTAGTACGCCATTCCTGCATTCCGAGACTCCGTTCTGGAATGCGGAAAAAGGCGAAGAAGTAAAGTGTAATATCCCGTGTTTCTGTATCCAATTGGAGAAGTCCCTTGATAGGAACTCTGACCCTCTATCTGTCATAATTTGTTTTATTTTAATGTTGTGTTGTGTTTCTATCCTTCTGTAAAATTCCTTGAACTTTTGGAACACCTCATTTTTGTGATTGAGTGTATACACAAACCCGTAACGACTGTAGTCATCAACTATAGTTAGAAAAAAACTCTTTTTGTACTTAATCGAGGGTTTCATGGGGTCTACCAAATCCATGTGAACTAATTGGAAGGTCGAATTGGTGGTGCGAGAGGCCTTTTTTGGTCTAGGTTTTATTTTTAGTTTAGAGCATTTGCACACAGAACACTCTAGATAATTGTCACAATTCTTTACTTGCAAACCATTTGAACATTCAGTCATTTTTTGTACAATTGGGAAACTGGCGTGGCCCAACTTCCTATGAAGTAGATGGGCACACTGATCATGGATGGGTTTTCCAATAGATGGCCTCCCCTTGTGTGCTGTTTCAGAATTATGTTTGTCCTCAGTGGTGTGCTTGGCCTTGTCCTCTTTTGTCTTCCTGAGGGTATCTGTTTTGCCTTCCCCATCTTCTAGTTGTGTGTTTGTGCCTGGATAATCTTGGGATTGTAGGTAAGTGAGCCCCCCTTCGATGATGATTTTGCCTATGTCTTTATTTCCTTTTGTCATGTATGCTTTCTCTCCCTTAAAGGTTATCTCAATGCCTAAGTCTTTGCTGAGTTTGAGAGTTGCCAGTATATTGTGGGGTATCTCAGATATGAGCAATACCCCCTCTATTTTCCCTATCCCATCTATGTGTGTGTTCCCTTCTCCCGTTACCAGTACCTTGTCCTGATTGGCTACCTTAATGTGGTACTTCTCTGGTGTGAATAGTGTTAGTATGCCCCTGTTGTTGGTGGTGTGGTTGGTGGCTCCAGAATCAATGAGCCATGTATTCCCTTTCCTTGGCTGTGTGAGTGTGGGTTGATGGTCTCCAAGGCCATACAGTGAGCCCATTTGACTGTCTCTGGAGCTGTCTCTATGTCCCCTCCTGTCTCTGGGATTGGGGGAGTCCCTACACCTCAACCTTCTGTCTGGTGAGTGTCTATCTAGGTACCCTGACTTCCGGCCTTGCCTTTCCCTGTGGTGATTGTAGTCTCTGTCCCTTTGGTTTCGGGGGCAGTCTCTCTTATAATGGCTTCTAGAGCCGCAGGTAAAGCATTCTGGGGTGTTATGGTCCCTGGTTTGAAATTCTACCCTTTTTATTGGTCCCTAGGCCTCTTCCATCTCCACCCCCCCAAGACACCTATTGCTCTGGTTCCCAACACTTGATTCCCCTAAGGAATCCCTAGGCCTCTACCACCTCCACCTCCCAAGACACCTATTGCTCTGGTTCCCAACACTTGGTTCCCCTAAGGAATCCCTAGGCCTCCTCCACCTCCACCCCGCAAGACACCTATTGCTCTGGTTCCCAACACTTAGTTCCTCTAAGGAATCCCTAGGCCTCCTCCACCCCCACCCCCAAGACACCTATTGCTCTGGTTCCCAACACTTGGTTCTCCCAAGGCATCCCTAGGCCTCTTCCACCTCCACCCCACAAGACACCTATTGCTCTGGTTCCCAACAATTGGTTCCCCTAAGGAATCCCTAGGCCTCCTCCACCTCCACCCCCCAAGACACCTATTGCTCTGGTTCCCAACCTTGGTTCCCCCAAGGCAGGGGTGAAATGCTACCAGTTTGCTCCGGTTCGGGGGAAGCCCCCCCCCACAGGACTCCCCACAGAGTAACCCCCGAGGCCTTTTCCCACTCCCACTGGCCCCCTGCAGGCCTTAGGCCATTCTGTCACAGGGCCTTCCAATTACGATTACACATTGCAACAGCTGTTAAATGAGACTGCTTTGTTTAATTGCAGACTTAGACTTTCCTTCCCAAGGCTTCCCATAACCCATCTCTTAGGTCTCCCCAGGACTTTCCTTCCCTCACAGAATCTCTCCAGGCCTCTCCTTCCTAAAACAGGGTCCCTGTAGTCCTTAGGTCGAAGTCCAACCCTACCAGGCCTCATAGCATCCTCCTCTGTATTTTTTAAAGACATCTGAACATCTGAACATAATATTGGAGAAGGAGGGTAGGACAGAAATCTGCCGGCTGTGTGACTATTTCATGGTAACAGCCGTTATTTTCACTGTGCCTGGGATTCATCACTGGGCCCTGAGGTGGATTTGTGGAAGTGGCTGCCATTTTGCCATGACTGCCTCAGGGCCAAAATAGTGGCTGCTTCTGGGTCAT
Source organism: Arizona elegans (assembly GCA_022577455.1). Classification (NCBI taxonomy): domain Eukaryota; kingdom Metazoa; phylum Chordata; class Lepidosauria; order Squamata; family Colubridae; genus Arizona; species Arizona elegans. Next base: position 9,820,403 of record JAKOOJ010000012.1, read on the forward strand.
TGTCATGCAGGAGAGGGAGAAACTGCTCTGTTTCGTTACCTTAACACTGTGCAGACCACCTTAAGGAATTGTGGGTGCATTGAAAATGATGGCTGCTTCCATGAGATCTTGAAAATTTACCTGTGAAATAGGTGATGGGCTTGTGGGGAGTAGGCCCAAGGCCCAGTGAAAAAAAGCAGAGTAACATTTCAAATGAAAAGCTTTTCTGCCTTGCAGATGAACCTGGTGAAGAGCTGTAGGAATATTGAATTGAGGAGAAAAGGGATCGTGGCTTTGATCACAAGATCTCCAGGTTTATTAGCAACTCCTGCTGGGATCTCCTCTTCTTGGAAATGCCTGCTTGTTACCCTACGATGGCTGCTGGATGACAGCAGAACCATATTGCTGACGTACGTGTTGCATCCCCCTTTGAGTTTGTGATATGAGGGGAAAAAATGTACAATGGAAAATGTTTCATTTTAAAAACGCATTGTGTAAGAACAATACTTTTGACAAGGAAAAAATGGGGAGTGTCAGTATTGCTATGAACAGTTGGGTAAGGCAAGATGCTCAGACTTGCCTCAAACGGTGAGATGGGCAGCAAATAAATTTATTAATCAATAAATTTAATAATAAAAAGATAAGATAAACATCTTTTATCAACTTTCGCTCAGTTGCAAGGTCTCCACACATATAGTAGTTTCTAACAAACTACCATTGTTCTTCTTGTGCATTCTGTATCTCTACGACCGATCTGTCTTCCTCAGCTTCCCTTCCCTCCTCAATGTAAATTTAAAATTTCAATTTTAATAGTACACCAGTCCAGCCACTCTTTGTGGCATTTTTCAAGTATCCCTAGACAGATTTCAAGGGTTTTTTTAAATTAATATTATTATGAGGGGTGCACTTCCTTATCCATAAGGTCTCTCCTTTTTTTATTTTTACTATGCCAGTAATGAACTATATTGATTCTGGCATTTTCCAGCTCTTTCTTCCTGTCTGACTTACAGAAAGGAGGGATGCAGTTTTAAAAATGGCTTCAAACTACTCTCACTACCATTACAAGGACGGGAAGTTTTTGAAACATTTGATATGATATAAATCTTCTTCTTCTTGTGCCATATCCATCATAAGCCGTTGGCGATCATGTTAGGGATCCTATTTTTATCAATAGCCGCACGAAAAAGTGCTGCTGAATTTTGTCCAAACCAGTCCCTTAGATTCTGAAGCCATGATGTTCTTCTTCTGCCTGGAGCTCATTTGCCTTCAATCTTTCCCTGGAAGATTAAATGAAGTGTGCCCTATTTTTCTGGGTGTCATATCACATGTCCATAATATCCTAACTTTTGTTTTTTTAATTTTAATGGTTTTTTTAATGGTATAAATAGGTGACTCAAAAGATTAGTCAGATTAACATTGATCCTCATTACTTATTTTCCAAGCATTTCATCAGAAAAGGACTATGGGACTATGGGATAATGTATAGAAATTAATGGCTAAAGCTAAAATTTCATGTTCATGGATATTCCAGAGGAAAAATTGCAGACTATAGGAACCATTATTAGAAGCCAGCAGGGAGTTGCAATGAAGTCCTTGCTTAATGACAGCAGCAAGGATTGCTGAAATTGCCATGTAGTCATGTGATGTAGTCATGTGATACAACTAGTCCTCAACTTACAAATGATACATAAAAATGCTACAAGATGCAAGAATTAGAGGTGGGTTTGGTCTTACGAATTGGGAATTGTATTATCAAGCAGCAGCATTAACATGAATTAAAGAATGGATTTTATTAGGAATACAAGACTATTGACATTGGAGGGTCATGATTTACAACTGGGTTGGCGTGCCTTTTTATGGTATGGGAAACAAAGGATACATGGATATTTCCAAAGACATTATGTAAGAAATGGTTTGCTATCAATGTGGGAGAGAGTGAAAGAAAAACATTATTTGAATATTCCAATGTGGCTTTCTACAATATGTGGTGGTTGTGTAAAGAAGCAAAACAATATTGGGTGAAAATACAAACATGGTTAGAGGGAATGTTGCAGCAACATATAGAGTTAAAACCAGAGATATTCTTATTGGGAATTTTACCCGAGAATTATAGTAAAGAAGATACATATTTGATTATTCATATAATAACAGCAGCTAGAATTGTATTTGGACAAAATTGGAAAGGAGATAAAATCCCGTTGGAAGAAGAAATTATAAAGAAAATTTTAGAATGTGCAGAAATGGATAACTAACATTGAGAATAAAAGATAAAGAGGAGTCGATGTATTTCAAGACATGGGATAAATTTTATGATTGGTTAGACAAGAAACATGAATTAGGACATAGAGATAAAATAGTTAGAGAATAGATGGGTGAAAACAATTAGAAAAATAGAAACCCAGTTGATGTCAAGTAAAAGGAGAACGGGAGGGGCGGGGAAGGGAAAAAAATGAGATATTATAAAAATGTACGCAAATGATGACATAAAAATAATAATTGAATAAGAAATTGAACTGAGAATAAAGATAATTAGGAAATCAGGGCTGCTCAAATACCACTGTCGAGACTCACTCCAGCTCGACACCTCGGGGAATAGGAATGAGCGCTATCTGAAACACCAGATACCATCTACGGGAGCTACAAACCGTGTCCGACATCTCGATGAGCCCGGCGGGATCGCAAAGACGGGTGGGTGGGGGGAGCACACAGCGGTGGTGGGGGTGAGCGGCGAACCTGGAATAGGCGGTCGGGCATGCTGCGGCCGGGCGAGATGTGTTTGCACAGGGACTCTAGCTCTTTGCCATCGTAAGGAATGAACAATGACGTCACGAGCATCGGAGCAGCTGGTCTACAAGCCCGGAAGTAATGCCAATTGGCCGACGGGGCACCGCGGGTTATTTAAACATTATGTATGTTTCATTGCACTCGGCATTGACAGCAGCTGACCTGGAGCTGAAATAAACCATTCAGCATTCAAGCTTTGTGATCATGGTTTGGTTATTCAAAGTACCCAGGACCAGTGAGCAAGCTGAGAGAAAGTTGGCGCTGTCTTGTTCATAACAGCTGTGAGACAGTGGGGATGGCAGTGGGTTCAGCAACGGGAGTGCCAGAAATGGAGGAAGGGGGCGAAGACACGGTATTGAAGGTAGTACCGGAGGCGCAGGGGGCTAGCGAGCCTCCTGTGGTAAGGCTAAAAGAGAGGAAGATACAGCAGGGAGAGTGTGCCTCTGAGGATTTGGAAGCATCTGTCCCCACTGGGATGAAGTCCTCCTCTGGCGAGTGGTGGCACAGTTCAGCCCTTACCGGTCCAGGAACAGCTAAACCCCCAACACCCCATCCAGGTGATATGGCTTTCCAAGGGTGAAGAGAAAGAAGGTGGATAGAAGACAAGGAGGGGGAGTGGAGCTACTCCACTGGCTCTGGAACCTCTACTCTAGATGTTTTGAGAGAGAGATTCGGGGAAGCAAGCTTTAGGGACACTCCTTCGTGGCAATCCTGGGCAACAGGAGTGGATGCTTCAGCCACCTGGCAAGGTGGGGGGGGGCACACGGAACTACAGACACCTGCTTCCATTTGGCTAGGCCAAAGTTGTGTGTTGATAAAGGGACTAATAGTTCTCGAGCAAAAGACTATCAAGTGACTGCCCCCACCTCCACGTCATTAGGGGAAGCACTACGAGGGTTGGACCAAGATATGCAGAGGAGGCAAGGCTCATACGATATGGGTCATGACGCCCCGCGAAAACAGAGTAGTCTGCATAGAGTGGAGGGGAGGGATGCCAGGAGGTCCGACTGCCACCCGGACTGACCCCTGTGTGGGTGCCAGGGATGTGGCCACAACAACAGTTTTGGGGCCCTCCACCAATCCAAGCCACTTTCGATGGCAGCGCTGATAGGGTGTCTCTATTTTTAAGTCAGATAATTAGCCATATTGATTTATATGGCCGTCTCTATCCATCGCAGTGGTCCATGGGGGTCGCTATTACCACCGCATTGACAGGATCACTGATCTCCATAGCGACCATGCAAAGGAATTGGTGAACATAGGACTGTTTTTGAGGAGCCGTTTTGAAGATGACAGCAGAACCCAGTTAGTGGAAGGGGAGATTGTATCATTGAAGCAAAGAGGGAGGCCTGCAAAGGACTATGTAAAGGAAGTCCGTGCTCTCACCGAGAGGCTCAAGACCTGGCCAGAATGACTCTTGGTGCACCATTTTCGCTGTGCTATTGAATTGGTACCTGGTTGGCGTCCAACCCTCGGGGCCGGAATTCTCGTAACCCAACGTCGAAATCCAGATTGAACTGAAAAGGGGAACAACAGGAGAGAGGGGAAGGAGTAGAGAGAGAGGAAGGGAGAAGAGAGGAGAGGAGAAAGAAGAAAGGGAAAAGGAGAGGAAGAAAAGGGAAGGGAAAGAGGAGTAGAGGAGAAGGTTAGAAGGGGGAAGAAGAAAAGGAGTGGGGGAAGGGAAGGGGAAGTAGGAAAGAGAAGGAGAGGAGGAACGAAGGAAGGAAGTAGGAGGAGAAACAGGAAGGAAGAGAAGGGGAGGAGAAGGAGAAAGGTTGGAGTAAAGGTAAAGGGTAAAAGAGCATCCCCGAAAAAGTAAAAATGAAAAATGAAAGTTAAAAAAAAAGATGAATGAAAAATGATGGAAATGACTGTACATGTAAATGTGTTTATGAAAAATAAAAATAAAAACTTTAAATAAAAATAAATAAATAAATATGAACCAATTGCCAAGCGTCTGAATTTTAACCAAATTACCATGGAGATGCTGCAAAGGTCATAACTGTGAAAAACGGTCATAAGTCACTTTTTTCAGTGCTGTTGTAACCAGGGCCGGATTTTCCTATAGGCTAACTAGGCTTCAGCCTAGGGCCTCAAGATCAAGAGGGGCCTACACAGTGGTGGGATTCTGGGGGTTCTAGGGGGTTCGGCCGAGCCCTTTGTTAAATTGCTGGCTCGCCCGCCCCTCGCCTCCCACCCGCGCGGTGCCAGCCTACCGTAGCCAGGGGTGGGCAATTGTGGCTCTTTTACAACCTGTGGACTTCAACTCCCAGAATTCCTGATGCAGCTTGGCTGTCTGAGGAATTCTGGGAGTTGAAGGCCACAGGTTGTAAAAGAGCCACCATTGCCCACCCCTTCCCTAGCCTGAGTTCCGCTGCCTGGGATCCACGTGGGCTCCGGATGCAAGAGAGCAGGATGGAGAAAGCAGCTTCCCCACCTTCACTCACCCTCCCTCTCTGCCGTTCGCTTACCCCGCCCACTCCCCATCTATTGCTGCCTCCGATGGCTGGAGGAAAAAAAAACTTCAAATTCTTGCCGCGGGGCTTCAAAGGGCCGCCTAGAGCCAGTGCTGCAGCCGAACCCTTTGTTAAATTGCTGGCTTGCCCCGCCCCTCCGCACCACTATTTATTGCCAATATGGGGCGAGGGGCGGGGGAGCCAGCAATTTAAGAAAGGGTTTGGTGTTTTTTTTGTAATTTTATTGGCCCCCGGAGCTTCAGCATAGGCTAATTAGCCCTTCCTTAGATCGGCTCCCGACCCCCAGCTGTTGTCTCAGCTGTTTTGCTCACGGATCTGCTCCTTGCTTGCAAAGAGTGCTGATTTTTTCCCCCCTAGCTATACTGAAAAACGAAAGAGAAAGTAAAGCAGGCTGTTGGCTTTGCACGTTGGAAAATTAGGCAGGCAGATTTCTTTTTCCTCACCAAAAAAGGTAGGTGCAAACAACAGAAAATTTAGGTGGCAGCTGAAGACATTACAGACATTGTTGGCTGAAGGGATCAATTTAACCTGGTTACAATATAATCAATTGCAATTGAGATGGAAAGAGGACCAAAAAACTGGTATTATGATGTATGAGGAAGAATTAGTTAGACACATAAAAGAGAAAGGACCAATGCATATTAAAAGACTTTATAATGTTTTGTTAGAAAGGGATTCAGAATCTGAGCTAGTTAAAGATTGCATGATTAAGTGGGCACAAAATTTTGAGGAACCAGTGATGTTGGAAACATGGGAAAAAATTTGGGTTCAGAATGTTAAATTTACACAGTCGCAGAACCTGAGGGAAAATTTCTATAAAATGTTTTATAGATGGCATTTAGACCCCAAAAAATTGTCGTGTATGTATCCTAATGTGCAGCCTAAATGTTGGAGATGTGATTGCCTAGACGCTACATATTATCATGTTTGGTGGACCTGTAAGAAAGTTAAGGCTTTTTGGATAAAAATTTGGTGGGTCATGCAGAATGTTTTGAGGAAAAAAATTCAGTTTTCTCCACAACTGTTCTTATTGGGTATAGTTAAGGGTTTTACATCGGGTGAAACAAAATTGATATTGTATATGATAACTGCAGCAAGATTGTTGATAGGCAAATACTGGAAAAATGAAGCGCTGCCTACGATTGAGGAATGGACTTTGAGGATGGCCAGTTTTGCAGAGATGGCGAAGATTTCAGCATATTTAAAAGATTGTTCTCAAGAGACTTATGAATGGGAATGGAAGAAGTGGATAGATTATGTTCAGCATAAATACCAAACTAGGAAGTACCAAATAGCTTTTATTTGAAAATGTTATATCAAGATAGAAATATTTTAAGGTCGAGGGTGAAAATTTGTTAGAAGATGTTATATTAAGACAGAAATATTTTTAAGGTTGAGGGTGAAAATTTGTTAGAAAATGTTATATCAAGATAGAAATATCTTTAAGGTAATCAGGATGAAAATTTTATTTGAAAATGTTATACTAAGATAGAAATATTAATGTTAATGTAAGGAAGATGAAAATTTGTAAGGGGGAGGGAAGGGTTCAAGTTTTATATACAAAGGAGGGTTTTTTCCTTTTATCTGATATGAGTATACTAGGAAGTCTGGGGGGAGGGGAGGGTTAGGGTGGGTTAGGGAGGTTGGGAAGATTGGGGGGGTTGTGGGGGGGAAAAAAAAAGGGGTGAAAATGTAACTGTAAAACTTTTGTAATAAAAAAAAAATAAAGCATCCTCTAGCCAAAAAAAAAAAAACAAACAAAAACAGGAAATTTAGGGAAAAAGAGGAGATTTTAAAACACAAAAGAAAAAAAGCTCTATTTAACTAGGGAATTGTAATAATTGAGATACTATTAATTGTATATTGTGTTGAAAGCAGAAATGGTTAAGTTGTGGTTTGGAGGAATATATGGGGGAAATTATTTGGTTTATTATTATTGGTAAATATAATTAATTGATTTGTAAGAAATTGGATTGCATGGAAATAATTGGAATATTCATGTTCATATTGATTAATATACAAAAAAGGTAATATAACTAATTGATTTATATTAAAATGTTGAATTCATATTAAACAACTGTAATATTACATAATTAACCAATGTGAGGATGGATATAAAAATAGATGACAATGGGAAGGGGTATAATATAGAATAGAAGGGAAAAATTGAATTTGATTAAGATTAGAGATGAGGATGAGGGTAATATTGGTTTTTTACAAAAATAGATGAGGAATAAATATGGCAAAAAGGAAATATAGAAATTGTAAATTTAATTGAAATGACTAAACACTGTTTAAATTTGTGAACCGGCCAAATACTCTGTTCAAAGAAAATACATTGTATGTTTGTATGTGTGTTTCTAATTATTGTTATTTATTCATATTTGTTCTCTTTTATTCTTTAAAGTTTAACAATTCATTCTTTATCTTAATATCTTTATATTTTTGGGGGGTTGGCTTTCTTCCCTTTCATCTTTTTTATTGTACAGCAATCTTTCTCCTCAAACCTACCACCTCTCTTTCCTTTCCTTCTTACTTTCTCTTCCTCCCCCTCTTCTTCTCCTCCCTACTTCCTCTTCCTTTCTCCTTCTCCTCCTCTCTTCCTCCCTCTCTCTCCTACTCTAATTTCCCTTCCCTTCCTTCATCCCTCTCTATTGCTGTATCCTTTTATGCATATGGACTACTCAGAGGGCTGAAAAAGTTATTTCTGACTGGTCCTCACACTTTTGACCAGTCCTCGAACTTACGACTGTCCTCACATTTTACATTTTTGCCCTATCTTGTCACCATGGTGAAGAGAAGCAGTTCTGAAACGAGTGACATGGTTGTTAAGAAAGCTGCACGGGCATAAATGTGAGGATGGTCATAAGTGTGAGGACCGGTCAAAAGTGCGAGGCCCAGTCAGAAATGACTTTTTTCAGCCCTCTGGGTAGTCCTTTTGTGCATATGGACTACTCAGAGGGCTGAAAAAGTTATTTTTGACTGGTCCTCGCACTTTTGACCAGTCCTCGAACTTACCACTGTCCTCACATTTTACGTTTTTGCCCTATCTTGTCATCATGGTGAAGAAAAGCAGTTGTGAAATGAGTGACATGGTTGTTAAGAAAGCTGCACGGGCATAAATGTGAGGATGGTCATAAGTGTGAGGACCGGTCAAAAGTGTGAGGCCCAGTCAGAAATGACTTTTTTCAGCCCTCTGAAAAAAGTCTATGCACACAGCCATGCCCACCCGGTCACATGACGAGCTAGCCACGCCTACACAGTCACGTGACCAGCTAGCCACGCCCACCCAGTCACATGATTGCCAAGCCACACCCCCAACTAAGCCACGCCCACAGAACCTGTTATTAAAAAATTGAATCCCACCATTGGTGAAAGGGCCTCATAAGTGGAATAACCTAGGGCCTCTTTTCATCTAAATCCGGCCCTGGTTGTAACTTTCAATGGTCACTGCCTAGGAGGCTAATGCCTCCTACTAAGGCAGCATTTAACACCCAGCTGCCTGCAATTACTGCGAGTTCAATTCTCACCAGGCTCGAGGTCGATTCAGCCTTCCATCCTTTCTAACATGGGTAAAATCAGGACCCGGTTTGTGGGGGCAATAAGCTGACTTTGTATAAAATATATAAAAGTATGAAGGCTATTGCTTAACGCATTGTAAGCCGCTCTGAGTCTCCGGAGAAGGGCGGCATATAAAAATATTTTTTTTAAAAAAATGACCTATTATAAGTCGAGGTCTACCTGTATTTATTGTCATGCATACTGCTGGAAAGTCCTTTGCACCTGGATCCAGTTTAACAGACGTTCTCAAAACCGGTTTAGGACCAATTCTGAAGACTTTTTTGGGTTTATAGTTATAACAAAGGCTAACTAAAGAGAACTTGTTCCAAAATGGAATCGTGATTGCAAATACATTTTTTGTTCCGTGTTGCTTTAAATCTGGGCTCTAAAATGAATTCTGCAGAAGGAAGCAGGGTTGGTTGGGAGATCATTTTACAATCAGGTTGGTCAAACTTTCCAAGAAGCTGAACGGGTTAAAAGCAGAAAGTTCAGCAGCTAGAGTAGATCCAGAAATGTAGAGTCCTCTTACTGAATTCCTTTTCCTGTAGCTCCTTTGGAGAAAACTTTGAGTTTGGTGTTGCCGTTCTTGAATTTTGCTGGGCGAATCTCAACAGTTCGGAAAGAGTAAGTTAAATTTGGAACTTTCAGAAAAAGATCAGATCAGAGAATAAGAAATCCAGGAAGGGGGAGTGGGGGGGGGGAGTTAAAGGGAAATTATCCTTGAGTAAATAATTTCTTTTAAAAAAAGCTGCACCTATTTAACGCTCTCCTGGTAAAGGAGAGGATACAACAGTTGGTCCTTGCGGAGCTCTCTCTTCCTATAGAAATTGAGCCTCCATGTTCAAGCATAGCACACAGCTCCGCAATCCAGGTGCGGGGAAAGGCATAAAAGGACGGCGCGGAGGCATCACGGGCGGGAGGGACAAAATGACAAAAAGAGCATCGGGGCTATTGAGTTGCAAGCGGCGTTTCTTCCTTCGATGAATCGTGACTCTATTGTCATGTTCACCAAAGCCTCGGATTAACAGAATAACAAGAGTTGGAAAGGACCTTGGAGGTCATCTTGTCATTTAGCCTGACTAGGTGGCTCAATGGCTAAAACAGTCAGCTTGTCGATCAGAAAGGTCGGCAGTTCGGCGGTTCGAATCCCTAGTATAGGTCTCCTGTGAGCAGGGGGTTGGACTAGATGACCTCCAATGTCCTTTCCAATTCTGTTACTGTTAGTCCAACCCCCTGCTCATACAGGAGAGCCTGTATCATTTCCGATGGATGGCAATCCAGTCTCTCCTTAAAGCTTCCAGTGATGAAGGTCCCACAACTTCTGAAGGCTAAAAGTAAATCTGAGCAGTTCCAGCCTCTGATTTCTCTTCTCTGCCAGCCCCAGTCTTCCAAAAGCACAAATGGTCAGAATGCAGCTTTTAGGACTTCCGGTTTGCTGCTGGCCGCCGCCAGACGTTCCTCTGGGATCGTCAGCTCCCTCTGCCTGTATAGAGCCGCCGTTACAGCGGATGGCGGCTCGAAAAAACTCCGTTTCCAAGAGGAAACGGAGAGAGAGCCGGCAGGGGTGGGTAGAACTCCCCGCAGAGTCCCAAAAGTTTTTTTTTTAACTTTTGGGACGGAGCGGATGAGAAGCCCCATATCCCCTGCCGCTGCTCCAGGCTTTGGGAGACCTCTGCCTATGCAGAGCCAGGCGTCAAGAGCAAGCCTGTGAATCTAAAAGAATAATTAAAGAAATGAAGAACTGGACCCTTAATACTGAACCGCAAGTATCTCACCCTTTCAAAAACTATTTAAAAGAAAAGAGCAGAGGAAAAGAGGGAAAAAGAGCCTTCTAAAATGGCGTCTGCTGTGGCTGGAGAAGGGCTAAAAGGGAAAGTCCTTCCGTTTTTCATTATTACAATGTAGCGGAATAAATATCATTGGCTACATTTCTAGAGAAACCTCGCTCCTGTGCTGCTCAGAAGTTTTTTTTTAATGAGGGAAAGTCTTTTTGTTTTCTATTTCTTCTCTTATTTTTGCTAAATCTTGTCTGTGTGGGAAATGGCATCAGGACTTATACAGCTGGACAAACAGGGGGGGGAATTTCCCCCCTTAAGAAATTGCGCCAACAAATTTCAACTCTCCAGCGTCAGAAACCCGATTTTAATATATTAGAATTTATCCTTGAAGAGATTGTAAGAAGGGATGAGATTGTGAATCAGCAACTTGAAAAATTTAAGCAGGAAATTAAAGAAATTGGTGAATTGGTGAAATCAGAGTCTGACTTCTTGAATAAAAAGATTTCAAAAGTTGCTAATGGTTTATCAGGCTTTCTGATTCGGATGGAGGCAAAGACTGAATTATTAGAGACTAAAATGAAGGAAGTCGAGGAGAATTTGGATGACATGACTCAAAAAATTAAAAAGGATTTGATAAACATTCAGGATAATAGCTTGGAAGACAAATCTAAAATGGAGACTGACCAAAAGATTGGTAATGAGGAAAATGTACAACAGAGGATTGAAAGAGAAGTTTTAATGATTCAATATAATTTTACAGAATATGCAATTAGATTGAGAGGTCTGCAGGAAAATAATAGAGATGACTTAAGGAAAGTATCTTCTGAAATTCTGGCTGGGATCTTAAAGGTTCAACCTGATGAAGTGTATTGCAGGATTGATAGAATTTATAGAATAAAATCCTGGTGGGCAAAGCAAAGGCAACTGCCTAGAGATGTGGTGATCTATTTTATAGATAAAGAAATTAGGAATAATATTGTGCAGAACTCTTTTAATTCCAATTTGCAATTTCATGGAAGAAAGATTTGGATTTTCAAGGAGCTCCCGCCTAAGATGTTAATGGAGAGGAAGAAATTTGGCTTTTTAGTGACTGAATTAAAAAAAAGAAATATCCTATTCAGGTGGGACATCCCAGTTGGTTTAATATTGAGATATCAAGGCGTAAGATATCAATTGCACACTGTCGAAAAAGCGGAAGATTTTTATCAAAAAATTCTAAAAATGAATTTAACACCTTTAGGCATAATACAGGATAAGCAAAAGGAGTTGGAAATAAAAGGAAAACATCAAATTACAGAGGCTGTGATGGATAAATTGTCTTTGGACTCCTTGGAGACCCCAGCTGGACTGTTTATAAATAAGAGAGCAGTGTCATCCGAACCTAAGGTGATGAATCATCAAGTCACAGACAAGTGCGCAAATCAACCAGTTGATATACAAGTGATGGAGAAGAAAGATGAGATGATAAAATTAACCCAACAAGAACAATCCACAAAGCAGAATGAAAATCAACCAGCAGATATACAATTGGTAAGCAAGAAAAGAGGATGGAAATTCAACCCGAAAAAGAAAAAGAAAAGAAACAGATCTTATAGAAACAGCAATTTCCAAACTAAGCAACAGTGAAGCCAGGCGCTTTAAAAAATGAATGAATATTAGAAAAGACAGTGGTGGCGAACAATTGTCTGATACTATCCTGAGGATTGTGGCAGATCTCTGCAAGGCCATGATTTTGGGAAGTGGAAAGAGCCTCACTTTGTTGGATTTGAATCATCTAATTTTTTCTTATTTACCTTTTTTTTCTCTTGGAAATATATTATAACTATTTTGAGTTATAAGGCAGGAGAGTTTTGCCGGGGCATGCAGAAGATCTGGATGTTACTCAGTAGGATGACGGGAATTAACAATCCTGATGAATACCACAACTATAACCATACGGATATATTCATAATTATAATGTCACTCGGGTGGTTGTTTTTACTTTTATACAGGTGTGAGGATATCTACTACTGATGGGGGCAGAAGATGACTGAAGATTTTGAACAAACTGTTGCACCAGCATGTTATTTTACCCTATTATGGGTGATGGATTTAACAATCTAGTGGAAAGACATCAAAGAAGATATTATATGGATCATAAACTTAAAGTTATTGTCTTTTCTCTTTTTACATAATGAAATGCATATATAGATATGTGTATATCTTAGTAAAGTGGGCAGTTGATTATATTTAGAATCGTATTGCATGATTTTGTAGGAATTGAAGGGCTGAAAGAGGTTAGTTTACTGATTGTTATAAAATGGGATGCATATATAGATATGTGTATATTCTAGTAAAGTGGGTAGTGGATTATATTTAGAATTGTATTGTCTGATTTCAAGTCATATATTTAGAGGAGTGGAGGAAGTGGACAGAATTGAATAAATTTGGTTGCAGGGAGAAGGCCGATTTAAAATGTTATATTAATATATATAAAAGATTAAAGGTTAATTTGTAATAATACTCAATAAGTATAGGGGAGGAGAAAAAGGGCAGATTACCGTAAAAATGGGAGTTATAAGATTAACAAGTTAAGGGTCAGTATTCCGAGAAGGGATTAAGGGAAAGGGAAGATATTATGTATGTAACTAGTTATGAAATAGCCTATTGTTGTGAAGAAGTCACAGGGGGGGTTGGGTGGAAAGGGTGGGTTAGGGAAGAGGGGGGGGGGGAAAAAGGGGGAAAAACTTGTATTTGAAAACTTTTTCAATAAAAAAAAAAAAAAAAAGAATGCAGCTTTTAAAAGAGAAATCTATTCTCCCACTCGTGAAATTGTTCTTGGGAGATGACAGATAGTCTTGGACTTGCGAAAACACTTGAGCCCAAAATTTATGTTGCCAAGTGAAACTTTTGTAAAGTGAGTATTCCCCACCCCCCATTTTATGACCTTTCTTGCCACAGTGGTTAAGTGAATCATTGCAGTGGTTAAGTTAGTAACCTGGTTAAGTGAATCTGGCTTTCCTGTTGACTTTGCCTGTCAGAAGGTCACAAAAGGGGAAGACACTGGGACACTGCAACCATCATAAATATGAGTCAGTTGCCAAGCATCTGAATTTTGATGATATGACCTTGGGGATGCTGTAATGGTGTAATGTAATGATGCTGTAATGTAAGTGTGAAAAATGGTGGTAAGTCATTTTTTTCAGTGCAGTTGTAACTTCGGTCACTAAATGAATTGTTGTAAGTCGAGGACTACCTGTACGCAGTTCCTGAGTCTGGAAGCTCCATTTTTTCTTGGTTGTTGCAAGAAGATAAGTTATCTTCTCTTAAGCTAGAAGAAAATGACCTTTGCTGCATCTGAAAGCACTTCCTTCGATTGTTCGGCTCCAATTTTCTGCCACTATTTTTAATAAATCTTTCCTGAAGCTCTTAAAAAACCAAGGATTTTCTGAGCAGTTTGTAAGAGGGGGCAAATCCCTTTTCCATTGGCTTTCTATGCCCCGACCGTATCCTGTTTCTTGCTACTAGATAACGCAAGGCCATGGCTTCAGGCTCTTAACTGCATTCCCCTAACCACTGTACCCACATGCCCAGTAGCTCTTTGGGGACAGGACTTAATCTCATCCCCAGTTTCATGTTGAAAGAGCTTCACTTTTCCCATTTCTATGGCTCAATATTTCATTGTTAGCAAACAAACTACTTCTGCACACAGATATTCCTTGACTTATAACCATTTTTTAGTGACCATTTGAAGTTTCAGCCGCACTGAAAAAAGTGAGTAATAACTGTTTTTCACGTGATCAAAATTCAGATCCTTGGCCACTGGCTCGTATTTATGACAGTTGCAGTGTCATGTAATCACCTTTTGTAAGCTTCTGACAAACAAAGTTAATGGGAAAGCCAGATTAACAACTATGGCAAGAAAGGTTAGAAAATGGGGTAAAATTCACTTAACAATTGCCTTGCTTAGCAGTGGAAATGTTGGGCTCAATTGTGGTTGTAAATCAAGGATTACCTGTATTAAGAACCTCCCATGTTCACAGAAGGACTATCCCAACATGTTGATTTGGGGGAAAATAATGAAACAGCTGATTTGCTGATTACAAAGGAAAACCTGATGCTAGCCAAAAGATAGCTTCTTAAAACTCCACTCCTATTTCACTATGCTTGTCTATTTTCTAGGGAGGTGTCTCCGTTTGATACTTTAGCTGTAATGAATATTTGTGACACTTTAACAAAGGCTAGTTTGTTTTAAGTTAGGTATACCAGTCTTAAGATGGTTTAATCATAGCTTACTGTTGCATGAAGTGATCCCAGCCATGTAAGCTTTGCAGAAGAGGAAATCAAAAAATGCTTGATCAGTGTAAATTATGCTGACTGTTGAAATCTGTTAAATTGCTAAGAAAATAGAATCATAGGTCTGAAAGGTTTAGGTTTATTAGATTTATATACTGCCCTTCTCCCGAAGGACTCAGGGCAGTGTATAGCCATGATAAAACACCAAGTCGTACAAAAATTAAAACCAATTAAAAGAATTAAACAATTGGCCTAATCCATTTAAAACCCCCCAATTTAAAATCCCATCTAACTTCTTATTCAGCCAGGCCAGGCTGTTGAAATAGCAGGGTCTTTAGGGCCCTGCGGAAGGTACGGAGGTCGGGAATCATACGTATCCCAGGGGGTAGTGTATTCCAGAGGGTGGGTGCCCCCACAGAAAGGCTCTCCCCCTGGGAGTCGCCAGCCTACATTGTTTGGCCGACGGCATGCTGAGGAGCCGCTCTGTGGGAGCGTGTTGATCGGTGGGAGGCTATTGGTGGCAGAAGGCGGTCCCTTAGATATCTGGGTCCTAAGCTATGGAGCACTTTAAAGGTGTTAACCAAGACCTTGAACTGCACCCAGAAGACCACTGGGATCCAGTGCAGCTCGCTCAGGAGAGGTAGCACATGGGTGCGCCTAGTTGTACCCATAATCACCCGCGTGGCCACATTCTGGACCAGTTGGAGCCTCCGAGTGCTCTTCAAGGGGAGCCCCATGTAGAGAGCGTTACAGTAATCCAGACGGGACATGACGAGGGCATGAGTGACCTGCATAGGGTGTCCCGATCCAGAAAGGGGCGCAACTGGTGCACCAGGTGAACCTGATCAAAAGCCCCCCTGGCCACAGCTGTCATATGTTCTTCTAAGGACAGCCGTGCGTCCAGGAGGACACCAAGATTGCGCACCCTCTGCAGGGACAGAGTTTCACCTCCAATAGCCAGCGATGGAACCACCTGGCTATATCGAGACCCCGGAAGCCATAGCCACTCAGTCTTGGAGGGGTTGAGTCTGAGCCTGTTTCTCCCCATCCAGATCCGCACGGCCTCCAGGCAGCGAGACGTTACGTTAAGAGCATCATTGGGGTGGTCTGGGGTGGAAATGTACAGCTGAGTGTCATCAGCGTACAGGCATACGCTGATGACACTCAGCGTACACTCCATCCCGAAACCACGGATGATCTCACCCAGTGGCTTCACATAAATGTTGAACAGAAGGGGCGAGAGGACCGACCCTTGCAGCACTCCATACATAAGGTCCCTCGAGGTCGACCTCTGTCCCCCTGCCAAAAAAGACTGTGTCCGGCTGGAGAGGAAGGAGAACCACCGCAACACGGTGCC
Organism: Arizona elegans; assembly: GCA_022577455.1. Taxonomy (NCBI): domain Eukaryota; kingdom Metazoa; phylum Chordata; class Lepidosauria; order Squamata; family Colubridae; genus Arizona; species Arizona elegans. The sequence goes on from JAKOOJ010000012.1 coordinate 9,836,614, forward strand.
CCCCTACTCCTAACCCCTCCAGCCGTTGCAGCATGATACCATGGTCGATGGTATCAAAAGCCGCTGAGAGGTCCAATAGGACTAGGACAGAGGAACATCCCCTGTCCCGAGCCCTCCAGAGATCATCTACCAATGCAACCAATGCCGTTTCCGTGCTGTATCCCGGTCTGAAGCCCAACTGGAACGGATCCAGATAGACAGCTTCATCCAGGTACCGAGGAAGTTGCTGCGCCATCACACTCTCAACAACTTTCGCCACAAAGCAGAGGTTGGAGACTGGACGATAGATCACCAATATTGCCAGGTCCAGAGAAGGCTTCTTGAGAGCGGCCTCACCACCACCTCTTTAAGGGCGGCGGGGAGGAGACCCTCACTCAAAGAAGCATTTATAATCCTCTGGAGCCAGCCTCGTGTAATCTCCCGGGAGACGAGCACCAACCAGGAGGGACACGAGTCCAATAAACATGTGGCAGAGCTCAACCTACCCAGAATCCTGTCCATGTCCTCGGGAGCCACAGGGTCAAACTCCTCCCAGATAGCACTCTCAAGACTCACCCCCGTTACCCACTCTGGATCTACCCAATCGGAGTCCAAGCCTTCCCGAATCTGAGTGATTTTGTCATGCAGGAATTGCGCAAATTCCTCAACCTTCTCCTGCAAGGGGTCTTCCTGCACTCCCACATGAAGGAGGGAGCAGGTCACCCTAAACAGGGCGGCTGGGCGGTTCTCTGCAGACTCAATAAGAGCGGAAAAATAGCTTGATTTTGCCCATTTTATCGCCACTAGGTAGGTCTTAATATGAGATGTTCGGTCGGATTCGGAACGGCTGACCCTCCAATCACTCTCTAGGCGTCTTTTCTGGCACTTCATCTCCCTCAGCTCCTCTGAGAACCAGAGGGCTAGATGGGATCCGCATCAGGTCAGAGGCCGCAAAGGCATGACTCGGTCCAAAGCTCTAGCGGCCGCCTTTTCCCAGGCGGCCACCAGCTCTTCAGTCGAGCCGTGAGCCAGAGCTTCAGGGAATGGCCCAAGCTCCATCAGGAACCTATCAGGATCCATCAGGCACCTGAGACGGAACCACCTAGGCCAGTGATGGCTAACCTTTTTGCCATCGCGTGCCAGGAGAGGGGGGGCGGGGGGTGGGTCGCGCATGCACATGCCCACGTGCATGCACACGCAACCCCACCCACCCCCGCTCCTGGCACATGATGGCCTGGTAGGCCCGTTTTTCTTTCTTACCTGATTTCAGATCCTTTCTATGGATCTCGGAAGGTCGAAAACAGCCTTTCCCACTCCCTTGGAGGCCCTACGGAGGCTGAAAGGGCCAATTTCCCAACTCTCGGTGGGACAGGAAGTGATGTTTTTTGCTGTCCCCAGCCTCCAGAACCTCTCTAGGAGTCTGTAGGAGCTTCTCTAGGAGTCTGTAGGAGCCTCTCTAGGAGTCTCTGGAGGCTGGGGACAGAAAAAAAGTCAATTCCTGTCCCACCGGGAGTCGGGAAATGGGCCCTTTCAGCCTACGTAGGGCCTCCAAGGGAGAGGGAAAGGCTGTTTTCGCCCTTCCCAGATAAATAGAGAGGATCTGGAGCCAGTAAGAAAGAAAAATGGGCCTTCCCCACACACCCCCAGGCCCTCCAGAGGCAGGAAACAGCTTGTTTCCCTACTTTCTGGTGGGCCCAGAAGGACCGAAAATCAGCGTGCCATAGGTTCACCATCACGGACCTAGGCGGTTCCATCTCCCTGTGGCGAGGGGAAGCGGCTCGAAAGTCTAGTTGAAGAAGTTAATGATCTGACCATGACAGGAGTTTGATGACTAGATCCCCTAATCAGGTCCCCCCGTGTGAATCGGGCCTGGAACTAACTGGGTCAGGTCCATGGCTGCCATGGAAGCCATGAACTCCCGAGTTATCCCTGACGTTTCACCGACGGATGGCAGGTTGAAGTCCCCCATGACCATACATCTGGGGGTATCCACCGCCATCCCAGCTATTACGTCAAGCAGCTCAGGCAGGGTTATTGCCATGTGGCAGGGAGCCAGGTATGTAGTCAACCAACCCATTTGTACCCCACCACCGCGCTTCACAAGGAGGGACTCACATCTGGCTATCTGCGGAACAGTGGCCTCCTTCAGACAAAGACTTTCCTTAATAATGGCCGCCACCACCACCCCCGCCCCTCCCCTGAGCCCTTGGAAGGGACCTTGAAGGTCTTCAAGTCTAACTCCTTGCCCAAGGCAGGGGACCTTATACCATCTGTCAAATGGTTGTCCAATCTATTTTTGAAAATCTCCAATGATGGAACACCCATAACTCCCAAGAGGCAAGATATTCCATTGATTAATTCTTCTCACCATCAGAAAATTTCTCCTCACTTCTAGGGTGGATCTCTCTGACAAGCTTCCACCCATTACTTCTTGTCCTACCCTCTGGTGCCCTAGGGAACAAGTCAATCCTCTCTTTGTGACACATCCTCAAGTGTATTGGAAGAGGAGCTGTCACATCCCACTTAACCCTTCTCTTTGAGTCTAGGATACCCCATGCTCTGCCTTTGCCCCTTGGTTTCCCCAAAGTACTATGGGCCTTCTCCATACTCCACCCCATCACCATTTGCTTACTTACATTTTGATGAGCTCAGGAAGTCAGAGTAGAGAAGGCCATTCCCTCGGTGGGCCACGTGGCACAATCAAGAAGAAGAAATCCAATCTCTTTTGTTTCCATGGCAATCCTTTTGCCTCAGCCAGCATAAACTACTACGATTTCTTCTTAGCTACGATTACTTCTTAGCTCTGCCGGTACTAGTTTTATGCTGCTGGCGCTAAGAAGATATCATATTGGTTGATCCTGGCTGGGTGGGGAAAAGGACTGGCATGGAAACAAAAGTGATGGGGTTTCTTCTTTGCTCTACCAGCAAAAGACTAGAGTAAACCTAGCACTGATAGAGAGAAGAAGAAATCCGATCTCTTTTGTTTCCATGGCAATATTCTCCTCCCCAGCCTGGGTAAACCACTACGATCTCTTTTTAGCGCTGCCACCATAAAATTAGTGCCGGTGGAACTAAGAAGAAATTGCAGGAGATTATGCTGGCTGGAAAGGAAAGGATTGCAATGGAATCAAAATAGACATGATTTCTTCTTAGCGCCAGCAGTGCTAGCTTTATGGTAGTCTTACACTGGTTGAGCTAAGAAGAAATCTCATCTTTTTTACTTCCATGGGAATCCTTTCCTCCCCAGGCAGGGTAAATCACTACCAATTTATGCTGGGTGGGGCAAAAGGATTGCCATGAAAACAAAATAGATCGTAAGTCTTATTCTTGATTTTGCCACGTAGCTCAGTTGACTTCTTGAGCTCGTCAAAAATTAAGTAAGTGAATGAAGAAGGGGAGTGGGGTTGGGGAGCAATACCTAGAAGCAAATATATTGACAAAGCAGGCCAATGTACTGTGGTCTGGGGCCTCTGAGGATTGACCAGGCAAGATGTTTGGGAAATAGGTGGGAGGGTATGCTGCAACATCTCTGCAGCTGGTGGATGGACCATTGGGGGGAGGGGCTGCAAAATTTCAACTTTGAAACAGATTCGTATTTAGCATTGGGTGTGTGAGTGTAGTAACTTTGAATTTTTGTTGAATGGCCTGTTTTACCTCAAGGATTACCTGTACTGCTTTTTTTCACATCTTCTGCAACCTTTTTATAAACAACAAAATTTACACTATCATTTGAATCTTACAGACAAAGATGCCAATATAACAACACTGGACAACTGAGAATAACAAGCAACATTGAACAGCAAAGCAAATTGAAGCAGAAATAAAAAAAATATTTTCCATTTCCTTCAGAAAGCCTATTGTGGGAAAAGTACAGAGTTCAAATCACAAGAGGATCCACACTGGAGATCAGCCATATAAATACTCTGAATGTGGCAAAAGGTTCAGTCAGAGTAGCTCCCTTGTGATTCATAGAAGAATCGATATAGGACAGATGACCTACAACTGCTCCCAATGTGGTAAATGCTTTCACAAGCATGGCAACTTTGTGATACAACAGAGAACTCACACAGGAGAGAAACACTTTGAATGTCCTGATTGTGGGAAAGATTTCAGTGTCAATTCCAGCCTGCTGATACACCAGAGAACTCACACAGGAGAGAAACCATTTGAATGTCCTGAATCTGGGAAAAGCTTCAGTCAAAATTCCCCCCAAGACACCTATTGCTCTAGTTCCCAACCCTTGGTTCCCCCAAGGCAGGGGTGAAATGCTACCGGTTTGCTCCTGTTCGGGGGAAGCCCCCCTCCACAAGCCTTCCCACAGAGTAACCCCCCAGGCCTTTTCCCACTCCCACTTGCTTCCTGCAGGCCTTAGGCCATTCTGTCACGGGGCCTTCCAATTACGATTACACCTTGCAGCAGCTGTTAAATGAGACTGCTTTGCTTAATTGCAGACTTAGGCTTTCCTTCCAAAGGCCTCCCATAACCCATCTCTTAGGTCTTCCCAGGACTTTCCTTTCCTCACAGAGTCTCTCCAGGCCTCTCCTTCCTAAAACAGGGTCCCTGTAGTCCTTAATTCGAAGTCCAACCCTACCAGACCTCATAGCGTCCTCCTCTTTATCTTTTGAAGACATCTGAACCTTATATTGGGGAAGGAGGGAAGGACGGAAATCTTTCAGCTGTATGACTATTTCATGGAAGCAGCCGTTATTTTCACTATGCCTGGGATTCATCACTGGGCCCTGAGGTGGATTTGTGGAAGTGGTTGCCATTTTGCCACGACTGACTCAGGGCCAAAATGGCAGCTGCTTCTGGGTCGTTGTCATGCAGGAGAGGGAGAAACTGCTCTGTTTCGCTACCTTAACACTGTGCAGAAAGCCTTAAGGAATTGTGGGTGCACTGAAAAGGATGGCTGCTTCCATGAGATGTTGAAAATTTACCTGTGAAATTTATTTATTTATTATTTATTATTTGAACTTGTATGCCGCCCTGTCTCCGAGGGGACTCAGGGTGGCTCACAACAATAAAAACAAGCCAAATCAATGTTAAAATACCCAATAAGGTTATAGAAAGACCATTAAAATCCCTTTTAAAACCCCTTTCAGTCTAAATCAGCCAGGCAGAATAATCATGTTTTAAGGTCACGGCGGAAAGAGCCACCCAGAGCTCCAAGATGATCTGATTCCATAGGGTAGGTGCACCCACAGAGAAGGCCCGCTCCCTAGGGGTCGCCAGCTGACATTGTCTGGCCGATGGCACCACAAGGAGGCCCTCCCTGTGGGAACGCACCGGACGATGGGGAGCTGTCGCTGGCCGTAGATGGTCTGAGAGATACCCCGGGTCTAAGCCATGTAGGGCTTTATAGGTAATTACCAGCACCTTGAATCTCACCCGGAGGGCAACCGGTAGCCAATGCAGGTCCCACAGGAGAGGTGTAACATGAGAGTGTCGGGACACTCCCATTACTACCCGCGCAGCCGCATTCTGCACCAGCTGAAGCCTCCGGGTGGTCTTCAAGGGCAGCCCCATGTAAAGAGCATTGCAGTAGTCGTTCCAGGAGGTGACGAGCGCATGGGTGACTGTGCGTAGAGCATCACAGTCCAGGTAGGGGCGCAACTGGCGCACCAGACGAATCTGGGCAAATGCCACCCTGGTCATGGTCGTAACATGATCTTCAAAAGTCAACCATGAATTCAGGAGGATGCCTAAGTACCGCACCTTATCAACAGGGGGCAACACCTCACCCCCTATAGCCAACGATGGAATATTCCCCTGGAACCGGGATGCCACTATCCACAGCCACTCTGTCTTGGCGGGGTTGAGCTGAAGCCTGTTCCTCCCCATCCAGAACCGCACCGCTTCCAGGCACCGGGACATCACATCGAGGGCATCACTGGGCTGCTTTGAGGTGGATATAAAAAGTTGGGTATCAACAGCATACTGATGATACCCCACCCTAAAACCAGCGGCTTCATATAAATGTTGAACGGAAGGGGAGAGAGGACCAACCGCTGAGGGACCCCACACGTAAGGGGCCTCGGGGCAGACCTCTGTCCCCCCACCAACACCGCTTGCGAGTGCCTGGAGAGGTAGGAGGAGAGCCACCGTAAAACAATGCCTCCCACTCCCAACCCCTCAAGGCGCTGCAGCAGGATAACATGGTCGATGGTATCAAAAGCCGCTGAGAGATCTAATAGGAGCAGGACAGAGGAATGTCCCTTGTCCTGGGCCCTCCAGAGATCATCCACCAGTGCGACCAATGCCGTCTCCGTGCTGTACCCGGGCATGAAACCCAACTGATACATGTCCAGATATAATGTTTCATGCAGGGCCAACGGGAGCTGATGCGCCACCACACTCTTAACAACCTTCGCAATAAAGCGAAGATTGGAGATAGGACGGAAGTTATTCAAAATAGCTGGATCCAAGGCCGGTTTCTTTTTTTTTTTTTTTATTGCAAAAGTTTTACAATTACATTTTCACCCCATTTCCCCCCCCCAACCCGCCCCAAACTCCCCAACCTCACCCTCCCTAACCCTCCCTAGCCCTCCCCTCCCCCCCGGACTTCCACAGAGTATACTCCCATCAAAAAAAAAAAAACCCTTTATATAAAACTTGAACCCCTCCATCCCCCATATAATTTTTCATCTTCACAAAATTAAAATATTTCTATCTTAATATAACATTTTCAATTAAAAGATATTTGATACTTCCTAGTTTGATATTTGTTCTGCACATAATCTATCCACTTTTTCCATTCCCATTCATAAGTCTCTTGTGAACAATCTTTTAAATATGCTGAAATCTTCGCCATCTCTGCAAAACTGGCCATCTTCAAAATCCATTCCTCAATAGTGGGCAAAGCTTCATTTTTCCAGTATTTACCTATCAATAATTTCGCTGCTGTTATCATATACAATATCAACTTTGTTTCACCCAATATAAAACCCTTAACTATACCCAATAAAAACAATTGTGGAGAAAATTGAATTATTTTCTTCAAAACATTCTGCATAACCCACCAAATTTTTATCCAAAAAGCCTTAACTTTCTTACAAATCCACCAAACATGATAATATGTGGCATCTAAACAATCATATCTCCAACATTTTGGCTGAACATTAAGGTACATGCACGACAATTTCTTAGGATCTAAATGCCATCTATAAAACATTTTATAGAAATTTTCCCTCAAATTCTGTGACTGTAAATTTAACGTTCTGAACCCAAATTTTTTCCCATGTTGCCAACATCACTGGTTCTGCAAAATTTTGTGCCCACTTAATCATACAATCTTTAACCAATTCAGTTTCTGAATCCCTTTCTAACAAAACATTGTAAAGCCTTTTAATATGCATTGGACCTTTCTCTTTTATATGTCTAACCAATTCTTCCTCATGCAACATAATACCAGTTTTTTGGTCCTCTTTCCATCTCAGTTGGAGTTGATTGTACTGTAACCAAGTTAAATTAATCCCTTCGTCCAACAGTGTCTCTAATGTCTTCAATTGCCTTCTGCCCGCATCTGTAAAAAGAACCTCTTTGTATAACCCCCCCCCCCCCCGAGTGACATTATATTTGTATTCCAAATAATATGACCAAGATCCAGCCATAGCGGTATTTTATAATCCCATTTGAGACGGTGCTTCTTCCAAACTCTCATCAAGGAGTCTCTAAATATATGGCTTTTAAATACTTTATCCACTTTATTTTCATAAAATAAGTAAGCATGCCATCCGAATTCAAGATCAAAACTTTCTATATTCAATATTCCAGTCTTTTTCCTTCCAAACCAATCACTTGCTTGAGATAAAGCCGCTGCTTCATAATATAACTGTAGGTTTGGAAGTTTAAGACCTCCCCATTCTGGAACATCTTGCATAATTTTCAATTTCACTCTCGGTTTTTTCTCGTTCCAAACAAACCTATTCACTCCACTTTGCCACTCTTTCAATTGTTTATCACTTTTAAGCACCGGAATCATTTGAAACAAGAAAAGAAATCTTGGCAAAATATTCATCTTAACTGCTGCTATTCTTCCAAGTAAAGACAGCTGCAGTTTTTTCCAAGTCTCCATATCTTTCTGCACATCTCGCCACAACACCTCATAATTATTTTGAAACAGTTTCATATTTGATTCTGCAACCTGAACTCCTAGATATTTTACCTTTGGTACAATCTCAAAACCTGCCCTCCTTTCCAGTTCGTGTTTACGATCTTGTGTCATATTTTTAACTATCATCTTAGTTTTTTTCTGGTTCAGTCTAAAACCTGATACTATACCATAGTCTTGTATAATGTCTTTCATCTGGATTATTGATTCCATCGGCTGTGTTAGGGTAACAACCAGATCATCTGCAAATGGCTTTATTCTATAGTCCTCTTGCCTTATCACTATACCTTTCAAGATATTAGAGTCACGTATCGTATTTAACAAGACTTCTAGTGTTAAAATAAATAACAATGGAGATAACGGACAACCTTGTCTTGTTCCTTTTTCAATATTAAAATCTGTTGTCAAACTTCCATTAATAATAATCTGTGCCTTTTGCTCTTGGTAAATTGCTGAAACCGCCTGTATAAATTGATCCCCAAAGTCCATCTTTTTAAAAGTCTTTAATAGAAAATTCCAGTCCACTCTATCAAAGGCCTTCTCCGCATCCAGAAAGACCAGCACTGCAGGGATCTGTTTATTCTTCTCAAGATATTCCAATAAATCTATTACTTGCCTTACATTGTCCTTCATATATCTGCCTTCTATAAATCCCGCTTGATCATCATGAATCACCTCTTGGATTACTGGCATCAACCTGTTGGCTAATACTTTTGCGTAAATTTTATAATCGTTATTCAGAAGAGATATTGGTCTATAATTCTCCGGTTTTTTAGGCCCTCTTGCTCTTTTGGTATCAAAGAAATATAAGCTGTTTTCCATGATGGGGGTATTTTACCCCCTTGTTGTATGTTGCAAAATAAATCTCTAAGTTGTTCCACCATCTCTGCTTGCAAAGTTTTATAATACACTGCAGTCAAACCATCCGTTCCAGGAGCTTTAGCTGTTTTTAATTGTTTGATTGCTGCTATTATCTCCTCCTCTGTTATAGGATAATTCATTCTTTCCTTTTGTTGATTAGTAATTTTTGTGACTCTTTTATTATCTAAATATTTTTCTATAAGTCCATTCTGCATATCATCTTTAGCATATAATTTGGTATAATAATCTACAAAAGCTTCTTTAATTAATTTTTGTTGAAAGATTTCTTTCCCTCCAATATCAATACTATCAATAGTCCGTATGCTCTGCTTCTTTCTTAATGTGTAGGCCAACCATCTGCCCGGTTTATTGGCATTACAAAATGTATTATGCTTTGCATATTGTAAATTTGTTGCAACTTGTTCCGCCATAAGCATTTTAAATTGATCTTTCAAAAGGTTTATAACACCACGTATTCTTTCATCTGTTGGATTTTTAATAAGTAACTGTTCTTTATTCTTTATTTCTGCTTCCAGTTCAAATCTTTTCTTTTGTCGATTCAGTTTATGTTTAGAATTCATATGAATGAGTACCCCTCTCATATACGCTTTACTCGCATCCCACACAATTTCAATTGGGGTACCCTTATTCAGATTTATTTCAAAAAATTCTTTCAACTGCTTTTTAAGTTCTATTATGTTTTTTTCATATCTAAACAAGTTTTCATTTATTCTCCATGATCATCTCTCAGTCTTACCCATCTCGATTTCTATCCATACTGGGCTATGGTCGGTCAGAGTTCTTGGAAAAATCTTTGTTCTTTTTGTTTTAACAAGTAGATCATCTGATAACAAAATAAAATCAATCCTAGAGAAGGATCTATGTCTATCAGAAAAAAAAGTATAGTCCAATTCTTTTGGGTTATGTATTCTCCAGATATCCTTTAATTCCAAATCTTCTTTCATGTCGAAAAAAGTCTGTGGTAATCTAATCCTTGATTTCGCCAGGCTCTTTTTATCTAATTTGGAATCAATTACTCCATTCCAATCTCCCATAATTAGAATAGATCTGTAATCCCATTGCAATATTTTAGTGTGTAGAGTTTTATAAAAATTGTCCTGTTGTTGGTTAGGAGCATAAATTCCAGTCAGAAGAATTTGGCCATTTACTGTATGCAATTCAATTGCTATAAACCTACCATCTTCATCTGCTTCTATAATTTTAGCTGTCAGTCTTTTATTTACATAAATCACCACACCATTCTTTTTTTCCAAAGTTGAAGCTATAAAATGCGTTCCTAGTTTTGAGTTTATCAAGTATTTTTGATCTTGAGTTCTAATATGAGTTTCTTGTAAACAAATTATATCATTATTAAATTGTCTCAAATATGTAAATAGCTTCTTCCTTTTCTGTGGTGAGTTCAATCCATTCACATTCCAAGATAAACACTTAATTGTCATCTTGATCTTTTTGAAGCGACTAGCAGAATAGCCGAATATCTTCCGAAATCTTTGGTTTTGCTCCCCCCATGGCTTCACTTTCTTGTGTAGTACTCTTAGCTCCCTTTTTGTATTGTCTTTCCTGTTGTTGCTTTTCTTTAAGTTGCTTAGATTTTGCACGAGTTATACGCTGATCCTTGACTTCAACCATCCGAGCCGGGTCCAAAATTGGAGAAGATTCTAACAGGTGCTCCTCCAGAAAACCTCCTGTAGCACCCTGCGTTTCCACTGGCTCCACCTGCTTAGACTGTTCTTCCATCTCTTGCTGAGATTGCTTATCACTCTCCTTAATCTCCAACACTGTGGATGTACATGGGGATGGTGATCTCTCTTTAAGAACGGTAGAGTAAAAATGTTCCGCCTTCTCAACAGTGTTCAACCGATGTCTTTCTCCATTGTACTTCAGAATTATACCAGTTGGGGCGTCCCACCGAAATGGTATTTGTTGTTTTTTCAATTCATTCACTAGGAAACCAAAGTCTTTTCTATCTTTTAGCATTTTAGGTGGTAGTTCTTTATAAACTCCAATTTGAGCTCCCCCCACTTGCACAGAGGAAAGAAAAGATTTTTGCAAAATATCATTTCTTATTGTTCTGTCTGTAAAATATATCACCACGTCTCTAGGCAATTGTCTTTGTCTGGCCACCCAGGAGTTCACTCTGTAAATTTTATCTATTTTGTAGAAAACCTCTTCAGGATTAATTTTTAATAACACAGCCAAAGCATCAGCACAGATCTGTCTCAAGTCTTGTCTGTCATTCTCTTTAATACTTCTGAGCCTTATAGCGAATTCCATGGCCCTGAATTGCATCATTGTAATTTCATTTTCAACTCTCTGCATTTTATCATCAATATCAGAAATTTTATAGTCAGTATCCTTAATTTTAACATTGACTTCTGATTTAAATTCTTCCAATTTGGAATCCACTTTGATAATAATTTCTGACAGGCCAGACACCACATTCGATATTTTTTTAGTCACCTTGCCATAATCCTACTTCACCATATTTTTAATTTCATTAATTTCCTGCATAATTTCCTGTTGAGATTTTTGAAATTTATCATCTATTTCCTGTTGAGATTTTTGAAATTTATCATCCAGAGCCTGAGTAATAAATTCTTTTAAACTTTCAAAATCAAAATCTGTTTTCTGACTCTGTTGAGCAGGAGGAAACTGCTGTTCATGTTTGTGTGGGGGGGATCCCCCCCCTGCTGCCTTTCCTTCCTGCTTCTTAGAAGCCATCCTGCCACGTAGATTAGATTTTCTGAAAAAGGAGATCCTTTTTCCTTTTCCACCACCACAAAGTCCTCTGAAAAAATCCCCCAGGTTTAATCAAATTAGAGATAGAAACTAGGCTGAAGCAAGCTCAGATTTTAAAAAAGAATTTTTTTCCTCTTCTCCTGTTCCTCCTTGTTACAGGCAGCACAACTTTGTAGCATATTAAAGAAATTTCACAAATCCACTCTCACTCTCAGCTTGTTAACGCTGCAGCTGGGCGCCATTTTTTTTCCAAACCACTTTCACTCGTTCGCGCTTTTACTTAAATCAAAAAGTCACCAAAGCAATAATACTTGCGATTTCCAGGTTTGAGGGTTCAAGTTGATATTTCCGCTAATTGTTAAGGTTGGTTTCATTCAATTTGAATGTTTGCTGCAGCCGGCTTGCTCTGCGGAAGGCAGAGTCATCCCACGCCGTCCGGAGTCTCAGCAAGTTGAAAGGGAGCCGCGCCTGTTTCCTCCCCAGTAGCGATCTTCTGGGGGCTCACAGGGGCTCGACCTGCTCCTTGCTTACTCTTCTCCTCAAATCCTTCAGATTTTGGAGTTTTCAAGCCGCTTCTCAGGATTGAAGTGGCTCTACAGGCGGCGGGGCTGGCAGTCCTTAAGAAGGAACCATCTTTCACCGGAGGCAAACAAACCAGAAGCCCCAAGGCCGGTTTCTTGAGGAGGGGTCTCACCACCGCCTCCTTCAAGGCTGCCGGGAAACTCCCCTCATCCAAGGAAGCTATAATAACTGCCTGGATCCAGCCGCGTATGACCTCCCGGGCTGAATAAATGAGCAAACATGTGGAGGTACTCAGCTTCCCCATGATCCTGTCCACTTCCTCGGGAGTAACAGGATCAAATTTGTCCCAAATCACCAGTCCCGTCGTCATCTCCCTGCCTGACCCGTCCCTGCTGAAGTCCAGACCATCCTGAATCTGAGTGATCTTGTCCTGCAGATGATGACTATACTCCTCGGCCCACCCCCGTGTAGAGTCATCTCCCACTCCCTGATTCAAAAGGGAGCGGGACACCCTAAAAATGGTGGCTGGGCGATTATCTGTGGATGCGATGAGGGTGGAGAAGTAAACACGCTTTGCTGCCTCCATCACCACCAGATAAGATCGACTGAAAGATCTCAACTGTGCTCGGTCAGACTCGGAATGGCTGGATCTCCAACAGCTCTCCAGGCCACTCCTCCGACGCTTCATCTCCCAGAGCTCCTCAGTAAACCAAGGGGCCAACCGGGATCTGCATCGGGTCAGAGGTTGCAAAGGCACGACCCGGTCGAGAGCCCCGGCAGCTGCTTTAACCAGGCATCCACCAGAGTCTTGACCGGGGCATGGGAAAGAGAGACAGGTATAATCCCAAACTCCGTTTGAAACCGCTCAGGGTCCATCAGGTGTCTGGGGCAGAACCAGGTGGTTGATTCTGCCTCCCAGAGGCGGGGGGCGGGATAATGGAAGCCCAGCCTAAGGAGATAGTGATCGGTCCATGACAGGGGTTGAATAGCTGGCTCACCCCCACCGAACTCATTTCGCCACTGCTCTGAGATAAAAACTAGATCGGGTGTGTGTCCCCCCTGATGAGTCGGGGCCTGTATTATCTGGGTCAGGTCCATGGCTGCCATGGAAGTCATGAACTCCCGGGCCGTTCCCGACGCCCCCCCCCCAGGGAAGGTAGCTTAAAGTCCCCCAGCACAATAAGACTGGGAAACTCAACCACCAGCTCCGATATGGCGTCTAGCAGCGAGGGCAGGGCCGTTGATATGCAGCTGGGAGATAGGTACGTAATCAACAGGGCCAACTGACCTTGCAGTCCAAATCTCATGAGGAGGGACTCACATCCGGCTATCTGAGGAGCAGTGACCTCCCACGGACCATGGGCCTCCCTAATAACAACCGCCACCCCGCCACCCCTCCCCTGGGACGTCGGCTGATGTAGCACCCGAAAACCTGGCAGGCAGAGTTCATTCAGAGGGACACCACCCTCCGAGCCCAGCCAGGTTTCCGTAATGCAAGACAGGTCTGCATTCTCCTCGATCAGTTCACTGATGAGGGGAGCTTTGTTAAGCACGAACCTGGCATTAAAATAAACCAGCCTAAGCCCAGGTGATCTCTCTCTCAGAACCCTGGGGGGGGGAGGCGGCATCCCTGGGGTCGGAGCGAGCCACCGCATAAAGATAGCAGGGGCACACTCGCAACCTCCGATACCGCCTCCCATTCAACCCGTTGCGGCCATTCCCCATCGCAACAGGGATCAGAGACTTTCCTCCCCCCTCATGGAGTCCCAGGGGACCCCACCCCTGCTCCCACCACACCATGACTCTCCCCTGACCTGGACTGCCAACAACCTGGAGGAGCCCCCCCTTGCCCCCACCGGGTATCATAACCCCACCCCCTCCCCAGACCCCCTAAAAACCTTGTTCAAAAGGAGTACAAAGAACTTTTAAAACCCTTAACACCCTCATGCCACCTCTCAGGATCCCAAGATCCGTCATTAAGGTACTCTTTGGCTAGGCCGATAGGCTACTTCCAGGAATGGGGGGCATTCCTCAAAGCGTATAAGTCCGCTCTTGTGTAAGTCTGTATAGTCATCATCAGCCCTGGGTACGGGCACGACAATGGTGAAGTGGGAAACAGATGGACCAGGCCGAAGCTATCCCAACTGTCGGGAGCCCCCACTCCCGGGTGTCCTCTCACGGCACCCAGGGGGACATAAGTGGGCAAACATCGCCGCTCTCTCACCGCGGCGAAGTCGCAATTTATTCATTGGGTGGTAACCTGGGAGAGACTCTCAGTCAATTGCTGCTCTCTCACCCCAGCATGGCCGGTTTCACCACCCTCTCACGGCGGTGGAAGTCATCGCCCCAGAAGCTAGGCCAAATCATGGTGGAAAGAGAAACTCCGTGATCACTTGCTCGTCTTAAGTCCAACCATGCTGGTCTTCCAGCCAAAGTCCTTAGATGTTCAACGTGGGATCGGGGCCCCATCTCGATAGGGTGCAGGGAATCGAGCTCAGGTCTTAATTGCCTATCAGATCTCCATGTGCCCATCGATGGCATTAGGCGCAGAACAGTCCATCTAATACAGCCGGCGCAGGTGATGGGCTTGTGAGGAGTAGGCCCAAGGCCCAGTGAAAAAAATCAGTGTAACATTTCAAATGAAAAGCTTTTCTGCCCTGCAGATGAACCTTGTGGAGAAGAGCTGTAGGAATATTGAGTTGAGGAGAAAAGGGATCGTGGCTTTGATCACAAGATCTCCAGGTTTATTAGCAACTCCTGCTGTGATCTCCTCTTCTTGGAAATGCCTGCTTGTTACCCTTTGATGGCTGCTGAGTGACACCAGCACCATATTGCTGACGTACGTGTGGCATCCCCCTTTGAGTTTGTGATATGAGGGGAAAAAATGTACAATGGAAAATGTTTCATTTTTAAAAACGCATTGTGTAAGAACAAGACTTTTGACAAGAAAAAAATGGGGAGTGTCAGTATTGCTATGAACAGTTGGGTAAGGCAGGATGCTCAGACTTGCCTCAAACTGTGAGATGGACAGGAAATAAATTTATTAATCTGTTAGGTTCAGCTTGCAGCTTACTCCTAACTTATTGGTCAGGCAATATATCTGTTTCTTTAAGAAACAACTGAGCCACGTAATCAGGGTTTGCTGAACCCTGTAATTAGGCTGCAGTGCATAAATAAGCAGCACAGAGAAGCGTCCGTTCTTCCTGCTTCTTTCTGGATCTTCCTGGTTCTACCTAGTTCTTCCTGAGTGATACCTGTTTGTATCCTGTTGCTTACTGAGTCTATTATATGGTACTGTATACCAAGAGTTACTAAAGTCTGTTTGCTTTGGTAAGGGAAGATACTTACTGGACTGATATTACTGTTTATGACCTTGGACTGTTTTACTTACACCGAGACTGCTTGTTACTTGTAGATAAACTATTTTTTCTCACACGAGCCGCACGTTTATCTCCTTCCCTGTGTGTTTCTGCTCTGCTCGTTGCACAAGCAACAAATACTTTTTACACACACCCTAACATTGGTTATGGGCCCAGAATGTTCCAGGGCTCTTTAATTTGTTTTTGTGGAAGTGAGAAGTGCAGGCAGTGGGTGTAGTAGTCAAGATGATGGCTTTTGAGCAAGGTACAAGTTATGCTACTATAACCCGGTTGGATGGAACAAACTATGTTACCTGGTCCACAAAATGCTGTCTACTTTTGCGAAAAGAAGGACTGTGGGACATGGTTAATAATCCACCGGACATAACTGCAATGAATGCTGCTGACGAAGAAGATGCCAAAAAGATAGCGAAGTTTCACAGGGACAACGAGCGTGCTTTATGCATCATTGGCCTGACACTGGGAGACCAGCAACTTGTCCATTTCCGGGGCGAAGAGTCTGCTGCGAGGTGTTGGACAAAGCTAAAGAAGCTCTACGTTCGTGACTCTGTGGGTGTCCATATCTACTTGACACGGAAATTATTTCGCTTACATCTTCAGAAAGGAGGAGACATGATGACTCACCTGGACTCCATGACAGGGCTTTTCCAGGAGCTACAGGAGAAAGACCTTGTGTTTACTGAACTGCAGCAAGTTTATATTATTCTTTCATCGTTGGATGACAGTTATGACTCTTTTGTTTCATCATTAGAAGTATTGTCTAGAGATGAACTAACATTGGCCAGTATAACTGGTAGGTTACTGGATGAGGCCAAACGTAGGCAAGAACGAGACCAGTTAAGGATGCAATAGCAACCAAAAGTGGAAGCTGTATATGAGAATGTCAATATTGTTAAACGCTGTTATGCATGTGGGGCTAAGGGACACATTGCAAAATATTGTAATAAGAAGAAAGTGTCTGCTAGAAACTCTGCTAAACCCAGGAAAGGGTGTAATTTAGCAACCAGTTCATCTAATAATATAAAAGATGATTGGTGGGTGATTGATAGCGGTGCCTCTCAATCAATAACAAAAAAC
The DNA here is from genome assembly GCA_022577455.1 of Arizona elegans. NCBI lineage: Eukaryota > Metazoa > Chordata > Lepidosauria > Squamata > Colubridae > Arizona > Arizona elegans. Next base: position 9,853,303 of record JAKOOJ010000012.1, read on the forward strand.
AGAAAAATGTTTCTAAATATGAAGAAAAGTACTAAAAAGGTCAAATTAGCTAATGGCTGGAATGTGACTGTAGCTGGGGAGGGACTTGTTAAATGTTCTATTAGTAAGCACCCTTTACCCATGCTTTATATCCCTAGTTTGAAATATAACCTTTTATCTGTAAAGTCATTACTACATTCTGGGTTTACAGTAACTTTTAAAAACAACAAATGTTTGCTGGAATGTGAAGGCACTGTAGTTACTGCAGAATTAGAAAACGACTTGTTTGTTATTAGGGATAAGTCATTACTGTTAGTTCAGTCAAAAGCTAAATTTGGAAATGTAAAGCCTCATGATGAATGCGTACATTTATTACATAGAAGGCTTGGTCATCTGAATTTCAGGTTGTTGCATTTGACTGTTAAGCAGTCTAAAGGCATTAATTTAAGGGCTTGCAGCAAATACCTAAACTGTAATACTTGTAACCAGCATAAAAGTAAAGTTACACCTGCAAACCGCTGCAATGGGTTTAAAACAACTAAACCTTTGGAGGTAGTCTTTTTTAGACTTAATAGGGCCAAAGAAACCCAGTTTAGGGGGAGCATGCTATATTTTGAGTATAGTTGATCACTTTACCAGATATGGTTTTTGCTACCTTATGAAGTCCAAAAGTGATACGTTCCAGTGTATCACAAATTGGCTTCGTTTTGTAGAACGGAAGCAGAAGTTTAAGGTGAAATGCATTGTTACTGACAATGGAACTGAGTTTACTAACCATCAGTTGGCTGAGTTGTTAAAGGACACTGGGATACAGCATAAACGTTCTGCCCCTTTTCGGCCAGAACATAATGCATATATTGAATGAAGAGGCCAGACCCTACAAGCTATGACTAGGACTATGCTGGCTGATGCTTGTTTACCTGATAAATTGTGGGGAGAAGCAATACTATGTGCCAATCATATTTTAAATAATGTGGTGCACTCCTCTACAGGAAAAATTCCTTTTGCTTTATGGCACGGGAGGAAGCCTGATTTAAGTTACATACATACTTTTGGTGCACCAACCTGGGTGCATATACCGGTTAGTCAGAGAAGGAAGGACCAACAGAGAGCAAAGAAAATGATTTTTGTTGGTTATGAGGCTAACCATAGGTCCTATAGGTTCTGGGAAAAAGGAACAACAAAAGTTTTGTGTAGCGCTAGTGCTAAATTCCTAGAACACGAAGGCTGGGACAGGTTAGAAAAAGCAGATTATGGTTTTACAGTTATTGATGTTAAGATGGACCATATTCCTGATGATAGTTCATCTGAGATGGATGATAAACCATCTATTAAGGTTGAAGAACAGGAACAGGAATTAGAGTTAGGGGAGGATGAACCCAATATACCTAATGTTAGTCCTTTTATGCCTAGACGATCTTCCAGGGACCGGCATCCACCAGATCGCTATAAAGCCACAGTTGTTTGCCAAGTAGATATCGAACCATCCAGTTATCAGGATATAACATTATATCCAGAAAAGGAGCAAAAAGCCTGGCAGGAGGCAATGGATAGAGAAATTGATTCATTGAAGAGGCTTGGTGTCTATGAAGTGGTAAGAATACCACCAAATGAGAAACTTATAGGCTGTAGGTGGGTCTATAAGGTAAAGAAAAGTGTAGATGGGGTAGTAACCCATAAACGGCTTGTTGCACAAGGGTTCTCACAGACAGATAGAGACTATGATGAGGTTTTTGCTCCAAGTTTACGAGCGAGCACTTTGAGAACGATGCTTGTTTGGGCAGCTAGAAATAAATGCTCAATTACCCATATAGATATCGAGACAGCTTACTTGAACACTCCGTTGAGGCATACAATATATATGAAGAAACCTCCTGGTTATGATACACAGGATAGAACTGAGTGTTGGAGGCTACAAAAAAGCCTATATGGTTTAAGGCAATCAGATTACGAGTGGAACCAATGTATAGTGCAGGAATTACGTAACATTGGGTTCTATGAGGGCGTAGCAGATAAATGTCTGTTTAAAAAAGAACAGGATGGATGTGTTTCATTCTTGTTACTCTTTACAGACGACATTGCCATAATTACCAGAACTGACGCTGAGGCCAGAGAGATTATTGGTCAGTTGCAAACAAAATTTAAACTTAGAAATCTAGGACATATACGGCATTATCTAGGGCTGGATATCCTGAAAACATCTAGAGGATTTAAAATATCACAAGCTAATAAGATCTGCAAATTGTTAAAAAAATATGGGATGGAATTATGTAAACCTGCCAAGACTCCTATGGCACAGGAATTCCAACAGGATAGTTTGCAGAGTCCACAGTTCAGTAAAGAACTGTATCAATCATTAATAGGCAGTTTGTCGTATTTGAGCAACTGGACACGGCCTGATATAGCTTTTAGTGTTAATCAACTAGCACAATATAGTTCAGAGCCTACTGATAGGCATTGGCAGGCTGCAAAACGTGTTCTTAGGTATCTTAAAAGAACTCTGCATTTTGCTATGTATTTAGAACCAAATGCCAATATGATGTTAAAGGCATATGCTGATGCCAGTTTTGACAGAACTTCTACATCTGGAATTGCAATCATGTTGGATAACTGCCTGATTGGATGGAGATCAATTCGCCAGAAACACATCAGTTTGTCTACCATGGAAGCGGAGTTTTCTTGTCTATCACTTACATGTACTGAACTGATTTATTATAAACAGTTGATGGAAGATATTGGATTCAAAATGGACTATCCTATTACGGTTTATGAAGATAACCAGGCAGCCATTAAAATGGCAACGAATCTTGCTGTAAAGACAAGAACTAAATACACTGATATACGTTATCTGAATGTTCGGCAATGTGTTAATGATAACATGATTACATTGGAATATTGCGCATCGGAGGACAATATTGCCGATAACTTTACTAAAGCGCAAGATGCCATTAAACACACCAATTGTTGTGAAAGATTTGGATTAAGAATCTGAAATGTACCTGATACTACTGTACAATGTATGATTTGGATGTGTGTTTTTGTTTTTGTATCTATTGTATATATTGTCCTGCCCAATGGGGAGAATGTTAGGTTCAGCTTGCAGCTTACTCCTAACATGTTGGTCAGGCAATATATCTGTTTCTTTAAGAAACAACTGAGCCACATAATCAGGGTTTGCTGAACCCTGTAATTAGGCTGCAGTGCATAAATAAGCAGCACAGAGAAGCGTCCGTTCTTCCTGCTTCTTTCTGGATCTTCCTGGTTCTACCTAGTTCTTCCTGAGTGATACCTGTTTGTATCCTGTTGCTTACTGAGTCTATTATATGGTACTGTATACCAAGAGTTACTAAAGTCTGTTTGCTTTGGTAAGGGAAGATACTTACTGGACTGATATTACTGTTTATGACCTTGGACTGTTTTACTTACACCGAGACTGCTTGTTACTTGTAGATAAACTATTTTTTCTCACACGAGCAGCACGTTTATCTCCTTCCCTGTGTGTTTCTGCTCTGCTCGTTGCACAAGCAACAAATACTTTTTACACACACCCTAACATAATCAATAAATTTAATAATAAAAAGGTAAGATAAACATCTTTTATCAACTTTCGCTCAGTTGCAAGGTCTCCACACATATAGTAGTTTCTAACAAACTCCCATTGTTCTTCTTGTGCATTCTGTATCTCTTACGACCGATCTGTCTTCCTCAGCTTCCCTTCCCTCCTCAATGTAAATTTAAAATTTCAATTTCAATTCTACACCAGTCCAGCCACTCTTTGTGGCATTTTTCAAGTATCACTAGACAGATTTCAGGTTTTTTTAAAAAAATTAGAATTATTATGAGGGGTGCACTTCCTTATCCATAAGGTGTCTCCTTTTTTTATTTTTACTATGGTAATAATGAACTTTACTGATTCTGGCATTTCCAGCTCGTTCTTCTTGTCTGACTTGCAGAAAGGAGAGATACATTTTTACAAATGGCTTCAAACTACTCTCACTACCATTACAAGGACGGGAAGTTTTTGAAACATTTGATATGATATAAATCTTCTTCTTCTTGTGCCATATCCATCATAAGCCATTGGCAATCATGTTGGCGATCCTATTTTTATCAATAGCCGCACGAAAAAGTGCTGCTGAATTTTGTCCAAACCAGTCCCTTAGATTCTGAAGCCATGATGTTTTTCTTCTGCCTGGAACTCATTTGCCTTCAATCCTTCCCTAGAGGATTAAATGAAGTGTGCCATATTTTTCTGGATGTCGCATCACATGTCCGAAATATCCCAACTTTTGTTTTTTTAAATTTTAATGGTTTTTTTTAATGGTATAAATAGGTGACTCAAAAGATTAGTCAGATTAACATTGATCCTCATTACTTATTTTCCAAGGGTGTGTCATCAGCATTTCATCAGAAAAGGACTATGGGATAATGTATAGGAATTAATGGCTAAAGCTAAAATTTCATGTTCATGGATATTCTAGAGGAAAGATTGCAGACTATAGGAACCATGTTCACCTTTAACATTTGGAATTAACCACAGATACATACAAACTTTTCAAATTGTTATTTCCTCCCAGGGTTACCTTCTCTTTTCCATTACCTGATTTGGGAGTCGGGGTGGGGAGAGCGTATCACGTTTAAAAAAAAAAGAATACAGAGTTAGTTTTCTTTTTTCTTCTTTAGTCTTTAGAATTGCTTTGTCTGTTTTAACAGTATAATCAATTGTGAAAGTTATTTTCAAGTTTCCCACAACTATGATTGATATTTTGTTAACAGTGGGAGAAAGTAGTGCCTAAATTTAGGATAACTTAGAATAGGCAGCACAGAGAAGTAGTGGTAATTATATAGTTGAGTACTACCTGTATTTCACTTTACTAAAGATAAAGGTTTCCCCTGTTCAGTCATTTGTGACTCTGGGGGATGATGCTCATCACTGTTTTTTAGCCGAGGGAGCCAACGTTGTCTGAAGATGCTTCCGTGGCCTTGTGGCCAATATGACTATATGCTGTTGTGCATGGAATACTACCTTCCCACCAAAGTGGTACCTATTTTTCTACTCGCATTTGCAAGCTTTTGAACTCTTAGGTGGACAGGAGCTGGAGCAAGTAACAGGAGCTCAACCTGTCCTGTGGTGCTCAGGTTTCAAACCTAGACTGTCAGCTTTCCAACTGACAGATTCAGTTGTTGTGATGCACAACAATCCTTGGTTTATATGCAAATGCACAATCCCCAAACCTTGTCAGGTGTGTCAGAAGAGACTCTTGCTGCAGGAAAACACAGTCTTTTTCCACCAGTCAAAATTTCAGGTAGTTCTTGACTTACGACCACAATTGAGCCCAAAAGTTGCATTGTTAAGTGAGAGATTTGTTAAGTGAGTTATACCCCATCTTATGTCCTTACTTGCCACTGTGAATCATTGCAGTTGATAATTTAGTAATATGGTTGTTAAGTGAATCTGGCTTCTCTATTGAGTTTGCTTTTCAAATGGTTGCAAAAAGGGGATCACCTGACCTTGGGACATAGCAATGGTCATAAGTATGAACCAGTTGCTAAACATCTGGATTTTGATCACTGTTCATAGGGATGCTACCATGGTTGTAAGTGTGAAAAATGGTCATAAGTCACTTTTTTCAGTGTCATCCTAACTTTGAACAGTCAATAAATGAACTTGTAAGTGGAGGACTGCCTGTATTAGCTTAGTTCCTTTCCAGATACACTGTTAAGATCTTAACATCTGGGTAGCTTTTCAATGACCAGGATTAAACCAACATTGGAAATGCAAGTAATCCTCAATTTACAGCTGTAATTTAGCCTGCAATTACAGGCCTAAGTCATGATGGTCTTTAATGGGTGACCACACAATGTGCCCAATTCTACAACCTATTTGGTGGCAGTGTTAAGCGCATGCAACAATTGTAAAACAAGTAGCCTGACTAGGTGGCACAGCCTGACTAGATGGCTCAGTGGCTAAGACACTGAGCTTCTCGATTAGAAAGGTCGGCAGTTCGGTGGTTCAAATCCCTAGTATAGGTCTCCTGTGTAAGCAGGGGGTTGGACTAGATGACCTCCAAGGTCCCTTTCAACTTTGTTACTGTTACTGGGTGGTCAGGGGCACTTGAGTTTACTTCTGCATTCCCCTTTTTCTGGTGACTCATAGATTCCCTACCCAGTTGATTCAATTTCATTCAAACACGGCAGTTGTTAAGTGAATGCTACAATCATTAAGCAAACCCATTGTTCACTAGGGATATAAGCATGGGTTTCTGGCAAAAATGTAAATCATGGTCATGTGACTGCAGGATGCTATGAAAGGCCACAACTGCAGGCTGGTTGCCAAGCACCCAAAATGTCATGTGGAGCCCCTCCCCCCCAGTCCTCAGAAGTTCAAATCTGGCTCATAAGTTGTTTTTTGAATGGTTGCTAAATGGCTGGTCATAAGACGAAGACTATCTGTAAGTCACAGGCTTGGTGTTGTCGCAGTTCTGTGTCTAGGACAAAAAGTAACAGAGGGAGAATTATTTAAAAAAAAAATCCAACCTAGAATTAAGAAGAAATTGTCAGTGAGAACAATTAATCAGTAGAACAAATTGCCTACATAACCTCTGGTTGTTCCATCAGTGGAGGCTTTTGAGAGGAGACTGGAGAGCCATTTGACTGGAATGATATAGGTTCTCCTGCTTGGAGAGTTGGTCCCTTCCAACTCTTACTCTGTAATTCTGTAAGAACTTCATGAACATTTAGGGCTCAGCATGTAGCTAATCTTAGAAGCTTAAGTAGCTTCACATTTCACTATTTTACTTGGCTCTGTTGCAGAGATAGGATGCTAGGAGTCTAAAACAACTTCATAGCATATAATCGGTGACAACATCTTGCAAACGCCTTAGGCAGAGACGGGACAAGCGTGTTTTTTCGCCTCCTGTCGGGAGATGGCGGTCACTTCTGCGCCTACAAAGCCGTCAATACAGTAGCTGCATCTGTGGTTGATCATTAAAGGAGTTAAAACCATCAAGTATTGTATTGCTAGAAAGGATTGAGGAAGAAGAGAAGCACAGAGGAACTTCCTGTACCGGATCACTCATGGGTGGAAGGGCGCTTGCAGAGCGGCTTTTGTGCTCTTCCAAAAGTTGAAGCATCAGCTGGAAGGTGAGTTGAGGGCAAGTTGGAGGAGAGGCCAGAAGCCAGTTGGGCTATTTGGTTTGGATGCTGCCAACTGATGTGTAGCGTCCTCTGCCCCGTTGCTGCCAGCAACCAGGGGGCGTTTCTGATTGGCTATGGAAATGACAGCTCTCTTGGAGGGAAGCACAAGTGTTTATTATTGGTTAGCTTCTTCTGACAGCCGATGTATAAATAGGAGACTCTGTTAATTGTTTTCTGAAGCGTTCTGGTTACTTGTGATGTTAGCAATAAATCTAGTTGTATTGAGATAGTCTCACCTCAGTTGATATCCATGCACAGTTACGAAAATAACAGATGCACATTTATGATGGTCACAACATCCCACCATCATGATCCCCATTTTTGACCTTCCCAGCTTGTTTCTCATAGGCAAAGTTAGTGAGGATGATGACGGCAAGAAATTGCAAGTGACAGTCATGTGAAACTGCCTTTAAGAACCCACAGTGGTTTGCTAACAACTCCAGAGGAACAGATGTAAGTTGGCAGTTATGTGACATCATGCTTCATGATCGGGCTGCTTAGTGACACAGATCCCAGTCCCAAATGTGAGGACTCCTTGAAAGGGGATGTCACCAGAGGAATTGTGGACAGGAGGACAGTATTTTCTTATTTGGAGCTGAGGACTTCCATCGGTATAACTGGTGTTTCCAATTTTGCGGAGGCTTTAGGCATCATTTCATCAGTTAAAGCCCCCACATCTCTAAATTTAGCTCAGAAGGTTTAATTGTAACCATTTTGGGACATTTTTCAGGCTGAAAACATGGATTTTTCACATATATACATTTGTAGGTGTAAATGTAATTCTCTCCGCAGTTGGATAATCTATCCCCAGTGCTTCCAGATATTCAGTTATGTGAAAAACAAAGTACACCTTCTTTGGGTTGTATGGTTTTATGTATCAGGACATACTAAAAATCATCTGGTCTGTACACTCTTAAAAGTAGGTAAATACAACTTCAGATGAACAACAACACATGACATATTACATCACGTAACCATCAGTTTCACTTACCTTTGCTACCGGTTCATGCACACTCACCACTTCTGTGCATGCCCAGAGCATATTTGATGATGTCCGGGCAGGTGGGTGAAGCCTCCTGCCACCGCTACTACTGGCTCAGCCGAACCGGGCCGAACCAGTAGCAACCCACCACTGGTCACCATGTATTTTACAAAAGGAAAGCCAAAATGGAGGAGCCACGTGTGAAAACTAACACCTTATGATTCAATATCTTATAGAGCCACCTTTAGCAGCAATAACTTCAAGGAATTGTTTTCTGTATGACCAAAAACGGTCTCTTGCATTGTTGCAGAGGAATTTTGGCCCACTCTTCTTTACAACATTGTTTCAGTTCATTGAAGTTTGTGGGCATTTGTTTATGCCCACCTCTCGAGAGGTCCCACCACAGCATTTCAATTGGGGTGAAGTCTGGACTTTGCTATTGCAAACCTTGAGATGGGATTTCTTCTTTGCTCTACCAGCGTAAAACTAGTGTAAAGCTAGCGCTGATAGAGCAAAGAAGACATCTGATCTCTTGTTTCCATGGCAATCCTTTCCTCCCCAGCCAGGGTAAACCACAACAATATGTTCTTAGATCTCTTCGCCAGCATAAAACTAGTGCCGGTGTAGCTAAGAAGAAATCGTAGTAGTTTATGCTAACTGAAAAGAAAAGGATTACAACAGAAGCAAAATAGGCATGATTTCTTCTTAGCCCCACTAGCAGTAGCTTTACCTTAGTGTTGTGCTGGTAGAGCAAAGAATAAATCTCATCCCTTTTGCTTCCATGGCAATCCTTTCCTCCTCAGCCAGGGTAAATCACTAACGATTTATGCTGGCTGGAGTGAAAGGATTGCCATGGAAAGAAAAGAGTTTATATTTCTTCTTCTTGATTATGCCACGTGGCCCAGCTGACTTCCTGAGCTCGTCAGAAATTTCCTAAGTGAATGGTGATGGGGGAGTGAGGTTAGGGAGGAATGCATAGTATATTGCAAAGCAGGCCAAAATACTGGGGTCTGGGGGATTGTGATGACTGACTGGGCAAGATGGAAGGGAAATAGATGGGTGGGTATGCTACAGCATCTCTGCAGTGAAGGAGTCAAGGTCCTCGGGGTGGGAGGCGCTGCAAAAATTCAACTTTGGAGCGGATTCGTATTTAGCATTTGGGGGAGTGTTGTAACTTAAACAGTCGTTGAATGGCCTGTCGTACCTTAAGGATTACCTGTACTTCTTTTTTCACATCTTCTGCAACCCTTTCATAAACAATAAAACTTACACTTTCTGTTGAATCTTACAGACAAAGAGCATGCCAACATAAACACACTGGACAACTGAGAATAACAAGCAACATTGAAAAGCAAAGCAAATTGAAGCAGAAATAAAAATATGTTCTATTTCCTTCAGAAAACCACAGAATTCGTCTACTTCATCAGCAGATAGGAGACAGAAAAGAGAAAATCATGAAGAGATTTGCAGCTGGAAAAAGTAGATTATATAGAATTTAAGAATACATTACTTGAAAAGATCAAAGGAGATCATTTTTCCGTTCAGAAAAAGAAGGAAATATCTGGAAGCCAGTGGGGAAGAAAATGTCAATTGGATAGTCACATATGGCAACCAGTAATGCAGGCACCAACAAAATAAGGAATCACACATATTTTTGACCTCCTCAAGAATGTCACTGATGGAAAAGCTCCATAGATGTGCCTATTGTGGGAAAAGTAAAGAGTTCAAATCACAAGAAGATCTACACTTGATAGAGCCTTGATAGTACAGTGGTCTATGCACCCTGTTATTAACACAGCTGCCTGCAATTTACTGCTGGTTCGAATCTCTCCAAGGCTCAAGGTTGACTCAGCCTTCCATCCTTTCTAAGGTAGGTGAAATGAGGACCCAGTTTGTGGGGGCAATAAGCTGACTTTGTATAAATATACAAAAGTATGAAGGCTATTGCTTAACGCATTGTAAGCCAACCTGTGTCTCCGGAGAAGGGCGGCATATAAATCAAATTAAAAAAAAAATACACTGAACAAAAGCCATATAAATACTCTGAATGTGGCAAAACTTTAGTCAGAATAGCTCCCTTGCAATTCATAGAAGGATCCTCATAGTAGAGATGCCCTACAACTGCTCCCAATGTGGTAAATGCTTTTGCAAGCATGGCAACTTTGTGATATATCAGAGGACTCACACCAGGGAGAAACCATATGAGTGTCCAGATTGTGGAAAACGTTACACAGCAAATTCCCACCTGGTGATACACCAGAGGACTCACACAGGAGAGAAACCCTTTGAATGTCCTGAATGTGGGAAAAGCTTCAGTCAAAATTCCAGCCTGCTGATACACCAGAGGACTCACACAGGAGAGACACAGTTTGCATGTCCTGAATGTGGGAAATGTTTCAGTGAGAATTCCAGCCTGGTGAAACACCAGAGGACTCACACAGGAGAGAAACCCTTTGAATGTCCTGAATGTGGGAAATGTTTCAGTGAGAATTCCAACCTGGTAAAACACCAGAGGACTCACACAGGAGAGAAACCCTTTGAATGTCCTGAATGTGGGAAAAGCTTCAGTCAGAATTCCTACCTGGTGATACACCAGAGGATTCACACAGGAAAGAAACCCTTTGAATGTCCTGAGTGTGGGAAAAGTTTCAGTCAGAGTTCCCATCTCATTGGCCACCAGAGAACTCACACAGGAGAGAAGCCCTTTGAATGTCCTGATTGTGGGAAAGGTTTCAGTGAGAATTCCAGCCTGGTGAAACACCAGAGGACTCACACAGGAGAGAAACCCTTTGAATGTCCTGAATGTGGGAAAAGCTTCAGTCAGAATTCCTACCTGGTGATACACCAGAGGATTCACACAGGAAAGAAACCCTTTGAATGTCCTGAGTGTGGGAAAAGTTTCAGTCAGAGCTCCCATCTCATTGGCCACCAGAGAACTCACACAGGAGAGAAACCCTTTGAATGTCCTGATTGTGGGAAATGTTTCAGTGAGAATTCCAACTTGGTGATACACCAAAGAACTCACACAGGCGAGAAACCCTTTGAATGTCCTGAGTGTGGGAAATGTTACAGACAGAATTCCCACCTCATTATCCACCAGAGGACTCACACAGGAGAGAAACCCTTTGAATGTCCTGAATGTGGTAAAAGCTTCAGTCAGAATTCCTACCTGGTGATACACCAGAGGATTCACACAGGAAAGAAACCCTTTGAATGTCCTGAGTGTGGGAAAAGTTTCAGTCAGAGTTCCCATCTCATTGGCCACCAGAGAACTCACACAGGAGAAAAACCCTTTGAATGTCCTGATTGTGGGAAAGGTTTCAGTGAGAATTCCAGCCTGGTGAAACACCAGAGGACTCACACAGGAGAGAAACCCTTTGAATGTCCTGATTGTGGAAAAGGTTTCAGTCACAATTCCAGCCTAGTGAAACACCAGAGAACTCACACAGGAGAGAAACCCTTTGAATGTCCTGATTGTGGGAAATGTTTCACTGAGAATTCCAGCCTGGTGATACACCAGAGGACTCACACAGGAGAGAAACCCTTTGAATGTCCTGATTGTGGGAAATGTTTCAGTGATAGTTCCAGCCTGGTGAAACACCAGAGGACTCACACAGGAGAGAAACCCTTTGAATGTCCTGAATGTGGGAAAAGCTTCAGTCAGAATTCCTACCTGGTGATACACCAGAGGACTCACACAGGAGAGAAACCCTTTGAATGTCCTGGTTGTGGGAAATGTTTCAGTCAGAATTCCAACCTGGTGAAACACCAGAGGACTCATACAGGAGAGAAAGCGTTTGAATGTCCTGATTGTGGGAAACGTTTCAGACAGAATTTCCACCTCATTGGCCACCAGAGGACTCACACAGGAGAGAAACTCTTTTAATGTTCTGATTGTGGGAAAAGTTTCAGTGTCAATTCCTAACTGGTGATACACCAGAGGACTCACACAGAAGAAAACCATACGAGTGTCTGGAATGTGGGAAAGATTTCAGTATTTCGTCTAACCTTTACACACAGGAGACAAACCTTTCCAATGTCCATCTTGTGAACAATGCTTTAGGCGTAAATCATCTCTGATTGCTCACAAGAAAATGCACAAGGCAAATATGGAACAGTTTATAGAAAGGTTGAAATTAATTTCTGATCTTCCGTTCGGAATATAGATGAGAAATTGATTATTTAAATTCTGGCCTGATTCTTTTTAGTCATGAGATCTCAGAATTAGACCTGTAGGTGGAGAGAGAAAAACGGAAAATATTAGTTTAATAAAGGCTAACTACCTGTTTCTGATTATCAGCAGTACTTTCTGGATGTTTGCATTTGCAGAAGTCGTGGAATTTGGGCAAACAGGCCTTTGGGTGGTGTTTTGATTATGGAATTATGGAATTCCGACATGTGGAGTTTCAGCTTTCTATCTTGGTGAACTCCAGATTTTGAACCTCACAATTTCCCAGCCAGCATACAAGGAATCCTCGAGATACAACTGTGATGAGAACTAACTATTATGGATTCATTTTGTAAGCCGCCTTGAGTCCCTAGGGAGAAAGGCGGCATATAAATCGCAATAAATAAATAAATAAATAAATAAATTTAGCAATGGCAACAGTGCTTTGGTTAACTAACCCCATCCCATGCTGTCTGTTATGCAGCTATTAAATGAATGTGCAAGTTGCTAAATAGGACACTGGCTACCTCAGTGTTCGGGAAAACTCTCGGAGGCTTAGTCCAGGCCCAGGTTTGCTCCCTTCCCCCCAGGAAACCCTAGGCCTCCTCCACCCCCACCCCCAAGACACCTATTGCTCTGGTTCCCAACCCTTGGTTCCCTCAAGGCATCCCTAGACCTCCTCCAACCCCCACCCCCAAGACACCTATTGCTCTCATTCCCAGCCTTGGTTCCCCCAAGGCATCCCTAGGCCTCCTCCACCCCAACCCCCAAGACACCTATTGCTCTGGTTCCCAACACTTGGTTCCCCAAGGCATCCCTAGGCCTCCTCCACCACCACCACCCCAAGCCTTCCCACAGAGTAACCCCCAGGCCTTTTCCCACTCCCACTGGCTCCCTGCAGGCCTTAGGCCATTCTGTCACGGGGCCTACCAATTACGATTACACCTTGCAGCAGCTGTTAAAGAAGATTGCTTTGCTTAATTGCAGACTTAGGCTTTCCTTCCAAAGGCTTCCCGTAACCCATCTCTTAGGTCTCCCCAGGAATCTCCATCCCTCCCAGAGTCTCCCCAGGCCTCTTTCATAAAACAGGGTCCCTGTAGTCCTTAGGTCGAAGTCCAACTCTACCAAACCTCATAGCGTCCTCCTCTTTATCTTATTGTTTCTAATTTTTGCTATTTATTCACATTTGTTCACTTTTATTCTTTAAAGTTTAACAATTCATTCTTTATCTTAATATCTTTATATTTGTTTGGGGTTGGCTTTCTTCCCTTTCATCTTTTTTATTGTACAGCAATCTTTCTCCTCAAACCTACCACCTATCTCTTTTCTTTCCTTCTTACTTTCTCTTCCCCCCCTTCTTCTTCTCCCTACTTCCTCTTCTTTTCTCCTTCCCCTCCTCTCTTCCTCCCTCTCTTACCCTCACTCCTACTCTAATTTCCCTTCCCTTCCTTCATCCCTCTCTATTGCTGTATCCTTTTATGCATATGGACTACTCAGAGGGCTGAAAAAGTTATTTTTGACTGGTCCTCGCACTTTTGTCCAGTCCTCGAATTTACGACTGTCCTCACAATTTACGTTTTTGCCCTATCTTGTCACCATGGTGAAGAGAAGCAGTTGTGAAATGAGTGACACATTTGTTAAGAATGCTGCAATGGGCATAAATGATGACCAGTCATAACTGCGAAGACCGGTCAAAAGTGCGAGGATCTCTCAGAAATCATTTTTTTCAGCCCTCTGGGTAGTCCTTTTGTGCACAGGGACGACTCAGAGGGCTGAAAAAGTTATTTTTGACTGGTCCTCGCACTTTTGACCAGTCCTCGAATTTACGACTGTCCTCACATTTTACGTTTTTTGCCCTATCTTATCATCATGTTGAAGAAAAACAGTTGTGAAATAAGTGACATGGTTGTTAAGAATGCTGCACAGGCATAAATGTGAGGATGGTCATAAGTGTGAGGACCAGTCAAAAGTCTGAGGACCTGTCAGAAATGACTTTTTTCAGCCCTCTGAGTAGTCCCTATACACATAGCCATGGCCACCCGGTCACATGACCAGCTAGCCACGCCCACCCAGTCACATGACCTCCAAGCCAGGCCCACAAAATAAGCCACGCCCACAGAACCGGTAGTAAAAAAATTTAGAACTCACCCCTGGTTGGGAGTCACCACAACATGAGGAACTGTATTAAAGGGTCGCGGCATTAGGAAAGTTGAGAACCACTGATATAGAAGGTCTGTATTACTATTATCCTTCTCATCTTTCCTATTATCTATTCCCTTAACATCTTATGACTAGAACTTTATTGTTTGTATGTTATGATTTATGTTGATTGCTTATTTAGTACCCTAATATCAGCCAGCTGTGTGCGGCAGCAGCCAAAAAAGCTAATACAATCCTTGGTGGTATATACAGGCATAGAATCAAAATCACATGAAGTATTAGTATCACTATATAAAGCCTAATTAAGGCCACACCTGCAATACTGCATCCAGTTTTGGTCACCACGTTACAAAAAAGATGTTGAGACTTTGGAAAAAGTGCAAAGAAGAGCAACATTGGGGGAAGCCAAATTTATTTAATTATGTCTTAAATTATTTTAAATTTTATATTGTATGTATTTTAATCTTGGCTGTTCACCACCCTGAGTCCTTCGGGAGAAGGGCGGTATACAAATTCAATAAATTCAATTCAATTCAATTCAACTAAGATGATTAAAGGCCTGGAGACTAAAACGTATGAGTGAAGAATGGTTGCAGGATTTGGGTTTGGCTAGTCTAGAGAAAAGAAGGACTGGGGGTGGGATATCTGCCCTCTGCTCTGCCCTCACTCCATATTGCATATCTACCTGCCTAGCCCTGTGCTGGTGGTACCACAGCAGACGCTGGTGGACACTCCTACAGCCGGCAGCAATCACTCCGGCTCTGCCATGCTAACAGAACCATAGCCACTTATCTACTTGCCAGCCTGTTTGCCAATTGCCCTCGGTCGGAGTTGTGACTTCCTGAGACTTACTTGTTGACTTTGCTTATTAGAAGCCAGCAGGGAGTTGCAATGAAGTCCTTGCTTAATGACAGCAGCAAGGATTGCTGAAATTGCCTAAGTGATGTAGTCATGTGATACAGCTAGTCCTCAACTTACAAATGATACATAAAAATGCTACAAGATGCAAGAATTAGAGGTGGGTTTGGCCTTCCAAATTGGGAATTGTATTATCAAGCGGCAGCATTAACATGGATTAAAGAATGGATTTTATTAGGGAATATAAGGCTATTGACATTGGAGAGTCATGATTTACAACTGGATTGGCATGCCTTTTTACGGTACGGGAAACAAAGGATACATGGATATTTCCAAAGACATTATGTAAGAAATGGTTTGCTATCAGTGTGGGAGAGAGTGAAAGAAAAACATTATTTGAATATTCCAATATGGCTTTCTACAATATGTGGTGGTTGTGTAAAGAAGCAAAACAATATTGGGTGAAAATACAAACATGGTTAGAGGGAATGTTGCAGCAACATATAGAGTTAAAACCAGAGATATTCTTATTGGGAATTTTACCCGAGAATTATAGTAAAGAAGATACATATTTGATTATTCATATAATAACAGTGGCTAGAATTGTATTTGCACAAAATTGGAAAGGAGATAAAATTCCGTTGGAAGAAGAAATTATAAAGAAAATTTTAGAATGTGCAGAAATGGATAATTAACATTGAGAATAAAAGATAAAGAGGAGTTTATGTATTTCAAGACATGGGATAAATTTTATGATTGGTTAGACAAGAAACATGAATAAGGACATAGAGATAAGTAAAAGGACAACGGGAAGGGGGGATAAAAGGGAAAAAAATGAGATATTATAAAAATGTATGCAAATGATGACATAAAAATAAATAATAATTGAATAAGAAATTGAAATGAGAATAAAGATAATTAGGAAATCGGGGCTGCTCGAATACCACTGTCGAGACTCACTCCGGCTCGACACCTCGGGGAATAGGAATGAGCGCTATCTGAAACACCAGATACCATCTACGGGAGCTACAAACTGTGTCCGACATCTCGATGAGCCCAGCGGGATCGCAAAGACGGGTGGGTGGGGGGAGCACACAGCGGTGGTGGGGGTGAGTGGCGAACCTGGAATAGGCGGTCGGACATGCTGCGGCCGGGCAAGATGTGTTTGCGCAGGGACTCTAGCTCTTCGCCATCGTAAGGAATGAGCAATGATGTCACGAGCATCGGAGCAGCTGGTCTACAACCCCAGATGTAATGCCGATTGGCTGACGGGGCACTGCAAGTTATTTAAACATGTATGTTTCATTGCACTTGGCATTGACTGCAGCTGACCTGGAGCTGAAATAAACCACCATTCAGCATTCAAGCTTTGTGATCATGGTTGGTTATTCAAAGTACCCAGTACCAGGGAGCAAGCCGAGAGAAAGTTGGCACTGTCTTGTTCGGAACAGCTATGAGCCAGTGGGTAAGGCAGTGGGTTTAGCAACAGGAATGCCAGAGATGGAGGAAGGGGGCGAAGACACGGTATTGAAGGTGGTACCGGAGGTGCAGGGGGCTAGCGAGTCTCCTGTGGTAAGGCTAAAAGAGAGGACCAGACAGCAGGGGGAGTGTGCCTCTGAGGATTTGGAAGCATCTGTCCCCATTGGGATGAAGTCCTCCTCTGGCGAGTGGTGGCACAGTTCAGTCCTTACCGGTCCAGGAACAGCTAAACCCCCAACACCCCATCCAGGTGATATGGCTTTCCAAGGGTGGAGAGAAAGAAGGTGGATAGAAGACGAGGAGGGGGAGTGGAGCTACTCCACTGGCTCTGGAACCTCTACTCTAGATGTTTTGCGAGAGAGATTCGGGGAAGCAAGTTTAGGGACGCTCTTTCGTGGCAACCCTGGGCAACAGGAGTGGATGCTTCAGCCACCTGGCAAGGTGGAGGGGGGGCACATGGAACTACAGACACCCGCTTCCATTTGGCTAGCCCAAAGTTGTGTGTTGATAAAGGGACTAATAGGTCTTGAGCACCAGACCATCAAATGACTGCCCCCACCTCCACGTCATTAGGGGAAGCTGCATAGAGTGGAGGGGAGGGATGCTCAGAAGGTCCAACCCCCACCCGGACCGACCCCTGTGTGGGTGCAAGGGATGTGGCCACAGCAACAGTTTTGGGGCCCTCCACCAATCCAAGCCACTTTCGATGGCAGCGGTGATAGAGTGTCCCTATTTTTAAGTCAGATAATTAGCCATATTGATTTATATGGCCGCCTCTATCCATCGCAGTGGTCCATGGTGGCCGCTATTACCACCGTGTTGACAGGAGAGGCAGCGGACTGGATCGCTGATCTCCACAGCGACCATGCAAAGGAGTTGGTGAACGTAGGACTGTTTTTGAAGGCTATGAGGAGCCGTTTTGAAGATGACACCAGAACCCAGTTAGTGGAAGGGGAGCTTGTATCATTGAAGCAAAGAGGGAGGCCTGCAAAGGACTATGTAAAGGAGTTCTGTGCTCTTGCCGGGAGGCTCAGGACCTGGCCAGAACGACTCTTGATGCACCATTTTCGCTGTGCTATTGAATTGGTACCTGGTTGGTGTCCAACCCTCGTTGCCGGAATTCTCTTAACCCAACGTCTAAATCCAGATTGAACTGAAAAGGGGAACAACAGGAGAGAGGGGAAGGAGTAGAGAGAGAGGAAGGGAGAAGAGGGGAGAGGAGAGAAGAAGAGAAAGAAGAAAGGGAAAAGGAGAGGAAGAAAAGGGAGGGGAAAGAGGAGTAGAGGAGAAGGTTAGAAGGGGGAAGAAGAAAAGGAGTGGGGGGAGAGAAGGGGAAGTAGGAAAGAGAAGGAGAGAAAGAACGAAGGAAGGAAGTAGGAGGAGAAACAGGAATTTTAAAAAATGAACTGTTGTAAGTCGAGGTCTACCTGTATTTATTGTCATGCATACTGCTGGAAAGTCCTTTGCACCTGGATCCAGTTTAACAGACGTTCTCAAAACCAGTTTAGGAGCAGTTCTGAAGACTTTTTTGGGTTTACAGTTATAACAAAGGCTAACTAAAGAGAACTTGTTCCAAAATGGAATCGTGATTGCAAATACATTTTTTGTTCCGTGTTGCTTTAAATCTGGGCTGTAAAATGAATTCTGCAGAAGGAAGCAGGGTTGGTTGGGAGATCATTTTACAATCAGGTTGGTCAAACTTTCCAAGAAGCTGAACGGGTTAAAAGCAGAAAGTTCAGCAGCTAGAGTAGATCCAGAAATGTTGAGTCCTCTTACTGAATTCCTTTTCCTGTAGCTCCTTTGGAGAAAACTTTGAGTTTGGTGTTGCCGTTCTTGAATTTTGCTGGGCGAATCTCAACAGTTCGGAAAGAGTAAGTTAAATTTGGAACTTTCAGAAAAAGATCAGATCAGAGAATAAGAAATCCAGGAAGGGGGAGTGGGGGCGGAGTTAAAGGGAAATTATCCTTGAGTAAATAATTTCTTTTTTAAAAAACTGCACCTATTTAACGCTCTCCTGGTAAAGGAGAGGATACAACAGTTGGTCCTTGCGGAGTTCTCACTTCCTATAGAAGATTGAACCTCCATGTTCAAGCATAGCACACAGCTCCGCAATCCAGGTGCGGGGAAAGGCATAAAAGGACGGCGCGGAGGCGTCACGGGCGGGAGGGACAAAATGACAAAAAGAGCAAAAAGAGCATCGGGGCTATTGAGTTGCAAGCGGCGTCTCTTTCTTCGATGAATCGTGACTCTATTCTCATGTTCACCAAACCCTCGGATTAACGGAATAACAAGAGTTGGAAAGGACGATGGAGGTCATCTTGTCATTTAGCCTGACTAGGTGGCTCAGTGGCTAAAACAGTCAGATTGTCGATCAGAAAGGTCGGCAGTTCGGCGGTTCGAATCCCTAGTATAGGTCTCCTGTGAGCAGGGGGTTGGACTAGATGACCTCCAAGGTCCCTTCCAACTCTGTTACTGTTAGTCCAACCCCCTGCTCATACAGGAGAGCCTGTATCATTTCCGAAGGATGGCAATCCAGTCTCTCCTTAAAGCTTCCAGTGATGAAGGTCCCACAACTTCTGAAGGCTAAAAGTAAATCTGAGCAGTTCCAGCCTCTGATTTCTCTTCTCTGCCAGCCCCAGTCTTCCAAAAGCACAAATGGTCAGAATGCAGCTTTTAAAAGAGAAATCTATTCTCCCACTCGTGAAATTGTTCTTGGGAGATAACAGATAGTCTTGGACTTGCGAAAACACTTGAGCCCAAAATTTATGTTGCCAAGTGAAACTTTTGTAGAGTGAGTGTCCCCCCCCCCCCATTTTATGACCTTTTCAGTGCAGTTGTAACTTCGGTCACTAAATGAATTGTTGTAAATCGAGGACTACCTGTACGCAGTTCCTGAGTCTGGAAGCTCCATTTTTTCTTGGTTGTTGCAGTTATTATCTTCTCTTAAGCTAGAAGAAAATGATCTTTGCTGTATCTGAAAGCACTTCCTTCGATTGTTCTGCTCCAATTTTCTGCCACTATTTTTAATAAATCTTTCCTGAAGCTCTTAAAAAAACAAGGATTTTCTGGATAGTTTGTAAGAAGGGGAAAATCCCTTTTGCATTGGTCTTCTGTGCCCCGACCGTATCCTGTTTCTTGCTACTAGATAACGCAAGGCCATGGCTTCAGGCTCTTGACTGCATTCCTCTAACCACTGTACCCACATGCCCAGTAGCTCTTTGGGGACAGGACTTAATCTCATCCCCAGTTTCATGTTGAAAGAGCTTCACTTTTCCCATTTCTATGGCTCAATATTTTATTGTTAGCAAACAAGCTACTTCTGCATACAGGTATTCCTTGACTTACAACCACAATTGAGCCCAAAAGTTGCATTGTTAACTTGAGACATTTGTTAAGTGAGTTATACCCCATGTTATAACCTTTCTTGCCACAGTGAATTCCTGGCGTGAACATAATTGGAATGTAGAGCAATTCACTTATTACTCTCCCAGACATAAATCGTGGTCCAGATTGGACATGATTTGGATGACACAAGAATTTAATTCCCAAGTAGAAGAAATTAGAATTTTACCGAATGATTGGGCGGACCATAATCCAGTGCTAGCAGTATTAAAAAAAGAGGGGAAAAATAGAAGAAGGTGGATGATGAGATCAGAGATTTTAAACGAAATTGAATTCACACAAAAACTTAAGACAGAAATAACCCTTTTCTTTCAAGAAAATAAGACACCGGGAATGCCACTTCAAACAATTTGGGATGCTGCTAAAGCCTTTATAAGAGGTCTTATTATAAAACATATGGCCATTAAAAATAAAAAAGAAGAACAAGAAAGGGGTGATCCAATAAATAAACTAACAAAGGCTGAGGAACAGCTACAAGATAACCCACTATCTAGAGAAGCGAAGGAACAGATAATACTGTTAAAACATCAGCTTAATCTTTTAGAGTCGGACAAACTGAAAGATAAGATAAAAGCAGCAAAGCAAAAACATTTTGAATCAGCTAATAAATTAGGAAGATGTCTTACATATAGACTCAAAAAAGAAAAACAAAACAGACGAATTGATCAGTTAGAAGATAAGGAGGGAAATTTAATAAAAGATAAAGGAGGAAAGGAAAGAATTGCAGTGGATTTTTATTATTTATTTTATTTATTATTTATTAATTTAATTTGTATACCGCCCTTCCCCCAGAAGGGACTCAGGGCGGTGAACAGCCAAAAATTAAAAAACATACAAATGCAGAAGTTAAGACAATTAAAAAGAATTAAATTACTGGCTACCCAATTTAAAACCCCAAATCCATAAAATTTAAAATCCCAATTAAAAACCATTTAGGCTAGGCCGGCTTGATGAAATAAAAACATCTTCAGGGCTTTACGGAAGGTCCGGAGGTCCAGGATCAATCGTATTCCAGGAGGCAGCTCATTCCACAGGGCGGGTGCCCCCACAGAGAAGGCTCGCCCCCTGGGGGCCACCAGCCGACATTGCCTGACCGACGGCACCCCGAGGAGGCCCTCTCTGTGAGAGCATATTGGCCGGTGGGAGGTTATCGGTAGCAGCAGGCGGTCTCGCAAATACCCTGGCCCTAAGCCATGGAGCGCTTTAAAGATGAGAACAAACACCTTAAAGCGCACCCGGAAGACCACCGGGAGCCAATGCAGCTCGCGCAGGAGAGGTGTTATGTGGGAGCGCCATGTCGCTCCCATAATCACCTGCGCAGCCACATTCTGCACCAGCTGGAGCCTCCGGGTGCTCCTCAGGGGGAGCCCCATGTAGAGAGCGTTGCAGTAGTCCAGGCGTGACGTAACCAAGGCATGAGTGACTGTGCACAAGGAGTCCCGATCCAGAAAGGGGAGCAACTGGCATATCAGGCGAACCTAATAAAAAGCCCCCCTGGCCACGGCCGTCATATGCTCTTTTAAAGACAGCCATGTGTCCAGGAGGACGCCCAAGTTGTGAGCCCCCTCTGTGGGGGTCAGTGACTTGCCCCCAATAGCCAGCGATGGCACCAGCTGGCTATACCAGGACGCCGGCATCCACAGCCACTCAGTCTTGGAAGGGTTGAGCCGAAGCCTGTTCCTCCCCATCCAGACCCGCACGGCCTCCAGACACTGGGACATCACTTCGAGGGCATCATTGGGGTGGTCTGGGGTGGAAATGTACAGCTGAGTGTCATCAGTGTACAGATGGCATCGCACCCTAAAACCACGGATGATCTCACCCAGCAGCTTCACATAAATGTTGAACAGGAGCGGCAAGAGGACCGACCCTTGCGGCACCTCGCAAGCAAGGCGCCTCGAGGTCGACCTCTGCCCCTCTGCCAACACAGACTGCGACCGGTCAGAGAGATAGGAGGAGAACCACCACAGCACGGTGCCTCCCACCCCCAATCCCTCCAGCCGGCGCAGCATGATACCATGGTTGATGGTATCAAAAGCCGCTGAGAGGTCTAACAGGACCAGAACAGAGGAACAACCCCTGTCCCGAGCCCTCCAGAGATCATCCACCAATGTGACCAATGCCGTCTCCGTGCTGTACCCAGGCCTGAAGCCGGACTGGCACGGATCTAGATAGACAGTTTCATCCAGGAACTGTGGGAGCTGTCACGCAACCACACTCTCCACAACCTTCGCAACAAAGCGAAGGTTGGAGACCGGATGGTAGTTTGCCAAAACGGCCGGGTCCAGAGAAGGCTTCTTGAGGAGGGGCCTCACCACCGCCTCTTTCAAGGCGGGAGGCAAGAAACCCTCTCTCAGAGAAGCATTTATAATCCTCTGGAGCCAGCCTCGTGTTACCTCCGGGTGGCCAGTACCAGCCAGGAGGGGCACGGGTCCAATAAACATGTGGTTGCGTTTAACTTCCCCAGGATCCTGTCCATGTCCTCAGTAGTCACAGGGTCGAACTCATCCCAGATAACATTCTCAAGACCAGTCTCAGTCACCCCGCCAGGATCTACCCAGTCAGAGTCCAAGCCTTCCCGAATCTGAGCGATTTTATCGTGCAGATACTGTGCAAAATCCTCAGCCTGCCCTTGCAAGGAGTCTTCCTGCGCTCCCTGATGTAGGAGAGAGCGAGTCACCCTAAACAAGGCGGCTGGGTGGTTATCTGCCGATGCAATAAGAGCGGAAAAGTGGTTATGCTTTGCCGCTTTTATCGCCACTAGATAGGTCTTAATATGAGACCTAACTAGTGTTCGGTCGGATTTGGAGCGACTAGCCCTCCAACCACTCTCTAGGCGTCTTTTCCAGCGCTTCATCTCCCTCAGCTCCTCGGAAAACCAAGGGACCGGGCAGGTTCGGCGTCGGGTCAGAGGCCGCAAAGGCACGACTCGGTCCAGAGCACCGGTGGCCGTCCTATCCCAGGCAGCCACCAGATCTTCAGCCGAGTCGTGAGCCAGAGTTTCAGGAACTGGCCCAAGCTTCCTCTGGAACCTGTCAGGATCCATCAGGCGCCTGGGGCGGAACCACCTGGTCGGTTCTGCCTCCCTGCAGTGGGGTGCAGCGGTCAAAAGGTCCAGTCTCAGGAGAGAATGGTCCGACCATGACAGGGGTTCAATAACTATATCCCCTATATCCAGACCACTCAGCCACTGACCAGAGATAAAAACCAAGTCCAGAGTGTGTCCTCCCACGTGAATGGGGCCATGAATTAATTGTGTCAGGTCCATGGCTGTCATGGAAGCCATAAACTCCCGAGCCATCCCAGACGCCTCACCGTTAGACGGCAGGTTGAAATCCCCCATGACCAAAGGTCTGTATAAAGAATTATACAAAAAAGAAGAGATCTTAGCAGAGGTGACAAAAATTATATTGAGAATTCGGATTTACCTAAAATATCCAATCTAACGAAAGAATTATTAGAAGAGGAAATTACCTTAACTGAGATTGAAAAAGCAGTGAAGAATCAGGGAAATTTGAAAACACCTGGTACAGATGGACTCCCCGCGGAGTTATATAAAACAATGTTTGAGGTAATGGGAGAACATATGAAAGACTTATTTAATGAAGTTTTGGGGAAAGCAGAAATTCCCCACTCATGGAGAGAGGCCAATATTAGCTTAATTCCAAAAGAAGACCCCCCCCCCCCGACAGATATAAAAAATTATAGACCAATATCTCTCCTGAACTCCGATTACAAAATCTTCACAACAATTTTAGCAAATAGATTAAAAGGCTTCCTGAATGAATTTATACATATTGA
Source organism: Arizona elegans (assembly GCA_022577455.1). Taxonomy (NCBI): domain Eukaryota; kingdom Metazoa; phylum Chordata; class Lepidosauria; order Squamata; family Colubridae; genus Arizona; species Arizona elegans. Next base: position 9,877,329 of record JAKOOJ010000012.1, read on the forward strand.
CCAAAATAGGTTTTCACCATCACGCCAATTACGAGATAACCTGAGAGTCATGTTAAACATAGTGGAATATTACTAAGATCATCCCGGTAAACAGGTCGCACTAGCTTTTATAGACGCCCAGAAGGCATTTGACAGGGTCAACTGGGAGTTTATATTATTACAGCTAGAATATATGAATTTTGGACAGAGATTTTTAAACGCAATCAAAGCGATTTATTCCAAACAAACGGCCAGATTATTGATAAATGGGGATTTGACGGAAGAATTTTCTATTAGCAAAGGCACAAGACAGGGTTGTCCCCTATCCCCCTTACTATTTATTCTATGACTAGAAACCTTATTACGAAAAATAAGGAATGAGGAAGAATAAAAGGCCTTAGAATTGGACAACAGGTATACAAAACTCAGGCATTTGCGAATGATATGGCTTTCATTTTAGAAGACCCTATAAAATCCAGCCCATACTTATTAGAATTGATTGAGGAATTTGGGGCAGTCGCAGGATTATTGTTTAATTAAAAAAAACCAAATTTATTAACGAAGAATATCTCAGAGGAAGATAAGAGGAGCTTACAGGAAGTGATTGGATTGAAAGTAGTTAACAAAATTAAATACCTGGGAATTTGGTTATCTGGCAGATGCTCGAGTATAAAAGAAGACAACTATAATAAACTATTAATCCAAACAAGGAAAGATTTAGATAAATTGGGTAAAATTCAACTTTCACTTTTGGGATGAGTAACAACAGTTAAATCCTATATTCTACCGAAATTTAATTTCTTATTTCAAACAGCACCAGCGAACCTATCCAAAAAATTCTTTATGGAATTAAATCAAATAATAACCAAATGTGTTTGGCAAGGGAAAAAGCCACGGATTAAAAGAAAGATGATGCAGGAGATAAAAGAAAGAGGAGGCCTGGGCTTACCATGTTGGGAGAATTATTATTCAGCAGCTCTGTTAGCATGGGTAAAAGAATGGATTACCCTAGATAATAATCGTCTTCTTAAAATAGAAGTTTATGACCTACAACAGGGCTGGCACATGGCTCTCTGGCGAGACAGTAATCCACAAAGTAAATGGTTTACCAGACATTACATAAGAAATATTTTAATTCGAAACTGGGAAAAGGTCAGCAAAAAATATTATATTAAAACACCGTGTTGGATATCACCGGTGGAAGCACTGACATACCTAAAATCTACAATCCGACAAAGAAATTAATATATAAGGAGTTATTGAATGCACAGGGAAAATTAAAATCTAAACAGGAATTGAATTCTCTAGGACTACAAGTGGACTGGTGGACCTACCTACAGATTCAATCCAAATTGAAGAAAGATAGAGATGGGAAAGGTATACATGTGGACCTACAAGAATTAGATAAAATTTTGATCGGCCAAGAAAAAGGCATGATTTCGAAAAGTTATAAATTGTTAATGTGATTAGAGATAGGTGATGAGATAATCAAATATACAATGATCGCTTGGGGGAAAAACTTCGGTAACTCAATTCATTTAGACAAATGGCAAGGGATTTGGTGGGAGTATATGAAGTCAGTAGTATCCACGGCATACAAAGAGAATATTTATAAGATGATATACAGATGGCACCTTCCCCCCCGATAGATTGGCCAAAATATTCACTGGACAATCGGCTGAATGTTGGAAGAGTGGGCTGGAACGAGGCAGCTACTATCATCAATGGTGGCCATGCCCGGAAGCAGTTAAGTTCTGGGGAAAAATAAAAAAATGGCTTAATGAGATTTTAAACCAAAAGATTGATTGGGCACCAGAGACATGCTTGCTCGGCTCCAAACTGGATAATATAAAAAAAAGACTTATGGTACTTAGCCCTACACATTATCACAGCGGCGAGATTGATATACACACAATTTTGGAAAAACAAAAATATCCCATTGGAGGAAGCAATTATAAAAAAGATTTTGGACTGTGCGGAAGCAGATAAATTGACTAAAAAACTAAAAGATAAAGATCAAACTCAAACATGTTTATCCTGGGAAAAATTATATACCTGGCTAGCGAAGAGAAAACCACAACCCAATTGAAAAGAGGAAAGGTATCTACTGAGAAATCTATATTATACTAACAAAGTGAGGTTGGATAGACCTAATTGATGTATAAAGAGATAAGAGTTGTTCTGTCTCCCTCGGAACATAATGTACTTGCAGATATGTTTGTTATTTGTTATGCTGTCTTATATGTTATTTATATGGTGTGTTGTTATTTTTTGTTTTTTTTTAAATGGAAAATGTAAATAAAGATTATTTAAAAATAAAATAAAAAAAATAAAATTTGTTACTACCAGTTCTGTGGGCGTGGCTTGGTGGTGGTGGGGGTAATGTGACTGGGTGGGCGTGGCCAATTTAAAAAAAAAATTAAAACCATTTTTTACATGTAAATCCTGTAAAAAAATGCTTTCAAAAGGCTCTGATGATCCCAGCTGAGTTGCCTGATCAGCAGGCAACTCAACTGGGATCGTCAGAGCTTGGCTCGTCAGAGCCATTTAAAAGAAAAAAAAAGGCTCTGATGATTGCGTGGCTCAGCTGGGCATGGGAGGTGGGGGCAGGGACTTTTGCTACCGGTTCTCCAAACTGCCCGCCGCCATCGCTACCTACTCGCCCGAGCTGTTCTGAACCGGGAGCATTTCACCCCTGCTTCAGGCTCTTAACTGCATTCCTCCAACCACTTTACCCACATGTAGCTGTTTGGGGACAGGACTTAATCTCATCCCCAGTTTCATGTTGAAAGAGCTTCACTTTTCCAATTTCTATGGCTCAATATTTTATTGTTAGCAAACAAGCTACTTCTGCATACAGGTATTCCTTGACTTACAACCACAATTGAGCCCAAAAGTTGCATTGTTAACTTGAGACATTTGTTAAGAGAGTTATATCCCATGTTATGACCTTCCTTGCCACAGTGAATCATTGCAGTTGATAATTAGTAATATGGTTGTTAAGTGAATGTGGCTTCCCCATTGATTTTGCTTGTCAAATGGCTGCAAAAGGAGATCACCTGACCTTGGGAAACAGCAACGGTGATAAGTATGAACCAGTTGCCCTGCATCTGGATTTTGATCACTGTTCATAGGGATGCTGCCAAGGTTGTAAGTGTGAAAAATGGTCATAAGTCACTTTTTTCACTTTGAACAGTCAATAAATGAACTTGTAAGTGGAGGACTGCCTGTATTAGCTTAGTTCCTTTCCAGATACACTTTTAAGATCTTAACATCTGGGTAGCTTTTCAATGACCAGGATTAAACCAACATTGGAAATGCAAGTAATGCTCGATTTACAACTGTAATTTAGCCTGCAATTACAGGCCTAAGTCATGATGGTCATTAATAGGTCTCCACACAATGTGCCCAATTCTACAACCTATTTGGTGGCAGTTATTAAGCGCATGCAACAGTTGTAAAACAAACAGCCTGACTAGGTGGCTCAGCCTGACTAGATGGCTCAGTGGCTAAGACACTGAGCTTGTCGATTAGAAAGGTTGGCAGTTCGGTGGTTCAAATCCCTAGTATAGGTCTTAAGTGAATGCTACAATCATTAAGCAAACCCATTGTTCACTAGGGATATAAGCATGGGTTTCTAGCAAAAATGTAAATCATGATCATGTGACTGTAGGATGCTGTGAAAGGCAACAACTGCAGGCTGGTTGCCAAGCACCCAAAATGTCCTGTGACCCTGAGTGGAGCCCCCCACCCCCCAGTCCTCAGAAGTTCAAATCTGGGTCATAAATTGTTTTTTGAATGGTTGCTAAATGGCTGGTCGTAAAATGAGGACTATCTGTAAGTCACAGACTTGGTGTTGTCGCAGTTCTCTGTCTACCATCTGCACAGCTATAGAACAGCAATGTTCTCAATAGCAGTAATTGCAAGAGGGATCTTGGAATCCTAGTGGACAATCACTTAAATGTGAGCCAGCAGTTGTGTGGCAGCTGTTAATAGAGCCAAGGCAGTGGTGGGCTGCAGTAACAGAGGGATAGAATCAAGATCACGTGAAGTATTAGTAGCGCTTTATAAAACCTTAGTAAGAGCACATTTGCAATATTGCATCCAGTTTTAGTCACCGTGGTATAAAAAAGATTTTGAGACATCGGGAAAAGTGAGCAGAAAAGAGCAACAAAGATATAGGGGACCGGAGGCTAAAATATCCGATGAGCGGGTGCAGGAACTGGGTATGTGTAATTTAATGCAGAGTGTTAAGGATATTGTTGTTGTGTTACCAACCAGCAGAGTATCCAGCCTTCCATCCTTTCTAAGGTAGGTAAATTGAGGACCCAGTTTGTGGGGGCAATAAGCTGACTTTGTATAAATATACAAAAGTATGAAGGCTATTGCTTAACGCACTGTAAGCCGCCCTGAGTCTCCGGGGAAGGGCGGCATATAAATAAATAAATAAAAATCAATCAAAGTCTTTGCCAGTTAAATCAGTCCAGTGATACAACAATCTTCTTACCATACAAACAGTAGTTGGTTAGAATAACAAACTCACTCTGGTTCACAAACCACAATGGTAACAGATCAATCCAACGATGATAGCACAATGATAGCAACTCCATACACTATGGTACCTTATCATGAACTGAATACGTTACAGTACCTTTCTTAAATACATTTACAACTAGTGATTATCTAATTACAGCATGACTCAGCATTACAATGAATCAACAGTAAAACTTTAAAGTCACCCAATACATATTCATATTAAAGTTACAGAATACATATATTGCCTGGACAACTTGTTAGGCTCAAACCATATCCTAACATTCTCCCCTTTGGACAGGTCAATATATACAGTTTAGATTCTTAATCCATAGCTTTCACAACACGTTTTATGTTTGATAGCACCTTGCGCTTTGGTAAAATTATCAGCAATATTGTCTTCCGACATATAATATTCCAACTTAATCATGTTGCTTTGGATACACTGCCGAACATTCAGCTACCGAATGTCAGTATACTTAGACTTAGCTTTAACTGCTAAATTTGTTGCCATTTTTATAGCAACTTGGTTGTCCTCATGTTACAATTGGATAATCCATCTCTAAACCAATATCCATCATTAGTTGTTTGTAATAAATCAGATCAGTACAAACCAGTAACAAACATGAGAATTCTGCCTCCATAGTAGATAGACTAATATGTTTTTGACGAATTGATTTCCAGCCAATCAAACAATTGTCTAACATGATAGCTATACCCGATGTGGACTTTCTGGTGGTCAAATCAGTAGCATATGCACTCAATACTAAATCATTGTTAGGTTCTAGATACAATGCATAATGCATCGTCATTTTCAGATATCTTCATATACGCTTTGCGGCCTGCCAATGCCTATCAGTTGGCTCTGCATTATATCTCGTTAATTGGTTTACTCCAAATGAAATATCAGGTCTCGACCAATTGCTTATATAAGATAGACTACCTATAAGAGACTGGTAGATCTCCTTACTAAATTTAGGACTTTGGATTTCTCCTTGTTGAAAATCCTATGCCATAGGCATTTTAGCTGGTTTACATAGTTGCATGCCATAACGTTTCAACATTTGGTTTATTTTGCTAGATTGAGATATTTTATAACCTCTAGCTGTTTGATTGATATTTAGACCCAAATAATGCCTAATATTTCCTAAATTTCTGATCTTAAATTTGGTTTGTAACTGTTTAACAATATCTATGGCTTCCTTGTCAGTTTCAGTTATTATAGCTATATCATCTGTAAACAATAACAAAAATGATACTAACCCATTATTATTTTCTCTTTTAAAGAGACACTTATCTGCTACACCTTCATGAAAACCGATCTTATTTAGCTCTTTAACTATACATTGGTTCCACTTAAACCCTGATTGTCTCAAACCATAAAGGCTTTTATTTAACTTCCAACAATCAGTGTGGTTTTGTGTTTCAACCCCTAAAGGCTTCCTCATATAGATGGTGTGTCTCAATGGAGCATGCAAGTATGCTGTCTCTACATCTATATGGTTAATACTATATTTATACTTAACCGCCCACACTAGCATTGTTCTTAAAGTACTAGCACGTAAACTAGGAGCAAAAACCTCATCAAAATCTTTTTCGGTCTGAGAAAAACCTTGAGCTCCAAGGCCAGCTTTATGGGTTACTGTCCCATCTATGCTTTTCTTAATTTTGTAAACCCATCTACAACTTATTAATTTTTCACCAGGTGGCAATTTCACAGTTTCGTAAACACCTAACGTAGTTAAAGAATTAATTTCCTTACTCATTGCCTCCTTCCAAGCATTCTGCTCCTTTTCAGGATAAAGCTTGATATCCTCATAACTTTCCCTAGTAGATCTCCTAGGTAATACAGGACTTACTGCAGATGGTTCATCTGACTCCTCCCCTAAAACTACCTCCTCTAAACTTACTTCCTGTTCTTCATCCTTGATAGAGGATTCTACATCATCTAAATCCTCAGAAATATCATCAGAAATATGATGCTCTATACTAACAGTATTATTATCATGTCTATAATCTGCACGCTCTAGTTTATCCCATCCTTCGTGCTCTAGAAATTTAGCACTTGCACTACAGTAAACACTAGTAGTTCCCTGTGCCCAAAATCTAAAAGACCTATGATTTGATTCATAGCCAATGAAAAACATTTTTCTGGCTCTCTGTTGATCCTTTCTCCTTAAACTAGATGGAATATGTACCCAAGCTGGGGCTCCAAATGTGTGTAAGTAACTAAGATTTGGTTTCCTCCCATGCCATAAGGTGAATGGTATTTCACCCGTAGAGGAATGAACCACGTTGTTTAACACATGGTTAGCACACATAACAGTCTCACCCCATAAATTTTCAGGCAAACAGGAATCTGCCAACATAGTTCTAGTCATGGCTTGTAATGTTTGACCTCTTCTTTCGATATACGAATTGTGTTGTCGTCTGTACGGAGCAGACCGTTTATGCTGGATCCCTGCATCCTGAAAAAACTTTTCCAACCATTGGTTGGTAAATTCTGTACCATTATCAGTAAATAAGCATTTAACCTTAAATTTCTGTTTCCTTTCCACAAAGCATAGCCAGTTGTTAATACGCTGGAACAAAATTCACTTTTTGTTTTCATAAGATAACAGAATCCGTATCTTGAATACTGGTCTACCATGCTTAGAATATAGCAGGCACCTCCTATGCTGGGTTTTTTGGGTCCAATTAGGTCTACAAACACTACCTCTAATGGCTTTTTGGTTTTAAAACCATTAACATGGTTTGCTGGTGTTACCCTACTTTTTTGGTGACTACAGGCATTGCAATTCAGATTTTTACTACATGCTTGTAGTTTTATACCTTCAGATAATTGAACTGTTTTCTTTAACGTCCTGAAATTTAAATGCCCAAGTCTCCGGTGTAACAGATGAATACATTCATCATGTGATTTAACATTCTTATAAACAGACTTAGACTTAGCCACCAATACTGGGTTATCCCTTAAAATAAATAAATCATTTTCTAAACTTGCAGTAACAACCCTGCCATCTTTCTCAACTTATCATTTTTAAATGTTACTGTAAATCCAAATTGCAATAATGATTTAACAGATAATAAATTGAATCTTAACCCAGGAATATATAACGTAGGCAATGGTTCATTACTAAATGACCAACAAGCAACACCCTCTCCAGCTACCTTAACCTTCCAGCCATTTGCTAGTTTAACATGTTGGTTACTCTTCTCCATTTTAACAAAAAAATTTCTATTTCTAGAAATAGATTGAGAAGCACCACTGTCAACAACCCAACAATCCTGGTTAACATCAGTAGTTGAACTGGATATAGCTAAATTACAACCCTTCTTGGGTCTAGTATTGTCCCTAACAGACATTTTCTTATTCTTACAATACTTAGTTATATGCCCTTTAGCCCCACAAACAAAACAACGTTTTACAAAATAGGCAGTTGAATACATTTTTTCTTCTTTTGGTTGTTGCACTCTCAACTGACCCTTTCTTGTCTTCTTTTGGATTCTTCCAATAACCTACCGATTATGCCAGCCAATATCAGTTCATCTCTGGACAAAACCTCTAACGAAGAAACGTAGTCATCATAACTATCGTCCAATGAAGAAAGAATTATATAAACTTGTTGTAGTTCTGAGAAAACAAGTTCCTTTTCATGCAGCTCCTGGAAAATTCTGGTCATGGATTCCAAATGAGCCATCATATCTCCACCTTTAAGAAGATGTTGTTTTAAAGAACAGACATAGGTCAACAAAGATCAATAGTAGATAGACAAAAGGGAATGACCAAATAAGGAAGAGTCAAAACACAAAGAGAAATGTATATTTCAGTTGCGACAAACTGGACATGTATTGAAATGGATGTTTATATGTTTTTATGTTTTGTACGTTTCATTGTTCTGTTTAGTTTGTACTTATAAATAAAAATTGAAAAAAAAAAGATGTTGTTTAAATAATCTCCTTGTGAGATTATGAGCACCCACAGAGTCACGAACATATAGTCTCTTCAACTTGGTCCAACACCTAGCAGCAGACTCTTCGCCACAAATAAGGACCAGCTGCTGGTCACCCAGTGTTAGTCCAATAATGCAAAGAGCTCGTTCATTGTCTCTGTTAAACTTGGCGAATTTCTTCGCATCTTCCTCATCAGCAGGATCCCATGCTGTTACATCCGGTGGATTATTAACTATGTCCCACAGTCCTTCTCTACGCAAAAGTAGATTACATTTTGTAGACCAGGATACATAGTTTGTTCCATTCAGCCGGGTTATCATGGAAAAATTTGCTGCTTGTTCTAGTGCCATCTTCACTTGGATTGTATATCACAAACACAGTTTGTACTATTCACATTAACTCTCAGTTTAGCTCTTAACAATCCTAGTTAGTCCTGGTTGGCTCTGGGCCCATAACCAATGTTGAGGATATTGTTGTTGTGTTACCAACCAGCAGAGTGTAGACCACAGAGAAACGTTGCTGAGAGCAATGAATAAGAGATGTGCAAACTGGTTTATCAAAAGTTTACTTTATAGTGAAAAACAATCCCATAGTCTTTAAATCAATCCAAGTCTTTGCCAGTTAAATCAGTCCAGTGATACAACACTCTTCTTACCATACAAACAGTAGTTGGTTAAGGGTGATATGATAGCAGTCTTTCAATAGTTGAGGGGCTGATGCAGAAAAGGGGGTCGACCTATTCCCCAAAATGCCTGAAAGTAGGACAAAAAGCAACAGAGGGAGAATTATATATACATAAAAATCCAACCTAGAATTAAGAAGAAATTGTCAGTGAGAACAATTAATCAGTGGAACAAATTGCCTCTGCAACTTGTGCAAGGTTCATCAGTGGAGGCTTTTAAGAGGAGACTGGAGAGCCATTTGACTGGAATGATATAGTTCTGCTTGGAGAATTGGTCCCTTCCAACTCTTACTCTGTAATTCTCCAAGAACTTCATGAACATTTAGGGCTCAGCATGTAGCTAATCTTCAGAAGTTTTAGAAAGGAAATAGAGGAAGCAAGAATGGGAGTGAAAGAAATTACCCAGCCTCAGGCAGAGGCTCAAGGAGGGGCTTCGATTGTTGAAGAAGATTTATTACAACTTACGAACTCTGCCCAAGATATGGAGTTATTTGGCAAAACAGAGGAGCTGAGGGATCAAAGACAGACTCGAGAAGCAAAGAAACGCCAAGAGGAATTAAAGGTGCAGCAAGCCCAGATGAAAGCACAAGAAACTACAAAATCAGAAGCAGTGGGAGGGGCAAGGCCGAAGATCAAAGTGAAAGATGACCTTCAGCTAATGCTTGAAAAGCTTCAAAGTGCCAAAAATGGCAAGTAAATTTCTAACTTGGAATGTCAATGGATTAAATTCACCGCAAAAGAGGAGGAAAATATTTCATTATTTGAAGCAGTATAAAAATGACATTATATGCCTACAAGAGACACATATTAGAATGCAAGATCAAAAATATTTAATAAAATTGGACTTCGATGGCAATGCGTCGTCGATAGCAATCAATACTATAACCAAAAATTTTTCCCCATGCTATCATTGATTCTTTAACTTGTTCTTCTTCCAGTTTTGCTTCAAGTAAATATCCATATAGCTTTTTAATTATATGGTCATCAAACTTTAACTCCTGTGTATTGAATACTTCCTTCTTGATTGCTGTGGGAAGAAAGTGACAGGAAATGGCGCCGAGTCTTAATTGGGTGTGGTAGCGAAAGTTAACTTCAAAGTACTCATCTGCGCTGACAGTTTCTGCTGCTAATAAACGAGACTGGTCTCAAAAGAAAGAAAAATTAAATTGGACTGTAGAGAAATTTAAATTTACTGAGGACTGAAATTAATTGGAAATTGAGTTAACGTCTGGGAGTGGTTGCTGTAAAAGTTTTAATTTGGAACTGAAAATTTGAAAATGGCTTCTAAGCAAATAAAGATTGCTGGGGCTAAAATTACTGTGAGCTCCCCTATTCCATCACCCAAACCACAATCTTTGACAGCTCCAGCAGAACCACAAGTTTTAACCCTGGAAGCCTTGCAGCAAGCCTTAAAGCTGCAAGCCTTCTCTTTAGAAGAAAAATTTACTTCTGTTCTTGATGAAAAAATAAAAGTGGTGACTGATAAAATGGATGAAGTAACTCTAGAAGTGACAGAAATTAAGGATGAGATTCAAGCTCGCAATAAGGCAATTAGAGAAGACATTATTTTGCATTTAAAGGTTTGGCAAGTCATATTGAAGGGTTAGATGAAAGACTAGAGGAAGTTAATCAAATGTGAATTTGGAGTATAAAATGGGAGAAGTTCAGACTCAGATAGAAAAAGCAGACTCAAAGGTGATGATGATGCGATACAGAGCGATGGAATTTGCTGTAAGAGTAAGAGGCCTGAAAGAAAATACCCAAGAGAATTTGAGAGAAATCTTTGCAGAAGCCTTTGTACAGATAATTCAAAAAAGAAAGGAGGATCTGGATTGGCAAATGGATAAAATTTATGGGTTAATTCATGGGTGGCCAGGCAGAGAAATTTACCAAGAGATATTGTAATTTACTTTGAAACAAGAAGGCTAAGAAATATGATATTGCAGGCTTCCTACAAAAATAAACTTCAAGTGGCAGGGCAAGAAGTTCTAACACTAAAAGAAATTCCTCCCAAAATGTTGAGAGCAAGGAAGGACTATGCTTTTGTGGTGGATGAACTCAGAAAATGTCAGATACAGTATAGATGGCAGATTCCAACTGGATTGGTGGTGGATTATTCAGGACAGAGATTTCGTCTTAATACATTATGGAAAGCAAGGGATTTCTACTTTAATGTATTGAAGGCTTCTGGGGTTCCTCTTCCCCAGAAACCAGAAGAAGAAAGGAAACAGAGGAAACAAGAATGGGAGTGAAAGAAATTACCCAGGCTCTGGCAGAGGCTCAAGGAGGGCTTTCGATTGTTGAAGAAGATTTATTACAACTTACGAGCTCTGCCCAAGATGTGGAGTTATTTGGCAAAGTAGAGGAGCCGAGGGATCAAAGGCAGACTCGAGCAGCAAAGAAATGCCAAGAGGAATTAAAGGTGCAGCAAGCTCAGATCAAAGCACAAGAAACCACAAAATCAGAGGCAGTGGGAGGAGCTAGGCCGAAGATCAAAGTGAAAGATGACCTTCAGCTGATGCTTGAAAAGCTTCAAAGTGCCAAAAATGGCAAGTAAATTTCTAACTTGGAATGTCAGTGGATTAAATTCACCGCAAAAGAGGAGGAAAATATTTCATTATCTGAAGCAGTACAAAAATGGTATTATATGCCTACAAGAGACACATATTAGAATGCAAGATCAAAAATATTTAACAAATGCAAGATTGGGGACACATTTTATAGCATCTGCACCGGAGAAGAAAAATGGTATAATTATATACCTAAAAAAAGACTTATTTGCTAAATTAATTGAAGCAGATCCACGCTTCAATTGCAAGATATATTGAAGATCCATTCAATTGCAAGATATATTGCAATTGAAATCTTAATAGAAGGGAAAAAAACATTATTGATTGGACTATATGCACCAAATCAGCAACAAGAAAGTTTTTATAAGACTTTACATGCTAAATTAATACAATGAAATTATAAAACACATATAATGATGGGAGACTGGAATGGAGTTTTGGATATTAAAAAGGATAAAAAAAGATCTCTACAAAATATTCAATCAAGTACTAGATTGCCTAAATCTTTTTTTGATATGATGCAGGATATGGAGTTGAGAGATATTTGGCATGAGAGAAACGGAGAAGAGAAAGATTTTACCTTTTTTTCTGATAGACTTCAGTCATTTTCCAGGATTGATTTTATATTAATTTCTAATGAATTTTTTTCTAAGGTGAAGAAAACGAAAATATGTCCAAGAACATTAACAGATCATAGTCCGGTTTGGATGGAATTAGAATATGAAAAGGCACCCAGGAAGTCCTGGAGGCTGAATGAAAATTTGTTCAGATATGAGGAAAATGTGAAAGAATGTAAACAATTTATGAAAGAATTTCTTGTTATGAATTTGCCTAAAGGTACACCTATGGAGATGGTTTGGGATGCAAGTAAGGCATATATGAGAGGTATTTTAATGTATTTGAATAATAAACATAGACGTAAACGGGAAAGGAAACGGAAGGAGTTAGAAGAAGAAATAAAAAATAAAGAACAAGTATTAATTTTAAACCCAACTGATAAGAAAACAAAAGAAGCAATTAATTTATTGCGAGGGCAATTTAATATGTTGATGGCAGATCAGGTAGCAACTAATTTGCAATATGCCAAACATAACTCCTTTTGTAATGCAAATAAACCAGGCAGATGGTTGGCATATTTGCTTAGGAAAAAACAAAAGCTACGTACTATAGAGAAAATAGAATATAAGGGTAAAGAGGTGTACCAGCAAAATATGATTTAAAAAGCATTTTCAGAATTCAATACGAAGTTGTATACTAGTGACAAAATTCAAGGTATAGATATAGATAAATATTTACAGAGGGGGAATATCTCTATAATTTCAGAAGAACAAAGGGAAGGTTTGAATCAATTGATAACTGTTGAGGAAATTATTTTAGCAATTAAACAATTGAAGGTGGGAAAAGCCCCTAGGACGCATGGGTTGACAGCGGTTTATTATAAAAATTTGCAGGCAGAAATGGTGGAACCACTTAAAGAATTATTTAATAAAATACAAACTGGAGGACAAGTGCCTCCTTCTTGGAAAACAGCATTTATTTCCCTGATCCCAAAGGAAGACCAAGATCATACTCAGCCAAAAAACTATAGGCCTATTTCATTGTTAAATACAGATTACAAGATCTTTACTAAAATATTGGCAAATAGGTTGATGCCAGTTATGCAACAAATGATTCACAATGACCAAACTGGTTTCATTAATAGGCGATATATGAAGAGTAATGTAAGACAAATAGTTAATATATTGGAGTATTTGGGAAAAAACAACCAGGTCCCTGTGGTGCTTATATTTTTAGATGCGGAAAAAGCATTTGATCGACTGAACTGGAAATTTTTGTTGAAAATAATTGAAAAGATGCAATTTGGAGAGTATTTTATACAATCTATTAAGGCAATATATCAGCAACAAATGGCACAAGTAATAATTAATGGTAGTTTAACGGAAACCTTTAATATAGAAAAGGGAACAAGACAAGGATGTCCTTTATCTCCATTATTGTTTATTTTGACTCTGGAATTTTTGTTGAATAAAATACGTGGTTCAGATAAAATAAGGGGAATTAAAATTAGGAATGAGGATTACAGGGTACGAGCATTCGCAGATGACCTGGTTGTGACTTTGCCCCAACCAATAAATTTGGTTATAGGTTTAATGGATATAATTAATCAATTCTCTGGACTTAAAATTAACGCAGGGAAAACAAAGATAATAATTAAAAATATGGTTACAGGTCAAAAGGAAGAAATTGAAAGAATAACAGGATTTGAATCAGTTAAGAAGGTTAAGTATTTAGGGGTTTATATTACAACATCAAATGCAAAACTATATAAGTGTAATTATGAATTATTGTGGCAAAAAATCCAGAAATAGATGGAAAGTTGGAAAAAATTGCAATTATCATTGCTGGGAAGGATAGCTGCAGTAAAGATGAATATTTTGCCAAAGTTCTTATTTCTTTTACAAATGACACCAATACTGAAAAAAGATGGAAATTTCAACGAATGGCAGAAGGGTATTACTAATTTTGTGTGGGCAGGAAAGAGACCAAGGATAAAACGGAAAATAATGCAAGATATACGTGAAAGAGGAGGTCTCAAAATGCCTAATTTAAGATTGTATTACGAGGCAGCTGTGCTCTCAGCAATTAGTGATTGGATTAATTTAACAGAAGAGAGAATATTGAATATTGAAGGGTATAATTTGTTATATGGATGGCATGCATATTTACTATATGATAAAAAGGTGGATAAGAATTTTAAAAGTCATATATTAAGAAATGCATTATTCCGCGTATGGAATAAGTATCAATATAAATTAAATAATAAATTACCTGTTTGGACAATAACTAGATATATGATAGAAAATATAAGTGTGGAGCAGAAACAAGATATGATTACTTATAAAGAGCTTCTTATTTTGGAAAGAGGTATATTGCAATTGAAATCTTTAGAGGTATTAAAGGAAGAAAGGAAAATTCAAACCTGGTTTCAGTATGGGCAATTGTATACTAGGTGGAAAGAAGATCAGAAAATTGGCATTTTGCAAAATGAAGAAAACCTAATAAATCAGGGATCAAAGTCCAATGCATATTAAAAGGTTGTATAATGCATTGATAGAAATAGATTCAGAAACTGAGTTAGTGAAGGATTGTATGATAAAATGGGCACAAAACTTTGGGGAATCAATAACCATGGATGTATGGGAGAAAATATGGGTTAGAAAAGTGAAGTTTACTCAAGCCCAAAATCTAAGAGAAAATTTCTACAAAATGTTTTATAGATGGCATTTAGATCCCCAAAAGTTAGCCTGTATGTACCCGAGTTTACAATCTACATGTTGGAGATGTAAATGTGATGATGCAACATATTTTCATGTATGGTGGACATGTAAGAAAATTAAGGCATTTTGGATTAAGATATAGTGGATTATACAAAATATTCATAAAAGGAAGATAAAATTTACTCCACAGTTGTTTTTATTGGGTATAATCGAAGGATGTACAGTTATAGAGACTAATCTGATTTTGAATTTAATAACTGCAGCCAAACTTTTGGTGGCGCAATATTGGAAGAAGGAAGAAATACCTACTATTGAAGAATGGACATTAAAAGTAGCTAATTTGACGGAGATGGCTAAAATCTCTGCATATTTGAAGGACCGTTCGAATGAAAGATATGTACTGGAATGGAGAAGATGGATTGACTATATACAAAACAAATACGGGACTAAAAAGTTGCAAATAGCTTATGAATGAAATACTTAGATGATTTTTCTTTTTACTTTGACATTTTAGTACCTATGGCGGAGTTAAAGAGTAAGGGGAAGTTAAGAGCTTATAGTTAGTTTGTTATGTTAGATTATGTTTGTTAAATGCAATGCCCTGTATTTTGCTCTGGGAAGTCAGAGGGGGGTAGGGAGAGGAGAAGGGGGGAAAGGTGGGGAATTTGTTTTTAAAACATTTAAAAACCTTTCAATAAAAAAAAACATTTAGGGCTCAGCATTTAATATTCAGAAGCTTAAGTAGCTTCACATTTCACTCTTTTACTTGGCTCTGTTGCAAAGATACGTTGCTCCGAGTCTAAAACGACTTGATAGCATATAATCAGTGACAACATCTTGCAAACGCCTTAAGTAGAGCTGGGACAAGCGTGTTTTTTCGCCTCCTGTCAGGAGATGGCGGTCACTTCTGTGCCTACAAAGCCGTCAATACAGTAGCTGCATCTGTGGTTGATCCTTAAAGGAGTTAAAACCATCAAGTACTGTATTGCTAGAAAGGATTGAGGAAGAAGAGAAGCCCAGAGGAACTTCCTGTGCCGGATCCCTCATGGGTGGAAGGGGGCTTGCAGGGCAACTTTTGTGCTCTTCCAAAAGTTGAAGCATCAGCTGGAAGGTGAGTTGAGGGCAAGTTGGAAGAGAGGCCAGAAGCCAGTTGGGCTATTTGGTTTGGATGCTGCCAACCGATGCACATTTATGATGGTCACAACATCCCACCATCATGATCCCCATTTTTGAACTTCCCACCTTGTTTCTCATAGGCAAAGTTAGTGAGGATGATGACGGCAAGAAATTGCAAGTGACAGTCATGTGAAATTGCCTTTAAGAACCCACAGTGGTTTGCTTAACAACTCCACAGGAACAGATGTAAATTGGCAGTTATGTGACATCATGCTTCATGATCGGGCTGCTTAGTGACACAGATCCAAGTCCCAAATGTGAGGACTCATTGGAAGGGGATGTCGCCAGAGGAATTGTGGACAGGAGGACAGTATTTTCTTATTTGGAGCTGAGGACTTCCATCGGTATAACTGGTGTTTCAAATTTTGCGGAGGCTTTAGGCATCATTTCATCAGTTAAAGCCCCCACATCTCTAAATTTAGCTCAGAAGGTTTAATTGTAACCATTTTGGGACATTTTTCAGGCTGAAAACATGGATTTTTCACATATATACATTTGTAGGTGTAAATATAATTCTCTCTGCAGTTGGATAATTGCAGTTGGATAATCTATCCCCAGTGCTTCTAGATATTCAGTCATGTTAAAAACAAAGTACACCCTCTTTGAGTTGTATGGTTTTATATATCAGGGCATACTAAAAATCATCTGGTCTGTACACTCTTAAAAGTAGGTAAATATAACTTCAGATGACATATTACATCACGTCATCATCAAAGGTGGGTTTGCTAACGGTTCATGCACACGCACCACTTAAAATCAGAGATCAGACATAGAAGACCCAGGCCTTCGCAGATGATATGGCCTTTATCTTGGAAAACCCTTTAAAATCAGGCATATCCTTACTGGAAAAAATTGAGGAATTTGGGGCTGTAGCAGGTCTGTTAATCAATAAAAAGAAGATGAATATTTTAACTAAGAATATCTCAGAGAAAGGCAAGCAGGATCTAGAGGAAGCAAAGGACTTAGAGTAGTTAGTAAAGTCAAGTACCTGGGAATTTGGTTAACATGTAGGTGCTCGAGCATCCAGGAGGATAATTATACTAAAATACTAACTCAGGTAAGGAAAGATCTTGATAAGTGGGGTAAAATTCAATTATCACTCTTGGGAAGGGTAGCAACAATAAAATCTTATGTTCTACCAAAATTTAATTTTCTTTTTCAAACAGCTCCAGCGAATCTATCAAATAATTTTTTTACAGATCTAAACCAGGTAGTAACCAAATTTGTATGGCAAGGGAAAAAAACCCGTATTAAAAAGAAAATGATGCAGGAGACAAAAGAAAGAGGGGGTCTTGGTTTACCGTGCTGGGAGAATTATTATTTACCCCCCTTACTAGTTTGGGTTAAAGAATGGATTATTTTAAACAACAAGCGTCTTCTTAGGATAGAAGGCCACGACTTGCAACAAGGTTGGCATGTGGCACTCCGGCGGGACAATGCCCCCCAAAGTAAATGGTTCACTCGGCACTATATAACGAATATTTTAATTCGGAGTTGGGAGAAGTTTAGTAAAAAATATTATACCAAAGTACCTTGTTGGATATCGCCTCTAGAAGCTTTGATCTATCCTGTACTATTTAATTGTTTTCTGTATGACCAAAAACAGTCTCTTGCATTCTTGTGGAGGAATTTTTGCCCACTCTTCTTTACAACATTGTTTCAGTTCACTGAGGTTTGTGGGCATTTGTTTATGCCCAGCTCTCTAGAGGTCCCACCACAGCATTTCAATTGGGCTGAAGTCTGGACTTTGCTATTGCAAACCTTGATTCTTTTCTTTTTCAGCCATTGTGTTATAGATTGGCTGTTGAGCCTGGAATCATTGGCATGGAAACAAAAGAGATGGGATTTCTTCTTTGCTGTACCAGCGTAAGGCTAGCATAAAACTAGCGCTGATAGAGCAAAGAAGACATCTCTTGTTTCAATGACAATCCTTTTGGGGTGAAGTGTCATCTGTACGCTGATGATACTCAGCTGTACATATCCACCCCAGACCACCCCAACGATGCCCTTGATGTGATGTCTCGCTGCCTGGAGGCCGTGCGGATCTGGATGGGGAGGAACAGGCTCAGACTCAACCCATCCAAGACCGAGTGGCTGTGGCTGCCGGCGTCCCGATATAGTCAGCAGGTGCCATCGCTGACTATTGGGGGTGAATCTTTGCCCCCCACAGAGAGGGCTCGCAATCTGGGTGTCCTCCTGGACGCACGGCTGTCTTTAGAAGAGCATATGACGGCCGTGGCCAGGGGGGCCTTTTATCAGGTTCACCTGATCCGCCAGTTGCAGCCCTTTCTGGACCGGGACGCCTTGCGCACAGTCACTCATGCCCTTGTCACCTCCCGGCTGGACTATTGTAATGCTCTCTACATGGGGCTCCCCTTGAAGAGCACTCGGAGGCTCCAACTGGTCCAGAATGCGGCCACGCGGGTGGTTATGGGCGCAACTCGTGCCCGCGTGACACCCCTCCTGCGCGAGCTGCACTGGCTCCCAGTTGTCTTCCGGGTGCGATTCAAGGTGTTGGTTACCACCTTTAAAGCGCTCCATGGCATAGGACCCGGGTACCTTCGAGACCGTCTTCTGCCACCAATAGCCTCCCACAGGCCAGTCCGCTCCCACAGAGGGTGCCATTGGCCAAGTTATGTCGGCTGGCGACACCCAGGGGGAGGGCCTTCTCTGTGGGAGCACCAGCCCTGTGGAATGAACTGCCCCCGGAAATACGTAAGATCTCCGACCTCTGGGTGTTTTGCTGCGCACTGAAGACCCTGTTGTTCCGCCAGGCAGGGCTGTCAATATAATAATTTTAAATTGGGGTATTTTAATTTTTAGGGTTTTAAATCGGCCAAATCTATTTAATTATTTAAATTTTTAATTATTGTTGTGTCCTGTGTTTTTAAATTGGCTGTACACCGCCCTGAGTCCTTCGGGAGAAGGGCGGTATAGAAATAAAATTATTATTATTATTATTATTATTATTATTATTATTATTATTATTATTATTATTATTATTATTATTATTATCATCATCATCATCATTATTATTATTATTTCCTCCCCAGCCAGGGTAAACCACAAAAATAACTTCTTAGATCTCTTCACCAGCATAAAACTAGTGCCGGAGTAGCTAAGAAGAAATCATAGTAGTTTATGCTGATTGGAAAGAAAAGGATTGCAACGGAAGCAAAATAGGCATGATTTCTTCTTAGCCCCACTAGCACTAGCTTTACATTAGTGTTGTGCTGGTAGAGCAAAGAAGAAATCTCATCCCTTTTGCTTCCATGGCAATCCTTTATTCCTCAGCCAGGGTAAATCACTAATGCTGGCTGGAGTGAAAGGATTGCCATGGAAACAAAAGTGTTTATATTTCTTCTTCTTGATTATGCCACGTGGCCCAGCTGACTTCCTGAGCTCGTCAGAAATTTCCTAAGTGAATGGTGATGGGGGAGTGGGGTTGGGGAGGAATGCATAGTATATTGCAAAGCAGGCCAACATACTGGGGTCTGGGGATTGTGAGGTCTGACGGGTAAGATGGAAGGGAAATAGATGGATGAGTATGCTGCAGCATCTCTGCAGTGAAGGAGTCAAGGACTCCCGGGGTGGGAGGCGCTGCAAAAATTCAACTTTGAAGCGGATTCGTATTTAGCATTTGGGGGAGTGTTGTAACTTAAACAGTCGTTGAATGGCCTGTCGTACCTTAAGGATTACCTGTATTTCTTTTTTCACATCTTCTGCAACCCTTTCATAAACAATAAAACTTACACTTTCTTTTTAATCTTACAGACAAAGATGATGCCAACATAAGCACACTGGACAACTGAGAATAACAAGCAACATTGAAAAGCAAAGCAAATTGAAGCAGAAATAAAAATATGTTCTATTTCCTTCAGAAAACCACAGAATTCGTCTACTTCATCAGCAGCTAAGAGACAGAAAAGAGAAAATCATGAAGAGATTTGCAGCTGGAAAAAGTAGATTATATAGAATTTAAGAATATGTTACTCAAAAAGGTCGAAGGAGATCATTTTTCCGTTGAGAAAAAGAGGGAAATATCTGCAAGCCAGTGGGGAAGAAAATGTCAATTGGATAGTCACATATGGCAGCCAGTAATGCAGGCACCAACAAAATAAGGAATCACACATATTTTTGACCTCCTCAAGAATGTCGGTGATGGAAAAGCTCCATAGATTTGCCTATTGTGGGGAAAGTAAAGAGTTCAAATCACAAGAGGATCCACACTGAACAAAAGCCAGATAAATACTCTGAATGTGGCAAAACTTTAATTAGAATAGCTCCCTTGCAATTCATAGAAGGATCCTCATAGTAGAGATGCCCTACAACTCCTCCCAACGTGGTAAATGCTTTTGCAAGTATGGCAACTTTGTGATACATCAGAGGACTCACATCAGGGAGAAACCATATGAGTGTCCACATTGTGGGAAAAGTTTCACAACAAATTCCCACCTGGTGATACACCAGAGGACTCACACAGAAGAGAAACCCTTCGAATGTCCTAAAAATTTTTTTCAATGTCCTGAAAAACCTTTTCAATGTCCACATTGTGGGAAAAGTTTCAGTCTCAATTCCAGCCTGGAGAACCACCAGAGGACACACACAGGAAAGAAACCGTTCGAGTGTCCAGATTGTGGGAAACATTTCCATTACCGTTGTCACCTGGTAAACCACCAGAGGATTCACACAGGGGACAAACCTTTTGAATGTCCTGATTGTGGGAAAAACTTCAGTCTCAATTCCAGTCTGCTGAAACACCAAAAGATTCACACAGGAGACAAACCACACAAGTGTCCAGATTGTGGGAAAAGTTTCAGTTACCGTTCTAACCTGGTGAACCACCAGAGGACTCATACAGGAGAGAAACCATATGAGTGTCCAGATTGTGGGAAAAATTTCAGTTACCGTTCTGACCTGGTGAGCCACCAGAGGACTCACACAGGAGAGAAACCCTTTGAATGTCCTGAGTGTGGGAAAAGTTTCAGTCAAAATTCCAGCCTGGTGAGCCACCAGAGGACTCACACAGGAGAGAAACCCTTTGAATGTCCTGATTGTGGGAAAAACTTCACTCTCAATTCCAACCTGCTGATACACCAGAGGACTCACACAGGAGAGAAACCATATGAGTGTCCAGATTGTGGGAAAAGTTTCAGTCACCATTTTAACCTGGTGAACCACCAGAGGATTCACACAGGAGAAAAACCCTTTGAATGTCCTGAGTGTGGGAAAAGTTTCAGACAGAATTCCCACCTGGTGAAACACCAGAGGACTCACACAAGAGAAAAACCCTTTGAATGTCCTGATTATGGGAGAAGTTTCAGACAGAATTCCCACCTCATTGTCCACCAGAGGACTCACACCAGGGAGAAATCATATGAGTGTCCAGATTGTGGGAAACATTTCAGAGCCAATTCCCACCTGGTGATACACCAGAGGACTCACACAGGAGAGAAACCCTTTGAATGTCCTGAGTGTGGGAAAAGTTTCAGTCATAAATCCAACCTGGTGAACCATCAGAGGACTCACACAGGGGAGAAACCCTTTGAATGTCCTGATTGTGGGAAAGGTTTCAGTGAGAATTCCAGCCTGGTGAAACACCAGAGGACTCACACAGGGGAGAAACCCTTTGAATGTCCTGATTGTGGGAAAGGTTTCAGTGACAATTCCAGCCTGGTGAAACACCAGAGGACTCACACAGGGGAGAAACCCTTTGAATGTCCTGATTGTGGGAAAGTTTTCAGTGACAATTCCAGCCTGGTGAAACACCAGAGGACTCACACAGCGGAGAAACCATTTGAATGTCCTGATTGTGGGAAAGGTTTCAGTGACAATTCCAGCCTGGTGAAACACCAGAGGACTCACACAGGGGAGAAACCCTTTGAATGTCCTGATTGTGGGAAAAACTTCAGTCTCAATTCCTCTCTGGTGAAACACCAAAAGACTCACACAGGAGAGAAACCCTTTGAATGTTCTGATTGTGGGAAAAGTTTCAGTCGGAATTCCAGCCTGGTGAATCACCAGAGGAATCACACAGGGGAGAAACCCTTTAAATGTCCTGATTGTGGGAAAAACTTCAGTCTCAATTCCTCTCTGGTGAAACACCAAAAGACTCACACAGGAGACAAACCACACAAGTGTGCAGATTGTGGGAAAAGTTTCAGTTACCGTTCTGACCTGGTGATCCACCAGAGGACTCACACAGGGGAGAAACCATATGAGTGTCCAGATTGTGGGAAAAATTTCAGTCATAACTGCCATCTGGTGATCCACCAGAGGACTCACACAGGAGAGAAACCATATGAGTGTCCAAATTGTGGGAAACGTTTTAGTCACAATTCCAGCCTGGTGAAACACCAGAGAATTCACACAGGAGTGAAACCCTTTGAATGTCCTGAGTGTGGGAAATGTTTCAGTCAGAATGCCAGCCTGGTAATACACCAGAGGACTCACACAGGAGAGAAACCCTTTGAATGTCCTGAGTGTGGGAAAGGTTTCAGTGTCAATTCCAGTCTGGTGAAACATCAAAAAACTCACACAGGAGAGAAACCACGCAAGTGTCCGGATTGTGGGAAATGTTTCAGTTACCATTCTTCCCTGGTGAGCCACCAGAGGACTCACACAGGAGAGAAAACATATGAGTGTGCAGAGCAACAGAGTCAAACTATTTGATTGAGGGCCACATCAGGATTGTGGTTGATCTTGTGGGTGGGCGTGGTGGGGTGATGTCACATGGCCAGCTCGACATCTCTTGTGTCGTGGGGCGCCTGTGGTGGCCCAGGCAGGTCTGGGGGGATCCATTGTCTCCAGCGAGACAATGTTAAGCACCAAAACCCTTGTTCTCCTCATCCCTCTCAAGCCACGCAAAGGACCCCTGGGCAGCAGTGCAGGCTGCCCAGAGTCCTAGGAGCATAAGCGCCCAGCCTGGCCCTAAAGCTCCCGTTGCACTGGGACCCCACAGCCCAGCCCTGCTTCCCCCAGTGGGTGCCCGGCTCTGCTTACCTCCTCCTCAAGGCTGCTGCTATGCTCGCTGTCCTTGGGCACATTGCTCATGGTGTATGCAGGAGGGCAAAGTGTGTGTGTCAGAGGGAGGGCTCCATGCGAGGAGCCCCAACTTTGTAACTAAAGCATCCTCAGCAATAGGATGGGAGACTACCAGGAGAGTCAGGAGGACGGGACAAGGGGATAGCGAAAGGGCAAAAGGGCAGCTGGTGGCCAAGTGCTAAGGTAGGACTTTCCTCAGAATCTGACTCCCTCTTATTATAATCCTTCCTTCCTTCCTTCCTTCCCTCCTTCCTTCCTTCCTTCCTTTTGTGGCCAAAGACTGAAAACAAACCAGGCACAGTTTATCGCATGCTTGCATCTAGTGGGAGAGTCCACAGACAACAGCAAAACTTGTCAAAATGTTGGTTGTGATAGTTGATCAGAACTCCTCTGTTTTTTATGTACTGTAAGGTCCCAAAATGTACTTGAGTCACCAGAATGCCAAAAAGAGAGACTCAAGACAAGGCTTGCAAAAAGAAGCAGATTTTATTTATGGCCAAAAACAAAATACTAGGTGGGACTATATCCAGAACATACAGATACAATGCATGTGAGGAGATAGCCACACCTTGGGGAAGGTAAGACGTCCTTTTTATACCCTCAGAGACATCAGCTTAGTACCCAATTCTGGCCTCCTAGTTCAGGTTTCTGTATTTCTTGTTGCTCTGCAAAGGAATAGAAGCTTCCCAATTAGCATTATCTCTTCCTTGAGCATTCCTTTGTTCTCTCAATCGGCCATTTGGCCTCCTGGTTCTGCATCATCCAAGGAATAAATTGATCTGTATAATCAAAGGTGTAAGTTAGATCTGAAGTGTAAAATTATCCCTCGGATGATGTCTGCAGTTCCAACTGAGATAGGTACCATGTTCTTAGATGGCATAAGAAAAACAGGAAGAAGATTGATATGGGTTCAGATCAAATGGCAGGAACATATGTTTGACAAATACCAGATACCTTACAGAGGCCTAATAACAGCATATGTTTGTTACAGGAGATACAAATACAAAAGCATATAATATATGTGATACAAATACAAAGGCATATTTGTGTTACAGATATAAAGGTACAATATATGTGTGTTGTACAAATACAAAAGGCCATATGTGTATTACAGGAACCTAATGGTTATAGAATAACAAGTTCCTACTAATTCTCGTATACCAGTATATCCAGTGGTGGGATTCAAGTAATTTAACAACCGGTTCTCTGCCCTAATGATTTCTTCCAACAACCAGTTTGCCAAACTGCTCAGAAAGTTAACAACCTGTTCTCCTGAAGTGGTGCGAACTGGCTGAATCCCACCACTGAGTATATCTTATTCTAGTATTATTTATTATATCCTTATTACTGTTTCCCTTCAGTACAACAGCCTTAGCGTTTAGGAACAGAGATAAATTAGTTGCTTTTCTATTAATACATAATCCTTAAAAGGGCTGTCCTGTAGGGAGCCTCCCATGGTCTAATTCAGACTGGAAATATAACAAAGGAAAATATTCTCCCCACTCGGCTTTGTCCTGTTTTCCCCACTGGAAATGGCTGTTTGCAACACACAAGGAGGGGATACTTTCCTGCGAGCTCACAATTCAAGAATACCAATGTTAACTTGGATTGCTAATAAAGTTGCCACTCACTCCTCCCTCCCTCCCTTCCCGCTTTCCTTTCCTTTCCTTTCTTTTTTTAAGCTGCCAAGAGGCTCCCGACAAAGGCTTCCCATATTGACCCCTCCCCCATCATTGCTTCAGCATGGTTTTTAGCTCACATCTCCCAGACTCGTGCACGTGTATGTTTGTGTGTGTGTGTGTGTGTGTGTGTGTGTGTGTGTGTGTGTGTATGCCCCTTGCAGCCCAGCCAGTGCTGTGATATTGGAGAGGAAAAGATCAGGAAAGGCTGGGGGTTGAGAGAAAGAAAAAAGCATTGCAAAAAAAACAGCTTTTGTTAGCTTTCAGCCTACCATGAGCTTGTAGGCTGCAAGTGAGTGAGTGCAAGTGAGTGAGACACCTCCACCTGCCCCACCCCCCTCCACACACATAAACACACACTCACCAGTGGTGGGTTCCTCCCGGTTCGACCCAGTTCTCCCGAGCTGGTAGCGGTGATGATATGATGTCACTGAACCGGTTCTGCCCCCCCGCACCCCCCACTCCCATGCCTTCCCACCCCCCCGCTACCCCCACCCCCGTGTTATTCTTACATTTTATTTCGCCACACCCCCAATCTATTGCTGCCTCCTGAGTCCCAGCTGAGGGAAAAAAACCTGTTTAAACACTTTCGTCGGGCTTCAAAGGGCCGCCCTACAGCTGATCAGTGGTAAAAGAAAACAAATGAGTAGACCAGTGCCTGCAAAAATGCATGAGTTTGCATGAGTGCCTGCAAAAATAAATGGGTAGACCGGTGCCTGCAAAAATACATGAGTAGATCAGTGCCTGCAAAAAATAAATGGGTAGATCAGTACAGCTCTGCAAGCAGTTAAAAGCCTGGTAGACCAGTACCTCTGCTAAATCCTAAATAATTGTCACATGACCATCAAGCCACGCCCACAAAATAAGCCACGTCCACAGAACTGTTAGTACAAAAATTTTAGAACCCACCCCTGACACTCACTCAAACAAACTTCTGTGATGGTAGGATGTAAAGTGCAACAAAAGCTGTTTTTTGTAACACTTGTTTCTTTTTCTCAGCGCCCAGACTCTCCTGATCTTTTCCTCCTGATCTTTTCCTCTCCATTGTCACAGCACCGGGCTGCAAGGGGGGAGACCTTATGTGCTCATGCGCGCACGTGCACGGGTCGGAGAGGTGAGCTGAGAGTCACACAGAGATCCATCAGGCACAGAGGCAACAAGGGAAGGGATCAAAATTCAGAGCTTCCCTTTTTGTCCACCCTCCCCTCCGTAGCCTCCATGCCTGATGGCAAACCGTCGTTCGCCTTCCACATCCCCCTGCCCCGGACCCTGTGCAACCTCTTACCGTCCATGGCGTGCTGGCAGGCAAAAGCCGCCAGAGTCCGATGCCCTCTCCTTCCCACCTCTTCCTCCCTACACGCACAAGGGGAGGGGGAGAGATTGGCAGCGTGGCTTTCCCACGTGGGGCAAGACAGTCCCAGGGAAAGGCCAGTGAGAGGAGCATGGAGATGCCGGCGCAGGTGCAGCACTGATTTGCCACCTGGCAGCAGCCATCCAAGCTGGACCGTGACCAGCCTTAGATCTATGGTGGCGCCTTGGTCCTGCCCCTGGCTCCGAGCATGAGAGGGCTGGTGTCCTGGGCAGTGCTCAGTCCCTAGGAACGCCAGCTGAGCTCTCATTTCTGGACTATCAGACTTTCCGTAGCTTGCCAGGAATCCTTATCAGTAAGCTAAACTGCGCAGGTCTCTCCACCCACATTCCTTCACATCTTTTCTTTCTTCTCTTGCCAAGAAGTCTGACTGCTGAGAAGCAGCCGGCACGAACTTTATATCAAAATGTAACTAATTAGAACAGTTAGATGTTTTATTTTCTTTATAACAAATAAATGAGTTTATTAGAAGATATATCTTCGGGTTTTGTTTTCTTAAAGTATGCTTGCAAGGAAAAGTCTCGATCCACTCCTCATAATCAAGGTGCGATTATCCCAAAGGCAGAATGGGATTAATCAGCGCCCTGACACACTTGATTTAAGGTAAATAATACTTTTGTGTTACCCATGACAAATTTGTTACCCGAGAGCCCTCCTTTTTTATTTGTTTGTGAAGGCAGTCCTTAAAGGATCGATTAGCACGCTCCACAATGACTTGACCCGTTGAATTATAGGAGAGACCATGAGTAAGAACAATATTCCAGGTTGTACAAAATTGCAAAAAAAAACCTGTGAAGAATAGGCAGGCCCATTATCTGTTTTTAAAGAAGAGGGCTTGCCCAAAGCCGTAATGGCCCAAAAACCACGAGAAATAACATGATTAGCTGTTTTCCCTCGTTGAGGCATATGACGTCACTGAAATGGTTCTGCCCCCCCCCGCGCCCCCCACTCCCAAATCGCTCCGGAATAGGTATCAATAGATAAATGAATATATTTCCAGGGAGCCAAAGAAGGACATGGGTAACATCCATTTGCCATAGTTGATTAGAGGTGAAACCAGGAGATTAACTCCCATGTCCCCCGAGGGGGATGCCCCAGAACATTGGGGACAGGATGAAACAATTTGCTTGGCTTGATCGAGTGGAATGTGGCAAGCTTGTGCCAGCCCCCTGGCATTTTGATGGAAAAAAGAATGACTAGAAAAAGGATCTGTGAACAAAGTAGATAAAACATGAACAGCAGCATCAGCGTGACTATTGCCTTCAGAAAGAGGGCCAGGAAGGGGAGAGTGACTGCGTATGTGGGAGACAAAGTACAAATGTTTCTGGTCTTGTAGCAGTTGCTGCAAAGTGAGAAAAAGGGCCATAAGATTGAGGTCAATCCTGGGCATGATATAAGCACCTGGAAGATTAAAAATAAGTTGACACACTTACTGTGAGTCAGAGATCAAATTAAAAGGCTGTTGGGAAAAAGTGTGGAAAGCCAACATAGCAGCAGACAATTCTGAGTGTTGTGGCGAGGATTGCACTGCAGTGTAGGACACTTTCCAGGTATCATCATGAGGATCCTTATAAGCAATCGCTCCTCTCATTCACCCTCCATCGGAAAAAACAGTAAGAAATTGCGACAATGGAAAGGGAGAAAGCCATGGGTGAACAGGAAAGGAGGAAGTCATTAAACAAGTAAGCCGAGGATCTTTAGGCAAATGATAAACCACACTGAAGAGATAAGTTATTCTGAAAACAAAAGTGAAAATCAGCTTTCGAGATAGGAAGAACAATATTCATTAAATCGGTCCCATTTCTACGACAAGCTTGAGTGCGCCCCAAGGTTATAATTTCAGCAACGGCTTGGATAAATGGTAAAACATTTTGGGATGGTGTTTGGGGTAAATAAAGCCATTCAATACAATATATTTTTTGTGCCAATAATCCCGTAGGTAGCTTACTAGTAGGGAATATCAAAAGAGCTAACTGACAATCTTTATGAGGAATATGATCCACAAACTGAGTACTCAAGATGTCATTAAGTTGCTTGACTGTAGCAAGTGCTGCAGGCAGAATTATAATGAGGTCTCCAGGCTGTTTTCCTTTGGTCAATAAGTCTATGGACTAAGTAAATGTGTAGGCAGGGAAAAATATGGGTAGACCCAATTGAGGGTGCCCAGCAATTGTTGCAAATTAACCAAGGAAATAACTTTGGGTAAGCTCAAGCAAGGAAAAGCCGGAGCAGAATAAGATTGCAACATTTTATGTCCTAAATAAAGATAAGGAGAGTGCAGCTGTATTTTTTCCAGGGCAATTTGCAATCCATAGACACATAAATCATTTTGTATTTCAGAAAGCCAGTTAGATTGTAATTTTGAATCTCCAATTAATATGTCATCTGTTAAGGATATTGTTGTTGTGTTACCAACCAGCAGAGTAAATGCACAAGGAAACGTTGCTGAGAGCAATGAATAAGAGATATGCAAACTGGTTTATCAAAATCTTACTTTATAGTAGAAAAACAGTCTCATAGTCTTTAAACAAATTCCAAGTCTTTGCCAATAAATCAGTCCAGTAATTACAGAATCTTCTTACCAAAGAAACGTTAGTTGGTTAGAATAACAAACTCACTCTGGTTCACAAACCATGATGATAGCATCCATCCAACCAGGATTAGCAGATAACAACTCCTCTCAATGGTAGTTTATCATATCAGCTTCATCATCTCATCATCTTCATACACAATGGCAGCATAGCATAGCAGCAACTGAACATGTTACAATACCTTGCTTAAATACTCTCATAACCAGTCATTATCTAATTACAGCATGACTCAGCATTAAAGTCACATAATACATTTACAGATTAAAGTTACAGTACACATATATTGCCTAGACAACATAGTTAGGCTCAAACCATATCCTAACATTCTCCCCTTTGGACAGGTCAATATATACAGTTTATATTCTTAATCCATAGCTTTCACAACACGTTTTATGTTTGATAGCACCTTGCGCTTTGGTAAAATTATCAGCAATATTGTCTTCCGACATACAATATTCCAACTTAACCATGTTGCTTTGGATACACTGACGAACATTCAGATACCTAATGTCAGTATACTTAGTTCTAGTTTTAACTGCTAAATTTGTTGCCATTTTTATAGCAGCTTGGTTGTCCTCATGTATTACAATTGGATAATCCATCTTTAAACCAATATCCATCATTAATTGTTTGTAATATATTAGATCAGTACAAACCAGTGACAAACATGAGAATTCTGCCTCCATAGTAGAAAGACTAATATGTTTTTGACGAATTGATTTCCAGCAATCAAACAATTGTCTAACATGATAGCTATACCCGATGTGGACTTTCTGGTGGTCACATCAGTAGCAAAACTGGCATCAGCATATGCACTCAATACTAAATCATTGTTAGGTTCTAGATACAATGCATAATGCATTGTCATTTTCAGATATCTTAATATACGCTTTGCGGCCTGCCAATGCCTATCAGTTGGCTCTGCGTTATACCTTGCTAATTGGTTTACTTCAAATGAAATATCAGGTCTCGACCAATTGCTTATATAAGATAGACTACCTATAAGAGACTGGTAGATTTCCTTACTAAATTTAGGACTTTGTATTTCACCTTGTTGAAAATCCTTTGCCATAGGCGTTTTAGCTGGCTTACATAGCTCCATGCCATAACGTTTAACATTTGACTTATTTTGCTAGATTGAGATATTTTATAACCTCTAGCTGTTTGATTGATATCTAAACCCAAATAATACCTAATATTTCCTAA
The DNA here is from genome assembly GCA_022577455.1 of Arizona elegans. Taxonomy (NCBI): domain Eukaryota; kingdom Metazoa; phylum Chordata; class Lepidosauria; order Squamata; family Colubridae; genus Arizona; species Arizona elegans. Next base: position 9,907,390 of record JAKOOJ010000012.1, read on the forward strand.
ATTTCTAATCTTAAATTTGGTATCTAACTGTTTAACAATATCTATGGCTTCCTTGTCAGTTTTGGTTATTATGGCTATATCATCTGTAAACAACAACAAAAATGATACTACACCATTATTTTCTCTTTTAAAGAGACATTTATCCGCTACACCTTCATGAAAACCAATCTTATTTAGCTCTTTAACTATACATTGGTTCCACTCAAACCCTGATTGTCTCAAACCATAAAGGCTTTTATTTAACTTCCAACAATCAGTGTGGTTTTGTGTTTCAACCCCTAAAGGCTTCCTCATATAGATTGTGTGTGTTAGGTTCAGCTTGCAGCTTACTCCTAACTTGTTGGTCAGGCAATATATCTGTTTCTTTAAGAAACAACTGAGCCACGTAATCAGGGTTTGCTGAACCCTGTAATTAGGCTGCAGTGCATAAATAAGCAGCACAGAGAAGCGTTCGTTCTTCCTGGATCTTCCTGGTTCTTCCTAGTTCTTCCTGAGTGATACCTGTTTGTATCCTGTTGCTTACTGAGTCTATTATATGGTACTGTATACCAAGAGTTACTAAAGTCTGTTTGCTTTGGTAAGGGAAGATACTTACTGGACTGATATTACTGTTTATGACCTTGGACTGTTTTACTTACACCGAGACTGCTTGTTACTTGTAGATAAACTATTTTTTCTCACACGAGCCGCACGTTTATCTCCTTCCCTGTGTGTTTCTGCTCTGCTTGTTGCACAAGCAACAAATACTTTTTACACACACCCTAACAGTGTGTCTCAATGGAGCATGCAAGTATGCTGTCTCTACATCTATATGGTTAATACTATATTTATACTTAGCCGCCCACACTAGCATTGTTCTTAAAGTACTAGCACATAAACTAGGAGCAAAAACCTCATCAAAATCTTTTTCGGTCTGAGAAAAACCTTGAGCTACAAGGCCAGCTTTATGGGTTACTGTCCCATCTATGCTTTTCTTAATTTTGTAAACCCATCTACAACCTATTAATTTTTCACCAGGTGGCAATTTCACAGTTTCGTAAACACCTAACGTAGTTAAAGAATTAATTTCCTTACTCATTGCCTCCTTCCAAGCATTCTGCTCCTTTTCAGGATAAAGCTTGATATCCTCATAACTTGAAGGTTCTATGTTAACCTGGCAAACTACGGTTGCTTTATATCGATCAGGTGGATGCCTTTTCCTAGGTAATACAGAGAATACAGGTAATATTTCTCCTAGGTAATACAGGACTTACTGTTGATGGTTCATCTGACTCCTCCCCTAAAACTACCTCCTCTAAACCTACTTCCTGTTCTTCATCCTTGATAGAGGATTCTACATCATCTAAATCCTCAGGAATATCATCAGGAATATGATGCTCTATACTAACAGTATTATTATCATGTCTATAATCTGCACGCTCTAGTTTATCCCATCCTTCGTGCTCTAGAAATTTAGCACTTGCACTACAGTAAACACTAGTAGTTCCCTGTGCCCAAAATCTAAAAGACCTATGATTTGATTCATAGCCAATGAAAAACATTTTTCTGGCTCTCTGTTGATCCTTTCTCCTTAAACTAGATGGAATATGTACCCAAGCTGGGGCTCCAAATGTGTGTAAGTAACTAAGATTTGGTTTCCATGCCATAAGGTGAATGGTATTTCACCCGTAGAGGAATGAACCACGTTGTTTAACACATGGTTAGCACACATAACAGTCTCACCCCATAAATTTTCAGGCAAACAGGAATCTGCCAACATAGTTCTAGTCATGGCTTGTAATGTTTGACCTCTTCTCTCGATATACGAATTGTGTTGTCGTCTGTACGGAGCAGACCGTTTATGCTGGATCCCTGCATCCTGCAAAAACTTTTCCAACCTTTGGTTGGTAAATTCTGTACCATTATCAGTAAATAAGCATTTAACCTTAAATTTCTGTTTCCTTTCCACAAAACATAGCCAGTTGTTAATATGCTGGAATGTTTCACTTTTGGTTTTCATAAGATAACAGAATCCGTATCTTGAATACTGGTCTACAATGCTTGGAATATAGCAGGCACCTCCTATGCTGGGTTTTTTTGGGTCCAATTAGGTCTACAAATACTACCTCTAATGGCTTTTTGGTTTTAAAACCATTAACACGGTTTGCTGGTGTTACCTTACTTTTTTGCTGACTACAGGCATTGCAATTCAGATTTTTACTACATGCTTGTAGTTTTATACCTTCAGATAACTGAACTGTTTTCTTTAATGTCCTGAAATTTAAATGCCCAAGTCTCCGGTGTAACAGATGAATACATTCATCATGTGGTTTAACATTCTTATAAACAGACTTAGACTTAGCCACCAATACTGGGTTATCCCTTAAAATAAATAAATCATTTTCTAAACTTGTAGTAACAACCCTGCCATCTTTCTCAATAAAACACTTACCATTTTTAAATGTTACTGTAAACCCAAATTGCAATAATGATTTAACAGATAATAAATTGAATTTTAACCCAGGAATATATAACGTAGGCAATGGTTCATTACTAAATGACCAACAAGCAACACCCTCTTCAGCTACCTTAACCTTTCAGCCATTTGCTAGTTTAACATGTTGGTTACTCTTCTCCATTTTAACAAAAAAAAATTCTATTTCTAGAAATAGATTGAGAAGCACCACTGTCAACAACCCAACAATCCTGGTTAACATCAGTAGTTGAACTGGATATAGCTAAATTACAACCCTTCTTGGGTCTAGTATTGTCCCTAACAGACATTTTCTTATTCTTACAATACTTAGCTATATGCCCTTTAGCCCCACAAGCAAAACAACGTTTTACAAAATAGGCAGTTGAATACATTTTTTCTTCTTTTGGTTGTTGCACTCTCAACTGATCCCTTTCTTGTCTTCTTTTGGATTCTTCCAATAACCTACCGGTTATGCCAGCCAATGTCAGTGGGTTTTTTGTTTGTTTGTTTGTTTTTTAAATTTGATTTATATGCCACCCTTCTCCAGAGACTCAGGGCGGCTTACAATGCGCTAAGCAATAGCCTTCATCCTTTTGTATATTTTTATACAAAGTCAGCTTATTGCCCCCACAACTGGGTCCTCTATTTACCTACCTTAGAAAGGATGGAAGGCTGAGTCAACCAGTTCATCTCTGGACAAAACCTCTAACGAAGAAACATAGTCGACATAACTATCGTCCAAAGAAGAAAGAATTATATAAACTTGTTGTATTTCTGAGAAAACAAGTTCCTTTTCATGCAGCTCCTGGAAAATTCTGGTCATGGATTCCAAATGAGCCATCATATCTCTACCTTTAAGAAGATGTTGTTTAAATAATCTCCATGTGAGATAAATATGAGCACCCACAGAGTCATGAACATATAGTCTCTTCAACTTGGTCCAACACCTAGCAGCAGACTCTTCGCCACAAATAAGGACCAGCTGCTGGTCACCCAGTGTTAGTCCAATAATGCAAAGAGCTCGTTCATTGTCTCTGTTAAACTTGGCTAATTTCTTCGCATCTTCCTCATCAGCAGGATCCCATGCTGTTACATCCGGTGGATTATTAACTATGTCCCACAGTCCTTCTCTACGCAAAAGTAGATTACATTTTGTAGACCAGGATACATAGTTTGTTCCATCCAGCCGGGTTATCATGGAAAAATTTGCTGCTTGTTTTAGTGCCATCTTCACTTGGATTGTATATCACAAACACAGTTTGTACTATTCACATTAACTCTCAGTTTAGCTCTTAACAATCCTAGTTAGTTCGGTTGGCTCTGGGCCCATAACCAATGTTGAGGATATTGTTATTGTGTTACCAACCAGCAGAGTGTAGAGCACAGAGAAATGTTGCTGAGAGCAATGAATAAGAGATGTGCAAACTGGTTTATCAAAAGTTTACTTTATAGTGAAAAACAATCTCATAGTCTTTAAATCAATCCAAGTCTTTGCCAGTTAAATCAGTCCAGTGATACAACAATCTTCTTACCATACAAACAGTAGTTGGTTAAGGGTGACATGATAGCAGTCTTTCAATAGTTGAGGGGCTGATGCAGAAAAGGGGGTCGACCTATTCCCCAAAATGCCTGAAAGTAGGACAAAAAGCAACAGAGGGAGAATTATGTATACATAAAAATCCAACCTAGAATTAAGAAGAAATTGTCAGTGAGAACAATTAATCAGTGGAACAAATTGCCTCTGCAACTTGTGCAAGGTTCATCAGTGGAGGCTTTTAAGAGGAGACTGGAGAGCCATTTGACTGGAATGATATAGTTCTGCTTGGAGAATTGGTCCCTTGCAACTCTTACTCTGTAATTCTCCAAGAACTTCATGAACATTTAGGGCTCAGCATGTAGCTAATCTTCAGAAGCTTAAGAAAGGAAATAGAGGAAGCAAGAATGGGAGTGAAAGAAATTACCTAGGCTCAGGCAGAGGCTCAAGGAGGGGCTTCGATTGTTGAAGAAGATTTATTACAATTTACGAGCTCTGCCCAAGATATGGAGTTATTTGGCAAAACAGAGGAGCGGAGGGATCAAAGACAGACTCGAGAAGCAAAGAAACCCCAAGAAGAATTAAAGGTGCAGCAAGCCCAGATAAAAGCACAAGAAACTACAAAATCAGAAGCAGTGGGAGGGGCAAGGCCGAAGATCAAAGTGAAAGATGACCTTCAGCTAATGCTTGAAAAGCTTCAAAGTGCCAAAAATGGCAAGTAAATTTCTAACTTGGAATGTCAATGGATTAAATTCACCGCAAAAGAGGAGGAAAATATTTCATTATTTGAAGCAGTATAAAAATGACATTATATGCCTACAAGAGACACATATTAGAATGCAAGATCAAAAATATTTAATAAAATTGGACTTACGATGGCAATGCGTCGTCGATAGCAATCAATACTATAACCAAAATTTTTTCCCCATGCTATCATTGATTCTTTAACTTGTTCTTCTTCCAGTTTTGCTTCAAGTAAATATCCATATAGCTTTTTAATTATATGGTCATCAAACTTTAATTCCTGTGTATTGAATACTTCCTTCTTGATTGCTGTGGGAAGAAAGTGACAGGAAATGGCGCCGAGTCTTAATTGGGTGTGGTAGCGAAAGTTAACTTCAAAGTACTCATCTGCGCTGACAGTTTCTGCTGCTAATAAACGAGACTGGTCTCAAAAGAAAGAAGAATTAAATTGGACTGTAGAGAAATTTAAATTTACTGAGGACTGAAATTAATTGGAAATTGAGTTAACTTCTGGGAGTGGTTGCTGTAAAAGTTTTAATTTGGAACTGAAAATTTGAAAATGGCTTCTAAGCAAATAAAGATTGCTGGGGCTAAAATTACTGTGAGCTCCCCTATTCCACCACCCAAACCACAATCTTTGACAGCTCCAGCAGAACCACAAGTTTTAACGCTGGAAGCCTTGCAGCAAGCCTTAAAGCTGCAAGCCTTCTATTTAGAAGAAAAATTTACTTCTGTTCTTGATGAAAAAATAAAAGTGGTGACTGATAAAATGGATGAAGTAACTCTAGAAGTGACAGAAATTAAGGATGAGATTCAAGCTCGCAATAAGGCAATTAGAGAAGACATTATTTTGCATTTAAAGGTTTGGCAAGTCATATTGAAGAGTTACATGAAAGACTAGTGGAGGTTAATCAATCAAAAGTGAATTTGGAGTATAAAATGGGAGAAGTTCAGACTCAGATAGAAAAAGCAGACTCAAAGGTGATGATGATGTGATACAGAGCGATGGAATTTGCTGTAAGAGTAAGAGGCCTGAAAGAAAATACCCAAGAGAATTTGAGAGAGATCTTTGCAGAAGCCTTTGCACAGATAATTCAAAAAAGAAAGGAGGATCTGGATTGGCAAATGGATAAAATTTTTGCGTTAATTCATGGGTGGCCAGGCAGAGAAATTTACCAAGAGATATTGTAATTTACTTTACAACAAGAAGGCTAAGAAATATGATATTGCAGGCTTCCTACAAAAATAAACTTCAAGTGGCAGGGCAAGAAGTTCTAACACTAAAAGAAATTCCTCTCAAAATGTTGAGAGCAAGGAAGGACTATGCTTTTGTGGTGGATGAACTCAGAAAACGTCAGATACAGTATAGATGGCAGATTCCAACTGGATTGGTGGTGGATTGTTCAGGACAGAGATTTCGTCTTAATACATTATGGAAAGCAAGGGATTTCTACTTTAATGTATTGAAGGCTTCTGGGGTTCCTCTTCCCCAGAAACCAGAAGAAGAAAGGAAATAGAGGAAACAAGAATGGGAGTGAAAGAAATTACCCAGGCTCTGGCAGAGGCTCAAGGAGGGGTTTCGATTGTTGAAGAAGATTTATTACAACTTACGAGCTCTGCCCAAGATGTGGAGTTATTTGGCAAAGTAGAGGAGCCGAGGGATCAAAGGCAGACTCGAGCAGCAAAGAAACGCCAAGAGGAATTAAAGGTGCAGCAAGATCAAATCAAAGCACAAGAAACCACAAAATCAGAGGCAGTGGGAGGAGCTAGGCTGAAGATCAAAGTGAAAGATGACCTTCAGCTGATGCTTGAAAAGCTTCAAAGTGCCAAAAATGGCAAGTAAATTTCTAACTTGGAATGTCAATGGATTAAATTCACTGCAAAAGAGGAGGAAAATATTTCATTATCTGAAGCAGTACAAAAATGATATTATATGCGTACAAGAGACACATATTAGAATGCAAGATCAAAAATATTTAACAAATGCAAGATTGGGGACACATTTTAGAGCATCTGCACCGGAGAAGAAAAATGGTATAGTTATATACCTAAAAAAAGACTTATTTGCTAAATTAATTGAAGCAGATCCACAAGGAAGATATATTGCAATTGAAATCTTAAAAGAAGGGGGAAAAACATTATTGATTGGATTATATGCACCAAATCAGCAACAAGAAAGTTTTTATAAGACTTTACATGCTAAATTAATACAGTGGAATTATAAAACACATATAATGATGGGAGACTGGAATGGAGTTTTGGATATTAAAAAGGATAAAAAAAGATCTCTACAAAATATTCAATCACGTGCTAGATTGCCTAAATCTTTTTTTGATATGATGGAGGATATGGAGTTGAGAGATATTTGGCATGAGAGAAACGGAGAAGAGAAAGATTTTACCTTTTTTTCTGATAGACTTCAGTCATTTTCCAGGATTGATTTTATATTAATTTCTAATGAATTTTTTTCTAAGGTGAAGAAAACGAAAATATGTCCAAGAACATTAACAGATCATAGTCCGGTTTGGATGGAATTAGAATATGAAAAGGCACCCAGGAAGTCCTGGAGGCTGAATGAAAATTTGTTTACATATGAGGAAAATGTGAAAGAATGTAAACAATTTATGAAAGAATTTCTTGTTATGAATTTGCCTAAAGGTACACCTATGGAGACGGTTTGGGATGCAAGTAAGGCATATATGAGAGGTATTTTAATTTATTTGAATAATAAACATAGACGTAAACGGGAAAGGAAACGGAAGGAGTTAGAAGAAGAAATAAAAAATAAAGAGCAAGTATTAATTTTAAATCCAACTGATAAGAAAACAAAAGAAGCAATTAATTTATTGCGAGGGCAATTTAATATGTTGATGGCAGATCAGGTAGCAACTAATTTGCAATATGCCAAACATAACTCCTTTTGTAATGCAAATAAACAAGGCAAATGGTTGGCATATTTGCTTAGGAAAAAACAAAAGCTACTTACTATAGAGAAAATAGAATATAAGGGTAAAGAGGTGTACCAGCAAAATATGATTTAAAAAGCATTTTCAGAATTCAATACGAAGTTGTATACTAGTGACAAAATTCAAGGTATAGATATAGATAAATATTTACAGAGGGGGAATATCTGTATAATTTCAGAAGAACAAAGAATCAATTGAATCAATTGATAACTGTTGAGGAAATTATTTTAGCAATTAAACAATTAAAGGTGGGACCCATCCGTCCCATCCTGGGACGGATGGGTTGACAGCGGTTTATTATAAAAATTTGCAGGCAGAAATGGTGGAACCACTTAAAGAATTATTTAATAAAATACAAACTGGAGGACAAGTGCCTCCTTCTTGGAAAACAGCATTTATTTCCCTGATCCCAAAGGAAGACCAAGATCATACTCAGCCAAAAAACTATAGGCCTATATCATTGTTAAATATAGATTACAAGATCTTTACTAAAATATTGGCAAATAGGTTGATGCCAGTTATGCAACAAATGATTCACAATGACCAAACTGGTTTCATTAATAGGCGATATATGAAGAGTAATGTAAGACAAATAGTTAATATATTGGAGTATTTGGGAAAAAACAACCAGGTCCCTGTGGTGCTTATATTTTTAGATGCGGAAAAAGCATTTGATCGACTGAACTGGAAATTTTTGTTGAAAATAATTGAAAAGATGCAATTTGGAGAGTATTTTATACAATCTATTAAGGCAATATATCAGCAACAAATGGCACAAGTAATAATTAATGGTAGTTTAACGGAAACCTTTAATATAGAAAAGGGAACAAGACAAGGATGTCCTTTATCTCCATTATTGTTTATTTTGACTTTGGAATTTTTGTTGAATAAAATACGTGGTTCAGATAAAATAAGGGGAATTAAAATTAGGAATGAGGATTACAAGGTACGAGCATTCGCAGACGACCTGGTTGTGATTTTGCCCCAACCAATAAATTTGGTTATAGATTTAATGGATATAATTAATCCATTCTCTGGACTTAAAATTAACGCAGGGAAAACAAAGATAATAATTAAAAATTTGGTTACAAGTCAAAAGGAAGAAATTGAAAGAATAATAGGATTTGAATCAGTTAAGAAGGTTAAGTATTTAGGGGTTTATATTACAACATCAAATGCAAAACTATATAAGTGTAATTATGAATTATTGTGGCAAAAAATCCAGAAATAGATGGAAAGTTGGAAAAAATTATCATTGCTGGGAAGGATAGCTGCAGTAAAGATGAATATTTTGCCAAAGTTCTTATTTCTTTTCCAAATGACACCAATACTGAAAAAAGATGGAAATTTCAACGAATGGCAGAAGGGTATTACTAATTTTGTGTGGGCAGGAAAGAGACCAAGGATAAAACGGAAAATAATGCAAGATATACGTGAAAGAGGAGATCTCAAAATGCCTAATTTAAGATTGTATTACGAGGCAGCTGTGCTCTCAGCAATTAGTGATTGGATTAATTTAACAGAAGAGAGAATATTGAATATTGAAGGGTATGATTTGTTATATGGATGGCATGCATATTTACTATATGATAAAAAAGGTGGATAAGAATTTTAAAAGTCATATATTAAGAAATGCATTATTCCGCGTATGGAAAAAGTATCAATATAAATTAAATAATAAATTACCTGTTTGGACAATAACTAGACATATGATAGAAAATATAAGTGTGGAGCAGAAACAAGATGTGATTACTTATAAAGACCTTCTTATTTTGGAAAGAGGTATATTGCAATTGAAGTCTTTAGAGGTATTAAAGGAAGAAAGGAAAATTCAAACCTGGTTTCAGTATGGGCAATTGTATACTAGGAGAAGGGGGGAAAGGTGGGGAATTTGTTTGTAAAACATTTTAAAACTTTTCAATAAAAAATAACATTTAGGGCTCAGCTTGTAATCTTCAGAAGCTTAAGTAGCTTCACATTTCACTAATAATATTTCACAATAATTTTTTTACAGATCTAAACCAGGTAGTAACCAAATTTGTATGGCAAGGGAAAAAAACCCGTATTAAAAAGAAAATGATGCAGGAGACAAAAGAAAGAGGGGGTCTTGGTTTACCGTGCTGGGAGAATTATTATTTACCCCCCTTACTAGTTTGGGTTAAAGAATGGATTATTTTAAACAACAAGCGTCTTCTTAGGATAGAAGGCCACGACTTGCAACAAGGTTGGCATGTGGCACTCCGGCGGGACAATGCCCCCCAAAGTAAATGGTTCACTCGGCACTATATAACGAATATTTTAATTCGGAGTTGGGAGAAGTTTAGTAAAAAATATTATACCAAAGTACCTTGTTGGATATCGCCTCTAGAAGCTTTGATCTATCCTGTACTATTTAATTGTTTTCTGTATGACCAAAAACAGTCTCTTGCATTCTTGTGGAGGAATTTTTGCCCACTCTTCTTTACAACATTGTTTCAGTTCACTGAGGTTTGTGGGCATTTGTTTATGCCCAGCTCTCTAGAGGTCCCACCACAGGATTTCAATTGGGGTGAAGTCTGGACTTTGCTATTGCAAACCTTGATTCTTTTCTTTTTCAGCCATTCTGCTGTAGATTTGCTGTTGAGCTTGGGATCATTGGCATGGAAACAAAAGAGATGGGATTTCTTCTTTGCTCTACCAGCGTAAGACTAGCGTAAAGTTAGCGCTGATAGAGCAAAGAAGACATATGATCTCTTGTTTCAATGACAATCCTTTCCTCCCCAGCCAGTGTAAACGATGACAAAATCTTCTTAGATCTCTTTGCCAGCATAAAACTAGTGCCGGTGTCGCTAAGAAGAAATCATAGTAGTTTATGCTGATTGGAAAGAAAAGGATTGCAACGGAAGCAAAATAGGCCTGATTTCTTCTTAGCCCCACTAGCACTAGCTTTACATTAGTGTTGTGCTGGTAGAGCAAAGAAGAAATCTCATCTCTTTTGCTTCCATGGCAATCCTTTCCTCCTCAGCCAGGGTAAATCACTAATGATGGCTGGAGTGAAAGGATTGCCATTGAAACAAAAGAGTTTATCTTTCTTCTTCTTGATTACACCATGTGGCCCAGCTGACTTCCTCAGCTCGTCAGAAATTTAGTAAGTGAATGGTGATGGGGGAGTGCGGTTGGGGAGGAATGCATAGTATATTGCAAAGCAGGCCAACATACTGGGGTCTGGGGATTGTGAGGACTGACTGGGCAAGATGGAAGGGAAATAGATGGGTGGGTATGCTGCAGCATGTCTGCAGTTAAGGAGTCAAGGACTCCCGGGGTGGGAGGCGCTGCAAAAATTCAACTTTGAAGCAGATTCGTATTTAGCAATTGGGAGAGTGTTGTAACTTAAACAGTCGTTGAATGGCCTGTCGTACCTAAAGGATTACCTGTACTTCTTTTTTTCACATCTTCTGCAACCCACCAGGGTTTCCACGCATTCCATCAGTCGAGGTCACCGGGGAGGGGAGGGGGAGTAGCGGTTATTATTAGAGAAGGCCTTAGGCCGAGGGAAACCACTGTTCCTCAGACGGCCAGTTGTGAGTCCCTCCTTGTGAAGTGGGACCACGGGGTTCAGATGGGTTTGCTGATCACGTACCTGGCTCCCTGCCAGGTGGCGGCAGCCCTGCCCGAGCTACTCAACGTTATCGCCGCGGTGGCAGTTGATACCCCCAGACTTATGGTCATGGGGGATTTCAACCTGCCATCCGTGGGTGAGGCGTCTGAGGTGGCTCGGGAGTTCATGGCTTCCATGACGGCCATGGACTTGACCCAACTAATTCATGGCCCTACGCACACTGGGGGAAACACACTGGACTTGGTTTTTGTCTCTGGACAGTGGTTGAGTGATCTTGAGATAGGGGATATAGTCATCGAGCCCTTGTCATGGTCAGATCACTCTCTCCTTCGCCTTGACCTTCGAACCGCGGCACCCCGCTGCAGGGAGGCGGAACTGATAAGATGGTACCGCCCCAGGTGCCTGATGGAACCAGATAGGTTTCAGATGGAGATTGGGCCAATCCCGGAGGTTCTGGCTCACGCCTCGACTGGAGACCTAGTGGCCGCCTGGGATAGGGCGGCTGCTGGAGCCCTGGACCGAGTCGTGCCTTTGCGGCTTCTGACCTGGCGCCGATCTTGCCTGGCTCCTTGGTTTACCGAGGAGCTGAGGGAGATGAAGCGCCGGAAAAGACGCCTAGAGAGCTGTTGGAGGGCTAGTCTTTCTGAATCCAACCGAACACTGGTAAGATCTCATATTAGGAGTTACCTAGTGGCGATATCTTATTGCGTCATCAGATAATCGCCCGGCCACCCTGTTTAGGGTGACCTGCTCCACCAGGAAGCGCGGGAGGACCCCTTGGAGGGAAGAGCTGAGGATTTTGTTCAGTATCTGCATGACAAAATCACTCAGATTCGGGCAGGTCTGGACTCCGACTGGATAGATCCAGCGAGGGTGACGGAGGCAGGTCTTGAGACTGTTATCTGGGATGAGTTTGATCCTGTGACCCCAGATGACGTGGACAGGATTCTGGGTAGATTGAACGCGACCACATGTTTGTTGGACCCGTGCCCCTCCTGGTTAGTGCTGGCTTCCCGGAAGGTGACGCGAGGCTGGCTCCAGGGGATTATAAATGCTTCATTGGGTGAGGGTGTCTTCCCCGCCGCCCTGAAAGAGGCGGCGGTAAGGCCCCTCCTCAAGAAGCCTTCCCTGGACCTGGCAGTATTGGCTAATTATCGTCCAGTCTCCAACCTTTGCTTCGTTGCGAAGGTTGTTGAGAGTGTGGTTGTGTGACAGCTTCCCCTACCTGGATGAAGCGTCGTATCTGGATCCGTTCCAGTCGGGCTTCAGGCCTGGGTACAGCACGGAAACGGCATTGGTCGCGTTGGTTGATGATCTCTGGAGGGCTCGGGACAGGGGTTGTTCCTCTGTCCTGGTCCTGTTAGATCTCTCAGCGGCTTTTGATACCATCGACCATGGTATCATGCTGCACCGGCTGGAAGGGTTGGGGGTGGGAGGCACTGTTTTATGGTGGTTCTCCTCCTTTCTCTCTGACCGGTCGCAGTCTGTGTTGACAGGGGGGCAGAGATCGACCCCGAGGCCCCTTATATGTGGGGTGCCGCAGGGATCGGTTCTCTCGCCTCTTTTGTTCAACATTTATGTAAAGCTCCTGGGCGAGATCATCTGTGGTTTCGGGGTGAAGTACCATCAGTACGCTGACGACACCCAGCTGTATATCTCCACCCCGGAACACCCCAACGATGCCCTTGAAGTTATGTCCCAGTGCCTGGAGGCCGTACGAATCTGGATGGGGAGAAACGGGCTCAGGCTCAACCCATCCAAGACCGAGTGGCTGTGGTTTCCGATGTCCCGATATAGTCAGCTGGTGCCATTGCTGGCTATTGGGGGCAAATCATTGGCCCCCACGGAAAGGGCTCGTAACTTGGGCGTCCTCCTGGATTCACGGCTGTCTTTAGAAGAGCACTTGACGGCCATGACCGGGAGGATTTTTCATCAGGTTCACCTGATTCGCCAGTTGCGTCCCTTTCTAGATCGGGACTCACTACGCACAGTCACTCATGCCCTCGTCACCTCTCGTCTGGACTATTGTAATGCTCTCTACATGGGGCTCCCCTTGAGGTGCACTCGGAGGCTCCGACTGGCGCAGAGTGCAGCCGCGCGGGTGGTTATGGGAGCAGCGTGGAGCTCCCATGTAACACCTCTCCTGCACGAGCTGCACTGGCTCCCGGTGGTCTTCCGGGTGCGCTTCAAGGTTCTGATTACCACCTTTAAAGCGCTCCATGGCTTAGGACCTGGTTATTTACGGGACCGCCTACTACCATCAATAGCCTCCCACCAACCAGTACGCTCCCACAGAGAGGGGCTCCTCCAGGTGCCGTCGGCCAAACAATGTCGGCTGGAACAAGCTCCCCCCAGAGATACGGAGGATCTCGGATCTGCCCACCTTCCGCCGCGAGCTGAAGACTCTTTTATTTCATCAAGCTGGCCTCACCTAAATCTTCTCCCTTTTAAGTGCAAATTTTAAATTTTAATGTGTTTTAAAATATGGGTATTTTAAATTATGGGTATTAATTCAGCCAAATTTATTTAATTCATTTTATTCAATTTTAAATTTTTATATGTATGTGTTTTATTTCGTGGCTGTTCACCGCCTGAGTCCTTCGGGAGTAGGGCGGTATAGAAATTCAATAAAATAAATAAAATAAAATAAATAAATAAACCCTTTCATAAACTATAAAACTTACACTTTCTTTTGAATTTTACAGACAAAGAGGATGCCAACATAAGCACACTGGACAACTGAGAATAACAAGCAACACTGAAAAGCAAAGCAAATTGAAGCAGAAATAAAAAATATGTTCTATTTCCTTCAGAAAACCACAGAATTCGTCTACTTCATCAGCAGATAAGAGACAGAAAAGAGAAAATCATGAAGAGATTTGCAGCTGGAAAAAGTAGATTATATAGAATTTAAGAATATGTTACTCGAAAAGGTCGAAGGATATCATTTTTCCTTTCAGAAAAAGAGGAAAATATTTGGAAGCCGGTGGGGAAGAAAATGTCAATTGCATAGTCACATATGGCAGCCAGAAAAGCAGGCACCAACAAAATAAGGAATCACACATATCTTTGACCTCCTCAAGAATGTCAGTGATGGAAAAGCTTCATAGATTTGCCTATTGTGGGAAAAGTAAAGAGTTCAAATCACAAGAGGATCCACATTGAACAAAAGTCATATAAATACTCCGAATGTGGCAAAACTTTAGTCAGAATAACTCCCTTGCAATTCATAGAAGGATCCTCATAGTAGAGATGCCGTACAACTGCTCCCAATGTGGTAAATGCTTTTGCAAGCATGGCAACTTTGTGATACATCAGAGGACTCACACCAGGGAGAAACCATATGAGTATCCAGATTGTGAGAAAAGTTTCACAGCAAATTCCCACCTGGTGATACACCAGGGGACTCACACAGAAGAGAAACCCTTTGAATGTCCTAAAAAAAAATTTCAATGTCCTGAAAAATCTTTTCAATGTCCTGCCTGGAAAAGTTTTGTGGGAAAAGTTTCAGTCTCAATTCCAGCCTGGAGAACCACCAGAGGACTCACACAGGAAAGAAACCGTTCGAGTGTCCAGATTGTGGGAAACATTTCCATTACCGTTGCCACCTGGTAAACCACCAGAGGATTCACACAGGGGACAAACATTTTGAATGTCCTGATTGTGGGAAAAACTTCAGTCTCAATTCCTCTCTGGTGAGACACCAAAAGACTCACACAGGAGACAAACCACACAAGTGTGCAGATTGTGGGAAAAGTTTCAGTTACCGTTCTTCCCTGGTGAACCACCAGAGGACTCACACAGGAGAAAAACCCTTTGAATGTCCTGAGTGTGGGAAAAGTTTCAGTCAAAATTCCAGCCTGCTGAGCCACCAGAGGACTCACACAGGAGAGAAACCCTTTGAATGTCCTGAGTGTGGGAAAAGTTTCAGTGAGAATTCCAGCCTGGTGAACCACCAGAGGACTCACACAGGGGAGAAACCCTTTGAATGTCCTGATTGTGGGAAAAATTTCACTCTCAATTCCAACCTGCTGATACACCAGAGGACTCACACAGGAGAGAAACCATATGAGTGTCCAGATTGTAGGAAAAGTTTCACAGGAAATTCCACCCTGGTGAGCCACCAGAGGATTCACACAGGAGAAAAACCTTTTGAATGTCCTGAGTGTGGGAAAAGTTTCAGACAGAATTCCCACCTGGTGAAACACCAGAGGACTCACACAAGAGAGAAACCCTTTGAATGTCCTGAGTGTGGGAAAAGTTTCAGTCAGAATTCCTACCTGGTGAAACACCAGAGGACTCACACAGGAGAAAAACCCTTTGAATGTCCTGATTATGGGAGAAGTTTCAGACAGAATTCCCACCTCATTATCCACCAGAAGACTCACACCAGGGAGAAACCATATGAGTGTCCAGATTGTGGGAAACGTTTCAGAGCAAATTCCCAGCTGGTGATACATCAGAGGACTCACACAGGAGAGAAACCCTTTGAATGTCCTGAGTGTGGGAAAAGTTTCAGTCATAAATACAACCTGGTGAACCACCAGAGGACTCACACAGGGGAGAAACCCTTTGAATGTCCTGACTGTGGGAAAGGTTTCAGTGACAATTCTAGCCTGGTGAAACACCAGAGGACTCACACAGGGGAGAAACCCTTTGAATGTCCTGATTGTGGGAAAGGTTTCAGTGAGAATTCCAGCCTGGTGAAACACCAGAGGACTCACACAGGGGAGAAACCCTTTGAATGTTCTGAGTGTGGGAAAAGTTTCAGTGAGAATTCCAGCCTGGTGAAACACCAGAGGACTCACACAGGGGAGAAACCCTTTGAATGTTCTGAGTGTGGGAAAAGTTTCAGTCACAATTCCAACCTGGTGAAACACCAGAGGACTCACACAGGAGAGAAACCCTTTGAATGTCCTGAGTGTGGGAAATGTTTCAGTCAGAATGCCAGCCTGGTGATACACCAGAGGACTCACACAGGAGAGAAACCCTTTGAATGTCCTGAGTGTGGGAAAGGTTTCAGTGTCAATTCCAGTCTGGTGAAACATCAAAAAACTCACACAGGAGAGAAACCACACAAGTGTCCAGATTGTGGGAAATGTTTCAATTACCGTTCTTCCCTGGTGAACCACCAGAGGACTCACACAGGAGATGAAACATATGAGTGTGCAGAGCAAGAGAGTCAAACTATTTGATTGAGTGCCACATCAGGTGTCGAGCCCTATCATCCCGTTGGGCGCCGAACCGCTCGACAACTCACCTGGCTCCGCTCGCCCGCGCAGCAACACGGGCGTGGGATAGCATGGGGCTGCGCCCGCCCTTCCGACACGCTTCCTAGTTTCGGCCAGGACACGCGCACATTTACATGTGGGGGGGATGCACAGAGGCGCCTCGGTGGGGGGGTGGAAGTGTCGGGGCTAGGGTTTCACAGGGTCGGGTAGCTTTTGCTCAGGAAGTTTCTGACATGCAGCAGCTGGCTCCTATCACCGCCCCGCCCATTTCCAGCCTGCTGATTCGCTGATGGCGGGGTGTTGTTCCGGGCTCCGCCTCACAGCTGGCGGGATGGATTTAAGCGCTACATGCCGTATGCATGTAGCGCCAATTTTACATCGTTACGACTGCAGCGTTTTCGGGATGGACAAGATTAAACCAGCATTACATTCCAACGTTGTTCTTGGTGGTTTGTCCTTGTTGCGCCTGAGGATTCTGACATCAGGATTGTGGTTGATCTTGTGGGTGGGCATGGTGGGGTGATGTCACATGGCCAGCTCGACATCTCTTGTGTTGTGGGGCGCCTGTGGTGGCCCAGGCAGGTCTGGGGGGATCCATTGTCTCCAGCGAGACAATGTTAAGCACCAAAACCCTTGTTCTCCTCATCCCTCTCAGGCCACGCAAAGGACCCCTGGGCAGCAGTGCAGGCTGCCCAGAGTCCTAGGAGCATAAGCGCCCAGCCTGGCCCTCAAGCTCCCGTTGCACTGGGATCCCACAGCCCAGCCTTGCTTCCCCCAGTGGGTGCCCGGTTCTGCTTACCTCCTCCTCAAGGCTGCTGCTATGCTCGCTGTCCTTGGGCACATTGCTCATGGTGTATGCAGGAGGGCAAAGTATGTGTGTCAGAGGGAGGGCCACTCCCTCTCCATGCGAGGAGCCCCAACTTTGTAACTAAAGCATCCTCAGCAATAGGATGGGAGACTACCAGGAGAGTCAGGAGGAGGGGACAAGGGGATAGCGAAAGGGCAAAAGGGCAGCTGGTGGCCAAGTGCTAAGGTAGGACTTTCCTCAGAATCTGACTCCCTCTTATTATAATCCATCTTTCCTTCCTTCCTTCCTTCCTTCCTTCCTTCCTTCCTTCCTTCCTTCCTTCCTTCCTTCCTTCCTTCCTTCCTTCCTTCCTTTTGTGGCCAAAGACTGAAAACAAACCAGGCTCAGTTTATCCAGTGCTTGCATCTAGTGGGAGAGTCCACAGACAACAGCAAAACTTGTCAAAATGTTGGTTGTGATAGTTGATCAGAACTCCTCTGTTTTTTATGTAGTGTAAGGTCCCAAAATGTACTTGAGTCACCAGAATGCCAAAAAGAGAGACTCAAGACGAGGCTTGCAAAAAGAAGCAGATTTTATTTATGGCCAAAAACAAAATACTGGGTGGGACTATATCCAGAACATACAGATACAATGCACGTGAGGAGATAGCCACACCTTGGGGAAGGTAAGGCGTCCTTTTTATACCCTCAGAGACATCAGCTTAGTACCCAATTCTGGCCTCCTAGTTCAGTTTGTATATTCCTTGTTGCCCTGCAAAGGAATAGAAGCTTCCCAATTAGCGTTATCTCTTCCTTGAGCATTCCTTTGTTCTCTCAATTGGCCATTTGGCTCCTGGTTCTGCATCATCCAAGGAATAAATTGATCTGTATAATCAAAGGTGTAAGTTAGATCTGAAGTGTAAAATTATCCCTCGGATGATGTCTGCAGTTCCAACTGAGATAGGTACCATGTTCTTAGATGGCATAAGAAAAACAGGAAGAAGATTGATATGGGTTCAGATCAAATGGCAGGAACATATGTTTGACAAATACCAGATACCTTACAGAGGCCTAATAACAGCATATGTTTGTTACAGGAGATACAAATATAAAGGCATATAATATATGTGATACAAATACAAAGGCATATTTGTGTTACAGATATAAAGGTACAATATATGTGTGTTGTACAAATACAAAAGGCCATATGTGTATTACAGGAACCTAATGGTTACAGAATAACAAGTTCCTACTAATTCTCGTATACCAGTATATCCAGTAGTGGGATTCAAGTAATTTAACAACCGGTTCTCTGCCCTAATGATTTCTCCCAACAACCAGTTTGCCAAACTGCTCAGAAAGTTAACAACCTGTTCTCCTGAAGTGGTGCGAACTGGCTGAATCCCACCACTGAGTATATCATATTCTAGTATTATTTATTATATCCTCATTACTGTTTCCCTTCAGTACAACAGCCTTAGCGTTTAGGAACAGAGATAAATTAGTTGCTTTTCTATTAATACATAATCCTTAAAAGGGCTGTCCTGTAGGGAGCCTATGGTCTAATTCAGACTGGAAACATAACAAAGGAAAATATTCTCCCCACTCGGCTTTGTCCTGTTTTCCCCACTGGAAATGGCTGTTTGCAACACACAAGGAGGGGATACTTTCCTGCGAGCTCACAATTCAAGAATACCAATGTTAACTTGGATTGCTAATAAAGTTGCCACTCCCTCCTCCCTCCCTCCCTTCCCGCTTTCCTTTCCTTTCTTTTTTTAAGCTGCCAAGAGGCTCCCGACAAAGGCTTCCCATATTGACCCCTCCCCCATCATTGCTTCAGCATGGTTTTTAGCTCACATCTCCCAGACTCGTGCACTCGTGTATGTTTGTGTGTGTGTGTGTGTGTGTGTGCCCCTTGCAGCCCAGCCAGTGCTGTGATATTGGAGAGGAAAAGATCGGGAAAGGCTGGGGATTGAGAAAAAGAAACAAGCATTGCAAAAAAACAACTTTTGTTAGCTTTCAGCCTACCATGAGCTTGTAGGCTGCAAGTGAGTGAGTGCAAGTGAGTGAGACACCTCCACCTGCCCCACCCCCCACCCCCCTCCACACAAACACACACTCACCAGTTCCTCCCGGTTCAGCCCGGTTCTCCCGAGCTGGTAGCGATGACGATATGATGTCACCGAACCGGTTCTGCCCCCCCCCCCGCGCCCCCCACCCCCGCGTTATTCTTACCTTTTATTTTGCCCCACCCCCAATCTATTGCTGCCTCCTGAGTCCCAGTTGATGGCTAGAGAGAAAAAAACTGTTTAAACTGTTGCCCAAGGGCTTCAAAGGGCCGCCCTACAGCTGATCAGTGGTAAAAGAAAACAAATGAGTAGACCGGTGCCTGCAAAAATAAATGGGTAGACCAGTGCCTACAAAAATACATGAGTAGATCAATGCCTGCAAAAAATAAATGGGTAGCTCAGTACAGCTCTGCAAGCAGTTAAAAGCCTGGTAGACCAGTATCTCTGCTAAATCCTAAATAATTGTCCCATGACCATCAAGCCACGCCCACAAAATAAGCCACGCCCACAGAACCAGTAGTACAAAAATTTTAGAACCCACCCCTGACACTCACTCAAACAAACTTCTGTGATGGTAGGATGCAAAATGCAAGCTAACAAAAGCTGTTTTTTTGTAACGCTTGTTTATTTATTTATTTATTTTTAAATTTGTATACCGCCCTTCTCCCTGAGGACTCAGGGCGGTGAACAGCCAAATAAAAACATAAACTACAAACATTAAAATACAATTAAAAAGATATATATAAATTTGGCTCCATGATTAAAAACAATAACAAACAATTAAAAACATTTTAAAAAGTGTTAGGTGAGCCCGGCTTGCTGGAAAAAGAAGGTTTTAAGGGCATGGTGGAAGGCACCAAGGTCTTGGATTCTCCTTATCTCTAGGGGCAGCTGATTCCAGAGGGTAGGTGCCCCCTCAGAGAAGGCCCTTCCCCTGGGGGTCACCAGCCTACATTGTTTGGCTGATGGCACCCTGAGGAGGCCCTCTCTGTGGGAGTGCACAGGTCAATGGGAGGCCGTCGGTAGCAGCAGGCGGTCTCGAAGATAACTAGGTCCTATGCCATGGAGCGCTTTAAAGGTGATAAAAAGGTTTCTTTTTCTCAGCGCCCAGACTCTCCTGATCTTTTCCTCTCCATTGTGTGCTCGGCTTCCCGGCAAGCCCCCTGCAGCAACGTGAGAACCGCTGCCCCCAGGGGGAATGGGGTGGTGGCTGCAAGGATGGACGAGCCGGAGCTTCCCTGTCTCCCCGCATGAGCAGGCTTCTGGCGTGGACCCAGGCCAGGGGGGGTGGGTGGGGATTGAAGCCCCAGCACACCCATCCTTTCCGCTGCCACCCTATCACCGCCGGCGCTTCTCATGCTACTGCTTCTCACTCAGTGGCAGGAGTAGCCGGTGGCAGGCTTCAATCCCTCCCCCAGAGGCCTGAAATGCAATGCACTTTTTTGGCCTCCGCATGCCCCATTTTTGGATTTGGAGAGGAAAGGATTTTTGGGAGGCAGTGCTGCGATCCTCTCCCCAAATCAAAAAAGTGCATTGCGTTTCAGGCGGCGGATCTAGCCAGGTAGAAAGAGAAGGTGAGGAGGAAATCTCAGTGCTGCTGCCTGAAAATCTTTCTTCTCCAAATCCAAAAACTGGCGGCTCCTCCTCATCTGCGAGCCTCACTGTAAAACTTGGGGTTTGCATTACAGGGAGGGGGTGGAGAAAGGTCCTGGTTGGGGAGGAATCCTCTTTGCAGAGGCAGCTCCTCCTCCTGTCAGCCTCACCATAAATTTCTGGGTTTGCCTTACCGGGGGGTGGGGGGGAGAAAGGTCCTGGGGGAAGAAACATCCGTGGTGCCAGTGACTACAGTTGCACACTGGAGAAACCACTTGCAGCCGGTAAGGCAATTTCCAGCATCGTCTGCACTGGTGGGGTGCAGGGCTTGCCTACATAACTTTGCTGGCAAAGAAGCAGCGGCGGAAGGCGGTTGGTGCCAGCAAAGAGGCAGTGGCACCAGCAAACTTATATGGGCAAGCCCCTCACCCCGGCTCTGGCTCAGCAGAGCTGAGCGTCTTGCATCCTGCTTCTCTTGGCTTGAGTGGGGGGCAAGAAGGCGAAGCAGTAGCC
Organism: Arizona elegans; assembly: GCA_022577455.1. Lineage (NCBI taxonomy): Eukaryota > Metazoa > Chordata > Lepidosauria > Squamata > Colubridae > Arizona > Arizona elegans. The sequence goes on from JAKOOJ010000012.1 coordinate 9,928,879, forward strand.
AAACATGGGCATAATTAAAGGAGGCCTCTTCAAAAGCTGTACAGTTTAAGACAAGTGAACTAATGCAAAGACAGTAAGGGTTTTTGCTTGAAGAAGTACAATTAACTACTTTTACACATGTTATATTTTCAGGGATCGCTACCACTGGGGCGTTAGGATAATATGCAGCCACCCCCCAACTAGATCTAGTCTTATAGTTAAAGTTCCCTTGTAATAAAACCCGCTCAAGCCAGTAAAGTTTTGAATTACAGCAGCAGGGGTACAGACAGGGATTAAACATGTAGAAAACAAATTTTCCATATCATAGGCTTCAGACAAGTAAAAGGCATCATTTTTTGTGATGTTTGCTAGCTGCATCCATAGGTTTTGTTTCATTCGTTGTTCGAGCGAATGTTTGGATGGGATTACAGCTGCTGTTGTCAAAGTACAGTTATTAACAATCAAGCACAAACAAATTATGAGTAAGGAATTGGCAGTTAAAACCGCAAAAATGGTAGCGCACAAATTTTCAGGGGTTTGTTCTACTTGTTGCTGCTGCAGCACTGCCTGTGCTTTTGTGGTCAAATTCTTCACATCTCCCCATGTCACTGGACGACTGGCATGACGGGATCGAATTGGTTGCTGTGCTGTCTGTAGAGTCACCTTTCCCATCTCTGGGATCGGATTCGGGGGCTGGTGCCACGATATCCTTGGCTGGGTGAATGCAATGCGCTGGAATCCACAAAGGTCCTATAGGGGCAAGCACAGTAGCATAGCCTCACCCACAAGTAGTCAGAGGGACCGGCCCTAACCATGTTTTGTCTGTAATGCCCAATAATATACAGTACTAGAGGGGGAGGCAAGCTTGTTTTCTGTTGAAAGTGTCTCTGATATGCGGTCGAATTGTGAATTGAAACATTCAATTGATTTAAGGTAAATAATACTTTTGTGTTACCCATGACAAATTTGGTACCCAAGAGCCCTCCTTTTTTGTTTGTTTGTGAAGGCAGTCCTTAAAGGACCGATTAGCATGCTCTACAATGACTTGATCCATTGAATTATAGGAGAGACCATGAGTAAGAACAATATTCCAGGTTGTACAAAATTGCAAAAAAAAAAAAAAAAACCTGTGAAGAATAGGCAGGCCCATTATCTGTTTTTAAAGAAGAGGGCTTGCCCAAGGCCGTAATGGCCTAAAAAAGATGATAAATAACATGATTAGCTGTTTTCCCTCGTTGAGGCATATCCCAAAGCGCTCCGGAATAGGTATCAATAGATAAATGAATATATTTCCAGGGAGCCAAAGAAGGAACATGGGTAACATCCATTTGCCATAGTTGATTAGAGGTGAAACCAGAAGATTAACTCCCATGTCCCCCGAGGGGGATGCCCCAGAACATTAGGGACAGGATGAAACAATTTGCTTGGCTTGATCGAGTGAAATATGGCAAACTTGTGCCAGCTTCCTGGCATTTTGATGGAAAAAAGAATGACTAAAAAAAGGATTAGTGGACAAAGTAGGTAAAACATGAACAGCAGCATCAGCGTGACTATTGCCTTCAGAAAGAGGGCCAGGAAGGGGAGAGTGACTGCGTATGTGAGAGACAAAGTACAAATGTTTCCGGTCTTGTAGCAGTTGCTACAAGGGCATTACGGAAAGTGTGGAGATCCGGAATCAGCCGTATTCCCGGAGGTAGCTCGTTCCAGAGGGCGGGTGCTCCCACAGAGAAGGCTCTCCCCCTGGGGGCCACCAGCTGACATTGCTTGACCGACGGCACCCTGGGGAGGCCCTCTCTGTGAGAGTGTATTGGCTGGTGGGAGGTTATCGGTAGCAGAAGGCGGTCTTGTAAATACCCTGGCCCTAAGCCATGGAGGACTTTAAAGGTGAGAACCAATACCTTGAAGCGCACCCGGAAGACCACTGGGAGCCAGTGCAGCTCGCGCAGGAGAGGTGTTATATGGGAGCGCCATGTCGCTCCCGTGATCACCCGTATGGCCGCATTCTGGACCAGTTGGAGCCTCCGGGTGCTCCTCAAGGGGAGCCCCATGTAGAGAGCGTTAGCGTAGTCCAGGCGAAAAGTGACGAGAGCATGAGTGACTGTGCATAAGGAATCCCGACTCAGAAAGGGGCACAACTGGCGTATCAGGCGAACCTGATAAAAAGCCCCCTCTGGCCACGGCTGTCATATGCTCTTCTAAAGACAGCCATGTGTCCAGGAGGACGCCCAAGTTGCGAGCCCCCTCTGTGGGGGTCGATGACTCGCCCCCAATAGCCAGTGATGGCACCAGCTGGCTATATCGGGATGCCAGCATCCACAGCCACTCGGTCTTGGAAGGGTTGAGTCGAAGCCTGTTCCTCCCCATTCAGACCCGCACGGTCTCCAGACACTGGGACATCACTTCAAGGGCATTGTTGGGGTGGTTTGGGGTGGAGATGTACAGCTGAATGTCATCAACATACAGATGGCATCGCACCCCAAATCCACAGATGATCTCACCCAGCGGCTTCACATAAATGTTGAACAGGAGTGGTGAGAGGACCGACCCTTGTGGCACCCCACAAACAAGGCGCCTCGAGGTCGACCTCTGCCCCCCTGCCAACACAGACTGCGATCTTGGAGAGATAGGAGGAGAATCACCGCAACACGGTGCCTCCCACCCCCAATCCCTCCAGCCGGTGCAGCATGATATCATGGTCGATGGTATCAAAAGCCGCTGAGAGATCTAATAGGACCAGAACAGAGGAGCAACCCCTGTCCCAAGCCCTCCAGAGATCATCAACCAACGCGACCAATGCCGTTTCCATGCTGTACCCAGGCCTGAAGCTGGACTGGCATTGGTCTAAATAGACATTTTCATCCAGGTACTGCGGGAGCTGTTGTGCAACCACACTCTCAACAACCTTTGCAATAAAGTGAAGGTTGGAGACAGGACGGTAGTTAGCCATAACAGCTGGATCTAGAGAAGGCTTCTTAAGGAGGGGCCTCACCACCGCCTCTTTTAAAGCAGGCAGCAGGAAACCCTCCCCCAAAGAAGCATTTACAATCCTCTGGAGCCAGCCTCGCATAACCTCCCGGGTAGCCAGTACCAGCCAGGAGGGACATGGGTCCAGTAAACATGTGGTTGCGTTTAACCTCCCTAGAATCCTGTCCACATCCTCAGGAGTCACAGGATCGAACTCATCCCAGATAACATTCTCAAGACCCGCCTCAGCCACCCCGCCGGAATCTACCCAGTCAGAGTCCAAGCCTTCCCGAATCTGAGTGATTTTATCGTGCAGATACTGTGCAAAATCCTCAGCCTGCCCTTGCAAGGGGTCCTCCCACGCTCCCTGATGTAGGAGGGAGCGGGTCACTCTAAACAAGGCGGCTGGGCGATTATCTGCCGATGCAATAAGAGCGGAAAAGTAATCACACTTTGCCGCTTTTATCGCCACTAAATAGGTCTTAATATGAGACCTAATTAGTGTTCAATCGGATTCAGAGCGACTGGCCCTCCAACCACTCTCTAGGCATCTTTTCCAGCGTTTCATCCCCCTCAGCTCCTCGGTGAACCAAGGAGCTGGGCAGGTGCGATGCCGGGTCAGAGGCCGCAAAGGCACGACACGATCCAAAGCCCCGTTCTATTCCAGGCGGCCACCAGATCTTCAGTCGAGTCGTGAGCCAGAGTCTCAGGAAATGGCCAAAGCTCCCTCTGGAATCTCTCTGGATCCATCAGGCGCCTGGGGCGGAACCACCTAATCGGTTCCACCTCCCTGTGGTGGGGTGCAGCAGTCAGAAAGTCCAGCCTCAGGAGAGAATGGTCAGACCATGACAGGGGCTCAATAGCTATATCCCCTATAACCTGGCCATTCAACCACTGACCAGAGACAAAAACTAAGTCCAGAGTGTGTCCTCCCATGTGAGTAGGACCATGAATTAGTTGTGTCAGGTCCAAGGCCGTCATGGAAGCCATGAACTCCCAGGCCACCTCAGACACCTCACTGGCCGACGGCAGGTTGAAGTCCCCCATGACCACCAGTCTGGGGGTATCAACCGCCACTCCAGCAATAACGTTGAGAAGCTCGGGCAGGGCCACTGTCACGTGGCAGGGAGCCAGGTACGTGATCAGCAGGCCCATCTACATCCCATGGCCCGTCACTCCCACCAACACCTTTCTCCCCCCAACCCCTCAGTAAGGCAAACCCTGAGATTTACAGCGAGGCTCATAGGGGGAGGAGGAGGAGGAGCCTCCCGTTGCCTCTGCAAAGAGGATTTGCCCCCAACCAGGACCTTTCTTCCCGCCCCAAAGGCAAACCCCAAGATTTACAGTGAAGCTGGCAGGGGAGGAGGAGCCGCCGCCGCCTCTGCAAAGAGCATTCCCGTCTTTCTCCCCCCTCCCTCAATAAGGCAAACCTCGAGCACAGACAGCAGCGCAGGCAAAGAGGCAGCGCTGGTTTGCCAGCACGAACGGCCTCCAACGTGGGTTCCAGGAAGCGGCTGTCAATGGCATGGCCGGTGCGCATGCGTGTTAAGAGAAGCTGCCCAGTGGGCATGCATGTGCCAGGAAATAAACTTCTGGTTTCCGGTGCACGCATGCGCATCAGCCACCTAGACTTCTGGTTACTGGCGAGCATGCGTGTGGGACGATCAGCTGGTCAGCTGATCTTCTGGTTTTTGGCACAGCCGCATGCAAGAAGTCCTGCTGATCGTTGCACATGCATGCACACCAGTAACCAGAAGGCTAGATGGCCAGTGCACATGCGTGTGCCAGAAACCCGGAAGAGGAGTGGGCACCACTGTGCGTGCCAGTCAACATGGCTCTGCATGCCACCTCTGGCACGCGTGCCATAAGTTCGCCATCACGGCCCTAGGCCCCAGCTTCAAGCAAACAGGGCAAGTTGTCGGGGGAGGTGCCTACTAATACATATAATCACCTGTAGAATTTTTCCCAGGCTGTTGGCCAGGGCAATTAGGTCTCTAATTCTCACCACAGTGAGTGATGGCTTTTCACGTCTAATACAGGATTTGGATAAATAAATACCCTGCCAACGTCAGGTTATCAGCCACTGGTGCTTTAGATCGGGTCATGCCTTTGCGGCCTCTGACCCGGCGCTGAATCGGCCCAGCGCCTTGGTTCTCCTAGGAGCTAAGGGAGATGAAGCACCGGAAAAGACGCCTAGAAAGTAGTTGGAGGGCTAGTCATTCTGGATCTGACCGAGCACTAGTGAGGTCTTATATCAAGACCTACTTAGTGGCGATAAAAGCGGCGAAGTGTAATTACTTCTCCGCTCTTATTGTGTCAGCAGATAATCGCCCAGCCGCCTTGTTTAGAGTGACCTGCTCCCTTCTCCATCTGGGAGCGTGGGAAGACCCCTTGCAAGGGCATGCTGAGGATTTTGCGTGTTATCTGCATGATAAAATCGCTCAGATTCAGGACGGCTTGGACTCTGACTGGGTGGGTTCAGGCGATGTGTCTGAGGCGGGTCTTGAGAATGTCATCTGGGAGGAGTTCGATCCTGTGACTCCCGAGGACGTGGACAGGATGCTAGGGAGATTGAACACAACCACATGTTTATTGGACCCGTGTCCCTCCTGGCTGGTGCTGGCTACCCAGTAGGTTACACGAGGCTGGCTCCAGAGGATTATTAATGCTTCTCTGAGTGAGGGTGTCTTACCTCCCACCTTGAAAGAGGCAATGGTGAGGCCCCTCCTCAAGAAGCCCTCTCTGGATCTGGCTGTTTTGTCAAACTACCGTCCTGTCTCCAATCTTCGCTTTGTGTCGAAGGTTGTCGAGAGTGTGGTTGCGCGACAGCTCCCACAGTACCTGGATGAAGCTGTCTATCTGGATCCGTTCCAGTCCGGCTTCAGGCCTGGGTACAGCACGGAAACGGCATTGGTCGCGTTGGTCGATGATCTCTGGAGGGGTCGGGACAGGGGATGTTCCTCTGTCCTGGTCCTATTAGATCTCTCAGTGGCTTTTGATACCATCGACCATGGTATCATGCTGCGCCGGCTGGAGGGGTTGGGAGTGGGAGGCACCGTTCTACGGTCGTTCTCCTCTTATCTCTCCGACCAGTCGCAGTCCGTGTTGGCTGGGGGGCAGAGGTCGACCTCGAGGCACCTTGTTTGTGGGGTGCCGCAAGGGTCAGTCCTCTCGCCTCTCCTGTTCAACATTTATGTGAAGCCGCTGGGCGAGATCATCCGTGGATTTGGGGTGTGATGCCATCTGTACGCTGATGATACTCAGCTGTACATCTCTGCCCCAGACCACCCCAACGATGCCCTTGAAGTGATGTCCCGGTGCCTGGAGGCTGTGCGGGTCTGGATGGGGAGGAACAGGCTTCGACTCAACTCTTCCAAGACCGAGTGGCTGTGGATGCTGGCGTCCCGATATAGCCAGCTGGTGCCATCGCTGGCTATTGGGGGCGAGTCATTGGCCCCCACGGAGAGGGCTCGCAACTTGGGCGTCCTCCTGGAAGCACGGCTGTCTTTAGAAGACCATATGACGGCCGTGGCCAGGGGGGCTTTTTATCAGGTTCGCCTGATACGCCAGTTGCGTCCCTTTCTGGATCGGGACTCCCTACGCACGGTCACTCATGCCCTCGTCACCTCTCGCCTGGACTACTGCAATGCTCTCTACATGGGGCTCCCCTTGAGGAGCACTCGGAAGCTCCAGCTGGCCCAGAACGCGGCCGCGCGGGTAATTATGGGGGCGACATGGCGCTCCCGTGTGACACCTTGCCTGCGTGAGCTACACTGGCTTCCTGTGGTCTTCCGGGTGCACTTCAAGGTATTGGTTCTCACCTTTAAAGCGCTCCATGGCTTAGGGCCCAGTTATTTGCGCGACCACCTTCTGCCACCGATAACCTCCCACCGGCCAACTCGGTCCCACAGAGAGGGCCTCCTTAGGGTGCCGTCGGTCAAGCAATGTCAACTGATGACCCCCAGGGGGAGAGCCTTCTCTGTGGGGGCACCCACCCTCTGGAACGAGCTACCCCCAGGAATACGACAAATCCCGGACCTCCGGACCTTCCGTCAAGCTTTGAAGACCTTCTTATTTCAGCAAGCTGGGCTGGCTTAAAATTTTAATGGGTTATTTTAAGGGTAATGGGTTTTAATGTTTTGGGAAGCCAATTCGATTTAATTCTGCTTTTAAATTATTTTAAATTTTGTATTGTATGTATTTTAATTTTGGCTGTGCACCGCCCTGAGTCCTCGGGGAGAAGGGCAGTATACAAATTTTAATAATAATAATAATAATAATAATAATAATAATAATAATAATAATAATAATAATAATAATTGACTATGAAGGCTACTCCATTTCTTCTGAGGGTTTCTTGCCTGCTGTAGTATACCTGATGGTCATCTGAATTAAATTCACCCATTCCTGTCCATTATAGTTCGCTGGTTCCTAAGAAGTCGATGTTCAGTCTTGTCATCTCTTGTTTGACCACGTCCAGCTTGCCTTGATTCATGGATTTTACATTCCAGGTTCCTATGGAGAATACATCTTTACAGCATCAGACTTTCCTTTCACCACCAGATACATCCACAGCTGAACGTCCTTTCGGCTTTGGCCCAGTTGCTTTACTCTTTCTGGTGCTACTAGTACTCGCCCTCTGCTCTTCCCCAGTAGCATATTGGACACCTTCCGACCTGAGGGGCTCATCTTCCAGCGTCATATCTTTTTGCCTTTTGGTCCTCTCCATGGGGTTTTCATGGCAAAGATACTGGAGTGGGTTGCCATTTCCTTCTCCAGTGGATCACGTTTTATCAGAGCTCTCGGCTATGACCTGTCCGTCTTGGGTTAACAGCGTATTGTCTGGGCACAATTTTAAGTAAAGATACAACAATAACCATAATCATACTAATAATCTTAAACATATCAATATTAATCACAGAATAATAATACAGTTAGTTTATCCATCTTGCAAAATTTTCAGTACAAATTTTTATTATCTTTTAAAAATCTGTTCAGTTTCTAATCTGTTTCTGTCAGTTAACCATTGGTAAAATAAATCCCATGTTAAAAATATTCTGTTTCTTCCTTTTTTATATATCTTAAGTGTTAGGCTATCTATCTTAGCACATTCTAATATTCTTTTTATTACACTTTCATTTGTTGGGACCTCATCATTTTTCCATTATTGTGCAAACACTATACTTGCTGCTTTTACTACATGCAAAATTAAGTATGTATTCCCTTTATTATACTGTTCTGGTAATATACCCAGCAGGAATATTTCTGGTTTCAAATCTATATGTTGCTTTATCATTTTTTTGTTAACCAAGTATGTATTTTAGTCCAATATTTTTTTGTCTTTGGACATGTCTGCCACATATGATAATATGAACCTGGTATCTGATTACACTTCCAACATTTAGCTGATAAATTTACAAACATCTTTGCTAACCTCTCTGGTGGTAAATGCCACCTATAAAATATTTTGTATGAGTTTTCCTTATAGGCCGTTGACATTCTAGTAAATTAACACCCACCCTTCTCCTCGAAGAATGAAATTTTCTACGAAATATTAAAAAGGCAGAATATTATATTTTCCCTAAAGGAGAAACATGTTTCTAAAGACATAAACTCAGAGCCTCAGCCCCCTGCCCTCCCAGCAGATATTTTGGTGCCAAGCCAACCTATCTACAAGACCAAAGACTGGGCCAGCTTGTAGTGGAATGGAAGGACTAAAAAACATTCCCAGGCCAGTCAGAGACAGTTTATTGTGCAAGGTTCAGAGCCAGATTTGTAACTGAAGCTTTGAACAAAGAAAGAACTCTGATACAATGGTTTTTATACATTTCTAAGACAAAGGATTCAGTGAGATCATACATTTTCCATATATGGTTAAACATGAGATCATACATCCGATTTTCCTTCTATGGTTACATTCACTTGTTAATAAGTTCATCTAATTACTTAAAGCATTAATCTTAGTTTACAAAATTATCTTAGCCACACAACTTTTCTTAAGTGCTCAGAGTCGCTAATGAGAGAGTTACTACTGTCCTTGGGTAAATTCATTAGATTAAGTAACTCTTTGTAACATATAGGTCTTTGTGTCATTCACAGTCAAGTCACTCAGATGTTTTTCCATATAGCAGTCCTTTCCATGACATCTAGGTATCAGAAGATATATTACCACTTAAAAGGGTTTAACTGTTTGTTAATGTAATTTCCAACAAGCACTTTCCTCTCTTATAACGTCTTCCCTTTATAATAATATGAATAGAGAGGGTCCCCCAGAGCCCATATATCTGACTCTGTATGATTCCTATTTTATTCACATTATTTCTTTTATCTACATTATTCTTTATTTGCTCTTTACCTCAAGCTTATCTACAAAACAAAAGACCTTCACCTCCAGGGTGATAGTAGTAGCCATCACACAAGATCAAACCAGGCCATTAAGCCGTAATAGGTATTTCCCAACACCCTTTCAGAACACAATCCTCTTCATTACATCATCACCCAGCAAGATTCAACCAAGCCTGGGACACAGACAGCCTACAAAATTAGCTAAGACCCCCACCCCCAGGGAGTCTGACAACCAATAGGATACATTTCTTTCACTGGAACAGGAAGCAAGTTCAAATCCCAAGAGAGGGTATAAATCTCTCTCTCACACACCCATGTGCTCAATTGCCCAGGACTTCAAACCATATGGTCCTGTCCACCATTAAACCATCTTTCCAAACAGCATCCATGTTTTCAGTGTTTTTCTCCCACTTGGAACTGAACCCAGATGGACATTTCTTCCAACAACATTGTTAGTGTACAATTTCTATCTCATAATATCTGCTATTTATCTAATTCTACTGAATAACTGAAGTTTTTAGCCCATCTTATCATTGTTTCTTTCAATAATAATAAATAATAATAATAATTTTATTTCTATACCGCCCTTCTCCCGAAGGACTCAGGGCGGTGTACAGCCAGTTTAAAAACACAAGACACAACAATAATTAAAAATTAAAATAATTAAATAAATTTGGCTGATTTAAAACTCTAAAAATTAAAATGCCCCAATTTAAAATGATTATATTGACAGCCCTGCCTGGCGGAACAACAAGGTCTTCAATGCGCAGCAGAACACCCGGAGGTCGGAGATCTTGCGTATTTCCGTATTTCACTTGCTCTTCTTCCATTTTAATATTCAGTAAGTAGCTATACATTTTTAAAATTTTTCATCTGTTCCTAGTAATAGCTGGTTTAGTTCTGTTGGCTCTTTATAGAAACCATACATTCTTGCATCTTTCTCATATCTTGATTGTATTTGCACATGTGGCCATCATGCTAAATTAATCCCTTGATTAGTCAGTTCTTGTTTAGATTTAAGTTCCCCTTTATAATTAAAATGTCCTCATACCTTACAATTTTTTCCATGTTAATCACATTCGGATGTATCAGTGCCTCCATCGTGGAGAGCCAGACTGGTATTTTCATATAAGGTCTTTCCTTAATTTCCCCTCATACTAACAGTAATGCATTTCTAAGAAGGTAGTATTTTTGTATATTGATTATGGAATTCCACATGTGGAGTTTCAGCCTTCTATCTTGGTGAACTCCAGATCAGTGGTGAAATCCAATTTTTTTTACTACCAGTTCTATGGGTGTGGCTTGGTGGGCGTGGCCTGGTGGGTGTGGCAGGGAAACGATACTGCAAAATCTCCATTCCCACCCTACTCCAGGGGAAGGATACTGCAAAATGCTTGCTTTTTGAACTCTTGCTGTTCAATCTTGCAAGATCCGGGCATGGATGGTGTGCATGTGTTTTCAATGTTTTTAAAATGCTTTTATAATGTTTTTTTAAAAAATTATGTCACCGTTTGTATTATTTCTGTTGTAAGCCTCCCAGAGTCCCTTAGGAGTTGGGCGGCATAGAAATATGATTAATTAAATTAAATTAAATTAAAATCTCCATTCCCTCCCCACTCTGGGGCCAGCCGGAAGTGGTATTTGCCGGTTCTCCGAACTGCAAGTTGAGTTGAGGAGAAAAGGGATCGTGACTTTGATCACAAGATCTCCAGGCTTATTAGCAACTCCTGCTGTGAACTCCTTTTCTTGGAGGTGCCTTTGATGGCTGCTGGGCAATAGCAGCACCATATTGCTGACGTATTTGTTGCATCCCCCTTGGTGGTGGCAATGTAAGAAAAAAATGTACAGTGGAAAATGTTTCATTTTTTAAAAAATGCATTGTGTAAGAAGAATAATTTTGACAAGGAAAAAATAGGTAGTGTCGGTATTGTTATTAGGGTAAGGCGAGATGCTTACTCGCCTCAAATTGCTAGATGGGCAGCAAATAAGTTTATTAATAAATAAATTTAATAATAAAAAGGTAACTGTTGCTGAGTTGTAAGATCTCCATACATATAGTAGGTTTTTAAAGCACTACAATTGTCAACCTACTTGTACTCTGTCTCTTGTGCATTCTGCATCTCTAAATACCAATCTGTCTTCCTCAGCTTCCCTTCCCTCTTCAGTGTAAATATAAATTTTCAATCATACATCAGTCTGGCCACTCTGTGGCTGTGATGATGTGAAAGTAGTGCCTAAATTTAGGATAACTTAGAATAGGCAGTACATGGAGGTAGTGCTTAGTTAATGACCCCTGGTGGCACTGAATGAGGGGGATTTATGACCAGTCCTCAAAGTTTCAACCATCCCAGAATCCCCTGAACACCTGATTGCAATCCAACATATGGCAATCAGTTCATACGACAAAACAACTAGACACAAGGACAGTATTTCCCCCATGCCATCACTCTGCTAAACAATTCATTCCCACAACACTCTCTTATGCCCTCGATGTCAAATCACATAGAAGGTCTGTATTACTGTTATCCTTCTCATCTTTCCTATTATCTATTCCCTTAACATCTTATGACTAGAACTTTGTTGTTTGTATCTTTTGATTTATGTTGATTGCTTATTTAGTACCGTAATATGAGCCAGCAGTGTGCGGCAGCAGCCAAAAAAGCTAATACAATCCTTGGTGGTATATACAGAGGCATAGAATCAAAATCAGATGAAGTATTAGTACCGCTTTATAAAGCCTAATTAAGGCCACACCTGCAATACTGCATCCAGTTTTGGTCACCACGTTACAAAAAAGATGTTGAGATTTTGGAAAAAGTGCAAAGAGGAGCAAAGAGGACCAACTTTTTTTTTTTTTTTTTTTTTTTTTTGAGAGCTGGTAGCTCTCCAGGACGCGATGCCCGGGAAGAAGACAGAGGTGGCTGCGCTGCGGCTTTATAAGCGGGGAGAGCGGCTTCGGCGTCTCCCCGTGGCTGCCAGACTGGTGGAATGGGCGGTGGCGACGTCGGCGATACAGCCTCTCCCTGGAGCTCCAGGGACTCCGAGGGGATGGCAGGGACTTGCTGCTAGACCCAGAGATGGAGGGAGATGTTTTCAGAGAGCTGGCATCGTCGGGGCTGGCACTCGCTTCAATACTGGGATGAGCGGCTGTGAGGGATGACACCAGAGGGGGCAAAAAGGGTTAGGAGAAGCCTGTATAGGGAGAGCGAGGAGCCTCTGACCACGATGTACTATCAATGTCTGTTCCTTGGAACTGTTTGTTACAGCCATAGGTGGGAGGCCTACCTGGAGGGGGCCTACCCCTGGTCCTTCCAGAGGTTCCCCCCTCCCGTATGTGGATGGGGGTGAGCTAGAAACATTGCTGGTTCTGATGGTCGGAAAAAACCTCGGGCCAAGCTCTTATGCCCCATGTGGTCTGTTAGCCTCTGTGAGGCCACTTATCATCTGGAGGTCCTCTGAACAATATGATGATATCTGCCTCCCATGGACATCTATAGCCTCCTGATTCGCCTCCTGATTCGCCTAAGGTGCAGCCGCCAGAGCCATCGGAGTCTTCTCTTGGCCCGCAGACCTGTAGATTGGTGGCCGTTATCAATGCCCCCCAATTGTAGAGGGAGATATTCTGGATTTCAAGTCTTGCATGGAGCCGGACGATGACTGCGGTTTCTGGCCCTTCCCGGCTTCCATGAGAGGGCAGCTGGTGTCAACATCCGGCCTCGAAGCATCTTAAGACTCCATCCACTGCTGTGAGAGAGCAGTGGAGTTTATTGACTTGGAATTGATTGAATATCCATCCCCAGACTTTGGACTATCTTGATTACCCCCAGGCCGTGGACTTCCCCCTGATTAATTAATTGATTGATTAGATGTATTCGCCAACAGAACTTCTTATTCTGCAAGACTCCCCCCTCTCGCAGGTGTGGCCCTCCACTTTATCAAGGGCCTACCTTTATGACGGGCTTTGGCGCCCCGAGAGGTGGCATGTCACAAAAAGGGGATTGAGGGGGTTTTTAGGGAAACTTTTTGATAGATTTTTAAGGGATTTTAAGGGGCGGGAGGGTTGTGTGGGTTTGGGGGTTAACCTACGAGGAGAGGGGTCCGGCCCAGCTGTCAGTGGGGCAACGGAGGGTGCGGATTCCGGGGGTAAGGGGGACATCAGAGTCTATTCTGTCGAGGGCTTCTCTATCAATATGTTGAGTCGGAGGGGCAGATATGGCGGGAGCAGGGGGCCCCATCATGTGGTGGGGGTGCGCACTCGCTATGATTGAGTGGTGGCGCGCCCCGGTCCCCATAGCCCTTCTCGCACCCCAGACTGTTCCGACTCTCAGGGCCCGAGCCTTCGGCTGCTGTTGTGCAATGCGAGGTCCGTGGTAAATAAAGCCCCCCTCATTTGCGATCTTATTCAGGAGGGGGGAGCGGACCTGGCAGGTATCACGGAGACTTGGTTGGGCCATGAGGGGGGGGTTCCCCTTGTGGATATGTGCCCACCAGGCTTCCGAGCATTCCATCAGCCGAGAGCTCAGGGCAGGGGCGGGTGGTGGTGGTGGCGGTTATTATAAAGGAAAGTCTTGATCCGAGGGAGACCACTGTTCCACAGATAGCTGGATGTGAGTCCCTTTTTCTGAAGTGGGGTCGTGGAGTACAGATGGGCTTGTTGATCACGTACCTGGCTCCCTGCCACGTGACAGTGGCCCTGCCCGAGCTTCTCAACGTTATTGCCGGAGTGGCGGTTGATACCCCCAGACTGGTGGTCATGGGGGACTTCAACCTGCCGTCAGCCGGTGAGGCGTCTGAGATGGCCTGGGAGTTCATGGCTTCCATGACGGCCTTGGACCTGACACAACTAATTCATGGTCCTACTCACACGGGAGGACACACTCTGGACTTAGTTTTTGTCTCTGGTCAGTGGTTGAATGGCCAGGTTATAGGGGATATAGCTATTGAGCCCCTGTCATGGTCTGACCATTCTCTCCTGAGGCTGGACTTTCTGACCGCTGCACCCCACCACAGGGAGGTGGAACCGATTAGGTGGTTCCACCCCAGGCGCCTGATGGATCCGGAGCGATTCCAGATGGCGCTTGGGCCATTTCCTGAGACTCTGGCTCATGACTCGACTGAAGACCTGGTGGCCACCTGGGATAATGCGACCGCCGGGGCTTTGGACCGCGTCATGCCTTTGCGGCCTCTGACCCGGCACCGAACTCACCTAGCTCCTTGGTTCTCTGAGGAGCTGAGGGAGTTGAAGCGCCGGAAAAGATGCCTGGAGAGTATTTGGGGGACCAGCCACTCCAAATCCGACCGAACACTGGTGAGGTCTCATATTAAGACCTACCTAGTGGCAATAAAAGCGGCGAAATCTAGCTATTTTGCCGCTCTTATCGCGTCACCAGATAATCGCCCAGCTGCCCTGTTTAGGGTGACCCGCTCCCTCCTCCATCTGGAAGCGCGGGATGATCCCTTGCAGGGTCGAGCTGAGGATTTTGTGCAGTATCTGTATGACAAGGTTGCTCAGATTCGGGAAGGCCTGGCCTCTGACTGGGTAAGTCCGGACGGGATGACTGAGGCAGGTCTTGAGAATGTTATCTGGGAGGGGTTCGATCCTGTGGCTCCCGAGGACGTGAACAGGATCCTGGGATGGCTGAACGCGACCACATGTTTATTGGACCCGTGTCCCTCCTGGTTGGTACTGACTTCCCGGGAGGTTACACGAGGCTGGCTCCAGAGGATTGTTAACGCTTCTCTGAGTGAGGGGGTCCTGCCGGCCACTTTGAAAGAAGCGGTGGTGAGGCCCCTCCTCAAGAAGCCCTCTCTGGATCCGGCTGTATTGGCTAACTATCGTCCATTCTCCAACCTTCACTTCATTGCGAAGGTTGTTGAGAGTGTGGTGGAGTGGCAGCTTCCCCAGTGCCTGGATGAAGCTGTCTATCTAGACCCACTCCAGTCTGGCTTCCGGCCTGGGCACAGCACGGAAACAGCATTGGTCGCGTTGGTGGATGATCTCTGGAGGGCTCGGGATAGGGGTTGTTCCTCTATCCTGGTCCTGTTAGATCTCTCAGCGGCTTTTGATACCATCGACCATGGTGAGCCAGGCTAAGATTCGATATTGGGATAAAGCTCAAATATTAGAAATCCAAATCTTTGGTCAAGACAGAAGTGCCTCTTCCGTGCCAAGGTGCTGAGATGGCAGACGGTATTTGACGTAGGTACAGAATTGTAAAAGGGCAAACTGACCCTAAACAGATACATCCTGTTGTTTAATGTTTATTACACCCCAAATGTCATGTATATCTTAGAGAAGAAATACTGCTTCCCTTACTGTCCCCTTTACTGCTCTTGAGGCGCCTTTGAGCCCCTTATCTCCTCTTTATTATGTCTTGAGCAAAGGAGCTGAGAACCTGAGCCTGTGGGAAAAGGGCTGTTATGTCTTTCCTAGAGATAGATTAAAGGGTAACCTCTATGTGTGAAATGTCTCACTCTTCGTAATAACTTTGCCGTTATACTGTATAAATATCCGGCCAAAAGCAGCCATCATTGTTCAGACCCTTCGCTGTCTTTGGACTGTTTGAACCTTGCGCAATAAACTCTTTCCTGCATTGAAGAGCTTGGCCTAGTTCCGTCATTTCTCCTATAACAGCTGGTGACTCCGCCGGGACTAGGTGCAAGGCGATATTTCGCTGAGGGCCGTTTCGACCTCTCGGGACCATCGGGAAGTCGCTCCTGAACATTCTCCAGGCGCCGTGGGGATAAAATCTCCAGGAGACAGCAGCGATAGCCCTATAGGACAGACGGAGCTCTGATCGAGTCCAAGAACCCTGCGGTGCAGGAAAGGTGGTCTGAACAAATTCCTGGCCAGGAATCTACGGAGTGGGAGCGTTTTAAGTGAGTATATTGTAAAAGAATTGTACCTGCCTCATTTGAAGGCAGAAGAAGGGACCTGATCACTCCCTTGGACTCGGGGTGGTTACCCTAACGAAGTCCGTGTCAGGTTGTGTGGGTGGGTAAGCCGTTGCATTTCTCGCTAGTGGCCGTGAGTTTCCGGGGCTACGAGTCAACGGCAGTGTGATAGAATGGGAGGGGCTCAGAGTGTGCCAAATACTCCATTGGCATGCATGTTAAAAGGTTTTGACAAGTATTTTAGCAACCCTTCCTATCCGAAAGGATCAAAGGATCAATTAAAATTCTTATATAAACCTGTGTGGCCACAAAGGGAGATGGGCTGACCCCCCGCTCCTCATGGATTGTTAAGGGAAGAAACAGTGGATAAGTTGTGGGGGGTGATTGTAGTGAATCAGGATAAATATCCTGATCAATTTTAATATATTGATCAATGGGTGAGTGCCCTAACAGAAAAAAGCTGAGGATTTATTGCAATGTCAGGCTGAAACGGTCGGGTTATGTGTATCTGAGCAGGCAGGAAAAGTGAGGGGGCTGCTGGAGGGAGCGGAGGAGGAAATCAGAGGCGTATGAGTGGTCTTGGCGCGAAGTCAAAAGTCAAGGAGAGTCATTCGCCTAGAGGTAGCAGTTAGAGTGAGGGAGAGGGGGATGATGATGATGATGATGATGATGATGATGATTTGGAGGCTGTGGGGGCTGTAGGTGGAGAAGAAAGAGCAGGAGGCACGGATGAATAAAAAGGCTGGTTTGTTGGCAGGGGCGCTGCAAAGTGGGATGCAAGGGGGTTTTTCTCAGAATTTACCCCTAGGTCCTAATTAATGTATAAGGGGAAAAGGAATGCCCAAGACAGATGGTGAGAAGTAGAGGGATGAGAAGAGCGGATTTTGGGTCAGAGCTGCGTGGGCAGCTCTCTGGGAGAAGGGGAGAACGAGGACAGAGGAGAGATTTGAGTAGAAGGTTGGACAGACAAGTTCAGGTTGGGGTTTTGGTAGAGGATTTGGAGAGGGCGCAGGGCAGCTGAAAGCGGAAAGTATTGGATTGGCAGACATGACTTGGTCAGATTGAGGGGGACCAGGCTTGGAAGAACCCCCGCCTGAGCCATTAGTTACAATGAAAATAGGGGGTCAGTACAGAACGTTTCTGGTAAATATGGGAGCAGGAAGATCAGTTGTAAATAAGCAGATTGCAGCCCCCCGGATCCCATAAAATTCAGGTCCAGGGGGTATCAGGGCAAGCCATGGGGCGGCAGGTCTTGAAACCAGAGATGTGTGAGTTTAAGGAAGCTGAAATCCAGCATGAATTCTTGTATATCCCTGAATGCCCTATTTCCTTGTTAGGCAGGGATCTGCTGAGTAAATTAGGGGCAACAATTTCTTTTGATGAAGATAGTCAGAGAATGACCATAAGGCATTCCCTGGAGGAGATTTGGAGGTTGATGATAGGGAGACAGGTTGAAGAGAGAGAAGGAGGAGAAGTGGAGGTTGTTTGATGTGCCTGAGGATAACCTTCCGGGTTTTGCAGCTCACCACCCTCCAGTGGTGGTGGAACTAAAACCTGGAGTGGCGTCTGTGAGTATAAGGCAGCATCCCGTTTCTTGGGAAGCTATTTGTGCTATTTATGAAAGCATTCAGAGATTTGGAAGCGGGGGTTTTGGTGCCTATTTAGTCCTCCTGGAATACTTCAATTATCCCAATTAAACAGTCAGATGGGTCTTACAGCCCGGGGCACGGTAACTTTACACCTGGCCGTGTCAAATCCATATACCCTGTTAAGTTTAATTCCACCCCAGTTATTGATTTAAGGGATGCATTCTTTACAATTCCCATTCACTCCGTAAGCCAGCCACTGTTTGCATTTTGAGTGGGAGAATCCTTATACAGGAATGAAAATGCAATATATTGGGACTTGGCTGCCTCAGGGATTTAAGACCTCCCCCACATTGTTTGGAACAGCGGTAGCTAGAGACTTGCAGTATTATGTGCCTCAACAACCAGGAGACACAATACTGTAATATGTTGATGATGTTTGGATCAACAGGACTGACAGAGGATTTATGTTGGGATAATACTAAGATGAATGCACGATAATGCTAGATTTGTTATTAGAGTGTGGTTATTGGGTATCAAGAAAGAAAGCTCAATTGGTGAAAAGGAAAGTTAGATATTTGGGATACGATATAAGTGTCGTCGAGCTTTAGGACCAGAGCGGAAAAGGGCGGTCCTAATGCTGGTAGAACCCCGAACAAAAAGACAACTGAGAAGCTTTTTAGGATTAGCTGGCTTTTGCCGTAATTGGATCCCTAACTTTGCTTTGATGGCAGCACTTTTGTATGCAGCCACCAAAGGAGCCAATGTGGAACCCCTTGAGTGGAAAAGGGGGGGGGACAAAAAAAGCTCTGGCTTTATCGAACTTGCCTTTGAATTTGTACGTAAACACTAATAGAAATATTCCTGGGTACTTACCCAGCCTTTGGGAAGTTGGCAACAATCTGGAGCCTATTTGTCAAAACAATTGGATGGGGGGGCCAAAAAGCTGGCCCCACTGTTTGAAGGTGCTGGCTGCAAGTGCAGAATTGATTCAGAGTTGTAATAAACTCACTTTTTCTTGTCCTATACTTATGCATTCCCCTCACGAGGAGCAGTCTGTGTTGAATATTAAGGGACATTTGTGGATTAGTGGGCAAAGGTTGACAAAATATCAGGCAATTAGGAGTGAGAATCCACAGGTGCGTCTGGTGGTGTCTAACCGATTAAATCCAGCAACTTTGTTGCCTACGGAGTCTGTTTCTGAGCATGATTGTTTACAGGTATTGGAGGTTTATTCCACCCGACCATGTAAATATGGTAAAATAAGGTAAATATGTATGTTAGGTGGCCTGATTTAGGTCATAAAAGGGGGGGGGGTGGAATATGGAGATGGTACAAGAACTTAATAAGCAAATTGAGAGATTCCAACAATATGTGATGGAACAAGTACCCCCTAGATTAGTAACTTAATGTCACTCATTTGAATCTGGGGACCAAGTGGAAGATGGAAGGGATCTTTTATTGGTATTATGACTTCTCCACTTGCTATTAAGATTGCAGAATCAAAATCATGGATCCATCGGACACGAGTCAAGGCAGCAGCTGACACTGGCTGGAAAGTGTCCGTGGACAAACAACATCCAACAAAACTGACATTTGAATGTGTTTAAAGAAAGTTTTTGTATTTTATATATAGGTTACCTTGATGTATATCTGCCGATGTAAAACCGCTGTAAGCTAAAAAGAGGATGGAGCACCTGCTCTCTTGAATTAGTCCGGAACTTGGATCCTGACGAGAGATTGAAGATCATTGCGGATCCATGTGGGAGGAAAATTGGGTGTGGGCACTTTGAGTAATTGGGATAGTAGCTTTATTGATCATTGTGTGTTACAGATATAAGCAATGGACAACCAGGGCCCATTTGATTTCTCAGTCGTTCCGATCCCTAATATCTCCCCAACCGGCTGCGGAGTGTGAACCTCTTACAGATGAAAGAAGTCCCTGCTTAGGACACCCTGGAAGCTGCCTTTTGATGCAAAGGAACAGAAAAGAGAATTTTCTTTAAATGTGTTGGTTTTGTAATTGTGGGTGTGAGGGTTGTTGTTGCACTCACTGTATTGATTGTGTTTTATGCATAAGCTGTAAGGTAGAGTGTGATGTGAAAATTATAGAGGAGGTGTTAGTACATTATTTGGTAATAGATACTGAAGAGATCCCCTTGTAATCCTTAGCTGGTATGTTACCAAAATTACTAGGACAACACAGGATATGAAAGGATTGTTCTAGTTAGATTATCTGAAAATGGAAAAGCTAAATATACCCGAAATTCCTAGTCATGTAACAAATACCTTTGTCAAATTGGCAGAAGACATAGCCCACACTCTGAATGTATCAACTTGTTTTGTATGTGGAGGAACTAACATGGGAGAAAAATGGCCATGGGAAGCTCAAGAATTGAACTATTCCAAAGCATTAGAAATGGAACAGAAGGGTAGCCTTTCACATAATCAGGGAAAAGATGGGGACTGGACACTTACCACCAGTTTGGTAGGGAATGTATGCTTCCAAAGGAGGACTCAAACTGATTGTAAACAGGTAAGAAACCTTATATGCACAGGAAAATGGGAAAGCAAGACATGGTGGTCAGGAAGTAATGTCACAGAGGGTATTGATGAAACGGCTCTATTTGAGGTAAACGGATTAGCCTTCTTAAGGAACCGGATAATCAAACCCTTGGATGGCTTGCCCCTGATGGATTGTACTGGATTTGTGGTAAGATGGCATATGGGTATCTACCGAAAGATTGGTGTGGAGCTTATGTCCTGGCAATAATTGGGCCAGGATTCTTTTTTGCTTCCCCTTAAAACTCGACAGGTTTTAAGTGTCCCGGTGTATGATGAGGTGGGGAACTTAAGACAAAGGAGACATGTAGACATATCTGCAATAGGAGGGGTTAGGATAGGAGGTATGCCTAGCCTAACAGGCCTGCAGAGCGAATTATTGAGGTTTATGGACCAGCTACATGGGCGGAAGATGGCATGTATGGCTATCGGACCCCCATATATATTCTGAATCATTTAATTGGTCTGCAAGCTGTGGTCGAAATAATCACCAATGAAACCGTGAAAGGTCTTGCTCATTTAGCTAGGGAGAGTGTCAAATCAAGGACATATATTATGCAGAATAGATTAGCGTTAGACTACTTGTTAGCCAAGGAAGGAGAGGTATGTGGAAAGTTCAATTTAACTAATTGCTGCATAGAAATTGATGAAGGCGGAAAAGTTATTAAGGAAATAACAGACAAAATGGTTAAAATAGCTCATGTGCCAGTCCAGACTTGGAAAGGCCTTAATTTACAGGATATGTTTTCAGGATGGTGGCCAAAGTTACCTGGCCTGCAGGCCATTTTTGGCCTGGTGGGATTAGTAGCTGCAGGATGTATTTTTCTCCTATGTATTTTACCTCTGTTTGTAAAAACTATTTCTAAAAGTCTATCCTTGCTGGTGGAACGTATGACAACTGTTGCACCGGTTGAAGGGGCTGGGGGTGGGGGGCACTGTTCTGCGGTGGTTCTCCTCCTACCTCTCTGACCGGTCGCAATCTGTGTTGACAGGGGGGCAGCGGTCGACCTCGAGGCGCCTTGCTTGTTGGGGTGCCACAAGGGTCAGTCCTCTCGCCCCTTCTGTTCAACATTTATGTAAAGCCGCTGGGTGAGATCATCCGTAGCTTTGGGGTGGAGTTCCATCAGTACGCTGACGACACTCAGCTGTACATCTCCACCCCAGGCCACCCCAACGATGCCCTTTAACTGATGTCCCAGTGCCTGGAGGCCATGTGGACCTGGATTGGGAGAAACAGGCTCCAACTCAACCCTTCCAAGACCGAGTGGCTGTGGCTTCCGGCGTCCCGATATAGCCAGCTGGTGCCATCGCTGGCTATTGGGGGCGAATCACTGGCCCCCACGGAGAGGGCTCGCAACTTAGGCGTCCTCCTGGATGCACGGCTGTCTTTAGAAGAGCACATGACGGCCGTGGCCAGGGGAGCTTTTTATCAGGTTCGCCTGATATGCCAGTTTCGCCCCTTTCTGGATCGGGACTCCCTACACACGGTCACTCAAGCACTCATCACTTCCCGCTTGGACTACTGCAATGGTCTCTACATGGGGCTCCCCTTGGGGTTCACCCGGAGGCTACAGTTAGTCCAGAATGCGGCCGCGCAGGGGATTGTGGGAGCGACGGGGCGCTCCCATGTGACACCTCTCCTGCACGAGCTGCACTGGCTTCCTGTGGTCTTCCGGGTGCGCTTCAAGGTGTTGGTAACCACCTTTAAAGCGCTCCATGGCTTAGGGCCGGGGTATCTGCGAGACCGCCTTCTGCCGCCAATAGCCTCCCACCGACCGGTTCGCTCGCACAGAGAGGGCCTCTTCAGGGTGCCGTCGGCCAGACAGTGCCGGCTGGCGACTCCCAGGGGGAGAGCCTTCTCTGTGGCAGCACTTGCCCTCTGGAATGACCTACCCCCTGAGATATGCACGATATCAGACCTCCGGACTTTTCGTCGGGCCCTGAAAACACACCTATTCCATCTAGCCGGGCTGGCTTGATCCCATCCTGTCAGTTTTAATTGAATTAGGTTTTAATTGGGTTGTTTTTAAATCTTGGGCCAAAATTATTTAATTGTTTTTTAAACTGTTTTTAAATTTTATATGCAATGTTTTATCTCGGCTGTACACCGCCCTGAGTCCCACAGGAGAAGTGCGGTATAGAAATAAAATTAATTAATTAATTAATTAAAGGCCTGTGGAGACTAAAACGTATGAGTGAAGAATGGTTGCAGGATTTGGGTTTGGCTAGTCTAGAGAAAAGAAGGACTGGGGGTGGGATATCTGCCCTCTGCTCTGCCCTCACTCCATATTGCATATCTACCTGCCTAGCCCTGTGCTGGTGGTACCACAGCAGACGCTGGTGGACACTCCTACAGCCGGCAGCAATCACTCCGGCTCTGCCATGCTAACAGAACCATAGCCACTTATCTACTTGCCAGCCTGTTTGCCAATTGCCCTCGGTCGGACTTGTGACTTCCTGAGACTTACTTGTTGACTTTGCTCATTAGAAGCCAGCAGGAAGTTGCAGTGAAGTCCTTGCTTAATGACAGCAGCAAGGACTATTGAAATTGCCTAAGTGATGTAGTCATGTGATACAGCTAGTCCTCAACTTACGACCACAACTGAGTCCAACATTTCTGTTGCTAAGTGACTTTGCCTTTGAGAAGGGTACAAAAGGAGATCACATGACTGCAGGACACTGCAACCATCATAAATATGAGTCAGTCGCCAAGATCTGAATTTCGATCACATGACCATGGGGATGCTGTAATGGTTGTAAGGGTGAAAAACGGTGGTAAGTCACTTTTTCAGTGCAGTTGTAACTTCAAACGTTCACTAAATGAACTGTTGTAAATTGAAGACTACCTGAATTGGACTTTACCAATGATAAAGGGGACGATGCTCATCTCCGTTTCTTAGCCGAGGGAGCCAATGTTGTCCGAAGATGCTTCTGTGGCCTGGTGGCCAATATGACTGTAGGCTGAGGTGTGGTTCTTAACAGAATTCAGCTTTTCCATTCACTTTACCTGTCAGAAGGTTGCAAAATGGGGATCACATGACCCCTGGACACACAACAGTCATAAATACGAGTCAGTTGCCAAGGGCTGAATTTTAATCACATGACCATGGAGATGCTGCAAAGGTCCTAATGGTGAAAAACGGTCATAAGTCACTTTTTCCAGTGCTGTTGTAACTTTCAATGGTCACTAAATGAGCTGTTGTAAGTCGAGGTCTACCTGTATTTATTGTCATGCATACTGCTGGAAAGTCCTTTGCACCTGGATCCAGTTTAACAGACGTTCTCAAAACCAGTTTAGGACCAGTTCTGAAGACTTTTTTGGGTTTACAGTTATAACAAAGGCTAACTAAAGAGAACTTGTTCCAAAATGGAATCGTGATTGCAAATACATTTTTTGTTCCGTGTTGCTTTAAATCTGGGCTGTAAAATGAATTCTGCAGAAGGAAGCAGGGTTGGTTGGGAGATCATTTTACAATCAGGTTGGTCAAACTTTCCAAGAAGCTGAACGGGTTAAAAGCAGAAAGTTCAGCAGCTAGAGTAGATCCAGAAATGTTGAGTCCTCTTACTGAATTCCTTTTCCTGTAGCTCCTTTGGAGAAAACTTTGAGTTTGGTGTTGCCGTTCTTGAATTTTGCTGGGCGAATCTCAACAGTTCGGAAAGAGTAAGTTAAATTTGAAACTTTCAGAAAAAGATCAGATCAGAGAATAAGAAATCCAGGAAGGGGGAGGGGGGGGAGTTAAAGGGAAATTATCCTTGAGTAAATAATTTCTTTTTAAAAAAAACTGCACCTATTTAACGCTCTCCTGGTAAAGGAGAGGATACAACAGTTGGTCCTTGCGGAGCTCTCTCTTCCTATAGAAGATTGAGCCTCCATGTTCAAGCAGAGCACACAGCTCCGCAATCCAGGTGCAGGGAAAGGCATAAAATGACGGCGCGGAGGCATCACGGGCGGGGGAGAAGAAAATGACAAAAAGAGCATCGGGGCTATTGAGTTGCAAGCGGCGTCTCTTCCTTCGATGAATCGTGACTCTATTGTCATGTTCACCAAAGCCTCGGATTAACAGAATAACAAGAGTTGGAAGAGACCTTGGAGGTCATCTGGTCATTTAGCCGGAGCAGGGGGTTGGACTAGATAACCTCCAAGGTCCCTTCCAACTCTGTTACTCTTAGTCCAACCCCCTGCTCAAACAGGAGAGCCTGTATCATTTCCGATGGATGGCAATCCAGTCTCTCCTTGAAAGCTTCCAGTGATGAAGCTCCCACAACTTCTGAAGGCAAACTGTCCAGATGACCTCCAGGGTCCCTTCCAACTCTGTTACTGTTACTGAGTGGTCACTTGAGTTTACTTCTGCATTCCCCTTTTTCTGGTGACTCATAGATGCCCTACCCAGTTGATTCAATTTCATTCAAACACGGCAGTTGTTAAGTGAATGCTACAATCATTAAGCAAAACCCTTGTTCACTAGGGATGTAAGCATGGGTTTCTGGCAAAAATGTAAATTGTGGTCATGTGACTGCAGGATGCTATGAAAGGCCACAACTGCAGGCTGGTTGCCAAGCACCAGAAATGTCCTGTGACCCTGGGTGGAGCCCCTCTCCCCCACAGTCCTCAGAAGTTCAAATCTGGGTCATAAGTTGTTTTTTGAATGGTTGCTAAATGGCTGGTCGTACGACGAGGACTATCTGTAAGTCACAGGCTTGGTCTTGTCGTAGTTCTGTGTCTACCATCTGCACAGCTATAGAAGAGCAATGTTCTCAATAGCAGTAATTGCAAGAGGGATCTTGGAATCCGAGTGGACAATCACTTAAATGTGAGCCAGCAGTTGTGTGGCAGCTGTTAATAGAGCCAAGGCAGTGGTGGGCTGCAGTAACAGAGGGATAGAATCAAGATCAGGTGAAGTATTAGTATCACTTTATAAAACATTAGTAAGGCCACATTTGCAATATTGCATCCAGTTTTAGTCATCGTGATATAAAAAAGATTTTGAGACACAGGAAAAAGTGCACAGAAAAGAGCAACAAAGATATAGGGGAGCGGAGGCTAAAATATCTGATGAGCGGGTGCAGGAACTGGGTATGTGTAATTTAATGCAGAGAACGGCTAAGGGTGACATGATAGCAGTCTTTCTTTTTTCTTTCTTTTTTAAACAAAAGTTTTTTTATTTTTTATATTCAAACAACCAAACATTACACAATCAATTATCATACATCATTTTATCCCCACCCAACCCCCCCTCCCCAATTCCCCCCCCCCCCGACTTCCCAGAGCAAAAACAGGATATAGCATTTAACAAACATAAGCTAAAACATGCTAACTATTACAGAATTCAAAACTCTCTCACACTTGTTAACTCCCCTTTTAAAAATTATACTTCAACCTTCCTTTTATAAATTCTCTTATCACATTTCACATTTGTAAAAAAAAACCATAATCTTATTTTAAATGTTTTAAAATCTCTTAATACATTAGCAGAACATTCTCCAAAATATAAGTTTCAAAAATTTCAAAAAATTATCCATTAAATTTTAAGTTATCCACCTTTAAACTTCAATACTTTAAAACTACCATAAAATTCAAAAGTTATCCAACTTTAATTAAATCTTTTAACATCATGAGACAATCTCCAAAATATGACCAGTCTTTCTTTCGTTCTATATTTTTTCCAGTCCTTCTTCAACAATACTTTCTTCTTCAGCATTGCTCCTCCCCCTGCTTTTATTTTCAAAAATTTTTGGGTTTGAAATTGTAGTTGGTATTGTTTCCTTTAATTTGAAGCCCCCATTTCGACTCTTCCTGCATTTGTAATCCATCAGTTCGTTCCTTATATATTGATTAGAGCCAAAACTTGTCAAAATATTTATCAACCTGCAGGAAAGAGTCTTCTTGCTGCTTCTCGGTTAATTGAAAGGAAGCCTCTTCCCACATTCAGTTAATTGAATGGAAACCTGTGTTTTCGATATAATAACCTCCATTTTAGCCCCAGCAATGTCTCTTCTATCCTCCAAAGGCGCATTGTCCTGATTAATTTCTTCCTCTTTTCCAGCCAGCAAGTCATTATTATTCCCCAATTTAAAATCTTGAATAGTTTTTTTAATTATCTGTCTTATCTCAGCAGTAAAAGATTTTAAAAACTCTTTTAAGTCCTTCGCAGTCACTACTTGTAAGTTTGTTGACTCCTATAATCCATCTTTAATTTTGGCCAGTTTTCAATTGTCTCTTTATGTTTGTATTAATTCGTTTCATTTTCAAACCCTAAGGCGCCATCTTTTTTTAAACAGAGTTAACGTACAATACTTGCATTTTTAGTCTCCTGGATTAACTCTGCCAGCATCCAAAATCCAAAATCCAAATTCTTTATAATCCTTTTAGTTATTTGCTGGTGTGGTCGCGACGCTTCAATCTGCTTTAAGCAGACGCGTCCCGGCTCCAGAGCTTTGAAGGGCTTTCAGGGAGCTCTCACCCTGGAAACCCCAGGCTTAAAAAAAAAAAAAGCCTGGGGGTCTAGGGGAGCTCTACCCAGACCCTTCTACTCTTCTCTCCCCCTTTTCCCTGGGGGAGAGTTTAAAGCCAATAGACAGCTGATTTTCGCTGTTCTAGCGGCTATACGGAGTCATGGGGCTGGAGCTCCTAAAAGAAGCTCCGTCGGTGTTTCGTGGAGCTTCGCAGTCTTTCAGTAGTTGGGGGGCTGATGCAGAAAAGGGGGTCGACCTATTCCCCAAAGTGCCTGAAAGTAGGACAAAAAGTAACAGAGGGAGAAATATATATATATATGTTTTTCTTCTAGCCAGGTTTTCCCAACGTAGCCAAGGTTTTTTTTGTAGCTCCAGCTCAGTAGAATCTCATCTACTCGGTTCTGGGCTTTTTTTCCTTTCTAACACCTAGCAAGCTCTAACTGCTAGGTGGGAGACCTAAACAGATCCATTTCTAGCTCGTTAGCTGTCATCAGTAGGCCACACCCATATCCTCCCTGTAAAGGTACAGTATCAATTTTCTTACTTCTTCGTAGGGTTTATGTGTGTTTTTCTTCTAGCCACGTTTTCCCTACGTAGCCAAGGTTTTTTTTGTAGCTCCAGCTCAGTAGAATCTCATCTACTCGGTTCTGGGCTTTTTTTCCTTTCTAACACCTAGCAAGCTCTAACTGCTAGGTGGGAGACCTAAATAGATCCATTTCTAGCTCGTTAGCTGTCATCAGTAGGCCACACCCATATCCTCCCTGTAAAGGTACAGTATCAATTTTCTTACTTCTTCGTAGGGTTTATGTGTGTTTTTCTTCTAGCCAGGTTTTCCCTACGTAGCCAAGGTTTTTTTGTAGCTCCAGCTCAGTAGAATCTCATCTACTCGGTTCTGGGCTTTTTTCCTTTCTAACACCTAGCAAGCTCTAACTGCTAGGTGGGAGACCTAAATAGATCCATTTCGAGCTCGTTAGCTGTCATCAGTAGGCCACACCCATATCCTCCCTGTAAAGGTACAGTATCAATTTTCTTACTTCTTCGTAGGGTTTATGTGTGGCTACGTAGGGAAAACCTGGCTAGAAGAAAAACACACATAAACCCTACGAAGAAGTAAGAAATTGGGCCTAGCTATCTTCGAGACCGCCTACTGCCACCGACGACCTCCCATCGACCCGTGCGCTCCCACAGAGAGGGCCTCCTCGGGGTGCCATCAGCCAAATAGTTCAGGCTGGTGACCCCCAGGGGGAGGGCCTTCTCTGTGGGGGCACCTACCCTCTGGAATCAGTTGCCCCCAGAGATAAGGAGAACCCAAGACGTCAATGCCTTCCGCCGTGCCAATAAAACCTTCTTTTTCCAGCAAGCCGGGCTGGCCTAATTTTTTACGTGTTTTTAATTGTTTTGTTTATCGTTTTTAATTAATGGGGCCAAATTCATATATATCTTTTAATTGTATTTTAATATTTGTACTTGATATTTTTACTTGGCTGTTCACCGCCCTGAGTCCTCAGGGAGAACGGCAGTATACAAATTCAAAATAAAATAAAATAAAAATAAAAATAAACAACACATGACATATTACATCACATCATCATCAATGGTGTGTTTCCCTTACCTTTGCTAATGGTTCATGCACATGCACCACTTCTGCGCATGCACAGAGCATATTTGATGAGGTCCGGGCGGGTGGGCGAAGCCTCCTGCCACCGCTAATACTGGTTCAGCCGAACCGGGCCGAACCGATACCAATCCAGCACTGGTCACCATGTATTTTACAAAAGAAAAGCCAATAGCTAAGAAGAAATCGTAGTAGTTTATGCTAACTGGAAAGAAAAGGATTGCAACGGAAGCAAAATAGGCATGATTTCTTCTTAGCCCCACTTGCACTAGCTTTATATTAGTGTTGTGCTGGTAGAGCAAAGAAGAAATCTCATCTCTTTTGCTTCCATGGCAATCCTTTCCTCCTCAGCCAGGGTAAATCACTAATGCTGGCTGGAGTGAAAGGATTGCCATTGAAACAAAAGAGTTTATCTTTCTTCTTCTTGATTACACCATGTGGCCCAGCTGACTTCCTGAGCTCGTCAGAAATTTAGTAAGTGAATGGTGATGGGGGAGTGGGGTTGGGGAGGAATGCATAGTATATTGCAAAGCAGGCCAACATACTGGGGTCTGGGGATTGTGAGGACTGACTGGGCAAGATGGAAGGGAAATAGATGGGTGGGTATGCTGCAGCATGTCTGCAGTTAAGGAGTCAAGGACTCCCGGGGTGGGAGGCGCTGCAAAAATTCAACTTTGAAGCAGATTCGTATTTAGCAATTGGGAGAGTGTTGTAACTTAAACAGTCGTTGAATGGCCTGTCATACCTAAAAGATTACCTGTACTTCTTTTTTTCACATTTTCTGCAACCCACCAGGGTTTCCACGCATTCCATCAGTCGAGGTCACAGGGGAGGGGCGGGGGAGTAGCGGTTATTATTAGAGAAGGCCTTAGGCCGAGGGAGACCACTGTTCCTCAGACGGCCAGTTGTGAGTCCCTCCTTGTGAAGTGGGGCCACGGGGTTCAGATGGGTTTGCTGATCACGTACCTGGCTCCCTGCCAGGTGGCGGCAGCCCTGCCTGAGATACTCAACGTTATCGCCACGGTGGCGGTTGATACCCCCAGACTTATGGTCATGGGGGATTTCAACCTGCCATCCGTGGGTGAGGCGTCTGAGGTGGCTCAGGAGTTCATGGCTTCCATGACGGCCATGGACCTGACCCAACTAATTCATGGCCCTACGCACACTGGGTGAAACACACTGGACTTGGTTTTTGTCTCTGGACAGTGGTTGAGTGATCTTGAGATAGGGGATATAGTCATCGAGCCCTTGTCATGGTCAGATCACTCTCTCCTTTGTCTTGACCTTCGAACCACGGCACCCCGCTGCAGGGAGGCGGAACTGATAAGATGGTACCGCCCCAGGCGCCTGATGGAACCAGATAGGTTCCAGATGGAGCTTGGGCCAATCCCGGAGGTTCTGGCTCATGCCTCGACTGGAGACCTAGTGGCCGCCTGGGATAGGGCGGCTGCTGGAGCCCTGGACCGAGTCGTGCCTTTGCGGCCTCTGACCCGGCGCCGATCTCACCTGGCTCCTTGGTTTACCGAGGAGCTGAGGGAGATGAAGCGCCGGAAAAGACGCCTAGAGAGCTGTTGGAGGGCTAGTCTTTCTGAATCCGACCGAACACTGGTAAGATCTCATATTAGGAGTTACCTAGTGGCGATAAAAGCAGCAAAATGCACTCATTTTGCTGCTCTTATTGCGTCATCAGATAATCGCCCGGCCGCCCTGTTTAGGGTGACCCGCTCCCTGCTCCACCAGGAAGCGCGGGAGGACCCCTTGGAGGGAAGAGCCGAGGATTTTGTTCAGTATCTGCATGACAAAATCACTCAGATTCGGGCAGGTCTGGACTCCGACTGGATAGATCCAGCGAGGGTGACGGAGGCAGGTCTTGAGACTGTTATCTGGGATGAGTTTGATCCTGTGACCCCAGATGACGTGGACAGGATTCTGGGTAGATTGAATGCGACCACATGTTTGTTGGATCCATGCCCCTCCTGGTTAGTGCTGGCTTCTCGGGAGGTGACGCGAGGCTGGCTCCAGGGGATTATAGATGCTTCATTGGGTGAGGGTGTCTTCCCCGCCGCCCTGAAAGAGGCAGTGGTAAGGCCCCTCCTCAAGAAGCCTTCCCTGGACCCGGCAGTATTGGCTAATTATCGTCCAGTCTCCAACCTTTGCTTCGTTGTGAAGGTTGTTGAGAGTGTGGTTGCGCGACAGCTTCCCCAGTACCTGGATGAAGCGTCGTATCTGGATCCGTTCCAGTCGGGCTTCAGACCTGGGTACAGCACGGAAATGGCATTGGTCGCGTTGGTTGATGATCTCTGGAGGGCTCGGGACAGGGGTTGTTCCTCTGTCCTGGTCCTGTTAGATCTCTCAGCGGCTTTTGATACCATCGACCATGGTATCATGCTGCACCGGCTGGAAGGGTTGCAGGTGGGAGGCACCGTTTTACGGTGGTTCTCCTCCTTTCTCTCTGACTGGTCGCAGTCTGTGTTGACAGGGGGGCAGAGATCGACCCCGAGGCCCCTTATATGTGGGGTGCCGCAGGGATCGGTTCTCTCGCCCCTTTTGTTCAACATTTATGTAAAGCCGCTGGGCGAGATCATCCGTGGTTTCGGGGTGAAGTACCATCAGTACGCTGACGACACCTAGCTGTACATCTTCACCCCAGACCACCCCAACAATGCCCTTGAAGTGCTGTCCCAGTGCCTGGAGGCCGTACGGATCTGGATGGGGAGAAACGGGCTCAGGCTCAACCCATCCAAGACCAAGTGGCTGTGGTTTCCGACGTCCCGATATAGTCAGCTGGCGCCATCTCTGACTATTGGGGGCTAATCATTGGTCCCCACGGAAAGGGCTCATAACTTGGGCGTCCTCCTGGATTCACAGCTGTCTTTAGAAGAGCACTTGACGGCCGTGACCGGGAGGATTTTTCATCAGGTTCGCCTGATTCGCCAGTTGCATCCCTTTCTAGATCGGGACTCACTACGCACAGTCACTCATGCCCTCGTCACCTCTCGTCTGGACTATTGTAACGCTCTTTACATGGCGCTCCCCTTGAGGTGCACTCGGACACTCCGACTGGCGCAGAGTGCGGCCGCGCGGGTAGTTATGGGAGCGGCGTGGAGCTCCCATGTAACACCTCTCCTGCGCGAGCTGCACTGGCTCCCGGTGGTCTTCCGGGTGCACTTCAAGGTTTTGGTTACCACCTTTAAAGCGCTCCATGGCTTAGGACCTGGTTATTTACGGGACCGCCTACTACCATCAATAGCCTCCCACCAACCAGTACGCTCCCACAGAGAGGGGCTCCTCCAGGTGCCGTCGGCCAAACAATGTCCGCTGTCAGCCCCTAGGGGGAGAGCCTTCTCTGTGGGGGCACCGACG
This sequence comes from Arizona elegans, assembly GCA_022577455.1. NCBI lineage: Eukaryota > Metazoa > Chordata > Lepidosauria > Squamata > Colubridae > Arizona > Arizona elegans. The sequence goes on from JAKOOJ010000012.1 coordinate 9,960,640, forward strand.
ATCTGGAACAAGCTCCCCCCAGAGATACGGAGGATCTCGGATCTGCCCACCTTCCGCCACGAGCTAAAGACTCTTTTATTTCATCAAGCTGGCCTCGCCTAAATCTTCTCCCTTTTAAGTGCAAGTTTTAAATTTTAATGTGTTTTAAAATATGGGTATTTTAAATTATGCGTATTAATTCAGCCAAATTTATTTAATTCACTTTATTCGATTTTAAATTTTTATATGTATGTGTTTTATTTCGTGGCTGTTCACCGCCTGAGTCCTTCGGGAGTAGGGCGGTATACAAATTCAATAAAATAAATAAAATAAAATAAATAAATAAACCCTTTCATAAACTATAAAACTTACACTTTCTTTTGAATCTTACAGACAAAGAGGATGCCAACATAAGCACACTAGACAACTGAGAATAACAAGCAACACTGAAAAGCAAAGCAAATTGAAGCAGAAATAAAAAATATGTTCTATTTCCTTCAGAAAACCACAGAATTCGTCTACTTCATCAGCAGATAAGAGACAGAAAAGAGAAAATCATGAAGAGATTTGCAGCTGGAAAAAATAGATTATATAGAATTTAAGAAGACGTTACTTGAAAAGGTCAAAGGAGATCATTTTTCCATTCAGAAAAAGAGGGAAATATCTGGAAGCCAGTGGGGAAGAAAATGTCAATTGGATAGTCACATATGGCAGCCAGAAATACAGCTACCAACAAAATAAGGAATCACACATATCTTTGACCTCCTCAAGAATGTCAGTGATGGAAAAGCTTCATAGATTTGCCTATTGTGGGAAAAGTAAAGAGTTCAAATCACAAGAGGATCCACACTGAACAAAAGCCATATAAATACTCTGAATGTGGCAAAACTTTAGTCAGAATAGCTCCCTTGCAATTCATAGAAGGATCCTCATAGTAGAGATAACCTACAACTGCTCCCAACGTGGTAAATGCTTTTGCAAGTATGGCAACTTTGTGATACATCAGAGGACTCACACCAGGGAGAAACCATATGAGTGTCCAGATTGTGGGTAAGTTTCACAGCAAATTCCCACCTGGTGATACACCAGAGGACTCACACAGAAGAGAAACCCTTTGAATGTCCTATAAAATTTTTTCAATGTCCAGCCTGGAAAAGTTTTGTGGGAAAAGTTTCAGTCTCAATTCCAGCCTGGAGAACCACCAGAAGACTCACACAGGAAAGAAACCGTCCGAGTGTCCAGATTGTGGGAAACATTTCCATTACCGTTGTTACCTGGTAAACCACCAGAGGATTCACACAGGGGACAAACCTTTTGAATGTCCTGATTGTGGGAAAAACTTCAGTCTCAATTCCTATCTGGTGAGACACCAAAAGACTCACACAGGAGACAAACCACACAAGTGTGCAGATTGTGGGAAAAGTTTCAGTTACCGTTCTGACCTGGTGATCCACCAGAGGACTCACACAGGAGAGAAACCCTTTGAATGTCCTGAGTGTGGGAAAAGTTTCAGTCGAAATTCCAGCCTGCTGAGCCACCAGAGGACTCACTCAGGAGAGAAACCCTTTGAATGTCCTGAGTGTGGGAAAAGTTTCAGTCAAAATTCCAGCCTGCTGAGCCACCAGAGGATTCACACAGGAGAGAAACCCTTTGAATGTCCGGATTGTGGGAAAAACTTCACTGTCAATTCCAACCTGCTGATACACCAGAGGACTCACACAGGAGAGAAACCATATGAATGTCCAGATTGTGGGAAAAGTTTCACAGGAAATTCCACCCTGGTGAGCCACCAGAGGATTCACACAGGAGAAAAACCCTTTGAATGTCCTGAGTGTGGGAAAAGTTTCAGACAGAATTCCCACCTGGTGAAACACCAGAGGACTCACACAGGAGAGAAACCCTTTGAATGTCCTGAGTGTGGGAAAAGTTTCAGTCAGAATTCCTACCTGGTGAAACACCAGAGGACTCACACAGGAGAAAAACCCTTTGAATGTCCTGATTATCGGAAAAGTTTCAGACAGAATTCCCACCTCATTATCCACCAGAGGACTCACACCAGGGAGAAACCATATGAGTGTCCAGATTGTGGGAAACGTTTCAGAACAAATTTCCACCTGGTGAGCCACCAGAGGATTCACACAGGAGAGAAACCCTTTGAATGTCCTGAGTGTGGGAAAAGTTTCAGTCATAAATCCAACCTGGTGAACCACCAGAGGACTCACACAGGGGAGAAACCCTTTGAATGTCCTGATTGTGGGAAAGGTTTCAGTGACAATTCCAGCCTGGTGAAACACCAGAGGACTCACACAGGGGAGAAACCCTTTGAATGTCCTGATTGTGGGAAAGGTTTCAGTGAGAATTCCAACCTGGTGAAACACCAGAGGACTCACACAGGGGAGAAACCCTTTGAATGTCTTGATTGTGGGAAAGGTTTCAGTGACAATTCCAGCCTGGTGAAACACCAGAGGACTCACACAGGGGAGAAACCCTTTGAATGTCCTGATTGTGGGAAAAGTTTCAGTGAGAATTCCAGCCTGGTGAAACACCAGAGGACTCACACAGGGGAGAAACCCTTTGAATGTCCTGATTGTGGGAAAAGTTTCAGTTGGAATTCCACCCTAGTGAACCATCAGAGGACTCACACAGGGGAGAAACCCTTTGAATGTCCTGATTGTGGGAAAAACTTCAGTCTCAGTTCCTCTCTGGTGAAACACCAAAAGACTCACACAGGAGACAAACCACACAAGTGTGCAGATTGTGGGAAAAGTTTCAGTTACCGTTCTGACCTGGTGATCCACCAGAGGACTCACACAGGAGAGAAACCTTTTGAATGTCCTGAGTGTGGGAAAGGTTTCAGTCTCAATTCCAGTCTGGTGAAACATCAAAAGACTCACACAGGAGACAAACCACGCAAGTGTCCAGATTGTGGGAAATGTTTCAGTTACCGTTCTTCCCTGGTGAATCACCAGAAGACTCACACAGGAGAGAAACCGTATGAGTGTCCAGACCAGCAGAGTCAAACAATTTGATTGAGGGCCGCATCAGGATTGTGGTTGATCTTGTGGGTGGGCATGATGGGGTGATGTCACATGGCCAGCTCGACATCTCTTGTGTTGTGGGGCGCCTGTGGTGGCTCAGGCAGGTCTGGGGGCATCCATTGTCTCCAGCAGAGGAAGGTGAGACAATGTTAAGCGCCAAAACCCTTGTTCTCCTCATAGCGCCCAGCCTGACCCTCAAGCTCCCATTGCACTGGGACCCCACAGCCCAGCCCTGCTTCCCCCAGTGAGTGCCCGGCTGTGTTTACCTCCTCCTCAAGGCTGCTGCTATGCTTGCTATCCTTGGGCACGTTGCTCATGGTGTATGCAGGAGGGCAAAGTGTGTGTGTCAGAGGGAGGGCCACTCCTCCATGCGAAGAGCCCCAACTTTGTAACTAAAGCATCCTCAGCAATAGGATGGGAGACTACCAGGAGAGTCAGGAGGAGGGGACAAAGGGATAGCGAAAGGGCAGAAGGGCAACTGGTGGCCAAATACTAAGGTAGGACTTTCCTCTGAATCTGACTCCCTCTTATTATAATCCTTCCTTCCTTCCTTCCTTCCTTCCTTCCTTCCTTCCTTCCTTCCTTCCTTCCTTCCTTCCTTTTGTGGCCAAAGACTGAAAACAAACCAGGCTCAGTTTATCCGGTGCTTGCATCTAGTGGGAGAGTCCACAGACAACAGCAAAACTTGTCAAAATGTTGGTTGTAATAGTTGATCAGAACTCCTCTGTTTTTTATGTACTGTAAGGTCCCAAAATGTACTTGAGTCACCAGAATGCCAAAAAGAGAGACTCAAGACGAGGCTTGCAAAAAGAAGCAGATTTTATTTATGGCCAAAAACAAAATACTGGGTGGGACTATATCCAGAACATACAGATACAATGCACGTGAGGAGATAGCCACACCTTGGGGAAGGTAAGGCGTCCTTTTTATACTCTCAGAGACATCAGTTTAGTACCCAATTCTGGCCTCCTAGTTCAGGTTTCTGTATTTCTTGTTGCCCTGCAAAGGAATAGAAGCTTCCCAATTAGCGTTATCTCTTCCTTGAGCATTCCTTTGTTCTCTCAATTGGCCATTTGGCTCCTGGTTCTGCATCATCCAAGGAATAAATTGATCTGTATAATCAAAGGTGTAAGTTAGATCTGAAGTGTAAAATTATCCCTCGGATGGTGTCTGCAGTTCCAACTGAGATAGGTACCATGCTCTCAGATGGCATAAGAAAAACAGGAAGAAGATTGATATGGGTTCAGATCAAATGGCAGGAACATATGTTTGACAAATACCAGATACCTTACAGAGGCCTAATAACAGCATATGTTTGTTACAGGAGATACAAATATAAAGGCATATAATATATGTGATACAAATACAAAGGCGTATTTGTGTTACAGATATAAAGGTACAATATATGTGTGTTGTACAAATACAAAAGGCCATATGTTTATTACAGGAACCTAATGGTTACAGAATAACAAGTTCCTACTAATTCTCGTATACCAGTATATCCAGTGGTGGGATTCAAGTAATTTAACAACCGGTTCTCTGCCCTAATGATTTCTTCCAACAACCAGTTTGCCAAACTGCTCAGAAAGTTAACAACCTGTTCTCCTGAAGTGGTGCGAACTGGCTGAATCCCACCACTGAGTATATCTTATTCTAGTATTATTTATTATATCCTTATTACTGTTTCCCTTCAGTACAGCAGCCTTAGCGTTTAGGAACAGAGATAAATTAGTTGCTTTTCTATTAATACATAATCCTTAAAAGGGCTGTCCTGTAGGGAGCCTCCCATGGTCTAATTCAGACTGGAAACATAACAAAGGAAAATATTTTCCCCACTCGGCTTTGTCCTGTTTTCCCCACTGGAAATGGCTGTTTGCAACACACAAGGAGGGGATACTTTCCTGCGAGCTCACAATTCAAGAATACCAATGTTAACTTGAATTGCTAATAAAGTTGTCACTCACTCCTCCCTCCCTCCCTTCCCACTTTCCTTTCCTTTCTTTTTTTAAGCTGCCAAGAGGCTCCCGACAAAGGCTTCCCATATTGACCCCTCCCCCATCATTGCTTCAGCATGGTTTTTAGCTTTTGTTATCTTTCAGCCTACAATGAGCTTGTAAGCTGCAAGTGAGTGAGTGCAAGTGAGTGAGACACCTCCACCTCCACCCCCCTCCACACACATAAACACACACTCACCAGTGGTGGGTTCCTCTCGGTTCGGCCTGGTTCTTCCGAGCTGGTAGCAGTGACGATATGACGTCACTGAAATGGTTCTGCCCCCCCCCCCCCGCGCCCCCCACTCCCAAATCGCTCCGGAATAGGTATCAATAGATAAATGAATATATTTCCAGGGAGCCAAAGAGGGAACATGGGTAACATCCATTTGCCATAGATGATTAGAGGTGAAACCAGGAGATTAACTCCCATGTCCCCCGAGGGGGATGCCCCAGAACATTGGGGACAGGATGAAACAATTTGCTTGGCTTGATCGAGTGGAATATGGCAAGCTTGTGCCAGCCCCCTGGCATTTTGATGGAAAAAAGAATGAGTAAAAAAAGGATCTGTGAACAAAGTAGGTAAAACATGAACAGCAGCATCAGCGTGACTATTGCCTTCAGAAAGAGGGCCAGGAAGGGGAGAGTGACTGCGTATGTGAGAGACAAAGTACAAATGTTTCCGGTCTTGTAGCAGTTGCTGCAAAGTGAGAAAAAGGGCCATAAGATTGGGGTCAATCCTGGGCGTGATATACCTGGAAGATTAAAAATAAGTTGACACACATACTGCGAGTCAGAGATCAAATTAAAAGGCTGTTGGGAAAAAGTGTGGAAAGCCAAGATAACAGCAGACAATTCTGAGTGTTGTGGCGAGGATTGCACTGCAGTGTAGGACACTTTCCAGGTATCATCATGAGGATCCTTATAAGCAGTCGCTCCTCTCATTCGCCCTCCATCGGAAAAAAACAGTAAGAACTTGTGACAATGGAAAGGGAGAAAACCGTGGGCGAACAGGAAAGGAGGAAGTCATTAAACATTAGGCAAATGATATGCAATACAACCCACATAGTTAAAGCACACTTTAGAGATAAGTTATTCTGAAAATAAAAGTGAAAATCAGCTTTCGAGATAGGAAGAACAACATTCATTAAATCGGTCCCATTTCTACGGCAAGCTTGAGTGCGCCCCAAGGTTATAATTTCAGCAATGGCTTGGATAAATGGTAAAACGTTTTGGGATGGTGTATGGGGTAAATAAAGCCATTCAATACAATATATTTTTTGTGCCAATACTCCCGTAGGTAGCTTACTAGTAGGGAATATCAAAAGAGCTAACTGACAATCTTTATGAGGAATATGATCCACAAACTGAGTACTCAAGATGTCATTAAGTTGCTCGACTGTAGCAAGTGCTGCAGGCGGAATTATAATGAGGTCTCCAGGCTGTTTTCCTTTGGTCAATAAGTCTATGGACTAAGTAAATGTGTAGGCAGGGAAAAATATGGGTAGACCCAATTGAGGGTCCCTAGCAATTGTTGCAAATTAACCAAGGAAATAACTTTGGGTAAGCTCAAGCGAGGAAAAGCCGGAGCAGAATAAGATTGCAACATTTTATGTCCTAAATAAAAATAAGGAGAGTGCAGCTGTATTTTTTCCAGAGCAATTTGCAATCCATAGACACATAAATCATTTTGTATTTTGGAAAGCCAGTTAGATTATATTTTTGGGTCTCCAATTAATATGTCATCCATAAAATGATATATCAAAACCAATGGATGATGTTTGCAAAAAGGGGCTAATGCCGCAGCAATATGAAGTTGACATAATGTGGGACTATTCAACATGGCCCCCACGGAGAGGGCGCACAATCTGGGAGTCCTGGATACGCAGCTGTCCTGGGAGGAACATCTGACGGCTGTAGCTAGGGGGACCTGTCAGGTTCGCCTGATTCACCAGTTGCGGCCCTTTCTTGATCAGGATTCCCTGTGCACAGTCACTCATGCCCTTGTCACCTCTCGCCTGGACTACTGCAACGCTCTCTACATGGGGCTCCCCTTGAAGAGCACCCGGAGGCTCCAACTGGTCCAGAACGGGGCCGCGCGGGTAGTCACGGGAGCCGCATGGCACTCCCATACAACACCTCTCCTGTGTGAGCTGCACTGGCTCCCAGTGGTCTTCCGGGTGCGCTTCAAGGTGTTGGTTATCACCTTTAAAGCGCTCCATGGCATAGGACCTAGTTATCTTCGAGACCGCCTGCTGCTACTGACGGCCTCCCATCGACCTGTGCGCTCCCACAGAGAGGGCCTCCTTGGTGTGCCATCAGCCAAACAATGTAGGCTGGTGACCCCCAGGGGAAGGGCCTTCTCTGTGGGGGCACCTACCCTCTGGAATCAGCTGCACCTAGAGAAGGAGAATCCAAGACCTCGGTGCTTTCCGCTGTGCACTTAAAACCTTTTTCCAGCAAGCCGGGCTGACCTAACAATTTTTAAAATGTTTTTAATTGTTTGTTATTGTTTTTAATCATGGGGCCAAATTTATATATATCTTTTTAATTGTATTTTAATGTTTGTAATTTATGCTTTTACTTGGCTGTTCACCACCCTGAGTCCTCAGGGAGAAGGGCGATATACAAATTTAACAATAAGGAAATAAAGAAATAAATTCCCTGTGGTAAAACTATCCAGTGATAATGTTTATTAGGTTCTGAATGATTCACTGCAGGCATGGTAAATGCAAACTTTTCCTGATTAGGGGGGCATAGAGGAATGGAAAAGAAACAATCCTTTAAATCAATTACCATCACTTCATGGTCTTGGGGAATCAAATTAGGATTGGGCGTGCCACACTGCAAGGGGCCCATAGGTTGAATACAGGCATTAACTGCACGGAGATCATGCAAAGAACGCCACTTGCCACTTTTCTTTTTTATCACAAACACAGGGGCTAGTGAACGGCACAACATGACCAGCAAACAGCTGATCTTTTACCAACTGGTGGAGAGCCGTCAATTTGTCGTGTGACATGGGCCACTGATCAATCCACACCGGCTCTTTAACCAGCCAAGTCAACGGGAGGGCAGTAGTCTCAATCCTCCAAAGTGAGGGTGGCCCCCAATTTACTGAGCAGGTCGCGCTCCCAAAGGCTGACATGAATATGTAATATAAAGGGGCGGACCTGAATGATCAAATCTGAATTAGGCAAGTGAGTTGAAAGAAATCGTGCACTTTGACAACCCCACACACCCCACACGCTTGGGCAGGGCTCAGGTGGCAGGCCACTGCTTGGCAGAGATCACAAACATCCACTCCAGTGTCCTTACCCTGCAACACAATGATCTGGCGGGGCTGTTGGGCTGTTGTCGGGGTAGTGATGGCAGCTATGATGCAAGTGGCCAGGTTAGTGGAACTGAAGCCACCTTCCCCTCTCTCCTTTTGCTCTCCCCCTGCTGGGACAAAATAAGGCAAAAGCAGGAGTTGAGCGGGGCTAGAATAAATGGGCAAAATTTGGGGCAAATTGGTCCACTATTGAATATAAATAATCCCGGTGTAGTCCGAATCTATCACTCCAGGAATGACAAAAATACCATTTTTACCCATGCTTGACTGCAGAAGGACAAGCCCTACATAATTTTTTGTTAGGAGCAATTTCAACCAGACTTGGTACACAGATGACTTATTCTCTGGAAAAAAATACTGTGGGGGTAAGTTACTCCTAACACCCCTCAGGGTGTGGGTGTGTTCCAACATAACTCTGGAATGCCTGGGCTGCTGAAATGAAAAGGAATGAATTATATCTATAGTGTCAAATGACAGTACTTTTGACAGTGATAGTGTGCATTTTGTATTCAAGTTCTGTTAAGATTCAGCCTGTTGTGTCTTAAAATGGCTTCTAATGTACATCACAATGGAGTTGCCATGGTAACAGCTTCACAGTACTCCACAAGGGGGCTCCCTCTGGTAAGGGGAATTGATTCTTAAATAAAGAAACAAACAAAAAATAAACCCCTAGGCCAGCGGTTCTCAACCTGGGGGTCGCGACCCCTTTGGGGGTCGAAAGGCCATTTCACAGGGGTCGCCAAAGCCCTCTTTTGCCACCCACCCCACGCCTTCACTCACCCTCACCCTCTGCCTCTGTTGGATCGCCCAGTCGCCGTTCGCTTACCCCGCCCACTCCCAATCTATTGCTGCCTCCGGAGTCCCAGCTGATAGCTAGAGGGAAAAAAAACTTTAAATTCTTGCCACGGGGCTTCAAAGAGCTACCTGCAAAGAGGTAAATTCCTGGAGCAAGTTTTTTTCCCCCTAGCTATGCTGAAAAGAGAAAGAGAAAGCAGGGTCTTAGCTGCAACGTGACAAAATGAGGCAGAGAGATTTCTTTTTCTTTTTCCTCACCAAAACAGGTAGGTACAAAACTGCAAACAATGAGAAATTTAGGGCAAGAGGAGGTTCAAGATTTTAAAACACAAAAGAAAAAAAGCTCTATTTAACTAGGGAATTGTAATAATTGAGATACTATTAATTGTATATTGTGTTGAAAGCAGAAATGGTTAAGTTGTGGTTTGGAGGAATATATGGGGGAAATTATTTGGTTTATTATTATTGGTAAATATAATTAATTGATTTGTAAGAAATTGGATTACATGGAAATAATTGGAATATTCATGTTCATATTGATTAATATACAAAAAAAGATAGTTATATAACTAATTGATTTATATTAAAATGTTGAATTTGTATTAAACAACTGTATTACATAATTAACCAATGTGAGGATGGATATGAAAATAGATGACAATGCGAAGGGGTATAATATAGAATAGAAGGGAAAAATTGAATTTGATTAAGATTAGAGATGAGGATGAAGGGTAATATTGTTTTTTTAAAAAATAGATGAGGAATAAATATGGTAAAAAGGAAATATAGAAATTGTAAATTTAATTGAAATGACTAAATACTGTGTTGGAAGAAATATCCTTCTGAGTTCTGCTCCAAGTGGGGAAAAAGACACTGGAAACATGGAGACTGTTTGGAAAGATGTTTTAATGGTGGACAGGATCACATGGCTCGATGGGGCCCATTGTGTTAGTTTCTGTTGCTATTGTGTTGCAAATGTCCTTTGACAAAGGATTGACTTTCTGCCTCTGGCCCATTAACAAAGGGTGGGGGGCAGGAAGGTGGGAGCTGCTTTGTCTGTAAAATATGCTTCTCTATTTCTCATCCAGGGAAATATAATATTCTGCCTTTTTAATATTTCCCAAAATATTTCATTCTTCTAGGAAATGGGTGGGTGCTAACCTCCTACAACTGTTTAAATTTGTGGACTGGCCAAATACTCTGTTCAAAGAAAATATGTTGTATGTTTGTATGTGTGTTTCTAATTATTGCTATTTATTCCTATTTGTTCTCTTGTATTCTTTAAAGTTTAACAATTCATTCTTTATCTTAATATCTTTATATTTGTTTGGGGTTGGCTTTCTTCCCTTTCATCTTTTTTATTGTACAGCAATCTTTCTCCTCCTCTATTGCTGTATCCTTTTATGTATCCTTTTATGCATATGGACTACTCAGAGGGCTGAAAAAGTTATTTTTGACTGGTCCTCGCACTTTTGACCAGTCCTCGAACTTACGACTGTCCTCACAATTTATGTTTTTGCCCTATCTTGTCACCATGGTGAAGAGAAGCAGTTGTGAAATGAGTGACACGGTTGTTAAGAATGGTACAATGGGCATAAATGATGACCAGTCATAACTGCGAAGACCGGTCAAAAGTGCGAGGACCTGTCAGAAATCACATTTTTCAGCCCTCTGGGTAGTCCTTTTGTGCACAGGGACTATTCAGAGGGCTGAAAAAGTTATTTTTGACTGGTCCTCGCACTTTTGACCAGTCCTCAAATTTACAACTGTCCTCACATTTTACGTTTTTTGCCCTATCTTATACCATGTTGAAGAAAAGCAGTTGTGAAATGAGTGACATGGTTGTTAAGAATGCTGCACAGGCATAAATGTGAAGATGGTCATAAGTGTGAGGACCAGTCAAAAGTGCGAGGACCTGTCAGAAATGACTTTTTTTCAGCCCTCTGAGTAGTCCCTATACACATAGCCATGGTCACCTGGTCACATGACCAGCTAGCCATGCCCGCCCAGTTACATGACCTCCAAGCCACACCCACAAAATAAGCCACGCCCACAAAACCGGTAGTAAAAAAAAATTAGAACCCACCCCTGATTGGGGGTCACCACAACATGAGGAACTGTATTAAAGGGTCGCGGCATTAGGAAGGTTGAGAACCACTGCCCTAGGCCCTCAGCTTCAAGCAAACAGGGCAAGTTGTCGGGGGAGGTGCCTACTAATACATATAATCACCTGTAGAACTTTTCCCAGGCTGTTGGCCAGGGCAATTAGGTCTCTAATTCTCACCACAGTGAGTGATGGCTTTTCACGTCTAATACAGGATTGGGATAAATAAATACCGTGCCAACGTCAGGTTATCAGCTAGTTGACTATGAAGGCTACTCACTTTCTTCTGAGGGATTCTTGCCTGCTGTAGTATACCTGATGGTCATCTGAATTAAATTCACCCATTCCTGTCCATTATAGTTCACTGATTCCTAAGATGTCGATGTTCAGTCTTGTCATCTCTTGTTTGACCACGTCCAGCTTGCCTTGATTAATGGATTTTACATTCCAGGTTCCTATGGAGAATACATCTTTACAGCATCAGACTTTCCTTTCACCACCAGATACATCCACAGCTGAACATCCTTTCGGCTTTGGCCCAGTTGCTTTACTCTTTCTGGTGCTACTAGTACTCGCCCTCTGCTCTTCCCCAGTAGCATATTGGACACCTTCCGACCTGAGGGGCTCATCTTCCAGCGTCATATCTTTTTGCCTTTTGGTCCTCTCCATGGGGTTTTCATGGCAAAGATACTGGAGTGGGTTGCCATTTCCTTCTCCAGTGGATCACGTTTTATCAGAGCTCTCGGCTATGACCTGTCCGTCTTGGGTTAACAGCGTATTGTCTGGGCACAATTTTAAGTAAAGATACAACAATAACCAGAATCATACTAGTAATCTTAAACATATCAATATTAATCACAGAATAATAATACAATTAGTTTATCCATCTTGCAAAATTTTCAATACAAATTTTTATTATCTTTTAAAAATCTGTTCAGTTTCTAACCTGTTTCTGTCAGTTAACCATTGGTAAAATAAATCCCATGTTAAAAATATTCTGTTTCTTCCTTTTCTTTTATCTTAAATGTCAGGCTATCTATCTTAGCACATTCTAATATTCTTTTTATTACACTTTCATTTGTTGGGACCTCATCATTTTTCCATTATTGTGCAAACACTATACTTGCTGCTTTTACTACATGCAAAATTAAGTATGTATTCCCTTTATTATACTGTTCTGGTAATATACCCAGCAGGAATATTTCTGGTTTCAAATCTATAGGTTGCTTTATCATTTTTTTTCTAACCAAGTATGTATTTTAATCCAATATTTTTTTGTCTTTGGACACCACATATGATAATATGAACCTGGTATCTGATTACACTTCCAACATTTAGCTGATAAATTTTCAAACATCTTTGCTAACCTCTCTGGTGGTAAATGCCACCTATAAAATACTTTGTATGAGTTTTCCTTATAGGCCGTTGACATTCTAGAAAGTTAGCACCCACCCTTCTCCTCAAAGAATGAAATATTCTATGAAATATTAAAAAGGCAGAATATTATATTTTCCCTAAAGGAGAAACATGTTTCTAAAGACATAAACTCAAAGCCTCAGCCCCCTGCCCTCCCAGCAGATATTTTGGTGCCAAGCCAACCTATCTACAAGACCAAAGACTGGGCCAGCTTATCTACAAAACAAAAGACCTTCACCTCCAGGGTGATAGTAGTAGCCATCACACAAGATCCAAACCAGGCCATTAAGCCGTAATAGGAATTTCCCAACACCCTTTCAGAACACAATCCTCTTCATTACATCATCACCCAGCAAGATTCAACCAAGCCTGGGACACAGACAGCCCACCACCCTCAGGGAGTCTGACAACCAATAGGATACATTTCTTTCACTGGAAAAGGAAGCAAGTTCAAAACCCAAGAGAGGGTATGTGGTCCTGTCCACCATTAAACCATCTTTCCAAACAGCATCCATGTTTTCAGTGTTTTTCTCCCACTTGGAACTGAACCCAGATGGACATTTCTTCCAACAACATTGTTAGTTTACAATTTCTATCCCACAATATCTGCCATTTATTTAATTCTATTGAATAACCGAAGTTTTAGCCCATCTTATCATTGTTTCTTTCACTTGCTCTTCGTCCATTTTAATATTCAGTAAGTAGCTATACATTTTTAAAATTGATTTTTTGCCTGTTCCTAGTAATAGCTGGTTTAGTTCTGCTGGCTCTTTATAGAAACCATACATTTCTTGCATCTTTCTCATATCTTGATTGTATTTGCACATGTGGCCATCATGCTAAATTAATCCCTTGATTAGTCAGTTCTTGTTTAGATTTAAGTTCCCCTTTATAATTAAAATGTCCTTATACCTTACAATTTTTTCCATGTTAATCACATTCGGATGTATCAGTGCCTCCATCGTGGAGAGCCAGACTGGTATTTTCATATAAGGTCTTTCCTTAATTTCCCCTCATACTAACAGTAATGCATTTCTAAGAAGGTAGTATTTTTGTATATTGATTATGGAATTCCACATGTGGAGTTTCAGCCTTCTATCTTGGTGAACTCCAGATCAGTGGTGAAATCCAATTTTTTTTACTACCAGTTCTATGGGTGTGGCTTGGTGGGCGTGGCCTGGTGGGTGTGGCAGGGAAACGATACTGCAAAATCTCCATTCCCACCCTACTCCAGGGGAAGGATACTGCAAAATGCTTGCTGTTTTGAACTCTTGCTGTTCAATCTTGCAAGATCCGGCCATGGATGGTGTGCATGTGTTTTTAATGTTTTAAAAATGCTTTTATAATGTTTTTTTTTTTAATTATGTCACTGTTTGTATTATTTCTGTTCTAAACCTCCCAGAGTCCCTTGGGAGTTGGGCGGCATAGAAATATGATTAATCAAATTAAATTAAATTAAAATCTCCATTCCCTCCCCACTCCTGGGGGAAAGATATTGCAAAATCTCCATTCCCACCCTACTCTGGGGCCAGCCGGAAGTGGTATTTGCCGGTTCTCCGAACTGCTCAAAATTTCCGCTACGGGTTCTCCAGAAACTGTCAGAACCTGCTAAATAGCACCCCTGCTCCAGATTTTGAACCTCAGAATTTCCCAGCCAATGTACAATTAGTTCTCAAGATATAACTGTCACAGGGCCTACCAATTACACCTTGCAAAGGCTGTTAAGCGAGACTGCTTTGCTTAATTTCCCCCCACTCTCTCTGATGCAGCCATTAAATGAAGGTGCAAGTTGTTAAGTGGAACACTGGCTACCTCAGGGTTGGGGGAAGGTCTTAGAGGCCTAGCGCAGGCCCAGGCTTTCCTTCCAAAGGCCTCCCATAACCCATCTCTTAGGCCTCTCCTTCCTAAAACAGGGTCCCTGTAGTCCTTAGGTCTAAGTCCGACCCACCACGCATCATAGCCTCCTCCTCTGGGTCTTTTAAAGATCTCCGAACCTTATGTTGGGGAAGGAGGGTAGGACTGCATGACTGTGTCATGGAAGCAGCCATTATTTGCAGTTGCCTGTTATTCATCCCTGGGCCATGTGGTGGAATTGTGGAAGCGGCTGCCATTTTGCCAGGACTGCCTCAGGGACAAAGTGGCGGATGCTTCTGAGACATTGTTATGTGGGAGAGGGAGAAACTGCACCTTAACCCTGCAGACCGCATTAATGAATTGTAGGTGCACTGAAAATGGCGGCGGCCTCCCTCTGTGATGGGTGAAGGGCTTATGGGTAATAGGCCCAAGGAAAAAAGCAATGTAAAATTTCCCATGGAAAGGCTGTTCTAACTTGCAGGTCAGCCTGATGGAGAAGAGCTGTAGGAATATTGAGTTGAGGAGAAAAGGGATCGTGGCTTTGATCACAAGATCTCCAGGTTTATTAGCAACTCCTGCTGTGAACTCCTTTTCTTGGAGGTGCCTTTGATGGCTGCTGGGCAATAGCAGCACCATATTGCTGACGTATTTGTTGCATCCCCCTTGGTGGTGGCAATGTAAGAAAAAAATGTACAGTGGAAAATGTTTCATTTTTTAAAAAATGCATTGTGTAAGAAGAATAATTTTGACAAGGAAAAAATGGGTAGTGTCGGTATTGTTATTAGGTAAGGCGAGATGCTTACTCGCCTCAAATTGCTAGATGGGCAGCAAATAAGTTTATTAATAAATAAATTTAATAATAAAAAGGTAACTGTTGCTGAGTTGTAAGGTCTCCACACATATAGTAGGTTTTTAAAGCACTCCAATTGTCAACCTACTTGTACTCTGTCTCTTGTGCATTCTGCATCTCTGTCTTCCTCAGCTTCCCTTCCCCCTTCAGTGTAAATATAAATTTTCAATTGTACATCAGTCTGGCCACTCTGTGGCTGTGATGATGTGAAAGTAGTGCCTAAATTTAGGATAACTTAGAATAGGCAGTACATGGAGGTAGTGCTTAGTTAATGACCCCTGGTGGCACTGAATGAAAGAAATTTATGACCAGTCCTCAAAGTTCCAACCATCCCAGAATCCCCTGAACACCTGATTGCAATCCAATATATGGCAATCCGTTCATACGACAAAACAACTAGACACAAGGACAGTATTTCCCCCATGCCATCACTCTGCTAAAGAATTCATTCCCACAACACTCTCTTATGCCCTCAGATGTCAAATCACATAGAAGTCTGTATTACTATTATCCTTCTCATCTTTCCTATTATCTATTCCCTTAGCATCTTATGACTAGAACTTTATTGTGTGCATGTTATGATTTATATTGATTGCTTATTTAGTACCCTAATATGAGCCAGCAGTGTGCGGCAGCAGCCAAAAAAGCTAATACAATCCTTGGTGGTATATAGAGGCACAGAATCAAAATCACACAAAGTATTAGTACCGCTTTATAAAGCCTAATTAAGGCCACACCTGCAATACTGCATCCAGTTTTGGTCACCACATTACAAAAAAGATGTTGAGACTTTGGAAAAAGTGCAAAGAAGAGCAACTAAGATGATTAAAGGCCTGGAGACTAAAACGTATGAGTGAAGAATGGTTGCAGGATTTGGGTTTGGCTAGTCTAGAGAAAAGAAGGACTGGGGGTGGGATATCTGCCCTCTGCTCTGCCCTCACTCCATATTGCATATCTACCTGCCTAGCCCTGTGCTGGTGGTACCACAGCAGACGCTGGTGGACACTCCTACAGCCGGCAGCAATCACTCCGGCTCTGCCATGCTAACAGAACCATAGCCACTTATCTACTTGCCAGCCTGTTTGCCAATTGCCCTCGGTCGGAGTTGTGACTTCCTGAGACTTACTTGTTGACTTTGCTTATTAGAAGCCAGCAGGGAGTTGCAGTGAAGTCCTTGCTTAATGACAGCAGCAAGGACTATTGAAATTGCCTAAGTCATGTGATACAGCTAGTCCTCAACTTACGACCACAATTGAGTCCAACATTTCTGTTGCTATGTGACTTTGCCTTTGAGAAGGGTACAAAACGGGATCACATGACTCCAGGACACTGCAACCATCATAAATATGAGTCAGTCACCAAGATCTGAATTTCGATCACATGACCATGGGGATGCTGTAATGGTTGTAAGGGTGAAAAACAGTGGTTTTTTCAGTGCAGTTGTAACTTCAAACATTCACTAAATGAACTGTTGTAAGTTGAGGACTACCTGAATTGCACTTTACTAATGATAAAGGTAAAGGTTTTCCCTGTTCAGTCATTTCTCACTCTAGGGGACAATGCTCATCTCCGTTTCTTAGCCGAGGGAGCCAATGTTGTCCGAAAATGCTTCTGTGGCCTGGTGGCCAATATGACTGTAGGCTGAGATGTGGTTCTTAACGGAATTCAGCTTTTCCATTCACTTTACCTGTCAGAAGGTTGCAAAATGGGGATCACATGACCCCTGGACACACAACAGTCATAAATATGAGTCAGTTGCCAAGGGTCTGAATTTTAATCACATGACCATGGAGATGCTGCAAAGGTCCTAACGGTGAAAAACGGTCATAAGTCACTTTTTCCAGTGCTGTTGTAACTTTCAACGGTCACTAAATGAGCTGTTGTAAATCGAGGTCTTCCTGTATTTATTGTCATGCATACTGCTGGAAAGTCCTTTGCACCTGGATCCAGTTTAACAGATGTTCTCAAAACCAGTTTAGGACCAGTTCTGAAGACTTTTTTGGGTTTACAGTTATAACAAAGGCTAACTAAAGAGAACTTGTTCCAAAATGGAATCGTGATTGCAAATACATTTTTTGTTCCGTGTTGCTTTAAATCTGGGCTGTAAAATGAATTCTGCAGAAGGAAGCAGGGTTGGTTGGGAGATCATTTTACAATCAGGTTGGTCAAACTTTCCAAGAAGCTGAACGGGTTAAAAGCAGAAAGTTCAGCAGCTAGAGTAGATCCAGAAATGTTGAGTCCTCTTACTGAATTCCTTTTCCTGTAGCTCCTTTGGAGAAAACTTTGAGTTTGGTGTTGCCGTTCTTGAATTTTGCTGGGCGAATCTCAACAGTTCGGAAAGAGTAAGTTAAATTTGAAACTTTCAGAAAAAGATCAGATCAGAGAATAAGAAATCCAGGAAGGGGGAGGGGGGGGAGTTAAAGGGAAATTATCCTTGAGTAAATAATTTCTTTTTAAAAAAAACTGCACCTATTTAACGCTCTCCTGGTAAAGGAGAGGATACAACAGTTGGTCCTTGCGGAGCTCTCTCTTCCTATAGAAAATTGAACCTCCATGTTCAAGCATAGCACCCAGCTCCGCAATCCAGGTGCGGGGAAAGGCATAAAAGGACGGCGCGGAGGCGTCACGGGCGGGAGGGACAAAATGACAAAAAGAGCAAAAAGAGCATCGGGGCTATTGAGTTGCAAGCGGCGTCTCTTCCTTCGATGAATCGTGACTCTATTGTCATGTTCACCAAAGCCTCGGATTAACAGAATAAGAGGAGTTGGAAGAGACCTTGGAGGTCATCTGGTCATTTAGCCGGAGCAGGGGGTTGGACTAGATAACCTCCAAGGTCCCTTCCAACTCTGTTACTCTTAGTCCAACCCCCTGCTCAAACAGGAGAGCCTGTATCATTTCCGATGGATGGCAATCCAGTCTCTCCTTGAAAGCTTCCACTGATGAAGCTCCCACAACTTCTGAAGGCAAACTGTCCAGATGACCTCCAGGGTCCCTTCCAACTCTGTTACTGTTACTGAGTGGTCAGTGGGGCACTTGAGTTTACCCCTTTTTCTGGTGACTCATAGATTCCCTACCCAGTTGATTCAATTTCATTCAAACACTGCAGTTGTTAAGTGAATGCTACAATCATTAAGCAAACCCATTGTTCACTAGAGATGTAAGCATGGGTTTCTGGCAAAAATGTAAATTGTGGTCATGTGACTGCAGGATGCTATGAAAGGCCACAACTGCAGGCTGGTTGCCAAGCACCCAAAATGTCCTGTGACCCTGGGTGGAGCCCCTCTCCCCCCCCAGTCCTCAGAAGTTCAAATTTGGGTCATAAGTTGTTTTTTGAATGGTTGCTAAATGGCTGGTCGTAAGGTGAGGACTATCTGTAAGTCACAGACTTGGTGTTGTCGCAGTTCTGTGTCTACCATCTGCACAGCTATAGAAGAGCAATGTTCTCAATAGCAGTAATTGCAAGAGGGATCTTGGAATCCGAGTGGACAATCACTTCAATGTGAGCCAGCAGTTGTGTGGCAGCTGTTAATAGAGCCAAGGCAGTGTTGGGCTGCAGTAACCGAGGGATAGAATCAAGATCACATGAAGCATTAGTATCGCTTTATAAAATCTTAGTAAGGCCACATTTGCAATATTGCACCCAGTTTTAGTCACCGTGATATAAAAAAGATTTTGAGACACAGGAAAAAGTGCGCAGAAAAGAGCAACAAAGATAGAGGGGACCGGAGGCTAAAATATCTGATGAGCGGATGCAGGAACTGGGTATGTGTAATTTAATGCAGAGAACGGCTAAGGGTGACATGATAGCAGTCTTTCTTTTTTCTTTCTTTTTTAAACAAAAGTTTTTTTATTTTTTATATTCAAACAACCAAACATTACACAATCAATTATCATACATCATTTTATCCCCACCCAACCCCCCCTCCCCAATTTCCCCCCTGACTTCCCAGAGCAAAAACAGGATATAGCATTTAACAAACATAAGCTAAAACATGCTAACTATTACAGAATTCAAAACTCTCTCACACTTGTTAACTCCCCTTTTAAAAATTATACTTCAACCTTCATTTTATAAATTCTCTTATCACAGTTCACATTTGTAAAAAAACCCATAATCTTATTTTAAATGTTTTAAAATCTCTTAATACATTAGCAGAACATTCTCCAAAATATAAGTTTCAAAAATTTCAAAAAATTATCCATTAAATTTTAAGTTATCCACCTTTAAACTTCAATACTTTAAAACTACCATAAAATTCAAAAGTTATCCAACTTTAATTAAATCTTTTAACATCATGAGACAATCTCCAAAATATGACCAGTCTTTCTTTCTTTTTATATTTTTTTACCTTTAAACTTCAATACTTTAAAACTACCATAAAATTCAAGTTATCCAACTTTAATTAAATCTTTTAACATCATGAGACAATCTCCAAAATATGACCAGTCTTTCTTTCGTTCTATATTTTTTCCAGTCCTTCTTCAACAATACTTTCTTCTTCAGCATTGCTCCTCCCCCTACAGCCCTATGCAGAATCCATCACCTCATACGTAAAAAACTCATTCCAGTTCATAGACATCATAAAGCAACAAAACTTACAGCCCAGTGACCTACTCGTGAGCTTCGATGTCATATCCCTCTTCACCCAAGTACCAATCAAAGAAGCCTTGACAGTTATCCAAAACAAATATAACCCCCCCAAGCACATCTTAGATCTGACCAACCACTGCCTATCCAACACATACTTCATCTATAATGGACAGAAATACAAACAAACAGAAGGAGCACCCATGGGATCACCCCTCTCACCTGTCATTGCCAACCTCTATATGGAATACTTTGAAACCCAAGCTCTAGAAAAATCGGATCACAAACCCAAACTCTGGCTCAGATATGTGGACGACACCTTCATAATCTGGCCACATGGGAAAGAAAAACTGGACAACTTCCTCACACACCTCAACAGCCTACACCCCAAAATACAGTTCACCATGGAAACAGAAGCGAACAACCAACTTCCCTTCCTGGATGTCTTAGTCTACAGAAAATCCAATGGCTTCCTAGGACACACTA
Source organism: Arizona elegans (assembly GCA_022577455.1). Taxonomy (NCBI): domain Eukaryota; kingdom Metazoa; phylum Chordata; class Lepidosauria; order Squamata; family Colubridae; genus Arizona; species Arizona elegans. The sequence continues at coordinate 9,981,075 of JAKOOJ010000012.1, forward strand.
TTTACCAGAAGAAAACACACACAAACCGCTATCTGCATGCACTCTCACACCACCACCCTGCCCAGATCAACTCTGTAGCCAAGACACTCATTTCCAGAACAAAACGCTTAGCTGACGAACAACACCTAAAAACCGAACTACACACCCTCACTAACGTACTAACATCCAATGGATTCCAAAGAAATAAGATCACCAACCTAATCCAAAAAGAAACCCCCACTAAAATCCAAGACAGAGAACAAGAAAACGGCAAAGCCCTCCTCCCATACATAAAAGGCACCACAGACAGAATAAGCAAAATCCTCCACAAACATAACATCAAGACAGCATTCTGCACAAACCGAAAAATATCCACCATCCTAAGGAACCCCAAAGACAAAATTGAGTTAGAAAATCAAGGAGTATATGAAATCCCATGCACCGCCTGCCCCACCACATACATCGGACAAACCAACAGACGAATAAGTGCACGCATAGAAGAACACAAGAACTCAGTCAGAAAAGAAGAACCAACTTCTTCCCTGATCCAACACCTTAAAGCCACAGGACATGATATTGACTTTAAAAAGACCAGAACTATCGCCAAAACTGAACACTTTAACAACAGAATAATCAGAGAAGCCATCGAGATAGAAAAACGCCCACACAGCATGAACAAACGAGACGATACCTCCCGCCTACCAGCCATTTGGAAACCCGCCCTTATTGACAAACGAGTCCCTAACACGACGAATGACACCAGACCCACACTCACGAGAGCCACACAGGATGTCACCACCACACATCCACGCAGAAAGCAGACTCAAACCCACACTGATAATGAGCCACGACCAAGGACCAGAAGCCAGACTGCAGCTGCATCATTAGCCACTTTAAACCCCTCCAATCCATACATGAAGCAGACTGACACCCACCATGAAGAGCTCGCACGGCCACAAACACGAAGCCAAACAACAACAATGCAGCTCACCAGCTCAAATCCCCCTGCAACTCAGACTAAGCTGAGCACAACCAAGCCCCCACCCAAACAGAACACACCCCCAGCCAATCAGAGCACAACCAACCCCCCACCCAATCAGAGCACAGCCAAGCCCCTAACCAATCAGAACACACCTCCACCCAATCAGAACACAGCCAAGTTCCCACCCAATCAGCTCACACCCCCACTAGCAGTTAAAAGGAAGAGACAGCTGCGATCTCACATTGCTCCTGGAAGCACGAAGCCGAGAACACCAGCCTGAAGATGACGAATGAGACTTCGTCGAAACGTCGCCAAGACACTTCCAATTTTACGTGGGAGAAGACCCGAATAACCAAAGACCTACACACACACACACACACATATATATATATACATACATACATACATACATACATACATACATATCCAACCTAGAATTAGGAAGAAATTGTCAGTGACAACAATCAGTGGAACAAATTGCCTCTCAACCTGTGGTTGTTCCATCAGTGGAGGCTTTTAAGAGGAGACTGGAGAGCCATTTGACTGGGATGATATAGGTTCTCCTGCTTGGAGAGTTGGTCCCTTCCAACTCTTACTCTGTAATTCTGTAAGAACTTCATGAACATTTAGGGCTCAGCATGTAGCTCATCTTCAGAAGCTTAAGTAGCTTCACATTTCACTCTTTTACTTGGCTCTGTTGCAAAGATAGGATGCTAGGAGTTTAAAACAACTTGATAGCATATAATCAGTGACAACATCTTGCCAACACCTTAGGCAGAGATGGGACAAGTGTGTTTTTCGCCTCCTGTCGGGAGATGGCGGTCACTTCTGCACCTACAAAGCCGTCAATACAGTAGCTGCATCTGTGGTTGATCCTTAAAGGAGTTAAAACCATCAAGTACTGTATTGCTAGAAAGGATTGAGGAAGAAGAGAAGCACAGAGGAACTTCCTGTACCGGATCCCTCATGGGTGGAAGGGGGCTTGCAGAGCGGCTTTTGGGCTCTTCCAAAAGTTGAAGCATCAGCTGGAAGGTGAGTTGAGGGCAAGTTGGAGGAGAGGCCAGAAGCAAGTTGGGCTATTTGGTTTGGATGCTGCCAACCGATGCACATTTATGATGGTCACAACATCCCACCATCATGATCCCCATTTTTGACCTTCCCAGCTTGTTTCTCATAGGCAAAGTTAGTGAGGATGGCAAGAAATTGCAAGTGACAGTCATGTGAAATTGCCTTTAACAACCCACAGTGGTTTGCTTAACAACTCCATAGGAACAGATGTAAGTTGGCAGTTATGTGACATCATGCTTCATGATCGGGCTGCTTAGTGACACAGATCCCAGTCCCAAATGTGAGGACTCCTTGAAAGGGGATGTCACCAGAGGAATTGTGGACAGAAGGACAGTATTTTCTTATTTGGAGCTGAGGACTTCCATGGGTATAACTGGTGTTTCAAATTTTGCAAAGGCTTTAGGCATCATTTCATCAGTTAAAGCCCCCACATCTCTAAATTTAGCCGAGAAGGTTTAATTGTAACCATTTTGGGACATTTTTCAGGCTCAAAACATGGATTTTTCACATATATACATTTGTAGGTGTAAATGTAATTCTCTCTGCAGTTGGATAATCTGCAGTTGGATAATCTATCCCCAGTGCTTCTAGATAGTCAGTTATGTGAAAAACAATGTACACCCTCTTTGAGTGGTATAGTTTTATGTATCAGGACATACTAAAAATCATCTGGTCTTTACACTCTTAAAAGTAGGTAAATACAACTTCAGATGAACAACAAGACGCCTAGAGAGCGGTTGGAGGGCCAGTCTCGCTGAATCTGACTGAACACTGGTAAGGTCGCATATTAAGACCTACCTAGTGGCGATAAAGACGGCAAAGTTTAATTACTTTTCCGCCTCTATTGCCTCATCAGGGAATTGTCCGGCTGCCCTGCTCCATCCGGGAGCGCGGGAGGATCCCTTGGAAGGCAGGACGGAGGATTTCGGACAATACCTGTATGACAAAATCGCTCAGATCCGGGGGGTTTGGACTCTGACTGGGTAGATCAGGGCAGGGTGATGAGGAATAGTCTTGAGAATGTTACCTGGGAGGAGTTTGATGCTGTGACTCCCGATGATGTGGACAGGATTTTGGGGAGACTTAGTGCGGCCACATGTTTACTGGACCCGTGTCCCTCCTGGTTGGTACTGGCCTCCCGGGAGGTTACACGAGGCTGGCTCCAGGGTGTTATCAACGCTTCGTTGAGTGAGGATCACTTCCCTACCGCCTTGAAAGAGGTGGTGGTGAGGCCTCTCCTCAAGAAGCCGTCCCTGGATCCGGCAATATTAGCCAACTACCGTCCTGTCTTCAACCTTTGCTTCATGGCGAAGGTTGTTGAGAGTGTGGTCGCGCGACAGTTCCCGCAATTCCTGGAGGAAACATCCTATCTAGATCTGTTCCAGTCGGGTTTCAGGCCCGGGCACAGCACGGAAACGGCATTGGTCGCGTTGGTTGATGATCTCTGGAGAGCTCGGGACAGGGGTTGCTCCTCTGTTCTGGTCCTGTTAGATCTCTCAGCGGCTTTTGATACCATCGACCATGGTATCATGCTGCACTGGATGGGGGGCACCGTGTTACGGTGGTTCTCCTCCTTTCTCTCCGACGGGTCGCAGTTCATGTTGGCAGGGGGGCAGAGGTCGACCTCGAGGCCTCTTATATGTGGAGTGCCTCAGGGGTCGGTCCTCTCGCCCCTCCTGTTCAACATTTATGTGAAGCCGCTGGGCAAGATCATCCGTGGCTTCGGGGTGAGATACCACCAGTACGCTGATGACACCCAGCTGTACATCTCCACCCCAGGCCACCCCAACGATGCCCTTGAAGTGATGTCCCAGTGCCTGGAGGCTGTGCGGATCTGGATGGGGAGGAACAGGCTCAAGCTCAACCCTTCCAAGACTGAGTGGCTGTGGCTCCCGGCATCCCGATATAGTCAGTTGACCCCATCACTGACTATTGGGGGCGAGTCGTTGGCCCCCACAGAGAGGGCTTGCAATCTGGGAGTCCTCGTGGATACACAGCTGTCCTTGGAGGAACATCTGACGGCTGTAACCAGGGGGACCTTTTGTCAGGTTCGCCTGATTCGCCAGTTGCGGCCCTTTCTTGATCGGGATTCCCTGTGCACAGTCACTCATGCCCTTGTCACCTCTCTCCTTGACTACTGCAACACTCTCTACATGGGGCTCCCCTTGAAGAGCACCCGGAGGCTCCAACTGGTCCAGAACGCAGCAGCGTGGGTAGTGACGGGAGCAGCATGGCGCTCCCATGTAACACCGCTCCTGCGTGAGCTGCACTGGCTCCCGGTGGTCTTCCGGGTGCGCTTCAAGATGTTGGTTATCACCTTTAAAGCGCTCCATGGCATAGGGCCTAGCTATCTTCGAGACCGCCTGCTGCCACCGACGACCTCCCATTGACCCGTGCACTCCCACAGAGAGGGCCTCCACGGGGTGCCATCAGCCAAACAGTTCAGGCTGGTGACCCCCAGGGGGAGGGCCTTCTCTGTGGGGGCACCTACCCTCTGAAATCAGTTGCCCCCAGAGATAAGGAGAACCCAAGACCTCAATGCCTTCCGCCGTGCCAATAAAACCTTCTTTTTCCAACAAGCCGGGCTGGCCTAATTTTTTACGTGTTTTTAATTGTTTTGTTTATCGTTTTTAATTAATGGGGCCAAATTCATATATATCTTTTAATTGTATTTTAATATTTGTACTTGATATTTTTACTTGGCTGTTCACCGCCCTGAGTCCTCAGGGAGAACGGCAGTATACAAATTCAAAATAAAATAAAATAAAAATAAAAATAAACAACACATGACATATTACATCACGTCATCATCAATGGTGTGTTTCCCTTACCTTTGCTAATGGTTCATGCACATGCACCACTTCTGCGCATGCACAGAGCATATTTGATGAGGTCTGGGCGGGTGGGCGAAGCCTCCTGCCACCGCTAATACTGGTTCAGCCGAACCGGGCCGAACCGGTACCAATCCAGCACTGGTCACCATGTATTTTACAAAAGAAAAGCCAGTAGCTAAGAAGAAATCGTAGTAGTTTATGCTACCTGGAAAGAAAAGGATTACAACGGAAGCAAAATAGATATGATTTCTTTTTAGCCCTGCTAGCACTAGCTTTACATTAGTGTTGTGCTGGTAGAGCAAAGAAGAAATCTCATCTCTTTTGCTTCCATGGCAATCCTTTCCTCCTCAGCCAGGGTAAATCACTAACGATTTATGCTGGCTGGAGTGAAAGAATTGCCATGGAAAGAAAAGAGTTTATATTTCTTCTTCTTGATTGTGCCACGTGGCCCAGCTGACTTCCAGAGCTCATCAGAAATTTAGTAAGTGAATGGTGATGGGGGAGTGGGGTTGGGGAGGAATGCATAGTATATTGCAAAGCAGGCCAACATACTGGGGTCTGGGGATTGTGAGGACTGACTGGGCAAGATGGAAGGGAAATAGATGGGTGGGTATGCTGCAGCATTTCTGCAGTGAAGGAGTCAAGGACTCTCGGGGTGAGAGGCGCTGCAGAAATTCAACTTTGAAGCAGATTCGTATTTAGCAATTGGGAGAGTGTTGTAACTTAAACAGTCGTTGAATGGCCTGTCGTACCTAAAAGATTACCTGTACTTCTTTTTTTCACATCTTCTGCAACCCACCAGGGTTTCCACGCATTCCATCAGTCGAGGTCACAGGGGAGGGGCGGGGGAGTAGCGGTTATTATTAGAGAAGGCCTTAGGCCGAGGGAGACCACTGTTCCTCAGACGGCCAGTTGTGAGTCCCTCCTTGTGAAATGGGGCCACGGGGTTCAGATGGGTTTGCTGATCACGTACCTGGCTCCCTGCCACGTGGTGGCAGCCCTGCCCGAGCTACTCAACGTTATCGCCACGGTGGCGGTTGATACCCCCAGACTTATGGTCATGGGGGATTTCAACCTGCCATCCGTGGGTGAGGCGTCTGAGGTGGCTCGGGAGTTCATGGCTTCCATGACGGCCATGGACCTGACCCAACTAATTCATGGCCTACGCACACTGGGGGAAACACACTGGACTTGGTTTTTGTCTCTGGACAGTGGTTGAGTGATCTTGAGATAGGGGATATAGTCATCGAGCCCTTGTCATGGTCAGATCACTCTCTCCTTCGCCTTGACCTTCGAACCGCGGCACCCCGCTGCAGGGAGGCGGAACTGATAAGATGGTACCGCCCCAGGCGCCTGATGGAACCAGATAGGTTCCAGATGGAGCTTGGGCCAATCCCGGAGGTTCTGGCTCACGCCTCGACTGGAGACCTAGTGGCCACCTGGGATAGGGCGCCTGCTGGAGCCCTGGACCGAGTCGTGCCTTTGCGGCCTCTGACCCGGCGCCAATCTTGCCTGGCTCCTTGGTTTACCGAGGAGCTGAGGGAGATGAAGCGCCGGAAAAGACGCCTAGAGAGCTGTTGGAGGGCTAGTCTTTCTGAATCCGACCGAACACTGGTAAGATCTCATATTAGGAGTTACCTAGTGGCGATAAAAGCAGCAACATGCACTCATTTGCTGCTCTTATTGCATCATCAGATAATCGCCCGGCCGCCCTGTTTAGGGTGACCCGCTCCCTGCTCCACCAGGAAGCGCGGGAGGACCCCTTGGAGGGAAGAGCCGAGGATTTTGTTCAGTATCTGCATGACAAAATCACTCAGATTCGGGCAGGTCTGGACTCCGACTGGATAGATCCAGCGAGGGTGACGGAGGCAGGTCTTGAGACTGTTATCTGGGATGAGTTTGATCCTGTGACCCCAGATGACGTGGACAGGATTCTGGGTAGATTGAACACGACCACATGTTTGTTGGATCCATGCCCCTCCTGGTTAGTGCTGGCTTCTCGGGAGGTGACGCGAGGCTGGCTCCAGGGGATTATAAATGCTTCATTGGGTGAGGGTGTCTTCCCCGCCGCCCTGAAAGAGGCGGTGGTAAGGCCCCTCCTCAAGAAGCCTTCCCTGGACCCGGCAGTATTGGCTAATTATCGTCCAGTCTCCAACCTTTGCTTCGTTGCGAAGGTTGTTGAGAGTGTGGTTGCGCGACAGCTTCCCCAGTACCTGGATGAAGCGTCGTATCTGGATCCGTTCCAGTTGGGCTTCAGGCCTGGGTACAGCACGGAAACGGCATTGGTCGCGTTGGTTGATGATCTCTGGAGGGCTCGGGACAGGGGTTGTTCCTCTGTCCTGGTCCTGTTAGATCTCTCAGCGGCTTTTGATACCATCGACCATGGTAACATGCTGCACCGGCTGGAAGGGTTGCGGGTGGGAGGCACCATTTTACGGTGGTTCTCCTCCTTTCTCTCTGACTGGTCGCAGTCTGTGTTGACAGGGGGGCAGAGATCGACCCCGAGGCCCCTTATATATGAGGTGCCGCAGGGATCGGTTCTCTCGCCCATTTTGTTCAACATTTATGTAAAGCCGCTGGGCGAGATCATCCGTGGTTTCAGGGTGAAGTACCATCAGTACGCTGACGACACCCAGCTGTACATCTCCACCCCGGACCACCCCAACAATGCCCTTGAAGTGCTGTCCCAGTGCCTGGAGGCCGTACGGATCTGGATGGGGAGAAAGGGGCTCAGGCTCAACCCATCCAAGACCGAGTGGCTGTGGTTTCCGACGTCCCGATATAGTCAGCTGGCACCATCTCTGACTATTGGGGGCTAATCATTGGTCCCCACGGAAAGGGCTCATAACTTGGGCGTCCTCCTGGATTCACGGCTGTCTTTAGAAGAGCACTTGACGGCCGTGACCGGGAGGATTTTTCATCAGGTTCGCCTGATTTGCCAGTTGCGTCCCTTTCTAGATCGGGACTCACTACGCACAGTCACTCATGCCCTTGTCACCTCTCGTCTGGACTATTGTAACGCTCTCTACATGGCACTCCCCTTGAGGTGCACTCGGACACTCCGACTGGCGCAGAGTGCGGCCGCGCGGGTGGTTATGGGAGCGGCGTGGAGCTCCCATGTAACACCTCTCCTGCGCGAGCTGCACTGGCTCCCGGTGGTCTTCCGGGTGCGCTTCAAGGTTCTGGTTACCACCTTTAAAGCGCTCCATGGCTTAGGACCTGGTTATTTACGGGACCGCCTACTACCATCAATAGCCTCCCACCAACCAGTACGCTCCCACAGAGAGGGGCTCCTCCAGGTGCCGTCGGCCAAACAATGTCGGCTGTCAACCCCTAGGGGGAGAGCCTTCTCTGTGGGGGCACCGACAATCTAGAACAACCTCCCTCCAGAGATACAGAGGATCTCGGATCTGCGCACCTTCCGCCGCGAGCTGAAGACTCTTTTATTTCATCAATTTTAATGTGTTTTAAAATATGGGTATTTTAAATTATGGGTATTAATTCAGCCAAATTTATTTAATTCATTTTATTCGATTTTAAATTTTTATATGTATGTGTTTTATTTCGTGGCTGTTCACCGCCCTGAGTCCTTCGGGAGTAGGGCGGTATAGAAATTCAATAAAATAAATAAAATAAATAAATAAATAAACCCTTTCATAAACTATAAAACTTACACTTTCTTTTGAATTTTACAGACAAAGTGATGCCAACATAAGCACACTGGACAACTGAGAATAACAAGCAACACTGAAAAGCAAAGCAATTTGAAGCAGAAATAAAAAATATTTTCTATTTCCTTCAGAAAACCACAGAATTTGTCTACTTCATCAGCAGATAAGAGACAGAAAAGAGAAAATCATGAAGAGATTTGCAGCTGGAAAAAGTAGATTATATAGAATTTAAGAATATGTTACTCGAAAAGGTCGAAGGAGATCATTTTTCCTTTCAGAAAAAGAGGGAAATATCTGGAAGCCAGTGGGGAAGAAAATGTCAATTGGATAGTCACATATGGCAACCAGTAATGCAGGCACCAACAAAATAAGGAATCACACATATTTTTGACCTCCTCAAGAATGTCAGTGATGGAAAAGCTCCATAGATGTGCCTATTGTGGGAAAAGTAAAGAGTTCAAATCACAAGAGGACCCACACTGAACAAAAGCCATATAAATACTCTGAATGTGGCAAAACTTTAGTTAGAATAGCTCCCTTGCAATTCATAGAAGGATCCTCATAGTAGAGATAACCTACAACTGCTCCCAATGTGGTAAATGCTTTTGCAAGCATGGCAACTTTGTGATACATCAGAGGACTCACACCAGGGAGAAACCATATGAGTGTCCAGATTGTGGGAAAAGTTTCACAGCAAATTCCCACCTGGTGATACACCAGAGGACTCACACAGAAGAGAAACCCTTTGAATGTCCTAAAAATTTTTTTCAATGTCCAGCCTGGAAAAGTTTTGTGGGAAAAGTTTCAGTCTCAATTCCAGCCTGGAGAACCACCAGAGGACTCACACAGGAAAGAAACCATTCGAGTGTCCAGACTGTGGGAAACATTTCCATTACCGTTGTTACCTGGTAAACCACCAGAGGATTCACACAGGGGACAAACCTTTTGAATGTCCTGATTGTGGGAAAAACTTCAGTCTCAATTCCTATCTGGTGAGACACCAAAAGACTCACACAGGAGACAAACCACACAAGTGTGCAGATTGTGGGAAAAGTTTCAGTTACCGTTCTGACCTGGTGATCCACCAGAGGACTCACACAGGAGAGAAACCCTTTGAATGTCCTGAGTGTGGGAAAAGTTTCAGTCGAAATTCCAGCCTGCTGAGCCACCAGAGGACTCACTCAGGAGAGAAACCCTTTGAATGTCCTGAGTGTGGGAAAAGTTTCAGTCAAAATTCCAGCCTGCTGAGCCACCAGAGGATTCACACAGGAGAGAAACCCTTTGAATGTCCGGATTGTGGGAAAAATTTCACTGTCAATTCCAACCTGCTGATACACCAGAGGACTCACACAGGAGAGAAACCATATGAATGTCCAGATTGTGGGAAAAGTTTCACAGATAATTCCACCCTGGTGAGCCACCAGAGGATTCACACAGGAGAAAAACCCTTTGAATGTCCTGAGTGTGGGAAAAGTTTCAGACAGAATTCCCACCTGGTGAAACACCAGAGGACTCACACAGGAGAGAAACCCTTTGAATGTCCTGAGTGTGGGAAAAGTTTCAGTCAGAATTCCTACCTGGTGAAACACCAGAGGACTCACACAGGAGAAAAACCCTTTGAATGTCCTGATTATGGGAAAAGTTTCAGACAGAATTCCCACCTCATTATCCACCAGAGGACTCACACCAGGGAGAAACCATATGAGTGTCCAGATTGTGGGAAACGTTTCAGTGACAATTCCAGCCTGGTGAAACACCAGAGGACTCACACAGGGGAGAAACCCTTTGAATGTCCTGATTGTGGGAAAAGTTTCAGTGAGAATTCCAGCCTGGTGAAACACCAGAGGACTCACACAGGGGAGAAACCCTTTGAATGTCCTGATTGTGGGAAAGGTTTCAGTGACAATTCCAGCCTGGTGAAACACCAGAGGACTCACACAGGGGAGAAACCCTTTGAATGTCCTGATTGTGGGAAAAGTTTCAGTGAGAATTCCAGCCTGGTGAAACACCAGAGGACTCACACAGGGGAGAAACCCTTTGAATGTCCTGAATGTGGGAAAAGCTTCAGTCAAAATTCCAGCCTGCTGATACACCAGAGCACTCACACAGGAGAGAAACCCTTTGAATGTCCTGATTGTGGGAAATGTTTCAGTCTGAATTGCAACCTGGTGAAACACCAGAGGATTCACACAGGAGAGAAACCCTTTGAATGTCCTGATTGTGGGAAATGTTTCAGTGTCAATTCCAGCCTGGTGATACACCAGAGGACTCACACAGGAGAGAAACCCTTTGAATGTCCTGAGTGTGGGAAAGGTTTCAGTGTCAATTCCAACGTGCTGATACACCAGAGAACTCACACAGGAGAGAAACCCTTTGAATGTCCTGATTGTGGGAAAGGTTTCAGGGTCAATTCCAGCCTGGTGAAACACCAGAGAACTCACACAGGAGAGAAACCCTTTTAATGTCCTGATTGTAGGAAAGATTTCAGTGTCAATTCCCACCTGCTGATACACCAGAGGACTCACACAGAAGAAAACCATACGAGTGTCTGGATTGTGGGAAAGTTTTCAGTATTTCGTCTAATCTTTACACACAGGAGAGAAACCTTTTCAATGTTCATCTTGTGAACAATGCTTTAGGCGTAAATCATCTCTGATTGCTCACAAAAAATGCACATGAGGGAAATATTGAACAGTTTAGAGAAAGCTTGAAATTCGTTTCTGTTCTCCCATTCGGAGTATAGATGAGAAATTGATTATTTAAATTTTGGCCTGATTCTTTTTGGTCAAGAGATCTCAGGAGGTGGAGAGAGAAAAATAGAAAATATTAGTTTGATAAAGGCTAACTACCTGTTTCTGATTATCAGCAGTACTTTTTGGATGTTTGCATTTGCAGAAGTCGTGGAATTTCTGCAAACAGGCCTTTGGGTGGTGTTTTTTGTATTTTGATTATGGAATTCCGACATGTGAAGTTTCAGCTTTCTATCTTGGTGAACTCCAGATTTTGAACCTCAAAATTTCCCAGCCAGCATACAAGGAATCCTCGAGATACAACTGTGATGAGAACTAACTATTATGGATGCATTTAGCAATGGCGACAGTGCTTTGGTTAACTAACCCCATCCCATGCTGTCTGTTATGCAGCTATTAAATGAATGTGCAAATTGCTAAATAGAACACTGGCTACCTCAGTGTTCGGGAAAACTCTTGGAGGCTTAGCCCAGGCCCAGGCATCCCCGCTTCCCCCCAGGCATCCCTAGGCCTCCTCCACCCTCCCACACCCCTCCCAAGACACCTATTGCTCTTGTTCCCAACCTTGGTTCCCCCAAGGCATCCCTAGGCCTCCTCCATCCCCACCCCCAAGACACCTATTTCTCTGTTTCCCAACCCTTGGTTCCCCCAAGGCATCCCTAGGCCTCCTCCACCCCCCCTCAAGACACCTATTTCACTGTTTCCCAACCCTTGGTTTCCCCAAGGCATTCCTAGGCCTCCTCCACCCCCCCTCAAGACACCTATTGCTCTGGTTCCCACCCTTGCTTCCCCCAAGGCATCCCTAGGCCTCCTCCACCCCCCCCCTCAAGACACCTATTTCACTGTTTCCCAACCCTTGGTTCCCCCAAGGCATCCCTAGGCCTCCTCCACCCCCCCCCCCCTCAAGACACCTATTGCTCTGGTTCCCACCCTTGCTTCCCCCAAGGCATCCCTAGGCCTCCTCCACCCCCCCCTCAAGACACCTATTTCACTGTTTCCCAACCCTTGGTTCCCCCAAGGCATCCCTAGGCCTCCTCCACCCCCACCCCCCCAAGACACCTATTGCTCTGGTTCCCAACCCTTGCTTCCCCCAAGGCATCCCTAGGGTCTGGACTAATGAAAAGAACCATTGGACCCATGCTTTCTCCATGAACATAGGCGTACGTGTAAGGGAAAAAGGAGTTTTCTTCTTCTGCGGGAAGGATGTGTATTTATGTTTGCCAACAAATTGGACCGGAACATGCACACTAGTACACCTTTTTTCTAAAATAGGTGTTGTCAGTGGAGAATATACCATCCCTGTTCCTCTCATGGGGCATGTTCAGAAACGGGTACCAATCCTAATCCCTCTATTAGTAATCATGGGAATAGGAACTGCTGTGGGAACAGGTATAGGTGGGGTAACACACTCAGTAATACAGTTTCAGCAATTATCAGAGGAACTCCAAGAAAGCCTGAATCAAATTACTGGAACCCTGGTGGAAGTCCAAGACCAGATAGATTCATTGGCAGCACTGGTCCTACAAAATCGACGTGCCTTAGACCTCCTAACCGCAGAGAGAGGAGGTGTGTGTGTATTTCTGGGAGAAGACTGTTGTTTCTATATGAATAAATCAGGTGTGGTCAGAGAAATTGCCAAGGAATTGCAGGATAGGGCATCCAAAATAAGTCAGAGGTTACAAACAACTGACAGGTGCTTTTCTTGGTTGCCTGGATCCGGCTGGATTAAACAAATGTTATTCTTGTTGATATGGCTGTGGCAGGCCTAGATTTTATTCCTTGTGCAATCCCTGTGCTGAAACAGCTATCTATCAGAGCAATGAAAGAGATACAGACTGAGAAGGAATTAGTTTTGATAGAGCGCTTTCTTGAAGATAGAAACTCTGAAACAGATACATATGTAGAAATGGAGTCTGGAAAAGACTGGAGGGAGTACCTCCAAGGATTAATAGAATGAAGATCAAGAAATACCTATCTCTTGCCTAGATTAGTCATATTTTGTTAGATATTATATGTTAACTTTGTTTATCCAAAGGAATGGAATAATATTTACTAAAGAGTTGAACATGTAAGGAATCGTGAAAGTTTCTGCGTGGAAAAATTTTCAAAGTGGGGAATCATGTAGATAAAAGAAATGTGAATAAAAAAAGGAATCATACAGAGTCAGATATATGGGTTCTGGAGGACCCTCTCTTTTCACATTATTATAAGGGGAAGACGTGCTTAGATACATGAACCTCTCTATTCTCATTATTATAAGAGAGGAAAGTGCTTGTTGGAAATTACATTAACAAACAGTTAAACCTCATTAAGTGGTAATATATCTTCTGAAACCTAGATGTCACGAAAGGACCGCCATACGGAAAACATCTGAGTGACCTCACTGTGAATGACACAAAGACCTATATGTTACAGAGTTACTTAATCCAATAAATTTACCCAAGGACAGTAGTAACTCTCCCATTAACAACTACAAGCACTTAAGAAAAGTTGTGTGGCTAAGATAATTTTATAAACTAAAATTAATGGTTTAAGTAATTAGATGAACACATTATCCAATGTATGTAACCATATAGGGAAAATCGGATGTATGATCTCATGCTAAACATATATGGAAAATGTATGATCTCACTGAATCCTTTGTCTTAGAAATGTATAAAACCAGTTGTATCAGGGTTCTTCTCTTTATATTATTTATTTTATTTTATTTAATCATATTTGTATACCGCCCTACTCCCGAAGGATTCAGGGCGGTGAACAGCCAAGATAAAATACAAAGACATACAAAAGTTAAAAGACTATTAAAAACAGATTAAATAATTTAGGCTCAAAAAACAAATTTAAGACATCCAATTTATCTAAAAACATTTAAAACCCAATTTAACAGGGAGAGTTAGGTCAGATCAGCCTGTTGGAATAAAAACGTTTTTAGGGCGCAGCGGAAGATGCGTAAGTATTGGATCCTCCGTATCTCCGGGGGGAGCTCATTCCAGATGGCAGGTGCTCCCACAGAGAAGGCTCTCCCCCTGGGGGCCGCCAGTCGACATTGTTTGGCCGACGGCACCCTGAGGAGCCCCTCTCTATGGGAACGAACTGGTCGGTGAGAGGCTACTGGTGGCAGAAGGCGGTCTCGTAAGTACCCTGGTCCTGAGCCATGGAGCGCTCTAAAGGTGGTAACCAAAACCTTGAAGCGCACCCGGAAGACCACTGGGAGCCAGTGCAGCTCGCACAGGAGGGGGGTCACATGGGAGCATCACATTGCTCCCATCACCACCTGCGCGGCCGCATTCTGGACCAGTTGGAGCCTCCGGGTGCTCCTCAAGGGGAGCCCCATGTAGAGAGCATTGCAATAATCCAGGCGTGAGGTGACAAGGGTGTGAGTGACCGTGCGTAACAAGTCCCGATCCAGAAAGGGACGCAACTGGCGAATCAGGTGAACCTGATAAAAAGTCCTCCTGGCCACGGCCACCATATGCTCTTCTAAAGACAGCCGTGAGTCAAGAGGACGCCTAAGTTGCGAACCCCATCTGTGGGGGCCAACGACTCACCCCCAATAGTCAGAGATGGCGCCAACTGACTATATCGGGATGTTGGAAACCACAGCCACTCGGTCTTGGATGGGTTGAGCCTGAGTCTGTTCCTCCCCATCCAGTTCCGTACGGCCTCCAGGCACCGGGACATCACCTCGAGGGCATCATTGGGGTGATCTGGGGTGGAGATGTACAGCTGGGTGTCATCAGCGTACTGATGGTACTTCACCCCAAAACCACGGATGATCTCACCCAGCAGCTTCACATAAATGTTGAACAGAAGGGGCGAGAGGACCGATCCTTGCGGCACCGCACGTAAAAGGGGCCTCGGGGCCGACCTCTGCCCCCCTGTCAACACAGACTGCGACCGGTCGGAGAGAAAGGAGAACCACTGTAAAACAGTGTCCCCCAACCCTTCCAACCGTGCAGCATGATACCATGGTCGATGGTATCAAAAGCCGCTGAGAGGTCTAATAGGACCAGGACAGAGGAGCAACCCCTGTCCCAAGCCCTCCAGAGATCATCAACCAATGCGACCAATGCCGTCTCCGTGCTGTACCCAGGCCTGAAGCCCAACTGGAACGGATCTAGATAAGCTTTTGTTCAAAGCTTCAGGTAAAAACTGGCTCTGAACCTTGCACAATAAAACTGTCTCTGGCTGACCTAGGAATGTTGCTTGGTCCTTTCATTCCACAACAGGAGAGGGAGAAACTGCTCTGTTTCGCTACCTTAACACTATGCAGACCACCTTAAGGAATTGTGGGTGCACTGAAAATGATGGCTGCTTCCACGAGATCTTGAAAATTTACCTGTGAAATAGGTGATGGGCTTGTGGGGAGTAGGCCCAAGGCCCAGTGAAAAAAAGCAGTGTAACATTTCAAATGAAAAGCTTTTCGCCTTGCAGATGAACCTGGTGGAGAAGAGCTGTAGGAATATTGAATTGAGGAGAAAAGGGATCGTGGCTTTGATCACAAGATCTCCAGGTTTATTAGCAACTCCTGCTGTGATCTCCTCTTCTTGGAAATGCCTGCTTGTTACCCTTTGATGGCTGCTGAGTGACACCAGCACCATATTGCTGATGAACGTGTTGCATCCCCTTTGAGTTGGTGATATGAGGGGAAAAATGTACAATGGAAAATGTTTCATTTCAAAAAACGCATTGTGTAAGAACAATACTTTTGACAAGGAAAAAATGGGTAGTGTCAGTATTGCTATGAACAGTTTGATAAGGCAAGATGCTCAGACTTGCCTCAAACTGTGAGATGGGTAGCGAATAAATTTATTAATCAATAAAGTTAATAATAAAAAGGCAACATAAACATCTTTTATCAAGTTTTGCTCAATTGCAAGGTCTCCACGCATATAGTAGTTTCTAACAAACTCCCATTGTTCTTCTTGTGCATTCTGTATCTCTACGACCGATCTGTCTTCCTCAGCTTCCCAGAGTCCAGCCACTCTTTGTGGCATTTTTCAAGTATCACTAGACAGATTTCAAGTGTTTTTTTTTAAATTAATATTATTATTAGGGGTGCACTTCCTTATCCATAAGGTCTCTTCTTTTTTTATTTTTACTATGGTAATAATGAACTTTACTGATTCTGGCATTTTCCAGCTCTTTCAGGAGGGGAAATACAGGGAGGAAAAATGTTTAAACTACATAGAATTTTCACCTCCTTTTGCCTCTCAGCATCCTTTCAACAAAGGATTTCTCTCTAGCCTCAACAACTGACAGACATTTTCCACAAATTTATCTCTCACATCCTCAACACACAGGCATTCACAGGTCTCAGGATCACTTCGCCTTATCACTCCTTATGAGCTTCGGGACATCTCACACACACACATTCACATTTGTACTGCAATCAGACTTTTTGTATAAACCAATTTCACATACAAAAATTTCATTTAATGCTTCCTTCATGTAAACCAATCATAATTATTTCAGGGAGCTTTTTCACAAGCCAATGAGCTCCATTTTCTAAATAACTTTTTGTGTACTGTTGTTAGAGGGTCTCATCCTTCCTGCAGGTTTGGAAATGATTACATACATACACATACACACACATACCATCAAACATTTCCAGACCTGTGGAGGTTGTTTTTTGTTTTAATTTTATTTCCTTGGGCAACCTATAGCTTATTCTTAAAGCAGTGGGAAAACTCAGAGAGCAGTTTAAATCATAAATATGATTGGGCCCTAACTACTTTCCGTTTCTCACAGCTCCAAGCCAAGATGTTTACTTAATTTGTAGGCTGGCCAGACATATCACAATCAATTCTACGTGCTATTATTATAGATGCATATCCAGGAATTTTGTAACAGAAATCACACCAAATTGATGAAGTCAAATTATATGAGTCTTCCCATTTAGGTAGGTTTTACATTTTTTTTAAATTACCTGCTAAAGCCCAGGTGGGAAGAACAATAAACAATTCCTTCTTTATTCTTAGTTCTGTCAGACTTCTCTGGCTCTTTCGAGAATGGTAAATTATCAAGATCTTTATAACACTGTAATATTTCTTTGCCACCCACAGATCTCTCTTTAGGCACTAGATGGTTACTACTGCCCTGGGGGTGTTCTGTGTGTTCTCATTCTAACTTGGATCGCCCAGCAATCGCTGGCCCATTTTAAAGATCAAGTTGTATAAGAGGTATAGAGACCTATGTTCACACATCGTTTGTATTTTGCCAGGGCTCTCATGAGCAAGTTTGAACTCCACTTTTCTTTTTAAAGACAACTTTTACTGCCACATTTTTTCATTCATTTTTTTTAATACTCTTTTTGTTTTGTTTTTTCACAACTTGTTTGTAACATGTTCCAGTGGGCTAACATAGCCAAATGGAGAACACGGCCCAATTCTTTTTACTAGGCTATTTGTTCCAAACAGGCTACCAGCATGGTTGCCCATTTTTCCCAGGGGATTCCTTTCTGTCAGCTCGAAGCCTGACTAGACTCTCTTTCTTCCTGAGGAGATTTCCCACACCTTTCCGTCGGTGCGAAGCCTAACCAAACCCTCTCTTTTTCCCTAAGAGATTTCCCAGACCTCCCCTGCGGGTCCAAAGTTTGGTCAGAGCCCTCTCCTGCACTACAGATTCTTATTCCAACAGTCACACTCCTTTCAAAGCGATCGTCTCTGGCTGATCTCCTCTCGGATAATCCAAAACGCAGATTGGATCTCCGCACATCGCTTTGAGGCCAAACCTCTGAGGAATTTCCCTCATCTCACTCACACACTCACAAAGCAACACTCCGCTTCCCAAGAGAAAAAAAAAATTCTACTCACCAGAAGAGCTGAGTTCCATAACCCCCCACAGTGCAAGCCTCTTCATTAGGCGTTCAGGGCAGGCAGAATGGGAGCCTGCCAGCAAATGACCAGATCAAAGTCACTGGATAAATTTTTCCAGGAGCGCTCTTGACTTCGGTACTGGTCCAAGCTGGTTTCTTCCGTCTGCCTTTAATGAAGGCCACCAAGCCTCAAAGCGGCTCAGTTTGTGGGAAGCTGAATGCAGCCACCTTGAAGAAACTTTGCCTTCAAGTCCCACTTCGGGCGCCAGAAATGTAAGGTCCCAAAACACCCTTGAGTCACCAGAATGCCAAAGAGAGAGACTCAAGACGAGGCTTGCAAAAAAGCAGATTTTATTTATGGCCAAAAACAAAATACTGGCTGGAACTATATCCAGAACATACAGATACAATGCATGCGAGGAAATAGCCACACCTTGGGAAAGGTATGGCGTCCTTTTATACCCTCAGAGACGTCAGCTTAGTACCCAATTCTGGCCTCCTAATTTAGGTTTGTGTATTCCTTGTTGCCCTGCAAGGGGGAATAGAAACTTCCCAATTAGTCATCCTTGAGCATTTCTTTGTTTACTCAATTGGCCACTTTGGCCCCCTGGCTCTGGAAAGCAGGAGTTTACCCAGATCAAACATAAATTAGGGCTGAGGTGTAAATTATCCCTTTGTTGATGGCTCCAGTTTCAACTGAGATACCATGCTTTTAGATAGAGTGATATGAGTTCAGGTCAAATGGCAGGGACATATGTTTGACAAATACCAGATACATTACAGAGGCCTAATAACAGAATATGTTTGTAACAGGAGATACAAATAGAAAGGAATAATATGTATGATACAAATACAAAGGCATATATATATATATATATTACAGGAACCTAATGGTTACAGAATCTAGTATACCAGTATATCATATTCTAGTATTATTTATTATATCCTTATTATTGTTTCCTTTTCAGAACTTTACTGATTCTGGCATTTTCCAGCTCTTTCTTCTTGTCTGACTTGCAGAAAGGAGAGATACATTTTTAAAAATGGCTTCAAACTACTCTCACTACCATTACAAGGACGGGAGGTTTTTGAAACATTTGAGATGATATAAATCTTCTTCTTGTACCATGTCCGTCATAAGCCGTTCGCGATCATGTTGGCGATCCTATTTTTATCAATAGCCGCACGAAAAAGTGCTGCTGAATTTTGTCCAAACCAGTCCCTTAGATTCTGAAGCCATTATGTTCTTCTTATGCCTGGAGCTCATTTGCCTTCAATCTTTCCCTGGAGGATTAAATGAAGTGTGTCGTATTTTTCTGGATGTTGCATCACATGTCCAAAATATCCCAGCTTTTGTTTTTTTAATTTTAATGTTTTTTTTTTAATGATATAAATAGGTGACTCAAAAGATTAGCCAGATTAGCATTGATCCTCATTACTTATTTTCCAAGGGTGTGTCATCAGCATTTCATCAAAAAAGGACTATGGGATAATGTATAGGAATTAATGGCTAAAGCTAAAATTTCATGTTCATAGATATTCCAGAAGAAAAATTGCAGACTACAGGAACCATGTTCACCTTTAACATTTGGAATTAACCACAGATACATTTTTTCAACTTCCAAAATGTCTGAATAGCTTATATTTAAGCAAATACAAAAGAGCCTTTTCCAACTTTCCAACTTGTTACGTCCTCCCAGGGTTACTTTCCATTGCCTGATTTGGGGTGGGTGGGTGGAGACCGTAATATGATTTTTTTAAAAAAAGAATACAGGGTTAGTTTTCTTTTTTCTGCTTTAGTCTTTAAAATTTCTTTGTCTGTTTTAACAGTATAATCAACCGAGAAAGTTACGTTCAAATTTTCCACAACTATAATTGATATTTTGTTAATAGTGGGAGAAAGTAGTGCCTAAATTTAGGATAACTTAAAATAGGCAGCACAGAGAGATAGTGCTTAGTTAATGACCCCTGGTGGCACTGAATGAGGAGGATTTATGACCAGTCCTCAAAGTTCCAGCCATCCCGGAATCCCCTGAATACCTGATTGCAATCCAACATGTGGCAATCCATTCATACGACAAAACAACTAGACACAAGGACAGTATTTCTCCCATGCCATCACTCTGCTAAACAATTCCTTTCCACAACACTCTCTTATGCCCTCGGATGTCAAATCACATAGAAGGTCTGTATTACTATTATCCTTCTCATCTTTCCTATCATCTATTCCCTTAACATCTTATGACTAGAACTTTATTGTTTATATCTTATGATTTATGTTGATTGCTTATTTAGTACCGTAATATCAGCCCGCTGTGTGCGGCAGCAGCCAAAAAAGCTAATACAATCCTTGGTGGTATATAGAGGCACAGAATCAAAATCACACAAAGTATTAGTACCGCTTTATAAAGCCTAAGTAAGGCCACACCTGCAATACTGCATCCAGTTTTGGTCACCACGTTACAAAAAAGATTTTGAGACTTTGGAAAAAGTGCAAAGAAGAACAACTAAGATGATTAAAGGCCTGGAGACTAAAACGTATGAGTGAAGAATGGTTGCAGGATTTGGGTTTGGCTAGTCTAGAGAAAAGAAAGACTGGGGGTGGGATATCTGCCCTCTGCTCTGCCCTCACTCCATATTGCATATCTACCTGCCTAGCCCTGTGCTGGTGGTACCACAGCAGACGCTGGTGGACACTCCTACAGCCGGCAGCAATCACTCCGGCTCTGCCATGCTAACAGAACCATAGCCACTTATCTACTTGCCAGCCTGTTTGCCAATTGCCCTCGGTCGGAGTTGTGACTTCCTGAGACTTAATTGTTGACTTTGCTTATTAGAAGCCAGCAGGGAGTTGCAGTGAAGTCCTTGCTTAATGACAGCAGCAAGGACTATTGAAATTGCCTAAGTCATGTGATACAGCTAGTCCTCAACTTACGACCACAACTGAGTCCAACATTTCTGTTGCTAAGTGACTTTGCCTTTGAGAAGGGTACAAAAGGGGATCACATGACTCCAGGACACTGCAACCATCATAAATATGAGTCAGTCACCAAGATCTGAATTTTGATCACATGACCATGGGGATGCTGTAATGGTTGTAAGGGTGAAAAACGGTGGTAAGTCACTTTTTCAGTGCAGTTGTAACTTCAAATACTCACTAAATGAACTGTTGTAAGTTGAGGACTACCTGAATTGCACTTTACTAATGATAAAGGTAAAGGTTTTGCGTCCCTTTCTGGATCAGGACTTGTTACGCACGGTCACTCATGCCCTCGTCACCTCCTGCCTGGACTATTGCAATGCTCTCTACATGGGGCTCCCCTTGATGAGCACCCGGAGGCTCCAATTGGCGCCGAGTGCAGCCGCGCGGGTGGTAATGGGAGCGACATGGCGCTCCCAAGTAACACCTCTCCTGCGCGAGCTGCACTGGCTCCCGGTGGTCTTCCGGGTGCGCTTCAAGGTTTTGGTTACCACATTTAAAGTGCTCCATGGCTTAGGACCTGGTTATCTATGGGACCGCCTACTACCACCAATAGCCTCCCACCAACCAGTACGCTCCCACAGAGAGGGGCTCCTTCAGGTGCCGTCAGCAAAACAGTGTCGACTGGCAGTCCCTAGGGGGAGAGCCTTCTCTGTGGGGGCACCTACCATCTGGAATGAGCTCCCCCCGGAGATACGGAGGATCCCGGATCTGCGCAGACCATTTTATTCCATCAGGCAGGCTTGGCCTAATCTCTTCCCTTTTTAAATATGTAAATTTTAATCTGTTTTTAAATTATTGGGGTGTTTTAATCTGTCTGGGCCAAAATGATTTAATTTGATTTAATTTGGTTTTTAAATTTTTTGTATCTATGTATTTTATTGTTTGGCTGTTCACCGCCAAACAATAGTCCTTCGGGAGTAGGGCGGTATACAAATCAAATAAACTAAACTAAACTAAAACTAAACTTTTCCTTGTTCAGTCATTTCTGACACTGGGAGACGATGCTCCTCTCCGTTTCTTAGCCGAGGGAGCCAATGTTGCCCGAAAATGCTTCTGTGGCCTAGTGGCCAATATGACTGTAGGCTGAGGTGTGGTTCTTAACTGAATTCAGCTTTTCCATTAACTTTACCTGTCAGAAGGTTGCAAAATGGGGATCACATGACCCCTGGACTCACAACAGTCATAAATACGAGTCAGTTGCCAAGGGTCTGAATTTTAATCACATGACCATGGAGATGCTGCAAAGGTCCTAACGGTGAAAAACGGTCATAAGTCTAAGGTGACCAGATTTTAACATTGGTAAAGAGGGACATTGTGGGCGTGGCTTATTTTGTGGGCGTGGCTATCTGGTCATGTGACTGGGTGGGCATGGCTATCTGGTCATGTGACTGGGTGGGCGTGGCTAGCTGGTCATGTGACCGGGTGGCCATGGCTATGTGTATAGGGTAAGGTGAACAGATTTTAACATTGGTAAGAAGGACACCATTGTGGGCGTGACTTATTGTGTGGGCATGGCTTGGAGGCCATGTGACTGGGTGGGCGTGGCTAGCTGGTCATGTGACCGGGTGGCCATGGCTATGTGTATAGGGACTACTCAGAGGGCTGAAAAGTCATTTCTGACAGGTCCTCACACTTTTGACTGGTCCTCACACTTATGACCATCCTCACATTTATGCCCGTGCAGTATTCTTAACAACCATGTCACTCATTTCACAACTGCTTCTCTTCACCATGGTGACAAGATAGGGCAAAAATGTAAAATGTGAGGACAGTTGTAAGTTCGAGGACTGGTCAAAAGTGTGAGGACCAGTCAAAAATAACTTTTTCAGCCCTCTGAGTAGTCCATATGCACAAAAGGACTAACCAGAGGGCTCAAAAAAGTCATTTCTGACAGGTCCTCGCACTTTTGACTGGTCCTCACACTTATGACCATCCCCACATTTATGCCCATGCAGCATTCTTAACAACCATGTCACTCATTTCACAACTGCTTCTCTTCACCATGGTGACAAGATAGGGCAAAAATGTAAAATGTGAGGACAGTCGTAAGTTCGAGGACTGGTCAAAAGTGTGAGGACCAGTCAAAAATAACTTTTTCAGCCCTCTTAGTAGTCCATATGCACAAAAGGACTAACCAGAGGGCTGAAAAAAGTCATTTCTGACAGGTCCTCGCACTTTTGACTGGTCCTCACACTTATGACCATCCTCATATTTATGCCCATGCAGCATTCTTAACAACCATATCACTCATTTCACAACTGCTTCTCTTCACCATGATGACAAGATAGGGCAAAAATGTAAAATGTGAGGACAGTCATAAGTTCAAGGACTGGTCAAAAGTGTGAGGACCAGTCAAAAATAACTTTTTCAGCCCTCTGAGTAGTCCATATGCATTAAAGGATACAGCAATAGAGAGGGATGAAGGAATGGAAATTAGAGTAGGAGTGAGGGTAAGAGAGGGAGGAAGAGAGGAGGAGAAGGAGAAAGGAAGAGGAAGTAGGGAGGAGAAAAAGAGGGTGGGGGAAGAGAAAGTAAGAAGGAAAGAAAAGAGAGTGGTGGTAGGTTTGAGGAGAAAGATTGCTGTACAATAAAAAAGATGAAAGGGAAGAAAGCCAACCCCAAGCAAATATAAAGATATTAAGATTAAGAATGAATTGTTAAACTTTAAAGAATAAAAGAGAACAAATAGGAATAAATAGCAATAATTAGAAACACACATACAAACATGCAATGTATTTTCTTTGAACAGAATATTTGGCTGGTTCACAAATTTAAACAGCGTTTAGTCATTTCAATTAAATTTACAATTTCTATATTTCCTTTTTGCCATATTTATTCCTCATCTATTTTTTTAAAAAAACAATATTACCCTTCATCCTCATCTCTAATCTTAATCAAATTCAATTTTTCCCTTCTATTCTATATTATACCCCTTCCCATTGTCATCTATTTTTATATCCATCCTCACATTGGTTAATTATGTAATTATGTAATACAGTTGTTTAATACAAATTCAACATTTTAATATAAATCAATTAGTTATATAACTATCTTTTTTGTATATTAATCAATATGAACATGAATATTCCAATTATTTCCATGCAATCCAATTTCTTACAAATCAATTAATTATATTTACCAATAATAATAAACCAAATAATTTCCCCCATATATTCCTCCAAACCACAACTTAACCATTTCTGCTTTCAACACAATATACAATTATTAATAGTATCTCAATTATTACAATTCCCTAGTTAAATAGAGCTTTTTTTCTTTTGTGTTTTAAAATCTTGAACTCTCCTCTTTTGCCCAAAATTTCCCATTGTTTGCAGTTTTGTACCTACCTTTTTTGGTGAGGAAAAAGAAAAAGAAAAAGAAAGAAATCCCTCTCTGCCTCATTTTGTCATGTTGCAGGTTTAGTTTCGCTTTCGCCTTTGTTTTCAGTATAGCTAGGGGGGGGAAATCTGCTCCAGGAACTTTTTGCAGCTTTTTGCAGCTAATTAACCTAGCGGAAGCTGTTAACAGGGGCTGTTTTTTCTATTTTTGCAGGCATGGGTCTATTCTTTTTTTTTTTAACACTGATCAGCTGTAGGTCGGCCCTTTGAAGCCCCGGCAAGAGTTTAAAGAGTTTTTTTTCCCTCTAGCCATCAGCGGGGATTCAGGAGGCAGAATGAAAAATCGGGACTTTTTTAAAACGCCGCGGGACGCGGGACAAATTGCTCAAAAGCGGGACTGTCCCGCCAAAAGCGGGACGTCTGGTCACCTTACATAAGTCACTTTTTCCAGTGCTGTTGTAACTTTCAATGGTTACTAAATGAGCTGTTGTAAGTCGAGGTCTACCTGTATTTATTGTCATGCATACTGCTGGAAAGTCCTTTGCACCTGGATCCAGTTTAACAGACGTTCTCAAAACCAGTTTAGGAGCAGTTCTGAAGACTTTTTTGGGTTTACAGTTATAACAAAGGCTAACTAAAAAGAACTTGTTCCAAAATGGAATCGTGATTGCAAATACATTTTTTGTTCCGTGTTGCTTTAAATCTGGGCTGTAAAATGAATTCTGCAGAAGGAAGCAGGGTTGGTTGGGAGATCATTTTACAATCAGGTTGGTCAAACTTTCCAAGAAGCTGAACGGGTTAAAAGCAGAAAGTTCAGCAGCTAGAGTAGATCCAGAAATGTTGAGTCCTCTTACTGAATTCCTTTTCCTGTAGCTCCTTTGGAGAAAACTTTGAGTTTGGTGTTGCCGTTCTTGAATTTTGCTGGGCGAATCTCAACAGTTCGGAAAGAGTAAGTTAAATTTGGAACTTTCAGAAAAAGATCAGATCAGAGAATAAGAAATCCAGGAAGGGGGAGTGGGGGGGGGGAGTTAAAGGGAAATTATCCTTGACTAAATAATTTCTTTTTAAAAAAGCTGCACCTATTTAACGCTCTCCTGGTAAAGGAGAGGATACAACTGTTGGTCCTTGCGGAGCTCTCTCTTCCTATAGAAAATTGAGCCTCCATGTTCAAGCATAGCACACAGCTCCGCAATCCAGGTGCGGGGAAAGGCATAAAAGGACGGCGCGGAGGCGTCACGGGCGGGAGGGACAAAATGACAAAAAGAGCAAAAAGAGCATCGGGGCTATTGAGTTGCAAGCGGCGTCTCTTTCTTCGATGAATCGTGACTCTATTGTCATGTTCACCAAAGCCTCGGATTAACAGAATAACAGGAGTTGGAAAGGATCTTGGAGGTCATCTGGTCATTTAGCCGGAGCAGGGGGTTGGACTAGATAGCCTCCAAGGTCCCTTCCAACTCTGTTACTCTTAGTCCAACCCCCTGCTCAAACAGGAGAGCCTGTATCATTTCCGATGGATGGCAATCCAGTCTCTCCTTGAAAGCTTCCAGTGATGAAGCTCCCACAACTTCTGAAGGCAAACTGTCCAGATGACCTCCAGGGTCCCTTCCAACTCTGTTACTGTTACTGAGTGGTCAGTGGGGCACTTGAGTTTACTTCTGCATTCCCCTTTTTCTGGTGACTCATAGATTCCCTACCCAGTTGATTCAATTTCATTCAAACACGGCAGTTGTTAAGTGAATGCTACAATCATTAAGCAAACCCATTGTTCACTAGGGATATAAGCATGGGTTTCTGGCAAAAATGTAAATCATGGTCATGTGACTGCAGGATGCCATGAAAGGCCACAACTGCAGGCTGGTTGCCAAGCACCCAAAATGTCCTGTGACCCTGGGTGGAGCCCCTCTCCCCCACCCCCAGTCCTCAGAAGTTCAAATCTGGGTCATAAATGGCTAAATGGCTGGTTGTAAGACGAGGACTATCTGTAAGTCACAGACTTGGTGTTGTCGCAGTTCTGTGTCTACCATCTGCACAGCTATAGAAGAGCAATATTGTCAATAGCAGTAATTGCAAGAGGGATCTTGGAATCCGAGTGGACAATCACTTAAATGTGAGCCAGCAGTTGTGTGGCAGCTGTTAATAGAGCCAAGGCAGTGTTGGGCTGCAGTAACAGAGGGATAGAATCAAGATCACGTGAAGCATTAGTATCACTTTATAAAACCTTAGTAAGGCCACATTTGCAATATTGCATCCAGTATTAGTCACCATGATATAAAAAAGATTTTGAGACACCGGGAAAGATGCAGAGAAAAGAGCAAGAAAGATATAGGGGAGCAGAGGCTAAAATATCTGATGAGCGGGTGCAGGAACTGGGTATGTGTGATTTAATGCAGAGAACGGCTAAGGGTGACATAGCAGTCTTTCAATAGTTGAGGGGCTGACGCAGAAAAGGGGGTCAACCTACTCCCCAAAGTGCCCGAAAGTAGGACAAAAAGTAACAGAGGGAGAATTATTAAAAAAAAATCCAACTTAGAATTAAGAAGAAATTGTCAGTGAGAACACTTAATCAGTGGAACAAATTGCCTACATAACCTCTGGTTGTTCCATCAGTGGAGGCTTTTAAGAGGAGACTGGAGAGCCATTTGACTGGGATGATATAAGTTCTCCTGCTTGGAGAGTTGGTCCCTTCCAACTCTTACTCTGTAATTCTGTAAGAACTTCATGAACATTTAGGGCTCAGCATGTAGCTCATCTTCAGAAGCTTAAGTAGCTTCACATTTCACTCCTTTACTTGGCTCTGTTGCAAAGAGGTTGCTAGGAGTCTAAAACGACTTGATAGCATATAATCAGTGACAACATTTTGCAAACGCCTTAGGCAGAGACGGGACAAATATGTTTTTCACCTCCTGTCGGGAGATGGCGGTCACTTCTGTGCCTACAACGCCGTCAATACAGTAGCTGCATCTGTGGTTGATCCTTAAAGGAGTTAAAACCATCAAGTACTGTATTGCTAGAAAGGAATGAGGAAGAAGAGAAGCCCAGAGGAACTTCCTGTACCAGATCCCTCATGGGTGGAAGGGGGCTTGCAGAGCGGCTTTTGTGCTCTTCCAAAAGTTGAAGCATCAGCTGGAAGGTGAGTTGAGAGCAAGTTGGAGGAGAGGCCAGAAGCCAGTTGGGCTATTTGGTTTGGATGCTGCCAACCGATGCACATTTATGATGGTCACAACATCCCACCATCATGATCCCCATTTTTGACCTTCCCACCTTGTTTCTCATAGGCAAAGTTAGTGAGAATGGCAAGAAATTGCAAGTGACAGTCATGTGAAATCGCCTTTAACAACCCACAGTGGTTTGCTAACAACTCCAGAGGAACAGATGTAAGTTGGCAGTTATGTGACATCATGCTTCATGATCGGGCTGCTTAGTGACACAGATCCCAGTCCCAAATGTGAGGACTCCTTGAAAGGGGATGTCACCAGAGGAATTGTGGACAGGAGGACAGTATTTTCTTATTTGGAGCTGAGGACTTCCATCGGTATAACTGGTGTTTCCAATTTTGCAGAGGCTTTAGGCATCATTTCATCAGTTAAAGCCCCCACATCTCTAAATTTAGCCGAGAAGGTTTAATTGTAACCATTTTGGGACATTTTTCAGGCTGAAAACATGGATTTTTCACATACATACATTTGTAGGTGTAAATGTAATTCTCTCTGCAGTTGGATAATCTGCAGTTGGATAATCTATCCCCAGTGCTTCTAGATAGTCAGTTATGTGAAAAACAAAGTACACCCTCTTTGAGTTGTATAGTTTTATGTATCAGGATATACTAAAAATCATCTGGTCTGTACACTCTTAAAAGTAGGTAAATACAACTTCAGATGAACAACAACACATGACATATAACATCACGTCACCATCAGTTTCACTTACCTTTGCTAACGGTTCATGCACACGCACCACTTCTGCGCATGCACAGAGCATATTTGATGAGGTCCGGGCGAGTGGGCGAAGCCTCCTGCCACTGCTACTACTGGTTCAGCTGAACCGGTAGCAACCCACCACTGGTCACCATGTATTTTACAAAAGGAAAGCCAAAATGGAGGAGCCACGTGTGAAAACTAACACCTTATGATTCAATATCTTATAGAGCCACCTTTAGCAGCAATAACTTCAAGGAATTGTTTTCTGTATGACCAAAAACAGTCTCTTCCATTGTTGCAGAGGAATTTTGGCCCACTCTTTTTTACAACATTGTTTCAGTTCATTGAGGTTTGTGGGCATTTTTTTATGCCCACCTCTCGAGAGGTCCCACCACAGCATTTCAATTGGGGTGAAGTCTGGACTTTGCTATTGCAAACCTTGAGATGGGATTTCTTCTTTGCTCTACCAGCGTAAGACGAGTGTAAAGCTAGCGCTGATAGAGCAAAAAAGACATCTAATCTCTTGTTTCAATGACAATCCTTTCCTCCCCAGCCAGTGTAAATAACGACAAAATCTTCTTAGACCTCTTCACCAGCATAAAACTAGTGCCGGTGTAGCTAAGAAGAAATCGTAGTAGTTTATGCTAACTGGAAAGAAAAGGATTACAATGGAAGCAAAAAAGGCATGATTTCTTCTTAGCCCCGCTAGCACTAGCTTTACATTAGTGTTGTGCTGATAGAGCAAAGAAGAAATCTCATCTCTTTTGCTTCCATGGCAATCCTTTCCTCCTCAGCCAGGGTAAATCACTAATGCTGGCTGGAGTGAAAGGATTGCCATTGAAACAAAAGAGTTTATATTTCTTCTTCTTGATTACACCATGTGGCCCAGCTGACTTCCTGAGCTCGTCAGAAATTTCGTAAGTGAATGGTGATGGGGGAGTGGGGTTGGGGAGGAATGCATAGTATATTGCAAAGCAGGCCAACATACTGGGGTCTGGGGATTGTGAGGACTGACTGGGCAAGATGGAAGGGAAATAGATGGGTGGGTATGCTGCAGCATCTCTGCAATGAAGGAGTCAAGGACTCCTGGGGTGGGAGGCGCTGCAAAAATTCAACTTTGGAGCAGATTCATATTTAGTATTTGGGGGACTGTTGTAACTTTAGAAATTCGTTGAATGGCTTGTCGTACCTAAAGGATTACCTGTACTTCTTTTTTTCACATCTTCTGCAACCCTTTCATAAACAATAAAACTTACATTTTCTTTTGAATCTTATAGACAAAGATGATGCCAACATAAGCACACTGGACAACTGAGAATAACAAGGAACATTGAAAAGCAAAGCAAATTGAAGCAGAAATAAAAATATGTTCTATTTCCTTCAGAAAACCACAGAATTCCTCTACTTCATCAGCAGCTAAGAGACAGAAAAGAGAAAATCATGAAGAGATTTGCAGCTGGAAAAAGTAGATTATATAGAATTTAAGAATATGTTACTTGAAAAGGTCAAAGGAGATCATTTTTCCGTTCAGAAAAAGAGGGAAATATCTGGAAGCCAGTGGGGAAGAAAATGTCAATTGGATAGTCACATATGGCAGCCAGTAATGCAGGCACCAACAAAATAAGGAATCACATATTTTTGACCTCCTCAAGAATGTCAGTGATGGAAAAGCTCCATAGATTTGCCTATTGTGGGAAAAGTAAACAGTTCAAATCACAAGAGGATCTACACTGAACAAAAGCCATATAAATACTCTGAATGTGGCAAAACTTTAGTCAGAATAGTTCCCTTGCAATTCATAGAAGGATCCTCATAGTAGAGATGCCTTACAACTGCTCCCAATGTGGTAAATGCTTTTGCAAGCATGGCAACTTTGTGGTACATCAGAGGACTCACACCAGGGAGAAACCATATCAGTGTCCAGATTGTGGGAAATGTTTCAGAGCAAATTCCAACCTGCTGATACACCAGAGGACTCACACAGGAGAGAAACCCTTTGAATGTCTTCATTGTGGGAAATGTTTCAGTCTGAATTCCAACCTGGTGAAACACCAGAGGACTCACACAGGAGAGAAACCCTTTGAATGTCCTGACTGTGGGAAAAGCTTCAGTCTCAATTCCAGCCTGGTGAAACACCAGAGGACTCACACAGGAGAGAAACCCTTTGAATGTCCTGACTGTGGGAAAAGCTTCAGTCAAAATTCCAGCCTGCTGAGACACCAGAGGACTCACACAGGAGAGAAACAGTTTGAATGTCTTCATTGTGGGAAATGTTTCAGTCTGAATTCCAGCCTGGTGAAACACCAGAGGACTCACACAGGAGAGAAACCCTTTGAATGTCTTGATTGTGGGAAAAGCTTCACTCTCAATTGCAGCCTGGTGAAACACCAGAGGACTCACACAGGAGAGAAACCTTTTGAATGTCCTGAATGTGGGAAAAGCTTCAGTCAAAATTCCAGCCTGGTGAAACACCAGAGGATTCACACAGGAGAGAAACCCTTTGAATGTCCTGAATGTGGGAAAAGCTTCAGTCAAAATTCCAGCCTGCTGATACACCAGAGCACTCACACAGGAGAGAAACAGTTTGAATGTCTTCAGTGTGGGAAATGTTTCAGTCTGAATTCCAACCTGGTGAAACACCAGAGGATTCACACAGGAGAGAAACCCTTTGAATGTCCTGATTGTGGGAAATGTTTCAGTGTCAATTCCAGCCTGGTGATACACCAGAGGACTCACACAGGAGAGAAACCCTTTGAATGTCCTGAGTGTGGGAAAACTTTCAGTCAGAATTCCTACCTGGTGATACACCAGAGGATTCACACAGGAGAGAAACCCTTTGAATGTCCTGATTGTGGGAAAGGTTTCAGTGTCAATTCCAACCTGCTGATACATCAGAGAACTCACACAGGAGAGAAACCCTTTGAATGTCCTGATTGTGGGAAAACTTTCAGGGTGAATTCCCACCTGCTGATACACCAGAGAACTCACACAGGAGAGAAACCCTTTGAATGTCCTGAGTGTGGGAAAGGTTTCAGTGTCCATTCCAGCCTGGTGAAACACCAGAGAACTCACACAGGAGAGAAACCCTTTGAATGTCCTGATTGTGGGAAAGCTTTCAGGGTCAATTCCAGCCTGCTGATACACCAGAGAACTCACACAGGAGAGAAACCCTTTGAATGTCCTGATTGTGGGAAAGCTTTCAGGGTCAATTCCCACCTGCTGATACACCAGAGAACTCACACAGGAGAGAAGCCCTTTGAATGTCCTGATTGTGGGAAAGGTTTCAGTGTCAATTCCAGCCTGGTGAAACACCAGAGGACTCACACAGGAGAGAAACCCTTTGAATGTCCTGAGTGTGGGAAAGGTTTCAGTGTCAATTCCCACCTGCTGATACACCAGAGGACACACAGGAGAGAAACCCTTTGAATGTCCTGATTGTAGGAAAGGTTTCAGTGTCAGTTCCCACCTGCTGATACACCAGAGGACTCACACAGAAGAAAACCATACGAGTGTCTGGATTGTGGGAAAGATTTCAGTATTTCGTCTAATCTTTACACACAGGAGAGAAACGTTTTTAATGTTCATCTTGTGAACAATGCTTTAGGTGTAAATCATCTCTGATTGCTCACAAAAAATGCACATGAGGGAAATATTGAACAGTTTAGAGAAAGCTTGAAATTCATTTCTGTTCTCCCATTCGGAGTATCGATGAGAAATTGATTATTTAAATTTTGGCCTGATTCTTTTTGGGCAAGGGATCTCAGGAGGTGGAGAGAGAAAAATAGAAAATATTAGTTTGATAAAGGCTAACTACCTGTTTCCGATTATCAGCAGTACTTTCTGGATGTTTGCATTTGCACAAGTCGTGGAATTTCTGCAAACAGGCCTTTGGGTGGTGTTTTTTGTATTTTGATTATGGAATTCCGACATGTGGAGTTTCAGCTTTCTATCTTGGTGAACTCCAGATTTTGAACCTCAAAATTTCCCAGCCAGCATACAAGGAATCCTCGAGATACAACTGTGATGAGAACTAACTATTATGGATGCATTTAGCAATGGCGACAGTGCTTTGGTTAACTAACCCCGTCCCATGCTGTCTGTTATGCAGCTATTAAATGAATGTGCAAGTTGCTAAATAGGACACTGGCTACCTCAGTGTTCAGGAAAAGTCTCGGAGGCTTAGTCCAGGCCCAGGCTTCCCCGCTTCCCCCCAGGCAACCCTAGGACTCCTCCATCCCTCCATGCCCCTCCCAAGACACCTATTGCTCTGGTTCCCACCCTTGCTTCCCCCAAGGCAGTCCTGGTCATGGCTGCCATATGCTCTTCTAAAGACAGCCGTGAGTCAAGAGGACGCCCAAGTTGCGAACCCCATCTGTGGGGGCCAACGACTCACCCCCAATAGTCAGAGATGGCGCCAACTGACTATATTGGGACATCGGAAACCACAGCCACTCGGTCTTGGATAGGTTGAGCCTGAGTCTGTTCCTCCCCATCCAGATCCGTACGGCCTCCAGGCACCGGGACATCACCTCGAGGGCATCATTGGGGTGATCTGGAGTAGAGATGTACAGCTGGGTGTCATCAGCGTACTGATGGTACTTCACCCCAAAACCACGGATGATCTCACCCAGCGGCTTCACATAAATGTTGAACAGAAGGGGCGAGAGGACTGATCCTTGCGGCACCCCACGTAAAAGGGGCCTCGAGGCCGACCTCTGCCCCCCTGTCAACACAGACTGCGACCGGTCAGAGAGAAAGGAGGAGAACCACTGTAAAACAGTGTCCCCCAACCCTTCCAACCGTGCAGCATGATACCATGGCCGATGGTATCAAAAGCCGCTGAGAGGTCTAATAGGACCAAGACAGAGGAGCAACCCCTGTCCCGAGCCCTCCAGAGATCATCAAGCAATGCGACCAATGCCGTCTCCGTGCTGTACCCGGGTCTGAAGCCCGACTGGAACGGATCTAGATAAGCTTTTGTTCAAAGCTTCAGGTAAAAACTGGCTCTGAACCTTGCACAATAAAACTGTCTCTGGCTGACCTAGGAATGTTGCTTGGTCCTTTCATTCCACAACAGGAGAGGGAGAAACTGCTCTGTTTCGCTACCTTAACACTATGCAGACCACCTTAAGGAATTGTGGGTGCACTGAAAATGATGGCTGCTTCCATGAGATCTTGAAAATTTACCTGTGAAATAGTGATGGGCTTGTGGGGAGTAGGCCCAAGGCCCAGTGAAAAAATGCAGTGTAACATTTCAAATGAAAAGCTTTTCGTCTTGCAGATGAACCTGGTGGAGAAGAGCTGTAGGAATATTGAATTGAGGAGAAAAGGGATCGTGGCTTTGATCACAAGATCTCCAGGTTTATTAGCAACTCCTGCTGTGATCTCCTCTTCTTGGAAATGCCTGCTTGTTACCCTTTGATGGCTGCTGAGTGACACCAGCACCATATTGCTGACGTACGTGTTGCATCCCCTTTGAGTTGGTGATATGAGGGGGAAAATGTACAATGGAAAATGTTTCATTTCAAAAAACGCATTGTGTAAGAACAATACTTTTGACAAGGAAAAAATGGGTAGTATCAGTATTGCTATGAACAGTTGGGAAAGGCAAGATGCTCAAACTTGCCTCAAACTGTGAGATGGGTAGCGAATAAATTTATTAATCAATAAATTTAATAATAAAAAGGCAAGATAAACATCTTTTATCAAGTTTTGCTCAATTGCAAGGTCTCCACGCATATAGTAGTTTCTAAAAAACTCCCATTGTTCTTCTTGTGCATTCTGTATCTCTACGACCGATCTGTCTTCCTCAGCTTCCCAGAGTCCAGCCACTCTTTGTGGCATTTTTCAAGTATCACTAGACAGATTTCAAGGGTTTTTTTTAAATTAATATTATTATTAGGGGTGCACTTCCTTATCCATAAGGTCTCTCCTTTTTTTATTTTTACTATGGTAATAATGAACTTTACTGATTCTGGCATTTTCCAGCTCTTTCAGGAGGGGAAATACAGGGAGGAAAAATGTTTAAACTACATAGAATTTTCACCTCCTTTTGCCTCTCAGCATCCTTTCAACAAAGGATTTCTCTCTAGCCTCAACAACTGACAGACATTTTCCACAAATTTATCTCTCACATCCTCAACACACAGGCATTCACAGGTCTCAGGATCACTTCGCCTTATCACTCCTTATGAGCTTCGGGACATCTCACACACACACATTCACATTTGTACTGCAATCAGACTTTTTGTATAAACCAATTTCACATACAAAAATTTCATTTAATGCTTCCTTCATGTAAACCAATCATAATTATTTCAGGGAGCTTTTTCACAAGCCAATGAGCTCCATTTTCTAAATAACTTTTTGTGTACTGTTGTTAGAGGGTCTCATCCTTCCTGCAGGTTTGGAAATGATTACATACATACACATACACACACATACCATCAAACATTTCCAGACCTGTGGAGGTTGTTTTTTGTTTTAATTTTATTTCCTTGGGCAACCTATAGCTTATTCTTAAAGCAGTGGGAAAACTCAGAGAGCAGTTTAAATTATAAATATAATTGTGGGCCCTAACTACTTTCCGTTTCTCACAGCTCCAAGCCAAGATGTTTACTTAATTTGTAGGCTGGCCAGACATATCACAATCAATTCTACGTGCTATTATTATAGATGCATATCCAGGAATTTTGTAACAGAAATCACACCAAATTGATCAAGTCAAATTATATGAGTCTTCCCATTTAGGTAGGTTTTACATTTTTTTTAAATTACCTGCTAAAGCCCAGGTGGGAAGAACAATAAACAATTTCTTCTTTATTCTTAGTTCTGTCAGACTTCTCTGGTTCTTTCGAGAATGGTAAATTATCAAGATCTTTATAACACTGTAATATTTCTTTGCCACCCATAGATCTCTCTTTAGGCAATAGATTGTTACTACGTGCCTCTGCCCTGGGGGTGTTCTGTGTGTTCTCATTCTAACTTGGATCGCCCAGCAATCGCTGGCCCATTTTAAAGAACAAGATGTATAAGAGGTATAGAGACCTATGTTCACACATCGTTTGCATTTAGCCAGGGCTCTCATGAGCAAGTTTGAACTCCACTTTTCTTTTTACAGATAACTTTTACTGCCACATTTTTTCATTCATTTTTTAATACTCTTTTTGTTTTGTTTTTTCACAACTTGTTTGTAACGTGTTCCAGTGGGCTAACATAGCCAAATGGAGAACACGGCCCAATTCTTGTTACTAGGTTATTTGTTCCAAACAGGCTACCAGCATGGTTGCCCATTTTTCCCAGGGGATTCCTTTCTGTCAGCTTGAAGCCTGACTAGACTCTCTTTCTTCCTGAGGAGATTTCCCACACCTTTCCGTCAGTGCGAAGCCTAACCAAACCCTCTCTTTTTCCCTAAGAGATTTCCCAGACCTCCCCTGCGGGTCCAAAGTTTGGTCAGAGCCCTCTCCTGCACTACAGATTCTTATTCCAACAGTCACACTCCTTTCAAAGCGATCGTCTCTGGCTGATCTCCTCTCGGATAATCCAAAACGCAGATTGGATCTCCGCACATCGCTTTGAGGCCAAACCTCTGAGGAATTTCCCTCATCTCACTCACACACTCACAAAGCAACACTCCGCTTCCCAAGAGAAAAAAAAAATTCTACTCACCAGAAGAGCTGAGTTCCATAACCCCCCACAGTGCAAGCCTCTTCATTAGGCGTTCAGGGCAGGCAGAATGGGAGCCTGCCAGCAAATGACCAGATCAAAGTCACTGGATAAATTTTTCCAGGAGCGCTCTTGACTTCGGTACTGGTCCAAGCTGGTTTCTTCCGTCTGCCTTTAATGAAGGCCACCAAGCCTCAAAGCGGCTCAGTTTGTGGGAAGCTGAATGCAGCCACCTTGAAGAAACTTTGCCTTCAAGTCCCACTTCGGGCGCCAGAAATGTAAGGTCCCAAAACACCCTTGAGTCACCAGAATGCCAAAGAGAGAGACTCAAGACGAGGCTTGCAAAAAAGCAGATTTTATTTATGGCCAAAAACAAAATACTGGCTGGAACTATATCCAGAACATACAGATACAATGCATGCGAGGAAATAGCCACACCTTGGGAAAGGTATGGCGTCCTTTTATACCCTCAGAGACGTCAGCTTAGTACCCAATTCTGGCCTCCTAATTTAGGTTTGTGTATTCCTTGTTGCCCTGCAAGGGGGAATAGAAACTTCCCAATTAGTCATCCTTGAGCATTTCTTTGTTTACTCAATTGGCCACTTTGGCCCCCTGGCTCTGGAAAGCAGGAGTTTACCCAGATCAAACATAAATTAGGGCTGAGGTGTAAATTATCCCTTTGTTGATGGCTGTAGTTTCAACTGAGATACGTACCATGCTTTTAGATAGATTGATATGAGTTCAGGTCAAATGGCAGGGACATACGTTTGACAACTACCAGTTACATTACAGAGGCCTAATAACAATATGTTTGTAACAGGAGATACAAATAGAAAGGAATAATATGTATGATACAAATGCATATATATATATATATATTACAGGAACCTAATGGTTACAGAATCTAGTATACCAGTATATCATATTCTAGTATTATTTATTATATCCTTATTATTGTTTCCTTTTCAGAACTTTACTGATTCTGGCATTTTCCAACTCTTTCTTCTTTTCTGACTTGCAGAAAGGAGAGATACATTTTTAAAAATGGCTTCAAACTACCCTCACTACCATTACAAGGACAGGAGGTTTTTGAAACATTTGATATGATATAAATCTTCTTCTTCTTGTACCATGTCCGTCATAAGCCGTTCGCGATCATGTTGGCGATCCTATTTTTATCAATAGCCGCACGAAAAAGTGCTGCTGAATTTTGTCCAAACCAGTCCCTTAGATTCTGAAGCCATTATGTTCTTCTTATGCCTGGAGCTCATTTGCCTTCAATCTTTCCCTGGAGGATTAAATGAAGTGTGCCATATTTTTCTGGATGCCTCATCACATGTCCAAAATATCCCAGCTTTTGTTTTTTTAATTTTAATGGTTTTTTTTAATGGTATAAATAGGTGACTCAAAAGATTAGTCATATTAGCATTGATCCTCATTACTTATTTTCCAAGGGTGTGTCATCAGCATTTCATCAAAAAAGGACTATGGGATAATGTATAGGAATTAATGGCTAAAGCTAAAATTTCATGTTCATAGATATTCCAGAAGAAAAATTGCCGACTACAGGAACCATGTTCACCTTTAACATTTGGAATTAACCACAGATACATTTTTTCAACTTCCAAAATGTCTGAATAGCTTATATTTAAGCATATACAAAAGAGCCTTTTCCAACTTTCCAACTTGTTACACACCAGGGTTACTTTCCATTGCCTGATTTGGGGTGGGTGGGTGGAGACCATAATATGATTTTTTTAAAAAAAGAATACAGGGTTAGTTTTCTTTTTTCTGCTTTAGTCTTTAAAATTTCTTTGTCTGTTTTAACAGTATAATCAACCGAGAAAGTTACGTTCAAATTTTCCACAACTATAATTGATATTTTGTTAATAGTAGGAGAAAGTAGTGCCTAAATTTAGGATAACTTAGAATAGGCAGCACAGAGAGGTAGTGCTTAGTTAATGACCCCTGGTGGCACTGAATGAGGAGGATTTATGACCAGTCCTCAAAGTTCCAGCCATCCCGGAATCCCCTGAATACCTGATTGCAATCCAACATGTGGCAATCCATTCATACGACAAAACAACTAGACACAAGGACAGTATTTCTCCCATGCCATCACTCTGCTAAACAATTCCTTTCCACAACACTCTCTTATGCCCTCGGATGTCAAATCACATAGAAGGTCTGTATTACTATTATCCTTCTCATCTTTCCTATCATCTATTTCCTTAACATCTTATGACTAGAACTTTATTGTTTATATCTTATGATTTATGTTGATTGCTTATTTAGTACCGTAATATGAGCCAGCAGTGTGCGGCAGCAGTCAAAAAAGCTAATACAATCCTTGCTGGTATATACAGAGGCATAGAATCAAAATCAGATGAAGTATTAGTACCGCTTTATAAAGCCTAATTAAGGCCACACCTGCAATACTGCATCCAGTTTTGGTCACCACGTTACAAAAAAGATGTTGAGACTTTGGAAAAAGTGCAAAGAAGAGCAACTAAGATGATTAAAGGCCTGTGGAGACTAAAACATATGAGTGAAGAATGGTTGCAGGATTTGGGTTTGGCTAGTCTAGAGAAAAGAAGGACGGGGGGTGGGATATCTGCCCTCTGCTCTGCCCTCACTCCATATTGCATATCTACCTGCCTAGCCATGTGCTGGTGGTACCACAGCAGACGCTGGTGGACACTCCTACAGCCGGCAGCAATCACTCCGGCTCTGCCATGCTAACAGAACCATAGCCACTTATCTACTTGCCAGCCTGTTTGCCAATTGCCCTCGGTCGGACTTGTGACTTCCTGAGACTTACTTGTTGACTTTGCTCATTAGAAGCCAGCAGGGAGTTGCAGTGAAGTCCTTGCTTAATGACAGCAGCAAGGAGTATTGAAATTGCCTAAGTCATGTGATACAGCTAGTCCTCAACTTACGACCACAATTGAGTCCAACATTTCTGTTGCTAAGTGACTTTGCCTTTGAGAAGGGTACAAAAGGGGATCACATGACTCCAGGACACTGCAACCATCATAAATATGAGTCAGTCGCCAAGATCTGAATTTCGATCACATGACCATGGGGATGCTGTAATGGTTGTAAGGGTGAAAAACGGTCGTAAGTCACTTTTTCAGTGCAGTTGTAATTTCAAACATTCACTAAATGAACTGTTGTAAGTTGAGGACTACCTGAATTGCACTTTACTAATGATAAAGGTAAAGGTTTTCCCTGTTCAGTCATTTCTGACTCTGGGGGACGATGCTCATCTCCGTTTCTTAGCTGAGGGAGCCAATGTTGTCCGAAAATGCTTCTGTGGCCTGGTGGCCAATATGACTGTAGGCTGAGGTGTGGTTCTTAACGGAATTCAGCTTTTCCATTCACTTTACCTGTCAGAAGGTTGCAAAATGGGGATCACATGACCCCTGGACACAGCAACAGTCATAAATACGAGTCAGTTGCCAAGGGTCTGAATTTTAATCACATGATCATGGAGATGCTGCAAAGGTCCTAACGGTGAAAAACGGTCATAAGTCACTTTTTCCAGTGCTGTTGTAACTTTCAATGGTCACTAAATGAGCTGTTGTAAGTCGAGGTCTACCTGTATTTATTGTCATGCATACTGCTGGAAAGTCCTTTGCACCTGGATCCAGTTTAACAGACGTTCTCAAAACCAGTTTAGGACCAGTTCTGAAGACTTTTTTGGGTTTACAGTTATAACAAAGGCTAACTAAAGAGAACTTGTTCCAAAATGGAATCGTGATTGCAAATACATTTTTTGTTCCGTGTTGCTTTAAATCTGGGCTGTAAAATGAATTCTGCAGAAGGAAGCAGGGTTGGTTGGGAGATCATTTTACAATCAGGTTGGTCAAACTTTCCAAGAAGCTGAACGGGTTAAAAGCAGAAAGTTCAGCAGCTAGAGTAGATCCAGAAATGTTGAGTCCTCTTACTGAATTCCTTTTCCTGTAGCTCCTTTGGAGAAAACTTTTAGTTTGGTGTTGCCCTTTTTTAGTTTTGCTGGGCGAATCTCAACAGTTCGGAAAGAGTAAGTTAAATTTGGAACTTTCAGAAAAAGATCAGATCAGAGAATAAGAAATCCAGGAAGGGGGAGTGGGGGGGGGGGAGTTAAAGGGAAATTATCCTTGACTAAATAATTTCTTTTTTAAAAAGCTGCACCTATTTAACGCTCTCCTGGTAAAGGAGAGGATACAACAGTTGGTCCTTGCGGAGCTCTCTCTTCCTATAGAAAATTGAACCTCCATGTTCAAGCATAGCACACAGCTCCGCAATCCAGGTGCGGGGAAAGGCATAGAAGGACGGCGCGGAGGCGTCACGGGCGGGAGGGACAAAATGACAAAAAGAGCAAAAAGAGCATCGGGGCTATTGAGTTGCAAGCGGCGTCTCTTCCTTCGATGAATCGTGACTCTATTGTCATGTTCACCAAAGCCTCGGATTAACAGAATAAGAGGAGTTGGAAGAGACCTTGGAGGTCATCTGGTCATTTAGCCGGAGCAGGGGGTTGGACTAGATAACCTCCAAGGTCCCTTCCAACTCTGTTACTCTTAGTCCAACCCCCTGCTCAAACAGGAGAGCCTGTATCATTTCCGATGGATGGCAATCCAGTCTCTCCTTGAAAGCTTCCAGTGATGAAGCTCCCACAACTTCTGAAGGCAAACTGTCCAGATGACCTCCAGGGTCCCTTCCAACTCTGTTACTGTTACTGAGTAGTCAGTGGGGCACTTGAGTTTACCCCTTTTTCTGGTGACTCATAGATTCCCTACCCAGTTGATTCAATTTCATTCAAACACGGCAGTTGTTAACTGAATGCTACAATCATTAAGCAAACCCATTGTTCACTAGAGATATAAGCATGGGTTTCTGGCAAAAATGTAAATCGTGGTCATGTGACTGCAGGATGCTATGAAAGGCCACAACTGCAGGCTGGTTGCCAAGCACCCAAAATGTCCTGTGACCCTGGGTGGAGCCCCTCCGCCCCCAGTCCTCAGAAGTTCAAATCTGGGTCATAAATGGCTAAATGGCTGGTTGTAAGACGAGGACTATCTGTAAGTCACAGACTTGGTCTTGTCGAAGTTCTGTGTCTACCATCTGCACAGCTATAGAACAGCAATATTCTCAATAGCAGTAATTGCAAGAGGGATCTTGGAATCCGAGTGGACAATCACTTCAATGTGAGCCAGCAGTTGTGTGGCAGCTGTTAATAGAGCCAAGGCAGTGGTGGGCTGCAGTAACAGAGGGATAGAATCAAGATCACGTGAAGCATTAGTATCGCTTTATAAAACATTAGTAAGACCATGTTTGCAATATTGCATCCAGTTTTAGTCACCGTGGTATAAAAAAGATTTTGAGACATCGTGCACAGAAAAGAGCAAGAAAGATATAGGGGAGCAGAGGCTAAAATATCCAATGAGCGGGTGCAGGAACTGGGTATGTGTAATTTAATGCAGAGAACAGCTAAGGGTGACATGATAGCAGTCTTTCAATAGTTGAGGGGCTGACGCAGAAAAGGGGGTCGACCTATTCCCCAAAGGGCCTGAAAGTAGGACAAAAAGTAACAGAGGGAGAATTATTAAAAAAAAATCCAACCTACAATTAAGAAGAAATTGTCAGTGAGAACACTTAATCAGTGGAACAAATTGCCTCTCAACCTGTGGTTGTTCCATCAGTGGAGGCTTTTAAGAGGAGACTGGAGAGCCATTTGACTGGGATGATATAGGTTCTCCTGCTTGGAGAGTTGGTCCCTTCCAACTCTTACTCTGTAATTCTGTAAGAACTTCATGAACATTTAGGGCTCAGCATGTAGCTAATCTTCAGAAGCTTAAGTAGCTTCACATTTCACTCTTTTACTTGGCTCTGTTGCAAAGATAGGATGCTAGGAGTCTAAAACAACTTCATAGCATATAATCAGTGACAACATCTTGCAAACGCCTTAGGCAGAGACGGGACAAGCGTGTTTTTTCGCCTCCTGTCGGGAGATGGCGGTCACTTCTGCGCCTACAACGCCGTCAATACAGTAGCTGCATCTGTGGTTGATCATTAAAGGAGTTAAAACCATCAAGTATTGTATTGCTAGAAAGGAATGAGGAAGAAGAGAAGCCCAGAGGAACTTCCTGTACCGGATCCCTCATGGGCGGAAGGGGGCTTGCAGAGCGGCTTTTGTGCTCTTCCAAAAGTTGAAGCATC
Organism: Arizona elegans; assembly: GCA_022577455.1. Taxonomy (NCBI): domain Eukaryota; kingdom Metazoa; phylum Chordata; class Lepidosauria; order Squamata; family Colubridae; genus Arizona; species Arizona elegans. The sequence continues at coordinate 10,023,280 of JAKOOJ010000012.1, forward strand.
AGCTGGAAGGTGAGTTGAGAGCAAGTTGGAGGAGAGGCCAGAAGCAAATTGGCCTATTTGGTTTGGATGCTGCCAACCGATGCACATTTATGATGGTCACAACATCCCACCATCATGATCCCCATTTTTGACCTTCCCAGCTTGTTTCTCATAGGCAAAGTTAGTGAGGATGATGACGGCAAGAAATTGCAAGTAACAGTCATGTGAAATTGCCTTTAACAACCCACAGTGGTTTGCTTAACAACTCCAGAGGAACAGATGTAAGTTGGCAGTTATGTGACATCATGCTTCATGATCGGGCTGCTTAGTGACACAGATCCCAGTCCCAAATGTGAGGACTCCTTGAAAGGGGATGTCACCAGAGGAATTGTGGACAGGAGGACAGTATTTTCTTATCTGGAGCTGAGGACTTCCATCGGTATAACTGGTGTTTCAAATTTTGCAGATGCTTTAGGCATCATTTCATCAGTTAAAGCCCCCACATCTCTAAATTTAGCTGAGAAGGTTTAATTGTAACCATTTTGGGACATTTTTCAGGCTGAAAACATGGATTTTTCACATATATACATTTGTAGGTGTACATGTAATTCTCTCTGCAGTTGGATAATTGCCGTTGGATAATCTATCCCCACTGCTTCTAGATATTCAGTCATGTGAAAAACAAAGTACACCCTCTTTGAGTTGTATAGTTTTATGTATCAGGACATACTAAAAATCATCTGGTCTGTACAGTCTTACAAGTAGGTAAATATAACTTCAGATGACATATTACATCACGTCATCATCAAAGTGGGTTTGCTAATGGTTCATGCATACACACCACTTAAAATTAGAGATCAAACATAGAAGACCCAGGCCTTCGCAGATGATATGGCCTTTATCTTGGAAGACCCTTTAAAATCAGGCATATCCTTATGTTCTGTCCCCAATCACACACACACGCACACACACCAACAGACGTTCAAGAGTTAAAGACCAAACCAGCCGGCAAAATCCTTTTCCTTAAGATAACGGAACTTGGCAACAACCTAGTGGCTGCCTGCCAAGAGTTTATTATTTACGAAGAGGAGAGATAACTTCTCCCCACTTCTGATACATCAAAAGAAACAGCTCAATAATTACGGAGGTAATCAAGTCCAGAGATAATCCAGCTAAGTCTTATAGCAAAAGTCCGGCAATGCAGAATGGCGTGGAAGCTTTCAGCTTTGTTTGTCACAAGGTTTGACTGGCCACCACACTCCCTTTTATATCCTGTGGGGTGTGGTCCAGTGACTCAGCCTAATCTCGGGCACACCTTTGCTTCTGTTGCACACGCTTATCTCTGCGACGCTGGCGTGGATCCAGCCAAGACTCATTACCCTCATCAGTGTCCATCTGTGGTTGCATGGACGTGCTTGGCACCGGCTATATCTCTTGCCCTTCGGCGGACACCGAAGGCATTTCCAGAGAGGAGGGTCCTGGAGAGGGAAGCCTTGCCAACTCCTCTTCTTCACTCTCGGAGTCCTCTCCTGCCGATGACACAGGCTCCGGTAATGGAGCCACAACACCTTACTGGAAAAAATTGAGGAATTTGGGGCTGTAGCAGGTCTGTTAATCAATAAAAAGAAGATGAATATTTTAACTAAGAATATCTCAGAGAAAGGCAAGCAGGATCTAGAGGAAGCAACAGGACTTAGAGTAGTTAGTAAAGTCAAGTACCTGGGAATTTGGTTAACATGTAGATGCTCGAGCATCCAGGAGGATAATTATACTAAAATACTAACTCAGGTAAGGAAAGATCTTGAGAAGTGGGGTAAAATTCAATTATCACTCTTGGGAAGGGTAGCAACAATAAAATCTTATGTTCTACCAAAATTTAATTTTCTTTTTCAAACAGCTCCAGCGAATCTATCAAATAAATTTTTTACAGATCTAAACCAGGTAGTAACCAAATTTGTATGGCAAGGGAAAAAAACTCGTATTAAAAAGAAAATGATGCAGGAGACAAAAGAAAGAGGGGGTCTTGGTTTACCGTGCTGGGAGAATTATTATTTACCCCCCTTACTAGTTTGGGTTAAAGAATGGATTATTTTAAACAACAAGCGTCTTCTTAGGAGAGAAGGCCACGACTTGCAACAAGGTTGGCATGTGGCACTCCGGCGGGACAATGCCCCCCAAAGTAAATGGTTCACTCGGCACTATATAAGGAATATTTTAATTCGGAGTTGGGAGAAGTTTAGTAAAAAATATTATACCAAAGTACCTTGTTAGATATCACCTCTAGAAGCTTTGATCTATCCTATACTATTTAATTGTTTTCTGTATGACCAAAAACAGTCTCTTGCATTGTTGCAGAGGAATTTTGTCCCACACTTCTTTACAACATTGTTTCAGTTCATTGAGGTTTGTGGGCATTTATTTATGCCCACCACTCGAGAGGTCCCACCACAGCATTTCAATTGGGGTGAAGTCTGGACTTTGCTATTGCAAACCTTGATTCTTTTCTTTTTCAACCATTCTGTTGTAGATTGGCTGTTGAGCTTGGGATCATTGGCATGGAAACAAAAAAAAATGAGATTTCTTCTTTGCTCTACCAGCGTAAGACTAGCGTAAAGCTAGCGCTGATAGAGCAAAGAAGACATCTGATCTCTTGTTTCAGTGACAATCCTTTCCTCCCCAGCCAGGGTAAACCACAAATATAACTTCTTAGATCTCTTCGCCAGCATAAAACTAGTGCCAGTGTAGCTAAGAAGAAATCATAGTAGTTTATGCTGATTGGAAAGAAAAGGATTGCAACGGAAGCAAAATAGGTATGATTTCTTCTTAGCCCAGCTAGCACTAGCTTTACATTAGTGTTGTGCTGGTAGAGGAAAGAAGAAATCTCATCTCTTTTGCTTCCATGGCAATCCTTTCCTCCTCAGCCAGGGTAAATCACTAATGCTGGCTGGAGTGAAAGGATTGCCATTGAAACAAAAGAGTTTATATTTCTTCTTCTTGATTACACCATGTGGCCCAGCTGACTTCCTGAGCTCATCAGAAATTTAGTAAGTGAATGGTGATGGGGGATTGGGGTTGGGGAGGAATGCATAGTATATTGCAAAGCAGGCCAACATACTGGGGTCTGGGGATTGTGAGGACTGACTGGGCAAGATGGAAGGGAAATAGATGGGTGGGTATGCTGCAGCATCTCTGCAGTGAAGGACTCAAGGACTCCTGGGGTGGGAGGCGCTGCAAAAAATCAACTTTGAAACAGATTCGTATTTAGCATTTGGGGGAGTGTTGTAACTTCAAACAGTCGTTGAATGGCCAGTTGTATCTAAAGGATTACCTGTACTTCTTTTTTTCACATCTTCTGCAACCTTTTCATAAACTATAAAACTTACACTTTCTTTTTAATCTTACAGACAAAGATGATGCCAATATAAGCACAATGGACAACTGAGAATAACAAGCAACATTGAAAAGCAAATCAAATTGAAGCAGAAATAAAAATATTTTCTATTTCCTTCAGAAAACCACAGAATTTGTCTAATTCATCAGCAGGTAAGAGACAGAAAAGAGAAAATCATGAAGAGATTTGCAGCTGGAAAAAGTAGATTATATAGAATTTAAGAATACGTTACTCGAAAAGGTCAAAGGAGATCATTTTTCCGTTCAGAAAAAGAGGGAAATATCTGGAAGCCAGTGGGGAAGAAAATGTCAATTGGATAGTCACATATGGCAACCAGTAATGCAGGCACCAACAAAATAAGGAATCACACATATTTTTGACCTCCTCAAGAATGTCAGTGATGGAAAAGCTCCATAGATGTGCCTATTGTGGGAAAAGTAAAGAGTTCAAATCACAAGAGGTTCCACACTGAACAAAAGCCATATAAATACTCTGAATGTGGCAAAACTTTAGTCAAAATAACTCCCTTGCAATTCATAGAAGGATCCTCATAGTAGAGATGCCCTACAACTGCTCCCAGTGTGGTAAATGCTTTTGCAAGCATGGCAACTTCGTGATACATCAGAGGACTCACAAAAGGGAGAAACCATATGAGTGTCCAGATTGTGGGAAACGTTTCACAGCAAATTCCCACCTGGTGAAACACCAGAGGACTCACACAGGAGAGAAACCCTTTGAATGTCCTGATTATGGGAGAAGTTTCAGTCAGAATTCCCACCTCATTATCCACCAGAGGACTCACACCAGGGAGAAACCATATGAGTGTCCAGATTGTGGGAAACATTTTAGAGGAAATTCCCACCTGGTGATACACCAGAGGACTCACACAGGAGAGAAACCCTTTGAATGTCCTGAGTGTGGGAAAAGTTTCAGTCATAAATCCAACCTGGTGAACCACCAGAAGACTCACACAGGGGAGAAACCCTTTGAATGTCCTGATTGTGGGAAAGGTTTCAGTGAGAATTCCAGCCTGGTGAGCCACCAGAGGACTCACACAGGGGAGAAACCCTTTGAATGTCCTGATTGTGGGAAAGGTTTCAGTGAGAATTCCAGCCTGGTGAGCCACCAGAGGACTCACACAGGGGAGAAACCCTTTGAATGTCCTGAGTGTGGGAAAAGTTTCAGTCACAATTGCAGCCTGGTGAAACACCAGAAGACTCACACAGGAGAGAAACCCTTTGAATGTTCTGAGTGTGGGAAAAGTTTCAGTCAAAATTTCCACCTGGTAAGACACCAGAGGATTCACACAGGAGAGAAGCCCTTTGAATGTCCTGATTGTGGGAAAAGTTTCAGTCAGAATTCCAGCCTGGTGAAACACCAGAAGACTCACACAGGAGAGAAACCCTTTGAATGTCCTGATTGTGGGAAAAGTTTTAGTCACAATTCCAGCCTGGTCAAACACCAGAAGACTCACACAGGAGAGAAACCCTTTGAATGTCCTGATTGTGGGAAAAGATTCAGAAACAATTCCAGCCTGGTGATACACCAGAAGACTCACACAGGAGAGAAACACTTTGAATGTCCTGATTGTGGGAAAAGATTCAGAAACAATTCCAGCCTGGTGATACACCAGAGGACTCACACAGGAGAGAAACCCTTTGAATGTCCTGATTGTGGGAAAAGTTTCAGTTGGAATTCCAGCCTGGTGATACACCAGAGGACTCACACAGGAGAGAAATCCTTTGAATGTCCTGATTGTGGGAAAAACTTCAGTCTCAATTCCCGTCTGCTGAAACACCAAAAGATTCACACAGGAGACAAATCACACAAGTGTCCAGAATGTGGGAAAAGTTTCAGTTACCGTTTTAACTTGATGAGCCACCAGAGGATTCACACAGGAGAGAAACCCTTTGAATGTCCTGAGTGTGGGAAAAGTTTCAGTCACAATTCCAGCCTGGTGAGCCACCAGAGGACTCACACAGGAGAGAAACCCTTTGAATGTCCTGAGTGTGGGAAATGTTTCAGTCACAATTCCCACCTGGTGAGCCACCAGAGGATTCACACAGGAGAAAAACCTTTTGAATGTCCTGATTGTGGGAGACGTTTCAGTCGGAATTCCCACCTGGTGGGCCACCAGAGGATTCACACAGGAGAAAAACCTTTTGAATGTCCTGATTGTGGGAAAAACTTCACTCTCAATTCCAGCCTGCTGATACACCAAAGGACACATACAAGAGGGAAACCATACAAGTGTACAGATTGTGGGAAAAGTTTCAGTCAGAACTGCAATCTAGTGAGCCACCAGAGGACTCACACAGGAGAAAAACCCTTTGAATGTCCTGAGTGTGGGAAAAGTTTCAGTCAGAATTCCTACCTGGTGAAACACCAGAGGACTCACACAGGAGAAAAACCCTTTGAATGTCCTGATTGTGGGAAAAGATTCAGTCAGGATTCCCATCTCATTGGCCACCAGAGGACTCACACAGGAGAAAAACGCTTTGAATGTCCTAATTGTGGGAGAAGTTTCAGTCAGAATTCCCACCTCATTATCCACCAGAGGACTCACACAGGAGAAAAGCCTTTTGAATGTCCTGATTGTGGGAAACGTTTCAGGCAGAATTCCCACCTCATTATCCACCAGAGGACTCACACAGGAGAGAAACCATATGAGTGTCCAGACCAGCAGAGTCAAACTATTTGATTGAGGGGCGCATCAGGATTGTGGTTGATCTTGTGGATGGGCGTGGTGGGGTGATGTCACATGGCCAGCTCGACATCTTTTGTGTCATGGGGCGCCTGTGGTGGCCCAGGCAGGTCTGGGGAGATCCATTGTCTCCAGCAGAGGAAGGCGAGACAATGGTAAGTGCCAAAAACCTTGTTCTCTCCATCCCTCTCAGGCCACGCAAAGGGCCTCTGGGCAGCAGCACAGGCTGCCCAGAGCCCTTGGAGCGTAAGCGCCCAGCCTGGCCCTCAAGCTCCCATTGCACTGGGACCCCACAGCCCAGCCCTGCTTCCCCCAGTGGGTGCCCGGCTGCGCTTACCTCCTCCTCAAGGCTGCTGCTATGCTCGCTGTCCTTGGGCATGTTGCTCATGGTGTATTCAGGAGAGCAAAGTGTGTGTGTCAGAGGGAGGGGCACTCCTTCTCCATGCGAGGAGCTCCAGCTTTGTAACTAAAGCATCCTCAGCAATAGGAAGCGAGATTACCAGGAGAGGTCAGGAGGAGGGGACAAGGGGATAGCGAAAGGGCAGAAGGGCAGCTGGTGGCCAAGTACTAAGGTAGGATTTTCCTCAGAAGCTGACTCCCTCTTATTATAATCAGCAGCTGTTAAATGAATGTGTAAGTTGTTAAGCGGAACATTGGCTACCTCAGGGTTGGGGGAAGGTCTTAAGAGGCCCAGCGCAGGACATTTGATAAAGTTGTGTTAGGAAATGACTATTACCTAACCTGTTGGGTTGGCAATATATAAACCATCAATGTAGCTTTAAGACTGCTGTATTGCATCATACTGTGTCCTGATTGGTTAGCTCTGTAGCCAATGTCCTTAAGAGGGAGCTAAAAACATGGTTTCTTCTCTTTGCTGTTCTTGCTCTCTGATATCTCTGTATGCTACTGTTTGCAAATCCAGAAGAACTGTTTATTGTAAATGACCACGACGACTGGTAAAAAGACTTTGTTATTGGATTATCCCTGGACTGTCTTTTTGGCTATCTCCTGCTTTATATGTGTATGACCTGGACTGTTTATTGAACAGTGCCTTATTATTTCCTGAAAGTAAACACAACTCAGTGTATCTGTGTGTTGACTATGTTTATTCGTAACTACTCTCAATCGCTTTCATGTGTACACCCTTGCTATTCAAGGATTACTCTGCGAATTCCTTAACAAGATGATGACCATTTACTTCTTGGTAAGGAAAGCATGCAGTGGGATACCTCAAGGCTCAGTCTTGGGCCCAATAATATTCAACATCTTGATAAATGATCTAGATGAGGGATAGAAGGGGAATTCATCAAATTTACTGATGACACCAGAGCTAATACTTTCAAAGGATCTTGACAGACTTGAGAATTGGGCCAACAGTATGAATGGATTTCCAGAGGAAAAATTGCAGACTACAGGAACCGTGTTCACGTTTAAAATTTGGAATTAACCACAGATATATTTTTTCAACTTCCAAAATACCTGAATAGCTTATAATTAAGCAAACTTTTCAAATTGTTATTTCCTCCCAGGGTTACCTTCGCTTTTCCATTACCTGATTTGGGAGTCGGGGTGGGGAGACCGTATCACGTGTTTTTTTTTTAAAAAAGAATACAGAGTTAGTTTCTTTTCTCTGCTTTAGTCTTTAGAATTGCTTTGTCTGTTTTAAACGTATAATCAATTGCGAAAGTTATTTTCAAATTTCCCACAACTATGATTGATATTTTGTTAACAGTGAGAGAAAGTAGTGCCTAAATTTAGGATAACTTAGAATAGGCAGCACAGAGAGGTAGTGGTAATTATATAGTTGAGTATTACCTGTATTTCACTTTACTAAAGATAAAGGTTTCCCCTGTTCAGTCATTTCTGACTCTGGGGGATGATGCTCATCTCTGTATTTTAGCCGAGGGAGCCAACGTTGTCTGAAGATGCTTCCGTGGCCTTGTGGCCAATATGACTATATGCTGCTGTGCATGGAATACTACCTTCCCACCAAAGTGGTACCTATTTATCTACTCGCATTTGCAAGCTTTTGAACTCTTCAAAAGATGGCCAGGAGCTGGAGTAAGTAATGGGAGCTCAACCTGTCACGTGGTGCTCGGGTTTCAAACCCAGGCTGACAACTTTCCAACTGACAAACTCAGTTGTTGTGATACACAACAATCCTTAAACCAAGAATGTGCAAATGCACAATGCCCAAACCTTGTCAGGTGTGTCAGAAGAGACTCTTGCTGTAGGAAAACACAGTCTTTTTCGACCAGTCAAAATTTCAGGTAGTCCTTGACTTACGACCACAATTGAGCCCAAAAGTTGCATTGTTAAGTGAGTTATACACCATCTTATGACCTTCCTTGCCACAGTGAATCATTGCAGTTGATAATTAGTAATATAGTTGTTAAGTGAATCTGGCTTCCCCATTGATTTTGCTTGTCAAATGGTTGCAAAAGGGGATCACCTGACCTTGGGAAACAGCAATAGACATAAGTATGAACCAGTTGTCAAGCATCTGGATTTTGATCAATGTTCATAGGGATGCTACCAAGGTTGTAAGTGTGAAAAATGGTCATAACTCACTTTTTTCAGCATCATCGTAACTTTGAACAGTCAGTAAATGAACTTGTAAGTGGAGGACTGCCTGTATTAGCTTAGTTCCTTTCCAGATACACTGTTAAGATCTTAACACCTGGGTAGCTTTTCAATGACCAGGATTAAACCAACATTGGAAATGCAGGTAATCCTCGATTTACAACTGTAATCTAGCCTGCAATTACAATCTTAATCATGATGGTTATTAATGGGTGATCACACAATGTGCCCAATTCTACAACCTATTTGGTGGCAGTTGTTAAGCGCATGCAACAATTGTAAAACTAACAGCCTGACTAGGTGGCTCAGTGGCTAAAACACTGAGCTTGTCGATTAGAAAGGTCGGCAGTTCGGTGGTTCAAATCCCTAGTATAGATCTCCTGCGTAAGCAGGGGGTTGGACTAGATGACCTCCAAGGTCCCTTCCAATTTGTTACTGTTACTGAGTGGTCAGTGGGGCACTTGAGTTTACTTCTGCATACCCCTTTTTGTGGTAACTCATAGATTCCCTACCCAGATTCAATTTCATTCAAACACGGCAGTTGTTAAGTGAATGCTACAATCATTAAGCAAACCTATTGTTCACTAGGGATAGAAGCATGGGTTTCTGGCAAAAATGTAAATCATGGTCATGTGACTGCAGGATGCTATGAAAGGCCACAACTGCAGGCTGGTTGCCAAGCACCCAAAATGTCATGTGACCCTGAGTGGAGCCCCTCCCCCCCGTCCTCAGAAGTTCAAATCTGGGTCATTAGTTGTTTTCTGAATGGTTGCTAAATGGCTGGTCATAAAATGAGGACTATCTGTAAGTCACAGACTTGGTGTTGTCAAAGTTCTGTGTCTACCATCTGCACAGCTATAGAATATCAATATTCTCAATAGCAGTAATTGCAAGAGGGACCTTGGAATCCTAGTGGACAATCACTTCAATGTGAGCCAGCAGTTGTGTGGCAGCTGTTAATAGAGCCAAGGCAGTGTTGGGCTGCAGTAACAGAGGGATAGAATCAAGATCACGTGAAGCATTAGTATCACTTTATAAAACATTAGTAAGGCCACGTTTGCAATATTGCATCCAGTATTAGTCAGCGTGATATAAAAAAGTTTTTGAGACATCGTGCACAGAAAAGAGCAAGAAAGATATAGGGGAGCAGAGGCTAAAATATCCAATGAGCGGGTGCAGGAACTGGGTATGTGTAATTTAATGCAGAGAACGGCTAAGGGTGACATGATAGCAATCTTTCAATAGGTTTTTTTTTTAAAAAGATTTTTTATTTTTGTTTTTCATCAACATATTTAAATGTACAGTCTTTTATCCATCCTTATGCATTATTCATTTATCTTATTCTTTTAACTTCCATTAGCTAGTTAATTAATTGTTTGGGTCTCCTCTTTTACCATTTCGTTCCTTTGTTTTAATACAACCTTTCCTCTTTCTCTTCCCTTCTTTCTCCTCTTCTGTCTCTTTCTACTTTCCTCATTCATCCTCTCCTTCCCTTTTCTACTTCCTCTCCTCTTTCCCCTCTCCTCTCTTCTTCCTCCCTTTCTTACCCTCTCTCCTACTCTTCTTTCCCCTTCTTTGTTCCTCTCCTTTTCCCGTTCTTCTTTTCTTCTCACCTCCCAACTCCCCTCCTTCCCCCTCTCTACTCCTCACCCCTTTTCCACTCCCTTGTTTCCTTTTTCAATTCAATCTGAGATGGTATTCGAGCAGACCCGATTTCTATTTACATACATCTTCATTTCAAATTTCTTGTTTACTTTACAATTATACCTCTTCTAACATTCCTGTACCTAATTAATCAATCCATGTACATCTGGGTATAACATTTTTGTGCCATCATCTTCAAAATTTATCACCATTTCTTAACACATTTATTTTTGGAGCACTGAGCAGTCTTTCAATAGTTGAGGGGCTGACGCAGAAAAGGGGGTCGACCTATTCCCCAAAGTGCCTGAAAGTAGAACAAAAAGTAACAGGAAGAATTATTTTTTAAAAAAATCCAACCTAGAATTAAGAAGAAATTGTCAGTGAGAACAATTGATCAGTGGAACAAATTGCCTCCATAACTTGTGGTGGTTCCATCAGTGGGGGCTTTTAAGAGGAGACCGGAGAGCCATTTGACTGGAATGATATAGGTTCTCCTGCTTGGAGAGTTATTATTTATCTATCTATCTATCTATCTATCTATCTATCTATCTATCTATCTATCTATCAAATTTCTATACCGCTCTACTCCAGAAGGACTCAGGGCGGTGAACAGCCAAGATAAAATACAGATAATACAAATATTAAAAATCCCTTAAAATTATTAAATATTTTGGCCGAAACACAGATTAAAACACCCAATTTATAAAATCACGAATTAAAAATTTAAAAGAGGAGAGTTAGAACAGGCCAGCTTGCTGAAATAAAAAAGCTTTGAGAGCACGACTAAACGTGGGCAGGTCCAGGATCCTCCGTATCTCTGGGGGGAGCTCGTTCCAGATGGTAGGTGCCCCCACAGAGAAGGCTCTCCCCCTGGGGGCCGCCAGTTGACACTGTTTGGCCGACGGCACCCTGAGGAGCCCCTCTCTATGGGAGTGTACTGGTCAGTGAGAGGCTATTGGTGGCAGAAGGCGGTCTCGTAAATACCGCGGTCCGATGCCATAGAGAGCTCTAAAGGTGGTAACCAAAACCTTGAAGCGCACCCGGAAGACCACCGGGAGCCAGTGCAGCTCGCGCAGGAGGGAGGTCACATGGGAGCGCCACGTTGGTCCCTTCCAACTCTTACTCTGTAATTCTGTAAGAACTTCATGAACATTTAGGGCTCAGCATGTAGCTAATCTTCAGAAGCTTAAGTAGCTTCACATTTCACTATTTTACTTGGCTCTGTTGCAAAGATAGGTTACTAGGAGTCTAAAACAACTTTATAGCATATAATCGGTGACAACATCTTGCAAACGCCTTAGGCAGAGACGGGACAAGCCTGTTTTTTCACCTCCTGTCGGGAGATGGCGGTCACTTCTGCGCCTACAAAGCCGTCAATAGAGTAGCTGCATCTGTGGTTGATCCTTAAAGGAGTTAAAACCATCAAGTACTGTATTGCTAGAAAGGAATGAGGAAGAAGAGAAGCCCAGAGGAACTTCCTGTACCGGATCACTCATGGGTGGAAGGGGGCTTGCAGAGCGGCTTTTGTGCTCTTCCAAAAGTTGAAGCATCAGCTGGAAGGTGAGTTGAGGGCAAGTTGGAGGAGAGGCCAGAAGCCAGTTGGGCTATTTGGTTTGGATGCTGCCAACCGATGTACATTTATTTATTAGTTTTCAAAAAAGTTTTTTATTTTTATTCCTTATACACATATTGTAAATGTACATTCTCTTATCCATAATGGATCATATATATGTGTGTGTGTGTGTGTGTGTGTTTTTTTCTAATGAAAGCATAAAAAGAAGATTTTAATCACATTTGTGGTTGCTCTTCTACCCTCTCTTTTCCCTCTTTTCACAACAAACCTTCTTTCTTTCTTTCCCTTCCCTCCTCTCTTCTTCTACTTTCTTCCTCTTCCTCTCCTCTCCTCCCCTACTTCCCCTTCCTCTCCCCCACTCCTCCCCTCTTTTCCCCCTTTCTCACCTTCTCTCCTGCTCTTGTTCCCTATCCTTTCTTCCTTTCCTTCCCCTTTCTTCCATTCCTCTCTCTCCCTCTCCTCCTCTCCCTCTCCTCCTCTTTCCTTCCTTTCTCCTTTGCTGTGCAATATTTCTCTTATTTGGTATCTGAGCAACTGCAATATTCTAATAATCTATACTTGATTTTCAATTTCTTTCCCATTTTATCCAATCTATCATTTCAGAATTGTACATTTATATTTATAATCTTCTTTCTCCCCACCCCATCCACCTTTTCCATTTACTCTGGTGTCATCTGAGTTTCTATTTCTTTTTTATCTTATCCCTTATTTAACTTTTTATTATCTATATCATTTATCTATCAACTTTTATTCATATTTATTTTCTATCTATACGTAGAATCTTTCCTATGTCTTGAAATACACAAGATTCCTTTTTATCTTTTATTCTTAGCATCAACATGTTCATTTCCGCACAGTCTAAACTTTTTTTTATTACTTCACCTTCTGACGGAATTTTCTGTCCTCCAATTTTGTGCAAATACAATACTTGCTGCTGTTATTAAATGTATAATTAAGTATGCTGCTTCTTTGCTATATCTTTCTGGCAAAATACCGAAAAGAAAAATCTCTGGTTTTAATTCTATAGGTTTATGTAACATTTCCTCTAACCATATCTGTAACGGGGGCACATTTATGATGGTCGCAACATCCCACCATCATGATCCCCATTTTTGACCTTCCCAGCTAGTTTCTCATAGGCAAAATAAGTGAGGATGCCGGCAGGAAATGGCAAGTGACAGTGATGTGACATCATGCTTTATGATCGGGCTGCTTAGTGACACAAATGCCAGTCCCAAATGTGAGGACTACTTGAATGGGGATGTCACCAGAGGGATCGTGGACAGTAGGACAGTATTTTCTGTCCTTATTTGGAATTTCCATGGGTATAACTGGTGTTTTAAATTTTGCAGAGGATTTAGGCATCATTTCATCTGTTGAAGCCCCCACATCTCTAAATTTAGAATAGAATAACAGAGTTGGAAGGGACCTTGGAGGTCTTCAAGTCCAACCCCCTGCCCAGTCAGGAAACACTACACCACTTCAGACAAATGGTTATCCAACATCTTCTTAAAAATTTCCAGTGTTGGAGCATTCACAACTTCTGCAGGGAAGTTGTTCCACTGATTAATTGTTCTAACTATCAGGAAATTTCTCATTAGTTCTAAGTTGCTTCTCTCCTTGATTAGTTATCACCCATTGCTTCTTCTCCTACCCTCAGGTGCTTTGGAGAATAGTTTGACTCCCTATTCTTTGTGGCAGCCCCTGAGATATTGGAACACTGCTATCATGTCTCCCCTAGTCCTTCTTTTCATTAAACTAGACATAAACAGATCCTGCAACCGTTCTGTATGTTTTAGCCTCCAGTCCCCTAATCATCTTTATTGCTCTTCTCTGCACTCTTTCTAGAGTCTCAACATCTTTTTTACATCGTGGTGACCCAAACTGAATGCAGTATTCCAAGTGTGGCCTTACCAAGGCATTGTAAAGTGGTGTTAACACTTGATGTGATCTTGATTCTATCCCTCTGTTTATGCAGCCCACAACTGTGTTGGTTTTTTTGGCAGCTGCTGCACACTGCTGGCTCATATCTAAATGCTTGTCAACTCGGACTCCAAGATCCCTCTCACAGTTACTACTATTGAGCAAGGTACCACATGTATGGTACCTGTGCATTTTGTTTTTCTTGCCTAAATGTAGAACCTTACTTCTTTCACTGTTGAATTTCATTTTGTTAGATAGCGCCCAATGTTCAAGTCTGTCAAGATCCTTCTGTATCTTGAGCCTATCTTCTGGAGTGTTGGCTATTCCTGCCAGCCTGGTGTCATCTGCAAATTGGATGAGTTCCCCATCTATCCCCTCGTCCAAGTCATTGATGAAGATGTTGAAGAGTACTGGGCCTAAAACACAGTCTTGGGGTACTCCACTGCATACTTCCCTCCATGTAGATGCAGTTCCATTGAGGATTACACATTGAGTGCGGTTGGTCAGCCAGTTACAAATCCATCTGGTAGTGATGCTGTCTAATACACAGTTTTCTACTTTATCTAGTAGTAGGTTATGGTCTACTTTATCAAATGCTTTACTGAAGTCCAAGTAAATTATATCGACAGCATTCCTCTGGTCCACTAATTTTGTCACTTTGTCAAAGAATGAAATAAGATTAGTTTGGCATGATCTGTTTTTGACAAATCCAAGTTGGCTTTTGGTTATTACTTAGTTTGCTTCTAGGTGTTTGGTGATTCGTTGCTTGATTATCTTTTCTAGAATCTTCCCTGGTATTGAGATCAGGCTGATAGGTCTGTAGTTTCCTGGATCTGGTTTTTTCCCCTTTTGAAGATGGGAACTACATCAGCTTTTTTCCAGTCCTCTGGCAGTTCCCCTGTGCTCCAGGATCTTTGAAAGATATAGTTCAATGGTTCTGAGATATCGTGTGCTAGTTCCTTCAGAACCTTGGGGTGTAATCCATCTGGTCCTGGTGATTTGAATTCTTCTATGGTCTCTTGCAGTGTTATAAACGAATTTTGGCCCACTCTTCTTTACAACATTGTTTCAGTTCATTGAGGTTTGTGGGCATTTGTTTATGCCCAGCTCTCTAGAGATCCCACCACAGCGTTTCAGTTGGGGTGAGGTCTGGACTTTGCTATTGCAACACCTTGATTCTTTTCTTTTTCAGCCATTCTGTGGTAGATTTGCTGGTGAGCTTGAGATCATTGGCATGGAAACAAAAGAGATGGGATTTCTTCTTTGCTCTACCAGCGTAAAACTAGCGTAAAGCTAGCGCTGATTGAGCAAAGAAGACATCTGATCTCTTGTTTCCATAGCAATCCTTTCCTCCTCAGCCAGGGTTAACCATGAAAATATCTTTTTAGATATCTTCAAAAGCATAAAACTAGTGTCGGTGTAGCTAAGAAGAAATCATAGTAGTTTATGCTGACTGGAAAGAAAAGGATTTCAACGGAAGCAAAATAGGCCTGATTTCTTCTTAGCCCCACTAGCACTAGCTATATATTAGTCTTGCGCTGGTAGAGCAAAGAAGAAATCTCATCTCTTTTGCTTCCATGGCAATCCTTTCCTCCTCAGCCAGGGTAAATCACTAACGATTTACTGGCTGGAGTGAAAGGATTGCCATGGAAACAAAAGAGTTTATATTTCTTCTTTTTGATTATGACACGTGGCCCAGCTGACTCCCTGAGCTCATCAGAAATTTAGTAAGTGAATGGTGATGGGGGAGTGGTGTTGGGGAGGAATGCATAGTATATTGCAAAGCAGGCCAACATACTGGGATCTGGGGCCTCTGAGGACTGACCGGGCAAGGTGGAAGGAAAATAGTGGGTGGGTATGCTGCAGCATCTCTGCAGTGAAGGAGTCAAGGACCTCGGGGTGGGAGGCACTGAAAAAATTCAACTTTGAAGCAGATTCGTATTTAGCATTTGGGGGAGTGTTGTAACTTCAAACAGTCGTTGAATGGTCTGTCATACCTAAAGGATTACCTGTACTTCTTTTTTTCACATCTTCTGCAACCCTTTCATAAACAATAAAACTTACACTTTCTTTTGAATCTTACAGACAAAGATGATGCCAATATAAGCACAATGGACAACTGAGAATAACAAGCAACACTGAAAAGCAAATCAAATTGAATCAGAAATAAAAATATTTTCTATTTCCTTCAGAAAACCACAGAATTTGTCTAATTCATCAGCAGGAAAGAGACAGAAAAGAGAAAATCATGAAAAGATTTGCAGCTGGAAAAAGTAGATTATATAGAATTTAAGAATACGTTACTCGAAAAGGTCAAAGGAGATCATTTTTCCATTCAGAAAAAGAAGGAAATATCTGGAAGCCAGTGGGGAAGAAAATGTCAATTGGATAGTCACATATGGCAGCCAGTAATGCAGGCACCAACAAAATAAGGAATTACACATATTTTTGACCTCCTCAAGAATGTCAGTGATGGAAAAGCTCCAT
Organism: Arizona elegans; assembly: GCA_022577455.1. Taxonomy (NCBI): domain Eukaryota; kingdom Metazoa; phylum Chordata; class Lepidosauria; order Squamata; family Colubridae; genus Arizona; species Arizona elegans. Next base: position 10,039,564 of record JAKOOJ010000012.1, read on the forward strand.
AGATATGCCTATTGTGGGAAAAGTAAAGAGTTCAAATCACAAGAGGATCCACACTGAACAAAGGCCATATAAATACTCTGAATGTGGCAAAACTTTAGTCAGAATAGTTCCCTTGCAAGTCATTGAAGGATCCTCGTAGTAGAGATGCCCTACAACTGCTCCCAATGTGGTAAATGCTGTTGCAAGCATGGCAACTTTGTGATACATCAGAGGACTCACACCAGGGAGAAACCATATGAGTGTCCAGATTGTGGGAAACGTTTCACAGCAAATTCCCATCTGGTGATACACCAGAGGACTCACACAGGAGAGAAACCCTTCGAATGTCCTGAGTGTGGGAAAAGTTTCGGTCATAATTCCAGCCTGGTGAAACACCAGAGGACTCACACAGGAGAGAAACCCTTCGAATGTCCTGATTGTGGGAAAGGTTTCAGTGTCAATTCCAGCCTGCTGATACACCAGAGAACTCACACGGGAGAGAAACCCTTTGAATGTTCTGAGTGTGGGAAAGATTTCAGTCAGAGTTCCCATCTCATTGGCCACCAGAGGACTCACTCAGGAGAGAAACCCTTTGAATGTCCTGATTGTGGGAAAAGTTTCAGTCTGAATTCCAGCCTGGCGATACACCGGAGGACTCACACAGGAGAGAAACCCTTTGAATGTCCTGATTGTGGGAAAAGTTTCAGTCAGAATTCCTATCTGGTGATACACCAGAGGACTCATACAGGAGAGAAACCCTTCAAATGTCCTGATTGTGGGAAAAGTTTCAGTCAGAATTCCTACCTGGTGATACACCAGAGAACTCACACAGGAGAGAAACCCTTTGAATGTTCTGAGTGTGGGAAAGGTTTCAGTCAGAGTTCCCATCTCATTGGCCACCAGAGAACTCACACAGGAGAGAAGCCCTTTGAATGTCCTGATTGTGGGAAAAGTTTCAGTGAGAATTCCAGCCTGGTGAAACACCAGTGGACTCACACAGGAGAGAAACCCTTTGAATGTCCTGATTGTGGGAAAAGTTTCGGTCAGAATTCCTACCTGGTGATACACCAGAGGACTCACACAGGAGAGAAACCCTTTGAATGTCTAGAGTGTGGGAAAGGTTTCAGTGTCAATTCCAGCCTGCTGATACACCAGAGGATTCACACAGGAGAGAAACCCTTTGAATGTCCTGAGTGTGGGAGAAGTTTCAGTCAAAGTTCCCATCTCATTACCCACCAGAGGACTCACATAGGAGAGAAACCCTTTTAATGTCCTGATTGTGGGAAACGTTTCTCTGTCAATTCCTATCTGGTGATATACCAGAGGACTCACACAGAAGAAAACCATACGAGTGTCCGGATTGTTGGAAAGATTTCAGTATTTTGTCTAAGCTTTACACACAGGAGAGAAACCTTTCCAATGTCCACCTTGTGAAGAATGCTTTAGGCGTAAATCATCTCTGATTGCTCACAAGAAAATGCACATGAGGCAAATATTGAACAGTTTAGAGAAAGCTTGGAATTGATTTCTGATCTCCCATTCGGAGTATAGATGAGAAATTGATTATTTAAATTCTGGCCTGATTCTTTTTAGTCAAGAGATCTCAGGATTAGACCTCTAGGTGGAGAGAGAAAAATGGAAAGTATTAGTTTGATAAAGGCTAACTACCTTTTTCTGATTATCAGCAGTACTTTCTGGATGTTTGCATTTGCAGAAGTCGTGGAATTTCTGCAAACAGGCCTTTGGGTGGTGTTTTTTGTTTTTTGATTATGGAATTCCAACATGTGGAGTTTCAGCTTTCTATCTTGGTGAACTCCAGATTTTGAACCTCACAATTTCCCAGCCAGCATACAAGTACTCCTCGAGATACAACTGTGATGAGAACTAACTATTATGGATGCATTTAGCAATGGCGACAGTGCTTTGGTTAACTAACCCCATCCCATGCTGTCTGTTATGCAGCTATTTAATCATTTTAAATTTTAATTGTTGTTTTGTTTTGTGTTTTTAAATAGGCTGTACACCACCCTGAGTCCTTCGGGAGAAGGGCGGTATAGAAATAAAATTATTATTATTATTATTATTAAATGAATGTGCAAGTTGCTAAATAGGACACTGGCTACCTCAGTGTTCGGGGAAACTCTCGGAGGCTTAGCCCAGGCCCAGGCTTGCCTGCTTCTCCCCAGGCATCCCTAGGCCTCCTCCACCTCCACCCCCCAAGACACCTATTGCTCTGGTTCCCACCCTTGGTTCCCCCAAGGCAGGGGTGAAATGCTACCGGTTTGCTCCGGTTCGGGGAAGCCCCCCCCCCCCAAGCCTTCCCACAGAGTAACCTCCAGGCTTTTTCCCACTCCCACTGGCTCCCTGCAGGCCTTAGGCCATTCTGTCACGGGGCCTACCAATTACGATTACACCTTGCAGCAGCTGTTAAATGAGACTGCTTTGCTTAATTGCAGACTTAGGCTTTCCTTCCCAAGGCTTCCCGTAACCCATCTCTTAGGTCTCCCCAGGACTTTCCTTCCCTCACAGAGTCTCTCCAGGCCTCTCTTTCCTAAAACAGGGTCCCTGTAGTCCTTAGGTCGAAGTCCAACACTACCAGGCCTCATAGCGTCCTCCTCTTTATCTTTTGAAGACATCTGAACCTTATATTGGGGAAGGAGGGTAGGACGGAAATCTCTCAGCTGTATGACTATTTCATGGAAGCAGCTGTTATTTTCGCTGGGCCTGGGATTCATCGCTGGGTCCTGGGTGGATTTGTGGAAGTGGCTGCAACGACTGTCTCAGGCCCAAAATGGCGGCTGCTTCTGGGTCATTGTCATGCAGGAGAGAGAGAAACTGCTCTGTTTTGCTACCTTAACACTGTGCAGACCACCTTAAGGAATTGTGGATGCAACTGAAAATGATGGCTGCTTCCATGAGATCTTGAAAATTTACCTGTGAAAAAGGTGTTGGGCTTGTGGGGAGTAGGCCCGAGGCCCAGTGAAAAAAAGCAGTGTAACATTTCAAATGAAAAGCTTTTCGCCTTGCAGATGAACCTGGTGGAGAAGAGCTGTAGGAATATTGAATTGAGGAGAAAAGGGATCGTGGCTTTGATCACAAGATCTCCAGGTTTATTAGCAACTCCTGCTGTGATCTCCTCTTCTTGGAAATGCCTGCTTGTTACCCTTTGATGGCTGCTGAGTGACACCAGCACTATATTGCTGACGTACGTGTGGCATCTCCCTTTGAGTTGGTGATATGAGGGGAAAAAATGTACAATGGAAAATGTTTCATTCTAAAAAACGCATTGTGTAAGAACAAGACTTTTGACAAGGAAAAAATGGGTAGTGTCAGTATTGCTATGAACAGTTGGATAAGGCAAGATGCTCAGGCTTGCCTCAAACTGTAAGATGAACAGCAAATAAATTTATTAATCAATAAATTTAATAATAAAAAGGTAAGATAAACATCTTTTGTCAACTTTCGCTCAGTTGCAAGCAGGGTGGATTTAAATCATGATTTAAATTGTGATTTAAATCACTAGTAAAAAGGCTTGATTTAAATCAACTGGATTTAAATCATAATTTTTAAAGAGCAACTGTCATCTCTGCTCCTCCTTTGACCCACTGTTGACTCACCGATAGTCCCAGTGTTGCAGAATATACAGCCTCATGCTACATAACTAAGCTCCATTTCATGCTGAATAAACTAAATTATTTATGTATCTTAAATAGAAAACTATCTTACGATAGATTTTTACCCCAAAAGTTTTTTATTAAAATAAGTTCGATAAAAATCAAACAAATCCAATTTAAATAAAAAAAATCTGATTTTTTTGATTTTTTTAAAACATTGATTTTTATCCACCCTGGCTGCAAGGTCTCCACACATACAGAAGTTTCTAACAAACTACCATTGTTCTTCTTGTGCATTCTGTATCTCTACGACCGATCTGTCTTCCTCAGCTTCCCTTCCCTTCTCAATGTAAATTTAAATTTTCAGTTTCAATAATACACCAGTCCAGCCACTCTTTGTGGCATTTTTCAAGTATCACTAGACAGATTTCAAGGGTTTTTTTATTTATTTTTATTTATTTATTTTTAAATTTGTATACCGCCCTTCTCCCTGAGGACTCAGGGCGGTGAACAGCCAAGTAAAAACATAAACTACAAACATTAAAATACAATTAAAAAGATATATATAAATTTGGCCCCATGATTAAAAACAATAACAGACAATTTAAAAACAATTAAAAAGTGTTAGGCCAGCCCGGCTTGCTGGAAAAAGAAGGTTTTAAGAGCACGGCGGAAGGCACCGAGGTCTTGGATTCTCCTTATCTCTGGGGGCAGCTGATTCCAGAGGGTAGGTGCCCCCACAGAGAAGGCCCTGCCCCTGGGGGTCACCAGCCTACATTGTTTGGCTGATGGCACCCCAAGGAGGCCCTCTCTGTGGGAGTGCACAGGTTGATGGGAGGCCGTCGGTAGTGGCCTCCCATAATAATTAGTATTATGAGAGGTGCACTTCCTTATCCATAAGGTCTCTCCTTTTTTTATTTTTACTATGGTAATAATGACCTTTACTGATTCTAGCATTTTCCAGCTCTTTCTTCTTGTCTGCAGAAAGGAGAGATACATTTTTAAAAATGGCTTCAAACTACTCTCACTACCATTACAAGGACGGGAAGTTTTTGAAACATTTGATATGATATAAATCTTCTTCTTGTGCCACATCTGTCATAAGCCATTGGCGATCATGTTGGCGATCCTATTTTTATCAATAGCCGCACGAAAAAGTGCTGCTGAATTTTATCCAAACCAGTCCCTTAGATTTTGAAGCCATGATGTTCTTCTTCTGCCTGGAGCTCATTTGCCTTCAATCTTTCCGTGGAGGATTAAATGAAGTGTGCCATATTTTTCTGGATGTCGCATCACATGTCCGAAATATCCCATCTTTTGTTTTTTTAATTTTAATGTTTTTTTATGGTATAAATAGGTGACTCAAAAGATTAGTCAGATTAGCATTGATCCTCATTACTTATTTTCCAAGGGTGTGTCATCATCATTTCAACAAAAAAGGACTATGGGATAATGTATAGGAATTAATGGCTAAAGGTAAAATTTCATGTTCATGGATATTCCAGAGGAAAAATTGCCGAATATAGGAACCATGTTCACCTTTAACATTTGGAATTAACCACAGATACATTTTTTCAACTTCCAAAATGTCTGAATAGCTTATATTTAAGCATATACAAAAGAGACTTTTCCAACTTTCCAACTTGTTACTTCCTTCCAGGGTTACTTTCCATTGCCTTATTTGGGGTGGGTTGGGGTAGACCGTAATATGATTTTTAAATAACAAATACAGGGTTAATTTTTTTTTTCTGCTTTAGTCTTTAAAATTGCTTTGTCTGTTTTAACAGTATAATCAACTGAGAAAGTTACGTTCAAATTTTCCACAATTATAATTGATATTTTGTTAATAGTGGGAGAAAGTAGTTGTCAGCCTCAGCTTTCCTGCTTCAGCTGCCATAAGAAACAGGGGGAGGGATTAGTTATGCAGCTGGGGGGGGGGAAGCAACAGGAGAGAGGTTTTTTTTCCCTTGTCTGGTAGGATGTGTCTTCATGAGAAAACGAAACTGAATCTTCAAACGGAGAGGGCCGACCAACTGCCTCACATTCCTGATGAATGACGCTGCCAGACGTGTTGCCACCTGACCTTTGGAAGACCTTTGGATTGGCTGATGATTTATGGACAGGAGAGGGGGGAAAGCTTAGTAGAAGCATTTTCGCGCGTTTTGCTCAGTCCCAGCTTTTCCTGGGTTGTTATCTTTTCATATTCAGTAAAAGTACCAAATTCTTCAAAATGCTTGAGTTTGGGAGTTTCTTTCCTGGATACTGAAGGAAGCATGCCTGACATTAAGCTGGGACTCACATTCAGTCAACCCGGACAAAAACCGAGGGGACTGTAAATCCAGAATATGTCAGATCGGGGGAGTGATGGAGAAGAGAAGATGGGGGCAGCCAGTTCAACTGCCCTCCGGTCAGAAAAGGAGACTGCAGAATGGTTGGAAAAACTCCGTTTGGAGACAGAAGAGGCTAGATGGTCAAAAGGAGTGGGAAGACTGCCAGACTGGGGAGAGGAACCCCGGGGAGTGACAACTTCCAGACCCCGGAAAAAGGAGGCAGTGTGGATGCAAGAACAAAAAGAACGTCTCATGATAGACCAAGCCTTGCAGCTTATCCGTGATGTAGAGGAAAGCAGAAGAAATCGTGTGTCTTTTGAAATTCCTGGGGAGAGGGGGAGAGAAAGCCCTAGAGGGGAGCCAGGAGAAACAGCCTGTGGGGGAGAGGAAGAGTTTGAAGAGGGAACATCCCAGACTTCAGCAGCCCGTGGGAGAGATGCAGCCGGCCAGAGAACCCCAGCCTTGCAGGCCCCCCCCCCCCACAGACGTAAAAAGCCAAAAATCCCCCCCCCCCTTCCTGGGAAGTTTGATGGGAATCCTAAAGCCCTGGGATTTTTCCTGACCCAAGTGTGGAACCACATGCAGGATTGGGGGGAGGACTACGAGACAGAAGCGGCGAAAGTAAGAAGTGTCGCGAATGCCCTAGAGGGAGCAGCTGCTGAGTGGATGGTGGTTCTCCACAATAACAACTCCCTCCTGCTGAGAAATTACAACCAGTTCATGAGAGCCCTTAGAAGACGATTTGAAGACCATTTAGCTGAACGAAAGGCGAGACTCAGAATGAAAAGCATTCAGCAGGGCCGGAGGCCGGTGGCGGAGTATATCCAAGAGTTTCGTGAACTGGCACCCTATATGACAGGCTGGTCAGAGATGGCTCTTTTGGAGAGTTTCAAAGATGGATTGAATGAAGAGATATATCGAGACTGTAGAAGCATGGGGGTTCCCGATAATTTGGATAGATGGTACATAGTAGCTGAGGATGTGGAAATCGAGCTGAAACGGAGCGAACTCCGAGGAAAACGAATGGGGGACCAGTCATTCTCTTCCTACCGTAAGGGGGCGCCCAAGATGACTGGCGGGAAGACCGAATTCAAACCCAAGTCAAAACCCTTCACCTGTTTCAAATGTGGGAAGGAGGGTCACCGAGCGGCCGAGTGTTTCTCCAAACTACTGCCAAAAGCCACTGGGCCCGGCCAAAAGGAAGGTGATAAGATACCCGCCAAAGCCCGCGGCACTGCCCTGAAGGGAGAAGTCGTTGAGTTCGCTCCCCGGAACTCGGGCGAGCTGGGAACTCCGACCAACGATGACGATAGCGAGACGGACTCCGACACCGACGAACGGGTGAGTCACACGGAAGAACCCTTACTCATCCCCGTAGAAGTAAGGGTGCCCTCCACAGGAACTCACGCGCAATTGTTAGCCCTGTTGGACTCAGGGTGCACTAGATGCATAATTAGCCCCAAGGTAGTGGAGGAAATGGGACTGAGACTGAAAACTTTAAAAAGACCCATTGCATTTTGTCAATTAGACGGGTCGATTGCAGGAGGGGGCCCAGCTAGTTTTATGACCAAACCCCTTGAACTGCAGTTGGGGAATCATATAGAGAAGCTCAGCTTTATTGTAGCCCCTGGAATGGAAAGGCCCCTCATTTTAGGACTGCCCTGGCTTCGTAAATGGAATCCACGAGTAAATTGGAAGACAGGGGTCCTGCGCATTCGTACGGCAGAACCGACTCCAGAAAAGGAAGGGCCCCCCCCTAAGGGACAACATAAGGCCAGAAAGGGTGGCAGTAGCCATTAATTATATTGAGGGAGAAGAAAAAATTCCTAAAGAATATTGGGACCTCAAGGAAGTGTTTAGTGAAAAGGCATCAGATGCCCTGCCTCCCCACAGAGCCACTGACTGCACCATTGAAATTCTCCCTGGGGTGAAGCTTCCCAAACCAAAAATTTACCCCATGACACCTCGGGAATTGGGGGAATTGCGAAATTTCATCGATAAAAACTTAGAACGTGGATTCATCGAACGAGCCAAACCCAAGGTGGCAGCACCAGTGATGTTCCGCGAAAAGAAAGATGGCTCCTTCAGATTAGTAGTTGATTATAGAAACATGAACGCCATTTGTGTAGAAAACGTCTACCCCCTCCCACTGATGAAAGACATGTTGGCCCATTTAGGGAAGGGAAAAATTTTCACCAAACTGGATTTAAGAGAGGCATACTACCGAGTGAGAATAAAAGAGGGAGATGAATGGAAGACAGCATTCAATTGCCCACTGGGATGTTTCCAGTTTAGAGTACTCCCTTTTGGACTACAAGGAGCTCCGGCTGTTTTCATGCAGTTGATCAACGAAGTGTTGCATGAGCACCTATATAAGGGGGTTTTGGTCTATTTGGACGATATTCTAATTTATTCTGACAACATGGCCGACCATGTACGACTGGTTCGAGCAGTTTTGAATAAACTCAGAGCAGCTGAACTCTATGCCAAACTTTCCAAATGTGAGTTCCATCAAGACAAAATCGACTATCTTGGATATCGTATATCGCATGAAGGAATAGAGATGGACCCGGAAAAGGTCCGGGCCGTGATGGAATGGGCCGCACCACGCACCCGTAAACAATTACAGAGTTTCTTAGGGTTTGCAAATTTTTATAGACAATTTATCCCCTCTTTCGCAAAAATCGCACTGCCAATCACAGATTTGCTAAAAACCAAAGGGGAAGTAAAACCCAAACCCTCGAAACCACTAGAATGGACTATGGAATGTCAGGCTGCTTTCGAGAAACTAAAACGACTGTTTGCAGCTGAACCAGTGCTCAAACACCCCGACATGGAACAACCTTTTGTAGTACAAGCTGATGCTAGCGACGTCGCTGTAGGAGCAATACTCTTGCAAAAGAATGAGAGCGGGATATTACAACCCTGTGCTTACACGTCGCGTAAACTATCAGACACGGAAAGGAGATGGGCCATATGGGAGAAAGAAGCGTTTGCAGTTAGATGGGCGTTGTTAACATGGAGACAATTTTTAGAAGGGGCGAAACACCCTTTCGAGGTGTGGACTGATCATAAGAATCTAGAAGCACTGAAAACCCCACGCAAACTGTCACCAAAACAGGCTCGCTGGGCCCAACACTTCAAGCGATTCAATTTTACTCTACGTTACCTTCCTGGGGGAAAAAATTTCATGGCGGACGCACTTTCCAGACTGCCACAGTACAACAGCATCAAGAAGGAGTTGGTTCAACCAATGATTCCATTGACACAGTTAGCAACACCTGTTAGTACCAGAGCGCAGAGTAAAACCGAACCAGAACTCTCGGGAGATTTACTTGGAAAATTGCGAGAAGCTCTAAAAACCGACGAGTGGTTTAAGAATCACTCGAATGAATGCACACTTCATGACGGATTAGCTTGGGTTGGGTCAAAGTTGTATGTTCCAGCCACCTTAAGAACAATTGTATTAACATATGCTCATGATGCTAAGGCCGCAGGACACTTTGCGTTTGTCAAGACACTGCATCTTGTTAAGAGACAGTTTTGGTGGCCTGCGCTTAAAAAGGACATAGAGGCATATGTAGCTAGCTGTCCAGTCTGTGCCTCGGCTAAAAGACCTCCAGGAAAACCCCCTGGATTGTTGCAAGGTGTGGCTAGACCGAACGCCCCATGGATGGAAATATCTATGGATTTTATTGTAGATTTACCAAATAGTGAGGGTTGCACTGTTATTTGGGTAGTGACTGATTTGTTTTCCAAACAAGTACATTTTATCCCTTGCTCGAAGATCCCTTCAGCAAAAACTCTCGCAAAATTGTTTATTCGACAAATTTACCGACTACATGGATCTCCGAAAAGAATAATTTCCGACAGGGGGGTGCAATTTACTTCCAGTTTCTGGAAGGAGTTTTTAAAATTAATAGGTTCAGCACAGGGGTTAAGCTCCAGTCACCACCCTCAGACAAATGGGAAAGAACCAATGGGGTTCTAGAACAATACCTGAGGTGCTACGTAAATTACCAACAAGACAATTGGGTAGACTTGTTGCCATTTGCGGAAGTGGCATATAACAATTCTGTACACAGCAGCACCGGATTCACCCCTTTTAAGGTCGCATTGGGCCAGGATTTTGTACCCATTCCCGAGTTACCACAAGATGATCCCCAGAATCCCTCCTTGATAGATTGGATTGAACAATTAAAGAGCACATGGGCAGTGACTCGGAAGGCATTAGATGAGGCACACCGGGCTCATAAGGCTCAAGCCGATAAGAAAAGGTCCCCGGCTCACAAGTATAAAGTGGGTGATAAAGTCTATTTGTCGACCAAATACCTACAGACTACCCAAAAGTCCAAGAAGCTGGGGCCTAAGTATGTAGGACCATTTCGAGTGATTCAGTTGATTAATCCAGTAACAGTTGAATTGGAATTGCCAAAAACCTTAAGACGAATACATCCTGTATTTCATGTTAGTTTATTGAAACCTGAACACTCATCTTCTTTAAGGCCTGATCAAAGCACCCCCCCCCCCCGTTCCCATTCTTATAGAAGGGGAGCAACATTTTGAAGTTAAAGAAATTTTGGACTCGAGAAAACACCATGGTAAAGTCCACTATCTGATTGCCTGGAAACATTTTCCTTTATCACAGGCTGAATGGGTGAATAAACAAGATGTCCGAGCTCCAAAGAAAATACAGCAGTTCTATACCAAATACCCAGATAAACCATAAGTATTGTATATATTCTGTTTCTCTCTCTTTTCTTTCCCTTTACTTAGGAATAGCATCTCTTCTGCAAGGGGGGCCGAATGTCAGCCTCAGCTTTCCTGCTTCAGCTGCCATAAGAAACAGGGGGAGGGATTAGTTATGCAGCTGGGGGATGGGAAGCAACAGGAGAGAGGTTTTTTTTCCCTTGTCTGGTAGGATGTGTCTTCATGAGAAAACGAAACTGAATCTTCAAACGGAGAGGGCTGACCAACTGCCTCACATTCCTGATGAATGACGCTGCCAGACGTGTTGCCACCTGACCTTTCGAAGACCTTTGGATTGGCTGATGATTTATGGACAGGAGAGGGGGGAAAGCTTAGTAGAAGCATTTTCGCGCGTTTTGCTCAGTCCCAGCTTTTCCTGGGTTGTTATCTTTTCATATTCAGTAAAAGTACCAAATTCTTCAAAATGCTTGAGTTTGGGAGTTTCTTTCCTGGATACTGAAGGATACTGAAGCATGCCTGACAGTAGTGCCTAAATTTAGGATAATTTAGAATAGGCAGCACAGAGAGATAAGTGCTTAGTTAATGACCTGTTGGCACTGAATGAGGGGGATTTATAACCAGTCCTCAAAGTTCCAACCATCCCAGAATCCCCTGAATACCTGATTGCAATCCAACATATGGCAATCAGTTCATACGACAAAACAACTAGACACAAGGACAGTATTTCCCCCATGCCATCACTCTGCTAAACAATTCCTTTCCACAACACTCTCTTATGCCCTCGGATGTCAAATCACATAGAAGGTCTGTATTACTATTATCCTTCTCATCTTTCCTATCATCTATTCCCTTAGCATTTTATGACTAGAACTTTATTGTGTGCATGTTATGATTTATGTTGATTGCTTATTTAGTACCGTAATATGAGCCAGCTGTGTGCGGCAGCAGCCAAAAAAGCTAATACAATCCTTGCTGGTATATACAGAGGCATAGAATCAAAATCAGATGAAGTATTAGTACCACTTTATAAAGCCTAATTAAGGCCACACCTGCAATACTGCATCCAGTTTTGGTCACCACATTACAAAAAAGATTTTGAGACTTTGGAAAAAGTGCAAAGAAGAACAACTAAGATGATTAAAGGCCTGTGGAGACTAAAACGTATGAGTGAAGAATGGTTGCAGGATTTGGGTTTGGCTAGTCTAGAGAAAAGAAGGACTGGGGGTGGGATATCTGCCCTCTGCTCTGCCCTCACTCCATATTGCATATCTACCTGCCTAGCCCTGTGCTGGTGGTACCACAGCAGACGCTGGTGGACACTCCTACAGCCGGCAGCAATCACTCCGGCTCCGCCATGCTCGCAGAACCATAGCCACTTATCTACTTTCCAGCCTGTTTGCCAATTGCCCTCGGTCGGAGTTGTGACTTCCTGAGACTTACTTGTTGACTTTGCTTATTAGAAGCCAGCAGGGAGTTGCAATGAAGTCCTTGCTTAATGACAGCAGCAAGGATTGCTGAAATTGCCTAAGTGATGTAGTCATGTGATACAGCTAGTCCTCAACTTACAAATGATACATAAAAATGCTACAAGATGCAAGAATTAGAGGTGGGTTTGGCCTTCCAAATTGGGAATTGTATTATCAAGCGGCAGCATTAACATGGATTAAAGAATGGATTTTATTAGGGAATATAAGGCTATTGACATTGGAGAGTCATGATTTACAACTGGGTTGGCATGTCTTTTTATGGTACGGGAAACAAAGGATACATGGATATTTCCAAAGAAATTATGTAAGAAATGGTTTGCTATCAGTGTGGGAGAGAGTGAAAGAAAAACATTATTTGAATATTCCAATGTGGCTTTCTACAATAGAAGCGGTGACATACCCAAATATTGTGAACATGGGGAATATTGTTAGATATAAAGACATTTTGTCTTTATGGGCAAAGAATTTTGGATACACCATAGAATTGGATAAATGGCAACAACTTTGGGAAAGAAATTATAAATTAACAATGGCAACAGCTTATAAAAAAAACCTTTATAAGATGTTTTATAGATGGCATATGCCACCAGAAAGATTAGCTAAGATGTTTAAAGATAAATCAGCCAAGTGTTGCAAATGTCACCAGTTGCCGGGATCATACTATCATATGTGGTGGTTGTGTAAAGAAGCAAAACAATATTAGGTGAAAATACAAACATGGTTAGGGGGAATGTTGCAGCAACATATAGAGTTAAAACCAGAGATATTCTTATTGGGAATTTTACCCGAGAATTATTGTAAAGAAGATACATATTTGATTATTCATATAATAACAGCAGCTAGAATTGTATTTGGACAAAATTGGAAAGGAGATAAAATCCCGTTGGAAGAAGAAATTATAAAGAAAATTTTAGAATGTGCAGAAATGGATAACTAACATTGAGAATAAAAGATAAAGAGGAATCGATGTATTTCAAGACATGGGATAAATTTTATGATTGATTAGACAAGAAACATGAATAAGGACATAGAGATAAAATAGATAGAGAATAGATGGGAGAAAACAATTAGAAAAATAGATACCCAGATGATGTCAAGTAAAAGAAGAAAGGGAAGGGGGGGGGGTAAAAGGGGAAAAAATGAGATATTATAAAAATGTACGCAAATGATGACATAAAAATAAATAATAATTGAATAAGAAATTGAAATGAGAATAAAGATAATTAGGAAATCGGGGCTGCTCGAATACCACTGTCGAGACTCACTCCGGCTCGACTTTTCGGGGAATAGGAATGAGCGCTATCTGAAACATCAGATACCATCTACGGGAGCTACGAACCGTCTCCGACATCTCAATGAGCCTGGCGGGATCGCAAAGATGGGTGGGTGGGGGGAGCACATAGCGGTGGTGGGGGTGAGCGGCGATCCTGGAATAGGCGGTCGGGCACGCTGCGGCCGGGCGAGATGTGTTTGCGCAGGGACTCTATTTCTTTGCCATCATAAGGAACGAGCGATGACGTCACGAGCATCGGAGCAGCTGATCTACAACCCCAGAAGTAATGCCGATTGGCTGATGGGGCACTGCGGGTTATTTAAACATTATGTATGTTTCATTGCACTAGGCATTGACAGCAGCTGACCTGGAGCCGAAATAAACCATTCAGCATTCAAGGTTTGTGATCGTGGTGTGGTTATTCCAAGAACTCAGGACCAGTGAACAAGCCGAGAGAAAGTTGGTGCTGTCTTGTTCGGAACAGCTAGCAGGGGACTAGCGAGCCTCCTGTGGTAAGGCTAAAAGAGAGGAAGATACAGCAGGGGGAGTGTGCCTCTGAGGATTTGGAAGCATCTGTCCCCACTGGGATGAAGTCCTCCTCTGGCGAGTGGTGGCACAGTTCAGCCCTTACCGGTCCAGGAACAGCTAAACCCCCAACACCCCATCCAGGTGATATGGCTTTCCAAGGATGGAGAGAAAGAAGGTGGATAAAAGACAAGGAGAGGGCGTGGAGCTACTCCACTGGCTCTGGAACCACTACTCTAGATGTTTTGAGAGAGATTTGTGGAAGCAAGCTTTAGGGACGCTCCTTCGTGGCAATCCTGGGCAACAGGAGTGGATGCTTCGGCCACCTGGCAAGGTGGGGGGGGCACACGGAACTACAGACACCCGCTTCCATTTGGCTAGCCCAAAGTTGCGTGTTGATAAAGGGACTAATAGGTCTCGAGCACCAGACCATCAAGTGACTGCCCCCACCTCCACGTCATTAGGGGAAGCACTACGAGGGGTGGACCAAGATATGCAGAGGAGGCAAGGCTCACACAATATGGGTCGTGACGCCCCGCGAAAACAGAGTAGGCTGCATAGAGTGGAGGGGAGGGATGCTCAGAAGGTCCAACCCCCACCCGGACCGACCCCTGTGTGGGTGCAAGGGATGTGGCCACAGCAACAGTTTTGGGGCCCTCCACCAATCCAAGCCACTTTCGATGGCAGCGGTGATAGAGTGTCCCTATTTTTAAGTCAGATAATTAGCCATATTGATTTATATGGCCGTCTCTATCCATCGCAGTGGTCCATGGTGGCCGCTATTACCACCGTGTTGACAGGAGAGGCAGCGGACTGGATCGCTGATCTCCACAGCGACCATGCAAAGGAGTTGGTGAACGTAGGACTGTTTTTGAAGGCTATGAGGAGCCGTTTTGAAGATGACACCAGAACCCAGTTAGTGGAAGGGGAGCTTGTATCATTGAAGCAAAGAGGGAGGCCTGCAAAGGACTATGTAAAGGAGTTCTGTGCTCTCGCCGGGAGGTTCAGGACCTGGCCAGAACGGCTCTTGGTGCACCATTTTCGCTGTGCTATTGAATTGGTACCTGGTTGGTGTCCAACCCTCGTTGCCGGAATTCTCTTAACCCAACGTCTAAATCCAGATTGAACTGAAAAGGGGAACAACAGGAGAGAGGGGAAGGAGTAGAGAGAGAGGGAGGGAGAAGAGGGGAGAGGAGAGAAGAAGAGAAAGAAGAAAGGGAAAATGAGAGGAAGAAAAGGGAGGGGAAAGAGGAGTAGAGGAGAAGGTTAGAAGGAGGAAGAAGAAAAGGAGTGGGGGAAGGGAAGGGGAAGTAGGAAACAGAAGGAGAGGAAGAACGAAGGAAGGAAGGAAGTAGGAGGAGAAACAGGAAGGAAGAGAAGGGGAGGAGAAGAAAAAAGGTTGGAGTAAAGGTAAAGGGTAAAAGAGCAGCCCCGAAAAAGTAAAAATTAAAAATAAAAGTTAAAAAAAAAGATGAATGAAAAATGATGGAAATGACTGTACATGTAAATATGTTTATGAAAAATAAAAATAAAAACTTTAAATATAAATAAATAAATAAATATGAACCAGTTGCCAAGCGTCTGAATTTTAACCAAATTACCATGGAGATGCTGCAAAGGTTGTAACTGTGAAAAACAGTCATAAATCACATTTTTCAGTGCCGTTGTAACTTTCAATGGTCACTAAATGAGCTGTTGTAAGTCGAGGTCTACCTGTATTTATTGTCATGCATACTGCTGGAAAGTCGTTTGCACCTGGATCCAGTTTAAACGGACGTTCTCAAAACCAGTTTAGGACCAGTTCTGAACACTTTTTTGGGTTTACAGTTATAACAAAGGCTAACTAAAGAGAACTTGTTCCAAAATGGAATCGTGCGCTTCCGGGTGCGCTTCAAGGTTTTGGTTACCACATTTAAAGCGCTCCATGGCTTAGGACCTGGTTATCTATGGGACCGCCTACTACCACCAATAGCCTCCCACCAACCAGTACGCTCCCACAGAGAGGGGCTCCTCCAGGTGCCGTCAGCAAAACAGTGTCGACTGGCAGTCCCTAGGGGGAGAGCCTTCTCTGTGGGGGCACCTACCATCTGGAATGAGCTCCCCCCGGAGATACGGAGGATCCCGGATCTGCGCAGACCATTTTATTCCATCAGGCAGGCTTGGCCTAATCTCTTCCCTTTTTAAATATGTAAATTTTAATCTGTTTTTAAATTATTGGGGTGTTTTAATCTGTCTGGGCCAAAATGATTTAATTTGATTTAATTTGGTTTTTAAATTTTTTGTATCTATGTATTTTATTGTTTGGCTGTTCACCGCCAAACAATAGTCCTTCGGGAGTAGGGCGGTATACAAATCAAATAAACTAAACTAAACTAAAACTAAACTTTTCCCTGTTCAGTCATTTCTGACACTGGGGGACGATGCTCCTCTCCGTTTCTTAGCCGAGGGAGCCAATGTTGCCCGAAAATGCTTTTGTGGCCTAGTGGCCAATATGACTGTAGGCTGAGGTGTGGTTCTTAACTGAATTCAGCTTTTCCATTAACTTTACCTGTCAGAAGGTTGCAAAATGGGGATCACATGACCCCTGGACTCACAACAGTCATAAATACGAGTCAGTTGCCAAGGGTCTGAATTTTAATCACATGACCATGGAGATGCTGCAAAGGTCCTAACGGTGAAAAACGGTCATAAGTCTAAGGTGACCAGATTTTAACATTGGTAAAGAGGGACATTGTGGGCGTGGCTTATTTTGTGGGCGTGGCTATCTGGTCATGTGACTGGGTGGGCGTGGCTATCTGGTCATGTGACTGGGTGGGCGTGGCTAGCTGGTCATGTGACCGGGTGGCCATGGCTATGTGTATAGGGACTACTCAGAGGGCTGAAAAGTCATTTCTGACAGGTCCTCACACTTTTGACTGGTCCTCACACTTATGACCATCCTCACATTTATGCCCGTGCAGTATTCTTAACAACCATGTCACTCATTTCACAACTGCTTCTCTTCACCATGGTGACAAGATAGGGCAAAAATGTAAAATGTGAGGACAGTCGTAAGTTCGAGGACTGGTCAAAAGTGTGAGGACCAGTCAAAAATAACTTTTTCAGCCCTCTTAGTAGTCCATATGCACAAAAGGACTAACCAGAGGGCTGAAAAAAGTCATTTCTGACAGGTCCTCGCACTTTTGACTGGTCCTCACACTTATGACCATCCTCATATTTATGCCCATGCAGCATTCTTAACAACCATATCACTCATTTCACAACTGCTTCTCTTCACCATGATGACAAGATAGGGCAAAAATGTAAAATGTGAGGACAGTCATAAGTTCAAGGACTGGTCAAAAGTGTGAGGACCAGTCAAAAATAACTTTTTCAGCCCTCTGAGTAGTCCATATGCATTAAAGGATACAGCAATAGAGAGGGATGAAGGAATGGAAATTAGAGTAGGAGTGAGGGTAAGAGAGGGAGGAAGAGAGGAGAAGGAGAAAGGAAGAGGAAGTAGGGAGGAGAAAAAGAGGGTGGGGGAAGAGAAAGTAAGAAGGAAAGAAAAGAGAGTGGTGGTAGGTTTGAGGAGAAAGATTGCTGTACAATAAAAAAGATGAAAGGGAAGAAAGCCAACCCCAAGCAAATATAAAGATATTAAGATTAAGAATGAATTGTTAAACTTTAAAGAATAAAAGAGAACAAATATGAATAAATAGCAATAATTAGAAACACACATACAAACATGCAATGTATTTTCTTTGAACAGAATATTTGGCTAGTTCACAAATTTAAACAGCGTTTAGTCATTTCAATTAAATTTACAATTTCTATATTTCCTTTTTGCCATATTTATTCCTCATCTATTTTTTAAAAAAAACAATATTACCCTTCATCCTCATCTCTAATCTTAATCAAATTCAATTTTTCCCTTCTATTCTATATTATACCCCTTCCCATTGTCATCTATTTTTATATCCATCCTCACATTGGTTAATTATGTAATTATGTAATACAGTTGTTTAATACAAATTCAACATTTTAATATAAATCAATTAGTTATATAACTATCTTTTTTGTATATTAATCAATATGAACATGAATATTCCAATTATTTCCATGCAATCCAATTTCTTACAAATCAATTAATTATATTTACCAATAATAATAAACCAAATAATTTCCCCCATATATTCCTCCAAACCACAACTTAACCATTTCTGCTTTCAACACAATATACAATTATTAATAGTATCTCAATTATTACAATTCCCTAGTTAAATAGAGCTTTTTTTCTTTTGTGTTTTAAAATCTTGAACTCTCCTCTTTTGCCCAAAATTTCCCATTGTTTGCAGTTTTGTACCTACCTTTTTTGGTGAGGAAAAAGAAAAAGAAAAAGAAAGAAATCTCTCTCTGCCTCATTTTGTCATGTTGCAGGTTTAGTTTCGCTTTCGCCTTTGTTTTCAGTATAGCTGGGGGGGGGAAATCTGCTCCAGGAACTTTTTGCAGCTTTTTGCAGCTAATTAACCTAGCGGAAGCTGTTAACAGGGGCTGTTTTTTCTATTTTTGCAGGCATGGGTCTATTCATTTTTTTTTTAACACTGATCAGCTGTAGGTCGGCCCTTTGAAGCCCCGCGCAAGAGTTTAAAGAGTTTTTTTTCCCTCTAGCCATCAGCAGGGATTCAGGAGGCAGAATGAAAAATCGGGACTTTTTTAAAACGCCGCGGGACGCGGGACAAATTGCTCAAAAGCGGGACTGTCCCGCCAAAAGCGGGACGTCTGGTCACCTTACATAAGTCACTTTTTCCAGTGCTGTTGTAACTTTCAATGGTTACTAAATGAGCTGTTGTAAGTCGAGGTCTACCTGTATTTATTGTCATGCATACTGCTGGAAAGTCCTTTGCACCTGGATCCAGTTTAACAGACGTTCTCAAAACCAGTTTAGGAGCAGTTCTGAAGACTTTTTTGGGTTTACAGTTATAACAAAGGCTAACTAAAAAGAACTTGTTCCAAAATGGAATCGTGATTGCAAATACATTTTTTGTTCCGTGTTGCTTTAAATCTGGGCTGTAAAATGAATTCTGCAGAAGGAAGCAGGGTTGGTTGGGAGATCATTTTACAATCAGGTTGGTCAAACTTTCCAAGAAGCTGAACGGGTTAAAAGCAGAAAGTTCAGCAGCTAGAGTAGATCCAGAAATGTTGAGTCCTCTTACTGAATTCCTTTTCCTGTAGCTCCTTTGGAGAAAACTTTGAGTTTGGTGTTGCCGTTCTTGAATTTTGCTGGGCGAATCTCAACAGTTCGGAAAGAGTAAGTTAAATTTGGAACTTTCAGAAAAAGATCAGATCAGAGAATAAGAAATCCAGGAAGGGGGAGTGGGGGGGGGGAGTTAAAGGGAAATTATCCTTGACTAAATAATTTCTTTTTAAAAAAGCTGCACCTATTTAACGCTCTCCTGGTAAAGGAGAGGATACAACTGTTGGTCCTTGCGGAGCTCTCTCTTCCTATAGAAAATTGAGCCTCCATGTTCAAGCATAGCACACAGCTCCGCAATCCAGGTGCGGGGAAAGGCATAAAAGGACGGCGCGGAGGCGTCACGGGCGGGAGGGACAAAATGACAAAAAGAGCAAAAAGAGCATCGGGGCTATTGAGTTGCAAGCGGCGTCTCTTTCTTCGATGAATCGTGACTCTATTGTCATGTTCACCAAAGCCTCGGATTAACAGAATAACAGGAGTTGGAAAGGATCTTGGAGGTCATCTGGTCATTTAGCCGGAGCAGGGGGTTGGACTAGATAACCTCCAAGGTCCCTTCCAACTCTGTTACTCTTAGTCCAACCCCCTGCTCAAACAGGAGAGCCTGTATCATTTCCGATGGATGGCAATCCAGTCTCTCCTTGAAAGCTTCCAGTGATGAAGCTCCCACAACTTCTGAAGGCAAACTGTCCAGATGACCTCCAGGGTCCCTTCCAACTCTGTTACTGTTACTGAGTGGTCAGTGGGGCACTTGAGTTTACTTCTGCATTCCCCTTTTTCTGGTGACTCATAGATTCCCTACCCAGTTGATTCAATTTCATTCAAACACGGCAGTTGTTAAGTGAATGCTACAATCATTAAGCAAACCCATTGTTCACTAGGGATATAAGCATGGGTTTCTGGCAAAAATGTAAATCATGGTCATGTGACTGCAGGATGCCATGAAAGGCCACAACTGCAGGCTGGTTGCCAAGCACCCAAAATGTCCTGTGACCCTGGGTGGAGCCCCTCTCCCCCACCCCCAGTCCTCAGAAGTTCAAATCTGGGTCATAAATGGCTAAATGGCTGGTTGTAAGACGAGGACTATCTGTAAGTCACAGACTTGGTGTTGTCGCAGTTCTGTGTCTACCATCTGCACAGCTATAGAAGAGCAATATTGTCAATAGCAGTAATTGCAAGAGGGATCTTGGAATCCGAGTGGACAATCACTTAAATGTGAGCCAGCAGTTGTGTGGCAGCTGTTAATAGAGCCAAGGCAGTGTTGGGCTGCAGTAACAGAGGGATAGAATCAAGATCACGTGAAGCATTAGTATCACTTTATAAAACCTTAGTAAGGCCACATTTGCAATATTGCATCCAGTATTAGTCACCATGATATAAAAAAGATTTTGAGACACCGGGAAAGATGCAGAGAAAAGAGCAAGAAAGATATAGGGGAGCAGAGGCTAAAATATCTGATGAGCGGGTGCAGGAACTGGGTATGTGTGATTTAATGCAGAGAACGGCTAAGGGTGACATAGCAGTCTTTCAATAGTTGAGGGGCTGACGCAGAAAAGGGGGTCAACCTACTCCCCAAAGTGCCCGAAAGTAGGACAAAAAGTAACAGAGGGAGAATTATTAAAAAAAAATCCAACTTAGAATTAAGAAGAAATTGTCAGTGAGAACACTTAATCAGTGGAACAAATTGCCTACATAACCTGTGGTTGTTCCATCAGTGGAGGCTTTTGAGAGGAGACTGGAGAGCCATTTGACTGGGATGATATAGGTTCTCCTGCTTGGAGAGTTGGTCCCTTCCAACTCTTACTCTGTAATTCTGTAAGAACTTCATGAACATTTAGGGCTCAGCATGTAGCTCATCTTCAGAAGCTTAAGTAGCTTCACATTTCACTCCTTTACTTGGCTCTGTTGCAAAGAGGTTGCTAGGAGTCTAAAACGACTTGATAGCATATAATCAGTGACAACATTTTGCAAACGCCTTAGGCAGAGACGGGACAAATATGTTTTTCACCTCCTGTCGGGAGATGGCGGTCACTTCTGTGCCTACAACGCCGTCAATACAGTAGCTGCATCTGTGGTTGATCCTTAAAGGAGTTAAAACCATCAAGTACTGTATTGCTAGAAAGGAATGAGGAAGAAGAGAAGCCCAGAGGAACTTCCTGTACCAGATCCCTCATGGGTGGAAGGGGGCTTGCAGAGCGGCTTTTGTGCTCTTCCAAAAGTTGAAGCATCAGCTGGAAGGTGAGTTGAGAGCAAGTTGGAGGAGAGGCCAGAAGCCAGTTGGGCTATTTGGTTTGGATGCTGCCAACCGATGCACATTTATGATGGTCACAACATCCCACCATCATGATCCCCATTTTTGACCTTCCCACCTTGTTTCTCATAGGCAAAGTTAGTGAGAATGGCAAGAAATTGCAAGTGACAGTCATGTGAAATCGCCTTTAACAACCCACAGTGGTTTGCTAACAACTCCAGAGGAACAGATGTAAGTTGGCAGTTATGTGACATCATGCTTCATGATCGGGCTGCTTAGTGACACAGATCCCAGTCCCAAATGTGAGGACTCCTTGAAAGGGGATGTCACCAGAGGAATTGTGGACAGGAGGACAGTATTTTCTTATTTGGAGCTGAGGACTTCCATCGGTATAACTGGTGTTTCCAATTTTGCAGAGGCTTTAGGCATCATTTCATCAGTTAAAGCCCCCACATCTCTAAATTTAGCCGAGAAGGTTTAATTGTAACCATTTTGGGACATTTTTCAGGCTGAAAACATGGATTTTTCACATACATACATTTGTAGGTGTAAATGTAATTCTCTCTGCAGTTGGATAATCTGCAGTTGGATAATCTATCCCCAGTGCTTCTAGATAGTCAGTTATGTGAAAAACAAAGTACACCCTCTTTGAGTTGTATAGTTTTATGTATCAGGACATACTAAAAATCATCTGGTCTGTACACTCTTAAAAGTAGGTAAATACAACTTCAGATGAACAACAACACATGACATATAACATCACGTCACCATCAGTTTCACTTACCTTTGCTAACGGTTCATGCACACGCACCACTTCTGCGCATGCACAGAGCATATTTGATGAGGTCCGGGCGAGTGGGCGAAGCCTCCTGCCACTGCTACTACTGGTTCAGCTGAACCGGTAGCAACCCACCACTGGTCACCATGTATTTTACAAAAGGAAAGCCAAAATGGAGGAGCCACGTGTGAAAACTAACACCTTATGATTCAATATCTTATAGAGCCACCTTTAGCAGCAATAACTTCAAGGAATTGTTTTCTGTATGACCAAAAACAGTCTCTTCCATTGTTGCAGAGGAATTTTGGCCCACTCTTTTTTACAACATTGTTTCAGTTCATTGAGGTTTGTGGGCATTTTTTTATGCCCACCTCTCGAGAGGTCCCACCACAGCATTTCAATTGGGGTGAAGTCTGGACTTTGCTATTGCAAACCTTGAGATGGGATTTCTTCTTTGCTCTACCAGCGTAAGACGAGTGTAAAGCTAGCGCTGATAGAGCAAAAAAGACATCTAATCTCTTGTTTCAATGACAATCCTTTCCTCCCCAGCCAGTGTAAATAACGACAAAATCTTCTTAGACCTCTTCACCAGCATAAAACTAGTGCCGGTGTAGCTAAGAAGAAATCGTAGTAGTTTATGCTAACTGGAAAGAAAAGGATTACAATGGAAGCAAAAAAGGCATGATTTCTTCTTAGCCCCGCTAGCACTAGCTTTACATTAGTGTTGTGCTGATAGAGCAAAGAAGAAATCTCATCTCTTTTGCTTCCATGGCAATCCTTTCCTCCTCAGCCAGGGTAAATCACTAATGCTGGCTGGAGTGAAAGGATTGCCATTGAAACAAAAGAGTTTATATTTCTTCTTCTTGATTACACCATGTGGCCCAGCTGACTTCCTGAGCTCGTCAGAAATTTCGTAAGTGAATGGTGATGGGGGAGTGGGGTTGGGGAGGAATGCATAGTATATTGCAAAGCAGGCCAACATACTGGGGTCTGGGGATTGTGAGGACTGACTGGGCAAGATGGAAGGGAAATAGATGGGTGGGTATGCTGCAGCATCTCTGCACTGAAGGAGTCAAGGACTCCTGGGGTGGGAGGCACTGCAAAAATTCAACTTTGGAGCAGATTCATATTTAGTATTTGGGGGACTGTTGTAACTTTAGAAATTCGTTGAATGGCTTGTCGTACCTAAAGGATTACCTGTACTTCTTTTTTTCACATCTTCTGCAACCCTTTCATAAACAATAAAACTTACATTTTCTTTTGAATCTTATAGACAAAGATGATGCCAACATAAGCACACTGGACAACTGAGAATAACAAGGAACATTGAAAAGCAAAGCAAATTGAAGCAGAAATAAAAATATGTTCTATTTCCTTCAGAAAACCACAGAATTCCTCTACTTCATCAGCAGCTAAGAGACAGAAAAGAGAAAATCATGAAGAGATTTGCAGCTGGAAAAAGTAGATTATATAGAATTTAAGAATATGTTACTTGAAAAGGTCAAAGGAGATCATTTTTCCGTTCAGAAAAAGAGGGAAATATCTGGAAGCCAGTGGGGAAGAAAATGTCAATTGGATAGTCACATATGGCAGCCAGTAATGCAGGCACCAACAAAATAAGGAATCACATATTTTTGACCTCCTCAAGAATGTCAGTGATGGAAAAGCTCCATAGATTTGCCTATTGTGGGAAAAGTAAACAGTTCAAATCACAAGAGGATCTACACTGAACAAAAGCCATATAAATACTCTGAATGTGGCAAAACTTTAGTCAGAATAGTTCCCTTGCAATTCATAGAAGGATCCTCATAGTAGAGATGCCTTACAACTGCTCCCAATGTGGTAAATGCTTTTGCAAGCATGGCAACTTTGTGGTACATCAGAGGACTCACACCAGGGAGAAACCATATCAGTGTCCAGATTGTGGGAAATGTTTCAGAGCAAATTCCAACCTGCTGATACACCAGAGGACTCACACAGGAGAGAAACCCTTTGAATGTCTTCATTGTGGGAAATGTTTCAGTCTGAATTCCAACCTGGTGAAACACCAGAGGACTCACACAGGAGAGAAACCCTTTGAATGTCCTGACTGTGGGAAAAGCTTCAGTCTCAATTCCAGCCTGGTGAAACACCAGAGGACTCACACAGGAGAGAAACCCTTTGAATGTCCTGACTGTGGGAAAAGCTTCAGTCAAAATTCCAGCCTGCTGAGACACCAGAGGACTCACACAGGAGAGAAACAGTTTGAATGTCTTCATTGTGGGAAATGTTTCAGTCTGAATTCCAGCCTGGTGAAACACCAGAGGACTCACACAGGAGAGAAACCCTTTGAATGTCTTGATTGTGGGAAAAGCTTCACTCTCAATTGCAGCCTGGTGAAACACCAGAGGACTCACACAGGAGAGAAACCTTTTGAATGTCCTGAATGTGGGAAAAGCTTCAGTCAAAATTCCAGCCTGGTGAAACACCAGAGGATTCACACAGGAGAGAAACCCTTTGAATGTCCTGAATGTGGGAAAAGCTTCAGTCAAAATTCCAGCCTGCTGATACACCAGAGCACTCACACAGGAGAGAAACAGTTTGAATGTCTTCAGTGTGGGAAATGTTTCAGTCTGAATTCCAACCTGGTGAAACACCAGAGGATTCACACAGGAGAGAAACCCTTTGAATGTCCTGATTGTGGGAAATGTTTCAGTGTCAATTCCAGCCTGGTGATACACCAGAGGACTCACACAGGAGAGAAACCCTTTGAATGTCCTGAGTGTGGGAAAACTTTCAGTCAGAATTCCTACCTGGTGATACACCAGAGGATTCACACAGGAGAGAAACCCTTTGAATGTCCTGATTGTGGGAAAGGTTTCAGTGTCAATTCCAACCTGCTGATACATCAGAGAACTCACACAGGAGAGAAACCCTTTGAATGTCCTGATTGTGGGAAAACTTTCAGGGTGAATTCCCACCTGCTGATACACCAGAGAACTCACACAGGAGAGAAACCCTTTGAATGTCCTGAGTGTGGGAAAGGTTTCAGTGTCCATTCCAGCCTGGTGAAACACCAGAGAACTCACACAGGAGAGAAACCCTTTGAATGTCCTGATTGTGGGAAAGCTTTCAGGGTCAATTCCAGCCTGCTGATACACCAGAGAACTCACACAGGAGAGAAACCCTTTGAATGTCCTGATTGTGGGAAAGCTTTCAGGGTCAATTCCCACCTGCTGATACACCAGAGAACTCACACAGGAGAGAAGCCCTTTGAATGTCCTGATTGTGGGAAAGGTTTCAGTGTCAATTCCAGCCTGGTGAAACACCAGAGGACTCACACAGGAGAGAAACCCTTTGAATGTCCTGAGTGTGGGAAAGGTTTCAGTGTCAATTCCCACCTGCTGATACACCAGAGGACACACAGGAGAGAAACCCTTTGAATGTCCTGATTGTAGGAAAGGTTTCAGTGTCAGTTCCCACCTGCTGATACACCAGAGGACTCACACAGAAGAAAACCATACGAGTGTCTGGATTGTGGGAAAGATTTCAGTATTTCGTCTAATCTTTACACACAGGAGAGAAACGTTTTTAATGTTCATCTTGTGAACAATGCTTTAGGTGTAAATCATCTCTGATTGCTCACAAAAAATGCACATGAGGGAAATATTGAACAGTTTAGAGAAAGCTTGAAATTCATTTCTGTTCTCCCATTCGGAGTATCGATGAGAAATTGATTATTTAAATTTTGGCCTGATTCTTTTTGGGCAAGGGATCTCAGGAGGTGGAGAGAGAAAAATAGAAAATATTAGTTTGATAAAGGCTAACTACCTGTTTCCGATTATCAGCAGTACTTTCTGGATGTTTGCATTTGCACAAGTCGTGGAATTTCTGCAAACAGGCCTTTGGGTGGTGTTTTTTGTATTTTGATTATGGAATTCCGACATGTGGAGTTTCAGCTTTCTATCTTGGTGAACTCCAGATTTTGAACCTCAAAATTTCCCAGCCAGCATACAAGGAATCCTCGAGATACAACTGTGATGAGAACTAACTATTATGGATGCATTTAGCAATGGCGACAGTGCTTTGGTTAACTAACCCCGTCCCATGCTGTCTGTTATGCAGCTATTAAATGAATGTGCAAGTTGCTAAATAGGACACTGGCTACCTCAGTGTTCAGGAAAAGTCTCGGAGGCTTAGTCCAGGCCCAGGCTTCCCCGCTTCCCCCCAGGCAACCCTAGGACTCCTCCATCCCTCCATGCCCCTCCCAAGACACCTATTGCTCTGGTTCCCACCCTTGCTTCCCCCAAGGCAGTCCTGGTCATGGCTGCCATATGCTCTTCTAAAGACAGCCGTGAGTCAAGAGGACGCCCAAGTTGCGAACCCCATCTGTGGGGGCCAACGACTCACCCCCAATAGTCAGAGATGGCGCCAACTGACTATATTGGGACATCGGAAACCACAGCCACTCGGTCTTGGATAGGTTGAGCCTGAGTCTGTTCCTCCCCATCCAGATCCGTACGGCCTCCAGGCACCGGGACATCACCTCGAGGGCATCATTGGGGTGATCTGGGGTAGAGATGTACAGCTGGGTGTCATCAGCGTACTGATGGTACTTCACCCCAAAACCACGGATGATCTCACCCAGCGGCTTCACATAAATGTTGAACAGAAGGGGCGAGAGGACTGATCCTTGCGGCACCCCACGTAAAAGGGGCCTCGAGGCCGACCTCTGCCCCCCTGTCAACACAGACTGCGACCGGTCAGAGAGAAAGGAGGAGAACCACTGTAAAACAGTGTCCCCCAACCCTTCCAACCGTGCAGCATGATACCATGGCCGATGGTATCAAAAGCCGCTGAGAGGTCTAATAGGACCAAGACAGAGGAGCAACCCCTGTCCCGAGCCCTCCAGAGATCATCAAGCAATGCGACCAATGCCGTCTCCGTGCTGTACCCGGGTCTGAAGCCCGACTGGAACGGATCTAGATAAGCTTTTGTTCAAAGCTTCAGGTAAAAACTGGCTCTGAACCTTGCACAATAAAACTGTCTCTGGCTGACCTAGGAATGTTGCTTGGTCCTTTCATTCCACAACAGGAGAGGGAGAAACTGCTCTGTTTCGCTACCTTAACACTATGCAGACCACCTTAAGGAATTGTGGGTGCACTGAAAATGATGGCTGCTTCCATGAGATCTTGAAAATTTACCTGTGAAATAGTGATGGGCTTGTGGGGAGTAGGCCCAAGGCCCAGTGAAAAAATGCAGTGTAACATTTCAAATGAAAAGCTTTTCGTCTTGCAGATGAACCTGGTGGAGAAGAGCTGTAGGAATATTGAATTGAGGAGAAAAGGGATCGTGGCTTTGATCACAAGATCTCCAGGTTTATTAGCAACTCCTGCTGTGATCTCCTCTTCTTGGAAATGCCTGCTTGTTACCCTTTGATGGCTGCTGAGTGACACCAGCACCATATTGCTGACGTACGTGTTGCATCCCCTTTGAGTTGGTGATATGAGGGGGAAAATGTACAATGGAAAATGTTTCATTTCAAAAAACGCATTGTGTAAGAACAATACTTTTGACAAGGAAAAAATGGGTAGTATCAGTATTGCTATGAACAGTTGGGAAAGGCAAGATGCTCAAACTTGCCTCAAACTGTGAGATGGGTAGCGAATAAATTTATTAATCAATAAATTTAATAATAAAAAGGCAAGATAAACATCTTTTATCAAGTTTTGCTCAATTGCAAGGTCTCCACGCATATAGTAGTTTCTAAAAAACTCCCATTGTTCTTCTTGTGCATTCTGTATCTCTACGACCGATCTGTCTTCCTCAGCTTCCCAGAGTCCAGCCACTCTTTGTGGCATTTTTCAAGTATCACTAGACAGATTTCAAGGGTTTTTTTTAAATTAATATTATTATTAGGGGTGCACTTCCTTATCCATAAGGTCTCTCCTTTTTTTATTTTTACTATGGTAATAATGAACTTTACTGATTCTGGCATTTTCCAGCTCTTTCAGGAGGGGAAATACAGGGAGGAAAAATGTTTAAACTACATAGAATTTTCACCTCCTTTTGCCTCTCAGCATCCTTTCAACAAAGGATTTCTCTCTAGCCTCAACAACTGACAGACATTTTCCACAAATTTATCTCTCACATCCTCAACACACAGGCATTCACAGGTCTCAGGATCACTTCGCCTTATCACTCCTTATGAGCTTCGGGACATCTCACACACACACATTCACATTTGTACTGCAATCAGACTTTTTGTATAAACCAATTTCACATACAAAAATTTCATTTAATGCTTCCTTCATGTAAACCAATCATAATTATTTCAGGGAGCTTTTTCACAAGCCAATGAGCTCCATTTTCTAAATAACTTTTTGTGTACTGTTGTTAGAGGGTCTCATCCTTCCTGCAGGTTTGGAAATGATTACATACATACACATACACACACATACCATCAAACATTTCCAGACCTGTGGAGGTTGTTTTTTGTTTTAATTTTATTTCCTTGGGCAACCTATAGCTTATTCTTAAAGCAGTGGGAAAACTCAGAGAGCAGTTTAAATTATAAATATAATTGTGGGCCCTAACTACTTTCCGTTTCTCACAGCTCCAAGCCAAGATGTTTACTTAATTTGTAGGCTGGCCAGACATATCACAATCAATTCTACGTGCTATTATTATAGATGCATATCCAGGAATTTTGTAACAGAAATCACACCAAATTGATCAAGTCAAATTATATGAGTCTTCCCATTTAGGTAGGTTTTACATTTTTTTTAAATTACCTGCTAAAGCCCAGGTGGGAAGAACAATAAACAATTTCTTCTTTATTCTTAGTTCTGTCAGACTTCTCTGGTTCTTTCGAGAATGGTAAATTATCAAGATCTTTATAACACTGTAATATTTCTTTGCCACCCATAGATCTCTCTTTAGGCAATAGATTGTTACTACGTGCCTCTGCCCTGGGGGTGTTCTGTGTGTTCTCATTCTAACTTGGATCGCCCAGCAATCGCTGGCCCATTTTAAAGAACAAGATGTATAAGAGGTATAGAGACCTATGTTCACACATCGTTTGCATTTAGCCAGGGCTCTCATGAGCAAGTTTGAACTCCACTTTTCTTTTTACAGATAACTTTTACTGCCACATTTTTTCATTCATTTTTTAATACTCTTTTTGTTTTGTTTTTTCACAACTTGTTTGTAACGTGTTCCAGTGGGCTAACATAGCCAAATGGAGAACACGGCCCAATTCTTGTTACTAGGTTATTTGTTCCAAACAGGCTACCAGCATGGTTGCCCATTTTTCCCAGGGGATTCCTTTCTGTCAGCTTGAAGCCTGACTAGACTCTCTTTCTTCCTGAGGAGATTTCCCACACCTTTCCGTCAGTGCGAAGCCTAACCAAACCCTCTCTTTTTCCCTAAGAGATTTCCCAGACCTCCCCTGCGGGTCCAAAGTTTGGTCAGAGCCCTCTCCTGCACTACAGATTCTTATTCCAACAGTCACACTCCTTTCAAAGCGATCGTCTCTGGCTGATCTCCTCTCGGATAATCCAAAACGCAGATTGGATCTCCGCACATCGCTTTGAGGCCAAACCTCTGAGGAATTTCCCTCATCTCACTCACACACTCACAAAGCAACACTCCGCTTCCCAAGAGAAAAAAAAAATTCTACTCACCAGAAGAGCTGAGTTCCATAACCCCCCACAGTGCAAGCCTCTTCATTAGGCGTTCAGGGCAGGCAGAATGGGAGCCTGCCAGCAAATGACCAGATCAAAGTCACTGGATAAATTTTTCCAGGAGCGCTCTTGACTTCGGTACTGGTCCAAGCTGGTTTCTTCCGTCTGCCTTTAATGAAGGCCACCAAGCCTCAAAGCGGCTCAGTTTGTGGGAAGCTGAATGCAGCCACCTTGAAGAAACTTTGCCTTCAAGTCCCACTTCGGGCGCCAGAAATGTAAGGTCCCAAAACACCCTTGAGTCACCAGAATGCCAAAGAGAGAGACTCAAGACGAGGCTTGCAAAAAAGCAGATTTTATTTATGGCCAAAAACAAAATACTGGCTGGAACTATATCCAGAACATACAGATACAATGCATGCGAGGAAATAGCCACACCTTGGGAAAGGTATGGCGTCCTTTTATACCCTCAGAGACGTCAGCTTAGTACCCAATTCTGGCCTCCTAATTTAGGTTTGTGTATTCCTTGTTGCCCTGCAAGGGGGAATAGAAACTTCCCAATTAGTCATCCTTGAGCATTTCTTTGTTTACTCAATTGGCCACTTTGGCCCCCTGGCTCTGGAAAGCAGGAGTTTACCCAGATCAAACATAAATTAGGGCTGAGGTGTAAATTATCCCTTTGTTGATGGCTGTAGTTTCAACTGAGATACGTACCATGCTTTTAGATAGATTGATATGAGTTCAGGTCAAATGGCAGGGACATACGTTTGACAACTACCAGTTACATTACAGAGGCCTAATAACAATATGTTTGTAACAGGAGATACAAATAGAAAGGAATAATATGTATGATACAAATGCATATATATATATATATATTACAGGAACCTAATGGTTACAGAATCTAGTATACCAGTATATCATATTCTAGTATTATTTATTATATCCTTATTATTGTTTCCTTTTCAGAACTTTACTGATTCTGGCATTTTCCAACTCTTTCTTCTTTTCTGACTTGCAGAAAGGAGAGATACATTTTTAAAAATGGCTTCAAACTACCCTCACTACCATTACAAGGACAGGAGGTTTTTGAAACATTTGATATGATATAAATCTTCTTCTTCTTGTACCATGTCCGTCATAAGCCGTTCGCGATCATGTTGGCGATCCTATTTTTATCAATAGCCGCACGAAAAAGTGCTGCTGAATTTTGTCCAAACCAGTCCCTTAGATTCTGAAGCCATTATGTTCTTCTTATGCCTGGAGCTCATTTGCCTTCAATCTTTCCCTGGAGGATTAAATGAAGTGTGCCATATTTTTCTGGATGCCTCATCACATGTCCAAAATATCCCAGCTTTTGTTTTTTTAATTTTAATGGTTTTTTTTAATGGTATAAATAGGTGACTCAAAAGATTAGTCATATTAGCATTGATCCTCATTACTTATTTTCCAAGGGTGTGTCATCAGCATTTCATCAAAAAAGGACTATGGGATAATGTATAGGAATTAATGGCTAAAGCTAAAATTTCATGTTCATAGATATTCCAGAAGAAAAATTGCCGACTACAGGAACCATGTTCACCTTTAACATTTGGAATTAACCACAGATACATTTTTTCAACTTCCAAAATGTCTGAATAGCTTATATTTAAGCATATACAAAAGAGCCTTTTCCAACTTTCCAACTTGTTACACACCAGGGTTACTTTCCATTGCCTGATTTGGGGTGGGTGGGTGGAGACCATAATATGATTTTTTTAAAAAAAGAATACAGGGTTAGTTTTCTTTTTTCTGCTTTAGTCTTTAAAATTTCTTTGTCTGTTTTAACAGTATAATCAACCGAGAAAGTTACGTTCAAATTTTCCACAACTATAATTGATATTTTGTTAATAGTAGGAGAAAGTAGTGCCTAAATTTAGGATAACTTAGAATAGGCAGCACAGAGAGGTAGTGCTTAGTTAATGACCCCTGGTGGCACTGAATGAGGAGGATTTATGACCAGTCCTCAAAGTTCCAGCCATCCCGGAATCCCCTGAATACCTGATTGCAATCCAACATGTGGCAATCCATTCATACGACAAAACAACTAGACACAAGGACAGTATTTCTCCCATGCCATCACTCTGCTAAACAATTCCTTTCCACAACACTCTCTTATGCCCTCGGATGTCAAATCACATAGAAGGTCTGTATTACTATTATCCTTCTCATCTTTCCTATCATCTATTTCCTTAACATCTTATGACTAGAACTTTATTGTTTATATCTTATGATTTATGTTGATTGCTTATTTAGTACCGTAATATGAGCCAGCAGTGTGCGGCAGCAGTCAAAAAAGCTAATACAATCCTTGCTGGTATATACAGAGGCATAGAATCAAAATCAGATGAAGTATTAGTACCGCTTTATAAAGCCTAATTAAGGCCACACCTGCAATACTGCATCCAGTTTTGGTCACCACGTTACAAAAAAGATGTTGAGACTTTGGAAAAAGTGCAAAGAAGAGCAACTAAGATGATTAAAGGCCTGTGGAGACTAAAACATATGAGTGAAGAATGGTTGCAGGATTTGGGTTTGGCTAGTCTAGAGAAAAGAAGGACGGGGGGTGGGATATCTGCCCTCTGCTCTGCCCTCACTCCATATTGCATATCTACCTGCCTAGCCATGTGCTGGTGGTACCACAGCAGACGCTGGTGGACACTCCTACAGCCGGCAGCAATCACTCCGGCTCTGCCATGCTAACAGAACCATAGCCACTTATCTACTTGCCAGCCTGTTTGCCAATTGCCCTCGGTCGGACTTGTGACTTCCTGAGACTTACTTGTTGACTTTGCTCATTAGAAGCCAGCAGGGAGTTGCAGTGAAGTCCTTGCTTAATGACAGCAGCAAGGAGTATTGAAATTGCCTAAGTCATGTGATACAGCTAGTCCTCAACTTACGACCACAATTGAGTCCAACATTTCTGTTGCTAAGTGACTTTGCCTTTGAGAAGGGTACAAAAGGGGATCACATGACTCCAGGACACTGCAACCATCATAAATATGAGTCAGTCGCCAAGATCTGAATTTCGATCACATGACCATGGGGATGCTGTAATGGTTGTAAGGGTGAAAAACGGTCGTAAGTCACTTTTTCAGTGCAGTTGTAATTTCAAACATTCACTAAATGAACTGTTGTAAGTTGAGGACTACCTGAATTGCACTTTACTAATGATAAAGGTAAAGGTTTTCCCTGTTCAGTCATTTCTGACTCTGGGGGACGATGCTCATCTCCGTTTCTTAGCTGAGGGAGCCAATGTTGTCCGAAAATGCTTCTGTGGCCTGGTGGTCAATATGACTGTAGGCTGAGGTGTGGTTCTTAACGGAATTCAGCTTTTCCATTCACTTTACCTGTCAGAAGGTTGCAAAATGGGGATCACATGACCCCTGGACACAGCAACAGTCATAAATACGAGTCAGTTGCCAAGGGTCTGAATTTTAATCACATGATCATGGAGATGCTGCAAAGGTCCTAACGGTGAAAAACGGTCATAAGTCACTTTTTCCAGTGCTGTTGTAACTTTCAATGGTCACTAAATGAGCTGTTGTAAGTCGAGGTCTACCTGTATTTATTGTCATGCATACTGCTGGAAAGTCCTTTGCACCTGGATCCAGTTTAACAGACGTTCTCAAAACCAGTTTAGGACCAGTTCTGAAGACTTTTTTGGGTTTACAGTTATAACAAAGGCTAACTAAAGAGAACTTGTTCCAAAATGGAATCGTGATTGCAAATACATTTTTTGTTCCGTGTTGCTTTAAATCTGGGCTGTAAAATGAATTCTGCAGAAGGAAGCAGGGTTGGTTGGGAGATCATTTTACAATCAGGTTGGTCAAACTTTCCAAGAAGCTGAACGGGTTAAAAGCAGAAAGTTCAGCAGCTAGAGTAGATCCAGAAATGTTGAGTCCTCTTACTGAATTCCTTTTCCTGTAGCTCCTTTGGAGAAAACTTTTAGTTTGGTGTTGCCCTTTTTTAGTTTTGCTGGGCGAATCTCAACAGTTCGGAAAGAGTAAGTTAAATTTGGAACTTTCAGAAAAAGATCAGATCAGAGAATAAGAAATCCAGGAAGGGGGAGTGGGGGGGGGGGAGTTAAAGGGAAATTATCCTTGACTAAATAATTTCTTTTTTAAAAAGCTGCACCTATTTAACGCTCTCCTGGTAAAGGAGAGGATACAACAGTTGGTCCTTGCGGAGCTCTCTCTTCCTATAGAAAATTGAACCTCCATGTTCAAGCATAGCACACAGCTCCGCAATCCAGGTGCGGGGAAAGGCATAGAAGGACGGCGCGGAGGCGTCACGGGCGGGAGGGACAAAATGACAAAAAGAGCAAAAAGAGCATCGGGGCTATTGAGTTGCAAGCGGCGTCTCTTCCTTCGATGAATCGTGACTCTATTGTCATGTTCACCAAAGCCTCGGATTAACAGAATAAGAGGAGTTGGAAGAGACCTTGGAGGTCATCTGGTCATTTAGCCGGAGCAGGGGGTTGGACTAGATAACCTCCAAGGTCCCTTCCAACTCTGTTACTCTTAGTCCAACCCCCTGCTCAAACAGGAGAGCCTGTATCATTTCCGATGGATGGCAATCCAGTCTCTCCTTGAAAGCTTCCAGTGATGAAGCTCCCACAACTTCTGAAGGCAAACTGTCCAGATGACCTCCAGGGTCCCTTCCAACTCTGTTACTGTTACTGAGTAGTCAGTGGGGCACTTGAGTTTACCCCTTTTTCTGGTGACTCATAGATTCCCTACCCAGTTGATTCAATTTCATTCAAACACGGCAGTTGTTAACTGAATGCTACAATCATTAAGCAAACCCATTGTTCACTAGAGATATAAGCATGGGTTTCTGGCAAAAATGTAAATCGTGGTCATGTGACTGCAGGATGCTATGAAAGGCCACAACTGCAGGCTGGTTGCCAAGCACCCAAAATGTCCTGTGACCCTGGGTGGAGCCCCTCCGCCCCCAGTCCTCAGAAGTTCAAATCTGGGTCATAAATGGCTAAATGGCTGGTTGTAAGACGAGGACTATCTGTAAGTCACAGACTTGGTCTTGTCGAAGTTCTGTGTCTACCATCTGCACAGCTATAGAACAGCAATATTCTCAATAGCAGTAATTGCAAGAGGGATCTTGGAATCCGAGTGGACAATCACTTCAATGTGAGCCAGCAGTTGTGTGGCAGCTGTTAATAGAGCCAAGGCAGTGGTGGGCTGCAGTAACAGAGGGATAGAATCAAGATCACGTGAAGCATTAGTATCGCTTTATAAAACATTAGTAAGACCATGTTTGCAATATTGCATCCAGTTTTAGTCACCGTGGTATAAAAAAGATTTTGAGACATCGTGCACAGAAAAGAGCAAGAAAGATATAGGGGAGCAGAGGCTAAAATATCCAATGAGCGGGTGCAGGAACTGGGTATGTGTAATTTAATGCAGAGAACAGCTAAGGGTGACATGATAGCAGTCTTTCAATAGTTGAGGGGCTGACGCAGAAAAGGGGGTCGACCTATTCCCCAAAGGGCCTGAAAGTAGGACAAAAAGTAACAGAGGGAGAATTATTAAAAAAAAATCCAACCTACAATTAAGAAGAAATTGTCAGTGAGAACACTTAATCAGTGGAACAAATTGCCTCTCAACCTGTGGTTGTTCCATCAGTGGAGGCTTTTAAGAGGAGACTGGAGAGCCATTTGACTGGGATGATATAAGTTCTCCTGCTTGGAGAGTTGGTCCCTTCCAACTCTTACTCTGTAATTCTGTAAGAACTTCATGAACATTTAGGGCTCAGCATGTAGCTCATCTTCAGAAGCTTAAGTAGCTTCACATTTCACTCTTTTACTTGGCTCTGTTGCAAAGATAGGATGCTAGGAGTCTAAAACAACTTCATAGCATATAATCAGTGACAACATCTTGCAAACGCCTTAGGCAGAGACGGGACAAGCGTGTTTTTTCGCCTCCTGTCGGGAGATGGCGGTCACTTCTGCGCCTACAACGCCGTCAATACAGTAGCTGCATCTGTGGTTGATCATTAAAGGAGTTAAAACCATCAAGTATTGTATTGCTAGAAAGGAATGAGGAAGAAGAGAAGCCCAGAGGAACTTCCTGTACCGGATCCCTCATGGGCGGAAGGGGGCTTGCAGAGCGGCTTTTGTGCTCTTCCAAAAGTTGAAGCATCAGCTGGAAGGTGAGTTGAGAGCAAGTTGGAGGAGAGGCCAGAAGCAAATTGGCCTATTTGGTTTGGATGCTGCCAACCGATGCACATTTATGATGGTCACAACATCCCACCATCATGATCCCCATTTTTGACCTTCCCAGCTTGTTTCTCATAGGCAAAGTTAGTGAGGATGATGACGGCAAGAAATTGCAAGTAACAGTCATGTGAAATTGCCTTTAACAACCCACAGTGGTTTGCTTAACAACTCCAGAGGAACAGATGTAAGTTGGCAGTTATGTGACATCATGCTTCATGATCGGGCTGCTTAGTGACACAGATCCCAGTCCCAAATGTGAGGACTCCTTGAAAGGGGATGTCACCAGAGGAATTGTGGACAGGAGGACAGTATTTTCTTATCTGGAGCTGAGGACTTCCATCGGTATAACTGGTGTTTCAAATTTTGCAGATGCTTTAGGCATCATTTCATCAGTTAAAGCCCCCACATCTCTAAATTTAGCTGAGAAGGTTTAATTGTAACCATTTTGGGACATTTTTCAGGCTGAAAACATGGATTTTTCACATATATACATTTGTAGGTGTACATGTAATTCTCTCTGCAGTTGGATAATTGCCGTTGGATAATCTATCCCCACTGCTTCTAGATATTCAGTCATGTGAAAAACAAAGTACACCCTCTTTGAGTTGTATAGTTTTATGTATCAGGACATACTAAAAATCATCTGGTCTGTACAGTCTTACAAGTAGGTAAATATAACTTCAGATGACATATTACATCACGTCATCATCAAAGTGGGTTTGCTAATGGTTCATGCATACACACCACTTAAAATTAGAGATCAAACATAGAAGACCCAGGCCTTCGCAGATGATATGGCCTTTATCTTGGAAGACCCTTTAAAATCAGGCATATCCTTATGTTCTGTCCCCAATCACACACACACGCACACACACCAACAGACGTTCAAGAGTTAAAGACCAAACCAGCCGGCAAAATCCTTTTCCTTAAGATAACGGAACTTGGCAACAACCTAGTGGCTGCCTGCCAAGAGTTTATTATTTACGAAGAGGAGAGATAACTTCTCCCCACTTCTGATACATCAAAAGAAACAGCTCAATAATTACGGAGGTAATCAAGTCCAGAGATAATCCAGCTAAGTCTTATAGCAAAAGTCCGGCAATGCAGAATGGCGTGGAAGCTTTCAGCTTTGTTTGTCACAAGGTTTGACTGGCCACCACACTCCCTTTTATATCCTGTGGGGTGTGGTCCAGTGACTCAGCCTAATCTCGGGCACACCTTTGCTTCTGTTGCACACGCTTATCTCTGCGACGCTGGCGTGGATCCAGCCAAGACTCATTACCCTCATCAGTGTCCATCTGTGGTTGCATGGACGTGCTTGGCACCGGCTATATCTCTTGCCCTTCGGCGGACACCGAAGGCATTTCCAGAGAGGAGGGTCCTGGAGAGGGAAGCCTTGCCAACTCCTCTTCTTCACTCTCGGAGTCCTCTCCTGCCGATGACACAGGCTCCGGTAACGGAGCCACAACACCTTACTGGAAAAAATTGAGGAATTTGGGGCTGTAGCAGGTCTGTTAATCAATAAAAAGAAGATGAATATTTTAACTAAGAATATCTCAGAGAAAGGCAAGCAGGATCTAGAGGAAGCAACAGGACTTAGAGTAGTTAGTAAAGTCAAGTACCTGGGAATTTGGTTAACATGTAGATGCTCGAGCATCCAGGAGGATAATTATACTAAAATACTAACTCAGGTAAGGAAAGATCTTGAGAAGTGGGGTAAAATTCAATTATCACTCTTGGGAAGGGTAGCAACAATAAAATCTTATGTTCTACCAAAATTTAATTTTCTTTTTCAAACAGCTCCAGCGAATCTATCAAATAAATTTTTTACAGATCTAAACCAGGTAGTAACCAAATTTGTATGGCAAGGGAAAAAAACTCGTATTAAAAAGAAAATGATGCAGGAGACAAAAGAAAGAGGGGGTCTTGGTTTACCGTGCTGGGAGAATTATTATTTACCCCCCTTACTAGTTTGGGTTAAAGAATGGATTATTTTAAACAACAAGCGTCTTCTTAGGAGAGAAGGCCACGACTTGCAACAAGGTTGGCATGTGGCACTCCGGCGGGACAATGCCCCCCAAAGTAAATGGTTCACTCGGCACTATATAAGGAATATTTTAATTCGGAGTTGGGAGAAGTTTAGTAAAAAATATTATACCAAAGTACCTTGTTAGATATCACCTCTAGAAGCTTTGATCTATCCTATACTATTTAATTGTTTTCTGTATGACCAAAAACAGTCTCTTGCATTGTTGCAGAGGAATTTTGTCCCACACTTCTTTACAACATTGTTTCAGTTCATTGAGGTTTGTGGGCATTTATTTATGCCCACCACTCGAGAGGTCCCACCACAGCATTTCAATTGGGGTGAAGTCTGGACTTTGCTATTGCAAACCTTGATTCTTTTCTTTTTCAACCATTCTGTTGTAGATTGGCTGTTGAGCTTGGGATCATTGGCATGGAAACAAAAAAAAATGAGATTTCTTCTTTGCTCTACCAGCGTAAGACTAGCGTAAAGCTAGCGCTGATAGAGCAAAGAAGACATCTGATCTCTTGTTTCAGTGACAATCCTTTCCTCCCCAGCCAGGGTAAACCACAAATATAACTTCTTAGATCTCTTCGCCAGCATAAAACTAGTGCCAGTGTAGCTAAGAAGAAATCATAGTAGTTTATGCTGATTGGAAAGAAAAGGATTGCAACGGAAGCAAAATAGGTATGATTTCTTCTTAGCCCAGCTAGCACTAGCTTTACATTAGTGTTGTGCTGGTAGAGGAAAGAAGAAATCTCATCTCTTTTGCTTCCATGGCAATCCTTTCCTCCTCAGCCAGGGTAAATCACTAATGCTGGCTGGAGTGAAAGGATTGCCATTGAAACAAAAGAGTTTATATTTCTTCTTCTTGATTACACCATGTGGCCCAGCTGACTTCCTGAGCTCATCAGAAATTTAGTAAGTGAATGGTGATGGGGGATTGGGGTTGGGGAGGAATGCATAGTATATTGCAAAGCAGGCCAACATACTGGGGTCTGGGGATTGTGAGGACTGACTGGGCAAGATGGAAGGGAAATAGATGGGTGGGTATGCTGCAGCATCTCTGCAGTGAAGGACTCAAGGACTCCTGGGGTGGGAGGCGCTGCAAAAAATCAACTTTGAAACAGATTCGTATTTAGCATTTGGGGGAGTGTTGTAACTTCAAACAGTCGTTGAATGGCCAGTTGTATCTAAAGGATTACCTGTACTTCTTTTTTTCACATCTTCTGCAACCTTTTCATAAACTATAAAACTTACACTTTCTTTTTAATCTTACAGACAAAGATGATGCCAATATAAGCACAATGGACAACTGAGAATAACAAGCAACATTGAAAAGCAAATCAAATTGAAGCAGAAATAAAAATATTTTCTATTTCCTTCAGAAAACCACAGAATTTGTCTAATTCATCAGCAGGTAAGAGACAGAAAAGAGAAAATCATGAAGAGATTTGCAGCTGGAAAAAGTAGATTATATAGAATTTAAGAATACGTTACTCGAAAAGGTCAAAGGAGATCATTTTTCCGTTCAGAAAAAGAGGGAAATATCTGGAAGCCAGTGGGGAAGAAAATGTCAATTGGATAGTCACATATGGCAACCAGTAATGCAGGCACCAACAAAATAAGGAATCACACATATTTTTGACCTCCTCAAGAATGTCAGTGATGGAAAAGCTCCATAGATGTGCCTATTGTGGGAAAAGTAAAGAGTTCAAATCACAAGAGGTTCCACACTGAACAAAAGCCATATAAATACTCTGAATGTGGCAAAACTTTAGTCAAAATAACTCCCTTGCAATTCATAGAAGGATCCTCATAGTAGAGATGCCCTACAACTGCTCCCAGTGTGGTAAATGCTTTTGCAAGCATGGCAACTTCGTGATACATCAGAGGACTCACAAAAGGGAGAAACCATATGAGTGTCCAGATTGTGGGAAACGTTTCACAGCAAATTCCCACCTGGTGAAACACCAGAGGACTCACACAGGAGAGAAACCCTTTGAATGTCCTGATTATGGGAGAAGTTTCAGTCAGAATTCCCACCTCATTATCCACCAGAGGACTCACACCAGGGAGAAACCATATGAGTGTCCAGATTGTGGGAAACATTTTAGAGGAAATTCCCACCTGGTGATACACCAGAGGACTCACACAGGAGAGAAACCCTTTGAATGTCCTGAGTGTGGGAAAAGTTTCAGTCATAAATCCAACCTGGTGAACCACCAGAAGACTCACACAGGGGAGAAACCCTTTGAATGTCCTGATTGTGGGAAAGGTTTCAGTGAGAATTCCAGCCTGGTGAGCCACCAGAGGACTCACACAGGGGAGAAACCCTTTGAATGTCCTGATTGTGGGAAAGGTTTCAGTGAGAATTCCAGCCTGGTGAGCCACCAGAGGACTCACACAGGGGAGAAACCCTTTGAATGTCCTGAGTGTGGGAAAAGTTTCAGTCACAATTGCAGCCTGGTGAAACACCAGAAGACTCACACAGGAGAGAAACCCTTTGAATGTTCTGAGTGTGGGAAAAGTTTCAGTCAAAATTTCCACCTGGTAAGACACCAGAGGATTCACACAGGAGAGAAGCCCTTTGAATGTCCTGATTGTGGGAAAAGTTTCAGTCAGAATTCCAGCCTGGTGAAACACCAGAAGACTCACACAGGAGAGAAACCCTTTGAATGTCCTGATTGTGGGAAAAGTTTTAGTCACAATTCCAGCCTGGTCAAACACCAGAAGACTCACACAGGAGAGAAACCCTTTGAATGTCCTGATTGTGGGAAAAGATTCAGAAACAATTCCAGCCTGGTGATACACCAGAAGACTCACACAGGAGAGAAACACTTTGAATGTCCTGATTGTGGGAAAAGATTCAGAAACAATTCCAGCCTGGTGATACACCAGAGGACTCACACAGGAGAGAAACCCTTTGAATGTCCTGATTGTGGGAAAAGTTTCAGTTGGAATTCCAGCCTGGTGATACACCAGAGGACTCACACAGGAGAGAAATCCTTTGAATGTCCTGATTGTGGGAAAAACTTCAGTCTCAATTCCCGTCTGCTGAAACACCAAAAGATTCACACAGGAGACAAATCACACAAGTGTCCAGAATGTGGGAAAAGTTTCAGTTACCGTTTTAACTTGATGAGCCACCAGAGGATTCACACAGGAGAGAAACCCTTTGAATGTCCTGAGTGTGGGAAAAGTTTCAGTCACAATTCCAGCCTGGTGAGCCACCAGAGGACTCACACAGGAGAGAAACCCTTTGAATGTCCTGAGTGTGGGAAATGTTTCAGTCACAATTCCCACCTGGTGAGCCACCAGAGGATTCACACAGGAGAAAAACCTTTTGAATGTCCTGATTGTGGGAGACGTTTCAGTCGGAATTCCCACCTGGTGGGCCACCAGAGGATTCACACAGGAGAAAAACCTTTTGAATGTCCTGATTGTGGGAAAAACTTCACTCTCAATTCCAGCCTGCTGATACACCAAAGGACACATACAAGAGGGAAACCATACAAGTGTACAGATTGTGGGAAAAGTTTCAGTCAGAACTGCAATCTAGTGAGCCACCAGAGGACTCACACAGGAGAAAAACCCTTTGAATGTCCTGAGTGTGGGAAAAGTTTCAGTCAGAATTCCTACCTGGTGAAACACCAGAGGACTCACACAGGAGAAAAACCCTTTGAATGTCCTGATTGTGGGAAAAGATTCAGTCAGGATTCCCATCTCATTGGCCACCAGAGGACTCACACAGGAGAAAAACGCTTTGAATGTCCTAATTGTGGGAGAAGTTTCAGTCAGAATTCCCACCTCATTATCCACCAGAGGACTCACACAGGAGAAAAGCCTTTTGAATGTCCTGATTGTGGGAAACGTTTCAGGCAGAATTCCCACCTCATTATCCACCAGAGGACTCACACAGGAGAGAAACCATATGAGTGTCCAGACCAGCAGAGTCAAACTATTTGATTGAGGGGCGCATCAGGATTGTGGTTGATCTTGTGGATGGGCGTGGTGGGGTGATGTCACATGGCCAGCTCGACATCTTTTGTGTCATGGGGCGCCTGTGGTGGCCCAGGCAGGTCTGGGGAGATCCATTGTCTCCAGCAGAGGAAGGCGAGACAATGGTAAGTGCCAAAAACCTTGTTCTCTCCATCCCTCTCAGGCCACGCAAAGGGCCTCTGGGCAGCAGCACAGGCTGCCCAGAGCCCTTGGAGCGTAAGCGCCCAGCCTGGCCCTCAAGCTCCCATTGCACTGGGACCCCACAGCCCAGCCCTGCTTCCCCCAGTGGGTGCCCGGCTGCGCTTACCTCCTCCTCAAGGCTGCTGCTATGCTCGCTGTCCTTGGGCATGTTGCTCATGGTGTATTCAGGAGAGCAAAGTGTGTGTGTCAGAGGGAGGGGCACTCCTTCTCCATGCGAGGAGCTCCAGCTTTGTAACTAAAGCATCCTCAGCAATAGGAAGCGAGATTACCAGGAGAGGTCAGGAGGAGGGGACAAGGGGATAGCGAAAGGGCAGAAGGGCAGCTGGTGGCCAAGTACTAAGGTAGGATTTTCCTCAGAAGCTGACTCCCTCTTATTATAATCAGCAGCTGTTAAATGAATGTGTAAGTTGTTAAGCGGAACATTGGCTACCTCAGGGTTGGGGGAAGGTCTTAAGAGGCCCAGCGCAGGACATTTGATAAAGTTGTGTTAGGAAATGACTATTACCTAACCTGTTGGGTTGGCAATATATAAACCATCAATGTAGCTTTAAGACTGCTGTATTGCATCATACTGTGTCCTGATTGGTTAGCTCTGTAGCCAATGTCCTTAAGAGGGAGCTAAAAACATGGTTTCTTCTCTTTGCTGTTCTTGCTCTCTGATATCTCTGTATGCTACTGTTTGCAAATCCAGAAGAACTGTTTATTGTAAATGACCACGACGACTGGTAAAAAGACTTTGTTATTGGATTATCCCTGGACTGTCTTTTTGGCTATCTCCTGCTTTATATGTGTATGACCTGGACTGTTTATTGAACAGTGCCTTATTATTTCCTGAAAGTAAACACAACTCAGTGTATCTGTGTGTTGACTATGTTTATTCGTAACTACTCTCAATCGCTTTCATGTGTACACCCTTGCTATTCAAGGATTACTCTGCGAATTCCTTAACAAGATGACGACCATTTACTTCTTGGTAAGGAAAGCATGCAGTGGGATACCTCAAGGCTCAGTCTTGGGCCCAATAATATTCAACATCTTGATAAATGATCTAGATGAGGGATAGAAGGGGAATTCATCAAATTTACTGATGACACCAGAGCTAATACTTTCAAAGGATCTTGACAGACTTGAGAATTGGGCCAACAGTATGAATGGATTTCCAGAGGAAAAATTGCAGACTACAGGAACCGTGTTCACGTTTAAAATTTGGAATTAACCACAGATATATTTTTTCAACTTCCAAAATACCTGAATAGCTTATAATTAAGCAAACTTTTCAAATTGTTATTTCCTCCCAGGGTTACCTTCGCTTTTCCATTACCTGATTTGGGAGTCGGGGTGGGGAGACCGTATCACGTGTTTTTTTTTTAAAAAAGAATACAGAGTTAGTTTCTTTTCTCTGCTTTAGTCTTTAGAATTGCTTTGTCTGTTTTAAACGTATAATCAATTGCGAAAGTTATTTTCAAATTTCCCACAACTATGATTGATATTTTGTTAACAGTGAGAGAAAGTAGTG
The DNA here is from genome assembly GCA_022577455.1 of Arizona elegans. NCBI lineage: Eukaryota > Metazoa > Chordata > Lepidosauria > Squamata > Colubridae > Arizona > Arizona elegans. The sequence continues at coordinate 10,083,427 of JAKOOJ010000012.1, forward strand.
CCTAAATTTAGGATAACTTAGAATAGGCAGCACAGAGAGGTAGTGGTAATTATATAGTTGAGTATTACCTGTATTTCACTTTACTAAAGATAAAGGTTTCCCCTGTTCAGTCATTTCTGACTCTGGGGGATGATGCTCATCTCTGTATTTTAGCCGAGGGAGCCAACGTTGTCTGAAGATGCTTCCGTGGCCTTGTGGCCAATATGACTATATGCTGCTGTGCATGGAATACTACCTTCCCACCAAAGTGGTACCTATTTATCTACTCGCATTTGCAAGCTTTTGAACTCTTCAAAAGATGGCCAGGAGCTGGAGTAAGTAATGGGAGCTCAACCTGTCACGTGGTGCTCGGGTTTCAAACCCAGGCTGACAACTTTCCAACTGACAAACTCAGTTGTTGTGATACACAACAATCCTTAAACCAAGAATGTGCAAATGCACAATGCCCAAACCTTGTCAGGTGTGTCAGAAGAGACTCTTGCTGTAGGAAAACACAGTCTTTTTCGACCAGTCAAAATTTCAGGTAGTCCTTGACTTACGACCACAATTGAGCCCAAAAGTTGCATTGTTAAGTGAGTTATACACCATCTTATGACCTTCCTTGCCACAGTGAATCATTGCAGTTGATAATTAGTAATATAGTTGTTAAGTGAATCTGGCTTCCCCATTGATTTTGCTTGTCAAATGGTTGCAAAAGGGGATCACCTGACCTTGGGAAACAGCAATAGACATAAGTATGAACCAGTTGTCAAGCATCTGGATTTTGATCAATGTTCATAGGGATGCTACCAAGGTTGTAAGTGTGAAAAATGGTCATAACTCACTTTTTTCAGCATCATCGTAACTTTGAACAGTCAGTAAATGAACTTGTAAGTGGAGGACTGCCTGTATTAGCTTAGTTCCTTTCCAGATACACTGTTAAGATCTTAACACCTGGGTAGCTTTTCAATGACCAGGATTAAACCAACATTGGAAATGCAGGTAATCCTCGATTTACAACTGTAATCTAGCCTGCAATTACAATCTTAATCATGATGGTTATTAATGGGTGATCACACAATGTGCCCAATTCTACAACCTATTTGGTGGCAGTTGTTAAGCGCATGCAACAATTGTAAAACTAACAGCCTGACTAGGTGGCTCAGTGGCTAAAACACTGAGCTTGTCGATTAGAAAGGTCGGCAGTTCGGTGGTTCAAATCCCTAGTATAGATCTCCTGCGTAAGCAGGGGGTTGGACTAGATGACCTCCAAGGTCCCTTCCAATTTGTTACTGTTACTGAGTGGTCAGTGGGGCACTTGAGTTTACTTCTGCATACCCCTTTTTGTGGTAACTCATAGATTCCCTACCCAGATTCAATTTCATTCAAACACGGCAGTTGTTAAGTGAATGCTACAATCATTAAGCAAACCTATTGTTCACTAGGGATAGAAGCATGGGTTTCTGGCAAAAATGTAAATCATGGTCATGTGACTGCAGGATGCTATGAAAGGCCACAACTGCAGGCTGGTTGCCAAGCACCCAAAATGTCATGTGACCCTGAGTGGAGCCCCTCCCCCCCGTCCTCAGAAGTTCAAATCTGGGTCATTAGTTGTTTTCTGAATGGTTGCTAAATGGCTGGTCATAAAATGAGGACTATCTGTAAGTCACAGACTTGGTGTTGTCGAAGTTCTGTGTCTACCATCTGCACAGCTATAGAATATCAATATTCTCAATAGCAGTAATTGCAAGAGGGACCTTGGAATCCTAGTGGACAATCACTTCAATGTGAGCCAGCAGTTGTGTGGCAGCTGTTAATAGAGCCAAGGCAGTGTTGGGCTGCAGTAACAGAGGGATAGAATCAAGATCACGTGAAGCATTAGTATCACTTTATAAAACATTAGTAAGGCCACGTTTGCAATATTGCATCCAGTATTAGTCAGCGTGATATAAAAAAGTTTTTGAGACATCGTGCACAGAAAAGAGCAAGAAAGATATAGGGGAGCAGAGGCTAAAATATCCAATGAGCGGGTGCAGGAACTGGGTATGTGTAATTTAATGCAGAGAACGGCTAAGGGTGACATGATAGCAATCTTTCAATAGGTTTTTTTTTTAAAAAGATTTTTTATTTTTGTTTTTCATCAACATATTTAAATGTACAGTCTTTTATCCATCCTTATGCATTATTCATTTATCTTATTCTTTTAACTTCCATTAGCTAGTTAATTAATTGTTTGGGTCTCCTCTTTTACCATTTCGTTCCTTTGTTTTAATACAACCTTTCCTCTTTCTCTTCCCTTCTTTCTCCTCTTCTGTCTCTTTCTACTTTCCTCATTCATCCTCTCCTTCCCTTTTCTACTTCCTCTCCTCTTTCCCCTCTCCTCTCTTCTTCCTCCCTTTCTTACCCTCTCTCCTACTCTTCTTTCCCCTTCTTTGTTCCTCTCCTTTTCCCGTTCTTCTTTTCTTCTCACCTCCCAACTCCCCTCCTTCCCCCTCTCTACTCCTCACCCCTTTTCCACTCCCTTGTTTCCTTTTTCAATTCAATCTGAGATGGTATTCGAGCAGACCCGATTTCTATTTACATACATCTTCATTTCAAATTTCTTGTTTACTTTACAATTATACCTCTTCTAACATTCCTGTACCTAATTAATCAATCCATGTACATCTGGGTATAACATTTTTGTGCCATCATCTTCAAAATTTATCACCATTTCTTAACACATTTATTTTTGGAGCACTGAGCAGTCTTTCAATAGTTGAGGGGCTGACGCAGAAAAGGGGGTCGACCTATTCCCCAAAGTGCCTGAAAGTAGAACAAAAAGTAACAGGAAGAATTATTTTTTAAAAAAATCCAACCTAGAATTAAGAAGAAATTGTCAGTGAGAACAATTGATCAGTGGAACAAATTGCCTCCATAACTTGTGGTGGTTCCATCAGTGGGGGCTTTTAAGAGGAGACCGGAGAGCCATTTGACTGGAATGATATAGGTTCTCCTGCTTGGAGAGTTATTATTTATCTATCTATCTATCTATCTATCTATCTATCTATCTATCTATCTATCTATCTATCAAATTTCTATACCGCTCTACTCCAGAAGGACTCAGGGCGGTGAACAGCCAAGATAAAATACAGATAATACAAATATTAAAAATCCCTTAAAATTATTAAATATTTTGGCCGAAACACAGATTAAAACACCCAATTTATAAAATCACGAATTAAAAATTTAAAAGAGGAGAGTTAGAACAGGCCAGCTTGCTGAAATAAAAAAGCTTTGAGAGCACGACTAAACGTGGGCAGGTCCAGGATCCTCCGTATCTCTGGGGGGAGCTCGTTCCAGATGGTAGGTGCCCCCACAGAGAAGGCTCTCCCCCTGGGGGCCGCCAGTTGACACTGTTTGGCCGACGGCACCCTGAGGAGCCCCTCTCTATGGGAGTGTACTGGTCAGTGAGAGGCTATTGGTGGCAGAAGGCGGTCTCGTAAATACCGCGGTCCGATGCCATAGAGAGCTCTAAAGGTGGTAACCAAAACCTTGAAGCGCACCCGGAAGACCACCGGGAGCCAGTGCAGCTCGCGCAGGAGGGAGGTCACATGGGAGCGCCACGTTGGTCCCTTCCAACTCTTACTCTGTAATTCTGTAAGAACTTCATGAACATTTAGGGCTCAGCATGTAGCTAATCTTCAGAAGCTTAAGTAGCTTCACATTTCACTATTTTACTTGGCTCTGTTGCAAAGATAGGTTACTAGGAGTCTAAAACAACTTTATAGCATATAATCGGTGACAACATCTTGCAAACGCCTTAGGCAGAGACGGGACAAGCCTGTTTTTTCACCTCCTGTCGGGAGATGGCGGTCACTTCTGCGCCTACAAAGCCGTCAATAGAGTAGCTGCATCTGTGGTTGATCCTTAAAGGAGTTAAAACCATCAAGTACTGTATTGCTAGAAAGGAATGAGGAAGAAGAGAAGCCCAGAGGAACTTCCTGTACCGGATCACTCATGGGTGGAAGGGGGCTTGCAGAGCGGCTTTTGTGCTCTTCCAAAAGTTGAAGCATCAGCTGGAAGGTGAGTTGAGGGCAAGTTGGAGGAGAGGCCAGAAGCCAGTTGGGCTATTTGGTTTGGATGCTGCCAACCGATGTACATTTATTTATTAGTTTTCAAAAAAGTTTTTTATTTTTATTCCTTATACACATATTGTAAATGTACATTCTCTTATCCATAATGGATCATATATATGTGTGTGTGTGTGTGTGTGTTTTTTTCTAATGAAAGCATAAAAAGAAGATTTTAATCACATTTGTGGTTGCTCTTCTACCCTCTCTTTTCCCTCTTTTCACAACAAACCTTCTTTCTTTCTTTCCCTTCCCTCCTCTCTTCTTCTACTTTCTTCCTCTTCCTCTCCTCTCCTCCCCTACTTCCCCTTCCTCTCCCCCACTCCTCCCCTCTTTTCCCCCTTTCTCACCTTCTCTCCTGCTCTTGTTCCCTATCCTTTCTTCCTTTCCTTCCCCTTTCTTCCATTCCTCTCTCTCCCTCTCCTCCTCTCCCTCTCCTCCTCTTTCCTTCCTTTCTCCTTTGCTGTGCAATATTTCTCTTATTTGGTATCTGAGCAACTGCAATATTCTAATAATCTATACTTGATTTTCAATTTCTTTCCCATTTTATCCAATCTATCATTTCAGAATTGTACATTTATATTTATAATCTTCTTTCTCCCCACCCCATCCACCTTTTCCATTTACTCTGGTGTCATCTGAGTTTCTATTTCTTTTTTATCTTATCCCTTATTTAACTTTTTATTATCTATATCATTTATCTATCAACTTTTATTCATATTTATTTTCTATCTATACGTAGAATCTTTCCTATGTCTTGAAATACACAAGATTCCTTTTTATCTTTTATTCTTAGCATCAACATGTTCATTTCCGCACAGTCTAAACTTTTTTTTATTACTTCACCTTCTGACGGAATTTTCTGTCCTCCAATTTTGTGCAAATACAATACTTGCTGCTGTTATTAAATGTATAATTAAGTATGCTGCTTCTTTGCTATATCTTTCTGGCAAAATACCGAAAAGAAAAATCTCTGGTTTTAATTCTATAGGTTTATGTAACATTTCCTCTAACCATATCTGTAACGGGGGCACATTTATGATGGTCGCAACATCCCACCATCATGATCCCCATTTTTGACCTTCCCAGCTAGTTTCTCATAGGCAAAATAAGTGAGGATGCCGGCAGGAAATGGCAAGTGACAGTGATGTGACATCATGCTTTATGATCGGGCTGCTTAGTGACACAAATGCCAGTCCCAAATGTGAGGACTACTTGAATGGGGATGTCACCAGAGGGATCGTGGACAGTAGGACAGTATTTTCTGTCCTTATTTGGAATTTCCATGGGTATAACTGGTGTTTTAAATTTTGCAGAGGATTTAGGCATCATTTCATCTGTTGAAGCCCCCACATCTCTAAATTTAGAATAGAATAACAGAGTTGGAAGGGACCTTGGAGGTCTTCAAGTCCAACCCCCTGCCCAGTCAGGAAACACTACACCACTTCAGACAAATGGTTATCCAACATCTTCTTAAAAATTTCCAGTGTTGGAGCATTCACAACTTCTGCAGGGAAGTTGTTCCACTGATTAATTGTTCTAACTATCAGGAAATTTCTCATTAGTTCTAAGTTGCTTCTCTCCTTGATTAGTTATCACCCATTGCTTCTTCTCCTACCCTCAGGTGCTTTGGAGAATAGTTTGACTCCCTATTCTTTGTGGCAGCCCCTGAGATATTGGAACACTGCTATCATGTCTCCCCTAGTCCTTCTTTTCATTAAACTAGACATAAACAGATCCTGCAACCGTTCTGTATGTTTTAGCCTCCAGTCCCCTAATCATCTTTATTGCTCTTCTCTGCACTCTTTCTAGAGTCTCAACATCTTTTTTACATCGTGGTGACCCAAACTGAATGCAGTATTCCAAGTGTGGCCTTACCAAGGCATTGTAAAGTGGTGTTAACACTTGATGTGATCTTGATTCTATCCCTCTGTTTATGCAGCCCACAACTGTGTTGGTTTTTTTGGCAGCTGCTGCACACTGCTGGCTCATATCTAAATGCTTGTCAACTCGGACTCCAAGATCCCTCTCACAGTTACTACTATTGAGCAAGGTACCACATGTATGGTACCTGTGCATTTTGTTTTTCTTGCCTAAATGTAGAACCTTACTTCTTTCACTGTTGAATTTCATTTTGTTAGATAGCGCCCAATGTTCAAGTCTGTCAAGATCCTTCTGTATCTTGAGCCTATCTTCTGGAGTGTTGGCTATTCCTGCCAGCCTGGTGTCATCTGCAAATTGGATGAGTTCCCCATCTATCCCCTCGTCCAAGTCATTGATGAAGATGTTGAAGAGTACTGGGCCTAAAACACAGTCTTGGGGTACTCCACTGCATACTTCCCTCCATGTAGATGCAGTTCCATTGAGGATTACACATTGAGTGCGGTTGGTCAGCCAGTTACAAATCCATCTGGTAGTGATGCTGTCTAATACACAGTTTTCTACTTTATCTAGTAGTAGGTTATGGTCTACTTTATCAAATGCTTTACTGAAGTCCAAGTAAATTATATCGACAGCATTCCTCTGGTCCACTAATTTTGTCACTTTGTCAAAGAATGAAATAAGATTAGTTTGGCATGATCTGTTTTTGACAAATCCAAGTTGGCTTTTGGTTATTACTTAGTTTGCTTCTAGGTGTTTGGTGATTCGTTGCTTGATTATCTTTTCTAGAATCTTCCCTGGTATTGAGATCAGGCTGATAGGTCTGTAGTTTCCTGGATCTGGTTTTTTCCCCTTTTGAAGATGGGAACTACATCAGCTTTTTTCCAGTCCTCTGGCAGTTCCCCTGTGCTCCAGGATCTTTGAAAGATATAGTTCAATGGTTCTGAGATATCGTGTGCTAGTTCCTTCAGAACCTTGGGGTGTAATCCATCTGGTCCTGGTGATTTGAATTCTTCTATGGTCTCTTGCAGTGTTATAAACGAATTTTGGCCCACTCTTCTTTACAACATTGTTTCAGTTCATTGAGGTTTGTGGGCATTTGTTTATGCCCAGCTCTCTAGAGATCCCACCACAGCGTTTCAGTTGGGGTGAGGTCTGGACTTTGCTATTGCAACACCTTGATTCTTTTCTTTTTCAGCCATTCTGTGGTAGATTTGCTGGTGAGCTTGAGATCATTGGCATGGAAACAAAAGAGATGGGATTTCTTCTTTGCTCTACCAGCGTAAAACTAGCGTAAAGCTAGCGCTGATTGAGCAAAGAAGACATCTGATCTCTTGTTTCCATAGCAATCCTTTCCTCCTCAGCCAGGGTTAACCATGAAAATATCTTTTTAGATATCTTCAAAAGCATAAAACTAGTGTCGGTGTAGCTAAGAAGAAATCATAGTAGTTTATGCTGACTGGAAAGAAAAGGATTTCAACGGAAGCAAAATAGGCCTGATTTCTTCTTAGCCCCACTAGCACTAGCTATATATTAGTCTTGCGCTGGTAGAGCAAAGAAGAAATCTCATCTCTTTTGCTTCCATGGCAATCCTTTCCTCCTCAGCCAGGGTAAATCACTAACGATTTACTGGCTGGAGTGAAAGGATTGCCATGGAAACAAAAGAGTTTATATTTCTTCTTTTTGATTATGACACGTGGCCCAGCTGACTCCCTGAGCTCATCAGAAATTTAGTAAGTGAATGGTGATGGGGGAGTGGTGTTGGGGAGGAATGCATAGTATATTGCAAAGCAGGCCAACATACTGGGATCTGGGGCCTCTGAGGACTGACCGGGCAAGGTGGAAGGAAAATAGTGGGTGGGTATGCTGCAGCATCTCTGCAGTGAAGGAGTCAAGGACCTCGGGGTGGGAGGCACTGAAAAAATTCAACTTTGAAGCAGATTCGTATTTAGCATTTGGGGGAGTGTTGTAACTTCAAACAGTCGTTGAATGGTCTGTCATACCTAAAGGATTACCTGTACTTCTTTTTTTCACATCTTCTGCAACCCTTTCATAAACAATAAAACTTACACTTTCTTTTGAATCTTACAGACAAAGATGATGCCAATATAAGCACAATGGACAACTGAGAATAACAAGCAACACTGAAAAGCAAATCAAATTGAATCAGAAATAAAAATATTTTCTATTTCCTTCAGAAAACCACAGAATTTGTCTAATTCATCAGCAGGAAAGAGACAGAAAAGAGAAAATCATGAAAAGATTTGCAGCTGGAAAAAGTAGATTATATAGAATTTAAGAATACGTTACTCGAAAAGGTCAAAGGAGATCATTTTTCCATTCAGAAAAAGAAGGAAATATCTGGAAGCCAGTGGGGAAGAAAATGTCAATTGGATAGTCACATATGGCAGCCAGTAATGCAGGCACCAACAAAATAAGGAATTACACATATTTTTGACCTCCTCAAGAATGTCAGTGATGGAAAAGCTCCATAGATATGCCTATTGTGGGAAAAGTAAAGAGTTCAAATCACAAGAGGATCCACACTGAACAAAGGCCATATAAATACTCTGAATGTGGCAAAACTTTAGTCAGAATAGTTCCCTTGCAAGTCATTGAAGGATCCTCGTAGTAGAGATGCCCTACAACTGCTCCCAATGTGGTAAATGCTGTTGCAAGCATGGCAACTTTGTGATACATCAGAGGACTCACACCAGGGAGAAACCATATGAGTGTCCAGATTGTGGGAAACGTTTCACAGCAAATTCCCATCTGGTGATACACCAGAGGACTCACACAGGAGAGAAACCCTTCGAATGTCCTGAGTGTGGGAAAAGTTTCGGTCATAATTCCAGCCTGGTGAAACACCAGAGGACTCACACAGGAGAGAAACCCTTCGAATGTCCTGATTGTGGGAAAGGTTTCAGTGTCAATTCCAGCCTGCTGATACACCAGAGAACTCACACGGGAGAGAAACCCTTTGAATGTTCTGAGTGTGGGAAAGATTTCAGTCAGAGTTCCCATCTCATTGGCCACCAGAGGACTCACTCAGGAGAGAAACCCTTTGAATGTCCTGATTGTGGGAAAAGTTTCAGTCTGAATTCCAGCCTGGCGATACACCGGAGGACTCACACAGGAGAGAAACCCTTTGAATGTCCTGATTGTGGGAAAAGTTTCAGTCAGAATTCCTATCTGGTGATACACCAGAGGACTCATACAGGAGAGAAACCCTTCAAATGTCCTGATTGTGGGAAAAGTTTCAGTCAGAATTCCTACCTGGTGATACACCAGAGAACTCACACAGGAGAGAAACCCTTTGAATGTTCTGAGTGTGGGAAAGGTTTCAGTCAGAGTTCCCATCTCATTGGCCACCAGAGAACTCACACAGGAGAGAAGCCCTTTGAATGTCCTGATTGTGGGAAAAGTTTCAGTGAGAATTCCAGCCTGGTGAAACACCAGTGGACTCACACAGGAGAGAAACCCTTTGAATGTCCTGATTGTGGGAAAAGTTTCGGTCAGAATTCCTACCTGGTGATACACCAGAGGACTCACACAGGAGAGAAACCCTTTGAATGTCTAGAGTGTGGGAAAGGTTTCAGTGTCAATTCCAGCCTGCTGATACACCAGAGGATTCACACAGGAGAGAAACCCTTTGAATGTCCTGAGTGTGGGAGAAGTTTCAGTCAAAGTTCCCATCTCATTACCCACCAGAGGACTCACATAGGAGAGAAACCCTTTTAATGTCCTGATTGTGGGAAACGTTTCTCTGTCAATTCCTATCTGGTGATATACCAGAGGACTCACACAGAAGAAAACCATACGAGTGTCCGGATTGTTGGAAAGATTTCAGTATTTTGTCTAAGCTTTACACACAGGAGAGAAACCTTTCCAATGTCCACCTTGTGAAGAATGCTTTAGGCGTAAATCATCTCTGATTGCTCACAAGAAAATGCACATGAGGCAAATATTGAACAGTTTAGAGAAAGCTTGGAATTGATTTCTGATCTCCCATTCGGAGTATAGATGAGAAATTGATTATTTAAATTCTGGCCTGATTCTTTTTAGTCAAGAGATCTCAGGATTAGACCTCTAGGTGGAGAGAGAAAAATGGAAAGTATTAGTTTGATAAAGGCTAACTACCTTTTTCTGATTATCAGCAGTACTTTCTGGATGTTTGCATTTGCAGAAGTCGTGGAATTTCTGCAAACAGGCCTTTGGGTGGTGTTTTTTGTTTTTTGATTATGGAATTCCAACATGTGGAGTTTCAGCTTTCTATCTTGGTGAACTCCAGATTTTGAACCTCACAATTTCCCAGCCAGCATACAAGTACTCCTCGAGATACAACTGTGATGAGAACTAACTATTATGGATGCATTTAGCAATGGCGACAGTGCTTTGGTTAACTAACCCCATCCCATGCTGTCTGTTATGCAGCTATTTAATCATTTTAAATTTTAATTGTTGTTTTGTTTTGTGTTTTTAAATAGGCTGTACACCACCCTGAGTCCTTCGGGAGAAGGGCGGTATAGAAATAAAATTATTATTATTATTATTATTAAATGAATGTGCAAGTTGCTAAATAGGACACTGGCTACCTCAGTGTTCGGGGAAACTCTCGGAGGCTTAGCCCAGGCCCAGGCTTGCCTGCTTCTCCCCAGGCATCCCTAGGCCTCCTCCACCTCCACCCCCCAAGACACCTATTGCTCTGGTTCCCACCCTTGGTTCCCCCAAGGCAGGGGTGAAATGCTACCGGTTTGCTCCGGTTCGGGGAAGCCCCCCCCCCCCAAGCCTTCCCACAGAGTAACCTCCAGGCTTTTTCCCACTCCCACTGGCTCCCTGCAGGCCTTAGGCCATTCTGTCACGGGGCCTACCAATTACGATTACACCTTGCAGCAGCTGTTAAATGAGACTGCTTTGCTTAATTGCAGACTTAGGCTTTCCTTCCCAAGGCTTCCCGTAACCCATCTCTTAGGTCTCCCCAGGACTTTCCTTCCCTCACAGAGTCTCTCCAGGCCTCTCTTTCCTAAAACAGGGTCCCTGTAGTCCTTAGGTCGAAGTCCAACACTACCAGGCCTCATAGCGTCCTCCTCTTTATCTTTTGAAGACATCTGAACCTTATATTGGGGAAGGAGGGTAGGACGGAAATCTCTCAGCTGTATGACTATTTCATGGAAGCAGCTGTTATTTTCGCTGGGCCTGGGATTCATCGCTGGGTCCTGGGTGGATTTGTGGAAGTGGCTGCAACGACTGTCTCAGGCCCAAAATGGCGGCTGCTTCTGGGTCATTGTCATGCAGGAGAGAGAGAAACTGCTCTGTTTTGCTACCTTAACACTGTGCAGACCACCTTAAGGAATTGTGGATGCAACTGAAAATGATGGCTGCTTCCATGAGATCTTGAAAATTTACCTGTGAAAAAGGTGTTGGGCTTGTGGGGAGTAGGCCCGAGGCCCAGTGAAAAAAAGCAGTGTAACATTTCAAATGAAAAGCTTTTCGCCTTGCAGATGAACCTGGTGGAGAAGAGCTGTAGGAATATTGAATTGAGGAGAAAAGGGATCGTGGCTTTGATCACAAGATCTCCAGGTTTATTAGCAACTCCTGCTGTGATCTCCTCTTCTTGGAAATGCCTGCTTGTTACCCTTTGATGGCTGCTGAGTGACACCAGCACTATATTGCTGACGTACGTGTGGCATCTCCCTTTGAGTTGGTGATATGAGGGGAAAAAATGTACAATGGAAAATGTTTCATTCTAAAAAACGCATTGTGTAAGAACAAGACTTTTGACAAGGAAAAAATGGGTAGTGTCAGTATTGCTATGAACAGTTGGATAAGGCAAGATGCTCAGGCTTGCCTCAAACTGTAAGATGAACAGCAAATAAATTTATTAATCAATAAATTTAATAATAAAAAGGTAAGATAAACATCTTTTGTCAACTTTCGCTCAGTTGCAAGCAGGGTGGATTTAAATCATGATTTAAATTGTGATTTAAATCACTAGTAAAAAGGCTTGATTTAAATCAACTGGATTTAAATCATAATTTTTAAAGAGCAACTGTCATCTCTGCTCCTCCTTTGACCCACTGTTGACTCACCGATAGTCCCAGTGTTGCAGAATATACAGCCTCATGCTACATAACTAAGCTCCATTTCATGCTGAATAAACTAAATTATTTATGTATCTTAAATAGAAAACTATCTTACGATAGATTTTTACCCCAAAAGTTTTTTATTAAAATAAGTTCGATAAAAATCAAACAAATCCAATTTAAATAAAAAAAATCTGATTTTTTTGATTTTTTTAAAACATTGATTTTTATCCACCCTGGCTGCAAGGTCTCCACACATACAGAAGTTTCTAACAAACTACCATTGTTCTTCTTGTGCATTCTGTATCTCTACGACCGATCTGTCTTCCTCAGCTTCCCTTCCCTTCTCAATGTAAATTTAAATTTTCAGTTTCAATAATACACCAGTCCAGCCACTCTTTGTGGCATTTTTCAAGTATCACTAGACAGATTTCAAGGGTTTTTTTATTTATTTTTATTTATTTATTTTTAAATTTGTATACCGCCCTTCTCCCTGAGGACTCAGGGCGGTGAACAGCCAAGTAAAAACATAAACTACAAACATTAAAATACAATTAAAAAGATATATATAAATTTGGCCCCATGATTAAAAACAATAACAGACAATTTAAAAACAATTAAAAAGTGTTAGGCCAGCCCGGCTTGCTGGAAAAAGAAGGTTTTAAGAGCACGGCGGAAGGCACCGAGGTCTTGGATTCTCCTTATCTCTGGGGGCAGCTGATTCCAGAGGGTAGGTGCCCCCACAGAGAAGGCCCTGCCCCTGGGGGTCACCAGCCTACATTGTTTGGCTGATGGCACCCCAAGGAGGCCCTCTCTGTGGGAGTGCACAGGTTGATGGGAGGCCGTCGGTAGTGGCCTCCCATAATAATTAGTATTATGAGAGGTGCACTTCCTTATCCATAAGGTCTCTCCTTTTTTTATTTTTACTATGGTAATAATGACCTTTACTGATTCTAGCATTTTCCAGCTCTTTCTTCTTGTCTGCAGAAAGGAGAGATACATTTTTAAAAATGGCTTCAAACTACTCTCACTACCATTACAAGGACGGGAAGTTTTTGAAACATTTGATATGATATAAATCTTCTTCTTGTGCCACATCTGTCATAAGCCATTGGCGATCATGTTGGCGATCCTATTTTTATCAATAGCCGCACGAAAAAGTGCTGCTGAATTTTATCCAAACCAGTCCCTTAGATTTTGAAGCCATGATGTTCTTCTTCTGCCTGGAGCTCATTTGCCTTCAATCTTTCCGTGGAGGATTAAATGAAGTGTGCCATATTTTTCTGGATGTCGCATCACATGTCCGAAATATCCCATCTTTTGTTTTTTTAATTTTAATGTTTTTTTATGGTATAAATAGGTGACTCAAAAGATTAGTCAGATTAGCATTGATCCTCATTACTTATTTTCCAAGGGTGTGTCATCATCATTTCAACAAAAAAGGACTATGGGATAATGTATAGGAATTAATGGCTAAAGGTAAAATTTCATGTTCATGGATATTCCAGAGGAAAAATTGCCGAATATAGGAACCATGTTCACCTTTAACATTTGGAATTAACCACAGATACATTTTTTCAACTTCCAAAATGTCTGAATAGCTTATATTTAAGCATATACAAAAGAGACTTTTCCAACTTTCCAACTTGTTACTTCCTTCCAGGGTTACTTTCCATTGCCTTATTTGGGGTGGGTTGGGGTAGACCGTAATATGATTTTTAAATAACAAATACAGGGTTAATTTTTTTTTTCTGCTTTAGTCTTTAAAATTGCTTTGTCTGTTTTAACAGTATAATCAACTGAGAAAGTTACGTTCAAATTTTCCACAATTATAATTGATATTTTGTTAATAGTGGGAGAAAGTAGTTGTCAGCCTCAGCTTTCCTGCTTCAGCTGCCATAAGAAACAGGGGGAGGGATTAGTTATGCAGCTGGGGGGGGGGAAGCAACAGGAGAGAGGTTTTTTTTCCCTTGTCTGGTAGGATGTGTCTTCATGAGAAAACGAAACTGAATCTTCAAACGGAGAGGGCCGACCAACTGCCTCACATTCCTGATGAATGACGCTGCCAGACGTGTTGCCACCTGACCTTTGGAAGACCTTTGGATTGGCTGATGATTTATGGACAGGAGAGGGGGGAAAGCTTAGTAGAAGCATTTTCGCGCGTTTTGCTCAGTCCCAGCTTTTCCTGGGTTGTTATCTTTTCATATTCAGTAAAAGTACCAAATTCTTCAAAATGCTTGAGTTTGGGAGTTTCTTTCCTGGATACTGAAGGAAGCATGCCTGACATTAAGCTGGGACTCACATTCAGTCAACCCGGACAAAAACCGAGGGGACTGTAAATCCAGAATATGTCAGATCGGGGGAGTGATGGAGAAGAGAAGATGGGGGCAGCCAGTTCAACTGCCCTCCGGTCAGAAAAGGAGACTGCAGAATGGTTGGAAAAACTCCGTTTGGAGACAGAAGAGGCTAGATGGTCAAAAGGAGTGGGAAGACTGCCAGACTGGGGAGAGGAACCCCGGGGAGTGACAACTTCCAGACCCCGGAAAAAGGAGGCAGTGTGGATGCAAGAACAAAAAGAACGTCTCATGATAGACCAAGCCTTGCAGCTTATCCGTGATGTAGAGGAAAGCAGAAGAAATCGTGTGTCTTTTGAAATTCCTGGGGAGAGGGGGAGAGAAAGCCCTAGAGGGGAGCCAGGAGAAACAGCCTGTGGGGGAGAGGAAGAGTTTGAAGAGGGAACATCCCAGACTTCAGCAGCCCGTGGGAGAGATGCAGCCGGCCAGAGAACCCCAGCCTTGCAGGCCCCCCCCCCCCACAGACGTAAAAAGCCAAAAATCCCCCCCCCCCTTCCTGGGAAGTTTGATGGGAATCCTAAAGCCCTGGGATTTTTCCTGACCCAAGTGTGGAACCACATGCAGGATTGGGGGGAGGACTACGAGACAGAAGCGGCGAAAGTAAGAAGTGTCGCGAATGCCCTAGAGGGAGCAGCTGCTGAGTGGATGGTGGTTCTCCACAATAACAACTCCCTCCTGCTGAGAAATTACAACCAGTTCATGAGAGCCCTTAGAAGACGATTTGAAGACCATTTAGCTGAACGAAAGGCGAGACTCAGAATGAAAAGCATTCAGCAGGGCCGGAGGCCGGTGGCGGAGTATATCCAAGAGTTTCGTGAACTGGCACCCTATATGACAGGCTGGTCAGAGATGGCTCTTTTGGAGAGTTTCAAAGATGGATTGAATGAAGAGATATATCGAGACTGTAGAAGCATGGGGGTTCCCGATAATTTGGATAGATGGTACATAGTAGCTGAGGATGTGGAAATCGAGCTGAAACGGAGCGAACTCCGAGGAAAACGAATGGGGGACCAGTCATTCTCTTCCTACCGTAAGGGGGCGCCCAAGATGACTGGCGGGAAGACCGAATTCAAACCCAAGTCAAAACCCTTCACCTGTTTCAAATGTGGGAAGGAGGGTCACCGAGCGGCCGAGTGTTTCTCCAAACTACTGCCAAAAGCCACTGGGCCCGGCCAAAAGGAAGGTGATAAGATACCCGCCAAAGCCCGCGGCACTGCCCTGAAGGGAGAAGTCGTTGAGTTCGCTCCCCGGAACTCGGGCGAGCTGGGAACTCCGACCAACGATGACGATAGCGAGACGGACTCCGACACCGACGAACGGGTGAGTCACACGGAAGAACCCTTACTCATCCCCGTAGAAGTAAGGGTGCCCTCCACAGGAACTCACGCGCAATTGTTAGCCCTGTTGGACTCAGGGTGCACTAGATGCATAATTAGCCCCAAGGTAGTGGAGGAAATGGGACTGAGACTGAAAACTTTAAAAAGACCCATTGCATTTTGTCAATTAGACGGGTCGATTGCAGGAGGGGGCCCAGCTAGTTTTATGACCAAACCCCTTGAACTGCAGTTGGGGAATCATATAGAGAAGCTCAGCTTTATTGTAGCCCCTGGAATGGAAAGGCCCCTCATTTTAGGACTGCCCTGGCTTCGTAAATGGAATCCACGAGTAAATTGGAAGACAGGGGTCCTGCGCATTCGTACGGCAGAACCGACTCCAGAAAAGGAAGGGCCCCCCCCTAAGGGACAACATAAGGCCAGAAAGGGTGGCAGTAGCCATTAATTATATTGAGGGAGAAGAAAAAATTCCTAAAGAATATTGGGACCTCAAGGAAGTGTTTAGTGAAAAGGCATCAGATGCCCTGCCTCCCCACAGAGCCACTGACTGCACCATTGAAATTCTCCCTGGGGTGAAGCTTCCCAAACCAAAAATTTACCCCATGACACCTCGGGAATTGGGGGAATTGCGAAATTTCATCGATAAAAACTTAGAACGTGGATTCATCGAACGAGCCAAACCCAAGGTGGCAGCACCAGTGATGTTCCGCGAAAAGAAAGATGGCTCCTTCAGATTAGTAGTTGATTATAGAAACATGAACGCCATTTGTGTAGAAAACGTCTACCCCCTCCCACTGATGAAAGACATGTTGGCCCATTTAGGGAAGGGAAAAATTTTCACCAAACTGGATTTAAGAGAGGCATACTACCGAGTGAGAATAAAAGAGGGAGATGAATGGAAGACAGCATTCAATTGCCCACTGGGATGTTTCCAGTTTAGAGTACTCCCTTTTGGACTACAAGGAGCTCCGGCTGTTTTCATGCAGTTGATCAACGAAGTGTTGCATGAGCACCTATATAAGGGGGTTTTGGTCTATTTGGACGATATTCTAATTTATTCTGACAACATGGCCGACCATGTACGACTGGTTCGAGCAGTTTTGAATAAACTCAGAGCAGCTGAACTCTATGCCAAACTTTCCAAATGTGAGTTCCATCAAGACAAAATCGACTATCTTGGATATCGTATATCGCATGAAGGAATAGAGATGGACCCGGAAAAGGTCCGGGCCGTGATGGAATGGGCCGCACCACGCACCCGTAAACAATTACAGAGTTTCTTAGGGTTTGCAAATTTTTATAGACAATTTATCCCCTCTTTCGCAAAAATCGCACTGCCAATCACAGATTTGCTAAAAACCAAAGGGGAAGTAAAACCCAAACCCTCGAAACCACTAGAATGGACTATGGAATGTCAGGCTGCTTTCGAGAAACTAAAACGACTGTTTGCAGCTGAACCAGTGCTCAAACACCCCGACATGGAACAACCTTTTGTAGTACAAGCTGATGCTAGCGACGTCGCTGTAGGAGCAATACTCTTGCAAAAGAATGAGAGCGGGATATTACAACCCTGTGCTTACACGTCGCGTAAACTATCAGACACGGAAAGGAGATGGGCCATATGGGAGAAAGAAGCGTTTGCAGTTAGATGGGCGTTGTTAACATGGAGACAATTTTTAGAAGGGGCGAAACACCCTTTCGAGGTGTGGACTGATCATAAGAATCTAGAAGCACTGAAAACCCCACGCAAACTGTCACCAAAACAGGCTCGCTGGGCCCAACACTTCAAGCGATTCAATTTTACTCTACGTTACCTTCCTGGGGGAAAAAATTTCATGGCGGACGCACTTTCCAGACTGCCACAGTACAACAGCATCAAGAAGGAGTTGGTTCAACCAATGATTCCATTGACACAGTTAGCAACACCTGTTAGTACCAGAGCGCAGAGTAAAACCGAACCAGAACTCTCGGGAGATTTACTTGGAAAATTGCGAGAAGCTCTAAAAACCGACGAGTGGTTTAAGAATCACTCGAATGAATGCACACTTCATGACGGATTAGCTTGGGTTGGGTCAAAGTTGTATGTTCCAGCCACCTTAAGAACAATTGTATTAACATATGCTCATGATGCTAAGGCCGCAGGACACTTTGCGTTTGTCAAGACACTGCATCTTGTTAAGAGACAGTTTTGGTGGCCTGCGCTTAAAAAGGACATAGAGGCATATGTAGCTAGCTGTCCAGTCTGTGCCTCGGCTAAAAGACCTCCAGGAAAACCCCCTGGATTGTTGCAAGGTGTGGCTAGAGCGAACGCCCCATGGATGGAAATATCTATGGATTTTATTGTAGATTTACCAAATAGTGAGGGTTGCACTGTTATTTGGGTAGTGACTGATTTGTTTTCCAAACAAGTACATTTTATCCCTTGCTCGAAGATCCCTTCAGCAAAAACTCTCGCAAAATTGTTTATTCGACAAATTTACCGACTACATGGATCTCCGAAAAGAATAATTTCCGACAGGGGGGTGCAATTTACTTCCAGTTTCTGGAAGGAGTTTTTAAAATTAATAGGTTCAGCACAGGGGTTAAGCTCCAGTCACCACCCTCAGACAAATGGGAAAGAACCAATGGGGTTCTAGAACAATACCTGAGGTGCTACGTAAATTACCAACAAGACAATTGGGTAGACTTGTTGCCATTTGCGGAAGTGGCATATAACAATTCTGTACACAGCAGCACCGGATTCACCCCTTTTAAGGTCGCATTGGGCCAGGATTTTGTACCCATTCCCGAGTTACCACAAGATGATCCCCAGAATCCCTCCTTGATAGATTGGATTGAACAATTAAAGAGCACATGGGCAGTGACTCGGAAGGCATTAGATGAGGCACACCGGGCTCATAAGGCTCAAGCCGATAAGAAAAGGTCCCCGGCTCACAAGTATAAAGTGGGTGATAAAGTCTATTTGTCGACCAAATACCTACAGACTACCCAAAAGTCCAAGAAGCTGGGGCCTAAGTATGTAGGACCATTTCGAGTGATTCAGTTGATTAATCCAGTAACAGTTGAATTGGAATTGCCAAAAACCTTAAGACGAATACATCCTGTATTTCATGTTAGTTTATTGAAACCTGAACACTCATCTTCTTTAAGGCCTGATCAAAGCACCCCCCCCCCCCCCGTTCCCATTCTTATAGAAGGGGAGCAACATTTTGAAGTTAAAGAAATTTTGGACTCGAGAAAACACCATGGTAAAGTCCACTATCTGATTGCCTGGAAACATTTTCCTTTATCACAGGCTGAATGGGTGAATAAACAAGATGTCCGAGCTCCAAAGAAAATACAGCAGTTCTATACCAAATACCCAGATAAACCATAAGTATTGTATATATTCTGTTTCTCTCTCTTTTCTTTCCCTTTACTTAGGAATAGCATCTCTTCTGCAAGGGGGGCCGAATGTCAGCCTCAGCTTTCCTGCTTCAGCTGCCATAAGAAACAGGGGGAGGGATTAGTTATGCAGCTGGGGGATGGGAAGCAACAGGAGAGAGGTTTTTTTTCCCTTGTCTGGTAGGATGTGTCTTCATGAGAAAACGAAACTGAATCTTCAAACGGAGAGGGCTGACCAACTGCCTCACATTCCTGATGAATGACGCTGCCAGACGTGTTGCCACCTGACCTTTCGAAGACCTTTGGATTGGCTGATGATTTATGGACAGGAGAGGGGGGAAAGCTTAGTAGAAGCATTTTCGCGCGTTTTGCTCAGTCCCAGCTTTTCCTGGGTTGTTATCTTTTCATATTCAGTAAAAGTACCAAATTCTTCAAAATGCTTGAGTTTGGGAGTTTCTTTCCTGGATACTGAAGGATACTGAAGCATGCCTGACAGTAGTGCCTAAATTTAGGATAATTTAGAATAGGCAGCACAGAGAGATAAGTGCTTAGTTAATGACCTGTTGGCACTGAATGAGGGGGATTTATAACCAGTCCTCAAAGTTCCAACCATCCCAGAATCCCCTGAATACCTGATTGCAATCCAACATATGGCAATCAGTTCATACGACAAAACAACTAGACACAAGGACAGTATTTCCCCCATGCCATCACTCTGCTAAACAATTCCTTTCCACAACACTCTCTTATGCCCTCGGATGTCAAATCACATAGAAGGTCTGTATTACTATTATCCTTCTCATCTTTCCTATCATCTATTCCCTTAGCATTTTATGACTAGAACTTTATTGTGTGCATGTTATGATTTATGTTGATTGCTTATTTAGTACCGTAATATGAGCCAGCTGTGTGCGGCAGCAGCCAAAAAAGCTAATACAATCCTTGCTGGTATATACAGAGGCATAGAATCAAAATCAGATGAAGTATTAGTACCACTTTATAAAGCCTAATTAAGGCCACACCTGCAATACTGCATCCAGTTTTGGTCACCACATTACAAAAAAGATTTTGAGACTTTGGAAAAAGTGCAAAGAAGAACAACTAAGATGATTAAAGGCCTGTGGAGACTAAAACGTATGAGTGAAGAATGGTTGCAGGATTTGGGTTTGGCTAGTCTAGAGAAAAGAAGGACTGGGGGTGGGATATCTGCCCTCTGCTCTGCCCTCACTCCATATTGCATATCTACCTGCCTAGCCCTGTGCTGGTGGTACCACAGCAGACGCTGGTGGACACTCCTACAGCCGGCAGCAATCACTCCGGCTCCGCCATGCTCGCAGAACCATAGCCACTTATCTACTTTCCAGCCTGTTTGCCAATTGCCCTCGGTCGGAGTTGTGACTTCCTGAGACTTACTTGTTGACTTTGCTTATTAGAAGCCAGCAGGGAGTTGCAATGAAGTCCTTGCTTAATGACAGCAGCAAGGATTGCTGAAATTGCCTAAGTGATGTAGTCATGTGATACAGCTAGTCCTCAACTTACAAATGATACATAAAAATGCTACAAGATGCAAGAATTAGAGGTGGGTTTGGCCTTCCAAATTGGGAATTGTATTATCAAGCGGCAGCATTAACATGGATTAAAGAATGGATTTTATTAGGGAATATAAGGCTATTGACATTGGAGAGTCATGATTTACAACTGGGTTGGCATGTCTTTTTATGGTACGGGAAACAAAGGATACATGGATATTTCCAAAGAAATTATGTAAGAAATGGTTTGCTATCAGTGTGGGAGAGAGTGAAAGAAAAACATTATTTGAATATTCCAATGTGGCTTTCTACAATAGAAGCGGTGACATACCCAAATATTGTGAACATGGGGAATATTGTTAGATATAAAGACATTTTGTCTTTATGGGCAAAGAATTTTGGATACACCATAGAATTGGATAAATGGCAACAACTTTGGGAAAGAAATTATAAATTAACAATGGCAACAGCTTATAAAAAAAACCTTTATAAGATGTTTTATAGATGGCATATGCCACCAGAAAGATTAGCTAAGATGTTTAAAGATAAATCAGCCAAGTGTTGCAAATGTCACCAGTTGCCGGGATCATACTATCATATGTGGTGGTTGTGTAAAGAAGCAAAACAATATTAGGTGAAAATACAAACATGGTTAGGGGGAATGTTGCAGCAACATATAGAGTTAAAACCAGAGATATTCTTATTGGGAATTTTACCCGAGAATTATTGTAAAGAAGATACATATTTGATTATTCATATAATAACAGCAGCTAGAATTGTATTTGGACAAAATTGGAAAGGAGATAAAATCCCGTTGGAAGAAGAAATTATAAAGAAAATTTTAGAATGTGCAGAAATGGATAACTAACATTGAGAATAAAAGATAAAGAGGAATCGATGTATTTCAAGACATGGGATAAATTTTATGATTGATTAGACAAGAAACATGAATAAGGACATAGAGATAAAATAGATAGAGAATAGATGGGAGAAAACAATTAGAAAAATAGATACCCAGATGATGTCAAGTAAAAGAAGAAAGGGAAGGGGGGGGGGGTAAAAGGGGAAAAAATGAGATATTATAAAAATGTACGCAAATGATGACATAAAAATAAATAATAATTGAATAAGAAATTGAAATGAGAATAAAGATAATTAGGAAATCGGGGCTGCTCGAATACCACTGTCGAGACTCACTCCGGCTCGACTTTTCGGGGAATAGGAATGAGCGCTATCTGAAACATCAGATACCATCTACGGGAGCTACGAACCGTCTCCGACATCTCAATGAGCCTGGCGGGATCGCAAAGATGGGTGGGTGGGGGGAGCACATAGCGGTGGTGGGGGTGAGCGGCGATCCTGGAATAGGCGGTCGGGCACGCTGCGGCCGGGCGAGATGTGTTTGCGCAGGGACTCTATTTCTTTGCCATCATAAGGAACGAGCGATGACGTCACGAGCATCGGAGCAGCTGATCTACAACCCCAGAAGTAATGCCGATTGGCTGATGGGGCACTGCGGGTTATTTAAACATTATGTATGTTTCATTGCACTAGGCATTGACAGCAGCTGACCTGGAGCCGAAATAAACCATTCAGCATTCAAGGTTTGTGATCGTGGTGTGGTTATTCCAAGAACTCAGGACCAGTGAACAAGCCGAGAGAAAGTTGGTGCTGTCTTGTTCGGAACAGCTAGCAGGGGACTAGCGAGCCTCCTGTGGTAAGGCTAAAAGAGAGGAAGATACAGCAGGGGGAGTGTGCCTCTGAGGATTTGGAAGCATCTGTCCCCACTGGGATGAAGTCCTCCTCTGGCGAGTGGTGGCACAGTTCAGCCCTTACCGGTCCAGGAACAGCTAAACCCCCAACACCCCATCCAGGTGATATGGCTTTCCAAGGATGGAGAGAAAGAAGGTGGATAAAAGACAAGGAGAGGGCGTGGAGCTACTCCACTGGCTCTGGAACCACTACTCTAGATGTTTTGAGAGAGATTTGTGGAAGCAAGCTTTAGGGACGCTCCTTCGTGGCAATCCTGGGCAACAGGAGTGGATGCTTCGGCCACCTGGCAAGGTGGGGGGGGCACACGGAACTACAGACACCCGCTTCCATTTGGCTAGCCCAAAGTTGCGTGTTGATAAAGGGACTAATAGGTCTCGAGCACCAGACCATCAAGTGACTGCCCCCACCTCCACGTCATTAGGGGAAGCACTACGAGGGGTGGACCAAGATATGCAGAGGAGGCAAGGCTCACACAATATGGGTCGTGACGCCCCGCGAAAACAGAGTAGGCTGCATAGAGTGGAGGGGAGGGATGCTCAGAAGGTCCAACCCCCACCCGGACCGACCCCTGTGTGGGTGCAAGGGATGTGGCCACAGCAACAGTTTTGGGGCCCTCCACCAATCCAAGCCACTTTCGATGGCAGCGGTGATAGAGTGTCCCTATTTTTAAGTCAGATAATTAGCCATATTGATTTATATGGCCGTCTCTATCCATCGCAGTGGTCCATGGTGGCCGCTATTACCACCGTGTTGACAGGAGAGGCAGCGGACTGGATCGCTGATCTCCACAGCGACCATGCAAAGGAGTTGGTGAACGTAGGACTGTTTTTGAAGGCTATGAGGAGCCGTTTTGAAGATGACACCAGAACCCAGTTAGTGGAAGGGGAGCTTGTATCATTGAAGCAAAGAGGGAGGCCTGCAAAGGACTATGTAAAGGAGTTCTGTGCTCTCGCCGGGAGGTTCAGGACCTGGCCAGAACGGCTCTTGGTGCACCATTTTCGCTGTGCTATTGAATTGGTACCTGGTTGGTGTCCAACCCTCGTTGCCGGAATTCTCTTAACCCAACGTCTAAATCCAGATTGAACTGAAAAGGGGAACAACAGGAGAGAGGGGAAGGAGTAGAGAGAGAGGGAGGGAGAAGAGGGGAGAGGAGAGAAGAAGAGAAAGAAGAAAGGGAAAATGAGAGGAAGAAAAGGGAGGGGAAAGAGGAGTAGAGGAGAAGGTTAGAAGGAGGAAGAAGAAAAGGAGTGGGGGAAGGGAAGGGGAAGTAGGAAACAGAAGGAGAGGAAGAACGAAGGAAGGAAGGAAGTAGGAGGAGAAACAGGAAGGAAGAGAAGGGGAGGAGAAGAAAAAAGGTTGGAGTAAAGGTAAAGGGTAAAAGAGCAGCCCCGAAAAAGTAAAAATTAAAAATAAAAGTTAAAAAAAAAGATGAATGAAAAATGATGGAAATGACTGTACATGTAAATATGTTTATGAAAAATAAAAATAAAAACTTTAAATATAAATAAATAAATAAATATGAACCAGTTGCCAAGCGTCTGAATTTTAACCAAATTACCATGGAGATGCTGCAAAGGTTGTAACTGTGAAAAACAGTCATAAATCACATTTTTCAGTGCCGTTGTAACTTTCAATGGTCACTAAATGAGCTGTTGTAAGTCGAGGTCTACCTGTATTTATTGTCATGCATACTGCTGGAAAGTCGTTTGCACCTGGATCCAGTTTAAACGGACGTTCTCAAAACCAGTTTAGGACCAGTTCTGAACACTTTTTTGGGTTTACAGTTATAACAAAGGCTAACTAAAGAGAACTTGTTCCAAAATGGAATCGTGCGCTTCCGGGTGCGCTTCAAGGTTTTGGTTACCACATTTAAAGCGCTCCATGGCTTAGGACCTGGTTATCTATGGGACCGCCTACTACCACCAATAGCCTCCCACCAACCAGTACGCTCCCACAGAGAGGGGCTCCTCCAGGTGCCGTCAGCAAAACAGTGTCGACTGGCAGTCCCTAGGGGGAGAGCCTTCTCTGTGGGGGCACCTACCATCTGGAATGAGCTCCCCCCGGAGATACGGAGGATCCCGGATCTGCGCAGACCATTTTATTCCATCAGGCAGGCTTGGCCTAATCTCTTCCCTTTTTAAATATGTAAATTTTAATCTGTTTTTAAATTATTGGGGTGTTTTAATCTGTCTGGGCCAAAATGATTTAATTTGATTTAATTTGGTTTTTAAATTTTTTGTATCTATGTATTTTATTGTTTGGCTGTTCACCGCCAAACAATAGTCCTTCGGGAGTAGGGCGGTATACAAATCAAATAAACTAAACTAAACTAAAACTAAACTTTTCCCTGTTCAGTCATTTCTGACACTGGGGGACGATGCTCCTCTCCGTTTCTTAGCCGAGGGAGCCAATGTTGCCCGAAAATGCTTTTGTGGCCTAGTGGCCAATATGACTGTAGGCTGAGGTGTGGTTCTTAACTGAATTCAGCTTTTCCATTAACTTTACCTGTCAGAAGGTTGCAAAATGGGGATCACATGACCCCTGGACTCACAACAGTCATAAATACGAGTCAGTTGCCAAGGGTCTGAATTTTAATCACATGACCATGGAGATGCTGCAAAGGTCCTAACGGTGAAAAACGGTCATAAGTCTAAGGTGACCAGATTTTAACATTGGTAAAGAGGGACATTGTGGGCGTGGCTTATTTTGTGGGCGTGGCTATCTGGTCATGTGACTGGGTGGGCGTGGCTATCTGGTCATGTGACTGGGTGGGCGTGGCTAGCTGGTCATGTGACCGGGTGGCCATGGCTATGTGTATAGGGACTACTCAGAGGGCTGAAAAGTCATTTCTGACAGGTCCTCACACTTTTGACTGGTCCTCACACTTATGACCATCCTCACATTTATGCCCGTGCAGTATTCTTAACAACCATGTCACTCATTTCACAACTGCTTCTCTTCACCATGGTGACAAGATAGGGCAAAAATGTAAAATGTGAGGACAGTCGTAAGTTCGAGGACTGGTCAAAAGTGTGAGGACCAGTCAAAAATAACTTTTTCAGCCCTCTTAGTAGTCCATATGCACAAAAGGACTAACCAGAGGGCTGAAAAAAGTCATTTCTGACAGGTCCTCGCACTTTTGACTGGTCCTCACACTTATGACCATCCTCATATTTATGCCCATGCAGCATTCTTAACAACCATATCACTCATTTCACAACTGCTTCTCTTCACCATGATGACAAGATAGGGCAAAAATGTAAAATGTGAGGACAGTCATAAGTTCAAGGACTGGTCAAAAGTGTGAGGACCAGTCAAAAATAACTTTTTCAGCCCTCTGAGTAGTCCATATGCATTAAAGGATACAGCAATAGAGAGGGATGAAGGAATGGAAATTAGAGTAGGAGTGAGGGTAAGAGAGGGAGGAAGAGAGGAGAAGGAGAAAGGAAGAGGAAGTAGGGAGGAGAAAAAGAGGGTGGGGGAAGAGAAAGTAAGAAGGAAAGAAAAGAGAGTGGTGGTAGGTTTGAGGAGAAAGATTGCTGTACAATAAAAAAGATGAAAGGGAAGAAAGCCAACCCCAAGCAAATATAAAGATATTAAGATTAAGAATGAATTGTTAAACTTTAAAGAATAAAAGAGAACAAATATGAATAAATAGCAATAATTAGAAACACACATACAAACATGCAATGTATTTTCTTTGAACAGAATATTTGGCTAGTTCACAAATTTAAACAGCGTTTAGTCATTTCAATTAAATTTACAATTTCTATATTTCCTTTTTGCCATATTTATTCCTCATCTATTTTTTAAAAAAAACAATATTACCCTTCATCCTCATCTCTAATCTTAATCAAATTCAATTTTTCCCTTCTATTCTATATTATACCCCTTCCCATTGTCATCTATTTTTATATCCATCCTCACATTGGTTAATTATGTAATTATGTAATACAGTTGTTTAATACAAATTCAACATTTTAATATAAATCAATTAGTTATATAACTATCTTTTTTGTATATTAATCAATATGAACATGAATATTCCAATTATTTCCATGCAATCCAATTTCTTACAAATCAATTAATTATATTTACCAATAATAATAAACCAAATAATTTCCCCCATATATTCCTCCAAACCACAACTTAACCATTTCTGCTTTCAACACAATATACAATTATTAATAGTATCTCAATTATTACAATTCCCTAGTTAAATAGAGCTTTTTTTCTTTTGTGTTTTAAAATCTTGAACTCTCCTCTTTTGCCCAAAATTTCCCATTGTTTGCAGTTTTGTACCTACCTTTTTTGGTGAGGAAAAAGAAAAAGAAAAAGAAAGAAATCTCTCTCTGCCTCATTTTGTCATGTTGCAGGTTTAGTTTCGCTTTCGCCTTTGTTTTCAGTATAGCTGGGGGGGGGGAAATCTGCTCCAGGAACTTTTTGCAGCTTTTTGCAGCTAATTAACCTAGCGGAAGCTGTTAACAGGGGCTGTTTTTTCTATTTTTGCAGGCATGGGTCTATTCATTTTTTTTTTAACACTGATCAGCTGTAGGTCGGCCCTTTGAAGCCCCGCGCAAGAGTTTAAAGAGTTTTTTTTCCCTCTAGCCATCAGCAGGGATTCAGGAGGCAGAATGAAAAATCGGGACTTTTTTAAAACGCCGCGGGACGCGGGACAAATTGCTCAAAAGCGGGACTGTCCCGCCAAAAGCGGGACGTCTGGTCACCTTACATAAGTCACTTTTTCCAGTGCTGTTGTAACTTTCAATGGTTACTAAATGAGCTGTTGTAAGTCGAGGTCTACCTGTATTTATTGTCATGCATACTGCTGGAAAGTCCTTTGCACCTGGATCCAGTTTAACAGACGTTCTCAAAACCAGTTTAGGAGCAGTTCTGAAGACTTTTTTGGGTTTACAGTTATAACAAAGGCTAACTAAAAAGAACTTGTTCCAAAATGGAATCGTGATTGCAAATACATTTTTTGTTCCGTGTTGCTTTAAATCTGGGCTGTAAAATGAATTCTGCAGAAGGAAGCAGGGTTGGTTGGGAGATCATTTTACAATCAGGTTGGTCAAACTTTCCAAGAAGCTGAACGGGTTAAAAGCAGAAAGTTCAGCAGCTAGAGTAGATCCAGAAATGTTGAGTCCTCTTACTGAATTCCTTTTCCTGTAGCTCCTTTGGATAAAACTTTGAGTTTGGTGTTGCCGTTCTTGAATTTTGCTGGGCGAATCTCAACAGTTCGGAAAGAGTAAGTTAAATTTGGAACTTTCAGAAAAAGATCAGATCAGAGAATAAGAAATCCAGGAAGGGGGAGTGGGGAGGGGAGTTAAAGGGAAATTATCCTTGACTAAATAATTTCTTTTTAAAAAAGCTGCACCTATTTAACGCTCTCCTGGTAAAGGAGAGGATACAACTGTTGGTCCTTGCAGAGCTCTCTCTTCCTATAGAAAATTGAACCTCCATGTTCAAGCATAGCACACAGCTCCGCAATCCAGGTGCGGGGAAAGGCATAAAAGGACGGCGCGGAGGCGTCACGGGCGGGACGGACAAAATGACAAAAAGAGCATCGGGGCTATTGAGTTGCAAGCGGCGTCTCTTCCTTCGATGAATCGTGACTCTATTGTCATGTTCACCAAAGCCTCGGATTAACAGAATAACAGGAGTTGGAAAGGACCTTGGAGGTCATCTGGTCATTTAGCCGGAGCAGGGGGTTGGACTAGATAGCCTCCAAGGTCCCTTCCAACTCTGTTACTCTTAGTCCAACCCCCTGCTCAAACAGGAGAGCCTGTATCATTTCCGATGGATGGCAATCCAGGCTCTCCTTGAAAGCTTCCAGTGATGAAGCTCCCACAACTTCTGAAGGCAAACTGTCCAGATGACCTCCAGGGTCCCTTCCAACTCTGTTACTGTTACTGAGTAGTCAGTGGGGCACTTGAGTTTACTTCTGCATTCCCCTTTTTCTGGTGACTCATAGATTCCCTACCCAGTTGATTCAATTTCATTCAAACACGGCAGTTGTTAACTGAATGCTACAATCATTAAGCAAACCCATTGTTCACTAGAGATATAAGCATGGGTTTCTGGCAAAAATGTAAATCGTGGTCATGTGACTGCAGGATGCTATGAAAGGCCACAACTGCAGGCTGGTTGCCAAGCACCCAAAATGTCCTGTGACCCTTGGTGGAGCCCCTCCGCCCCCAGTCCTCAGAAGTTCAAATCTGGGTCATAAATGGCTAAATGGCTGGTTGTAAGACGAGGACTATCTGTAAGTCACAGACTTGGTGTTGTCGCAGTTATAGAAGAGCAATGTTCTCAATAGCAGTAATTGCAAGAGGGACCTTGGAATCCGAGTGGACAATCACTTCAATGTGAGCCAGCAGTTGTGTGGCAGCTGTTAATAGAGCCAAGGCAGTGGTGGGCTGCAGTAACAGAGGGATAGAATCAAGATCACGTGAAGCATTAGTATCGCTTTATAAAACATTAGTAAGACCATGTTTGCAATATTGCATCCAGTTTTAGTCACCGTGATATAAACAAGATTTTGAGACATCGTGCACAGAAAAGAGCAAGAAAGATATAGGGGAGCAGAGGCTAAAATATCCAATGAGCGGATGCAGGAACTGGGTATGTGTAATTTAATGCAGAGAACAGCTAAGGGTGACATGATAGCAGTCTTTCAATAGTTGAGGGGCTGACGCAGAAAACGGGGTCGACCTATTCCCCAAAGGGCCTGAAAGTAGGACAAAAAGTAACAGAGGGAGAAATATATATATATATATATCCAACCTAGAATTAGGAAGAAATTGTCAGTGAGAACAATTAATCAGTGGAACAAATTGCCTCTCAACCTGTGGTTGTTCCATCAGTGGAGGCTTTTAAGAGGAGACTGGAGAGCCATTTGACTGGGATGATATAGGTTCTCCTGCTTGGAGAGTTGGTCCCTTCCAACTCTTACTCTGTAATTCTGTAAGAACTTCATGAACATTTAGGGCTCAGCATGTAACTAATCTTCAAAAGCTTAAGTAGCTTCACATTTCATTATTTAATTGGCTCTGTTGCAAAGTTAGGATGCTAGGAGTCTAAAGCAAGTTGATAGCATATAATCAGTGACAACATCTTGCGAACGCCTTAGGCAGAGACGGGACAAGCGTGTTTTTTCGCCTCCTGTCGGGAGATGGCGGTCACTTCTGCGCCTACAACGCCGTCAATAGAGTAGCTGCATCTGTGGTTGATCCTTAAAGGAGTTAAAACCATCAAGTACTGTATTGCTAGAAAGGATTGAGGAAGAAGAGAAGCACAGAGGAACTTCTTGTACCGGATCCCTCATGGGTGGAAGGGGGCTTGCAGAGCGGCTTTTGTGCTCTTCCAAAAGTTGAAGCATCAGCTGGAAGGTGAGTTGAGGGCAAGTTGGAGGAGAGGCCAGAAGCCAGTTGGGCTATTTGGTTTGGATGCTGCCAACCGATGCACATTTATGATGGTCACAACATCCCACCATCATGTTCCCCATTTTTGACCTTCCCAGCTTGTTTCTCATAGGCAAAGTTAGTGAGGATGATGACGGCAAGAAATTGCAAGTGACAGTCATGTGAAATTACCTTTAACAACCCACAGTGGTTTGCTTAACAACTCCACAGGAACAGATGTAAATTGGCAGTTATGTGACATCATGCTTCATGATCTGGCTGCTTAGTGACACAGATCCCAGTCCCAAATGTGAGGACTCCTTGAAAGGGGATACAAAAGTTGGTCCTTGCGGAGCTCTCTCTTCCTATAGAAAATTCAACCTCCATGTTCAAGCAGAGCACCCAGTTCCGCAACCCACGTGCGGGGAAAGGCATAAAAGGACGGCGCGGAGGCGTCACGGGCGGGAGGGACAAAATGACAAAATGACAAAAAGAGCAAAAAGAGCATCGGGGCTATTGAGTTGCAAGCGGCGTCTCTTCCTTCGATGAATCGTGACTCTATTGTCATGTTCACCAAAGCCTCGGATTAACAGAATAACAGGAGTTGGAAAGGACCTTGGAGGTCATCTTGTCATTTAGCCTGACTAGGTGGCTTAGTGGCTAAGACACTGAGCTGGTCGATCAGAAAAGTCGGCAGTTCGAATCCCTAGTTTAGGTCTCCTGCCTGAGCAGGGGGTTGGGCTAGATGACCTCCAAGGTCCCTTCCAACTCTGTTACTGTTAGTCCAACTCCCTGCTCAAACAGGAGAGCCTGTATCATTTCCGATGGATGGCAATCCAGTCTCTCCTTGGAAGCTTCCAGTGATGAAGGTCCCACAACTTCTGAAGGCAAACTGTTCAGAATCCCAACATCTTTTCTCCAGTGTGGTCACCAAACCTAGATGCAGTATTCTGTGTGGGGTCTTACTAAGGCTTTATAGATTCGCTGCAAGTCTCTTTGAGATGGAGTCGCAGGATTGACCTAAAAGAAAATCAGGGAGAAGCAGAGGAATTTTTCCTTCATCTTCAGGTCTTCCAAAATTCTCTTTGCATTGGCACTGGCATTATTTCTTCCAAGTTCCCGATTGCGTAGTCCACAAATGGTCCATATCCTCCAAAATATATTTTCTTTCAATAGTCCTTTTTTGAATTTTATATCACACGTTAACTTATCATTAAGAGCAATTTTCCAAACTTCTCTGAACCATTCATTTATTTTGTATTCAATATTCAATTTCCAGTATCTTGCAATCACAATTCGTCCCATAATGACCAATATCCTTACAAGCTCTCTTTCATCAATTGTTAACACCTTATCATTCAACTTTAATATGAGGATGGTATCTACTCCCAACTTTACCTTCTTTTTAATTATTTTACTCGATTCTTCTTCTATTCGTAACCAAAAATTCTTCACTTTACGACATCCATACCACATGTGTTCGTATGTCCCATTCTCCACTTTACATCTCCAACATAACTTGCTAGCACTTTTATTCATTTTATATAATCTTATTGGGAACAGGTACCATTTCCAAATAACTTTATAACTATGCTCCTTTATTCTTATTGATAAGGTCCTCATTATTCTACTATTCCAATTCAAGTTCCATTCCTGTTCTGTAATATCTGTTTCTAAATCTTTTACCTAATTATCTTTCATCACAATCCCTTAATTCCAATTTCTTCCATTCCTAATTGGGATACTATTTCTTCAAATTCCGTTTTTAACCTTTCTACCCTCGTTCTATCCTTATATTTCTTATTCCAATTATTAACCTGTATCTTCTCCCACCAATTCAATTTCCACTTTTCATATATTTACTCTTTTTTAAAATCATCTCTATTTTGTATTATACACTGGGTGTGGTTTTATGTTTTGTCTTTAATTAAAACATAATAAAAATTTTAAAAAAGAAAAAAGAAAATGAGATAGTCTTGGACTTGCGAAAACACTTGAGCCCCAAATTTATGTTGCCAAGTGAAACATTTGTAAAGTGTGCCGCCCCCCTGCCCCATTTTCTGACCTTTCTTGTCATAGTGGTTAAGTGAATCATTGCAGTGGTTAAGTTAGTAACCTGGTTAAGTAAATTTGGCTTTCCTGTTGACTTTGCTTGTCAGATGGTCACAAAAGGGGATGACATGACCCCGGGACACTGCAACCACCATAAATATGAGTCAGTTGCCAAGCATCTGAATTTTGATCACATGACCATGGGGATGCTCTAATGGTGTAATGTAATGATACTGTAATGTAAGTGTGAAAAACTTAACACTAAGTGGTAAATCACTTTTTTCAGTGCAGTTGTAACTTCGGTCACTAAATGAATTGTTGTAAGTCGAGGACTACCTGTACGCAGTTCCTGAGTCTGGAAGCTCCATTTTTTCTTGGTTGTTGCAAGAAGATAAGTTATCTTCTCTTAAGTTAGAAGAAAATGACCTTTGCTGCATCTGAAAGCACTTCCTTCGATTGTTGGGCTCCAATTTTCCACCACTATTTTTAATAAATCTTTCCTGAAGCTCTTAAAAAACCAAGGATTTTCTGGATAGTTTATAAGAGGGGGCAAATCCCTTTGCATTGGCCTTCTATGCCCCGACTGTATCCTGTTTCTTGCTACTAGATAACGCAAGGCCATGGTTTCAGGCTCTTGACTGCATTCCTCTAACCACTGTACCCACATACCC
This sequence comes from Arizona elegans, assembly GCA_022577455.1. Classification (NCBI taxonomy): domain Eukaryota; kingdom Metazoa; phylum Chordata; class Lepidosauria; order Squamata; family Colubridae; genus Arizona; species Arizona elegans. Next base: position 10,115,982 of record JAKOOJ010000012.1, read on the forward strand.
AGTAGCTGTTTTTCCCCATTTCTATGGCTCAATATTTTATTGTTAGCAAACAAGCTACTTCTGCATACAGGTATTCCTTGACTTACAACCATTTTTTAGTGACCATTTGAAGTTTCAGCGGCACTGAAAAAAGTGAGTAATGACGGTTTTTCACACTTACAGCTGGGTTTGTTTTTTTTTTTGGTTTTTTTTTTTGCTTTAATTTATATGCCGCCCTTCTCCAGAGACTCAGGGCGGCTTCCAATGTGTTAAGCAATAGCCTTCATACTTTTGTATATTTATACAAAGTCAGCTTATTGCCCCCACAATCTGGGTCCTCATTTCACCTATCTTTGAAAGGCTGGAAGGCTGAGTCAACCTTGTTGCAGTATCTCAGTGGTCACATGATCAAAATTCAGATCCTTGGCCACTGGCTCGTATTTATGACAGTTGCAGTGTCCCGGGATCATGTGATCACCTTTTGCAAGCTTCTGACAAGCAAAATTAATGGGAAAGCCAGATTAACAACTGTGGCAAGAAAGGTTAGAAAATGGGATAAAATTCACTTAACAATTGCCTTGCTTAGCAGTGGAAATGTTGGGCTCAATTGTGGTTGTAAATCAAGGATTACCTGTATTAAGAACTTCCCATGTTCACAGAAGGACTATCCCAACATGTTGATTTGGGGGGAAATAATGAAACAGCTGGTTTGCTGATTACAAAGGAAAACCTGATGATAGCCAAAAGATAGCTTCTTAAAACTCCACTCCTATTTCACTATACTTGTCTATTTTCTAGGGAGGTGTCTCCGCTTGATACTTTAGCTGTAACAAATATTTTTGACAGCTTAACAAAGCCTAGTTTGTTTTAAGTTAGGTATACCAGTCTTAAGATGGTTTAATCATAGCTTACTGTTGCATGCAGTGATCCCAGCCATATAAGCTTTGCAGAAGAGGAAATCAAAAAATGCTTGATCAGTGTAAATTATGCTGACTGGGGAACTCTGGCAGTTGAAGTCTCCACATCTTTACATTGCTAACAATATAGAATCATAGGGCTGGAAGGGACCTTGAAGGTCTTCTAGTCTAACTCCCTGCCCAAGGCAGGAGACCTTATGCCATCTGTCAAATGGTTGTCCAATCTATTTTTGAAAATCTCCAGTGATGGAACACCCACAACTCCCAAGAGTCAAGATATTCCATTGATTAATTCTTCTCACCATCAGAAAATTTCTCCTTACTTCTAGGGTGGATCTCTCTTTGACAAGCTTCCACCCATTACTTCTTGCCCTGCCCTCTGGTGCCCTAGAGAATAAGTCAATCCTCTCTTTGTGACAGATCCTCAAGTGTACTGCAATAGGAGCTATCCCATCCCATTTAACCCTTCTCTTTCAGTCTAGGATACCGCACACTTTGCCTATGCCCCTTGGTTTCCCCAAAGCACTATGGGCCTTCTCCATACTCCACCCCATCATCATTTGCTTACTTACATTTTGATGAGCTCAGGAAGTCAGAGTAGAGAAGGCCATTCCCTCGGTGGGCCACGTGGCACAATCAAGAAGAAGAAATCCAATCTCTTTTGTTTCCATGGCAATCCTTTTGCCTCAGCCAGCATAAACTACTACAATTTCCTCTTAGCTACGATTTCTTCTTAGCTCTGCCGGTGCTAGTTTTATGCTGCTGGCGCTAAGAAGATATCATAGTGGTTGACCCTGGCTGTGGAGGGGAAAGGACTGGCATGGAAACAAAAGTGATGGGGTTTCTTCTTTGCTCTACCAGCAAAAGACTAGAGTAAACCTAGCGCTGATAGAAGAAGAAATCTGATCACTTTTGTTTCCATGGCAATATTCTCCTCCCCAGCCAGGGTAAACCACTACGATCTCTTTTTAGCGCTGCCACCATAAAATTAGTGCCGGTGGAACTAAGAAGAAATCACAGGAGCTTATGCTGGCTGGAAAGGATTGCAATGGAAGCAAAATAGACATGATTTCTCATTAGCGCCACCAGTGCTAGTTTTATGCTAGTCTTACACTGGTTGAGCAAAGAAGAAATCTCATCTTTTTTACTTCCATGGGAATCCTTTCCTCCCCAGGCAGGGTAAATCACTACCAATTTATGCTGGGTGGGGCAAAAGGATTGCCATGGAAACAAAATAGATCGTAAGTCTTATTCTTGATTCTGCCACGTAGCTCAGTTGACTTCTTGAGCTCGTCAAAAATTAAGTAATTGAATGAAGAAAGGGAATGGGGTTGGAGAGCAATACCTGGAAGCAAAGATATTGACAAAACAGGCCAATGTACTGTGGTCTGGGGCCTCTGAGGACTGACCAGGCAAGATGTTTGGGAAATAGGTGGGAGGGTATGCTGCAACATCTCTGCAGCTGGTGGATGGACCATTGGGGGGAGGGGCTGCAAAATTTCAACTTTGAAACAGATTCGTATTTAGCATTGGGTGTGTGGTTGTAGTAACTTTGAACTTTTGTTGAATGGCCTGTTCTACCTCAAGGATTACCTGTACTACTTTTTTCCACATCTTCTGCAACCTTTTTATAAACAATAAAACTTACACTTTCATTTGAATCTTACAGACAAAGATGCCAATATAACAACACTGGACAACTGAGAATAACAAGCAACATTGAAAAGCAAAGCAAATTGAAGCAGAAATTAAAAAAAATATTTTCCATTTCCTTCAGAAAGCCTATTGTGGGAAAAGTACAGAGTTCAAATCACAAGAGGATCCACACTGGAGATCAGTCATATAAATCCTCTGAATGTGACAAAAGCTTTGGTCAGAATAGCTTCCTTGTGATTCATAGAAGGATCCTCATAGTAGAGATGCCCTACAACTGCTCCCAATGTGGTAAATGCTTTTGCAAGCATGGCAACTTTGTGATACATCAGAGGATTCATACCAGGGAGAAACCATATTGTGGGAAAAGTGTCCAGATTGTGGGAAAAGTTTCAGTCTGAATTCCCATCTCATTGGCCACCAGAGAACTCACACAGGTGAAAAAACCTTTGAATGTCCTGATTGTGGGAAAAGTTTCATTGCAAATTCCCGCTTGGTGATACACCAGAGCTCTCACACATAAGAGAAACCCTTTAAATGTCCTAAAAAATCTTTTCAATTTCCTGAAGAACCTTTTCAGTATCCACATTGTGGGAAAAGTTTCAGTCTCAATTCCAGCCTGGAGAACCACCAGAGGACTCACACAGGAAAGAAACCGGACAAGTGTTCAGATTGTGGGAAACATTTCCATTACCATTTTAACCTAGTAAACCACCATACAGGAGAAAAACCTTTTGAATGTCCTGATTGTGGGAAAAACTTCAGTCTCAATTCCAGTCTGGTGAAACTCCAAAAGACTCACACAGGAGACAAACCACACAAATGTCCAGATTGTGGGAAACGTTTCAGTTACCGTTCTAAACTGGTGAGCCACCAGAGGACCCACACAGGAGAAAAACCATATGAGTGTCCAGATTGTGGGAAAAGTTTCAGTCAGAACTGCAATCTGCTGATCCACCAGAGGACTCACACAGGAGAGAAACCCTTTGAATGTCCTGATTGTGGGGAAAGTTTCAGTCAGAATTCCCACCTAGTGATACACCAGAGGACTCACACAGGAGAGAAGCCCTTTGAATGTCCAGAGTGTGGGAAAAGTTTTAGTCACAATTCCAGCCTGGTGAAACACCAGAGGACTCACACAGGAGAGAAACCCTTTGAATGTCCTGATTGTGGGAAAGGTTTCAGTCTGAATTCTAGCCTGGTGATACACCGGAGGATTCACACAGGAGAGAAACCCTTTGAATGTCCTGATTGTGGGAAAAGTTTCAGTCAGAATTCCCACCTAGTGATACACCAGAGGACTCACACAGGAGAGAAGCCCTTTGAATGTCCTGATTGTGGGAAAAGTTTCAGTCAGAATTCCCACCTAGTGATACACCAGAGGACTCACACAGGAGAGAAGCCCTTTGAATGTCCAGAGTGTGGGAAAAGTTTTAGTCACAATTCCAGCCTGGTGAAACACCAGAGGATTCACACAGGAGAGAAACCCTTTGAATGTCCTGATTGTGGGAAAAGTTTCAGTCAGAATTCCCACCTAGTGATACACCAGAGGACTCACACAGGAGAGAAGCCCTTTGAATGTCCAGAGTGTGGGAAAAGTTTTAGTCACAATTCCAGCCTGGTGAAACACCAGAGGACTCACACAGGAGAGAAGCCCTTTGAATGTCCAGAGTGTGGGAAAAGTTTTAGTCACAATTCCAGCCTGGTGAAACACCAGAGGACTCACACAGGAGAGAAACCCTTTGAATGTCCTGATTGTGGGAAAATTTTCAGTCAGTATTCCATCCTGGAGAACCACCAGAGGACTCACACAGGAAAGAAACCGGACAAGTGTCCAGATTGTGGGAAACATTTCCATTACCATTTTAACCTAGTAAACCACCAGAGGACTCACACAGGAGAAAAACCTTTTGAATGTCCTGATTGTGGGAAAAACTTCAGTCTCAATTCCAGTCTGGTGAAACTCCAAAAGACTCATACAGGAGACAAACCACACAAATGTCCAGATTGTGGGAAACGTTTCAGTTACCGTTCTAAACTGGTGAGCCACCAGAGGACTCACACAGGAGACAAAGCCTTTGAATGTCCAGAGTGTGGGAAAAGTTTTAGTCACAATTCCAGCCTGGTGAAACACCAGAGGACTCACACAGGAGAGAAACCCTTTGAATGTCCTGATTGTGGGAAAAGTTTCAGTCTGAATTCTAGCCTGGTGATACACCGGAGGACTCACACAGGAGAGAAACCCTTTGAATGTCCTGATTGTGGGAAAAGTTTCAGTCAGTATTCCTACCTGGTGATACACCGGAGGACTCACACAGGAGAGAAACCCTTTGAATGTCTAGAGTGTGGGAAACGTTTCAATCACAATTCCAGCCTGGTGAACCACCAGAGGACTCACACAGGAGAGAAACCCTTTGAATGTCCTGATTGTGGGAAAAGTTTCCGTAAGAATTCCCACCTGGTGATACACCAGAGTACTCACACAGGAGAGAAACCCTTTGAATGTCCAGAGTGTGGGAAACGTTTCAGCCAGAATTCCCACCTGGTGAAACACCAGAGTACTCACACAGGAGAAAAACGCTTTGAATGTCCTGATTGTGGGAAAAGTTTCAGTTACCCTTCTGACCTGGTGATCCACCAGAGGACTCACACAGGAGAGAAGCCCTTTGAATGTCCTGATTGTGGGAAAAGTTTCAGTCAGAATTCCCACCTGGTGATACACCAGAGGACTCACACAGGAGAGAAGCCCTTTGAATGTCCAGAGTGTGGGAAATGTTTCGGTCAGAGTTCCCACCTGGTGATACACCAGAGGACTCACACAGGAGAGAAACCCTTTGAATGTCCTGATTGTGGGAAAAGTTTCATTCAGAATTCCTACCTGGTGATACACCAGAGGACTCACACAGGAGAGAAACCCTTTGAATGTCCAGAGTGTGGGAAAAGTTTCAGTCAAAATTCCAGCCTGCTGATACACCAGAGAACTCACACAGGAGAGAAACCCTTTGAATGTCCTGATTGTGGGAAAAGTTTCAGTCAGGATTCCCACCTGGTGATACACCAGAGGACTCACACAGGAGAGAAGCCCTTTGAATGTCCAGAGTGTGGGAAAAGTTTTAGTCACAATTCCAGCCTGGTGAAACACCAGAGGACTCACACAGGAGAGAAACCCTTTGAATGTCCTGATTGTGGGAAAAGTTTCAGTCAAAATTCCAGCCTGGTGATACACCAGAGAACTCACACAAGAAGGAAACCATACAAGTGTCCAGTTTGTGGGAAATGTTTCACTTACCGTTCTATCCTGGTGAACCACCAGAGGACTCACATAGGAGAGAAACCATATGAGTGTCCAGACCAGCAGAGTCAAACTATTTGATTGATTGAGGGCCGCATCAGGATTGTGGTTGTTCTTGTGGGTGGGCGTGTTGGGGTGATGTCACATGGCCAGCTCGACATCTCTTGTGTCGTGGGGTGCATGTGGTCACCCAGGTAGGTCTGGGGGGATCCGTTGTCTCCAGCAGAGGAAGGCGAGACAATGTTAAGTGCCAAAAACCTTGTTCTCTCCATCCGTCTCAGGCCACGCAAAGGACCCTCAGGCAGCAGCACAGGCTGCCCAGAGCCCTGGGAGCGTAAGCACCCACCCTGTCCCTCAAGCTCCCATTGCACTGGGACCCCACAGCCCAGCCCTGCTTCCCCCAGTGGGTGCCCGGCTAGGCTTACCTCCTCCTCAAGGCTGCTCACTGTCCTTGGGCACGTTGCTCATGGTGTATTCAGGAGGGCAAAGTGTGTGTGTCAGAGGGAGGGCCACTCCCTCTCCATGCGAGGAGCCCGAGCTTTGTAACTAAAGCATCCTCAGCAATAGGATCGGAGACTACCAGGAGAGGTCAGGAGGAGGGGACAAGGGGATAGCGAAAGGGCAGAAGGGCAGCTGGTGGCCAAGTGCTAAGGTAGGACTTCCCTCAGAATCTGACTCCCTCTTATTATAATCAGCAGCTGTTAAATGAATGTGTAAGTTGTTAAGCGGAACATTGGCTACCTCAGGGTTGGGGGAAGGTCTTAAGCGGCCTAGCGCAGGCCCAGGCTTTCCTTCCAAAGGCCTCCCATAACCATCTCATAGGCCTCTCCTTCCTAAAACAGGGCCCCTGTAGTCCTTAGGTCTAAGTCTGACCCACCACGCATCATAGCCTCCTCCTCTGTGTCTTTTGAAGATCTTATGTTGGGGAAAGAGGGTAGGACTGTATGTCTGTGTTGTTAAGGATATTGTTGTGTTAAGGATATTGTTGTGTCATGGAAGCAGCCGTTATTTGCAGTTGCCTGGGATTCATCCTTGACCCCTGAGGTGGACTTCTGGAAGAAGGTGCCATTTTGCCAAAATTGCCTCAGGGCTAAAACGGTGGCTGCCTCTGCTTCATTGTCATGTGGGAGAGGGAGAAATTGCTCTGTTTTGCTACCTTAACACTGTGCAGACAGCCTTAAGGAATTGTGGGTGCACTGAAAATGATGGCTGCTTCCATGAGATCTTCAAAAGTTAAGTGTGCGATGGGTGATGGGCTTGTGGACCCTCTGCAAAAAAGAAGTGTAAAATTTCAAATGAAAAGCTACTCTGCCTTGCAAATGAACCTGGTGGAGAAGAGCTGTAAGAATATTGGGTTGAGGAGAAAAGGGAGCGTGGCTTTGATCACAAAGCTCAGACTCGCCTCAAACTGCGAGAAGCGCAGCCAATGAATTTATTAATACATAAATGTAATAATAAAAATGTAACAAAGATCTTTGTCAACTCTTGCTCAGTTGTATGATCTCCACACATATAGTGGGTTTCTCACAAACTACAATTGTTAACCTATTTGTAATCTGTCGGTTGTGCATTCTGCATCTCTATGACCAATCTGTCTTCCTCAGCTTCCCTTGCCTCCTCAGTGTAAATTTAAATTTTCAATTTCAATCGTACATCAGTCCAGCCACTCTGTGCCTCTGATGATGTGAGCTGCAGATACTGTCAAAGTTGAGGTTGCGATAGATAGGAGACAGTGAGTAGACACCAAAGATTCAGAAAAAACCTGGGGATGAATTCCTTGAACATAAGAAGAACTTGGCTGATCAGTCTGAAAGCTAATGGTGAGTGTGGCACTTGGGGTATTTGAAGGTGCCAGTTACCTCTCTTCATTCTTCTGGGCTCTGTGCCCCCCGATTTTATTGCTTCTTTTAAAAGATTGAGAAATTTCCAATTGATTTAATTGAAGAAAACTTCTCATTTTGTTCCCACTAATTCTTCTGGAGAAACAAAACTGAGGGGTAGCTGTAACTGAAGCCAGCATGGATTTGTTAAAAATAGAACATGCCAGACAAATCTTATTATCTTTTAAAGTAAAATAACTAAAATTAGTTGATCAGTGAAATGCTGTGGAGATAGTATACTTGGACTTCAGCAAGACATTTGATAAAGTTGTGTTAGGAAGTGACTATTACCTAACCTGTTGGGTTGGCAATATATAAACCATCAATGTAGCTTTAAGACTGCTGTATTGCATCATACTGTGTCCTGATTGGTTAGCTCTGTAGCCAATGTCCTTAAGAGGGAGCTAAAAACGTGGTTTGTTCTCTTTGCTGTTCTTGCTCTCTGATATCTCTGTATGCTACTGTTTGCAAATCCAGAAGAACTGTTTATTGTAAATGACTACGACGACTGGTAAAAAGACTTTGTTATTGGATTATCCCTGGACTGTCATTTTGGGTATCTCCTGCTTTATATGTGTATGACCTGGACTGTTTATTGAACAGTGCCTTATTATTTCCTGAAAGTAAACACAACTCAGTGTATCTGTGTGCTGACAGTGTTTATTCGTAACTACTCTCAATTGTTTTCATGTGTACATCCTTGCTATTCAAGGGTTACTCTGCGAATTCCTTAACAAGATGACCACCATTTACTTCTTGGTAAGAGAAGCATGCAGTGGGATACCTCAAGGCTCAGTCTTGGGCCCAATAATATTCAACATCTTGATAAATGATCTAGATGAGGGATAGAAGGGGAATTCATCAAATTTACTGATGACACCAGAGCTAATACTTTCAAAGGATCTTGACAGACTTGAGAATTGGGCCAACAGTATGAATGGATTTCCAGAGGAAAAATTGCAGACTACAGGAACCGTGTTCACGTTTAAAATTTGGAATTAACCACAGATATATTTTTTCAACTTCCAAAATACCTGAATAGCTTATAATTAAGCAAACTTTTCAAATTGTTATTTCCTCCCAGGGTTACCTTTGCTTTTCCATTACCTGATTTGGGGGTTGGGGTGGGGAGACCGTATCATGGTTTTTTAAAAAAAGAATACAGAGTTAGTTTTCTTTTGTTTCCTTTAGTCTTTAGAATTGCTTTGTCTGTTTTAACAATATAATCAATTGTGAAAGTTATTTTCAAGTTTCCCACAACTATGATTGATATTTTGTTAACAGTGAGAGAAAGTAGTGCCTAAATTTAGGATAACTTTGAATAGGTAGCACAGAGAAGTAGTGGTAATTATATAGTTGAGTACTACCTGTATTGCACTTTACTAAAGATAAAGGTTTCCCCTGTTCAGTCATTTCTGACTCTGGGGGATGATGCTCATCTCTGTATTTTAGCCGAGGGAGCCAACGTTGTCTGAAGTTGCTTCCGTGGCCTTGTGGCCAGTATGACTATATGCTGTTATGCACGGAATACTACCTTCCCACTAAAGTGGTACCTATTTATCTACTCGCATTTGCAAGCTTTTGAACTCTTAGGTGGACAGGAGCTGGAGCAAGTAACGGGAACTCAACCTGTCACGTGGTGCTCGGGTTTCAAACCCAGGCTGACAACTTTCCAACTGACAAACTCAGTTGTTGTGATGCACAACAATCCTTAAACCAAGGATGTGCAAATGCAGAATCCCCAAACCTTGTCAGGTGTGTCAGAAGAGACTCTTGCTGCAGGAAAACAGTCTTTTTCCACCAGTCAAAATTTCAGGTAGTCCTTGACTTACAACCACAATTGAGCCCAAAAGTTGCATTGTTAAGTGAGTTATACACCATCTTATGACCTTCCTTGCCACAGTGAATCATTGCAGTTGATAATTAGTAATATAGTTGTTAAGTGAATCTGGCTTCCCCATTGATTTTGCTTGTCAAATGGTTGCAAAAGGGATCACCTGACCTTGGGAAACAGCAACGGACATAAGTATGAACCAGTTGTCAAGCATCTGGATTTTGATCAATGTTCATAGGGATGCTACCAAGGTTGTAAGTGTGAAAAATGATCATAACTCACTTTTTTCAGCATCATCGTAACTTTGAACAGTCAGTAAATGAACTTGTAAGTGGAGGACTGCCTGTATTAGCTTAGTTCCTTTCCAGATACACAGTTAAGATCTTAACAGTTGGCTAGCTTTTCAATGATCAGGATTAAACCAACATTGGAAATGCAGGTAATCCTCGATTTACAACTGTAATTTAGCCTGCAATTACAATCGTAAGTCATGATGGTTATTAATGGGTCACCACACAATGTGCCCAATTCTACAACCTATTTGGTGGCAGTTGTTAAGCGCATGCAACAATTGTAAAACAAACAGCCTGACTAGGTGGCTCAGCCTGACTAGGTGGCTCAGTGGCTAAGACACTGAGCTTGTCAATTAGAAAGGTCGGCAGTTCGGTGCTTCAAATCCCTAGTATAGGTCTTAAGTGAATGCTACAATCATTAAGCAAACCCATTGTTCACTAGGGATGTAAGCATGGGTTTCTGGCAAAAATGTAAATCATGGTCATGTGACTGCAGGATGCTATGAAAGGCCACAACTGCAGGCTGGTTGCCAAGCACCCAAAATGTCATGTGACCCTGAGTGGAGCCCCTCCCCCCCAGTCCTCAGAAGTTCAAATCTGGGACATAAGTTGTTTTTTGAATGGTTGCTAAATGGCTGGTCGTAAGACAAGGACTATCTGTAATTCACAGACTTGGTCTTGTCGAAGTTTTGTGTCTACCATCTGCACAGCTATAGAACAGCAATATTCTCAATAGCAGTAATTGCAAGAGGGATCTTGGAATCCTAGTGGACAATCACTTAAATGTGAGCCAGCAGTTGTGTGGCAGCTGTTAATAGAGCCAAGGCAGTGGTGGGCTGCAGTAACAGAGGGATAGAATCAAGATTACATGAAGTATTAGTGTCACTTTATAAACCCTTAGTAAGACCATGTTTGCAATATTGCATCCAGTATTAGTCACCGTGATATAAAAAAGATTTTGAGACACGGGGAAAAGTGCGTAGAAAAGAGCAAGAAAGATAGAGGTGAGCGGAGGCTAAAATACCCGATGAGCGGGTACAGGAACTGGCTATGTGTAATTTAATGCAGAGAAAACAGCTAAGGGTGACATGATAGCAGTCTTTCAATAGGTTTTTTTTAAATTTTATTTTTGTTTTTCATCAACATATTTAAATGTACAGTCTTTTATCCATCCTTATGCATTATTCATTTATCTTATTCTTTTAACTTCCATTAGCTAGTTAATTAATTACACTGGTAAGGTTGCATATTAAGACCTACCTAGTGGTGATAAAGAAGGCAAAGTTTAATTACTTTTCCGCCTCTATTGCGTCATCAGGGAATCGTCCGGCAGCCCTGTTCAGGGTAACCCGCTTCCTGCTCCATCTGGGAGCGCGGGAGGATCCCTTGGAAGGCAGGGCGGAGTATTTCGGACAATACCTGTATGACAAAATCGCTCAGATCCGGGGGGACTTGGACTCTGACTGGGTAGATCAGGGCAGGGTGACGAGGAATAGTCTTGAGAATGTTATCTGGGAGGAGTTTGATGCTGTGACTCCCGATGATGTGGACAGGATTTTGGGGAGACTTAGTGCGGCCACATGTTTATTGGACCCATGTCCCTCCTGGTTGGTACTGGCCTCCCGGGAGGTTACACGAGGTTGGCTCCAGGGTGTTATCAACGCTTCGTTGAGCGAAGGTTACTTCCCCGCGGCCTTGAAAGAGGCGGTGGTGAGGCCTCTCCTCAATTCCTGGAGGAAACATCCTATCTGGATCCGTTCCAGTCTGGTTTCAGGCCTGGGCACAGCACGGAAACGGCATTGGTCGCGTTGGTCGATGATCTCTCGAGGGCTCGGGACAGGGGTTGTTCCTCTGTTCTGGTCCTGTTAGACCTCTCAGTGGCTTTTGATACCATCGACCATGGTATCATGCTGCACCGGTTGGAAGAGTTGGGGATGGGGGGCACCGTGTTACGGTGGTTCTCCTCCTTTCTCTCCGACCGGTCGCAGTTCGTGTTGGCAGGGGGGCAGAGGTCGACCTTGAGGCCTCTTATATGTGGAGTGCCTCAGGGGTCGGTCCTCTCGCCCCTCCTGTTCAACATTTATGTGAAGCCGCTGGGCGAGATCATCCGTGGCTTTGGGGTGAGATACCATCAGTACGCTGATGACACTCAGCTGTACATCTCCACCCCAGGCCACCCCAACGATGCCCTTGAAGTGATGTCCCAGTGCCTGGAGGCTGTACGGGTCTGGATGGGGAGGAACAGACTCAGGCTCAACCCTTCCAAGACTGAGTGGCTGTGGTTCCCGGCATCCCGATATAGTCAGTTGACTCCATCACTGACTATTGGGGGCGAGTCTTTGGCCCCCACAGAGAGGGCTCGCAATCTGGGCGTCCTCCTGGATACGCAGCTGTCTTTGGAGGAACATCTGACGGCTGTAACCAGGGGGACCTTTTATCAGGTTTGCCTGATCCGCCAGTTGCGGCCCTTTCTTGATCGGGATTCCTTGTGCACAGTCACTCATGCCCTCGTGACCTCTCGCCTTGATTACTGTAACGCTCTCTACATGGGGCTCCCCTTGAAGAGCACCCGGAGGCTCCAACTGGTCCAGAACGCAGCAGCACGGGTAGTGACGGGAGCAGCATGGCGCTCCCATGTAACACCGCTCCTGCGCGAGCTGCACTGGCTCCCGGTGGTCTTCCGGGTGCGCTTCAAGGTGTTGGTTCTCACCTTTAAAGCGCTCCATGGCATAGGGCCTAGCTATCTTCGAGACCACCTGCTGCCACCGACGACCTCCCATCGACCCGTGCGCTCCCACAGAGAGGCCTCCTCGGGGTGCCATCAGCCAAACAATGCAGGCTGGTGACCCCCAGGGGGAGAGCCTTCTCTGTGGGGGCACCTACCCTCTGGAATCAGCTGCCCCTAGAGATAAGGAGAATCCAGGACCTCAGTGCCTTCCGCCGTGCCCTTAAAACCTTATTTTTCCAACAAGCAGGGCTGGCCTAACTCTTTTTAAGTGTTTTTAATTGTTTTTGTTTCTGTTTATTGTTTTAATTAATGGGGCCAAATTTATACATATTTTTAACTGTATTTTAATATTTGTATTTGATGTTTTTATTTGCCTGTTCACCGCCCTGAGTCCTCAGGGAGAAGGGCGGTATACAAGTTTAAAAATAAAATAAAATAAATAAAATAAATAAATTGTTCAGGTCTGCTCTTTTACCATTTCGTTCCTTTGTTTTAATACCTTTCCTCTTTCTCTTCCCTTCTTTCTCCTCTTCTATCTTTCTACTTTCCTCATTCCTCCTCTCCTTCCCTTTTCTATTTCCTCTCCTCTTTCCCCTCTTCTCTCTTCTTCCTCCCTTTCTTACCCTCTCTCCTACTCTTCTTTCCCCTTCTTTGTTCCTCTCCTTTTCCCATTCTTCTTTTCTTCTCTTCCCACCTCCCAACTCCCCTCCTTCCCCCTCTCTACTCCTCACCCCTTTTCCACTCCCTTGTTTCCTTTTTCAATTCAATCTGAGATGGTATTTGAGCAGACCCGATTTCTATTCACATACATCTTCATTTCAAATTTCTTGTTTTCTTTACAATTATACCTCTTCTAACGTTCCTGTACCTAATTACTCAATCCATGTAGCATCTGGGTATAACATTTTTGTGCCATCATCTTCAAAATTTATCATCATTTCTTAACACATTTATTTTTGTGCTGAGCAGTCTTTCAATAGTTGAGGGGCTGACGCAGAAAAGGGGGTCGACCTATTCCCCAAAGTGCCTGAAAGTAGGACAAAAAGTAACAGAGGGAGAATTATTTTTTTAAAAAATCCAACCTACAATTAAGAAGAAATTGTCAGTGAGAACAATTAATCAGTGGAACAAATTGCCTCTCAACCTGTGGTTGTTCCATCAGTGGAGGCTTTTGAGAGGAGACTGGAGAGCCATTTGACTGGGATGATATAGGTTCTGCTTGGAGAGTTGGTCCCTTCCATCTCTTACTCTGTAATTCTGTAAGAACTTCATGAACATTTAGGGCTCAGCATGTAGCTCATCTTCAGAAGCTTAAGTAGCTTCACATTTCACTCTTTTACTTGGCTCTGTTGCAAAGATAGGATGCTAGGAGTCTAAAACAACTTCATAGCATATAATCGGTGACAACATCTTGCAAACGCCTTAGGCAGAGACGGGACAAGCGTGTTTTTTGGCCTCCTGTCGGGAGATGGCGGTCACTTCTGCGCCTACAAAGCCGTCAATACAGTAGCTGCATCTGTGGTTGATCCTTAAAGGAGTTAAAACCATCAAGTACTGTATTGCTAGAAAGGATTGAGGAAGAAGAGAAGCCCAGAGGAACTTCCTGTACCGGATCACTCATGGGTGGAAGGGGGCTTGCAGAGCGGCTTTTGTGCTCTTCCAAAAGTTGAAGCATCAGCTGGAAGGTGAGTTGAGGGCAAGTTGGAGGAGAGGCCAGAAGCCAGTTGGGCTATTTGGTTTGGATGCTGCCAACCGATGCACATTTATTTACTTTTTGAAAAAAGTTTTTTATTTTTATTCCTTATACACATATTGTAAATGTACATTCTCTTATCCATAATGGATCATATATATACGTATTTTTTTCTAATGAAAGCATAAAAATAAGATTTTAATCACATTTGTGGTTGCTCTTATTTGGTGTCCGAGCAACTCCAGTTTTCTAATAATCTATACTTTCTTTTCAATTTCTTTCCCATTTTACCCAATCTATCATTTCAGAATTGTACATTTATATTTATAATCTTCTTTCTTCCCCCTCCCCCAACCCCCTTTTCCATTTACTCTGGTGTCATCTGAGTTTCTATTTCTTTTTTATCTTATCCCTCATTTAACTTTATATTATCTATATCATTTATCTATCAACTTTTATTCATATTTCCTTTCTATCTTCTATCCATATGTAGAATCCTTCCCATGTCTTGAAATACACCAATTCCTCTTTATCTCTTATTCTTAGCGTCAATCTGTTCATTTCCGTTGTCAGCCCCAACGCACAGCTGCGTGTCAGGGTTGCCATTCCGATGGGTGCGGAGGTTCTGGCAGAGAGGCAGCTCCCATGGCACACTGGCTCTTCAGTGGCCACCTCCTGGCCACCAAGCAATGTGAAGATCCCTCCTTACCTGCCTCTTTGTCATCTCCTGGCCTGGCAGCAATCTTTCTGAATGGACTGGACAGCGAGTACAGCTGGGAGCTGCTGCATTCATTTGTGTGTGTGGAATTTTCTTTATACACCGGAACCTAACATCCACACAATCTAAAATTGTTTTTATTACTTCACCTTCTGACGGAATTTTCTCTGTCTTCCAATTTTGTGCAAATACAATTCTTGCTGCTGTTATTAAATATATAATTAAGTATGCTTCTTCTTTGCTATATCTTTCTGGCAAAATACCCAATAGAAAAATCTCTGGTTTTAATTCTATAGGTTTGTGTAACATTTCCTCTAACCATATCTGTAACCGGGGCACATTTATGATGGTCACAACATCCCACCATCATGATTCCCATTTTTGACCTTCCCAGCTAGTTTCTCATAGGCAAAGTAAGTGAGGATGCCGGCAGGAAATTGCAAGTGACAGTCATGTGAAACTGCCTTTAACAACCCACAGTGGTTTGCTTAACAACTGCAGAGGAACAGATGTAAGTTGGCAGTCAATCATGCTTTATGATCGGGCTGCTTAGTGACACAGATGCCAGTCCCAAATGTGAGGACTACTTGAATGGGGATCGTGGACAGTAGGACAGTATTTTCTGTCCTTAAATGGAGCTGAGGATTTCCATGGGTATAACTGGTGTTTCAAATTTTGTAGAGGCTTTAGACATCATTTCATCTGTTAAAGCCCCCACATCTCTATATTTAGAATAGAATAGAATAACAGAGTTGGAAGGGAGCTTGGAGATCTTCTAGTCCAACCCCCTGCCCAGGCAGGAAACCCTACACGAATTCAGACAAATGGTTATCCAACATCTTCTTAAAAATTTCCAGTGTTGGAGCATTCACAACTTCTGCAGGCAAGTTGTTCCATTTATTAAATGTTCTGTCTTGTCAGGAAATTTCTCTTTAGTTCTAAGTTGCTTCTCTCCTTGATTGTTTCCACCCATTGCTTCTTGTTCTACCCTCAGTCCTTTGGAAAATAGTTTGACTCCTTCTTCTTTGTGGCAACCCCTGAGATATTGGAACACTGCTATCATGTCTCCCTTAGTCCTTCTCTTCATCAAACTAGACATACTCAGTTCCTGCAACCGTTCTTCATATGTTTTAGCCTCCAGTCCCCTGATCATCTTTGTTGCTCTTCTCTGCACTCTTTCTAGAGTCTTAACATCTTTTTTACATCGTGGCAACCAAAACTGAGTACAATATTCCAAGTGCGGCCTTACGAAGGCATTATAAAGTGGTATTAACACTTCATGTGAACTTGATTCTACCCCTCTGTTTATGCAGCCCAGAACTGTGTTGGCTTTTTTGGCAGCTGCTGCACACTGCTGGTTCATATCTAAATGGTTGTCCATTAGGACTACAAGATCCCTCTCACAGTTACTACTATTGAGCAAGGTACCACATGTATGGTACCTGTACATTTTGTTTTTCTTGTCTAAATGTAGAACCTTACTTTTTTCACTGTTGAATTTCATTTTGTTAGATAACGCCCAATGTTCAAGTCTGTCAAGATCTTCTGTATCTTGAGCCTATCTTCTGGAGTGTTGGCTATTCCTGCCAGCCTGGTGTCATCTGCAAATTTGATGAGTTCTCCATCTATCCCCTCGCCCAAGTCATTGATGAAGATGTTGAAGAGTACTGGGCCTAAAACACAGTCTTGGGGTATTCCACTGCATACTTCCCTCCATGTAGATGCAGTTCCATTGAGGACTACACGTTGAGTGCAGTTGGTCAGCCAGTTACAAATCCATCTGGTGGTGATGCTGTCTAACACACATTTTTCTACTTTATCTAGAAGTAGGTTATGGTCTACTTTATCAAATGCTTTACTGAAGTCCAAGTAAATTATATCGACATCATTCCTCTGGTCCGCTAATTTTGTCACTTTGTCAAAGAATGAAATAAGATTAGTCTGACATGATCTGTTATTGATAAATCCATGTTGGCTTTTGGTTATTACTTTGTTTGCTTCTAGGTGTTTGGTGATTCGTTGCTTGATTATCTTTTCCAGAATCTTCCCTGGTATTGAGGTCAGGCTGATAGGTCTGTAGTTTCCTGGATCTGGTTTTTTTTCTTTTTTGAAGATGGGAACTATATCAGCTCTTTTCCAATCCTCTGGCAGTTCCCCTGTGCTCCAGGATCTTTGAAAGATATAGTTCAGTAGTTCTGAGATCTCGTCTGCTAGTTCCTTCAGAACCTTGGGGTGTAATCCATCTGGTCCTGGGTAGACAGGTGTTCATTTACCATTTTCTTTCCTATTTTAACTTGTGTTCCTAATCTGTGTTTTGTGGTGCTGTTTTTGATAGGTTGGACTGTTTTTTCCTTTTCTGTAAAGACAGATGCAAAAATGAGTTAAGTAGTTCTGCTTCCCCCCCCCCCCCCCTTTGCTTGGTTTAGAAGGTTTAACTGTAACCATTTTGGGACATTTTTCAGGCTGAAAACATGGATTTTTCACATATATACATTTGTAGGTATAAATGTAATTCTCTCTGCAGTTGGATAATTGCAGTTGGATAATCTATCCCCAGTGCTTCCAGATATTCAGTTATGTGAAAAACAAAGTACACCCTCTTTGAGTTGTATGGTTTTATATATCAGGACATACTAAAAATCATCTGGTCTTTACACTCTTAAAAGTAGGTAAATACAACTTCAGATGAACCACAACACATGACAAATTACATCACATCATCATCAATGGTGGGTTTCACTTACCTTTGCTAATGGTTTGTGCACGCACACCACTTCTGCGCATGCGCAGAGTGTATTTGATGATGTCCGGGTGGGTGGGCGGAGCCTCTTACCACCGCTACTATTGGTTCAGCTGAACTGGGCCGAACCGGTAGCAACCCACCACTGGTCACCATGTATTTTACAAAAGGAAAGCCAAAATGGAGCCACGTGTGAAAACTAACAACTTATGATTCAATATCTTATAGAGCCACTTTTATCAGCAATAACTTCAAGGAATTGTTTTCTGTATGACCAAAAACGGTCTCTTGCATTGTTGCAGAGGAATTTTGGCCCACTCTTCTTTACAACATTGTTTCAGTTCATTGAGGTTTGTGGGCATTTGTTTATGCCCACCTCTCGAGAGGTCACACCACAGCATTTCAATTGGGATGAAGTCTGGACTTTGCTACTGCAACACCTTGATTCTTTTCTTTTTCAGCCATTCTGTTGTAGATTTGCTGGTGAGCTTGGGATCATTGGCATGGAAACAAAAGAGATGGGATTTCTTCTTTGCTCTACCAGCGTAAGACTAGTGTAAAGCTAGCGCTGATTGAGCAAAGAATACATCTGATCTCTTGTTTCCATGACAATTCTTTCCTCCCCAGCCAGAGTAAACCACGACAATATCTTCTTAGATATCTTCAAAAGCATAAAACTAGTGCCGGTGTAGCTAAGAAGAAATCATAGTAGTTTATGCTGACTGGAAAGAAAAGGATTGCAACGGAAGCAAAATAGGCCTGATTTCTTCTTAGCCCTGCTAGCACTAGCTTTACATTAGTCTTGCGCTGGTAGAGCAAAGAAGAAATCTCATCTCTTTTGCTTCCATGGCAATCCTTTCCTCCTCAGCCAGGGTAAATCACTAACGATTTACTGGCTGGAGCGAAAGGATTGCCATGGAAACAAAAGAGTTTATATTTCTTCTTCTTGATTATGCCACGTGGCCCAGCTGACTTCCTGAGCTCGTCAGAAATTTAGTAAGTGAATGGTGATGGGGGACTGGGGTTGGGGAGGAATGCATAGTATATTGCAAAGCAGGCCAACATACTGGGGTCTGGGGCTTCTGAGGACTGACTGGGCAAGATGGAAGGGAAATAGTGAGTGGGTATGCTGCAGCATCTCTGCAGTGAAGGAGTCAAGTACCTCGGGGTGGGAGGCGCTGCAAAAATTTAACTTTGGAGCGGATTCGTATTTAGAATTTGGGGGAGTGTTGTAACTTCAAACAGTCGTTGAATGGTCTGTCGTACCTAAAGGATTACCTGTACTTCTTTTTTTCACATCTTCTGCAACCCTTTCATAAACAATAAAACTTACACTTTCTTTTGAATCTTACAGACAAAGATGATGCCAATATAAGCACACTGGACAACTGAGAATAACAAGCAACACTGAAAAGCAAAGCAAATTGAAGCAGAAATAAAAATATTTTCTATTTCCTTCAGAAAACCACAGAATTTGTCTACTTCATCAGCAGGTAAGAGACAGAAAAGAGAAAATCATGAAGAGATTTGCAGCTGGAAAAAGTAGATTATATAGAATTTAAGAATACGTTACTCGAAAAGGTCAAAGGAGATCATTTTTCTGTTCAGAAAAAGAGGGAAATATCTGGAAGCCAGTGGGGAAGAAAATGTCAATTGGATAGTCACATATGGAATCCAGAAATGCAGGCACGAACAAAATAAGGAATCACACATATTTTTGACCTCCTCAAGAATGTCAGTGATGGAAAAGCTCCATAGATGTGCCTATTGTGGGAAAAGTAAAGAGTTCAAACACAAGAGGATCTACACTGAACAAAGGCCATATAAATACTCTGAATGTGGCAAAACCTTAGTTAGAATAGCTCCTTTGCGATTCATAGAAGGATCCTCTGGGTAGAGATGCCCTACAACTGCTCCCAATGTGGTAAATGCTTTTGCAAGCATGGCAACTTTTTGATACATCAGAGGATTCATACCAGGGAGAAACCATATGAGTGTCCAGACTGTGGAAAACGTTTCACAGCAAATTCCCACCTGGTAATACACCAGAGGACTCACACAGGAGAGAAACCCTTTGAATGTCCTGATTGTGGGAAAAGTTTCCGTCAGAATTCCCACCTAGTGATACACCAGAGGACTCACACAGGAGAGAAACCCTTTGAATGTCCTGATTGTGGGAAAAGTTTCCGTAAGAATTCCCACCTAGTGATACACCAGAGGACTCACACAGGAGAGAAACCCTTTGAATGTCCTGATTGTGGGAAAGGTTTCTGTATGAATTCCCACCTAGTGATACACCAGAGGACTCACACAGGAGAGAAACCCTTTGAATGTCCTGATTGTGGGAAAAGTTTCAGTCAGAATTCCCACCTAGTGATACACCAGAGGACTCACACAGGAGAGAAACCCTTTGAATGTCCTGATTGTGGGAAAAGTTTCAGTCAGAATTCCCACCTCATTATCCACCATAGGACTCACACAGGAGAGAAACCCTTTGAATGTCCTGATTGTGGGAAAAGTTTCCACAGGAATTCCAGCCTGGTGTTACACCAGAGAACTCACACAGGCGAAAAACCCATTGAATGTCCTGATTGTGGGGAAAGTTTCATTGCAAATTCCCACCTGGTGATACAACAGAGCTCTCAGAGAGAAGAGAAACCCTTTAAATGTCCTAAAAAACCTTTTCAATGTCCTGAAAAACCTTTTCAGTGTCCACATTGTGGAAAAAGTTTCAGTCTCAATTCCAGCCTGGAGAACCACCAGAGAACTCACATAGGAAAGAAACCGTTTGAGTGTCCAGATTGTGGGAAACATTTCCGTTACCATTTTAACCTGGTGAATCACCAGAGGATTCACACAGGGGACAAACCATACAAGTGTCCAGAGTGTGTGAAATGTTTCAGTCAGAAATCCTCTTTGGTGGCACACCAGAGGACTCACACAGGAGAAAAACCTTTTGAATGTTCTGATTGTGGGAAAAACTTCAGTCTCAGTTCCAGTCTGGTGAAACATCAAAAGACTCACACAGGAGAGAAACCACACAAGTGTCCAGATTGTGAGAAAAGTTTCAGTTACCGTTCTAACCTGGTGAGCCACCAAAGGACTCACACAGGAGAGAAACCATATGAGTGTCCAGACTGTGGGAAAAATTTCAGTTACCGTTCTAACCTGGTGAGCCACCAGAGGACTCACACAGGAGAGAAACCATATGAGTGTCCAGATTGTAGGAAAAGTTTCCGTATGAATTCCCACCTAGTGATACACCAGAGGACTCATACAGGAGAGAAACCCTTTGAATGTCCTGATTGTGGGAAACGTTTCAGTGAGAATTTCAACCTGATGATACACAAGGCAACACATACACAAGAGAAACCGTATGAATGTCCAGAGTGTGGGAAAAGTTTCAGTTATTGTTCTCACCTTGTGAACCACCAGAGAATTCACACAGGAGAGAAACCCTTTGAATGTCCTATCTGTGGGAAAAGCTTTAGTGATAATTCCAACCTGATGAAACACCAGAGGACTCACACAGGAGAGAAACCCTATGAATGTCCAGATTGTGGGAAAAGTTTCAGTCAGAATTCCTACCTAGTGATACACCAAAGGACTCACACAGGAGAGAAACCCTTTGAATGTTCTGATTGTGGAAAAAATTTCAGTCAGAGTTCCCACCTCATTATCCACCAGAGGACTCACACAGGAGAGAAACCCTTTGAATGTCCTGTTTGTGGGAAAAGTTTCCGTAGGAATTCCAGCCTGGTGTTACACCGGAGAACTCATACAGGCGAGAAACCCTTTGAATGTCCTGATTGTGGAAAAAGTTTCATTGCAAATTCCCACCTGGTGATACACCAGAGAATTCACACAGGAGAGAAACCCTTTGAATGTACTGAATGTGGGAAAAGTTTCAGTCGGAATTACCACCTAGTGATACACCAGAGGACTCACACAGGAGAGAAACCCTTTGAATGTCCTGATTGTGGGAAAGGTTTCAGTCTCAATTCCACCCTGATTCAACACCAGAGGACTCACACAGGAGAGAAACCCTTTGAATGTCCTGAGTGTGGGAAAAGTTTCAGTCAGAATTCCAGCCTGCTGATACACCAGAGGACTCACACAGGAGAGAAACCCTTTTAATGTCCTGATTGTGGGAAAGGTTTGAGTCTCAATTCCTCTGATTGTTCACAAGAAAATGCACATGAGGCAAATATTGAACAGTTTAGAGAAAGCTTGAAATTCATTTCTGATCTCCCATTTGGAGTATAGATGAGAAATTGTCAAGAGATCTCAGGATTAGACCTGTAGGTGGAGAGAGAAAAATGGAAAATATTAGTTTGATAAAGACTAACTCCCTGTTTCTGATTATCAGCAGTATTTTCTGGATGTTTGCATTTGCAGAAGTCGTGGAATTTCTGCAAACAGGCCTTTGGGTGGTGTTTTTTGTTTTTTGTTTATGGAATTCTGACATGTGGAGTTTCAGCCTTCTATCTTGGTGAACTCCAGATTTTGAACCTCACAATTTCCCAGCCAGCATACAAGGAATCCTCGAGATACAACTGTAATGAGAACTATTATGGATTCATTTAGCAATGGCAACAGTGCTTTGGTTAACTAACCCCATCCCATGCTGTCTGTTATGCAGCTATTAAATGAATGTGCAAGTTGCTAAATAGGACACTGGCTACCTCAGTGTTTGGGAAAACTCTCAGAGGCTTAGTCCAGGACCAGGCTTCCCCGCTTCCCCCCAGGCAACCCTAGGACTCCTCCACTCCCCACCAGACACCTATTGCTCTGGTTCCCAACCCTTGATTCCCCAAAGGCATCCCTAGGCCTCCTCCACCCCCACCCTCCAAGACACCTATTGCTCTGGTTCCCCCAAGGCAGGGTGAAATGCTACCGGTTTGCTCTGGTTCGGGGGAAGCCCCCTCCCCAGGCCTTTTCCCACTCCCACTGGCTTCCTGCAGGCCTTAGGCCATTCTGTCACGGGGCCTACCAATTACGATTACACCTTGCAGCAGCTGTTAAACAAGACTGCTTTGCTTAATTGCAGACTTAGGCTTTCCTTCCAAAGGCCTCCCATAACTCATCTCTTAGGTCTCCCCAGGACTTTCCTTCCCTCACAGAGTCTCCCCAGGCCTCTTTCATCAAACAGGGTCCCTCGAGTCCTTAGGTCGAATTCCAACCCTACCAGGCCTCATAGCGTCCTCCTCTTTATCTTTTGAAGACATCTGAACCTTATATTGGGGAAGGAGGGTAGGACGCAAATCTCTCGGCTGTATGACTATTTCATGGAAGCAGCCGTTATTTTCACTGTGCCTGGGATTCATTGCTGGGCCCTGAAGTGGATTTGTGGAAGTGGCTGCCATTTTGCCACGACTGCCTCAGGCCCAAAATGGCGGCTGCTTCTGGGTCATTGTCATGCAGGAGAGGGAGAAACTGCTCTGTTTCGCTACCTTAACACTGTGCAGACAGCCTTAAGGAATTGTAGGTGCACTGAAAATGATGACTGCTTCCATGAGATCTTTTTTTTTTTTTATTGAAAAAGTTTTCAAATACAAGTTTTTCCCCCTTTCTCCCCCCTTCCCTAACCCCCCCTCACCACCCATCCCCCCCTGTGACTTCTTCACAACAATAGGCTATTTCATAACTAATTACATACATAATATCTTTCCTTTCCCTTACTCCCTCCTCAGAATACTGACCCTTAGCATATTATTCTTATAACTCCCATTTTTACGATAATCTGCCCTTTTTCTCCTCCCCTAAACTTATAGTGTATTATTACAATTTAACATTTAATCTTTTATATATATTAATATAACATTTTAAAGCAGCCTTCTCCCTACATCCAGATTTAACGTTTATTCAGTTCTATCCAATTCCTCCACTCCCCTAAATATATGACTTAAGGATCCTTTTTCTTAGACTAATCAATCAGTAAACTAACCTATTTCAACCCTTCAATTCCTACAAAATCATACAATACAATTCTAAATATAACCCACTGCCCACTTTACTAAAATATACACATCTATATATGCATTCCATTTTATAAAAAAAAAAAGACAATAACTTTAAATTTATAATCCATATAATATCTTCTTTGATGTCTTTCCACTGGATCGTTAAATCCATCACCCATAATAGGGTAAAATAACATGCTGGTGCAACAGTTTGTTCAAAATCTTCAATCATCTTCTGCCCCCATCAGTGGTAGATATCCTCGTATATATATAAAAGTAAAAACAACCACCCGAGTGACATAATTATATCCATATAGTTATAGTTGTGGTATTCATCAGGATTGTTGATTCCCATCATCCTAATGGGTAACAACCAGATCTTCTGCATGCCCCAGCGTGACTCTCTTGCCTTGTAACTCAAAATAATCATAATATATTCACCAGTAAAAGAAATCCAGAGTAGATAATTCAAATCCAACAAGGTAAGGCTCTTTTCACATCCCAAAATCACGGCATTACAGAGATCTGCCACAATCCTCAGGATAGTATTAAACAATTGTTCGCCTCCACTATCTTTTCAGATGTTCATTCATTTTTTAAAGTCCCTGGCTTCACTGTTGCTTGGTTTAGAAATTGCTGTTTCTATGAGATCTATTTCTTTTCTTTTTCTTTTGCGGGTTGAATTTCCATCCTCGTTTCGTGCCTACCAATTGTGTATCGGCTGATCGATTTTCATTCTGCTTTGTGAGTTGATCTTGTTGGGTTAGTTTTATCATCTCATCTTTCTTCTCCATCACTTGTATATCAACTGGTTGATTTGCGCACTTGTCTGTGACTTGATGGTTCATCACATTGGAGTCGGATGACACTGCTCTCTTATTTATAGACAGTCCAGCTGGGGTATCCAGAGAGTCCAAAGACAACTTATCCACCACAGCCTCTGTAATTTGATATTTTCTTTTTGTTTCCAACTCCTTTTGCTTATCCTGTATTATGCCTAAAGATGTTAAATTCATTTTTAAAATTTTTTGATAAAATTCTTCCGCTTTTTCAACAGTGTTCAGTTGATATCTTACTCCTTGGTGTCTCAATATTAAACCAACTGGGGCATTCCACCTAAATAGGATATTTCTTTTTTTTAACTCAGTCACTAGAAAGCCAAATTTCTTCCTCTCCATTAACATCTTAGTCGGGAGCTCCTTAAAAATCCAAATCTTTCTTCCATGAAATTGCAAAGTAGAATTAAAAGAGTTCTGCACAATATTATTCCTAATTTCTTTATCTGTAAAATAGATCACCACATCTCTAGGCAATTGCCTTTGCTTTGCCAACCAGGAGTTTATTCTGTAAATTCTATCAATCCTGCAATACACTTCATCAGGTTGAACTTTTAAAATCCCAGCCAGAATTTCAGAAGATATTTTCCTTAAGTCATCTCTATTATTTTCCTGCAAACCTCTCAGTCTAATTGCATATTCTGTAAAATTATATTGAATCATTAAAACTTCTCTTTCAATCCTCTGTTGCACATTTTCTTCATTACCAGTCTTTTGGTCAACCTCCAATTTAGGTTTGTCTTCTGAGCTATTATCCTGAATGTTTACCAAATCCTTTTTAATTTTTTGAATCTTGTCATCCAAATTCTCCTCATTTCCTTCATTTTAGACTCTAATAATTTAGTCTTTGCATCCACCCGAATCAGAAAGTCTGATAAACCATTAGCTGTTTTTAAAATCTTTCGATTCAAAAAGTCAAACTTTGATTTCACCAGTTCACCAATTTCTTTAAATTCCTGCTTAAATTTTTCGAGTTGCTGGTTCACAATCTCATCCCTTCTTACAATCTCTTCAAGAAGAAATTCTATTATATTAAAATCAGGTTTCTGACACTGGAGAGTTAAAACTTGTTGGTGTAATTTATTAATGGGGGAGATTCCCCCCCCCTGTTTGTCTAGCTGTGTGAGTCCCGGTGCCATTTCCCACACAGACAAGATTTAGTGGAAAAGAGAGAAAAAAAAAAGCTTGTTTCCAACCAAGATCAATATCAGATCCCCAAGAAAAAAAAAAGGAAAAAAAAGCAAGAGTGAGAGTGAGGTTTTGCCTCAATTACGGCCAGAAGTATTCATTCCACTACTTTATAATAGAAAACGAAAGGACTTTCCCTTTCAGCCTCTCTTCAAGCCGCAGCAGTCGCAGCAGCAATCGCCATTTTAAAAATCTTTTTTCCTTTCACTTCTTAAACAACTTCAATAACTTTTCCAATAAAAAGAATACTTGCGCTTCAGGATCAGAGGTCCAACTGACGTCTTCTTGAGTTAATTTAACAAATTTACAGGCTTGCTTTTGCCCCTTAGCTCTGCATGTAGCAGAGATCTCCCAGAGCCCGGAGCATCGGCTGGGGATACGGGG
Organism: Arizona elegans; assembly: GCA_022577455.1. Taxonomy (NCBI): domain Eukaryota; kingdom Metazoa; phylum Chordata; class Lepidosauria; order Squamata; family Colubridae; genus Arizona; species Arizona elegans. Next base: position 10,142,080 of record JAKOOJ010000012.1, read on the forward strand.
AGTCTCTTCCGCTCCGTCCCAAAGGTAAAAAAAAAACTTTTGGGATTAGGCAGAGGACTCAACCCACCCCAGCCTGCTCTATCTCCGTTTCCTCATGGAAACGGAGTTTTTTCGAGCCGCCATTCCGCTATAAAGGCGGCTCTTTACAGGCAGTGGGTGGGACGATCCCAAAGGAGCGTCCAGCGGGTACAAACAGCAAACCGGAAGTCTCGCTTCCATGAGATCTTGAAAATTTACCTGTGAAATAGGTGATGGGCTTGTGGGGAGTAGGCCCGAGGCCCAGTGAAAAAAAGCAATGTAACCTTTCAAATGAAAAGCTTTTCTGCCTTGCAGATGAACCTGGTGGAGAAGAGCTGTAGGAATATTGAGTTGAGGAGAAAAGGGATCGTGGCTTTGATCACAAGAACTCCAGGTTTATTAGCAACTCCTGCTGGGATCTCCTGTTCTTGGAAATGCCTGCTTGTTACTGCTTGTTAAACTAAGATGATTACAGGCCTGAAGACTAAAACTTAACAGCATGAAGAATGGTTGCAGAATTTGGGTTTTGCTAGTTTAGAGAAAAGAAGGACTGGGGGGGTTGGGTGGGGGGACATGATAGCAGTATTCACTGGAATTCCAGAGGCTGACACAAAGAGGAGGGGGTCAACTTATTTTCCAAAGCACCTGAGGGCAGGACAAGAAACAATGGATGGAAACTAATCAAGGAGAGAAGCAACCTGGAATTAAGGAGAAACTTCCTAACAGTGAGGACAATTAATCAGTGGAACAGCTTGCCTTCGGAAGTCATGGGTGCTTCATGGGTGGGTGCTTCTTAAAAACTGGAGGTTTTAAGAATAGACTGGACAGTACCTTGTCTGAAATAGTATAGGGTTTCCTGCCTGAGCAGGGGGTTGCACTAGAAGACCTCCAAAGCCCCTTCCAGCTCTATTCTGATTGATTGACTATCACTGAAAGTTGTATCTTATGATTTATGTTAATTGTATTTTATGATTATGATAATGATTTATTCTTTGTTACTTGTTTGTACACAGAGAGCTTATGTACCAGAGATACATTCCTTGTGTGTTCAATCATACTTGGCCAATAAAGAATTCTATCCTATCCCATCCCATCCCATCCTTCTCCCATGGTTGTGGAATCACAACTTGCAATCTTCCCTGCTGACTTCCCACAAGCAAGGTCAATAAAGAAGCCAACAGGAAAGGTCAAAAGTTACTCACACCATCACATTCTCTCTTGAGGAGCATCCACAGCACCACTCTGCCCTCACTCCATAGTGCATATCTACCTTCCTAGCCACATGATGCAGGTACCACAGCAGGCACTGGTGGACACTCCTATAGTCATTGGCAACCACTCCGGCTCAGCCATGCTTGCAGAACAGTAGCCACTTATTTACCTGTCAGCCTGTTTGCCAATTTCCCCAGAACTTTTAACTTCCTGATACTTACTTACTTACTTTACTTACTTACTTTACTTACTTACTTACTTACTTACTTACCTTACTTACTTTTTTTTTTTTAATTTGATTTATATGCCGCCCTTCTCCGAAGACTCAGGGCGGCTTACAATGTGCTCAGCAATAGCCTTCATCCTTTTGTATATTTATACAAAGTCAGCTTATTGCCCCCACAACTGGGTCCTCATTTCACCTACCTTAGAAAGGATGGAAGGCTGAGTCAGCCTTGAGCCTTGGCGAGATTCGAACCCTGCAGTAATTGCAGGCAGCTGGTCTTAATAACCAGCTTAATAACAGGGTGCCTTAAACCCCTGTACCACCAAGGCTCTTTTACTTTACTTACTTACTTACTTACTTTACTTACTTACTTACTTACTTTACTTACTTACTTTACTTACTTACCTACTTACTTACTTTACTTACTTACTTTACTTACTTACTTACTTTACTTACTTACTTACCTTACTTACTTACTTACTTTACTTACTTACCTACTTACTTACTTACTTTACTTACTTACCTACTTACTTACTTTACTTACTTACTTACTTACTTTACTTACTTACTTACTTTACTTACTTACCTACTTACTTACTTACTTTACTTACTTACTTTACTTACTTACTTACTTTACTTACTTACCTACTTACCTACTTACTTACTTACTTACTTACTTATTTAATTATTAAATTTCTATACCACCCTACTCCTGAAGGACTCAGGGCGGTGAACAGCCACGAAGTAAAACACATAAATACAAAACATTTAAAATCGAATAAAATGAATTAAATAATTTGGCTGAATTTAAAATACCCAATAATTAAAACAAATTTAAAATTTTCACTTAAAAGGGAGAAGATTTAGGTCAGGCCAGCTTGATGAAAAAGAAGAGTCTTGAGCGCGCGGCGGAAGGTGCGCAGATCCGGGATCCTCCGTATCTCCGGGGGGAGTTCATTTCAGATCATAGGTGCCCCCACAGAGAAGGCTCTCCCCCTAGGGGCCGACAGCGGACACTGTTTGGCCGACGGCACCTGGAGGAGCCCCTCTCTATGGGAGTGTACTGGCCGGTGGGAGGCTATTGGTGGTAGTAGGCGGTCCTGTAAATAACCAGGTCCTAAGCCATGGAGCGCTTTAAAGGTGATGACCAGAACCTTGAAGCGCACCCGGAAGACCACCGGGAGCCAGTGCAGCTCACGCAGGAGAGGTGTTACATGGGAGCTCCACGTCGCTCCCATAACCACCCGCGCAGATGCACTCTGCGCCAGTTGGAGCCTTCGAGTGCACCTCAAGGGGAGCCCCATGTAGAGAGCGTTGCAATAGTCCAGACGAGAGGTGACGAGGGCATGAGTGACTGTGTGTAGGGAGTCCCGATCTAGAAAGGGACGCAACTGGCGGATCAGGTGAACCTGATGAAAAATCCTCCCGGTCACGGCCGTCAAGTGCTCTTCTAAAGACAGCCATGAATTCAGGAGGACGCCCAAGTTGCGAGCCCTATCCGTGGGGGCCAATGATTCGCCCCCAACAGTCAACGATGGCACCAGCTGACTATATCGGGACGTCGGAAACCACAGCCACTCGGTCTTGGATGGGTTGAGTCTGAGCCTGTTTCTCCCCATCCAGATCCGTACAGCCTCCAGGCACTGGGACATCACTTCAAGGGTATCGTTGGGGTGGTCCGGGGTGGAGATGTACAGCTGGGTGTCGTCAGCGTACTGATGGTACTTCACCCCGAAACCACGGTTGATCTCGCCCAGCGGCTTTACATAAATGTTGAACAAAAGGGGCGAGAGGACCGATCCCTGCGGCACCCCACATATAAGGGGCCTTGGGGTCGACCTCTGCCCCCCTGTCAACACAGACTGCGACCGGTCAGAGAGAAAGGAGGAGAACCACCTTAGTACAGTGCCTCCCACCCCCAACTCTTCCAACCGGTGCAGCATGATACCATGGTCGATGGTATCAAAAGCCGCTGAGAGATTTAACGGGACCAGGATAGAGGAGCAACCCCTGTCCCGAGCCCTCCATTGATCATCAACCAACACAATCTATGACGTTTCCATGCTGTACCCAGGCCTGAAACCCGACTGGAACGGATCCAGATACGACGCTTCATCCAGGTACTGGGGAAGCTGTCCCGCAACCACGCTCTCAACAACCTTCGCTACAAAACGAAGGTTGGAGACTGGACGATAATTGGCCAATACTGCCGGGTCCAGGGAAGGCTTCTTGAGGAGGGGCCTCACCACCGCCTCCTTCAGGGCGGTGGGGAAGACACCCTCGCCCAGTGAAGCATTTATAATCCCCTGGAGCCAGCCTCGCGTCACCTCCTGGGAAGCCAGCACTAACCAGGAGGGACACAGGTCCAACAAACATGTGGTCGCATTCAATCTACCCAGAATCCTGTCCACGTCATCTGGGGTCACAGGATCAAACTCATCCCAGATAACAGTCTCAAGACCTGCCTCCGTCACCCTCGCTGGATCTATCCAGTCGGAGTCCAGACCTTGTTGCCTTTGCTTATTAGAAGCCAGCAGGAAATTGCAGTGAAGTCCTTGCTTAATGACAGTAACAGGGAGTGCTGAAATTGCCTAAGTGTGATACAGGTAATCCTCGATTTACAACCACAATTGAACCCAACATTTCTGTTGCTGAGACTTTGTTAAGTGAGTTTTGCCCCATTTTACGACTTTTCTTGCCACAGTTGTTAAGTTAATTACTGCACTTGTTAAATTAGTAACACGGTTGTTAAGTGACTTTGGCTTCCCCATTGACTTTGCTTGTTAAAAGGTTAAAAGAGGTGATAACAAGACCCCAGGACACTCCAACCGTCATGAATATGAGTCAGTTGCCAAGGATCTGAATTTCATCACACGGCCATGGGGTTGCTGTAATGGTTGTAAGGGTGAAAAACGGTTGTATGTCACTTTTTCAATGATGTTGTAACTTTGAACAGTCACTAAACAAACTGTTGTAAATCGAGAACTACTTGTATTTCACTTTACTAGCGATAAAAGTAAAGGTTTCATCTGTTCAGGCATTTCTGACTCTGGGGGAAGATGCTCACCTCCGTTTCTTAGCCGAGGGAGCCAATGTCGTCTGAAGGTGCTTCCATGGTTATGTGACCAACATGACTATATGCTGAGGTGCACAGAACATTGTTATTTTCCCACCAAAGTGGTACCTATTTATCTACTCGCATTGCAAGCTTTTGAACTCTTAGGTGGACAGTGTCAGGACTTTAAGTAATACATCCATAACAATGAGAACTCTGAGGCAGGCATTTTCCTCAGAGAACAATTTATTGGGCTATATCATATTGGCACAAACCTGGTGAAAACCAGCTCTAAACGTCCTGTTTTTCACCTAATTAAAAGTAAACGTATTGTCCCTTCCCCAGAGTCATCGGTCACAAGGCCCAATCAGCACACAGTCCAGTGGTTAGATGACCCCAATCTCCTCCTTCCAAACACCTGCCCAAATGTCCTTGGTTCCCAGGGGAAATAATTTTGACTACAGCAGCCCCAACTATCTTTACTACCCCCCTCCATACCTTTCAACTCCAAGCTGTGTCAGCATTGAAGCAACAAGAAAGAAAATGGCCACAGTCACGCCAGGCCAGGCCAGCTTAAGGGTTGACAGACAGCAGCTGGAGCAAGTAACGGGAGTTCACCAGTGGTGAAATCCAGCCGGATCTATCCAGCTCACATGATGCAGTAGGGCCAGTGGTGGGACACCCCGCCCACCCGCCCGGACATCATCACGTCCTGTGCGCTGACCCTCTGTGCATGCGCAGAAGAGGCACGGACACTCACATTTCCGATCCGGTAGCGAAGGTAAGTGTATTTTACCCCTGGAGTTCACCCTGTCACGTAGCGCTCAGGTCTCAAACCCAGGCTGTCAGCTTTCCGCTGGCAAACTCAGCACTTTTAACTGCTGAGTCATTGTGTCCCTTGCTCTTTATTCCTGCATTGCTTAGTGATGAAAATTCTAGTCCCAATTACCACAGTTAAGCGAGGACCACTTGTATGCCTCTCTGGGATATCTATTTCATGATGACACATTTTTTTTAATCCAAAAGCTGTTGTGCCAGATGCAACATGGCACAAACTTGGTCACCACATTATAAAACAAATACTGAGACTTCAGAAAAAGTGCAAAGAAGAGCAATGAAGTGGATTAAAGGTCTGGAGACTAAAACATATGAAGAACAGTTGCAGGAGTTGGGTATGGCTAGTCTAGAGGGGTATGGCTAGTCTAGAGAAAAGGAGGACTATCGGTGACATGATAGCAATATTCCAGTATTTGAGGGGTTGCCACAACTTACTTTCCAAAGCACCAGAAGGCCAGACAAGAAACAGTGGATGGAACTAATCAAGGAGAGAAGGAACTTGGAATTAAAGAGAAACTTCCTAGTATGTGCTCGCTCGCTATTCACACAAGTGGGGATGTGCACATGTGTGCATGCACACCACTTCCACAACCTGATTCCAAACAGCTCAAGGCCTGAGATGGGCTGCAGCCTGGTTATTGGGGACCCCTGACTTGTGACCATAATTGTCATAAGTCAATGACTTTTTGTATGGAGAATTTTATATAAAATAAAAGAAAAATTTAAAGAAAAATAAAAGGCAAAAGAACACCCAAGTGATTAAATATAATGAATTCTAACCTCTCTTCAATAGTTAATTACAACCTTTTAATCCTGTCTCCCTCGTAAATGTTATAGACATCCCTTCAGCCCCTCTGTCAGGTTTCGATGCTATCTCAAAATAAATGAATTTCCAAACTGCCGATCTTTGAGGAAATTTTCTCTTTATTGAGCATAGCGATCTGATCCTGGCTCTTTCGCGGTCAGTACTGACCTTTACCCAGGGGTGGGTTCTAAATTTTTTTACTACCGGTTCTGTGGGTGTGGCTTATTTTGTGGGTGTGGCTTGGAGGTCATGTGACTAGGTGGACGCGACTACCTGGTCAGAGTCATTTCTGGAAGGTCCTCACACGTACGACCAGTCCTCGCACTTACGACCTGACTCATTTGTTTGCTTTTAACACTGATCAGCTGTAAGACAGCCCTTTGAAGCCCCGCAGCAAGAGTTTAAACAGTTTTTTTCCCTGTAGTCATCAGCTGGGACTCAGGAGGCAGCAATAGATTGGGGGTGGGACCAAATAAAAGGTAAGAATAATGTGGGGGGGAGGGCGGGGGGGAGAACCGGTTCGGTGACATCATATCGTCACTGCTACCGGCTCGGCCGAACCGGACCGAACTGGGAGGAACCCACCACTGCCTTTACCCCCCAATCCCTCCCTTTCCGATCCCCAATTCTCTGCTTCTCATTGGCTATCTTCCAAGCCACTTTCCTCATCCCTTCTTCCTCAGATCACAGGAATGTCTACCCCCCTCCCATCTCCGAGGAGACAGAATCTTCAAAGGGATTTAGTAGGCAAAAGTTCAAGCTTCTCTTCTCTTTATATATGTCAGTGCTGGGACGCTGACACCCTCACTTAGTCCACCTTTTTTAAATCCTCAAACTTGTAAATTATCACACTTTTTTTCTTCTTTCAGCAAAAATTCCATACAGGTAGTCCTCGACGTATGATCACAATTAAACCCAACATTTCTATTGTCAAGTGAGACATTTGTCAAGGGAGTTTTGCCCTATTTTGCAACCTTTCTTGCCACTGTTGTTAAGTGAATCACTGCAGCTGTTTGTAACACAGTTGTTAAATGAAACTGGATTGTTGCAAGTTGAGGACTACCTGTATAAAGTTTGCAGTCTTTCATGAATGTTTTTGTTACTGTATTTTTCTCTGAGCTCCTCCTTTAATGCTACTTGGACGAATATCTCTTACTCTTACTCTTATTTTGTTCTTCCTTCATTTTCCAGCAAAGACCACTGAGAATCGGCTTTTCGTTTACAAAAATGAAATTATTTGGCACACATTGTTACAGAGTTCCCATGATCCACCCAGTGGTGAAATCTAAAATTTGTTACTACCGGTTCTGTGGGCGTGGCTTGGTGGGGGGTAATGTGACTGGGTGGACGTGGCCAATTTTTTTTTTAACTTTTAAAACCTTTTTTTCTACAACCTCTTCGGCAAAGAGGTTATTAAAAAATGCTTTCAAAAGGCTCTGACGATCCCACCTGAGTTGTCTGATTGTCAGAGGCTTCTTTTCTTTTAAATGCCTCTGACGATCAGGCAACTCAGCTTGGATCATCAGAGGCATTTAAAAGAAAAAAAGCCTCTGCCGATCAGGCAACTCAGCTGGGATCTTTGACGATCCCAGCTGGGCCGTGCGATCATCAGAGGTTTTTTTTTTAAAGCATTTTTTCAGCTGAAGAGGTTGTAGAAAAAATGCTTTTAAAAGTAAAAAAAAAGTTTCTGGTGATTGTGCGGCTCAGCTGGGCATGGGGAGGGCAGGGATTTTTGCTACTGGTTCTCCGAACCATCCGCCTCCATCGCTACCGGATCAGGTGATCCGGTCCAAACTGGGAGCATTTCATCCCTGAATCCACCTCAAAGTGGCCAGCTTAGAGCAGGGTTTTTCAAATTTGGCCACTTCAAGGTGCGTAGACTTCAACTCCCAGAATTCCCAGCCTACCATGTCTATTGCCCTAAAAGCTTAGAAGTTTCCTTACATACAGTCACTGGATCCATAACACACTGGACATTTGAGCATGTCTAGTTTAGCAATTTTATATCAACAATGTGCACCTACAGGTAGTTCTCGACTTACAACCACAATTGAGTCCAAAATTTCCATTGTTAAGTGAGACATTTGTTAATAAGTTTTACCCCATATTATGACCTTCCTTGCCGCAGTTGTTAAGTGAATCACAGCAGTTGTTAAGCTAGTGACACGGTTGTAAAGGGAATCTGGCTTTCCCATTGATTTTGCTTGTCAGAAGGTTGCAAAATGGGGATCACATGACCCCTGGACACAGCAACAGTCATAAATACGAGTCAGTTGCCAAGCATCTGAATTTTGATCACATGACCGTGGGGAGGCTGCAATGGTCGTAACTGAAAAACGGTCATAAGTCACTTTTTTCACTGCCATTGTAACTTTGAATGGTCACTAAACGAACTGTTGTAAATCAAAGTCTACTTGTATTTATTGTCATGCATACTGCTGGAAAGTCCTTTGTACCTGGATCTAGTTTAAACACACTTCCTCAAAACCAGTTTAGGACCAGTTCTGAACACTTTTCTAGTTCCAGTTATAACAAAGGCTAACTAAAGTTAATCCCTAGGAGACCTTGTTCCAAAATGGAATCGTGATTGCAAATACATTTTTTGTTCCGTGTTGCTTTAAATCTGGGCTGTAAAATGCTGTTCTGGCCGCTGAATTCTGCAGAAGGAAGCAGGGTTGGTTGGGAGATCATTTTACAATCATGTTGGTAGAAATTTCCAAGAAGATGAACGGGTTAAAAGCACCAAGTTAAGCAGCTAGAGTAGATCCAGAAATGTTGAGTCCTCTTACTGAATTCCGTTTCCTGCAGCTCCTTTGGATAAAACTTTTAGTTTAGTGGTGGTGTTTAATTTTGCTGGGCGAATCTCAACAGTTCGGAAAGAGTAAGTTAAATTTGGAACTTTCAGAAAAAGATCAGATCAGAGAATAAGAAATCCAGGAAGGGGGAGTGGGGGGGGGGGGAGTTAAAGGGAAATTATCCTTGACTAAATAATTTCTTTTTTAAAAAGCTGCACCTATTTAACGCTCTCCTGGTAAAGGAGAGGATACAACAGTTGGTCCTTGCAGAGCTCTCTCTTCCTATAGAAGATTGAACCTCCATGTTCCAGCATAGCACACAGCTCCTCCATCCAGGTGCGGGGAAAGGCATAAAAGGACGGCGCAGAGGCGTCACGGGTGGGGGGGACAAAATGACAAAAAGAGCATCGGGGCTATTGAGTTGCAAGCGGCGTCTCTTTCTTCGATGAATCGTGACTCTATTGTCATGTTCACCAAAGCCTCGGATTAACAGAATAACAAGAGTTGGAAGGGACCTTCGAGGTCAGCTAGTCTAACCCCTCCCCCCCCCATCCCGTGCTCAAGCAGGAGACCCTACATCATTTCTGACGGATGGCAGTCCAGTCTCTTCTTGAAAGCCTCCATTGATGAAGCATTCACAACATCGGAAGGCAAATTGTTCTATTGGTTGATTGTTCTCACTCAGAAACAGAAAATTTCTCCTTATTTCTAGGTTGAATCTCTCCTTGATCAGTTTCCATCCATTATTCCTTGTCTGGCCTTCAGGTGCTTTTGCAAATAGCTTGAACCCCTCCTCTCTGTGACAGCCCTTCAAATATTGGGACACAGCTATCATGTCTCCTCTGGTCCTTCTCTTTACTAGACTACCCATGCCCAATTCCACCAACCGGTCACCAGTCTCCAGTCCCCTAATCATCCTTGTTGCTGTTTTCTGCACTCTTTCTAGAGTCTCGTTGTCTTTTTTATAGTGTGGTGACCAAAACTGGATGCAGTATTCTAGGTGTGGTCTTACTAAGGCTTTATAGATTCTTCCCGGGTCTCTTGAGACAGAGTTGTGGGGTCGACCTAAAAGAAAATTGGAGGATGTCCAGCCTTGGATTTCACTTGTCTGCCAGCCCTAGTTTTCCAAAAGCTCAAATGGTCAGATTGCAGCTCTTTAAAAAAAATCGGTTTGCTTGCAGTGGAAATGTTGGGCTCAATTGTGGTTGTAAATCAAGGATTGCCTATATTGAGAACCTCCCATGTTCACAGAAAGTCTATCCCAACATGTTGATTTTGGGGGAAATAATGAAACAGCTGGTTTGCTGATTACAAAGGAAAACCTGATGCTAGCCAAAAGATAGCTTCTTAAAACTCCACTCCTATTTCTCTATACTCACCTATTTTCTAGGAAGGTTTCTCCCCTTGATAGTTTAACTGTAACAAACATTTTTGACGGCTTAACAAAGGGTAGTTTGTTTTAAGTTAGGTATACCAGTCTTAAGATGGTTTAATCATAGCTTAATGTTGCATGCAGTGATCCCAGCCATTATGTTTTCAAAATCATGGTTTATGGCTTAGAGTCAAAGTCAGAGGGGGCAGTCTTAAATCTGAAGATGGGGGTAACATTTTTGAACTTGCATTGGGAATGGGTGCTATAAAACTCTTATATGGGGAGATGGTTAGAAGTTAAGTTACATGCAACTGTATTACTGAAACTATTAATTGAAAGGGGAAAAAAAGAAAAGTTGGAGACTGGAAAGGACCTGGGAAATGTAAGCTTTGCAGAAGAGGAAATCAAAAAATGCTAGATCAGTGTAAATTATGCTGACTGGGGAACTCTAGCAGTTGAAGTCTCCACTTCTTTACATTGCTAAGAATATAGAATTGTGGGACCCAGAAGGTTTTCTGGTCTAACTCCTTGCCCAAGGCAGGAGACCTTATACCATCTGTCAAATGGTTGTCCAATCTATTTTTGAAAATCTCCAATGATGGAACACCCACAACTCCCAAGAGGCAAGATATTCCATTGATTAATTCTTCTCACCATCAGAAAATTTCTCCTTATTCTAGGGTGGATCTCTCTTTGACAAGCTTCCACCCATTACTTCTTGTCCTACCCGCTGGTGCCCTAGAGAATAAGTCAGTCCTCTCTTTGTGACAGATCCTCAAGTGCACTGGAAGAGGAGCTGTCATGTCCCCCTTAACCCTTCTCTTTGATAGTCTAGCCCTAGACATACCTCATTTACGAAACATTGAATTAAAGGATGCAGAAATACTCTCCGGTCTTCTGCTGAAGGGAATTTTCACAGACATGAGTCCAATTGAAGGGTTGCACCCTCTCAGTCTCTCCCCCCACTCTCCATATGTGGCCCCTGAAAGCCTGACATAGTACTAATAGCTAGAATGAATCTGGAATCCTAGTGGACAATCACTTAAATAAGGACCAGAGTTTGCTGCAGCTTCCAAAAAAGCCAACACAGTTCTAGGCTGCATTAACAGAGGGATAGAATCAAGATCACATGAATTGTTAATACTACTTTAACAATTAAAGTGTTAATTAATTGTTAAGACTGAGAATACTGCATCCAATTCTGGTCACCACGATACAAAAAAATACGTTGAGACTCTAGAAAAAGTGCAGAGAAGAGCAATAAAGATGATTAGGGGACTAAAGACTAAAATGTATGAAGAACGGAATTCTGGAATTGGTTGCTGGACTTGGGTCTGTCTAGTCTAGTGAAAAGAAGGACTAGGACTGACATGATAGCAGTCTTCTAAGGGGCTGCCACAAAGAAGCGGGGAGTCAACCTATTCTCCAGAGCACCTGAAGGCAGGACCAAAAGCAATGGATGGAAGCTAATGGAGGAGAGAAGCAACCTAGAACTAAGGAGAAATTTCCTAACAGTTAGACCAATTAATCAATGGAACGACTTGCCTCCAGAAGTTGTGGATGCTCCATCACTGGAGGTCTTTAAGAAGAGATTGGACAACCCTTTGTCTGAACTGGTATAGTTTCTTCCTGCCTAAGCAGGGGGTTGGACTAGAAGACCTCCACGGTCCCTTCAAACTTTTGTTATTCCGTTATTCTGTTACATAGAACCCCAGATTCCAATTGAGAAGTACAGTTGAACTTTAGGGGAAAAAAAGAATTAAGAATCCGAGCCGTCGAATATATGATCTGTGTGGCAATTCAACAAATGGAGCTTCCCTACTTTGGGGGGTGCAGCCCCCCTCAGGAGGCCCCTAAGAGGCGACGTGTAGGGGGGGAGAGAGGGCGTTGTGGGCCCCCCTTTCAAACGGGAGACCCTCTTCCATTGATTCCTCCAGCCAAAGCAGAACTCGCCACTGGTTTGTCCTCTAAAGCAGGGGTCTCCAACCTTGGTCACTTTAAGATTTGTGGACTTCAACTCCCAGAGTTCCTCAGCCAGCTGGCTGAGGAACTCTGGGAGTTGAAGTCCACAAATCTTAAAGTGACCAAGGTTGGAGACCCCTGCTCTAAAGGGTGGAAACCATGAAGCTGGTACGGCTAGACGGGCAGGAGATTTCGAGGTGGGGTGGGAGAATAAGGAGAGAATTGGATGCCATAAATAAATACGGCACTTCCTGTCTCTCTGTCTCTCTCTCTCTAGCAAAAGTGAGGTTTTGAATTAAGCTTTGCGGGCGGGCGAGCAAAGGCAGGTGAGTGCCTGGCGCGGGGAGAGGAAAGTGGGGGGTGGGGGGAAGGCGGTGATCTGGGGCGGGGGAGAAGTAGAGGAAGGTGGGGTTTGTGTGCAGAGGGACCCCAAATTGCAAAGCGGGGTAGAAAACGCCAGAGTAGAAATAAAACAACAGAGCAAGGCAAGAAAATTGCAATCTCAGATCCTGGCAATGGGCAGGGAAGGCTGCCCGGGGCGCCCCTCCCTACTGATGTGTTTATTGTGGCTACAAAAAGCAACAATTTACCCCCCACCCCCCCAAAAAATCAGATTTCCAATCTGACGTTTGACTTTGGTTGGTTTCTGTGGCTTTTCCTATCGGAGGAAGGATTTTTTTAAAAAAAAAAAACGTTGTCCCATTTTTCCTGGTTTTCCAAGCCTTTCCCACCTCCGGCAGTGGAAACGTAAAAATCGTGGGGATCTTGCAAATCTGTCCTGGACTCTAGGGACCTTCGGGGGTCTTATCTTTAAATATTAGGAGACTTGTTGTGGGTTGTGCTACCTTCGAAGTTGCCTGCCGGGGGCTGTTTTGGTGATTTTAAAATCGGTGGGTGTAGGTGTGCACACCTTCCACACATACATACACGACTAATTTAATTTTATTAAATTTTAATAATTTAATTAAATTTTAATGGGTTATTTTATGGGGAAAGGGTTTTAAAATTTAGGGAAGCCAAACTGATTTAATTCTGTTTTAATTCTTTTTAATTTTTATACTGTATGTGTTTTAAATTTTGGCTGTTCACCGCCCTGAGTCCTTCGGGAGAAGGGCGGTATACAAATTTAAATAATAAATAAATAAATAAATAAATTTAATTTAATTTAATTTATCGCATTTCTGTGCCGCCCAACTCCCAAGGGACTCTGAGCGGCTTACAGCAAAAATAATGCGAACAATGAATCATAGAAAATTATTTTAAAAAAAACATTATAAAAACATTTTTAAAACATTAAAAGCCCATGCACACCATTCATGACCAGATCTCACAAGATCGCAATAGCGAGATCAACGGCCCCAGGCCTGCCGGATAAAGCCAGGTCTTCACCGCTTTCCAGAAGGCCAATAGGGTGGGGGTAGTCCGGATCTCAGGAGGTAACTGGTTCCAGAGAGCTGGGGCAGCCACAGAGAAGGCCCTCCCCCGCGGGCCCGCCAGCCGTCATTGTTTAGTTGACAGGACCTGGAGGAGACCAACTCTGTGGGATCTTACCGGTCGCAGGGAGCTGTGTGGTAGAATAAGTATAGACTAAGTATATATGTATAATACAGACCCAAGGGGTGCACACCTACACACCCACGAGAGAGTACTGTAAAGAGGTTGGGTTCATGCCCTGGATAACAAAAGGTTTTGCTTCCTGAACACTTTTGGATTATAGATTTTTGGCTGTTAATCCTGAAACTAACCTGAAATTTAACCTATCGCTTAACTTTTTATATAAATCTTCTGGTTTTGTAATTTCTTCTTACGTATATTTTTTAAGTTTACTGATTTTCCCTTGTGTTGTAAGATGCGTTGTGCAGCTCATGCATGTTCAGGCATGCACTGGGGCATATTTGCATAACATTTGCGGAACTGGTACAGTTTTGGGCATGCCTAGGCAGGCTTAGGCTGGATGGATGCTGCCTGGAAAGGCTCACATGCCCAGATGCTGTCATTTTGTTGATATCAATTTTGTTGTATTTTGATGCACGGCAAAGCATTGTCTATGTGTGTGTAATTTACACAACTGGTAAACTGGTTCTAGATTTGTTATAGGACAATTGGGGACAGCAGAAATGTCTCCCCAATGTCTGAACAGATGTGATACATTCTGGCGTGTACATGCTTAAGCCCCAAAGACGCACCATGATTGGAATTGTTAAGAAAGTGCATGCACTCCGTTTTAATTGTAAGGTTGGGGATCAAGGTAAGGCCTGGGCTGCTCGCATTTGTTATGCACGATGTGTTTGTTAATCTTAGAGTTTGGCTCAGAGGAACCCAGAAGTCAATTCTGGTTGCTGTCCCAATGATATGGCGAAAACAGAATGTTCACACATGGCTTCTGTCTTAACTAATGTCACTGGTTTCTGTGCTAAAAATAAGAAATCAATTAAATACTCCAACCTGCCTCCAGCCATGATACCAATGCCGAATGATGACGATCTGCCAGTACTGTAACCAGCAGAGAAATGGAGCTTAGGCGAAACAGGTGAAGATGCAGCAATGCACTAGCCAGGCATGAACAGTGACAAAGTTCCTGATTTTAACTGTGTATGTTTGGTGAGCCTCATCTCATAGAACAGACGTAAATGGCCTGGTCAAGGACTTGGGTTTGTCAAAATCAGAAACGGAACTATTGGGTTCAAGTCTGCAAGGATGGTGCTTTGCTATTGCAAGAAATGAAAACGTCTGTCTTCCAAAGCCACCAAGATGATTTAGCAAATTTCTTCGCACAGGTTGACAACCTCGTTTTCTGTGCTGACATTGATGGTTTGTTCACAGCTTTGGATGGTGAGCACGGCCCCCTAGAATGGCGTCTCTTTATTGATTCATCCGTGTTAAGTTGTCTTGTAACATAATGGCAATGTACAGCCTTCTGTTCCTGTTAGATAAGCGGTGCACATGAAAGAAACACATAGAAACTTGGAACTGTTGTTGAAACACATGCAGTACATCAAATACATCTGGAATAACAGAATAACAGAATTGGAAAGGAGCTTGGAGTTCTAGTCCAGCAGTTGTTAACTTTTCGGACCTCAGGGACCACTAAATTCGTAATTTTAAATCCTGCGGACCACTAATATGAATTTTTTAAAAAGATAAATACTAAAATAATAGGCCTAGTGAAGGGGGTGGGCGTGGCCAGCACAGGAGGCAGCCCTTCTCTTCTCCGGTCACCTCATGGCTGCTGGGCCCCTTAACCACAGCCCGTGGATCAGCTGAGCCAGCGAGGGCTGGGAGTTCTGTCTCTCCAGGTGCCTGGAGATGTTTTTGGCACACTCTTGCTAGCCCCAGCCCTGCCCACAGCACCAGGCAACTTTGCAGCCAAGGGCCCCTCTCTTCCTCAGCTGACTTTGTGGCTCTGGAGCAGGTGGCGGCCACAAGTTTGTGCTCTGCCAGGCCTGGAGCTCGGGTGTTGCTCAGGCTGCTGCTACGATGAGGCAGAAAGCCATGCGGCCCGTTGGAATCAGCTCCCTGTCCCCCGCCCCCCGGCTGCTGCTGCTTGAAAAAAGGACAATTGTGGAAAGAATGTGCTTATGGTAGAAGTAAGAATTCCTGGCCCTCACTGGCTCAGCTGATCCACGGGCCACGGTTGAGGGGCCGAGCAGCCTTGAGGTGATCGTGCTCACTGCCTCCTGCACCTCAAAAAACATAAGACCTCTCCAAAAATAAGCCCAAGTGCTTATTTTTAAGCGGAAAAGAAAATAAATCCCAAAGAAACATGGTAATAAAACAAAAAATGCAAATAATGTCCAGATTTTTCTGTGGACCACCAAAATTTTCTCACGGACCACTGGTGACCGTTGTTTTAGTCCAACCCTCTGCTCGGGCAGGAAAACCTATGCCATTTCAGACAAATGGTTGTCCAATCTCTTCTTAAAAACCTCCTGTGGTGATCTAAAAGTAGTGGATTTGCTGCTTGGGATACAGCTCAGATATACCAAATACTGTTGATACACATGCAAATGGGACAGCAGTGCAAAAGAGTGGCCACTCTGAAAGAATTTGATTTCAGGCAGAAAAAAGCAGCATATGAACCACTAGTTGACCTGGCAAAGGTATTCTTCCCTTTGCTTCACATAAAACTCAGGCTGATGGAAAGTTTCGTGAAGGTGAAGGTTTTCATTATTTGAAATAGATGTTTCCAAGAATAACTGATGCCAAGATTAAGGAAGGCATTTTTGTTGGTCCACAGACCAGATATGTCATCAGTGACAAGCGGTTTGAAGATCTGCTAGTGGGGCCAGAGAAAATTGCCTGGAAAGCAATCAAGGATGTTATTCAGAATTTTCTTGGCAACTACAAAGCAACAAACTACATTCAGCTGGTTGACAAACTTTTTACAGCATACATGATCACGATGTGCAAGATGTCACTGAAGGTTCATTTTCTACATTCACACTTGGACTTCTTTCTTGAAAATCTAGGTGCAGTCAAAGAAGAACATGGTGTACGTTTTCGCCAAGGCATTGCCACAATGGAAAAATGGCATCAGGGCAACTGAAATCCATCAATCAGAGCTCGAGCGTTTAAAGACCAGATGCCCTTCCTGAAATAATTACTCATTGCACCCAGAGAGAGAAACATCTGCCACTACCTAGGATCGAACTCACAACCTCCAGGTTGTGAGGCGAGAGCACCACCTCTTGGCCACCACATCACTCAACTGGTGTCCATCTATGCTGGCTGATTATTGTTGAACTCATGGCAGTGAGATGTGTGGGGCAGTACAAATGAAGTTCAGCAGCAAAACGCTTTGGGCCTTGTTGAATTCACGTAGTGTGTTGGAAATAGCAATAGCACTTAGACTTATATACCGCTTCACAGTGCTTTACAGCCTTCTCTAAACAGTTTACAGAGACAGTCTATTGCCCCTTACAATTTTTGGGTCCTTCTTTTACCCACCTCAGAAGGATGGAAGGCTGAGTCAACCTTGAGCCTGGTGAGATTTGAACTGCCAAATTGCAGGCAGCCAGCAGGCAGCAGAAGTGGCCTGCAGTACTGCACTCTACTGCGCCACCGTGGCTCAAATATTATGCAATTAAGTACATTATAGTCATTAAAAGTTAATTTCATGTTTATCAAGATTTCCACATGATGTGGTCATACTGAAATTATATTTGCCTTCAGTTTGAAGAGGGTCTATCACAGTGATGGCTAACCTTTTTACCATCGCGTGCCAAAAGCAGGGGGAGTGCGGGGGGGGGGTCGCATGCACACATGCCCACACCCATAAATCAATGCACCCCACCCCCCACACGCGCGACCCCCCCTGCGTGACCCCCGCTTTTGGCACGCGATGTCACGGTGGGCCCAGTAGGCCTGTTTTTTGCCCTCCCCAGGCTCCAGAGGCTTTCTTGGAGCCTGGGGACGGTGAAAATGGCCTTCCCCAGCTCCCCGGAGGCCCTCTAGAGGCTGGAAACAGCCCGTTTCCCGACTTCCGGTGGGCCCGGAAGGCCAGAAAATTAGCTGGCTGGCACACGCATGTGCGCTGGAGGTGAGCTAGGGCAATGCTCGCATGCCCACAGATATGGCTCTGTGTGTCACCTGTGGCACGCATGCCATAGGTTCGCCATCACGGGTCTATCATAATCACCAAAAGTTTTTCAGGAAGCAAAAAGAATTTTTTTTCTGAAAAAAAAATGTATTTCAGAGAAATCGGTGGGTATGCACGCCTTGCACTTATACACACACGTATACAAAGGTTGGGTTCCTGCTTAACACTAAAAACTTATTTTTGTTGGTTGAATAATATACAATTGGTTGGGTTTGCTGGGGTTTGCATCACCACAGTTTCCTGAAATAATCACATTGGACCCTCATGACTGAATTAACCTATTTTTCTAGGTTCCATCCACTAGGTCTCATTGCCTCCCCCCTCTCATTAAGGTAAACCTGACTTGACCAGCCATGCAAAGGCTTTTGATTTTTATGGACTCATTTATTTTATATATCAAATTTGGGAGAGTGATTCTGGGCACTGTGGGTGCCGCTGGGTGCTAGTCATGCCCGAATAAACATTAAGCCCGAACAAACCATATTCACACTTCATACAATATGTGAATCCATTGTTACTTACAAGGACTTTTATAGAATGTGGGTAGCATTTTTTTTTTTAGACAATACTATTTCAGAACATTTGCAAGGGAGGTGATTCTCTTGGTTTTAAAGCAGTGTTTTTTTCAACCTTGGCAATTTTAAGCAGTGTGGATTTTTAACTCTCAGAATTTCCTAGCCAGGCTGGGGAGTTTTGCAATTGAAATTCACACATTTTCAAAGTTGCCCAAGGTGGAAAAACACTGCTTTAAAGCGGAGTTTTTCAGATATATATTTTTTTTTAAACTAACAGGTTCGGCAGCCTGAACAAGTTTGAAAACATCTGGTTTAAAGCATCTCCTGGGGAGTGGAGAGAACTGTAAACAGAAAGCTTTGCAAACAGAGAATTAAGCTATCAGAAGCACATTTAATGAATAACATCCCCATCTGAAGAGATCGAATAAGAGCTGTAGAATTTTCAGTGGTTGTGTGGGTCTCTGCTGTTAAGCCCTAGAATTCAAAAAGAGCTTTTGCCTCATTTAAATGGGTGCTTACAATCTGCTACAAGGGTTGCAAGAAATGGGGCACTGATGTGCAGTGGGTGATGGGTAATGGAGTTGATCCCAAAGGGGCTTTTTTAAAAAAAATTATAATTTTTAAAATTTTCTTTTAATATAAAACATTCCACCTTACATTAAACAGCGTGTCATCTGCGTATAAAATTCTTTTGTGTCTTAACAACTAAACTTACCACCATATTCATTTCTTACATTCATTCTTATATTAATACTAAATAATAATAATACTGATAAAATAACAAAAACCTAATATTTCTCTTCTTTCCTTATCTAATTTTGCAATACATTGCTTTCATATTATAATAATCTGATTCTTCCTTTTCTTGAATTGCAAGTGTTAATCTGTTCATTTCTGCACATTCTAATATTTTTTTAATCACTTTTTCATCTATAGGGATTTCTTCGTTTTTCCAATTTTGTGCAAATACAATTCTAGCTTGCAGTTATTGCATGAATAATCAAATATACAGTTTCTTTACTATAAATTCCCAGTAAAATCTCCAACAGGAACAATTCCGGTTTTAAATCAATATGTTGTTGCATCATCTTCTCCAGCCACATACAAATTTTTGCCTAGTATCTTTTTGCTTCCCCCACATGTCCACCACATATGGCCAGGGGGGCTTTTTATCAGGTCCACCTGATTCGCCAGTTGCGGCCCTTTCTGGATCGGGACTCCTTACGCACAGTCACTCAGGCGCTCGTCACTTCCCGCCTGGATTACTGCAATGCTCTCTACATGGGGCTCCCCTTGAGGAGCACCCGGAGGCTCCAACTGGTGCAGAATGCGGCCGCGCGGGGGATTATGGGAGCAAGAGGGCACTCCCATGTGATGCCTCTTCTGCGCGAACTGCATTGGCTTCCAGTGGTCTTCTGGGTGCGCTTCAAGGTGTTGGTCACCACCTTTAAAGCGCTCCATGGCATGGGACCTGGGTATTTGCGAGACTGCCTTCTGTCGCCGATAGCCTCCCACCGATCAGTATGCTCCCACAGAGAGGGACTCCTCAGGGTGCTGTCAGCCAGGCAATGTCGACTGGCGACCCCCAGGGGGAGGTCCTTCTCTGTGGCAGCTCCTGCCCTCTGGAACGATTTGCCCCCGGAGATACGAAGGATACCAGATCTCCGGGCCTTTCGCAGTGCCCTAAAAACTTTTCTTTTCCATCAAGCAGGGCTGGCGTGAAACACCCCCCCCCCTTTTTAGCTCTTTTTTAGCTCTTTTTAGCCTTTTAGCTTTTAAAGTGTAAATTGGGTTTTAATTGGATTGTTTTAAATTGTGGGCCAAAGCTGTATAATTCTTTTAATTGATTTTAAATTTTGTATTGGTATGTTTTTTATCCTTGGCTGTGCACCGCCCTGAGTCCAATAGGAGAAGGGAGGTATATAAATTAAATAACAACAACAACAACAACAACAACAATATCATATGGTAATACCACCTCCGTGTCTGTTGATATTTCCAAGATTTAGTTGATTTATCTTTAAACATTTTTGCCAGTCTTGGGTTTCTTTTTTTTCCTTGAAGACGTTTCGTTTGTCATCCAAGAAATTTCTTCAGTTCTGGAAGTTCTGAAGAAGCTTCTTGGATGAGAAGCAAAAACATCTTCAAGGAAAAGAAACGAAGAAGAGGGGGACAACTTATCCTCCAAAGCGTCAGAAAGCAAGACAAGGAACAATGGATGGAAACTACTCAAGAAGAGAAACAACCTGGAATTGAGGAGGAACTTCCTGACAGTGAGGACAATTAACCAGCAGAATGGCTTGCCTCCAGACGTGGGTGCTTCATCACTGGAGGTTTTTAAGAAGAGACTGGACAGTCACTTGTCTGAAATGGGTGCTTGTCTGAAAAGCACCCACAGGGTGCTTAGATGTGGCTCGCAGGGCTGCCCTAGAAACAGCAAAGGACTGACCCGCAGTGCCTGTGGCAGTGAAAACTCAGCCTTTCTGAGCTCCGTTTTTATTGGCAGAGGGTTGCAGGAGGCCATCCCAGACGAAAACTGAGTTTGGGAGCCCGTTTTCGCTGGCAGAGCACTCGGGCCACCACAGGTACCCCTGACACAAGTCATGTTAAGCTGGCCACGCTCCCCCCGCCCCGCCCCCGAGGTCAGATACAACCAGAGGTGGGTTTCAGCAGGTTCTGACCAGTTCTGGAGAACCAGTAGAGGAAATTTTGAGTAGTTTGGATCACCGGCAAATACCACCTCTGACTGGCCCCATCTATTCTCTGCCTCCCGAGTCCCAGCTGATCGGGAGGAAATGGGGATTTTGCAGTAACCTTCCCCTGGAGTGGGGAGGGAATGGAGATTTTATAGTATCCTTCCCCTGCCACGCCCATGAAGCCACTCCCATCAAGCCATGCCATGCCCCCCCAAGCCACGCCCACAGAACCGGTAGTAAAAAAATTTGAATTCCACCACTGGATACAACCCTGATGCGGCCCTCAATGAAATGAAATCGAGCTTGGCACCCCTGGTATAAGATCTTTTGCTTGAGGAGGGGGTTGGATAAAAAGACCTTCAAGGTCTCTTCCAGCTCTATTCTGATTGATTGATTGAAAAGCAGGGTGGATAAAAATGATTTTTTTAAAAAAATCAAAAAAATCGGATTTTTTTTATTTAAATCGGATTTTTTTGATTTTTATCGAATTTATTTTAATAAAAAACTTTTGGGGTAAAAATCTATCGTAAGATAGTTTTCTATTTAAGATACATAAATAATTTAGTTTATTCAGCATGAAATGGAGCTTAGTTATGTAGCATGAGGCTGTATATTCTGCAACACTGGGACTATCGGTGAGTCAACAGTGGGTCAAAGGAGTAGCAGAGATGACAGTTGCTCTTTAAAAATTATGATTTAAATCCAGTTGATTTAAATCAAGCCTTTTTACTAGTGATTTAAATCATGATTTAAATTGTGATTTAAATCAACTCGATTTAAATCAAATCCACCCTGTTGAAAAGCAAAAACAAAAAACCCTCTACAGCTCTTATTAGATCCCTTCAGACAGGGTGTTATTAATTGGATGCACTTTTGATCAGTTAACTCTTTGCTTGCAAAGCTTTCTGTTTACAGTTCTCTTCCTTCCCCGGGAGATGCTTTAAACCAGATGTTTTCAACCATGTCCTGGATGACTGAGAACCTCCATAGATGAATGGAGTTCGTATTAATAGTTTATTGAATGTATATATATCCTACCTCCCAGGGACTCTAGGAGAAATTTGCAAAAAGCTTGTTTATATTTTTGAAATTATTTTAGGTTTCTCTCTGGGTTTTGGTGTTCAAAAGGGCAATTCCCCACCCCCCCAGCCAGTTTCTGGAGTTTTAGCAACTGTGATTTGAGCAAAGAGAAGGCACTGCCAAAAAAAGGAGAGTGCAAGGTCAGGCAGCAGTGTGCCCTCAAATGACTCATTGTGATTGCAAAAAAATATCAACAACCAGATTCAAATCCTCCCTCAGGTATAAAACTCACTACAGGTAATCCTCAACTTACGACCACAATTGAGCCCAAACTTTCCATCGCTAAGTGAGAAATTGGTTCAGTGAGTTTTGCCCCATTTTGCAACTTTTCTTGCTATAGTTGTTAAGTGAATCACTGCAGCTGTTAAGTTAATAATATGGTTGTTAAGTGAATCTCATTGACTAGGCTGGTCAGAAGGTTTCAAAAGAAGATCCTGTGACCCCAAAACACTACAATTGTCATAAATGTGAGTCAGTTGAGAAGCTTTCCTAATGTACAATCATGTGACCACGGGGATGTTGCAATGGTCGTAAGGGTGACAAATGGTCATCACTCACTTTTTTCAGTGCCGTTGGAACTTTGAACAGTCACTAAGCAAACTGTTGTAAGTCGGGAATTACCTGTATGTCTCCAGTCTGAACTGCCTTACAGAGTTATTCTGAAAATATTATAGTCCTGAAAGGACTCTAGTTCAGGAGCAGTCTGTCTATTTTACCTATAGAATTTGGCACTACTAACTGAGGTAAAAATTCTGGACAGATGGATTTGACTTGTTAGTTTGATTCAGGCCTTGTATATTTTTACTTATTATTTGTTCCAGCCTGATATTCAGAGATACCGTATTTTTCGGAGCATAAGACACACTGGAGTATAAGATGCAACTTAGTTTTTGGGGAGGAAAATAAGAAAAAAGCTGATTGGCAGGTGGATCGGCCTCCCGGAATACCCCCAATCAGCTGTTCCCAGAGGTGAATTTTAGCAACAGGTTCCTTGGTTGTGAGCTCTGTGCCTTGCTTTTTTTTGGCTTTTTTTTTCTGCCTCTGAAAGCCTCCGAAACAGAGCTTCAGAAAAAAAGCCTCTGAAGCTCTGTTTGGGGGCTTCTTTTCTGAAGCTTCGTTTCTGATGCTTTTTTCAGCCTCTGAAACCTCTGTTTGAGAAGCTGGGCAGGGCTGCATTTGGAGTATAAGACGCACCCAGATTTTCACCCTCTTTTTTGGGGGGAAAAATGTGCGTCTTATACTCCGAAAAATACGGTACCCTGTTTTCCTGAAAATAAGACATCCCCTGATAATAAACCCAATCGGGCTTTTGAGCACATGCTCTAAAATAAGCCTTCCCCTGAAAATAAGCCCTTCATGAAATATTTAAATGCATGCGCAGCCAGTCCCCGCCATTTCCTCTGGATTCTTCCACGTGCCCCAAAATAATAAGGCCTCCCCGAAAATAAGGCAAAGTGCTTATTTCAGGGTTCAAAAAAAAATATAAGACAAGGTTTTATTTTCAGGGAAACATGATATATTCCAGTAGAATCCACAGGATCCTTATAATCAAACTTGCTCATACATGAGTAGAGGGAAGAGAAGGGAAGAAAAGGGAATGGAGGGGACCTTGGAAGTCTTCTAGTCCAATCCCCTCCTCCTCAAGCAGGAGACCCTATATCAGAGTTCCCCAACCTTTCCGGATTGGTGGCCTGGAATGGGGGGAGGAGGGAAAGAGGGGATCAGTGGTGGGTTCCTCCCGGTTCGGTCTCGTTCTCCCGAGCCAGTAGCGGTGACGATATGACATCACCGAACTGGTTCTGCCCGCCCGCTCCCCCGCTCCCCACCCTCATGCCCCCCCACCCCCAGTGTTATTCTTACCTTTTATTTGGCCCCACCCCCAATCTATTGCTGCCTCCTGAGTCCCAGCTGATGGCTTCAAAGGGCCGCCCTACAGCTAAAAGAAAACAAATGGGTAGACCAGTGCCTGCAAAAATACATGAGTAGATCAGTGCCTGCAAAAATAAATGGGTAGACCAGTGCCTGCAAAAAATAAATGGGTAGCTCGGTACAGCTCTGCAAGCAGTTAAAAGCCTGGTAGACCAGTACCTCAGCTAAATCCTAAATAATGGTCACATGACCATCAAGCCACGCCCACAAAATAAGCCACGCCCACAGAACCAGTAGTAAAAAAATTTAGAACCCACCCCTGGAGGGGAGGATTTTGTGGGAGGGGCAAGCACACGTGTGCATGTGACATTCACGGTGATGTGCGAGTGGGGCCATGAGCGCCTGCTGACACTTGTGTGAGTGGGGTTGTGCATGTGCGCAAAGGCGTGTTCACTAGCCAGCCACTCACATGACCCGGTGGCGATTAGCCCATGGCCCACAGGTTGGGGACCCCTGCCCTATACCATTTCAGACAAGTGGTTGTCCAGTCTCTTCTTAAAAACCTCCAGGGATGAAGCACCCACAGCTTCTGGCATATTTTTTTTTCCTGGAGGAAAGCAGCATTTTAAAAAAACAATATTTTGGTTCTCTGACGGCCTTTCTGATGGTTTGGCCGATGAGCGCAGTGTGCCTGATTGGAGAGCACTCTGTATATTGCAATTGCTCCGTTGGTCCTTTTATTAGATTAATAAAAGCTGGCTGTCTCCAGCTCTTTGTTAAGCACAGCCATAAAGAATTAGGACAGCAGACATGAATGCACGAAGCCACATGGCTTTTGATTTTTATGTACATGAATCTAGGATGATCCAAATATCTTCCCGGTTGCATTTCTTGGGGTTGGGAGGGGGGAAAACAAATGGGTCTCTTCTTAGACCCACCATAGAGAGGGTTGGGTCATACGTATCATTTCCTATATCTCTTGAGGATATAAACAGAATTGGTTCGTACTGTGACTCTGCATTTATGATCTATTCTAGATAGACATAAAGCCAGTGTGTTTAAAATGGCCAGTGAAGAGAAGCTGATTGACTGCTATAAAAGGCAATATGACAGCCTAAAACCTCAGGAAATAATGACAATATTGAAGGTTCAGACAGATTTAAAAAAAAGGATGATTGGATTCTGGCGTCTCCTTTGAAAGGAAAGAGAGAGAGAAGGAGACTTTGCATAGAAACCTTGGCCAAGTGTTGTAGTGAGATGGTGGTCTACGCTTGGCTGGCTGTGGAGCATGGGCTCCATTGCGCATAGCAATAAGAGCTAGTGGGAAGAGCTGCCTGCCAATTGGGCAAGGCTGAGATATTCCATTGTTTTCCTATTTGGGATAGATGCACTGATTTTTTTTTTTAAAAAAATTGTATCGGACATAATGGAGGGGTTTGTGCCAAGCTGCCCTGCATTTCTAATAGAAAATATTTATTGGGGGGTTTAGTGTGAATTTTCCATGGCTTGTTCCCTTCTTTTTCAGCAGAGGTTCCTGTCTAAGACATTATCAATATCTTGCCATAATATGATTCTGATTTATTTATTTATTACATTTTTATCCCTAATAAGGTGACTCTGGGTGGCTTATACGGTAAGTTATAAAATAAGTAAAAAAATAATTAAAATATGAAAACTACATAGATTATGACTGTCAAACTGTATTGACTCCAAAACCAAGAGAAAACATTATAGCCATAGGCATCAGTGCTAATTAATGCTTACATCTTTATAGAGAGATAGCCTATCTTTATTAAACTTCTACAATGGAAAACAATTCTAAACTTTCTGGTAACTCATCTTGATAAACCGGCAAGAACTGAAAATTGCCTTTTTTTTAAGCCTTTCCATCGAGAAATATTGTCAGCAAAATTACCAGGTGAGTATGGAATGTATTGGTACAGTGGCCATTTTGACTTTTTTTGACCTCTCTCCTGTGCTCCCTTGTATTGTGCTTAGCTTTCAGTTGAATTTTTTGTCGTCTCCATTTTGGGCCGTGTGTGTGTGTGTATGTGTGTCTTTGCGTATGTGTGTTTTTCTTAATGCTGCTTGATGTTCTTACTTTGTTAAGCTGCCCAGTGTCTCTGAACAGGAGCAGGCTAGAAAAACTGCCAAGTAAATTAATGAAATTTGAGCTGAAGGGAAAATCAGATTTTGGAAAAGATCCACCATTCTCTCCTGTTAGCATTTGGTGCATTTTTTGAGTGATGGGCAGAAATGCCGTAAACCTAATTTCAGGGCTGCCCACTCATGAAACCAGCAGACAAATGTGATTAAAAGTTAAAAACAAAATAAGAGTCCGAGCTGAATGGTAATTTGGTTGTGGGTGACTAAGAGGCCAGCGAATGGGCAGGGAATCTAGCTTGTATTTATTTCTCTCATTTAATGGTCCTGTGTTTGGCTTTTCTTATACAGCCAACCAAAGGAGCCAGCAACGGTGAATAAACAGATTAAAGCAATCAATCATAAAGCAATAAAATCTGCAAAAAACAAAGAGACCAAGCAAAGCAAAGGACTGGAGTTAAAAGGAGGAGGCAGGATGTAGTCAGTTGGAGGGGTGGGGGGGAGGAAACCCAGCAAAGGAGCAGAAAAAGCAAAATGCCAGAAGCTGAGAAACAAGATCCCAATAGTTCAGAACAGAGACTGGGTGGATGGCCGTCCCCACGGACCAAGATTATTAAGTGAATCACTTCAGTTGTTAAATAAATTGCATGGTTGTTAAACGAGGCTGGCTTCTGTGGGCGTTGTCTGTCAGAAACCGGCTGGGAAGGTCGCAATGGTGATCATGTGACTCCATGAGGTTTCATCCGTCATAAACGCAATCTGGTTGCCAAGTGCTTGAATTTTGATCACCTGCCTGCGGGGATATCGCAATGAGGAGCCTGAGTGGTGTAGGAGGCTAATGCCTCCTAAGGCAGCATTTAACATCCAGCTGCCTGCAATTACTGCGAGTTCAATTCTCACCAGGCTCAAGGTCGACTCAGCCTTCCATCCTTTCTAAGGTGGGTAAAATGAGGACCCAGTTTGTGGGGGCAATAAGCTGACTTTGTATAAATATACAAAAGTATGAAGGCTATTGCTTAATGCATTGTAAGCCGCCCTGAGTCTCCGGAGAAGGGCGGCATATAAATCAATTTTTTTTAAAAAAAAAAATGGTTGTAAGTGCAAGAACTGTTCTTAAGTCACTTTCTTCAGTGCGGTTGTCACTTCAAACAGTTGCTAAGCGGATGGTTGTAAGTCAAGAACTACCTGGTCAGTAAATACAGGTAACCCACATACTGAAAGACAACTCTTTATGTGTGCTTCAGAACACATCATTTTGAGGCTGGTGGACTGAAAATACATTTTGCAATCCATGGGGCATTTGGAAAAAAAACCTTTTTATTTCTTTACAAGTGGTCCTCGACTTACATCCATTCATTTAGTGACCGTTCGAAGTTACAGTGGCACTGAAAAAAGTGACTTACGACCGTTTTTCACACACTTACGACTGTTGCAGTATCCCAGGGTCATGTGATAAGGGATGCTTGGCAACTGGCATGTATTTATGATAGCTGCAAGGTCGCGTGGTCCCCTTTTGCGACAGTCTGACATGCAAAGTCAGTGGGGAAGCCAGATTCACTTTACAATCGTGTTACTAATAAAGGAGAATATTTGTAGCTCAGGGTTGACGTGAGAGGTCCTTGGTGCTCTCTGAACTTGTTTTCTAGCAGACATTTCATTACTCTAACTAGGTAATGCTAGCACTGATGATGTTACCTAGTTAGGGGAATGGAATGGAATGGAATGGAATGGAATGGCGGGAGGAGAGAAGAGAGGAGAAGAGAGGAGAGAAGAGGAGAGGAGAGGAGAAGAGAAGAGAGGAGAAGAGAGGAGAAGAGAAGAGAAGAGAAGACAAGTCTTTATTGGCCAAGTGTGATTGGACATACAAGGAATTTGTCTTTGGTGCATATGCTCTCAGTGTACATAAAAAGACAAGATACATTCGTCAAGAATCGTAAGGTACAACACTTAATGATAGTCATAGGGTACAGATAAGCAATCAAATCATACTAGGAAACAATCAATATAGATCATTAGGATACAAGCAACAAAGTTACAGTCATGAAGTCATAATGGGAGGAGATGGGTGATAGGAACGATGAGAAGATTAATAGTAGTGCAGACTTAGTAAATAGTTTGACAGTGTTGAGGGAATTAGTAGTTTAGCAGTGATGGTGTTCGGGGGAAAACTGTTCTTGTGTCTAGTTGTTTTGGTGTGCAGTGCTCTATAGTGTCGTTTTGAGGGTAGGAGTTGAAACAATTTATGTCCAGGATGCGAGGGGTCTGAAAATATTTTCACAGCCCTCTTTTGAATGAAACTTCTCCAAGAAAACAAGCAAACTTAGAGAGCACCAAGGACCCCTCAGTTGTGTTACTAACTTAACAACTGTAGTGATTCACTTAGGAAGTGTGCCAAGAAAGGTCGTAAAATGGGGCAAGACTCATTTACCAACTATCTCACTCAGCAACAGAAATGTTGGGCTCATTTGTGGTCATAAATCGAGGATTACCTGTGCCTGGTTGATCCCCCTCCCCCCAAACCTAAGCAGAGTTGGAATATTATTAGTTAATTATTGGATGGGAGACCACCAGGAAAAATAAGCCAGACAAATTACATCTCAGAAGAAGGCGACCTGTATTTCACTCAGCTTTTATATCGCTCCAGTCATACCTAATTTAAAACATTTTATGCATTAATCTGTAGAGATTCTCAGTCATCCAGGTCATGGTTGTCCCAAAGGTGCTTTTGGGGCACCTGAGGAGGCAACTGGATTTTCTTGTTTTTTTCTTTGGAGGCTTTTCTCTAAAGGATGCATCCTTTAAAAGGATGCAAATGACCAGCTGTCTGCAAGGAATATAAATCCTTCCATTCCCCACTATCCTATCCGAGCTGAAGAAGCTTCTTGGATGAGAAGTGAAACGTCTTCAAAGAAAAACAAACACGAAAATCCAGTTGCCTCCTGAAAAAAGCACCTTGTGGGACAGCTTATGCATTACCAATTAAGCCGCCTTAGCTTTTAGCCGGGTGTGAGAATCGGGTTTTGCTTTTGCACAAACAGATTTGGATCAGGGGTGAAATCCAGCAGGTTCTGACAGGTTCTGGAGAACCAGTAGCAGAAATTTTGAATAGTTCGGAGAACCAGCAAATGCCATCTCTGACTGGCCCCAGAGTGGGGGGGGAATGGAGATTTTGCAATATCCTTCCCTCAGGAGTGGGAAGGGAATGGGGATTTTGCAGTATCCTTCCCCTGCCACGCCCACTAAGCCACTCCCACCAAGCCACGCCCACAGAACCAGTAGTAAAAAAAAAATTGGATTTCACTACTGATTTGGATCAAATATAAGTGAAATGCAATGAGTGTGTAAGGATGAATTCTGCAAAAAAAAATATCCCGAAACTCTTCCTCTCCCTTGAATGTATTTGTGGGGTGGCTTAAGGTTGAAATGGGATAGAGTCTTCCTTTGGATTGTTTATTTCCAGCCTCCAAGGGAATTCACTGCATAATTAAAACAATCCGTTACAGTTAAAACAATGGAAAAAAGTAGAACACGGAGCCAGTGAGCTGAAAGACATAAAAATAAAACCTCAGCAAATTAGACCACGTAAGCAAATACCGGCTGGGTGTTACCCAAAACAGGTTGAAGCTTTAAAGGGGGAGACGCAAACTCAAAATAAGGAGGAATTCCTTGTTCACAAGCCCTATTAAACAAGGGACTTGCAGACTGAGTCATGGGAGATTTCCAAGCAAAGATTAAAGAAACCCTTTGTTCAAGAAGATCTGAAGATTTCTTCAGCCCCCTCCTCGATCCCCTCATGAAGATTCAGGTTGTGCATTGTCCTCATTGTTCTCTTCCCCCCCCCCCAAAACACATTTATTACATGAAAACATTACAGGTAATAAGACAATTAGGACAGTGGTGAAATCCAAATTTTTTTTACTACCGGTTCTTTGGCCGTACCTTGGTGGTCGTGGATTGGTGGGCATGGCAGGGGAAGGATACTGCAAAATCTCCATTCCCACCCCACTCCTGGGAGAAGGATATTGCAAAATCTCCATTCCCACCCCATTCTGGGGCCAGCCAGAGGTGGTATTTGCCGGTTCTCCGAACTACTCAAAATTTCTGCTGCCGGTTCTCCAGAACCTGTCAGAACCTGCTGGATTTCACCCCTGAACTAGGACCAGAATTTCCATTGCTAAGCATGGCAATTGTTGAGTGGCGCACAAATTATATTGCTTTCCTTTTGTTCTGGTTAAGCAGGATTGCAGTTAAGTGAGCCATGTGGTCGTTAAACGAATCTGACTTCACTTTGGTTGTAGGAAGCCGGCTGGGAAGATCGCAAATGGCAATCACACGACCTCCGGATGCTGCAACCGTTGTAAATATATCAGTTGCCAAGCCCTGTGATGGTTGTAAGTGTGAGGATCAATTGCAAGTCACTATTTTCAGTACCGTTGTAACTTTGAAATTGCTATGGTTGTAATTCAAGGACTCCCTGTAAAGGTTTGGGTTTTTTTGTATCTTTCCCTTTCCTATATGTATGTGCATTCATCCCTCTATCCTCCACCAATAGGAATGATAGAGGTAGTCCTTAACTTACAACAGTTCATTTAGTAACCATTAGAAGTTACAACATCACTGAAAAAAGTGACTTATGACTATCTTTTTCACACTTATTGCAGCATCCTTACAGTCACGTGACCAAGATTTGGATGCTTGGCAACTGGTTCGTATTTATGATGGCTGCAGTGTCCCCGGATCATATGAACACCATTTGAGACCTTCTGACAAGCAAAGTCAATGGAGAAGACAGATTCACTTAACAACCGGGTTATTAATTTAACAACTGCAATGATTCACTTAACAAGTGTGGCAAGAAGAGTCATAAAATAGGGCAAAACTTACTTAACAAATGTCTCACTTGGCAACATAAATTTTGGGCTCAATTATTGTCATAAAATAGGGACGCAGTGGCTAAGACGCTGAGCCTGTCGATCGAAAGGTCGGCAGTTCAGCGGTTCGAATCCCTAGTGCCGCATAACGGGGTGAGTTCCCGTTACATGTCCCAGCTTCTGCCAACCTAGCAGTTCGAAAGCAGGTAAAAAATGCAAGTAGAAAAATAGGGACCACCTTTGGTGGGAAGGGAACAGTGTTCCATGCACCTTTGGCGTTTAGTCATGCCGGCCGCATGACCACGGAGACGTCTTCGGACAGCGCTGGCTCTTTGGTTTTGAAATGGAGATGAGCACCGCCCTCTAGAGTCAGGAACGACTAGCACATATGTGTGAGGGGAGCCTTTACCTTTATGGTCATAAGTCATTTATGGTCAAAAATAAATAAATAAATATGGATGGATGGATGATTGAGCTTGTGTGGACAAAATGCTGCTTAGTCTTTCTTGAGGTTTGAAATCAAGCTCTTGGAAACCTCACAAGGTTGTTTTTTTGTGGGGGCCATAGGAACTGGAAACTTTTCAGTTGTCCAAAATAAAGGTAGTGCTTGGATAATGACAACAACAATAGTAGATGTGGCTGTAAGACATTGTAGATTCTCCCAATCTGATCCAATTGCTTACACTTTGTATTTGGGCACATGGTGCATTTTGTGTGTTGGGGGAGGGGAAAAGAGAGAGGGAGGGAGAGAGAGAGAGAGAAAGAAAGAAAGAAAGAAAGAAAGAAAGAAAGAAAGAAAGAAAGAGAATATATATCATTTCACATTCAAGGGGCATCAAAATGTGTGTTGGGGGAGGGGAAAAGAGAGAGGGAGAGAAAGAAGAAAAAGAAAGAAAGAAAGAAAGAAAGAAAGAAAGAAAGAAAGAAAGAGAAAAGAAAGAAAGAAAAAGAAATTTCACATTCAAGGGGGATCAAAGTGTTCTTAATCATGTTTTTCATTATGTTTTGATTTGCTTGTTATCTTTCCTGGTTCGCTCGACTGGCAAATTCAAGGCTCATATATATTTCATGGGCACACAATAAATGAATCAATACAGCATTTTATGCTCTGGCGTCTCATCCATCAACCGACGTGTGCCTGCTCGCCGCTTGTACAGCGACGGGCAAGCTCGGGAAAATGTAGATAAATTAACCATCCCTCCTCGCTACATCCTGCACTGCCTTCCCCTGAGATAGGCTGGGTTACAACATCCATCATCCCTGGCCAGCCTGCCCCTCTGCCAGACAGCTGTTCTGCTTTTAAAAAGTGGGAATGGACAAATTTGGCTCCCGTTTCTGGGTCTCTAACCTCGCTTGAAGAGGTCGCTGGGAGCAAAGTCCTCTCCTCTGCTGAAGGGTTAAGTTGAGCAAGTCCTGTCTTCCTAGAAAAGCGATGGAGATTTGATTCACAGCAGGGAAGGGAGGCGGGTGGGCAGGCAGGCAGGCGGGCTCTCCTTCTCCTCCCCTTCCCGCCCCGCCTCTTGCCTCCGGTGACATGAGAAACTGCCTTTCGCTTCTTGGTCCCCAATCCGGGAGCCATCAAAGAGCTGCAGCAGACACAAAGGCTGCAAGGCGGGGGTGAGTTTGGGCAGATAAATATATATATATATATATGGGGGGGGAAGCCCCCTGCAATGGAGGAGGGGGTAGCCAAGTGCTAGGGAAGGGGGAAGAGACGGAGAAACCGAGGCTGGAGGAAAGCGAGTGCCAGGACCATGGACAAACTTTAGCTGTACCCATTAGATGGCACAGGAATAAATTGAGGACGTTGGTGTAATAAATCTACTAGTCCTTAAGGTGCTCTGTTGCTTTGCTGCAACAAACCAGCTCTGCCATTGGGCTGGGAATTGTGAATGCCGGACTGCAGGCTGACATTGGTACACCGGCTGAGCTGGTGGGTGCGCTTTTCAGGCTTGCTGCACAGCTCCTTGCGCAGATTTTGCCTGTAAAGGGACTCCTAGGGCACAAGGCCTCGGTTGGTTGGTTGTGGTGTCCTTGGGACTCCAGGTTAAGGGATAATAACATTGGAGAGACTTCCCTGGAGAAGTAAGCCTCTGGTCTGTGGTTCTTCCTTTCCCCTGCTGATGTCTTTTAAGATGGAGCGTGACTAAGGGGGTCTCTTCATTTACTCCAACATGAGGAAAAGGATAGTCGGGACAGGGATCCAAAGGTGGGAGGGAATTTAAAGGAAGGGTCCCCAGAACATTTCGCTAAATTTTGGGGGTGCATAGTTGACCCGTCGAAAGTTTGCAGCAGAAAAGGCAACATAGGGGGATCTAAAACAGTATTTCTCAACCCCGGGGTACTTCAAGATGGGGGGACTTCAACTCCCAGAATTCCTCAGCCAGCCATGTTTAGCTGGCTGAGGAATTCTGGGAGTTGAAGTCCCATCAAGTGGCCAAGGTTGAGAAAGACTGCTCTAAACCTGGCCGAATGCCAGTTGCAGAGATTTAAAAAAAAAAAAAAAACAATGGAGGGGAAATTAAATAGCCAGGTTTTGAAGGTCTACAATGGGACGTATAGACGGTCTGTAGTTCCTGGGTGTGTAGATTCATGTAAACAAGAAATTGTAGTTTAAATCCATGTGATTTCTGATGACACGCGTTGTTTTGGCAAGAAAGCAAACTCTTCTTTGGCAGAATATTCCTCTTTGGAGAAAGCTCCAATGTGACCCTGCCAGCTTGTTCCAGGGATCTGCACAGGGCACTCGTTACAGAGTAGACCAACATTCTGCAATGCTAAGGATACTTAAAAAAAAACAAAACTTACTTACTTGGATCATCCTGCACAAGTTATCTGACTAAGGTCCTTTAAAATCCTCGTTTTAATTTAGGCCTGGTTGTTGAAAGAAAATAGAATTTCAGAGTTGCCCACTATTATTAAAGTAAAGCAACTTTTATTTTTTTAAAAAATATTTGGAAGCAGCAATTGCCGGCATAGATAAATTAAGATTTTAAAATCCTGACAAAAAAAAATATAAAAGATTGGTCTAGATACTGAATTTTAAAAGTAATTACAAAAAGAATGGGCTAGGCAGGTGAGAATTTCAACAAAATAGGTAGTCCTCGATTTATGACCACGTTTGAGCCCAAAGTTTCTGTTGCTAAGTGAGACAGTTATTAAGTGAATTTTACCCCATTTTTACAACCTTTTTGTTATAGTGAGAAACATAGTTGTTAAGTGTATCTGACCTTCCCATTGACTTTGCTTGGCAAAGATGATCACATGACCCCGGGACATTGCAACCAGTGGTGAAATCCATTTTTTTTTACTACCGGTTCTGTGGGGGTGGCTTGGTGGGGGTGGCAGGGAAAGGATACTGCAAAATCTCCATTCCCATTCCACTCCAGGGAAAGGATACTGCAAAATCCCCATTCCCACCCCACTCCTGGGTGAAGGATATTGCAAAATCTCCATTCCCTCCCAACTCTGGGACCAGCCAGAGGTGGCATTTATTTATTTATTTATTTATTTATTTATTTATTTATTTATTTATTTTATTTATTGAATTTGTATACCGCCCTACTCCTGAAGGACTCAGGGCGGTGAACAGCCATGAAATAAAACATATAAATACAAAATTTAAAATAGAATAAAACGAATTAAATAATTTGGCTGAACAAATTTAAAACCCCAATAATTTAAAACCAAATTTAAAATTTCCATTTAAAAAGGGGAAAGACTTAGGTCAGGCCAGCTTGATGAAATAGGAAAGTCTTGAGCGCGCGACAGAAGGTACGCAGATCCGGGATCCTCCGTATCTCCGGGGGGAGCTCGTTCCAGATAGTAGGTGCCCCCACAGAGAAGGCTCTACCCCTGGGGACCGCCAGTCCACATTGTTTGGCCGATGGCACCCGGAGGAGCCCCTCTCTATGGGAGCGTACTGGTCGGTGGGAGGCTATTGGTGGTAGCAGGCGGTCCCATAAATAACCAGGTCCTAAGCCATGGAGCGCTCTAAAGGTGATAACCAAAACCTTGAAGCGCACTTGGAAGGCCACCGGGAGCCAGTGCAGCTCGCACGGGAGAGGTGTTACATGGGAGCGCCACGTCGCTCCCGTCACCACCCGCGCGGCTGCACTCTGCGCCAGTTGGAGCCTCCGAGTGCTCCTCAAGGGGAGCCCCATGTAGAGAGCGTTACAATAGTCCAGACGGGAGGTGACAAGGGCATGAGTGACCGTGCGTAAGGAGTCCCGATCTAGAAAGAATTTGCCTCCTCTCCTTCTCCGAACTGCTCAAAATTTCCTCTACCGGTTCTCAAGAACCTGTCAGAACCTGCTGGATTTCACCCCTGATTGCAACCAACATAAATGTGAGTCAATTGCCAAGGGTCTAAATTTTGATCCTATGACGGTGGAGATGCTGCAATGGTCGTAAGCTTAAAAAAACGGTCATAAATCACTTTTTTTCAGTGCCATTGTAACTTCGAATAGTCATTAAACAAACTGTTGTAAGTTGAGGCTTAGCTGTAGTTTGGGTGTTTCCCATCTGAGCTTGGCTGACTGGAAAACTTGTCCTTTGCCATGATATTTCCTTTCAGCAATTAACCAGTGGAACCATTTGCCTTCAGAAGTTGTGGCTGCTTCATCAATGGAGGCTTTTAAGAAGAGACTTGGACAGCCACTTGTCTGGAATGGTAGGGTCTCCTGCTTGAGCAGGGGGTTGGACTAGATGACCTCCAAGGTACCTTCCAACTCTGTTATTCTATGTTCCAATGTGGAGATCAAAACAAACGACATTTATAGTGATCCTCACATCCCTAATCCCTAATAGCCTAAATAAAAAGCATTTTCAACAATTATCCACTTTCTCTGTGATCACCCCATGTTTAACCAGCCACATCTCAGTGCCCTGTAGCATCCATCCACTTTTTCTTCTTCACCCTTCTCAGGGCTAAACGGAATGCCACCTCAGAGAGCAGCCATGGGATTACCTCAGAACGTTTAATCGGTGTATGTTTCCTTAAAAAAACAATCCTATTTTCACTCATGTTCATCTTTTGTTTATTAAATACATTTTTTTAAAAAAAAAAAAAACCTCTTTGCTCATGGGATGGAGTGGCTCAACCTAAAATGATTGACATTTCTAACAACTCCCAGAGTGAAAATCTGAAAAGCTCCTGAAAAGTGACTTATGACCATTTTTTTTACAGTGACGACCTTTGTAGCATTCCCCACGATCATGTGATCAAAATTCAGAGGCTTGGCAACTGGTTCATATTTATGACCTTTGCTGTGTCCCAAGGTCTTGTGATCCCCTTTTGCCACCTCCTGACCAGCAAAGTCAAGGGGGAAAACCAGATTCACTTAACAACCGTGGGGGCAAATGGGGCAAAACTCCCTTTAACAAATGTCTCACTTCACAAACCAGAAATTTTGGACTCAATGGTGGTCGTAAGTCGAGGACTACCTGTAAAAGCACCTTAGGGTCAGTTGTCATCAGCTCAGCTTGCTAGCTTGCCTGCAATTCCTGAATGTCTACAAACTTGGATAACCTCTGTCTTCCCCAGAGGTATTGCAACCACAAGTTCCTGGAACTGTATTCCAATTGGGAAATTTGGACGTTGCTGTCTCACGTGTCTGGAGAAGTGAGACTTAATAAAAGCCCAGTCGGGACCCCTAGGACACGCTTAATTTAGTTTGCGCTGTCCTTGCAGTCTGCTTTGGGGTGAGGTCTAGTTTTGGTAACATAGGTAACCTGATTTTTCATTTTGAATGCAGGAGCTGGATTCAGAAACCCAAATGGAGGAACAGGAAGCTGCCGGAGCCGAATCACAGGAGGGTTTGGAAGGCAAAGCACAAGACCTTCATGTGGTTCAGATTGGGACCGCCGGGGAGCTGCTGGAGGGGTCTGTGCCCCCCCAGCAGTTTAAGCAGGAGCCGGAGGACCAATGCTGGGAGAATCAATTACAAGACTTCCTGAAGACCATGCAACCTTCCCGTTCGGGGTGGAGGAACCCCCGGTCCCCTCACTATATGCTAGGGGAAGACCCCAAGTATTGTCCAAGCTCCTTCAAGAGAGGAAAAGAAGACAACCAGTGGCCCAAAGTAGAATGCGTATCTGAAAGCACATTGGGTGACAGTAAACCTTATGGGAATAGCCAGGATTCCCCCGTGAAGGTGAAGGAAGAGGTGCTGGATGAAGATGCCGCCCACGTGGAGGCGCGGAGACAACGTTTCCGTCTTTTCTGCTACGAGGAAGCCGAAGGGCCGCGGGAGGTTTGTAACCAGCTCTGGGAGCTCTGTCATCAGTGGCTCAGGCCAGAGAACCACACGAAGGAGCAGATCCTAGAGTTGCTTATCCTGGAGCAGTTCCTGACTGTCCTACCCCCCGAAATGCAAAGCTGGATACGGGAACAGGGGCCGGAGACCTGCACACGGGCTGTTGCCCTGGCCGAACGATTCTTACAAGACTCCGAAGAGCCGGAGCAAAAGGTGAGAAGGGCGATGGCGTTGGGAGTTGGCAGCTGTGATCCTTTAAAAAGTGTGCCCTGCTTAATTACAGGTAGTCCTTGACTTACAACCAGGGGTGAAATGCTGCCGGCTCTATCCGGCTCGTGGGAGCCGGTAGCGCCAGCAGTGGGTATTTCGGAGAGCTGGTAGCGTCAGCAGTGGGAGATTTCCCCCTCCCCAAACTGGGACGTTTGACACGTCCCGGTTTTGACCATCTGCTCATGCGCAGATGATGGCACAGACAGCGTGTGAACATCAGTAAGCCGGTAGGAAAGGTAAGTACATTTCACCCCTGCTTACAACCATTTGTTTACTGATTATTCAAAGCTACAACAGTGCTGAAAAAATGACTTATGACTGTTTTTCACCCTTACAACCATTGTAGCATTGTAGCGTTCCCCATGGCCATGCGATCAACTTTTAGGTGCTCGGGGAAATGGTTCTTATTTATG
The DNA here is from genome assembly GCA_022577455.1 of Arizona elegans. Taxonomy (NCBI): domain Eukaryota; kingdom Metazoa; phylum Chordata; class Lepidosauria; order Squamata; family Colubridae; genus Arizona; species Arizona elegans. Next base: position 10,180,035 of record JAKOOJ010000012.1, read on the forward strand.
ACGGTTGAAGTGTCCCGTGATTTTACTTTTTGCGACCTTCTGACAAGCAAAGTTTATAGGGAAACCAGATTCACTTAACAAACATGTTTCTAATTGAATGATTTCTAATTTAATGATTCACTTAACAACTGTGGCAAGAAAAGTCATAAAATGGGGCAAAACTCACTGAACATATTTCTCACATAAACGTTGAGCTCAATTGTGGTCGTAAATTGAGGACTACCTGTAATCTGTCATTCTGCTTAAATACCTGCTGAGCGATATAGAAAATCTGTAGGCTCTGCTGTTGCTACAGCAGAGATTAGGCTGAACTGTAGCCCACACCGTTCACTTGTTCAGTTTTAAAACATACAGAGCCTCCATATCCAAGGGCAGCCGTTTATCTTTTATGACCAAATGTTTGAGACGGTCAACAATTTTGTTGGTAGTACAGTGGTTTAATGCACCCTGTTATTAACACAGCTGCCTGCAATTTCTGCAGGTTCAAATCTTACCAGGCTCAAGGTTGACTCAGCCTTCCATCTTTTCTAAGGTAGGTTAAATGAGGACCCAGTTTGTGGGGGCAATAAACTGACTTTGTATAAATATACAAAAGTATGAAGGCTATTGCTTAACGCACTGTAAGCCGCCTTGAGTCTCCAGAGAAGGGCAGCATATAAATCAAATTAAAAAAATAAAAAATAATTTTTTGATTAGGAGGCCGACCGGCAAACGGGTCTCTGACCATTCTGTTTCTCCAATACTAACTATATTCAAAGGCATTTTTGTTTTTGTTTTTGTATTTGCATTTAGGTGTCAGGAACTTTAGAACAGGGGTTTAGCTCCCCCAAATCGGATCATTCTTCGTCTCATGTCCTGAAGGTGCAGCTCCCTTTGGAAAAGAAGCAGGAGGATGATTGGGAGGCCACGTTGTCAGGCAAGTCAGCTTGAACCCTTAGTTTTGTTGGTGGTGTTAGGGTTAGGGTTCTGCCTGTAGTTTCTATGTGGTCTCTTTTCCCCTTCCTCCACTGTCCCTGCCGAGTTCCCAGGCAGGAGTGCAAGCTCCCTCCGTTGGTTTTACGACGTTCCTCCTTTAATTTCCCCAAACACTCTAAAAACAGAATAACGGAGTTGGAAGGGACTTCGGAGTTCTTGTAGTCCAACCTTCTGCTCAAACAGGGAACCCTATAACCGTGATGGCGAACCTATGGCACACGTGCCACAGGTGGCACGCCAAGCCATATCTGTGGGCACGTGAGCGTTGCCCTAGCTCAGCTCCAGGTGCATGCATACACCAGCCAGCTGATTTTCAGGCCTTTCGGGCCCACCAGAAATCGGGAAGTGGGCCATTTCTGGCCTCCGGGAGGGTGGGGAAGGCCATTTTCGCCCTCCCCGGGTTCCTAGGAAGCCTCTGAAGCCTGGGGAGGGCAAAAACAGGCCTACCGGGCCCACCGTGCCAAAAGCAAGGGGAGCGCAGGGGGGTCACACGTGCATGCACGGGGGCAGGGCACATTGAATTATGGGTGTGGGGACGTGCCCACTCAATCCCCCCCGTGCTCCCCCCCACTTTTGGCACGCAATGGCAAAAAGGTTAGCCATCACTGCCCTGTAACGTTTCAGACCAACTGGTTGTCCGATCTCTTCTTAAAAACCTCTGGTGTTGAAGCACCCATAGTTCTCAAGGTCCCTTCTGATTCTGGGTAGCAGGGATTTCAGAGACTGCAAGGAGCAAGTGGATGAGCAACAGTCAGCCTTGGCAAGGTGCTTAACCTCTTAGAGCTTTGCCGCTTTTCCTGGAACAAAGAATGTTGTTCTGGGTCGGTAAAGCATCGAGGTGGGGATCGGCCAACTTAATTCAACAAAAATAGGTCCCTGAGCCTATACAAAGAAGCCCCTTTTGTCAATGGAATCAAAGTGGTCTGGTTGCTTTGTGGTCCTGCTTTGCCTCAAAGTTTTCCTTTTCCAAAACAAAGCATCTACCATCACGCTGAGCGAGTTATCTGCCCAGGAGGATTCCAAGGAGTTCTTCCCAAGTTCTGTTTTTTTTTTTTAATTAGTTTATCAAAATATAAAGAAAAATGAGAATAGTGGGAAAGTAGGGGAGAAAAGGGGGAAGACAAAAAGGGGTAGGGAAAAGGGAAAAAAAGAAAAGAAAAGTGATGACTTCCAACTCCTTTTAGCGCAGTTTTACTCCCTGAATGGTAGCTGACTTTAGGGGATGGTGTTCATCTCCATTTCTTTAAGCCGTTGAGCCAGACATTTCCACGGTTATGTGGTCAGCTTGACAACATGCTGCAGCATGAATTGTACAGCGTACACTGAAATGGTACCTATTTATCTACTCACATTTACATGCTGTTGAACTGCTATTGTATTTCCCCCAAAATAAGACCTAACTGGAAAATAAACCCTAGCATATTTTTCAGGATGCTCGTAATATAAGCCCTACTCCCAAAATAAGCCCCAGTTAAGATCATCAGCCAGATGGATGCATTTAGTATGTCCGTTGCAACACACGACCGATGTATTGAATTATAAAATAGTGATACTATTATACAATTAAATATATATAAATAAATATTATTGACATTAATACTTAAAATAAATGATAATATAAATTATAATTAAGTATTGGTAAATACCCAAGCGGGCACCTTTGGACGAGAGATAAAATGCCTATGTAAACACATGAACTCAAGACTAATGCCGAATGGCCAATCAGAGTATAGACACAATGCACGAATAACGTGCGCACTTGATAACGAACAGACATGTTTCATAATTCAATACGTCGTGTTTTACAACGGACGTACTTAGTGCACTTGTATGAAATAAAGAAATGTTTTCTGAATTTTGATACCCGCAATTTTTTTGTCACTTTTGTGTGGACCATCATTCTTATCTGTCATCATTTCTGTTGCCACTCCTGTCTCGTAAGTCTTCAATGAACACTTGATTTAATGGTAGATTTAAAGGGAATAATATTTTGACCCCTAGACAAGATGAGTGCAAAAAGAAAGAGCTATTCCGTCGAGTTCAAGAAAGGAATCGTGGAGGACTCTCAGAGCAAGAATCTTACGGCTTTCTGCAAAGAGAAGAAGTTGGATCTCCGAATGGTCCGAAAATGGCGAGCAGAGTACTATAACCTCAGTCAACAGGTAGATGAAGGAAATGCTAAGAAGCGCAAGTGTGGATCAGGTCGGCAGCCATTATTTCCTGAGCTGGAAGACATCATCTGCGAATGGATTGCTGACAGGAGAGCAAAGGCTTTGGTTGTACGCAGGGCTGATATTCAAGCGTTTGCCCTTACAATGACACGACAGCTAGAAATACCCCCAGAAGAATTCAAAGCATCAAATCGTTGGCTGGACGGCTTCCTTCAGCGATACGAACTGTCTCTAAGAAGATCGACAACACTGTTCAAGCTGGAAGATACTGAACTTATTAAACGTGCGCTTGCATTCAAGTCCTTTGTTGATGGCATCGACTTTTCTAAGTACCAACCCTCCAACATGATTGCTATGGATGAAACTGCAGTGTTTATGGGCCAAGGATCTCAAATGACAATTGATCAGTGGGGTGCCTCGTCGATCTACATTCCCTCCACTGGTTACGAAAGCGCCCGTGTTACCTGCATTTTGGCAATTCGTCTGGATGGAAAGAAAACCCCACCACTAATCGTCACTAAGGGCACGAAAGAGAAGATTGAACATGTTTCAGGCGTTTATGTTCTTGAAACCGAAAAAGCCTGGTGCACGCAATCTGTTGTAAGGAAGTGGGTCGATTTAATGCTGCCACTTGTTTTGCGAGGTGGCCAAAGAGCTCTGCTAGTCTGGGATTCAGCCAGCACTCACCGCACGAAAGACATGAAGAACTTCCTTGCAGAGAGAAGAATAGATCAAATAATGATTCCCGCTGGAATGACTGCCTATCTCCAGACTCTTGATATTGCAATAAACAAGCCATTCAAGGACCATTTGCACATGGAAATCAATGACTACATTGAAAATAGAATGGAGAGAAATCAGTGTGGTAGCTTTGTGAAGCCTAGCCTGCAAGAGATTGTGACTTGGGTGAAGAATTCATGGGATAAAATCACCGACAGCTGTGTTGCCAATGCACTACGAGCAGGCTACATGGACAAGAAGTGCTCCTTTAAGGAGAGCTCTATTGCTGGACATGAGAGATTGGGGCCAATGGTTCTACAGGAAATGAAGTTGCAAGAAATTCAGGCTGGAATTTGGGGTTTGGAGTGTTATGACGATGTTCCAGAAGAAGATGACATGACTGTATTTGAATAAATGTAGATTTTTGTACATAAATAAATGAATAAATGTAGAGTGTTGTACATGAAAAAAAAATAAGACATCACCTGAAAATAAGCCCTAATGCATCTTTTGGAGCAAAAATGAATATAAGATCCGATCTTATTTTCAGGGAAATACGGTAGGTTGACAAGAGCTGAGGCAAGTGATGGGAACTCACTCTGCCATATGTTGGCAGGACTCAAACTGCCAGACTGTAGACCTTCCCTGGCTTTTAATGCAGTAGATTAAGATAATAACATTACAGCCTCAACTTTTCACTTTTATGTAATTATATATCCTAGCCGTTTCTATAATAACAAACATCAGCAAAACCCAAAGTCAAAGTTTCATTTTCTTCCACCTCAAGTACAAAGTCCAGTAGAGGTTTCCAAGTAGAAACAGTTAGCTATATTTTGTTATTTGATTAGGGAAGTTAACTTAGCCATCTCTGCTAATACCATCCATTTTTTCCAGCCAGTCATCCATTGTGGAATTAAAATATATTTCCATTTTTATACATAGAGTATTATTTGCTGCTGTCAGCATATATAACAAAAGTTCCTATTTTTCCCCAAGATCTTTGTCCGTTAAACCTAAAAGAAAAGTATCTGGTTTTATCTTTATATTCACTTTAAGAATCTTCTTATTAAGATGTGAATCCTACTCCATTTTTTTTTGGTCGCAAGTCCACCAGAGATGGTCAAAGGTTCCTCCTTGACCGTAACAGATTCTATGGACTCCTTGTACTACTGAAGGTCAAAGAGGGAGCAAAGCTTTTGTGCTTTCCAGATTTGGTGAAGATAGAGAGACCTATCCTAACTTTTATCTGTTTTTGTCACCACAGGGAACGAGCAAGTGCAGGAAGAGGAAGAGGAGGAGGAATCTTTCCAGCCCAACCATCCTGAACCAACAGTTAGTGGTGGGTTATCCCTGGAAAGAGCAACAGGGAAGGGTTTCCAAGGCTCCGAGTCAGACGAGAACTCCGAAGGTCCCTCCGAAAACTATCCTGGAAAGGTGACCAAACGCTTTGAGGAAAGCAGCAGGGGTGCACGTGAAAGCTCCTTTCAGGAAGGGATTCCCCGGCACGTCGACTCAGGGGAAAGTTCCTGCAAAAGTTTTGGCCCTCAGGAAATTCAGCCGATGGAGAAACCCCACAAGTGCTCATTCTGTGGGGCCAGTTTCTACGAGAGAACTCACCTCATCATCCACGAGAGGATCCACACCGGAGAGAAGCCCTACAAGTGTTCGGTCTGCGAGACGTGGTTCTCTCATCCCTCCGAGCTGATGCGGCACGAGGAGACCCACATGCCCGAGAAGCCGCACAAATGCGCCGTCTGTGGCAAAAGCTTCAACCAGAAAGCTTCCCTCATCACCCACGAGAGGACGCACACAGGGGAGAAGCCATACGAGTGCTCCGAGTGCGGGAAGAGCTTCAGCACCAGCTCCCAGCTCATCACCCATAAGAGGGTCCACACGGGGGAGAAGCCCTACAGTTGCTCCTACTGTGGGAAGAACTTCAACCAGAAGGCCTCCCTGATCACGCACAAGCGGACGCACACAGGCGAGAAGCCCTACGAGTGCACCCTCTGCGGGAAGAGCTTCAGCGCCTGCTCCCAGATCATCAACCACATCCGGGTCCACACGGGAGAGAAGCCCTACGAGTGCCTGGAGTGCGGGAAGCGTTTTGGCAGCAGCTCCCACCTGACGGATCACAAGCGGACGCACACGGGCGAGAAGCCATACAAGTGCCCCGACTGCGGGAAGAACTTCAGCCGGAGTTCCAACCTTACGGCTCACAGCCGGATCCACACAGGAGAGAAGCCATATATATGCTCAGGTTGCGGCAAGAGCTTCAGGCAAAAGGCCTCCCTCATCACACACAAGAGGACTCACACGGGGGAGAAGCCCTTCGAATGCGCCGAGTGTGGGAAAAGTTTCATTTCCAGTTCTCGTCTCGTCAGCCATAAACGGGTCCACACGGGGGAGAAACCCTACGAATGCTTAGAGTGCGGAAAATGCTTTATCTCCAGCTCCCACCTTCTAAGCCATAAAAGGGTCCATACGGGAGAGGAACCTTTGAAATGTTCATAGAGTGCAAAGCATTGCCGATGTGGCCTCGGGCTGGCTTCCATGTGACTCTGGCGGGGAATCCTATATCTCCGGGATGGCGTAGCATCTGTAGCTCTGAAGGCCGTTCCATTTCCTCGATGTACCATTGAAAAGTTTTGTTTGTTTATTAGTTTTAAAAAACTTCTTTTTTAAAAAAAAAAAAAAAAAAAGCCCAGGGATGTTCCTGCAAGATCTACTTTCTGGTTTTCTCGGTAAGGTCAGCTGACATGCATTCTGGCTGTTACGTATCTCTGTGCACATCAGCATGTAAAAGATGCCGGCTTGGCTTGGTTGTGAATGAAAGAGGCAGAAGGGATTGCCCATGGATGTAAACGCCAACTATGCACGATACTTTCCAAGCCGGTGGGGCCAAAGGATTGACTCAAAAAAGATCTGTCTCACAGTGTCCCACATGACAGCTCTGCCAGTCTCAGCAGCTCGTACTGTGAACCAGCCTTGCTATAAGATAGAGCAGGGTTGGGCAACTATGGCCCTTTTAGGACCCGTAGACTTCAACTCCCAGAATTCTGAGGCAGCCATGCTGGCTCAGGAATTCTGGGAGCTGAAGTCCACAGGCTGTAAAGAAGCAATAGTTGCCCATTCATGAGATAGAGAATAGCTGAGGGGAAATTTGACAGATCATTAGAAAATGAAGAGATTTTTCCAGACCTTGTGTCTTTTTCCCTACCTACAATCAAGAGCGTTTTTCCCTGTTTTCCCTATCAGAGAGAATTCTAAAAGGTCCCTGAGTAGTCGCTGCTCTGAATATTGTAAAAGATGTAGGAAATATTTAACCTGTGTATATTTTACACCCCTGAGCAAAGCGTTCTCCAGTGATTTCCCCCTTTCTGCCATTGTGAAATGTGGCCTGAATAGATGCAGAGAATACCTCAAGGCTGGGTTCACATAACACTCTAAACCAGGGGTGTGAAACTCAATTTCATTGAGGGCCGCATCAGGATTGTGTTTGACCTTGGGGGGTGGGGGTGGGGGCTGGAGTGGGCATGGCCAGGGTAGGCATGGGCAGCTCGATGTCACTCGTGTCGGGGGCGCCTGTGGTGGCCTGAACGCTCTGCCAGAGAAAACAGGCTCCCGATCTCAGTTTTCAGCTGCGATGGACTCCTGTAACCCTCTGACAGTGAAAACAGAGGTCGGGAGGGCCATTTTCGCTGGCAGAGGCACCCCAGCAAAAGGACCAGTCCTTCGCTGTTTCCAGGGTGGCCCCACAGGCCAGAACTAAGCACCCCATGGGCCGGATCTGGCCCACGGGCCTTGAGTTTGATACCCCTCCTCTAAACCAATGTTTCTCAATTTTGGCAACTTTAATGTGTGTGGACCTCAGTTCCCAGAATTCTTAGCAATGGCGATGCTGGCTGGAGAATTCTGGGAATTGAAGTCCATGCAACTTAAAAGTGGCCAAGATGGAGAAAGTAAAGTTAGCTAAATCCTAACTTCAGGTTGATAGAGCACAATTGCTCAACGTTATTCACCTAACACGCTAAACAAGTAACTATAGCTTAATGAGATGGCCCAGTTCACTCAGCTCTCCAAAACGAAGAGAGATTACATGTAGTCCTTGACTTACAACCATAATGGAGCCTGCCCTTCATCATCATAAATCGTGAAAATCGTAAAATAGTTTTATGGCCTTTTTGAATAAAGCAAACATGGTAATTAAGCAAACACTGAGGACTTTAAGCAAACCAATAGTTTACTATGGGCATGGTTTTCAGCAAAACTGTGGTAAAATGCGGTCACATGACTGTGGGACACTGCAAATGGCCATAAATGCAGCCTTGTTGCCAATCATCCAAGGTTTGGTCATGTGACTGCTGGAGTGGGGCAGCCATCAAAACTTCGAATTCAGGTCATAAGTTGCAAGACAGGTCCATCTTAACTTTGAATGGTCATTAAGCAACCGGTTGTATGTTGAGGACTACTTGTAGACCCATCGTAGCCTAATCTAGGTTTGTTGTGTAAACAGCCCAGATCAGGAATACTCCTACGATACTTGGGCTCTTGTAATTGGCTGCTCTTGTATTTCTTATGCAGGGCTGGGAAACTATGGCCCCTTTATGACCAGTGAACTTCTGGCTGGCTCAGGAATTCTGGGATTTGAAGTCCACAGCTGATAAAGGGTTGCCCACCCCTGCTCTTACATGTCAGCATTACAGTCCTGTAATGTTTGAGGTCTTATGGACTGAGATGCCATCAAGCTGTGTTTGATGGATGATGGGAAGCAGAACGCAGGAATAGATGGTGTGAACTTGCAAAGTCCCTTTTAATTTTTATCATATCTCCCCCCTTCCCCCCCCCCTCTCTCTCTCTCTCTCTCTCTCTCTCTCTCTCTCTCTCTCTCTATATATATATATATATATATATATATATATATATATATATATATATATATATATATATATGTGGGGCAGTCCTGTACAAAATGGGAATCAGGAGAGAGATACTTACCAAAAAGTTTGTGCAAGAGAGAATTTTAGGAGTATGTTGTGTTTTGGGGAGAGAGAAAAAAACCATTCTCACACAGTTCACACATGCGTGGGCTGCAGACTTGAGCAACGTTCTCATTGCAAAACATGGGGATTTGGATAAGATACGAGGTGGTGACATCTGGTCTCAAGTGAACCATTTCACCCATATGGAATCCTTATTTAAAGCTTCCTGCATCCAGCAAGCATGTAGTTTGCATGTCTGAACTGCTCCAGGGGGTGTTCTGTTGATATTCTGGATAATGGGGTATCATCCCCCTCACCCATGCATGTGGGAAAATAGGGAAGAGAGGGGTCTGGATCCATTAGAAAGAAAGGAACTTATAGACAAATAGGAAGGAAGAAGCTGGGGTGCGTTTATGTCAGTATCAAATAGGTATGATGGAAAGGGCAAAATACACTGGATATAGAAATTCTGCACACCCCTATTAAAATGCCAGCTTTTTGAGATGTAAAAAAAAAAATCAGACCAAGATAAATCATTTCATAATTTTTTGTCTACCTTTAATATAACGTGTAAGCTGTACAATTCATTTGAAAAACAAACCAAAATTATTTGGGGCGGGGGGAATACCTAGAATAATGTGGCTGTATAAGTGTTCACACCCTTTTATAAGTAAGGATGTGGCTATGTTCAGAAGTAACCAATCATTCAAATTGATAGTAGTCAGTACATACCTGCCATCAATTAAAAGGACTCTGATCAAGCCCATTAAGCTGTTCTAATAGGATTTTTCGGACATTTACTCAATTGCCTTTTACAGCAAAAGCTTTGGTCTGCAAAGAGCTTACAAAGCATCAAAAGGATCTTTTTTGGAAAGTATCAGTCAGGGAACAAATACAGAAATGTTTTCAAGGCATTGGACGTACCATGGAACACAGTGAAGACAGTCATCAACAGTGGAGAAAATATGGTACAACAACAGGGTCATTACCAAGAATTGGATGTTTCAAATTTGGTGAGAAGAGAAGACTAATCTGAGAAGCTGCCAAAAGGCCTACAGCAACATTAAAGGAGCTGAAGGGATTTCCGACAAGTCCTGGTTGTGTACTACATGTGAAAACAACCATTACTTTTGAAAAACGATCCCCAGTTAACACCACAGTCAGCATCTAAAAAAACAAATATAACAAGCACCATATAAATACCACACACAGAACAGTCCGAAGCACACACACTACTAGAGAAAAGTTCCCTGAAGATGGGCTCTAAAAGCCTTGGATGGAAAACAAAACTGGTCCCGGTGACTGACCCAGAACACTCCAATATTATCCTGGGACACGTGAATTTGCTTTCATTCATGACAATCTCTCGCATTCGTCGTATGTCTGGGTAGGGTGGCAAGATGGAAGCCTTTTCTTATAAAAAAAAAAAAAAATCCCGCATCTAAGCTGGACTGTATTTTTCTAAAACCTACATTTAGTCTGGCAAAATCATGTGGGGAAAATGTGTTATGGTCTGATGAGATCAAAGTTGAGCCTTTTGGCCATTAGTTGCAAAAAAATAAGTTTGGTGCAAAAACAGCACTGCGCATTATTACCAAAAGCATGATGGTGGCAGCATTAGGCTTTGGGGCTGCATTTCTTATGTACAGTTCCAAATATCAGTATATTTTGGCATAAAACCTTCAGGCCTCTGCTAAAATACTAAAGAGGAAGACAAATTTTACCTTCCAACACAATGATCCAAAGCATTCCTCCAAATCAATAAAAGAATGGCTTCAGTAGAAGATCCAAGTTTTGGAATGGCCTAGACCTGAATCCAATTGAAAATGTGGGGTGGGTAACTTGAAAAGGACTGGCCACAGGAGATGCCTTCACAATCTAACAGAGTAGGAACACTTTTGCAAGGAAGAGTGGGCAAAGATTCCCAAGGCAAGGTGTGCCATGCTGATAGGTTCCTTCCCCAAAAGACTGCATGCTGTCAGAAAATGAAAAGGTGCATCAACAAAGTATTGAGTGCGGCCGCGCGGGTGGTGATGGGAGCGACGTGGCGCTCCCATGTAACACCTCTCCTGCGCGAGCTGCACTGGCTCCTGGTGGTCTTCCGAGTGCGCTTCAAGGTTTTGGTTATCACCTTTAGAGCGCTCCATGGCTTAGGACCTGGTTATTTACGGGACTGCCTGCTACCACCAATAGCCTCCCACCGACCAGTATGCTCCCATAGAGAGGGGCTCCTCCGGGTGCCGTCGGCCAAACAATGTCGACTGGCGGCCCCTAGGGGGAGAGCCTTCTCTGTGGGGGCACCTACGATCTGGAACGAACTCCCCCTGGAGATATGGAGGATCCCGGATCTGCATACCTTCCGTCGTGCGCTTAAGACCTTTCTATTTCACCAAGCCGGCCTGACCTAAGTTTTTTCCCCTTTTTAAATGGAAATTTTAAATTTGGTTTTAAATTATTGGGGTTTTAATCTGTTCAGCCAAATTACTTAATTTCGTTTTAATCTATTTTAAATTTTGTATTTATATGTTTTATTTCATGGCTGTTCACCGCCCTGAGTCCTTCGGGAGTAGGGCGGTATACAAATTTAATAAATAAATAAATAAATAAATAAATAAATAAATAAATAAATAAATATTAGCTTAAGTAGGGGTGGGCTTCAAACATTTTAGCAAGGGGTTCTCTGCCCAGTTGCTGGGTGGACGTAGCCATGGTGGGTGTGGCCTAGTTGGCCTCCTGCACCACCGCTCCCCAGGCTCTAGAGCCGTGATGGCGAACCTATGGCACAGGTGGCACGCGGAGCCATATCTGTGGTCACGTGAGTGTTGCCCTAGCTCAGCTCCAGCACGCATGTGTGCATCGGCCAGCTGATTTTTGGGCCTTCCGGGCCCACTGGAAGTCAGGAAATGGGCCATTTCTGGCCTCCGGAGGGCCTCGGCGGGGGTGAGGAAGGCTGTTTTCACCCTCCCCAGGCTCCAAGGAAGCCTCTGGAGTCTGGGGAGGGCGAAAAACTGGCCTACCGGGCCCACCATTAACCTTTTTGCCATCATGTGCCAAAAGCGGGGGTAGTGCGGGGGGGGGGGGGAGGATCGCGTGTGCATGCGTGGAGATGCGGGGGGGCATTGAATTATGAGTGTGGGCACACGCGGGCACAACCTCCCCATGCTCCCCATGCTTTTGGCACGCGATGGCAAAAAGGTTAGCCATCACTGCTCTAGAGGCTTTCCTTGAGCCTTTAGGAGGGTGAAAACTGCCTCCTCAGGCTCCGGAGGCCTTCTGGAGGGCCCGTTTCCAGCCTTCCCAAACTTCCAGTAGGCCTATTTTTCTCCCTTCCCAAGCCTCTGCGCGTGGCCTGCACTTATCCAAAATGGGCCACATGGGGAGTCCTGGGAGGGGATGGGCAGGGCCGGCCAAGAGTGGGATTTGGGGGTGTTCTCCGAACTGCACAGAATCTTAACTAGAGGTTCTCACAAACCCCTGTGAACCCACAGCAGCCCACCCCTGAGCTTAAGGGTGTGCATCTATGCAACTGTGTTGTACATTTTTTATTGTTAATTTTCCCTCTAGAAGATTTCAGTCATTCAATTGAATTGTGCAGCTTGCATGTTACATTAAAGGTGGAAAAAAGTTCAGAAGCGATTTTTTTTTTTGGGGATCAGTTCTTTTTTTTTTTTTTACATCGCAAAACCTGGCATTTTAGCAGGGGTGTGTAGATTTTTTTTATATCCACTCTACGTGTTACAGTATAAAACAAGCCTTGAGCCAGAGAAGAGCTGCAATAACATATGTTCCCTTTTTAATATTCTTTCTTTTTCCCCCCTTTGCTCTCCAGAAAATGAGTACAAAGGTGAGGAAGCAACTCTAAAATGTTTCTTCCACTATTTGGGTCAGTGAGATTGAAAACGGAGGATTCTGGAAAAAAGAGGAATTGAGGTTGGCATCTCTTCCTTCCTAGCCCCTAATGTCTGAAAGCCAGGAATGTACCAAGCTATTTAGAAAGTTAGTGGGTAGGTTTTCTGGCTTAGGTTTTTCAGTAACACTTCTCCGATCTGTATTAACACCAATTTTATCATTTAGGGCAATGTTTATCAAACTTGGCAAATTTTAAGACACGTGGACTTCAACGCCCAGAATTCAAACATTGGTTTGGAGCTTCTCTCAGTCTTTCCCTGCTGGCTTACAAGGATTTGGGTTCATTTAGAAATTGGGAACATGGACTCTTAAAACGGTTCCATGCAGAACATAGCTGAGTAAAATTGATACTGGCCTACTCCATAAATGGTAACCTATTTTAGTATTTCGGGGCACCTTAATAGGAGTTGAGAAGTGGGAATCTTAATTTGTTTTACAGTAATCCTGCGGCTAGGCTAGGCTAGGCTAGAAGGCACATTAAGGATCTATGAGGTTACTCTCTCCTGGTCAAAAAATGGATTGAGAAAGGAAAGATTTCTGGCGGTATGGAGACTGACCAATAGAAGACAACACATAGCTAACCTAGGTTGTTCTTAGAACCACTAAGCCGTGAACAGTCTTGGATGGGAACTTTTAGAAGATGCTAGGCCTGTGATGACGAACCTATGGCATGCGGAGCCATATCTGCGGGCACACGAGTGTTGCCCTAGGTCAGCTCCAGCGCACATTTGTGCGCCGACCAGCTGATTTTCGGGTCTTCCAAGACCACCAGAAGTCGGCAAACAGGCTGTTTCCGGCCTCCAGAGGGCCTCCAGGGGAGTGGGGAAGGCTGTTTTCACCCTCCCCAGGCTCCTAGAAAACCTCTGGAGCCTGGGGAGGGTGAAAAAAAGCGCCTTCCAATCCCACTGGAAGTCGGGAAATGGGCCGTTTCTGGCCTCCGGTGGGGGAGAAAAGGCTTGTTTTGCCCTCCCCAGACTCCAAGAAACACTCTGGAGCCTGGGGAGGGCAAAAAAAACGGGCCCACTGGGCTCACCATGCCATCACGTGCCAAAAGTGGGGGGAGTGCCATACGGTTGCACACGGGGGATGGGGCGCATTGAATTATGGGTGTGTGCACGCACGCGCAACCCCCCCTGCACTCTCCCCACTTTTGGCATACGACAGCAAAAAGGTTAGCCATCGTGCTAGGCCGTCAGATTGAGAGAACAACCAGAAAGTGCTTCTGTACTCCTCTCAAAAAAACTGCATAGACCTGCCCATGAAGTCCTCAGGAGCTGAGCCCATCTTGAAGGAGATTTGATATCATTGGGTAAACCATTCCAATAAAAGAGTGGGTTAGGTTTGGGATGTCCGTCTTTGTCTCTTTTATTGTTTTGACCCAAAATTATGCGCATCCAGTTATAGGCCTGTGAGCCCAAGTTCAGTCCGAATACTCTGCATTTGAGAAACCGTTCTTCAAACTAAGCCAGCGTGAGTTGAGCCTCATTCATAGGGAGCATATTTTAGTCTCAGCTGGCAGTTGTGCACTCGAGATATATCGAAGCGAGAAGGTTCTGCAAACATTCTCTGTATTTGCTTGGAACTCTTGAAATTCCTAGTTGGGTGGCTATAATAAATTTAAATAAATAAACGACTGTGTAGGCATGCTGTCCCCTTGTAATCATAGGATCTTCTTTCGCCAATGCTTGTCCTCTCCTCACAAAGAGGAAAAATTGAGATCTCACACACACAGTTCTGAGTTCCATCCCATCTGATTTGGGGGTTCTGTTTCATGAGGCAGGAAAGATTTGAACACGGGTCTTGCCAGTCCAGGAGAAGTTACACAAGGGCTTTGCCAACCTGGTGCTCTCAAGAAGGTTGGGCAGAAGCTCTCGCCATCCCCAGCCAGGCTGGTGTCCTCCAATGATGAGCGTTATAATCTGATGGTGCTGGAGTGGTCCAGATTGAAGAACAGTCAAGTCGAGCCCACCTGCATCCCAGAATTCAAATTGTTTTAGTGTGTATCTAGCTAGAAGAAAATCCCTTTCTTTGATTGAAAACAACAACAACAACATTCAATTATGGTCCTGATTAAGCTGCTGTGTCTCGGAATCTGCCTTTCTTTCAAGTCCAGATTAGCCAGTGTTTCCTTCAGAGATGCTCGTGATTCCACCGCCTTTTCTCCAGTCCTCTGACTTTCTTTTTAGATGAAACTTCACCTTTCGCGCCCGCCTGTAGCCCCTCGACCTGTATGCATGCCTGCTTTATTCGCACAGAGAGGCACGGAGAGGGGCGAGCCCTGCTTTCTTCCCGTGAACGTTTGTGATTCTGTAGTTGTAAATGCATTAAAATTATCTTTAATTTATCCACGGGTGTTTCTTTTTCTTTTTTTCTTTTTTTAATTTTTTATTTTTGAACACAAACGTACAACATAAATACATGTAAAAACACATACATATACATCAATACAATACACACACGAAGAAAAAAGAAAAAATTATCCTATGAAGCTATCATATCGGTGGTTGTTTTCTAATTTATCTATTGTTTCTTTATTTAAAAGTTTGCATTTCTGCTTATTTGTGCCTTAACATACTTGTGCATTTCTCAGCGTAGTTCTCTGCAATTCGTACTAAGTATTCATAACTACCATCCTACTGTTTTCCTCAGGTGCCACTTTCTGTACTCCTACTTAAGTTTTCCTGACATTTTATTTTACTGGCCCTATCTTTGCCTCCAGCCATGAGTACCATCTTTGCCAAACTATATAGTAATCGGTATCTTCCTTCTCTTGAAGCTCTTTAGTGAGTCTATCCATTTCTGCACATTTGGTTATTTTTGCAATTATTTTTGCTTCTGTTGGTAGTAATTCGGATTTCCAATTTTGGGCATACATTATGCGTGCTGCTGTCAAAATGTGAATAATAAGGTATTATTAGTACCTATATCTCCTTAGTATATTGTGGTGTAGTCATTCCAAATAGAAAAAATTCCGGTTTCATTTCAACTTTTTGCGTGGTTATTTCTTCAATCATTCTCTTAATTTCTTGCCAGTAGTGTTGTGCCTTTCTGCAAGACCACCAGAGATGGTAGTATGACCCCTTTTGCAATTTGCATTTCCAGCACATTGGCGATGTATTTGGAAACATTTTAGCCAAACGTGCCGGTGGGAGGTGCCATCTGTAGAATATCTTATATAGGTTTTCTTTGTATGGGATCAACATTGTCATCTTATGATTTTCTGTCCATAGCTTATCCCATATATGGGGAGATGGTGATTTCTTGGAAAACTCGGCTTCCTGGGGCAGCCTGTGGCTTCTCTGCTATCCTGGTTTGAATGCATCCTTTAGAACGGGTGTCAAACTCAATTTCACTGAAGGCCGCATCAGCGTTGTGTTTGACCTTAGAGGGGCTGGGGTGGGTGTGGACAGCTTGACATCACATGTCAGGGGCACCTGTGGTGGCCAAGTGCTAAGGCAGGACTTCCCTCAGACCCATCCTCCCTCATTATAATCTTTCCCCCCTCACTCCTCATTCTCCTGTCTTCTTCCTTCCCCACTTCCCTCCTTTTTCTTTCCTTCCTTGCTCTCTTCCCTTCTTTTTCTTTGTCTTTCCACTTTCCTTAGGAAAGTGCTCAAATGCAAAACGGGAAACATTTCTCCTTTTGTTTCCTTTTTAGTTTGTTTTTCTAGCCCTCTGCCAGTAAAAACAGAGCCCGGCATGCGGCCCTTCCAAGCTCCATTTTCGCTCGCAGAGGCACCACGGGCCGGTCCTTCGCTGTTTCCAGGGCGGCCCGTGGGCCAGATGTAAGCACCCTGCGGGCCAGATCCGGGCCGTGGGCCTTGAGTCCCCCCCCCCCCCCGCTTTAAAAGTTCCCTTTGGTGGCAGCAGAAACTTTCATTAAGTCCAATGGAAAAACATGGGAAGAATTATTGTAAGCCACTCTGACTCCCTCTGTGGGGGAGATAAGTAGCCATATAAATCTCATTAATAAGAATTCAGGAAGCAGCTGAGAAGGGAAGATTTAACCTTGTCCTTCCCATAGATTGAAGCCTCCATTATTCTTACTTATTTTTATTAATTTATCACATCTAGAAACAGCCCATCTCTCTTAAAGAGGGACTCTGGTGTAGAAATGAAACGTTAAAAACATTAAAACTGAATATAAAACTTTTTTTTAAAAGACACTGTTTCTCAAACCTCAGCAACATTAAAATATATGGACTTCAATTCCCAGAATCCCCTAGCTGGAACTAAATTACCAATAAACTTTGGTAATCTCATTGCATTATTGTCAAGAATAAGCAGTGTCGGCTTTGAGGAATTTGCATGCCTTGTTGTGTGCCACCAAATCTTTAATATTTGGGGGCTGACAATAGATGAAGCCAAGGAATCGAGGACTAAATTAAAAATTAGGGGAGGGAAGCCATATCATCAGTGACTGCCATGATGTTATTTAATGAGACCAATTGAACGGGTGATAAGTCTAGCCACAGAATGAAGACACTAAATTGCAATCCAATAGACAAAACATCACAGGAAGCCACTTCTTAAAAAACAGTCCATAAATTCATTTTGGATTATTTTGTTGGGAGTGCTTTCCAGCATTCAACAGAATTAGGATGCTGATTCTGATTATCTTCGGCTACCTCCATAATCATATTCAGTTATCAGAATGTTCTCAGATGCTTATCTACTTTTTAAAGTCATGATTGAGATGGGTGCATTTCAGGGATATTATGTTTCAGATATGCTTTTATTAACAATGTAAAACTAACGAACAACGCTTATAAAGCGTCTTCAAAAGCAACACCCAGGAACCGGAAACACCTCATAGAGGCACATAGAGATAAAGATTAAAAACAAACACAACCCCATAACATCTCCCCTTTTCTAATAACAGCAACACTTTCTACAAGTTGAGTCTATCAGGGGGGCGTGAACATCTACCACTCCGAGTGACAACCTGCTCTCTCACACCTGGCTCTCTCACGCAGGTCGGATCTCTTCGCTCGCCATTTTCTGAGGCCTCGGATGTTTGGCTATCACCAGACACACCAACTTGCTCAGAACTGTCGTCAATGTCCGACAAGCAATCTTTATTATCCTTAAGTAGGTTTGGCTTGGCAACTGGCTCTGACCCACCCACTGGATATGAGGAGTCTGGTTGCTCAGGCACACGCAAGTCCACACGGTTCTGCCAATATTGGGTTCCTCCAACCTCCACCAAATAGGAGCAAAGTGCCACTCGTTGTAAACAGGTACCCCTTTCCCAATGGCCAGTCCAATCTCCAGGCAGTGGTCTCATCTGAATTCATTCTCCCACCTTTAACTCTGGCAAGTCTCTTGCAGATCTATCATATTTGGCCTTCACTACTTGCCTCTTCTGCCGTAGCCTTTCCGGGACCCCTTGTATCACCACGGGCTCAAGCAACTTATTTGCCACAGGTAAGGACGTCTTTAATCTCCGTGACATTAATCTTTGTGCTGGGCTACAGTCCATACCTTCGGTTGGAGTATTCCTCCAGTGTAAAATAGCCTTCCACGGATCGCTACATTCGCCATGTGCTTTCCTACATAAGTTCTTAGCAATCTTTACAGCTGATTCGGCTTTTCCATTCGCTTGCGGATAACATGGCGATGAAGTAATATGATCAAACTCCCATTCAGCAGCAAATTTCTTGAATTGCAGACTTACAAATTGAGGACCATTATTTGTAATCACTATATTTGGTTGCCCGTAACGTGCAAACTGAGACTTACATCTCTTGATAGTGGTCTCAGCTGAAAGATCTGGAAGGAGGTCAATTTCCCAAAAATCAAAATAATGGTCCACTATTATCAAGTGCTCTTTCCCTGCATAACTAAACAAGTCCATACTAATGATCTGCCAGGGTTGGGATGGTATCTTGTGTGACATCATAGTTTCTTTCTGTTGCCGATATGCATATTCATTACAGATGGTACAATTACTGACAAAATCCTCAATTTCGCCAGAACAATGTGTCACGGGCTTGTCTATAGCATGCCTCCCCACCAATATTGCTTGAATGGATGCGCAATAACATCTCCAGTCTCAATAACTTTGGCACTATAACTCTTGGACCCTTATACAGAATACCATCTTGTACAGCGATCTCATCTCTGAAGGACCAGTATTCCCTTACAATCATGGGAACTGCCTCTTTCACAACCGGCCACACACTCAGCACGATATTCTTTAGTGTCTGTAGGGCCACGATGCTCTGTAGCCTCCTGGCTACTTTTGCTATTACTACTATAATGTCCACATAAAGCAGATATTTGGTTGATACACTGCATATCTTGTAGGAAGATAATGAAGGAAATGGAGATGAAATGATTCCATACAGATCTCCCAACAATAACAAAAAGACCAGTGGTAGAAGTACACAGCCACTTGTATATAAGCAGGAAGCAAACCCAACTATCTTCTAGCACTGATTATGTTAGCTAGTTTGGTAATGAAACATCTGCAAGAAAACAACCAGCCTCAGAGATCACCATGGACCCCACAATTCAACCCTTGAAGTACAAATATTCTGTTCTATTAGGTCTATCAAAGTTCTGTATCATTCAGGTCCATCTGATCCAGGGCTTTCTCAATTTCACAGAACACAGTGTCCCCATGATCACTTTTCCTTGTCAATATTTAGAGAATAGCAAAGATGACCTTGATGGAGCAAAGTAAGATCCATTGCAAGAGCAATGTCGTGAAACTTAATTTTAAGTCCACAACAGATAATATTCCAAAGGGGCTCAACTCACACTTCCTCATTCACTGAAATGTAAGAAGGAAAAGGAGTCACAGCATAATCAGACTTGCAAATATCTGTTATTATAGTCAATCTCAAAAACAGCAGTTTTGGCCTCAGGGTGGATTTAAATCATGATTTAAATCACTAGTAAAAAGACTTGATTTAAATCAACTCGATTTAAATCATAATTTTTAAAGAGCAACTGTCATCTCTGCTACTCCTTTGACCCGCTGTTGACTCACCGATAGTCCCAGTGTTGCAGAATATACAGCCTTGTGCTACATAACTAAGCTCCATTTCATGCTGAATAAACTAAATTATTGATGTATCTTAAATAGAAAACTATCTTACGATAGATTTTTACCCCAAAAGTTTTTTATTAAAATAAATTCGATAAAAATCAAAAAAAAATCTGATTTAAATCAAAAAAATCCGATTTAAATTTAAAAAAATTCAATTTTTTTGATTTTTTAAAAAAAAATCATTCATTTTTTATCCACCCTGTTTGGCCTTCTGGGGGGGGCTGATTTCTTTGACTGGTCTACCTAATGGAGCTTACACATATAATTTCAAATATGTTTTTATGTTCCAGAGAAATCTCTTCCGTTTCAATATGTCCCAGAAAATTAGTAATTCACTGCTCAGTTACAAAAGTCTATGGTTAATTTAAATGTAAAACTATCGTAAAACTATTGATGAGTAGATGTTTTGGTAAGTAGACCAGGGTATTAAAGAAGAACCAGAAGACATACGTGGACATCCAGGTAATACTCCCAACCACTGGAAGTTTCTCTTCTAAAGATTCAAACTTTTTTTTTTCTAATATCATTTTTCTAATTTTTATTTCATTTTTCTAATGCAAATTTATTTTCTTCTGCATCGTCCACAGGTGGGCCTTTAAAATATTCCTAGGGATTTGGAAAAGTCAATATTTATTCTTTTGTTTTGTTTTGTTTTTTTACTTTGATACATGTTTAAAGCATTACCTACATTATGTGTACTGGCTACCCTCACCTTATGATTTATAATACTGTGATGGGTAGGCCTGCTTGTCACAGTCATAAGTCATGATGGTTGTAAAGTGGGCCACCCACATGACCGACCCAATCCTATGGCAGTCATTAAGCAACCACTTTGGACGTAAAGCACCCCCATCATTGACGATGGACCAGTTTTGCTGAAACCCAAAGGTGCTTCTTTCAAGAGGCAACTGGACTTTCTGGTTTTTCCTTGAAGACGTTTCGCTTCTCATCCAAGAAGCTTCTTCAGCTCTGACTGGATGGTGGGGATGAACACGCTCAAATGGTGCGGGAGTAGGAACGGATTTCCAGAAAAACTGTAAATTACAGAACCCTTTCAGCAGTTCCAAAAAGGCTCCACACCCATTTGCACTACTCGGGTGACCCTGAGGACACAGATAAGCCTCCAAGTGGCTTCAAGGACCCTGTAAAAGGCTGCAAATGACCAGCTATCTGCAAGGAGTATAAAGGTAAAGGTTCCCCTTGCACATATGTGCTAGTTGTTCCTGACTCTAGGGGGCGGTGCTCATCTCTATTTCAAAGCCGAAGAGCCAGTGTTGTCTGAAGGTGTCTCTGTGGTCATGTGGCTGGCATGACTAAACGCCAAAGGATCACAGAATGCTGTTACCTTCCCACCAAAGATGGTCCCTATTTTCCTACTTGCATTTTTTACGTGCTTTCCAACTGCTAGGTTGGCAGAAGCTGGGACAAGTAACTGGAGCTCACCCCGTTACGCGGCACTAGGGATTCGAACCACTGAACTGCCGACCTTTCAATTGACAAACTCAGCATCTTAGCCACTGAGCCTCCTTCCATTCCCCACTATCCTGTCAGAGCTGAAGACGCTTCTTAGATGAGAAACGAAATACCTTTCAAAGAGAAACCAGAAAATCCAAGTGCCTCTTGAAAAAGCACCTTTGGGACAGCCATGAGACCTGGATGACTGAGATGACCCATAGACTTTTGCTAAAATCAGAAATAAATGCCAAGTTTTGGCAACACTATCCTAAAACACAGTCACGTGACTCTGAGATGGGGCAAACAGCCATAAATGTAGGCTGATTGCAAAGTGCCGAACAGGTGATCACATTTATTTATTTATTTATTTATTTATTTATTTATTTATTATATTTCTATACTGCCTTTCTCCCGTAGGATTCAAGGCGGTGTACAGTCAAGAAAAATATAGATACACAAACATCATAAAATTGCTAATTAAAATTATTATTATAACATAGTTTGGCCCAATTAAATAGAACCTAAAATTAGATAACATTTTAAAAACATTCACATGTTCATATGTTTAGCCCCGCTTGTTGGAACATCAGGATTTTGAGGGCACGGCGGCAGGGGTGGGTTCTAAATTTTTTACTACTGGTTCTGTGGGCGTGGCTTATTTTGTGGGTGTGGCTTGGAGGTCATGTGACTAGATGGGCGTGGCTAGCTGGTCAGAGTCATTTCTGGAAGGTCCTCGCACTTACGACCCGACTCATTTGTTTGCTTTTAACACTGATCAGCTGTAGGACAGCCCTTTGAAGCCCCGCGGCAAGAGTTTAAACAGTTTTTTTCCCTCTAGTCATCAGCTGGGACTCAGGAAGCAGCAATAGATTGGGGGTGGGACCAAATAAAAGGTAAGAATAACGTGGGTGGGAGGGCGGGGAGGGGAGAACCGGTTCGGTGATGTCATATCGTCCCCGCTACCGGCTCGGCCGAACCGGGAGAAACCTACCACTGCACGGTGGAAAGCACGGAGATCAGGGATGACGTGGGATGGGGCAGGTATCAGAACCTCAGAACTGGGATCCCTAAAAGACCAGTTGAAAGTTGAGGGCTGTCTGTACTTTGACCAGAAATATTTTGCCTGCGCTGGTTATTGCTTTCACGTGAACATGCAAACCAGAGGTAGTATTGAGCAGGTTCTGACCAGTTCTCGTGAACTGGTAGCAGAACTTTTGAGTAGTTTGGAGAACCGGTAAATACCACCTCTGACTGGCTCCACCCCCATCTATTCTCTGCCTCCCGATTCCCAGCTGATCAGGAGGAAATGGGGATTTTGCAGTAACCTTCCCCTGGAGTGGGGAGGGAATGGAGATTTTACAGTATCCTTCCCCTGCCACGCCCACCAAACCATGCTATGCCCACAAAATCGGTAGTAAAAAAAATTGAATCCCACCACTGATGCAAACGATTTGCTGTTCATAACCAAGTAGAGACACTTAAAGCAGGTCACTAACCAAAATGGAAACCCCTTTTGGGGATGGGTTTCTGGGCTGCTGAGCTGGACAGAGCTCTTTGGAAATCAAATTCTCACGTTTTCCTAACAGTTTTCCTAATAGTGAGAGCAATAAACCATTGGAATGGCTTCAGTGGTGGGTTGCTCCTGGTTCGCACCAGTTCGCAAGAACCAGTAGTAAAAATTTGTAGTAGTTCCGAGAACCGTTAATAACATTGGCTGGCCACGCCCCCAAAACAATCCCCGGCCCGGTTGCCGCTCGCTTACCCCGCCCACCTCATCAAAGGGTTTTTTTAAAAAAAACTTTTAAAAGCATTTTTTCTACAACCTCTTCGGCCGAAAAAATGCTTTTAAAAGTAAAAAAAAAAGCCTCTGATGATCCCGCGGCTCAGCTGGGAACGTCAGAGGCTTTTCAAAGCATTTTTTTCTACAACCTCTTTGGCTGAAGAGGTAGTTAAAAAAAAATGCTTTGAAAAAACCTCTGACGATCCCAGCTGAGTTGCCTGATCAGCAGAGCCTTTTCAAAGCATTTTTTTCTGCAACCTCTTAAGGCTGTAGAAAAAATGCTTTTAAAGTAAAAAAAAAAGAGCCTCTGATGATTCCGCGGCTCAGCTGAGAATGTCAGAGGCTTTTCAAAGCATTTTTTTTCTGCAACCTCTTAAGGCTGTAGAAAAAATGCTTTTAAAAGTAAAAAAAAAAAAGTTGGCCACGCCCACCCAGTCACATTACCCCCACCAAGCCACGCCCACAAAATAAGCCACGCCCACAGAACCCAGTAGTAAACATTTTAGAACCCACCCCTGAATGGCTTGCCTTCAGGGGTTGTGGGTGCTTTATCACTGGAGGCTTTTTTAAGACGGGACTGGACAGCCAACCTGTCTGAAATGACATGGGGTCCCCTGCTTGAGCCGGGGGTTGAACTAGAAGACCTCCAAGGTTCCTTCCAGATCTATTCTGATCGATTGACTGAACAGGAATGAATTTTGTGCTGCTATTTTCAAAGTTGGATGATGCCACTTTAACATGGGCTACGATGATTTTGAGAGGGCAGCCAAAGTAGCTCAGTTGGGAGAGCGTTAGACTGAAGATCTAAAGGTCCCTGGTTCAATCCCGGGCTTTGGCAAAGCTTGTGAGCAGCACACATTTTTAACAGTCTGTTATCAGACCTCCCGTTTTGATCCTCCAGGACTACAAACTCAAGCCCAGGGGTCCCCAACCTCTGGGCCATGACCCACTGGTGGGCTGGGAGGTGTTTGCAACCGGGCCGTGGAAACGGTGGGTGAGCCCATACGTGTGCGTGCACATCACTGCGTTTGCCAGCCGCTTGTGTGGAATCATACCCCCTCTCCACCCCTCCACCACTTGTCTGCAAGGCCAGAAAGATTGGAGAGCTCTGGTCTAGCCAAACGAAACTTGTCTTCACAGGGTGGGTATTCTCACACTGTGTTGAAAACCTGGCTAGATTTAAATTTAAAGATGGGGATTGCACATTTTGGAGGTTGTGCATGCAAAGCCAGAACCACATTCCTGCTCTTCCTGGACGGGTCTCAATTGTGGTCATACGTTGAGGACCACCTGTGTAGAGTTGGAACCGACGGTTAAGGACTCACTTTTGTTATACCATGTATGTCAGAAACATGACAGATGACTCATACCAAGCATTTACAACAGTACAAGAGCCTTGGTGGCGCAGCAGACTAAAGTGCTGTTAAAGTAGCACTAGCTGCCTGCAATTACTGCAAGTTCAAATCTCACCAGGCTCAAGGTTGACTCAGCCTTCCATCCTTTTGAGGTAGGTAAAATGAGGACCCGGATTGTGGGGGCAATAAGCTGACTTTGTATAAAAAAGAACACTGCTTAAGGGCCCCCCGAAAGCCCTACTAAGCAGGTATATACAAAAGTATGAAGGCTATTGTTTAATTTATTTATTTATTTTTTTAAAAAATTGATTTATATGCTGCCCTTCTCGGGAGACTCAGGGCAGCTTACAATGCGTTAAGCAATAGCCTTCATCCTTTTGTATATTTATACAAAGTCAGCTTATTGCCCCCACAAACTGGGTCCTCAATTTACCTACCTTAGAAAGGATGGAAGGCTGAGTCAACCTTGAGCCTGGTAAGATTCGAACTTACAGTAATTGCAGACAGCTGGATGTTAATTACAATGCATTAGTCTGCTGAGCTATCCAGGCTCTTAATGCATTGTAAGCCGCCCTGAGTCTCCCGAGAAGGGCGGCATATAAATCGAAGCAATAAATAAATAAATAAATACAGATAGTCCTCGACTTTTGACTGGTCACTTAGTGACATTACAAAGTTATCACACACACACACACACACACACACAAAACCTATTTATAACCCAGTTTCAAAGTAGAACATAAAGCACGGAAGATAGGATAATAGGACTGGAAGGGATTTTGGAGGTCTTTTAGTCCAACCCTTTGCTCAAGCAGGAGGCCATATAACAGTGATGGTGAACCTTCTAGGCACAGAGTGCCCAAACTGGAAGGTGAGCGTGCCAGAGCACCGGAAATTCGACAACCAGCTGGCCGGCATGCATGTGAATGTCAGAAACCTGATGACCAGCTGGCTGAGCTGTGGCAACGGTGCACGTGCCCACAGAGAGGGTTCTGCGTGCCACATCTGGCATGCGTGCCATAGGTTTGCCATCAAAGCCCTATACCCGTGATGGCGAACCTATGGCACAGTGCCACAGGTGGCACACGGAGCCATATTAGTGGGCACACCAGCCCAGCTCTGGGGCACATGTGCGCACCAGCCAGCTGATTTTCAGGCCTTCTGGGCCCACCAGAAGTAGGGAAACAGGCTGTTTCCTGCCTCTGGAGGGCCTGGGGTGGGGGAGGCCCGTTTTTCTTTCTTACCTGGCTCCAGATCCTCTCTATTTATCTGGGAACGGCGAAAACAGCCTTTCCCACTCCCTTGGAGGCTGAAAGGGCCCATTTCCCGACTCCCGGTGGGACAGGAAGTGACGTTTTTTGCTGTCACCAGCCTCCAGAGACTCCCAGAGAGGTTCCTAGAGACTCCTAGAAAGGCTCTGGAGGCTGGGGACAGCAAAAAAATGTCACTTCCTGTCCCACCAGGAGTTGGGAAATGGGCCGTTTCAGGCCTTTGGAGGCCTCCGAGAGAGTGAGAAAGGCTGTTATCACCCTTCCCAGATAAATAGAGAGGATCTGGAACCAGGTAAGAAAGAAAAACGGGCCTACCAGGCCATCATATGCCAGGAGCGGGGGGGGAGGGTTGCACGTGCATGTGTGTGGGCACATGCGCACGTGACCCTCCCCTGCCCCCCTCTCCTGGCACGCGATGGCAAAAGGGTTAGCCATCACTGTCCTATACCATTCTGGACAAATGGCTGCCCAGTCTCTTCTTAAAAACCTCCAGGGATGGAGCACTCGTAACTTCTGGAGGCAAGCCACTTCACTGAATAATTGTTCTCACGATCAGAAAATTTCTCCTTTCTTCTTAGTTGAATCTCTAATAAGTCTCCATCCATTACTTCTTGTCCTGCCTTCAGGTGCTTTGGAGAATAGGTTGACTCTCTCATCTCTGTGAAAGCGTCGCAGATATTGGAAGCAGAGGTGGGTTTCAGCAGGTTCTGACCAGTTCTAGAGAACCGGTAGCGGAAATAGAGCCTGGATAGCTCAACAGACAGAGCACTGTAATTTAACACCAGCTGTCTGCAATTAAAGTAAGATCAAATCTCGCCAGGCTCAAGGTTGACTCAGCCTTCCATCCTTTCTAAGGTAGGTAAATTGAGGACCCAGTTTGTGGGGGCAATAAGCTGACTTTGTATAAATATACAAAAGTATGAGGGCTATTGCTTAACGCACTGTAAGCCGCCCTGAGTCTCCGGAGAAGGGCGGCATATAAATCAAATTTTTTTAAAAAAATATTTTTTTTTAGTAGTTCGGAGAACCGGTAGTAAAAATTCTGACTGGCCCCACCCCCATCTATTCTCTCCCTCCCAAGTCCCAGCTGATCGAGAGGAAATGGGGATTTTGCAGTAACCTTCCCCTGCCATGCCCACCAAGCCATGCCATGCCAGGCCCACCCAGCCACACCCACAGAACCAGTAGTAAAAAATTTTGAAACCCACCACTGATTGGAAGGCTACTATTATGTCACCTTCTCTTTGTTAGAGTAGACACATCCATTCCCTCAATTATTTCTTTTATAACTGCTGCAGCACCTCCACCGTTACTTATTCACAGAGATGCTGCAACATGACTACTCCTTACTTATTTCCCTCCCCACATCCTTCTCCATTGGGTCTCCAAAGGTACTGGGCCTTCTTCCTGCTCCACTGGGTCCCACAGGCTCTTTCTCACCCTGATCACCGATCCCTCACTTTCCTTTTACTGCAGAGGTTCCTTCTGGCAGTTCCACAGATCGCAGACCTCCAAAGCTTGTTCTTCTTCCACAATACCTTTCTTTCTAGTCTAGGCAGCTAGAAGCTGCAGGGATAGGAAAGATAGGATAACTTTCTCCCAGCTTCGTTTTCCTCCTTTTAGCTTCTAGCCTCCCAGGCTAGAAAATGAGCCTTAAAGTTGTGAGGGAGGACACGAAGCTGGGGCAAAGCTCACCCACCTGTGGTAACGGAACCATTGTTAAATGAACAGTCGTAAGTCAAGGACTACCTGTAAAATTACTACCTGTAAAATGAGGACCCAGTTTGTGGGGAGCAATAAGCTGACTTTGTATAAATATACAAAAAGGATGAAGGCTATTGCTTAACGCATTGTAAGCCGCCCTGAGTCTCTGGAGAAGGGCGGCATATAAATCAAAATTAAAAAAAAAAATTAACACTCCACAAAAAGAGTGTTAAGAGATTTAAATTTAGTAGCTGGAGCATTGGGGTTGTGCATTGATCCAGAACACACAGTTGTGGTTGATTGGTTGAAGAGTGCTGGCTCCTAGGTGAGGCAATCGGCACTGTGATTGGTTGCTTGCTGTGGGCGTGAAGGGAAAGTTTCCCTTCCCCCACACCTATTTCTTCTATGCCCTGTGTGCTCTAAGATTTACCTCACGGTGTTCCTGCTGTGTTGATTTCCCTGATGATGCTCCTGTTTTCCTGACTGTCTAGTTTGCTGTATATATAAACAGGGGTGGGCTCCTGGAGGTTCGCAGGGGTTTGGGAGAACCTCTAGATAAGATTCTGTGCAGTTCGGAGAACCCCCAGATCCCACTCCTGGTTGGCCCTGCCCATCCCGCCCCTCCCAGAAGTCCCCACACAGCCTGTTTTAGATGCAGGTAAGTGCAGGGCACATGCGGAGGCTCGGGTGCAAAAAACGGGCCTACTGGAAGTTCGGGAGGGCCTCCAAAGCCTGGGGAGGTCATTTTCGCCCTCCCGGAGGCTCGAAAAAAGCCTCCGGAGCGCAGGTCATAAGTAGAAAATGAGATCGGTAATAGGAAAGCTGAGAAGAAGAATAGTAATACAGTCTTAGTAAATAGTTTGACAGTGTTGTGGAAATTACTTGTTTAGCAGAGTGATGGCATGGGGGTGGGGAACTGTCCTTGTGTCTAGTTGTTCTGGTGTGCAGTGCCCTATAGCGTCGTTTTGAGGGTAGAAGTTGAAACAATTTATGTCCAGGATGTGAGGAGTCGGTAGATATTTTCACAGCCCTCTTTTTGACTCGTGCAGTATACATAAGGTGACCAGATTTTAACATTGGTAAAGAGGGACATTGTGGGCGTGGCTTATTTTGTGGGCGTGGCTGTTTTTGTGGGCGTGGCTAGCTGGTCATGTGACTGGGTGGGCGTGGCTAGCTGGTCATGTGACCGGGTGGCCATGGCTATGCGTATAGGGTAAGGTGAACAGATTTTAACATTGGTAAGAAGGACACCATTGTGGGCATGACTTATTGTGTGGGCGTGGCTTGGAGGCCATGTGACTGGGTGGGCGTGGCTAGCTGGTCATGTGACCGGGTGGCCATGGCTATGTGTATAGGGACTACTCAGAGGGCTGAAAAGTCATTTCTGACAGGTCCTCACACTTTTGACTGGTCCTCACACTTATGACCATCCTCACATTTATGCCCGTGCAGTATTCTTAACAACCATGTCACTCATTTCACAACTGCTTCTCTTCACCATGGTGACAAGATAGGGCAAAAATGTAAAATGTGAGGATAGTCGTAAGTTCGAGGACTGGTCAAAAGTGTGAGGACCAGTCAAAAATAACTTTTTCAGCCCTCTGAGTAGTCCATATGCACAAAAGGACTAACCAGAGGGCTGAAAAAAGTCATTTCTGACAGGTCCTCGCACTTTTGACTGGTCCTCACACTTATGACCATCCTCATATTTATGCCCATGCAGCATTCTTAACAACCATGTCACTCATTTCACAACTGCTTCTCTTCACCATGATGACAAGATAGGGCAAAAATGTAAAATGTGAGGACAGTCATAAATTCGAGGACTGGTCAAAAGTGTGAGGACCAGTCAAAAATAACTTTTTCAGCCCTCTGAGTAGTCCATATGCATTAAAGGATACAGCAATAGAGAGGGATGAAGGAATGGAAATTAGAGTAGGAGTGAGGGTAAGAGAGGGAGGAAGAGAGGAGGAGAAGGAGAAAGGAAGAGGAAGTAGGGAGGAGAAAAAGAGGGTGGGGGAAGAGAAAGTAAGAAGGAAAGAAAAGAGAGGTGGTAGGTTTGAGGAGAAAGATTGCTGTACAATAAAAAAGATGAAAGGGAAGAAAGCCAACCCCAAGCAAATATAAAGATATTAAGATTAAGAATGAATTGTTAAACTTTAAAGAATAAAAGAGAACAAATATGAATAAATAGCAATAATTAGAAACACACATACAAACATGCAATGTATTTTCTTTGAACAGAATATTTGGCTGGTTCACAAATTTAAACAGCGTTTAGTCATTTCAATTAAATTTACAATTTCTATATTTCCTTTTTGCCATATTTATTCCTCATCTATTTTTTAAAAAAAACAATATTACCCTTCATCCTCATCTCTAATCTTAATCAAATTCAATTTTTCCCTTCTATTCTATATTATACCCCTTCCCATTGTCATCTATTTTTATATCCATCCTCACATTGGTTAATTATGTAATTATGTAATACAGTTGTTTAATACAAATTCAACATTTTAATATAAATCAATTAGTTATATAACTATCTTTTTTGTATATTAATCAATATGAACATGAATATTCCAATTATTTCCATGCAATCCAATTTCTTACAAATCAATTAATTATATTTACCAATAATAATAAACCAAATAATTTCCCCCATATATTCCTCCAAACCACAACTTAACCATTTCTGCTTTCAACACAATATACAATTATTAATAGTATCTCAATTATTACAATTCCCTAGTTAAATAGAGCTTTTTTTCTTTTGTGTTTTAAAATCTTGAACTCTCCTCTTTTGCCCAAAATTTCCCATTGTTTGCAGTTTTGTACCTACCTTTTTTGGTGAGGAAAAAGAAAAAGAAAAAGAAAGAAATCTCTCTCTGCCTCATTTTGTCATGTTGCAGGTTTAGTTTCGCTTTCGCCTTTGTTTTCAGTATAGCTGGGTGGGGGGGAAATCTGCTCCAGGAACTTTTTGCAGCTTTTTGCAGCTAATTAACCTAGCGGAAGCTGTTAACAGGGGCTGTTTTTTCTATTTTTGCAGGCATGGGTCTATTCATTTTTTTTTAACACTGATCAGCTGTAGGTCGGCCCTTTGAAGCCCCGCAGCAAGAGTTTAAAGAGTTTTTTTTCCCTCTAGCCATCAGCGGGGATTCAGGAGGCAGAATGAAAAATCGGGACTTTTTTAAAACGCCGCGGGACGCGGGACAAATTGCTCAAAAGCGGGGCTGTCCCGCCAAAAGCGGGACGTCTGGTCACCTTAAGTATACAGGTCCTCGACGGATTAGATCACAAAATCATAAAAATGTATCTCCGTGTTCCATGGACCTCCCCGGGGAAGTGCAAACAATAAAGCATATTTTTGCAGTGCAAAAACTCTCTCCCTTTTCTACACACAGCACAACATAAGAGATGGAACTCGTCGTGCAATGCCAGGATGAAAACTCCAGATTCAAAAAGCGCCTCTGTCAGGTTCACCCAGAAAATGAAGCGCTTGAGATCAAGTTCAGAAACAGCAAACAGGGCCTACTTCAAGGCTTTCGGCCAGTGTATTACAAGGAGCTGCTTACTGCACATTTTTACCAACAATATTTTTTTAAATTTTTTAAAAAGCCTCCAGAGCAGCAGCAGCAGCCAGCCAAAGAGCCACTTTTTTTCCCCTTTTCCATGGAGACCAGAACAAAACAAAAAAAATCTACCTTGGCCTAGCAGAGGATGGTTTCGATCCATCGACCTCTGGGTTATGGGCCCAGCACGCTTCCGCTGCGCCACTCTGCTGGACTAAAAGCAGGAGGCTGAGGGGAGGAGAATAGGCGGATGCGATTTGTCAGCCTGTTTCTGTTTTTGCAAAGGCCAGCTGCAGGCATAATAATGATGCTTGCTGAGCAGAAACATTTCAGTTCCAGCTTGTGACAGAAGGAGAGTGCCAAGCTGTGTACCTTTACACAGACCAGGGGTGAAATCCAGCAGGTTCTGACAGGTTTTGGAGAACCGGGAGCGGAAATTGTGGGTAGTTCAGAGAACCAGCAAATACCACTTCTGGCTGGCCCCAGAGTGGGGTGGGAATGGAGATTTTGCAATATCCTTCCCCCACCTTATGCCACCAGGTATGAAATCTTGGGATTAGACAATTTAGAACTACGCCACCTTCGGTTTGACCTAAGCATAGTACACAAAATTATCTGCTACAATGTCTTACCCAGTGGTGGTTTTCAGATTTTTTTACTACCGGTTCTGTGGGCATGGTTTGGTGGGCGTGGCTTGGTTGGTGCGGCAGAGGAAGGATAATGTAAAATCTCCATTCCCTCTGCACTCCAGGAGAAGGTTACTGCAAAATTCCCGTTTCCTCCCAATCAGCTGGGACTTGGGAGGCAGAGAATAGATGAGGGTGGGGCCAGTCAGAATTTTTACTACCAGTTCTCCGAACTATTCAAAATTTCCCGCTACCGGTTCTCCAGAACTGATCAGAACCTGCTGAACCTCTGGTCCTACTTGTCAATGGCTCCTTCAGCTTCAATCGCAATAATACACGAGCACACAATAGATACAAACTTAAGGTAAACCGCTCCAAACTCGATTGCAGAAAATACGACTTCAGCAATAGAGTGGTCAATGCCTGGAATGCACTACCTGACTCTGTGGTTTCTTCCCCAAATTCCCAAAACTTTAACCTTTAGACTGTCTACTGTTCCTAAGAGGTCTGTAAGGGACAAGCATAAGCACACAAACGTGCCTACCGTCCCTGTCCTACTGTCCCCTTTTATTCATATCCAAGAGCCTTGGTGGCGCAGCAGACTAAAGCACTGTTAAGTAACACCAGCTGCCTGCAATTACTGCAAGTTCAAATCTCACCAGGCTCAAGGTTGACTCAGACTTCCATCCTTTCGAGGTAGGTAAAATGAGGACCCGGTTTGTGGGGGCAATAAGCTGACTTTGTATAAAAAAGAAAACCGTTTAGGGGGCCCCCCCGAAAGCCCTATTAAGCAGGTATATACAAAAGTATGAAGGCTATTGTTTAACGCATTGTAAGCCGCCCTGAGTCTCCGGAAAAGGGCGGCATATAAATCGAACCAATAAATAAATAAATAAATAAATAAATAAATAAATAAATAAATAAATAAATAAATAAATAAATAAATATCCTGTGTTCATAATCACATATCATATCATATCATATCCTGTGTTATAAATCATAATTTATAAATACCTGTTATCTTATATGTATTTGACTAAATAAATAAATAAATAAATAAAAAGAATTAAATAAAATAAAGGTGAACACATGACCCTGGGACATTGCAACCATCCCAAATACATGCTAATTGTCAAGCATCTGAAAATTGGTCACGTCAGGGGTAAAATTCAAAATTTTTACCGACCGGTTCTGTCAGAGTGGCTTGGTGGGCGTGGCAGGCGAAGGATACTGCAAAATCCTCATTCCCTCCCCACTCTGGGGCCAGCCAGAGGTGGTATTTGCTGCTTCTCCGAACTACTCCAAATTTCCGCTACCGGTTCTCCAGAACCTGCTGGATTTCACCCCTGGGTCGTGTGACCCATAAGTGTGAAAAACGGTCGTGTCACTTTTTGCAGTGCCACTGTAACTTCGAATGGTGAATAGATGAATGGTTGGAAGACGAGGACTAACTGTATTCAGTCTAAATTTGGCACACACTGGTAGGATAGCATCAGAAGGGGCGGAAGACGTGACAAGTCAGAAGATGAGTCAAATCAAAAGCATTCATGGCTCAGCCTTGTTCTAGAAACTTTTCCAAGATCGTCCCAAAGGTGCTTTTTCAAGAGGCGACTAGACTTTCTGATTTTTCTTTGAAGACATTTCCCTTCTCATCCAAGAAGCTTCTTCAGAGCGTCACACACATCTACCTATTATCAGGCAGCTCCAACTCAGCAACTTTTATGGATGAATCAATAATACGGGGTTCTCTAGCTTTTAGAAAGGCAGTGAAGACCACCTATTTTAATTGTGTCTTTCGGACTGCTGCTTTCTACAGTTTTTCATTTTTGTGATGTTGGACATAGCGTTCATTTTCATCGCTATTTTTATTGCTGTGATACTGTTTTATTATTGTAAGCACGTAGAGCTCACGTAGAGCTCAATGAGGCGACAGGCTAGATGTAGTAAATAAAGGAGGAGACTTCTATAGCTTTCCACTTTCTTCTTCTTGTGCCATATCCGTCATCGGACATTGGCGATCATGTTGGCGATCCTATTTTTATCAGCAGCCGCACAAAAAGGTGCTGCTGAGTTTTGTCCAAACCAGTCCCTTAGATTTTGAAGCCATGATGTTCTTTTTTCTGCCTTGACCTCATTTGCCTTCAATCTTTCCTTGGAGGATTAAGTGAAGTATGCCCAGGGGTGTTCTGTCCCCGTCCCACACACGCACCCCCCCAGACGGCCCGGAGTTAATAAGCCACACGACAAAGTCTTTGAAGATAAAGCTGGCAACAACCCAGTGGCTAGCTGCCAATTCAGACTTTACTCACACAAAACAAAGATTAGACTGCAAGCATTCCGATAAAGCAGGCAAAGTTTCAGCAATACAAGGATTAGTCCAAATGCAGTCCGACAAGGCAGGCAGAAGTCCAGTAACGCAGAGATCATGGATTATTTCTAGTTTTTGCTCATCACAAACTGAACCGGCCACCACACCCACATTTATACCCTGTGGAGTGTGGTCCAGTGACTCAGCTAATCTCTGGCACGCCTTCCCCTCTGCTGCGCACGCTTCTCCCTGCACCGCTGTTGAGGATCACTTATCTCCTATTTCACTGTCCACTTGTGGCTGCGGGGACGTGCTTGGCTCTGGGCCTATCTCTTGGCCTTTGGTGTCCTCCGGAGGCATTGCCAGAGAGGAGGGTCCTGGAGAGGGAGGCCTTGCCAACTCCTCTCCCTCACTTTCAGAGTCTGCATCTGTCGATAGCCCAGGCTCAGGCAATGGAGCCACAACAAGGGGTGGGTTCTACTTACCTTTACTACTGGTTCACGATGGGACCGCACGCTTCTGCGCATGCACAGATCACCCATGATGATGTGGCAGGTGGGCAGACCCTCCTACCGGTTTTACTACCGGTTCTATAAAACTGGACCGCACCGGGAGCATCCCACCACTGAGTATGCCATATTTTTCCGGGTGTCGCATCACATGTCCGAAATATTCTAACTTTGTTTTGATGATTTTGATGATTTCCCTTGGCTTTCCCAGGCGGTTTATCACCTCCTGATTTCTGATTTTGTCAACCCAGCTTATGCATAACAGTCATCTGTAAAGCCACATTTCAAAGTGGCTTTCTGTTAGAGACCCACTCTCTACTCCGTAGAGCAGGATAGAAAGGATGTAACATCTGACAAGTCAGATTTTCAGTCTTTCCATAGATACATAAAATGAGGGGATATCTTGTTCACTGTCAGCACCCCAGCGCTGACATAGAAAAGGGAGATAAGCCCTGAACTTTTGCCTGCTAAATCCCTTTGAAGCCCGGTCTCCGTGGAAATGAAGAGGGGGGGAACATTCCTGTGAAATGACGAGACAAGAAGTCAGGAGAGTGACTTGGAAGATAGCCAATGAGAAGCAGATAATTGGGGATCGGAAAGGGAGGGATTGGGGGGCAAAAGGTCAGTCTTGTCCGTATCGAGTCATGATCCAGTTGCTGTGCTCGACTAAAGAGAAGATTTCCTTAAAGATTGGCAGTTTGGAAATTCATTTATTTTGAGATAGCATCGAAGTCTGACATTCACATTTACTCCAGCCTTCTGCTTAGTGCAGGATCTACTGCAATGCTTCTCAACCTTCTTAACCTTAAGATATGTGGACTTCAGTTCAGTGATAGGATTCAAATAATTTAACAACCAGTTCTCTGCCCTAATGATTTCTTCCAACAACCAATTCACCAAACTGCTCAGAAAGGTAACAACCGGTTCTCCCGAAGTGGTGCGAACTGGCTGAATCCCACCACTGCTTCAGTTCCCAGAATTCCTCAGCCAGCATGGAAATTTAAGTCCATACATGTTAAAGTTGCTGGAGTGGAAAAACATTGATCTTCTGGTAGATGACTCCAGATCAAACTTGTTTCCTTCTATAGTTAGTCCTTGACTTACAACAGTTCATTGAATGACCGTTCAAAGTTACATCACTGCAAAAACTGACTTATAACTATTCTTCACACTTATGACTGCTGCAGCATCCCCATGGCCATGTGATCAAAATTCAGTCACTTGGCAACTGACTCATATTTATGATCTTTGCAGTGTCTTGGGATTATGTGATCACCTTTTATGACCTTCTGACAGGCAAAGTCAATGGGGAAGCCAGATTCACTTAACAACCGTGCTACTAACTTAACAACTGCAGTGGTTCACCTAACAATTGAGGCAAGAACAGTTGTAAAATGGGGCAAAACTCACTTAACAACAGAAATGTTAGGCTCAATTGTGGCCATAAGTCGAGGACTACCTGTTCTTTCAGCTCCCACTTCTGGTCCTGTCTACTGGGACAGTAGCAAAAAGTCAGTTCCCATCTTCTATTTGCTATCATATCTGCCCAGATGTCTCTTAAGTGAGCTAAAGATACCTAGGTATCTTTTTTTTTTAACCATTCTTTATACAATTTAGGGGCACAGTGGCTCAGCGTCTAAGGTGCTGAGCTTGTCGATCAGAAGTTTGGCAGTTCAGTAGTTCGAATCCCTAGTGCCGCATAACGGGGTGAGCTCCTGTTACTTGTCCCAGCTTCTGCCAACCTAGCTGTTCGAAAGTACATAAAAAATGCAAGTAGAAAAATAGGTACCACTTTGATGAGAAGGTAAAAGCGCTCCATGCGCCTTCGGCATTGATTCATGCTGGCCACATGACCACCGAGTCATCTTCAGACAGTGCTGGCTCTTCGGCTTAGAAACGGAGATGAGCACCGCCCCTAGAGCCGGAAACGACTAGCATGCATTTGTGGGGGAAACTTTACCTTATACAACTCACCATCTTGGTAACCTACTTCTGAATTTGCGCCAATTTCTCAAAAGGTCTTTTTGAACTGGTGATGCCTAGATCTGAACTGAGGCCTGAATAGAGTCAGAACAGTGTGGAAATGCTACTTCCAATTATCAGGGCTCTGTGCTCGTGTTAGTATACTCCGAGACAGCATTTGTCTTTTTAGCAGCTGCCTCACACTGCTGGCTCATGTTTGTTTGTTATTTATTTATTGTTTGTTTATTATTTAGTGGTTCATGTTTAATTTGTACTTGACAAGAATCAAGTACATTGTAGTTGACAATCCTAAATTTCATTAACAGAGAGATTCAATCAAGATCATGTGAGGTACTAATACCACTCAGTAAAGCTTTAGTAAGACCACACCTAGAATACTGCATCCGGTGTTGGTCACTACAATGTAAAAAAGATGTTGAGACTCTAGAACAGGCGTGTCAAACTTGCGGTCCATGGGTCTGATGTGTCATGCGCTGGCCACCCCCACCCCCATTTTAGCAACGGGGAAAAAAAATCATGATGCATCAAGTGACGACAACATGACGACACGAGTTTGACACCCCTGCTCTAGAAAGAGTGCAGAGAAGAGCAACAAAGATGATAAGAGGACTGGAGGCTAAAACATACGATCAACGGTTGCGGGAACTGGGCATGGCTAGTCTAGTGAAGAGAAGGACCAGGGGAGACATGATAGCAGTGTTCCAATATTTGAAGGGCTGCCATAGAGAGGAAGGGGTCAAGATATTTTCCAAAGCACCTGAAGGCCAGACAAGGAATAATGAATAGAAACTGACCAAGGAGAGATTCAACCTAGAAATGAGGAGGAACTTTCTGACAGTGAGAACAATCAACCAATGGAACAGAAGTTGTGGGAGCTTCATCACTGGAAGCTTTCAAGAAAAGACTGGACTGCCATCTGTCAAAAATGGTATACAGTCTCCTGCTGGAGCAGGGGGTTGGACTAGATGACCTACAAAGTTCCTTCCAACTGTTATTCTGTATATTCTGTAAGAACGCTCAGCTCTAGTCACATATACTGCTAGGTTGCCTCTCTGCCATCCTATATTTGGCCTGTACATTTTTCCTAGCAGATGCAGAGTTTTGTATCTTGCATGCAAAGGTTGTAACTTTGCAATCTTGGAGAAAGGGCCATGGACTCTTTAAAAACAGTGAAGATGGAACTCAGGAATTACGTCGCCTTTAAAATGACATCAACTCCCAGCTGGGCAATGGGAGCTCTCCAGGGTCCTGACCCAGCCACCTTCTACCAGACTCCACATTGCTTGCAATGCTTTTTGTCTATGGAGAGTTTCAATCATCCAGGACAAGTCATGGTTGTCAGAAAGATTCTTTTTTTTTTTCCGAAAGGAAAAAAAACCCTAATCTTTCTTGGATTTTTTTTCTTTGTAACAGAACTGAAGAAGCTTCTTGGGCGAGAAGCAAAATGTTTTCAAAGGAAAAAACCAAGGAAGTCCAACTGCCTTTTGAAAGAAAGGATCTTTGAGACTAGCAATTTTTTAAAAAATGATCAATCCATCATTAGCTAGCTTGAAGTTCTGTATTAGGAGAAGAGGCTGCTTCCTTTTCAAGCAACCCAGAGTTGTTTTGCACCAGACAAAATGCTAGAGACCCAATAATATCTGCAATCATGATGCGTTTTCTTCCCGGCACAGCGAATTCCCCTGTGCCAAAAACTCGCTCCTTTTCTGTTGGAAAAGAGCTGGCATCCAAATTTATGCATTTTCTATTTGCTCTTGGGTAGCCAAAGTTCCTTAGCTCAGCATTGATAGTGTTTGACTATAGATTTGAAGATTCCTGGTTTTGATCCCAGATTTTGCAAGAAATTGTCCATGATTTTGCTTTGCCAAGACATTACCTTCTCCCCTTACATTCGAAGGCATCTATCTATCTATCTATCTATCTATCTATCTATCTATCTATCCCATCTTATTTACCTTTATAAATAACTGAACACATCTTTCCTTTCCTATTTTCCCCACAACTACTACCTTGTGAGGTGGCTTGGACTGAGAGAGAGTGACTGGCCCAGTCACCCAATGTCAACTTGAAAAGCTTTCAAGTTGCCATGAGCAGGAGGGAGGGAGAACTGATAGAGCTGATTGATTTCGCTAACTGAAGTGTAATCCATACATTCTTCCTGACCTCAATCAGAAGGAGGGTGTTGGATTTCACAGCCAGCCAAAGTGGTTAATTGGAGAATGTGATTTATGACATGGCCAGAGAGGAGGGGAGAGATAAGGTCATAGGGGAACGTAAATCTACGTGGGATTAGTTCTAACTGCATCCGAATATTGCCGAAATGGTGCTCCTAATAAATGACTGTATTTCTTTTGAAGTTCGGCTCATGACTCATGAATTAATTAGGGCATCTTTCGGAAACTTCACAGACAGTTACACCCAGCTGGCTTTCATGCCTACGATGGGACTAGAACTCACAATCTTCTGGTTTCTAGCCTGGAAAAATAATAATAAACTTAATGGGTATGAAGGCCAACACCAGCTAAGGAACTGGCAGCAATGATTTCACATTGCCTTGTATAAAGTCCAGATCTGGAACTATAAAGGTGCTCTTGATGTATAACAAGATTTTTAAATTTTTTATTTCATTCAACTTATATAGCCACCTGTCTCACTTATCTGACACTGGGTGGCTCACAAGTTAAAACTGCAAAGACATTTAAATAAAAACTATTAACCAGAAACATAAAGCTGCACAAAAATACCTGCCCACAGCTGATAGACAGCATAGCCATCTTGTAGGCTCCCCTCATCCATAGGATCCCCAGGCTTGAGGGCACCGCCACGTTTTCAGTCAACTTCCTGAAAATTAATTAGGCTAACAGGTTGGATCCTGGAAGGATCCCTCTATAACTCTGCAGCTGTAAAGCAGATCACCAAAAATCAGGAACTTGGTAGCACCTTATCTGACCACCCGTTTTATGAAAAGACATTAAAATGGATTAATCAGAAAAGGTGCCTGAAATTCCTGAATTTTTTGCCAACATAGATTCACAACTTGGGCAGTGTTAGGCTTCAGGGTTTAGACAACAGATTTCCTGATGTTTTGCCAGCAACTCTGACTGGCATCTTCAGAGGCAGCATGATCTGCGATGCAGACCACAGACAAGGACTGACTGGGCTCCTGCCTTTATAGCCGGGTGTCCTGACTTCTGATTGGCTTTTACCAAAGCCGGTTGCTGATTGGTGCAGATTGAAGAGAGCCAGTCAGTTCTTTCATGGCGAGTGGAGACGGTGTTCCATTTGTTAAAGTACGTTGAAACACATCAGCACTAGGTCCATGGCATATATAGGATTAAGTCTGCTGTTTAAATAAGCTTGCTGCTCTTTTCCTAGAGCAGGGGTCCCCAACCCATGGTCCGTGGACTGACACCAGGCTGCGGCCTGCCAGCAACCAGGCCATGCAAACAAGCGAAGTCCCGTCCGCAGGAAGCACAAGGAACCACGCTGCCTCCAGCCGACGTAAAAACCTCTCTCCGAGGAACCGGTCCCTGGTGCCCAAAAGATTGGGGACTGCTGTCCTAGAGGATTCTGTGAATATTTTTTTTCTAAGGCACAAGTTGTTTCAAGCACTGACCCTCAATTATTAGAGTACAGAAATAGTCCAGGGACTATGTCTTGAGGGAACGTCTTTAAAAATTATCATGAACTATAAACAGAATAGCAGAATAGCGGAGCTGGCAGCAGAGTCAGACAGTGAGGAGCCTGGGGAGGAACACGGGCCAGTTCTGGAGTCAGGGAAAGGCTCGGACGAGGGCTCTGCATCGGAGGCAGAGAAAGGGCCATCTGGGAGGTACATGCTGCCTCCGGAGCCTCCAGAGTCGGACATCAGTGAGGCAGAGGAACAGGAGAATCCTGTTCCCAGTGCACGCATGCACAGAACTGTCAGAAGGCAAGAACAGTTAAAACAAAAGGGACGACTCAGGAGTAGGACTTGGAGATGATTGGCCCCTCTCATAAGACTTAAAAGAGGAGCCTTTTTAAATGGGCCTTTGCAGGAAGCAACATTGTTAATTCTGTGCAATTTAAAGTCTGAAGCTCTGTTTGATTCTGGACTCCGTGTGGCTTTGCCAATTAGGTCTTTGGCAGTGTGTCAAGGGAGATAAAGGTGTGTGATTATCAGCCGTATCCCGAAGGACTCTTTACAACTATTTGGGTCTCATCTATGAATGAACAGAATTCACAGCTGTTAAAATAAAACAGGTTTTTGGGACTACTTGTGTGTTTTACTGACTCAGGAGGCCTAGGTCAGAACAATAGCAGAATGCTTACAAATATATGTCTATGTGTGTTTCTGCATATCTGTGTGTGGGGTTTTTTTTTTTTTTTTTTTTTTTTTGGAAAGCAAATTCTCTTTCTGTTCTGGTGATGGCAAGGTTCTTTGATAGAATAAACCAAAGACGGAAAAGGTGTTTGATTCTTTTGATTTCAGATACATAAAAAGTTACCTATTTGTCATGATACATCTATCACTGCATTTACTTTCTCTCTTAGTTGTGTTCGCTGATTTTATTCTTCTGATCAAGGTCATCCTTGGCATTTTGATTTAAGGGTCAGCAGAATTTGTCTCAAATTATTTGGGGGACTTGAAATTGCTACACGCAAGGGCAGCATCTCTCTTGTCTATTTTCTGGACTCTGAGTTCATATAACATGTTA
The DNA here is from genome assembly GCA_022577455.1 of Arizona elegans. Lineage (NCBI taxonomy): Eukaryota > Metazoa > Chordata > Lepidosauria > Squamata > Colubridae > Arizona > Arizona elegans. Next base: position 10,221,106 of record JAKOOJ010000012.1, read on the forward strand.
TATATAAAGGCAGAGTCTGAGGTTGTGTTCACATAAGAGCCCCATAAATCAAGGTCTATAGGTAACCAGCTGCAAGTTCTAGCATTATCAGAGAAGAAACCTGCTAATTCACACTATGGCAATCAGGAGTAAAAGGAAGTTCCCACCCTGATGTATTTCGGAATACGTTGGTTGTAGATAGTTTAGTTGTCAAGAGTTCTTGTAATCTCACCCCTTTCTCCTTAATAAATCTCGCTAAAGAAGAGACTCTGTGAGAATCATGCTTGGAAAAGATGCAAAAGAACAGTATAGCTCCGTGATGTCGAATCTATGGTACAGGTGGCCAAAGTGGCATGCAAAGCCATGTTGCCCGGCACGTGCAGCCTTGCGTTTTGTCTTCCGGGTTTTTGGTGTGCATGCAATGATCGGCTATCTTCGTGCGTGTGGCAATGCTGAAAACTGGTGTGCGCATGCGAGTGGCCAGCTGATTGTCGGGTACGCGTGCGTGCCAGAACCCGGAAATTTGGTTTTCCGGAGTACAGCCCCAACAAGCGTACGACGTTTCCATGCTCGGTACTTGGTGCCAAAAAGGTTTGTCATCACTGGTATAGCTTATTTACAGCATACCTGCTAAGTATGTGAATCCTGTTCCCTGGTCAGACATACTCAACAGTTGCATTCTAACACTTAGTGCAAAAATGCAGATTTCAGCAGGCCCAAGAGATAACTATCCAGCCTCTGATTAGACACCTCCAGTGAGGAGGATCCCATCTCTATGCTGGTTCACAGGTTCTACTGATCACTGATGTTGTCATCACACTTGGTCTGTTTATCCAGATCAGGGGTGTCAAACCCGATCGCATTGTGGGCCATAGCGTGACATATCGGGATGATTTTTGCCTTTGCGGAGCTGGGGTTGGCATGGCTTGTGTGGGCCATATCCACTCTGTGGGCCGCCACTTTGACAGGCCTGATCTAGATCTTTTGTATCATTATGCTGTTTCTGACTATAGCCAAAATAATTAGTCGGGCTCAAATGTTGACGCATCAGAACATCAGTGAAAAGGATGCTGCCAGCTACATACAAGTGGTCAATCTATCATGTACACATTACTAAAACTCTCCCGTTTATCTTTGTGTTACCTTCCACTGGACAAAACAGTACATTGTAGAGCAACAGTTTTTGAACCAAGATACCTCAAAAGGGCAAACTTATAGAAGGTGTCCAACATCTGAGAACAATTAACTCCCATGAAAGTGAAATTTGGCAAATTTTATAAAATATTTCATGACATAAAAATGATCAGAAAGGATTTCATGACATAACGTCGTCATAAAAAACTACCTGTGGTCAACTGCTGATGTTTGGCTGTGCTGTACAGTTCAACATGATCTACTTTTAAGGAAGACCTGTCTCTGAATATTATTATTGTTATTGTTATTGTTATTATTATTAGTCATATTTCTATGCTGCCCACTCTCCGAGGACTCTGGGCGGCTTACAACAAAGACAGTATACTAAGTAGAATATTGCCCCCAACAATCTGGGTCCTCATTTTTCCCACCTCGGAAGGATGGAAGGCTGAGTCAACCTTGAGCCGGTGAGATTTGATCCGCTGAGCAGTCAGCTGAAGTAGCTGCAGTACTGCACTCTAACCACTGCGCCACCTCGGCTCTTGTAAAATATCCCTTTGAACCTTTGAGAACTTTTCCAGTGAAGGCAGTATATTAAAAGTACAGTAAACTGTTGAAGGCATTGAGGGATCTGGTCTGAAACGATGACTCAACAGGACATGGGTTTGCGAACCAATGGGGGGAAGAGAGGGATGGTCCCACCCATGTGGTGGGCAAACATGCAGCTCCACTTGCACAAGAAGTGGGCAAGTGTGCATGCTGCTCACACAAATGGAGTGCGTGCAGTCACCCGCTGTTCACGCGAGTGAGGATATGCCTGCCACATCCGCAGCCCAGTTCCAAAAAGCTCAAGGCTTGGTAAAGGGCCATGGTCTGGGGGTTGGGGACCAGTGGTGGGTTCCTCCCGGTTTGGCCCACCTCCCCCATCCACTCCCCATGCCCCCCGACCCCCCGCATTATTCTTACCTTTTATTTGGCCCCACCCCCAATCTATTGCTGCCTCCTGAGTCCCAGCTGATGGCTAGAGGGAAAAAACCTGTTTAAACTCTTACCGTGGGGCTTCAAAGGGCCGCCCTACAGCTGATCAGTGTTAAAAGAAAACAAATGAGTAGACCAGTTTCTGCAAAAATACATGAGTAGATCAGTGACTGCAAAAATAAATGGGTAGATCGGTACAGCTCTGCAAGCAGTTAAAAGCCTGGTAGACCAGTACCTCTGCTAAATCCTAAAGAATTGTCACATGACCATCAAGCCACGCCCACAAAATAAGCCACGCCCACAGAACCAGTAGTAAAAATTTTTAGAACCCACTCCTGTTGGGGACCCCTGGTCTAGTCAATGCTAAAACCCCCAGTGGCATAGAAATAATGTTTCAAAGCAAACTAAGAGTGGATTTGATGTCTAGTCTGATCTCTGTTAAAACGTTCTATGAATTCAACATTTTTTAAAAAGGGGGGGTTGCTTAAGGAAGAAAAAATGGTTTTTTCCAACGTTAAGAAACCACCGGATTGCCTGCCCAGCAGCCCCTGTACTGAAAAAGAAGCCACTATGTCAAGAGGAGTCTCTCAAATTTGGAAAATTTATATAGTTTCTCCTTCCAGGTGCATTGGGACTAAACTGGTGCTGTTTTGAAAGAGTTTGAACAAGGTGAGGGATTTAGGCCTAAGGACCCATTTGCATCCCATCCAGCTATGCTCCGAACAACCGTCTGCAAATTGACTGAACCTCTGTGATTTGCACTCATACGGATCATTTAAGCTGCCCAAGAATAACGCTAACACTGCCAAGGCATTCGTCAAACCTACAGTACATTAATACTGTGCATCACTCTAGATTTTTAAATGGACTTGGAACAGCACATCTGCATTGCCTCTATCAGTGCATCCTTAAACTGAGTGTTTTTTCTAGGAGAGAAATACAAGGCAAGGAAAAAGACTCGGCCTCTTTAAAGAGTTGCAGACAAGTACATCACCCCCATCTGAACAGGCTCTGAATTTTTCTTGTTCCTTTGCAATCCAGGCTTCTACACAGCCTTACTGTTCCAAGCTATGTTGTGGCTCCGTCCTCCGAGCCTATCTTATCGGAGGAAGAAGGCTCCGAACATGAAGGAGAGGAGACGACCAGGCCTCCCTCTCCAGGACCCTCCTCTCTGGCAATGCCTCAGGTGTCTCCCAAAGGAAAAGAGATTGGCCAGGAGCCAGGTGTTTCCGAGCTGTCAGATAGTGATGAAGAAACATTGTGGTTGGACCCACGCCAGCGTCAGAGAGACAAGTGTGCGCAGCAGAAAAGGAGGCGTGCCAGAGATTAAACTGAGTCACTGGACCACACCCCACAGGCTATAAAAGGGAGTGTGGTGGCCACTCGGACTCTGTGACGGACAAAGCTAATCTCTGGCGAGTCACTTTGCACCTTTGGACACAATGCCTATTTGCTGTGGATTTAATTACAAACTGGACTATTCAAACTGTGTGTATTTTTGTCTGTGTTATTGGAATAAAAAGTTCTTGGCAGGCAGCCATGGAGTTGCTGCCAAGTTCCTTATCACTGACGTTGAGTGTTTGAAGAAGTTTATTTAACCCTCAGCTGGCTGGTTGGGTGCGGGGACAGAACAAGCTAGGATATTGCACTCACCCCTTTGGCATACCCTACATGGCTTAGTAAACCTGCAACTAGGCCCAACACATTTCCAGGGAAAGCTTCCTTCCAGGCAGAACCTTTCTCCCTATTCTTGACACCTTTTCCAGGTCAGGAGGCCTAACAAACTACCTTGGCTTGTGGGATCCTTCAGAAATGCCCTCTGTTGATCTTTTCCTGCCTGGATCCTACCGGTAGTTTCATGTTTTGGGTTTTGCTGGAAGTGAAACAGGAGTGTTTTCCTGAAGGTCAGCACCCCCTGCCCATATCTTTCCCACAGATTCGTTTCCAAGGAAGATTTGGTGTTCCTCTATCCCAGCCAAGAGACCCGTTCGATCAAAGACAGCATCACATCTCCAACTCGAGCTTTCTAGACCTCTATCGGCCAGCCTGGCTCTTCTCTTGTGAATATCCCATTACTAGGTTTAAAGGCTGAGTTGCGAGCGGGACCTCTGCCCCCTTTGGTGCTATCACCCGATTCTTCCCACTCTGCACTGATTTCTTCATACACAGCAAGCTGCAGTTCCCCAACACAATGTACCCCACCGCCGGAGCATTTAAGGGGTTCCCTTTCCGGCAGGTTTCTCTCTCGTGCTGGACTAGGGAGGCCCGGCGTCGGTAGCTTTTCCCGCAGTCTTTGCAACTGTAGGGCCTCTCCCCGGTGTGCACCCTTTTATGCTGGCTGAGGTTCGAGCTGTTACTGAAACTCTTCCCACAGTCGGTGCATTTGTAAGGCCTCTCGCCCGTGTGGATTTTGACATGCCGGCGGAGCTGGGATTGGCAGGGCCACCGCTTGCCACAGTAGGAGCATTCGTAGGACGGGGTCTTGGCTGGTTGAATGAGGTCAACACACAGGCTGCTCTTTCTCATGCATTCAGTGGCCGTCTTTTGGGAGAGATGCTCAGGGACCCTCTTCCGGCTGGGGCTTCTGTCTGAATCGTCTTCCTTGCAAACCACATTTTTTCTTGGCATCTTCCTGGCTGAGTTTCCTTGGGTGTGCCTCAGTCTCTCCTGACCTCCTGTCCTTCCTGCTACTTCAGGTACCTGGAGAAATGTCCCTCTGCCTCTTTCTGAGGAGATGTCACAGAATTCAGCCATCTGGGCACTTTCCTGAAGAAGATTCAGCTCCTCATTCTCACGTCCTAAAGCAAAGCAAGGATCTGGGTTAGTCTGTCCTCGTATGTCTTTTGTGGACATCCTGGTTAATTCTCCATTCTCCGTTCCCTCTGGGTGGTGACTCCGGCACCTTTCTCCATCACCTGCCCAAAGAGAATCACAAACTCAGCCTAAAACATTGCCAATGAATTTCAGAAAATCTGACAACTTTCCTAAAACAATAGATGAGTCAACAGAATCAGATAGGATGCAGGTGAGTAACAATAGCACTAGCAATAACACTTAGACTTATATATTGCTTCGCAGGGCTTTACAGCCCTCTAAGTGGTTTACAAAGTCAGCATATTGCCTCCCAAAATCTGGGTCCTTATTTTACCGACCTCAGAAGGATGGAAGGCTGAGTCAACCTTGAGCTGCTCAGAATCGAACTCCTGGAGTGAGCAGTGAGTTAGCCCTGCAGTAGTGCATTCTAACCACTGCGCCACCACGGCTCTTAAGAGATGAGTTTAACACCTTTCTTTACATTAGATCAGAGGTCTCCAATCTTGGCAACTTTAAGACTTGTGGACTTCCACTCCCACAATTCCTCAGCCAGCAAAGCTTGGGTAATGAGACGTCTGCAAGAAAACAACCAAGTTCAGAGAGCACCAAGGTCCCTTCATTTCAACCCTGAGCTACAAATATTTTCCTTTAGTGGAACGGATACTACTTTATTGTACGACAAAATTAACAGAATCTTGCAAGTCTGGAATTGAATACAAACATCCCCTTTGTAGTCTGAGAAACTAGGGAGTGTCCCTTCTGAGCCTCTTTCTCCACCCAATATGCAGCTAAGGGCTACGCCCTCTCTTATCTGACCATTCCCTAGGCCAGTGATGGTGAACCCTTTTTCCGTCACATGCCAAAAACAGGGGAAGGCGGGGGGAGGTCATGCACGCATGCCCACACCCATAATTCAATGCACCTCACGCTTGCGCATGCCCCCTCACCCAGGGTCCCCCCACTTTTGGCATGCAATGGCACAGTGGGCCCAGTAGGCCTGTTTTTCACTCTCCCCAGGCTCCTTTCCAGCCTTTCTAGGAGCCTGGAGAAGGCAAAAACAGCCTTCCCCACCTCCACCCCCGGAGGCCAGAAACAGACCTTTTGCCGACTTCTGGTGGGCCCAGTAGGCCCGTTTTTCACTCTCCCCAGGCTCCAGAGCCTTTCTAGGAGCCTGGGGAAGGCAAAAACGGCCTTCTCCACCCCCACCCCCGGAGGCCAGAAACAGACCTTTTGCCAACTTCCGGTGGGACCGGAAGACCCGAAAATCAACTGGCCAGGCAATGCTCGCGTGCCCACCAATATGGCTCCGCGTGCCACCTGTGATAGGTTCGCCATCACAGCCCTAGGCAGTGTCTCTGGGCCCAGTCTTGGTTTTTCCCACACACCATCAAGAATCCCAAATTTAGCAGGAAAGGTTTTCTTTTCTTTTCTTTTTTTTTCTGCAATAGGCTGCCATAGCATAGTGTCAGAATTTTGTGAGCAGAAGTTTCAGTCTCTAGCCCCAACCATTCTTGAACTAAGTTACCTCAAATGGGCTAATTTGCAGAATGCGTCCAAAGTCTGGGACCCATACATTTTACAAAACATTTGATGATATAAACATTTAACATTAAACAGTTTACAAGCAATCCTCAGCTTGTGACTGATTGCTTAGCAACCATTCAAAGTTATGGCAGACCTATCTGGGAACTACTTACAACCCAGATTCAGAGTTCTAATGGTCACACACAGATACACACACACACACACACACACACACACACACACACACACACACACTGTGGCCATGTGACTGAACTTTGGGCACTCAGCAACTTCCCTGCAGCCATGGGGGTGCTTTTTTAAGAGGCAACTGGACTTTCTGGTTTTTCTCTGAAGACGTTTTGTGTCTCATCCAAGAAGTTACTTTGGAGCTAAACAATGGATGAGATGCGAAACATCTTCAAGGGAAAAACTCTGTAAAACTGTTAGGATATGGTTTGAGCCTAACAAGTTGTCCAGGCAATATGTGTGTTCTGTGACTTTAATATATGTATTGTGTGACTTTAAGGCTTTACTGCTTATTCATTGTAATGCTGAGTCATGCTGTAATTAGATAATCACTAGTTGTAAACGTATTTAAGAAAGGTACTATAACATATTCAGTTGATGATATGCTACCATAGTGTGTGGAGTTACTACCATTGTGCTATCATCGTTGGATGGATCTGCTACCATCGTGGTTTGTGAACCAGAGTGAGTTTGTTATTCTAACCAACTACTGTTTGTGTGGTAAGAAGCTTTTTGTATCACTGGACTGATTTAACTGGCAAAGACTTGGATTGATTTAAAGACTATGAGATTGTTTTTTCACTATAAAGTCAACTTTTGATAAACCAGTTTGCACATCTCTTATTCATTGCTCTCAGCAACGTTTCTCTGTGCTCTACACTCTGCTGGTTGATAAAACAACAACAATATCCTTAACAAAACCACTTAGAGAGGGCTGTAAAAGCACTGTGAAGCGGTATATAAGTCTTAGTGTTATTGTGAGCTACGCATTTAGAGGGCATGCATTTTGGAAAAATTATCCTACAGTATCTTGTCAGAGCTGAAGAAGCTTCTTGGATGAGAAGTGAAATGTCTTCAAAAAAACAAACCAAGAAAGTCTAGTTGCACCTTTGGACAACCCTGACCTGGATGACTGAGAATCTCTACAGATTTTTAGCTATACAAATTGGGATAAAAACCCTTTGAATGGTGTGGGACTAGGAATGGATTTCCAGAGTAAAAATTGCAGATTACAGGAACCAGGAGCACTACTCAGGTGACCCTGAGGACACAGATAAACCTCCCAGTGCTTCAACGACCCTCTAAATAAAAGGATGCAAATGACCAGCCGTCTGCAAGGAATATAAATCCTTCCATTCCCCACTATTCTGTCAGAGCTGATGAAGCTTCTTGGATGAGAAGCGAAACGTCTTCAAGGAAAAAAAGAAAGGCCAGTTGCCTCTTGAAAAAGCACTTTTGGGACAACCATAACCCAGATGACTGAGATTCTCCATAGACACCTGCAGCCATGTGGTTGCAATTCAGAACGTTGGCAACCTGTGTGCAATTCTGACAGATTCAGCCTCTTGTGTGGGGATGATTGCTTTATCAGTAGTTGGCAAACCACTCTGAGGAATGCAAACATCAGCACAATGATCCCTAAAGAACCCTTCCTCAGGACATGAGGTTTGTCACGTAAGCAGATCACATTGTTTGCAACAGGAAAACATGAACTGCCCATGCACTGTCCACATGGATAGCATACCCTAAAGCCTGAGCTTTGTTTAACCAATCAACTACAAAATGAACTTTGATCAATGAACCAGCTTCTGCCACGAAGACTATAGAGAACAATAAAAGGGGGCTCCCAGAAGCTGTTCTGGGTGCCTCCCCATTAACCTTCTTCCTGCCTATGCGTCTTTCTTCATCGCAACAACACTCTTGCTCCATGTGATTGCCATTTACAACCTTCACTGCTGGCTTCTGACAGGCGAAGTCAATGGGGAAGCCAGCAGGTGGTCGCAAATGGTGACCACATGACCATGGGATGCTGCGGCCACACAGAATTCCCCTAACGATGGTAACTGGAACGGCTACAAGTGCTGTCATAAGTCCGTATGGTCACATGATGTGTTTTACGATTGCGTTGCTTAGTATGGAGCGGCTGCTCCCATCTGCTGTTGTCAACCAAATACTATTTCTATCGACAACGTGAGCTCAGTGGTGAAATCTAAAATTTGTTACTACCAGTTCTGTGGGTGTGGCTTGGTGGTGGTGGGGGTAATGTGATTGGGTGGGCGTGGCCATTTTTTTTTTTTTTTTACTTTTAAAACCATTTCTTCTACAACATCTTTGGGGAAGGAGGTTGTAAAAAAATGCTTTCAAAAGACTCTGACGATCCCAGCTGAGTTGCCTGATCGTCAGAGGCTTTTTTTCTTTTGAATGCCTCTGATGATCAGGCAACTCAGCTTGGATCGTCAGAGGCATTTAAAAGAAAAAAAGGGTTTTTTTTTTTCTTTTAAAAGCCTTTGACGATCCCAGCTGAGCCACACGATCATCAGAGGCTTTTTTTTTTTTTTTTACTTTTAAAAGCATTTTTTTGGCCAAAGAGGTTGTAGAAAAAATGCTTTTAAAAGTAAAAAAAAAAGCCTCTGATGATTGTGCGGCTCAGCTGGGCATGGGGGGGTGGGCAGGGATTTATGCTACTGGTTCTCCGAACCACCCGCCTCCATCGCTACCGGATCGGGCGATCCATTCCGAACCGGGAGCATTTCACCCCTGCCTAAGCTTGGATTTTAACCATTTGCTGTCACATTCAGCCACTCCTTCCACCAACTAATTAATATATATCCTTTTAATTGTTTTTTAATGTTTGTATTGTATGTTTTTATCCGGCTGTACACCACCCTGCATCCCTCGAGAGAAGGTGCGGTATATAAATTCGAAATAAAATAAAATAAAATAAAATAAATAAACACTTACTGAATAAGGAACGGTCATCATCACAATCATGCTCAACCTCTGTGGACTTCCCGGGCTCCTCTGTATCTGATGGATCCAATTCTGCCTTGGGGGAGCTAACAATCACCTCTTCATACGGCTCCAGTTCCTGCAGGGACACAATCCAAATCAGTATGACAGGGTTGAGGAATCACAGAAATTAAAACGTCGGATTGCACAGCAATGATGAAAATGAGCAGAGTATGGAAAAACAAGGACATCATCCCGGCAAACAAATGTAGGTTAGTTTATTGTGCTCCCCCATAGCTATGAAAGTTGGACCTTAAAAAAGCAAGATAGGCAGAAAATCGACTCGTTTCAGCTATAATGCTAGAGAAGGTTCCTGTGTATTCCTTGGATAGCAAAGGTGACTAACAAGCAAGCACTGGAATGCATAACGCCAGACATGTCACTTGAAGGCAAAATCATGAAACTGCATCTCACTCACTTTGGCCATGTTACGTGGAGGGATTCACTGAAGAAAGCAGTTACGTTTGCAAGAGTCAGCGGTAAAAGGAAACCAGGCTGTCAAAGAACATGATGGCTGGATTCCATCAAAGCTGATATCAGCCAGAGCACAGAACAGTGATGGCTAACCTTTTCTGGACCGAGTGCCCAAAGCACATGCCCGAACCCCCAAAATGCAATGCACGTTCATCCCCTGCTCACGTGCCCCACCATTCTATGCATGCAGGTGCACCCCCCATATGCACCTCACCATGTACCCCACCCTGCACGTGAGCACAGCTCCCACATGCGCCCTGCCCCACATACATGCGCACATGGGCCCCATGCATGTGTATGTGGCCCCCTGCATGTGCCCTGTTGTGACCCCGATCCCCGAGGCCGACTTATCAGAGGGAGAAGGCTCCAAACATGAAGGAGAGGAGTTGGCCAGGCCTCCCTCTCCAGGACCCTCCTCTCTGGCAATGCCTCAGGTATCTCCTGAAGGAGAAGAGATTGGCCAGGAGCCAGGTATCTCCTCGCAGTCGGACAGTGATGGAGATAAGTCTTGGCTGGATCCACGCCAGTGTCGGAGAGACAAGCACACGCAGCAGAAGAGGAGATGTGCCAGAGATTAGGCTGAGTCACTGGACCACACCCCACAGGGGATAAAAGGGGGTGAGGTGGCCATTCAGACTCTGTGACGGACAAAACAAACTACTAGCGAGTCACATTGTATCTTTGAAACAACGTTATCTGCCTTGGATTTAATACGGACTGGACTTGACAATTCTTGAACTGTGTGTATCTTGTTTGGGTTTATCTGTTGGAGGAACAACCCCTCCCTCTATGAGTAAAGTTCTTGGCAAGCAGCTACTGGGTTGCTGCCAATCCTCTTATCGAAAGAATTTGTTGTCTGCCGGTTTTATTTAACCCCTGGCTATCTGTTTGGGTGCGTGTGTGAGACGGGGACAGAACACGCCCTGCCCCCCCCTCCACATGCGAGGCAGAGTCCCAAAGACCAGCTGGCCGGTGGGAAGCACATGTGCATTGTGTGATGGAGCTGAGCTGAGATGACGGCTCGCGTGCCCACAGAGAGGGTGCTGCGTGCCACCTCTGGTACACGTGCCAGAACATAGAACGGGCATAGAACAACTCAAAGAAGCAGTGCAAGTTTGGAAGATGCAGAGGGATCTGGCCCAAAGAATCACCAAGAGTCGGACTTGACTGAATGGATATCTTCATCATCACCCCTGTCTCTTGCCCTATGTTGTGATCAGCACCAAGGCTGACCTCCAACACAGGACAATTGGAAGCTCAGGACGATCAGCCGGCATTCATTTCTAGTTTTTTGGCAAAACTGGCCCATAGCAAAAAATGGGTTCCTTTTACGACCGCTGCAAAAAATGTTGTAAAATTGGGTTTTATGACTGTTAGGACTTAGAGATGCAATGGGCAGGCTCCGTTAAAGTTGTAATTTGAGGACTACTTCTACGCCCCAGCCAAGATTTCCAGAATTTGGAAAAGCTCTTACCTGCTGTCTTCTCTGTAGATTCAGGAGGAAATCCTCTGCCAGAGTGACAGCCTGGGCACAGGTCTGCGGTCTGCCTTCTCTTACCCAACCTTGTACATCCTCAGGCAGGATGGTCAGAAACTGCTCCAGGACCACCAGCTCTAAAATCTGCTCCTTGGTGTGCCTCTCCGGCTTCAACCACTGGTGGCAAAGTTTCCAAAGCTGCTCGCAAATATTTCTGGGGCCTTCAGCTTCCTGGTAGCGGAACTGACGGAAATGCTGGCTCTGTTCTTCCAAGCCATCTATGTCCTCACCCCAAATCTCTTCTTTCATTTGCACAGAAGAATGTGGGTCCTTCTCACAGGTCCTGCAGGTCTTCTGGTTGAACACCTCTTCTCTAGCACTTAGCCTGGTCTCTGTGATCCCCTTCAAGGAGGGGAAAGAAGCTTGAAATTCTTTAGGACTCTCCTCCAATGGGGGCCAAGCCAGCTGTGGACATCTTTCTGGGAAATAAGGAGCCTGCATGGTCTTCAGGAATTTCTGCCACTGGGTTTCCCAGTGCTGTTGCAGTTCATCTTCTGGTTCCTGCTTGATTGGCTTCCAAAGCTTCTGAAGCTGAAGCTCAGCCTCAATTCCAGCATGGGGGGCCCGAAGACCCTTCTGTTCAGCCTTGGTTATTTTTTCTTTCCCATCCCCTTTCGGTTCCATTTTGGCTTCCTTTTGCTCTGTGAATTAAAATCAAGGTTACCAACATCATTCCTGACCTCATTTTGCTTTATTTCTTCCAAAGGCCTCCCCACAGGCTGAAGCAGGGGTGGGTTCTACTTACCTTTACTACTGGTTTGCAACGGGGCCGCGCGCGCTTGCTTCACTTGCTCACACGCTCTGCATGACGTCAGGGTCAGTGGGCGGAGCCTCCCACCGGTTTTACTACTGGTTCTATAGAACCGGTGCGAACTGGGGGCAACCCACCACTGGGTTGAAGTCTTAGGAAACAGTGAAGTTCAGCAGATACAAATGTGTTGGTGAAAGTTGCAGAAGTCCTTCTCTTCTGAGTTTTCTTTAGAGCTTCCACCTCACCCACCCCGCCTCCCAGTTTTCAATAATTCCTGAAGTGAAGAACATACCCGAACTCTAGAATAGAAGTTTAGAATGTTATTGGAAGTTGGAAGGGACCGTGGAGGTCTTCTAGTCCAACCCCCTGCTTAGGCAGGAAACCCTACACCCACTTCAGACAAATGGTTGTCCAATCTCTTCTTAAAAACTTCCAGTGTTGGAGCATTCACAACCTCTGGAGGCAAGTTGTTCCACTGATTAATTGTTCTAACTGTCAGGAAATTTCTCCTTAGTTCTAAGTTGCTTCTCTCCTTGATTAGTTTCTACCCGTTGCTTCTTGTCCAGCCCTCAGTTGCTTTGGGGAATAGCTTGACTCCCTCTTCTTTGTGGCAACCCCTGAGATATTGAAAGACTGCTATCATGTCTCCCCTAGTCCTTCTTTTCATCAAACTAGACATACCCAGTTCCAACAACCATTCTTCATATGTTTTAGCCTTCAATCCCCTAATCATCCTTGTTGCTATTCTCTGCACTCTTTCTAGAGTCTCCACATCTTTTTTTACATCGTGGTGACCAAAACTGGATGCAGTATTCCAAGTATGGCCTTACCAAGGCATTATAAAGTGGTATTAAACTTCATTCTTGATTCTATTCCTGTTTATGTAGCCTAGAACTGTGTTGGCAACTTTTAAGATGTGTGGACTTCAGCTCCCAGAATTCCACATCTAGGTGGTGAATTCTGGGAATTGAAGTCCACTGATCTTAAAGCCGTCCAGGTTGAAAAACACTAGTGCAACCTATAAGCAAAGAAAGTCTCCTAAAAAAAAAACAGAAATAAAGGGACAATCCAGTCTGATGTGGCTGATTCATTCTGCATCGATTAACCTGAGATGACAGGCAAACGAAGCAGCAAACTATTCCATTGTAGAGTGGATCAAAGTCCTTAACTAGCTATCTTCCCTTTCATCTTTCCATTTTGATCTCTAGGATCCCTGACCTCCCTTCCAAATAAAGTAAACCACCTTTGCTGTGGTTTGTGGGGATCCTGCTGGCTAGGCAAAGCAATGCTCTGAAGAGCCACCCCAAACCTTTCCTTGAAGGGACCGGCCGGGGCTCTGCATCTCTTTCTTCTGGAATCCCCTCTTGGTCCCAGAGAATTGGGGAAGGGAACACAGAATCGTAAGGCTCGAAGGGATCTCAGAGGTCTTGTAGTCCAACCTCTTGCTCAAGGCAGGAGACGGCTTATAGTACCATCCGAGTCAAACAGTTGTCCAGTTTATTTTGGGAAACCACCAGCGATGGATTCACCTGAGGCAATGCAGATTCTCCCTACAGGAGAGTTGCAGAGATGCTACTCGTTTGTGTTTTTTTTTTGTTTGTTTGTTTTTTTGCAAAGCCTGTTTATGTTAAATCTTCTTCCCGGCGCTTTCCTTTGACTCACCTCCTCCTTGCAGCCGTTGCATTGCAGCCTGTTGATCTCCGGCAGCGGTGCTCCTCTCAAGCTGCAAAAGGGAAATAAATAAATAAATAAATAAATACAGAACTGAGCTTCTCTGAGCTAGTCAAGGAGTGGGAGGCTAGGAAGGCTAGGAAGGAGTCTGCCTCTGGGCCTCTCTAGCAAGCAGATCTCGGAATAATTAACCCCTTCTGGGCCGCAGGGGGGGAAAAGGAACAGCTTTGGAGCGTGATAATCACTCATAGAGGGTTTTTTGGTTTTTTGGGAAGAGAAGGGCAAATAAGCAAAGCTCATCATGTAGGATAATGTTTCTCAACCTTGGCAACTTTTAAGATGGGTGGATGAGTTGAATGGCTGGCTGGGGAATTCTGGGATTTGAAGCCCAACCATCTTAAAATTGCCTTGGTTGAGAAACACTGACAGGGGTGGGCAACTATGGCCCTTTGACAACCTGTGGACTTCAACTCCCAGAATTCCTGAGCCAAGCTGGCTCAGGAATTCTGGGAGTTGAAGTCCACAGGTTGTCAAAGGGCCATAGTTGCCCACCCCTGCTGTAGGACAACAGTCTATAGAGATTATGCTTAACGCATTGTAAGCTGCCCTGAGTCTCCGGAGAAGGGCGGCATATAAATCAAATTAAAAAAAAATAATTATCAGTCATCCAGATCATGGTTGTCCCAAAAGTGCTTTTTCAGGAGGCAACTGGACTTTCTTGGTTTTTTTCTTTGAGGATGTTTCACTTCTCATCCAAGAAGCTTCATCAGCTCTGACAGAATAGTGGGGAATAGAAGGATTTATATTCCTTGCAGACGGCTGGTCATTTGCATCCTTTTATTTAGAGCAGCGGTTCTCAACCTGGGGGTCGCGACCCCTTTGGGGATCGAACGGCCATTTCCCAGGGGTCGCCAAAGCCCTTCTCACCCCCCTCCCCCCACGCCTTCACTCCCCCTCCCCCTCTGCCTCTGTTGGATCGCCCGGTCACCGGTCGCTTACCCCGCCCACTCCCAATCTATTGCTGTCTCCAGAGTCCCAGCTGGTGGCTTGAGGGAAAAAAAAACTTTAAATTCTTGCCGCGGGCTTCAAAGAGCTAGCTGCAAAGAGGTAAATGAAAGAGGCGGTAGTGAGGCCCCTCCTCAAGAAGCCTTCCCTGGACCCGGCTGAATTAGCCAACTATCGTCCAGTCTCCAACCTTCGTTTTGTGGCGAAGGTTGTTGAGAGCGTGGTGGCACGACAACTTCCCCGGCACCTGGATGAAGCTATCTATCTAGACCCGTACCAGTCGGGCTTCAGGCAGGGGTACAGCACAGAAACGGCATTGGTCGCGTTGGTGGATGATCTCTGGAGGGCTCGGGACAGGGGTTGTTCCTCTGTCCTAGTCCTATTAGACCTCTCAGCGGCTTTTGATACCATCGACCATGGTATCATGCTGCAGCGGTTGAGGGGGTTAGGAATAGGGGGCACCGTTCTGCGATGGTTCTCTTCCTTCCTCTCCGACCGCTCGCAGTTCGTGTTGGCAGGGGGGCAGAGGTCGACCTCGAGGCATCTCGCATGGGGAGTGCCGCAAGGGTCGGTCCTCTCGCCTCTCCTGTTCAACATTTATGTGAAGCCGCTGGGTGAGATCATCCGTGGTTTTGGAGTGAAGTGCCATCTGTACGCTGATGATACTCAGCTGTACATCTCCACCCCAGACCACCCCAACGATGCCCTTGATGTGATGTCCCGCTGCCTGGAGGCCGTGCGGGCCTGGATGGGGAGGAACAGGCTCAGACGCGGGCCTGGATGGGGAGGAACAGGCTCAGACTCAACCCCTCCAAGACCGAGTGGCTGTGGCTTCCGGCGCCCCGATATAGTCAGCAGGTGCCATCGCTGACTATTGGGGGTGAATCCTTGCCCCCCACAGAGAGGGCTCGCAATCTGGGTGTCCTCCTGGACACACGGCTGTCTTTAGAAGAGCACATGACGGCCGTGGCCAGGGGGGCCTTTTATCAGGTTCGCCTGATTCGCCAGTTGCAGCCCTTTCTGGATCAGGACGCCTTGCGCACGGTCACTCACGCCCTTGTCACCTCCCGGTTGGACTATTGCAATGCTCTCTACATGGGGCTCCCCTTGAAGAGCACTCGGAGGCTCCAACTGGTCCAGAATGCGGCCGCGCGGGTGGTTATGGGCGCATCCCGCTGTGCCCATGTGACACCCCTCCTGCGCGAGCTGCACTGGCTCCCAGTGGTCTTCCGGGTGCGATTCAAGGTGTTGGTTACCACCTTTAAAGCGCTCCATGGCATAGGACCCGGGTACCTCCGAGACCGTCTTCTGCCACCAATAGCCTCCCACCGACCAGTCCGTTCCCACAGAAAGGGTCTCCTCAGGGTGCCATCAGCCAAGTTATGTCGGCTGTCGACACCCAGGGGGAGGACCTTCTCTGTGGGAGCCCCAGCCCTATGGAATGAACTGCCCCCGGAAATTCGTAAGATCTCCGACCTCCGGGCGTTTCGCTGCGCATTGAAGACCCTGTTGTTCCGCCAAGCCGGACTATCAACACAATAGTTTTAAATTGGGTATTTAAATTTATTGGGGTTTTAAATTTGAGCCACCTATTTAATTATTTTAAATTTTATACTGTTGTTTTGTCTGTGTTTTTAAATAGGCTGTACACCGCCCTGAGTCCTTCGGGAGAAGGGCGGTATAGAAATAAAATTATTATTATTATTATTATTATTATTATTATTATTATTATTATTATTATTATTATTATTATTAAATTCCTGGAGCAAATTGTTTCCCCCTAGCTATGCTGAGAAGGGAAATTGAAACTAACATGACAAAATGAGGCAGAGAGATTTCTTTTTCTTTTTCCTCACCAAAAAAGGTAGGTGCAAAACTGCAAACAATGGGAAATTAGGGCAAGATTTTAGGGCAAGATTTTAAAACACAAAAGAAAATAAGCTCTATTTAGGGAATTGTAATAATTGAGATACTATTAATTGGATATTATGTTGAAAGCAGAAATGGTTGTGGTTTGGAGGAATATATGGGGGAAATTATTTGGTTTATAAGTATTGGTAAATATAATTAATTGATTTGTAAGAAATTGGATTGCATGGAAATAATTGGAATATTCATGTTCATATTGATTAATATACAAAAAAGATAGTTATATAACTAATTGATTTATATTAAAATGTTGAATTAGTATTAAACAACTGTATTACATAATTAACCAACGTGAGGATGGATATAAAAATAGAAGACAATGTGAAGGGGTATAATATAGAATAGAAGGGAAAAATTGAATTTGATTAAGATTAGAGATGAGGATGAAGGGTAATATTGGTTTTTTAAAAAAATAGATGAGGAATAAATATGGTAAAAAGGAAATATAGAAATTGTAAATTTAATTGAAATGACTAAATACTGTGTTGGAAGAAATATCCTTCTTGGTTCTGCTCCAAGTGGGGAAAAAGACACTGGAAACATGGAGACTGCTTGGAAAGATGGTTTAATGGTGGACAGGATCACATGGCTTGATGGGGCCCATTGTGTTAGTTTCTGTTGCTATTGTGTTGCAAATGTCCTTTGACAAAGGATTGACTTTCTGCCTCTTGCCCATTAACAAAGGGTGGGGAGCAGGAAGGTGGGAGCTGCTTTGTCTGTAAAATATGCTTCTCCATTTCTCATCCAGGGAAATATAATATTCTGCCTTTTTAATATTTCCCAAAATATTTCATTCTTCTAGGAAAGGGGTGGGTGCTAACCTCCTACAACTGTTTAAATTTGTGAACCAGCCAAATACTCTGTTCAAAGAAAATACGTTGTATGTTTGTATGTGTGTTTCTAATTATTGCTATTTATTCCTATTTGTTCTCTTTTATTCTTTAAAGTTTAACAATTCATTCTTAATCTTAATATCTTTATATTTGTTTGGGGTTGGCTTTCTTCCCTTTCATCTTTTTTATTGTACAGCAATCTTTCTCCTCAAACCTACCACCTCTGTCTTTTCTTTCTTTCTTACTTTCTCTTCCCCCCCTTCTTCTTCTCCCTACTTCCTCTTTCTTTCTCCTTCTCCTCCTCTCTTCCTCCCTCTCTTACCTTCACTCCTCCTCTAATTTCCCTTCCCTTCCTTCATCCCTCTCTATTGCTGTATCCTTTTATGCATATGGACTACTCAGAGGGCTGAAAAAGTTATTTTTGACTGGTCCTCGCACTTTTGACCAGACCTCAAACTTATGACTGTCCTCACATTTTATGTTTTTTCCCTATCTTGTCACCATGGCGAAGAGAAGCAGTTGTGAAATGAGTGACACAGTTGTTAAGAATGGTACAATGGGCATAAATGATGACCAGTCATAACTGCGAAGACCGGTCAAAAGTGCGAGGACCTGTCAGAAATCACTTTTTTCAGCCCTCTGGGTAGTCCTTTTGTGCACAGGGACTACTCAGAGGGCTGAAAAAGTTATTTTTGACTGGTCCTCGCACTTTTGACCAGTCCTCGAATTTACGACTGTCCTCACATTTTACGTTTTTTGCCCTATCTTATACCATGTTGAAGAGAAGCAGTTGTGAAATGAGTGACATGGTTGTTAAGAATGCTGCACAGGCATAAATGTGAGGATGGTCATAAGTGTGAGGACCAGTCAAAAGTGCGAGGACCTGTCAGAAATGACTTTTTTCAGCCCTCTGAGTATTCCCTATATATATAGCCATGGCCACCCAGTCACATGACCAGCTAGCCACGCCCACCCAGTCATATGACCTCCAAGCCACGCTTACAAAATAAGCCACGCCCACAGAACCGGTAGTAAAAACATTTAGAACCCACCCCTGGTTGGGGGTCACCACAACATGAGGAACTGAATTATAGGGTCGCAGCATTAGGAAGGTTGAGAACCACTGATTTAGAGGGTCGTTGAAGCACTTGGAGGTTTATCCGTGTCCTCAGGGTCACCTGAGTAGTGCTCCTGGTTCCTGTAATCTGCAATTTTTACTGTGGAAATCCATTCCTAGTCCCACACCATTCAAAGGGTGTTTATCCCAAATTGTATAGCTCAAAATCTGTAGAGATTCTCAGTCATCCCAGTCAGGGTTGTCCCAAAGGTGCAACTGGACTTTCTTGTTTTTTCTTTGAAGACATTTCACTTCTCATCCAAGAAGCTTCTTCAGCTCTGACAGGATACTGTAGGATAACTTTTCCAAAATGCATGCCCTCTGAATGCGTAGCTCACAATAACACTTAAGACTTAGATACCGCTTCACAGTGCTTTTACAGCCCTCTCTAAGCGGTTTACAGAGTCAGCATCTTGCCCACGACAATCTGGGTCCTCATTTTACCAACCTCTGAAGGATGGAAGGCTGAGTCAACCTTGAGCCGGTGAGAATTGAACTGCCGAGAACTGCTGGCAGCCAGCAGTCAGCAGAAGTAGCCTGTGGCACTGCATTCTAACCACAGCACCACCATGCCAGCCAGCCCAGGGCATAAGAAACTTGTATGCACTCAGAAATCCGGATCTGGAGTGCAAAACTCCCAAAATCCATGGACACTTTTCTGCATAGCTGCCTTGGCCCACCGCCAGCATGCGGAGAGTGATATGCGCTGCAGTCTTAGCCTGTTGCACGGACAATGTCAGGATGAGGGTCAGACGGTGCATCATTTCTGTGATTTTCTGCGAAACACAGAACTTCACCAGGGGGATCGTAGAAATTGTTAAAAGCATTAAAACAAGAAAATACAAAGAACAGAACCTTGGTAGTACAGTGGTCTAAAGCACCCTGTTATTAAGACCAGCTGCCTGCAATTACTGCAGGTTCGAATCTCGCCAGGCTCAAAGTTGACTCAGCCTTCCATCCTTTCTAAGGTAGGTAAATTGAGGACCCAGTTGTGGGGGCAATAAGTTGACTTTGTATAAATATACAAAAGGATGAAGGCTATTGCTTAGCGCATTGTAAGCTGCCCTGAGTCTCCGGAGAAGGGCAGCATATAAATCAAATTAAAAAAAACAAAAAACATGGCAGAGATAACAGGTGGGAACAAACAAAAGGATGAAAAAGGGGTTTCAATCGTGCTTATTGTAAAGAGCCTTCAGGGATCTTCGAACACCAGTAGGGCTGAAGCCATTGAAAACTCAAAGGCAACTTAATTTTTTTTTTTTAATGAGGTTTACACATCAGGCTAAACCACAGTCAAACCTCAGGGGCACAATGGTTACTGGACAAACCATTTATCTGGGGTTTGCCTAATGTATGGCGTCATAAACTAACCCAGTGACCTGGGATTAATTCAGTCATCAAGTTAACCAAGTGTTTTATCAGAGAGAGCAATACTAGCTAAAATCTTATACAAAGCCAAAAAACAGAACGGGATGGTAATTTTATTAACTTGATCAATCTCTCTCTCTCTCTCTCTCTCTCTCTCTCTCTCTCTCTCTCTCATATTTTGTAATGAATTTTTAAGGTGAAACATAACTACCGTAATACAATAAAGTGTAGAGAGTATCCAAAATTGTGATTAAAAGGATCTAAGATTACAAAAGAGAGACCATATATTATTAATAAGAAATGAAGTCTGTCTAGACCACCCATAAAACACTGCTCCATCTTCTCATTTATACAATAAAAGGATATTTCAAAAATCAATAAGGAACGCATCTCATCAATCCATTCTTTAATATTACTTTCTATCTGCACAGTATAATCCTCTTTCCCAAATCTAATAAAGCTACAATTCTATAATTATCTGTAACCAAAAGAAAAAGAACAAAGCCGCAGCTGAACAGGATCAATCATAGGAATCAAATTTCTTAAGACAAGATATCTGATAAGGTACACAATTTTTATAAGCATTCTTTGAGGTATCCCATAAAGAAACAGCAACATTTTCTGATGGATCCATTTCTCTCTTCAGTAACAATGGGGGGGGGGGGGGGGAATGATGGAGCTACCAAAAATTGGGAGATGATGATAACCCAATAAAAACCTAAAGGAAACAGGTTTTTTTTGAGAGGATGAACTTTTGGGTGAAAGAGTTATCACAACCATAGATGGAGTTAAGTATCACCTTCACTCTTCCACTGCAAATCATTCACAACCAGCTTTGTCCCACAAAGACCAAAGCAGGACATGTTCTAAGCTACTGGAATGCCAGCAGACCCCGTTGCTACGGACAACACTCAACAGATACCCAGATGCCACGGTTATAGAATAGATGTTTGGGCCTTAGAGAAAGCTATTTCTAAAGTTTAGTTTATTAGTTTATTATATTTGTATACCGCCCTTCTCCCAAAGGACTCGGGGCGGTGAACAGCCAACAGATAAAATACAAAAAAATACAAAATTTAAAACAGTATTAAAATCCAATTAAATTAATTTGGCCCACAATTAAAACCCCTATATTAAAACCCATAATTTAACAAGTTAAAAATTAAAACAATTTAAAGGAGTTAGGTCAGGTCAGCCCGGCTTGATGAAACAGAAACATCTTTAGGGCACGGCGGAAAATGTGCAGATCCGGGATCAGCCATATCTCCGGGGGCAGCTTGTTCCAGAGGGTAGGTGCCCCCACAGAGAAGGCTCTCCCCCTGGGGGCCACCAGCCGGCATTGTTTGGCCGACAACACCCTGAGGAGCCCCTCTCTGTGGGAGCGTACTGGTCAGTTGGAGGCTACTGGCGGCAGAAGGCGGTCTTGTGTTTGTAAAGGAACTGTGCTTGTAAAATCACTTTTTGAAAAAAAAAAGGCAAGGAACTAAACACACTGTATGTGTTTAGGATATACAGAAACTTTACAGACCCACATATGTCAATTACTATTACTCATGTTAGCTTTAAAAATTCATCACTTTTAGAGGTGGAATCAAGCAGAAGGTAGGGGCTGCTTCTATATTCACCTTATAGTTTCTTAACATCCTGGTAATATCCAGTTTATGGGGATGATTTTAAATATGAAATAACCTTTACTATCGCAATTGGATAAAGAAATAGACCAGGGGTGTCCAATCTTGGCAATTTTAACACCTGTGGACTTTAACTCTTTAACTCCCTTTAACTATAAGTCTATAAATCAAATAAAAAAAAAAAACTCCCAAAATTCCCCAGCCAGCTATGAATTCTGGGAAGTCCATAAGTCTTAAAGTTGCCAAGGTTGGGCACCCCTGAAGTAGACATTAGTTTTGATAACTTGTTATCTCAGAAATAGTCATCAGACATACAGTCTCTGTGTCGTTGAGGAAATAAATCAATGTACCATAAACCTTTATCTCTATTAAGATCTACTTTAACAAATGAGCCTCTGAAGCAGTTAACAATAAATAATTTTATTTACATAAAAATAAATATCCTGTCAAATATATATATATATATATATATATATATATATATATATATATATATGTAGGTCTTTGGTTATTCGGGTCTTCTCCCACGTAAAATTGGAAGTGTCTTGGCGACGTTTCGACGAAGTCTCATTCGTCATCTTCAGGCTGGTGTTCTCGGCTTCGTGCTTCCAGGAGCTCCTGGAAGCACGAAGCCGAGAACACCAGCCTGAAGATGACGAATGAGACTTCGTCGAAACGTCGCCAAGACACTTCCAATTTTACGTGGGAGAAGACCCGAATAACCAAAGACCTACATACAAACACCCGCGAAAACCTGAGAAAATATATATATATATATATATATATATATATATATATATATATATTCGCTCTAAGCGATGTTAGTTCTGGCTATTCTTCCTCAGAAGAAATAGTCTTGTAAACCATCAGAACTGCATCAGAACTGCCCTTCTAACTGACTTCCAAACTGCCCCCAGTTTTCTAACAGAAGAGCTGAACAGAACTCTCCGAACTGCCGAAGGTTTTCTGTCAAGAATCTCCTTTTATACTGTCAACTGTGACAGTTAGGGGAGGGAACATAAAAGCCCTGGAGATTCAAACCCATTAGTTGCCTTCTGATTGGCTCACCCACTTGTCTATTCCAAAAGCCATTAACAGGCACAGCAATTGAGAAATAATGTTTCTCTCACAATCCCCTTCTCTGTGTCTATTGATGCCAATTATACATCCGTCACATACAATATACCATACAAAAATACATTCTTTATATTACTAAATGTATTTTACCTAAGAGCAATGGTGGGTTCCTCCCGGTTCGGTCTGGTTCGGCCGAGCCGGTAGCGGTGACGATATGACGTCACCGAACCGGTTCTCCCCCCCCACCCTCCCACTCCCCCACCTCCCCACGTTATTCTTACCTTTTATTTAGTCCCACCCCCAATCTATTGCTGCCTCCTGAGTCCCAGCTGATGACTAGAGGGGAAAAAACTGTTTAAACTCTTGCCACGGGGCTTCAAAGGGCCGACCTACAGCTGATCAGTGTTAAAAGCAAACAAATGAGTCGGGTCGTAAGTGCGAGGACTGGTCGTAAGTGCGAGGACCTTCCAGAAATGACTCTGACCAGCTAGCCACGCCCACCTAGTCACATGACATCCAAGCCACACCCACAAAATAAGCCACGCCCACAGAACCAGTAGTAAAAAAATTTAGAACCCACCCCTGCCTAAGAGGTATTGGTGTTGTTCCCGGGGCAATGGTTTAGTGAGTATATCTGCTATCTGTTCTTTAGTCTCACAAAAGGTAGTTTCAATAAAACCCATTTTTGATAGCTGTCTTACATGTTTGTATTTTATATCAATATGGCGTGACCTTTGCCCCACAGTGTCAGCCTTTGATATGTTGATTGCTGCCATATTATCCTCGTGAATTCTTACAGGATACACAGATTATTCCCATAGATTCATTAAAACCAGACTAAATTGTTTGAAGCCTTGGATAGACATACATATTCTGCCTCAATCAACTTCTGTTTCCCTGAATACCAGTGCACAGGGCTTCCATTCAGTAATATTACATACCTCGAAGTACTCTTCCTGGACTTGATGTCCCCTGCCCAATCTGCATCTGAATAACAATATAAATTAGGTTTTTCTGATACATAAGGTTCTAAAAGAAGTGAATAATTTGTAGTACTTTTCAGATACCTGAGAACCCTCTTGATCCCATTCCAATGAAATTGGGTGGGGTTTTCAGAATGCCTGGACAAGACATTGACAGCTAGACTAATATCTGGTCTTGTCGATCTGGCAATGTACAATAGTGAACCTATTACAGATTTGTAGAATGTCTTCTGTTCAAATTATACACTTTCTGTATACATATTTTTAAGAAAGTCCGTTTGCATGGGAGTGTCACATGGCTTGGCCTCTGCCATTTTGCATCTTTCAATTAATTCTAAAATTTTATCCCGCTGAGAAAGCTTAAACCTCTTCTCAGTCTTTACGAATTGAACCCCCCCAAAATTTGTCAATTCAGCCTAGAGGCTTTAGGGCAAAATTCTTGCCTAATTCGTCAGAGAATATTTTACATCTGCTCTCTGATTTGCAGATGTACAAAATGTCGTCTACATAAACCAAAACGGTTTCTTTGGTGCCCTGGTGACTTCTGATGAACACACATTCATCAGCCGATGATGCAGAAAAACCCATCTGCCTTAGACATTTGGTAAGACATTCATACCACCTCCTGCCCGATTGTTTGAGATCATAGAGGCTTTTATTTAAGAGACAAACATGATCTACACCCTGAGGAGCTTTGACATATAATTCTTTGTCTAATTTAGCGTGTAAATATGCAGTTTGTATATCAAATTGGTATACACTCTCCCTTTTTATGGTAGCTATGGTGAGTGCAGTCTTAACACTCTCAGGATGCACTGTAGGCGAGAAAGTATCAACCTAGTCATCAGGGAATCTCTGTGAGAAAACCCTGTGCAACCAACCTTGTCTTATAAATAAATTGACCTTTTTCAATTGGCTTCTTCTTCATCTAGTGCCAATTACCTTTTTACCTTTTGGTAATTTCGTGGGTGTGAATACCTCTAATTTCTTTAGGCTTTCCAATTCTTTATTCATTGCAGTACGCCAATTCTCCTGCTCTTTTTTAGGTAGCTTTAACACATCCTCATATCTTTGAGGTGATATCGATATTTGATTAACAGAGGTAACATAATCTTCGTATCTCTTGGACTTATTTCCCCCATTGAATTGAATTGGCTTTTTAATTGTTTCCTCATCTGTATCATAGCTATCTGATGAGCTGTCCTCCTCATCACTGCTACTCTTAACTTTTAGAGTGGATTGCCCCTTTGTCCAGTCTACTCCCTTCTTTTTCTTTAGTATTCCTTTTAAAGGTCTGGAGGGCATACGCTCTCCCTCATCCTCAGATCCAGATGTTTCACCATCACTAAATGGATTTTCTGACACATCTATTATCTGTTTTTTCAAATTACGATTAGTACTGGTATTCAGAATCTAGTTGTCATGAATCCTGCTCTAATTTGTACTCTCGTGAAAATTAGCTGACCTTGATATCACAATTTTTCTGTTTGAATCCACAAACCTAAAAGCTTTAGATCCAGGTTCGTAGCCAATGAACCTTAATTTAATTGAGACTTTATCCCCCTTCTTTCTTAGTTCTTTGGGGATGTGGACATCAGCCATCACTCCAAATACATGGAGATGTGTTAATTTTGGCTTATGGCCATACATTACCTCATATGGGGTCTTTTGCACCATACTTGACCATACCCAATTGAGAGTGTAGTTTAAATGTAGTACATCATAAAACCACTCCATAACACCCAGATAGGCAGTTACTAAAGATTGGAAAAGCTGCACTTTGTGACATTTCAAATAATTTTTCCAAGTGGCGATAGCAGACTACAGAACAACAGCAAAAGTAGTTGTTTTCACAAAAGAAAAATGAAAACAGCAACAAACTTTAATCTTGTCTTTAAAAAACAGAGAAAGCAATAATACGGGAATAAAATTCCAATGCTTTTATAGGCTTGGATATCAAATAGCCTTAGCTACATCTTTTGTGAAAATCCCTTTGTTCATGTAATTATAAATACACTTGTCTTCTATGGATTTTTTTTTTAAAAAAAATTTTATTTTGATTTATATGCCGCCCTTCTCCGGAGACTCAGGGCGGCTTACAGTGCATTAAGCAATAGCCTTCATACTTTTGTATATTTTTACAAAGTCAGTTTATTGCTCCCACAACTGGGTCCTCAATTTACCCACCTTAGAAAGGATGGAAGGCTGAGTTGACCTTGAGCCTGGTGAGAATTGAACTTGCAGTAATTGCAGGCAGCTGGATGTTAAATGCTGCCTTAGTAGGAGGCATTAGCCTCCTACGCCACTCAGGCTCCTATAGAACTTTATAGAACTATGATCAAAGAGACCACCCAAAAGCTGTGAAAGGTGACAACTCAGCAACTGAGTTGAAACTGGCACAGGAAGGAAAACCATCAAGCTGCAGAAACCAAAATAAGCTGTTTGGAGTCTTCAGAAACAGACCAGCAGATAAGCATAGCTGATTAATTAAAAAAGCATTAAGAAAAAAGTGGAAAGAAAACAAAGTTCAACAGAGAGAAAATGAAATGTGAAAAATCTGAAGAAAATCAAGTCATTGGGGGAGGTAAAACCAAAGAATTAGAACCAATGACTATAGGCAGTGCTCAACTTATGATTGTAATTAAGCCTTGAATTATGATGATAAGTTACTATGGTTGTTAATCAGGTCACCATATGACCAGACCAGGTTTTATGACATTTTGTGTGTTGGTTGTTAAGCAAATGCCACAGTTTTTAAGCAAATATTGCTTAAATAATAATGGTTGGGCTTTTTTTTTAATAGTGTGTGGCAGTCATTCAGTGATGGTGTGAACGCCGGTTGTTAAAGCAGACACAACAGTCATAAGTGTGAATATAATTATAAATGCAGTTTTGGTGAAAACCAGAAGTGCCATTTTCCGGTAAAACCACTGTAAAACAGTCACATGACCACAGACACAGCAAATCGCTGTAAATCTGTCCTTGTTGCCTAACCGCCAAAGTACAGTCATGTAATCATGGTGGGGTACAAATTTCTGATCATCTTCAGGTAGGCTGCAGCGTCAAACAGTCACTATGGCCATGGCTATCCGGACTTTTTTCGACTGACGTACAAACAGCCCCCATAAATATCTTCTGACACAAGGGACAGAAAGTGTAACGTTTAGGACATGAGTGGATGAAGGTTGAGGTCAACATTTTCCTCTAAGATCTAGTTCAACAGTTTTTCACATTCTGAGCATTTCTGTAGGGTTTGCCCGGAGAGGTTTTTCAAAGGGGCAATGAGGTTAGGCCTCCTGATTATGTCTCGCCCGCACTCCAGGCACTGTCTTGGTCGAACCTTGGTATGGACACTCTGATGAAACATAAGGTAAGAGCTATTTTTGAAAGTTTTTCTGCAGAGCGAGCATTCAAATGTCTTCTCTTTCGGCTGCATTTGTCCACGTTCAAGATCCAAACTTAGGGATGGTCCCTGGATGCACTCAGAACATTTTGACATCTTTTCTGCCTGGTCCCCGCGCTGTCCGAAATCTTTCCCACATTCTAAGCACCTTGCAACATCTTCTCCCACATGGACTTTCTGATGTCGCAAAAGGACTGAGCTGGAGATGAAACTTTTCCCACAGTCCGAACACACATAAGGCCTCTGCCCTGTGTGGATTCTCACGTGCCTCAGAAGCTTGGACTTCCTGTCAAATGTTTTCCCGCAATCAGAACATGGGTAGGGTTTCTCTCCTGTGTGAATCGTCTTATGCAGCAGGAGTTGTGAACTCCACCGGAAACTTTTATCACAATGGGAGCAACAATACGGTTTCTCTCTCATGTGAGTCCTCTCGTGGGATTTGAGATTCGGGTTGTTCCGGAAGTTTTTCCCACACACTAAGCGCATGTGTGGCTTTTCTCCAGTGTGGATTCTCTCATGAGCTTTCAGGTTCTGTCTCCGACTAAAGCTTTTCCCACAATGGGAACACTTATGCAGCTTCTCTCCTGTGTGGACCTTCTGATGCGCAGCGCGTTGCAAACTGTTCATAAAGGTTTTCCCGCAGGCCAAGCACTCAAACGGCTTCTTTTTGTGAGTCTGCACGTGTGCCATGAGCTCAAAGCTGAGTTCAAAGACTTTCCCGCAGGCAAAACAGACCAACGAATCTTCCACTAGATGAGTCTTCTCGTGTTCCACCAGCTCCGATTTCCGACCAAAACTTTTTCCGCAGTGGGAGCATACAGTTGTGTGAATTCTCTCGTGCAACCGGAATTGCGAACTCCAGATGAAACACTTCCCACAGTACAAACACTTGTACGGTTTCTCACCAGTGTGGATTCTCTGGTGCGCTTTGAGACTCGACCCATTTCGTAAATTTTTGCCACAGGCAGAACATTTGTAAGGTTTCTCGCCTGTGTGGGTTCTCTGGTGTTTTAAAAGATCAGATTTCTGACTATAACTTTTCCCACAGTCAGAACACACATAGGGCTTCTCCCCCACGGAGATCCTCTTGCGAGCGTGATAGCCAAAAATACACCCACAGTGAGAACATTTGTGGGGCCTCTGACCTGTGTGGGTCCTCTCACTTTCTCCACAGTGGGAGCATTTGTACAGTTTCTCGCCAACGTGAGTCCTTTCGTGGTTCACCAGGTGTGAACTGTTTCTGAAGCTTTGGCCACAATGCCAACAGTGGAACGACTTCTCTTCTGCATCAGGGCTTTCAGCTCTCATTATCTTCAAGTTTTGACTCCCGTTATTATTTATCTCATTTTCCTCTTGAACAGCAGGAACACTGAGCCCTGGGCAAACACTTTGGGGCTGAACTAACTGACCCACTCCCTTTCCAACATCACTTCCATTCTGCTTCGTTGCTGGGTCGTGCTTTCCATCGTTCTCTTTGAAAGCCAGCAAATCAGTTTTGATGGCAGCTTTCAAGAACATCCTCAGAGGCTTCCTTTTCTCAGAATTCTTCAACTTTGGTTCACCATCGTCATTCAGCCACTCAACACGTGCTAAAAGAAAGGAAGGAAACTGGACATTAAGTGGAAAGTATTGTGTTGACCTGCTGTCTTGTTCAACCACCATTTATATAGCATGTCTCCTTTTATAATTTTTTTAAAAAAATTTATTTATTTTTTTAATTTGATTTATATGCCGCCCTTCCCCGGAGACTCCGGGTGGCTTACAATGTGTTAAGAATAGCTTTCATGCTTTTGTATATTTATACAAAGTCATCTTATTGCCCCCACAAACTGGGTCCTCAATTTACCTACCTTAGAAAGGATGAAAGGCTGAGTCAACCTTGAGCCTGGCGAGATTCGAATTTACAGTAATTGTAGACAGGTGATGTTAATCACAATGCTATCAGTCTGCTGAGCCACCAGGCCCAAGAATTTAGTATCTTCACAAAACAGGTAACCTAATATATCATCTTAACCGCCCATCTCTCTGATAAGTCAGGCTGTATTTTCTCTGTGCCATCATAGGATTCATCCTTTCACCCCAAATTACGGTAGGAAGAGTGGAGACTATAGACTTCAGGCACCAAAAACATTCATGGTTGTGCAGAAAAGACTTGATGGGTTGATATTTGGATTGAAGTACTGGGACGGAAGGTTCAAGTGTCCACTATGGCAAGAGTCTCTAACCTTGGCAACTTTGAGACTTATGGACTTCAACTCCCAGAATTCCTCAGCAGCATTGCTGGCTGAGGAATTCTGGGAGTTGAGATCCACATGTCGTAAAGTTGCCAAGGTTGGAGACCCCTGCCCTATGAGATGAAAATCACTGGATTTCTATCGCTCATTTTCAAGCTGACTTATCTTGGAGGCATCTCCATATAGTCCTTGAATGAAAATCCGGAAGATAAACAGAATGTTTATATATACCAATATATTATTGGTAGTAATTTAATTATTGTATTAGTATTTATGTGGATATTTATTTATTTATTTATTGGTTCGATTTATATGCCGCCCTTCTCCGGAGACTCAGGATGGCTTACAATGCGTTAAGCAAAAGCCTTCATACTTTTGTATATACCTGCTTAGTAGGGCTTTTGCCCCCACCCCCCCAGGGCGGTGTTCTTTTTTATACAAA
Organism: Arizona elegans; assembly: GCA_022577455.1. NCBI lineage: Eukaryota > Metazoa > Chordata > Lepidosauria > Squamata > Colubridae > Arizona > Arizona elegans. The sequence continues at coordinate 10,251,026 of JAKOOJ010000012.1, forward strand.
TTGCCCCCACAATCCGGGTCCTCATTTTACCTACCTCGGAAGGATGGAAGGCTGAGTCAACCTTGAACCTGGTGAGATTCGAACTTGCAGTAATTGCAGGCAGCTGGCAGCTAAGTGCTATTTAACAGCGCTTTAGTCCACTGCTCCACCAGCTCCTCTATGTACTGACCTTAGGGATATTTTAGAATTACACTGTTTATTGGGATCTCTGATGGTTTATTATGTTACACCAAAGATGTTTTAACTGTTGACATGAGTCAACTTAGATTTGAAGGCAGACGAGTTTAGCAAATAAATTCATAAATGTATTGCATACGTAGCAAGTATTTGCTCTTCGTTGTGTTTTCTTGCAATTCAGGAAAGAGCCTGAATTATATATCTCAAACAGCCAGGAAACAAAATAGAGTTATTTATTTATTATTCAATTTATGTGCTAGCCAATTCTCAGGAACTTACTCCGGTTTTTGCTGCTGTCACGTTTTGGTTTAACCATTCCAAAATCTTCGTCCTTTGGTGGTTCTGATGGACGCTGGCTTGACTTGGAGGCTTTTACAATGTCTTCTTCTTCTTCTGATATCTCTATCACCTGGAAAAGTGGGAAATTCACAGTTCCAAATGAATTCATGATGAAGTTAAAAAGTGTAATGGGTGACTAAGAAGTTGTTTCTTTATTTGTATCCTACCATTATTATTTTTAGAAAATAACTCAAGGTTGTGAACATATCCAACATACCTTCCTCCTCCTGTTGTTTCCACAACAACAACCCTGTGAGGTGGGTTGGGCTAAGAGAGAGTGATTGGCCCCCAAATTACTCAGCTGACTTTCCTAGCTAAGGTGGAACTAGAACTCCTGATTCCTAGCCTTGTGACTTACCGTATTTTTCAGACTATAAGACGCATCTAAATTTAGAAGAGGAAAACAACAAAAAGTTTTTGGCCTACCTTTATTTGGGCCTTTTCCAGTCTTTTTTCGGCCTGTTTCCGGGGCTTTTTTCAGCCCATTTTCAGGGCTTTTTTCAGCTCATTTTCAAGGCTTTTGCAGCCCATTTTAGGGGCTTTTTTGGCCCATTTTTGAGGCTTTTTGAGGCTGTTTTGGCCCATTTTTGAGGCTTTTGGGGGCCATTTTCGAGGCTCAAAAATGGGCCGAAAAAAGCTGAAAAAACGGGCTGAAAAAAGCCAAAAAAACGGGCTGAAAAAGCCTCAAAAAAGGGCCAAAAAAAGCCTCAAAAAGGGCCCAAAATGCCTCAAAAACAGGCCAAAAAAGCCCCCAAAAGGGCCAAAAAAAGCCTCGAAAAAGGCTGAAAAAAGCCTCGAAAATGGGCCAAAAAAAGGCCTGAAAAAAGGCCCGAAAACAGGGTATGTGGAGGCAAAAAAAAAGCCCTACTAAGCAGGTATATACAAAAGTATGAAGACTATTGCTTAATGCATTGTAAGCCGCCCTGAGTCTCCGGAGAAGGGCGGCATATAAATCGAACAAACAAACAAATAAATAAATAAATAAATAAATAAATAAACATATGAAGAATGGTTAATGGAATTGGGTATGTCTAGTTTGATGAGAAGTGTGGCAGGACTAGATTCCACAGTCTTCCAATTTGTGGAAAGCCTGGTGCATCAACCATTGCACCAAACTGGCTTTCCAGGAAGGAAAGGAACTGTAGCATGACAGATAAAAAATGCTGGTGAGCAGGCATGTATTTTTAATCAAGATTTGGGAGTACCTAATTTATATTGTGTGGTTATAAACACCAAAATATCAATGTTCCAAGTTGCAAATACACTCACCTGCTGTTCCCATGTCTGGGTCTCCTCTCTCTTCAAGAGGAACTCCTCTGCCAAGGACACTGCATGAAAACAAGTTTCTGGGCCATTTCTCCTGAGCCAATTTTGTATATCCAGAGGCAAGGCAGACAGAAACTGCTCCAAGGTCACTAAGTCTAGGATCTGCTCCTTTGTGTGTTTCTCTGGTTTCAACCACTCGTGACAAAGCTCTTGAAGCTGCTGGCAAAAATCTTGAGGTCCCTTGGCCTCTTTGTAGCTCAGGGTCCAAAAGCGATGGCATCTTGTCTCTGCCCTGATGGCTTCTTCAGCCAGTTCTCCAATCTTCTCCTTCCCACCATGGGCAATGTCCAGAAAGGTGTCCCAATCCTCTTGGGTTGTCCCAAGACGATGAGCCTCGATTTCGGAAATCCACATTTCTTTCAACCATTTGCTGCTATGCATCCCTCCTTGGGAGGACATCCAAGATAATTTAGGACCGGTCCAGAGCTTTGGTTCAAGGCACTGTGGAACTTCCCTTCTTCCCTGAGGATCCTCCAGTGTCTTCAGAAACTCTTGCAACTGGGCATCCCAATTCTTTGATGGATTTTCCTCTAGCTCTGCTTTCACATTATGCCTTGGTTCTTCCTTGCTTTTTCCAATGTTTAGAAAATGTGTTCTTTCCTTTCCTGCTTTGGGGTCAATGGAGTCCTGTTCTTCCGTTTTCATTTCAGGATCCATATTATGATGTAGCAGAAACTCGGACACCTCTACCTCTTGCACAGTAAACATTTTCTCCTTCAAGGACTGGCCTGTTCCATTGTTGTCTTTATTAGCAGCATCCCTCGAAGGCTACTACAGCATTGTGCAACAGATCTGACGCATTCAATGAAACGTATTCGCCGATCAACAAATCAGCATCTTCCACCTTCTTGAAAATGGCACAAGAGCTTTCCACAGAGAAGGGAAAGTACTAAGACAGAAAATAAGAGAGAAAAGACATTGGAACCAAAGCTCTATTTTTCTGGGAGCCTTTTTACAAAGGCAGAGTTTACTAAGTAGGCTGAAAAGGAGATGGAGAGTACTGAGTTTATTCCAATGAACCAAACTTCTCATTCATACAACAATGATCCCAGCAGACACACCCTCATTTTACTCTTCAATTTTTACGAATTACCCAGCTATGGAGCTTGTTTCCCCGAAAATAAGACATCTCCTGATAATAAGCCCAATCGGGCTTTTGAGCACATACGCTAAAATAAGCATCCCCCCGATAATAAGCCCACCCTGAAAATATTTAAATGCAGAGCTGGAAATCAGGTAAGATGGCAAGAGGAGCCCCATCTTCCTCCACATACCCCAAAATAATAAGACCTCCCCGAAAATAAGGCCAAGCGCTTCTTTCGGAGTTCAAAAAAATATAAGACAGGGTCTTATTTTCAGGGAAACACGATATTTATAGCAGAACTACTAGATTCTGGAACAGCTTTGTTCCTTATGCCATCCGTCCTGTAAATTCTCAGGATTTTTCCCCCCACCATGTATACATATACATTCTGTGTATATGTATAAACTGTGATGTTTCTCTGTGTCATATATGTGTGTGTATATGTGGATATATGCATAATGATAATCCTTTGAGAGCTGAAATGCAATGAAATTTCATTTTAATGTATCCTGATTAGTGTACGTTTAAAGTGACAATAAAATTCTATTCTATTCTATTCTATTCTATTCTATTCTATTCTATTCTATTCTATTCTATTCTATTCTATTCTATTCTATTCTATTCTATCCCATCCCATCCCATCCCATCCCATCCCATCCCATCCTATCCTATCTCATCAATCATAGTGATGATAGTCATTCCTGACCTAAATTATATTGTCACCTAACAGCAGGTAAGAATTATTGGACTGATTCACATGTAACACTAAATCCTCATGGAACATTCATACCTCATACTAAGCAAACAAACCACATAAAATGGTTTAGGGAGACCACAATAACCCAGTCAAGCAGCCACCTGCAAAAGCCTGAAATTAAGTGTAATTCAATTGCAACCCATAGACGCAGATTACATCAAACCACCAGGGAGCTTCACATTTTATTTTTGTGCAGGTTGCCCTCTGTTAAGGTACAAGCCATGGCTTCCCACTAATTTGCATCTGATGCATTTGCAAATGATCGTCCATGCTGTGTACACATGTCTCACATCAAGACTATCCAGTTGTGAAGACATTGTACAAAAAAAAAAACTTGCTGGGATTGCTAATGGTGCACCCTAAGAGACAAAACTGCAACATTTAAAACAAGACACACTACCCAAACAATTGCACTAGCTGACATAGAACAAATAGGATCCAATACCCAGAGGTCTTCAAACTTGGCAGCTTTAAGACTTGTGGACTTCAACTCCCAGAATTCTCCAGCCAAACTGGGAGGGGGCGAAGAGGAGAATTTTGTGCCTGAATTGCCAAAATTTATGTTCCCTCTGCATCTCAGCCAAGTGGTGTGTGTGTATTGCAGAGGTCTTCAAACTTGGCAGCTTTAAGACTTGTGGACTTCAACTCCCAGAATTCTCCAGCCAAACTGGCTGGAGAATTCTGGGAGTTGAAGTCCACAAGTCTTAAAGCTGCCAAGTTTGAAGACCTCTGCAATACACACACACCACTTGGCTGAGATGCAGAGGGAACATAAATTTTGGCAATTCAGGCACAAAATTCTCCTCTTCGCCCCCTCCCCCCTAAAGATCTAGGAAAAAAACATTAAATCCATGGCCCTTTCAGGATGCAAACAGACCTAAGTAAAGCATCTCCTTTCACCCAGGTTTCTTACAGGAGATGGCAATAAAAAGGCCTTTGAAAACATTATCTGGCCCACCGCTGTAGCCCTTCCTTCCTCCATGCGGCTTTTTTAAAAGGACCAATTTTTTTTTTTTTTGCATGGCGCTCCTTAAAGGTTTGCAAATTCACTAATCTCTCCCCGCTTACAAAATAACTTACAAAATGATTCCCAGGCCAGGCAAGACAGAATGGAATTTTCAGGCTTGCGCCTCTCTAAGGCTCTACAACTCTATTGCATTAACCCTTCCCAGCAAAGTCCCTGAGTTTGTGGGCGTACCAGGGTACCAAGGCTACGCAAAGCAGGTAGTCCGCGACTAACGACCACAAATGGAGGCCAAAACTTTTGGTGCTAAGTGAAACATTTGTTAAATGTTTTTTTCCCCATTTTACAACTTTTTGTGCCACAGTTGTTAAGTGAACCACCGCAGTTCTTAAGTTAGTAACACGGTGGTTTCAGTGAATCTAGCTTCCCCATTAATTTTGCTCATCAGCAGGTCAGAAAAGAGGACCGCGTGACCTTGGGATCCAGCAATGGGCAGAAATATGAACCAGTTGCCAAGCGTCTGAATTTTGTTCAAATGACCATGGGAATGCTTCTAAGGCTGTAAGTGTGAGAAAAGGTCATAACCAGGGGTGAAATGCTCCCTGTTCGGACCGGATCACCTGATCCGGTAGCGATGGTGGTTCGGAGAACTGGTAGCAAAAATCCCTGCTCCCCCCCCCCCCATGCCCAGCTGAGCCGCGCAATCATCAGAGGCTCTTTTTTTTTTACTTTTAAAAGCATTTTTTCATCCGAAGAGGTTGTAGAAAAAATGCTTTTAAAAGTAAAAAAAAAAAAAAAAAGCCTCTGATCGTCAAAGGCTTTTAAAAGCATTTTTTTCTGCAACCACTTAAAGTTGTAGAAAAAAGGCTTTTAAAAGTTAAAAAAAAAAAAGCTGGCCATGCCCACCCAGTCACATTACCACCACCACCACCAAGCCATGCCCACAGAACCGGTAATAACAAATTTTTACATTTCACCACTGGTCATAACTCACTTTTTTCAGGGTCGTTTTAACTTTGAACAGTTACTAAGTGAACTGTTGTAAGTTGAGGACTTACAGATAGTACAGGTAGTCCTCGATCTACAACCACAATTGATCCCAAAATTTCTGTGGCTAAGCAAGACAGCTGTTAGGTGAGTTTTACCCCATTATGACCTTTCTTGCCACAGTTGTTAAGTGAATCACTGCGGTTGTTAAATTAGTAACACGGTTGTTAAATGAATCTGGCTTCCCCATTGACTTTGCTTGTCAGAAGGTTGCAAAAGGGGAATGACATGACCCTGGGGCATGGCAACCGTCATAAATATGAGTCAGTTGCCAAACATCCAAATTTTGATCATGAGAGCATGGGGATGCTGCAACAATCGTAGGTGTGAAAAAGTCATAAGTCACTTTCTTCAGTGCTGTGGTAAGTTCGCATGGTCACTAAATGAATGGTTGTAAGTTGAGGACTACCTGTATTTAGGATAGGACTACTGTACTTGTTCAGCTGTGTTTTGCAGATTGACAGGTGTAGCTTGGTAAAATAAAAAACAGTCCAGGTGTGTGCGTTGATAAGCCAACACATTTATTCAACTGAATAAAGACGGGTCCCTCCTAAGAAGGAAGGAACCATGAACACAGTGTGAGGCAGATATGTATACATTTCTTTGCTTTTACTTATTAACATAACAGGAAACTGGCACACAACAGCTAAGGTATAGAAATATAGGAATTATAAAAATAGTCAAGAATGCCTTCTGCAGTTCTGGTCTGGTTCTAGAATAGGAATAGGAATAGATAGTTGGAAGGGACCTTGGAGGTCTTCTAGTCCAACCCTCTGCTTAGGCAGGAAACCCTACAACACTACAGACAAATGGTTATCCAACAACTTCTTAAAAACAACTTCCAGTGTTGAAGCATTCACAACTTCTGGAGGCAAATTGTTCCACTGATTAATTGTTCTAACTGTCAGGAAATTTCTCCTTAATTCTAGGTTGCTTCTCTCCTTGATTAGTTTCCATCCCTTGTTTCCTGTCCTGCCTTCAGGTGCTTTGGATAATAGCTTGACTCCTTCTTCTTTTTGGCAGCCCCTGAGATATCGGAACACTGCTATCATGTCACCCCCTAGCCCTTCTTTTCATTGAACAAGACACACCCAATTCCAGCAATTGTTCTTTATACGTTTTAGCCTCCGGTCCCCCAATCATCTTGGTTGCTCTTCTTGGCACTCTTTCTAGAGTCTCAACATCTTTTTTTTTAAATCATCTTTTCTTTTATGTACATTGAGAGCATATGCACCAAGACAAATTCCTTGTGTGTCCAATCACACTTGGCCAATAAAAAAAATCTATTATTCTGTTCTGTTCTGTTCTGTTCTGTTCTGTTCTGTTCTGTTCTTGGTGAGGGGACCAAACGATGGCAATAAGACCATCCCTCTTAAAGCAGCGTTTTCCCGAACATGGCCACTTTAAGAGGTGTGGACTTCAACTCCCAGAATTCCCCGCTCAGCATGGTCTAAAAACACTTCCGCTAGCCGGTTTCAGTCCGAGAGCGACTCCTTGGCAAAAAAAAAAAAAAAAAAGAGTTAATGACACAGAGTCGACACTCCTAGAGGGGCCATCATAGATGGCCGAGGAAAGCTCCTTCCTGTTTGCCGCTGAGCCCGCGACTCGCTGCCAAGGAGGGCCGAAGAAGAAAGAGCAGCTAAAAGTAAGCGGGGCGGCGGGTTGTGGGGAAACGGCTACACGCGTCCACGGCCGTTGCAGTCGGTCTGCGAGAGGTCTGGGCTACGAAAATAAGAGTGGGAGGGTTTGTCCTCTGTTTGCCGACCGTCCAAGTTGAAGGCCGGTTCTGGGCAAGACAATAATAATAATTATTATTTTCCCACTGATTCATTATTTATTATTATTATTATTACTATTATTACTATTACTGTTATTATTATCTTTTAATACAAACATTCCATCTTTCATTAAACAGCGTGTCATCTGGGTGTAAAATTCTTTGTGTCTTTAACAATTAAACTTACCATCATCTTCATTTCTTACATTCATTCTTATATTAATACATAATAATAATAATAATAATAGTAATAATAGTAATACTGATAAAATAACTGATAAACCTAACATTTCTCTTCTTTTTTGGGGGGGGGGAAATTTTTTTTTATTTTTAAACAAAACTTAAAACCTAAAACAATTATCATCCATTACAATTACAGAAAGTGTATTGATCCGTTACAAATCTTTTGTGCTTGATCCTCTATCCAACATTTTCTTATTTAACAGTTTAATTCATTATTATTCTTATATTAATACTAAATAATAATAATAATACTGATAAAATAACTGATAAACCTAACATTTCTCTTCTTTACTTATCTGTTTTTTACAATACGTTGCTTTCATATTTATTCTCTAACCATTGATAAAATGACTCCCCTATATTATAATAATCTGATTCTTCCTTTTCTTGAATTGCAAGCGGTTAATCTGTTCATTTCTGCACATTCTAATATTTTCTGAAATCACTTTTTCATCTATAGGGATCTCTTCGCTTTTCCAGTTTTGTGCAAATGCAATTCTAACTGTGGTTATTACATGAATAACATGTAATATACAGTTTCTTTACTATAAATTCCCGGTAAAATCCCAAACAGGAACAGTTATTTTTATTTATTAATTCAATTTGTATGCCGCCCCTCTCCGAAGACACAGGGAAGCCCTTTCCCACTGATTCTATCCATTAAATTCGGCTAAACATTTTTAATCTCCAGTTTTGGGTTTTCCAACTTGCCAGGTCTGACAAACTCCTCTTTTTGGCATGGTGAAAGAAAAAAAAGGTCAACCTATAATGCATAATTCAGAGATCTGGACAGAGAATATTTCTTTTTTTGTTTGTTTATTTGTTTTCCCAAGATCTCTCTTCCATAAAAATCCTTTTTTTAAAATGCAGGGACATAACAGGTGAAAATTAGCATTTTTTAAAAAACAGACCATTCAGCCCCAGGATCTTAGGAAAGCAGGTTCAGCTATCAGATGATTTTTCTGCTTTGTTATCTTGATCTGGAAGACCAAATCAAGGTTTGCTGGAGGGGACGGAAGGGAAGGGAGGGAGGCTTAGCTGTCAATTATCCTCCAAACTGAAGGGGTCCTTGGCGCTCTCTGAGCTTGCTTGTTTTCTTGCAGACCTTTCATTACCCAAACTATTATTTTTAATAGGTTTTTAAAAAATATTTTTAATATTTCTAAAATATTATTTTCCAAAGCACCAGAAGGCAGGACAAAAAAAAAAAACCCAATGGATGGAAATTAATCAAGGAGAGAAGCAACCTGGAATTGTGGAGAAACTTCCTAATGGTGAGGACAGTTAACCAGTGGAACAGCTTTGCCTTGAGGCTTTTAAGAATAGACTGGGCAGCCACTTGCCTGAAATGGTATAGGATCTCCTGCTTTAGCAAGGGGCTGGACTAGAAGACCTCCAAGGTCCCTTCCAGCTTTATTCTATTCTGAAACTAGGTAACATCGTCAGTGCTAGTGATGTTACCTGATCATGTTACCTAGTTTGGGTAATGAAAATGTCAGCAGGAAAGCAAGCAAGCTAAGAGAGCAGCAAGGAGCCCTCGTGTCAACCCTGTGCTACAAATATTCTCTTTTATTAGATCCTCCAAACTCTATAAAAGAATGAATCAACTGGTTTATTTATTTATTTATTTAATTTGTATACCGCCCTTCTCCAACAGGACTCAGGGCGGTGAACAGCCATGGTAAAACATAACATATAAAATTTAAAAGCAATTTAAAAAACATTAAATAATTTTGGCTATCCATTTAAAACAACCCGGATTAAAACCAATTACAAATTAAAACCGAAGGGATGGGATCAAGCCAGCCCGGCTAGGTGAAAAAGATGTGTTTTCAGGGCCCGACGAAAAGTCCGGAGGTCTGGTATCGTGCGTATCTCTGGGGGTAGGTCGTTCCAGAGGGCAGGTGCCGCCCCAGAGAAGGCTCTCCCCCTGGGGGTCGCCAGCCGACATTGTCTGGCCGACGGCACCCTGAAGAGGCCCCCTCTGTGGGAACGTACTGGCCGGTGGGAGGCTATTGACGGCAGAAGGCGATCTCGTAAATACCCCGGCCCTAAGCCATGGAGCGCTTTAAAGGTGGTCACCAACACCTTGAAGCGCACCCTGAAGACCACAGGAAGCCAGTGCAGCTCGCGCAGGAGAGGTGTCACATGGGAGCGCCCCGTCGCTCCCATAATCCCCCGCGCGGCCGCATTCCGGACCAACTGGAGCCTCCGGGAGAGGCTCTGATTGGGAAAAGGAAAAAGATTGGGGGGGGGGGGGGTCCTTAACACTTTTCAGATAGGAAATTAAGATGATCTCTATGTGTAATTGTTTCAACTTCTACCCTCAAAACGACACTATAGGGCACTGGACACCAGAACAACTAGACACAAGGACAGTTTTTTCCCCGAACGCCATCACTCTGCTAAACAACTAATTTCCATAACACCGTCCAATTATTTACTAAGACTGTATTACTATTATTCTTCTCTTCCTTCCTAGTATCTATCTCTTCCCACTTATTAGTATAACCATGTGCTTGTACTTTTATACAAGCTGTATACTCACTACTTTACAATGTAGCCAAGTGTCATTTCTAAAGTGTTGTAAAATGAAACGATATACTTATTATTTTATTTTTTATTTTATTTTTTAATTTGTATATCGCCCTTCTCCTTGAGGATTCAGGGCGGTGAACAGCCAAGTAAAAACATAAACTACAAACATTAAAATACAATTAAAAAGATATATATAAATTTGGCCCCATGATTAAAAACAATAACAAACAATTAAAAACATTTTAAAAAGTGTTAGGCCAGCCCGGCTTGCTGGAAAAAGAAGGTTTTAAGGGCACGGCGGAAGGCACCCAGGTCTTGGATTCTCCTTCTCTCTGGGGGCAGCTGATTCCAGAGGGTAGGTGCTCCCACAGAGAAGGCCCTCCCCCTGGAGGTCACCAGCCTACTTAAATATTTACAAAATGTGAGGGGATGTACTCACTTCTGTGATATACTGTATAATGAAGGCAAAGCTCTGAACTCAATTTTTCACTCTCAATCCCCCAATCCTTCCAGTTCCAAGTATATAAGGCATCTAGGAGCACCATCTCTTCATTAAGAGGTCCCCAGAAGGTTTGGAGAGTAGAGTTACTTCCAATTCTTGAATAATTACATCAATACTCTTTGTATTTTTATGTATTTGCTTGCAAATGTTGGAATATTTATAGTCCAATCGTTTTCTATTTTTCAGCGCAGGTAGCAAGAGGAAATTCTGTTATCTCAAAGACGGCAATTAGAAATTTTTGCTGCTTTGCTGCTTTCCTTCCAAATAGTTTTGTTGAATGATTCTTTCAGGCTGTTGATACTCGAAAGATCTAAAAAGACTTCTGCAGTGGTCCTCAAGGATTGATGCTGAAAAAGAGAAAGGAAAAAATAAAATAAAGCTAGTTTCTGTGGAGGAAATGGCCGTCGCACACAAAACAGAGGCAACCAAGTGTCTTCTAAAAGAAAATGTCGATCCGGAAATAAAAATGGAAACGCAGTCTTCCTCAGGCCTTCAGTCTGGAGAAGGAAAGAAAAGAGAAGATTTCCCAGAAACTGGGAAGATTAAGCAGGAGTTTATCCATCAGGTGAAACAAGAGCCAGAAGAAGGACCATCAGGAAATTGGGATGCCCAACTGCAAGAATTTCTGAAGACGCTGCAGGCTCCTGATTCTGGCAGAGAAAGCCCTTCACTGATCTGGAATGATCCTAAAGCCACTCAGGTGCTCTCTCAGGGGATGAGGGATGCCAGCAACTGTCCCAGAGGAGTTTGGATGACTCAGGCCCAGCCGCACCTGGCCGTTGAAGCCCAGCGGGATTATGAAAGTTCTCAGGAAGGGAGGGACCAAAAAGGGGCAGTGAGTAGTGGACCTGGGGCCAGGTTGGAGAAACAGCGCCAGCAGTTCCGGGAGCTTTGTTACCAAGAGGCTGAAGGGCCTCGCAAACTCTGCAGGCATCTCCAAGAACTTTGCCACGAGTGGCTGAAGCCCGAGAAACACACCAAGGACCAGATCCTGGATCTGGTGACGTTGGAGCAGTTCTTGGCCATCCTACCTTCGGATATGCAGAGCTGGCTGAGAGAAAACACTCCGAGGACCTGTGCCCAGGCCGTGTCCCTGGCAGAGAAGTTCATCGTGAGGCAGCAGGTTAAAGGCTGGAGCAAGCAGGTGAGTCTTTCTGGGTAAGGGCAACCTTGAAAGACTGTTGAGGGGGGGAGGCGCAAAATCTCCCGTGTGAAACCTTAACCCTTTGATCCTGGAAGTATAATACAAATTTATATATACATACATACATACATATATATATATATATATATATATATATATATATATATATATGTAGGTCTTTGGTCATTCGGGTCTTCTCCCACGTAAAATTGGAAGTGTCTTGGCGACGTTTCGTCGAAACGTCGCCAAGACACTCCCAATTTTACGTGGGAGAAGACCCGAATGACCAAAGACCTACATACAAACACCCGCGAAAACCTGAGAATATATATATATATATATATATATATATATATATATATATATATATATATATATATATATTCCAATTTTACTAAGTTGCCCATAAGTCTTAGTCTCCCAATGGGCAGCAGAGTGTTTGCTGGCTGCCAGAAAAAAAAGCCTAGAAGCTAGTGGATTGTGATTTCACTGAACTAGGGCTGCATAAAAATCTTGGTTTACGTAGGAAGAACCTGGCTAAAGAGAAATACACACTATACTTCCAGGATCAAAGTGTTAAGGTTAGGTTAGCGAAGACTATATATATATATTTGAGGGGACTTTTCCTGGGTGTATCTGCCAGGGATTTCCACTGCCTATTATTTTAAAGTTTGTTTTTTTTTTAATTTGATTTATATGCCGCCCTTCTCCGGAGACTCAGGGCAGCTTACAATGCACTAAGCAATAGCCTTCATACATTTCTATATTTATACAAAGTCAGCTTATGAATGAGTTTATCCCCTTCCTGTCCCATTGCCTCAACATCTGTTTCTCCTTTGCTGCTCCAGATGATGGGGATGACAGAGGAGGAATCTGAAAAGCCCCCCAAAGGAAACCAAGCTCTGTCGGAAATGGTGAAGGCGCAACTTTTTAGAGAAGCCAAGCAGGAAGCTGGAGGGGATGCAGAGTCACTGGGTAAGTCACTTCAAGCGCCCGACAGATCAAATATTAGGGGCTTCTTTGAACTCTTGTGCATGGCAGCTTTAAGCTGCTCGTCTCCAGTAGCTGATACCAGCTGGCAATGGCACCTTCAACATTATCTAGTGCAGGGGACCCAAACCAGAAACCGGGCCGCACAAACAAGCAATAACACTTAGACTTACATACCGCTTCACAGTGCTTTACAGCCCTCTCTAAGCGGTTTACAGAGTCAGCCTATTGCCCCCCAACAACAATCTGGGTCCTCATATTTACCGACCTTGGAAGGATGGAAGGCTGAGTCAACCTTGAGTCTGGCGAGACTCGAACTGCTGGCAGCCGGCAGTCAGCAGAAGTAGTACTGCAGTACTGCCTTCTGACCACTCTGTCACCACGAAGCCCCATCTGTGGGATGAAGGCAGCATGCGAGACCAACTCCCCCCTCCGGTCCGTGGAAAAACCTCTCTCCACGGAACCGGTCCCTGGTGCCTCAAAAGGTCGGGGCCCACTGATCTAGAGCAGGGGTGTCAAACTCGATTTCATTGAGGGCCGCATCAGGGTTGTGTTTGACCTTGGGGGGGGGGCTGGCCAGGGGGCATGGCCAGCTTGACGTCACACCTGTCGGGGTGCCTGTGGCGGCCCGACTGCTCTGCTAGCGAAAATGGACTCGGCCCTCCCAAGCTCTGTTTTCACTGGCAGAGGGCCGTGGCACCCGAGCTCAGGTCGGGAGTCCATTTTCGCTGGCAGAAGCACTGCGGGCCGGTCCCTCGCTGTTTCCAGGTCAGCCCCACGGGCCAGATCTAAGTTTGACACTCCTGATCTAGAGCATAGTTTCTCTACTTGGGGCAACTTTAAGACGGGTTATGTCCCAGCTTCTTCCCTTAAACTTTCTAGTGTTGCCACCCCCTAAAGAGAATGTTAAATGGAAAAAGTAAGAATGGGTATCCTACCAAAAAAAAAAAAAGGATTGTTGTGGTGGCATTACGAAAAAAAGTCGGAAGCCTCACAGGAAAATATGTTATATTATTTCCAAATAATGAATAATTTATTTATTTATTTATTTTATTGGATTTCTATACCGCCCTACTCCCGAAGGACTCAGGGCGGTGAACAGCCACAAAATAAAACACATAGATCAAAATTTAAAATAGAATAAAAACGAATTAAATAATTTGGCTGAGACAAATTTAAAATACCCAATAATTTAAAAACAAATTAAAATTTACATTTAAAAGGGGAGAAGGATTAGGCCAGGCCAGCTTGATGAAATAAGAAAGTCTTGAGCGTGCGACGGAAGGTGCGCAGATCCGGGATCCTCCGTATCTCCGGGGGGAGCTCGTTCCAGATCATAGGTGCCCCCACAGAGAAGGCTCTCCCCCTAGTGGCCGCCAGTCGACATTGTTTGGCCGACGGCACCCGGAGGAGTCCCTCTCTATGAGAGCGTACCGGCCGGTGGGAGGCTATTGATAGTAGCAGGCGGTCCCGTAGATAACCAGGTCCTAAGCCATGGAGCGCTTTAAAGGTGATAACCAAAACCTTGAAGCGCACCCGGAAGACCACCGGGAGCCAGTGCAGCTCGTGCAGGAGAAGTGTTACATGGGAACTCCACGTCGCTCCTGTAACCACCCGCGCGGCCGCACTCTGCGCCAGTTGGAGCCTCCGGGTGCTCCTCAAGGGGAGCCCCATGTAGAGAGCGTTACAATAGTCCAGATGAGAGGTGACGAGGGCATGAGTGACTGTGCGTAGGGAGTCCCGAATAATGAAGCATGAATAATGAAGGATTGTCCTCTTTTTGTAATGCAAGGCTTTTTAACCTTTAAAATACACTCTGACTATTAGCTAGTCTCATTTTTATTTTTATTTTTTTGCCTCCCCCCTACAGTCGATGGTTGGCTTGAGCCACAGAGGATGTCGCTGAAAACGGCTAGAGAGAATTACTTCCTGGCTCCAAGCAAACCTGACGAGAATCAACATGGAGCAGAGCAGCAGGACAGAAACAAAAGCGAGGCTGAGACAGACGAGCCGGGTGGCTCACAAGGGTTTTTCCAAGCTGCTACTGAATCTCCCTTCCTCAACACTAAGGGGTCGTACGATGCAGGGGGCCTCAACCAAAGCCCCCACCTCGATGCGTGTGAGAACCCTGACCCGGAGGAGAAGTGTTACAAGTGTTGGCATTGCAGCCAGACCTTCGGCAGCAGCTCGGATCTCTTGACCCACGAGAGGACCCACGTGGCCGAGAAACTCTACATCTGCTCCCACTGTGGAGAGAAGAAGAGAATCCGCGCAGGGCAGTTCTCCCACATCTGCTCCCACTGTGGGAATAATTTTAGCTGGATTCCCAAAGTGAAGCTGAGCGCCGACCAAGAGAAATGCTTCATGTGTTCGGAGTGCGGGAAATGCTACATTCGGCAGACGGACTGCCTCAAGCACCAGAAAACCCACACCGGAGAGAAATTGTACATTTGCACAGCCTGCGGGAAAAAATTCATCTCCTACACCTCTCTCAAAGTGCACCAGATGGTCCATCGAGGGCAAGACACTTTCCATTGTTTGCACTGTGGGAAATCCTTCATGTCCAGGACACACCTCTTGCTGCATGAACTGATCCACAAGAACAGCTGCTCGTACTGCGGGAAAAACTTCAGCCGAAAATCAGAACTGTGTGAACATGAGAAAACTCACAGCGCCACAGAGTAGCTGCTTACCTTCTTTGAACTATAGGAAAACATTTTCTTGAACCTCAGGCCAGTTTTTAAAGGCCGGCGAGACTCCTGATCTCTTGAAAGCCTTAGATGTGGTCATTAACAAGCTCCCAAGTTTTATTACCCAGGATTTTTTATTTATTTTTTTAAACACGGCAAAAGTAAGAAAGCAAGTCAAAACTTTTACTAGAAAGTCATTGTAAAAGGGCTGTGCGGGGATTCCAAATCGGAGGTGTTTATAAGAGTACGAACACAGCAGTTCTCTGTAATTGCGTAAAGCTGTTTTTGTCTTCATAGGATCCGGTGCCAGCTGGGAGGCAACTGCCTTGTTGCAAGAAAAGGCATAGCTGGTTTGTAAGACGGTTGCCACATTGGCGCTCCAAATTTGTTTTTAAGTGATCAAATCCTAAATCAAACTGCATGGTCCAGCTATTATCTAAACTTGATTGTAATTAAATTTAAAGACAAACAAGTCAAACGGAGCATTTTCATGCTCCCAATGCTATTTTTTAGAGAGCACACAAGTAGCACTTCAAGCTTGGGTCAGCCTTAGGAGAAAAAAAATCATAGATGAATTTTTGTTATAGAATTATAGGTTCGGAAGGGACCTTGAAGGTCTTCTAGCTCAACCCCCTGCCCGGTGATGATTTC
Source organism: Arizona elegans (assembly GCA_022577455.1). Classification (NCBI taxonomy): domain Eukaryota; kingdom Metazoa; phylum Chordata; class Lepidosauria; order Squamata; family Colubridae; genus Arizona; species Arizona elegans. The sequence continues at coordinate 10,267,255 of JAKOOJ010000012.1, forward strand.
ATATAAAAAGAAACAACACCTTTTTGATGTTGTGTAAACCAGAGGACTTCAAACTTGGCAGCTTTAAGACTGGTGGACTTCAACTCCCAGAATTCTTTAGCCAGCTATGCTATGCTGGCTGAAGAATTCTGGGAGTTGAAGTCCACAGGTCTTAAAGCTGCCAAGTTTGAAGACCTCTACTGTAAACTCTAAGTTGGTTTGTGAACCACATTTAAATGCAAAATTGCTAAAAAAAAAAAAAGTAGGATTTACATGTTCAAAATGTTTGTAGAAAGCGACATATATTAGTAAAAGAAAGCATCTAGGCGCTTCTAATGGCACAGCGTAGTAACATCTTCATTTATTTGCCCAGAAATGTTTTATGGAAAAATGAGATGACAGACAGGAGCTGATGCCACAGGTCTCATGGAACTTGATGCTGCACCTTGACATTGTATTTTTAAAAAAGAAAATAAAAATGTCCAGCAATACAGCAGGAAGGGGGCATTATGGGCAGGCTGAAATGGGAGAAGCCTTCCCCAGCCCAGATCCAGATGTTTTGAAACTACAGTACCCAGAATTCCTAGCAAGGATGTTCCTTGCCAGTTGTTAGACAATTCTGGGAGTTTCCAAGACAGAAGTTTTCTTTCTTTTTCTTTCTTCTTTCTTTCATTCTTTCTTTCTTTTTCTTTCCTTCCTTCCTTCCTTCTCTTTCCCTCTTTCCCTCATTTGCTCTTTTTTAATTTTTAATTTCTTTGTTTATATTTTACATTTCTGAATTGCCAAGTTCTTTCAAAAAGGGGCATCAAAATATAAAACAGTATACAACAATTAAAATGTTGAAAGTTAAAATCTTTCTCTCTTTCTTTCTTTATTCCTTTCTTCCTTTTTCTTCCTCTTTCCTTCTTTCCTCTTTTTGTTTTTAATTTATTTACATTTTGCATTTCTGAACTGCCCAGTTCTCTCAAAGAGGAGCATTAAAATATAAAACAGTATATAAGAATTAAAATGTTAAAAGTTAAAATGTTTATCTTTCTATATCTAACTCTTTATCTATTCTTCCTTTCTACCTTCCTCCCTCCCTCCTTCCCTCCCTTCCCCCCAACCTTCTTAGCACTTAAACCAGACCTATTTCTTTGCCAGTGTGTTTTAAGATTGCATTGCTATGTCCCCCTTTTAAGCCATTCTTTCTTTCATCACAGCTTGTTTTCTTAGAGGACATTCTGCTGAATATAATGGGAGTTTCTGATCTAAACATTCTCAAAAAGTGGGGTCACATACATAGTAAGAAACTGGGATAAAAGACCACCTTGCCTATCACCTGGAACAACCATAGGCCCGAATAATAAAAGCTTGTATGTTTAGCAAGTTGCTGGTGTAGAAATGCAATGCGTTCAGAGGATTTGAAATACGATGTACCTAGGAAGTGTGAGTCTGAAATAATACTCTGTCTATTGCATTGCATCGGATTGTTGCAGTAGGATTGTTAATGCACTATTCTTCTGTAAAGGCTGTTGGCACAATGAAATAGCATATCGATCAGCCTAATGCAGAGGTCTTCAAACTTGGCAGCTTTAAGACTTGTGGACTTCAACTCCCAGAATTCTTCAGCCAGCATAGCTGTCAAGTTTGGGGACCCCTGGCCTAATGTGTCGCTGTATAATTGCAAGCAAGAGGAAAAGAGAAAGGGAATCTTTTAATTGGAAGATCACAAATGCAGCTGCACTGAAAGATATTCCTTCTTAATCTCTTTTCTGATGTTGTCAGATTGACTATCGCTATTCAAAATGTAAGATGGAATGGAATTGCACTGACCTGACAGTAAATAACCCTAATTTTCCATGGTTGAATTCTTTTCTAATTTTCAACAATAAAATAAAATATATTTGCCTTGCAGCTTCATATCGTTTGCATTTTTCTATGATCTAGCTGTTGCCAGACAACACCAGGCTTACAAAACCTGGAATTCCCAGCTACTGTGGCTTTTACTACCGAGGGAAGAAAGGCTGAATAAATCATAACTAGAATACGATTATTTAGACTTACAGGGAATAATGATTGACAATTATAGTGCTAAGCATTAATCTCCAGATTGTCGTTAAGTGAATAGGAGATAACTACAGATAGGACACGGTGGCTCAGTGGCTAAGACACAGCTTGTCAATCGAAAGGTCGGCAGTTCAGTGGTTCGAATCCCTGGTGCCACGTAACAGGGTGAGCTCCCGTTACTTGTCCCAGCTTCTGCCAACCTAGCAGTTCGAAAGCACATAAAAAAATGCAAGTAGAAAAATAGGGACCACTTTTGATGGGAAGGCCACAGCGTTCCGTGCGCCTTTGGCGTCGAGTCATGCCGGCCACATGACCACAGAGGCGTCTTCGGACAGCGCTGGCTCTTCGGCTTTGATACGGAGATGAGCACCGCCCCCTAGAGTCGGGAACGACTAGCACATATGTGTGAGGAGAACACATAAGGCTCCGAACATGAAGGAGAGGAGTTGGCCAGGCCTTCCTCTCCAGGACCCTCCTCTCTGGCAATGCCTCAGGTGTCTCCTGAAGGAGAAGAGATTGGCCAGGAGCCAGGTATCTCCTCGCAGTCGGACAGTGACGGAGATTAGTCTTGGCTCCACACCAGCGTCAGAGTGACAAGCGCACGCAGCAGAAAAGGAGGCATGCCAGAGATTAAACTGAGTCACTGGACCACACCCCACAGGAGATAAAAGGGGGTGAGGTGGCCATTCAGACCCTGTGACGGACAAAACTAACTACTAGCGAGTGACATTGTATCTTTGAAACAACGTTATCTGCCTTGGATTTAATACGGACTGGACTTGACAATTCTTGAACTGTGTGTATCTTGTTTGGGTTTATCTTTCGGAGGAACAACCCCTCCCTCTATGAGTAAAGTTCTTGGCAAGCAGCTACTGGGTTGCTGCCAATCCTCTTATCGAAAGAATTTGTTGTCTGCCAGTTTTATTTAACCCCTGGCTATCTGTTTGTGTGCGTGTGTGAGACGGGGACAGAACACCTTTACCTTTAAAGATAGTCTATGATTTATAACCACAATTGGGATTAGAACAGTGTTTCTCAACCTTGGAAGCTTGAAGATGGGTGGACTTCAACTCCCAGAATCCCCCAGCCAGCGCTGCTGGCTGGGGGATTCTGGGAGTTGAAGTCCACCCATCTTCAAGCTTCCAAGGTTGAGAAACACTGGATTAGAAGGTTGGTCTCTGTGTGGTTTTTAAGCAAGTCATCATGGAACTGGACCAAATTTTTACTGCGGCCATTAAGCAAATCACAGCCAAATTGCTGCACTGAAGCCAATCCATGATCACCCTTTGCAAACTGCTTGGAGGGGTTGGGGGGAAAAAAAGGAAAAATCCTAAAGTGGGAGCCCCCCACCATGTCAGCAGCAAGGGTTAAAACCATAGAGAGCCAAACTTCGGAAGGATGGGGGGGGTTATATCTTCACCACCACCACCAAGAGGCTCCGGTTCGATTTAGAGTAAGCTGTAGTTATACTTCAGATTCCCAATCGGCGTCCGAGTGGCAATGCTCGCCGCGGCGTAGGAAAGGATCCTCTCGCCAAAGAGAATTCGAATCAGAACCGGAAAAGAGGTTCGCCGCGCACCGCTGCCTTTGCTGAGACCCTGGGCTTTTTCGGGCTCCCGATTCCTCCCCGGGAGGAAGCTGCAAAGTCGGGGCGGTCTTGTTTTTTTCCCTAGTTGTGGGGCGAAAAGAGCAGCCGGTTCGTGGCTGCTGGAGGGAAAGCTGAGCTAAATTGCGAGAGGAGGGGATTGCACCCGGTTTCTGCCAGCTGCTGCCAGCTACGAGGGTGCAGGGACGCTTTTCGCAACCTAGGCATCATCATCATCATCACCATCATCATCATCTGGACACGAACGCGCGTAAAAGTCGAGCTTTTGCAGCGGGAGGCGTTGGAGGTTGTTGCTTAGCCAACTACTGAACGGAACCTGGTCAGTTTCTCTTAAGTAAGAGAAGAGTAAGATGGATGGCTTTGCTGTTTGGGGTTGAGTGAAAGCTTTGTCTCTGTCTCTTATCTATCTATCTATCTATCTATCTATCTATCTATCTATCTATCTCTATCTATAATCTCTATCTATCTCTCTATAATCTCTATCTATCTATCTCTATCTCTATAATCTCTATCCATCTCTATCTCTATATCTCTATAATCTCTATCTCTCTATAATCTCTATCTATCTATCTCTATCTCTATAATCTATCCATCTATATCTCTATCTCTATAATCTCTATCTCTCTATAATCTTTATCTATCTATCTCTATCTCTATAATCTCTATCCATCTCTATCTCTATATCTCTATAATCTCTATCTCTCTATAATCTCTATCTATCTATCTCTATCTCTATAATCTCTATCCATCTGTATCTCTATCTCTATAATCTCTATCTCTCTATAATCTTTATCTATCTATCTCTATCTCTATAATCTCTATCCATCTCTATCTCTATATCTCTATAATCTCTATCTCTCTATAATCTCTATCTATCTATCTCTATCTCTATAATCTCTATCCATCTATATCTCTATATCTCTATCTATTTATCTATCTATCTATCTATATCTCTATCTCTTTATAATCTTTATCTCTCTATCTATCTCTATCTCTCTATCTCTGTCTCTCTATCTATCTATCTATCTATTCTATCCATCTACCATCTACCTATCTATCATCTGTCTGTCTATCCATCCATCCATCATCTAGCCATCCATCCATCCACCCATCAACCCATCCACCCATCGTCTACCATCTGCCTATCATCTGTCTATCTGTCCATCTATCCATCCATCCATCTACCCATCCATCTACCCATCATTTAGCTAGCTAGCTAGCTATCATCTGACCTGTCTATCTTCTAATCAATCTATCTTCTAATCCATTTATCCTCTATCTATCTATCCATCTATCAACTACCATCTACCTATCATCTGTCTATCAGTCCATCTATCCATCTGTCTATCTATCCATCTACCCATCCATCTACCCATCAGCTAGCTAGCTATCATCTAATCTGTCTATCCTCTAATCAATTTATCTTCTAATCTATTTAATCTCTATCTATCTATCTATCTATCCATCCATCCATCCATCCATCCATCCATCTATCATCTAATCCATCCATCATCTATCTATCTATCTATCTATCTATCTATCTATCTATCTATCTATCTATCATCTCTCTCCTCTCTCTCTCTCATCTATCTATCATCACTAATCTATCCTCCTCCCAATCACAGTTGACATCCTAGCATGCCATTGTCTGTATTTATAAGGCTTTTTTGAGTTGCAAAATCTAGATTCTGTAAAACTAAAAAGCAAAAACAAATCTTTTCTTTTTTGGCCAACTGCCGGAACCAAGTTTCTCCTTTTATTTATTTCTTTTATTTTTTATTAACTTTTTTTGCTGTCATTTTGTGTCAAACAACTCTGGATCGCTTACAACAACAAAGAAAAACTGATCAGGAGCTTGCTAATATAGAATAGAATAGAATAGAATAGAATTTTTTATTGGCCAAGTGTGATTGGACACACAAGGAATTTGTCTTGGTGCATACGCTCTCAGTGTACATAAAAGAAAAGATATATGTGAGCAACATAGGAAAAAAAATACCTGGTTATATTTTAAATTTAAATTTTAAATGATGTTATCTCCTTGATCTGTGCCATTCAGGGGATCGAATGGGTGTGAATCCAAAATATCTTTGAACCAAGAAATCTAGAAAGTCAGGAAGACTCTAGAAATATATAAGCTTAACTTTGGGGCAGAATTACTTTCTAAATATTCTTTTGCATATCTATTTTTTTTTACTGCAGGAGAGTCCATCTTGCTGCTTATCAGAAAGCTGGTTTTAGCAAAAGATTCACAGACGGGTAGTAAGGAAGGTTTAAGTGATGGAGACCCTGAGTGTGCAAGTGAACATGTCCATGGAGGAAGAGACCATAGAGGATCCGGAGCTGAAGATGCAGAAACAGAGTACTTCGCTGGTCAAACTCTGGTCAGACCTGGAGGCAATGAAAGCCCCCTCTGGCATGGTTCCTCTCCAACAGATGAAATGCAAACCCGAAGAGGGACTGCAAGATTGCTGGGAAGCCCAGTGGCAGGAGTTCCTCAGGAGCCTGCAGGGTCCTCGCTCAGAGAGGGCTCATGCTGAGACAGTAGAGGAGCCCACGCATTGGGTCAACACGAAGGCCTTCCTAACTTCCTTTGAGCAAGTTGCATCCGCCTGCAAATGGCCCCAGGACCAATGGGTGACTCTTCTTGTGCCAGGACTCAGGCAAGAAGCCAAGGAGGCCTTCAACAGCCTTAGCAGCCAAGAAAGAGGAGACTATGGGAAGGTGAAGGCAGCCATCTTGCGAGGGGAGGCCCTGGCCAGGGAGAAACAGCGCCGGAATTTCCGGCAGTTTTGCTACCAGGAGACCGAGGGGCCCAGGGCTGTTTACAGGCATCTCCATGAACTTTGCTGGCAGTGGTTGAAGGCTGAGAGGTGCTCGAAGGAGGAGATCCTAGAGCTGCTGGTCCTGGAGCAGTTCCTGACAGTCCTACCTCCAGAGATGCAGAGATGGGTCAGGGCTCACGGTCCTGAGTCTTGCACTGGGGCTGTACTCTTGGCTGAGGAGTTTCTGTCGAAGCGGAGCTTGGTGAAACAGGAGGAAGAGGTAAAGTTTCTGGGGTGCTCTTCAGCTGGTTCTCCAGAAGATGGAGGAGAATGAGAATTTAATGCATTTTCCACTCTCTGTTTTTTGGGGAATTGTGAGAATCTAGTAGAGCTTGGTTGTCTCAAGGTATCCAAAATCCAAGGCAATGTTAGAGAACAGAGGTTCTTTAATTCCATTTTCTTTTTACATATTAGATCAAATTAAGGAATAAAGCTTTGAAGATGAATGGTACCTTCTAAGTCTACTTCTCCATTGCCCTCTGACTTTCTGCTTCTGTCCAGAGTAAGTGGAGAAATTATTTTAATCTCCCCACAGTTTTGCTACCAGGAGACCGAGGGGCCCAGGACTGTTTACTATCCAGAGTAAGTGAAGGAAAAATTGTTTTAATCTCCCTCCACATCGAGAGGGAGATGGGAGAAGATTGACACATGCAGGTTACCTATTTTCTACCTATTTTCCCATCATAGCTGATGAATTTTGCTCCACTGAATAGTTTTTTTGTGTCATTCCAGAGTCCGGGTCCTTTGGAGATGGCGGCAATTGAGGAGCCTTCCCAGGGAAGCCAATTTCTACCACTAGGTTCATGGGGATGGCAGCTGTCCAAGGAGATGAAGCTGGACATTGAGAAAGAAATGAGTTCATTCGGTAAGCATGAGCTGCATTTCATCACCCAAAGGTGTTGAGCGCTTCTCCCTTGATCTTTAACATCTGAAGAAGAGTTGCTAATCTATCATCGATCCTAGCGGTATAATTCTCCTTCAGGTGTGAAAGAACTGGTTTGAATCCTGCACAAGTAGGAAGACGATTATGCTCCATAAATAGGATGAGAGTTTACATTGATGCCCTTTTTTTGATCTGCTCTGATTTGGTGGCAAATCTGAGTCAAATTATTGCATTTGCATTTAGATTTATATTATACTTATTTAATTAAATGGACTCTTGTTCTTATCTAAAACAGGCCATCTGGCAGTTATTGTCCTCCCCAAAATATTCCTCACACCCAGAAAAATATTGTGAAATGGAGAAGCTGTTGAAGTTTACCTTTTCCATGACTTATTAGGTCAGGAATGTGTAGATTTTTCCCCCTTTAAAACAGAGTGGTTGTGTCACATAAACCCCAACATAAAATTTGTCAGTAGAGTAGCCCACATTAACCACAAAGTATTCGATACCTAAAAGCATACATGCCCTGCGATTAAACATTCGAAGAGGCTTATATTTAAGAGAGATTAAGGAACACTACATAAAATCCAGTAGTAAGGAATTGCTACTAATACAGTAGTAAAAGCAAGTGTTTGTGAACTCTAGAAAAATCCTGAATCCTACAGAATTTTGACCTAGAATGTCACCTGAGCTTTATCTAAAGACTTATGACCTACTTCCTTCCCCAAGGTGACAATCACAGACAGATGAACCAAGACAACCATCTTTGTCAGAGCATTTCTGAGGTACCAGAAAATGAGATACTGAAAAGAGACATCATACCTTCCCAGCATTGCAAGGAGGAAGTGAGGCCTAAGAACCAGGAGGACCCAGAAACAGAATGGAATTCCCCAAAAAGAAGCTTGGACGAAGTTGTTTCTGTCGGTAAAAGTGATTCCGATCCAGAAGAAGCCAAGACCGGCCATAAAATCCACCAGTGTCACTGTGGCAAACGTTTCCAATGGAACTCCAATTTTCAGGTACACGAAAGAATTCACACCGGAGAGAAGCCGTATACGTGTACGGAATGCAGCATTCCTTTTCGTAAATCTGCCCAACTAAAGGCCCACACAGGAATTCATGCCGGCGAAGTTCCCTTTCGGTGTCCCACGTGCCAGAAAACTTTTACCAGCAGCTCCAACCTCATCACCCACAAGAGGATTCATACCGGAGAGAAGCCGTACCGATGCACGTACTGCGAGAAGAGCTTCCGGCAAAAGGGGACTCTCACCATCCATGAAAAAATCCACATGGACGAGAAGCCTTTCAAATGCTTGACGTGCGGGAAGACTTTCCGCCAGAAGGGAACCCTGAGCGTCCACGAAAAAATCCACTTGGGGGAGAAGCCCTACAGATGTCCCAGCTGTGGGAAGAATTTCCGCACCGCGGCCGTCCTGAGGGTTCACGAAAGGATCCACACCGGGGTGAAACCGTATCAGTGCTCTGTGTGCCTGAAGAGTTTCACCGACGGGTCAAACCTCATCACCCACGAGCGAATTCACACCGGAGTGAAACCATATCAGTGCACACGTTGTGGGAAGACCTTTTGTCAGAAATCCGGCCTGATGACACATGAACGCATTCATACAGGGGTGAATCCATACAGGCGCTCAACCAATCAGAATCATTTAGAGGGAAGATCAGATCTCAACACCCATCAGGGAGCAAAGCTGGGAGAGAGATCATAGACCAGAGATCTTCATACTTGGCAGCTTTAAGACTTGTGGACTTCAACTCCCAGAAAGCTGGCTGGAGAATTCTGGGAGTTGAAGTCCACAAATCTTAAAGCTGTCAAGTTTGAAGACCTCTGTCATAGACAGACAGGTAGTCCTTGGCTCCCACGGTACGTTTAGGGACCATTCAAAGTTACAACGGCACTGGAAAAAAGTGACTTAGGACCGTTTTTCACACCGTTGGCCACATCCCCGTGGTCATGGGATCAAAATTGGAACTCTTGGCAACTGCACACACGGCTGCAGTGTCCCAGGATCATGTGATCGCCTTTTGCGACCTTTTGACAAGCAAAGTCAACGGGGAATCCAGTTTCACTTTAATAACCGTGTTAACCGAACAACTGCTGCGATTCACTTAACAAAAGAGATGTAATATGGGACAAAACTCACTTTTATTGTCTTGCTTAGCAACAGAAATGTTGGGCTCAATTGGGGTTGTAAGTCGAGGACGCCTGTACTATGATCAGGACAATCCTTAATTGAAGGTGAGGAAAAAGGTTTAGTTAGACTATCTTTGTCTCCCTGGCCTTTCAGAGTTGATATGTATGTCAGGACTGGAATTGAGGATACTTTCACCAATTGCTTATTCTCTTACTGGACCTTAATGTTTCTCACATCAAATATAGATCACATAGTTAACTTTCAATTAAAAAAATAATAAGTACAGATAGTTTTTAACTTACAACCAGTGGTGGGATTCAGCCAGTTCGCATCACTTCAGGAGAACCGGTTGTTAACTTTCTGAGCAGTTTGGCAAACTGGTTGTTGGAAGAAATCATTAGGGCAGAGAACCGGTTGTTAAATTATTTGAATCCCACCACTGCTTACAACCATTTGTTTAGCCTGTTGAAAGTTAGAACAGCCCATTTGTAAGGATTGCTTCTCCTCCTAACTTAAGGAAGTGAAGACTCTTGAAACGGGAGTATTTCAAAAAGAACCTTTTATTAAGCAGAAGTGACAGCAATGGATTCAAAGCAGCATCTGAATACCCTTAGGCAAGACAAGTAGAATTAAAGCAGTAGAGATCCCTCCCTTTAGCCAGAATGCAGATTTAGCCAATCCACAGGTGTGAAGATGTTATTTTACCAGCTGCCCTGAGAACTGGATAAGCATATATTCCCATGGCTATCTTAAATTGGCTATCAAAGTGAAATAACCCACATGGCCATCCCTCCTATACATTCCCCAAGATGTTAGAAGATCTTAGGGCGCTTCGGCGCCAGGATACAAGTTATAAAATACCAGTTTTCACAGGCAATACTAATGAATCGAATCCAAGCCCCCCTTCCCCCTTCTCCCAATTGAATGGCAGCATCACTTTTAGGGATCTGACACTACTAAATATTGAATCTATTTGATTATTAAAAGGATAGATTCTCTCATCTGGAATATCTGTTTTATTTAATACAATATTTTTGTTGAATAAGGATGGGAAAGTTCATACTTATTTGTAGACTCGTTATGTAAGGGAAGGAGAACCTACCATTTTTTTTTTAATTTACAGATAGTCCTTGACTTACGGCCACAATTGAGCTCAAAATTTCTGTTGTTAAGTGAGACATTGGTTCAGTGAGTTTTGCCCTTTTTTACGACCTTTTTTTAAAATTATTTTTTAATTTGATTTATATGCCACCCTTCTCCGGAGACCTTTCTTGCCACAGTTTTTTATTTATTTATTTATTTATTTTTATATGCCGCCCTTCTCCGGAGACTCAGGGCGGCTTACAATGCGTTAAGCAATAGCCTTCATACTTTTGTATATTTTATACAAAGTCAGCTTATTGCCCCCACAAACCGGGTCCTCATTTTACCCACCTTAGAAAGGCTGGAAGGCTGAGTCCACCTTGAGCCTGGGGAGATTCGAACTTACTTTAATTGCAGACAGCTGAATGTTAAAAGCTGCCTTAGTAGGAGGCATTAGCCTCCTACGCCACTCAGGCTCCTTGTTAAGTGAATTACTGCACAGTTGATAAACTAGTAACTAGTTGTTAAGTAAATCTGGCTTCCCCATTGACTTGGCTTGTCAGAAGGTCACAAAATGGGATCCCATGATCCTGGGACACTGCAGCTGTCAAATCAGTTGCCAAGCATTCGGATTTTGATCATGTGACCATGGGGATGCTGCAGTAGTCCTAAGTGTGAAAAATGGTTCTAAGTCACATTTTTCAGTGTCGTAAATTTGAACGGTTACCACATTGTAAGTCTAGGACTGCCTTTTTTTATCAACAGCCAATCAGGATGGATGGATTCTTTTTGTTTTTTTAAAATTAGATATATTAAACATTTGGTTTTTTTTTTATCCCCTCTTTCTTTTGTACACAAATAATTTTTTTTCTCTCTTTTTTTTCCATTGTTAATATTGGATGTTTGTTTTTCTATTTTGTATTTTACTTTAGTGGATAAACGAAAATAAATACAAGAGTGAATGTTACACCTGCACTAAAAAAGTGATTTAAGACCAGTTTATGCAATTAAAAACTGTCATAATCAGAATCACAATAGACCAGGAAGGGACCTTGGAGGTCTTCTAGTCCAACCCCCTGCTCGGGGGGTGAAATGCTCCCGGTTCGGACCGGTTCGCCAGGGGTGAAATGTTCCTGGTTCGGACCGGATTGCCCGATCCGGTAGCGATGGCGGTGGGTGGTTCAGAGAACCGGTAGCAAAAATCCCTGCCCCCCTCCCCCCATGCCCAGCAGAGCCACACAATTATCAGAGGCTTTTTTTTTTATTTTTAAAAGCATTTTTTCTACAACCTCTTTGGCCGAAAAAATGCTTTTAAAAGTAAAAAAAAAAAAAAAAAAGCCTCTGATGATCGCGCGATTCAGCTGGGATCATCAGAGGCTTTTAAAAGAAAGAAACCCTTTTTTTCTTTTAAATGCCTCTGACGATCCAAGCTAAGTTGCCTGATCGGCAGAGGCTTTTTAAAAAAACCTCTGCCGATCAGGCAATTCAGCTGGGATCGTCAGAGCCTTTTGAAAGCATTTCGCCGAAGAGGTTGTAGAAAAAATGGTTTTAAAAGTAAAAAAAAAAAAAAATTGGCCACGCCCACCCAATCACATTACCCCCACCACCACCAAGCCACGCCCACAGAACCGGTAGTAACAAATTTTAGATTTCACCACTGCCTTATACCATTTCAGACAAGTGACTGTTGTCCAGTCTCTTCTTAAAAACCTCCAGCAATGGAGCACCCACAGCTTATGAAGTTTCCATTGGTTAATTGTCCTCACTGTTAGGAAGTTTCTCCTTAATTCCAGGTTGCTTCTCTCCTTGATTAGCTTCCATCCATTGTTTCTTGTCTTGCCCTCTGTGCTTTGGAAAATAAATTGACCCCCCCCCCCCCTCTTTGTGGCAGGGTGGTCAATTTATTTTCACAGGCATACCCATAGTCACGTGATCAAAATTTGGGAACTTGGCAACCAGCATGCATTTATAATGTCTGCAGCAGGGGTGGGTTCTAAATTTTTTTACTACCAGTTCTGTGGGTGTGGCTTATTTTATGGATGTGGCTTGATGGTCATGGGACAATTATTTAGGATTTAGCAGAGGTACTGGTCTACCAGGCTTTTAACTGCTTGCAGAGTTGTACCGATCTACCCATTTATTTTTGCAGCACTGATTTATTCATGTATTTTTGCAGGCACTGGTCTACCCATTTATTTTTGCAGGCACCAGTCTACTCATGTATTTTTGCAGGCACTGGTCTACCCATTTATTTTTGCAGGCACTGGTCTACCCATTTATTTTTGCAGGCACCGGTCTACTCATGTATTTTTCCAGGCACTGATCTACTCATGTATTTTTGCAGGCACTGATCTACTCATGTATTTTTGCAGGCACTGGTCTACCCATTTATTTTTGCGGGCACTGATCTACTCATGTATTTTTGCAGGCACTGGTCTACCCATTTATTTTTGCAGGCACTGATCTACTCATGTATTTTTGCAGGCACTGGTCTACCCATTTTTTCGTCGGAAGAGGTTGTAGAAAAAATGCTTTTAAAAGTAAAAAAAAAAAAAGCCTCTGATGATCATGCGGCTCAGCTGGGCATGGTGGGGAGGGGGCGCACAGGGATTTTGCTACCGGTTCTTCGAACCACCCGCTGCCATCGCTACTGGATTGGGCGATCCAGTCCGAACCGGGAGCATTTCACCCCTGATATTGTCCTGTGCTGTAGTTTCACTACAGATGATTACTGAAGCAGCAAATGGAAAAACCACCATTCATAACCTTCAAACTTTCAAGCCTTGATAGTACAGTGGTTTAATGCACCCTGTTATTAACACAGCTGCCTGCAATTTCTGCTGGTTCGAATCTCTCCAAGGGTCAAGGTTGACTCAGCCTTCCATCCTTTCTAAGGTAGGTGACATGAGGACCCAGTTTGTGGGGGCAATAAGCTGACTTTGTATAAAATATACAAAAGAATGAAGGCTATTGCTTAACGCATTGTAAGCCGCCTTGAGTCTCCGGAGAAGGGTGGCATATAAATCAAATTAAAAAAAAAAAAAAAGCCAGATGATCCATCTGTCACCTGTCAAGACCATCATCCTGCTCTGAGAATTAAGTTCCCTGAAAGGACAGAGCTGGGAATGAGGGGGCTCTCAGCATGGGAACTTCCCATGCTCCATTACCACTAATCGTCACCCATAAGCTGGGAGGCAGAATTTTATTTGTTTATTATTACTATTCATTTCTGTACAGGTCATCCTCAACTTACAACTATTCGTTTAGTGATCATTTGAAGTTACAACAGAACTGAAAAAAAGAAGTTATGAACATTTTTCACACTTAATGACCATTGCAGCATCCCCATGGTTACGTGATCAGAATTAAGACGCTTGTCAAGTGACATTTGTGATATTTGCACTGTCCTGGGGTGACCTTTTGTAACCTTCTGACAAGCAAATAGGGAGGAGAGATTCAATTAACAATCATGTTACTAATTTAATTGATGATTCACTTGACAAGTGATTCACTTAACAACCGTGGCAAGAAAAGTTCTAAAATGGGACAAAACTCCCTTAACTGTCTTGCTTAACAAAAGAAATTTTGGGCTCAATTATGGTCGTAAGTTGAGGACTACCTGTAGAAGACTTTTTATACAATTACTCCATGCCAAAAATCCAGAGATGGTTTAGAACAGAGTTCTCCCAATTCTGGGAGTTGAAGTCCACCAGGCTTAAAGTTGCCAAGGTTGAGACCCCTGGTTTAGAAGTCTGTTGCAAAACAAAATTTAAAGCAATAAATATTCAAACGAGATCATTATGATTAATAAGAATATCCGGGTGCCTTCCTGGTCAATGTATGTAGCATTTTGCCAGACATTAAAATATGATTTGGGTTCCATAATTCAAACTGGCAGTTATTTTTCATTGGAGCTGGAAACCAAAAGGATAGTTGTCTATGAAAAATATTAGGAAAAAACCCCCAATATACATAATGGAGATGATTTGGAGTGGTGAGTATATATCTTGTCAAAGAAAGAAATTCCAAAAATAGCCTAAGATTGAACTGGAGGGAACAACAGAAATTGAGGTACTTCACAAGGAAAGCACAACAATTCTATCCCTGAAGAAAGAGCACAAACACTGCAAAAATAGCGACACAGCTCAGTGTTTCATCCTTCCAATATACAGAGCGGGACTAATCCTTTTACCCCCAAATCCTGCAACCTGAAGAAAAAGGTGTCGACGAGGGTGGGATTCGAACCCACGCGTGCAGAGCACAATGGATTAGCAGTCCATCACCTTCACCACTCGGCCACCTCGTCAAGGGGGTGGGGCACCCACGGCCGTCCCTGGGTGGGCTCGAACCACCATCCTTCTGGTCAACAGCCAGACGCGCTAACTCCTTGCGCCACAGAGACAGGCATAGCCCCCCCCTTGACTCTCTCTCAGGTGTAGCAGCTGTTGCAGGACAGATGGGGCTCCCTCCCCCTCCCCTCTGGGGGTGCACACTGTCAGTGCCAGATTGATGCAACAGAAGCATCTCCTGCCACAGAGATGCAGGCTTTGGCTTCAGTCCCCACACCAGGAAAGACCAAACGGGGATTTTGTTTTCTAATAGATGGCTGCCTGCTTGCTAAATATGTCTCCAAGCAGCTCTCATTTTTCCAGGCTGGCAGCTGCACAATCAACCACGTCTTGTTTTGAGTCTCTAACATCTCTTGGCCTTGAGTGCCAAAGCCCTTCTATGTTTAATGCTTCTGCTTCTCAACCGACTTGGTAGGCAAACAATCTCAGCAAGTGCCCAGGCATTGAGGAGGCATTAATGTTACGTTTGTGTGAGTCAGATCTGAGTATCGGCTGCTGCTCCTCTCCTCCTCCTCCTCCTCCCTTTTGTCTTCCTAGAAGTAACATGCAGGTGGCCTAATCTTTGCAACAGGCAGCTGTTTCAGGACCCTGGAGAGCTCCCGCTGAGGACCGCTTAGGGCTGCCTTATGCCTCTCCAGCACTTCTCCCTCCCAAGGAAGAAGCTCAGGTCACATGGGGCGATTCCTCCCCCTTTCGCTTTAGTCACTGGCTGTGAGTAAGTCTGCCTTGATCTTCCTTCTGCACCCTGGAGGGTAAAAAAAATGCAGAAGATGGTAAAGTATTTAGTGAGAAAAAGGATCAACACGGTGAGAATTGAAACTTCCAGATGAAGAACTGGGTCCAGCATACAATCCATCACCTCTGCTCTGAATCAAAGAAAACAGGCCGTCCCTGGGTGGGCTCGAACCACCATCCTTCTGGTTAACAGCCAGACGCGCTAACCCATTGCGCCACAGAGACCTGGCACAGGACTCCCTCTCCGCTCCCCCCACCTGAGCATCCATAGCTGGGCTGGCTAGACAGCAATCAGACCCAGTGTGTTCCTCTCTCTCGCCATCAGATGGGAAAAGAGAAACCCTGGATATAAATATTGCTTCTCTCGAGACAGACTCTCAACAGCTGTGCCAGTGGTGTAGGGGCATCATACAGGGTTTCCAACCTTGTGACCCGGGTTCGAGTCCCAGCTAGCACAGGTCTCCTTCCATCTTTTGCTCTTCTAGGATTTACAGGCAGCATCACTGGATGAAGTTTTCACCTCAGATTCTGTTTTAGTGGGAGAAGAAGAGAAATGATTGCTGGCACTGAGATCACCTTGGATTCTCAGCAGGAAGCAAAATGTAGAAATACCCTCATTCTTGAGCCCAGGGCCTTCTTCTGCTTTTGGTTTGTGAGGATAACCACAGCTGAAGCCCCAGAATGTCTATCAGTGGAAAATGTGAAAGCTGAGATGGGATTTGAATCCGTGCATACAGAAAGAGCACAAACAATGCAAAAATAGTGACACAGCTCACCTTTGCACCCTTCCAATATATAATATACTAATCCTTTCACCCCCAAATCCTGCACCCAGAAGGAAAAGGTGTCGACGAGGGTGGGATTCGAACCCACGCGTGCAGAGCACAATGGATTAGCAGTCCATCACCTTCACCACTCGGCCACCTCGTCAAGGGGGCGGGGCACCCATGGCCGTCCCTGGGTGGGCTCGAACCACCATCCTTCTGGTTAACAGCCAGACGCGCTAACCCCTTGCGCCACAGAGACAGGCACAGCCCCCCCCTTGACTCTCTCCCAGGTGTAGCAGCTGTTGCAGGACAGATGGGGCTCCCTCCCCCTCCCCTCTGGGGGTGCACACTGTCAGTGCCAGATTGATGCAACAGAAGCATCTCCTGCCACAGAGACGCAGGCTTTGGCTTCAGTCCCCACACCAGGAGAGACGAAAAGGGATTTTGTTTTCTAATAGATGGCTGCCTGCTTGCTAAATATGTCTCCAAGCAGCTCTCATTTTTCCACACTGGCAGCTGCACAATCAACCACGTCTTGTTTTGAGTCTCTTGGCCTTGAGTGCCAAAGCCCTTTTATGTTTAACACTTCTGCTTCTCAACCAAATTGGTAGGCAAACAATCTCAGCAAGTGCCCAGGCATTGAGGAGGCATTAATGTTAAGTTTGTGTGAGTCAGATCTGAGTATCGGCTGCTGTTCCTCTCCTCCTCCTCCTCCTCCCTTTTGTCTTCCTAGAAGTAACATGCAGGTGGCCTAATCTTTGCAACAGGCAGCAGTTTCAGGACCCTGGAGAGCTCCCGCTGAGGACCCCTTAGGGTTGCCTTATGCCTCTCCAGCACTTCTCCCTCCCAAGGAAGAAGCTCAGGTCACATGGGGAGATTCCTCCCCCTTCCGCTTTAATCACTGACTGTGAGTAAGTCTGCCTTGATCTTCCTTCTGCACCCTGGAGGGTAAAAAAAAATGCAGAAGATGGTAAAGTATTTAGTGAGAAAAAGGATCAACACGGTGAGAATTGAAACTTCCAGATGAAGAACTGGGTCCAGCATACAATCCATCACCTTGGCTCTGAATCAAAGAAAATAGGCCGTCCCTGGGTGGGCTCGAACCACCATCCTTCTGGTTAACAGCCAGACGCGCTAACCCATTGCGCCACAGAGACCTGGCACTGTCCTCCCTCTCGGCTCCCCCCACCTGAGCATCCATAGCTGGGCTGGCTAGACAGCAATCAAATACTTTGGTCACCAGACCCAGTGTGTTCCTCTCTCTCGCCATCAGATGGGAAAAGAGAAACCCTGGATATAAATATTGCTTCTCTCGAGACAGACTCTCAACAGCTGTGCCAGTGGTATAGGGGCATCATGCAGGGTTTCCAACCTTGTGACCCGGGTTCGAGTCCCGGCTAGCACAGGTCTCCTTCCATCTTTTGCTCTTCTAGGATTTACAGGCAGCATCACTGGATGAAGTTTTCACCTCAGATTCTGTTTTAGTGGGAGAAGAAGAGAAATGATTGCTGGCACTGAGATCACCTTGGATTCTCAGCAGGAAGCAAAATGTAGAAATATCCTCACTCTTGAGCCCGGAGCATTAATCTGCTTTTGGTTTGTGAGGATAACCACAGCTGAAGCCCCAGAATGTCTATCAGTGGAAGAAGTAACAGATGAGATGGGATTTGAATCCATGCATAGAGAGTACAGGAATACATCAACTCCCCCACTCAGCCATCTTGTCAAGGGAAGGGAACCTGCAGGTGCTCCTGGCTGAACTCAAACCACCCCCACTCTTCTGGTCAACAGCCAAAGCTCTTAGTTTAGTTTAGTTTAGTTTATTAAACTTCTATACTGCCCTTCTCCCGAAGGACTCAGGGCGGTGTACAGCCATGTTAAAACACACATAAACTCACAAAATTTAAAAACAATTTAAAACGAATATATAAAATTTGGCCCACAAAGTTAAAAATTAACAAACAACCCAATTTAAAATTCATATTCTAAGCCAGCCCGGCCTGTTGGAACAAAAGAGTCTTAAGGGTGCAGCGAAAGGTATGTAGGTCGGGAATCATACGAACCTCCAGGGGCAGGTCATTCCAGAGAGCAGGTGCCCCCACAGAGAAGGCCCTCCCCCTGGGTGTCACCAGTCGGCATTGTTTGGCTGACAGCACCCTGAGGAGTCCCTCTCTGTGGGAGCGTATTGGCCGGTGGGAAGCTACTGGTGGCAGAAGGCGATCTCATACATACACAGGTCCTAAGCCATGGAGCGCTTTAAAGGTGGTGACCAGCACCTTGAATCGCACCCGGAAGACCACCGGGAGCCAGTGCAGCTTGTGCAGGAGAGGTGTTACATGGGTGCGCCGTGTCGCACCCATAATTACCCACACGGCCACATTCTGGACTGGTTGGAGCCTCCGGGTGCTCTTCAAGGGGAGCCCCATGTAGAGAGCATTACAGTAGTCCAGACAGGATGTGACGAGGGCGTGAGTGACGGTGTGCAAGGCATCCCGGTCCAGAAAGGGACGCAACTGGTGCATCAGGCGAACCCGATAGAAAGCTCCCCTGGCCACAGCCGTCATATGGTCTTCTAAAGACAGCCGTGCATCCAGGAGAACACCGAACTTGCGAGCCCTCTCTGAGGGGGTCAGGATCTCGCCCCCAATAGTCAGCGATGGAGCTAGCTGGCTATATCTGGATGCCGGAAACCACAGCCACTCGGTCTTGGAAGGGTTGAGTCTGAGCTTGTTTCTCCCCATCCAGATACACATGGCCTCCAGGCACCACATCATTGGGGTGGTCCGGGGTGGAGATGTACAGCTGAGTATCATCAGCGCACTGATGGCACTTCACCCCAAAACCACGGATGATCTCACCCAGCGGCTTCACAAAAATGTTGAACAGAAGGGGCGAGAGGACCGACCCTTGCAGCACCCCGCAAACAAGGCGCCTCGAGGTCGACCTCTGACCCCCTGCCAACACAAACTGCATATGGTCAGAGAGAAAGGAGGAGAACCACCGCAACATGGTGCCCCCCACTCCCAACCCCTTCAATCGACGCAGCATGATACCATGGTCGATGGTATCAAAAGCCACTGAGAGGTCTAATAAGACCAGGACAGAGCAACAACCCCTGTCCCGGGCCCTCCAAAGATCATCTACCAATGCGACCAATGCTATTTCCATCTAGATAGACAGCTTCATCCAGGTACTGGGGAGGCTGTCGCGCCACCACACTCTCAACAACCTTCACCACAAAGCGAAGGTTGGAGACTGGATGATAGTTCGCTAATACAGCTGGGTCCAAGGAAGGCTTCTTGAGGAGGGGCCTCACCACCACCTCTTTTAGGGAGGGAGGGAAGAAACCCTCACTCAACAAAGCGTTAATAATCCCCTGGAGCCAGCCTTGTGTAACCGCCTGGGAGGCCAGCACCAACCAGGAGGGACACGGGTCCAATAAACATGTGGCAGCGTTAAGCCTACCCAGAATCCTGTCCACGTTCTCAGGAGTCACAAGGTCAAACCCCTCCCAGATAACATTCTCAAGACCCACCCCCGTCACCCCATCTGAATCTACCCAATCGGAGTCCAGGCCTTCCCGAATCTGAGTGACTTTATCATTCAGGAATTGCACAAAATCCTCAGCCCTACCCTACCCTTGACCCCTTGTGCTCCAGAGACTTGGCGTATGACTTCCCGTCAGCCTCCTTGAAGACCTGATGCCAATCTCTCTCTCCCCCAAGTGGACCATAGGTAGCTTTGCACCCTCCAAGTCTCTTGCAATTCCTGTGGTCATCATCTGCCTTCTTTGAAGGTCCAAGGCAGGCTGGTTGCATGGAGACTCTATCAAGCCTGCTGGGGTGGGATAGGATGGGGGAGGGAGAAAAAGGGGGGAAAAGAAAGTCATACTCAGCACAATTTTCTGCTTACTTTGCTGTGAAAATGACCCTCCCTGAAAATTCCAGCTGCAGAATGATGGATAGGTTGGAAGTAAAAGCACCTTTCCCTGGCCGGGAATCAAACCCGGGCCGTGGCGGTGAGAGCGCCAAATCCTGACCACTAGACCACCAGGGAAAGACAAAGTGGCCTTCATCCCTCCAGTTCTCCTTGGAAGCAGAGCTCGTCTCCTGAGATGCTTGCAAGATGCAAATCTCCATGGCTGGGAAGAGGGAAGGGAGACTCCAGCATTCCAGCACTCTCATCTCTCGCCTTTATGGCTGAGGATTGCAGTCCCTACAGATGCAGAAGGAGCACTGGAGGAGACCGTAATAGGATCTCTGGAGCCTGATGCTCTGGATCTGAGAAACAAGGCAGGCAGAGGAAATGGAGTCTTCCTCTGCTCCTCTCCAAATTTCAAGTGTCAGAAATGTTTCCCAGATGTCAGCAAACTCAGGGCTGGCTGACCTTCTTTCCCAGGTCCTCTGTCCATCAAAAGGAAAGCATTCTGGAGCCAGGTCTCTGTGGTTGTGCCAGTGAAGAAGTGGTATCAAGCAAGAGTGCCAATGTTGTATCCCAGGTTCAAGACGTGTGCCTAGCACATGTCTTAATTTTCTTTTTTGCGAAGACAACGTGACTGAATCAACAGTTTTACCCAGAAGGATCTCTCTACTAAAAGAAAAAAAGCTAGTTTCTATGAATCAGTGAACAAACACAACACTCACATAATCATCATTTGTTGTTTCTGCACTTAACCACTCGCTGCCTGCAGTGATTTTAAAGTACTCTTGGCTGCGGTCAAGGCTGTGTGGTAAAACCTTTGGCTGAATGGTCAAAGGATCCCTATCACCATCCTGGAATCTACAGTGGAAGTTCCTCATCTGCAGTGGGGAAGGGAAGCCGTGATCCACTGAGCCAAGGAGGACGGCCCATCAAGCTTCTCAAAGCAGCAAATTTCTAAGCCCAGTTCCAGAAGTTGATGAATTTTAACTCTCCTGTCACCCAGTTTAGATGTTGACCAGCACAGTCTAGAAATGGAAAATTGCAACTTTTCTGGACTGCTGCAGAATGTGAAGCCATAAAACTGTTAAGGCCTCTATTCTCTAGTTTTTGGCTCAGGAGGACTAATTTTCTTTGGTCAATGACTTAAAAGTATCCTCTGCTTACTCATTCCCTTTCTTACTCATTCCCTTTCGGATAAGCGAGAAGAGAAAGTGGGGTGCTTCTTGATCTTTTTCTATGGGGTGGGGGAGGCATTTCCCACACTTATTTGGAGCTTGGAATGGCTGTGGTGCTGAGAAAAAGATGTGTTTCTGCCTGGTTTCGAACCAGGGACCTTTTGCATGTGAGGCAAACGTGATAACCACTACACCACAGAAACCAGAGGTAGGAGTACCTCTCAACTGGCCTGCCCATATCTTTGGCTGACCATTCCAGACTGTTATTTGCAGAATAAAATAGATTAAAGGATTGTTATACCTTAGAGACGTGTGCCCTCCAGAGCACAGAGCTAATAAAGCAGATGGCTAACTATTTAAATCTGGCAGAAAGAAATAGAGAGGGTGGGGACTGAAGTTCCAAGATAAAGAACCCAATAGATAAACATTCTGTAACCTTCACCTATTATTGGTCAACTCATCAAGCAGACCGTCCCTGGGTGGGCTCGAACCACCATCCTTCTGGTTAACAGCCAGACGCGCTAACCCCTTGCGCCACAGAGACCTGGCACTTGCCTCCCTTTTGGCTCCCCCCACCCGAGCATCCATAGCTGGGTTGGCTAGACAGCAATCAGATGCCTTGGTCCCAAGACCCAGTGTGTTCCTCTCTCCCACCATCAAATGGGAAAATAGAAACCCTGGATATAAATATTGCTTCTCCTGTGACAGACTCTCAACAGCTGTGCCAGTGGTGTAGGGGCATCATGCAGGGTTCCCAATCTTGTGACCCGGGTTCGAGTCTCGGCTGGCGCAGGTCTCCTTCCACCTTTTGCTTTTCTAGGATGTACAGGCAGCATCACTTCAGTTTTCACCTCAGATTCTGTTTTAGTGGGAGAAGAAGAGAATTGATGGCTGGCATTGACATCACCTTGGATCCTCAGCAGGAAGCAAAATGTAAAAATAACTTCAGGATATCCTCACTCTTGACCCGGGACCTTCTTCTGCTTTTGGTTTGTGAGGATAACCACAGTTGAAGCCCCAGAATGACTATCAGTGGAAAATGTGAAAGCTGAGATGGGATTTGAATCCGTGCATACAGAAAGAGCACAAACAATGCAAAAATAGTGACACAGCTCACCTTTGCACCCTTCCAATATATAATATACTAATCCTTTCACCCCCAAATCCTGCACCCAGAAGGAAAAGGTGTCGACGAGGGTGGGATTCGAACCCACGCGTGCAGAGCACAATGGATTAGCAGTCCATCACCTTCACCACTCGGCCACCTCGTCAAGGGGGCGGGGCACCCATGGCCGTCCCTGGGTGGGCTCGAACCACCATCCTTCTGGTCAACAGCCAGACGCGCTAACTCCTTGCGCCACAGAGACAGGCATAGCCCCCCCCTTGACTCTCTCTCAGGTGTAGCAGCTGTTGCAGGACAGATGGGGCTCCCTCCCCCTCCCCTCTGGGGGTGCACACTGTCAGTGCCAGATTGATGCAACAGAAGCATCTCCTGCCACAGAGATGCAGGCTTTGGCTTCAGTCCCCACACCAGGAAAGACGAAAAGGGATTTTGTTTTCTAATAGATGGCTGCCTGCTTGCTAAATATGTCTCCAAGCAGCTCTCATTTTTCCAGGCTGGCAGCTGCACAATCAACCACGTCTTGTTTTGAGTCTCTAACATCTCTTGGCCTTGAGTGCCAAAGCCCTTCTATGTTTAATGCTTCTGCTTCTCAACCGACTTGGTAGGCAAACAATCTCAGCAAGTGCCCAGGCATTGAGGAGGCATTAATGTTACGTTTGTGTGAGTCAGATCTGAGTATCAGGTGCTCCTCCTCCTCCTCTACCTCCTCCTCCCTTTTGTCTTCCTAGAAGTAACATGCAGGTGGCCTAATCTTTGCAACAGGCAGCTGTTTCAGGACCCTGGAGAGCTCCCGCTGAGGACCGCTTAGGGTTGCCTTATGCCTCTCCAGCACTTCTCCCTCCCAAGGAAGAAGCTCAGGACACATGGGGAGATTCCTCCCCCTTTCGCTTTAGTCACTGGCTGTGAGTAAGTCTGCCTTGATCTTCCTTCTGCACCCTGGAGGGTAAAAAAAAATGCAGAAGATGGTAAAGTATTTAGTGAGAAAAAGGATCAACACGGTGAGAATTGAAACTTCCAGATGAAGAACTGGGTCCAGCATTCAGTCCATAATCTCTGCTCTGAATCAAAGAAAACCGGCCGTCCCTGGGTGGGCTCGAACCACCATCCTTCTGGTTAACAGTCAGACACGCTAACCCATTGCGCCACAGAGACCTGGCACAGGCCTCCCTCTTCATTCCCCCCACCTGAACATCTATAGCTGGGCTGGCTAGACAGCAATCAAATACTTTGGTCACCAGACCCAGTGTGTTCCTTTCTCCTGCCATCAGATGGGAAAAGAGAAACCCTGGATATAAATATTGCTTCTCTCGAGACAGACTCTCAACAGCTGTGCCAGTGGTGTAGGGGCATCATGCAGGGTTTCCAATCTTGCGACCGGGGTTTGAGTCCCGGCTAGTACAGGTCTCCTTCCATCTTTTGCTCTTCTAGGATTTACAGGCAGCATCACTGGATGAAGTTTTCCCTCAGATTCTGTTTTAGTGGGAGAAGAAGAGAAATGATGGCTGGCACTGAGATCATCTTGGATTCTCAGCAGGAAGTAAAATGTAGAAATAACTTCAGGATATCGTCACTCTTGAGCCCGGGGCCACCTTCTGCTTTTGGTTTGTGAGGATAACCACAGCTAAAGCCCCAGAACGACTATCAGTGGGAGAAGTGGCAGATGAGATGGGATTTGAATCCATGCATACAGAGTACAGCTGTCCGTCAACTTCCCCACTCAGCCATCTTGTCGAAGAAAGGGTACCTACAGGTGTTCCTGGCTGGACTCAAACTACCCCATCTGTTATCACCCAGGTCACCTAGGCAGAGGCAGGCATTGAGTCCTTCATTGTCCTTCATTGTCCTATTAGCTGCCACAACAAATGGCTCTACAACGGTTGGTAAGGCTCCACCCGACACTTCCCTGAAGGCAGCCACCCTCATTCCCACAAACAAAAGCTAGTCGCCAAACAAAACCGATTCGTAAAGGCAGAGAGGAAGTCCAAAGAGAAGGTACAACCCAGAGGTGGGATTCACTTACCTTCCCTACTCGTTCGCAAATGTGAGTCTATGCGTACGCTTGCTTCGCTCACATGTGCCACCTCTGCGCATACTCATGCCCTTCGGTGCATGCACAGTAGTTGCACATTATGTCCGGGTGGGTGGGCGGAGCCTCGCACAGTTGCCGCTACAGGTTCGCGCGATCTGGACAGAACCGGCTGAATACCACCACTGGTACAACCTCAATGGGGCAAGATCCAGAGTCAAGGTCCAATGGGCAAGGTAAGTCCACAAGGCCAAAGACAAAGGCACAGGCAGAAACAAGAGTCCAGGCTGAGTTTTTCCAAAGCTGGGGTAGTATAAGCCAAAGCAAACCATTGTTCCTGACAAGGACAAACTCACCCGGCTTCTCCTTAAGTCAACCCATGCCAGGTTTTCCTTGTGAGGAGGGGCAGGGCAACCTTCTCCCAAGCAGCCTTGCAGCCCTCCTTTGAGCTTGCCTCTGCTCTACTCTTCTTGCCTTTGGATCAATGGGGGAGGCAGCTGTTCCTCATCAGAGGGGATCTGCTGCCTCTCCGTACCACTGCCTGTCTGCAGCTGATCCTCCCATGTCTGTGAGGGCAGCAGCTCTCCATCTGGTCGACCCCCTCTCCCAATGCCTGAGGAGCCTGGGACAGCATTGTCCTGGCCCCTCCAAACATTCCAAGGGAGATGGTCTCAGTTCCAACTCCTCCTCCTCCTCTGAACTGGGATCTGATGAACATGACACCTCCCTTCTGCTTAACGGACAGACCCCTTGACCTCTTGTGCTCCACCTCAGTCTATGGGAAGGGCTGATACCCACCTGTCTCCCGCAGTGAGCCACAGGCAGCTTTGCACCCTCCACATCTCTTGCAATTCTTGTGCTAATCATGTGCCCTACCTCAGGGGTCTCCAACCTTGGCAACTTTAAGTCTTGTGGACTTCAACTCCCAGAATTCCTCCCAGCTTTGCAAACGGGCCGTTTTCGCCCTCCCCAGGCTCCTAGAGAGGCTCTGGACCCTGGAGAGAGCAAAAAATGGGCCTTCCAGTCCCACCAGAAGTCAGCAAAAGGGCTTCCTGGGGTGGGTGGGGAAGGCCATTTTTGCCCTCCCCAGGCTCCTAGAGAGGCTCTGGAGCCTGGGGAGAGCAAAAAACAGGCCTACCGGGCCCATCATGCCATCACATGCCAAAAGCGGGGGGAGCATGGGGGTGGTTGCGCGTGCATGCATGGGGGGTGGGGCACATAGAATTATGGGTGTGGACATGCGCGCACACGAACCACCCCCCGCGTCCCCCCGCATTTGGCACACGATGGCAAAAAGGTTAGCCACCATTGGGCTAGTTGGATGGAGATTCTGTTAAGCCTGCTAGGAGGACCAAAGGGTAGGGAGGGGTGGGATGGGGGAAAGAAAAAAGAAGGAAAGGAAAGGCAGGACAATTTTCTGGCCAGTTCAGCCTATTATGTTGTGAAAATGAGCCTCTCTGAAAATTCCAGCTGCAGAATGATGGATCAATTGGAAGCAAAAGCTTTCCCTGGCCGGGAATTGAACCCGGGCCGTGGCGGTGAGAGCGCCAAATCCTGACCACTAGACCACCAGGGAAGAACATAATGGCTTTTGTCCCTCCACCTTCTCCTTGGAAAAGGCATCAACTCCAACTACAGGAAAGGTTTGCAGCAGAACATGATCATCTCCTGCCTTGAGACTTTCTCTCAGCTTGGAAACTTCTTGCATGTGAGGAAGGAGGAACTGGGCTGCCGCACTCCTGGAACTCGGGCAAAGCAGTGGCCCATGTGGTGGGCTTCTTCCGTGACCAGACATGTAGGACGGGGTGCGGGGGTGGGCTCAGAAACATTAGTTGCAAAGGAACATCGGGGAAAGTGCGTCTTATACTCCAAAAAATACAGTATATAAAACTACAAGTTCGTGTCAGTGTCTCTGACTTCATTTGGACACTTTTTTTTTTTTGATTTATATGCCGCCCTTCTCCGGAGACTCAGGGCGGCTTACAATATGTTAAGCAATAGCCTTCATTCTTTTGTATATTTATACATAGTCAGCTTATTGCCCCCACAAACTGGGTCCTCAATTTACCTACCTTAGAAAGGATGGAAGGCTGAGTCAACCTTGAGCCTGGTAAGATTCAAACCTGCAGTAATTGCAGGCAGCTGTGTTAATAACAGGGTGCCTTAGACCACTATACTACCATTCCCTGACAGACAAAATGCAAAGTTTTAGCCACCTTGAATTGCTATGTGTGGCGGCAATATAAATTCCCATAAATAAGTAAACAAACAAATAATAAATAAATAAATAAATTGGGAGGGAAGTCAAGACTTGTGCATGGATTGGATTAAAGTGAGGGAGAGGTGTGCATAGTCAGCCTCACTCTCTCTTCCTGGATTCCATCTTGCTCCAATAGCAGGACAAGAGTCAAGACAGTTGGAGATGGGCTGGGCGCAGTGGTTGACCAGGGCATCTTTCGTGTCTTGCTATGCCAGTGTTTCTCAACCTTGGATGCTTGAAGATGGATGGACTTCAACTCCCAGAATCTCCCAGCCAGCATTGCTGGCTGGGGGATTCTGGGAGTTGAAGTCCATCCATCTTCAAGCTACCAAGGTTGAGAAACACTGTGCTATGCTCTTAGCGTACCACATCACTTGTAGAGACCACCTTCATGATCGTTGTCCTATTCTAGTAGGTTTCATCTGCTCAATCCGCCGGAATCTCTCTTCACATGCTCCGGATAGACAAGTCCCTATCTCACTGAAGGTCAATGACCCGATGGCTACTCTCAACCTGGTTTGGCCAACCTGTCAAAGCTGTTGCCTGGGGTGTGGCTGCTGCGCATGCTACTAGGAGCCACAGGTGAGGGCTAAGTGACAGGTGGGGACCAAATGTGGACTAACTAACTAACTAACTAACTTCCGTGGCTGGGAAGAAGGAAGCGGGACTCCAATATTTCAGCTGCTTCATCTGTTCATTGCATGGCTAGGGATTCCAGTCTCTAGAGATGCAGGAGGAGAACTGGAGGAGACTGTAATAGGATCTCTGGAGCCTGATGCTCTGGATCTGAGAAACAAGGCAGGCAGAGGAACCGCAGTTTTCAGCACAAACTGCTACCAGTCAGAGAGAAAGGAGGAGAACCACCGCAACATGGTGCCCCCCACCCCCAACTCTTCCAACCGGTGCAGCATGATACCATGGTCGATGGTATCAAAAGCCGCTGAGAGGTCTGATAGGACCAGGACAGAGGAACAACCCCTGTCCCGAGCCCTCCAGAGATCATCAACCAACGTGACTAATGCCGTTTCCGTGCTGTACCCAGGCCTGAAGCCCGACTGGAACGGATCCAGATAAACCGTTTAATCCAGGTACTGGGGAGGCTGTCGCGCCACCACACTCTCAACAACCTTCACCACAAAGCGAAAATTGGAGACTGGACGATAATTTGTTAACACTGCCGGGTCCAGGGAAGGCTTCTTGAGGAGAGGCCTCACCACCGCCTCTTTCAAGGCGGCGGGAAAGTCACCCTCACTCAATGAAGCATTTATAATCCCCTGGAGCCAGCTCTCCCTGGGCTCCGGAGGCTTTCCTCAAGCCTCTGGGAGGGCAAAAACAGCCTCCCCAGGCTCCGGAGGCCCTCTGGAAGCCGGAAATGGGCCCATTCCCAAACTTCCGGTAGGCCCATTTTTCGCCCTCCCTGAGCCTCCGCATGTGCCCTGCACTTACCTGCATCCAAAACGGGCTGTGGGGGGGACTCCTGGGTAGGCGGGGCCAGCCAGGAGTGAGATTTGGGGGTTCTCCGAACTCCACAGAATGTTAGCTAGAGGTTCTTACGAATCCCTACGAACCCCCAGCAGCCCACCCCTGAGGATGGCCCATCGAGCTTGTCAAATTTCTTAGCCATGTTCCAGAAAGTGGTGTATTTAATCTCTCCTGTTCTGGAAGTCAACCCAGTTTAGACGGTGACCAGAACAGATTAGAAATGGAAAATTGCCACTTTTCCATAGTGCTCCAGAATGTGTGAAGCCATAAAACTCTTACAGCTTCTGTTCTGTCTAGCTGGTGACTTGGGATGACTAGTCTACTTTAGTCAATAGTTAGAAGTATCCTCTGCTTATATTCATTCCTTCTTGGATAAGAGAGAAAAGAAAACGGGATGTTTCTTGATCTGGAAGGAAAGCTAATTCTTGTGCATGCTTGGAACTTGAAATGGCTCTGATGCTGAGAAAAAGACATGTTTCTGCCTGGTTTCGAACCAGGGACCTTTTGCGTGTTAGGCAAATGTGATAACCACTACACCACAGAAACTAGACATATGAGTAACTCTCAATTAGCACATCCATATCTTTTACTGGCCATTCCAAATTGGTATTCACAATATAAGAGGGCTTAAAGAGCTGGTATTTTCTTTAGAGATTTGTGCCCTCCAGAGGTCAGTGATAGAGTGAAAAGTGTGGGAGCAAAACGTAAGGCATTCTCAGGCTGCTGATTGTCATGGATAAATGCCTTATTCTTAAATGAAAGAGATATATGCTCATAGAGTACCAAGGGTTAACTTATTCTTCCTTTCCTAATGTATTCCTCTGTAACCACTCCTACTCCCTAATCCCGCCTCACTAATATAAAAGGGGATGTACGCTCCTCCTCCTTGCTTCTATCTACAATCACCCAGTGAATATAGGATGTCTTCTGTAAATAAACAGTACTTTGTTTGAATACTATACTTCTGAATTCTTTATTGAGTCCGATCCTCGAATTACGGCAACACTGATTCAATCCTGCATTTCAGGAGAATTTTTCTTTTTTCAAAAGATCCCCCATTCAAGCCATTATGTCACCAGCAAAGATAAAAAGTGGTAGGAACTAGGGATGGGTTCTACATTTTTTTACTACCGGTCCTGTGGGCATGGCTTATTTTATAGGCGTGGCTTGATGGGGGTAATGTGACTGGGTGGGCATGGCCAACTTTTTTTAAAAAAAACTTTTAAAAGCATTTTTCTACAACCTTAAGAGGTTGCAGAAAAAAATGCTTTTAGAAGCCTCTGACGACTCAGCTGGGATCGCCAGAGGCTTTTAGAGGCATTTTTTTTCCTACAACCTCTTCAGCTGAAGAGCCTCTGATGATCCCAGCTGAGCCACGCAATCATCAGAGGCTTTTTTTTTTTTACTTTTAAAAGCATTTTTTCGGCCGAAGAGGTTGTAGAAAAAATGATTTTAAAAGTAAAAAAAAAATGCCTCTGATGAGGTGGGCGGGGTAAGCAAGCAGCGACTGGGCCGGGGACCGGTTCAGGGGCGTGGCCAACCAATGTTATTACCAGTCAGTAGTGGGCTGCTCCTGGTTCGCACGAACCTGTGGTAAAAATTTTTAGTAGTTCGGAGAACCGGTAATAACATTACCCGCCCCACAAGCCATGCCCACAAATAAGCCACACCCACAGAACCGGTAGTAAAAAAATTTAGAACCCACTCCTGTTACCGGTTCTCCGAACTACTACAAATTTTTATTACCGGTTCTTGCGAACCGGTGCGAACCGGAAGCAACCCACCACTGGTAGAAACCTAATTGAAGAGCTCATGCGAGCAATTCAGTGCTTCCACATAGAGTGGCACCACTGATCTTTCAAAAATTTGCCCATTTGGGTGGATGTGGCTATCCGCAAATCTTAGGAGGTTAATGACGGAGGCAAGCAGCTAATTTCAGAAAGGCTGTCTAGGAGGTTTTTTTTCTACATTGCGTCTTGGTGAAATTGCCAAATCTGCACCTTCTATAACAGTGATGGCGAACCTTTTCGGCACTACGTGCCAAAAAGGGAGCGTGTGCATTTGGCACTGAGTGACGAAAAGGAAACACAGCATGTGTGCGCTCATCTGGGCCGCAACCAGGAAGAGGTCATGCGACCCAGGGGCCATGCGCATGTCAGAAAATGAACTTCCGGTTTCCGGCATCACAGTCCTATAAAGAGTTTCTGTGAGATCCTGGAGCTACTTACCTGTCTCTTCCGCAGAAACTTTTTGTCCTGAAAGGAACAAGATTCCCACAATTGCACAATGCTGTGAAGCATCACTCAGCTTTCTTAACTTGCAACCTATGTACAAACTGAGGCTGGCATTGATCTGATCTTGTATTCTCTGCAGGAACCAAAATGTAGAAATAACTTCCCCTCTCTCAGGCCTGGGGCCTTGTCTGCTTTTTCTTCTGGGAGGTAAAGATAATGAAGCAGATGGCTAAATATTTAAGTCCGGCAAAAAAAAAAAATATTGAGATATTGGGAACTGCAATCCCAAGATGAAGAACCGAATGGATAAACAATCCATTGCCTTCATACATTTTCAATTTATCAAGGACACCGTCCCTGGGTGGGCTCGAACCACCATCCTTCTGGTTAACAGCCAGACGCGCTAACCCATTGTGCCACAGAGACCTGGCACAGGTTTACTTCCTGACTCCCCCACTTGAGCATCCAGAGCTGGGCTGGCTAGACAGCAATCAGATACCTTGGTCACAAGACCTAGTGTGCTCCTCTCTCCTACCATCAGATGGGAAAAGAGAAACCCTGGATATAAATATTGCTTCTCTCGAGACAGACTCTCAACAGTCGTGCCAGTGGTGTAGGGGCATCATGCAGGGTTCCCAACCTTGTGACCCGGGTTCGAGTCCCGGCTGGCGCAGATCTCCTTTCACCTTTTGCTCTTCTAGGATGTACAGGCAGCATCACCGGATGAAGTTTTGATCCTGGATTCTGTTTTAGTGGGAGAAATGGAGAAATGCTTTTGATGGCCGGCACTGACATCACCTTGGATCGGCAGCAGGAACCAAATTGTAAAAATAATTTCCTGATTTCCCCATTCTTGCCAACAGGGATGGGCTTTGATCCAGGTATGCAGAGCACAGGGCAGTAGCTGTCCATCAACTTCCCCACTCAGCCATCTTCTCAAGGTAAGACTACATCAGGTGTTCCTGGCTAGACTCAAACCACCTCCATCTTTCTGCTTAATGGCCAGATAACCTTGACCCTTTGTGTTCCAGAAATGGGAGATATTGCTCCACATGAGCCTACTTGAAGGGCTGACACCCACCTGTCTCCCCTATTGGATCATAGACAGCTTTGTATCCTCCAAGTTGGGGTAGGTGACTCATCTACCCCAACTTGAAAGTCCAAGGGAAGCTGGTTGCATGGAGACTCCAACAAGCCTACACGAGGGGTGGGTTCTACTTACCTTTACTACTGGTTTGCATCGCATCCGCGCACACTCTTCTGCACATGTGCAGATCATCTATGACGTCCGGGTCAGTGGGCGGAGCTTCCCATTGGTTTTACTACCGGTTCTTGCGAACTGGTCTGAACCGAGAACAACCCACCACTGGCCTACACGGAGAACCAGAGGGTGGGGTAGGGTGGAATGGAATGAGGGGAAAGAAAAGGAAAGGCGTTTTTCTGACAAATTCAGCCTATTTTTCCATGAAAATGATCCTTCCTGAAAATTTCACCTACAGGACGATGGACTTTTGCAAACAAAAGCTTTCCCTGGCCGGGAATTGAACCCGGGCCACAGCGGTGAAAGCGCTGAATCCTGACCACTAGACCACCAGGGAAGGACAAGGGGATGTTCAACCCTCCAGCTTCTCCTTCAAAGGTTCATCAACTCCAGCTTCAGATCCTGCAAGTGGGAAGATTTGTAAGAAAGCCAGAGAATTTCTTTCACTTTCTCCTTGGTTGGAAAACCCCAAGTACTGATGGCCTGCAAAGAGACCCCTGCCCCACCACCAAGGCTTTCAGATAGAACAGCGGTTCTCAACCTGGGGGTCGCGACCCCTTTGGGGGTCGAACGGCCATTTCCCAGGGGTCGCCAAAGCCCTTCTCGCCCCCCTCCCCCCACGCCTTCACTCCCCCTCCCCCTCTGCCTCTGTTGGATCGCCCGGTCGCCGTTCGCTTACCCCGCCCACTCCCAATCTATTGCTGTCTCCGGAGTCCCAGCTGGTGGCTTGAGGGAAAAAAAAACTTTAAATTCTTGCCGCGGGCTTCAAAGAGCTAGCTGCAAAGAGGTAAATTCCTGGAGCAAATTTTCTCCCCCTAGCTATGCTGAGAAGGGAAATTGAAACTAACGTGACAAAATGAGGCAGAGAGATTTCTTTTTCTTTTTCCTCACCAAAAAAGGTAGGTACAAAACTGCAAACAATGGGAAATTTAGGGCAAGATTTTAGGGCAAGATTTTAAAACACAAAAGAAAATAAGCTCTATTTAGGGAATTGTAATAATTGAGATACTATTAATTGGATATTATGTTGAAAGCAGAAATGGTTGTGGTTTGGAGGAATATATGGGGGAAATTATTTGGTTTATTAGTATTGGTAAATATAATTAATTGATTTGTAAGAAATTGGATTGCATGGAAATAATTGGAATATTCATGTTCATATTGATTAATATACAAAAAAGATAGTTATATAACTAATTGATTTATATTAAAATGTTGAATTTGTATTAAACAACTGTATTACATAATTACATAATTAACCAATGTGAGGATGGATATAAAAATAGATGACAATGGGAAGGGGTATAATATAGAATAGAAGGGAAAAATTGAATTTGATTAAGATTAGAGATGAGGATGAAGGGTAATATTGTTTTTTTAAAAAAATAGATGAGGAATAAATATGGCAAAAAGGAAATATAGAAATTGTAAATTTAATTGAAATGACTAAACGCTGTTTAAATTTGTGAACCAGCCAAATACTCTGTTCAAAGAAAATACGTTGTATGTTTGTATGTGTGTTTCTAATTATTGCTATTTATTCCTATTTGTTCTCTTTTATTCTTTAAAGTTTAACAATTCATTCTTAATCTTAATATCTTTATATTTGTTTGGGGTTGGCTTTCTTCCCTTTCATCTTTTTTATTGTACAGCAATCTTTCTCCTCAAACCTACCACCTCTGTCTTTTCTTTCTTTCTTACTTTCTCTTCCCCCCTTCTTCTTCTCCCTACTTCCTCTTTCTTTCTCCTTCTCCTCCTCTCTTCCTCCCTCTCTTACCTTCACTCCTCCTCTAATTTCCCTTCCCTTCCTTCATCCCTCTCTATTGCTGTATCCTTTTATGCATATGGACTACTCAGAGGGCTGAAAAAGTTATTTTTGACTGGTCCTCGCACTTTTGACCAGTCTTTGAACTTACGACTGTCCTCACAATTTATGTTTTTGCCCTATCTTGTCACCATGGTGAAGAGAAGCAGTTGTGAAATGAGTGACACAGTTGTTAAGAATGGTACAATGGGCATAAATGATGACCAGTCATAACTGCGAAGACCGGTCAAAAGTGCGAGGACCTGTCAGAAATCACTTTTTTCAGCCCTCTGGGTAGTCCTTTTGTGCACAGGGACTACTCAGAGGGCTGAAAAAGTTATTTTTGACTGGTCCTCGCACTTTTGACCAGTCCTCGAATTTACGACTGTCCTCACATTTTACGTTTTTTGCCCTATCTTATACCATGTTGAAGAGAAGCAGTTGTGAAATGAGTGACATGGTTGTTAAGAATGCTGCACAGGCATAAATGTGAGGATGGTCATAAGTGTGAGGACCAGTCAAAAGTGCGAGGACCTGTCAGAAATGACTTTTTTCAGCCCTCTGAGTATTCCCTATATACATAGCCATGGCCACCCAGTCACATGACCAGCTAGCCACGCCCACCCAGTCATATGACCTCCAAGCCACGCTTACAAAATAAGCCACGCCCACAGAACCGGTAGTAAAAACATTTAGAACCCACCCCTGGTTGGGGGTCACCACAACATGAGGAACTGAATTAAAGGGTCACGGCATTAGGAAGGTTGAGAACCACTGAGATAGAAGAATGCCCAGGTGGGAGTAGAGAGAGGCTTTCTCAGAGCACCCAACATTGCCAAGGTTACGAGGCTTGCTACTGTCAACCCTGAAGCGAACCTGGCTGAGGCCATTTTGATGCTTCAAGGTTGCCATAAGACAGAGGGGGAAGAAAGGGAGGAGGGAAAGTTAGCTCGGCTTTGCAGTCAAAATAAAAAGTTTTCTTGTGGGAACCAAGGTCATTCTAGCAGGTGGCTGAGGAGGAGTAGAGTAACCAAGGATCCTACCAGGACCCCATTGGACAATGTGACAGATGACCGGAGGGGGGGAGGGGGAACTTTCACTTTTTAATTAAGTGAAAACCGCAGGAACTTTCAGAGCCGCTTTTCACCAGTTGTGCCAATATGATGTATCCAATAAATTGTTCTTGGAGGAATCTACCTGCCTCAGAGTTCTGCTTTCTATGGGTGCATTACTTGGAACGCTGACAGCTACCTTCCAGCTGACTTGCTGCAGATTGCAGTTCTCTCTTGGCATCTCTCTAAAGGCGTATAGGCGGGGGTGAAATCCAGCAGGTTCTGACAGGTTCTGGAGAACTGGTAGCGGAAATTTTGAGCAATTCGGTGAACCGGCAAATACAAGCTCTGGCTGGCCCCAGAGTGGGGAGGGAATGGAGATTTTGCAGTATTCTTCCCCTGCCATGCCCACCAAGCCACACCATGCCCACTAAGCCACACCCACAGAACTGGTAGTAAAAAAATTTGGATTTCACCGCCTATAGGCCATGGCCCAGTAGTAGCTGAGGACCCCTGGCGTAGGGGCATCATGCAGAGTTGCCAATCTTGCAATCTGGGTTCAGGTTCTGGCTGGTACATGCCTTCTTTTACCTTTTACCTTTCTGGGATCTGCAGGCAGCAAAGGCCGCCAATGTCTTCATCCCAGTGGGAGGAAAAGAGCCATGGCTTCAAATGGAATAGAAGTTATGAAAATCAAAGAGAACTCTGGCATCTTCAGACTGAGGGAGGATGGTGCCCTTGAGGGTACCAAGGTGGGATCTGAGACTTGGGACTCTTATCTCCTGCTGTAAATTCAGATCTTTGGGCAAATTAGTTTCCCCTCAGCTTCTCTACTTGGTCTCCTGTTAAGTGGGCGTTTCGAAGTAGCATGAGATTTCAAAACCCTCACGTAGGCCCCTCCAAATATCTCATGTTTGTAATTTACAATTAACCCAAAGTTCATTAAATATATGACTGAAAAAAATTATATCAACCGTATTTAATTAATTTAAGGTTACAGGTAAATGTAAAACAAAATAAAATCCATTTTAACGTTTGTCCGAGTCCTCCACAGAAAATCAGAATTTGGAACCTTCACTGGAGAAAAGTCTTTGCACGTCCATTTGGAGGACTTCTAGATTGTACCCTGTTTCCCTGAAAATAAGACATCCCCTGATAATAAGCACAATTGGGCTTTTGAGCACATGCGCTAAAATAAGTCTCCCCCTGAAAATAAGCCCTCCCTGAAAATATTTAACGCAGAGCTGGAAATCAGAGGAGCCCTATCTTGCTCCATGAGCCCCAAAAAAATAAGACCCCCAAAAAATAAGGCCAAGCACTTATTTCAGGGTTTTAAAAAAAGTACAAGACAGGGTCTTATTTTCGGGGAAACACGGTAGCTCCTTTTCAGAGTTCTTCCTCTGAAGTTTCTTCCAGAGGTTTACGGTGAAGATTCTCTGATACTTTGGACTGAAAAACATTCCCAGTTAACATTCAGTTATTTTCATCCCAGTGAAGTAGTAACTCCTTTGTAAATTGCAACACTTTCCAATGTGGCAGATATCTACCACCATTCCTGGAGTGATTGTCCCAATTTTATTTCCACGGTTTCCAAAAATCCCTTTCCTCAGCTGATGCTTGACTGTCATTAAATTCTTTTTTCCACTCTTATATAAAGCAGAACAAGTGAAGAAGAAGCCATCACAAGATAGGACACAGCCTCTGAACAGCTTCTTCCAATTCAGCATCCATCAAATTTCTTCCCTGGCTTTTGCCATGGTTTGGTTTCATAATGAGAAGCAAGGGTGGAAACGTAGATTGTAACAAGATTAAGGAAAGGAAGAACTTGAACTCTAGAAAGGGGTGGAGGATTATATTCCTCCCCACACATCTGCTCTAAAGCAGGGGTCTCCAACTCAACTCAAGGTTGGAGACCCCTGCTCTAAATGAAGAAATGATTATCAAGTTTTCTCTTCCTGAGACACAGCAGGAATATGTTGTTCAGATGGAGTTCCTCTAAACAATTGGGGAATCTGCAATGATTAACTAATAGGCAGGACACATTGCTGGCAGGGCAGTTAATTTTCTTAATCTCCACTTGTTTGCAACCTCCTACTTAGCAAAAACCACAGGCAGGATTTAGAATTCACCTTGTTCTGATCTGGAGTAGAAAGGTAATTTACGCATGCATATTGAAGTAGATTTAGTTTTGATATGGACTGTGCTGTTTCAGATAGTGAGTTATAGTGAATTAGTTACCTTAAGAATTAAGAGCTATGTTTTATAGATGGCATTTAGACCCAAAAAAACCCAGCTTGCATGTATCCAAATTTACAACCCAAATGTTGGCGATGTGAGTGTGAAGATGCTACATATTTTCATATATGGTGGACATGTAAAAAAATTAAGGCTTTTTGGATAAAAATATGGTGGATTATTCAAAATATTTTAAGGAAAAAAATTAAATTTACACCAGTTTTTTTTTTTTTTTTTTTTTTTTTTTTTTGGGAATAGTCACGGATTGTACTGTAATAGAGACTAAGTTGGTTTTGAATTTAATAACAGCTGCCAGGTTACTGGTGGCACAGTACTGGAAGAAGGAAGATCCACCTACCATTGAGGAATGGACATTAAAAGGTGTGCATCTGGCTGAGATGGCAAAAATTTCATCATATCTTAAAGATCATTCAAATGAAAGATACATATCAGAATGGAGAAAATGGATTGACTATATGCAAAAAAAGTATCCGAACAAGAAGATTCATATAGCTTATGAATGAAATATTTTTAAGTAGTTTATGTTTATAGTTCTTCAGTTATAAGGAGTTAAAGATTTAGGGAAAATATGAATGCAATAATTTGTTAGCATATCTTAGCTTTATGTTTGTGAATGCTATACCCTGGGCCTGTTCTGGGAAGTCTAGGGAGGGGGTGGGGGGGAAGGGGGGAGGGGGAAAGGGTGGAGGGGAGAAAATGTTTGTATTTCTTATAAAACTTTTTAATAAAAAAAAAAGAATTAAGAGCTGTCTCCTTAAGAGATTGCATTGTGGGAGATGTAGAGATTGCATTATGGGAAATGTAGTCCATGACATGACCACATCTGTGTGTCTGATTGGCCACTGAGGCTCTCTGCCTGGGTGTAGAACAAAGACCCGGCCATTTTGAACTACCACAGAAGAGAGAAGCGTGCTTTCTGAACAGGGGGACAGAACTATCATCATTTTACACTAGGAAATGGGATAGATTATGAAATATTAGGATGAACCTCACCTTGACTCACCATGATTGTAAGTCTATGTGTTTGAGGATACCAGAAATAAATATAATCTGCATGAAAACCTGTTTGCTAGAGTTTATCTGCCTGTTCCCAGTGGAGCCAGATGCCTGGGGAACAGAACATGGACTGTTATTCAAGTGGACCCTTGAATAAGTGAGATTTTAGGCAGCTATTTGTATTGAAGCTCTTCCTGCACTCACTCCATTGATATGGCTTATCCCGGGTAGATCCTTCAATTGAAAGTAAGAACACGATTCCTCTTAAACCCCTTTCCACATTTCACATACAGGTAGTCAATGGGGAAAACAGATTCATTTAACAACGGTGTTACTATTTTAACAATCGTAGGAATTCATTTAACAAATGTGGCAAGAAATGACGTAAATGGGGCAAAACTTCACAAATTTCTCACTATGCAACATAAATTTTGGGCTCACTTGTGATCATAAATTGAGGACTACTTGTATTTAAATGGTTTTTTCACGTGTGGATACTTTTCTGTTTTACAATGGACCTATTGTCACAGAAGCTCTTTCCATGCTCCCTACATTGATAGGGATTCTCCCCTGAGTGGAAAATCTTTTTATGCCTAGTAAGATCATCCCTGAATCTAAAGCTCTTCCCACATTCCATGCATTGAAATGGCTTCTCTCCTGTGTGGATCCTTTTTTTTTTTTTTTAAATTTGATTTATATGCCGCCCTTCTCCGGAGACTCAGGGCGGCTTACAATGCATTAAGCAATAGCCTTCATTCTTTTGTATGTTTTATACAAAGTCAGCTTATTGCCCCCACAAACTGGGTCCTCATGAGAAACTGGGTCCTTTTATGAGAAGAGAGACTCTTACATTGAGTAAATGTCTTCCCACACTCGTTACACTGATATGGCTTTTCCCCCGAGTGCATCCTTTTATGGCGAGTAAGATCAAAATTCCTCCTAAAACCCTTTCCACATTCCACACATTTATACGGCTTCTCTCCTGTGTGGATCCTCTTGTGGTAAGTAAGATCATTATTATGAATAAAGGTCTTTCCACACTCTAAGCATTTATAAGGTCTTTCTCCTGTGTGGATCCTTTGATATCTTCTAAGAGAATAATTATCACAGAAGGTCTTTCCACACTCCATGCAGGTAAATCGTTTCTCTTCTGAATGTATCTTTTTATGGGAAATGAGATGATCGGATTTATCAAAGTTCTTTCCACACTCCCTGCAATGATATGTCTTCTTCCCCGAGTGGATTCTTTTGTGGACAGTAAGAGCATTACTCAATTCAAAGTTCTTTCCACACTCTCTGCATTGATATGGTTTCTCACTTGTGTGAATGCTTTTATGGGCAGTAAGATCACCCTTCCTCCTAAAGTCCCTTCCGCATTCTACACATTTATATCGTCTTTCTCCTGTATGAATCAGTCTAAGGTTAGTAAGCCGAAGAACCTGAGGAAAAACTTTTTAAATTCTGCTTTGTGATCGGTTTGTCTCCTCGCTCTTTGGTTGCATCTGATTTGCAAACCTCCTTTCCCCCTCGTTTGGATGGATCGCTTGGTCTTCCTCCTTGTAATTCATATTCTCTTGCCCATTAAAACCTTGAAAAAGAAAAAATGAAAACTGTAGCAAGAATAGGGTAATGATTAAAGATCAAACTTTTTCTTCTGAAATTCATCTGATCCATATATTTTGGCTGCTTTGTTGACTAATATGAAGATCCAAAGTAAGGTGTTTTTTTTTTAAACAAATATGCATTTGCAAGTGGGCTCCTGCCAGGTTCATACTGTACATCAGGAACGGATCACTTGATGATGAACCTAAGACAAAACCCTGATCTAAATAGTTGGAGGGCCAGTCTTTCAGAATCGGACCGGACACTGGTAAGATCTCATATTAGGAATTACCTAGTGGCGATAAAAGCAGCGAAATGCCCAATAAAAATAGTTCTGGCCTCAATTCAATCTTTTGTTCAGTAATTTCTTCCAGCCATTCCCTTATTTTATGCCAATACTTCCTGGCTTTGGGGCACATCCACCACATATGGTAGAAAGTTCCCTGTTTAAATCTACATCTCCAGCATTCGGGTGAACGTTTTGGAAATATTTTGGCCAATATCTTCCTCTTTAATGCCTAAGAACCACCTGTGATCTTGTGAACATATAGGAAATCTCTGTGGAGTCTCAAAAGTTGCTTTCCTCAAGAGCAGCTTCTCTGAAGGGTCTGTAGAGATTCCAGGAGGCCTCAAAAATGAGCAAAATCGTATCAGAAATGGCAGGGCAGTCAACAGACAAGAAATAGGAGCTTGTGGCTGTCAGGAAACTTAGGCCTGGAATGATGGAAAATATGGAGGCTGGCAGGGAAGTGATGGGTTAGGAAAATCAAGATTTGTATTGTTATTTAGTGAGTTGAAGTATTACAGCTGCCATTCTCAAATTCATGCCTCTGGGCAGTCAACAGACAAGAAATAAGAGCTCGTCTTTCAAACACAGATTGTGTCTTGTGGCTGTTAGCAAACTTAAGCCTGAAATGGTGGAAGGAGAGTTGCAAGTACCAAGAAGCAGCCCGTAATAATAAGAATCCCAAGGAAACGATCCTAATGAAAAAGAGGTATCAAAATAAAACAGGTCCCAGAATGAAGAAAAAACCTCAAACTCATGGAAATTTTAGAAATTTGATGGAGAATGGGTGGACATGTCTCATATGTGACCGGAGAAAAGGAATTACAAATCGAAGAAAGGCAATTACTCAAAAATAAATACAAATAGCATGAGGCAAAAATAAGACAAAAATAAATTTATTTAGGTATTGTATAGCGAAAATACGGCAGGAAATATGAGTAGTAAGCTTAAGATCTTTAGAGAATTTAAGGCAACCAAAATATGTTTCTGTCCCTGTTGATCTTTTGCAACTTGGCAGCCTGGCTGGGGGGAGGGGGAGAGGAAAACCGCCCATACGAGAGGTGGGCTGGCCCACACATGTGTTGGAAGAAATGTCCATCTGGGTTCAGTTCCAAGTAGGGGAGAAAGACACTGGAAACATGGAGGCTATTTAAAAAGATGGTTTAATGGTGGACAGGACCACATTGTTTGGAGTCCTGGGTAAGTGACCACATGGAGTGGAGAGTGAGATATATTTATACCCTCTCTTGGGCTTTGAACTTGCTTCCTGTTCCTGTGAAAGAAATGTATTCTGATTTGTTGTCAGACTCCCATGGGGTCATGCAGGGGTAAC
Source organism: Arizona elegans (assembly GCA_022577455.1). Taxonomy (NCBI): domain Eukaryota; kingdom Metazoa; phylum Chordata; class Lepidosauria; order Squamata; family Colubridae; genus Arizona; species Arizona elegans. The sequence continues at coordinate 10,308,495 of JAKOOJ010000012.1, forward strand.
TTTGTAGGTTGTCTTGAGTCCCAGGCTTGGTTGAATCTTGCTGAGTGATGTAATCTTCCCAGGTGCCATGTGGTGAGATGGGTAGAGGGCTAATCCTATTATGTCCTGAGGGTGAAGGTCTTTTGTGTTGTAGATAAGCTGGCCCAGCCTTTTGTCTTGTAGATAGGTTGGCACCAGTTGTTCTGTCCCTGTCCCACACACGCACCCCCACAGATGGCCCGGAGTTAATAAGCCACATGACAAAGTCTTTGAAGATAAAGCTGGCAGCAACCCAGTGGCTAGCTGCCAATTCAGACTTTACTCACACAAAACAAAGATTAGACTGCAAGCATTCCGATAAAGCAGGCAAAGTTTCAGCAATACAAGAATTAGTCCAAATGCAGTCCGACAAGGCAGGCAGAAGTCCAGTAACACAGAGATCATGGATTATTTCTAGTTTTTGCTCGTCACAAACTGAACTGGCCACCACACCCACATTTATATCCTGTGGGGTGTGGTCCAGTCACTCAGCTAATCTCTGGCACGCTTTCCCCTCTGCTGCGCACGCTTCTCCCTGCAGCGCTGTCAAGGATCCAGCCAGCACTTATCTCCTTCGTCGCTGTCCACCTGTGGCTGCGGGGACGTGCTTGGCTCTGGGCCTATCTCTTGGCCTTCGGTGTCCTCCGGAGGCATTGCCAGAGAGGAGGGTCCTGGAGAGAGAGGCCTTGCCAACTCCTCTCCCTCACTCTCAGAGTCTGCATCTGTCGATAGCCCAGGCTCAGGCAACAGAGCCCAACACCAGTCTTTCTGGAGCTATTAGCAAAGGTGGGGGCTGCTTTCCAAGAGCATGTTTCTCCTTTTCTCATCTAGGGAGGTATAATATTCTGCCTATTTCATTCTTCTAGGAGAGGAGCAGGTGCTAACTTCCTACACATGCATGCACAGTTCCTCACAGGAGTGGTGGGCCAGCGAGCATGCTCTTGTGCGTTGGCCCGCTGATCATGCAGCCCGGTTTCCCTCTCCCCTCCAGGGCCACCAAGCTGCAAAGGTTGGGGACCATTGCTCTAGTCAGAAGAAAAAGCTGATTTCTAAGAATAAATGAGTAAGCAAACAAATACACACAAATAGTTGTCATTCGTTGTCTCTGCACTCAACTACCTCTCTGTCTGTAATAATTTTAAAGTACTCCTGGCTGGGATCAAGTCTGTGCGGTAGAATATTTGGTTGAATGGACAATGGATCCCCAATCACCAGTTTGGAATCTACAACTAGAAGTTACACATCTGTGGGGAAGGGAACCCATGAGCCACTGAGCCAAGAATGATCCATCACACATATCAAAGAGCAAATTTCTAAGACTGGTTCCAGAAGTTGGTGGATTTAACTCTCCTGTACTGGAAGATCACACATTTTTAATGGTGACCAGGACCAGGACAGACTAGAGGTGGGAAACTGCCAGTTTTCTCTAGTGCTGCAGAATGTGAAGCCATAAAACTCATAGGGCCTTTGTTCTCTCTAGCTGCTGGCTTGGGATGACTAGTCTTGTTTAAGCTAAATCAATAGCTTAAAAGCATCATCTGCTTACTCATTCCCTATAGAATAAGGGAGAAAAGAAAATGGGATGCTACTTCCTGTTACATTCCTGGAATTTGAAATGATCCCATGTTGAGAAAAAGATGTGTTTCTGCCTGGTTTCGAACCAGGGACCTTTTGCGTGTTAGGCAAATGTGATAACCACTACACCACAGAAACCACAGATATGGATACCTCTTCACTAGCATGCCCATATCGTTTGCCGATCAATCCCAACTGATGTTTGCAGTATGAGAGGGCTTAAAGAGCTGATGTTCCCCAGAGATTCGTGCTCTCCAAAAGTCAATGATAAAGTAAAAGATGAGGGAGCAAAATGTATTGTTGTTGTCAGGCTACTGGTTAAATCCTGCATCACAGGAGAGTTTTTCTTTTCCATAAGATTCCCCCATACAAGCTATTACATGACATCACAGGCAACGATGAAACATGGAAAGAAGCTGATTGAAGAGGTCATGTGTACAGTTCGGTGCAGTTCGGTGGAAGGGAGCCACTGATCTTTCAGGGATTTGCCCAGCTGGGTGAATTTAGTTGTTGGGAGGTTTAAAGCAAGCAGCTGATTTCAGAAAGGCTATCTGGGAATTTTTTCTGCATTCCGTCTTTGTGAAATTGCCAAATCCTCATCTCTTCTAAAGAGCTTCTGCACGTTCCTGCAGCTACTTGCCTTTCTCTTCTGCAGAAACATTTTGCCCTAAAAAGCTTAACACTCCCACAGTAGCACAATGCTGTGAAGCATCACTCAGCTTTCTTAACTTGCAACCTGGGTCCAAGCTGAGGCTGGCATTGATCTGACCTTGTATTCTCAGCAGGAACCAAAATGTAGAAATACCTTCCCGATTTCCCCTCCCTTAGTTAAGCCTGTATCCTGCTCCTGCTTTTTAATTCTGGGAGGTAAAAATATTCAAGCAGATGGCTAAATAATTAAATCTGGCAGAAAAAATACTGAGAGGGTGGGGACTGCAGTCCCAAGATGAAGAACCCAATCGATAAACAATCTATTGCCTTAATCGTTAAATACATCAAGCAGGCCGTCCCTGGGTGGGCTCGAACCACCATCCTTCTGGTTAACAGCCAGACACGCTAACCCATTGCGCCACAGAGACCTGGCACAGAACTCCTTCTTGGCTCCCCCCCACTTGAGCATCCAGAGCTGGACAGCAATAAGATACTTTGGCCACCAGACCCAGTGTATTTTTCTCTCCCGCCATCAGATGGGAAAAGAGAATCCCTGGATATAAAAATTGCTTCTCCTGAGACAGACTCTCAACAGCCGTGCCAGTGGTGTAGGGGCATCATGCAGGGTTCCCAATCTTGCGACCCGGGTTCGAGTCCCGGCTGGCGCAGGTCTCCTTCCACCTTTTGCTCTTCTAGGATGTACAGGTAGCATCACTGGATGAAGTTTTCACCTCAGATTCTATTTTAGTGGGAGAAACAGAGAAATGCTCTTGATGGCCGGCATTGACATCACCTTGCATTCTCTCTGCTTTTGGTTTAACTGTTATGAGGATAGGTGGAGCAGAAGCCCCAGAATCACTATCAGCTGGAAGAAGTGCCCACAGGGATGAGATTCAAATCCATGCATACAGAGTACATGGCACGAGTTGTCTTTCAATTTCCCCACTCAGCCATTTTGCTAAGTAAAGGAAGGGTACCTGCCGGTGTTCTTGGGTGAACTCTAACTGCCCCATCCTTCTGCTCAACAGCCAGACCCTTTGACTCCTTGTGCTCCAGAGATGTGGGATACGGCTCCACCTCAGCCAACATGAAGAGGTGACACCCACCTGTCTCCCCCTAGTGGATCATAGGCAGCTTTGCACTATCCAAGTCACTTGTGATTCCTGCCGTCATCATCTGCCTTCTTTGAAGGTCCAAGGCAAGCTGGTTGCATGGAGACTCTGTCAAGCCTTCTTGGAGGACCAAGGGGTGGGGTGGGGTGGAGGAAAAGAGAAAAGAAAGAAATTTAGGGCAATTTTCTGGCCAGTTCAGCCTATTTTGCCATGAAAATGAACTTCCCTGAAAATTTCACCTGCAGGATGATGAATGTTTTGGAAGTAAAAGCTTTCCATGGCTAGGAATTGAACCCGGGCCACAGCGGTGAAAGCGCTAATCTTGACCACTAGACCACCAGGGAAGAAGAAGGGGGCCTTTATCCCTCCAGCTTCTCCTTGAAAGATGCATCAACCCCAGCCTCAGATCCTGCAAGTGGGAAGGTTTGTAAGAGAGCCAGAGAATCAATTCCTTTGAGATTTTCACTTTCTCCCTCTTTAGAAAACCCCAACTGTTGGTGGCCTGTAAAGAGACCCTTGCCCCACCACCCAGGATTTCAGGGAGAAGAAGGACTGGTGGGGATGGAGAAGCTTCCTCAAAATTTTCTCAGAGCATCTATTGCTAATGTTGCCAGGTTCCAGCCAGTGGTGAGTCTTGTATATAAACCACTATTTGTAAGACAAACTCTGTGTCCTGTATTTTGCTCCTGGGTGGTCTCAAAATAGTAGTCATGCTGTAAACTCTCTAACATCCTATCCCAAAAGTGTTTTTTCAAGAGGCAACTGGACTTTCTGGAAACCAAGAAAGTCCAGTTGCCTCTTGAAAAAAACACCTTTGGGACAACCATGACCTGGATAACTGGAGAATCCCCATAGAGAAGAGACTCCTGTGCTCAGTGAAATGACAAAGCACCCTTTCCCACCCAGGAGAAGCAATCCTTAGATCCATTTGCACCACTTAAAGATGCCAGCCAGTCTCACTCACCACACAAGATATCCTAAGGAAATCATCCAGATTGAAGGAAAGATCACATGCCCCTAGAAAGGCAGTAAAAAAATTAGACAGAGTGCCAAGCTTGCATGCTCAGCCATTTCTTCTATGACTATGCTAATCCTTATGTAAATAGCTCTTAATCCAACCAGTCCTTCCTCCCAAGCCCAAAGTGTTAAAATACCAGCAAAGGAGTGGGTGGGCGGGGAAACCACCGTAAAAGCTCGGGCTACAGAAAGTCTGGGCATACTGCCAAGAACCTTTAAGGGCTGTTACAATGTAACAAGGCTTAACCCAGAGGCAGTTTCTGAAAATACTTAAACAGGGCAATAATAAAGATAAGGAGCAGGCTAGAAACAACACACACAGGCACACCAGAATGGCTCCTTCCTGCCTTCCTGATAGGATTAACCCTGGTAGGAAAAAGATTTCTTCCAACAGCCGGTTTGCCAAACTGCTCAGAAAGTTAACAACTGGTTCTCCTGAACTGGTGCAAACCGGCTGAATCCCACCATTGCTTCCAGCTGACTTGATGCAGATGGCAGCTCTTTCTCCAACATCCCAGATGTACTGACCATCTCAGATGGTCATAGCTGATGTCCAAAACCTCCATTCAAAGAGGAAGAAAGATAAAAAAAAAGGGGGGGATGAGGAGAGTCCCCCTTCTATTTTCATCCAAAATAAGTTAGCTTGGAAGTTCTCAGAATGAGGGAATTCTGGGATCTCCTTTCCCAGACTGGATTAGAAGTGGCTCAAAGGGCTAATCCAATGTGGATGAAGGGTTTGACTTCTCAAAGCTCCTTTCCTGGCTAGCCAATCTTCAAACAGCTCTTATAGGAATTCATAGCCGAGCTTCAGCAAAGTCAAGAAGAGAAGGAATAAAGGAAACCCATAATTATACAGCATCTCTTTTTCTTAATTTTTGCTAGATTCGTTCTTGGTTGGCATTGCTGAGACAAAATATATTTCTTTTGCACATGAGGAAGGAGGAACAGTCTGCTGCATTCCAGGAACTCAGGCAGAACTGAGGTGGTGCAGGGTGATATTTCCTGTTTAGGCTTGGAACTTGAAATGTTCCCATGCTGAGGAAAAAAAATGTGTTTCTGCCTGGTTTCGAACCAGGGACCTTTTGCATGTTAGGCAAACGTGATAACCGCTACACCACAGAAACCATAGGTATGGGATGGGCTCAACCAGCATGCCCATATCTTTTGCTGGCTATCCAAGTCTGATGCTTGCAATAGGGAATGGCAGAGGTGAAATGTAAAATTTGTTATTACCAGTTCTGTGGGCGTGGCTTGGTGGGGGGGTAATGTGACTGGGTGGGCGTGGCCAACTTTTTTTTTAACTTTTCAAAGCATTTTTTCTGCAAATACAAAAAAAAAATGCTTTGAAAAGCCTCTGCCGATGAGGCAACACAGCTGGGATCGTCAGAGCCTTTTCAAGGCATTTTTTTAAACTACCTCTTCCACTGAAGAGGTTGCAGAAAAAAATGCTTTAAAAGTCTCTCTGATGATCCCAGCTGAGTTGCCTGATTGTTCTAAAAATGCTTTGAAAAATCTCTCTGACGATCAGGCAACTCAGCTGGGATTGTCAGAGAGACTTTTAAAGCATTTTTTTCTGCAACCTCTTCCGTGGAAGAGATGGTTTAAAAAATGCTTTGAAAAGCCTCTGAGATCCCAGCTGAGCCACACGATCATCAGAGGCTTTTTTTTACTTTTAAAATCATTTTTTTCGGCAGAAGAAGTTGTAGAAAAAATGCTTTCAAAAGTTTTTTAAAAAAGCCTCTGATGATCGTGCGGCTCAGCTGGGCATGGGGTGGGGGGCGCAGGGATTTTTGCTACCGGTTCTCCGAACCACCCACCGCCATCACTACCGGATTGGGCAATCCGGGAGCATTTCACCCCTGGGGAATGGATTAAAGATCTGCTATTGTTTTGTGCCTTTACAGAACTCAGTGGCAGAGTAAAGGAAAAGGGAGCATAATTTAAGGCATTTTCGGGCTGCTGGCTGAATCCTGTTGTTCAGGAAAGGTGTTTGGGGGTTTTTTTTGCAAAAGATTCCCCCATATAACTTTTGTTAGACTTAAAAACCTAGACAACCTTTCTGCAACAGCTGCTTATCTATTTTTAATTTCCCAAGAATTAAACATATTACTGACAATCACATTATAATCCCTCTAACTCCCATCAGCTGGAAAAAAGTCCAATTTTATCCCACAGCTTGACCAAGGGTTCCATTTCTGGCAGGGACACTCAAAAGTTGATCTCAACAGTAAAGCCCAAACCTTTTTGACTTTTTTGGTCACATTTATGATATATATATATTTTTTGGGAATTCTTTATTTATTGGCCAAGTGTGATTGGACACACAAGGAATTTGTCGTGGTGCATACGCTCTCAGTGTACATAAAAGAAAAGATATATTCGTCAAGAAACATAAGGTACAACACTTAATGATAGTCATAGGGAAGAAATAAGCAATCAAATCATATTAGGAAACAGCCAATATAAATCGTAAGGATACCAGCAACAAGGTTACAGTCATACAGTCATAAGTGGAAGGAGATGGGTGATAAGAACGATGAGAAGATTAATAGTAATGCAGACTTAGTGAATAGTTTGACAGTGTTGAGGGAATTATTTGTTTAGCAGAGTGATGGCATTCGGGGAAAAAACTGTTCTTGTGTCTAGTTCAGTGGTGGGTTTCAAATTTTTTTACTACTGGTTCTGTGGGCGTGGCTTGGTGGGCGTGGCTTAGTGGGCCTGGCAGGGGAAGGATACTGTAAAATCTCCATTCCCTCCCCAATTCAGGGGAACATTACCGCAAAATCCTCATTTCCTCCCAATCAGCTGGGATTTGGGAAGCAGAGAATAGATGGGGGCGGGGCCAGTCGGAATTTTTATTACCGGTTCTCCAGAACTGGTCAGAACCTGCTGAAACCCACCTCTTGTCTAGTTGTTCTGGTGTGCAGTGCTCTATAACGTCGTTTTGAGGGTAGGAGTTGAAACAGTTTATGTCCAGGATGCGAGGGGTCTTTTGAGGGGAGGTCGATGGGTAACTTAGAAAAAGGCTGCCATTGTGAATACAACCAGGCAAAGAAACACTCACTTCCCAGGGGACCGGCTGGGAAGGGTGACGTGAAACCAAATTGCCTGAGAAATGAATGCAAGTCAGGAAATTGAAGCCCCAAATGTCTCACATCATTTTGCTCCCAGCAAAGAAAGTGCTTCACGGAAGACCAGCTGTTGATGTTCAAAAGGAATGGCCATCCTAATGCAAATTGGAAGCAGTTGCTCTGCACTATGGCAGATTTATTTTCTCCAAACCCAGATTAATAATTTTTAATTAAAAAAATTATAATAAAACTTTACAAGAGAGCTAGAGTGTCAGGTTCCGATGTTATCTCAAATACATTTCATTCTCAAATACAAAGTCTTTGATGAAATCTCTTATTTATTGAAGAATAACGATCTAGTCCTGAACTCATTTGCAGCCGAAACTAACCCTCTGATCCCAAACCCCGCCCTTTCCATTCCTCAAATCTCAGTGTCTCATTGGCCATCTTCCAAGTCCATCTTTCATCTCAGTTACTTCAAGTCACAGGAATTTCCCCCTCCTCCCATCACCTAGGTGACGTTATCTGCCGGGGGAAAGAACTGGGTGAAAAGCCAAGCTACTACTTCTAACAGGCTCTTTCCCACTCATTCATGTCAGCGCTGGGGAAATCATAGTTTGGAGCGCTGACATAGAGAGCATTATGGGAAAAGCTTGTGGATGTCCTAAATGTTTACACTGGCACTAAGGAAGGAGAATATTTGTAGCTCAGGGTTGACATGAGGGACATGAGGATTGACATGGTGCTCTCTGAACTTGCTTGTTTTCTTGCAGATGTTTCTTTACCAAAATTAGGTAAACATCGTCAGTGCTAGTAGAGTGCAGTTTGCTGTTAGTTTATATTCTGGTGGCTTGCCCTGTCAGTGTGGGTGGGGATGGTCTTAGAAATGCTTTGCTGGCTGTTTACTGTTGGCTCTTTAACATTTTCTTGATTGTGGTTGTTAAGGATATTGTTGTTGTGTTACCAACCAGCAGAGTGTAGAGCACAGAGAAATGTTGCTGAGAGCAATGAATAAGAGATGTGCAAACTGGTTTATCAAAAGTTTACTTTATAGTGAAAAAACAGTCTTTAAATCAATCCAAGTCTTTGCCAGTTAAATCAGTCCAGTGATACAAAAACTCTTCCACACAAACAGTAGTTGGTTAGAATAACAAACTCACTCTGGTTCACAAACCACGATGGTAGCAGATCCATCCAACGATGATAGCACAATGGATAGCACTCCTCACACAATGGTAGCTTATCATCAACTGAATACATTACAGTACCTGTCTTAAATACGTTCACAACCAGTGATTATCTAATTACAGCATGACTCAGCATTACGATGAATCAGCAGTAAAACTTTAAAGTCACACAATACATATTCATATTAAAGTCACAGAACACATATATTGCCTGGACAACTTGTTAGGCTCAAACCATATCCTAACAATGGTATTGTTGGTCTCATGTTAACCTTGGAGTTATTCTATGGTAATCTGGGTGCTGATTGCCTGTGGAGAGGTGCTTGGATATTTTTGTTCCCTTTTGGCTTGGTTGATAGTCTTTTTTGCATAGTCTATAGATGTTGTTAATATCTATGTGTCTAATGATGGCTGATTTGTCACAGTGCCAGGCTTCTAGAAATTCCCTGGCATTTTTGGATTTGGCTTGGTCTAAGATGGTCATAATTTCCCAATTGAAATTATGGTTAAATCTCTCTATATCAGGGGTGCTATTCAGCAGGTTCTGCCAGGTTTTGGAGAACTGGTAGCGGAAATTTTGAGTAGTTCAGAGAACCGGCAAATACTAGCTCAGGCTGGCCCCAGGAGTGGGGAGGGAATGGGGATTTTGCACTATCCTTCCCCTGGAGTGGGGTGGGAATGGAGATTTTGCACTATCCTTTCCCTGCCACGCCCACCAAGCCATGCCCACCAAGCCACACCCACAGAACCGGTAGTAAAAAAGTTTGAATTCCACCACCGCTCTATATGTTGTGAAATTAAAGAATTTTCGTCATGCCTTCTGACTGCTAGTTGATGTTCATAGATGCGTTCTGCATCCTGATCAGCAAGACCACAATGGTAAACTAGAAACTCACACCTGCAGAAAAACCACCCATACTAACCAGGTGCTCCACTACCAAAGCAACAACCCAACCTCCTGCAAGAAAAGCTCCTAAGGGCTTTATTTAAATCAGCCCAAACATACTGCAGCAACCCGGAACAACAGAAAAAAGAAATAGAGCAACTATACAATATAGTACAAAAAATACGGATATCCATGCAACTTTATCAAAGTTTACCAGGATTTGGGTAGCCAAGAGAAAAAAAGGACTAGCAGGAACACGATAGCAGTATTCTAGTATTTGAGAGGCTGCCACAAAGAGGAGGGGGTCAATTTATTTTCCAAAGCACCAGAGGGCAAGACAAGAAACAATGGATGGAAACTAGTCAAGGAAAGAAGCAACCTGGAATTAAGGAGAAACTTCCTAACAGTGAAGACAATTAACCAGTGGAACAGCTTGCCTTCAGATGTTGTGGGTATTTCATCACTGGAGGTTTTGAAGAAGACACTGGACAGTCACTTGTCTGAAATGGTATAGGGTCTTCTGGCCAAGCAGGGGGTTGGACTAGAAGACCTCCAAGGTCCAGCTCTATTCTGATTTTGATTCTAATTCAAGGTGTCCCAGGAAAACCAGCCATGGATTGTATAGGGACAGACACAAAGAAAGAGCTTGATGTTTCAGGACCACGGAGAGCACCCAACATAGGTTCATTTGGGCTGCATTATCTTTGCCTAAAAAGGACATTGCTCCAGCTCTTCCCGGTGGCCAGCAGAGGCCCAGAGAAAGATACTGGTGGGCAGAGGTGGGCAACTATGGCAACATTACGACTTGTGGACTTCTGAGAGTCGAAGTCCACAGGTCGTAATGTTGCCATAACTGCCCAACCCTGCTGTAGGGTGTCTTCATCTCCCTTTTGCATTTTAGGAGATAAAGCTGACACAACAGATGAACAAATATTTATGCCTCAGTAACAAAAAAGCATTGACAGGATGGGAATTGAAGCCCTCATACGAAGAGCCTGATGCATTACAAATCCACCCCCTTCACATTTGAATTATCAAGCAGGCCGTCCCTGGGTGGGCTCGAACCACCATCCTTCTGGTTAACAGCCAGACGCGCTAACCCATTGCGCCACAGAGACCTGGCACAGGCCTCCCCCTCAGCTCCCTCCACCTGAACATCTGTAGCTGGGGCTGGATAGAGAGCAAATGAAATATGTTGGTCAGAAGACACTGTGCCTTATAACAATAAGAACAATCCCTTCTAAGTTTCATCCCAGATTTTATTTTCAGTGGGAGAAAAAAAGCCACACCACAAAAACCAAAAAGAAGCCCTGGCACCAAGTATGCATCTCCTGACTGAGGGAGGCTGATGCAAAGCCCTATGCCAAGTCTCTGTGGTGCAAGGGGTAGCACATCCGGCTGTTAACCAGAGGGATGTTGGTTCGAGCCCACCCAGGGATGGCTTGCTTGATGGCATGATCCAGAGATGAAGGTCTCTGGGCTTTGATTCCCACACTGTTGATGCTTTTTCTCGCTAGGATTTAAATATTTGTATTATTTTTTTACCTTCCAGAATGCAAAAGGGGGAGGAAACATAAAGAATAACATCTCCTTAACCCCACTGATGCTGTAAATGTCAGACTGGGATGGCCAACAAAAGATATAGGCATGCTGGTTGAAAACAGCCTGTTTCTGTGGTGTAGTGGTTATCACACTTGCCTCACATGCAAAAGGTCCCTGGATCAAAACCAGGCAGAAACACATTTTTTCCCCCAGCATCAGAGCCACTCCTTGCTCAAAGAAAGAGCAGGAAAAAGCTGCACTGAAACAAGCAAGAATCCTATTCTCTTTTCTATTTTATTGGAGTGGGAATGAATGAGAAGAGACTGATTTCAAGACACCAATCAAGAAAGGCTGGTTATCCCGATGGAGCAACTGGTGAAAAATAAAACCTGTCTAAGTTTGAACTCCCAGAATTCTGAGCATGAGGGAAGAAGGAGGGTTTCCCATCCATAGCCTACCTGAATCACCTTAAGAACAGGAGTAATGTAGGTAATGCGGGTCCAGCTGGATGATCACTGAGGGGCCCTCTTTAGTCATAGTATTGTAAGAAAGAAAATGTGCTTGTTTGAGAGAAGCAATTATATCCAGTTGAAACAGTACAAAGATAATGAGAAATTCCTTTGAAGTAGAAACATTCTACAAGAGGGGCCCCTCAGTTGTCAGAGATAGAGACATTTGGTGATATACAGTTTGAATGTTAAAAGAGACCAAGGATGACCACATGAAATATCAACAAGAGATAATTTGAATCTATGCTTCAGTGATTTACAAGAAGAATTATGACTGTTTGGCAAAGATAATGTGAAACTTAGTAATTAGGAAATGTCAATTAAATATAACAAATGTATATGACCACATAAACTGCTGAGTTAACAGAATCCTTTGTCTTAGAAGGGTATAAAACCATTGTAACTAGGTTCTGTCTTTGTTCAACGCTTCATGTACAAACGAGCTTTGAACCTATTGCGCAATATACTGTCTCTTACTAACCCAGAAAAGTTATGTTGGTCTAATTAATCCACAACAGGAGGAGGTGGGAGGGGGAGATTTCTCCAGGTGCATCCAGACCAGGGGTCAGCAACCTGTAACTCTGGAGCCACATGTGGCTCTTTCACCCCTCTGTTGCGGCTCCCTGTCACTCAAAATATGCGTCACAACCGCCAATGTGTGACACCCGCCAGCACGCAATTTATTGAGCTTTTCAACCCTCAGTAGGCCAACCATGGATAAATCCAAGAAAAGAAAAGTTTCAGAAGAAAACAGAATGTTTAATTCAACTACATATGCTAGTTTTGTGGCCTCTCAAGAAATAGTCAAGCACGAGAAGGGTTTTGTGGCTTTCGGTGTTTTTTTCTCTGTGGGAAACGGGTCCAAATGGCTCTTTGAGTGTTTAAGGTTGCAGACCCCTGATCCAGACCAACTATGCTTTGTCACTTTGAGCCACAGTACACTGACAACCACAAGACACAAATGGTGCTTCAAGGACAGCCTCTTTGTTCTTGTCTCTTGACCGTGTCTTGCCATTTCTGACAGGATTTTTGCTCTTTGTTTTGTAGGCCTTCCTTTAAAGTGACTTTTGAGCCTCCGCAGAGATTTTCTCAGTTTTCACAAGATCACAGATAATGCTTAGACATTAAAAAAGGATCCCAGACCTACGCGCTTTCCGCCATGCCATCAAAACATTTCTATTTCAGCAGGCCGGCTTGGCCTAACCTCTCTTTTAAATTGTTTTTAAATTTTTTAAAAATTTTTAAATTTGAAACTTGTCTTATGAATTTGGGATGTTTTAAATTTCGTTTTCCGGGCCAATTATTTAATTGTATTTTAATGGTTTTTAAACATTTATATTATATGTATTTTATTCGGCTGTTCACCGCCCTGAGTCCTTTGGGAGTAGGGCGGCATACAAATTTAATAAATAATAATAAAAAAGAGGAAAAATCTAGAAACTGCTGCCTGCTGGAAATGACACCACCTTTTGAATTAAGTAATGTTAGAGGGACCCTTTTCTTCCGCTCCAAGGCCCATCATCCCAGGCCCAGAAGCCTGGCACTCTGACAAATTAGCCATTGATAGACACAAAAAATGTCCCAAAGGTGCTTTTTCAGGATGCAACTGGACTTTCTTGTTTTTTCTCTGAAGATGTTTCACTTCTCATCCAAGAAGCTTCTTTAGCTCTGACAGAATAGTGGGGAATGGAAGGATTTGTATTAAATCACGGGTGTCAAACTTGCTGCGTCACATTGCCGTCACATGGTGTTTCACAATGTTTTTTCCCATTCACAAAGCTGGGGTGAGCGTGGCCGGTGCATGACTCATCTGGCCCGCGGGCCGACAGTTTGACACCCCTGTATTAAATCCTTCCATTCCCCACTATCCTGTTAGGATATGGTTTGAGCCTAACAAGTTGTCCAGGCAATATATGTGTTCTGTGACTTTAATATGAATATGTATTGTGTGACTTTAAAGTTTTACTGCTGATTCATTGTAATGCTGAGTCATGCTGTAATTAGATAATCACTGGTTGTGAATGTATTTAAGAAAGGTATTGTAAAGTATTCAGTTGATGATATGCTACCATAGTGTGTGGAGTTGTTATCATTGTGCTCTCATTGTTGGATGGATCTGCTACCATCGTGGTTTGTGAGTTATTGTAACCAACTAGTTATTCTAACCAACTACTGTTTGTGTGGTAAGAAGATTTTTGTATCACCGGACTGATTTAACTGGCCAAGACTTGGATTGATTTAAAGACTATGAGATTGTTTTTTCACTATAAAGTAAACTTTTGATAAACCAGTTTGCACATCTCTTATTCATTGCTCTCAGCAACATTTCTCTGTGCTTTACAATCTGCTGGTTGGTAACACAACAAAAATTTCCTTAACGCTGTCAGAGCTGAAGAAGCTTCTTGAATGAGAAGTGAAACGTCTTCAAAGAAAAAACAAGAAAGTCCAGTTGCCTCCTGAAAAAGCACCTTTGGGACAACCATGACCTGGATTTTTTTACAGATTAACAGAGTTGGAAGGGACCTTATAGGCAGTGGTGGGATTCAAATAATTTAACAACCAGTTCTCTGCCCTAATGATTTCTTCCAACAACCAGTTCACCAAACTGCTCAGAAAGTTTACAACCGGTTCTCCCAAAGTGGTGCGAACTGGCTGAATCTCACCACTGTTTATAAGTCATCTAGTCCAACCACCCCCCACCACTCAAGCAAGAGACCCCATACCATTTCTGACAAATGGCAGTCCAATCTTTTCTTGACAGTTTCAAATGTTGAAACTCCCACAACTTCCGAAGGCAACTTCTGTTCCATTGGTTGATTGATTGACTTGAGAATCTCTACAGACTTGTAGACACATAGACATTAATACAGGGGTGAAATCCAGCAGGTTCTGACAAGTTCTGGAGAACCAGCGGAGGAAACTTTGAGTAGTTCGGAGAACTGACAAATACCACCTCTGGCTGGTCCCAGAGTGGCGTGGGAATGGAGATTTTGCAATATCCTTCCCCCAGGAGTAGGGAGGGAATGGAGATTTTGCAGCATCCTTCCCCTGCCATGCCCACCAAGCCACACCATGCCCACCAAGCCGTACCCACAGAACGGTAGTAAAAAAAAATTGAATTTCACCACTGCATTAATAACATCTATAGATTATGCAAAAGAGAATAACACCCAGCCTAAAAAAAGATCAAAAAGACCCAAGTACCACTCCACCAGCAATCAGCACCCAGATCAACGTAGATTAACTCCAAGGTTAATGTCAGATTAACAATCAAGTAAACGACACCCCAATCAAGAAAATGTTATTAAAGAGCCATGGAACTTGATCACTTTCCCCCTTGCATAGAACTCTGGCATTGAGGGCAGAATCCACCAAGGGGCTCTGTCCGCAGCCTTACCCGCTTCAGGTGGGAACTGAGTATGCGCCTTCCTCTTTCCCCCAAACTTAAGAGAGACACATGCTATGCTAACCGGGGCTTTTTTCGGAAAAGTCCGGGAGTGAGTCTGACTTTTCTACGGTGTTCGATTTTGCTCTCTCCTCGCTGTGAGCTTAAGCAGAGCCTTTCTAGGAGCCAAGAAACTGCAAGGGAGTCTTTAACGGATAGACATCCCAGACGTTGCCCGGAGTTCAGTGAGGAAGGGCTTTTATTTCGCACTGGAGGCTTGCATGGATGCATGTAAAAACTTCATAAGGTCGTGGGAAGAGGGAAAACGCGGGAGCCATTTATTTTTATTTTTTTTTAATTTGATTTATATGCCGCCCTTCTCCGAAGACTCAGGGCGGCTTACAATGTGCTCAGCAATTTACCCTCCGTTTCGTTGGGGGAAAACACCGCATGGGGTTGGGAGGAGGAGAGGTTGTGTTTGCAAAACAGAGGATTGTGCTCAGAGGTGGGTTTCAGCAGGTTCTGACCAGTTCTGGAGAACCGGTAGCGGAAATTTTGACTAGTTCAGAGAACCGGTAGTAAAAATTCTGACTGGCCCCACCCCCATCTATTCTCTGCCTCCCAAGTCCCAGCTGATCAGGAGGAAATGGGGATTTGGCACTAACCTTTCCCCCCCGCCCCCGAGTTGGTTGGGAATGGAGATTTTAAGGGATCCTGTATCCTGCCACGCCCACCAAGCCATGCCACGCCCACCAAGCCACACCCACAGAACCGGTAGTAAAAAAATTTGAAACCCACTACCGATTGTGCTTCCAAGTCAGTCTCTTAGACCAGGGGTCTCCAACCTTGGCAACTTTAAGACTTATGGACTTCAACTCCCAGAGTTCCTCAGCAAGCGAAGCTAGATGTCTAGACTTCTGTCCTAGACATCATGCTTTTACAAAACTTGGTCTGTCTTTAAAGCCTCTCTAGGATTTCCTCTGTTATTTTTCTTGTTTATTCATGGGCACCAGATAAAGCCCTGGCACCTTCCCAATAC
The DNA here is from genome assembly GCA_022577455.1 of Arizona elegans. Lineage (NCBI taxonomy): Eukaryota > Metazoa > Chordata > Lepidosauria > Squamata > Colubridae > Arizona > Arizona elegans. Next base: position 10,324,487 of record JAKOOJ010000012.1, read on the forward strand.
AGGATTAGGCTTTAAATGAGAATTTCCGTTTTAACAAACTGCACCATTGTTTGGTTTGGTGGCAGCAGTGTCTCAGATAGAAAATCCATAGGGATAGTGGTAAGGACAGCCGAGATTATAGGAAGCTCGCTTCCCGTCATTCAGGATATTGCTTATAAGCACTATGTGCTTAGAGCTCAAAACCTTGTTAGAGACCCCACACACCCACTCCACAATTACTCCCCTCTGGGAGGAGGTTTCAAAGTATTTCTAGCAGGACTACCAGATTCTGTAACAGCTTTGTTCCCTATGCCATCCATCTGGTAAACTCACATGATTCATTTTTCTCGCCATGTACATGAATACATCCGAACCAGACTGTGTTGTTTCTCTGAGTCATATATGTGGTTATATGCATAATTTTGGATTTATTAGTTTATTTATTTATTTTGTCATGTTTATGTAATGTATATTGGAGGTAGTGACCCTTTGAGAGCTATATGATTTTGATTTGATTTGATTTGATTTGATTTATATACCGCCCTACTCCCGAAGGACTCAGGGCGGTGAACAGCCAAAAAATAAAACACATAGATTACAAAATTTAAAAGACAGTATAAAACTACATTAAATAATTTGGCCCGGGACAAATTATATGCAGTGAAATTTCATGTTAATGAAGGGAAACAATAATGATATAATAAATAATACTAGAATATGATATACTGGTATACTAGATTCTGTAACCATTAGGTTCCTGTAATACATATTATTCCTTTCTATTTGTATCTCCTGTTACAAACATATTATTAGGCCTCTGAAATGTATCTGGTATTTGTCAAACGTATGTCCCTGCCATTTGACCTGAACTCATATCAATCTCTTTCTGTGCCATCTAAAAGCATGGTACGTATCTCTGTTAGAACTACAGCCATCAACAAAGGGATAATTTACACCTCAGCCCTAATTTATGTTTGATCTGGATAAGATCTTGTCTTCCAGAGCCAGGGGCTAAGTGGCCAATTGAGTAAACAAAGAAATGCTCAAGGATGACTAATTGGGAAGTTTCTATTCCCCCTTGCAGAGCAACAAGGAATACACAAACCTAAATTAGGAGGCCAGAATTCGGTACTAAGCTGACGTCTCTGAGGGTATAAAAGGACGCCATACCTTCCCCAAGGTGTGGCTATTTCCTCGCATGCATTGTATCTGTATGTTCTGGATATAGTTCCAGCCAGTATTTTGTTTTTGGCCATAAATAAAATCTGCTTTTTTGCAAGCCTCGTCTTGAGTCTCTCTCTTTGGCATTCTGGTGACTCAAGTATATTTTGGGACCTTACATTAATGTATGCTGATTAGTGTACATTCAAAGTGACAAGTTATCATTCTCTTCTCTTCTTCATTTTGTAATGCCACTTGTTCTCCAGTCACAGATGAGACGCGTTCTCCCATTCTCATCATAGCACCTTGTTTTGAGGTAAAATTTTCTAAAATCTCCATGAGTTCCAACTTTTTCTCCATTTTGGGACTAGTTTTTATTTCAGTGCCTCTTTTTTCATCAGGATCTTTCATCCAGGATTTTTCTCCTTATTACAGGCTGCCTCTTGGTGCTTCCAACCCTCCTTAGCTACCCAGAGGCATGAATTTGAGAAGGGCAGCTGTAAAACTTGGGGAAAATCAATATAAATCTTAATTTTCCTAATCTGTCCTTTCCCAGCCAGCCCCCAAATCCTCCCCTCACTTCAGGTCCGACTTTGCCATCGGTCACAAAGACAAAAGCTGGGTTTATAACAGTAACAGAGTTGGAAGGGAACTTGGAAGGTCATCTAGTCCAACCCCCTGCTCCCGCAGGAGACCTGTACTAGGGATTCGAACCAACAAAAGCTGACAACCTTTCTGATCGACAAGCTCAGTGTCTTAGCCACTGAACCACCTAGTCAGGATTTCATAGAGAGGCTCCTGGTTTCTTGTCTTTTGACAGCCCTGCGGTTTCTGACAGGATTTTTTTTTTTAACCTCGTTTTCGACCCCCAGGCCCACAGGGAATCAGGATCACTTCTCTCCCCTTGAGGAAAAACTCTGACATTGCGCGCAGAATCCAGCAGGGGGCTCAGTCCGTAGCTGTTAGAAAAACCAAGCAGCCTCCCCACATCCCGCTTCAGGAGGGAACTGAGCATGCGCCTGGCCCTCTAGCTCAAGAGATACGCGTGCTGCTTAGGCTAGGCTTTTTTTTTTTCAGAAAAGGCTGGAAGATCGTCAGCCTTTCCTGTAGTTTCCGATTCTGCTCCCCACCGCACCTCGCTGCGAGCCTTACGCGGAGCCTTTTTTTCCCCCGGAGCCTCTAAAGGAAGATTTTAGCGGACGGCGATCCACTCGTGATCCACTCGGTCCAGTGAGCGTGGTGGGTCTTTTATCTCGCGGCGGAGGATTTCAGGGAGACACGTAAAGCTTTATAATGTTCGAGGTTCGGGGGAAAGTGGGAAGCCCCCGAATCCCCTGCCGCCCTTGGATATGCACGGGCCAGATAGGGTAGAAAGCAAAAATTGTGACCCCCCCCCCCCGGGAGGAAAAACAAAACAAACCAGGATCGTCAGAAACGTGGGAGCCATTTAGCCTCCGTTTCGTTGCGGGATGGGGAGAGGAGGAGAGGTCGACTTTGGAGATTCGTTGCTTCAAATCAGCCTTTGAGAAATTTCCTGCAAATTTCTTGGCCCCGTCTTCAGAAGGGGTTTCCCTCTCCTCCCCCCCTTCCCAGACCAGAGGAAGCGAGCGGTCCGAGTCCCTCCTGCTGGCTTTGCACGCAAGACTGCAACTCCGTGTGCAAGGACTGGAACTCGGGTTTTCTGCATTAATACCTTTCCCCAATGGCTCTGCCGGCAGGTAAAGAAGGAAGATGTTGAGAGGATAAGAGGTGCGCTTGTGGTTGAGGTGCATCGTTCACACACTGTGTATTCATATTAAGGCAGTGTTTGTTTTTAAGTTTGGGGAGTGTAAGTTCCTGGAGTTTTTAAGTCCACAAGTTTTCAAGTGGACAATTTTGAAAAAGACGGGATTAGGCTAAAAGCGGGGGGGGGGGGGACTGTTTCTAGGATGTGCCTGGATCGAAACATCATCTTAAAGCATAGATGGTTTTATTCATTGGGATATTAAGTTCTATATGCATTGAATGGTGGTTTGTTAATTCTGGCTTCTGGAGTTCACCCAGGGTTTAGGGCCAGAAGGTTAATGGGGTTCTGTTAGTTTAAAACTTTATGTTCTAGAGAAGTTCAGATGTTCATTTATTTCCTTATTAAATCGATTTAGATAGCCGCTCTCATCCCAATTGCTATCTCAGTTGTGATTTTGGACATTTTGATTTGGATTGTGCTGAGATAGTTGTTAAATTTTATAAGCGGCCATTGAAATTAGGTGAATAAATAATTAGGAAATAGAAATCCAAAACATATTTTAACATATATATTTATTTATTTGTTTGTTTGTTTGTTTGTTTATTTATTTATTATTGCGATTTATATGCCGCCTTTCTCCCTGGGGACTCAAGGCGGCTTACAAAATGACAAATTCCAATACAAATCACAATGAAATAAAATTAAAATCAGCAACCCTATTAAAAACAGTTTAAAATTATGACAGTGTACCCCCAAACGGATCAGATATTCATGTAATAGTCCTTGATAGTAGCTGATACAAAAGAGCTCACTGGAATTTTCTTCAAACATAGATGTCAGTCTTACTAATAAGATTCCTGCCTTCTACTGAGACATTGAGGGTTCATAAGAATTTCTTATTTTAAGGTGGGCTTTTTTCAGAGGAGGAGGAGGATGCTCAGTAGTTATGTTACTCACCCTATTGAATCTCTCATCTCTTTTCCATTTCAGATTTGTTAGTTGGAAATCTTTCCTGGTTCCTCTGAAGGCTTAGCTATCTTGTGAAGGAATAGAGCTGAAGGCCTTGGATGTTTTGTCGAGATTTCTTGTGAATACAAAGTCCTGTGGAGATCCATCAGTCCATTTTGAAGTTGGATTAGAGACCAGAGAGAAGATGGAAGGAAAACACCCAGCAGATGCAGCAGTTGGAAAAAGTCCTACAGCTGATCAGCCTTGGAGCTTTGGGAAGAATGGGGCAAATCCTGGGCAAAAGACCAAAAACAATGAAGCCAACAGTTCAGAGGTCAAATCCTGTCACTTCAGAAAAGTGCAATTCCAGGAGGGGAAGAGTCCCCGAGATGTTTGCACTCAGCTTCACCGCCTTTGCTGTCAGTGGCTGCAGCCGGAAAGACACACAAAAGCTGAGATGCTGGACTTGGTGCTCCTGGAGCAGTTCCTGGCTGTCCTTCCCCCAACGGTGGAGAAATGGGTGCGGGAATGTGGAGCAGAAACCAGTTCCCAGGCGGTGGACTTGGCCGAAGGCTTCCTGCTGACCCAGGAGTTGGAAAACATACAAAAAGAGTTGCAGGTGTGAGAATGTAATCGTGGCACATCTAAAGAGGATCTCTCTGAATTTGTCAATTCCTCTCTGGCAGAGTTTTCTGGAATTATGACCTCCTAAAGGCTGTTGTTCCATTCTTTTTCCAGAGGGTGTATTTGTGGCAATTGTTCTGTTCTTGCTTTCCAGCTTCAGCGTTGGACATTGTGGTCTTCTGCTAGATTGAGAATGCAGTATGATAATTCATTTCTTTCCCTCTTTCCTTGCTTCTCCTGGCACATCACCTCCAGAAGTCCTTGGAAGATGTATATGATTATCCCAAGGAAGGGAAAGATTCATCCAAATTCTCTCAGGAGCTGCAGTTCAGGGAGAGCTTCCAGAAAGATCAAAGTCAGGAGACAAGACCAGGTAACAGAAGCACCTTACATGTGACGTGGAGTTTGGACATCTGGCCTCTTAATTGTAATCTCTCTTTTTAACAAACATGCTTCTACCATTTTCTGTCTCACAGAGAATAGAAAGATTCCCTTGGTTTTTTTAGAATCGCCGCCTCTTTCTGGTGGAGCTGTAAGATTGCTTGAATTTCTGCCTCAGGTAGGAGGAGAAACATTGATAAATATTCATGAATCTTGAATGGGTTTCATTTTGTTCTGGTGTCCAGTGTATAATAATGCTGTTTCTAAGCAAGTCAAATTTTAGATCAGGTCATTGAAAATTCACACTCTGCTTAACCTGTCCCTTCTAATAAGAACCTGTCCATTCTCCACCCCCCTGCTTCAGGCCCAGATTTTCTTGACCAGATGTTATCTTGGCTGGAGATACTCTTTCTGTCTCCAGGGTCATTCTCACATACCATTACCAGCTCCCCCAACACCTTCATGGAGGTGTTGATGGGGAGGAAGAGTTGGTTCCCTCCATTGATAAATAAACCATTGGAAAAAATGTCAGATGGGTTTTCTCTGTGTTTCCTTCTGCGCACTCTAGGAAGAATTGGAGCCATTGATATGTAGTGGTTTTAAGGCCAGTTGGCCAAGAAAACTATTTTAATTGGCTTCACTGAAAGGCATTCCAAGTCCTTCCAATTTGATCAAATGTGCTTCAGTTGTGCTGTCAGCCAAAAGTTCTGAGATTTCTGAGGTACTTGCAGGACCATCTCCTACCGGCCTCCCACCGTCCAGTGCGCTCACATAGGGCTGCCTTCCTCTGAGTGCCGTCAGCCAGACAATGTCAGCTGGCGGCCCCCAGGATGAGGGCGTTCTCTGTGGCCGCACCGACCCTCTGGAATGGGTTACACACCGGGCTCCGGACGGCTCCCGACCTCTGCACTTTCCACGCCGACCTGAAGACATGGCTTTTTCAGCAAATTCCCTGATCTGTTGCGAAGTTTTAATTGTCTGGGGATTTTAAATTGGCTTGTTTTAGCATTTTTATTGTTATGTTGCTTTTATTCTGTGAGCCGCCCCGAGTCCTACGGGAGAAGGGCGGCATATAAATATGATAATAAATCAAAATAAATCAAACAATCAAATCATTCAGAATTCTGCAGAAGATGCCCATTTTGTTCATTGGATCTCTTTTTTAGAATTATTGGAAGAAAACTGTCAAATTATTCTTGGGATTATCTGTTAATAGGGAAACTTGTTTCCTTGTTCAGGATTTTGTGTCTTTGGAGGAAGTGGCTGTGTATTTCTCTGAGGAGGAGTGGTCACAGCTGGATCCTGCCCAAAAAGCTCTCCATGGGGAAGTCATGCTGGAGAATTCCAGGAATCTGGCTTCTCTGGGTAAGAACCCATAACTGTGCTTAGAGACGTATAGAAGGCATGGGGTGGGAGGCTTAAATATTATTTCTGAAAAAAAATACCATTTATTTCTATGCCACCTTTATTATTTTTTTTAAATAAAAGACAGCAGACATACTTAATACTCCTTCCTCTGCTGTTTTTCCTGCAACAACAACCCTGTGATGTGGATCGGGCTAAGAAAGAGGCCAAAAGTCACCCAGCCAGAATTCATGCTTAAGGCAAAACTGGTACTCACAGTCATTCAGTTTCTAGCCTCAGTTGGACCAAATGGCTCTCTATGGAAGAAGGAAATTTATTGAAAGAAAAACTGGAAAACTGCACAGGCTCCCTTTTTACATAAAGGAAGTGGCTTTCTTTCAAAATGCTTTCTGCTCATAAAATGAAAAATACCGTATTTTTCGGAGTATAAAACCCTCCGGAATATAAGATGCAGCTACCTTTTTTTGGAGAGGAAAACAAGAAAAAAAAAAATCTGCCTCTGCCTCTCAGCAATTTGCCTGCTTGCAGCGAAGAGCAAACAGCCTGCTTTAGTTTCATTTTCATTTTCAGCACATCCTTAGCACAAGAAGAAAAAAAAAAGCTGCCTCCCAACAATTTTCCTCCTTGCAGCAAACACCAGAGACCCACGCGGCAATAGGCAATGGCAATCCCTTCAGCCCGAAACAGCTGAGAATCAGGAGGCTGATCCAATGGACAATCAACTGCTTATGATAATCAGGCTGAAGCTGAAATGGGCTATTTGCTGCTTGCTGCAAGGAGGTAAATTGCTGGGAGGCAGAGGCCAAAGGGTGGGGGCCAGCAGGTGGGCGGGGCTACATTCGGTGTATAAGACACACCCAAATTTTCACCCTCTTTTGGGGGGGGAAGTGCGTCTTATACTCCGAAAAATACGGTACTCATTTCCCTGCCATAGAAGATATTAGCTCGAATCTGAGGGAGAGGCTGGTAGGGATGGTGTGGCCTTTGAGCAAGATCCTGCCTTCCAGGGCTTAATATTGAGCCTGGTAACTCAGCTTGAGCTGCTATTCGAAGGCAGATGTTATTGAATGTCAGCTTGGTAAATAGTATGACTGTCCACAGCCACGAACTGAAGGTGGATGAAATACCAGACTGGCATTCATAACCAAGACCTAGATGTGCCCTGAGAGGGACACTCCTTTCTCAGAAATGGGCCCATTTGTGAACTGTCTTTGGTATCATTCCAGGTTGAGGGTGGGGAGCTATTGCCTTCCAGGAAGGCTGACTTTCAGAGTTTCTGGTCTGCAGACAAGTGAAGGTGAGACTTTTCATTGAAGTTGGGGAGGTGCTGGGTAATGTTGCTGCTCAACATGATATAGTGTCCAAAACTTTGGGAGTTCATGTCACCATGGAATTGTCCTACTGGTAGGTCATCAACAGGTTGACACAGAGTGGTGCTCAAAGATTAGATCACGGATTTGTCTTCAGTTTGTAGCGATGTCATCCAATCCTGATAAATCAAGATTTGTAGGAGCCCACTTAGAAATGGGTATTTGGTAAAGTATTCGTTTGGCATGTTCGTATCTGCCAATAAGCAGCCAAAATATATTGATGATTCTTTGGCTAAATTTCAGAAGAAAATATTTGATCTTTCATCATTACCGTATTTTAGCTACAGTTTTCGTTTTTCTTTTTCCAGGCTATAATCGGCAAGAGAATAAGAATTACAAGGCGGAAGGCCAAGCAATGCATCCGAAAGAAGAAAAAGGGAAGCTTGCAGATCAAAGCAGTGAGACAAGCCAATCACAAAATGGAATTATAAAAGGCTTTTCTCGGATCAGTTGGCTTCCTAACCATACAAGCATTAATACAGGAGAAAAACCATACAAATGCTTGGAGTGTGGAAAGAGCTTTAATAAATCTGCTCATCTCATTTCCCATAAAAAGACACATTCGGAAGATAAACAATTTACTTGCAAGGAGTGTGGAAAGACCCTCTGTAATAATCACTCTCTTAGAAGTCACGAAAGGAATCACACAGGAGAACGACCTTATAAATGCCTGGAGTGTGGAAAGACCTTTAGTTGTAGCAGTAACCTTACTTCCCATAAGAGAATCCACACTGGGGAGAAACCATATAAATGCATGGAGTGTGGAAAGACCTTTATTCATAGCAGTTACCTGAACTCCCACAAGAGGATCCACACAGGAGAGAAGCCCTATCAATGTGTGGACTGTGGAGAGGGCTTTCGGTGGAATTGTGATCTTACTTCCCATAAAAGGATCCACACGGGGGAGAAACCATATGAATGCAAGGTGTGTGGAAGAAGCTTTAGTTTTAGCAGTAGTCTTAATTCCCACAAGAGGATCCATACAACAGAGAAGCGATACCAATGTGTGGACTGTGGAGAGGGCTTTCGGTGGATTTGTGATCTCACTTCCCATAAAAGGATCCACACGGGGGAGAAACCATATGAATGCATGGAGTGTGGGAAGAGTTTTGCAAGGAGTAACGCTCTTACTTGCCACAGAAGGATCCACACACAGGGGAAACCATATCAGCCGAGGAAGTATGGGAAGAGCTTCAATAGCAATAAGGGTAATCCTCGGTTTATGACTGCGATTGAAATTTCTGCTGCTAAGCAAGACAGTTGTTAAGTCAATTTTGATCCATTTTACGACTTTACTTGCCACATTTGTTAAGTGAATCACTTCAATTGTCAAGTTAGTAATGCTGTTGTTAAGTGAATCTGGCTTCTCCCTTGGCTTTGTTTATCAAAAGGTGATCACATGACCCAGGGACAATGCAACCCTCATAAATATGAATCAGTTGTCAAGCACCTGAATTTTGATCAGGTGACATAGTATGATCAGGAGTGCTGTAACGGTCGTAAGTGTGAAAAACAGTCATAAGTCACTTTTTGCAGTGGTGGTATAGCTTTAAACACTCACTAAACAAAACTGTTGTAAGTGAAAGACTACCTGTAGTTATCTAAAATCTCATACAAGGACCACTTGAGTAATCATCAAAATAAACTCTAGACCTTCTTAGATATTCATACATAAATTGCCTTTCTAGTCCAAACCAGAACAAGGTGTATCCTAAATCTTACTTGTGGTTTTTGCTAAGTAGAAGGTTAGAACTAAAAAGTGAGTATCAGTGGAGATAAAGGGTGTTAATTGCTCTTTCAGGGATCTGTCCAGCCTATTATTTAACAGGACGAAGACTCAGAGGAAAAGCTCTGAAAAGGAGCTACAATGATGAAAAGTCCTATAAATGCACATGCCAAAGTTTTTCTCCAGCGAAGGTGCCAAGTTCTGTTTTCCTGTCCCAGACAAAAGCTAAAATGGATTTTTTGGGAACATATACCTGTAGCCTTCGATTAAATTAATTAAGTACAGTTGGTATGATTTCTTTCTAGTTATATACCGTGTTTCCCTCAAAATAAGACATCCCCTGATAATAAGCCCAATTGGGCTTTTGAGCGCATGGACGAAAATAAGCCCTCCCTGAAAATAAGCCCTCCCTGAAAATATTTAAACGCATGCGCAGCTGGTCCCCGCCATTTCCTCTGATTAGGGTTACGGAGACAGAGCTGGAAATCAGGTAAGACGGCAAGAGGAGCCCCGTCTTACTCCACATGCCCCAAAATAATAAAATCTCCCTGAAAATAAGGCCAAGCGCTTATTTCGGGGTTCAAAAAAATATAAGACAGGGTCTTATTTTCGGGAAAACACGGTAGTTAATGAACTTTGGGCTGAATATCAATTTCAAGCATTGGGTTATGTTTGGAGGAGCCTACATGGGGGTTTTGAAATCTCATGGCAACCTGAAACCATTTACACAAAAGACAACAATATTCTGTCAGTCCCCTAAGGTTATCCAGACTCCAAGGTTATCCAGATAGGAAACATAGCTGAATAGGCTAATTTATTAATAGAATGCTGCAAGTCTGAAAGTACACATCCGTGATCACTTTTAAGGTTGCCTTGAACTGCAAGATGTGTGCATATAAATTAAATAAATACTGGTAATAAATAACAGCCCGATAGATCAAGTTCGATTGTTTATTCAGTTTCTTTCTTTGCCTGTTATGCAGCTGCAGACTTTTCTACCTTTTATTGCATAATTCCTTTGGCAGTATTTATTTTATCAACATACTTACAAATCATGGAAAAGATTTGGTCAAAGGCCTATTATTATTTGAGAAACTCATCACATATACATATATCAATGTATCCTGTGTGGAAAAATCTTTGAAAAAAAACCTTTTTCAAGCATTTTTTTTTTTTTTTTTGCCTTTCTATGGGATGACAAGGTTTAGGGAAAACACTAAATCTGATTGAAATAAACTTAATTAAAAACCACTGGAATGGTTATTCATGAAATGTGATTAAATTCTGTAAAAGTTAAAAATAGATGAAAACGCCTGGAAGGATTTAGGGGGGGCAATACTTAAGGCTTTCAAAGGTTCAGGTTACTTTGAAGCTATTTACTCAAATATTGTTCACTGATCATTCTGGATCAAATAGCATAATTTTTTTCATAATACCAGATTGACACAGTTTGGCAGGTTGTCCTTAGAAGGAAGCCTTGATATGTAAAGAAATTAGCTGAAAAGAATGCAGCCAGAATGAGAAGTTGCCATTCTTTTAAAATTGCTTCTTAACCACTACTTTCCCTCCACCTTTTGTAGGAAGCCCACACCCCTAGAGAATGAAATATTTGGGGGAATATTAAAATAGGCAAAAGATTATATTTCCCCTAAAGGATAAGAGGAGAAACATGTTCTTAAATGCAGAAAGCAGCCCCAGTATTCCTGCCATAGGAAAATAGCCTCAAGCAGAAGCTTGAACCCTGCCAACAAAAGTGTGTTTTTGCCATGGTTTTTCCAGTTGCAATGTATGGCTGAGAAAGTTGGACCATGTCAAAGGCTGAGCACCAAAGAATTGAGGCCTTTTAACTATGGTGCTGGAGAAGACACCTGCGAGTCAGTCCTAGAGGAGATCAACCCTGACTGCTCTTTAGAAGGCCAGATCCTGAAGATGAAACTGAAATACTTTGGCCACTTAATGAGAAGGAAGGACTCACTGGAGAAGAACCTAATGTTGGGAAAGATTGAGGGCAAAGGAAGAAGGGGACAGCAGAGATAGAGGTGGCTGGATGGAGTCACTGAAGCAGTAGGCGTGAGCTTAAATGGACTCCAGAGGATGGTAGAGGACAGCAAGGCCTGGAGGAATATTGTCCATGGGGTCGTGATGGGTCGGACACGAATTCGCAACTAACAACAACAAAGAAGCTTGAATAGGCTGGTCTTTTGGCATGAAGATTTTGTATCCATTCAGAAAGACTGGGCCAATCTATTCATAAGCAAAGAGACTCCAAATAAGCAACACAATAAGGCAAACCAGAGCTGACAATATTAGCTTAGACAAACACCTAAGATTTGCATTTCTCCTTTTGTCTGTAGAGCCAGCTAGGACCCCTACATGACTCCATAGGAATCTGGCAACAGCCATTAAAATATTAAAGGACATATCTATGGAGATTCTCAGTCATCCAGGTCATAGTTGTCCCAAAGGTGCTTTTTCGAGAGGCAACCGGACTTATTTTTTTTTCTTTGAAGACATTTAGTTTCTCATCAATAGTGACATTCAAATTTTTTCCCTACTGGTTCCGTGGGCGTGGCTTGGTGGGGGGGTCACTCACACATACGCCCACTCGGTCACATGACTTCACCACCACCAAGCCATGCCCACAGAACCCGGTAGGAAAAAATGTGTGTATGAGCACCAGAAGGGCTCATAATGAATGCTGTGGTGGAGAGAATCCGAACTTTTCTCCCTCCATTTAACGTTGAATGGGTTGAGCGGCCTGAAGGGGTGAGTGAGTGGCTGGAAGGGGTGAGCGGCGAGCGGGCAGGCATGGGCGGGGCCAGCCAGGGGTGGTTTTTACCACTTTGGCGAACCGATTCAAATTGTCCCTACAGGTTCACCCAAACTGGTTGAATTTCACCCCTGCTTTTCATCCAAGAAGCTTCTTCAGCTCTGATTGGATGGTGGGGATTGGAACTTTCAAAGTTCCAAGAAGGCTCTACACCCTTGCACCACTCAGGTGACCCTGATGATACAGATAAACCTTCAGATAGCCTTAATGACTAGCAGCTAGCTAAAAGAATACAAATGACCAGCTGTCTGCAAGGAGTATAAATCCTTCCATTCCCCACCATCCAGTCAGAGCTGAAAAAACTTCTTGGATGAGAAGCGAAATGTCTTCAAAGAAAAAACAAAGTCCAGTTGCCTCTTGAAAAAGCACATTTGGGATAGTAAAGGACACATTCTTACACAGGAACAGGCATCTCAATCACAAAGCCCCAAAGAACGTATAACCCAAACCCACCTATCTCAACCCCATTTTTTCATCCACCCCAGAAACATTTGGCTGTCACTGAAATTTCTGGCATCCAAATAAACAGAGACCTTCAGCCAGCCTCCATTTTATTTCCAGCGTCTTTCTCCCGACTTGGAACCAGACCGGATTTTTCTTCCAACACTTTCGTTCACTCATTGTAGCTAAATTTCCTTTTTTCTTGCACTCCCACCTCCAAATCCAGAGTAATCTTTTCAAACCGGTGAATTCTTCATTACTGTTGGCTAGAAAAAGAAGTACGTTATTTAGCACCAAAGGTCTTCAAGTTCCTACTCATATTTTCTGAGGCATATTTCCTACTCAACACACAAATAAAACTATTCACGTCTTTTTATTGTCTTGTGGTATTGGAGCTTTATATGTAATTTTTCAGTATTTTCCTTCATTTTCATACTTTTTAATTCCATATACAATCGCATATCAGACTTTATACTTTATACAGTCTTCATTTCTCCATCATGGCACCTTATTTTGAGGTACAAAATTTAAAAGATCCACACAAGTTTGAACTTTCCATTTTAGAACTTTTCTTTTGGTGCCTCTTTTTCATCAGAATCTTCAGTATTACTGGTAGTCCTTTACTTATGATGACAATTGACTCAAAAATTTTATGTTGCTAAGTGAGAAATTTGTTAAGTGAGTTTTGCCTCATTTTACGCCCTTTCTTGCCACAATTGTTAAGTGAATCGCTGCAGTTTATTTATTTATTTATTTTTCAGATTTCTATACTGCCCTTCTCCTTCCGGACTCACGGCGGTGAATAGCCAAATATAAAACATTCATACACAAAAGTTAAAATAGATTTAAAATAATTAAATAAAATTTGGCCCATAATTTAAAACATTTCAATTAAAATCAATATCAAATTTTAAAACCAACCATAAAATCAGGACAGCCCGGCTAACTGAAAAAAGTAGGTTTTAAGGGCCCGACGAAAAGTCTGGAGGTCTGAGATCACTCGTATCTCTGGGGGTAGATCGTTCCAGAGGGTAGGTGCCACCACAGAGAAGGCTCTCCCCCGGGGGTCGCCAGCCGACATTATCTGGCCGACGGCACCCTGAGGAGGCCCTCTCTGTGGGAGCGAACTGGCCGGTGGGAGGCAATTGGTGGCAGAAGACGGTCCCGTAAGTACCCCGGCCCTAAGCCATGGAGCGCTTTAAAGGTGATCACCAACACCTTGAAGCGCACCCGGAAGTCCACCGGAAGCCAATGCAGCTCGCGCAGGAGAGGAGTCACATGGGAGCGCCCCGTCGCTCCCATAATCTCCCACGCAGCCGCATTCTGCACCAGTTGGAGCCTCCGGGTGCACCCCAAGGGGAGCCCCATGTAGAGAGCGTTACAATAGTCCAGACGAGAAGTGACGAGTGCTTGAGTGACCATGCGTAGGGAGTCCCGATCCAGAAAGGGGCGCAACTGGCATATCAGGCGAACCTGATAGAAAGCCCCCCTGGCCACGGCTGTCATATGCTCTTCTAAAGACAGCCGTGTGTCCAGGAGGACGCCCAAGTTGTGGGCCCTTTCTGTGGGGGCCAATGATTCGCCCTCAATAACCAGCGATGGCACCAGCTGTCTATACCGGGATGCCGGCAGCCACAGCCACTTGGTCTTGGAAGGGTTGAGTCGAAGCCTGTTTCTCCCCATCCAGACCCACACGGCCTCCAGGCACTGGGACATCACTTCCAAGGCATCGTTGGGATGGTCTGGGGTGGAGATGTACAGCTGAGTATCATCAGCGTACTGATGGAACTCCACCCCAAAACCACGGATGATCTCGCCCAGTGGCTTCACATAAATGTTGAACAGGAGGGGCGAGAGGACCGACCCTTGTGGCACCCCACAAACAAGGCGCCTTGGGGTCGACCGCTGCCCCGTCAACAGATTGCGACTGGTCGAAGAGATAGGAGGAGAACCACCGCAAGATGGTGCCCCCCACTCCCAGTCTCTCCAGCCGGCGCAACATGATACCATGGTTAATGGTATCAAAAGCCACTGAGAGATCTAACAGGACCAGGATAGAGGAATAACCCCTACCCCGAGCCCTCCAGAGATCATCCACCAACGCGACCAATGCCGTTTCCGTGCTGTACCCAGGTCTGAAGCCAGACTGGAGCGGATCTAAACAGACAACTTCATCCAGGTACTGGGAAAGTTGTTAAAATAGTAACACGATTGTTAAATGACTCTGACTTCCCCATTGACTTTCCTTGTTAGAAGGTTGCGAAAGGGGCTCACGTAACTCTGGGATGCTGCGACCCTCATAAATATGAGTAGTTGCCAAGCATTTAAATTTTGATCACATGATCATGGTGATGCTGTAATGGTCATAAGTGTGAAAAATGGTCATAACTCACTTTTTTCAGTGCCATTGTAAGTTTGAATGGTCACTAAATGAACTGTTGTAAGTTGAGGACTACCTGTATTTTCATTATTACAGGCTGCTTCTTGGTGTTTCCAATCCTCCTTGGCCACCTAGAGGCATGCATTTGAAAAGGCACATATAATAATTGAAAAAGAAAAATCAATACAAATCTTAGTTTTCCTCAACCTGTCGCTTTCCTCCCTGTGTCCCTGCCAGCCCCCTGATCTCCCCTCACTTCAAGGCTGAGTTTGCCATCAGCCACAAGACACAGGCTGGGTTTCATAGAGAGACTTTTCTCCCTTGTCTTTTGACCGCCCTGCCATTTCTGACAGGATTTTCCTCATTTCTGACGCCGCCTCTTGGGAATCCCTGGAGACCCTTCAGAGAAGCTCCTCTTCAGGAAAGGGATTTTTGAGCCTCCACAGAGATTTTCTCAATCTTCACAAGATCACACAGACGGTTCTTAAGAGATTAAAAAGAGGGAAAATCTACATACTGATGCTTGCCGGAGAGGCCCGTTTCCTTTCTAGAATAAAAACTGCTCTTCAGGAAAGGGATTTTTGAGTCTCCACAAGAGATTTTCGCAATATTTTTTATTTTATTTTATTTGTCAAGAACATATTAGGTAATAAGTATAAACCTAGATTGGCTACATAAAATAGATACAAATAGAGGAAACATTAGGACAGGGACGGCTGGTGCTCTTATGCACGCCCCTTACAGAACCCTTAGGAATGGAGAAAATCTAGAAACTGATGCTTGCTGGATCCAGATGCCACTTCCTTTCTAGATAGACAACGTTAGAGGGAACCTTTCCTTCAAGTTTAATGCCCATCAACCCAGATACGTATGGAACATGACGTCCCGAGCCCTTGCAGGGTCTTCTTCCAATGCGCGCAGTATCCACTAGGGGGCTCCCTGGAAAAGCGGTGCTGCTCCCTCCCGCCCCCCCGTCTTACAAGAGAACTGAGCATGCGCTGGCCTCTTCCCCAAGTCAAGAGAGATTCGTGCTTCCCTAGGCGATTTCTAGCAAAGGCTTGAAAGCTTCTCCGCTCTTTCTCCAGTGCCCGGGTGAGCCTTTCAGGCAAGGGAAGAGGCTGCAGGGCAGTCTTGGACTTGGAGATCCAGATACGAGTTGGGGTTCAGTCGGTGGGGGCTTTTCTCCCGCGCTGGAGGCTCGCATGCAGACATGCAAAACCTTATTAGGGTTGGAGTGGTGGGATTGGGGTGGGGGTGGGGGGGGGTAGAGCCAGTGGTCCCATGTTCCCCTGCCGCCCCTGTGCATGCACGGGCCGGGGAGGGGAGAATGGAAACCTTTGGATCCTTCGCATTGCCCCCAGGGGGGAAAAATCGGAGTCGAAGAAAAGAGGGAGCCAGTTACACACACACACACACACACACACACACACACCCATTTGGATGGGAAAACCTCTGTATGGGAGGGAGAGAACGAGAGGTGGTCTGTGCAGAGGTTTGTGCCTCCAAGTCAGTCTTGACTCCTGCACAGTTTCCTGCATATTTCGTGGCTCCTTTTTCAGAAGGGGTTTCCCCCTTTTCCCCCTTCTTAGGCCGATTGCAACTGCGTGTGCAAGGAGTTGGGTGCAAGGTGTGTAAGGACTGGAACTCTTGTTTCCTGCTTTCCTGCCTTTCCCCAATGTCACCAGCTGGCTGTGCCAGCAGGTAAAAAAGGAAGATGTTGAAGGGAGGGAGGTGCATCATTGTCACTATGCCCCGGATTAGGCCAGTGTTTTTGTCAAGCTTGGCCTTTCTAAACCCATTGTTTGTTTATTTAGTTATTAAGTGGATTTACAGCGCCCCCTCGTATCAATTGCTGTTTGTGACCTGGGACATTTATGATTTGGATTGTGCAAATGGTCGTTCTTACCTATGCAGCCATAGAAATGATATTAAACTGTCTATTAAATTATATTAAATGAAATTATAGTTAGCTGTAGAGAGCCATTTGGTTCAGTGACGAAAGCACAAGGCTTGAAACCAGGAGATTAACTTTCTAGTCCAACCTTTGGCATGAAAGCCTTAAACCCATCTCATCTAGCAGCCCAATCTACTTCACAGGGCTGATGTGGGAGAAATAGTAAGACTGAGCATTGTGTATAATTGCTGCCTAATTTATAATAATACAGAAGACATAAAAATAAAAATTAAATGTTAATAAAAACTAGGAATGGTTTTTTCCAATATTTTGATAGACTGACATCCTCTGCAATTTTCCCCATATGTAGAGAGATTAAACTAATTAATAAGATTCCTCCCCCCCCTCCAGACATTGGTAGGTTCATCCAATTTTCTTTTTTTAAATTTTTTCCTTCCCCTTCCCCTTCCCTTCAATTTCCTCTCTTGATAAGGATGCTCAGTAGTTCAATTAATTACCCTAATAAACACCCTGAATTATTTGTTTTCCATTTCAGGTATGTAAGGTGGAAATATTTTCTGGTTCTTCTGGAATCTTAAGTATCTTGTCTGAGAGGAGAGCTGAATGGCCTTGGAAAAACTGGCCAGACCTCTTGTGAACAGAAAGACCTGTGGAGATCCATGGGTGCATTTTGGAGCTGTCTCTTTGGAGACCAGAGAGAAGATGGAGGGACAACACTCAGCAGATGCAGAAGTTAGAAAAGGCCCTCCAGCTGCTCAGCCTTGGAGCTGTGGGAAGAATGGGGCAAGTCCTGGGCAGAAGAGCCACGAAAAGGCATCCAATAGTTCAGAGGTCCAATGTTGTCACTTCACAAAAGTGCAGTTTCAGGAGGGGAGCCGTCCCCGAGATGTTTGCACTCAGCTTCACTACCTTTGCTGTCAGTGGCTGCAACCAGAAAAACACACCATGGCTCAGATGCTGGACCTGGTGCTCCTGGAACAATTCCTGGCTGTCCTTCCCCCAGAGGTGGCGAGATGGGTGCGGGAGTGTGGAGCAGAGACCAGTTCCCAGGCGGTGTCCCTGGCTGAAGGCTTCTTGCTGACTCAGGAGGAGGAAAACATGCAAAAAGAGTTGCAGGTGGGAGAATGGAATCATGGCAGCTCTAAAGAGGATCTCTCTGAAGTTGTCAATTCCTTTCTGGCAGAATTTTCTGGGATTATTAATTCCTAAGGGCATCTGTTCTATTCTTCCAGAGGATGTATTTGGGGCAATTCTTTCAGCAATGGACATTGGGATCTGCTAGTTAGAAGATGTAGTATGATAATTCATTTCTATCTCTGTGCTCTTCCTTTGTTTCTGATATCACATCATGTCCAGAAATCCATGGAAACTATGACTGAGTATCCTAAGAGGGGGAAAGATTCATTCAGATCTTCTCAAGAGCTGCTCTTCAGGGAGAACTTCCAGAAAGATCAAAGTCAAAACACTATGCAAGGTAAGAAAGGCTCTTTCTATGTGAGGTGAAATTTCAACATTTAGTTGATTCTTTCGCTCCACTTTATTGAAGTTTCTCTCTTTAACAAATCTGCTTCCACTATTTTTCTCTTTCTCATAGAGAGTAGAAAGCTATCCTTGCAGTTTTTAGAATCACCTCTTTGTGGTGGAGCTGAAGGTTTAGCTGAACCGCTACTTCAGGTAAGGAGAAATAAGATCAGAAAAGGTCCATAAATCTTGGATGGGTTTCATTTTGTTCTAGAGTTCAATGCATAAAATTGCTATTTCTAAGCAATACAAATTTGATATCAGATCCTTGAACATTCTCCCTTCCTGCGGGGATCCTTTATGGGTCGCTTTCTCTACCTCGCCTGCTTCACTATCAGATTTAATTGTCCAGACTGTTGTCAGCATCGGGGCTCCTCCTTCTGTCCCCCAGGGTTATTCTCACACACCATTACAAAAAATATATCCTTTTCTGCCTTTTGAAAAGCATCTTTGGGACAACCGTGACCTGGTGATTGACAATCTTAGACATATTGAGTCCTACTACAAGCTTTTTCAACTCGCACTTAAGCCCAATCAACACTAAAAATTTTTAAGTTGCCCAATCTAAATGATCTGCTAGAACTTCAAATTTTTAAACTAGACAATTCTGAACCATGGAATTTTAAATCCTTAAACTAGACATTCTCCTAATTGCTAGAACCTTAAACTTTTAGCTAAACTTTTCGCCCCTAATTTGAAACTTAAATGATCTGTTAGAATATATATATTCCAATTTGGACATTTTTCCCTTTAAAAATCTGTAGTAACTACTGTGGTAACCACACATCCACTTTTAATTTTTTTAAATACACTCATGGAAGAAGAAACTGATACTATTGTGATCTGCAGAACATGTTCCATGTATACACATGCCCATAGAATACCCAGACTGTATATGTACCCAGTAGTGGGTTCTACTTACCTTTGTTACCGGTTCGGAACTCTGAGCTCTCGTGCACAGAGCATCTGTGATGACATCTGGGTGGGTGGGCGGAGCCTCCCACCGTTGCCACTATTGGTTTGCCTGAACTGGTAGAAACCCATCACTATATGTACCAAATGTAAACTAATCAAGTTACTAGAAGAAAAAGTAAAGGGTCTAGAGGAAACTCTAAACCACTCTGAAACTCAACCTACAAAATGAGAAACCCGAAACCTTGCAAAAAGAATATGCTCAAAGTGAACATAATAATGATCAAACAACTTCTAAAATAATTGACCCCATAGAGGACGAAGACGACAGATGGAAACATGTCACTCATAGAAAAAACAAACCTAGTACAAAACAGCTGTCTAAACTAACCCATTCTGATGCAGCCCCACTGGTACTAAGCAATCGATGTCATGGACTCTCACTAGAAGAAAACATGCAGACACGTAGAAAAGAAGCACCATCAAATGTCCCTAAAAAAGTAACACCATCAAATGCTTCTGTGACAGATAGAAAAACACCCCAAACCTCCCAAGGAAAAAAAAAGGCGAGTGCTGGTGATAGGAGATTCAATTCTCAAGGGAACAGAACCTGCCGTCTGTAGACCAGACAGTCTATCCAGAGAGGTATGTTGTCTCCCTGGAGCTAAAATCAAAGATGTGGCTGAGAAGCTAACCAAAATAATAAAACCCACAGACTACTACCCCTTTCTATTACTACACGTAGGGACGAATGACACAAAAAAGGACTTGAAAACAATATTGAATGATTATGAGCAGCTAGGCAAGAAAGTCAGGGACTTAGATACACAAGTAGTTTTTTCATCTGTACTGCCAACGAAAGGACACCTGGTAAGAGAACAAAGGATTCTAGAAGTGAACCACTGGCTAAAGGGTTGGTGTCGCCAAAAAACCTTTGGATTCCTGGGCCATGGTCTGTACTATCTCCATGATGTCTGGCAAGCTTTAAACTAAAATTGAGGGGGGAGAGTGACCAATCTTTAGGATTTCCAGGACCTAATTCCAAGCAGAAACCCCTAGAAAGCAAGTCAAATAATGAAGTAAAGAGGGATGGGAAGGAAGACTGACTCAAATACCAAATAAGAGACATAGGAAGCATACCCAGCATCAGACAATAAAAATCTCAAGTGCCTATATACTCGAACTACTAATACATGAAGGCAGATACGATGAAGTTGGAATACTGAGGTACTAATACCACTCTATAAAGCCTTAGTAAGACCACACCTAGAGTACTGCATCCAGTTTTGGTCACCACACTATAGAAAAGATGTTGAGACTCTAGAAAGAGTGCAGAGAATAGCAACCATAATGATTAGGGAACTGGAGAGTAAAACATACAAAGAACGGTTGCAGGAACTGGGCATGGCTAGTCTAGTGAAGAGAAGGACCAGAGGAGACATGATAGCCGTCTTCCAATATTTGAGGGGCTGCCAGTAGAGAGGAAGGGGTCCAGCTATTTTCTAAAGCACCTATAGGCCAGACAAGGAATAATGGATGGAAACTGAACAAGGAGAGATTTAACCTGGAAATGAGGAACTTTCTGACAGCGAGAACAATCAACTCATTGAACAGCTTGCCTTCGGAAGTTGTGGGAGCTTCATCACTTGAGATTTTCAAGAAGAGATTGGACTGCCATTTGTCAGAAATGGTGTAGGGTCTCCTGCTTGGGTGGGGGTGGGGGGTTGGACTAGATGACTTACAAGGTCCCTTCCAACTCTGTTAATCTGTAAAACTCCTTCATGAAGGTGTGGAGTTGGGGTTCGTTGGTTCCACACTGGATAAAATGAGCCATTGGAAAACATGTCAGGTGGGTTTTGCCAGTATTTTGCTCTGCCCATCTTAGGAAGAATGGGAGTCGCTGATAAGTAGTGGATTGAAGATCCAACTATCCATTGACCAAGAATATTTTAGTTGGTTACACCATAAGACATTCCAAATACTTTCATCTTGTTCAAACATGATTTAGTTGTGCCATCAGCCAAAAGTGTTGAGATCTCATTCTGAATTCTGCAGAGGATGCCCATTTTGTTCACGTGATCTCGGTCCTAGAATTGGTGGAAGAAAATTATCCCATTATTCTTGGGATTATCTGTTAATAGGGAAATGTCAGCACTTCAACCTGCATTTACTCTAGTGCTGACATAAGAAGGAGAAGCGAAGGCGTCTGGAAAGGGACGGCTGACTTTTCACGTACTTATTTTCCCTGGAGATAATGTTTCTGAGGAGATGGGAGGGGGGAATTCCTTTGAGTTGGAGTAGATTAGGGGTAGAATGACTTGGAAGATGGCCAATGAGTGCAGGGGAGTGGGGAACGGAAAGGGAGGGTTTGGGGGCTGGACGTCAGTGTTGGCTTTGTTTGGACTCAGGTTACGATGTCATGCTCAATAAAAGAGTTTTTTCGTCAAAGATTTTGTTTGAAGAAGTGCTCTCTACATGGGGCTCCCCTTGAGGAGCACTCGGAGGCTCCAACTGGCGCAGAGTGCGGCCGCGCGGGTGGTGATGGGAGTGACGTGGCGCTCCCATGTAACGCCTCTCCTGCGAGAGCTGCACTGGCTCCCGGTGGTCTTCCGAGTTTCAAGGTTCTGGTTATCACCTTTAGAGCGCTCCATGGCTTAGGACCTGGCTATTTACGAGACCGCCTGCTACCACCAATAGCCTCCCACCGACCAGTACGCTCCCATAGAGAGGGGCTCCTCCAGGTGCCGTCGGCCAAATAATGTCGACTGGCGGCCCCCAGGGGGAGAGCCTTCTCTGTGGGGGCACCTACCATCTGGAACGAGCTCCCCACTGAGATACGGAGAATTCCGGATCTGCGTACCTTCCGTCGCACGCTTAAGACATTCTTATTCCAACAAGCCGGCCTGACCTGAACTTCTCCTCTTTTAAATGGAAATTTTAAATTTGGTTTTAAATTATTGGGGTTTTAAAATGGTCAGCCAAATTTATTTAATTTGTTTTATCTCTTTTTTAAATTTTGTATTTATATGTTTTATTATGGCTGTTCACCGCCCTGAGTCCTTCGGGAGTAGGGCGGTATACAAATTTAATAAAATGAAAAATGAAATGAAATGAAAATGAAATGCATTTTATTCGAGACGACCACAAAACTTGACAAGAAACTTGTTTCCTTCTTCAGGGTGTTGTGTCTTTTGAGGAAGTGGCTGTGTATTTCTCGGAGGAGGAGTGGTCCCAACTGGATGCTGACCAAAAGGAGCTCTACAGAGAAGTCATGCTGGAGAATTCCAGGAATCACCTTTCTCTGGGTAAAAATTCCTTTCTGTGCTCAAGAATGTAGAGAAGGGGCTTAAATGTTATTTCTTGCGGGGGGGATCATTTATTTACAGTGCATTCAGAAAGTATTCAGACCCCCTTCAGTTTTTCAATTTTGTTACTCTGCAGCATGATCCTATAGTAGTTGAAATGAGTATTTTGTATTTTATGAGCAGAAAGCATTTTATTAAAAAAAAAAACAATTTCTTTTATGTAATAAGGGAGGTTATGCAGATTTCCAATTTTTCTTTCAATAAATTTTCTTCTTCCTTAAAGTCAGTTTGATCAAGTCGTTTAAGATACCAGGCTAGAAACTGGGTGACTGTGAGTGAGTACTACTTCTGCCTTAGGCATGAATGCTGGCTGGGTGACTTTAGGCCAAAACGCTCTCAGCTCAACCCATTTCACAGGGTTGTTATAGGGAAAACAGCAGGAAGAAGGAATATCAGGTTTTTCCACTGCCTTTATTATTTACAAAAATTAAAAGGAAGGAGATGTGGGGATGTGAAGACTCTAGAAAGAGTGTAGAGAAGAGCAACAAAGATGATTAGGGGACTGGAGGCTAAAACATATGAAGAACTGTTGCAGGAACTGGGTATGTCTAGTTTAATGAAAAGAAGGACTAGGGGAAACAGGATAGCAGTCTTCAAATATCTCAGGGGCTGCCACAAAGAAGAGGGAGTCAAGCTGCTCTCCAAAGCACCTCAGAATAGAACAAGAAGCAATGGGTGGAAACTAATCAAGGAGAGAAGAAACTTAGAACTAAGGAGAAACTTCCTGACAATTAGAAAAATTAATCAATGGAACAACTTGCCTCCAAAAGTTGTAAACGCTCCAACACTGGAAGTTTTTAAGAAGATGTTGGATAGCCATTTGTCTGAAGTGGTGTAGGGTTTCCTGCCTAAGCAGGGGGTTGGACTAGAAGACCTCCAAGTTCCTTTCCAACTCTATTATTGTATTTTAGATATAGAGTGCATTCAGAAGGTATTCAAACTCCATTTTGTCAATTTTGTTATGCTGTAGCCTGATTCTACAGTTGTTGAAATTCATTTTTTTCTCATTAATCTACACTGGGTAACCAATAATGACAAAGTGAAAAACAAAATTTTAGAAATGTCTGTAAATGTACTAGTTTGTAGCCTGGTGTCAGAAACCTTTTGAACAAACTGACTTTATGGAAGAAGAAAATTTATTGAAAGAAAAATTGGCAAACTGCCTAGCCTGGCTTTTTATATAAAGGAAATTGGTTTTGTTTTGTTTTTTAAAGTCTTCTGCTCATGAAATACAAAATACTCATTTCATAGAAGATATTAGGAAGACTCTGAGGAAGAGGCTGGATGTACTGAGCAAGCTTCTGGCTACCAGGATTCAGTATTCCCTCCTGAACCTGGTTACTGGATTCCTGGTGGCCCTGAGCTGTTATAACCAAGACCGGGTGAGCCCTGAGAGGGTTGTTCCCTTCTTAGAGATATGCCCACTTCTGTACCGAGTTTGGCATTAGTCTTAAATTGAGGGTGGGGAGGTATTGCCATCCAGAAATTCCCCTTGGCTTTCAAAGATTCTGCTCTGCAGACAAGTGGAGATGAGTCTTTTATTGAAGTTTATTGAAGAGCCTTGGTAGTACAGTGGTCTAAAGCACCCTGTTATTAAGACCAGCTGCCTGCAATTATGGCAGGTTTGAATCTCGCCAGGCTCAAGGTTGACTCAGCCTTCCATCCTTTCTAAGGTAGGTAAATTGAGGACCCAGTTTGAGGGGGCAATAAGCTGACTTTGTATAAAATATACAAAAGGATGAAGGCTATTGCTTAGCGCATTGTAAGCCGCCCTGAGTCTCCAGAGAAGGGCGGCATATAAATCAAATTAAAAAAAAAAAAAAGTTTGGCGGTGCTGGGTATGTTGCTGCCTCAGCATGATACAGTGTCCAATACACTTCGGGAGTTTGTGGCACCATGGAATTATCCAGTGGTGGGATTTAACAACTGGTTCTCTGCCCTAATGACTGGCTGGGTGGGTGTGGCCGAGTGGGCATGTGACTGAGTGGGCATGACCAAAGTGGAGATGGTCGGGGTGGCAGCGTGTGGCCAGCTCGACATCGCTCATGTCAGGGGGCACCTATGGTGATCCAGGCAGGCCTGGGGGGGGGATCCATTGTCTCCAGCAGAGGAAGGCAAGACCAGGGTGACAGCCAAATGTTTATTCTCCAGAGGAGCCTCGCCGTCCCTCTCAGGCCATGCAAAGGACCCCTGGACAGCCCAGTCTGGCCATCAAGCTCCCTGGGCACTGGGACCCCACAGCTCAGCCCTGCTTCACTGAGGCACTGCCCGACTGCGCTTACCTCAAGGCTGCTGCTGCTGTGCTCACTCTCCTTGGGCATGTTGCTCACGGTGTATGCAGGAGGGCAAAGTGTGTGGGTCAGAGGGAGACCCACTCCCTCTCCATGCCAGGAGACCCGGCTTTGTAACCTAAGCATCCTCAGCAATAGGAAGGGAGACCTCCAGGAGAGGTCAGGAGAAGGGGACAAGGGGATGGCGAAAGGGCAGCAGGGCTGTTGGTGTCCAAGTGCTTCCCTCAGAATCTGACTCCCTCATTATAACCTTCCTTCCTTCCTTCCTCCCTCCCTCCCTCCCTCCTTTGTTCCCTTTTCTTCTTTTTGCTTCCCTTTTCCCATTTCGAACCCTTCCCCCATTGTTGCTTCAGCATGATTTTTAACTCACATCTCCCAGACTCATGTATGTTTGCGTGCATGTGTGTGCCCCTTGCCGCCCCTGCTCTGTGACATTGGAGAGGAAAAGTCGGTAGAGTCTGGGCTGGGAGCTGGGCGGGGGTGTTGAGAAAAACAAACATGGCAAAAAAGAGCTTTCATTAGCTTGCAGCCTACAATGAGCTTGCAGGCTGCAATGAGTGAGACACCTCCCCCTGCCCCCTCCCCCAACATGCACACACACACACACACACACACACACACACACACACTCAAACAAACTTCTGTGATGGTAGGCTGAAAAGTGCAAACTAACAAAAACTCTTTTTTTGCAATGTTTGTTTTTCTCAGCCCGCAGTAGCCTCTCCCAATGTTTTTCTCCCCATTGTCACAACCTTGAGCTGCAAGGGGGGAGACCTTAGGCACGCACACACGTGTACATGCACACACACACACACACACACACAGACACACACACACAAGGGCTGGAGAGGTGATCTGAGAGTCACTCAGAAGTCCATCAGGCACAGAGGCAACAACGGGAAGGGGATCAAAATGGGAAGCCTCTGCCCGATCCGGTAGTGATGGAGGCGGGTGGTTCGGAGAACCAGTAGCAAAAATCCCCCCCCCCCCCAATGCCCAGCTGAGCCGCACAATCATCAGAGGCTCTTTTTTTACTTTTAAAAGCATTTTTTCTACAACCTCTTCCCATGAAAAAAATGCTTTTAAAAGTAAAAAAAAAAAGTCTGATGATTGCACAGCTCATCAAAGCCATTTAAAAGAAAAAAACCCTTGTTTTCTTTTAAATGCTCTGACGATCCCAGCTGAGTTCCTTGATCGGCAGAGGCTTTTTAAAAAAGCCTCTGCCAATCAGGGAACTCAGCTTGGATCCTCAGAGCCTTTTGAAAACATTTTTTTTTACAACCTCTTAGCCGAAGTTTAAAAGTTTAAAAAAAAAAATTGGCCACGCCCACCCAGTCACATTACTCCCCCACCAAGCCACGCCCACAGATTTCACCCCTGCTCTGCCCATTTTTTTAAAAAAAAAACAACCTGCGGAGCTTCCCTTTTAGTCACCCTCCCCTCCGTTCTCTCCATGCCTGATGCCAAAAGGGCAGTTCTGTTCCCCCCCCTTCGCAATGCTAGAAGCCGCACGCCACCGCCGTTCACCTTCCACGTCGCCCCCAGAGTCCATGCGATCTCCTAGTGCTGGCAGGCAGAAGTCCCCTGGATCCCATGCCCTCTTCTTCCTATCTCTTCCTTCCTCCATGCAGAGATAGGGATGTGGTTTTCCCAGACGGGGGTGGGGCGATCCCAGGGAAAGACCAGCAAGCGGGGCATGGAGGCACCGGTGCCACCTGTGGCCGGTCTTAGATCCAGGCTGCCACCTTGGCCCCGCCCTCTGGTGTACACACAGGAGACTCCAAGCGCGTGGCATCCTCGGTGAAGGGCAGTACTCAGCAAGCAGTCCCCAGGGACGCCAGGCCCTGTGCGCTCACAACCTCCTGTGTGCACACCCAGGGGTCCGGGCCAAGGCGGTGCTGCAGATCTAAGGCTGGACCTGAGCAAGGAACCAGAGAGCAGCCAGAGAGAAGCTGGGCCCTGGGTGTGACTGGCGAGAGGCCAAGGCAAGATAAGGAGGGGCTGGGCGGGGTGGGGTGGGGACAGCCAGTTGTGTGATCAGCCGGTTCGCCAAACTGCACAGAAAATTAACAACAGGTACACCCGAACTGGTCCGAACCAGCTGAATCCCACCTCTGGAATTATCCCAGGTCAACGATTAGTTCAGGCTTGTGATCCAATCCTATTACATGAGGATCATTAGGGAGACACTTGGTCGTTGCTATAATCTTAGTTTGGACTCTTCATGTTTGCCAACAAAACAGCTGAAATATTTTGATGATTCTTTGGCTAAATTTCAGAAGAAAAGTTTGCTTGTTCCTCTATTCTTGCTACAGTTTTCTCTCTTTTTTTTCAAGGCTTTAATGTGCAACAGAAAAAGAATTACAAGGAGGAAAGCCAAGCGATCCATTCGAAAGTGGGGGAAAGGAAATTTGTAGATCAGATGCAACCGAAGAGTGATGAAACAAAGCAATCACAAAGTGGAATTAATAAAAGTCTTCCTCGGGTCAGTTGGCTTTCTAACCATACAGTGATCGATAAGGCAGAAAGACCATATAAATCCATGGAATGTGGAAAGACATTTAATAAATCCAGTCATCTCTTTTTTCATAAAAAGACACATTCAGATGAGAAACGATTTACCTGCATGGAGTGTGGAAAGACTTTCTGTGATAATTACTCTCTTATAATTCATCGAAGGAATCACACAGGAGAAAGACCTTATAAATGCATGGAGTGTGGAAAGACCTTTACTTGTAGCAGTCATCTTAATGGCCATAAGATGGTCCACACAGGAGAGAAGCCATATCAATGCATGGAGTGTGGAAAAAGTTTTAGTTGTAGGAGTACTCTTAATCGCCACAAGAGGATCCACACAGGAGAAAGACCTTATAAATGCATGGAATGCGGAAAGACCTTTCCTTACAGCAGTCATCTTAATGCCCACAAGAGCAACCACACAGGAGAGAAGCCATATAAATGTGTGGAATGTGGAAAGGGCTTTGTATGGAATTCTTCTCTTGCCTCCCATAAGAGGATCCATACAGGAGAGAAACCGTATCAATGCATGGAGTGTGGAAAGAGTTTTACTCGTAGTAATGGTCTTAATTTCCATAAGAGGAGCCACGCAGAAGAGAAGTCATATAAATGTTTGCAATGTGGCGAGGGCTTTAGAAAGAGTTGTGATCTCATTTCCCATAAAAGGATCCATATGGGAGGAAAAACCATATGAATGCATGGAGTGAGGAAAGAGCTCTTGCAAGGAGTACCACTTTTACTTGCCATAGAAGCATCCACACATGGGAGAAACCATATTAATAAAGGAAGTGTGGGAAAACCTTCAATAGAAATCCAGATAGTCCTTGGCGTATGACTGCAATTGAGCCCAAAATTTATGTTGCCAAGTGAGACAGATATTAAAAATGTGTTTTGTGATTCTACCTTTTCCAGCCTTGCTTGTCTGAGAAAGGCTAAAGTGAGAGGTCTGATTTCTGCATTCAGATTGTTGGCTGTTGTTTGCAAAGTCTTGCAGTTTGTGAGAGCTAAATTCTGTTCCTTTAGCAGCTTAGATTTGTTTTCATACCCAGTACTAACTTAATGAGCCTCTTGAGTCCGAACTGATCCCACTACTGCCACCAATTTGTCATGGGTTCTTTTTAAACCAGGGGTGCACGACACCCAGGCCGTGGCCTGTTGGAAGTGGGTTGCAGAAGTAATGGGTAAGCATGCACATGCCTAGCTCCACTGAAAGCTCTATTTGGTGTGAGAGGCGGATGTGTGCGTCGGCTGTTTCCACAAATGGATTCATTTCAAATCATACTGGATTCTAGACAGTTTAAGTTTTCTGTCTCCCCATAAGGATTGTGGGGATATTTTATTTTGAAAAAAATATCCGAGGTACAAAAGAGAAACATACAATGTGCAAGTTCTTTCTCTGTTTGTTTTCTTTCATTTCTTTTCTTTCTTTTTTTTTAATTTGATTTATACGCCGCCCTTCTCCGGAGACTCAGGGCGGCTTACAATGCGTTAAGCAATAGCCTTCATACTTTTGTATATTTATACAATGTCAGCTTATTGGCCCCACAAACCGGGTCCTCATTTTACCCACCTTAGAAAGGATGGAAGGCTGAGTCAACCTTGAGCCTGGTGAGATTCGAACTTATAGTAATTGCAGACAGCTGGTGTTAATCACAATGCTTTTAGTCTGCTGAGCCACCAGGCCCTTGTTTTCAGTATATTTACAGTGGTCCCCATCCCTTCCGGCTTAGTGGCCCGGAGGGGTGGAGGAAGAGGGGATGGCTTTGTGTGAGTGGCAGGTATGCACTGTCAGCATTCTAGTGCTGCCATAAAGAGAAGAAGAGGCTTGACTTTTCACCTACTTATTTTCTCTGTAGATAATATTCCCTAGGAGATGGGATGGGAGGGGGGACATTCCTGTGAGTTGAAGTCAGGAGATGGGGAGACTGACTTGGAAGATGGCCAATGAGACGCTGAGAATTGGGGAACGGAAAGGGAAGGGTTTGGGGTCAGAGGGTTAGTGTCGGCTACGACGGAGTCAGGAACAGATTGTTGTACTCAATAAATGGAAGATTTCAGCAAAGATTATTTGTTTGGAAATGCAATTTATTTGAGATGACATCGAAACCTGACACGCACAAGTGTGTGCAGCTCCATTTGCGTTAAGTGGCGGGTGCATAAATTGAGCAACATATGCACACACCCGTCCACCTCTCATGCAAATGGAGTTATATGATACTGTTATTATGCTATATACTGATGTCCATCTATATTCTTGGTCCCCAAGCCCTGGGCCTCAGTCCGTTCAGAACTGGGCCGCACAGGTAGTGGATGAGCATGAGTGCAACTCCACTTGCATGAGCTGCAGACAAGTTCATGTGAGTGTGAAGTTCCATTCGCATGCCTGCCATTTATGCAGATGGAACTGCGCGTGTTCCTGTATACCTGCCACTCAAACATAACCACCCCTTCTCTCCCCCCAGCCGGGCCGCCAAGCTGGAAATGTTGGGGATTGCTGATCTCTGATATACTATTTCTACAACAAATATATTGTTAACTATTGCTATTGTATTGGTTGCATGGCGTTCCGAAACATATAATCTCAGATCAGGGAATGCAATCGACATCAAAGTTTTGGTGTGAATTCCCGAGCTTGTTAGAGTCCTCCTATGGCACGGGTGTAAAACTTTTAAGTTTTTTATTTTTTACAAATATATCAAATCAATGCGTGAACAGTGTGGCACCAAGGTGTCATACATTCTAATGCAAATAAAACTAATAAAATCATAGTTATTACATTCAATCAACTTACAGTATATATTTCTAATAATGATACACAATTATATTAAATTGCAATCTGTCATTATTCAATTATTCCATGCTTTCTCTTATTACTTTTATTTTATTATATAAAGGTGTATACACTAATATTTCCTTCTCTTATTTCTATCACTTATTCTAACTTTTAATCATGTCACCCTTTACTAAAAACCATTTTCTTTTATTCTTCTAATCATGTCATCTATCTAAAAAAAAGAAAGAAAAGGAAAAGCAAATCAGAATAACAAAAAAGAGAAATCACCTATCCATCGTCTCTTGCCTGCTTCAATACATTAATTGGTTTTTTTTTTAATTTGCTTCCCAAATTCCTCTCTTGGATCTTTATCTGTCTGCATCTGCATCTTGACTATTCAGTCTAGGTGTTTCTCCCACCTCTACCCTCTTCCACTGCATAGTTTCCATGATGTCTTTTGTGTTTTGAAAAGGTAACACCATCTCCTTCGAAATTCCACTCATTTCTTCCTTATAAAGCATCTTATTTTATTTTAAAAAATTCAACTTTTGTCCAGCAGTCTAAAGAACTATTTATTCAGTCCTTAAATTGCCCTTCAAGGAGTGCACTAGCCCCAGTTCTTTATATCCCATAGGTCAGTTCCATTTAGATAATCCCAGAGATTATCAAAGGCCTCTTTGTATTGCTTTACAAGTTCAGTCTTCTAGCATAACATTCAGGGGCCCCTTTAATTAAATAGCTTCCTTATTTTCATATTTGAGTCGCCAGTAGTCACAGGGTAGTTAAAAATAATCCAATAGATATTTTCACAGTCCTTCATGTAGGTATTCCCAGACTTGTAATTTTTCCTTTTGTCAGCAGGTGGTACTCTCATCTTAAATTTCAGTATTGCCACTAATCAAGCATCATTTTTGTTGTAAAACAATTATAAAAGCAGAATACATTTTGTAAGTAAATGATTCCAGCATTTTAAAATGCCTTCCCAGTACCTCATTTTCACAGTTTAGAGTCCAATTTTTTGTATATTTCAAAATTTATTATTTTTCTCTCCTGCGCCTTTCACTTCTGGTCTAGTAGTTTCTCAGAATGCTTAGACAACATTTTAACAAATAATTCTGAGCAAATACTCCTAAATTGTTCCTTGGGGTTAAATTTAAAGCAAAAGGAAATCCTCTACCCCGGTCCAGTCACTCTTCACTTACTTTGCTCCAGCGCCAGTCTTAGATGTTCCTCAGTTGTCCCAGCTTTGTCGCAGCCATCTTTAGGCTGACTCTTATTGCTGTGGCTGAGAGGGAAAAAGAACCCCAGGTCAGTCAGGAGAGCTGCGACTCTCCTGAATCTCACAGGGTGCCCCTCTTTGCTTCACCACCTCTACAGGGCAGCTTTGGCTCCTCTCAGAGCCCACAAACAGGGAGAAGTCAGCACAGGGAAGACGGAGATTTGTTCCCTGTATCTGATATCGCCTCAACGTCAACCGTAAGTAAGCCAGCAAGGGTATAAAACTTGATCGCATCATGTGACATGCTGTGATGTATTGCAGTGTTTTTTCCCTTTGCAGAGCTGAGGTGAGTGTGGCCTGTGATTGACACATCTGGTCCGTGGGCCACCAGTTTTATAGGCCTGTCCTAGGGTCTTAGCTCCACCTATCATCCTCATACAAATGGAGTCTATGAATGTCAGAATGCAGTCCTGGATGACTCCCTTCGATGTCACATGAATCACCAGCAAATCGATTAGGTTGAACTTTTACCTTTCACTGAGGTGGCATACAATAACTGTACACAGCAGCATCAATTCACCCCCTTTCAAGTGGCCACTGGTGCGGAGTTCATGCCTATGCCAGAACTCCCAGAAGGGACCTCTTTGGCAGCCTCATTGGCTGAGTGGATAAATACTTTAAAAGACAGTACCCCAAGGTCATCAGCTGGGAACGTCTGAGGTAGTCAGATTGTTTCCAAAACAAAACAAATACAAATAATTGATGAACAATTGACAGTGGGAGGGCCAGGGTACAAAAGGAAAGTTTACTTATGCTGTTTTTAGGCAAAAATGTTAAAACTGGCTTTTCTACTTCTGTACCCCAATGGAATTTTCAGTGAAGTTCTACTTTTGGTAAAATAATGTTCCGGGAGTTTCTTTTGATGCCTAAATCAATGGGATGGTTGACACAATTTTGACTTATTGATCAGAAAGAGTTGTTATTATAGAAATAGCTAGTTATATATTAATGTGTAAAAGCAAAAAGTTGAGGTTGCAGTGTTTTTACTTGTACTGTGCTAAGAAGAGTCGGAAGTCAATACCCTTTTTTGCCTCACATCCCCTTTTCCTCACTCCTTTTCCTTCCCTTAATTTCCTATTTTTATTTTTTCTTTGTGTTATATATAATAAAACAAATAAAATTTAAAAAAGAGAATCTCTCTAGATATATACAGATAATCCTCACAACAGTTCATTTACAAAACTTCAAAATTACAATGGCAATGAAAAGTTTGAATTATGACAGTTTTTCATAGTTACAACCAGTGGTGAGATTCAAATAATTTAACAACCGGTTCTCTGCCCTAATGACTGGGTGGGTGGGCGTGACTGGGTGGTCATGTGACTGGGTGGGTGTGGCCAATTCAACATCACTCACATTCAGGGGCAACTCACCCCGCTTGCCTGGCCTCCTAAGCTCTTCTGGTCTTTGTCTATTCATTTGTCTACTACTACAATGTCTAGTTGATTATCTAATGCCTGCCTGTAGTTCTGGATCCGGAACTCCCACAGATTCTTAGCTCTATTATTCTCCACAATCTTCTGTGGAAGCTCCTTTTTCCTAGGATTATGCAGCTGCCTTTCTTCCCCAGAAAAGGCCATATTTTGTTTAAAGAATTGCAGACAAATGCATCCCTGTCCACCATAGCAAAGCCAACTCCTACGTTTATAATTTTTCTTCTTTTTCAAGACAGGTGAACACACTTCTAAACAAAACACTGGCGACTTCCGGTGGCTCCGCGATCGCCGATGGACGCTCCTTTAGGAGCTCCAGTTCCGCGATTCCATTTGCCGCTAGAACAGCGAAAATCAGCTGGGGAAAGGGGATAGAAGAGCAGAGGGGTTTGGGTAGAGCTCCCCTAGACCCCCAGGTTTTTCTTTTTAAGCCTGGGGTTTGCAGGGTGAGAGCTCCCTGAAAGCTCTTCAGTGCTCCGGATCTGGGACGAGTCTGCTTTATGCAGAACGAGGCATCGCGACCACACCAACATCAGCAACTCAATTTTAAGGGAAAACATTTTGGACTTGAAAGCTGGCAGAGCAAATACAGGAGAAACGAAAATTGCAAGTACTAAACTTTAACTCCAAAATCTATCACTTCCCTCTGAATCTCTGTGGTAGAAAGAGAAAGTAAGATGGCGTGTGACTCTAACGGGGCATGGAAAAGTGAAACTTAAATACAAAGTATTATGTGGTGTTGAAAGCCCCTGTTTAAAAGAAGAGGATTTTATTTTAAAAGGAGAAGGATTTAAAAATTATATCTAAGAAAAAAAATGGCTGGCTTTTTTGAAAGTGATGAAGGCTCACAAATGCTGACTGTGGATCTTTTGGAAGAAGTTTTGGAATCATTTGCCTCTGTGTTCGTGGAAAGAATTGAAGGGTTTCTTAAGAAGGATTTTACTCAAATCCCAAACAAGGATATAAGTGAAGAAGAGGCGGAAGAAAAAAACCCAATTTATTGTGCCTTTGGAAAATGAAATAGAGGCTTTTCAAATTGAGAGGGAGGAGCAGAGAGGCTTGAAGGAGTGTATATTGAGAGATATTCCTCCAGAGGTTTTGATACAGGCAAATGGAAAATTGTCAGGAGGTGTTGGGATTTTTTATACAAAAAGGAACATTTGAAGTGGAACTTTACAACTTTGTTGCAGGGATGGATTCTCAATCACAGTTAAAGAGGTGTTCTTACCGAGAGGAAGAGAACAGGATTGTGGCGGAGGAGTGAGACTGGAGAAGAAAGAAAGAAAGAAGAAAGTTTGTAAAAAAGCCAAAAAAAATGGAGAAGAGAAAAATTCTCGAAAATAAAAGCAGGGGGAGGAGCTGTTGGAAGAAACATCCTTCTGGGTTCTGCTCCAAGTGGGGAAACAGACACTGGAAACATGGAGACTGCTTGGAAAGATGGTTTAATGGTGGACAGGATCACATGGCTTGAGCTCCTGAACAGAAAAGGGTGGAATACAGTGAGTCCACGGGTTTTTATGCTCTCTGGCTTTACATTTCCTGGGCCCTCGAAGAAGTATCCTGATTGGTTGTCAGACTCCCAGGGGGTGGGGGTCTTAGCTAGCCTTGCTGGTTGATGGTCACATGTGCTTCCCAGGTCATGTGGTGAGTTTTGGTTGTTAGATGGGGCCCATTGTGTTAGTTTCTGTTGCTATTGTGTTGCAAATGTCCTTTGACAAAGGGTGGGGGGCAGGAAGGTGGGAGCTGCTTTGTCTGTAAAATATGCTTCTCCATTTCTCACCCAGGGAAATATAATATTCTGCCTTTTTTCATATTTCCTAAAATATTTCACTCTTCCAGGAAAGGGGTGGGTGCTAACTTCCTACAGAGCAATGCTGAAGAAGAAAGTATTATTGAAGAAGAAGGACTGGAAAAAATATAGAAAGAATGGAAGAATGGAAGATTAATTTCTTTTGGGGAGGATCTTAGTAATAAATCTGAAAAGTTTACTGAAATTAGTATTTTTTAAGATAATGATATAAAGGAAGTGTTTTATTATATTTAGCTTTGCATATAATTTAAGGGATAGCCTTTTGAGGGTTATATTTTGAAGAATGTCTTATTGAAGTAAAAATGTTTAACTAAAAATGGATAGCTTTTTACAAGTTATTGAGGTATCTAAATGTTTAATTTAAAATTTAATGAATAGCTTCCTGAAAGTTTTGAAACTTATATATTGAAGAATGAATTTCAGATTTAGAAATAATTTAACCCAATGGATTAACAGTATCTCTAAGGTTGTATTCTGAAGAATGTTTTATTACAATCAGATATTGGCAAGTGGTTTATGAATGACCAAAGAGGATAAATGTTTAATTTAGAATTTTACTAGGAGTAATGCTGAAAAAGAAGATATGGAAAGGATTTTAGTAATAAATGTGAAATGTGATAAGAGAATTTATAAAAGGAAGGTTGATGAATATCCGGATGTGAGTCCCTCCTTGTGAGGTGGGGTCGTGGGGTTCAGATGGGCTTGTTGCTTACGTACCTGGCTCCCTGCCGCGTGGCAACAGCCCTACCTGAGCTACTCGACGTGATAGCCACGGTGGCAGTTGATACACCCAGGCTTTTAGTCATGGGTGATTTCAACTTGCCATC
Source organism: Arizona elegans (assembly GCA_022577455.1). Classification (NCBI taxonomy): domain Eukaryota; kingdom Metazoa; phylum Chordata; class Lepidosauria; order Squamata; family Colubridae; genus Arizona; species Arizona elegans. The sequence continues at coordinate 10,360,061 of JAKOOJ010000012.1, forward strand.
CGTTGGTGAAACATCTGAGATGGCTCGGGAGTTCATGGCTTCCATGACGGCCATGGACCTGACCCAGTTAGTTCATGGCCCTACTCACAGGGGAGGTCACACTCTGGATCTGATTTTTGTCTCTGGCCAGTGGTTGAGTGGTCTTGTTATTGGGGATATAGACGTGGAACCCTTGTCATGGACAGACCACTCACTCCTTCGCTTGGATTTTCGAACCGCTGCCACCGGCCGCAGGGAGGCGGATCCAATTAGATGGATCCGCCCCAGGCGCCTGATGGATCCTGAGAGGTTCCAGACAGAGCTTGGGCCATTTCCTGAGGTTCTAGCACATGACTCGGCCGAGGAGCTGGTAGCCGCCTGGGACTGGGCGGCTGGTGGGGCCTTGGACCGAGTCGTGCCTTTGCGGCCTCTGACCCGGTGCCGATCCTGCGCGGCTCCTTGGTTCACTGAGGAGCTGAGGGAAATGAAGCGCCGGAAAAGACGCCTGGAGAGCGGTTGGAGGGCCAGTCTCGCTGAATCTGATCGAACACGGGTAAGGTCGCATATTAAGGCCTACCTAGTGGTGATAAAGACGGCAAAGTTTAATTACTTTTCCGCCTCTATTGCGTCATCAGGGAATCGTCCGGCCGCCCTGTTCAGGGTTACCCGCTCCCTGCTTCATCCGGGAATGCGGGAGGATCCCTTAGAAGGCAGGGCGGAGGATTTCGGACAATACCTGTATGATAAAATCGCTCAGATCCGGGGGGATTTGGACTCTGACTGGGTAGATCAGGGTGACGAGGAATAGTCTTGAGAATGTTATCTGGGAGGAGTTTGATGCTGTGACTCCTGATGATGTGGACAGGATTTTGGGGAGACTTAGTGCGGCCACATGTTTACTGGACCCGTGTCCCTCCTGGTTGGTACTGGCTTCCCGGGAGGTTACACGAGGCTGGCTCCAGGGTGTTATCAACGCTTCGTTGAGTGAGGGTTACTTCCCCACCGCCTTGAAAGAGGCGGTGGTGAGGCCTCTCCTCAAGAAGCCGTCCCTGGATCCAGCAATATTGGCCAACTATCGTCCTGTCTCCAACCTTCGCTTTATGGCGAAGGTTGTTGAGAGTGTGGTCGCACGACAGTTTCCGCAATTCCTGGAGGAAACATCTTATCTAGATCCATTCCAGTCGGGTTTCAGGCCTGGGCACAGCACAGAAACAGAATTGGTCGCGTTGGTTGATGATCTCTGGAGGGCTCGGGACAGGGGTTGTTCCTCTGTTCTGGTCCTGTTAGACCTCTCAGCGGCTTTTGATACCATCGACCATGGTATCATGCTGCACCGGCTGGAAGAGTTGGGGGTGGGAGGCACCGTGTTGCGGTGGTTCTCCTCCTTTCTCTCCGACCGGTCGCAGTTTGTGTTGGCAGGGGGGCAGAGGTCGACCTCGAGGCCTCTCATTTGTGGAGTGCCACAGGGATCGGTCCTCTCGCCCCTTCTGTTCAACATTTATGTGAAGCCGCTGGGTGAGATCATCCGTGGCTTTGGGGTGAGATACCACCAGTACGCTGATGACACCCAGCTGTACATCTCCACCCCAGGCCACCCCAACGATGCCCTTGAAGTGATGTCCCAGTGCCTGGAGGCTGTACGGGTCTGGATGGGGAGGAACAGGCTCAAGCTCAACCCTTCCAAGACTGAGTGGCTGTGGCTCCCGGCATCCCGATATAGTCAGTTGACTCCATCACTGACTATTGGGGGTGAGTCATTGGCCCCCACAGAGAGGGCTCGCAATCTGGGAGTCCTCCTGGATAGGCAGCTGTCCTTGGAGGAACATCTGACGGCTGTAACCAGGGGGACCTTTTGTCAGGTTCGCCTGATTCGCTAGTTGCGGCCCTTTCTTGATCGGGATTCCCTGTGCACAGTCACTCACGCCCTCGTCACCTCTCGCCTTGACTACTGCAACGCTCTCTACATGGGGCTCCCCTTGAGGAGCACCCGGAGGCTCCAGCTGGTCCAGAAGGCAGCAGCGCGGGTAGTGACGGGAGCAGCATGGCGCTCCCATGTAACACCGCTCCTGCGCGAGCTGCACTGGCTCCCGGTGGTCTTCCGGGTGCGCTTCAAGGTGCTGGTTATCACCTTCAAAGCGCTCCATGGCATAGGTCCTAGCTATCTTCGAGACCGCCTGCTGCCACCGACGACCTCCCATCGACCCGTGCGCTCCCACAGAGAGGGCCTCCTCAGGGTGCCATCAGCCAAACAGTGTAGGCTGGTGACCCCCAGGGGGAGAGCCTTTTCTGTGGGGGCACCTACCTCTGGAATAAGGAGATAAGGAGAATCCAGGACCTCAGTGCCTTCCGTCGTGCCCTTAAAACCCATTTATTTAAACAAGCTGGGCTGGCTTAAGATGAAATTTTTAACTGTTTTAAATGTTTTAAACGTTTTAATTGGTAATGAGTTTTAATTGGGCCAAATTTATATATCTTTTAATTGTTTTTTAATATTTGTCTTGCATGTCTTTTTAATTCTGGCTGTACACCGCCCTGAGTCCTCAGGGAGAAGGGCGGTATAGAAATTCAATAATAAATAAATAAATAAATAAATAACTTTTAAAAGGGGAGTTAAAAGAACATGAGGGAATTTTGAATCTTCTAGTAAGTTAGCATATTTTATCTTAGGTTTGTTAAATGTTATACCCTGTTTTTGCTCTGGGAAGTCGAGTGTGTGTTGGGAGGGGGGATTGAAGGTTGTGTGGGGTTGAAATTATTGTAAAATTTTTAATAAAATAAAAAGATAGATAAGTGTATTAATAGAGAACTAAGAAATGTGGTGGAAATGTTATAATAAATGAAATGATAATATTAAGATATGATAAATACTGGAGGAGTAAGAAGAAGACACAAAAGATGTACTTAGATGATACATTGAATGATTGTTTATGTATTGTTTGCTTGTTGGTTTATAAAATAAAAACTTTTTTTATAAAAGAAAAACACTGGCTGCAGATAGCTCTCTTTTTCACATTGCAGGAAAGTTCAGAAACGGCTCAGTGAGTTAACAACTGACTGGCTGACTTTGGGCCAGTCATTCCCTCTCTCAGTCCAGCCTACTTCGCAGGACTGTGGTGGGAAAAATAGAAGGAGGAGGGATATTTGGAATGTTTGCTGCTTTGAATTACTTATAAAAATAATGATGGAATATAAATAAAGAAATAAATTATTTTTCTGGAGGATGGTGTTTTGCTCTGCAGCAAGTCGGCATCCCATTTTTTACCGATCTCGGAAGGATGGAAGGCTGTTTGCCAGGTCAATAGTTTTTCTACCGGTTCTATAGAACTGGTCCGAACCAGGGGCAACCCATCACTAGAAGGCAGGCAAGCAGGCTGGGCTGCCAGGACCATGTGGGAAGGTAGGCAAGCAGGCTGGGCCACTGGAACTGTGTGGCAGGTCGCAGGGAAACAGGCTGGGCTGCTGGGACCAAGTGAGAAGGTAGGCAAGCAGGCTGGGCTGCCGGACCGTGTGGGAAGGTAGGCAAACAGGCTGGGCCAAGGGGACCACGTGGGAGGCAGCTGGGCGAGAACAAAGGAAAACTCACCAGGCAGAGATCAGCTGTGTTGTGTGGTTGAGGCAAGAGAGGGAACCAGAGAGCAGCAGCAACAACTATATGTTGGGTGTGACTCTAGACACCGGCCAAAGCAGGCAAGGTGAGATGAGTGATTGGGAGAGGTGGGTGGGGCCAGCCAATGGTGCGATTAGCCAGTTCTCTAAACTGCGCAAAATCTTAACGGGTTCACCCGAACCAGTCCGAACTGGCTGAATCCCACCTCTGATTACGACCTTAGTGTCATCATGATCATGTGATCAAAATACAGGTGCCTGGCAACTGGTTTATATTTATGACTATTCCAGTGTCCTGGGATAATGTGATCAGCTTTTGCGACCTTCTGACAAGGAAAGTCAATGGGGAAGCCAGATTGACTTTAAGAACCATGTTACTAACTTAACAAATGCAATGATGCACTTAAAAACCATCGCAAGGAAAGTCACAAAATGGGACAAACCCACTTAACAAATGTTTCACTTAGCAACAGAAATGTTGACTTCAGTTGTGATTGTAACTCAAGGACTACCTGTATTGCAAAAATGAAGCAGGAAACAACAAAGTGTTTGTAGCAAAGGAAAGACATCAGGGACTGTGGGTGCATTCATATAATATGACAGATGACACTACAATAGCAATAACAATAGCACAGATTTATATACCATTTCACAGTGCTTTATAGCCCTCTCTAAACAGTTCATTGTGTCAGCATATTGCCCCCATCAATCTGGGTCCTCATTTTACCAATCTCGGAAGAATGGAAGGCTGAGTCAATCTTATGCCTGGTGAGATTTGAGATTTGAACTGCCAAATTTCAGGCAGCCGGCAGACGCAGCTTGCAGTACTGCATTCTAACCACTGCACCTCCAGAGCTCAATAGAGTTTAGTTATAGTTTCTCTCTCTCTCTCTGTGAAGTTACGGATACTCAGAAGAATGAGAGTGAAAGAGCTTTAGTTTATTGACAGCCAAAATAAATAAACCTAATAAAATAATATGAAATTAAAAACTATTTTAGAAAATAACTTCAGTTTTTCCTGATAGATAGACAGAGGTGAGGAGAACTGGCTTTGGGATGTGTGGATCCTCATACTTGCAAATCATGGACACTTATCTGATGAAAGGCCTCTTATTATGTGAGAAACTCATCACATATATATCAATGTATCCTGTATGGAAAAATATTCAGGATGAAGAATTCCTCTCACAAAATAAGCCAAAATGAGGGGAAGCCCATGAAATGCATGTTCAGAAAAACCTTTTTCAAGCATTTTTTGCCTTTCTAAGGGATGACAAGGATTTGAATTTGATTTAAATAAACTTAATTAAATATCACTGATATGGTTATTCATGAGCTGTTTTTAAATTCTGTTTTGTTCTAAGTGTAAAGATTAAAAATACACGAAACTTGATTGTAATTGTGGAGGGTGATACTTCAAGCTTTCAGAGGATCAAGCTACTTTGAAAATATTTATTCAAATATTGTTCACTGATGGCAAAAGTGCAGTGATTTTGGTTTTCTAATCATTATGTCTTTTTTTTCATAATGGAAGACTGACAAAATTAGTCAGGTTGGACTTAGAAGGAGCCTTTATATATAAAGAAATGGGCTGAAAAAAACGGAGGCAGGATGAGATTAAGGCCATTTTTTAAAAATTGTTTCTTCATCACAATTTCCTTTCTTTCACTAATTATAGCTAAATCTCTCTTTTCTTGCATTGTCCACCTCCAAGTCCAGACTAATCTTTTCAAACCAGTAAAATATCCATTACATTTGGCTAGAAAAAAAATATTCTTTTACTCCAAAGCTCTTAAGGTTCCTACTCAAATTTCCTGAGGTAAATTTCCTACTCAACAACCAAAATAAAACTATTCACCTCTCTCTCTCTCTCTTTTACTTTGTGGTATTTGAGATTTATATTTATTTTTCAGTATTTGCCTTCCTTCATTTTGTAACTCTACTTTTTCACTAATCATATATGACTTTATTCAGCCAATCTTAATTTTTCCATCATGGCGGCTTGTTTTGAGGTAAAAAATTTTAAAGGTCAACAAGTTTGAGCTTTTTCTCCATTTTGGAACTTTTCTTTTAATGCTTCATTTTCATTGGGATGTATGGTTATTCTCAGTATTACAGGCTGCCTTTAGTATTTCCTTGGCTAAGCAGAGGCATGAATTTGGAAAGGAAGCTGTAATAATTGAACTCAGTAAAGAAAAATCAATACAAATCTCAATTTTCCTCAACTTGTCACTTTGCTCCCTGTGTCTCTGCCAGCCCCCTGATCTCCCCTCACTTCAAGGCTGAGTTTGCCATCAGCCACAAGACACAGGCTGGATTTCATAGAGACACTTTTCTCCCTTGTCTTTTGACCGCCCTGCCATTTCTGACAGGATTTTCCTCATTTCTGACGCCACCTCCTGGGAATCCCTGGAGACCCTTCAGAGAAGCTGCTCTTCAGGAAAGGGATTTTTGAGTCTCCACAGAGATTTTCTCAATCTTCACAAGATCACAGGCGGTTCTTAGAGATTAAAAAGAGGGGAAATCTAGAAACTGATGCTTGCTGGAGATGCCACTTCCTTTCTAAATAGGCAATGTTAGAGGGAACCTTTCCTTCAAGTTTATAATTTAATTTTTATTTATTTTTATTTATTTATTTATTAAAGTTTATGGTGCATAAGTGCACCAGGGTCCTTTGTAATTCTACTTCTACTTTTATTCCTATCCATGTCATGTATTCATAATCATGTTTATGCTTATATTTGTTATGTAATACATGCTTGACAAAATAAATAAATAAATAATGCCCATCATCCCAGACCCGCATGGAACATGAGGTCCTGAACCCTTGCAGCGTCTTCATGCAATGCGCAAAGGATCCTCTAGGAGGCTCCCTGGAAAAGCGGTGCAGCTCCCTCCCTCCCCCGCCTTACAAGAGAACTGAGCATGCGCTGGTCCCTTTCCCAAGTCAAGAGAGAGATGCTTGCTTCCCGAGGCATTTTCCCATAAAGGCTTGAAAACTTTTCCGCTCTTTCTCCGGTCTCCGATTCTGCCTTCGGGTGAGCCTTTCTTGCACGGTCGGAGAGCCAGGCGTGAGTCGAGGTTCAGTGATGGAGGGGGGGGGCGGCTTTTCTATCGCGCTGGAGACTCGCATGGAGACATGCAAAACTTCCATCAGACTTGGAGTCGTGGGATGGAGGGGTGGGGGGCAGTGGTCCCATGTTCCCCTGCCGCTCCTGTGCATGCACAGGCCAGGCAGGGGAGAAAGCAAAGCTTCGGATCTTTCCCGTAGAGAAAAAAAAAATCAGAATCTCAGACAGAAGGGAGCCATTTACCCTCCATTTGGTTGGGAAAACCTCTGCAGGGGAGGGAGAGGAGGAGAGGTCGCCTTTGCAAAACAGAGATTTCTGCCTCCAAGTCAGCCTTGACTCCTGGACAATTTTTTTTTTTTTGGATTTGATTTATATGCTGCCCTTCTCCGGAGACTCAGGGCGGCTTAAAAGCAATAGCCTTCATACTTTTGTATATTTTATACAAAGTCATCTTTGTATCTGGGTCATCTGGGTCCTCATTTTACCTACCTTTGAAAGGATGGAAGGCTGAGTCAATCTTGAGCCTGGTGAGATTTGAACTTGCAGTAATTGCAGGCAGCTGATGTTAATAACAGTGCTTTAGCCTGCTGCGCCACCAGGGCAATTAATAATAATAATAACATTGTCACTGCACAACATATGTACAATGAGATTGGCGGAGCTCCCTCAGTGCACCCTCCCCAACACAATACAACTCACAGTGAAGACAAAAAATCCCTAACCCAATAAATCATATTAACAAACAAACAGTCCCATTGCACCAGTGTGAACATGTTACACGTTGCGCGGCCCTGCAATTTCCTGCATATTTCGTGGCCCCGTTTTCAGACGTTTCCCTCTCCTCCCCCTTTCTAGGCCGGGAGAAGCAAGCGGTCAGAGTCCCTCCTGCTGGCTTTGCATGCAAGGCTTCAACTCCGCATACAAGTTGGGTGTAAGGTATGCAAGGACTGGAAGTCGGTTTCCTGCTTTCCTGCCTTTCCCCACTGTCACCAGTTTTGTTCTGGCGCCAGGTAAAGAAGGAGGAGGGAGGTGCTCCTTGGGCTGAAATGCATCATTCACACACTATGATTAGGCCAATGTTGTTGTTTTTTTGTCAAGTCTGGCCTTTGTCATTCCTGTGTTGAATTCCCTAGTTGATTTGTTTACTTATTAAATGGATTTAGAGAGCTCTTTACCTCAATTGCTGTTTGTGATCTTGGACCAGGGGTGAAATGCTCTGAAAAGCCTCTCTGATGATCAGGCAACTCAGCTGGGATCATCAGAGAGACTTTTAAAGCATTTTTTTCTGCAACCTCTTCAGAGGAAGAGGTGGTTTAAAAAATGCTTTGAAAAGGCTCTGACGATCCCAGCTGTGTTGCCTGACCGGCAGAGGCTTTTCAAAGCATTTTTTTGCATTTGCAGAAAAAATGCTTTGAAAAGTTAAAAAAAAAAGTTGGCCACGCCCACCCAGTCACATTATCTCCCCCCGCCCCCCCACGCCCACAGAACCGGTAGTAACAAATTTTACATTTCACCCCTGCCTGGAGGATAGAAACTATTTTTAAACCTATTTGTTTGGCTGGTTATGCTTCAATGTCTTCTGTCCGATGGTACAAGTGTGAAGAGACACTGACCAGGGTGTGAATCATCTCTGATTCTAAAGAGGATCTCTGAATTTGTCAATTTATTTATTGGTTCGATTTATATGCTGCCCTTCTCCGGAGACTCAGGGCGGCTTACAATGCGTTAAGCAATAGTCTTCATACTTTTGTATATACCTGCTTAGTAGGGCTTTCGCCCCCCTCCCCCCTCCAAGCAGTGTTCTTTTTATACAAAGTCAGTTTATTGCCGCCACAATCCGGGTCCTCATTTTACCTACCTCGAAAGGATGGAAGGCTGAATCAACCTTGAATTCAATTCCTTTCTGGCAGTTTTCTGGGCTTATTAACTCCTAAGGGAATTTATTTTATTCTTCCAGAGGATCTATTTGGGGTAATTCTTCCATTCTGTTTCAAGTTGTAGCAATGGACATTGGGGTCTGGTAATTTAAAGGTGCAGTATAATAATTCATTTCTATCTCTCTGCTCTTCCTTTGTTTCTCATATCACATCATGTCCAGAAATCCGTGGAGGCTTTGATTGAGTATCCCAAGGGGGGGAAAGATTCATTCAGAACTTCTCAAGAGCTGCTCTTCAGGGAGAACTTCCAGAAAGATCAAAGCCAAGATGCTACGCAAGGTAAGAAAAGCTCTTTCTGGGTGAGGTGAGATTTCAACATTTAGCTGATTATTTTGCTCCACTTTATTGGAGTTTCTCTCTTTAACAAATCTGCTTCCAGTATTTTTCTCTTTCTCACAGACAGTAGAAAGCAGTCCTTGGACTTTTTAGAATCACCTATTTGTTCTGGAGATGAAGGATTAGCTGAACCGGTACTTCAGGTAAGGAGAAATAAGATCGGAAAAGGTCCATAAATCTTGGATGAATTTCATTTTGTTCTAGAGTTCAATGTATAAAATTATTGTTTCTAAGCAGTACAAATTTCATATCAGGTCATTGAACATTCACACTCAACTTGACCTACCCTCTCCCTTCTGAGGGGATCCTTTGTAAGTTGCTTTCTCCACCCCTCCTGCTTCACCATCAGATTTCATTGACCAGACTATTGTCAGCATCAGGGCTGTTTCTTCTGTCTCCCAGGGTTGTTCACACAGACCAATACCCTTTTTTTCCCCTTTTGAAAAGCATCGTTGGGACAACTGTGACCTGGTGATTGAGAATCTCTATAGACCAGGGGTGGATTTCTAGCGGTTCGCCCCAGTTTGGGCGAACCGGTAGTAGTGGCGGTGGTGGCAGGCTCCACCCACTCGCCCGGACATCATCACGGATGATCTGCACATGCGCAGAAGTGCCGCACAAGCAAAGCATGTGCAGAAGCACTGTGCAGGAGTGAAATAAGTGTGCACGCCCTCCCTATTCCCAACCAGTAGCAAAGATAAGAGGAACCCACTACTGCTATAGACATATAGAGTACTATTACAAGCTCTTTTAACTTCTTCATGAAGGTGTGGAGTTCGGGTACGTTGGTTGCACAGTGGATAAAATGAGCCATTGAAAAACATGTCAGCTGGGTTTTGCCAGGATTTTGCTCTGCCCATCCTAGGAAGAATGGGAGTCACTGACAAGTAGCGGATTTAAGACCCAACTACCAATTGACCAAGAATATTTTAGTTGGTTAAACCGTAAGGCATTCCAAACACTTCCAGCTTGATCAAACATGATTTAGTTATGCCATCAGCCAAAAGCAGTGAGACCTTATTCTGAATTCTGCAGAGGATGCCCATTTTGTTCACTTGATCTCTTTCTTAGAATTGGTGGAAGAAAATTATCCCATTATTCTTGGGATTATCTGTTAATAAGGAAACTTGTGTCCTTGTTCAGGATGTTGTTTCTTTTGAAGAAGTGGCCGTGTATTTCTCCAAGGAGGAATGGTCTCAACTGGATGCTGACCAAAAAGCGCTCCACAGAGAAGTCATGCTGGAGAATTCCAGGAATCTCCTTTCTCTGGGTAAGAATCACTGTCTGTGCTCAGGAACATAGAGAAGCGGTTTGAATGTTATTTCTGGGGGAAAAAATCATTTATTTGCAATGCATTCAGAAAGCATTCTGACTTTGTAGAATTTTGTTATGCTGCAGCATGATTCTACAGGTGTTGAAATTTATTTTTTTCTCATTAATCTACACTGGGTACCCTATAATAACAAATTGAAAAGAAAATTTTAGAAATGTCTGTTAATTTATTAGTTTCTAGCCCGGTGTCTTAACCTTTTGACCAAACTGACTTTAAGAAAGAAGGAAATTTATTGAAAGAGAAATTGGAAAAACTGCATACCCTGGCTTTTTACATAAAGGAAATTGGTTTTTTTAATGTTTTCTGCTCATAAAGCATAATATTCAATTCCTAGAAGATATTACCAAGAATCTGAAGACGAGGCTGAATGTCCTGATGGTGTGGCCTCTTTTGAGCAAGGTTCTGCCTACCAGGATTCGGTATTCCCTCCTGAACCTGGCCACCGGGTTCCTGATGGCCCTGAGCGGGAGGTTCCTTCTTAGAGATACGCTCACTTGTATACCAAATTTGGCATCCACCTAAGTTGAGGGTGGGGAGCTATTGCCATCCAGAAATTCCCTTTGACTTTCAAAGATTCTGCTTTGCAGACAAGTGGGGATGAGACTTTTATTGAAGTTGGGAGGTGCTGGGTATGTTGCTGCCCCAACATAATACAGTGTCCAATATACCTTGGGAGTTTGTGGCACCATGGAGTTGTCCCAGGTCAAAGATTAGATCAGGGTTGTGGTCCAATCCTATTATATGAGGATCATTTTACTTGGAAATGGGTCTTTGCTATAATCTTAGTTTGGACTCTTTATGTTTCCCAACAAAACAATGATTTCAGAAGAGAAGTTTTGATTGTTCCCTTATTCTTGTCACCGTTTTCATTTTTTCCATAAGGTTTTAATGGGCAGGAGAATAAGAATTGCAATGAGGAATGCCAAGCGATCCATTTGAAAGGGGGAAAAAGGAAATTTGTAGATCAGATGCAACCAAAGTGTGATGAAACAAAGCAATCACGATGTGGAATTAAAAAAAGTCTTCCTCGGGTCACTTGGCTTCCTAACCATACAGTTATCGATAAGGGGGAAATACTATATAAATCCATGGAGTGTGGAAAGAGATTCAATAAATCTGATAATCTCATTTCTCATAAAAAGACACATTCAGAAGAGAAACGATTTACCTGCAAGGAGTGTGGAAAGACCTTCTCTTATAATTACCATCTTATAAGACATCAAGGGATCCACACAGGAGAGAAACTGTATCAATGCATGGAGTGTGGAAAGACCTTCCCTTATAATTACCATCTTATAAGACATCAAAGGATCCACACAGGAGAGAAACCGTATCAATGCATGGAGTGTGGAAAGACATTTACTCGTAGCAGTAATTTTAATACCCACAAGAGGATCCACACAGGAGAGAAGCCATATCAATGCATGGAGTGTGGAAAGACATTTACTCGTAGCAGTAATTTTAATACCCACAAGAGGATCCACACAGGAGAGAAACCATATCAATGCATGGAGTGTGATGAGACCTTCTTTTATTCTAGGACTCTCATAATCCATCAGAGGAATCACAGAGGAGAAAGACCTCATAAATGCATGAAATGTGGAAAAACCTTTACATGTAACAGTAGTCTGAAATCCCACAACGTGATCCACACAGGAGAGAAGCCATATGAATGCATGGAGTGTGGAAAGACCTTCTGTTATTCTAAGTCTTTTATAAATCATCGAAGGAATCACACAGGAGAAAGAGCTTATAAGTGCATGTAGTGTGGAAAGACGTTTACGTGTAGCTGTCATCTTAATTCCCACAAGAGGATCCACACAGAAGAGAAGCCATATCAAAGCATGGAGTATGGAAAGGGTTTTAGGAAGTGTAGTCATCTTACCTCCCATAATAGGATTCACACAGGAGAGAAACCGTATGAATGCATGGAGTGTGGAAAAACCTTTACTTGTAGCACTCATCTTAATTCCCACGATATGATCCACACAAGAGAGAAGCCATATCAATGCATGGAGTGTGGAAAGACCTTCTCTTATAATCACGTTCTTATAAGACATCAAAGGATCCACACAGGAGAACGACCTTATAAATGTATGGAATTGTGAAAAGTCCTTTACATGTAGCACTCATCTTAAGAGCCACAAGAGGATCCACACAGGAGAGAAGCCATATGAATGCATGGAGTGTGGAAAGACATTTACTTGTAGCAGTTATCTTAATACTCACAAGTGGATCCACACAGGAGAGAAGCCATATCAATGCATGGAGTGTGGAAAGACTTTTACTCGTAGCAGTAATTTTAATACCCACAAGAAGATCCACACAGGAGAGAAACTGTATCAATGCATGGAGTGTGGAAAGACTTTTACTCGTAGCAGTAATTTTAATACCCACAAGAAGATCCACACAGGAGAGAAACCGTATCCATGCATGGAGTGTGGAAAGACTTTTACTCATAGTACTCATCTTAATATCCACAAGCGGATCCATACAGGAGAGAAACCGTATTAATGCATGGAGTGTGATGAAACCTTCTGTTATTATAAGACTTAGAATCCATCAGTGGAATCACAAAGGAGAAAGTCCTTATAAATGCATGGAGTGTGGAAAACCCTTTAGTTGTAGCAGTAGTCTGAAATCCCACAATTTGATCCACACAGGAGAGAAGCCATATCAATGCATGGAGTGTGGAAAGACCTGTTATTTTAAGTCTTTTATAAATCATCGAAGGAATCACACAGGAGAAAGAGCTTATAAATGCATGTAGTGTGGAAAGACATTTACGCGTAGCTGTCATCTTAATTCCCACAAGAGGATCAACACAGGAGAGAAGCCATATCAAAGCATGGAGTGTGGAAAAGGTTTTAGGAAGTGTAGTCATCTTACCTCCCGTAATAGGATTCACACAGGAGAGAAACCGTATGAATGCATGAAGCGTGGAAAGAGCTTTACTCGTAGTAATCGTCTTAATTCCCACAAGAGGAGCCAGACGGAAGAGAAGTCATAGAAATGTGTGAAATGTGGAGATGACCTTAGAAAGAGTTGTGATCTCACTTCCCATAAAAGAATCCATACAGGTGAGAAACCATATGAAACCATATGCACGTAGTGAGGAAAGAGATTTGCAAGGAGTAATGCCCTTACCCACCATAGAGGAATCACACATGGCAGAAACCATATTAATAAAGGAAGTGTGTGTAGAACTCCCAAGAGAAATCCTGGTAGTCCTCAGGTAATGACTGCAATTGAGCCCAAAATTTCTGTTGCTAAGTAAAAGACTTATTGTGTTTTGGCGTATATTATACTTTTACTTGCCACATTTCTTAACAGAATCACTGTAACTGTTAAATTAGTAACACTGTTGTGAAATGAATCTGGCTTCCCCATTGGTTTTGCTTGTCAGAAGCTCACAAAAAGTGATCACATGATCCAGGGATTCTGCAGCTGTCACAAATCAGTTGCCATGCATCTGAAATTGGATCAGGTGACCATCAGGATGTTGTTCATAAGTGTGAAAAATGTTCAGAAGTCATGTTTTTCAGTGCTTCTATAACTTTGAATAATCATTATATGAACTGTAGAAAATCAAGGACTACCTATAGTTGTGTCAAATCTCATGCAAGGACCATTTGCGTTATAATCCAAATAAATTGTAGACCTTCTTAGATATGTATGCATAAATTGCCTTTCTAGTGCAAACCCACACAGTGTAGATCCCTAATCCTGCTTGTAATTTTTACTAAGTCCAATTCTAAATGTAGAAATATTCTTGAGTGTTTTTCATTATATTTCAGATATTCCAAAATACCAAATGCAATTATCACATTTCCATCTCCCATCTAACAGTGAGGATGCTTTGCTTACAAAGCCGTGTCTCCTTGCATGGAAAGGAAGTGGGCCTCCCTCTGACTCATAGACTGCCTTCCTCTTGCTCTGCAAAGATCTGTCAAGGCGGAAGTTGGACTCGGAGGAAACTGCTCCCTGCAAACTTTCTCCTCCACTTCTTCTACACTTAGCAGAGTTGTCCTCCACCCCTTGCTTTGCAGGGAGGGGTTTACCGGACAGGGAAACAAACCCGAACGATGTCTGAGATTGGGAGAACGTCTCCCTCGGCATGCTGTGCACGTGCACACACAGACACACACACATACACACCAATCCAAGCTTGGAGACTTATCCACATTTGAGCTTGCAAACTGCCAATCATGGTTGGGCTTGAGAAGAAGGCACCAAATTTTCCCCACCTTGAGTTAGCCAGTGCAACTTATTCCATCCTGACCCAGCTGTCCCAAGTCAGCCTCACCCACTGAGTGGTATCGAACTGACCATGCCCACTCGGCCTCTGTGAGTTGTCATAGTTTTACATGCAACTAGCCCTTTGAGGGCAACCATAATGCTGATGTGGCCCTCAATGAAATAGAGTTTGACACCCCTGCTCTGCACCATTTCCATGAACATGTGATCAAATGCTTGTCAACTGGTTCCTATTAGTGCAAATTGCAGTGCCCTGGGGTCATATTCAGAAATTAACTTCAGTTTCTCTTGACAAATAGATAGAGGTGGGGAGAACTGGCTCTGGGAGATGTAGATCATCCTACTCGCAAATATTTATTTTATTTTATTTTTTTAATTTGATTTATATGCCGCCCTTCTCCGGAGACTCAGGGCGGCTTACAAGGCGCTAAGCAATAGCCTTCATACTTTTGTATGTTTATACAAAGTCAGCTTATTGCCCCCACAAACTGGATCCTCAATTTACCTACCTTAGAAAGGATGGAAGGCTGAGTCAACCTTGAGCCTGGCGAGATTCGAACCTGCAGTAATTGCAGGCAGCTGGTTTTAATAACAGGGTGCTTTAGACCACTGTACTACCAAGGCTCCTTGGTAGTATCACAGAAAGCCAGCATGGTTTTGCTTAAACGATCGTGCCAAAACAATGATTTTATTCTTTGACTAAGTGACTAAATTAGTAGGTTCTGTCTTAGGCCCTGTACTCTTCAATATCTTGATAAAAGGCTTAGATGAGGGAATAGAAGGGGAACACATCAAATTTGCAGGTGACACCAAATTGGCAGGAATAGCCAACATCCCAGGAGACAAGTTCAGAATCCAAGAAGATCTTGACAAAAATGAAGAATGGGCCCTATCCAAGAAAATAAAAATGGGGAGAAAAGCAAGGGTTTACACCTAAGTTAAGCAACAACAAGAACAACAACCCAAAAGGTACAAGTACAGATTAGGCGAAACCTAGCTCAAAAACAGTAACTGAGAGGAACCTTGGAGTCCTGGTGGACGATCACTTAAATATCAGCCAGCAATGTGTGGCAGCAACCAAAAAAGCGAATACAATCCTTGGGTGCATAAACGGGCAAAAAATAAATTGTGAACTATTAGTATCACTTTACAAAAACTTAGTAAGACCATACCTGGAATACTGCATTCATTACTAGTTAGATGTTGAGACTTTGGACAAAGTGCAGAGAAAAGCAACTAAGATGAATAAGGTCCTGGAGTCTAAAAACATGAAGAACGGTTGCAGGAGTTGGGTATGGTTTGAGAAAAGAAGGACACGGGTGACATGATAGCAGTGTTCCAGTATTTGAGAGGTTGCCACAAAGAGGAGGCAGTCAACATATTTTCGAAAGCACCACGAGGCAAGACAAACAATGGATGGAAACTAATCAAGGAGAGAAGCAACCTGGAATTACGGAGAAACTTCCTAACAGTGAGGACAATTGGAAAAGCTTGACTTCAGAAGTTGTGGGTGCTTCATCACTGGAGGTTTTGAAGAAGAGACTTGATAGCCTCTTGTCTGAAATTGTATAGGATCCCTTGCTTGAGCAGGAGCCAGACTACAAGACCTCCAAGGTCCCTGCCAGCTATATTCTGATCGATTGAAATTTATTTGATCAAAGGCCGCATCACATTTATATCATTGTATCCCTTTTGAAAAAGCTTCAGGATGAAGAATTTCTCTCACAAAAAGAAGACAGAATGAGGGGAACCCATGAAATGCATGTTCAAAAAAAGCTTTTTCAAGCATTTTGCCTTTATATTATATGACAAGGTTTAGGAAAAAGTCTAAATGTGATTAAAATATAATTAAATATCACTGGTATGGTTATTCATGAGACGTTATTAAATTCCACTTTGTTCTAACTGTACAAATTAAAAATACATGAAACTTTTTGAAAGATTTGTGGGAGGCAATACTTCAGCTTTCAGAGGACCAGGCTTCTTTGAAAATATTTATTCCAATATTGTTCATTGACGGTTCTGCCTCAAACAGGTGAAACGGCACTGATTATGGTTTTCTAATCATGTCAATTTTTTTCATAACGGAAGACACAAAAATGAAACACCTTGGATTTAGAGAATCCATAGATTCTTTTATAGAGAGAATCTATATAGAGCTATATAGAGAAATGGGCTGGACAGAACAGCCAGAATGAGAGTTTATGGGCACTCTTTTAAAATTGTTTCTTAACCACAATTTTCCCTCCTTCCTTCCTTTAATTAATTGTGGATAAATCTGTTTTTTCTTAAAACTGTTATCTCCAAATCCAGCGTAATCTTTTCAAGCCAGTGAAATCTTAATTACTTTTGGCTAGAAAAAAAAAATCTTTTAATTAAATTGTGGAAAAAATCAATACAAATCTTAATTTTCCTCAACCTGTCGCTTTCCTGTGTCTCTGCCAGCCCCCTGATCTTCCCTCACTTCAAGGCTGAGTTTGCCATCAGCCACATGACGCAGGCTAGGTTTCATAGAGAGACTCTTGTTCCTTGTCTGTAGGGTTTCCTGCCTGGGCAGAGGGTTGGACTAGAAGACCTCCAAGGTCCCTTCCAACTCTGTTTATTCTATTCTATTCTATTCTATTCTATTCTATTCTATTCTATTCTATTCTATTCTATTCTATTCTATTCTAATATTTCAGGGGCTGCCACAGAGAGGAGGGGGTCAACCTATTTTCCTTTTTTTTAATTATTATTATATTTTTATTGTTAAAGAATAACAAAAAGGGAAAAAAATCAATACAAAAAATCAATAGTAAGGAAAGAAAAAAAAAATTCCCCCAACGTGCTATACAAACGGAAAGGAAGTTTTAGGAACTTGAAGTCTTCAATTCTTCCAGAAATCTCTTTGATAAGGTACTGGTGCCGATTCATCCAATCTCCCAAGTGCAAAGTCCACAAATGGTTGCCAAGTGTTCCAAAAAACATTTTCTTTATATATACCACTTCTAATTTTAATATCACAAGTCAATTTATCATTTAATGCAAATTTCCATGTTTCATTGTACCATTCTTCTAATTTTAAGTCAACATTTAATTTCCAATATCTAGCAATTATAATTCTCCCCATTATAACCAAAATCCTCACCAACTCTCAACCTATTTACCAAAGCACCTGAAAAGCAGACAAGGAATAATGGATGGAAATTGACCAAGGAGTGGTCAATAAGGAGAAACTTTCTGACAGAACAGTCAACCAATAGAACAGCTTTTGCCTTCAGTAGTTGTGGGAGCTTCGTCACTGGAAGCTTTCAAGAAGAGACTGGACTGTAATCTGTCAGAAATGGTGTAGGGCAGTGGTTCTCAACCTGTGGGTCGGGACCCCTTTGGGGGTCGAATGACCCTTTCACAGGGGTCGCCTAAGATCATCGGAAAACACATATTTTCAATGTTTTAGGAATAATTTTATGGTTGGGGGGTCACCACCACATGAGGAAATGTATTAAAGGGTCGTGGTATTAGGAAGGTTGAGAACCACTGGTGTAGGGTCTCCTGTTTGGGCGGGCGTGTGTGTGTGTGTTGGAGATGACCTACAAAGTCCTTTCCAACTCGTAATTTGTTAAAAAATTCTCAGGTTCTGAGCCTTTGCAAAGTACGCAGACATTGTGCACAGGATCCTCTAGGGGGCTCCCTTAAAGAGGAAGGGCAGCTCCCTCTCTCTCCCCCCCCCCACGCCAGCCTTACAAGAGAACTGAGCATGCGCCGGCCTCTTCCCCAAGTCAAGACAGATGCGTGTTTCCCGAGACATTTTCCAGCAAAGGCTTGAAAGCTTCTCCGCTCTTTCTCCGCTCCTCCGATTCTGCTCCCCCCACTCCCCCCGCTGTGAGCCTTCGGGTAAGCCTTTCTAGCAAAGGGAAGAGGCTGCAGGGAAGTCTTGCACGGTCGGAGAGCCAGACGTGAGTTGAGGTTCAGTGATGGGGGCTCGCATGGAGACATGCAAAACTTGCACCAGATTCGGAGTCCTGGGATGGAGGTGGGGGGCAGTGGTCCCATGTTCCCCTGCCGCCCCTGTGCATGCACAGGCCAGGCAGGGGAGAAAGCAAAGCTTCGGATCCTTCGCGTTCCCTAGAGAGAAGAAAGCCAGGGCCTCAGAAAGGAGGGAGCCATTTATTTACCCTCCATTTGGATGGGAAAACCTCTGCATGGGAGGGGGAGGAGGAGAGATCATCTTTGCAAAACAGAGATTTCTGCCTCCAAGTCAGTCTTGACTCCTGGACAATTAATAATAATAATAACCTTTATTGTCACTGCACAATATATGTACAATGAGATTGGTGGAGCTTTCTCAGTGCACTCCCCCCCCAACACAATACAACTCACAGTGAGGACCGAAAATCCCTAACTCAATAAATCATATTAACAAATACTCAGTCCTATTGCACCAGTGTGAACATGTTACATGTTGCGCCAGCCTTGCAATTTCTTGCATATTTCGTGGCCCCGTTTTCAGAAGGGTTTTCCATCTCCTCCAGTCCCTCCTGCTGGCTTTGCATGCAAGGCTTCAACTCCGCATGCAAGTTGGGTGCAAGGTGGGACTCGATTTCCTGCTTTCCTGCCACTGTCACCAGTTTGGTTCTGCTGCCAGGTAAAGAAGGAAAATGTTGGATGAGGGAGGTGCTCCTTGGGCTGAGATGCATCATTCAAACAATATGATTAGGCCAATGTTGTTGTTTTTTGTCAAGTTTGGCCTTTGTCAATCCTGGGTGTTGAACTCCCTAGCTGATTTGTTTACTTATTAAATGGATTTAGAGAGCTCTTCACGTCAATTGCTGTTTGTGACCTGGGACATTTGTGAT
This sequence comes from Arizona elegans, assembly GCA_022577455.1. NCBI lineage: Eukaryota > Metazoa > Chordata > Lepidosauria > Squamata > Colubridae > Arizona > Arizona elegans. The sequence goes on from JAKOOJ010000012.1 coordinate 10,379,415, forward strand.
TTGGATTGTACAAATGGTTGCTTTTAATTATGCAGCCATAGAAATTATATTAAACTGTCTATTAAATTATATTAAATAAAATAATAGTTAGCCAGAGAAAGCCATTTGGCTCAGTGATGAAAGCACAAGGCTTGAAACCAAGAAATTAACTTTCTAGTCCAACCTTTGGCATGAAAGCCTTGAGCCCATCCCAACTCTCAGCCCAATCTACTTCACAGGGCTGTTGGCGGGGAAATATTAAGGACTGGCTAGAGTAATTTATTATTATTATTTACAATTATACAGCAGACATAAAAATAAAAATTAAATTTTTATGAAACTAAGAAGTAGAAATCAAAAACAGATTTATATGTATTTTTCCAGCATTTTGATAGACATTGACATCGTGAAGAGTTCTCTGCAATTTTCCCCATATGTAAAGAGATTAAGCTAATTAATAAGATTCCTCCCTCTTCCGTCCCAGACATTGGTAGGTTCATCCAAATTTCTTTTTTTGATTTTTCCTTCTCTTCCATTCTGGAGCTTCTATTAGAGGCCAGAGAGAAGATGGAGGGACAACACCCAGCAGATGCAAAAGTTAGAAAAGGCCCTCCTGCTGCTCAGCCTTGGAACTGTGGGAAGAATGGGGCAAGTCCTGGGCAGAAGAGCCACGAAGAGGCATCCAACAGTTCAGAGGTCCAATGCTGTCACTTCACAAAAGTGCAGTTTCAGGAGGGGAGGGGTCCTCGAGATGTTTGCACTCAGCTTCATTACCTTTGTCGTCAGTGGCTGCAACCAGAAAAACACACCAAGGCTCAGATGCTGGACCTGGTGCTCCTGGAACAATTCCTGGCTGTCCTTCCCCCAGAGGTGGCGAGATGGGTGCGGGAGTGTGGAGCAGAGACCAGTTCCCAGGCGGTGTCCCTGGCTGAAGGCTTCTTGCTGACTCAGGAGGAGGAAAACATGCAGAAAGAGTTGCAGGTGGGAGAATGGAATCAGGGCGGTTCTAAAGAGGATCTCTTTGAATTTGACAACTCCTTTTTGGCAGAATTTTCTGGGATTATTAATTCCTAAGGGCATTTGTTCTATTCTTCCAGAGGACGTATTTGGGGCAATTCTTCCATTTTCTTTCAGCAAAGGACATTGGGGTCTGCTAGTTTGAAGATCTGGTATGATAATTCATTTCTATCTCTCTGCTCTTCCTTTGTTTCTCGTATCACATCATGTCCAGAAATCCTTGGAAGCTGTGACTGAGTATCGTAAGAGGGGGAAAGATTCATTCAGATCTTCTCAAGAGCTGCTCTTCAGGGAGTACTTACAGAAAGATCAAAGTCAAGATGCTATGGAAGGTAAGAAAAGCTCTTTCACTGTAAGGTGAGATTTTAATATTTAACTGATTCTTTCACTCCATTTTATTGGAGTGTCTCTCTTTAAGAAATCTGATTCCACTATTTTTCTCTTTCTCGTAGAGAGTAGAAAGCTGTCCTTGTACTTTTTAGAATCACCTCTTGTTGCTGGAGCTGAAGGATTAGCTGAACCGCTATTTCAGGTAAGGAGGAGAAACATCAGGAAAGGTCCATAAATAGAATAGAATATAATTGTATAGAATTTTTTATTGGCCAAGTGTGATTGGACACACAAGGAATTTGTCTTGGTGCATATGCTCTCAGTGTACATAAAAGAAAAGATACGTTCATCAAGAATCATAAGGTACTATAAAACAGATGTTGAGACTCTAGAAAGAGTGCATATTTGTACTCATAGGGTACAAATAAGCAATCAGGAAACAATATCAATAAGGATACAAGCAACAAAGTTACAGTCAAAGTCATAAGTGGAAGGAGATGGGTGGTGGGAACGATGAGAAGATTAATCATAGTGTAGACTTAGTAAATAGTTTGATAGTGTTGAGGGAATTATTTGTTTAGCAGAGTAATGGTGTTTGGGAAAAACTGTTCTTGTGTCTAGTTGTTTCAGTGTGCAGTGCTCTATAGCGGCGTTTTGCGGGTAGGAGTTGAAACAGTTTATGTCCAGGATGTGAGGGGTCTGTAAATATTTTCACAGCCCTCTTTTTGACTCATGCAGTATATAGGTCCTCAATGGAAGGGAGGTTGGTAGTAATTGTTTTTTCTGCAGTTCTAATTATCCTCTGAAGTCTGTCTCTGTCTTGCTGGGTTGCAGAACCCAACCAGACAGTTATAGAGGTGCAGATGACAAACTCAGTAATTCCTCTGTAGAACTATATCAGCAGCTCCTTGGGCAGTTTGAGCTTTCTGAGTTGGCGCAGAAAGAACATTCTTTGTTGTGCTTTTTTGATGACGTTTTTGATGTTAGCTGTACATTTTAGATCTTGCGATATGGTAGAACCTAGAAATTTGAAGGTCTTTACTGTTGATACTATGTTGTCTAGTATTGTGAGAGGTGGAAGTATGGAAGGGTTTCTCCTAAAGTCTACCATCATTTCTATGGTTTTGAGTGTGTTCAGTTCCAGATTGTTCCGGTCACACCACAAGGCTAGTTGTTCAACCTCCCGCCTGTATGTGGATTCATCATTGTCTCGAATGAGACCAATCGCTGTTGTGTCATCTGCGAATTTCAGTAGTTTAACAGATGGATTGTTAGAGATGTAGTCATTGGTATACAGAGAGAAGTGGGGAGAGCACACAGTCTTGTGGGGGGCCGTGTGCTAATTGTACGGGTATCTGATGTGATTCTGCTTAGCTTCACCTGCTGCTTCCTGTTTGTTAGGAAGCTTATGATCCATTTACAAGTGTGTTCAGCTACCTGTAGCTGGTTGAGCTTAGTTAGAAGAGTGTCTGGAATGATGGTATTGAATGCTGAACTAAAGTCTACAAAGAGGATCCTTGTATAGGTCTTTGGAGCTTCAAGATGTTGTAGGATGTAGTGCAGAGCCATATTAACAGCATCATCTGTTGATTTATTTGTTTGGTATACAAATTGCAAGGGGTCTAATAGCGGATCCTTGATGGTTTTCAAGTGGGACAGCACTAGCCTTTCAAATGTTTTCATGACTACAGATGTTAGAGCAACTGGTCTGTAGTCATTCAGTTCCTTGATGGTGGGCTTGTTCGGCACTGGGATGATAGTAGAGCGTTTGAAGCAAGAAGGAACATAACACATCTCTAGTGATTTATTGAAGATACGGGTGAGGATGGGGGCCAATTGGTCAGCACAGACTTTTAAGCAAGAAAGAGTTATCTTGTCTGGGCCTGGAGCTTTTCCTGGCTTTTGTCTGTACTTCCTTTTCTGTGATCACTAGGGGTTGTGAATCCAATGGGTCAGTTGTAGGAGGCTTGGCTTTTGTTGGTGTATCTGAGATGGGGGTTGTGGAGATAGGTGGCTGTAGTTTCCATTCAAACCTGCAGTAAAACACGTTCAGGTCATCTGCCAATTGTTGATTTCCTTCAGCCTAGGAAGGAGGTTTGCCATAGCCGGTGGTATTTTTAAGAGTTTTCCACATGTTTGCTGGTTCATTTGTTGAGAACTGATTCTTTAGCTTTTCAGAGTAGCTTCTTTTTGCTGCTCTGATCTCCCTTGTTAATATGTTTCTGGCCTGATTGTACAGCATTTTATCACCTTTTCTGTATGCTTCCTCTTTGGAACAATGTAGCTGCTTACGTTTAGCTGTGAACCAAGGTTTGTTTTTACTGTATATTCGCAAGTTCCTGGTCGGTACACATAGGTCTTCACAGAAGCTGTAACCTTGGATGGATTTCATTTTGTTCTAAATTTCAGTGTATAAAATTGCTATTTCTAAACAATACAAATTTCATATTGGGTCACTGAACATTCACATTCAGCTTACCCTACCCTCTCCCTTCTGAGGGGATCCTTTGCGAATAGCTTTCTCCATCATTCCTGCTTCACCATCAGATTTCATTGATCAGATTGTTGTCAGCATCAGTCCTCTTCCTTGTCTCCCAGGGTTGTTTACACAGACCATTAAAAAAATACCCTTTTTTGCCTTTTGAAAAGCATATTTAGGACAAATGTGACCTAACGAATATCTCCATAGACACATAGAGTAATATTACAAGCTCTTTCAACTTCTTCATGAAGGTGTGGAGTTAGAGTACGTTGATCCCTCAGTGGATAAAGTAACCCATTGGAAAACATATCAGATGGGTTTTGTCAGTATTTTGCTCTGCCCATCCTAGGAAGAATGGGAGTCACTAACAAGTGGTGGATTTAAGACCCAACTACCAATTGACAGAATATTTTAGTTGGTTACATCGTAAGGCATTCCAAACACTTCCATATTGATCAAACATGATTTAGTTTTGCCATCAGCCAAAAGCGGTAAGATCTTATTCTTAATTCTGCAGAAGATGCCCATTTTGTTTACTAGATCTCTTTCCTAGAATTGGTTGAAGAAAATTATCCCATTATTCTTGGAATTATCTGTTAATAAGGAAACATGTGTCCTTGTTCAGGATGTTATGTCTTTTGAAGAAGTGGCTGTGTATTTCTCCAAGGAGGAGTGGTCTCAACTGGATGCTGATCAAAGAGAGCTCTACAGAGAAGTCATGCTGGAGAATTCCAGGAATCTCCTTTCTCTGGGTAAGAAGCACTGTCTCTGCTCAGGAACATAGGGAAGGGGCTTGAATGTTATTTCTAGAAAAAAATCATTTATTTACAGTGCATTCAGAAAGCATTCAAACCCCCTTCACTGTGTAGAATTTTGTTATGGTGCAGCATGATTCTACAGGTGTTGAAATTCATTTTTTTCTCATAAATCTACACTGGGTACCCAATAATGACAAAGTGAAAGAAAATGTTAGAAATGTCTGTAAATGTATTAGTTTCTAGCCTGAGGTCTTAACCTTTTGACCAATCTGTCTTTATGGAAGAAGGAAATTTATTGAAAGAGAAATTGGAAAAACTGTATAGCCTGGCTTTTTGCATAAAGGAAATTAAAAAAAAAGCTTTCTGCTCATAAAATATAAAATATTTCATAAAAGATATTAGGAAGAATTGGAGGAAGATGCCTCTCTTGAGCAGATTCGTATTCCCTCCTGAACCTGGTCACTGGGTTCCTGATGGCCCTGAGCTGCTATAATGCACCAGATGACCTCTAAGAGGGAGGTTCGCTTCTTAGAGATATGCCCACTTATATGCCAAATTTGCCATTGGCCTAAACTGAGAGTGGGGAGTATTGCCATCCAGAAATTCCCTTTGACTTTCAAAGATTCTGTTTTGCAGACAAGTGGAGAGTAGAGTTTTATTGAAGTTGGGAGGTGCTGGGTATGTTGCTGGCCCAGCATGATAGAGTGTACAATGCACTTCAGGAGTTTGTGGCAGCAAGGAATGGTTCCAGGTCAAAGATTAGATCACAGTTGTGGTCCAATCCTATTATATAAGGATCATTAGGGATACACTTGGAAATGGGACTTTGGTATAATCTTAGTTTGGACTCTTCATGTTTGTCATAAAAACAGTGATGACTGATTTGGCTAAATTTCAGAAAAAAAGTTTTAATTGTTCCCTTATTCTTGTCACAGTTTTCATTTTTCTTTTTCAAGGCTTTAATGGGCAAGAGAATAAGAACTGCAAGGAGGAAAGCCAAGCGATCCATTTGAAAGAGTGGAAAAGGAAATTTGTAGATCAGATGCAACCAAAAAGGGATGAAACAAATCAATCACCAAGTGAAATTAAAAAAAGTCTTCCTCGGGTCAGCTGGCTTCTTAACCATACAGTTATCGATAAGGAGGAAGTACCATATAAATTCATGGATTGTGGAAAGAGATTCAATAAATCCAATCATCTCATTTCTCATAAAAAGACACATTCAGAAGAGAAACGATTTACCTGCATGGAGTGTGGAAAGACCTTCTCTTATAATCACTATCTTATAAGACATCAAAGGATCCACACAGGAGAACGACCTTATAAATGCATGGAATGTGAAAAGACCTTTACTTGTAGCACTCATCTTAAGTGCCACAAGAGGATCCACACAGGCGAGAAGCCATATCAATGCATGGAGTGTGGAAAGACATTTACTCGCAACACTCATCTTAATATCCACAAGCGGATCCACACAGGGGAGAAACCATATCAATGCGTGGAGTGTGATGAGACTTTCTGTTATTATAAGACTCTTAGAATCCATCAGAGGAATCACAGAGGAGAAAGTCCTTATAAATGCATGGAGTGTGGAAAAACCTTTACTTGTAGCAGTAGTCTGAAATCCCACAATTTGATCCACACAGGAGAGAAGCCATATCATTGCATGGAGTGTGGAAAGAGTTTTAGGAAGAGTGGTAATCTTAATACTCACAAGAGGATCCACACAGGAGAGAAACCGTATCAGTGCATGGAGTGTGGAAAGACCTTCTGTTATTCTAAGTCTTTTATAAATCATCGAAGGAATCACACAGGAGAAAGAGCTTATAAATGCATGTAGTTTGGAAAGACCTTTACGCGTAGCTGTCATCTTAATTCCCACAAGACGATCAACACAGGAGAGAAGCCATATCAAAGCATAGAGTGTGGAAAGGGTTTTAGGAAGTGTAGTCATCTTACCTCCCATAATAGGATTCATACAGGAGAGAAACCCTATGAATGCATGGACTGTGGAAAGATCTTTATTCATAGTAATGGCCTTAATTCCCACAAGAGGAGTCAGACAGAAGAGAAGTCATAAATGTGTGAAATGTGGAGATGACCTTAGAAAGAGTTGTGATCTCACTTCCCATAAAAGAATCCATACAGGTGAGAAACCGTATGAAACCATATGCATGTATTGAGGAAAGAGATTTGTAAGGAGTAATGCTCTTACTCGCCATAGAGGAATCACACATGGAAGAAACCATATCAATAAAGGAAGTGTGTGTAGAACTCCCAAGAGAAATCCTGGTAGTCGTCACGTAATGGCTGCAATTGAGCCCAAAATTTCTGTTGCTAAGTGAAAGACTTACTGTGTTTTGCCCCATATTACAAGTTTTCTTGCTACATTTCTTAACTGAATCACTGTAATTGTTAAGTTAGTAACACTGTTGTGTTCCCCATTGGTTTTGCTTGTCGGAAGCTCACAAAAGATGATCACATGATCCAGGTGCAGCTGTCATGAATCAGTTGCCAAGCATCGGAAATCGGATCAGGTGACCATCAGGATGTTGTCCATTAGTGTGAAAAATGTTCAGAAATCATGTTTTTCAGTGCTTCTATAACTTTGAATTATCATTATATGGACTGTAGAAAATCGAGGACTACCTATTATTGTCTCAAATCTCATGCAAGGACCATTTGAGTTATAATCCAAATAAATTGTAGACCTCCTTAGATATGTATGCATAAATTGCCTTTCTAGTGCAAACCCAAACAGTGCAGATCTCTAATCCTGCTTGTAATTTTTGCTAAATCCAATTCTACATGTAGAAATATTCTTCAGTGTTTTTCATTATATTGTTTCAAATATTCCAAAATACCAAATGCAATTATCACATTTCCATCTCCCATCTAACAGTGAGGATGCTCTGCTTACAAAGCCGTGTCTCCTTGCATGGCAAGGAAGTGGGCCTCCCTCTGACTCACAGACTTTGCCCTCCCACACCCACTTTGAGCAACCTGGCCAAAATTTAATGTGGAGAGAAGGGTTTACACTTAAGGAAAAAAAAAAGCCAAAAGATACAAGTACAGATTAGGTGAAACCTAGCTCAAAACAGTAACTGTGAGAAGAACCTTGGACTCCTGGTGGACAATCACTTAAATATCAGCCAGCAATGTGTGGCAACAACCAAAAAATCCTTGGTTGCATAAACAGAGGCATAGAATCAAAAATCATGAAGTATTAGTACCAGTCTATAAAACTAGTGGAATCTTCATTACTTTTGGCTAGAAAAAAAATATTCTTTTACTCCAAAGGCCTTAAGGTTCCTTCTAAAATTTCCTGAAGCATATTCGTTACTCAACACCAAAATAAAGCTATTCATGTGTCTCTCTGTTTTTTGCCTTGTAGTATTTGAGCTTTATATTTATTTTTCAGTGTTTGCCTTCCTTCATTTCGTTAATTCTACTTTTTCTCTAGTCACATATGAGACTTTATTCTCCCAATCTTCATTTGTTCATCATGGTGGCTTATTTTGAGGTAAAAAAAATTTAAAGGTCCAGAAGTTTGAGCTTTCGCTCCATTTTGGGAATTTTCTTTTGATGCCTCTTTTTCATCAGGTTCTATACTTCAGGATTATTCACATCATTACAAACTGCCTTGACTGCCCATAGGCATGAAATTGAAAAGGAAGCTGTAATAATTGGGAAAAAAAATCAATACAAATCTTAAGTTTCCTCAACCTGTTGCTTTGCTCCCTGTGTCTCTGCCAGCCCCCTGATCTCCCCTCACTTCAAGGCTGAGTTTGCCCTCAGCCACAAGACACAGCCTGAGTTTCATAGAGATACTTTTCTGCCTTGTCTTTTGACCGCCCTGCCATTTCTGACAGGATTTTGCTCATTTTTGATGCCTCCTGCGAATCTCTAGGGACCCTTCAAAGAAGCTGCTCTTCAGGAAAGGGATTTTTGAGTCTCCACAGTGATTTTCTCAATCTTCACAAGATCACAGACGGTTCTTAGGCATTAAAAAATAGAAAATCTAGAAAATGATGCTTGGCCGAGATGCCATTTCCTTTCTAGATAGGCTATGTTATTAGAGGGAAGGTTCCCTTCAAGTTTAAGGCCCATCATCCCAGACCCGTATGGGACATGACGTCCCGCGCTTTTGCAAGGTCTTCATGCAATGCGCACAGGATCCTCTAGGGGGTTCCCTGGAAAAGCGGTGTACCTTCCTCCCTCCCCTCCGATTTACAAGAGAACTGAGCATGCGCCGGCCTCTTTCTCAAATCAGGAAACCTGCGTGGTTTCCGAGGCATTTTCCAGCAAAGGCTTGAAAGCTCCGCTCTTTCTACCGTCTCCGATTCTGCTTCCCACCCTCGCTGTCAGCCTTCGGGTGAGCCTTTCTAGCAAAGGAAAGAGGCTGCAGGGAATCTTGCACGGTCCGAGATCCAGACGTGATTCGGTGTTTAGTGATACAAATGGTTGCTCTTAACTATGAAGCCATAGAAATGATAACATTATAGTTAGCCATAGAGAGCCATTTGGTTCAGTGATGGAAGCACAAGGCTTTGAAACCAGAAGATTAATTTTCTAGTCCAACCTTTGGCATGAAAGCCTTGAGCCCATCCCAACTCTCAGCCCAATCTACTTCACAGGGCTGTTGTTATAGGGAAAATAATAAAAAGCATTGTGTATAATTGCTGCCTAGAGTAAATAATAATAATAATAATAATAATAATAATAATAATAATAATAATAATAATAATACAGAAATCATAAAAATTAAAAATAAATTTTAATAATTTCTCAGTAATTCCCCCATATGTAGAGAGATCAAACTAATTAAGACTCCCCCCATTCGATATTGGTAGGTACATCCATATTTCTTTTTATGATTTTTCCTTCCCCCTTCTCTTCCCTCTCTTGATAAGGATGCACAGTTGTTCAATTAATCACATTAGTAAACATCCTAAATCATTTGTTCCATTTCAGGCATGTAAGCTGGAATTTTTTTCTGCTTCTTCTGGAATCTTAAGTATCTTGTCTGGGAAGAGAGCTGAATGGCCTTGGAAAATTTGGCCAGACCTCTTGTGTACAGAAAGACCTGTGGAGATCCAAGGGTCCATTTTGAAGCTGTAGTAGAGACCAGAGAGAAGATGGAGGGACAACACCCATCAGATGCAGAAGTTAGAAAAGGCCCTCCAGCTGCTCAGCCTTGGAGCTGTGGGAAGAATGGGGCAAGTCCTGGGCAGAAGAGCTACGAAGAGGCATCCAATAGTTCAGAGGTCCAATGCTGTCACTTCAGAAAAGTGCAGTTTCAGGAGGGGAGCCGTCCGCGAGATGTTTGCACTCAGCTTCACTACCTTTGTCGTCAGTGGCTGCAACCAGAAAAACACACCAAGGCTCAGATGCTGGACCTGGTGCTCCTGGAACAATTGCTGGCTGTTCTTCCCCCAGAGGTGGCAAAATGGGTGCGGGAGTGTGGAGCAGAGACCAGTTACCAGGCGGTGTCCCTGGCTGAAGGCTTCTTGCTGACTCAGGAGGAGGAAAACATGCAAGAAGAGTTGCAGGTGGGAGAATGGAATCATGGCAGCTCTAAGGAGATTCTCTCTGAATTTGCCAACTTCTATCTGGCTGAATTTTCTGGCATTATTAATTTCTAAGGGCATTTGTTCTATTCTTCCAGAGGATGTATTTGGGGCCATTCCTCCATTCTGTTTCAGCAATGGGCATTGGGGTCTACTAGTTTGAAGATGTAGTATGATAATTCATTTCTATCTCTCTGCTCTTCCTTTGTTTCTCATATCACATCATGTCCAGAAATCCGTGGAAACTGTGACTGAGTATTCTAAAGAGAGGAAAGATACATTCAAAACTTCTCAAGAGCTGCTCTTCAGGGAGAACTTCCAGAAATATCAAAATCAAGACGCTATGCAAGGTAAGAAAAGTTCTTTCTATATGAGATGAGATTTCAACGTTTAGCTGATTCTTTTGCTCCATTTCATTGGAGTTTCTCTCTTTAACAAATTTGATTCCATTATTTTTCTCTTTCTCATAGAGAGTAGACAGCTGTCCTTGGACTTTTTAGAATCACCTCTTTGTGCTGGAGCTGAAGGATTAGCTGAACCAACACTTCAGGTAAGGAGAAGAAACATGGAAAAGGTCCATATATCTTGGATGGATTTCATTTTGTTCTAGCGTTCAATGTATACATTTGTTGTTTCTAAGCAATACAAATTTGACATCAGGTCATTGAACAGTCACATTCAGCTTAGCCTACCTTCTCCCTTTTGAGAGGATCGTTTTTTTGAGTTGCTTTCTCTCCCCCTCCTGCTTCACCATCAGATTTCATTGACCAGACTGTTGTCAGCATCAGGGTTGTTCCTTCTGTCCCCCAGGGTTGTTCACAAAGACAATTTTAAAAAATACTCTTTTTTGCCTTTTGAAAAGGATCTTTGGGACAAATGTGTCCTGGTGATTGAGAATCTCAATAGACATACAGATTACTATTACAAGCACTAACATTTCCTTCATGAAGGTTTGGAGTTGGGGTACGTTGATCCTTCAGTGGATAAAATGAGCCATTGGAAAACATATCAGGTGTGTTTTGCCAGTATTTTGCTCTGTCTTTCCTAGGAAGAAACGGAGTCATTGATAAGTAGTGGATTTAAGAGCCAACTACCAATTCACCAAGAATATTTTAGTTGGTTAAACCATAAGTCATTCCAAACACTTCCAGCTTGATCAAACATGATTTAGTTGTGCCATCAGCCAAAAGTGGTGAGACCTTATTCTTAATGGGCAGAGGGTGCCCGTTTTGTTTACGTGATCTTTGTCCTAGAATTGGTGGAATAAAATTATCCCATTTTTCTTTGGATTATCTGTTTAATAAGGAAACTTGTTTCCTTGTCCAGGATGTTGTTTCTTTTGAGGAAGTGGCCATGTATTTCTCGGAGGAAGAGTGGTCTCAACTGGATGCTGACCAAAAAGAGCTCTACAGAGAAGTCATGGTGGAGAATTCCAGGAATCTCCTTTCTCTGGGTAAGAACCATTGTCTGTGCTCAAGAACATGGAGAAGCAGCTTGAATGTTATTTCTGGAAAAAAATTCATTTATTTACAGTGCGTTCGGAAAGCATTCATAACCTCTTCACTTCGTAGAATTTTGTTATGGTGCAGCATGATTCTACAGTTGTTGAAATTCACTTTTTTCTCATTTATCTACATTCAATACCTGATAATGACAAAGTAAAACAAAATTTAAGAAATGTCTGTAAAGTTAGTAAAAAGAAGAAAACTGAAATATCATTAGAAAAACATTGAAAAACATTGGCATAAGTATGCAGACCTTTTCACTCAATAGTTTGTTGAAGCACCGTTGGCAAGCACGTAGAATCATGTCTTTTTGGGTATGACATGACAAGCTTTGCACACCTGGATTGGGGGATTTTCTGCCATTCTTGCTTGCAAATCCTCTCAGGCTGCCAATCTTGCTTGCAAATACTTCTGCTGTCTGGAGCTCAGTCAGAGTGACCATCGATTTCTCGGTCACCTCTCTTAATAAGGCCCTTCTATCTCAGTCGCTGAGTTTGAGTGGGCAACCAGCTCTTGGAAGAATCCTGGTTGTCCAAACTTCTTCCATTTGAGAATTATGGAGTCCATTTTGCTCTTAGGAACCTTCAGTGCAGCAGAAATTTTATGGTAACCTTCCTCAGATCTGTTCCTTTGCAATAATTCTATCTCTGAGCTCTTCAGGCAGTTGCTTTGACTTCATGGCTTTTGGTCTGCTACCGTATGCATTCTTAGCTCTGAGGCCATTTATGGAGAAATGTGTGTCTTTCCAGGTCCAATCAATTGAATTGACCACAGGTGAACTGGAAATTAGAAAAATTGGAAAACTGCATAGCCTGGCTTTTTACATAAATAAGTTTTTTTAAAAAGAAATGCTTTCTGCTCATAAAATACACAATACTTGTTTCATAGAAGACATTAGCAAGACTCGGAGGGACAGGCTCCATGCAGGGATGGTGTGGCCTCTCTTGAGCCAGGTTCTGCCTACCAGGATTCAGTATTCCCTCCTGAACCTGGTCACTGGGTTCCTGATGGCCCTGAAGTTCTATAATGGACCAGATGACATCTAAGAGTTCCCTTCTTAGAGTTATGCCCAGTAATATGCCAAATTTCGCATCCGCCTAAGTTGAGGGTGGGGAGCTATTGCCATCCAGAAATTCCCTTTGACTTTCAAAGATTCTGCTTTGCAGACAAGTGGAGAGTAGAGTTTTATTGAAGTTGGGAGGTGCTGGGTATGTTGCTGCCCCAGCATGATAGAGAGTACAATGAACTTCGGGAGTTTGTGGCACCAAAGAATTGTTCCAGGTCAAAGATTAGATCACAGTTGTGGTCCAATCCTATTATATGACGATCATTAGGGATACACTTGGAAATGGGACTTTGCTATAATCTTAGTTTGGACTCTTCATGTTTGTCAATAAAACAGTGATGACTGATTTGGCTAAATTTCAGAAGAACAATTTTGATTGTTCCCTTATTCTTGTCACAGTTTTCATTTTTCTTTTTCAAGGCTTTAATGGGCAAGAGAATAAGAACTGCAAGGAGGAAAGCCAAGCAATCCATTTGAAAGAGTGGAAAAGGAAATTTGTAGATCAGATGCAACCAAAAAGGGATGAAACAAATCAATCACCAAGTGGAATTAAAAAAAGTCTTTCTCGGATCAGCTGGCTTCTTAACCATACAGTTATCAATAAGGAGGAAGTAACATATAAATTCATGGATTGTGGAAAGAGATTCAATAAATCCAATCATCTCATTTCTCATAAAAAGACACATTCAGAAGAGAAACGATTTACCTGCATGGAGTGTGGAAAGACCTTCTCTTATAATCACTATCTTATAAGACATCAAAGGATCCACACAGGAGAACGACCTTATAAATGCATGGAATGTGAAAAGACCTATACTTGTAGCACTCATCTTAAGTGCCACAAGAGGATCCACACAGGAGAGAAGCCATATCAATGCATGGAGTGTGGAAAGACATTTTCTCGTAGCACTCATCTTAATATCCACAAGCGGATTCATACAGGAGAGAAACCATATAAATGCATGGAGTGTGGAAAGACCTTTACTTGTAGCACTCATCTTAATTCCCACAATATGATCCACACAAGAGAGAAGCCATATCAATGCATGGAGTGTGGAAAGACCTTCTCTTATAATCACGTTCTTATAAGACATCAAAGGATCCACACAGAAGAACGACCTTATAAATGTATGGAATGTGAAAAGACCTTTACATGTAGCACTCATCTTAAGTGCCACAAGAGGATCCACACAGGAGAGAAGCCATATCAATGCATGGAGTGTGGAAAGACATTTACTTGTAGCAGTTATCTTAATACTCACAAGTGGATCCACACAGGAGAGAAGCCATATCAATGCATGGACTGTGGAAAGACATTTACTCGTAGCAGTAATTTTAATACCCACAAGAGGATCCACACAGGAGAGAAACCGTATCAATGCATGGAGTGTGGAAAGACATTTACTCGTAACTCTCATCTTAATATCCACAAGCGGATCCATACAGGAGAGAAAGCGTATCAATGCATGGAGTGTGATGAAACCTTCTGTTATTATAAGACTTAGAATCCATCAGAGGAATCACAAAGGAGAAAGTCCTTATAAATGCATGGAGTGTGGAAAACCCTTCAGATGTAGCAGTGGTGTGAAATCCCACAATTTGATCCACACAGGAGAGAAGCCATATCGTATGGAGTGTGGAAAGAGTTTTAGGAAGAGTGGTAATCTTAATACTCACAAGAGTATTAAGTATGTGAATATCTTCTCACAACAAGAAGACCTTCTGTTATTCTAAGTCTTTTATAAATCATCGAAGGAATCACACAGGAGAGCTTATAAATGCATGTAGTGTGGAAAGACGTTTACGCTTAGGTGTCATCTTAATTCCCACAAGAGGATCAACACAGGAGAGAAGCCATATCAAAGCATGGAGTGTGGAAAAGGTTTTAAGAAGTGTAGTCATCTTATTTCCCGTAGTAGGATTCACACAGGAGAGAAACCGTATGAATGCATAGAGTGTGGAAAGAGCTTTACTCGTAGTAATGGTCTTAATTCCCACAAGAGGAGCCAGACCAAAGAGAAGTCATATAAATGTGTGAAATGTGGAGATGATCTTAGAAAGAATTGTGATCTCACTTCCCGTAAAAGAATCCATACAGGTGAGAAACCATATGAAACCATATGCATGTAGTGAGGAAAGAGATTTGCAAGGAGTAATGCTCTTACCCGCCATAGAGATATCACACATGGCAGAAACCATATCAATAAAGGAAGTGTGTGTAGAACTCCGAAGAGAAATCCTGGTAGTCCTCACTTTATGACTCAATTGAGCCCAAAATTTCTGTTGCTAAGTGAGAGACTTACTGTGTTTTGTCCCATATTACAAGTTTTCTTGCCATATTTCTTAACTGAATCACTGTAATTGTTAAGTTAGTAACACTGTTGTGTTCCCCATTTCTTTTGCTTGTCGGAAGCTCACAAAAGATAATCACATGATCCAGGGATTCTGCAGCTGTCATGAATCAGTTGCCATGCATCTGAAATTGGATCAGGTGACCATCGGGATGTTGTTCATAAGTGTAAAAAATGTTCAGAAATCATGTTTTTCAGTGCTTCTATAACTTTGAATAATCATTATATGAACTGTAGAAAATGGAGGACTACCTATAGTTGTCTCAAATCTCATGCAAGGACCATTTGCGTAATAATCCAAATAAATTGTAGACCTTCTTAGATACGTATGCATAAATTTCCCTTTTAGTGGAAACCTGAACACCATGGTTTTTGCTAAGTCCAAATAGACAAAGTCTTTTTCTACATGTAGAAATATTCTTGAGTGTTTTTCATTATATTGTTTCAAATATTCCAAAATACCAAATGCAATTATCACATTTCCATCTCCCATCTAACAGTGAGGATGCTTTGCTTACAAAGCCATGTCTCCTTGCATGGAAAGGAAGTTGGCCTCCCTTTGATTCACAGACTTTGCCCTCCCACACCCACTATGAGCAACCTGGCCAAGAAGAGTGAGCACAGCAGCAGCAACATTGAGGAGAAGATAAGCGCGGCCAAGCACCCCCTTGGGAAAGCTGGCTGGGCTGGGTGCTTGCCCTCCATTGCCCAGGGCTCTGGATGGTCGTTGCCACCATCCAGTGATCCTCCCATGTGGCCTGAGAGGCATGGTGAGGCTTCTGTGGTGGACGAGGCTTTGTTTTTGTCCTTGTTTCACCTTCCTCTGCTAGAGACCTCTGGATCCCCCCTCCCAGCCTTGCCTGCACTCCCCCCGGAGGTGGAGGATGCTGCTGCTGATGTGGAAGCACGGTGGAGAAAGTTTGTAGGAAGCAGTTTCCTCCAGGTCTAACTTTTGCCTTGACAGATCTCTGGAGAGGAGGAAGAGTGGCTGGGGAGCTGCATGAGGGAAGGCTGCCCCAACTAGCCGGCATCTTTACCACACACGCCTGGAAACAAGGATTTCCTTTCGAAAAGGGCCAGCCTCCCTCCTGCAGGACCGGGGAGTGCTGCTCCCCTGCCACCTCCTCTTGCTCTCCAGAGATCTGTCAAGGCAGAAGTTGGACTCGGAGGAAACTGCTCCCTGCAAACTTTCTCCTCCAGTTCTTCCACACTCAGCAGAGTCGTCCTCCGCTTCTTGCTTTGCAGGGAGGGGGTACCAGACAGGGAAACAAACCCCAACGATGTCTGAGATTGGAAAGAACATCTCCTTCGGCATGCTGTGCACGTGCACAGACACACACAGAGACAGAAGGCACCAAATTTTCCCCACCTTGAGTTCACCAGTGCAACTTATTCCATCCCCACCCAGCTGTCCCAAGTCAGCTGCGCCCTGTGAGTAGTATCGAACTGACCATGCCCACCCAGCCTCTGTGAATTGTCATAGTCTTACATGCAACTAGCCCTTTGAGGGCAACCATAATGCCGATGTGGCCCTCAATGAAATAGAGTTTGACACCCCTGCTCTGCACCATCACCATGAATATGTGATCAAATGCTTGACAACTGGTTCATATTATTGCCTGTTGTACTGCCCTGGGGTCATATTCAGAAACTAACTTCAGTTTCTCCTGACAAATAGTTTAGTTTAGTTTAGTTAGTTTATGACATTTCTATACCGCCCTTCTCCCGAAGGACTCAGGGCAGTTTACAGCCATATTAAAATAACCCAACACAAAAATTAAAACTATTCAAAGAGTTTAAAACAATTTGGCTGTTATTTAAAACCCCTTACTAAAACCCCTTAAAAACCAATTTAAAACCCCTTTAAATTTATCTATTTGGTCAGGCCGGCTTGATGAAACAAAAGAGTCTTCAGAGCCCGAAGGCGCAGAGGTCGGGAATCCTTATATCCGGGGGCAGTCCATTCTATAGGGCAGGAGCCCCCACAGAGAAGGCTCTCCCCCTGGGGGTCACCAGCCGACATTGGCCGATGGCACCCTGAGGAGGCCCTCTCTGTGAGAGCGTATCAGACGGTGGAAGATATTTGGTGGCAGAAGGCAATCCTGTAAGTACCCCAGTCCTAAGCCATGGAGAGCTTTGAAGATGGTGACTAGCACCTTGATAGTCACCATCTTCAAATAGACAGAGGTTGGAAGAACGGAGTCTGGGATGTGTAGATCATCCTACTCGCAAATTACAGAAATCCAGCATGGGTTTGTTTAAATGATTGTGCCAAAACAATGATTTTATTCTTTGACAAAGTGGCTAAATTAGTAGGTTCTGTCTTAGGCCCAGTATTCATCAATATCTTCATAAAGGACTTAGATGAGGGAATAGAAGGGGAACTCATCAAATTTGCAGATGACACTAAGCAGGCAGGAAAAAACCCACAAGACATGTTCAGAATCCAAAAATATCTTGACAAACATGAACTATGGGCCTTATCCAAGAAAATAAAATTTAATGTGGAGAGAAGGGTTTACACTTAAGCAAAAAAAAAAAAAAAGCCAATATGTACAAGTATAGATTAGGTGAAACCTAACTCAAAAACAGTAACTGTGAGAAGAACCTTGAAGTCCTGGTGGACAATCAGCCAGCAATGTATGGCAGCAATCAAAAAATCCTTGATTGCATAAACAGAGGCACAGAATAAAAAATCATGAAGTATTAGCACCAGTTTATAAAACCAGTGACATCTTCATTACATTTGGCTAGAAAAAAACATTCTTTTACTCCAAAGGCCTTAAGGTTCCTACTAAAATTTACTGAGGCGTATTCCCTACTTAACACCAAAATAAAACCATTCATCTCCCTCTCTCCCTCTCTCTCTTTGCCTTGTGGTATTTGAGATTTATATTTTTCAGTGTTTGCCTTCCTTCATTTCGTAATTCCACTTTTTCTCTAGTCACATATGAGACTTTATTCCCCCAATCTTCATTTCTCCATCATGGTGGCTTGTTTTGAGGTAAAAAAAATTAAAGGTCCAGAAGTTTGAGCTTTCGTTCCATTTTGTTACTATTCTTTTGATGCCTCTTTTTCATCAGGATCTATATTTCAGGATTATTTACATTATTACAGGCTGCCTATAATGTTTCCAAGCCTCCTTGGCTTCCCATAGACATGAATTTGGAAAGGAAGCTGTAATAATTGAAAAAGAAAAATTAATACAAATCTTAATTTTCCTCAACCTGTCGCTTTCCTCCCTGTGTCTCTGCCAGCCCCCTGATCTCCCCTCACTTCAAGGCTGAGTTTGCCATCAGCCACAAGACACAGGCTGGGTTTCATAGAGAGACTTTTCTCCCTTGTCTTTTGACCGCCCTGCCATTTCTGACAGGATTTTCCTCATTTTTGAGGTCTCCTCCTGGGAATCCCTAGAGACCCTTCAGAGAAGCTGCTCTTCAGGAAAGGGAATTTTGAGCCTCCACAGAGATTTTCTCAATCTTCACAAGATCACAGGGTTCTTAGAGATTAAAAAGAGGGAAAATCTAGAAACTGACGCCTGCTGGAGAGGCCACTTCCTTTCTAGATAGGCAATGTTGGAACCTTTCTTTCAAGTTTAATGCCCATCATCCCAGATCCGCGTGGAACATCATGACGTCCTGCGCCCTTGTAGGGTCATCATGCAATGCGCAAAGGATCCTCTAGGGGGCTCCCTGGAAAAGCGGTGCAGCTCCCTCCCTCCCCCCCCTTACAGGAGAACTGAGCATGCGCCGGCCTCTTTCTCAACCCAGGAGAGCTGCGTGGTTCCCGAGGCATTTTGCAGCAGAGGCTTGAGAGCTTCTCCGCTCTTTCCACGGTCTCCGATTCTGCTTCCCACCCTCGCTGTAAACTTTCGGGTGAGCCATTCTAGCGAAGGGAAGAGGCTGCAGGGAATCTTGCACGGTCCGAGATCCAGACGAGATTCAGTGTTTAGTGATGGGGGCTCGCATGGAGACATGCAAAACTTGCACCAGATTCGGAGTCCTGGGATGGAGGTGGGGGGTGGGGGGAGCAGTGGTCCCATGTTCCCCTGCCGCCCCTATGCATGCACAGGCCAGGCAGGGGAGAAAGCAAAGCTTCGGATCCTTCCCGTTGCCCTTAGACTAGAGAGAAGAAAGCCAGGGCCTCAGAAAGGAGGGAGCCATTTATTTACCCTCCATTTGGATGGGAAAACCTCTGCATGGCAGGGGGAGGAGGAGAGGTCGCCTTTGCAAAACAGAGATTTCTGCCTCCAAGTCAGACTTTTTCTCCGGGACTGTTTCCTGCAAATCTCGTGGCTCCGTTTTGATAAAGGATTAGGCCAGTTTGGCCTTTGTTGTAAATCCTGGGTGTTGCAATCCATTGTTCATTTATTTACTTATTAAGTGGATTTACTTAATAAGTCAATTGCTATTCGTGACCTGGGACGTTTATGATTTGAATTGTGCAAATGGTTGCTCTTAACTATGAAGCCATAGAAATAATAAAATTATAGTTCCCCAGAGAGAGCCATTTGGTTCAGTGATGGAAGCACAAGGCTTTGAAACCAGGAGATTTAATTTTCTAGTCCAACCTTTGGCATGAAATCCTTGAGCCCATCCCAACTCTCAGCCCAATCTACTTCACAGGGCTGTTGTTGTGGGGAAAATAATAAAAAGGAACATTGTGTATAATTGCTTCCTAGAGTAATTAATAATAATACAGAAGACATAAAAATAAAAAAATAAATTTTAATAATTTCTCAGCAATTTCCCCCGTATGTAAAGAGATCAAGCTAATTTATACACCCTTCCCCAGATATTGGTAGGTACATCCAAATTTCTTTTTTTTTTATTTTTCCTTCCCCCTTCTCTTCCCTCTCTTGATAAGGATGCACAGTCGTTCAATTAATCACACTAGTAAATATCCTAAATTATTTGTTCCATTTCAGGCATGTAAACTGGAATTTTTTCTGGTTCTTCGGGAATCTTATGAATCTTGTCTGGGATGAGAGCTGAATGGCCTTGGAAAATTTGGCCAGACCTCTTGTGAACAGAAAGACCTGTGGAGATCCATGGGTGCATTTTGGAGCTTTATTAGAGACCAGAGAGAAGATGGAGGGGCGACACCCAGCAGATGCAAAAGTTAGAAAAGGCCCTCCAGCTGCTCAGCCTTGGAGCTGTGGGAAGAATGGGGCAAGTCCTGGGCAGAAGAGCCACGAAGAGGCATCCAGTAGTTCAGAGGTCCAATGTTGTCACTTCATGAATGTGCAGTTTCAGGAGGGGAGCCGTCCTCGAGATGTTTGCACTCAGCTTCACTACCTTTGTCGTCAGTGGCTGCAACCAGAAAAACACACCAAGGCTCAGATGCTGGACCTGGTGCTCCTGGAACAATTGCTGGCTGTCCTTCCCCCAGAGGTGGCAAGATGGGTGCGGGAGTGTGGAGCAGAGACCAGTTCCCAGGCGGTGTCCCTGGCTGAAGGCTTCTTGCTGACTCAGGAGGAGGAAGACATGCAAGAAGTGTTGCAGGTGGGAGAATGGAATCATGGCAGCTCTAAGGAGATTCTTCCTGAATTACTCAATTTCTTTCTGGCAGAGTTTTCTGGGATTATTAACTTTAAGGAAATTTATTCTATTCTTCCAGAGGATGTATTTGGGACAATTCTTCCATTCTGTTTCAAGTTTCAGCAATGGACATTGGGGTCTGCTAGTTTGAAGGTGCAGTATAATAATTCATTTCCATCTCTGTGCTCTTCCTTTGTTTCTCGTAACATATCATGTCCAGAAATCCATGGAAACTGTGACTGAGTATTCTAAGGAGGGGAAAGATTCATTCAAAACTTCTCAAGAGCTGCTCTTCAGGGAGAACTTCCAGAAAGATCAAAATCAAGACGCTATGCAAGGTAAGAAAGGCTCTTTCTGTGTGAGTTGAGATTTCAACATTTAGCTGATTCTTTCGCTCCACTTTATTGGAGTTTCTCTCTTTAACAAATTTGATTCCACTATTTTTCTCTTTCTCATAGAGAGTAGACAGCTGTCCTTGGACTTTTTAGAATCACCTCTTTGTGCTGGAGCTGAAGGATTAGCTGAACCACCGCTTCAGGTAAGGAGAAGAAACATGGAAAAGGTCCATAAATCCTGGATGGATTTCATTTTGTTCTAGAATTCAATGTATAAATTTGTTGTTTCTAAGCAATACAAATTTGACATCAGGTCATTGAACAGTCACACTCAGCTTAGCCTACCCTCTCCCTTCTGAGCGGATCCTTTGTGAGTTGCTTTCTCCACCCCTTCTTCTTCACCATCAGATTTCATTGACCAGACTTTTGTCAGCATCAGGGCTGTTCCTTCTGTCCCCCAGGGTTGTTCACAAAGACAATTTTAAAAAATACACTTTTTTGCCTTTTGAAAAGCATCTTTGGGACAAATGTGACCTGGTGATTGAGAATCTCCATAGACATACAGAGCTCTTCCATTTCCTTCATGAAGGTTTGGAGTTGGGGTACGTTGGTCCTTCAGTGGATAAAATGATAAAATGATAAAATGAGCCATTGGAAAACATATCAGGTGTGTTTTGCAAGTATTTTGCTCTGCCCATCCTAAGAAGAATGGGAGTCACTGACAAGTAGTGGATTTTTTTTTTTTAAATTCGATTTATATGCCGCCCTTCTCCGGAGACTCAGGGCGGCTTACAATGCGTTAAGCAATAGCCTTCATCCTTTTGTATATTTATACAAAGTCAGTTTATTGCCCCCACAATCCGGGTCCTCAATTTACCTACCTTAGAAAGGATGGAAAGCTGAGTCGACCTTGAGCCTGGCGAGATTAAGACCCAACTACCAATTGACCAAGAATATTTTAGTTGGTTAAACCATAAGTCATTCCAAACACTTCCAGCTTGATCAAACATGATTTAGTTGTGCCATCAGCCAAAAGTGGTGAGATCTTATTCTTACTGGGCAGAGGGTGCCCATTTTGTTTACGTGATCTTTGTCTTAGAATTGGTGGAAGAAAATTATCCCATTTTTCTTTGGATTATCTGTTAATAAGGAAACTTGTTTCCTTGTCCAGGATGTTGTTTCTTTTGAGGAAGTGGCCATGTATTTCTCGGAGGAAGAGTGGTCTCAACTGGGTGCTGACCAAAAAGAGCTCTACAGAGAAGTCATGCTGGAGAATTCCAGGAATCTCCTTTCTCTGGGTAAGAACCACTGTCTGTGCTCAGGAACATGGAGAAAGGGCTTGAATGTTATTTCTGGAAAAAAATTCATTGATTTACAGTGCGTTCAGAAAGCATTCATAACCTCTTCACTTTGTAGAGTTTTGCTATAGTGTAGCATGATTCTACAGTTGTTGAAATTCACTTTTTTCTCATTTATCTACACTCAGTACCCGATAATGACAAAGTGAAAACAAAATTTAAGAAATGTCTGTAAAGTTAGTAAAAAGAAGAAAACTGAAATATCATTAGAAAAACATTGAAAAACATTGGCATAAGTATGCAGACTTTTTCACTCAATAGTTTGTTGAAGCACCGTTGGCAAGCACATAGAATCATGTCTTTTTGGGTATGACATGACAAGCTTTGCACACCTGGATTGGGGGATTTTCTGCCATTCTTGCTTGCAAATCCTCTCAGGCTGCCAATCTTGCTTGCAAATACTTCTGTTGTCTGGAGCTCAGTCAGAGTGATCATCGATTTCTTGGTCACCTCTCTTACTAAGGCCCTTCTATCTCAATTGCTCAGTTTGATATGGGCAACCAGCTCTTGGAAGAATCCTGGTTGTGCCAAACCTCTTCCATTTGAGAATTATGGAGTCCATTTTGCTCTTAGGAACCAAAGTGCAGCAGAAATTTTATGATAGCCTTCCCCAGATCTGTTCCTTTGCAGCTGTGAGGCCATTTATGGAGAGCTGTGTGTCTTTCCAAATCTCGTCCAATCAATTGAATTGACCACAGGTGAACTGGAAATTGGAAAAATTGGAAAACTGTATAGCATGGCTTGTTACATAAAGAATTTTTTTAAAAAAACAAATGCTTTCTGCTCATAAAATACACAATACTCATTTCATAGAAGACCTTAGCAAGACTCGGAGGGACAGGCTCCATGCAGGGATGGTGTGGCCTCTCTTGAATCAGGTTCTGGCTACCAGGATTCGGTATTCCCTCCTGAACCTATTGCTATAAGTGCATTATAAGCCTCCCTGAGTCTTCGGCGGAGGCAACATATAAATTGAACTAATAAATAAATAAATATGCCCACTTATATGACAAATTTGGCATCAGCCTAAGTTGAGGGTGGGGAGCTATTGCCATCCAGAAATTCCCTTTGACTTTCAAAGATTCTGCTTTGCAGACAAGTGGAGAGTAGAGTTTTATTGAAGTTGGGAGGTGCTGGGTATGTTGCTGGCCCAATATGATGGAGTGTACAGTACACTTCGGGAGTTTGTGGCACCAAGAATTGTTCCAGGTCAAAGATTAGATCAGAGTTGTGGTCCAATCCTATTATATGAGGATCATTAGGGATACACTTGGAAATGGAACTTTGCTATAATCTTAGTTTGGACTCTTCATGTTTGTCAACAAAACAGTGATGACTGATTTGGCTGAATTTCAGAAAAACAGTTTTGATTATTCCCTTATTCTTGTCACAGTTTTCATTTTTCTTTTTCAAGGCTTTAATGGACAAGAGAATAAGAATTGCAAGGAGGAATGCCAAGCGATCCATTTGAAAGGGTGCAAAAGGAAATTTGTAGATCAGATGCAACCAAAAAGGGATGAAACAAATCAATCACAAAGTGGAGTTAAAAAAAGTCTTCCTGGGGTCAGTTGGCTTCCTAACCATGCAGTTATAGATAAGGGGGAAGTACCATATAAATTCATGGAGTGTGGAAAGAGGTTCAATAAATCCGATCATCTCATTTCTCATAAAAAGACACATTCAGAAGAGAAACGATTTACCTGCATGGAGTGTGGAAAGACCTTCTCTTATAATCACTATCTTATAAGACATGTAAGGACCCACACAGGAGAAAGACCTTATAAATGCTTGGAGTGTGGAAAAACCTTTACTTGTAGCAGTAGTCTGAAATCCCACAATTTGATCCACACAGGAGAGAAGCCATATCAATGCATGGAGTGTGGAAAGACATTTACTCGTAGCACTCATCTTAATACCCACAAGCGGATCCACACAGGAGAGAAGCCATATCAATGCATGGAGTGTGGAAAGACATTTACTCGTAGCACTCATCTTAATACCCACAAGCGGATCCACACAGGAGAGAAACCGTATCAATGCATGGAGTGTGATGAGACCTTCTGTTATTATAACACTCTTAGAATCCATCAGAGGAAGCACAAAAGAGAAAGTCTTTATAAATGCATGGAATGTGGAAAAACCTTTACTTGTAGCAGTAGTCTGAAATCCCACAATTTGATCCACACAGGAGAGAAGCCATATCATTGCATGGAGTGTGGAAAGGGTTTTAGGAAGAGTGGTAATCTTAATACCCACAAGAGGATTCACACAGGAGAGAAACCATATCAATGCATGGAGTGTGGAAAGACCTTCTGTTATCATTATTCTTTTAAAACCCATAAAAGGAATCACAAAATAGAAACACCTTATAAATGAATGGACTGTGGAAAGACCTTTACTTATAGCAGTAGTCTTAATTCCCACAAGAGGATCCACACATGGCAGAAACCATATCATTAAAAGAAGTGTGGTAGAACTCCCAAGAGAAATCCAGGTAGTCCTCAGGTAATGACTGCAATTGAGCCCAAAATTTCTGTTGCTAAGTGAGAGACTTACTGTGTTTTGCCCCATATTACAAGTTTTCTTGCCCCATTTGTTAACTGAATCACTGTAATTGTTAAGTTAGTAACACTGTTGTGAAATGAATCTGGCTTCCCCATTGGTTTTGCTCGTCAGAAGCTCACAAAAGATGATCACATGATCCAGGGATTCTGCAGCTGCCATGAATCAATTGCCATGCATCTGAAATTGGGTCAGGTGACCATCGGGATGTTGTTCATAAGTGTCAAAAAATTTCAGAAATCATGTTTTTCAGTGTTTCTATAACTTTGAACAATCATTATATGAACTGTAGAAAATTGAGGACATAATGCTGATATGGCCCTTAATGAAATTGAGTTTGACACCCCTGCATTTCACCATCCCCATGAACACATGATCAAATGCTTGACAACTGGTTCCTATTTATGCCAATTGCAGTGTCCTGGGGTCATATTCAGAAACTAACTTCAGTTCCTCTTGACAAATAGACAGATGGAGGTCAGGATAACTGGCTCTGGGATGTGTAGATCATCATACTTGCAAATCACAGAAAGCCTGTATGGGTTTGTTAAAACAGATCATGCCAAAACATTTTATTTTTTTAAAAAAAAGTTTTTTATTTTAAACACATTGAAAACAAAATAGACATACAACATTTATAGAAAAAAAATAAAAACAAAAAAAGAGAAAATATCACTTTCTTTTTGGCTGTATGCAGTGATCGTTTCTATATATCAATATTTACAGATATTTTAGTATTAACTTATTTAACATTCATTTTCTACTTTCTTTCATTCCCTCTATCCTATAAGTTGATTGTCCACATTTCCCCCCTCCTTTCTTCATTCATTTAACTTATTTCCTTATTTTTCAACATCATTTTATTCTTTGACAAGGAGACTAAATTAGTAGACCAGCGAAAAATGTTGTGGACCAGTGGTGGGTTGCTACTGGTTCGCCCTGGTTTGGGCATGTGCAGAAGTGGCGCGCACACGAGCAAACCAGTAGCAAAGGTAAGTGAAACCTACCACTGCCGTGGACATAGTATATTTAGATTTCAGTAAGGTATTCAACAAAGTAGACCACAATCTATTTCTTGGTAAACTGGAAAAATGTGGGATAGACATCATCCCCACTAGATGGACTTGTAATTGGATAACAAACTGTACTGAACGAGTAGTCCTTAATGGTACTACATCTACATGAAGGGAAGTAAGCAGTAGAGTACCACAAGGTTCTGCCTTGGGCCCAGTACTCTTCAATATCTTCATAAAGGACTTAGAGGAGGGAATAGAAGGGGAACTCATAAATTTGCATATGACACTAAGCTGGCAGGAATAGCCAACACCCCACAAGACATGTTCAGAATCCAAAAAGATTTTGACAAACAGGAACAATGGGCTTTATCCAAGAAAATGAAATTTAATGTGGAGAGAAGGGTTTACACTTAAGTAAAAAAAAAAAGGAGAAAGGTACAAGTATAGATTAGGTGAAACCTAGCTCAAAAACAGTAAGTGTGAGATAAAACTTGGAGTCCTGGTGGACAATCACTTAAATATCAGCCAACAAAAAATCCTTGGTTGCATAAACAGAGGCACAGAATCAAAAATTGTGAAGTATTAGTACCACTTTATAAAGCCAGTGAAATCTTCAATACTTTTGGCTAGAAAAAAATATTCTTTTACTCCAAAGACCTTAAGGTTCCGACTAAAATGTCCTGAAGCATATACCCTACTCAACACCAAAATAAAACTATTCATGTCTCTCTCTCTCTTTTTTTTTTGCCTTGTAGTTTTAGAGCTTTATATTTCTTTTACAGTATTCGTCTTCGTTCTTTTTGTAATTCTACTTTTTCTTTAGTCACATATGAGACTTTATTCTCCCAATCTTCATTTCTCCAGCATGGTGGCTTGTTTTGAGGTAAAAAATTGTAAAGGTCCAGAAATTTGAGCTTTCCCTCCATTTTGGGAATTTTCTTTTGATGCCTTTTTTTCATCAGGATCTATACTTCAGGATTATTCACATCATTACAAACTGCCTTTGGTGTTTCTAATCCTCCTTGATTGCCCATAGGCATGAATTTGAAAAGGAAGCTCTAATAATTGAACTCACTAAAGAAAAATCAATACAAATCTCAATTTTCTTCAACCTGTCACTTTGCTCCCTGTGTCTCTGCCAGCCCCCCCGATCTCCCCTCACTTCAAGGCTGAGTTTGCCATCAGCCACAAGACACAGGCTGGGTTTCATAGAGAGACTTTTCTCCCTTGTCTTTTGACCGCCCTGCCATTTCTGACAGGATTTTCCTCATTTTTGAGGTCTCCTCCTGGGAATCCCTAGAGACCCTTCAGAGAAGTTGCTCTTCAGGAAAGGGATTTTTGAGTCTCCACAGAGATTTTCTCAATCTTCAAAAGATCACAGACGGTTCTTAGAGATTAAAAAGGGAAAATCTAGAAACTGACGCCTGCTGGAGAGGCCACTTCCTTTCTAGATAGGCAATGTTAGAGGGAAGATTTCCTTCAAGTTTAATGCCCATCATCCCAGACCCGCATGGAACATGACGTCCTGCGCCTTTGCAGGTTCATCATACAATGCGCACAGGATCCTCTAGGGGGCTTCCTGGAAAACCGGTGCAGCTCCCTCCCTCCCCCCCTTACAGGAGAACTGAGCATGCGCGGGCCTCTTTCTCAAATCAGGAGAGCTGCGTTCTTCCCGAGGCATTTTCCAGCAGCGGTTTGAAAGCTGCTCCGCTCTTTCTACGGTCTCCGATTCTGCTCCTCCACCCTCCGTCGCTGTGAGCCTTTCTAGCAAAGGGAAGAGGCTGCAGGGAATTCTTGCACGGTCCGAGACCCAGACGTGAGTTGGGGATTCAGTGATGGAGACTCGCATGGAGACCTGCAAAACTTGCACCAGATTCGGAGTCCTGGGATGGAGGGGGGGTGGGTGGGGGGAGCAGTGGTCCCATGTTCCCCTGCCGCCCCTATGCATGCACAGGCCAGGCAGGGGAGAAAGCAAAGCTTCGGATCCTTCCCGTTGCCCTTAGACTAGAGAGAAGAAAGCCAGGGCCTCAGAAAGGAGGGAGCCATTTATTTATCCTCCCTTTGGATGGGAAAACCTCTGCATGGCAGGGGGAGGAGGAGGAGAGATCATCTTTGCAAAACAGAGATTTCTGCCTCCAAGTCAGTCTTGACGCCTGGACTGTTTCCTGCTTTCCCACCTTTCCCCCCCAGTCACCAGCTTGCTCTGCCTGCAGGTAAAGAAGGAAGATGCCTCATTGTCACTATGTCCCAGAATAGGCCAGTATTTTTGTCAAGTTTCGCCTTTGTAAAGCCTGGATGTTGCAATCCATTCTTTATTTATTTACTTATTAAGTGGATTTACAGAGCCCCTCATGTCAATTGCTATTCGTGACCTGGGACGTTTATGATTTGAATTGTGCAAATGGTTGCTCTTAACTATGAAGCCATAGAAATGATAAAATTATAGTTCGCCAGAGAGAGCCATTTGGTTAAGTGATGAAAGCACAAGGCTTTGAAACCAGGAGATTAACTTCTAGATCTAGTCCAACCTTTGGCATGAAAGCCTTGAGCCCATCCCAACTCTCAGCCCAATCTACTTCACAGGGCTGTTGTGGGGGAAATAGTAAGAAGGAGCATTATGTATAATTGTTGCCTAGAGTAATTTATAGTAATAATAATACAGAAGACATAAAAATAAAAAATTAAATTTTAATAAAAACTAGGAATTAGAAATCAAAAACATCTTTAAATGTATTTTTCCAATATTTTGATAGACATTAATATCCCTTAAAGGAAATAAATAAAGGTTATTCTTTTATAAATTGTAAAGTGTGAGATTATCTGTCTGCTGTGTTCTGACACTGTAAAGTGATCACAAATGGTAATTAGTGGAGACAATGCATTATGACTTGCTAAGAGCTCTTCAGGAAACAGGAACTTAAGCCTTGGGCAAAAAGCTATCAGGAGGCAGGAACATTGGAGATGGAGGGAAATTGTCAAGAAAACCCTTTTAAATTGTAAAACAATTTAAAGGATGAATTTAAGAGAATAAGGGGGAGTTGGGAGGGCTCCTTAGGCGTGGCGTGCATTGTGAAGGTGTATAAAATGTATAGCTTGAAAACTGCTTTTTGTGCTCTCTGAACTCAATCCATTTGGGAAGAGTCTAAGAGGCCGCGTTTGCAACCGCTTTTCTTTTTTTTTCTTTTCATGTTTTTCTCCAATAAATCTTTGATTTTGTTAACCAGACTTGTCTTGGAGTTGTGGGTATAAAACTTGGGAATTTTAAATCTCACACCCTGAGAGAAAATCTCTGCAATTTTCCCCATATGTAGAGAGAGGAAGCTAACTAATATGATTCCACCCCCCATCCCAGACATTGGTAGGTTCATCCAAATTTCTTTTTTTCATTTTTCCTTCCCCCTTCTCTTCCCTCTCTTGATAAGGATGCACAGTCATTCAATTAATCACATTAGTAAACATCCTAAATTATTTGTTCCATTTCAGGCAATTAAGCTGGAATTTTTTTCTGGTTCTTCTGGAATCTTAAGTATCTTGTCTGGGAAGAGAGCTGAATGGCCTTGGAAAATTTGGCCAGACCTCTTGTGAACAGAAAGACCTGTGGAGATCCATGGGTCCATTTTGGAGCTGTATTGAAGATTAGACAGAAGATGGAGGGACAAGACCCAGCAGATGCAAAAGTTAGAAAAGGCCTTCCAGCTGCTCAGCCTTGGAGCTGTGGGAAGAATGGGGCAAGTCCTGGGCAGAAGAGCCACGAAGAGGCATCCAACACTTCAGAGGTCCAATGCTGTCACTTCACAAAAGTGCAGTTTCAGGAGGGGAGCCGTCCGCGAGATGTTTGCACTCAGCTTCACTACCTTTGTCGTCAGTGGCTGCAACCAGAAAAACACACCAAGGCTCAGATGCTGGACCTGGTGCTCCTGGAACAATTGCTGGCTGTCCTTCCCCCAGAGATGGCAAGATGGGTGCGGGAGTGTGGAGCAGAGACCAGTTCCCAGGCGGTGTCCCTGGCTGAAGGCTTCTTGCTGACTCAGGAGGAGGAAAACATGCAGGAAGAGTTGCAGGTGGGAAAATGGCAGCTCTAAGGAGGATCTCTTTGAATTTGCCAATTTCTATCTGGAAGAATTTTCTGGGATTATTAATTCCTAAGGGTATTTGTTCTATTCTTCCAGAGGATGTATTTGGGGTAATTCTTCCATTTTGTTTCAGCAATGGGCATTGGGGTCTGCTAGTTTGAAGATGTAGTATGATAATTCATTTCTATCTCTGTGCTCTTCCTTTGTCTCTCATGTCATATCATGTCCAGAAATACGTGGAAACTATGACTGAGTATTCTAACGAGGGGAAAGATTCATTCAAAGCTTCTCAAGACCTGCTCTTCATGGAGAATTTACAGAAAGATCAAAATCAAGATGCTATGCAAGGTAAGAAAAGTTATTTCTATGTGAGGTGAGATTTCAACATTTAGCTGATTCTTTTGCTCCATTTCATTGGAGTTTCTCTCTTTAACAAATTTGATTCCACTATTTTTCTCTTTCTCATAGAGAGTAGACAGCTGTCCTTGGACTTTTTAGAATCACCTCTTTGTGCTGGAGCTGAAGGATTAGCTGAACCACCGCTTCAGGTAAGGAGAAGAAACATGGGAAAGGTCCATAAATCTTGGATGGATTTCCTTTTGTTCTAGCGTTCAATGTATACATTTGTTGTTTCTAAGCAATACAAATTTGACATCAGGTCATTGAACAGTCACACTCAGCTTAGCCTACCTTCTCTCTTCTGAGCGGATCCTTTGTGAGTCGCTTTCTCCACCCCTCCTTCTTCACCATCAGATTTCATTGACCAGACTGTTGTCAGCATCAGAGCTGTTCCTTCTGTCCCCCAGGGTTGTTCACACAGACCATTAAAAAAAATACTCTTTTTTGCCTTTTGAAAAGCATCTTTGGGACAAATGTGACCTGGTGATTGAGAATCTCCATAGACATACAGAGTACTATTACAAGCACTTCCATTTCCTTCATGAAGGTTTGGAGTTGGGGTACGTTGATCCTTCAGTGGATAAAATGAGCCATTGGAAAACATATCAGGTGTGTTTTGCCAGTATTTTGCTCTGTCTATCCTAGGAAGAAAGGGAGTCATTAATAAGTAGTGGATTTAAAACCCAACTACCAATTGAACAAGAATATTTTAGTTGGTTAAACTGTAAGGCATTCCAAACACTTCCAGCTTCATCAAACATGATTTAGTTGTGCCATCAGCCAAAAGCGGTGAGATCTCATTCTGAATTCTGCAGACGATGCCCATTTTGTTCACGTGATCTTTGTCCTAGAATTGGTGGAAGAAAAATATCCCATTTTTCTTTGGATTATCTGTTAATAAGGAAACTTGTTTCCTTATCCAGGATGTTGTTTCTTTTGAGGAAGTGGCCATGTATTTCTCAGAGGAAGAGTGGTCTCAACTGGGTGCTGACCAAAAAGAGCTCTACAGAGAAGTCATGCTGGAGAATTCCAGGAATCTCCTTTCTCTGGGTAAGAACCACTGTCTGTGCTCAGGAACATGGAGAAAGGGCTTGAATGTTATTTCTGGAAAAAAATTCATTGATTTATAGTGCGTTCAGAAGGCATTCATAACCTCTTCACTTTGTAGAGTTTTGCTATAGTGTAGCATGATTCTACAGTTGTTGAAATTCACTTTTTTCTCATTTATCTACACTCAGTATCTGATAATGATAAAGTGAAAACAAAATTTTAGAAATGTCTATAAATTTAGTAAAAAGAAAAAAGCTGAAATATCACATTGGCATAAGTATTCAGATCTTTTCACTCAATAGTTTGTTGAAGCACCGTTGGCAAGCATGTACAACGATGTCTTTTTGGGTATGACACCACAAGCTTTGCACACCTGGATTGGGGGATTTTCTGCCATTCTTGCTAGCAAATCCGCTCAGGCTAAGTCAGATTGCATGGCAATTGTTGGTGGACAGCCATTTTCAGGTCCCTCCAGAGATGTTAAATAAGGTTCAAGTCAGGCTGGGCCACTAGGTCTTTCATGAGCCATGGTGGCGCAATGGTTAGAATGCAGCACTGCAGGCTACTTCTGTTGTCTGGAGCTCAGAGTGACCATCGATTTCTTGGTCACCTCTCCTACTAAGGCCCTTCTATCCTAATTGCTCAGTTTGAGTGGGCAACCAGCTCTTGGAAGAGTCCTGATTGTGCCAAACATCTTCCATTTGAGAATTATGGAGTCCATTTTGCTCTTAGGAACCTTTCAGTGCAGCAAAAATGTTATGGTAGCCTTCCCTAGATCTGTTCCTTTGCAATAATCCTATCTCTGAGCTCTGCAGGCAGTTGCTTTGACCTCATGGCTTTTGGTCTGCTACCATATGCATTCTTAGCTCTGAGGCCATTTATGGAGAGCTGTGTGTCTTTCCAGGTCCAATCAATTGAATTGACCACAGGTGAACTGGAAATTGGAAAAATTGGAAAACTGTATAGCATGGCTTGTTACATAAAGAATTTTTTTTAAAAAACAAATGCTTTCTGCTCATAAAATACACAATACCGGTTTCATAGAAAACATTAGGAAGACTCGGAGGGACAGGCTCCATGCAGGGATGTTGTGGCCTCTCTTGAGCCAGGTTCTGCCTACCAGGATTCGGTATTCCCTCCTGAACCTGGTCACTGGGTTCCTGATGGCCCTGAGCTGCTATAACGGACCAGATGATCTCTAAGAGTTCCCTTCTTAGGGATATGCCCACTTATATGCCAAATTTGGCATCCACCTAAGTTGAGGGTGGGGAGCTATTGCCATCCAGAAATTCCCTTTGACTTTCAAAGATTCTTCTTTGCAAACAAGTGGAGATGAGAGTTTTATTGAAGTTGGGAGGTGCTGGGTATGTTGCTGCCCCAGCATGATAGAAAGTACAATGCACTTCGGGAGTTTGTGGCACCAAGGAATTGTTCCAGGTCAAATATTAGATCACAGTTGTGGTCCAATCCTATTATATGAGGATCATTAAGGATACGCTTGGAAATGGGACTTTGCTATAATCTTAGTTTGGACTCTTCGTGTTTGTCAACAAAACAGTGATGACTGATTTGGCTGAATTTCAGAAGAAAAGTTTTAATTGTTCCCTTATTCTTGTCACAGTTTTCATTTTTCTTTTTCAAGGCTTTAATGGGCAAGAGAATAAGAATTGCAAGGAGGAAAGCCAAGCAATCCATTTGAAAGGGTGGAAAAGGAAATTTGTAGATCAGACGCAACCAAAAAGGGATGAAACAAATCAATCACAAAGTGGAATTAAAAAAAGTCTTCCTCGGGTCAGCTGGCTTCTTAACCATACAGTTATCGATAAGGAGGAAGTACCATATAAATTCATGGAGTGTGGAAAGAGGTCCAATAAATCCAATAATCTAATTTCTCATAAAAAGACACATTCAGAAGAGAAACGGTTTACCTGCATGGAGTGTGGAAAGACCTTCTCTTATAATCACTATCTTATAAGACATCAAAGGATCCACACAGGAGAACGACCTTATAAATGCATGGAATGTGAAAAGACCTTTACTTGTAGCACTCATCTTAATACCCACAAGCGGATCCACACAGGAGAGAAGCCATATCAATGCATGGAGTGTGGAAAGACATTTACTTGTAGCAGTCATCTTAATACCCACAAGCGGATCCACACAGGAGAGAGGCCATATCAATGCATGGAGTGTGGAAAAACATTTACTCGTAACACTTATCTTAATATTCACAAGCGGATCCACACAGGAGAGAAACTATATCAATGCAGGGAGTGTGATGAGACCTTCTGTTATTATGAGGCTCTTAGAAGACATGTAAGGATCCACACAGGAGAAAGACCTTATAAATGCATGGAGTGTGGAAAAACCTTTACTTGTAGCAGTAGTCTGAAATCCCACAATTTGATCCATACAGGAGAGAAGCCATATCATTGCATGGTGTGTGGAAAGGGTTTTAGGAAGAGTGGTAATCTTAATACCCACAAGAGGATCCACACAGGAGAGAAACCGTATCAATGCATGGAGTGTGGAAAGACCTTCTGTTATCATCATTCTTTAAAAACCCATAAAAGGAATCACAAAGGAGAAACACCTTATAAATGCATGGAGTGTGGAAAGACCTTTACTTATAGCAGTAGTCTTAATTCCCACAAGAGGATCCATACAAGGCAGAAACCATATCATTAAAAGAAGTGTGGTAGAACTCCCAAGAGAAATCCAGGTAGTCCTCAGGTAATGACTGCAATTGAGCCCAAAATTTCTGTTGCTAAGTGAGAGACTTACTGTGTTTTGCCCCATATTACAAGTTTTCTTGCCACATTTGTTAACTGAATCACTGTAATTGTTAAGTTAGTAACACTGTTGTGAAATGAATCTGGCTTCCCCATTGGTTTTGCTTGCCAGAAGCTCACAAAAAATGATCACATGATCCAGGGATTCTGCAGCTGCCATGAATCAATTGCCAAGTATCTGAAATTGGGTCAGGTGACCATCGGGATGTTGTTCATAAGTGTCAAAAAATTTCAGAAATCATGTTTTTCAGTGTTTCTATAACTTTGAACAATCATATGAACTGTAGAAAATTAAGGACATAATGCTGATATGAAATTAATGAAATTGAGTTTGACACCCCTGCATTTCACCATCCCCATGAACACATGATCAAATGCTTGACAACTGGTTCCTATTTATGCCAATTGCAGTGTCCCATAATATGACCCCTGCATATTATGCCAATATGCAGGGGTCATATTCAGAAACTAACTTCAGTTTCTCTTGACAAATAGACAGATAGAGGCCAGGATAACTGGCTCTGGGATGTGTAGATCATCATACTTGCAAATCACATAAAGCCTGTATGGGTTTGTTAAAACAGATCATGCCAAAACATTTTATTTTTTTAAAAAAAAGTGTTTTATTTTAAACACATTAAAAACAAAATAGACATACATTTATAGAAGAAAAATAAAAAATAAAAACAAAAAAAGAGAAAATATCACTTTCTTTTTGGCTGTATGCAGTGATCGTTTCTATATATCAATATTTACAGATATTTTAGTATTAACTTATTTAACATTCATTTTCTACTTTCTTTCATTCCCTCTATCCTATAAGTTGATTGTCCACATTTCCCCCCTCCTTTCTTCATTCATTTAACTTATTTCCTTATTTTTCAACATCATTTTATTCTTTTGACAAGGAGACTAAATTAGTAGACCAGCAAAAAATGCTGTGGACCAATGGTGGGTTGCTACTGGTTTGCCCCGATTTGGGCATGTGCAGAAGCAGCGCGCACACGAGCAAACCAGTAGCAAAGGTAAGTGAAACCCACCACTGCCGTGGACATAGTATATTTAGATTTCAGTAAGGTATTCAACAAAGTAGACCACAACCTATTTCTTGGTAAACTGGAAAAATGTGGGATAGACATCATCCCCACTAGATGGATTTGTAATTGGATAACAAGCTGTACTGAACGAGTAGTCCTTAATGGTACTACATCTACATGAAGGGAAGTAAGCAGTAGAGTACCACAAGGTTCTGTCTTGGGCCCAGTACTCTTCAATATCTTCATAAAGGACTTAGAGGAGGGAATAGAAGGGGAACTCATCAAATTTGCAGATGACATTAAGCTGGCAGGAATAGCCAACACCCCACAAGACATGTTCAGAATCCAAAAAGATCTTGACAAACATGAACAATGGGCTTTATCCAAGAAAATGAAATTTAATGTGGAGAGAGGGATTTATACTTAAGTAAAAAAAAAAAACCAAAAGTATACAAGTATAAATTAGGTGAAACCTAGCTCAAAAACAGTAACTGAGAAGAACCTTGGAGTCCTGGTGGACAATCACTTAAATATCAGCCAGCAATGTGTGGTAGCAACCAAAAAATCCTTGGTTGCATAAACAAGCATAGAATCAAAAATTATGAAGTATTGGTACCACTTTATAAAGCCAGTGAAATCTTCATTACTTTTGGCTAGGAAAAAATATTCTTTTACTCCAGAGTTCCTACTAAAATTTCCTGAAGCGTATTCCTTACTCAACACCAAAATAAAACTATTCATGTCTCTCTTTTTTCTGCCTTGTAGTATTTGAGCTTTATATTTATTTTTCAGTATTTGCCTTCCTTCTTTTTGTAATTATACTTTTTCTTTAGTCACATATGAGACTTTATTCTCCCAATCTTCATTTCTCCATCATGGTGGCTTGTTTTGAGG
Organism: Arizona elegans; assembly: GCA_022577455.1. NCBI lineage: Eukaryota > Metazoa > Chordata > Lepidosauria > Squamata > Colubridae > Arizona > Arizona elegans. The sequence goes on from JAKOOJ010000012.1 coordinate 10,415,529, forward strand.
TAAAAAATTGTAAAGGTCCAGAAATTTGAGCTTTCCCTCCATTTTGGGAATTTTCTTTTGATGCCTTTTTTTCATCAGGATCTATACTTCAGGATTATTCACATCATTACAAACTGCCTTTGGTGTTTCTAACCCTCCTTGACTGCTCATAGGCATGAATTTGAAAAGGAAGCTGTAATAATTGAACTCACTAAAGAAAAATCAATACAAATCTTAATTTTGCTCAACCAGTCGCTTTGCTCCCTGTGTCTCTGCCAGCCCCCTGATCTCCCCTCACTTCAAGGCTGAGTTTGCCATCAGCCACAAGACACAGGCTGGGTTTCATAGAGAGACTTTTCTCCCTTGTCTTTTGACCGCCCTGCCATTTCTGACAGGATTTTCCTCATTTTTGAGGTCTACTGGGAATCTCTAGAGACCCTTCAGAGAAGCTGCTCTTCAGGAAAGGGAATTTTGAGCCTCCACAGAGATTTTCTCAATCTTCACAAGATCACAGGGTTCTTAGAGATTAAAAAGAGGGAAAATCTAGAAACTGACGCCTGCTGGAGAGGCCACTTCCTTTCTAGATAGGCAATGTTGGAACCTTTCCTTCAAGTTTAATGCCCATCATCCCAGATCCGCGTGGAACATCATGACGTCCTGCGCCCTTGTAGGGTCATCGTGCAATGCGCAAAGGATCCTCTAGGGGGCTCCCTGGAAAAGCGGTGCAGCTCCCTCCCTCCCCCCCTTACAGGAGAACTGAGCATGCGCCGGCCTCTTTCTCAACCCAGGAGAGCTGCGTGGTTCCCGAGGCATTTTCCAGCAGAGGCTTGAAAGCTTCTCCGCTCTTTCCACGGTCTCCGATTCTGCTTCCCACCCTCGCTGTAAACTTTCGGGTGAGTCTTTCTAGCAAAGAGAAGAGGCTGCAGGGAATCTTGCACGGTCCGAGATCCAGGCGTGATTCAGTGTTTAGTGATGGGGGCTCGCATGGAGACATGCAAAACTTGCACCAGATTCGGAGTCCTGGGATGGAGGTGGGGGGTGGGGGGAGCAGTGGTCCCATGTTCCCCTGCCGCCCCTATGCATGCACAGGCCAGGCAGGGGAGAAAGCAAAGCTTCGGATCCTTCCCGTTGCCCTTAGACTAGAGAGAAGAAAGCCAGGGCCTCAGAAAGGAGGGAGCCATTTATTTACCCTCCTTTTGGATGGGAAAACCTCTGCACGGGAGGGGGAGGAGGAGAGGTCGCCTTTGCAAAACAGAGATTTCTGCCTCCAAGTCAGTCTTGACGCCTGGACTGTTTCCTGCTTTCCCACCTTTCCCCCCCAGTCACCAGCTTGCTCTGCCTGCAGGTAAAGAAGGAAGATGCCTCATTGTCACTATGTCCCAGAATAGGCCAGTATTTTTGTCAAGTTTCGCCTTTGTAAAGCCTGGATGTTGCAATCCATTCTTTATTTATTTACTTATTAAATGGATTTACAGAGCCCCTCATGTCAATTGCTATTCGTGACCTGGGACGTTTATGATTTGAATTGTGCAAATGGTTGCTCTTAACTATGAAGCCATAGAAATGATAAAATTATAGTTCGCCAGAGAGAGCCATTTGGTTAAGTGATGAAAGCACAAGGCTTTGAAACCAGGAGATTAACTTCTAGATCTAGTCCAACCTTCGGCATGAAATCCTTGAGCCCATCCCAACTCTCAGCCCATTCTACTTCACAGGGCTGTTGTTGTGGGGAAAATAATGAAAAGGAACATTGTGTATAATTGCTTCCTAGAGTAATTAATAGTAATACAGAAGACATAAAAATAAAAAATAAATTTTAATAATTTCTCAGCAATTTCCCCCATATGTAGAGATCAAGGTAATTAAGACACAGACCTACCCCGTACATCCATTTTTTTTTCTTTCCCCCTTCTCTTCCCTCTCTTGATAAGGATTAATCACAATTAATCACACTAGTAAATGTCCTAAATTATTTGTTCCATTTCAGGCATGTAAGCTGGAAATTTTTTCTGGTTCTTCTGGAATCTTAAGTATCTTGTCTGGGAAGAGAGCAGAATGGCCTTGGAAAATTTGGCCAGACCTCTTGTGAACAGAAAGACCTGTGGAGACCCATGGGTGGATTTTGGAGATTTATTAGAGACCAGAGAGAAGATGGAGGGACAACACCCAGCAGATGCAGAAGTTAGAAAAGGCCCTCCAGCTGCTCAGCCTTGGAGCTGTTGGAAGAATGGGGCAAGTCCTGGGCAGAAGAGCTACGAAGAGGCATCCAATAGTTCAGAGGTCCAATGTTGTCACTTCAGAAAAGTGCAGTTTCAGGAGGGGAGCCGTCCTCGAGATGTTTGCACTCAGCTTCACTACCTTTGCTGTCAGTGGCTGCAACCAGAAAAACACACCAAGGCTCAGATGCTGGACCTGGTGCTCCTGGAACAATTGCTGGCTGTCCTTCCCCCAGAGATGGCAAGATGGGTGCGGGAGTGTGGAGCAGAGACCAGTTCCCAGGCGGTGTCCCTGGCTGAAGGCTTCTTGCTGACTCAGGAGGAGGAAAACATGCAGGAAGAGTTGCAGGTGGGAGAATGGAATCATGGCAGCTCTAAGGAGATTCTCTCTGAATTTGCCAATTTCTATCTGGTTGAATTTTCTGGGATTATTAATTCCTAAGGGTATTTGTTCTATTCTTCCAGAGGATGTATTTGGGGCCATTCCTCCATTCTGTTTCAACAATGGACATTGAGGTTTGCTAGTTTGAAGGTGCAGTATGATAATTCATTTCTATCTCTCTGCTCTTCCTTTGTTTCTCATATCACATCATGTCCAGAAATCCGTGGAAACTATGACTGAGTATTCTAAGGAGGGGAAAGATTCATTCAGGTCTTCTCAAGAGCTGCTCTTCAGGGAGAACTTCCAGAAAGATCAAAATCAAGATGCTATGCAAGGTAAGAAAAGTTATTTCTATGTGAGGTGAGATTTCAACATTTAGCTGATTCTTTTGCTCCATTTCATTGGAGTTTCTCTCTTTAATAAATTTGATTCCACTATTTTTCTCTTTCTCATAGAGAGTAGACAGCTATCCTTGGACTTTTTAGAATCACCTCTTTGTGCTGGAGCTGAAGGATTAGCTGAACCACGACTTCAGGTAAGGAGAAGAAACATGGGAAAGGTCCATAAATCTTGGATGGATTTCATTTTGTTCTAGAATTCAATGTATAAATTTGTTGTTTCTAAGCAATACAAATTTGACATCAGGTCATTGAACAGTCACACTCAGCTTAGCCTACCTTCTCCCTACTGAGAGGATCCTTTGTGAGTCGCTTTCTCTCCTCCCCCCTTTCTTCACCATCAGATTTCATTGACCAGACTGTTGTCAGCATCAGGGCTGTTCCTTCTGTCCCCCAGGGTTGTTTGGGACAAATGTGACCTGGTGATTGAGAATCTCCATAGACATACAGAGTACTATTACAAGCTCTTCCATTTCCTTCATGAAGGTTTGGAGTTGGGGTACGTTGGTCCTTCAGTGGATAAAATGAGCCATTGGAAAACATATCAGGTGTGTTTTGCCAGTATTTTGCTCTGTCTATCCTAGGAAGAAAGGGAGTCATTGATAAGTAGTGGATTTAAGAGCCAACTACCAGTTCACCGAGAATATTTTAGTTGGTTAAACCGTAAGGCATTCCAAACACTTCCAGCTTCATCAAACATGATTTAGTTGTGCCATCAGCCAAAAGTGGTGAGACCTTATTCTTAATGGGCAGAGGGTGCCCGTTTTGTTTACGTGATCTTTGTCCTAGAATTGGTGGAAGAAAATTATCCCATTTTTCATCGGATTATCTGTTAATAAGGAAATTTATTTCCTTGTCCAGGATGTTGTTTCTTTTGAGGAAGTGGCCATGTATTTCTCGGAGGAAGAGTGGTCTCAACTGGATGCTGATCAAAGAGAGCTCTACAGAGAAGTCATGCTGGAGAATTCCAGGAATCTCCTTTTTCTGGGTAAGAACCACTGTCTGTGCTCAGGAACGTGGAGAAAGGGCTTGAATGTTATTTCTGGGAAAAAATTCATTGATTTACAGTGCGTTCAGAAAGCATTCATAATCCCTTCACTTTCGTCAATTTTTTTATGGTGCAGCATGATTCTATAGTTGTTGAAATTCACTTTTCTCTCATTTATTTACACTCAGTACCCGATAATGACAAAGTGAAAATAAAATTTTAGAAATCTCTGTAAATTTAGTAAAAAGAAAAAAACTGAAATGTCACATTGGCATAAGTATTCAGACCTTTTCACTCAATAGTTTGTTGAAGCACCGTTGGTAAGCATGTACAACCATGTCTTTTTGGGTATGACACCACAAGCTTTGCACACCTGGATTGGGGGATTTTCTGCCATTCTTGCTAGCAAATTCTCCATGGCGATTGTCGGTGGACAGCCATTTTCAGGTCTCTCCAGAGATGTTAAATAAGGTTCAAGTCAGGCTGGGCCACTAGGTCTTTCATGAGCCATGGTGGCGCAATGGTTTGAATGCAATACTGCAGGCTACTTCTGCTGTCTGGAGCTCAGAGTGACCATCGATTTCTCCGTCACCTCTCTTACTAAGGCCCTACTATCTCAGTCGCTGAGTTTGAGTGGGCAACCAGCTCTTGGAAGAGTCCTGGTTGTGCCAAACTTCTTCCATTTGAGAATTATGGAGTCCATTTTTCTCTTAGGAACCTTCAATGCAGCAGAAATTTTGTGGTAGCCTTCCCCAGATCTGTTCCTTTGCAATAATCCTATCTCTGAGCTCTGCAGGCAGTTCCTTTGACCTCATGGCTTTTGGTCTGCTACCGCATGCATTCTCAGCTGTAAGGCAATTTATGGAGAGCTGTGTGTCTTTCCAAATTTCGTCCAATCAATTGAATTGATCACAAGTGAACTGGAAATTGGAAAAATTGGAAAACTGCATAGCCTGGCATTTTACATAAATATTTTTTTTAAAAGAAATACTTTCTGCTCATAAAATACACAGTACTCGTTTCATAGAAGCCATTAGCAAGACTCGGAGGGACAGGCTCCATGCAGGGATGTTGTGGCCTCTCTTGAGCCAGGTTCTGCCTACCAGGATTCGGTATTCCCTCCTGAACCTGGTCACTGGGTTCCTGATGGCCGTGCTATAACGGACCAGATGACCTCTAAAAGTTCCCTTCTTAGAGATATGCCCAGTAATATGCCAAATTTAGCATCCGCCTAAGTTGAGGGTGAGGAGCTATTGCCATCCAGAAATTCCCTTTTACCTTCAAAGATTCTGCTCTGCAGACAAGTGGAGATGTGACATTTTTTGAAGTTTGGAGTTGTTGGGTATGTTGCTGCCCCAGCATGATACAGTGTCCAATGCAGTTCGGGAATTTGTGGAAGCATGGAATTGTCCCAGGTCAAAGATTAGATCATGGTGCTGTATTTGGTTCATTGTGATGTAATCCAATCTTGATATATGAGGATCAGTAGGGGTACACTAAGAAAGGGGTCTTTGCTGTAATTGTAGTCTGGAATCTTCATGTTTGCAAACAAAAACAGCCAAAATATATTGATGGTACTTCGGCTAAATTTCAGAAGAAAAGGTTTGATTGTTACCTATTCTTGCTACAGTTTTCCCTTTTCTGGGATGTTCCCTTCTTAGAGTTGTGCCTACTTATGTGCCAAGTTTGAGATAAGTCCAAGTTGAGAGGGGGGAGCTATTGCCATCCAGAAATTCCCTTTGACTTTCAAAGATTCTGGTCTGCAAACAAGTGGAGATAAGACTTTTATGGGAGTTAGGAGGTGCTGGGTATGTTGCTGCCCCAGCATGATATAGTGTCCAAAATACTTCAGAAGTTTGGGGCACCATGGAATGGTCCCAGGTCAACGATTAGTTCAGGATTGTGATCCTATCCTTTTGGAATGAAAATATACAGTTTTTCTTTTCCTTTTTCAAGGCTTTAATGGTCAAAAGAATAAGCATTGCAAGCAGAAATGCCAAGTGATACATTCGAAAGGAGAGAAAACGAAATTTGAAGATCAGATGCAACCGAAGAGTGATGAAACAAAGCAATCACAAAGTGGACTTAACAATGTTTTTTCTCTGGTCAGTTGGCTTCCTTATCATACAATCATAGATATGGGAGAAAGACCATATAAATCCATGGAGTGTGGAAAGACGTTCAATGAATACGATCATCTCTTTTCTCATAAAAAGACACATTCAGAAGAGAAACCAACTACCTGCAGGGAGTGTGGAAAGACTTTCTGTGATAATCACTCTCTTAGAAGACATGAAATGATTCACAAAGGAGAACGACCTTATAAGTGCATGGAGTGTGGAAAGGGTTTTAAGAAAAGTAATCATCTTGCATCCCATAATAGGATTCACAAAAGAGAAAGACCTTATAAATGCTTGGAGTGTGGAAAGACCTTTACTCGGGGCAGTCATCTTAATTCCCACAAGAGGATCCACACAAGAGAGAAGCTATATGAATGCATGGAGTGTGGAAAGACCTTCTGTTTTAATCATTCTTTTATAAGACATCAAAGGAATCACAAAGGAGAAAGACCTTATAAATGCATGAAATGTGGAAAAACCTTTACTTGTAGCAGTAGTCTTAATTCCCACAATTTGATCCACACAGGAGAGAAGCCATATAAATGCATGGATTGTGGAAAGACCTTCTGTTATAATCGTTCTTTCATAACCCATCAAATGAATCACAAAGGAGAAAGACCTTATGAATGCACGGAGTGTGGAAAGACCTTTGCTTGTAGGAGTTATCTTAATTCCCACAAGAGAATCCACTCACGAGAAAGACCTTATAAATGCATGGAGTGTGAAAAGACCTTTATTTGTAGCAGTTATCTTAATTCTCACAAGAAGATCCACACAGGAGAAAGACCTTATCAATGTGTGGAATGTGGAGATGGCTTTAAAAGGAGTTGTGATCTCATGTCCCATAAAAGGATCCATACTGGAGAAAAAACTATATGAATGCATAGAGTGGAGCTTTTGAAGTAGTAACGCTTTTACTCGCCATAGAAGCATCCACACATGGGAGAAACCATATCAGTAAAGGAATTGTGGAGAGAGCTTCAATAGAAATCCAGATAATTCTCACCTTACGACTGCAATTGTGCCCAAAGTTTCTGTTGCTTAGTGAAACAGTCATTGTACATTTTGCCCCGTTTTACAACATTTCTTGCCACATTTGTTAAGTGTATGACTGTTGTTGTTAAATTAATAACACTGCTGTGAAATGAATCTGGCTTCCCCATTCGATTTGCTTGTCAGAAGCTCACAAAATGTGATCACATAATCCAGGGACGCTGCAATTGTCATGAATCAGTTGCAAAGCATCTGAAGTTTGATCAGGTGACCATCGGGATGCTGCAAGTCATAAATGTGAAAAATGGTAATAAGTCACTTTTTTCAGTGTTGCTGTAACTTTGAACAATCACTAAATGAATTTTGGTAAATTGACGACTACCTGTAGTTGTCTAAAATCTCATGCAAGGATCATTTGAGTAATAATCCAAAGAAGTTGTAACTCTTCTTAGATGTGCATGCATAAATTGCCTTTCTAGTGCAAACCAGAACAGTGTGGATCCCTAATCCTGCTTGTGGTTTTTGCCAAGTCCAAATACTCCAAAGATGTTCTCTACATGTAGAAATATTCCTGGTTGTTTTTCATTGTATTGTTCCTGATATTCCAAAATATCAAACACAATTATCACGTTATTCTTCAAGTATCTTTTAGATTAAAAACAACAAACCACAACTTTATTAGAGGTTATCTGATACCTCTTGTTGTTGCCTCAATACTTCTTAGTATCTGGGTCGAGTCCCTTCTCTGGCTGTTCTACCTTTCCCATCTGCTTGTCTGAGAAAGGCTCAAGTGCGAGGTCTGATTGCTCCATCCAGATTGTTGGCTGTTGCTTGTAAAGTCTTTCAGTTTGTGAGAGCTAAATTCTGTTCCTATAGCAGCTAAGATTTGTTTTCATACATAGTAGTTACTTAATGATCCTCATGTGTCTGATCCCACTACTGCCACTGATTTGTCATGGGTTCTTTTTAAAGCAGGGTCCCCGACATGCGGGCTGCCGCCTGTTCGGAATTGGGCTGCCTAAGTAGTGGGTCAGCGTGCACATGCGTAGGTCCACTTGCACACGTGGCAGGCTCATTAAGTAACTACACAAAAAGCTCCATTTGTGTGAGTGGCGTATGTGTGCGCCGGCTGCTTCCACGAATGGAGCTACGCACGCGAGTTCCTGCTGCTTGTAGAGAACCATTCTCTCCCCATGCCCCACCCCCAGTCGCTGGGCTACCAAACTAGAAAGTTTGGGTACTGCTGTTTTAAGTCTGAATTGAGCCCAAACATTTATCAAAAGTACTAGATTCTACACAGCTTAAGCTTTCTGTCTCCCGATGAGGGTTGTGTGGATATTTTATCCAAGGTACAAAAGAGAAACATATAATGTGCAAGTTCTTTCTCTGTTTGTTTTCTTTCTCTTCTTCTTTTCAGTATATTTATATTATACAACAGCGGTCCCCACCCTTTCCGGCTTGGCAGCCCGGCGGGGAGGGGGGAAGAGGGGATGGTTTTGGGTGGGTGGCAGGTGTGCACACATAACAGGTAAGCACAAGCGTAGCTCTGCTTGCATGAGCTGCAGACCAGTTCACATGTGTGTGAAGCTCCATTCACACGCCTGCCACTCGTGCAAATGGCGCTGCACATGTTCTGTATAGTTTCCGCTCAAAAATAACCATCCCTTCTCTCCCCCAGCTAGGCCGCCAAGCTGAAAATGTTGGGGATTGCTGATCTCTGATAATACTATTTCTACAGCACGTATATTGTTAACTATTGCTATTGTACTGGTTGCATGGTATTCTGAAACATATAATCTCAGATCAGGGAATGCAATTCACATCAAAGTTTTGGTGTGAATTCCTGAGCTTATTAGGCTCCTCCTAGGGCACGGGTGTCAAACTTGATTGCATCATGTGACATACCGTGACGTATTGCGATGTTTTTTGCCTTTGCGGAGCCTGGGTGGGTGTGGCCTGCATGCAGTGGTGGGATTTAGATTTTTTAACAACCGGTTCTGTGGGCGTGGCTTGGGGGCATGGCTAGGTGGGCATGTGACCAGGTGGGTGTGGCCAACTCGACCAACATCACTTCTTTGCCCTAATGACAGTTTTAAGTATAAAAAAAGATATCATATATACCAAAAGATAGTTTATTATTAGTTTACTATAAAAGAGGTACACAAAACTAGATTGTTACAAGAGTTTTAAAATATTAATAAAAAACTATTAACTACTTAACAAAAAACCATAAAACTCATTTAAGGTATTGCCAAATCGCAGTTTTATTGGTGTCCCCAATTACCCTTTTTTTTTCACTTTCACGCGAGCATCATCAGCACTATGATTTACTCTCAACCATTTCTTAACTACAGGATTAGAGTCCCAATCCTGTAGGGGTAGGCCAATTAAATTAATGGTCATTAAGTTGGTTATATTAGAAACGGTTAGGCAATTTATGCTCTCCGAACATATGATGTTCATGTGAAAAACCCCTTTCCGCTTCTGCTGAATTTATCGCAATTGTTCTGACAATAGCTTTCACTTTTTAAATACTGTCAGGAATTGCATATTTCTCCGAATCTTTCAAAACATTTTCTATAAAATCTATAAAATCTCTATAGTCATTGATATTAATTTTGTAATTAAAATGTCACTAAATGCAACCAATTCTTTTTCAGCTACTTTCAGCTACTACTAGTTTATTTATTTATTTATTTTATTTTATTTATTTGTTTCAATTTCTATACCGCCCTTCTCCAATTAGGACTCAGGGCGGTGAACAGCCAAAGTAAAAAACAGGACATACAGGACAGTTCTTCAATATTCCTGTAATCTGGCTCCAAAAAATTTAGAAATTGTAATTTATTCATGTCTTGAAATTCGCTACCTGTTTTTAAATGTTCACACTCCATTAGTCTTTTCTTTAAATTGGTTATGATGCTTTCTAAAAATCTTTCCCGAGGAAGGCTAACAAATCAATGAACTGGTTTGCAAGATATTGTTGAGGCTTCGTCAATAATCAAACATATTTTCAGATTTTCTTCAATAATTTTAGTAAATAATTGTTTTCTAATGTCTTTTGCAATAAAATCAACTATTTTCACTGCAGTTTTACATGAATGCAATCCTATTCCCAGATCTGCTCCATTTTTAATTTGTGATTCTATCTCACCTTCGACATCAGAAAATGATTTTGATCTTTGGGCCAGGTCGTAAACTATATTGAATACTCGACAAGTACTACCTTAATACTTTCCTGTCATCTTATCCAGTCCTTTACTAATTGCATCCTGCTCACACTGCTTCAACTTCTCTGTGCAGAAGGTGGGAGCTTTGGATGAGAAGTGCTCTTACATCTTTTTCCTAAGAGAGGCCTATACATCTCTTTACTTTTCCCAGCAGCCTCTATTTCGAAACGTTTCCACTCCTTAGCTATATGAACGCTTTTTTCTGCTGCTCTAATGTCAAATTTTTTGCAATACTTGTAACCTACCGTGTTTCCCTGAAAATAAGACTGGGTCTTATTTTCTTTTGATCCTCCCCAAATAAGCGCTTGGCCTTATTTTAGGGGAGGTCTTATTATTTTTGAGGTGCAGGAGGCCCCTAAACCACGGATCAGCTGATCCAGCAAGGGCTGGAAGTTCTGTCTCTATTTCTGGCACACTCTTGCCAGCCCTAGCGTCGCTGGGCCTCCTTGTTGCTTCCCGTGCAAATAGCACAAGATGAGGAATCGAGGCAGGGGGGAGGAAAGGGTGGGAACATGCCCCACGCACCCCACATGCACCTGCCATGCATGTGGAACGGTCTCACAGAGGCTGCTCCCGCAAACCCTAGCTCCCGCGCCCCTTCTCTTAGTGGCGGCTGCAAAAAGAGCAGCAGGCCCAGCAACGCGCCTTGCACGTTGCACACTTGCCAGCCCTAGCCCTGTCGACCTAGGACTGGGGGGAGGGGGCCTGGCGCCAGAGTTCCAAGCAGTGGCCGGTGCGGGCTCTGCGCAGCCATGAAGCGGGATCAACGTGGCCGGTTCTTGCCTGCAGCATTGCCGGCAAGGATCAGGTCAGAGTCACTGCCACGAGTTTGAGAAGTTGGAATTAATTGATTGAACATGCAAGAAGGTTTTTTTAACGGTACAACTTGTTTCCCTGCACACAACAACGAGAAACGTGACGGAGCTGGAAATCAGGTAAGACACGCGTCTAATTCCGAAAGTTTCAGGTGCTCCATCACTGGAGGTTTTTACGAAGAAGTTGTCTCAAATGGTATAAGGTCATCTTCAAAAGTCCCTTCCAAATATTTTATTCTTTTCATATAATCCAGTACTTTCTCCAAAACTGGAGAAAGTTGTTGAATGTTGTAACTATAAATATTGCCATTGAGTTATATCCAGTAGAAGATATTTGTCTCAGTGCAAAATATGTTAAAAATTTATCTTCATGATTTATCAGTTGGTTCAAAGTCAATATCCTCAATTCCATCCAACTATTTCCACATCATCATCTTTTCCCCCCTTATTTAAGGTCGGCTTTCCTCACAGTCAATTTAGCAGGGAAAAAACTGTTGACATTCCATAGTTTTCTAATTGATGTAACTGTTTCCAGATCCATTCCAAAATTCCAAAAGTATTTTCCAGATCTGTTTTTTGAAAAGCATTTTCGATGTGTTTTTTTTTTCTTTTCTTTGACAATTATATATTTTTATCTGTTTCTTTTTTGTCATTACTGAAAAAGCAATAAAAAATGGAACTAGGAAGACTTGTGTTTAAATTTTATTTATTTATTTATTTATTTATTTAATTTTATTTCTATACCGCCCTTCTCCCGAAGGACTGAAGGCGGTGTACAGCCTGATTAAAAGCACAAAGACAGACAAAATTTTAAAATTATTAAAATTATTAAATAATTGGCTCAATTATAAAACACCCAAATTTAAAATCCCACATTTAAAACCAATTAAAATCTTTACATTGATAGCCCAGCCTGGCGGAACAACAAGGTTTTGAGGGCACAGCGAAATACATGGAGATCGGAGATCTTTTGCATTTCTGGGGGCAGTTCATTCCAAAGGGCAGGGGCTCCCACAGAGAAGGCCCTCCCCCTGAGTGTCGCCAGCTGACATAATTTGGCCGATGGCACCCTGAGGAGACCCTCTCTGGGAGCGGACTGGTCGGTGGGAGGCTACTGTTGGCAGAAGTCGGTCTTGAAGGTACCCAGGTCCAATGCCATGGAGCGTTTTAAAGGTGGTAACCAACACCTTGAATCGCACCCGGAAGACCACTGGGAGCCAGTGCAGCTCATGCAGGTGGGGTATCACGTGGGCACAACGAGTTGCGCCCATAACCACCTGCGCGGCCGCATTCTGGACCAGTTGGAACCTCCGGGTGCTTTTCAAGGGGAGCCCCATGTAGAGAGCATTACAGTAGTCCAGTCGGGAGGACTAAATCCCTATCCGTGAAGCTCTTTAGATAATCTGATAGTTCTGTATTCGCAATATTACCTCTGAAATAAAGGAGAGAAGTGTGAATATTTTAGAAGGGAAGAATCTAAATATAAGAAGTGGAAAAATTATTTATTCTTATATTCAAGCAAGGAGAAAATCATGCTAAATTATATAAATGAGAACAGAAACAGAAACATATAGGACTTAACTGAAAAAAAAGATGGATGAGTTTCATATAACAAAGTTTAATTTACACAAAATTAACTGTACCCAACTCCATGTAAATACTGATTTTTTTAATTAATTTAATTAACATTTATTTTAAAAATTTGCTTCTTTTTTTTAAAAAAGAGCAACTTACCCAAGGCAGGCAGGTCACGTGGGTGGCAGGCAGATTCAGGGAGGCTTGATCTGACGGAGTTGGCAGCAGCCAAAGCAGCAACGCAGCAGCAGGTAAACTAGAGGCAAATTTTAAAATACAATTTATTTTCCTTTCCATGGGGACTGCCGGGAAGCGGCGGAGGGAGTAGGGAAGGTAGGCAAGCAAAGCCGGGGACAGGCCTTGGCTTGCCTGCCCACTTAGCTCGACCACGGCAGCGGCAGATAGGCTGGCCCGGCCCGGGAGTAAAGTTGACTGGCTGTGGCTTTTTTCTGTGGCAGCGGCACTTGCCGACCCCAGGTCGACTCAACCGGGCCTCTTTTCTGTGGCGGCAGTAGCACCTGCTGGCTCCGGGTCAACTCGACCGGGGCTTTTTTCCACAGCGACAGCATGTAGGCCACGCCGGGAGTCAACTCAACCAGTCATTTGGGTTTGCGGCGGTGGCGGCGGAGCTAACCAGGCAAGGCTGGGGACATTGGGAAAGATTGGTAGCTAAGCCAAGCGCATCGCATTCAATGCAGACGCAACGGCGGAACTAGCCAGGCAAGGCCAAGGAAGGAGTGGGGGAAGATTGGTAGCAAGGCCGTTTGCGATGCAGATGCGGAGGCACTAGCCAGGCAAGGCTGGGGACGTTGGGGGTGTGTGAAAGAATGGTAGCTGGGCCACGTACACTGTGTGCGATGCAGATGCGGCAGTGGCAGCGGAGTTAGCCAGGAAAGGCCAGGGACGGAGCAGGGGGAAGATTGGTTGACAGAACAATTAATCAGTGGAACAACTTGCCTCCAGAGGTTGTCAATGCTCCAACACTGGAAGTTTTTAAGAAGATATTGTACAACCATTTGTCTGAAATGATATAGGGCAGGTGTTGGCAACCCGCGGCTCAAGAGTCGCATGTGACTCTTTGACTCCTCTTCTGCAGCTCCCTGCTGACCCTGTCACACAACCTGCTCTCCGTCCTGAGACATTGGCCCAATCCGACTGTGGCTGATGCCAACCTTGCTAACATGAGGGCTGGCGGGCTGGGAATGGGATTTGGGAGGAGTGTACGATGTAAAGGGGGACAGACCTGCAGCTCAAGAGTAAGCATGAGCTGCGATGGCAGCTTCCCCGAAAACTATCCTCTTCATGCTATTCCCTGGCTGGCTGTTGTGGGGCCAGGAAGGCGCACATGAATGGGAATACCCTCCTCAAGCGAGCAGCTGGGCTCTGCCAGAGCACAGCGAAGGCATGGGGAGCGGGCGGGTTGACTGGCTGATGGGCAAGTGTCTTCAGCGAGGGCACTCTGGCTTTCTTCAAGCCTGATTCCTGGGGTGGGTGTGCGAGGTTTGGCAGAACCAGTCCCTTTTTCCCACTGCCCTGAGCTTCTTTACTCCTCTAGCTGAGTGGTGATGCTGGTGGCGTTGATTGAAAAGCATCCTCCGGGCAGCAAAAGTCCCCTGTGCGAGATTTAAAGCTGCCTAGAGGACGCTTTTCAGTCAATGCCAGCAGCAGCACTGCTCCGCTCACTTGAGAAGGGTATCCCCTCTCGTGCATGCCCTCCCGGCCCCGCAACAGCTGGCCAGGGGGTCGCATGAGGAGGAGGAGGGTTGTCATTGGAGAAGCCACTGCTGTGGCTCGTGCTCCCTCCTCAGCCAGCCTGGATTTCCAAAAAGTTGCCAAAAAGAAAGAAAAGGAGTAGTGAAGAGCCCCAAGGAGAGCTCGCTGGGTCAGCCCAGTTCGGCTTTCAGGGGCAGAGAGAGAGAGAGAGAAGAAGAGAAAAAGAGAGAAACGAGAAAATGATGGAGGGAGAAAATGAGAGAAAGAAGAAGGAGAAACAAATGAGAGAGAAGGGAAGAGATAGAGGAGAGAGATGAGAGAGCTGGAGGGAGAGAATGATACAGTGAAAAGAGAAACAAATGAGAAAAGGGGAGGAAAAAAGAAAGGGAGGGAGGGAGAGAGAAAAAAACATGAGAGGAGGGAAGGAGAGAGAGAGAAATGAGAGAAAGAAAAGAGGAGAAAAAAAGAGAAATGAGAAAATGATAGAGGGAGACAATGAGAGAATGCGAATGAGGAGAAAAGCAATGGTTTACATTTAAGGAAAATTAAAAAAAAACCCAAAAGGTACAAGTACAGATTAGGTGAAACCTAGCTCAAAAAGAGTAACTGAGAGGAACCTTGGAGTCCTAGTGGACAATCACTTAAATATCAGCCAGCAGTGTGTGGCAGCAACCAAAAAAGTGAATAGAATCCTTGATTGCATAGAGGCATAGAATCAAAAATTGTGACGTATTAGTACCACTTTATAAAACCTTAGTAAGAGCACACCTGAAATACTGTACCGGTGCTGGTAGCACTGTTTACTTATTATTATTATTTATTATTTATTTATTTTATTAGATTTCTATACCGCCCTTCTCCCGAAGGACTCAGGGCGGTGAACAGCCAAAAGTTAAAACACGGAAATACAAAATTTAAAATAGATTAAAACAGATTAAACAATTTGGCTCAATTTTAAAAATATCCCATAATTAAACAAATTAAAATTAGTGAATAAAATTTAAATCTAAAAATTTTAAAAGGGAGAAGATTTAGGCCAGGCCAGCTTGATGAAATAAAAACGTTTTAAGCGCGCGGCGGAAGGTACACAGATCCGGGATCCTCCGTATCTCCAGGGGGAGCTCGTTCCAGATCGTAGGTGCCCCCACAGAGAAGGCTCTCCCCCTGGGGGCCGCCAGTCGACATTGTTTGGCCGACGGCACCCGGAGGAACCCCTCTCTATGGGAGCGTACTGGTCGGTGGGAGGCTATTGGTGGCAGCAGGCAGTCCCGTAAATAGCCAGGTCCTAAGCCATGGAGCGCTCTGAAGGTGATAACCAAAACCTTGAAGCGCACTCGGAAGACCACCGGGAGCCAGTGCAGCTCGCGCAGGAGAGGTGTTACATGGGAGCTCCAAGTAGGGATAATCCCTGAAGGGTGGAGGTTAGCTATAGTTTTTCCAATTTTCAAGAAAGGCAGAGCGGCCCCATCCAACTACCGCCCCATCAGTCTTCTTAATATAATTTCAAAAATGTATACGAAACATCTGCTAAATAAAATAGAGGACTGGTGCTTGGATAAGGAAATTCTGGCAAATGAGCAGGCAGGTTTTAGATCAGGTAGGTCTACCATTGATAATTGTTTTGTCCTTTCCCACTTAATTAATAAATACAAGACCCAGGGGAAAAAGCTGTATACCGCCTTTATTGACCTTACTGCTGCTTTTGATTCTATAGATAGGAACATTTGTGGAGGAAACTACAAGTTATGGGGATGGACCCCAGGCTTATTTTGTTGATCAGGACTCTATACTAATACGGCAATTAGAGTCAGATATGCAGCAAATGGGGCCTCAACAAACAGCATACCGACAACTAGAGGAGTGAGGCAGGGCTGCCTGCTGAGCCCTACTCTTTTTAACCTTTATATAAATGATATCCCAGTGCAGCTGGATGGTCTTCTGACGCACAGCCCCCAAATAGGCTCTAGATTTATTAACGTATTAATGTACGCCGATGACTTAGTGCTGTTTTCTAGAACCCAAATAGGAATGAGGAGACTTCTTGAGAAGCTTACATGTTATTGTACTGCAAACCACTTGACTATAAATCAAAAGTTTTAGTCTTTGGCAATAAGAATAAAAAGCACTGTTGCTATTTTCTTATTCTGGTCAGGCCCAATATAAAAGACTGGAGGCTTTCTTATATCAAAGGTATTTATTTCTTGTCTTCCTCAGGAATACATTTGGACTGCCAGAGTTCTGACAGGAGCAAAGGCTTATATACAAAGGAGGCGGAGCAAAAGGTAAGTAGGGACCAATGGCAAGGGACATAATGACATCACATAATATCATATATACAGATGCACATATTTACAGAGAAGAAGTTAGGTATTTTCCACAGTAACAAATCCCCCTCTAAAATACCTAACCAATAGTGAATTATTAATATTATATATGTACATTAAGTTTAGAGGTCAAATATACATGTTGTTTGGTTGCTAATGGCTTAGTGAGAATGTCAGCAATTTGTTAATTGGTATCGCAATGAACAGCTTTAATAAATCCTATACTTGATAATTGTCTCACATGTTTGTATTTGATATCGATATGTCGAGACCTTTGGCCTATTGCTTCGGAAGCTGATATATCTGTTGCTGCCTTATTATCTTCATTGATGATAATTGGATAAATAGGTTCATCCCATATATTAGATAACAAATCATCGAACCAAGTTAGGTTATTGACTGCTTTAGATAGGCAAACGTACTCGGCTTCTGCCGTAGAGGTGGCAATTAAATTTTGTTTGCCAGTGTACCAATGCACTGTACAGCCATTTATAAGAAAAACATATCCAGAGGTGTTTTTTCAGCTCTTTGGATCACCAGCCCAGTCTGCATCAGCGTAGCAGGTCAAAGTTGGCTTTTCAGAAATGAAAGGTTCTAAGTATAGACACACATCAATGCTAGATTTCAGATATCTTAAAATTCTCTTGATTCCTTCCCAATGGTATAAGTTAGGATTGCTTACATGTCTTGACAACAAATTAACCGCAAGGGTGATATCAGGTCTAGTCCAATTAGATATGTATAATAAGGACCCAATAATTGATCGATATAAAGTGTTATCTTTGAATGACTCGTACTCATTGTGCATATTTCTATGAAAGTCGGTTGACATGGGAGTTTCACAAATTTTTGAGTTAATCATATTGCATTTTTGTATGAGTTCTATAATTTTATCTTTCTGCGACAATTTGAAACCCTTATCTGTTTTATTAATTTGGACTCCTAAATATTTGTTTACCTTTCCTAATATTTTTAAGTTGAAATGTTTGCCCAATTGTTCAGCAAAATCATCACATTTAATCTTATCACGCCCAAAATATAATATGTCATCAACATAAATCAAAACATATTCAATAAAATTATTATTTCTTTTTGTGAAAAAGCATAAATCAGATGAAGTAGCTACAAAACCCATATCATTAAGTATTTTTGATAAACACTCATACCATCGTTTGCCAGACTGTTTCAATCCATAAAGACTCTTATTCAATAGCCAAATCTCTCCCTTTTTTGTATCCTTTCCTGGTGGTGCTTTTACATAAATTTCTTTATCAAGATCAGCGTGTAGATAAGCAGTCTGTACATCAAACTGATATACATCTAAACTTAAGATGGAAGCTAATACCAATGCTGTCTTCACACTTTCTGATCTAACGGTTGGAGAGTATGTGTCCTCATAGTCATCTGGAAATCTTTGAGCAAAACCTTGAGCTACTAACCTAGCTTTATATAGGAATTTACCATCCTCTAGCTCTTTGATTTTATAGATCCATTTAGTGCCAATGGGGGACTTTTCTGTGGGTAGATCTGTTGGTGAGTATACATTTAGTTCTTTCAAACTGTCCATCTCTTTTTTCATTGCTTCCTCCCACTTATTTTTTTCTTCTAGAGGTAACTTGAGTATGTCATCATATGTATTGGGGGTCAGGTACTTAGCTTGGATAGACAGTATGTAATCATCTAATCTTTTAGGAATTGTGCCTCTATTGGATCTAATGGGCCTATTCTGCGGTTGTTCATTGCTATGCATATATTTAGTTTCTTTTTCAGTTAATTGGTCTATTTTCAATGTGGGATGTCCTTTCTTCCAATCATCATTAATTATTTTTGGGTATTTGATTTTGTTTGTTGTTATAATTTTGGGGTTGGTATCTGTTGGATAATGTTCTGTGTGTGTGTGTGTGTAGCGTTTTTTGATTCTGGGTATATCTCGTTGAGATGTATTTGTGACCAGTTCGCGTGTTCATGAAACACGGCAGATCTGGATACAACGAAATGGTTATTTTTATCAATAAAGCGATATCCCTTGGTTCCTGATTCGTACCCCATAAATATTAGTCTTTTGGATACTTTCTCTCCTTTGCGCCTCAATTGTGAGGAGACATATACATCAGCAGTTACACCAAATATGTGTAAATGTCCAATTTTTGGTTTTCTTCCATACATGAGCTCATATGGAGTTTTGTTGAGTGTACTTGACCA
Source organism: Arizona elegans (assembly GCA_022577455.1). Taxonomy (NCBI): domain Eukaryota; kingdom Metazoa; phylum Chordata; class Lepidosauria; order Squamata; family Colubridae; genus Arizona; species Arizona elegans. The sequence goes on from JAKOOJ010000012.1 coordinate 10,434,464, forward strand.
TAAGCGGTTTAGAGTATAATTAGAATAAGTAAGGGCCTCAGCCCAGAATGATTGGCTTAAACCAGCATCGTCTAACACACATTTAACCATGGTTTGTAGCAAACCGTTTTTCCTTTCAGATACTCCATTTTGAAAAGGGGAGAAGGGACAAGATTTAAAGTGCAATATTCCTTGTAATTTTAGCCAATTTGAAAATTCATTGGATAGAAATTCCGACCCCCTGTCGGTCATTATTTGTTTAATTTTAACATTGTGTTGGGTTTCTACCATTTTAAAGAACTCCTTAAATTTTTTTGAAGACTTCACTTTTATGATTAAGGGTATATACAAAACCAAATCTACTGTAGTCATCGACTATGGTTAGAAAGTATCTTTTTCTATATTTAATTGAAGGTTTCATTGGGCCTACTACATCCATATGGACTAGCTGGAAAATTGAGTGTGTGGTGCGAGTGGCTTTCTTGGGCTTAGGTTTATTTTTGAGTTTGGATGAATTACATACGGAGCATTCCAAATAATTTTTACAATTTTTTATTTTTAAATCTTCGGAACATTCTAACATCTTTCGTATGACAGGAAAACTTGCGTGTCCTAGCTTTCTGTGGAGTAAATGACTACAGTTGTCGTGTATAGGTTTTCCATTGTGAAAATTTTCAGATATATTAATATTAGCAGTTGGTACATTATTATTACCCTCTTTATGACTATTTGGCTTTGCCTCTTTGTCTTTTAATTGATGGTTTGCGTAGATTAGTTCGTTACTTTGTGGTAGTAGATATGTTAGTCCGTCATTTGTGAATAGTTTGCCAATGTTTCTGTTGTTTTTACTCAAATATTTTTCCACCTTTGAATGTGGTCTCTACTTCATTTTCTATGCTTAATTTTAGAGTTGCCAATATATTACTTGGAATTTCGGGCACAAATAGCACCCCCTCTATTTTTCCTATACCTTTTATATACGTGTCACCTATTCCTCTTACTAGGACTTCATTTTGGTTTGCTACTTTTTTTTTTTTTTATTGAAAAAGTTTTCAAATACTAGTTTTTCCCCCTTTTTCCTCCCCCTCTTCCCTAACCCACCCTTTCCACCCAACCCCCCCTGTGACTTCTTCACAACAATAGGCTATTTCATAACTAGTTACATACATAATATCTTTCCTTTCCCTTAATCCCTTCTCGAAATACTGACCCTTAACATATTAAGCTTATTGAGTATTATTACAATTTAACCTTTAGTCTTTTATATATATTAATATAACATTTTAAATCGACCTTCTCCCTGCATCCAAATTTAACATTTATTCAATTCTGTCCAATTCCTCCACTCCTCTAAATATATGACTTAAAATCATACAGTACAATACAATTCTAGATATAATCCACTACCCACTTTACTAAAATATACACATATCTATATATGCATCCCATTTTATAAAAAGAAGAAAAAAAAAGAGAAAAAAATATATCTTCTTTAGTATCTTTCCACTGAATTATTAAGTCCTCCACTCCCCTAAATATATGACTTAAGAATCCTTTTTCTTAGACTAATCAATCAGTAAGCTAACCTATTTCAACCCTTCAATTCCTACAAAATCATGCAGTACAATTCTAGATATAATCCACTGCCCACATTACTAAGATATACACATATCTATATATGCATTCCATTTTGTAAAAAAGGAAAAAACAATAACTTTAAATTTATAATCCATATAGTATCTTCTTTGATGTCTTTCCTCTAGATTGTTAAATCCATCACCCATAATAGGGTAAAATAACATGCTAGTGCAACAGTTTGTTCAAAATTGGTTTGCTACTTTTATGTAATATTCCTTTTCAGTGAAGTTGTTTAATATTTTTCTATTGTGAGTTGTGTGGCATGTGGCCCCAGAATCGATGAGCCAAGTGTTGAGTGAATCTGGTGTTAATGTATCGCTGTTTCTTATTCCATATAGTGATCCTTTCTTGTTTTCCCTAGGGTTATTTCTGTACATTTGTCTTTCTCTAGAATGTGGTGACTCCCTGCGTTTATATCTGTAGTCAGGGGAAGTTCTGTCTAAGAAATGTATTCTCCTATCTTTGTGGTGATATGTGTCATTGTATCCTGTGTTCTTGGGGCAGTCTCTTTTTTGATGCCTTTCAGATCCACATGTTGAACATTCCTGTGAGTATCTGTCTCTGACTCTAAAATCTGTCCTTCTTTGATTTCTACCTTCCCTTTGTTGTGCATATCTTTCCTTTCTAAGTCTATCTTCAGTAATAAGTTTATTGGTAAGGTTTTCTAAGGTAATTTGTTCTAGGCTTAAGTTATCGATTAAGGTAATATAGTTATCCCAGCTGTGGTCTAATGAATTAATTATAATGCTTTTCATAGTGTTATCAGAAATAATTTCCCCCCTTTGGGTAAGATCTGCCCTGATTGCGTTCAGATTCAGGATATGTTCACTCATAGATGTATCATGTTTTAGTCTGGCAGAATAGAAATCTCTTGAAATCTTAGTGGTTGTGGCTACACTTTTGCTATAGAACAAATTGAATAATTTTTGGTACGTTTCAGATACAGTTAGATTATGCTCAATACTAGGAAGTATACTTGGAGAAATAGAAGCAATTAACATATAATATGCTTTATGATGGAGGCAGTCTATTTCATAAGTCCAAGGTTTGTCTGGTGGATTATCAATAAAAAATAAAATATTTTCTTTCAAATATGTAATTTGTAAACACTGGCTCCATTCCATTAAGTTGCTTCCATCTAATTTTAATTTTATAAAGTCTGGAGATAGTGTCCCTGAGTGTTGTGAGAAGTTATTAGTGTTCAGGAGCTGTCCATGGTTTAAGACCTTAGTATACTCGCAATAAGGCTTAGGTATGGTGGAAGCATGTCTGTATTTACTTATCTCTATGTTCTGGCTGGATCTGTGCTGACTTGTATTTACGTTTTCTTCTTTTTTCTTTGCAGGTTCGTTCTGCGCATGCTCAGTCCTCATTCTTCCCCAGCAGTCGACGACTGCTGTGCTTGCAGCTCCCGGGATGAAGTCCCAGTCGGCCTTCTGTTCTTTGGTTTTGATTCCGGAGGGCCTCTGGTGACTGAAGAATGCCCGGGATGCTGTCCTGTTCGTTGGGAAGTCTCCGAAGTCGCGGCGATCGAAGAAGAAGCTACCGGAGGCTTGTTGGCCATTTTCTTCAAAGCGGTCGGGAAGCGAAGCTCGAAGCGGGCCGCCATTGGCGGTGAAGCCGGGTTGCTCAGCAAGGTATTCTTCGGTAGGTAAGTATGATTGCCAGTACGTCTTTTCTCGGGTGATTAGTTCTTCTTTTAGGCAGTTTATTTCTTTTTGACTTTTGGTAGGTGTTAGTTTAGAAGTTTCTTTTTCATTTTCTGATTGTTTATTTGGTATTATTATTTTAGTCCCAAATGCTGCAGTTAACACCTGTATAACATTATCTATTTCAAGTTCAGTAGGTTGGGAGTTGTATTGTTTAAGTAGTTGTTTTTTATTTATTTCTGAATTCGGGTAGGCATCTTCTTGGTAGGTTTTGTTTCCCGCTTTGTATTTTGAGGTTTGGGATTCTTTTAGTGATTGGTCGACCATTGTGGGAGTATTAGGTAGGTAAGATGGCCGCCATGAAAAAGGCGGGAAGCTATCGCCATCTTCAGTGTCGTTTTTAAAGTCAGGGGTTGAGTTTCTTACCTTGGAATTTTCTTGTTTGTTATTTTCGTTATCTGCTGCTGTTCCGTGGTCGTTTATCATGCTGCGGATTTTCACAAGCAGATTTGATTCAACTGTAGTTGTTTCTATTAGTTCTAGTATTTTTGTTTTTACTTCATCTTCTTTGTTTGAAGTTGCAATAGTGTCTTCTGCTCCAGCTAGTGGTTGTTTGTATTGTGTTAGCAGTTCATTTTCTTGTAATTGTGTTTGTTTCTTCATGTCTTCAATTAGTGTATTTTTGTCAGGAGTCAGTTGAGCTGCCATTCTTTTTGTTATATATCTAGTGGCAGATCTTCTTTTTTCTTTTTGTGATTCTTGCATCTTTATGTTTGGTTGGGCCTACCAAACCATCCTCTGCTACCAATTTGTTGCTATTTTCTTATTCTGGTCAGGCCCAATATAAAAGACTGGAGGCTTTCTTATATCAAAGGTATTTATTTCTTGTCTTCCTCAGGAATACATTTGGACTGCCAGAGTTCTGACAGGAGCAAAGGCTTATATACAAAGGAGGCGGAGCAAAAGGTAAGTAGGGACCAATGGCAAGGGACATAATGACATCACATAATATCATATATACAGATGCATATATTTACAGAGAAGAAGTTAGGTATTTTCCACAGTAACAAGCACAAATGGCAGATTAATGACACAAAGATTGAGCAAGTTACCCAATATACTTATCTTGGAATTGTTTTTTCCAGTGCCGGAGGTTGGACTCCGCACCATCAATACCTTTCTCAAAAGGTCAGAGCAGGAGCAAGCCTTGTATCCAAATTAAGTAAACGAATCCAACCAACCTCCATTTTACTTCTTCGTAAAGTCTTTCAGGCTAAACTTGTTCCGATCATGCTCTATGGTGCCGAAATTTGGGGTCTTACAGAGGGCCCCATATTAGAGAGAACTCAAAATAATTTGTTAAGGAGGATGCTCGGGGTAAAGAATTCCACTTCAGCTGCAGCCGTCAGAGCTGAATTGGGACATTTCTCACTGTACACCTATACAATCACTAGGGCGGTAGCCTACTGGCTAAAAATGACCCAGATGGAAACCAGCAGACTCCCCAAAATCTGCCTAGAGGAACAGCAGATTTCAAATCCTCAAAGGTATTCCTGGCTAACCCTGCTGTCAGAAATATTGAACCGATATGGCGTAGGGTTCCCGTTGTGTGACACACTGAAACAAGTTAAACAACGGATTAAAGATATACATGGGCAAATGGACATGACAACCCTTTCAACTAATCAGTCCCTTAAACTGCTGACAGCAGTTAAAACAACTTTTACCCTGGAAAAGTATTTACTTCTAGAAACGCCATCAGTGGAGAGACAGTTATTTGTTAAGTTTAGATTCGAACTTCTAGATACCAACGTTAGATTCTGGGTAGACTGAATGCGACCACATGTTTGTTGGACCCGTGCCCCTCCTGGTTAGTGCTAGCTTCCCGGGAGGTGACGCGAGGCTGGCTCCAGGGGATTATAAATGCTTAATTGGGCGAGGGTGTCTTTCCCGCCGCCTTGAAAGAGGCGGTGGTGAGACTTCTCCTCAAGAAGCCTTCCCTGGACCCGGCAACATTGGCTAACTATCGTCCAGTCTCCAACCTTCGCTTTGTGGCGAAGGTTGTTGAGAGTGTGGTTGCACGACAGCTTCCCCAGTTCCTGGATGAAACGACGTATCTAGATCCGTTCCAGTCGGGTTTCAGGCCTGGGTACAGCATGGAAACGGCATTGGTCGCGTTGGTGGATGATCTCTGGAGGGCTCGGGACAGAGGTTGTTCCTCTGTCCTGGTCCTATTAGATCTCTCAGCGGCTTTTGATACCATCGACCATGGTATCATGCTGCACTGGTTGGAAGAGTTGGGGGTGGGAGGCACCGTATTACGGTGGTTCTCCTCCTTTCTCTCCGATCGGTCGCAGTCTGTGTTGACAGGGGGGCAGAGGTCGACCCCGAGGCCCCTTATATGTGGGGTGCCACAAGGATCGGTCCTCTTGCCCCTTCTGTTCAACATTTATGTGAAGCCGCTGGGCGAGATCATCTGTGGTTTCGGGGTGGAGTACCATCAGTACGCTGACGACACCCAGCTGTACATCTCCACCCCAGACCACCCCAACGATGCCCTTGAAGTGATGTCCCGGTGCCTGGAGGCCGTACGGATCTGGATGGGGAGAAACAGGCTCAGGCTCAACCCATCCAAGATCGAGTGGCTGTGGTTTCCGACGTCCCGATATAGTCAACTGGTGCCATCGCTGACTATTGGGGGCGAAGCATTGGCCCATGGAGAGGGTTCGCAACTTGGGTGTCCTCCTGGATTCACGGCTGTCCTTAGAAGAGCACTTGACGGCCGTGACTGGGAGGATTTTTCATCAGGTCCGCCTGATTCGCCAGTTGCGTCCCTTTCTGGATCGGGACTCATTACGCACGGTCACTCATGCCCTCGTCACCTCCCGTCTGGACTATTGTAATGCTCTCTACATGGGGCTCCCCTTGAGGAGCACTCGGAGGCTCCAACTGGCGCAGAGTGCGGCCGTGCGGGTGGTGATGGGAGCGACGTGGTGCTCCCATGTAACGCCTCTCCTGCGCGAGCTGCACTGGCTCCCGGTGGTCTTCCGAGTGCGCTTCAAGGTTTTGGTTATCACCTTCAGAGCGCTCCATGGCTTAGGACCTGGCTATTTACGGGACCGCCTGCTGCCACCAATAGCCTCCCACCGACCAGTACGCTCCCATAGAGAGGGGTTCCTCCGGGTGCCGTCGGCCAAACAATGTCGACTGGCGGCCCCCAGGGGGAGAGCCTTCTCTGTGGGAGCACCTACGATCTGGAACGAGCTCCCCCCAGAGATACGGAGGATTCCGGATCTGCGTACCTTCCGTCGCGCGCGTAAGACGTTCCTATTCCATCAAGCTGGCCTGACCTAAAGTTTTCCTCTTTTTAAATGGATTTTTAAATTTGGTTTTAATTTATTGGGGTTTTAAAATGGTTCAGCCAAATTTATTTAATTAGTTTTATCTCTATTTTAAATTTTGTATCTATATGTTTTATTTTATGGCTGTTCACCGCCCTGAGTCCTTCAGGGGTAGGGCGGTATACAAATTTAATAAAATGAAAAATGAAAATGAAAATGATTAGGCCGTTACCGGAAAATCCCGTATGACAAAAGAACATGCATATGTGGGGTAAACGTCGTGGAGGACACGGCGCATATAATATTCGAATGTAGGCTGTATGAGGAAGTAAGAAAACAATATCTGTCCCCAATTATAAATAAATTTACCCACTGGAATATAAGGCATAAATTAGCATTTCTGTTGAGGGCTGACTCTCCTCCCCTGGTAAGAGCTATCACTCGCTATCTTAAAAGGATGACAGCAATAGGAGCCAGTTATATCAAAAAAAATTTCATTGATTGTAAGAAAGATGAGCTGAGTTAGAGAGGAGCTATCTTATTTGGGTTATCTAGTCTTGGCAACTTAGCTATTGAAATTTGATATTGTAAAATTTTAACGCCATATATCATATATTTTTAGATTGTTATTTTTGTAACTGTTTTATCTTTTTCCCTTTTTCTTTTCTGTTTTGTTTGAAAAGGCCTTCGGGCTATTCAATAAACAATACTGTATACTGAAATACTGCATTCAGTTCTGGTTACTTAGATTTCAAAAAAGATGTTGAGACTTTGGAAAAAGTGTAGAGAATAGCAACTAAGGTGAATATGGTCCTGGAGTTTAAAATATGAATGTTTGCAGGAATTGGGTATGGTTTATCAAGAGAAAAGAAGGACAGGGGTGACATGATAACAATATTCCACTATTTTTGGAACAGCTTGCCTTTAGAAGTTACGGGTGTTTCATCACTGGAGGTTTTTAAGAAGAAACTGGACAGCCACTTGTCTCAAAGGGTATAGGACTGGGGTGTCAAACTCAAGGCCTGCGGGCCGGATTTGGCCCACTGGCTGCTTAGATCTGGCCATGGGACCGGCCTGGAAATATCAAAGGACTGACACGCAGTGTCTCTGCCGGCCAAAAAGGGGCTGCAGGTGGGGAGGCTCGCAAAATGTAATGAGTGGTTATACGGTAAGATGTATGATCTACCTTTTGAATGGTATCACCAACCCTTGGCATTTACTGTATTCCCTAAAGAAATTAATTATTCTTCATTGCTCTAGTGAGTTGTGAGAAGGTAGCCCATGCACTCAAAACCCACAAGAAAGGCTGTTTAAACTCATAAGGAAGTTTTAAAAAAGTAAAAAATAATTTACTACAGCAATGCCTTACCACTCTGCCATGAAGTTTTATTACTTCTCTTAAGGAGAGTGTTTTATAGTTGAACAATATTTGAGAGTGAAATGTAGTAGTTACTATTTATTTTATTTATTTATTTATTTATTTATTTTATTATATTTCTATACCGCCCTTCTCCTGCGGGACTCAGGGCGGTCTACAGCCAGGATAAAACATAGCATATAAAATTTAAAAACATTTTAAAAAACAATTAAATAATATTGGCCCGAATTTAAAACAACCCAATTAAAACCGAAATTCGATTAAAAACTAAGAGGATGGGATCAAGCCAGCCCAGCTAAATGGAACAAGTGTGTCTTCAGGGCCCGACGAAAAGTCTGGAGGTCTGATATCGTGCGTATCTCAGGAGGCAGGTCATTCCAGAGGACAGTCGCTGCCACAGAGAAGGCTCTCCCCCTGGGGGTCGCCAGCCGGCACTGCCTGGCCGACGGCACCCTGAGGAGGCCCTCTCTGTGTGAATGAACCGGTCGGTGGGAGGCTATCGGTGGCAGAAGGCAGTCTCGCGAATACCCCGGCCCTAAGCCATGGAGCGCTTTAATGGTGGTCACCAACACTTTGAAGCGCACCCGGAAGACCACAGGAAGCCAGTGCAGCTCGCGCAGGAGAGGTGTTATATGTGAGCGCCCCGTCGCTCCCATAATCCCCCGCGCGGCGGCCGCGTTCTGGACCAACTGCAGCCTCCGGGTGCACCCCAAGGAGAGCCCCATGTAGAGAGCATTGCAGTAGTCCAGGCGGGAAGTGACGAGTGCTTGAGTGACCGTGCGTAGGGACTCCCAATCCAGAAAGGGGCACAACTGGCGTATCAGGCGAACCTGATAAAAAGCCCTATCCCAAACACAAAATCCTCTTTGGAATTTTTAAAAGATTAGTTAGAAAATCCAGGTAAGCAAGCATTCCCTTCATCTTCACCTGAAAATATCTCCAAACAGCTCTGTGAGTCAAAGGGTAATGAGTGTATGCTGCAACTCAAAAATAATGGGAGTCCCTGACTTACAACAATTCTTTTTAGGAAAAAGTCTAAATGTGAATTAAATTTAATTAAACATGACTGGTATGGTTATTCCTGAAACATTATTAAATTCCATTTTGTTTTAACTGTAAAAATTCAAAATACATGAAACTTTTTGAAAGATTTGTGGGAGGCAATACTTCAGGCTTTCAGAGGACCTGGCTTCTTTGAAAATATTTATTTAAATATTGTTCATTGATGGTTCAGAATGAAACAGTTGAAAGGGCACTGATTATGGTTTTCTAATCATGTCAATTTTTTCATAACGGAAGACACAAAAAATTAAACAGGTTGGATTTAAAAGGAGCCTTGCTATATAGAAAAATGGGCTGGAAAGAACAGAGCCAGAATGAGAAATTACGGATAATCTTTTAAAATTGCTTGTTGACCACAACTTTCCCTTCATCCTTTATTTCATTAATTGTAGTTAAATCTCTTTTTTCTTGAACCGTCATCTCCAAATCCAGACTAATCTTTTCAAACCAATGAAATCTTCATGACTTTTGGCTAGAAAACAATATTATTTTAATTTAATTGGAAAAAAATCAATACAAATCTTAATTTTCCTCAACCTGTCACTTTGCTCCCTGTGTCTCTGCCAGCCCCCTGATCTCCCCTCACTTCAAGGCTGAGTTTGCCATCAGCCACAAGACACAGGCTGGGTTTCATAGAGAGACTTTTCTCCCTTGTCTTTTGACCGCCCTGCCATTTCTGACAGGATTTTCCTCATTTTTCAGGTCTCCTCCTGGGAATCCCTGGAGACCCTTCAGAGAAGCTGCTCTTCAGGAAAGGGATTTTTGAGTCTCCACGAGAGATTTTCTCAATCTTCACAAGATCACAGACGGTTCTTAGAGGTTAAAAAGAGGGAAAATCTAGAAACTGACGCCTGCCGGAGAGGCCACTTCCTTTCTAGATAGGCAATGTTAGAGGGAACCTTTCCTTCAAGTTTAATGCCCATCATCTTAGACCCGCATGGAATACGACGTCCTGCGCCTTTGTAGGGTCTCCGTGCAATGCGCACAGGATCCTCTAGGGGGCTCCCTGCAACTCCCCCACCACTAACAGGAGAACTGAGCATGCGCCGACCTGTTTCACAAGAGAGCTGCGTGCTTCCCGAGGCATTTTGCAGCAGAGGCTTGAAAGCTTCTCCGCTCTTTCTACCGTCTCCGATTCTTCTTCCCACCTTCGCTGTGAACTTTCGGGTGAGCCATTCTAGCGAAGGGAAGAGGCTGCAGGGAATTCTTGCACGGTCCGAGATCCAGGCGTGATTCAGTGTTTAGTGATGGGGGCTCGCATGGAGACATGCAAAACTTGCACCAGATTCGGAGTCCTGGGATGGAGGTGGGGGGTGGGGGGAGCAGTGGTCCCATGTTCCCCTGCCGCCCCTATGCATGCACAGGCCAGGCAGGGGAGAAAGCAAAGCTTCGGATCCTTCCCGTTGCCCTTAGACTAGAGAGAAGAAAGCCAGGGCCTCAGAAAGGAGGGAGCCATTTATTTACCCTCCTTTTGGATGGGAAAACCTCTGCACGGGAGGGGGAGGAGGAGAGGTCGCCTTTGCAAAACAGAGATTTCTGCCTCCAAGTCAGTCTTGACTCCTGGACTGTTTCCTGCTTTCCCACCTTTCCCCCCCAGTCACCAGCTGGCTCTGCCTGCAGGTAAAGAAGGAAGATGCCCCATTGTCACTATGTCCCAGAATAGGCCAGTATTTTTGTCAAGTTTCGCCTTTGTAAAGCCTGGATGTTGCAATCCATTCTTTATTTATTTACTTATTAAATGGATTTACAGAGCCCCTCATCTCAATTGCTATTCGTGACCTGGGACGTTTATGATTTGAATTGTGCAAATGGTTGCTCTTAACTATGAAGCCATAGAAATGATAAAATTATAGTTCGCCAGAGAGAGCCATTTGGTTCAGTGATGGAAGCACAAGGCTTTGAAACCAGGAGATTTAATTTTCTAGTCCAACCTTTGGCATGAAAGCCTTGAGCCCATCCCAACTCTCAGCCCAATCTACTTCACAGGGCTGTTGTGGGGGAAATAGTAAGAAGGAACATTGTATATAATTGCTTCCTAGAGTAAATAATAATAATAATAATAATAATAATAATAATAATAATAATAATACTACAGAAGACATAAAAATAAAAAAATAAATTTTAATAAAAACTAGGAATTAGGGGAAAAAAACATATTTAAATGTAGTTTTCCAATATTTTGATAGACATTGACATCCCTGAAGGGTTCTCTGCAATTTTCCCCATATGTAGAGAGAGCAAGCTAACTAAAAAGATTTCACCTACCCCCCACCCATCCCAGACATTGGTAGGTTCATCCAATTTTTTTTTAATTTTTCCTTCCGTTTCCCCTTCCCATTTTCTCTCTTGATATGTATGGTCAGTAGTTCAATTAATCACCCTAGTAAACATCCTGAATTATTTCTTTTCCATTTCAGGCATGTAAGCTGGAATTTTTTTCTGCTTCTTCTGGAATTTTAAGTATCTTGTCTGGGAAGAGAGCTGAATGGCCTTGGAAAATTTGGCCAGACCTCTTGTGAACAGAAAGACCTGTGGAGATCCATGGGTGCATTTTGGAGCTTTATCAGAGACCAGAGAGAAGATGGAGGGACAACACCCAGCAGATGCAGAAGTTAGAAAAGGCCCTCCAGCTGCTCAGCCTTGGAGCTGTGGGAAGAATGGGGCAAGTCCTGGGCAGAAGATCCACGAAGAGGCATCCAATAGTTCAGAGGTCCAATGCTGTCACTTCACAAAAGTGCAGTTTCAGGAGGGGAGCCGTCCGCGAGATGTTTGCACTCAGCTTCACTACCTTTGCTGTCAGTGGCTGCAACCAGAAAAACACACCAAGGCTCAGATGCTGGACCTGGTGCTCCTGGAACAATTGCTGGCTGTCCTTCCCCCAGAGGTGGCAAGATGGGTGCGGGAGTGTGGAGCAGAGACCAGTTCCCAGGCGGTGTCCCTGGCTGAAGGCTTCTTGCTGACTCAGGAGGAGGAAAACATGCAGGAAGAGTTGCAGGTGGGAGAATGTAATCATGGCAGCTCTAAAGAGGATCTCTCTGAAGTTCTCAATTCCTTTGTGACAGAGTTTTCTGGGATTATTAACTCCTAAGGGCATTTTTTCTATTCTTCCAGAGGATGTATTTGGAGCAATTCCTCCATTCTGTTTCAGCAATGGACATTGGGGGCTACTAGTTTAAACGTGCAGTATGATCATTCATTTCTATCTCTGTGCTCTTCCTTTGTTTCTCATATCACATTATGTCTAGAAATCCATGGAGGCTTTGATTGAGTATCCCAAATGGGGGAAAGATTCATTCAGAACTTCACAAGATCTGATCTTCAGGGAGAACTTCCAGAAAGATCAAAATCAAGACACTATGCAAGGTAAGAAAAGCTCTTTCTGTGTGATTTAGCTGATTCTTTCGCTCAAATTTATTGGAGTGTCTCTTTTTAACAAATCTGAGAGATTTGTACTCTGTACTACAGAGCCTGTAGTACAGTGGACTAAGCACTGTTATTAAGAACTGCTTGCAATTACTGCAAGTTCGAATCTCACCAGGCTCAAGGTTGACTCAGCCTTCCATCCTTTCTCAGGTAGGTAAATTGAGGAGCCAGTTTGTGGGGGCAATAAGCTGACTTTGTATAAATATACAAAAGTATGAATGTTATTGCTTAACGCAGTGTTTCCCAAACCTGGCTATTTTAAGATGCATGGACTTCAACTCCCAGAATTCCCCAGCCAGTATGCCTGGTTGAGGAATAGTATGCCTGGTTGAGGAATTCTGGGAGTTGAAGTCCATACATCTTCAAAGGGTCAAGTTTGGGAAACACTGGCTTAACGCATTGTAAGCCGCCCTGAGTCTCCAGAGAAGGGCAGCAAATAAATTAAAGCAAAAAAAAAAAAAAATCTGCTTCCAGTATTTTTATCTTTCTCATAGAGAGTAGAAAGCCGTCCTTGGACTTTTTAGAATCATCTCTTGTTGCTGGAGCTGAAGGATTAGCTGAACCGCTACTTCAGGTAAGGAGGAGAAACATTGGAAAAGGTCCATGAATCTTGGATGGATTTCATTTTGTTCTAGAGTTCAATATATAAATTTGTTGTTTCTAAGCAATATGAATTTGACATCAGGTCATTGAACAGTCACACTTAGTTTAGCCTACCTTCTCCCTTCTGAGGGGATCCTTTGTGAGTCGCTTTCTCCACCCCTCCTTCTTCACCATCAGATTTCATTGACCAGACTGTTGTCAGCAGCGGGGCTCTTCCTTCTGTCTCCCAGGGTTATTCTCACACACCATTATAAAGAAAAATTTTTGAAAAGCATCTTTGGGACTACCGTGACCTGGTGATTGAGAATCTCCGTACACATATAGAGTTCTATTACAAGCTCTTCCAACTTCTTCATGAAGGTGTGGAGTTGGGGTACGTTGGTCCCTCAATGTATAAAATGAGCAATTGAAAACATATCAGGTGGGTTTTGCCAGTATTTTGCTCTTCCCATCCTAAGAAGAATGGGAGTCACTGACAAGTAGTGGATTTAAGACCCAACTGTCAACTGACCAAGATTATTTTAGTTGGTTACACCGTAAAGCATTCCATCTTGATCAAACATGATTTAGTTGGGCCATCAGCCAAAAGCGGTGCGATCTTATTTTTAATACTGCAGAATAAGCCCATTTTGTTCACGTGATCGCTTTCCTAAAATTAGTGGAAGAAAATTATCCCATTATTCTTGGAATTATCTGTTAATAAGGAAATTTGTGTCCTTTTTCAGGATGTTGTTTCTTTTGAGGAAGTAGCTGTGTATTTCTCCAAGGAGGAGTGGTCTCAACTGGATGCTGACCAAAAAGTGCTCCACGGAGAAGTCATGCTGGAGAATTTCAGGAATCTGTTTTCTCTGGGTAAGAATCAGTGCAGCAGAAATTTTATGGTAGCCTTCCCTAGATCTGTTCCTTCTCAATAATCCTATCTCTGAGCTCTGCAGGCAGTTGCTTTGACCTCATGGCTTTTGGTCTGCTACTGTATGCATTCTCAGCTGTGAGGCCATTTATGGAGAGCTGTGTCCAATCAATTTAATTTACCACAGGTAGACTCCAGTGAAGGCATAGAAACATGTCAGCAACAATCACAAGAAATGGGAGGCACCTGAACTATATTTCAAGCATTGCAAAGAATCTGAATGCTTACATTAATGTGATATTTCAGTTCTTTTTAAGAAACTTACAGACATTTCTAAAATTCTGTTTTCACTTTGTCATCATGAGGTACTTAGTGTAGATTAATGAGGAAAAAAAATGAATTTCTACAGTTATAGAATCAAGCGGCAGCATAATAAAATTAACAAAAGTGAAGGGAGCCTGAATACATTCTGAATGTACTGTATATACTTCCTTTATTTTTTAAAAATAATATAGGCAGTTGGCATACCCCAATATTCCTTCCTCCTGCTGTTTCCCCTAGGAAAAAAAATCCTGTGAAATGGGTTGAGCGGAGAGAGATTGGCCCAAAGTCACCCAGCCAGCATTCATGTCTAAGACAAAACTAGTACTCAGAGTCCCCCAGTTTCTAGCCTGGTGTCTTAACCATTTGACCAAATTGATATGGAAGAAGGAAATTTATTGAAAGGAAAATTGGAAAATTGCATAGCCTGGCTTTTTACATAAAGAAAATTGTTTTTTTTAATGCTTTCTGCTCATAAACCATAATACTCATTTCACAAAAGATATTAGCAAGAATCTGAGGACGAGGCTGAATATACTAATGGTGTGGCCTCTCTTAAGCCAGGTTCTGCCTACTAGGATTCGGTATTCCCTCCTGAACCTGGTCACTGGGTTTCTGATGGCCCTTAGCTGCTATAACCAACTGGATGACCTCTAAGACGGATGTTCCCTTCTTAGAGATATGCCCACTTATGTACCGAGTTTGGCATTAGTCTTAAATTGAGGGTGAGGAGCTATTGCCATTGAGAAATTCCCTTTGACTTTCAAAGCTTCTGCTCTGCAGACAAGTGGAGAAGAGACTTTTATTGAAGTTGGAAGTTGCTGGGTATATTGCTGCCCCAGCATGATAAGAGTATACAATGCACTTCCGGAGTTTGTGGCACCATGGAATTGTCCCAGGTCAACGATTAATTCAGATTTGTGATCCAATCCTACTGGAATTCAAATAAACAGTTTTCACTTTTCTTTTTCAAGGCTTTAATGAACAAGAGAATAAGAATTGCAAGGAGGAATGCCAAGTGATCCATTCGAAAGGCGGGAAAAGGAAATTTGTAGATCACACCCAATCAGAGAGCGATGAAACAAAGCAATCACAAAGTGGAATTAAAAAAAGTATTTCTCAGGTCAGTTGGCTTCCTAACCATAGAGTGATCGATATGGGAGAAAGACCATATAAATCCATGGAGTGTGGAAAGAGGTTCAATAAATCCGATCATCTCATTTCTCATGAAAAGGCACATTCAGATGAGAAACCAAATACCTGCACGGAATGTGGAAAGACCTTCTCTTATAATCACTCTCTTAGAAGACATGTAAGGATCCACACAGGAGAAAGACCTTATAAATGCATGGAGTGTGGAAAAACCTTTACTTGTAGCAGTAGTCTGAAATCCCACAATTTGATCCATACAGGAGAGAAGCCATATCATTGCATGGAGTGTGGAAAGGGTTTTAGGAAGAGTGGTAATCTTAATACCCACAAGAGGATCCACACAGGAGAGAAACCGTATCAATGCATGGAGTGTGGAAAGACCTTCTGTTATCATCATTCTTTTAAAACCCATAAAAGGAATCACAAAGGAGAAACACCTTATAAATGCATAGAGTGTGGAAAGACCTTTACTTATAGCAGTAGTCTTAATTCCCACAAGAGGATCCACACAGGAGAAAGACCTTATAAATGTGTGCAATGTGGAAAAACCTTTACTCGTAGTAGTGATCTTAATTACCACATGAGTATCCACACAGGAGAAAGACCTTATAAATGTGTGGAATGTGGAGAGGGCTTTAGAAGGAGTTCTGATCTCACGTCCCATAAATGGATCCATGCGGGAGGAAAAAACCATATGAATGCATGGAGTGGAGTTTTGTAAGGAGTAATGCTTTTACTTGCCAGAGAAGCATCCACACACTGGATAAACCAAATCAATGAAGGAATTGTGGAGAGAGCTCCAAGAGAAATCCAGATAGTTCTTCGTGTATAACGGCAATTGAGCCCAATATTTCTGTTGCTAAGGGAAAGTTATTAAGTGCGTTTTGCCCCGTTTTACAATTTTTCTTGTCACTTTTGTTAAGTGAATCACTGTAGTTGTTTAGTTAGTAATACTGTTATGAAATGAATCTGGCTTCCCCATTGGATTTGTTTGTCAGAAGCTCACAAAAGGTGATCACATGATCTAGGGACTCTGCAGCTGTCATGAATCAGTTGCCAAGCATCTGAAATTTTATCAGTTAACCATCTGGATGCTGCAACAGTCATAACTGTGAAAAATGGTCATAAGTCATGTTTTTCAGTGCTTCTATAACTTTGAATAATCACTATATGAACTATAGTAAATTGAGGACTAAAATATCTTGCAAGGACCATTTTTTTTTTAATTTGATTTATATGCCGCCCTTCTCCAAAGACTCAGGGCGGCTTACAATGCATTAAGCAATGGCCTTTATACTTTTGTATATTTTATACAAAGTCATCTTACTGCCCCCACAATCTGGGTCCTTGCAATTTGAGTAATAATCCAAATAAACTGTAGCTCCTCTTAAATATGCACCCATAAATTGCCTTTCTAGTGCAAACCAGAACAGTGTGGATCCCTAATCCTCCTTGTGGTTTTTGCTAAGTTCAAATAGACAAAGGCCTTTTGTACATGTAGAAATATTCCTGATTGTTTTTCATTGTATTATTTCAAATATTCCAAAATACCAAACACAATTATCACATTGTTGTTCAATTATGTCTTTGGTTAAAGGGAAAAAACCCACAACTTTGTTAGAGGTGATCTGATACCTTTTGCTGTTGCCTGAATATTTCTGTTCTGATATTGGGCCAAGTATCTGGGCCTTTCCCTTTCTCTGCCTGGCCTACCTTTCCATCTCCGCTTGTCTGAGGAAGACTCCGGTGAGAGTTCTGATTGCTGCATCCAGAATGTTGGATTTTTAAACCAGGAGTCCCCAACCCACAGGCTTTGTCCAGAACTAGGCCGTGCAAGCAGTGGATAAGCGTGTGCAAACGTAGCTAGTGGCAGGCACTCACACTTTGTTTGAGCGGCGGGTGCACAGGCCAGCTACTTCCACAAATGGAGCTCTGCATTCATGCGTCTGCCAGCAGCTTGCATAGAACCATCCTCCTCCTCTCCCCCACCTGGGCTACAAAGCCAGAAAGGTTAGGGACTGCTCTTTTAAATCGTCAATCATACCCAATTTAATTGAGTTGAGCTCAAAACGTTTCTCAAAAGTCCTGGATTCTAAAAGGTTTAAGTTTTCTGTCTCCCGATAAGGGTTATGGAGATGTTTTATTTTGAAAAAATATTGGAGATACAAAAGAGAAACATACAAACAATGAGTTCGTTTTATGTTTGTTTTTATACTAAATCAGACATGTCAAAACACAAGGCCCGCGGGTCAGAACCAGCCCACGAGCAGGTTCGATGTGGCCCACGGGGCCACCCTAGAGACAGCGAGGGACCGCCCTCGCTGCCTCAGACCATCCTGCCCCAGCTGATCGCTACCCCTGGGTATGTGCACAGGAGGTGATGAACACACGGGATCTGGAGTGCCGAGTGGGCCATTGAGGCGGCATAGGCCCTGGTGGCGGGCACTGCGTTGCTGCTAGGGCTCTCTGCCACCTCGGCCTGCTCGTCAGCCCAGCCTCACAGCTGGCCCTCTGTCCCCGAGTGCTTTCCTTTTCACCGGGACTGTGCCTGCCCCCACATGGGAAAGCTATGGCCACCCACTTGTCCCTTCCTGAGGAAGGAGGGGGGGAAGAAGGAAGGAGATGGGAATGAGAAGGGGGGAGGAAATAAGGAAGATGAAAATGAGTGATGGAGGAAGGAAGGAAGGAGATTGTAATGAGAGGGAGGGGGGATCTGAGTGAACCCCTGCCTTAGCACTTGGCCACCAGCAACCCTGCCTGCCTTGCCATCCCCTTGCCTCCCTCCTCCTGGCCTCTCTTGGTGGTCTCTCATCCTAACAGTGAGGATGGTTTGCTTAGAAAGCCAGGTCCCCCTCCTTAGATTGGGAGTGTGTCTCTCTCTGAGTCACACACTTTGCCCTCCCACACTCACCAGGAGCAACCTGGCCAAGAAGAGCGACCACAGCAGCAGCAACCTCGAGGAGGAGTTAAGGGTGGCTGAGCACCCCTCAGCAAAGCTAGTCTGAGCCGTGTGGCCTGAGAGGGACAGCGAGATTCCTCTCGTGGACGAGGCTTTGGTCCTCATCCTGGTCTCGCCTTCCTCTGCTGGAGACCTCTGGATCCCCCCTCCCAGCGTTACCTGCCCCCCTTACAGAAGATGGAGGGTGCTGCTGCATGTAGAAGCGCGGAGGAGAAAGTTTGTAGGAAGCAGTTTCCTCCAGGTCTAACTTTTCCTTTGACAGATCTCTGGAGAGGAGGAAGGGTGGCAAGGGACCTGTGTGAGGGAAGGCTGCCCCAACAAGCCGGCATCTTTACTACACATGCCTGGAAACAAGGATTTCATTTCGAAAAGGGCCAGTCTCCCTCCTGCAGGACTTGGGAGTGCTGCTCCCCTGCCACCTCCTCTTGCTCTCCAGAGATCTGTCAAGGCAGAAGTTGGACTCGGAGGAAACTGCTCCCTGCAAACTTTCTCCTCCAGTTCTTCCATGACTCAGCAGAGTCGTCCTCCGCTTCTTGCTTTGCAGGGAGGGGGTACCAGACAGGGAACCAAACCCCAACGATGTCAGATTGGAAAGAACGTCTCCGTCGGCATTCTCTGTACGTGCACACACACAGACACACACACACACACCAATCCAAGCTTGGAGACTTATCTACATCTGAGCTTGCAAGCTGCCAATCATGTCTGGGTTTGAGAAGAAGACACCGAGTTTTCCCCACCATGAGTTAGCCAGTGCAACTTATTCCATCCTGACCCAGCTGTCCCAAGTCAGCCTCACCCAGTGAGTGGAATCGAAGTGACCGTGTGAGTTGTCATAGTCTTACATGCAACTGGCTCTTTGAGGGCAACCATTATGCTGATGAGGCCCCCAATGAAATTGAGTTTGGCACCCCTGCTTTGCACTATCCCCATGAACATGTGATCAAATCCTTGACAATTAGTTCCTATTTATGCCAGCTGCAATGTCCTGGAGTCATATTCAGAAACTAACTTCACTTTTTACTGACAAATAGGTCAGGCGAACTGGCTCCGGGATGTGTAGATCATCATACTCGCAAATCACAGAAAGCCTGCATAGGTTTATTAAAACAGATCATGCCAAAACAATCATTTTATTCTTTGACAAAGTGACTAAATTAGTAGACCAGTGAAATGCCGTGGACATAGTATATTTAGACTTCATTAAGGTATTAAATGAAGTAGACTGTCCTGTCCCCTCCCATGAGTGGCCTTGCAGAAGCTCAAATAGCCCGCCAGTAACAAACGCAGGCTGGAGAGATTGAAGCTGGCCCTTTAATAAACAGTTCTCTTTCAAAAGTATATCAGTTCAGTAGTTACCGGCAATGTTCCAAAAGTATATCAGTTCAGTAATTACAGGGCAATGTTACAGAGGTCTTGGTAGACGGCCAGCAGGCTAATAAAGGAATGCAGACTCCTTTTCAAAACTCAAAACTAGCAGTTCTAAACTCCACTACATCCAAAACGCCAACAAATTGTTCATCATGCCTTTCCGGCCCAGCCACACCCCTTTTATACTTTGTAGGTTGTGGCCCTATGTCTCCTGACCACACCTCTTGGGACGTGGCAATAGCTGTTCTCTACAACGTCTCCTACCTCTCTCTCTTGTATCCAATAGGGGCTCTCTCTCCTCATTACCAGCCTCTGTTTCCTCCTCAATTTGGCTGGGGTCCAGAGGCACGTCAGCAACTGTCAGTTCTTGCTGACTCACCAGTGAGGATGGCCCCTCCGGCACATAGGGCACATAGCTCGTGCCAGCTTGCTCCATATCATCCTCCGACTCAGCATGCGAAGATAAATCAGCCTCCAGGGCCGGAGTCACAACATAGACCAAAACCTATTGGTAAACACTAAAATGTGGGATAGACATCATCATCACTAGATGGATTTGTAATTGGCTGACATACACTACTAACAAGTAGTCCTTAATGGTACGACATCTACATGAAGGGAAATAAGGAGTAGAGTACCATAAGGTTCTGTCTTAGGCCCAGTACTCTTCAATATCTTCATAAAGGACTTGGATGAGGAAATAGAAGGGGAACTCATCAAATTTGCAGGTGACACTAAGCTGGCAGGAATAGCCAACACCCCCAGAAGACAAGTTCAGAATCCAAAAAAATATTTACAAACATGAACAATGGGCCTTATCCAAGAAAATGAAATTTAATGTAGAAAAAAGCCAGGGTTTACACTTAAGCAAAGAAAAAAAAAAGTACAATGACAGATTAGGCAAAACCTAGCTCAAAAACAGTAACTGTGAACGGAAACTTGGAATCCTAATTGTGCAGCAGCTAAATTTAGTGCGCTTAACAATGGGGAAAGACGGCGTCCCCTCCTCCTCCTGGAGTCCATTACGAAGCAGAGCATTGCCTGCAGTCGTTCCAGTATCTCGGGGCGGAGAGCAACTTGCGCTTCTCCCCAAGCAACCAAGGTGCGCACAGCGCCAACAAGGGCTGGAAGAAGCGCCTGCGAGAGGAGGCAAGTACAGGGGCACTTTGCTCCTGCTCTGGAATATGGAGCGAGTATCCATCTCCCCGTCGTTCTTACCTTCTCAGGCCAGGCGAGGAGTGACTGGGAAGGGAGGGTGAGGGGCTGGGCCAGCCAGTGGTGGGTTCAGCCGACAGGGAGCCACAGCAAGGGGATGAAAAAGTTTCCTTTATCTGGGAACCTGAAATGACTCTTGATTTAAATCATATGATAAAAAGCATCCAAAGAAGAAAGAACGACATTAGCAAAACAAAAAGCAAAATGCCCAACCCTCCCCTGTTTTTGGAAATGGTTCAAGAGGGAACACACACACACAGAGACACATGAGAGAGAGAGACAGATAGGGATAGAAAGAGAGAAGAGAGAGAGAGAGAGAGAGAGAAAGAGAGAGAGGAGAGACAGAGTGTCAGGGTTCCAAGTAACACCCCAACAGAAGTAAGACTCCAAGGCAAGCACAGTTCCATTTTATTAGAGATGTCATATTGGCACATCTGGGAAAACCCAAATCTGAAAGTTCCCCCAGATTTTCCCCACCCAAAAGAAAGTCAAAGTCCCTTCCCCTGCACCCACATGTCAGTCACATGGCCCAATCAACTCACTGTCCCAACTGGAGATGTTTCCCAGTCACACCTCTCCAGGTGCAGGCTGCACATCCTTGACTCCCAGAGAAAAGAATGTTGTTATGGTGATACATCTCTACCAACCCCATCCATCCCCCCTCCCATTTTCCCACAGCATGCCAATCCACTAAGTGTTGCAGCCCTGAAGTTCCAAAGAAAAAGATGGCCTCCAGGGCTGACGCAGAGAGCAAGAGAGACAGATGACAGAGACGGAGACAGAGAGGGAGAATGAGATAGTGAGATAGAGACAGAGAAAGACACACACATAGATACCTGTTTCCCTCAGAAAAGAAAACATGGGGAGCCACAAAACCTGGCTAGGCATGGTTGGGGGGGGGGGGTGTCATGTGACTTGGAGTGACTGACATCGAGTTGACCATTCCCACCATTCCCAAAACCACAGGTTTTGTGGTTGCAGACCCCTGGTCTAGAGAAAAGAAGGACAGGGGTGACATGATAGTAGCACTACACTATTTGAGGGGCTGCCACGAAGAAGAGGCAACTTATTTTTGAAAGCACCAGAAGGCAAGACAAGAAACAATGGATGGAAACTAGTCAAGGAGAGAAGCAACCTGGAATTAAGGAGAAACTTCCTAAGACTGAGGACAATTAACTAGTGAAACAGCTTGCCTTCAGAAGTTGTGGGTGCTTCACCACTGGAGGTCTTTAAGAAGAGACTAGACCGGGCTGAAATCCAGCAGGTTCTGACAGGTTCTGGAGAACCAGTAGCAGAAATTTTGAGCAGTTTGGAGAACCGGCAAATACCACCTCTGGCTGGCCTCTGAGTTGGGTGGGAATGGAAATTTTGCAGTATCCTTCCCCTGCCATGCCCACCAAGACACACCTACCTAGCCACAGCACACCCACAGAACCGGTAGTAAAAGAATTTGGATTTCACCACTGGACTAGACAGCCACTTATCTGAGATGGTATAGGATTGCCTGCTCGAGCAGGGGGCCGGACTAGAAGACCTCCAATATTGTGATTGATTGAAACTTATTTGGTCAAAGGCTTCATCACATATATCATTATATCGTGAATGGAAAAAGCTTCATTCCTCTCACAAATAAGCCAGAATGAAGTGAAGCCCATGAAACGCATGTTCAAAAACCCCTTTTCAACTACTTTTTGCCTTTCTATTATATGACAAGGATTAGGAAAAAGTCTAAATGTGAATTAAGTATAATTAATTTAACCGGGCTTTTTTGAAAATATTTATTCCAATATTGTTCATTGATGGTTCTGCATCAAACAGGTGAAAAGGCACTGATTATGGTTTCCTAATCATTATGTCAATGTTTTCATAATGGAAGACTTAATTAGACAGGTTAGTAGAGAAATGGGCGGGAAAGAATGGAGCCAGAACTTTTAAAATTTCTTCTTCAGCACAATTTCCCCTCCATCTTTCTTTCATTAATTGTAGCTAAATCTCTTTTTTCTTGCACTGTCCACCTCCAGATCCAGACTAATCTTTTCAAACCAGTGTAATCTTCATTACTTTTGGCTAGAAAAAATATTCTTTTAATCCAAAGGCCTTAAGGTTCCTACTAAAATTTCCTGAAGCGTATTTGTTACTCAACACCAAAATAAGAGCCTTGGTAGTACAGTGGTTTAAAGCACCCTGTTATTAACACAGTTGTCTGCAATTACTGTAAGTTCGAATCTCACCAGGCTCAAGGTCGACTCAGCCTTCCATCCTTTCTAAGGTAGGTAAATTGAGGACCCAGATTGTGGGGGCATTAAGCTGACTTTGTATAAATATACCAAAAGTATGAAGGCTATTGCTTAACGCATTGTAAGCCGCCCTGAGTCTCCAGAGAAGGGCGGCATATAAATCAAATTAAAAAAAAACAACAACTATTCATCTCTCTCTCTCTTTTTTGCCTTGTAATATTTGAGCTTTATATTTATTTTTCAGTATTTGCCTTCCTTCATTTTGTAATTCCACTTTTTCTCTAGTCATATATGAGACTTTATTCTCCCAATCTTCATTTCTCCATCATGGTGGCTTGTTTTGAGGTAAAAAATTTTAAAGGTCTGCAACTTTGAGCTTTCGCTCCATTTTGGGAATTTTCTTTTGATGCCTCTTTTGGAAGAAATATCCTTCTGGGTTCTGCTCCAAGTGGGGAAAAAGACACTGGAGACATGGAGACTGCTTGGAAAGATGGTTTAATGGTGGACAGGATCACATGGCTTGAGTTCCTGAACAGAAAAAGGGCAGATACAGTGAGTTTTCGGGTTTTATGCTCTCTCTGGCTTTGAACTTCCTGGGGCCCAGAAAAAGTATCCTGATTGGTTGTCAGACTCCCAGGGGGTGGGGGTTATAGCTAGCCTTGCTGCAGGGGTGGGTTCTAAATTTTTTTACTACCGGCTCTGTGGGCATCGCTTATTTTGTGGGTGTGGCTTGGAGGTCATGTGACTAGATGGGCATGGCTAGCTGGTCAGAGTCATTTCTGGAAGGTCCTCACACTTACGACCAGTCCTCACACTTACGGCCCAACTAATTTGTTTGCTTTTAACACTGATCAGCTGTAGGACGGCCCTTTGAAGCCCCCTGGCAAGAGTTTAAACAGTTTTTTTCCCTCTAGTCATCAGCTGGGACTCAGGAGGCAGCAATAGATTGGGGGTAGGACCAAATAGTTTAATTACTTTTCCGCCTCTATTGCATCATCAGGGAATCGTCCGGCCGCCCTGTTTAGGGTGACCCGCTCCCTGCTCCATCTGGGAGTGCGGGAGGATCCCTTAGAAGGCAGGGCGGAGGATTTCGGACAATACCTGTGTAGGAAGTTAGCACCCACCCCTTTCCTGGAAGAGTGAAATATTTTAGGAAATATGAAAAAGGCAGAATATTATATTTCCCTGGATGAGAAATATGAGAAGCATATTTTACAGACAAAGCAGCTCCCACCTTCCTGCCCCCACCCTTTGTCAATGGGCCATTAAGGCTTGGGCCAGTCTATTCTACATAACAAAGATCTACCTCCTTCAGGCAGAGCCATAATAGGAATTGTCAAAGATAGGATTAGCCTAACACAATAGCAGCAGAAACTCACCACATGTGACCTGGGAAGCACATGTGACTATCAGGCAGCAAGGCCCCCACCCCCTGGGAGTCTGACAACCAATCAGGATACTCTTTCGGGGCCCCAAGAAATGCAGAGCCAGAGAGAGCATAAAAACCCAAGGATTTACTGTATCTGCCCTTTTTTCTGTTCAGGAACTCAAGCCATGTGATCCTGTCCACCATTAAACCATCTTTCCAAGCAGTCTCCACCTTTCCAGTGTCTGTTTCCCCACTTGGAGCAGAACCCAGAAGGATGTTTCTTCCAACAATTGGCGAGCCAGTGGGACTCCAAGCTAACCTAACCAATGGACCAGGCCCAGGTAAGCCTCCCTTGCTAGCAGCAGACCCATTGAGTCTGTGGGTATGTTTTCCTGGACCTTGGCCATTTGGAACTAGGTTTTAAAGGGGTTTTGAGTGTTGAGCTCAAAGGCTGCTTGGAAAGAAGGTGAGTACCTCTAAATTTTAATTTTAAAGTATGGAAAAGCATGGGAAATTTGTGTATGCCTGCATGTGTGTGAGTGAAGGCCCTTCTCCCAATCACAGCTGGATCTTGCTTCCTCTGTGCATTTCCTAGCCGCAGAAAGACTAACAGTCTGGAGAGCATGGGGGTTTTGCCAGAGCACAGGACCTTCTGTTAGGGAAGGAGGAAGTGTGTGTGTGGGATTCCACCTGGAAAACAGTCTGATTTCACCTCTTTGAGTGACCTCTAGCCGCACCTCTGCCTACTGCTAGCTCCACTGAGCCATGACCGGTAGGATAGAGAAAGCAAGGGGGGGTCGCCAAACGTGAAATTTTGTGTTTAAAAGGAACGGAAGCCGAGCGAAAGCCAAAGCGAAAGTGGAAGGGGTATTAAAAGTAGAAAAGAAGTCCCCGGTGTTCCAAGGAAAGCAGCCCAGTATATATGTGAATATTGAGTATTGGAGTGGGGAGGTGCTAGTACTACTGTAGGGGCAGTGAGGTCCTCCCGGATCCCTTTTTGATCCGAAAACCTAGACGAATTCCCTAAAGGAAGGGGCCCGTACTTCGTCAGGGAATCGAAGTCCTTCCCAGAACCATTTTGTCTGAAAACCGTAGGAGTGGTATCCGGCTATTGACAAAGTGATCCTTACATTTCAAGGAACATGGGAAGCAGTAGCTCGAGGGTAGATGGAAATCCCCTGAGAGAATTGGTTGTGGCCTGGGACGCCAGGCAGATTGTGGCCTGAGATGTCAGGCGGACGCCAGTGTTACCTGGCAGGAGCAAAAGGAAAGCTCGGAAATTGTGTAGAAATGGGCAATGCTAAGAGATAACACCGGGAGACAAATTTGGCTAATTAAAGGTACTTAAAAGAAAAGGGAAATATATAAATAGGAATGTTGGGGGGGGGGGGTTTGTTTGTTTGGTTTGCTTGTTTGTTTTGTTTGCTTGTTTGTTTGTCTGTCTTCTATGTAACCACGTGGTATGTTTCTTAAGATTTGTGCCTTCCCTAATTTAACTGAGATTTATGTGGGAATGATCAGTATGTGTGAAATCTCAAGAGTTCTGCTTTCTTCTCTTTGTCCTTCTTCTTTTTATGTGTGTGTGTCTAAGTCTTTGTGCGCCCTCGAGGTAATTGTAGCTGTAAAATGTATCTGATCTCTAGAGACAAGAATTTTAAATTGTTAGAAGAAAAAAAAAGGTTGAAACAATGAAAAATGTGAGAGAGAGAAAAAAAGAAAGAAAGAGCCTTTGCCCTGTGTTTGTCTGGCCAACAAACACAGATTAAAGAGAGCATTTCATTTGTTTTTTTCTCTCCTTCTCCTCTCTCTGTATCTTAAAGTAACAACTCAAGTTTATGAGGAAACGTTTTAAGTTTGTTTACAAGAAAAAAAATCAGTCTTGCATTTACTGTATGTGTTTAAATGGGTTTACCTGTTCATCTCTTCCCTGAAGCATGTGAATCCAGTTTTTTCTTATCTGTTGTGTCTCCATTTTGTTGAAACTGCATTATCTGTTTAGTAACTGCAATATGGTTGTGTTGTTTCTTTTCAAACTCTGCCTGCAAGCTATCTAACCCCCACATCTCTAATCCTGTTACAATGCCTTTCTTGTGAAGATTACCCACAAAAGCGGGGGAGGGGACCCTGTTCTAATGTCTTTCAGCCGTGCACAAAGGACTCTGCAACCTGTGGAAGCAGAGCACATGGATCCAGATGCTGCCTCCAGAGGAGACCTTCCATCTGATTGAACCAGGAATTGGGTTTGAATCCAGCCTCCACTGAAAGTCATCACAGCAACCAGAGTGGAGCAGATCTTCCCAAATCTGACTGACCAGCCTTACCACCAAGCATGCTACCCAGCAGACATGCAAGAAAAGACCCTGAGATGTACAAGTAAAGACCAAAAGACTCTTTTCAATTCCCAGAAGACAGCTGGAAAGACTATGGGGGAGGGTGGAAATTCACTGTAAGGTTTTCTTTCTTGTCTCATTTATATTGTAATCAGTTTATTGTAAAAATTGTATTTGGGAGCGATTGCCACAGCAAGTTATGTACACTCTAGATTTCTGCCTGGTGGAGAGGAGAAATATGTCCAAAATGTTTGTATTGCCTGTATTGTAAAAATAGCTACATACACATGCACACACAGAGAGACACACCATTCAGAATTAGATTGAAACTATTTCCTTCACTTACCTCCACACAAAGCTTCTCCTAGGTTGATTTTTGCTCTGTAGCACTAAAAGCCCAAGTAGTCATATCTCCCTGATAATTCCATGGGGAGGAAGCAATCCCCCTCAGGCAATTCCCTCACTTGAAGAGATAGCAGAAAAGTGATCTCCAAAACCCAAGCCCTGACTGTGACTCACAAATGATGCTGCCCAGTTGCCCAGTAAAGGAAGATATATTGCACTGGTGGTCTCATGAGTACAAATCCCAGGGCTCATTATGTGTAACACCAAAAAAAAAAAAATGGATATTGTACACTGGCTAACCTCAATTGGACTCAAATCCTGGATGCACCAAAGTAAGAGCTAGGGCAGGTTCAGTAACCAACCCATGAAATGGGCAGCCTGTAATTTAAAGAAAAACTGGCTGTGAAAAAATTTTGGGACATGTGCTTGCTTGAAACCTGACTGGAAGCTCACAGAAAGTAATATCTGAAATCTGAAATTAATTGGCATGGAAAATTGGATACTGTAAAATTCTTACCAGAAATTTTTTTCCTGGCTGCTAGACCTTCATGGTTGAAAGCTTTCAGGGGCCACTGAAGGAATCCTTTTCTGTTGCCTCTATCAATGCCTTCCCCTTTGCATTAGAAAATTAAAAGCACCCATTAAGGTTCCCTGATCTGATTAATTTTAATCTTTTGCCAGGAACTTGTTTCAAAAGTCACGTTTTGAAAAAAAAAAGTAGGGATTGTAGGAAGTTAGCACCCACCCCTTTCCTGGAAGAGTGAAATATTTTAGGAAATATGAAAAAGGCAGAATATTATATTTCCCTGGATGAGAAATATGAGAAGCATATTTTACAGACAAAGCAGCTCCCACCTTCCTGCCCCCACCCTTTGTCAATGGGCCATTAAGGCTTGGGCCAGTCTATTCTACATAACAAAGATCTACCTCCTTCAGGCAGAGCCATAATAGGAATTGCCAAAGATAGGATTAGCCTAACACAATAGCAGCAGAAACTCACCACATGTGACCTGGGAAGCACATGTGACCATCAGGCAGCAAGGCCCCCACCCCCTGGGAGTCTGACAACCAATCAGGATACTCTTTCGGGGCCCCAAGAAATGCAGAGCCAGAGGGAGCATAAAAACCCAAGGATTTACTGTATCTGCCCTTTTTTCTGTTCAGGAACTCAAGCCATGTGATCCTGTCCACCATTAAACCATCTTTCCAAGCAGTCTCCATGTTTCCAGTGTCTGTTTCCCCACTTGGAGCAGAACCTAGAAGGATGTTTCTTCCAAAACCTGTATGACAAAATCGCTCAGATCCGGGGGGATTTGGACTCTGACTGGGTAGATCAGGGCAGGGTGACGAGGAACAGTCTTGAGAATGTTATCTGGGAGGAGTTTGATGCTGTGACTCCCGATGATGTGGACAGGATTTTGGGGAGACTTAGTGCGGCCACATGTTTACTGGACCCATGTCCCTCCTGGTTGGTACTGGCTTCCCGGGAGGTTACACGAGGCTGGCTCCAGGGCGTTATTAATGCTTTGTTGAGTGATGGTCACTTCCCCGCTGCCCTGAAAGAGGCGGTGGTGAGGCCTCTCCTCAAGAAGCCGTCCCTGGATCCGGCAATATTGGCTAACTATCGTCCTGTCTGCAACCTTCGCTTTATGGCGAAGGCTGTTGAGAGTGTGGTCGCGCGACAGTTTCAACAATTCCTGGAGGAAACATCTTATCTAGATCCGTTCCAGTCGGGTTTCAGGTCTGGGCACAGCACGGAAACGGCATTGGTCACGTTGGTTGATGATCTGGAGGGCTCGGGACAGGGGTGGTTCCTCTGTTCTGGTCCTGTTAGATCTCTCAGCGGCTTTTGATACCATCAACCATGATATCACGCTGCACCGGCTGGAAGAGTTGGGGGTGGGAGGCACCGTGTTGCAGTGGTTCTCCTCCTTTCTCTCCGACCGGTCGCAGTTTGTGTTGGCAGGGGGGCAGAGGTCGACCTCGAGGCCTCTCATCTGTGGAGTGCCGCAGGGATCGGTCCTCTCGCCCCTTCTGTTCAACATTTATGTGAAGCCGCTGAGTGAGATCATCTGTGGCTTCGGGGTGAGATACCATCAGTATGCTGATGACACCCAGCTGTACATCTCCACCCCAGGCCACCCCAACGATGCCCTTGAAGTGATGTCCCAGTGCCTGGAGGCTGTGCAGATCTAGATGGGGAGGAACAGGCTCAAACTCAACTCTTCCAAGACTGAGTGGCTGTGGCTCCCGGCATCCCGATATAGTCAGTTGACTCCATCACTGACTATTGGGGGCGAGTCTTTGGCCCCCACTGAAAGGGCTCGCAATCTGGGAGTCCTCCTGGATAGGCAGCTGTCTTTGGAGGAACATCTTACGGCTGTTACCAGGGGGACCTTCTGTCAGGTTTGCCTGATTCGCCAGTTGCGGCCCTTTCTTGATCGGGATTCCTTGTGCACAGTCACTCATGCCCTCGTCACCTCTCGCCTTGACTACTGCAATGCTCTCTACATGGGGCTCCCCTTGAAGAGCACCCGGAGGCTCCAACTGGTCCAGAACGCAGCAGCGCGGGTAGTGATGGGAGCAACATGGCGCTCCCATGTAACACCGCTCCTGCGCGAGCTGCACTAGCTCCCGGTGGTCTTCCGGGTGCGCTTCAAGGTGTTGGTTATCACCTTTAAAGCGCTTCATGGCATAGGGCCTAGCTATCTGCGAGACCGCCTGCTGCTACCGACGACCTCCCATCGACCTGTGCGCTCCCACAGAGAGGGCATCCTCAGCGTGCCATCAGCCAAACAATGTAGGCTGGTGACCCCCAGGGGGAGGGCCTTCTCGGTGGGGGCTCCTACCCTCTGGAATCAGTTGCCCCCTGAGATAAGGAAAATCCATGACCTCAGTGCCTTCCGTCGTGCCCTTAAAACCCATCTTTTCCAGCAAGCCGGGCTGGCTTAAGAAGAAATCTTTAAATTCTTTTAATCGGTTTGTGATTTCTTAACTTCCGGGCCAAATTTATATATATTTTTAACTGTTTTTAATATTTGTATTCTATGTTCTTATCTTGGCTGTACACCGCCCTGAGTCTTCAGGGAGAAAGGCGATATATAAATTGGAAATTAAATTAAATTAAATTAAATGTAAGAATAACGTGGGTGGGGGGTCGGGGGGGTGGGAGGGCAGGGAGGGGGAGAACCGGTTCGGTGATGTCATATCGTCACCGCTACCGGCTCGACCGAACTGGGAGGAACCCACCACTGCCTTGCTGGCTGATGTAATCTTCCCAAGTGCTATGTGGTGAGTTTCCTCCTAGATGGGTCCCATTGTCTTGCAGATGAGGTCCTTTCACAAATATTGAGTTTCTGCCTCTGGCCCATTAACAAAAGGGTGGGGGCAGGAAGGTGGGAGCTGCTTTGTCTTTAAAACATGCTTCTCCATTTCTCATCCAGGGAAACATAATATTCTGTCTTTTAATATTTCCTAAAATATTTCATTCTTCTAGGAAAGGGGTGGGTGCTAACTTCCTACACCTCTTTTTCATCAGGATTTATATTTCAAGATTATTCACATCATTACAGGCTGCCTTTGGGATTTCTAATCCTCCTTGGCTGCCCAGAGGCATGAATTTGGAAAGGAAGCTGTAATAATTGAAATAGAAAAATCAATACAAATCTTAATTTTCCTCAACCTGTCGCTTTCCTCCCTGTGTCTCTGCCAGCCCCCTGATCTCCCCTCACTTCAAGGCTGAGTTTGCCATCCGCCACAAGACACAGGCTGGGTTTCATAGAGAGACTTTTCTCCCTTGTCTTTTGACCGCCCTGCCATTTCTGACAGGATTTTCCTCATTTTTCAGGTCTCCTCCTGGGAATCCCTGGAGACCCTTCAGAGAAGTTGCTCTTCAGGAAAGGGATTTTTGAGTCTCCACAGAGATTTTCTCAATCTTCACAAGATCACACAGACGGTTCTTAGGCATTAAAAAGAGGGAAAATCTAGAAACTGACGCCTGCCGGAGAGGCCACTTCCTTTCTAGATAGGCAACGTTAGAGGGAAGGTTTCCTTCAAGTTTAATGCCGATCATCCTAGACCCGTATGGAACATGACGTCCTGAGCCCTTGCAGGGTCTTCTTCCAATGCGCGCAGTATCCACTAGGGGGTCCCTGGAAGATCCGGGCAGCTCCTTCCCGCCCTCCCCCCGCCTAACGAACTGAGCATGCGCCATCCTCTTTCCCAAATCAGGAGAGCTGCGTGCTTCCCGGGGCATTTTGCAGCAGAGGCTTGAAAGCTGCTCCACTCTTTCTACCGTGTCCGATTCTGCATTTGGGTGAGCATTTCAGGGAAGGGAAGAGGCTGCAGGGAAGACTTGGACTTGGAGATCCAGACGTGAGTGGGGGGTTCAGTGACTGGGTGGGTGGGTGACTTTTCTCCCGCGCTGGACGCTCACATCAGGCTTGGAGTCATGGAAAGGGGATGGAAGAGCCAGGGGTCCCATGTTCCCCTGCCGTCGCTATGCATGCAAGGGCCAGGCAGGGGAGAAAGCAAAGCTTCGCGCCCTTCCATTTGCCCCCAGGGGGGAAAAAAAACACAGGGTCGCAGAAAAGAGGATTTACGCTCCATTTCGACGGGAAGAGCTTTGCATGGAGGGAGAGGAGGAGAAGTCGTCTTTGCAAAACAGAGATTTGTGCCTCCACGTCAGTCGTGACTCCTCGACAGTTTCCTGCATATTTCGTGGCCCCGTTTTCCGAAGGGGTTTTCCTCGCCTCCCCCTTCTTAGGCCGAGAGAAGCGAGCTTTGGTTGGCTTTGCTTGCAAGGCTTCAACTCCGTGTGTAAGGAGTTGGGTGCAAGGGGTGCAAGGTCTTGTTCTTAACTATGCAGCCATAGAAGTGCTATTACACTGTCTTTTAAATTATATTGTATTAAATTATGATTAGCCAGAGAGACCATTTGGCTCAGTGATGAAAGCACAAGGCTTTGAAACCAGGAGATTAACTTCTAGTCCAACCTTTGGCATGAAAGCCTTCAGCCCATCCCAGTTCTCAGCCCAATCTACTTCACAGGGCTGTTGTTGCGGGGAAAACAGTAAAAAGGAGCATTATGTATAATTTCTGCCTAGGGTAATTTACAAAAGTAATACAGAAGACATAAGAATAAAAACTAAATTTTTAATAAAGCCTAGGAAGTAGAAATCAAATACTCATTTAAATGTATTTTCCAATATTTTGATAGACATTGATCCTGAAGGGTTCAAGGCAAATTTCCCCAGATGTAGAGAGAGCAAGCTGGCTAATAAGATTTCCCCTCAAACCTTGGTGGGTTCATACAAATTTCTTTACTTAACCTTCTCTTCCCTCCCGTACTCCCCATTTTTCCATCTCAGATACATCAAAAAATTTTCTGGTTCTTCGGGAATCTTACGAATCTTGTCTGGGAAGAGAGCTGAATGGCCTTGGAAAATTTGGCCAGACCTCTTGTGAACAGAAAGACCTGTGGAGATCCATGGGTGCATTTTGGAGCTTTATTAGAGACCAGAGAGAAGATGGAGGGACAACACTCAGCAGATGCAGAAGTTAGAAAAGACCCTCCAGCTGCTCAGCCTTGGAGCTGTGGGAAGAGTGGGGCAAATTCTGGGCAGAAGAGCCATGAAGAGGCATCCAGTAGTTCAGAGGTCCAATGCTGTCACTTCACAAAAGTGCAGTTTCAGGAGGGGAGCCGTCCGCGAGATGTTTGCACTCAGCTTCACTACCTTTGTCGTCAGTGGCTGCAACCAGAAAAACACACCAAGGCTCAGATGCTGGACCTGGTGCTCCTGGAACAATTGTTGGCTGTCTTTCCCCCAGAGATGGCAAGATGGGTGCGGGAGTGTGGAGCAGAGACCAGTTCCCAGGCGGTGTCCCTGGCTGAAGGCTTCTTGCTGACTCAGGAGGAGGAAAACATGCAAAAAGAGTTGCAGGTGGGAGAATGGAATCATGGCAGCTCTAAGGAGGATCTCTCTGAAGTTGTCAATTCCTTTCTGGCAGAATTTTCTGGGATTATTAATTCCTAAGGGCATCTGTTCTATTCTTCCAGAGGATGTATTTGGGGCAATTCTTCCATTCTCTTTCGAGTTTCAGCAATGGACATTGAGGCCTGCTAGTTTGAAGATGCAGTATGATAATTTTTATCTGTGTACTTTTCCTTTTTTCTTGTGTCACATCATGTCCAGAAATGCACGGAAGCTGTGACTGAGTATCCCAAGAACAGGAAAAGTTCATTCAAATGTTCTCAAGAGCTGCTGTTCATGGAGACCTTACACAAAGATCAAACTCAGGACACCACTCCAGGTAACAAGTTCTTACTGTGAGAATTCAATATTTAGCCGATTCTTTTGCTCTGCTTTATTGGAGTGTCTCTCTTTAAGAAATCTGCTTCCAGTATTTTTCTCTTCCTCACAGAGAGTAGAAAGCTGTCCTTGGAGTTTTTAGAATCACCTCTTTCTGATGAAGTTGAAGGATTAGCTGAACCGCTACTTCAGGTAAGGAGGAGAAACAGGAAAAGTCCATGAATCTTGGATAGATTTTATTTTGTTCTATGTATAAAAGTTCAATGTATGAAATTGTTGTTTCTAAGCAATATGAATTTGACATCAGGTCATTGAACATTCACACTCTCCGTTTTGAGGGGATCCTTTGTGAGTCGCTTTCTCCACCCCTCCTGCTTCACCATCAGATTTCAATGTGTGGGTTATTCTCATACACCATTACACAAAAAAAAATCCTTTTGTGCTTTTGAAAAGCGTCTTTGGGACAATCATGATTTGCTGATTGAGAATCTCCATAGACATATAGAGTTCTATTACAACCTCTTCCAACTCCTTCATGAAGGTTTGGAGTTGGAGTACGTTGGTCCCTCAATGGATAAAATGAGCCATTGGAAAACATGTCAGCTGGGTTTTGCCAGTATTTTGCTCTGCCCATCCTAGGAAGAATGGGAGTCACTGACAAGTAGTGGATTTAAGACCCAACTACCAATTGATCAAGAATATTTTAGTTGCCTATACCATAAGGCATTCCAAACACTTCCAGCTTGATCAAACATGATTTAGTTGTGCCATCAGCCAAAAGCGGTGAGATCTTATTATTAATACTGCACAAAATACCCATTTTATTCACTATATCTCTTTCCTAGAATTGGTGGAAGAAAATTATCTCATTATCTGTTACTAAGGAAACTTGTGTCCTTGTTCAGGATGTTGTGTCTTTTGAGGAAGTGGCCGTGTATTTCTCCAAGGAGGAGTGGTCTCAACTGGATGCTGACCAAAGAGAACTCCACAGAGAAGTCATGCTGGAGAATTCCAAGAATCTCTCTTCTCTGGGTAAGAATCCCTTTCTCTGCTCAGAAATTTGTTATGCTGTAGCATGATTCAACAGTTGTTGAAATGGGTTATTTTGTGTTTTATGAGCAGAAAGCATTTTTTTAAAGGAAACAATTTCTTTTCTTTTTTTTCTTAAGTGTTAAAAAAGCATGATGCTATTTTTTTATCAAAACAAATAAGATGAAATATTTTTCAGCAATTAGAGATCATTCTGGGATAAAACAGTAAAGCACCAAGTGAGTCAAAATTATCTTCTCCATCATGGAACATAGACACAACCTGCAGATTTCCAATTTTTCTTTGAATAAATTTCCTTCTTCCATAAAATCAGTTTGGTCAAAGGCTTAAGACACCAGGGTAGAAACTGGGTGACTGTGAGTGTGTACTTGTTTTGCCTTAGGCATGAATGCTGGCTGTGTGACTTTGTGCCAAAACTGTCTCCAATCCATTTCACAGGGTTGTTGTATGGAAAACAGCAGGAAGAAAGAATTTTGGTTTGTCTGCTGCCTTTATTTACAAAAAATAAAGGAAGGATATGGAATGCATTCAGAATGTATTCAGACTCCCTTCACTTTTTTTTTATTTACACTTTATTGATTTTTTTACATACATAAAATATAATAACAATTCTGTTTGACATTGGTTTCGCAGTGTTTGTACATAAATATATGAAAAATATCTGGAATATTATGAGAAAAGAATTGATAAACAAGTAGCCTTAATCTTTCTAGACGCCCAAAAGGGTTTTGACAATCTAAATTGGAACTTTCTCATATTGCAACTAGAAACTATGGAATTCGGTGCCAAATTTTTACATATGATTAGAAAAATATACTCCCTTCAAACGGCCAAAATTATGATTAATGGAGATATGACTGAAAATGTGGATATACAAAAGGGTGTGAGACAGGGTTGCCCTTTATCCCCACTACTGTTTATAATTTCATTGGAAATATTATTGAGTGAAGTTAGGAAAGATGCGGAAATAAAAGGTTTGAGAACACGGAAAGAAGAGTACAAATTGCAAGCCTTCGCTGACGATGTGGTGTTTATAATGGAGCAACCGGAAATAACAGGAACCAAACTCTTAGCGAAGATAGAGGAATACGGAAAAGTCGCAGGGTTTAAAATTTAACAAACAAAAAACTAAAGTATTAACAAAGAATTTGACAAAGGCACAGGAGACAAAACTCGAAGACAAATTAGGAATACAAATTGTAAAGAGAGTAAAGTATCTAGGAATCTGGCTTACTGCAAAAGCAATAACAATTAGAGAAGACAATTATAACAAATTAATGAAACAAATTAGAAAAGATCTGGAAACGTGGAACAAATTACAACTGTCATTTTTGGGGAAAATTGCAACTATAAAAATGAATATATTGCCTAGATTACTTTACCTCTTTCAAGTAACCCCAATCTGGCCAGGAAAGAACTTTTTTAAGGACCTTAATAAAATAATAACAAAATTTATTTGGAATGGGAAAAGGGCCAGAATCAAAATAAAGTGTATGCAAGACATTCGGGAAAAAGGAGGTTTAGGCCTACCAGACTGGGAGTTATATTATAAAGCAGCATCGCTAAACTGGATAAGGGACTGGATAGACCTTAAGAATAAAAGAATGTTATCACTAGAGGGCTTTGAATTACAACGCGGATGGCACGCCTTTTTGTGGGAGGGAAAGGACAAGCTCCACGGATATTTCCAGCAACATATTATCAGAGAATCATTGTACAAAACATGGCAAAAGATTAGAAAACATTATACCAAAATTCCACGATGGCTATCGACAATGGAAGCACTAATATATCCTAATGCCATGGATATAGAGAAAATGAGGACCTATAAAGAACTACTGAACAGTGAAGGAGAATTACAAACAAGACAAGAATTACAAAATCAGGGTATAGACATTGATTGGTGGCCATATATGCAAATAGAATCAAGATACAAAACTGATCGGGCACAATTTGGATTCCAAAATGAACCAAATGAACTGGATAAAATACTACAAAGTACAGATGAGAAAATGATTACCAAAATTTATAAGTACCTACTAAAATACAAATTAGAAGAGGAAGTTGTCAAAGAGAATATGATAACATGGGCCAAAAATATAGGATATACTATAGAATTGGATAAGTGGGAGAATTTGTGGAAGATAAATTATAAGATGACACTGTCCATACCCTACAAGGAAAACCTTTACAAGATGTTCTACCGATGGCACCTTCCACCGGCGCGCCTAGCCAAGATGTTCCCAAATACATCTCCGTTGTGCTGGAAATGTAAATCACAGAAAGGGACTTATTATCACCTCTGGTGGTCATGCCGTAAGGCAAAACAATACTGGCAGCAAATTAAAACAATGATTGAAGAAATCACGAAACAAAAACTTGAAATGAGGCTGGAAACCTTTTTATTGGGAATAATTACAGCAAAATATACCAAAGAAATAAAATATCTGATCATCCATATCCTCACAGCAGCACGTATACTCTTTGCCCAACATTGGAAATCCGAACAGTTACCTACTGAAGATAAAATAATAGCTAAAATTACAGAATGTGCAGAATTAGATAAGCTCACAAAAGAAATACAAGAGAAAGACGATACTGATTACTATTTAGTATGGCAAAGATGGTACAGCTGGCTGGAGGCAAAAATAGGAATATAAAGATAATTTTCGACTATTGAATAGAAAGGCATAGAAGTAAATATGGAGTCAAATATATATATACATATTTAACCATGTAAACAGGTGACTGTAGATATTGATACAAATAGAAAGACGAAAAATAACCCACCGTGGTAGTAACTTCTAAGAGTCAGTCATTGGACTGAATTGATGTTTGTCTGTTTTGTATGTTGTTTTAATGTATTGTTTTGTATGTTGTTTTAATGTATTGTTTTTTCTTTAATAAAAAATTATAAAAAAAAATATCTGGTGTCATTTATACTATACATTTCTACTTAATTTCTACACCTTTTACTTCTTCCTTGATTCTATCATTTATCCATTCGTACCATCTTCCCCACACAGTATCATATTCTGAATTTTCATCATTATTTATCTCGTGCGTTAATTTAAAGACTCCCTTCACTTTTATCAATTTTGTTATGCTACTGCTTGATTCTATATTTGTTGAAATTCATTTTTTTCTCCTTATTGGTACCCAATAATGACAAAGTATTTTTTTTTTAAATGTCTGTTACTTTATTAGTTTC
Organism: Arizona elegans; assembly: GCA_022577455.1. Classification (NCBI taxonomy): domain Eukaryota; kingdom Metazoa; phylum Chordata; class Lepidosauria; order Squamata; family Colubridae; genus Arizona; species Arizona elegans. Next base: position 10,472,258 of record JAKOOJ010000012.1, read on the forward strand.
TAGCCTTAGTCTAGTCTTAACCTTTTGACCAAACTGACTTTATGGAAGAAGGAAATATATTGAAGGAAAAACTGCATAGTCTGGCTTTTTACATAAAGTAAATTGTTTGTTTTTTTAAAAAGCATTCTGCTCATGAAATACAAAGTACTCATTTCATAAAAGATATTAGGAAGATTCTGAGGAAGAGGCTGAATGGACAGAGCAAGATCCTGGCTACCAAGATTCGTTATTCCCTCCTGAACCTGGTCACTGGGTTCCCGATGGCCCTGAGCTGCTATAACGAAGACCAGATGACCTCTGAGAGGCATGTTCCTTCTTAGAGATATGCCCACTTGTGTACTGGATTTGGCTTTAGCCTAAATTGAGGTAGGGAGGTATTGCCATCCAGAAATTCCTTTTGACTTTCAAAAATTCTGCTCTGAAGTTGGGAAGTGCTGGGTATGTTGCTGTCCCATTATGACACAGTTTCCAATGCACTTTGGGAGTTTGTGGCAGCATGGAATTGTCCCATATGGAAGATTAAATCAGGGCTGTGATCCAATCCTATTATGTGGGGATCATTTCACTTGGAAATGGGTCTTTGCTATTATCTTTGTTTGCCAACAAAACAGCTGAAATACATTGAGGATTCAGAAGAAAAGTTTTGCTTGTTCCCCTATTCTTGGTACAGTTTTCATTTTTCTTTTTCAAGGCTGTAATAGAGAAGACAATAAGAATTGCAAGGAGGAACACCAAGCGATCCATTCAAAAGGGAGGAAAAGGAAATTTGTAGATCAGATGAAACCAAAGAGTGATGAAACAAAGCAATCACAAAGTGGAGTTAAAAAAGGCCTTCCTCAGGTCAGTTGGCTTCCTAACCATACAGTGATCAATAAGAGAGAAAGACCATATAAATCCATGGAGTGTACAAAGAGGTTTAATATATCCGATAATCTCTTTTCTCATAAAAATACACATTCAGAAGGGAAACGATTTACCTGCATGGAGTGTGGAAAGTCCTTTAATCGTAGCAGTCATCTTAATTCCCACAAGGGGATCCACAAAGGAGACCGAACGTATAAATGCATTGAGTGTGGAAAGAGCTTCTGTTATTCTGAGTCCCTTATAATCCATCAAAGGATCCACACAGGAGAAAGACCTTATAAATGCATTGAGTGTGGAAAGACCTTTACTTGTAACAATAATCTTTATTACCACAAGAAGATCCACGCAGGAGAGAAGCCTTATAAATGCATGGATTGCGGAAAGGCCTTTTATTTTAGCAGTAGTCTTAATTCTCACAAGAGGATCCACACAGGAGAGAGACCTTATGAATGTATTGAGTGTGGAAAGACTTTTACTCGTAGCAGTCATCTTAATTCCCACAAGAAGATCCACACAGGAGAGAAGCCGTATAAATGCCTGGATTGCGGAAAGGCCTTTTATTATAGCAGTAGTCTTAATTCCCACAAGAGGATCCACAAAAGAGAAGAAACGTATAAATGCATTGAGTGTGGAAAGACCTTCTATTATTCTGAATCCCTTATAATCCATCAAAGGATCCACACAGGAGAAAGACCTTATAAATGCATGGAGTGTGGAAAGGGATTTACTTGTAACAATAATCTTTATCAACACAAGAAGATCCACACAGGAGAGAAGCCTTATAAATGTAGTGAGTGTGGAAAGACATTTACTGGTAGCCATTACCTTAATTCCCACAAGAGGATCCACACAGGAGAAAGACCTTATAAATGTACTGAGTGTGGAAAGACATTTACTTATAGCAGTAACCTTGATTCCCACAAGAGGATCCACACAGGAGAAAGACCTTATAAATGCATGGAGTGTGGAAAGAGCTTTACTTATAGCGGTCATCTTCATCGCCACAAGAGGAGCCACACAAGATAGAAATCAAATAAAGGTCAGCAGTGTGGAGAGGGCTTTTTGTGAGCTTTTTTTTCCAAGTAGTTCTCGTCATATGACTGCAATTGAGGCCAAAATTTCTGTTGCTAAGCGAGACAGTTATTGTGTTTTGCGCCATTTGACGACTTTTCTTGCCACATTTGTTAAGTGACTCACAATAGTTGTTAAGTTAGTAATACTGTTATGAAGTGAATCTGGCTTCCCCATTGGATTTGCTTGTTAGAAGCTCACAAAAGGTGATCACATGATCCAGGGACTCTGCAACTGTCATAAATCATTTGCCAAGCATCTGACGTTTGATCAGGTGACTGGGGATGTTGCAATGGCCATAAGTGTGAAAAATGGTCATAAGTCACTTTTTTCCATGCTGCTGTAACTTTGAACAATCACTAAATGAACTGTAGTAAATCGACGACTACCTATAGTTGTCTAAAATCTCATACAAGTACCATTTGAGTAATTTAATTTTTAAGATTTTTCATAATGATTTTTTTTAGTGTATTGTCAGCCGCCCTGGGTCTTCGGAGAGGGGCAGCATATAAATTGAATAAATAAAATAAAAATTAATAAATAATTCAAATAAATTGTTTACCTTCTTAGATATGCATTCATAAATTGCCTTTCTAGTGCAAACCGGAATACAGTGAATCCCTAATCCTGCTTGTGGTTTTTGCCAAGTCCAAATACTCAAAGGTCTTCTCTGCATGTAGAAATATTTCTTTTCTTTTTTTTTTTCAATTTTTATTTATAAATACAAACTAAACAGAACAATAAGACGTACAAAACATAAAAACATGTAAACACCAAATTCAATATATGTCCAGTTTATCGCAACTGTAATATACATTTTTCTTTGTATTTTGACTCTTCCTTGTTTGGTCATTTCTTTTTATCTATCTACAATTGTCCTTTATTGACCTATGTCTGTACTTTGTTTTCATCTGTCTATATTTGGTCATTTTGTTTATTTCCTATTACTTCATCTCTTTTCTATCTTTCAACTAACTATACCACTTTTCCCATACTAAGTAATAATCATGTTCTTCCCTGTTTTGTAGTTCCTTGGTGAGTCTATCTAATTCCGCACATTCCATAATTTTATTAATTACTTTATCTGGTGTTGGTATATCACTACTCTTCCAATGTTGTGCGTATAGTATTCGTGCTGCTGTTATGTGTATGATTAAGTATGTTATTTCTTTTTTGTAGTGTCCATTCACTATACCTAGTAGGAAGGTTTCTGGTCTTAGTTCTATCTTTTGGCATGTTATTTCCTCTAATTGTATTTTGATCCTTTACCAATATTGTTTCGCCATTGGGCAGGTCTACCACATATGATAATAGGTGCCTTTGTGGTGTTTGCATTTCCAACATGTTGGTGGCGTGCCAGGGAACATTGTTGCCAATCTGGCTGGTGGCAAGTGCCACCTATAAAACATTTTGTAGAGATTTTCTTTATAGGGTACAGACATTGTCAATTTATAATTTATTTTCTATAGTTTTTCCCATTTGTCTAATTGAATACTATAACCGAATTTTTTTGCCCAAATTATCATATTTTCTTTCACTACCTCTTCTTCTAATTTATATCCTCGTAAGTAATTATAGATTTTTTTAATCTATTTGTCCTGTGTCCCTTGCAAAATTTTGTCTAATTCGGTTTGACCATTTTGGAATTCAAATTGAGCCGAATCTTTATTGTATCTTGATTTTATTTGTGCATACGGCCACCACTCAATGTCTGTACCCATCTCTTTTAGTTCTTGCCTCGTTCTTAGTCCCCCCCGGATATTTAACAGATCTTTATAAGTTTTCGTTTTATTATAGTCCATGGCATTTGTATAGATCTGGGCTTCCATCGTTGACAACCATTCCGGGATTTTGTTATAATGTGCCTTTTTAATACTCTGCCATGTTTGGTATAGCGCATGTCTGATTGTATGACTCTGAAAGTATTCATGTTTTTTGTCTGTGCCCTCCCATAGGAAGGCATGCCATCCTCGCTGAAGATCGAATCCTTCCAAATTTAATAGTCTATGGTTTTTGAGTTCCATCCACTCCTTGATCCAAATTAATACAGATGCTTTGTAATAGATTTCCCAATCGGGCAGTGCCAGTCCTCCTCTCTCTTTTGAGTCTTGTAGGTGCTTTAATTTAATTCTTGCCTTCTTCCCTTGCCATATGTAGTCTGCAATTAGTTGCCTTTCTAGTGCAAACCAGAACACGGTGAATCCCTAATCCTGCTTGTGGTTTTTGCCAAGTCCAAATACTCAAAGGTCTTCTCTGCATGTAGAAATATTTCTAATTGTTTTTATTATATTGTTTCAAATATCAAACACAACTATGATGTTATTCTTCAAGTATCTTTTAGATAAAAAAAAAAGCACAACTTTTATTAGAGGTTATCTGAAACCTCTTCTTGTTGCCTCAATACTTCTGTTGGGCTAAGAATCAGGGCTGAGCCCCTTCTTTGGCTGTTTTCGGTTTATAAAATATAAAACCTCATATAAAAAAAATAAAACTCTTCTTTTATTCTTTTATTAAAGAAGAGTCATATAATAAATTAATATAATAAAATAACCCCCTACCATGGTGACAGCACCTCACATGAGCCACTTAATGTGCTCCATCCCGCTCTGGCTTGCCACTGGCAGAACCAGGTTTTCAGCTCCTTCTGGGAGAGTCCTAGAGTGGGGGCCATTCAAATCTTTGGTGGATGATGTTACACAGAGAGGGGGCCCCCACAGAGAAGGCCCTTCTGGGTCCCACCAGGTGTATCTCCCTGAGGGATAGGACCTGCACCATTCCCTGCTTGCCCACTCTGATGGGTCGGGTAGATGTGACTGGCAAGAGACGGTCTCTCAGATAACCTGGTCCCAAGCCATGAAGGGCTTTAAAGGTGACAACCAACACCTTGAATTGCACCCGGAAGCAAATCGGCAGCCAATGCAGCTCCAGCAGGAGAGGTAATGCATGTGCACAATGGGATTTGCACAAAACCATATGGACCGCTGCATTTTGCACCAATGCAAAATGAGCTTCTGGATGCTCTTCAATGGCTGTAGGTCAGTAGGTCAAGCAGCAGCACACTGCCGTGGCACATGCGCTGTGGGTCTTGCCAGCTTACTTCATCTTTGGCTCGCATTTGCATGAGATAATCTCACCTAGAGAGGACGGCATCTTGAGAGGGGGGTGAATAAGTTATCCAATCAGAACCCTGTTACTGTGCTACCTTTTATCTGCTTGTGTAAAACTGTATAAAAATAAAGCTCTCAGGGAGACCGGGAGAGACATCTTAGAAACATTTTGGAAAACATCTTGAAACAGAGCAAAAGCCTGGACCTCTGATTTACAACAAATGGCACCCCATATAGAGCTCGTTGAAATAGTCAAGACGGGAAGTGACTAGGGCATGAATGACTTAGTAGGGATTTTAGCTTCAGGAAAGGGTAAAATCATCTTTACATTTGACTAGAAAAAATATTCTTTTACTCCAAAGATCTTAAGGTTCCTACTCAAATTTCCTGAGGTGTATTGCCTATTCAACAACCAAAACAAAACTATTCATCTCTCTCTCTTTTTTTTTGCCTCGTAGTATTTGAGATTTATATTTATTTTTCAGTATTTGCTTTCCTTCATTTTGTGATTCCACTTTTTCTCTAGTCACATATGAGACTTTATTCTCCCAATCTTAATTTCTCCATCATGGCAGCTTGTTTTGAGGTAAAAAATTTTTAAAGGCCACAACTTTGAGCTTTCACTCCATTTTCGAGCTTTCCTTTTAATGCTTCGTTTTCATTGGGATGTATGGTTATTCACAGTATTACAGGCTGCCTTTAGTGTTTCCTTGGCTAAGCAGAGGCATGAATTTAGAATGGCAGCTGTAATAATTGAACTCACTAAAGAAAAATCAAGACAAATCTCAAATTTCCTCAACCTTTCACTTTCCTCCCTGTGTCTCTGCCAGCCCCCTGATCTCCCCTCACTTCAAGGCTGAGTTTGCCATCCGCCACAAGACACAGGCTGGGTTTCATAGAGAGACTTTTCTTCCTCGTCTTTTGACCGCCCTACCATTTCTGACAGGATTTTGCTCATTTTTGAGGCCTTCTCTTGGGAATCCCTGGAGACCCTTCAGAGAAGCTGCTCTTCAGGAAAGGGATTTTTGAGTCTCCACAAGAGATTTTCCCAATCTTCACAAGATCACAGACGGTTCTTAGAGGTTAAAAAGATGGGAAATCTAGAAACTGATGCTTGCTGGAGAGGTCATTTCATTTCTAGATAGGCAACGTTAGAGGGAACCTTTCCTTCAAATTTAATGCCCATCATCCGAGATAAGTGTGGAACATGACGTCCTGAGCCCATGCAGGATCTTCCCGCAATGCACACAGGATCCTCTAGGGGGCGCCGTCGAAGAGCGGTGCAGCTCCCTCCCTCGCTTACGAGAGAACTGAGCATGCGCCGCTCTCTTTCCCAAGTCAAGAGGGATGCGAGATTCCCGAGGCTTGAGACGTTCTCCAGTGCCCGGAGGAGCCTTTCAGGGAAGGGAAGAGGCTGCAGGGAAGACTTGGACTTGGAGATCCAGACGTGAGTGGGGGGTTCAGGGACTGGGTGGGTGGGTGACTTTTCTCCCGCGCTGGACGCTCACATTCATCAGGCTTGGAGTCGTGGAAAGGGGGTGGAAGAGCCATTGGCCCCATGTTCCCCTGCCGTCCCTGTGCATGCAAGGGCCAGGCAGGGGAGAAAGCAAAGCTTCGCGCCCTTCGCTTTTCTGCTCTTGTCGCAGAAAAGAGGATTTACAATCCATTTCGACGGGAAGAGCTTTGCATGGAGGGAGAGGAGGAGAAGTCGTCTTTGCAAAACAGAGATTTGTGCCTCCACGTCAGTCGTGACTCCTGGACAGTTTCCTGCATATTTCATGGCCCCGTTTTCCGAAGGGGTTTCCCTCCCTTCCCCTTCTTAGGCCGAGAGAAGCGAGCGGTCGGAGTGCTGGCTTTGCTTCCAAGGCTTCAACTCCGTGTGCAAGTTGGGTGCAAGGTGCACAAGGACTTCTTAAACTATGCAGGAATAGAAATGCTATTAAACTGTCTTTTAAATTATACTGTATTACATTATGATTAGCCAGAGAGACCATTTGGCTCAGTGATGAAAGCACAAGGCTTTGAAACCAGGAGATTAACTTCTAGTCCAACCTTTGGCATGAAAGCCTCAACCCAATCTACTTCACAGGGCTGTTGTTGGGGGCAAGGAGCATAAGAAGGAGCATTATGTATAATCTCTGCTTAGAGTAATTTACAAAAGTAATACAGAAGACATAAGAATAAAAACTAATTTTTTAATAGAAACTAGGAAGTAGAAATCAAAAACATATTTAAATGTATTTTTCCAATATTTTGATAGACATTGATCCTGAAGGGTTCAAGGCAAATTTCCCCAGATGTAGAGAGAGCAAGCTGACTAATAAGATTTCCCCTCAAACCTTGGTGGGTTCATACAAATTTCTTTACTTAACCTTCTCTTCCCTCCCGTACTCCCCATTTTTCCATCTCAGATACATCAAAAAAAATTTTCTGGTTCTTCGGGAATCTTACAAATCTTGTCTGGGAAGAGAGCTGAATGGCCTTGGAAAATTTGGCCAGACCTCTTGTGAACAGAAAGACCAACGAAGACCCATGGGTGCATTTTGGAGCTTTATTAGAGACCAGAGAGAAGATGGAGGGACAACACCCATCAGATGCAGAAGTTAGAAAAGTCCCTCCAGCTGCTCAGCCTTGGAGCTGTGGGAAGAATGGGGCAAGTCCTGGGCAGAAGAGCCACGAAGAGGCATCCAGTAGTTCAGAGGTCCAATGCTGTCACTTCACAAAAGTGCAGTTTCAGGAGGGGAGCCGTCCGCGAGATGTTTGCACTCAGCTTCATTACCTTTGTCGTCAGTGGCTGCAACCAGAAAAACACACCAAGGCTGAGATGCTGGACCTGGTGCTCCTGGAACAATTGCTGGCTGTTCTTCCCCCAGAGGTGGCGAGATGGGTGCGGGAGTGTGGAGCAGAGACCAGTTCCCAGGCGGTGTCCCTGGCTGAAGGCTTCTTGCTGACTCAGGAGGAGGAAAACATGCAGGAAGAGTTGCAGGTGGGAGAATGGAATCATGGCGGCTCTAAAGAGGATCTCTCTGAAGTTCTCAATTCCTTTGTGACAGAATTTTCTGGGATTATTAATTCCTAAGGGCATCTGTTCTACTCTTCCAGAGGATGTATTTGGGGCAATTCTTTCATTCTCTTTCGAGTTTCAGCAATGGACATTGAGGCCTGCTAGTTTGAAAATGCAGTATGATAATTTTTATCTGTGTACTTTTCCTTTTTTTCTTGTGTCACATCATGTCCAGAAATGCACAGAAGCTGTGACTGAGTATCCCAAGAACAGGAAAAATTCATTCAAATGTTCTCAAGAGCTGCTGTTCATGGAGACCTTACACAAAGATCAAACTCAGGACACCACTCCAGGTAACAAGCTCTTACTGTGAGAGTTCAATATTTAGCCGATTCTCTTGCTCTGCTTTATTGGAGTGTCTCTCTTTAAGAAATTTGCTTCCAGTATTTTTCTCTTTCTTACAGAGAGTAAAAAGCTGTCCTTGGAGTTTTTAGAATCACCTCTTTCTGATGAAGTTGAAGGATTAGCTGAACCGCTACTTCAGGTAAGGAGAAGAAACATAGGAAAAGGTCCATGAATCTTGGATAGATTTTATTTTGTTCTAGAGTTCAATGTATAAAATTGTTGTTTCTAAGCAATTTGAATTTGACATCAGGTCACTGAACATTCACACTCTCTGTTTTGAGGGGATCCTTTGTGAGTCGCTTTCTCCACCCCTCCTGCTTCACCATCAGATTTCATCAACCAGACTGTTGTTAGCATCGGGGCTCTTCCTTCTGTCTCCCAGGGTTGTTCACACACACCATTATAAAGAAAATATTCTCTTTTTGCCTTTTGAAAAGCATCTTTGGGACTACCGTGACCTGGTGATTGAGAATCTCCGTACACATATAGAGTTCTATTACAAGCTCTTCCAACTTCTTCATGAAGGTGTGGAGTTGGAGTACGTTGGTCCCTCAATGGATAAAATGAGCCATTGGAAAACATGTCAGCTGGGTTTTGCCGGTATTTTGCTCTTCCCATCCTAGGAAGAATGGGAGTCACTGACAAGTAGTGGATTTAAGACCCAACTACCAATTGATCAAGAATATTTTAGTTGCCTATACCATAAGGCATTCCAAACACTTCCAGCTTGATCAAACATGATTTAGTTGTGCCATCAGCTAAAAGCAGTGAGATTTTATTCTTAATACTGCAGAAGATACCCATTTTATTCACTAGATCTCTTTCCTAGAATTGGTGGAAGAAAATTATCTCATTATTCTTGGAATTATCTGTTAATAAGGAAACTTGTGTCCTTGTTCAGGATGTTGTTTCTTTTGAGGAAGTGGCCGTGTATTTCTCCAAGGAGGAGTGGTCTCAACTGGATGCTGACCAAAAAGTGCTCCACAGAGAAGTCATGCTGGAGAATTCCAGGAATCTGGCTTACCTGGGTAAGAAATTCTTTCTGTGCTCAGGAATGTAGAGAAGGGGCTTAAATGTTATTTCTGGGGGAAAAAATCATTTCTATACAATGCATTCAGAAAGCATTTTGACTTTGTAGAATTTTGTTATGCTGTAGCATGATTCAACAGTTGTTGAAAGGGGTTATTTTGTTTTTTATGAGCAAAAAGCATTTTTTTAAAGAAAACAATTTCTTTTCTTTTTTTCTTAAGTGTTAAAAAAGCATGATGCTATTTTTTTATCAAAACAAATAAGATGAAATATTTTTCAGCAATTACTTTGCTGAAAAATATTTATACATGGGATAAAACAGTAAAGCACCAAGTGAGTCAAAATTATCTTCTCCATAGACACAACCTGCAGATTTCCAATTTTTCTTTGAATAAATTTCCTTCTTCCATAAAATCAGTTTGGTCAAAAGTTTAAGACACCAGGGTAGAAACTGGGTGACTGTGAGTGAGTACTTGTTTTGCCTTAGGCATGAATGCTGGCTGGGTGACTTTGGGCCAAAACTCTCTCCAATCCATTTCACAGGATTGTTGTATGGAAAACAGCAGGAAGAAAAAATTTTGGTTTGTCTGCTGCCTTTATTTACAAAAAATAAAGGAAGGATATGGAATGCATTCAGAATGTATTCAGACTCCCTTCACTTTTATCAATTTTGTTATGCTACTGCCTGATTCTATATTTGTTGAAATTCATTTTTTTCTCCTTATTGGTACCCAATAATGACAAAGTAATTTTTTTAAAAATTTCTGTTAATTTATTAGTTTCTAGCCGGGTGTCTTAACCTTTTGACCAAACTGACTTTATGGAAGAAGGAAATATATTGAAAGAAAAACTGCATAGCCTGGCTTTTTACATAAAGTAAATTGTTTGTTTTTTTAAAAAGCATTCTGCTCATGAAATACAAAATACTCATTTCATAAAAGATATTAGGAAGACTGAGGAAGAGGCTGAATGGACAGAGCAATGAATGGCTACCAAGATTCGTTATTCCCTCCTGAACCTGGTCACTGGGTTCCCGATGGCCCTGAGCTGCTATAACGAAGACCAGATGACCTCTGAGAGGCATGTTCCTTCTTAGAGATATGCCCACTTCTGTACTGGATTTGGCTTTAGCCTAAATTGAGGGTAGGGAGGTATTGCCATCCAGAAATTCCTTTTGACTTTCAAAAATTCTGCTCTGAAGTTGGGAAGTGCTGGGTATGTTGCTGTCCCATTATGACACAGTTTCCAATGCACTTTGGGAGTTTGTGGCAGCATGGAATTGTCCCATATGGAAGATTAAATCAGGGCTGTGATCCAATCCTATTATGTGGGGATCATTTCACTTGGAAATGGGTCTTTGCTATTATCTTTGTTTGCCAACAAAACAGCTGAAATACATTGAGGATTCAGAAGAAAAGTTTTGCTTGTTCCCCTATTCTTGGTACAGTTTTCATTTTTCTTTTTCAAGGCTGTAATAGAGAAGACAATAAGAATTGCAAGGAGGAACACCAAGCGATCCATTCAAAAGGGAGGAAAAGGAAATTTGTAGATCAGATGAAACCAAAGAGTGATGAAACAAAGCAATCACAAAGTGGAGTTAAAAAAGGCCTTCCTCAGGTCAGTTGGCTTCCTAACCATACAGTGATCAATAAGAGAGAAAGACCATATAAATCCATGGAGTGTACAAAGAGGTTTAATATATCCGATAATCTCTTTTCTCATAAAAATACACATTCAGAAGGGAAACGATTTACCTGCATGGAGTGTGGAAAGTCCTTTAATCGTAGCAGTCATCTTAATTCCCACAAGGGGATCCACAAAGGAGACCGAACGTATAAATGCATTGAGTGTGGAAAGAGCTTCTGTTATTCTGAGTCCCTTATAATCCATCAAAGGATCCACACAGGAGAAAGACCTTATAAATGCATTGAGTGTGGAAAGACCTTTACTTGTAACAGTAATCTTTATTACCACAAGAAGATCCACGCAGGAGAAAGACCTTATAAATGCATGGATTGCGGAAAGGCCTTTTATTTTAGCAGTAGTCTTAATTCTAACAAGAGGATCCACACAGGAGAGAGACCTTATGAATGCATTGAGTGTGGAAAGACTTTTACTCGTAGCAGTCATCTTAATTCCCACAAGGGGATCCACAAAAGAGAACAAACATATAAATGCATTGAGTGTGGAAAGAGCTTCTGTTATTCCGAGTCCCTTATAATCCATCAAAGGATCCACACAGGAGAGAGACCTTATAAATGCATTGAGTGTGGAAAGACCTTTACTCGTAGTAGTCATCTTAATTCCCACAAGAGGATCCATACAGATAAAAGACCTTATAAATGTAGTGAGTGTGGAAAGACATTTACTCGTAGCAGTAACCTTGATTCCCACAAGAGGATCCACACAGGAGAAAGACCTTATAAATGCATTGAGTGTGGAAAGACCTTTACTTGTAACAGTAATCTTTATTACCACAAGAAGATCCACGCAGGAGAGAAGCCTTATAAATGCATGGATTGCGGAAAGGCCTTTTATTTTAGCAGTAGTCTTAATTCTCACAAGAGAATCCACACAGGAGAGAGACCTTATGAATGCATTGAGTGTGGAAAGACTTTTACTCGTAGCAGTCATCTTAATTCCCACAAGAGGATCCACAAAAGAGAACAAACATATAAATGCATTGAGTGTGGGAAGAGCTTCTGTTATTCCGAGTCCCTTATAATCCATCAAAGGATCCACACAGGAGAAAGACCTTATAAATGCATGGAGTGTGGAAAGACATTTACTTTAAGCAAGCACCTTAAATCCCACAAGAGGATCCATACAGATAAAAGACCTTATAAATGTAGTGAGTGTGGAAAGACATTTACTCGTAGCAGTAACCTTGATTCCCACAAGAGGATCCACACAGGAGAAAGACCTTATAAATGCATGGAGTGTGGAAAGAGCTTTACTTGTAGCGGTCATCTTCATCGCCACAAGCGGAGCCACACAAGATAGAAGTCAAATAAAGGTTTGCAGTGTGGAGAGGGCTTTTTGTGAGCTGCTTTTTTCTCCATGTAGTTCTCGTCATATGACTGCAATTGAGGCCAAAATTTCTATTGCTAAGTGAGACAGTTATTGTGTTTTGCGCCATTTGAAGACTTTTCTTGCCACATTTGTTAAGTGACTTACAATAGTTAAGTTAGTAATACTGTTAAGAAATGAATCTGGCTTCCCCATTGGATTTGCTTGTTAGAAGCTCACAAAAGGTGATCACATGATATAGGGACTCTGCAACTGTCATAAATCAGTTGCCAAGCATCTGACGTTTCATCAGGTGACCTAGGGGATGTTGCAATGGCCATAAGTGTGAAAAATGGTCATAAGTCACTTTTTTCCATGCTGCTGTAACTTTGAACAATCACTAAATGAACTGTAGTAAATCGACGACTACCTATAGTTGTCTAAAATCTCATACAAGTACCATTTGAGTAATTTAATTTTTAACTTTTTTTTTTGGTGATTTTTTGAGTGTATTGTGAGCCGCCCTGGGTGGAGCGGCATATAAATTGAATAAATAAAATAAAAATAAATAAATAATTCAAATAAATTGTTTACCTTTTTAGATATGCATTCATAAATTGCCTTTCTAGTGCAAACCAGAACATGGTGAATCCCTAATCCTGCTTGTGGTTTTTGCCAAGTCCAAATACTGAAATGTATGTAGAAATATTTCTAATTGTTTTTATTATATGTTTTCAAATATCAAACACAACTATAATGTTATTCTTCAAGTATCTTTTAGGTACAAAAAAAAAAAAAACAAAGCACAACTTTTAGTAGTGGTTATTGGAAACCTCTTGTTGTTGCCTCAATACTTCTGTTGAGTTAAGTATCAGGGCTGAGCCCCTTCTCTGGCTGTTTTCGGCTTACAAAATATAAAACCGCATATAAAAACAATAAAACTCTTCTTTTCTTCTTTTATTGAAGAAGAGTCATATAATAAATTAATATAATAAAATAACCCCCTACCATGGTGACAGCACCTCACATGAGCCACTTAATGTGCTCCATCCCGCTCTGGCTTGCCACTGGCAGAACCAGGTTTTCAGCTCCTTCTGGGAGAGTCCTAGAGTGGGGGCATTCAAATCTTTGGTGGATGATGTTACACAGAGAGGGGGCCCCCACAGAGAAGGCCCTTCTGGGTCCCACCAGGTGTATCTCCCTGGGGGATAGGGCCTGCACCATTCCCTGCTTGCCCACTCTGATGGATCGGGTAGATGTGACTGGCAAGAGACGGTCTCTCAGATAACCTGGTCCCAAGACATGAAGGGCTTTAAAGGTGACAACCAACACCTTGAATTCCACCCGGAAGCAAATCGGCAGCCAATGCAGCTCCCGCAGGAGAGGTCATGCATGTGCACAATGGGATTTGCACAAAACCATATGGATCGCTGCATTTTGCACCAATGCAAAATGAGCTTCTGGATGCTCTTCAATGGCTGTAGGTCAGTAGGTCAAGCAGCAGCACACTGCCGTGGCACATGCGCTGTGGGTCTTGCCAGCTTACTTCATCTTTGGCTCGCATTTGGATGAGATAATCTCACCTAGAGAGGACGGCATCTTGAGAGGGGGGTGAATAAGTTATCCAATCAGAACCCTGTTACTGTGCTACCTTTTATCTGCTTGTGTAAAACTGTATAAAAATAAAGCTCTCAGGGAGACCGGGAGAGACATCTTAGAAACATTTTGGAAAACATCTTGAAACAGAGTAAAAGCCTGGACCTCTGATTTACAACAAATGGCAGCCCCATATAGAGCTCGTTGAAATAGTCAAAACGGGAAGTGACTAGGGCATGAATGACTTAGTAGGGATTTTAGCTTCAGGAAAGGGTAAAATCATCTTTACATTTGACTAGAAAAAATATTCTTTTACTCCAAAGATCTTAAGGTTCCTACTCAAATTTCCTGAGGTGTATTGCCTATTCAACAACCAAAACAAAACTATTCATCTCTCTCTCTTTTTTTTGCCTCGTAGGATTTGAGATTTATATTTATTTTTCAGTATTTGCTTTCCTGCATTTTGTGATTCCACTTTTTCTCTAGTCACATATGAGACTTTATTCTCCCAATCTTAATTTCTCCATCATGGCGGCTTGTTTTGAGGTAAAAAATTTTAAAGGCCCACAAGTTTGAGCTTTCACTCCATTTTCGAGCTTTTCTTTTAATGCTTCGTTTTCATTGGGACGTATGGTTATTCTCAGTATTACAGGCTGCCTTTAGTGTTTCCTTGGCTAAGCAGAGGCATGAATTTAGAATGGCAGCTGTAATAATTGAACTCACTAAAGAAAAATCAAGGCAAATCTCAAATTTCCTCAACCTTTCACTTTCCTCCCTGTGTCTCTGCCAGCCCCCTGATCTCCCCTCACTTCAAGGCTGAGTTTGCCATCCGCCACAAGACAGGCTGGGTTTCATAGAGAGACTTTTCTTCCTTGTCTTTTGACCGCCCTACCATTTCTGACAGGATTTTGCTCATTTTTGAGGCCTTCTCTTGGGAATCCCTGGAGACCCTTCAGAGAAGCTGCTCTTCAGGAAAGGGATTTTTGAGTCTCCACAAGAGATTTTCTCAATCTTCACAAGATCACAGACGGTTCTTAGAGGTTAAAAAGATGGGAAATCTAGAAACTGATGCTTGCTGGAGAGGTCATTTCATTTCTAGATAGGCAACGTTAGAGGGAACCTTTCCTTCAAATTTAATGCCCATCATCCGAGATAAGTGTGGAACATGACGTCCTGAGCCCTTGCAGGATCTTCCCGCAATGCACACAGGATCCTCTAGGGGGCGCCCTCGAAGAGCGGTGCAGCTCCCTCCCTCGCTTACGAGAGAACTGAGCATGCGCCGGTCTCTTTCCCAAGTCAAGAGGGATGCGAGATTCCCGAGGCTTGAGACGTTCTCCAGTGCCCGGAGGAGCCTTTCAGGGAAGGGAAGAGGCTGCAGGGAAGACTTGGACTTGGAGATCCAGACGTGAGTGGGGGGTTCAGGGACTGGGTGGGTGGGTGACTTTTCTCCCGCGCTGGACGCTCACATTCATCAGGCTTGGAGTCGTGGAAAGGGGGTGGAAGAGCCATTGGCCCCATGTTCCCCTGCCGTCCCTGTGCATGCAAGGGCCAGGCAGGGGAGAAAGCAAAGCTTCGCGCCCTTCCATTTGCCCCCAGGGGGAAAAAAAAAACAGGGTCGCAGAAAAGAGGATTTACAATCCATTTCGGCGGGAAGAGCTTTGCATGGAGGGAGAGGAGGAGAGGTCGTGTTTGCAAAACAGAGATTTGTGCCTCCAAGTCAGTCGTGACTCCTGGACAGTTTCCTGCATATTTCTTGGCCCCGTTTTCCGAAGGGGCTTCCCTCCCTTCCCCTTCTTAGGCCGAGAGAAGCGAGCTTTGGTTGGCTTTGCTTCCAAGGCTTCAACTCCGTGTGTAAGGAGTTGAGTGCAAGGGGTGCAAGGACTTGTTCTTAACTATGCAGCCATAGAAATGCTATTAAACTGCCTTTTAAATTATACTGTATTAAATTATGATTAGCCAGAGAGACCATTTGGCTCAGTGATGAAAGGACAAGGCTTTGAAACCAGGATGTCACTGCGTTATTTTATTTACCAGCTGAGCTTCATCATTTCTGAACTATCAGACTTTCCATACCTTGCCAAGAATTGTTATCAAAAGCTACTAGGCATGTCCATCCACCCACATTCCTTCACACACTTTTTTTCCTTTGTTTTCTTGCCACGGGTGCGGTTGCTGGAAAGCAGCTGGCCAGAACTATTTCAAAATGTAGCAATTATCTTTCTTAGTTAGTGATGTGTTTTATTTTCCTTATAACAAATAAATGAGTTTTATTAGAGAACTTTTCTTCGGGTTTTCTTTTCAGAATATTGCAACTTGGATAAAGCCTCGACCCATCCTCTAATCAGGGTGATTTGTCCCAGAGCCAATTATGGGATTAATCAATGCCCTGACACAGGAGATTAACTTCTAGTCCAACCTTTGGCATGAAAGTCTTGAGGCGATCCCAGTTCTCAGCCCAATCTACTTCACAGGGCTTTTGTTTGGGGGGAAAACAGTAAGAAGGAGCATTATGTATAATTTCTGCCTAGGGTAATTTACAAAAGTAATACAGAAGACATAAGAATAAAAATAAATTTTTAATAAAGCCTAGGAAGTAGAAATCAAATACTCATTTAAATGTATTTTCCAATATTTTGATAGACATTGATCCTGAAGGGTTCAAGGCAAATTTCCCCAGATGTAGAGAGAGCAAGCTGACTAATAAGATTTCCCCTCAAACCTTGGTGGGTTCATACAAATTTCTTTACTTAATCTTCCCTCCCCTCCCCTCCTACCCATTTTTCCATCTTAGATACATCAAAAAAAAATTTCTGGTTCTTCGGGAATCTTACAAATCTTGTCTGGGAAGAGAGCTGAATGGCCTTGGAAAATTTAGCCAGACCTCTTGTGAATAGAAAGACCAACGAAGACCCATGGGTGCATTTTGGAGCTTTTTTAGAGACCAGAGAGAAGATGGAGGGACAACACCCAGCAGATACAGAAGTTACAAAAGGCCCTCCAGCTGCTCAGCCTTGGAGCTGTGGGAAGAATGGGGCAAGTCTTGGGCAGAAGAGCCACGAAGAGGCATCCAATAGTTCAGAGGTCCAATGCTGTCACTTCAGAAAAGTGCAGTTTCAGGAGGGGAGCCGTCCACGAGATGTTTGCACTAAGCTTCACTACCTTTGCTGTCAGTGGCTGCAACCAGAAAAACACACCAAGGCTCAGATGCTGGACCTGGTGCTCCTGGAACAATTCCTGGCTGTCCTTCCCCCAGAGATGGCGAGATGGGTGCGGGAGTGTGGAGCAGAGACCAGTTCCCAGGCGGTGTCCCTGGCTGAAGGCTTCTTGCTGACTCAGGAGGAGGAAAACATGCAGGAAGAGTTGCAGGTGGGAGAATGGAATCATGGCGGCTCTAAAGAGGATCTCTCTGAAGTTGTCAATTCCTTTCTGGCAGAATTTTCTGGGATTATTAATTCCTAAGGGCATCTGTTCTATTCTTCCAGAGGATGTATTTGGGGCAATTCTTCCATTCTCTTTCGAGTTTCAGCAATGGACATTGAGGCCTGCTAGTTTGAAAATGCAGTATGATAATTTTTATCTATGTACTTTTCCTTTTTTCTTGTGTCACATCATGTCCAGAAATGCACGGAAGCTGTGACTGAGTATCCCAAGAACAGGAAAAGTTCATTCAAATGTTCTCAAGAGCTGCTGTTCATGGAGACCTTACACAAAGATCAAACTCAGGACACCACTCCAGGTAACAAGTTCTTACTGTGAGAGTTCAATATTTAGCCGATTCTTTTGCTCTGCTTTATTGGAGTGTCTCTCTTTAAGAAATCTGCTTCCAGTATTTTTCTCTTTCTCCCAGAGAGTAGAAAGCTGTCCTTGGAGTTTTTAGAATCACCTCTTTCTGATGAAGTTGAAGGATTAGCTGAACCGCTACTTCAGGTAAGGAGAAGAAACATAGGAAAAGGTCCATGAATCTTGGATAGATTTTATTTTGTTCTTTTTTTCTTTTTTTCTTTCTTTTAAATTTGATTTATATGCCGCCCTTCTCCGGAGACTCAGGGCGGCTTACAATGCGTTAAGCAATAGCCTTCATTCTTTTGTATATTTTATACAAAGTCAGCTTATTGCCCCCACAAACTGGGTCCTCATTTCACCTACCTTAGAAAGGATGGAAGGCTGAGTCAACCTTGAGCCTTGGAGAGATTCGAACCAGCAGAAATTGCAGGCAGGTGTGTTAATGACAGGGGGCACCAAACCACTGTACTATCAAGGCTCTTAGAGTTCTAGAGTTCAATGTATGAAATTGTTGTTTCTAAGCAATATGAATTTGACATCAGATAACTGAACATTCACACTCAGATTAGCCTACCTTCTCCCTTCTGAGGGGATCCTTTGTGAGTCGCTTTCTCCACCCCTCCCTCTTCACCATCAGATTTCAATGTGTGGGTTATTCTCACACACCATTACAAAAAAAAAATCCTTTTGTGCTTTTGAAAAGCGTCTTTGGGACAAGCATGATTTGCTGATTGAGAATCTCCATAGACATATAGAATTCTATTACAACCTCTTCCAACTCCTTCATGAAGGTGTGGAGTTGGGGTACATTGGTCCCTCAATGGATAAAATGAGCCATTGGAAAACATGTCAGCTGGGTTTTGCCAGTATTTTGCTCTGCCCATCCTAGGAAGAATGGGAGTCACTGACAAGTAGATTTAAGACCCAATTGTCAATTAAGCAAGAATATTTTAGTTGCCTATACCATAAGGCATTCCAAACGCTTCCAGCTTGATCAAACATATTTTAGTTGTGCCATCAGCCAAAAGCGGTGAGATCTTATTCTTAATACTGCAGAAAATACCCATTTTATTCACTAGATCTCTTTCCTAGAATTGGTGGAAGAAAATTATCTCATTATTCTTGGAATTATCTGTTACTAAGGAAACTTGTGTCCTTGTTCAGGATGTTGTGTCTTTTGAGGAAGTGGCCGTGTATTTCTCCAAGGAGGAGTGGTCTCAACTGGATGCTGACCAAAGAGAACTCCACAGAGAAGTCATGCTGGAGAATTCCAGGAATCTCTTTTCTCTGGGTAAGAATCCCTTTCTCTGCTCAGAATTTTGTTATGCTGTAGCATGATTCAACAGTTGTTGAAATGGGTTATTTTGTGTTTTATGAGCAGAAAGCATTTTTTTAAAGGAAACAATTTCTTTTCTTTTTTTTCTTAAGTGTTAAAAAAGCATGATGCTATTTTTTTATCAAAACAAATAAGATGAAATATTTTTCAGCAATTACATTGCTGAAAAATATTTATACATGGGATAAAACAGTAAAGCACCAAGTGAGTCAAAATTATCTTCACCATAGACACAACCTGCAGATTTCCAATTTTTCTTTGAATAAATTTCCTTCTTCCATAAAATCAGTTTGGTCAAAGGGTTAAGACACCAGGGTAGAAACTGGGTGACTGTGAGTGTGTACTTGTTTTTCCTTAGGCATGAATGCTGGCTGTGTGACTTTGTGCCAAAACTGTCTCCAATCCATTTCACAGGGTTGTTGTATGGAAAACAGCAGGAAGAAAGAATTTTGGTTTGTCTGCTGCCTTTATTTACAAAAAATAAAGGAAGGATATGGAATGCATTCAGAATGTATTCAGACTCCCTTCACTTTTATCAAT
Source organism: Arizona elegans (assembly GCA_022577455.1). NCBI lineage: Eukaryota > Metazoa > Chordata > Lepidosauria > Squamata > Colubridae > Arizona > Arizona elegans. The sequence goes on from JAKOOJ010000012.1 coordinate 10,492,002, forward strand.
TTTGTTATGCTACTGCTTGATTCTATATTTGTTGAAATTCATTTTTTTCTCCTTATTGGTACCCAATAATGACAAAGTATTTTTTTTTAAATGTCTGTTACTTTATTAGTTTCTAGCCCGGTGTCTTAACCTTTTGACCACATTGACTTTATGGAAGAAGGAAATATATTGAAGGAAAAACTGCATAGCCTGGCTTTTTACATAAAGTAAATTGTTTTTTTAAAAAGCATTCTTCTCATGAAATACAAAATATTCATTTCGTAAAAGATATTAGGAAGACTCTGAGGAAGAGGCTGAATGGACAGAGCAAGATCCTGGCTACCAAGATTCGTTATTCCCTCCTGAACCTGGTCACTGTGGCCCTGAGCTGCTATAACAAATTCCAGATGACATCTGAGAGGCATGTTCCCTTCTTAGAGATATGCCCACTTGTGTACTGGATTTGGCTTTAGCCTAAATTGAGGGTAGGGAGGTATTGCCATCCAGAAATTCCCTTTGACTTTCAAAGATTCTGCTCTGTAGACAAGTGGAGATGAGACTTTTATTGAAGTTGGGAAGTGCTGGGTATGTTGCTGCCCCATTATGACACAGTTTCCAATGCACTTTGGGAGTTTCTGGCACCATGGAATTGTCCCATATGAAAGATTAAATCAGGGCTGTGATCCAATCCTATTATATGGGGATCATTTCACTTGGAAATGGGTCTTTGCTATTATCTTTGTTTGGAATCTTCATGTTTGCCAACAAAACAGCTGAAATACATTGAAGATTCTTTGGCTAAGAATATGGGAACAAGCAAAACTTTTCAGAAGAAAAGTTTTGCTTGTTCCCCTATTCTTGGTATAGTTTTCATTTTTTTTTTTTCAAGGCTGTAATAGAGAAGACAATAAGAATTGCAAGGAGGAACACCAAGCGATCCATTCAAAAGGGAGGAAAAGGAAATTTGTAGATCAGATGAAACCAAAGAGTGATGAAACAAAGCAATCACAAAGTGGAGTTAAAAAAGGCCTTCCTCAGGTCAGTTGGCTTCCTAACCATACAGTGATCAATAAGAGAGAAAGACCATATAAATCCATGGAGTGTACAAAGAGGTTCAATATATCCGATAATCTCTTTTCTCATAAAAATACGCATTCAGAAGGGAAACGATTTACCTGCATGGAGTGTGGAAAGTCCTTTAATCGTAGCAGTCATCTTAATTCCCACCAGAAGATCCACAAAGGAGAACGAACATATAAATGTATGGAGTGTGGAAAGACCTTTACTTGTAACAGTAATCTTTATTACCACAAGAAGATCCACACAGGAGAGAAGCCTTATAAATGCATGGATTGCGGAAAGGCCTTTTATTTAAGCAGTCATCTTAATTCCCACAAGAGGATCCACAAAAGAGAACAAACGTATAAATGCATGGAGTGTGGAAAGACCTTCTGTTATTCTGAGTCCCTTATAATCCATCAAAGGATCCACACAGGAGAAAGACCTTATAAATGCATGGAGTGTGGAAAGGGATTTACTTTAAGCAAGCATCTTAAATCCCACAAGAGGGTCCACACAGGAGAAAGACCTTATAAATGCATGGAGTGTGGAAAAACATTTACTTGTAGCAGCAGTCTTAATTCCCACAAGAGGATCCACACAGGAGAGAGACCTTATAAATGTTCTGAGTGTGGAAAGACATTTACTCGTAGCAGTAACCTTGATACCCACAAGAGGATCCACACAGGAGAAAGACCTTATAAATGCATGGAGTGTGGAAAGAGCTTTACTTATAGCGGTCATCTTCATCGCCACAAGAGGAGCCACACAAGATAGAAGTCAAATAAAGTTCTGCAGTGTGGAGAGGGCTTTTTGTGAGCTTCTTTTTTTTCTAAGTAGTTGTCGTCATATGACTGCAATTGAGGCCAAAATTTCTGTTGCTAAGCGAGACAGTTATGGTGTTTTGCGCCATTTGACGACTTTTCTTGCCACATTTGTTAAGTGACTCACAATAGTTGTTAAGTTAGTAATACTGTTATGAAGTGAATCTGGCTTCCCCATTGGATTTGCTTGTTAGAAGCTCACAAAAGGTGATCACATGATCCAGGGACTCTGCAACTGTCATAAATCATTTGCCAAGCATCTGACGTTTGATCAGGTGACTGGGGATGTTGCAAAATTGTGAAAAATGGTCATAAGTCACTTTTTTCCATGCTGCTGTAACTTTGAACAATCACTAAATGAACTGTAGTAAATCGACGACTACCTATAGTTGTCTAAAATCTCATACAAGTACCATTTTTTTTAGTGTATTGTGAGCCGCCCTGGGTCTTCGGAGAGGGGCAGCATATAAATTGAATAAATAAAATAAAAATTAATAAATAATTCAAATAAATTGTTTACCTTCTTAGATATGCATTCATAAATTGCCTTTCTAGTGCAAACTGGAACACAGTGAATCCCTAATCCTGCTTGTGGTTTTTGCCAAGTCCAAATACTCAAAGATCTTCTCTGTATGTAGAAATATTTCTAATTGTTTTTCATTATATTGTTTTAAATATCAAACACAACTATGATGTTATTCTTCAAGTATCTTTTAGAGAAAAAACAAAAACAAATCACAACTTTATTAGAGGTTATCTGAAACCTCTTGTTGTTGCCTCAATACTTCTGTTGGGCTAAGTATCAGGGCTGAGCCCCTTCTCTGGCTGTTTTCGGCTTACAAAATTTAAAACCTCATATAAAAACAATAAAACTCTTCTTTTATTCTTTTATTAAAGAAGAGTCATATAATAAATTAATATAATAAAAGAACCCCCTACCATGGCGACAGCACTTCACATCAGCCACTTAACGTGCTCCATCCCGCTCTGGGTTCCCACTGGCAGAACCAGGTTTTCAGCTCCTTCTGGGAGAGTCCTAGAGTGGGGGTCATTCAAATCTTTGGGGGATGAGAGGGGGCCCCCACAGAGAAGGCCCTTCTGGGTCCCACCAGGTGTATCTCCCTGGGGGATAGGGCCTGCACCATTCCCTGCTTGCCCACTCTGATGGGTCGGGTAGATGTGACTGGCAAGAGACGGTCTCTCAGATAACCTGGTCCCAAGCCATGAAGGGCTTTAAAGGTGACAACCAACACCTTGAATTGCACCCGGAAGAAAATCGGCAGCCAATGCAGCTCCCGCAGGAGAGGTCATGCATGTGCACAATGGGATTTGCACAAAACCATATGGACCGCTGCATTTTGCACCAATGCAAAATGAGCTTCTGGATGTTCTTCAGTGGCTGTAGGTCAGTAGGTCAAGCAGCGGCACACTGCCGTGGCACATGCGCTGTGGGTCTTGCCTGCTTACTTCATCTTTGACTCGGATTTGGATGAGATAATCTCACCTAGAGAGGACGGCATCTTGAGAGGGGGGTGAATAAATTATCCCATCGGAACCCTATTACTGTGCTACCTTTTATCTGCTTGTGTAAAACTGTATAAAAATAAAGCTCTCAGGGAGACCGGGAGAGATATCTTAGAGACATTTTGGAAAACATCCTGAAACAGAGCAAAAGCCTGGACCTCTGATTTACAACAAATGGCAGCCCCATATAGAGCTTGTTGAAATAGTCAAGACGGGAAGTGACTAGGGCATGAATGACTTAGTAGGGATTTTAGCTTCAGGAAAGGGCGTAACTTGTGCACAACCCACAGTTGTGCAAAGGTCCTCCTGGTCACGACTGCCACCTGCTCCTTAAGCAGGAGTCATGTGTCCAGGAGAATCCCCAAATTACACATACGGTCTGTGGGGTAGTGCCACCCCATCCAAGAACAGACGTGGCAATTCTCCCTGAGCCAACAAACCCCAAACCCAGAGCCACCCAGTCTTGCCATGGTTTAGTTTCAACCCATTGCTCCCCATCCAGCCGCTAAAAGCTTCCAGGCCCAGCAAGAGGGAATAGCACTTAGACTTCTATACCGCTTCATAGTGCTTTACAGCCCTCTAAGCTGTTTACAGAGTCAGCATATTGCCCCCAACAATCTGGGTCCTCATTTTACCTACCTCGAAAGGATGGAAGGCTGAGTCAACCTTGAGCCTGGTGAGATTTGAGATTTGAACTGCCAAATTGCGGGCAGCCAGCACTCTGCAGAAGTAGCCTGCAGTACTGCATTCTAACCACTGTGCCACTAGAGTTTGATAGAGTTTAGTTACAGTTTCTCACTCGCTCGCTTGCACTCTGCAAAGTTAGGGATACTCAGAAGAATAAGAGTGAAAGAGCTTTAGTTTATTGATAACCAAAACAAACCTAATAAAATATGAAATTAAGAACAACTTCAAAAATAACTTCAGCTTTTCCTGATAGATGCATATAGAGGTGAGGAGAACTGGATCTGGGATGTGTGGATCTTCGTATTTGCAAATCATGGACGCTTACCTGGTGAAAGACCTCTTATTATGTGGGAAACCCGTCACATATATCAATGTATCCTGTTTGGAAAAATCTTCAGGATGAAGAATCTCTCTCACAAAATAAGCCAAAATGAGGGGAAGCCCATGAAATGCATGTTCAAAAAAACCTTTTACAAGCATTTTTTGCCTTTTTATGGTATGACAAAGATTAGGGAAAAAAACTAAATTTGATTTAAATAAACTTAAATTAAATATCGTGATATGGTTATTCATGAGATGTTATTAAATTCTGTTCTAAGTATAAAGATTAAAAATACACAAAACTTTTGATTGTAATTGTGGAAGGCGATACTTCAAGCTTTCAAAAGATGGAGCTACTTTGAAAATATTTATTCAGATAATGTTCACTGATGGTTCTAGTGCAAACAGGTGAAATGATTTTGGTTTTGTAATCATGTCAAATTTTTTTTCGTAATGGAAGACTGACAAAATTAGGTTGCATTTAGAAAGAGCCTTGATATGTAAAGAAATGGGCTAGAAAGAATGGAGGCAGAATGAAAAGTTAAGGCCATTCTTTTAAAATTGTTTCTTCACCACAATTTCCCTCCCTCCCTCCTTTCTTTCATTAATTAGAGCTAAATCTCTTTTTTCTTGCACTGTCCACTTCCAGATCCAGACTAATCTTTTCAAACCAGTAAAATCATCTTTACATTTGACTAGAAAAAATATTCTTTTACTCCAAAGCTCTTAAGGTTCCTACTCAAATTTCCTGAGGTGTATTGCCTATTCAACAACCAAAATAAAACTATTCATCTCTCTCTCTTTTTTTTTTGCCTCATAGTATTTGAGATTTATATTTATTTTTCAGTATTTGCTTTCCTTCATTTTGTGATTCCACTTTTTCTCTAGTCACATATGAGACTTTATTCTCCCAATCTTAATTTCTCCATCATGGTGGCTTGTTTTGAGGTAAAAAAATTTAAAGGTCCACAACTTTGAGCTTTCACTCCATTTTGGAACTTTTCTTTTAATGCTTCATTTTCATTGGGATGTATGGTTATTCTCAGTATTACAGGCTGCCTTTAGTGTTTCCTCATGCTAAGCAGAGGCATGAATTTGGAAAGGAAGCTGTAATAATTGAACTCACTAAAGAAAAATCAATCAAACTCACTGAAAACTCACTAAGAAAAAATCAATACAAATCTCAATTTTCCTCAACCTGTCACTTTGCTCCCTGTGTCTCTGCCAGCCCCCTGATCTCCCCTCACTTCAAGGCTGAGTTTGCCATCAGCCACAAGACACAGGCTGGGTTTCATAGAGAGACTTTTCTCCCTTGTCTTTTGACCGCCCTGCCATTTCTGACAGGATTTTGCTCATTTTTGAGGCCTTCTCTTGGGAATCCCTGGAGACCCTTCAGAGAAGTTGCTCTTCAGGAAAGGGATTTTTGAGTCTCCACAGAGATTTTCTCAATCTTCACAAGATCACAGACGGTTCTTAGAGGTTAAAAAGAGGGAAAATCTAGAAACTGATGCTTGCTGGAGAGGTCATTTCCTTTCTAGATAGGCTATGTTAGAGGGAGTGGTGGGATTCAGCCAGTTCGTACCACTTCGGGAGAACCGGTTGTTAATCTTCTGAACAGTTTGGCAAACTGGTTGTTGGAAGAAATCATTAGGGCAGAGGACCGGTTGTTAAATTACTTGAATCCCACCACTGGTTAGAGCAGTGGGTCTCAACCTTCCTAATGCCGCGACCCTTTAATACAGTTCCTCATGTTGTGGTGACCCCCAACCATAAAATTATTCCTAAGGCCATTGAAAATATGTGTTTTCCGATGGTCTTAGGCGACCCCTGTGAAAGGGTCATTCGACCCCCAAAGGGGTCCCGACCCACAGGTTGAAAACCACTGGGTTAGAGGGAACCTTTCCTTCAAATTTAATGCCCATCATTCCAGATGATGTCCTGAGCTCTTGTAGGATCTTCTCGCAATGCATACAGGATCCTCTAGGGGGCGCACTCGCAGAGCGGTACAGCTCACTTCCTCCCTCGCTTACGAGAGAACTGAGCATGCGCCGCTCTCTTTCCCAAGTCAAGAGGGATGCGAGATTCCCGAGGCTTGGAACGTTCTCCAGTGCCCGGAGGAGCCTTTCAGGGAAGGGAAGAGGCTGCAGGGAAGACTTGGACTTGGAGATCCAGACGTGAGTGGGGGGTTCAGGGACTGGGTGGGTGGGTGACTTTTCTCCCGCGCTGGACGCTCACATTCATCAGGCTTGGAGTCGTGGAAAGGGGGTGGAAGAGCCAGGGGTCCCATGTTCCCCTGCCGTCCCTGTGCATGCAAGGGCCAGGCAGGGGAGAAAGCAAAGCTTCGCGCCCTTCCATTTGCCCCCAGGGGGGAAAAAAAACACAGGGTCGCAGAAAAGAGGATTTACAATCCATTTCGGCGGGAAGAGCTTTGCATGGAGGGAGAGGAGGAGAGGTCGTCTTTGCAAAACAGAGATTTGTGCCTCCAAGTCAGTTTCCTGCATATTTCGTGGCCCCGTTTTCCGAAGGGGTTTCCCTCCCTCCCCCTTCTTAGGCCGAGAGAAGCGAGCGGTCGGAGTCCCTCCTGCTGGGTTTGCATGCAAGGCTTCAACTCCGTGTGTAAGGAGTTGAGTGCAAGAGGTGCAAGGACTTGTTCTTAACTATGCAGCCATAGAAATGCTATTAAACTGTCTTTTAAATTATACTGTATTAAATTATGATTAGCCAGAGAGACCATTGGCTCAGTGATGAAAGCACAAGGCTTTGAAACCAGGAGATTAACTTCTAGTCCAACCTTTGGCATGAAAGCCTTCAGCCCATCCCAGTTCTCAGCCCAATCTACTTCACAGGGCTGTTGTTGGGCGGAAAAGAGTAAGAAGGAGCATTATGTATAATCTCTGCCTAGAGTAATTTACAAAAGTAATACAGACGACATAAGAATAAAAACTAAATTTTTATTAGAAACTAGGAAGTAGAAATCAAATACTCATTTAAATGTATTTTTCCAATATTTTGATAGACATTGATCCTGAAGGCAAATTTTCCAATATGTAGAGAGAGCAAGCTGGCTAATAAGATTTCCCCTCAAACCTTGGTGGGTTCATACAAATTTCTTTACTTAATCTTCTCTTCCCTCCCGTACTCCCCATTTTTCCATCTCAGATACATCAAAAAAATTTCTGGTTCTTCGGGAATCTTAAAAATCTTGTCTGGGAAGAGAGCTGAATGGCCTTGGAAAATTTGGCCAGACCTCTTGTGAACAGAAAGACCTGTGGAGATCCATGGGTGCATTTTGGAGCTTTATCAGAGACCAGAGAGAAGATGGAGGGACAACACCCAGCAGATGCAGAAGTTAGAAAAGGCCCTCCAGCTGCTCAGCCTTGGAGCTGTGGAAAGAATGGGGCAAGTCCTGGGCAGAAGAGCCATGAAGAGGCATCCAGTAGTTCAGAGGTCCAATGTTGTCACTTCACAAAAGTGCAGTTTCAGGAGGGGAGCCGTCCCCGAGATGTTTGCACTAAGCTTCACTACCTTTGTCGTCAGTGGCTGCAACCAGAAAAACACACCAAGGCTCAGATGCTGGACCTGGTGCTCCTGCAACAATTGCTGGCTGTCCTTCCCCCAGAGGTGGCGAGATGGGTGCGGGAGTGTGGAGCAGAGACCAGTTCCCAGGCGGTGTCCCTGGCTGAAGGCTTCTTGCTGACTCAGGAGGAGGAAAACATGCAGGAAGACTTGCAGGTGGGAAAATGGAATCATGGCAGCTCTAAAGAGGATCTCTCTGAAGTTGTCAATTCCTTTCTGGCAGAATTTTCTGGGATTATTAATTCCTAAGGGCATCTGTTCTATTCTTCCAGAGGATGTATTTGGGGCAATTCTTCCATTCTCTTTCGAGTTTCAGCAATGGACATTGAGGCCTGCTAGTTTGAAGATGCAGTATGATAATTTTTATCTATGTACTTTTCCTTTTTTTCTTGTGTCACATCATGTCCAGAAATGCACGGAAGCTGTGACTGAGTATCCCAAGAACAGGAAAAGTTCATTCAAATGTTCTCAAGAGCTGCTGTTCATGGAGACCTTACACAAAGATCAAACTCAGGACACCACTCCAGGTAACAAGTTCTTACTGTGAGAGTTCAATATTTAGCCGATTCTTTTGCTCTGCTTTATTGGAGTGTCTCTCTTTAAGAAATCTGCTTCCAGTATTTTTCTCTTTCTCCCAGAGAGTAGAAAGCTGTCCTTGGAGTTTTTAGAATCACCTCTTTCTGATGAAGTTGAAGGATTAGCTGAACCGCTACTTCAGGTAAGGAGAAGAAACATAGGAAAAGGTCCATGAATCTTGGATGGATTTTATTTTGTTCTAGAGTTCAATGTATGAAATTGTTGTTTCTAAGCAATATGAATTTGACATCAGGTCATTGAACATTCACACTCTCCGTTTTGAGGGGATCCTTTGTGAGTCGCTTTCTCCACCCCTCCTGCTTCACCATCAGATTTCAATGTGTGGGTTATTCTCATACACCATTACAAAAAAAAAATCCTTTTGTGCTTTTGAAAAGCGTCTTTGGGACAATCATGATTTGCTGATTGAGAATCTCCATAGACATATAGAGTTCTATTACAATCTCTTCCAACTCCTTCATGAAGGTTTGGAGTTGGGGTACGTTGGTCCCTCAATGGATAAAATGAGCCATTGGAAAACATGTCAGGTGGGTTTTGCCAGTATTTCTCTCTGCCCATCCTAGGAAGAATGGGAGTCACTGACAAGTAGTAGATTTAAGACCCAACTGTCAATTGACCAAGAATATTTTAGTTGCCTATACCTTAAGGCATTCCAAACACTTCCAGCTTGATCAAACATGATTTAGTTGTGCCATCAGCCAAAAGCGGTGAGATCTTATTCTTAATACTGCAGAAGATGCCCATTTTATTCACTAGATCTCTTTCCTAGAATTGGTGAAAGAAAATTGTCTCATTATTCTTGGAATTATCTGTTACTAAGGAAAATTGTGTCCTTGTTCAGGATGTTGTGTCTTTTGAGGAAGTGGCTGTGTATTTCTCCAAGGAGGAGTGGTCTCAACTGGATGCTGACCAAAGAGAACTCCACAGAGAAGTCATGCTGGAGAATTCCAAGAATCTCTCTTCTCTGGGTAAGAATCCCTTTCTCTGCTCAGAATTTTGTTATGCTGTAGCATGATTCAACAGTTGTTGAAATGGGTTATTCTGTGTTTTATGAGCAGAAAGCATTTTTTTAAAGGAAACAATTTCTTTTCTTTTTTTTCTTAAGTGTTAAAAAAGCATGATGCTATTTTTTTTATCAAAACAAATAAGATGAAATATTTTTCAGCAATTACAGATCATTCTGGGACAAAACAGTAAAGCACCAAGTGAGTCAAAATTATCTTCTCCATCATGGAACATAGACACAACCTGTAGATTTCCAATTTTTCTTTGAATACATTTCCTTCTTCCATAAAATCAGTTTGGCCAAAGGGTTAAGTCACCAGGGTAGAAACTGGGTGACTGTGAGTGAGTACTTGTTTTGCCTTAGGCATGAATGCTGGCTGGGTGACTTTGGGCCAAAACTCTCTCCAATCCATTTCACAGGATTGTTGTATGGAAAACAGCAGGAAGAAAGAATTTTGGTTTATCTGCTGCCTTTATTTACAAAAAATGAAGGATATGGAATGCATTCAGAATGTATTCAGACTCCCTTCACTTTTATCAATTTTGTTATGCTACTGCTTGATTCTATATTTGTTGAAATTCATTTTTTTTCTCCTTATTGGTACCCAATAATTACAAAGTATTTTTTTTAAATGTGTGTTACTTTATTAGATTCTAGCCCGGTGTCTTAACCTTTTGACCAAACTGACTTTATGGAAGAAGGAAATATATTGAAGGAAAAACTGCATAGCCTGGCTTTTTACATAAAGTAAATTGTTTGTTTTTTTAAAATGCATTCTCATGAAATACAAAATACTCATTTCATAAAAGATATTAGGAAGATTCTGAGGAAGAGGCTGAATGGACAGAGCAAGATCCTGGCTACCAAGATTCGTTATTCCCTCCTGAACCTGGTCACTGGGTTCCCGATGGCCCTGAGCTGCTATAACAAATTCCAGATGACATCTGAGAGGCATGTTCCCTTCTTAGAGATATGCCCACTTGTGTACTGGATTTGGCTTTAGCCTAAATTGAGGGTAGGGAGGTATTGCCATCCAGAAATTCCCTTAGACTTTCAAAGATTCTGCTCTGTAGACAAGTGGAGATGAGACTTTTATTGAAGTTGGGAAGTGCTGGGTATTTTGCTGCCCCATTATGACACAGTTTCCAATGCACTTTGGGAGTTTCTGGCACCATGGAATTGTCCCATATGAAAGATTAAATCAGGGCTGTGATCCAGTCCTATTATATGGGGATCATTTCACTTGGAAATGGGTCTTTGCTATTATCTTTGTTTGCCAACAAAACAGCTGAAATACATTGACGATTCAGAAGAAAAGTTTTGCTTGTTCCCCTATTCTTGGTACAGTTTTCATTTTTCTTTTTCAAGGCTGTAATAGAGAAGACAATAAGAATTGCAAGGAGGAACGCCAAGCGATCCATTCAAAAGGGAGGAAAAGGAAATTTGTAGATCAGATGAAACCAAAGAGTGATGAAACAAAGCAATCACAAAGTGGAGTTAAAAAAGGCCTTCCTCAGGTCAGTTGGCTTCCTAACCATACAGTGATCAATAAGAGAGAAAGACCATATAAATCCATGGAGTGTAGAAAGAGGTTCAATATATCCGATAATCTCTTTTCTCATAAAAATACACATTCAGAAGGGAAACGATTTACCTGCATGGAGTGTGGAAAGTCCTTTACTCGTAACAGTCATCTTAATTCCCACAAGAGGATCCACAAAGGAGAACGAATGTATAAATGTATTGAGTGTGGAAAGAGCTTCTGTTATTCTGAGTCCCTTATAATCCATCAAAGGATCCACACAGGAGAGAGACCTTATGAATGCATTGAGTGTGGAAAGACCTTTACTGCTATGAGTAGACTTAATTCCCACAAGAGGATCCACAAAAGAGAACAAACGTATAAATGCATGGAGTGTGGAAAGACCTTCTGTTATTCTGAGTCCCTTATAATCCATCAAAGGATCCACACAGGAGAGAGACCTTATGAATGCATTGAGTGTGGAAAGACCTTTACTGCTATGAGTAGACTTAATTCCCACAAGAGGATCCACAAAAGAGAACAAATGTATAAATGCATTGAGTGTGGAAAGACCTTCTGTTATTCTGAGTCCCTTATAATCCATCAAAGGATCCACACAGGAGAAAGACCTTATAAATGCATGGAGTGTGGAAAGGGATTTACTTGTAACAATAATCTTTATCACCACAAGAAGATCCACGCAGGAGAGAAGCCTTATAAATGTAGTGAGTGTGGAAAGACATTTACTCGTAGCCATTACCTTAATTCCCACAAGAGGATCCACACAGGAGAAAGACCTTATAAATGTAGTGAGTGTGGAAAGACATTTACTTGTAGCGGTAACCTTGATTCCCACAAGAGGAGCCACACAGGAGAAAGACCATATAAATGCATGGAGTGTGGAAAGAGCTTTACTTATAGCAGTCATCTTCATCGCCACAAGAGGAGCCACACAGGAGAAAGACCTTATAAATGCATGGAGTGTGGAAAGAGCTTTACTTATAGCAGTCATCTTCATCGCCACAAGAGGAGCCACACAGGAGAAAGACCTTATAAATGCATGGAGTGTGGAAAGAGCTTTACTTATAGCAGTCATCTTCATCGCCACAAGAGGATCCACACAAGATAGAAGTCAAATAAAGGTCTGCAATGTGGAGAGGGCTTTTTGTGAGCTTTTGTGAGCTTTTTTTTTCCAAGTAGTTCTCGTCATATGACTGCAATTGAGGCCAAAATTTCTGTTGCTAAGCGAGACAGTTATTGTGTTTTGCGCCATTTGACGACTTTTCTTGCCACATTTGTTAAGTGACTAACAATAGTTGTTAAGTTAGTAATACTGTTATGAAGTGAATCTGGCTTCCCCATTGGATTTGCTTGTTAGAAGCTCACAAAAGGTGATCACATGATCCAGGGACTCTGCAACTGTCATAAATCAGTTGCCAAGCATCTGACGTTTGATCAGGTGACTTTGGGGATGTTGCAATGGCCATAAGTGTGAAAAATGGTCATAAGTCACTTTTTTCAATGCTGCTATAACTTTGAACAATCACTAAATGAACTGTAGTAAATCGACGACTACCTATAGTTGTCTAAAATCTCATACAAGTACTATTTGAGTAATTTAATTTTTAAGTTTTTTCATAGTGATTTTTTTAGTGTATTGTGAGCCGCCCTGGGTCTTCGGAAAGGGGCGGCATATAAATTGAATAAATAAAATAAAAATAAATAAATAATTCAAATAAATTGTTTACCTTCTTAGATATGCATTCATAAATTGCCTTTCTAGTGCAAACTGGAACACGGTGAATCCCTAATCCTGCTTGTGGTTTTTGCCAAGTCCAAATACTCAAAGGTCTTCCCTGCATGTAGAAATATTTCTTTTTTTTTTTTCAATTTTTATTTATAAATACAAACTAAACAGAACAATAAGACGTACAAAACATAAAAACATGTGAACACCAAATTCAATACATGTCCAGTTTATTGCAACTGTAATATACATTTTTCTTTGTATTTTGACTCTTCCTTGTTTGGTCATTTCTTTTTATCTATCTACAATTGTCCTTTATTGACCTATGTCTGTACTTCGTTTTCATCTTTCTATATTTGGTCATTTTGTTTATTTCCTATTACTTCATCTCTTTTCTATCTTTCAACCAACTATACCACTTTTCCCATACTAAGTAATAATCATGTTCTTCCCTGTTTTGTAGTTCCTTTGTGTGAGCCAGGCTAAGATTCGATATTGGGATAAAACTCAAATATTAGAAATCCAAATCTTTGGTCAAGACAGAAGTGCCTCTTCCGTGCCAAGGTGCTGAGATGACAAACGGTATTTGACGTAGGTTCAGAATTGTAAAAGGGCAAACTGACCCTAAACAGATACATCCTGTTGTTTAATGTTTATTACACCCCAAATGTCATGTAGATTCTAGAGAAGAAATACTGCTTCCCTTACTGTCCTCTTTACTGCTCGTGAGGCGCCTTTGAGCCCCTTATCTCCTTTTATTATGTCTTGAGCTCCGGAGCTGAGAACCTGAGCCTGTGGGTAAAGGGCTGTTATGTCTTTCCTAGAAACAGATGAAAGGGTAACTTCTATGTGTGAAATGTCGCACTCTTCGTAATAACTTTGCCTTTATACTGTATAAATATCTGGTCAAAATCAGCCATCTTTGTTCAGACCCTTCACTGTCTTTGGACTGTTTGAACCTTGCGCAATAAACTCTTTCTTGCATTGAAGAGCTTGACCTAGTCCGTCATTTTTCCTATAACAGCTGGCGACCAAGGCAGGACTAGGTGCAAGGCGATATTTCGCTGAGGGCCGTTCGACCCCTTGGGACCATCGGGAAGTCGCTCCTGAACATTCTCCAGGTGCCACGGGGATAAAATCTCCGGGAGACAGCAGCGATAGCCCTATGGGACCGACGGAGCTCTGATCGAGTCCAAGAACCCTGCGGTGCAGGAAAGGTGGTCTGAACAAATTCCTGGCCAGGAAGCTACGGATTGGGAGCGTTTTTAAGTGAGTATATTGTAAAAGAATTGTACCTGCCTCATTTGAAGCCAGAAGGACGGACTTGATCACTCCCTCGGACTCGGGGTGGCTACCCTAACGAAATCTGTGTCAGGTTGTGTGGGTGGTTAAGCCGTCGCATTTCTCGCTAGTGACCGTGAGTTTCCGGGGCTACGAGTCGATGGCAGTGTGATAGAATGGGTGGGGTTCAGACCGTGCCAAATACTCCGTTGGCATGCATGTTAAAAGTTTTTGACAAGTATTTTAGCAACCCTTCCTATCCGAAAGGATCAAAGGATCGATTAAAATTCTTATGCAGACCACAAAGGGAGGCGGGCTAACCCCTCCCCCCTCAGGGATGGTTAAGGGAAGGAACAGTGGATAAGTTGTGGGGAGTGATTGTAGTGAATCAGGATAAATATCCTGATCAATTTTAATATACTGATCAATGGGTGAGAGCCCTGTTGAAAAAAGCTGAGGATTTATTGCAATGTCGGGCTGAAATAGTCGGGTTATGTGTATCTGAGCAGGCAGGAAAAGTAAGGGGGCTGCTGGAGGGAGCGGAGGAGGAAATCAGAGGCGTATGAGTGATCCTGGCGTGAAGTCAAAAGTCAAGGGGAGTCATTCTCCTAGAGGTAGCAGTCAGAGTGAGGGAGAGGGAGATGATGATTTGGAGGCTGTGGGGGCTGTAGGTGGAGAAGAAAGAGCAGGAGGCAGGGATGAATAAAAAGGCTGGTTTGTTGGCAGGGGCACTGCGAAATGGGATGCAAGGGGGTTTTTCTCTCCCCCCCTTCCTTTGGAGGGGAGAAACAGGAAAAGAGATGCTTTTTGTTCCTTTAAAACTTTTTTTCTCCTTTCTCTCACCCCCCCACCCCTCCTCCTCTTTCTGTGAAGCCTCTTTCATTAACATATGAAAGCTTTGCAGATACATTCTCCTTTCTGCTCTGAATACATTTTGATTTTATTTTTATTTTTTCTTTTCTGGAAATTTTTGGAGGTTTAACAACGCTTAATTAAACCTGTACTCAAAATCCTGTTGTTCCGCCAGGGTGGGTTAGCAACATAATTTTACATTGGAGGTTTTAAATTTCTGGGGTTTTAAATTGAGCCGAATCCATTTAATATTTTTAATTATTTTAAATTGGTGTTTGTCTTGTTTTTTTTAAACAAAATAGGCTGTACACTGTCCTGAGTCCTTCGGGAGAAGGGTGGTATAGAAATAAAATTATTTGGGAAAAGGAATTACTTGGGAAAAGGAATGCCCAAGACAGATGGTGAGAAGTAGAGGGATGAGAAGAGCGGATTTTGGGTCAGAGCTGCGTGGGCAGCTCTCTGGGAGAAGGGGAGAACGAGGACAGAGGAGAGATTTGAGTAGAAGGTTGGACAGACAAGTTCAGGTTGAGGTTTTGGTAGAGGATTTGGAGAGGGCGCAGGGCAGCTGAAAGCGGAAAATATTGGATTGGCAGACATGACTTGGTCAGATTGAGGGGGACCAGGCTTGGAAGAACCCCCGCCTGAGCCATTGGTTACAATGAAAATAGGGGGTCAGTACAGAACGTTTCTGGTAAATATGGGAGCAGGAAGATCAGTTGTAAATAAGCAGATTGCAGCCCCCCGGATCCCATAAAATTCAGGTCCAGGGGGTATCAGGGCAAGCCATGGGGCGGCAGGTCTTGAAACCAGAGATGTGTGAGTTTAAGGAAGCTGAAATCCAGCATGAATTCTTGTATATCCCTGAATGCCCTATTTCCTTGTTAGGCAGGGATCTGCTGAGTAAATTAGGGGCAACAATTTCTTTTGATGAAGATAGTCAGAGAATGACCATAAGGCATTCCCTGGAGGAGATTTGGAGGTTGATGATAGGGAGACAGGTTGAAGAGAGAGAAGGAGGAGAAGTGGAGGTTGTTTGATGTGCCTGAGGATAACCTTCCGGGTTTTGCAGCTCACCACCCTCCAGTGGTGATGGAACTAAAACCTGGAGTGGCGTCTGTGAGTATAAGGCAGCATCCCGTTTCTTGGGAAGCTATTTGTGCTATTTATGAAAGCATTCAGAGATTTGGAAGCGGGGTTTTTGGTGCCTATTTAGTCCTCCTGGAATACTCCAATTATCCCAATTAAACAGTTAGATGGGTCTTACAGCCCGGGGCACGGTAACTTTACTCCCGGCCGTGTCAAATCCATATATCCTGTTAAATTCAATTCCACCCCGGGCTGAGTGGTTTTCTGTTATTGATTTAAGGGATGCATTCTTTACAATTCCCATTGACCCCGTAAGCCAGCCACTGTTTGCATTTTGAGTGGGAGAATCCTTATACAGGAATGAAAATGCAATATACTGGGACTTGGCTGCCTCAGGGATTTAAGACCTCCCCCACATTGTTTGGAATAGCGGTAGCTAGAGACTTACAGTATTATGTGCCTCAACAACCAGGAGACACAATACTGTAATATGTTGATGATGTTTGGATCAAAAGGACTGACAGAGGATTTATGTTGGGATAATACTAAGATTAATGCACGATAATGCTAGATTTGTTATTAGAGTGTGGTTATTGGGTATCAAGAAAGAAAGCTCAATTGGTGAAAAGGAAAGTTAGATATTTGGGATACGATATAAGGGTCGTCGAGCTTTAGGACCAGAGTGGAAAAGGGCGGTCCTAATGCTGGCAGGAAAAGCCCGCACCAGGTCAGGGGCCTGAACGGCAGACGCATCCACCCAGGTGAAATCCTCGGGCCCGTACCCCTTCCAGGCGATGAGGTATTGGAAGCGCCCCTTCAGCCAACGGGAGTCCCGGATACTGTCCACCTCGTACGTCGAGGCGTCGTCCTCGTCGGCTGCGGCTGGGGGGGCAGGCGTCGGCGGGCGGCGGAGATGGCTCGCGGGGGCCTCAGGGACCAGGAGGGACCAATGAAAAACAGGGTGGAGCCGCATGGAGCGGGGTAGAGTCAACCGGTAGGCCACCGGATTGATGACCGCCTCGATAGGGAAGGGACCGATAAAGCGTTGGGCCAGTTTCCTCACCGGCCGGTCCGTGGGGAGGTGTTTCGTGGACAACCACACCCGATCTCCTACTTCCAGCGGTGGCGTCGCCCGGCGGGCCCGATCGGCGAACCGTTTATAATCCTCTTTCGCCTGGATGAGCTGCCGCCGCACCAGTTGCTGCACCGCCTGCAGCTCCGAGAGGAAGTCCCGGGTCTCGGGAACAGGGGAGTCCATGATGGTCAACGGGAAAAGCCGTGGATGGTATCCGACGTTGGCATGGAACGGGGTCATCTGGGTGGAGGTGTGTTGGGAGTTATTAAAAGCGAACTCTGACAGGGGAAGGTACTCGGCCCAGTTGTCCTGCTGCTGGTTGACAAAACAGCGGAGGTACTGCTCCAGTATGCCGATGACCTTCTCCGTGCCCCCGTCAGTCTCCGGATGGTGCGACGACGACAGGCACACCTGCACCTCCAGCGCGGCCATCAGGCTTTTCCAGAAGCGGGCCGTGAACTGGGCCCCGCGGTCCGAAACCACCCGGTCCGGCAGGCCGTGGAGGCGGAAGATATGTTGCAGGAACAGGCGAGCCGTGGTGCGGGCCGAGGGCAGGCCGCGGCACAGGATGAAATGTGCCATCTTCGTGAGCGCATCCACCACCACGAGGACGGTTGTGTACGTAGCGGACAGGGGCAGGTCTGTCAGGAAGTCCATGGAGATGGCTCCCCACCGTCTCTCCGGTGTCGGCAGCGGCTGGA
Source organism: Arizona elegans (assembly GCA_022577455.1). Taxonomy (NCBI): domain Eukaryota; kingdom Metazoa; phylum Chordata; class Lepidosauria; order Squamata; family Colubridae; genus Arizona; species Arizona elegans. The sequence goes on from JAKOOJ010000012.1 coordinate 10,509,839, forward strand.
GGAGTCCGGGAGAGGGGCCCGACGCGGCTTTGGCCTGTCGGCACGTCACACAGGACGTCACGTAGGCGTGCACGTCGTGCCGTACCCGAGGCCACCAAAAAGTCCGCATCACCAAGTTCAAAGTCTTAAAGAAGCCAAAGTGCCCCGCCGCGGGGTTGTCATGACACTGGTTCATGACGAGGGCTCGGAGCGGACTCGTGGGCACGTACAGCCGACCCCGGTGTCTGAGCAAGCCCTCCTCCACGGTCCATGGGGACGCGGGGCCGACGTCCGCTCTCCGCTGCTGCGACCAGTCGTCCCGTCGCTGCGCTTCCAGCACCTGAGCCCGCAGGTCCACCGGTTCCTGGACCGCGGCCAAGGAGTCCGCTGGCAGCACCGTCCGGGGGGGAAGGGAGTCCTTGGGGCAAAAGTATTCCGGCTTACGGGATAGCGCGTCCGCCCTCTGGTTGAGGTTGCTCGGAATGTATGTGACGTGGAAGTTGAACCGGGCGAAAAACAACGACCACCGGATCTGCCGCTGGTTCAACTTCCTGGCCGTGGTGAGGTGCTCCAGGTTCCGATGGTCCGTCCGCACCTCCACCTGGTGTCGGGCCCCTTCGAGGTGATGTTGCCAAGCCTCGAACGCGGCCTTGATGGCCAGCAACTCCTTTTCCCAGATGGTGTAGTTGCGCTCGGAAGGGTTGAGTTTCCGGGAGTGGTATGCGCAGGGAAAAAGAGTGCCGCCATCCACCGGAGCCTGTAGCAGCACCGCCCCAATCGCCACGTTGGATGCGTCCGTCTCCACCACGAACGGACGGTGTGGATTGGGGTGCCTCAGGACTGGCTCCGTGAGGAAGGTCTGCTTGAGGACCTCGAAGGCCTGCTGCTGCGGGGGCCCCCACTGGAATGGGACCTTCTTCCGAAGGAGCTGGGTCAACGGCAAGGTCAGGGTGGCGAAGCCCGGGATGAAGGTCCGATAGTAGTTGGCGAATCCCAACAGACGCTGGACGTCCTTCACCCGACGCGGGGGTTCCCAACTGCGCAAGGCCTCCACCTTGCGCGGGTCCATCGCGATGCCCTCGGGGGTGATGATGTGCCCGAGGAACTCTATGGAAGTCTGGAAGAAGTAGCATTTCTCCAACTTCGCATAGAGCTGGTGCTCCCGCAGGCACTGCAGGACCTGGCGGACATGCTGGAGGTGACTTTCCGGGGTCCGGGAATAGATCAAATGTCATCCAAGTAGATCACCACGAACCGATCCAGCATGTCCCGGAACACATCGTTCATCAAGTGCTGGAAGACCGCGGGGGCGTTGGTCAACCCGAACGGCATGACGGTATACTCGAAGTGTCCGTACCGAGTGCCGAACACCGTCTTCCACTCGTCCCCCTCTCTCACGCGCACCAGGTTGTCGGCCCCTCGGAGATCAAGCTTAGTGAAGGTCGAGGCCTCCCGCAACCTCTCCATCAGCTCCGGGATCAGCGGCAGGGGGTAGCGATTTCGCACTGTGATGGCATTCAAGCGCCGGTAGTCGCAACACAGGCGCAAGTCCCCCGTCTTCTTTTTAACGAAGAGGACCGGGGCCGAGAGCGGGGAGGTCGAAGGCCGGATGAACCCACGGGCCAGGTTCTTTTCCAGAAAGTCCCGTAAGGCGGCCAGCTCGGGCTCCGACATGGAGTACAGGTGTCCCGAGGGCAGGGGTGCGTTGGGCATTAGGTCCACCGCACAGTCGTAGGGTCGGTGCGGGGGCAAGCGGTCCGCCTCCTCGCTGAACATGTCGGTGAAGGGCGTCAGCTCCGGCGGCAAGGAGATGTTTGGGGCAGAGACGTCCTGGCCGGCGCAGGTGTGGCGAAGGTGGTCGACACACTGCAGGCTCGGGAACGAGATGGCGTTTCTCGACCACGCCACCTGAGGGTCGTGCGCCCGAAGCCAGGCCATCCCCAGGACCAAGGGAAAGTGCAGATCCGCCGTTACGTAAAACTGGATCGCCTCCTCGTGGTTCCCAATGGCGAGGCGCAAGGGCTGGGTAGCAGTTGGGCCCCGCCATGAGTTCCCGCCCATCTATAGTTTCGACCCTCAACGGAGGGTCCACTGGAACCAAGGGGACTTTGTAATGGGCCACAAAGGCCTGGTCCATAAAGTTCGTGGTGGCCCCCGAGTCCACCAGCGCGTGCGCCTGGAGCCCCTCCGACCGGTTAGCCAACAACACCCGGGTGTTCAAAATCAGGTGCCGAGGGGGCTCACAGTCTACAACCGCCGACTCAGGCGGGGCATGGTCACGTGCCTGACCCAGAGTTTCCCCTAGGCCAGGCCTGGCCCGTTTCCCGGCTGGTCACGCCGAGACTGCGGAACAGGCTTGAGCGGTCCACTCCGCTTCCGGGGACACGAGGCGGCAAAATGTCCCGCCTCGCCGCAATAGAGGCACAACGCCCCTTGACGTCTCCGCATCCGCTCCTGGGCCGTCAGTTGAGGTCTGGCTGCTCCAAGCTCCATGGGCTCCTCAGCTGTCGCCACAAAACGCTGTGTGGTCCGGAGCGCTGTCGGTGCGAAACGCGGGGGTGCCGACACTGTCGATGGTTCCGGAAGAGCCCAACGGGGCCGTCGCCGTTGCAGGCGGGCGTCGATGCGCAGGCATTGGGTCACCAGCGCGTCGAGGGTCGGTGGCGCCTCCACATGAACCAGCTCGTCCTGCATCTCGTCGGAAAGGCCGTCCTGGAAGGCGTCCATCAGCGCCACCTCATTCCAAGCCGAATCCTGGCCTAGCAGTCGGAACTCTGCAATATAGTCCTGCAGGGGGCGCTTGCCTTGGCGGAGGTCCTTGATGCGCCTCGCTGCCGTCTGCACCCGGAGGGGGTCCTCAAACATGGTGCGCAGGTGTTGTAAAAAGCCATGAAAGTCCAGGAGCAAGGGGCTATCTTGCAACAACAGGGGCGTGGCCCATCGGGCGGCAGTGCCAGAGAGGGAGCTGATAACAAATGCCACCCGAGCCCGGTCATCCGGAAAATCCTCCGGCCTCATCGCCATAAACAGTTGGCATTGTCCCAAGAAGGCCGGAAACATCTCCTGCTGCCCAGAAAACCTATCTGGCACGTTCACTGGGCATCTCGGAGGGGGAGGGGGAGGAGGTGGAGCTGCAGGAGCATTTCCCAAAGCAAGTTGGGCAGTTAGCTGTGCTACTTGCTGTTGCAGAAGCTGATTGGCCTCCAGCATCTGCTGTATCTGCTGCTGCAGCTGTTGGTCCATCGTGGGTTAACGATGGAGTATGTGGTGACGAACAAGATGATCTGTCCCCGTCCCCATACACACACAAACACAGCCAGCCGAGGGTTAAGGAAACACTTTGGAACGCACCCAGTTCTTATCTCCCACTTGGCAGCGATAGACACACCGTCTGCCAAGTGACTTTATTTCCACAAACAGAAAGATAAGATACTAACGTTCTAAAAAGTCCAAGCAGAAATAATATTCCTCCCAGCAGTTCCGGACGAGGCTTTAGTGACTATCCAAGGTTTACTTTGTTCGTCACAAAAATCCTTGACCACCACCCTCTATTATATAGTCTCTGGGGTGTGGTCCAGTGACTCAGTTCTAATTCCTAGCACGCCTCCTAAGCTGCTGCAAACGTTTATCACGCCTTCGGAGGCGTGCGTCCAGGAATGATGTTTCATTATCACTCTGATCCGCATCAGCTGTCTCCTCTCCCTCGGCCGGCACTTGAGACAATGCCAGAGGGGAGGGGCCTGGAGAGGGAGGCCTGGCTGACTCCTCTTCCTCATGCTCGGAGCTTTCTTCCTCCGATGGGACAGGCTCAGAGGGCGGGGCCACAACATTTTCATAGTGTCCATTCACTATACCTAGTAGGAAGGCTTCTGGTCTTAGTTCTATCTTTTGGCATGTTATTTCCTCTAATTGTATTTTGATCCTTTGCCAATATTGTTTCGCCATTGGGCAGGTCCACCACATATGATAATAGGTGCCTTTGTGGTGTTTGCATTTCCAACATGTTGGTGGCGTGCCGGGGAACATTGTTGCCAATCTGGCTGGTGGCAAGTGCCACCTATAAAACATTTTGTAGAGATTTTCTTTATAGGGTACAGACATTGTCAATTTATAATTTATTTTCCATAGTTTTTCCCATTTGTCTAATTGAATACTATAACCGAATTTTTTTGCCCAAATTATCATATTTTCTTTCACTACCTCTTCTTCTAATTTATATCCTCGTAAGTAATTATAGATTTTTTTAATCAATTTGTCCTGTGTCCCTTGCAAAATTTTGTCTAATTCGGTTTGACCATTTTGGAATAGTTCTTGCCTCGTTCTTAGTCCCCCCCGGATATTTAACAGATCTTTATAAGTTTTCGTTTTATTATAGTCCATGGTATTTGGATAGATCTGGGCTTCCATCGTTGACAACCATTCTGGGATTTTGTTATAATGTGCCTTTTTAATACTCTGCCATGTTTAGTATAGCACATGTCTGATTGTATGACTCTGAAAGTATTCATGTTTTTTGTCTGTGCCCTCCCATAGGAAGGCATGCCATCCTCGCTGAAGATCGAATCCTTCCAAATTTAATAGTCTATGGTTGTTGAGTTCCATCCACTCCTTGATCCAAATTAATACAGATGCTTTGTAACAGATTTCCCAATCGGGCAGTGCCAGTCCTCCTCTCTCTTTTGAGTCTTGTAGGTGCTTTAATTTAATTCTTGCCTTCTTCCCTTGCCATATGTAGTCTGCAATTAGTTGCCTTTCTAGTGCAAACCAGAACACGGTGAATCCCTAATCTTGCTTGTGGTTTTTGCCAAGTCCAAATACTCAAAGGTCTTCTCTGCATGTAGAAATATTTCTAATTGTTTTTATTATATGGTTTCAAATATCAAACACAACTATGATGTTATTCTTCAAGTATCTTTTAGATAAAAAAAAAAAGCACAACTTTTATTAGAGGTTATCTGAAACCTCTTCTTGTTGCCTCAATACTTCTGTTGGGCTAAGAATCAGGGCTGAGCCCCTTCTTTGGCTGTTTTCGGTTTACAAAATATAAAACCACATATAAAAACAATAAAACTCTTCTTTTATTCTTTTATTAAAGAAGAGTCATATAATAAATTAATAAAATAAAATAACCCCCTACCATGGTGACAGCACCTCACATGAGCCACTTAATGTGCTCCATCCCGCTCTGGGTTCCCACTGGCAGAACCAGGTTTTCAGCTCCTTCTGGGAGAGTCCTAGAGTGGGGGTCAAATCTTTGGGGGATGATGTTACACAGAGAGGGGGCCCCCACAGAGAAGGCCCTTTTGGGTCCCACCAGGTGTATCTCCCTGAGGGATAGGACCTGCACCATTCCCTGCTTGCCCACTCTGATGGGTCGGGTAGATGTGACTGGCAAGAGATGGTCTCTCAGATAACCTGGTCCCAAGCCATGAAGGGCTTTAAAGGTGACAACCAACACCTTGAATTGCACCCGGAAGCAAATCGGCAGCCAATGCAGCTCCAGCAGGAGAGGTAATGCATGTGCACAATGGGATTTGCACAAAACCATATGGACCGCTGCATTTTGCACCAATGCAAAATGAGCTTCTGGATGCTCTTCAATGGCTGTAGGTCAGTAGGTCAAGCAGCAGCACACTGCCGTGGCACATGCGCTGTGGGTCTTGCCTGCTTATTTCATCTTTGGCTCGGATTTGGATGAGATAATCTCACCTAGAGAGCACGGCATCTTGAGAGGGGGGTGAATAAGTTATCCAATCAGAACCCTGTTACTGTGCTACCTTTTATCTGCTTGTGTAAAACTGTATAAAAATAAAGCTCTCGGGGAGACCGGGAGAGACATCTTAGAAACATTTTGGAAAACATCTTGAAACAGAGCAAAAGCCTGGACCTCTGATTTACAACAAATGGCACCCCATATAGAGCTTGTTGAAATAGTCAAGACGGGAAGTGACTAGGGCATGAATGACTTAGTAGGGATTTTAGCTTCAGGAAAGGGCGTAACTTGTGCACAACCCACAGTTGTGCAAAGGCCCTCCTGGTCACGACTGCCACCTGCTCCCAAAGCAGGAGTCATGTGTCCAGGAGAATCCCCAAATTACACATAGGGTCTGTGGGGTAGTGCCACCCTATCCAAGACCAGATGTGGCAATTCTCCCTGAGCCAACAAACCCCAAACCCAGAGCCACCCAGTCTTGCCATGGTTTAGTTTCAACCCATTGCTCCCCATCCAGCCCCTAAAAGCTTCCAGGCACAACAAACGGGAATAGCACTTAGACTTCTATACTGCTTCATAGTGCTTTACAGCCCTCTAAGACGTTTACAGAGTCAGCATATTGCCCCCAACAATCTGGGTCCTCATTTTACCTACCTCAGAAGGATGGAAGGCTGAGTCAACCTTGACCCTGGAGAGATTTGAGATTTGAACTGCCAAATTGCAGGCAGCCAGCACTCTGCAGAAGTAGCCTGCAGTACTGCATTCTAACCATTGTGCCACTAGAGCTTGATAGAGTTTAGTTAGTTTCTCACTCGCTCGCTTGCACTCCGCGACGTTAGGGATACTCAGAAGAATAAGAATGAAAGAGCCTTAGTTTATTGATAACCAAAACAAACCTAATAAAATATGAAATTAAGAACAACTTCAGAAAATAACTTCAGCTTTTCCTGATAGATGCATACAGAGGTGAGGAGAACTGGATCTGGGATGCGTGGGTCTTCGTATTTGCAAATCATGGACACTTACCTGGTGAAAGACCTCTTATTATGTGAGAAACCCGTCACATATATCAATGTATCCTGTTTGGAAAAATGTTCAGGATGAAGAATCTCTCTCACAAAATAAGCCAGAATGACGGGAAGCCCATGAAATGCATGTTCAAAAAAACCTTTTACAAGCATTTTTTGCCTTTCTATGGTATGACAAAGATTAGGGGAAAAAACTAAATTTGATTTAAATAAACTTAAATAAATGGGCTACAAAGAATGGAGGCAGAATGAAAAGTTAAGGCCATTCTTTTAAAATTGTTTCTTCAAAACAATTTCCCTCCCTCCCTCCTTTCTTTCATTAATTAGAGCTAAATCTCTTTTTTCTTGCTCTGTCCACTTCCAGATACAGACTAATCTTTTCAAACCAGTAAAATCATTTTTACATTTGACTAGAAAAAATATTCTTTTACTCCAAAGATCTTAAGGTTCCTACTCAAATTTCCTGAGGTGTATTGCCTATTCAACAACCAAAATAAAACTATTCATCTCTCTCTCTTTTTTTTTTCCGCCTCGTAGTATTTGAGATTTATATTTATTTTTCAGTATTTGCTTTCCTTCATTTTGTGATTCCACTTTTTCTCTAGCCACATATGAGACTTTATTCTCCCAATCTTAATTTCTCCATCATGGCGGCTTGTTTTGAGGTAAAAAATTTTAAAGGCCCACAAGTTTGAGCTTTCACTCCATTTTCCAGCTTTTCTTTTAATGCTTTGTTTTCATTGGGATGTATGGTTATTCTCAGTATTACAGGCTGCCTTTAGTGTTTCCTTGGCTAAGCAGAGGCATGAACTTAGAATGGCAGCTGTAATAATTGAACTCACTAAAGAAAAATCAATACAAATCTTAATTTTCCTCAACCTGTCGCTTTCCTCCCTGTGTCTCTGCCAGCCCCCTGATCTCCCCTCACTTCAAGGCTGAGTTTGCCATCAGCCACAAGACACAGGCTGGGTTTCATAGAGAGACTTTTCTCCCTTGTCTTTTGACCGCCCTGCCATTTCTGACAGGATTTTGCTCATTTTTGAGGCCTTCTCTTGGGAATCCCTGGAGACCCTTCAGAGAAGTTGCTCTTCAGGAAAGGGATTTTTGAGTCTCCACAGAGATTTTCTCAATCTTCACAAGATCACAGACGGTTCTTAGAGGTTAAAAAGAGGGAAAATCTAGAAACTGATGCTTGCTGGAGAGGTCATTTCCTTTCTAGATAGGCTATGTTAGAGGGAGTGGTGGGATTCAGCCAGTTCGTACCACTTCGGGAGAACCGGTTGTTAATCTTCTGAACAGTTTGGCAAACTGGTTGTTGGAAGAAATCATTAGGGCAGAGGACCGGTTGTTAAATTACTTGAATCCCACCACTGGTTAGAGCAGTGGGTCTCAACCTTCCTAATGCCGCGACCCTTTAATACAGTTCCTCATGTTGTGGTGACCCCCAACCATAAAATTATTCCTAAGGCCATTGAAAATATGTGTTTTCCGATGGTCTTAGGCGACCCCTGTGAAAGGGTCATTCGACCCCCAAAGGGGTCCCGACCCACAGGTTGAAAACCACTGGGTTAGAGGGAACCTTTCCTTCAAATTTAATGCCCATCATTCCAGATGATGTCCTGAGCTCTTGTAGGATCTTCTCGCAATGCATACAGGATCCTCTAGGGGGCGCACTCGCAGAGCGGTACAGCTCACTTCCTCCCTCGCTTACGAGAGAACTGAGCATGCGCCGCTCTCTTTCCCAAGTCAAGAGGGATGCGAGATTCCCGAGGCTTGGAACGTTCTCCAGTGCCCGGAGGAGCCTTTCAGGGAAGGGAAGAGGCTGCAGGGAAGACTTGGACTTGGAGATCCAGACGTGAGTGGGGGGTTCAGGGACTGGGTGGGTGGGTGACTTTTCTCCCGCGCTGGACGCTCACATTCATCAGGCTTGGAGTCGTGGAAAGGGGGTGGAAGAGCCAGGGGTCCCATGTTCCCCTGCCGTCCCTGTGCATGCAAGGGCCAGGCAGGGGAGAAAGCAAAGCTTCGCGCCCTTCCATTTGCCCCCAGGGGGGAAAAAAAACACAGGGTCGCAGAAAAGAGGATTTACAATCCATTTCGGCGGGAAGAGCTTTGCATGGAGGGAGAGGAGGAGAGGTCGTCTTTGCAAAACAGAGATTTGTGCCTCCAAGTCAGTTTCCTGCATATTTCGTGGCCCCGTTTTCCGAAGGGGTTTCCCTCCCTCCCCCTTCTTAGGCCGAGAGAAGCGAGCGGTCGGAGTCCCTCCTGCTGGGTTTGCATGCAAGGCTTCAACTCCGTGTGTAAGGAGTTGAGTGCAAGAGGTGCAAGGACTTGTTCTTAACTATGCAGCCATAGAAATGCTATTAAACTGTCTTTTAAATTATACTGTATTAAATTATGATTAGCCAGAGAGACCATTGGCTCAGTGATGAAAGCACAAGGCTTTGAAACCAGGAGATTAACTTCTAGTCCAACCTTTGGCATGAAAGCCTTCAGCCCATCCCAGTTCTCAGCCCAATCTACTTCACAGGGCTGTTGTTGGGCGGAAAAGAGTAAGAAGGAGCATTATGTATAATCTCTGCCTAGAGTAATTTACAAAAGTAATACAGACGACATAAGAATAAAAACTAAATTTTTATTAGAAACTAGGAAGTAGAAATCAAATACTCATTTAAATGTATTTTTCCAATATTTTGATAGACATTGATCCTGAAGGCAAATTTTCCAATATGTAGAGAGAGCAAGCTGACTAATAAGATTTCCCCTCAAACCTTGGTGGGTTCATACAAATTTCTTTACTTAATCTTCTCTTCCCTCCCGTACTCCCCATTTTTCCATCTCAGATACATCAAAAAAATTTCTGGTTCTTCGGGAATCTTAAAAATCTTGTCTGGGAAGAGAGCTGAATGGCCTTGGAAAATTTGGCCAGACCTCTTGTGAACAGAAAGACCTGTGGAGATCCATGGGTGCATTTTGGAGCTTTATCAGAGACCAGAGAGAAGATGGAGGGACAACACCCAGCAGATGCAGAAGTTAGAAAAGGCCCTCCAGCTGCTCAGCCTTGGAGCTGTGGGAAGAATGGGGCAAGTCCTGAGCAGAAGAGCCACGAAGAGGCATCCAATAGTTCAGAGGTCCAATGCTGTCACTTCAGAAAAGTGCAGTTTCAGGAGGGGAGCCGTCCCCGAGATGTTTGCACTAAGCTTCACTACCTTTGTCGTCAGTGGCTGCAACCAGAAAAACACACCAAGGCTCAGATGCTGGACCTGGTGCTCCTGCAACAATTGCTGGCTGTCCTTCCCCCAGAGGTGGCGAGATGGGTGCGGGAGTGTGGAGCAGAGACCAGTTCCCAGGCGGTGTCCCTGGCTGAAGGCTTCTTGCTGACTCAGGAGGAGGAAAACATGCAGGAAGAGTTGCAGGTGGGAGAATGGAATCATGGCAGCTCTAAAGAGGATCTCTCTGAAGTTGTCAATTCCTTTCTGGCAGAATTTTCTGGGATTATTAATTCCTAAGGGCATCTGTTCTATTCTTCCAGAGGATGTATTTGGGGCAATTCTTTCATTCTCTTTCGAGTTTCAGCAATGGACATTGAGGCCTGCTAGTTTGAAGATGCAGTATGATAATTTTTATCTATGTACTTTTCCTTTTTTTCTTGTGTCACATCATGTCCAGAAATGCACGGAAGCTGTGACTGAGTATCCCAAGAACAGGAAAAGTTCATTCAAATGTTCTCAAGAGCTGCTGTTCATGGAGACCTTACACAAAGATCAAACTCAGGACACCACTCCAGGTAACAAGTTCTTACTGTGAGAGTTCAATATTTAGCCGATTCTTTTGCTCTGCTTTATTGGAGTGTCTCTCTTTAAGAAATCTGCTTCCAGTATTTTTCTCTTCCTCACAGAGAGTAGAAAGCTGTCCTTGGAGTTTTTAGAATCACCTCTTTCTGATGAAGTTGAAGGATTAGCTGAACCGCTACTTCAGGTAAGGAGGAGAAACATAGGAAAAGTCCATGAATCTTGGATAGATTTTATTTTGTTCTATGTATAAAAGTTCAATGTATGAAATTGTTGTTTCTAAGCAATATGAATTTGACATCAGGTCATTGAACATTCACACTCTCCGTTTTGAGGGGATCCTTTGTGAGTCGCTTTCTCCACCCCTCCTGCTTCACCATCAGATTTCAATGTGTGGGTTATTCTCATACACCATTACAAAAAAAAAATCCTTTTGTGCTTTTGAAAAGCGTCTTTGGGACAATCATGATTTGCTGATTGAGAATCTCCATAGACATATAGAGTTCTATTACAACCTCTTCCAACTCCTTCATGAAGGTTTGGAGTTGGGGTACGTTGGTCCCTCAATGGATAAAATGAGCCATTGGAAAACATGTCAGGTGGGTTTTGCCAGTATTTCTCTCTGCCCATCCTAGGAAGAATGGGAGTCACTGACAAGTAGTAGATTTAAGACCCAACTGTCAATTGACCAAGAATATTTTAGTTGCCTATACCTTAAGGCATTCCAAACACTTCCATCTTGATCAACCATGATTTAGTTGTGCCATCAGCCAAAAGCGGTGAGATCTTACTGCAGAAGATACCCATTTTATTCACTAGATCTCTTTCCTAGAATTGGTGAAAGAAAATTGTCTCATTATTCTTGGAATTATCTGTTACTAAGGAAACTTGTGTCCTTGTTCAGGATGTTGTGTCTTTTGAGGAAGTGGCCGTGTATTTCTCCAAGGAGGAGTGGTCTCAACTGGATGCTGACCAAAGAGAACTCCACAGAGAAGTCATGCTGGAGAATTCCAAGAATCTCTCTTCTCTGGGTAAGAATCCCTTTCTCTGCTCAGAAATTTGTTATGCTGTAGCATGATTCAACAGTTGTTGAAATGGGTTATTTTGTGTTTTATGAGCAGAAAGCATTTTTTTAAAGGAAACAATTTCTTTTCTTTTTTTTCTTAAGTGTTAAAAAAGCATGATGCTATTTTTTTATCAAAACAAATAAGATGAAATATTTTTCAGCAATTAGAGATCATTCTGGGATAAAACAGTAAAGCACCAAGTGAGTCAAAATTATCTTCTCCATCATGGAACATAGACACAACCTGCAGATTTCCAATTTTTCTTTGAATAAATTTCCTTCTTCCATAAAATCAGTTTGGTCAAAGGGTTAAGACACCAGGGTAGAAACTGGGTGACTGTGAGTGAGTACTTGTTCTGCCTTAGGCATGAATGCTGGCTGGGTGACTTTGGGCCAAAACTCTCTCCAATCCATTTCACAGGATTGTTGTATGGAAAACAGCAGGAAGAAAAAATTTTGGTTTGTCTGCTGCCTTTATTTACAAAAAATAAAGGAAGGATATGGAATGCATTCAGAATGTATTCAGACTCCCTTCACTTTTATCAATTTTGTTATGCTACTGCTTGATTCTATATTTGTTGAAATTCATTTTTTTCTCCTTATTGGTACCCAATAATGATAAAGTAATTTTTTTTTAAATGTCTGTTACTTTATTAGTTTCTAGCCCGGTGTCTTAACCTTTTGACCAAACTGACTTTATGGAAGAAGGAAATATATTGAAGGAAAAACTGCATAGCCTGGCTTTTTACATAAAGTAAATTGTTTTTTTAAAAAGCATTCTGCTCATGAAATACAAAATACTTATTTCATAAAAGGTATTAGGAAGACTCTAAGGAAGAGGCTGAATGGACAGAGCAAGATCCTGGCTACCAAGATTCGTTATTCCCTCCTGAACCTGGTCGCTGGGTTCCCGATGGCCCTGAGCTGCTATAACGAAGACCAGATGACCTCTGAGAGGCATGTTCCTTCGTAGAGATATGCCCACTTGTGTACTGGATTTGGCTTTAGTCTAAATTGAGGATAGGGAAGTATTGCCATCCAGAAATTCCCTCTGACTCTTAAAAATTCTGCTCTGTAGACAAGTGGAGATGAGACTTTTATTGAAGTTGGGAAGTGCTGGGTATGTTGCTGCCCCATTATGACACAGTTTCCAATGCACTTTGGGAGTTTCTGGCACCATGGAATTGTCCCATATGAAAGATTAAATCAGGGCTGTGATCCAATCCTATTATATGGGGATCATTTCACTTGGAAATGGGTCTTTGCTATTATCTTTGTTTGGACTCTTCATGTTTGCCAACAAAACAGCTGAAATACATTGACGATTCAGAAGAAAAGTTTTGCTTGTTCCCCTATTCTTGGTACAGTTTTCATTTTTCTTTTTCAAGGCTGTAATAGAGAAGACAATAAGAATTGCAAGGAGGAACACCAAGCGATCCATTCAAAAGGGAGGAAAAGGAAATTTGTAGATCAGATGAAACCAAAGAGTGATGAAACAAAGCAATCACAAAGTGGAGTTAAAAAAGGCCTTCCTCAGGTCAGTTGGCTTCCTAACCATACAGTGATCAATAAGAGAGAAAGACCATATAAATCCATGGAGTGTAGAAAGAGGTTCAATATATCCAATAATCTCTTTTCTCATAAAAATACACATTCAGAAGGGAAACGATTTACCTGCATGGAGTGTGGAAAGTCCTTTACTCATAACAGTAATCTTAATTCCCACAAGAGGATCCACAAAGGAGAACGAACATATAAATGCATTGAGTGTGGAAAGAGCTTCTGTTATTCTGAGTCCCTTATAATCCATCAAAGGATCCACACAGGAGAAAGACCTTATAAATGCATTGAGTGTGGAAAGACCTTTACTTGTAACAGTAATCTTTATTACCACAAGAAGATCCACACAGAAGAGAAGCCTTATAAATGCATGGATTGCGGAAAGGCCTTTTATTTTAGCAGTAGTCTTAATTCTCACAAGAGGATCCACACAGGAGAGAGACCTTATGAATGCATTGAGTGTGGAAAGACCTTTACTGATATGAGTAATCTTAATTCCCACAAGAGGATCCACAAAAGAGAACAAACTTATAAATGCATTGAGTGTGGAAAGACCTTCTGTTATTCTGAGTCCCTTATAATCCATCAAAGGATCCACACAGGAGAAAGACCTTATAAATGCATGGAGTGTGGAAAGGGATTTACTTGTAACAATACTCTTTATTACCACAAGAAGATCCACGCAGGAGAGAAGCCTTATAAATGCCTGGATTGCGGAAAGGCCTTTTATTTAAGCAGTAGTCTTAATTCTCACAAGAGGATCCACACAGGAGAGAGACCTTATGAATGCATTGAGTGTAGAAAGACCTTTACTGCTATGAGTAGTCTTAATTCTCACAAGATGATCCACAAAGGAGAACGAACATATAAATGCATTGAGTGTGGAAAGACCTTTACTGCTATGAGTACTCTTAATTCCCACAAGAAGATCCACACAGGAGAGAGACCTTATGAATGCATTGAGTGTGGAAAGACCTTTACTGCAATGAGTAGTCTTAATTCCCACAAGAAGATCCACACAGGAGAGAAGCCTTATAAATGCATGGATTGCGGAAAGGCCTTTTATTTAAGCAGTAGTCTTAATTCTCACAAGAGGATCCACACAGGAGAGAGACCTTTTAAATGCATTGAGTGTGGAAAGACCTTTACTGCAATGAGTAGTCTTAATTCCCACAAGAGGATCCACAAAAGAGAACAAACATATAAATGCATTGAGTGTGGAAAGACCTTCTGTTATTCTGAGTCCCTTATAATCCACCAAAGGATCCACACAGGAGAAAGACCTTATAAATGCATGGAGTGTGGAAAGGGATTTACTTGTAACAATAATCTTTATAACCACAAGAAGATCCACACAGGAGAGAAGCCTTATAAATGTAGTGAGTGTGGAAAGACATTTACTCGTAGCCATGACCTTAATTCCCACAAGAGGATCCACACAGGAGAAAGACCTTATAAATGTACTGAGTGTGGAAAGACATTTACTCGTAGCAATAACCTTGATTCCCACAAGAGGATCCACACAGGAGAAAGACCTTATAAATGCATGGAGTGTGGAAAGAGCTTTACTTATAGCGGTCATCTTCATCGCCACAAGAGGAGCCACACGAGATAGAAGTCAAATAAAGGTCTGCAGTGTGGAGAGGGCTTTTTGTGAGCTTCTTTTTTTTCCAAGTAGTTCTCGTCATATGACTGCAATTGAGGCCAAAATTTCTGTTGCTAAGCGAGACAGTTATTGTGTTTTGCGCCATTTGACGACTTTTCTTGCCACATTTGTTAAGTGACTCACAATAGTTGTTAAGTTAGTAATACTGTTATGAAGTGAATCTGGCTTCCCCATTGGATTTGCTTGTTAGAAGCTCACAAAAGGTGATCACATGATCCAGGGACTCTGCAACTGTCATAAATCATTTGCCAAGCATCTGACGTTTCATCAGGTGACCTTGGGGATGTTGCAAAATTGTGAAAAATGGTCATAAGTCACTTTTTTCCATGCTGCTGTAACTTTGAACAATCACTAAATGAACTGTAGTAAATCGACGACTACCTATAGTTGTCTAAAATCTCATACAAGTACCATTTGAGTAATTTAATTTTTAAGTCCTTTTATAGTCATTTTTTGAGTGTATTGTGAGCCGCCCTGGGTCTTCGGAGAGGGGCGGCATATAAATTGAATAAATGAAATAAAAATAAATAAACAATTCAAATAAATTGTTTACCTTCTTAGATATGCATTCATAAATTGCCTTTCTAGTGCAAACCGGAATACAGTGAATCCCTAATCCTGCTTGTGGTTTTTGCCAAGTCCAAATACTCAAAGGTCTTCTCTGCATGTAGAAATATTTCTTTTCTTTTCTTTTTTCAATTTTTATTTATAAATACAAACTAAACAGAACAATAAGACGTACAAAACATAAAAACATGTAAACACCAAATTCAATATATGTCCAGTTTATTGCAACTGTAATATACATTTTTCTTTGTATTTTGACTCTTCCTTGTTTGGTCATTTCTTTTTATCTATCTACAATTGTCCTTTATTGACCTATGTCTGTACTTTGTTTTCATCTTTCTATATTTGGTCATTTTGTTTATTTCCTATTATTTCATCTCTTTTCTATCTTTCAGTCAACTATACCACTTTTCCCATACTAAGTAATAATCATGTTTTTCCCTGTTTTGTAGTTCCTTGGTGAGTCTATCTAATTCCGCACATTTCATAATTTTATTAATTACTTTATCTGGTGTTGGTATATCACTACTCTTCCAATGTTGTGCGTATAGTATTCGTGCTGCTGTTATCGTGTGTATGATTAAGTATGTTATTTCTTTTTTTAAAAAATTTTTATAACAAACTTTATTCATATTTAAAAAAGACATTTAAAACAATTATAAGAAAAACTGGACAAGTTTTTCTTAATCAAACACACAAATTTCATGTACATATACGATACATATATAGTGCTGAACTTCATCTATTAACTAGTTCCTAATGTTATATATACATATATATACATATACGCACAGTGACTTATTTCCTTCTATATCTCTCTGACAGTGCAGTTGTTTATTTGCATTGATTTCTCCTAACTTTCATCTCTAAGCATTCCCTCTCTCTGACTTATCCACTGGTACCAGCTATTCCATATTTTAAAGTACACAATATCTGTGTGTTCATAGTCCATCTATTCTTCTTTCTCTGCTGTCCTTTCCACTTCATCATTATCGGGTTGTGGTCTGCCCAGTTATTTGGTAAAATATCTACTTCTTCTATCTCCATTATTAACATCTTAGTTACCCAAATCATATCCAACCTTGACCAAGATTTATGCGGATTCGAATAATATGTATAATTTCTTATTTCGGGGTTAAGACATCTCCAGCTATCTACCATATCTAACTCTTGCACCATATCCATAAAGGTTTTAGGTAATACGTTTTTTTTATTTTTGTTTTGGTGACCATATTCATAATCTTTTCTTACATCTAAAATAACATTGAAATCCCCAATCAGACAGACATTCTCCATTTTTTGATCTATAATTTTCTCGTGCACTTTTTTGTAAAATTCTAATTGTTGACTATTTGGGGCGTATATTGCTACCAATAATATCTTTTTAAACTCAAGATTTAGTTCTACCATGACTATCCTACCTTCTGTATCCACATACCTCATATTACTGTCTATTCCTTCCTTGATATATACCACCACTCTTTTTTTTTCCTCTGCCAATGAAGCGTATTCTTTACCTAGTTTTTTATATTGTATATATTTGATGTCCTGTTTTCTTATATGTACCTCCTGGAGGCACACAATGTCTGATTTTTGTTTCAATTTTTTTTTGTAAATTTGGTGTCGTTTGGATGGTGAGTTGAGTCCATTAACATTTACAGATAATATTTTTAAAGTCCGTTCCATTTTTTTTATTGACTTTCCTGTTGTTTCTTCTTTATTTCTTCCTGTTCCTTTTTTTTGCCTCTTGTCTGCACTCCTTCCTCTTCCTGGGTCTCTCCTTCATCTACTTTCCCTCCTTGTTGCGGTGATCTTTCCCGATCTCTCTTCTGTTTTCCTTTGATATTCCGTCCTTCTCCTTCTTTATTACCATTTGTTGCTTCAGCACCCATCATTTGCTCATATAATTCCTTTGGTTTGCTGTGCGAGTCCACCTTAATTTTCTTTCCCTGCCACGTTACTAACATTCCTTCCGGGGTTATCCATTTGAATGGTATATATCTTCTGTTTAGTAACGTGGCCAGGAACCAATAATCTCTTCGCAAATCTCGTATTCTTTTAGGTATTTGCTTTAGGGTGATTATTTCTTTATTTCTATAGTACATTAGTTCATCCTTTGTTATCTTATATACAATATCCCTCACCTTCCTTCTTACAAATCTTATGTGTACCTCCCGAGGGAGTTTGTTTTGTCGGGCATAGTTAGTGTGGACTCGGTAGACTTCATCTAATTCATTAATTATCTCGTCTTTTTCTCTCTGGAGTGCCTCTGCTATCATCTCAGCCATTACCATCGTCAGATCTTCCGCCCGGTCTTCCGCTACATTCTGGAAACGCAAATAAAATGCCGCCTTCTCCATTTCTAATTGGGCCACGGTGTTCTCAAGTTCCTTATTTAATCCTGTCATTTTTGTATCTAATGCTTCTAATTTTTCTTCCGTCAATTCGGTTTTTTGTTCTATTTCTTTTATCCTTTGGTAATTTTTTTGAATGATTTCTTGTATTAAGTCAATTTTTCCATCAATCTTTTGAATGTCATTTTTGACTTCTCTCTTCACCTCGTCCATGTCTTTTCTAGATTGTTCATGATTTCTGGTCATACTTTCTTGCATTTTGGCCATAGTTTCCTGAATTGTTATGAGTGTGGCCTGCATTGTTGGCATATTAGGTGTGCTGGGTTGCTTGTCTGATGCAAACATTCCCTCCAAGGTTTTCTGTGTCACTGGGGAGGCCACTGTTCCTGTTAAAAATGGCGTTGGCTTCTTGGCTGTCTTCAAAGTGGTTGTGATAGTGCTGGTCATTTCTTTCAAAATCTTGTATTGTTCTCCCAATATTTTATCAACTTTCTCCCAAATCACCATCCAAATTTCTATAATTTCTATAATTCCTTTCTTTTCTTTTCTCTTTTTTTCCCCCTTCTCCTTATAAAAGATCAATCCAATAATCCTTCTTTAAATAAATTCTTTTAAATAATTAATTCTCTCTATATAAAATTCAATTAAGAATGTGGCCAGAATATAAATATGAATATGAATATAAATATAGCTACAAATATAAATATATATATAAATAAATATCTTATCTAATTAAAGACTATACAATTGATTAGTTCTTAGTATCTTAATATCTGGTAATTAATTATTCAATAAAATCCACAGACAGAAAATATTCTAATAGTATATACTGGTTAATATATAATATATAATAATTAATTAATTCTAATAATAGTACTTTTAAATCTCTATATTATAAATATTTTCTAAATTAGTTAAATATACACTATATTTCTTAATTAATTAATTCCAATAAATAACATTAATATTAATTCATCTATACTTAAGTAAAGAGAATAAGGATAAGTTGGAGCAGTGCTTTTCAATGTTTTTGTTGGCCTTGGTATGTTTTCAATAAAGAGAAAAAGTTCTTTTACTACTGTTGAAGTCTTTTCCGGTTACAATATGGTGGCCTCTATTCTGCACAGTCACTGTATGCAATCCTTACTTTGCCAGAACTTTCTCACTCCTTCCGCTCAGGCAGCTAGAAACGGGGGTATAAAAAAAAGTCCCTTCTTCTTTTAATCTCCACTGTTTAAGTCTATTTCTCCTCACCTTCGTTTTGCCTGTTTTAAAGTTTTTTAGTCTTTCTTCGCTGCTCCGTATTTTGCCCCTTCCTTTTTGCTCACCTTTTCAGTTGCCGCCCGATTACGCTCTGAGATCTTCCTTCTTCACGCTGTCCCTCCGGAAAAAAAAGAAGCTTTCTCCTCGGTTTTGCGCCAAAATTAGTAGTCCAAATTAATTCCACTTTCTGTTCGACGTCAGCAATTCTGCACTGTACTCCCTCCTTTGCTCCCGATGGTCTCAATCGGCTCGTTCGGGTCTCCGGGCCGACTGTGCTCACCGTGCCAGCCGACTTCTTCCCGAGCCTGGATTGAGGGTTCTTTACGGTACGGCGGGAGATCGCACCTCTCCTCGCCGCCCCCAAAGCTTCACCTCTTTATTCCCGGTCTCTTCGGGACCGGTCTCCGCCAAAAACAAGCACCAAAGCTCGGAAAATCGGCAACAGAGAGAGAGCGTTTCTCTTCTGTGCCGCCATGACTCTACGTCACCGCCGGAAGTCCATGTTATTTCTTTTTCGTAGTGTCCGTTCACTATACCTAGTAGGAAGGTTTCTGGTCTTAGTTCTATCTTTTGGCATGTTATTTCCTCTAATTGTATTTTGATCCTTTGCCAATATTATTTCGCCATTGGGCATGTCCACCACATATGATAATAGGTGCCTTTGTGGTGTTTGCATTTCCAACATGTTGGTGGCGTGCCGGGGAACATTGTTGCCAATCTGGCTGGTGGCAAGTGCCACCTATAAAACATTTTGTAGAGATTTTCTTTATAGGGTACAGACATTGTCAATTTATAATTTATTTTCCATAGTTTTTCCCATTTGTCTAATTGAATACTATAACCGAATTTTTTTGCCCAAATTATCATATTTTCTTTCACTACCTCTTCTTCTAATTTATATCCTCATAAGTAATTATAGATTTTTTTAATCAATTTGTCCTGTGTCCCTTGCAAAATTTTGTCTAATTCGGTTTGACCATTTTGGAATTCAAATTGAGCCGAATCTTTATTGTATCTTGATTTTATTTGTGCATACGGCCACCAGTCAATGTCTGTACCCATCTCTTTTAGTTCTTGCCTCGTTCTTAGTTCCCCCCGGATATTTAACAGATCTTTATAAGTTTTCGTTTTATTATAGTCCATGGCATTTGTATAGATCTGGGCTTCCATCGTTGACAACCATTCCGGGATTTTGTTATAATGTGCCTTTTTAATACTCTGCCATGTTTGGTATAGCGCATGTCTGATTGTATGACTCTGAAAGTATTCATGTTTTTTGTCTGTGCCCTCCCATAGGAAGGCATGCCATCCTTGCTGAAGATCGAATCCTTCCAAATTTAATAGTCTATGGTTTTTGAGTTCCATCCACTCCTTGATCCAAATTAATACAGATGCTTTGTAATAGATTTCCCAATCGGGCAGTGCCAGTCCTCCTCTCTCTTTTGAGTCTTGTAGGTGCTTTAATTTAATTCTTGCCTTCTTCCCTTGCCATATGTAGTCTGCAATTAGTTGCCTTTCTAGTGCAAACCAGAACACGGTGAATCCCTAATCCTGCTTGTGGTTTTTGCCAAGTCCAAATACTCAAAGGTCTTCTCTGCATGTAGAAATATTTCTAATTGTTTTTATTATATTGTTTCAAATATCAAACACAACTATGATGTTATTCTTCAAGTATCTTTTAGATAAAAAAAAAGCACAACTTTTATTAGAGGTTATCTGAAACCTCTTCTTGTTGCCTCAATACTTCTGTTGGGCTAAGAATCAGGGCTGAGCCCCTTCTTTGGCTGTTTTTGGTTTACAAAATATAAAACCTCATATAAAAACAATAAAACTCTTCTTTTATTCTTTTATTAAAGAAGAGTCATATAATAAATTAATATAATAAAATAACCCCCTACCATGGTGACAGCACCTCACATGAGCCACTTAATGTGCTCCATCCCGCTCTGGGTTCCCACTGGCAGAACCAGGTTTTCAGCTCCTTCTGGGAGAGTCCTAGAGTGGGGGCCATTCAAATCTTTGGGGGATGATGTTACACAGAGAGGGGGCCCCCACAGAGAAGGCCCTTCTGGCTCCCACCAGGTGTATCTCCCTGGGGGATAGGGCCTGCACCATTCCCTGCTTGCCCACTCTGATGGGTCGGGTAGATGTGACTGGCAAGAGATGGTCTCTCAGATAACCTGGTCCCAAGCCATGAAGGGCTTTAAAGGTGACAACCAACACCTTGAATTGCACCCGGAAGCAAATCGGCAGCCAATGCAGCTCCCGCAGGAGAGGTAATACATGTGCACAATGGGATTTGCACAAAACCATATGGACCGCTGCATTTTGCACCAATGCAAAATGAGCTTCTGGATGTTCTTCAGTGGCTGTAGGTCAGTAGGTCAAGCAGCGGCACACTGCCGTGGCACATGCGCTGTGTGTCTTGCCTGCTTACTTCATCTTTGACTCGGATTTGGATGAGATAATCTCACCTAGAGAGGACGGCATCTTGAGAGGGGGGTGAATAAGTTATCCCATCGGAACCCTATTACTGTGCTACCTTTTATCTGCTTGTGTAAAACTGTATAAAAATAAAGCTCTCGGGGAGACCGGGAGAGACATCTTAGAAACATTTTGGAAAACATCTTGAAACAGAGCAAAAGCCTGGACCTCTGATTTACAACAAATGGCAGCCCCATATAGAGATCGTTGAAATAGTCAAGACGGGAAGTGACTAGGGCATGAATGACTTAGGGATTTTAGCTTCAGGAAAGGGAATAACTTGTGCACAACCCACAGTTGTGCAAAGGTCCTCCTGGTCACGACTGCCACCTGCTCCTTAAGCAGGAGTCATGTGTCCAGGAGAATCCCCAAATTACACATACGGTCTGTGGGGTAGTGCCACCCTATCGAAGAACAGACGTGGCAATTCTCCCTGAGCCAAGGAACCTCAAACCCAGAGCCACCCAGTCTTGCCATGGTTTAGTTTCAACCCATTGCTCTCCATCCAGCCCCTAAAAGCATCCAGGCACAGCAAGAGGGAATAGCACTTAGACTTCTATACCGCTTCATAGTGCTTTACAGCCCTCTAAGCCGTTTACAGAGTCAGCATATTGCCCCCAACAATCTGGGTCCTCATTTTACCTTCCTTGGAAGGATGGAAGGCTGAGTCAACCTTGAGCCTGGTGAGATTTGAGATTTGAACTGCCAATTTGCGGGCAGCCAGCACTCTGCAGAAGTAGCCTGCAGTACTGCATTCTAACCACTGTGCCACTTGAGCTTGATAGAGTTTAGTTACAGTTTCTCACTCGCTCGCTTGCACTCTGCGAATTTAGGGATACTTAGAAGCATAAGAGTGAAAGAGCTTTAGTTTATTGATAACCAAAACAAACCTAATAAAATATGAAATTAAGAACAACTTCAGAAAATAACTTGAGTTTTTCCTGATAGATACATACAGAGGTGAGGAGAACTGGATCTGGGATGTGTGGATCTTTGTATTTGCAAATCATGGAGACTTACCTGGTGAAAGGCCTCTTATTATGTGAGAAACTCGTCACATATATCAATGTATCCTGTTTGGAAAAACCTTCAGGATGAAGAATCTCTCTCACAAAATAAGCCAGAATGAGGGGAAGCCCATGAAATGCATGTTCAAAAAAACCTTTTACAAGCATTTTATGCCTTTTTATGGTATGACAAAGATTAGGGAAAAAAACTAAATTTGATTTAAATAAACTTAAATTAAATATCGTGATATGGTTATTCATGAGATGTTATTAAATTCTGTTCTAAGTATAAAGATTAAAAATACATGAAACTTTTGATTGTAATTGTGGAAGGCGATACTTCAAGCTTTCAGAAGATCGAGCTACTTTGAAAATATTTATTCAAATATTGTTCACTGATGGTTTTAGAGCAAACAGGTGAAAGGACGATGACTTTGGTTTTGTAATGTCAAAAAATTTTTCGTAATGGAAGACTGAAAAAATTAGGTTGGATTTAGAAGGAGCCTTGATATGTAAAGAAATGGGCTAGAAAGAATGGAGGCAGAATGAGAAGTTAAGGCCATTCTTTTAAAATAGTTTCTTCACCACAATTTCCCTCCCTCCCTCCTTTCTTTCATTTATTAGAGCTAAATCTCTTTTTTCTTCCACTGTCCACTTCCAGATCCAGCCTAATCTTTTCAAACCAGTAAAATCTTCTTTACATTTGACTAGAAAAAATATTCTTTTACTCCAAAGCTCTTAAGGTTCCTACTCAAATTTCCTGAGGTATATTGCCTATTCAACAACCAAAATAAAACTATTCATCTCTCTCTCTCTCTCTTTTTTTTTTTTGCCTCGTAGTATTTGAGATTTATATTTATTTTTCATTATTTGCTTTCCTTCGTTTTGTGATTCCACTTTTTCTCTAGTCACATATGAGACTTTATTCTCCCAATCTTAATTTCTCCATCATGGCAGCTTGTTTTGAGGTAAAAAAATTTAAAGGTCCACAACTTTGAGCTTTCACTCCATTTTGGGAATTTTCTTTTAATGCTTCATTTTCATTGGGACGTATGGTTATTCTCAGTATTACAGGCTGCCTTTAGTGTTTTCTTGGCTAAGCAGAGGCATGAACTTAGAATGGCAGCTGTAATAATTGAACTACTGAAGAAAAAATCAATACAAATCTCAAATTTCCTCAACCTTTCACTTTCATCCCTGTGTCTCTGCCAGCCCCCTGATCTCCCCTCACTTCAAGGCTGAGTTTGCCATCCGCCACAAGACACAGGCTGGGTTTCATAGAGAGACTTTTCTCCCTTGTCTTTTGACCGACTTGCCATTTCTGACAGGATTTTCCTCATTTTTGAGGCCTTCTCTTGGGAATCCCTGGAGACCCTTCAGAGAAGCTGCTCTTCAGGAAAGGGATTTTTGAGTCTCCACAGAGATTTTCTCAATCTTCACAAGATCACACAGACGGTTCTTAGGCATTAAAAAGAGGGAAAATCTAGAAACTGATGCTTGCTGGAGAGGTCATTTCCTGTCTAGATAGGCAATGTTAGAGGAAACCTTTCCTTCAAATTCATGACGTCCTGAGCCCTTGCAGGATCCTCTCTCAATGCACACAGGATCCTCTAGGGGGCGCCCTCGAAGAGCGGTGCAGCTCCCTCCCTCGCTTACGAGAGAACTGAGCATGCGCCGCTCTCTTTCCCAAGTCAAGAGGGATGCGAGATTCCCGAGGCTTGAGACGTTCTCCAGTGCCCGGAGGAGCCTTTCAGGGAAGGGAAGAGGCTGCAGGGAAGACTTGGACTTGGAGATCCAGACGTGAGTGGGGGGTTCAGGGACTGGGTGGGTGGGTGACTTTTCTCCCGCGCTGGACGCTCACATTCATCAGGCTTGGAGTCGTGGAAAGGGGGAGGAGGAGCCATTGGTCCCATGTTCCCCTGCCGTCCCTGTGCATGCAAGGGCCAGGCAGGGGAGAAAGCAAAGCTTCGCGCCCTTCCATTTGCCCCCGGGGGAAAAAAAAAACAGGGTCGCAGAAAAGAGGATTTACAATCCATTTCGGCGGGAAGAGCTTTGCATGGAGGGAGAGGAGGAGAAGTCGTCTTTGCAAAACAGAGATTGGCGCCGCCAAGTCAGTCGTGACTCCTGGACAGTTTCCTGCATATTTCGTGGCCCCGTTTTCCGAAGGGGTTTCCCTCCCTCCCCCTTCTTAGGCCGAGAGAAGCGAGCGGTCGGAGTGCTGGCTTTGCATGCAAGGCTTCAACTCCGTGTGCAAGTTGGGTACAAGGTGCACAAGGACTTCTTAAACTATGCAGGAATAGAAATGCTATTAAACTGTCTTTTAAATTATATTGTATTAAATTATGATTAGCCAGAGAGACCATTTGGCTCAGTGATGAAAGCACAAGGCTTTGAAACCAGGAGATTAACTTCTAGTCCAACCTTTGGCATTAATGTGGATAAAAGAAAGGAATCATACAGAGTCAGATACATGAGCTCTAAAGGACCCTCTCTATTCACATTATTATAAGGGGAAGACGTGCTTAGATACATGAATTCTGAGAGACCCTCTCTATTCACATTATTATAAGAGAGAAAAGTGCTTGCTTGGAGATTACATTAAAAGCAGCTAAACCCCATTAAGTGGTAATATATCTTATGATGAGACCTAGATGTCACAGAAGGACAGCCATAAATGAAAACATCTGAGTGACCTCACTGTGAATGACACAAAGACATATATGTTACAAAGAGTTACTTAATCCAATAAATTTACCCAAGGATAGTAGTAAATTTCCCATTAGCAACCACAGCACTTAAGAAAGCTAAAGATCTTATAAACTAAAAGTAATGGTTTACTAATGAGGAAATGTGTCAATTATCATATGACAGGTGTGTGTTAGCCATATATGGAGAATGTATGATCTCATGTTAACCATATATGGAAAATGTATGATCTCACTGAATCCTTTGTCTTAGAAATGTATAAAAACAGAGATATCACAGCTCTTGGGTTGTTCAAAGCTTCAGGTACAAATCTGGCTCTGAACCTTGTGCAATAAAACTGTCTCTGGCTGACCCAGGAATGTTGTTTGGTCCCTTCATTCTTCAACAGCATGAAAGCCTTGAGCCCATCCCAGTTCTCAGCCCAATCTGTTATGGAATGAAAGACTGAAAAACATTCCTGGGTCAGCCAGATACAGTTTATTGCGCAGGTTCAGAGCCAAATTTGTACCTGAAATTCTGAACAAAGGAAGAGTTCTGATACAATGGCTTTTATACATATCCAAGACAAAGGATTCGGTGAGCTCATGCATTTTTCCATATATGGTTAACATACACTTGTTATATGATAATTGACACTTCCTAATTACTAAACCATTATTTTTTAGTTTTATAAGATTATCTTTAGCTAGACAACCTTCCTTAGTTCTGTAATTACTAATAAAGGAGATTTATTGCTGTCCTTAGGTAAGTTTATTGGATTAAGTAACTCTTTGTAACATATATGTCCTTGTGTCTTTGACAGTGAGGCCCCTCAGATGTTTTCCATATGGCTGTCCTTCCGTGACAGCTAGGCCTCATCAGAAGATATATTACCAATAATGGGATTTAGCTGATTTTTAATATAATCTCCAAACAAGCACATTTCTCCCTTATAATCATGTGAATAGAGAGGGTCCTTTAGTGTTCATGTAACTGACCCTGTATGATACCTACTTTATTCACATTAAATCTACTTCACAGGGCTGTTGTTGGGGCAAAAACAGTAAGAAGGAGTATTATGTATAATTTCTGCCTAGAGTAATTTATAAAAATAAGAAGACATAAAAATAAAAACTAACTTTTTAATAGAAACTAGGAAGTAGAAATCAAAAACATATTTAAATGTATTTTTCCAATATTTTGATAGACATTGATCCTGAAGGGTTCAAGGCAAATTTTCTGATATGTAGAGACAGCAAGCTGACTAATAAGATTTTCCCACAAACCTTGCTGGGTTCATACAAATTTCTTTACTTAATCTTCCCTTCCCTCCCCTCCTCCCCATTTTTCCATCTCAGATACATCAAAAAATTTTCTGGTTCTTCCGGAATCTTAAGAATCTTGTCTGGGAAGAGAGCTGAATGGCCTTGGAAAATTTGGCCAGACCTCTTGTGAACAGAAAGACCTGTGGAGACCCATGGGTGGATTTTGGAGCTTTATCAGAGACCAGAGAGAAGATGGAGGGACGACACCCAGCAGATGCAGAAGTTAGAAAAGATCCTCCAGCTGCTCAGCCTTGGAGCTGTGGGAAGAATGGGGCAAGTCCTGGGCAGAAGAGCCACGAAGAGGCATCCAATAGTTCAGAGGTCCAATGCTGTCACTTCACAAAAGTGCAGTTTCAGGAGGGGAGGGGTCCTCGAGATGTTTGCACTCAGCTTCACTACCTTTGTCGTCAGTGGCTGCAACCAGAAAAACACACCAAGGCTCAGATGCTGGACCTGGTGCTCCTGGAACAATTGCTGGCTGTCCTTCCCCCAGAGGTGGCGAGATGGGTGCGGGAGTGTGGAGCAGAGACCAGTTCCCAGGCGGTGTCCCTGGCTGAAGGCTTCTTGCTGACTCAGGAGGAGGAAAACATGCAGGAAGACTTGCAGGTGGGAGAATGGAATCATGGCAGCTCTAAGGAGATTCTCTCTGAATTTGCCAATTTCTATCTGGTTGAATTTTCTGGGATTATTAATTCCTAAGGGTATTTGTTCTATTCTTCCAGAGGATGTATTTGGGGTAATTCTTCCATTTTGTTTCAGCAATGGACATTGAGGTCTGCTAGTTTGAAGGTGCAGTATGATAATTCATTTCTATCTCTGTGCTCTTCCTTTGTTTCAATGGTGAAATCCAAATTTTTTCACTACCGGTTCTGTGGCGTGGCTTGGTGTGGCAGGGGAAGGATACTGCAAAATAGAGCCTGGTGGCACAGCAGACTAATAGCCTGTTATTAACATTCAGCTGCCTGCAATTACTGTAAGTTTGAATCTCACCAGGCTCAAGATTGACTCAGCCTTCCATCCTTTCTAAGGTAGGTCAAATGAGGACCCAGATTGTGGGGGCAATAAGCTGACGTTGTATAAATATACAAAAGTATGAAGGCTATTGCTTAATGCATTGTAAGCCACCTTGAGTCTCCGGAGAAGGGCGGCATATAAATCAGATTTTTTTAAAAAAAATCTCCATTCCCACCCCACTCCAAGGGAAGGATACTGCAAAATCTCCATTCCCACCCCACTCGGGGGCCAGCCAGAGGTGGTATTTGCCGGTTCTCCAAATTACTCAAAATTTCCACTGCCAGTTGTCCAGAACCTGTCAGAACCTGCTGGATTTCACCCCTGCTTTGTTTCTCCTCTTACATCATGTCCAGAAATCCCTGGAAGCTATGACTGAGGATCCTAAGAGGGGGAAAGATTCATTCAGATCTTCTCAAGAGTTGCTGTTCAGGGAGAACTTCCAGAAAGATCAAAGTCAAGATGCTACTCAAGGTAAGAAAACTTCTTTCTGTGTGAGGTGAGATTTTAACACTTAACTGATTATTTCACACCACTTTTAGGAGTCTCTCTCTTTAACAAATCTGCTTCCACTATTTTTCTCTTACTCATAGAGAGTAGGAAATTGTCCTTGGAATTTTTACAATCACCTCTTTGTCCTGGAGATGAAGGATTAGCTGAACTGCTATTTCAGGTAAGGAGAAATAAGATTGGAAAAGGTCCCTGAATCTTGGATGGATTTCATTTTGTTCTAGAGTTCAATGTATAAAATTGCTGTTTCTAAGGAATATGAATTTGACATCAGGTCATTGAACATTCACGCTCAGTTTACCTACCTTCTCCCTTCTGAGGGGATCCTTTGTGAGTCGCTTTCTCCACCCCTCCTGCTTCACCATCACATTTCATCAACCAGACTGTTGTCAGCATCGGGGCTCTTCCTTCTGTCTCCCAGGGTTATTCTCACACACCATTATAAAGAAAATATTCTTTTTTGCCTTTTGAAAAGCATCTTTGGGACTACCGTGACCTGGTGATTGAGAATCTCCAAGACATATTGAGTACTATTACAAGCTCTTCCAACTTCTTCATGAAGGTGTGGAGTTGGGGTACGTTGGTTCCTCAGTATATAAAATGAGCCAATGGAAAACATGTCAGGTGGGTTTTGCCAGTATTTTGCTCTGCCCATCCTAGGAAAAATGGGAGTCACTGATAAGTATTGGATTTAAGATCCAACTGTCAATTGACCAAGAATATTTTAGTTGCTTATACCGTAAGGCATTCCAAACACTTCCATCTTGATCAACCATGATTTAGTTGTGCCATCAGCCAAAAGCGGTGAGACCTTATTCTTAATTCTGCAGAGGATATCCATTTTGTTCACTAGATCTCTTTTCTAGAATTGGTGGAATAAAATTATCCCATTATTCTTGGGATTATCTGTTACTAAGGAAACTTGTGTCCTTGTTCAGGATGTTGTTTCTTTTGAGGAAGTGGCCGTGTATTTCTCTGAGGAGGAATGGTTTCAACTGGATGCTGACCAGAAAGCGCTTCATGGAGAAGTCATGCTGGAGAATTCCAGGAATCTGGCTTACCTAAGTAAGAATCCCTTTTTCTGTCCAAGAACATAGAGAAGAGGCTTAAAAGTTATTTCTGAAAAAAAATCACTTATTTACGGTGCATTGAAAAAATATTCAGACCTCCTTCACTTTTTTCAATTATATTATGCTGCAGCATGAATGAGTATTTTGTATTTTATGAGCAGAAGGCATTCTCTTAAAGAAAACAATTTCTTTTATCTAATAAGGTAGACTATGCAGTTTTCCAATTTTTCTTTGAATAAATTTCCTTCTTCCATGAAGTCAGTTTGGTCAAATGGTTAAAATACCAGGCTAGAAACTGGGTGACTGTGAATACTAGTTCTTCCATTGGCATGAATGCTGGCTGGGTGACTTTGGGCCAATCTCTCTCAGCTCAACCCATTTCACAGGGTTGTTATAGGGAAAATAGCAGGAGGAAGGACTATTGCGTTTGTCTGCTGCCTTTATTATTTAAAAAAAATAAAGGAAGGATATGGAATGCATTCAGAATGTATTCAGACTCCCTTTACTTTTGTCAATTTTGTTACGCTGCAGCATGATTCTACCGTTGTTGAAATTCATTTTTTTCTCATTAATCTACACTGGGTACCCAATAATGACAAAGTGAAAAGAGAATGTTAGAAATGTCTGTAAATTTATTAGTTTTTGCCTGGTGTCTTAACCTTTTGACCAAACTGACTTTATGGAAGAAGGAAATTTATTGAAAGAGAAATTGGAAAAATTGCATACCCGGGCTTTTTGCATAAAGTAAATTTTAAAAAAAAGCTTTCTGCTCATCAAATAGAAAATATTTCATAAAAGATATTAGGAGGAATTTGAGGAAGAGGCCTCTCTTGAGCAAAATTCTGGCTACCAGGAGTTGGTATTCCCTCCTGAACCTGGTCACTGGGTTCCTAATGGCCCTGAGCTGCTATAACTCACCGGATGACCTCTAAGAGGGATGTTCCTTTCTTAGAGATATGCCCACTCGTGTACCAAGTTTGGCATTAGCCAAAGGTTAAAGGGTGGGAGCTATTGCCATCCAGAAATTCCCTTTGACTTTCAAAGATTCTGCTCTGCAGACAAGTGCAGATTAAACTTTTATTGAAGTTGGGAGCTGGTGTGTATGTTGCTGTATGCAACAGTGTCCAATGCACTTCGGGAGTTTGTAGTACCATGGAATTGTCCCCGGCCAAAGATTAGATAAGGGCTGTGATCCAGTCCAACTATATGGGGATCACTTGGAAATGGGCCTTTGCTATAATCTTCGTTTGGACTCTTCATGTTTGCCAACAAAACAGCTGAAATACATTGATGATTCTTGGCTAAATTTCAGAAGAAAAGTTTTGATTGTTCCCCTATTCTTGCTACAGTTTTTCTTTTTCTTCTTCAAGGCTTTAATGGGCAAGAGAATAAGAATTGCAAGGAGGAACACCAAGCGATCCATTTGAAATGGGAGGAAAGGAAATTTGTAGATCAGATGCAACCAAAGAGTGATGAAACAAAGAAATATCAAAGTGGAATTAAAAAAGATCTTCCTCTGGTCAGTTGGCTTCCAAACCATCCAGTAACCGATTTGGGAGAAAGACCATATAAATGCATGGAATGTGGAAAGGCCTTTACTTGTAACAGTAGTCTTAATTCCCACAAGAGGATCCACACAGGAGAGAAGCCTTATCAATGCATGGAGTGTGGAAAGGCCTTTACTTTTAGCAGCTGTCTTAATTCCCACAAGAGGATCCACACAGGCGAAAGACCTTATAAATGCATGGAGTGTGGAAAAGATTTTAGGAAGAGTAGTAATCTTTACTCCCACAAGAGGATCCACACAGGAGAAAGACTTTATAAATGCATGGAGTGTGGAAAGACTTTTACTTGTAACAGTAGTCTTAATTCCCACAAGAGGATCCACACAGGAGAGAAGCCTTATAAATGTATGGAGTGTGGAAAGATCTTTACTTTTAGCAGTGGTCTTAATTCCCACAAGAGGATCCACACAGGAGAAATACCTTATAAATGTATGGAGTGTGGAAAGATCTTTACTTGTAGCAGTGGTCTTAATTCCCACAAGAGGATCCACACAGGAGAGAAGCCATATCAATGCATGGAGTGTGGAAAGGCCTTTACTTTTAGCAGCAGTCTTAATTCCCACAAGAGAATCCACACAGGCGAAAGACCTTATAAATGCATGGAGTGTGGAAAGATCTTTACTTGTAGCGGTAATCTTAATTCCCACAAGAGGATCCACACAGGAGAAATACCTTATAAATGCATGGAGTGTGGAAAGATCTTTACTTGTAGCGGTAATCTTAATTCCCACAAGAGGATCCACACAGGAGAGAAGCCATATCAATGCATGGAGTGTGGAAAGGCATTTACTTTTAGCAGCAGTCTTAATTCCCACAAGAGAATCCACACAGGCGAAAGACCTTATAAATGCATGGAGTGTGGAAAAGGTTTTAGGAAGAGTAGTAATCTTTCCTCCCACAAGAGGATCCACACAGGCGAAAGACCTTATAAATGCATGGAGTGTGGAAAGATCTTTACTTGTAGCGGTAATCTTAATTCCCACAAGAGGATCCACACAAGAGAGAAGCCATATCAATGCATGGAGTGTGGAAAGACCTTTACTAGTAGCAATAATCTTAATACCCACAAGAGGATCCATACAGGAGAGAAACCTTATAAATGCATGGAGTGTGGAAAGACATTTACTTGTAGCACCAGTTTTAATTTCCACATGAGGATCCACACAGGCGAAAGACCTTAGATATGCATGGAGTGTGGAAAAGGTTTTAGTAAAAGTAGTAATCTTTCCTCCCACAAGAGGATCCACACAGGCGAAAGACCTTATAAATGCATGGGGTGTGGAAAGATCTTTACTTGTAGCGGTAATCTTAATTCCCACAAGAGGATCCACACAAGAGAGAAGCCATATCAATGCATGGAGTGTGGAAAGACCTTTACTAGTAGCAATAATCTTAATACCCACAAGAGGATCCATACAGGAGAGAAACCTTATAAATGCATGGAGTGTGGAAAGACATTTACTTGTAGCACCAGTTTTAATTTCCACATGAGGATCCACACAGGCGAAAGACCTTAGATATGCATGGAGTGTGGAAAAGGTTTTAGTAAAAGTAGTAATCTTTCCTCCCACAAGAGGATCCACACAGGCGAAAGACCTTATAAATGCATGGGGTGTGGAAAGATCTTTACTTGTAGCGGTAATCTTAATTCCCACAAGAGGATCCACACAAGAGAGAAGCCATATCAATGCATGGAGTGTGGAAAGACCTTTACTAGTAGCAATAATCTTAATACCCACAAGAGGATCCATACAGGAGAGAAACCTTATAAATGCATGGAGTGTGGAAAGACATTTACTTGTAGCACCAGTTTTAATTTCCACATGAGGATCCACACAGGCGAAAGACCTTAGATATGCATGGAGTGTGGAAAAGGTTTTAGTAAAAGTAGTAATCTTTCCTCCCACAAGAGGATCCACACAGGAGACAAGCCATATCAATGCATGGAGTGTGGAAAGGGTTTTAGGAAGAGTAGTTATCTTGCCTCCCATAACAGGATCCATATAGAAGAGAAACCATATGAATCCATGGAGCGTGGAAAGACCTTTACTTTTAGAAAGATGCCTTAATTCCCACAAGAGAATCCACACAGGAGAGAAACCGTATCAATGCATGGAGTGTGGAAAGACCTTCTCTTATTGTAAGACTCTTATCCATCAAGTGAATCATAAAGGAGAAAAACCTTATAAATGTATGTATTGTCGAAAGACCTTTACTTGCAGCAGTTGTCTTAATTCTCACAAGAGGATCCACACAAGATAGAAGTTATATAAATGTTTGCAGAGTGGAGAGGGCTTTAGAAAGAATTGTGATCTCAATTCGAATCTCACCAGGCTCAAGGTTGACTCAGCCTTCCATCCTTTCTAAGGTAGGTAAATTGAGGACCCAGTTTGTGGGGGCAATAAGCTGACTTTGTATAAAATATACAAAAGTATGAAGGCTGCTAGGATATGGTTTGAGCCTAACAAGTTGTCCAGGCAATATATGTGTTCTGTGACTTTAATATGAATATGTATTGTGTGACTTTAAAGTTTTACTGCTCATTCATTGTAATGCTGAGTCATGCTGTAATTAGATAATCACTGGTTGTAAACGTATTTAAGAAAGGTACTGTAACGTATTCAGTTGATGATAAGCTACCATAGTGTGTGGAGTTGCTACCATTGGGCTATCATCGTTGGATGGATCTGCTACCATCGTGGTTTGTGAACCAGAGTGAGTTTGTTATTCTAACCAACTACTGTTTGTGTGGAAGAGTTTTTGTATCACTGGACTGATTTAACTGGCAAAGACTTGGATTGATTTAAAGACTATGAGATTGTTTTTTCACTATAAAGTAAACTTTTGATAAACCAGTTTGCACATCTCTTATTCATTGCTCTCAGCAACGTTTCTCTTTGCTCTACACTACACTCTGCTGGTTGGTAACACAACAACAATATCCTTAACATAGGCCAGTGATGGCTAACCTTTTTGCCGTCATGTGCCAAAAGCGGGGGGAGCGCAGGCGGGTTGTGCACACGCATTCCCACACCTATAATTCAATGCACCCCACCCGCCGTGCATGCACACAGACACCACCTCCCGTGCAACCCCCGCTTTTGGCATACGATGGCACAGTGGGCCTGGTAGGCCCGTTTTTTCGTCCTCCCCAGGCTCCAGAGGCTTTCTTAGAGCCTGGGGAGGGCAAAAACCACCTTCCCCACCCCCCCCAGAGGCCCTCCAGAGGCCGGAAATGGACCGTTTCCCGACTTCTGGTGGGCCCAGAAGGCCCGAAAATCAGCTGGCCGGCACATGCATGCACACTGGAGCTGAGTTAGGACAATGCTCGCATGCCCACAGATATGGCTCCACGTGCCACCTGTGGCACGCGTGCCATAGGTTCGCCATCACGGACATAGGCTATTGCTTAACACATTGTAAGCTGCCCTGAGTCTCCGGAGAAGAGCGGCATATAAATCTAATTTAAAAAAAAACAACTATCATGAATCAGTTGCCAAGCATCTTTGATCAGGTGACCATCGGGATGTTATGGAAGTTACATAAATGTGAAAAATGGTCATAAGTCACTTTTTTCAGTGCTGAAATTTGAACAATTAGTAAATGAACTATAGTAAATTGTCGGCTGCCTATAGTTGTCTAAAATCTCATACAAGTATCATTTGAGTAATAATTCATATATAATTGAGTAATAATAAGAGCCTTGGTGGTGTAGCAGCTTAAGTGGTGCTAAAGTGACACCAGCTGCCTGCAATTACTGCAAGTTCGAATCTTACCAGGCTCAAGGTTGACTCAGCCTTCCATCCTTTCAAAGGTAGGTAAAATGAGGACCCAGATTGTGGGGGCAATAAGGTGACTTTGTATAAAAAAGTATGAAGGCTATTGCTTAACGCATTGTAAGCCGCCCTGAGTCTCCGGAGAAGGGCGGCATATAAATAAAATTAAAAAAAAAATTCAAATATATTGTATACCTTCTTAGCCATGCATACATAAATTTCCTTTCTAGTGCAAACCAGAACAAGGTGAATCCCTAATCCTGCTTGTGGTTTTTTGCCAAGACCAAATACTCAAATATGTTCTCTGCATGTAGAGATATTCCTGATTGTTTTTCATTATATTGTTCCTGGTATTCCAAAATATCAAACACAATTATGACGTTATTCTTCAAGTATCTTTTAGATAAAAATACAAACCACAACTTTATTAGAGGTTATCTGATACCTTTTGTTGTTGCCTCAATACTTCTGTCGGGCTAAGTATCAGGGCTGAGCCCCTTCTCTGGCTCTTCTGCCTTTCCCATCCCTGCTTGTTTGAGGAAGGCTGAAGCGAGAGGTCTGATTTCTCCATCCAGATTGTTGGCTGTTGCTTGCAGAGTTTTTCAATTTCACATTCTTTTCATTCAGCAGCTAAGATTTGTTTTCATACATAGTACTTAATGAGCCTCATGAATCTGAGCCGAGATGCAGAGGGAGTGGCAGAGATGGCTATTTGGGCCGTAGACTGATCCATAGTTTTCTTGTTAAGTTCCCAGATGACCCCGATAGGTTATGTAATTTAAGGAGATTTGGGTCTAGTAAAGTGTGTGTTTGTTTGCTTGAGAATTAATCTTTCTAATCATGTCTTGGTCGATTCGCTTTGGAAGCCTGCTCTCAAGCAGACAACAGTAATGGGAGGGGAAAGGGAAGGCACTGGAATTAAAGGCACATTTCATGCAGGGAAATGTGTAATGCAAGTGAGGGACTGAAAGCCTGAGACAGACCCCAAAGTCATTAGCTGGGAAAGTCCCAGGCAGTCAGATTGGATGTCCCAGAAGTTTCTTTTGCTGTCTAAATCAGTGGGACGGTTGACACAGCCGTCATCTAGTGATTGGGAGTCTCCATACACATATACAGGGTTATAACTCCTTGCTAAAACTTCCAGAGAAGAAAAATATTTTACTCCATGAATATAAGCTGGAAGGATTCAACTTAATGAGTTAACTGGAATTAGGGTGGATTTTTCTTTCCTTGACATACATACATGTCTATATTTATCATTAGATATGCTTAAGTAATTCTTAAAGTAGGCAAATATTATTGAAAATATACTTGAGGGTACCTGTATGAAGGGACTGTTAAAAAAAGGTTGCACCACTTTAAAGAAAACCTTTGCACTAAAAAGATGTTTATAAAAGAATATATATTCTTTATATATATAAAGAATTGTCCTAAAAATGCGAGTTTCAGGTATAGTTATAGAAGAGGCGATAGACATCACGATCTCCGGAACGTTTAAAAGTTTAAAAATTTTTATTTTAAAACTTGTGCTAAGCTTTCGTCGGCCCCTACCGACTTCGTCAGAGTATAAAATCCCCATTGAGGAGCTGCTTGCTTTTATGTAATGCTGATCAATTTAGTCATTGCGCGCGTAACAGGCCCACACCCTTGCGTTCCCCCTGTAATTAACTTTTTTTCTGCCTTAGTCATGCTAACAGATGACGATGCACTTCCCCCTGCCTCCTTCCCCATTGTGTGTTGCCTCTTTCTCTCCGTGGGGGGTAACGCAGGGTTATCCGGCATTGCTTTGAAGGTATTTCTCCCGGCTCTCTCTCCCTCATTGTTATGCCTTTCCCGTTTAGGCATACACGTTGCCTCCTCTGAACCTATTTGTTTTGCCCATGATCTTGTGATGGGTCTGCGTTGTTCTTCCTTACCGCCACTATCTTCCTCATTCTGCTGTTTCCCTAACCTCAAGTATCAAAAGCCCAGAAACTTGTGAATGAGATTTCACAGAACTAGGGCTGAAGAACATCTTAGCTTACGTAGGTAAAACCTGGCTAGAAAGAATATGCACATAAAAGCCTATGAAAAAGAAAAAGAAACATTGTACCTTTACAGGGAGGATACTTGAGAAGAGGGTGTGGCTCACTGATGACGCCTTACAAGGCACAAATAGCTATTTGAGTCTCCCAAATTGCAGCACAGAGTTGTTGCTTTTCAGCAAGATACAGAAAGCCCAGAAATAAATAAATAAATAAATAAATAATGTATGTATGTATGTATGTATGTATGTATGTATGTATTATTCTATAAGCGTAGTTTGGAGGGAGGGATCTAAATATAATACTGAAGTTTAAAGCTCGTAGTGAAGTCAAAGAAATAGCTGCATTAGAAAGTTTTGATTTTAAAAAAGTTTTAAAAAGTTTAGCACTTTAAAAAAAGGGTGAAAAAGGGGTGTTTTTTTCTTCAGTAAGGTCAAGGAATTTGAAAGAATACAATGAATAGAATAGAATAGAATAGAATAGAATAGAATAGAATAGAATAGAATAGAATTCTTTATTGGCCATATGTGATTGGACACACAAGGAATTTGTCTTGGTACATACGCTCTCTGTACATAAAAGATACATTCGCCAGGAATCATAAGGTACAACACTTAATGCTAGTCATAGGGTACAAATAAGCAATCAAATCATATTAAGAAACAGTCAATATAAATTGTAAGGATAACAGCAACAAGGTTACAGTCATACAGTCATAGGTGGGAGGAGATGGGTGATAGGAACGATGAGAAGATTAGTAGTGCAGAGTTAGTAAATAGTTTGACAGTGTTAAGGGAATTATTTGTTTAGCAGAGTGATGGCGTTCAGGGAAAAAACTGTTCTTGTGTGTAGTTCCGTGATGGCGAACCTATGGCACGCGTGCCACAGGTGGCACGTGTAGCTATATTGGTGGGCATGCGAGCTCAGCTCTGCCAGCTGATTTCCGAGCCTTCTGGGCCGACCAGAAGTAGGGAAACGCTGTTTCCTGCCTCCGGAGGACCTTGAGGTGGTGGTGGGGAAGGCCCGTTTTTCCCTCTCCCCAGCCTCCAGAGCCTTTCTGGGAGTCTCCGGAGGGCGAAAACGGTCTTTCCCACTCCCCCAGAGACCCCCCCGAGGCCAGAAACAGCTCGTTTGCCAACTTTTGGTGGGTCCAGAAGGCTGAAAAATCAGCTGATGGAACTGAGCTCACGTGCCCACCGATATGGCTACACGTGCCACCTGTGGCAAATGTACCATAGGTTCGCCATCACGGAACTAGACACAAGAACAGTTTTTTCCCTGAATGCCATCACTCTGCTAAACAAATAATTCCCTCAACACTGTTTTCGGACTCTGGATGGTCTCGGGGGAGGGGAGGCTGTTTTCGCTCTCCTCAGACTCCTAGAAAGGCTCTGGAGGCTGGGGAGAGCAAATAACGGGCTTACCATGCCGCCATGTGCCAGGAGCGGTGTGCGTGTGTGTGTCACACGCACATGCACGGGTGCAGGGCACATAGAATTATGGGTGTGACCCCCACCCCACCCCCCGCTCCTGGCATGCAATGGCAAAAAGGTTAGCCATCACTGGTCTAGTTGTTCTGGTGTGCAGTGCCCTATAGTGTAAGGTGACCAGATTTTAACAATGGTAAAGAGGGACATTGTGGGCGTGGCTTATTTTGTGGGCGTGGTTAGCTGGTCATGTGACTGGGTGGGCGTGGTTAGCTGGTCATGTGACTGGGTGGGTGTGGCTAGCTGGTCATGTGACTGGGTGGCCATGGCTATGTGTATAGGGTAAGGTGAACAGATTTTAACATTGGTAAGAAGGACACCATTGTGGGCGTGGCTTATTGTGTGGGCGTGGCTTGGAGGCCATGTGACTGGGTGGGCGTGGCTAGCTGGTCATGTGACTGGGTGGCCATGGCTATGTATATAGGGACTACTCAGAGGGCTGAAAAGTCATTTCTGACAGGTCCTCACACTTTTGACTGGTCCTCACACTTATGACCATCCTCACATTTATGCCCGTGCAGCATTCTTAACAACCATGTCACTCATTTCACAACTGCTTCTCTTCACCATGGTGATAAGATAGGGCAAAAACGTAAAATGTGAGGACAGTCGTAAGTTCGAGGACTGGTCAAAAGTGCGAGGACCAGTCAAAAATAACTTTTTCAGCCCTCTGAGTAGTCCATATGGACAAAAGGACTAACCAGAGGGCTGAAAAAAGTCATTTCTGACTGGGCCTCGCACTTTTGACCGGTCCTCACACTTATGACCATCCTCACATTTATGCCCGTGCAGCTTTCTTAACAACCATGTCACTCATTTCACAACTGCTTCTCTTCACCATGGTGACAAGATAGGGCAAAAACGTAAAATGTGAGGACAGTCGTAAGTTCGAGGACTGGTCAAAAGTGCGAGGACCAGTCAAAAATAACTTTTTCAGCCCTCCGAGTAGTCCATATGCACAAAAGGACTAACCAGAGGGCTGAAAAAAGTCATTTCTGACAGGTCCTCGCACTTTTGACTGGTCCTCATACTTATGACCATCCTCACATTTATGCCCGTGCAGCATTCTTAACAACCATGTCACTCATTTCACAACTGCTTCTCTTCACCATGGTGACAAGATAGGGCAAAAACGTAAAATGTGAGGACAGTCGTAAGTTCAAGGACTGGTCAAAAGTGTAAGGACCAGTTAAAAATAACTTTTTCAGCCCTCTGAGTAGTCCATATGCATAAAAGGATACAGTAATAGAGAGGGATGAAGGAAGGGAAGGGAAATTAGAGTAGGAGTGACGGTAAGAGAGGGAGGAAGAGAGGAGGAGAAGGAGAAAGGAAAAGGAAATAGGGAGGAGAAGAAGAGGGTGGGGGGAAGAGAAAGTAAGAAGGAAAGAAAAGAGAGGTGGTAGGTTTGAGGAGAAAGATTGCTGTACAATAAAAAAGATGAAAGGGAAGAAAGCCAACCCCAAACAAATATAAAGATATTAAGATAAAGAATGAATTGTTAAACTTTAAAGAATAAAAGAGAACAAATATGAATAAATAGCAATAATTAGAAACACACATACAAACATACAATGTATTTTCTTTGAACAGAATATTTGGCTGGTTCACAAATTTAAACAGTGTTTAGTCATTTCAATTAAATTTACAATTTCTATATTTCCTTTTTGCCATATTTATTCCTCATCTATTTTTTTAAAAAAACAATATTACCCTTCATCCTCATCTCTAATATTAATCAAATTCAATTTTTCCCTTCTATTCTATATTATACCCCTTCCCATTGTCATCTATTTTTATATCCATCCTCACATTGGTTAATTATGTAATTATGTAATACAGTTGTTTAATACAAATTCAACATTTTAATATAAATCAATTAGTTATATAACTATCTTTTTTGTATATTAATCAATATGAACATGAATATTCCAATTATTTCCATGCAATCCAATTTCTTACAAATCAATTAATTATATTTACCAATAATAATAAACCAAATAATTTCCCCCATATATTCCTCCAAACCACAACTTAACCATTTCTGCTTTCAACACAGTATACAATTAATAGTATCTCAATTATTACAATTCCCTAGTTAAATAGAGCTTTTTTTTCTTTTGTGTTTTAAAATCTTGAACTCTCCTCTTTTGCCCTAAATAATTTCCCATTGTTTGCACCTACCTTTTTTGGTGAGGAAAAGGAAAATAAATCTGCCTAATTTTCCAACGTTGCAAGCAAACAGCAAAGCCAACAGCCTGTTTTACTTTCAGTTTCGTTTTGAGCTTGGTTTGCACAAAGAGAAAAAAAAAACTGCTGAGCAATTTAGCAAGAGCAGAGCCCTGCGCAAATCAGCTGAGAGGGGGAGGCCGAGCTAATCAACGTAGGGCGGCCCTTTGAAGCCCCGCGGCAAGAGTTTAAACAGGTTTTTTCCCTCTAGCCATCAGCTGGGACTCAGGAGGCAGCCGGGACTCAGGAGGCAGAATGAAAAATCGGGACTTTTTTAAAACGCCGCGGGACGCGGGACAAATTGCTCAAAAGCGGGACTGTCCCGCCAAAAGCGGGACGTCTGGTCACCTTACTATAGTGTCGTTTTGAGGGTAGGAGTTGAAACAGTTTATGTCCAGGATGCAAGGGGTCTGCAAATACGTTCACAGTCCTCGTTTTTTGAGGACTCGTGCAGTATATATTTTTTATACTCGTGCAGTATACAGGTCCTGAATGGAAGGCAGGTTGATAGCAATTGTTTTTTCTTGAAACTTCTTAATAAAAACAGAATTACATTCTATTTTCACATTTCCAAGATTTGTCGTTATAGAAATAGCTAGTTATATATTAATGTGCAAAAGCAAAAAGTTGAAGTTGGAGTGTTTTTATCTTGTACTGTGCTAAGAAGAGTCGGAAAGAGTCCCTCCCTCCTTTTTTTCATTAATTATAGCCAAATCTCTTTTTTCTTGCATTGTCCAACTCCAGATCCAGACTAATCTTTTCAAAGCAGCAAAATCTTCATTACTATTGACTAGAAAAAAATATAAGGTTCTTACTCAAATTTTCTGAGGCGTATTCCCTACTCAATACCAAAATAAAACTATTCATGTCCCTATTTTTTTTTTTTTTTGCCTTATTGTTGCAGAAAAATAATGAATGAATTGAATTTCGAGATCAAAAAAAGCTTTATTTTGGCCAAAAGGTTCAGACATGCATTCTGTTTCACATTCTGAACAAAAGTCCTTCTTTAAGACACGTATCTATATAGTAACAAAAACAGGAAGTATCTTAGATCTGCCTCTTTGGCTAGTCCCTCTCTTGTTTTAGGCAGGAAGCTCCATGTGGGCTAGTTCTGCATTTTGACATAATACCTCTGTGGTTTGACTTCTTGAACTCTCCAACTGTAAAACTGTGTTAATTCTGTGGTTTAGGGGGTAGAGCCTGACAGCCTGATGAGCCAGTAAGAGTTTTTCCCAGCTCTGGAATTGTGGGCCGATAAAATTTATAATCTAACTAAAATGGGCAGAAATTTGTGAAGGATTGCTTATGAATATCTGGGCTAACAGCGGAGGAAAAAGTTGTTTTGGACAGTGAAAAACTGATAAATAATGTTTAAAGTGTGGGGCCTAATTGTCGTCGTTGGAATGCCACAGAAGAATGTCTGGAATTTTTTTTAGACAGCAGCTAACTTTAAGGAGTGATTGATAACTTTACAACTTCACACGGTTAAGCAGCCTGTTTTATTACGGATTAAAAAAAAACCCCCGCTGGAAGCAGAAGGGAGTTATTTATACTCCCGAAGATTGCAAAAGTTTATTTGATTGTTGCCCAGGTTTTGAAGATTTATGCCACCGAAAAAACAAAAAGATGCCAGCAAATATAAGTGGCAACGTATCCATCCTTCAAATCACACCGCGGCACGATTAAAAAGACAATCTCTGGTTGAATCGGAGCAAGAGAGCTCAGAGAGTGAAATAATAATGGCGGCGAAAGCTGGCTCACAGCCAGCAACTGTGGATGAACTCAGAGAAATGCTGACCAGCACTAAAGAGGCGATTTTTAAAAGAATGGATGATTATGCAGAAAAAGTTGACAAGCGTATGGATCAATTAGCTATAAATATCGGTCATAATGATAAACAGATTAAGCTTCTTAGAGTGGACGAATTAGGGAAACAAATGAGGCAGATGGAAGAAAAGCACTCTCTGGAGTTTGATGAGCATGAGAAAAGACTGATTTCTCTGGAAGATCAAAGCAGACGATCATCAATACGAATTCGAAATTTACCAGAGATGACAGGAGAGGATATGAGGAAATTGATCCCACGATGGTTTAAAGAAATAATCCCTAACCTGGCCTTGGGAAAATAGGACATTGAGCGTGTTCACAGAGTGGGCGCATTTAGAGCTGGGTCTCGTCCCAGAGACATTTTGGTAAAATTTTCTAATTATTATAAAAAAGAGCAGCTGATGATGAAGCTGAGGTCGCTAGCTTTGTTGAAGTTTCAAGGATCTACAGTTCAAGTTTATAACGATCTTTGTTACCAGACAATTAAGTGGAGGTGTAGCGTTAAACCAATCACTGAAGAGCTGAAGAGAAGGGAGATAAAGTACGCATGGGTTTATGTATGATGGGAAACAATATAGGATTACCTCTTTGGAGCAAGGCATTGAGCTACTTAAAAGTCTGGGGCTGGATTTCCAGGACGATGCTGTT
Source organism: Arizona elegans (assembly GCA_022577455.1). Classification (NCBI taxonomy): domain Eukaryota; kingdom Metazoa; phylum Chordata; class Lepidosauria; order Squamata; family Colubridae; genus Arizona; species Arizona elegans. The sequence goes on from JAKOOJ010000012.1 coordinate 10,552,468, forward strand.
CTTAAAAGTGCCAATGGCGGAGGAAGAGGAGCCACGGCAAGCGGGAAGTGAAATCGATAAGACTGAGATGATAAATCTGTAACCTATTAATATTAGAAGGCTTGCTGGTTCCAGACTGTGGGCTCCCCCCAGATTAGGCTACTGGGGATTTAGTGGGGGGAAAAGAGTTTGGGGAGATTTGGGGGTGGGAGGGCGGGGAAGGGGGGGTAGGTCATGAGGGTTATTTAGTTGAGTTTGTTTTGTGTTTTCTTATATGTTGGTTTAAGTTAAAGTGCACAAGGGATCGCAAAGAATTTGTACGTGCTGAATATGGATAAAACTATAAGAATCACAACACTCAATGTCAAAGGTTTGGGGGCAGTTATGAAAAGGAGGAGAATCGTACAATTGTTAAATAAGGAAAGATCTGACATCATTTTATTGCAGGAAACTCACCAGGATAAGGATGGAGTAAATGAAGTTTGCTTGAAGTGGTCACTCTATTATGAAAAGTCACTGGGGACTTCAAAAAGAAATGGGGTGGCCATACTGATTTCTAAAAGAACTGGATTTATTATGGAGAACATAAAAAAAGATGGGCAAGGTAGATTTATTATGATTAAAGGTCAAATTGAAAGCACAGCATATACGTTGGTTAATGTTTATGCCCCAAATGAGAAACAGAATTTTTTTTTAGAATTGTTCAAAGTAATAGAAGAATTTAAAGAAGGACATGTTATCTTAGGTGGAGATTTTAATATAGTTATGAATAATAGATTGGACAGGACTAATCCCACAAGTGCTGAAAGGAGGAATAATATCACCATTTTAAATAAATTAATAAAAGAAAAAGATTATGTGGATGGGTGGTATTTTCTTAAAGGTGGGGAGCCTGGTTTCACATATTATTCCCCAATCTATAAATCTTATTCTAGAATTGATCATGTTTTCGTTTCTAGGGATATGGCAACTAAGTTGTGTAGAATGGAAGTGGGAGTAATTAAAGTAACAGATCATGCAGTGGTTAGTTTAGACTTCATGGTAAAAAAGGATTATAGAGAAGCGGTTAGATGGAAGTTGACTATAAGGATTCTTAAAAATGAGAAAGTGGTTGAGAAAATGCAAAAGGAGATGTCAGAATTGTGGGAAATTAATGAAAAAGGAGAAATAGCCACGAGACTGGTGTGGGACACCATGAAGGCGGTGACACGGGGAATATGTATTAGGGAAACTTGTAATGTTAAAAGGCAAGAAGCAGCATTACAGAAAAAATTAGAGGAACAGATTAAGAAATTGGAAAAAGAGTATTGGCATACAAGGAATAAACAGAAATTAATAGAATTACAAGCTAAGAAAAAAGAACTAGAGAATAAAAATTTAGAGGAAGTTCAGAATAATTTAATATACATGAAAAGAGAATTTTTTGAAAATAGTAATAAAAACTCCAAGATGCTTGCCAGGCTCACACAAAAGGAGAAAGCTAAAAACTCAATAGGTATAGTGAAAGATAAATTGGGGAATTATTGCAGTACAATGAAAGGAAAGTTAAAAATATTTCAGGAATTTTATCAAGAGTTGTACAAGGGTAAGAAGGAAAGAATGGAAGCTTATTGGGAAATATATAAAAAGGAGTGTGGAAATAGAGCATAAAGAATTAATGGAAAGGAGTATATCTCAAAGGGAAGTTGTAGAAGTAATTGAAAGTTTGAAGGTGGGTAACTCACCCGGGGTAGATGGATTAGGAACAGAATTTTATAAAATATTTAAAACATTAAATTATTAATGTTAAAAATATCCATCCTCACATTGGTTAATTATGTAATATTACAGTTGTTTAATACAAATTCAACATTTTAATATAAATCTATTAGTAATATAACTATTGTAAGGTCCCAAAATATACTTGAGTCACCAGAATGCCAAAGAGAGAGACTCAAGATGAGGCTTGCAAAAAAGCAGATTTTATTTATGGCCAAAAACAAAATACTGGGTGGAACTATATCCAGAACATACAGATACAATGCATGTGAGGAAATAGCCACACCTTGGGAAAGGTATGGCGTCCTTTTATACTCTCAGAGACGTCAGCTTAGTACCCAATTCTGGCCTCCTAATTTAGGTTTGTGTATTCCTTGTTGCCCTGCAAGGGGGAATAGAAACTTCCCAATTAGTCATCTTGAGCATTTCTTTGTTTACTCAATTGGCCACTTTGGCCCCCTGGCTCTGGAAAGCAGGAATTTATCCAGATCAAATATAAATTAGGGCTGAGGTGTAAATTATCCCTTTGTTGATGGCTGTAGTTTCAACTGAGATAATGTACCATGCTTTTAGATAGATTGTTATGAGTTCAGGTCAAATGGCAGGGACATATGTTTGACAAATACCAGATACATTACAGAGGCCTAATAACAGAATATGTTTGTTACAGGAGATACAAATATACATAATATGTGTGATACAAATACAAAGGCATATATGTATTACAGGAACCTAATGGTTACAGAATCTTGTATACCAGTATATCATATTCTAGTATTATTTATTATATCCTTATTATTGTTTCCCTTCACTATCTTTTTTGTATATTAATCAATATGAACATAAATATTCCAATTATTTCCATGCAATCCAATTTCTTACAAATCAATTAATTATATTTACTAATAATAATAAACCAAATAATTTCCCCCATATATTCCTCCAAACCACAACTTAACCATTTCTGCTTTCAACACAATATACAATAGTATCTCAATTATTACAATTCCCTAGTTAAATAGAGCTTTTTTTTCTTTTGTGTTTTAAAATCTTGAACTCTCCTCTTTTGCCTAAATTTCCCATTGTTTGCACCTAACTTTTTTGATGAGGAAAAAGAAATCTGCCTCTGCCTAATTTTCCAACGTTGCAGCAAACAGCAAAGCCAACAACCTGCTTTACTTTTGGTTTCGTTTTCAGCTTGAATTGCACAAGGAGAAAAAAAATCTGCTCCAGCAATTTAGCTCTTTGTAGCAAGCGCCAGATCCCTGCGCAAAACAGCTGAGAGCAAATCAGCTGAGAGTCGCGGATCTAATCAATTATTTTATTATTTATATTTATATCCTTCTCCCGGGGCGGTGAACAGACAACAAATAAAACAAAAGAAATACAAAATTTAAAAACAGTATTAAAATCTGATTAAATTAATTTGGCCCACAATGAAAAACACCCCTGTATTAAAACCCATAATTAAACAATTTAAAAATTAAAACAATTTAAAAGAGTTAAGTCAGCCCGGCTTGTTGAAATAAAAACGTCTTTAGGGCACGGTGAAAGGTGCGCAGATCCGGGATCCGCCATATCTCCAGGGGCAGCTCATTCCAGAGGGTAGGTGCCCCCACCGAGAAGGCTCTCCCCCTGGGGGCCGCCAGTCAGCATTGTTTGGCCAACGGCACCCTGAGGAGCCCCTCTCTGTGGGAGCATACTGGTTGGTGGGAGGCTATCGGTGGCAGAAGGCAGTCTCGTAAATACCCGGGTCCTAAGCCATGGAGCACTCTAAAGGTGATAACCAATACCTTGAAGCGCACCCGGAAGTCCACCGGGAGCCAGTGCAGCTCGCGCAGCAGAGGTTTTACATGGCAGTGCTGAGTCGCCCCCATAACCACCCGCACGGCCGCATTCTGGACCAGTTGGAGCCTCCGGGTGCTCTTCAAGGGGAGCCCCATGTAGAGAGCATTACAGTAGTCCAGGCAGGATGTGGCGAGAGCATGAGTGACCGTGCGTAAGGCATCCCGATCCAGAAAGGGACGATACTGGTGGATCAGGTGAACCTGATAAAAAGCCCCCCTGGCCACGGCCGTCATATGCTCTTCTAAAGACAGCCGTGTATCCAGGAGGATGCCCAAGTTGCAAGTCCTCTCTGTGGGGGCCAACAACTCGCCCCCAATAGTCAGCGATGGCACCAACTGACTATATCGGGATGCCGGAAGCCACAGCCACTCGGTCTTGGACGGGTTGAGCCTGAGCCTGTTTCTCCCCATCCAGATCTGCATGGCCTCCAGGCACCGGGACATCACATCAAGGGCATCGTTTGGGGTGGTCCGGGGTGGAGATGTACAGCTGAGTGTCATCAGCGTACAGATGGCACTTTACCCCGAAACCACGGATGATCTCACCCAGCGGTTTCACATAAAGTGTGTGGGGTATGTGTGGGGTGTGTGTAAAGTGTGTGTGGGGTGCCGCAAGGGTCGGTTCTCTCGCCCCTTTTGTTCAACATTTATGTGAAGTTGCTGGGTAAGATCATCCGTGGTTTCGGGGTGAAAAAAGGGAAAGGGGTGGGTGCTAACTTCCTACACCTCTTTTTCATCAGGATCTATACTTCAAGATTATTCACATTACAGGCTGCCTTTGGTGTTTCTAATCCTCCTTGGCAACCCATAGGCATGAATTTGGAAAGGAAGCTGTAATAATTGAAATAGAAAAATCAATACAAATCTTAATTTTCCTCAATCTGTCGCTTTCCTCCCTGTGTCTCTGCCAGCCCCCTGATCTCCCCTCACTTCAAGGCTGAGTTTGCCATCAGCCACAAGACACAGGCTGGTTTCATAGAGAGACTCTTGTTCTTTGTCTTTTGACCGCCCTGCCATTTCTGACAGGATTTTGCTCATTTTTGATGCCTCCTCCTGGGAATCCCTGGAGACCTTTCAGAGAAGCTGTTCTTCAGGAAAGGGATTTTTGAGTCTCCACAGAGATTTTCTCAATCTTCACAAGATCACACAGACGGTTCTTAGGCATTAAAAAGAGGGAAAATCTAGAAACTGATGCTTGCTGGAGAGGTCATTTCCTGTCTAGATAGGCAATGTTAGAGGAAACCTTTCCTTCAAATTTATGACGTCCTGGGCCCTTGCAGGATCCTCTCTCAATGCACACAGGATCCTCTAGGGGGCGCCGTCGAAGAGCGGTGCAGCTCCCTCCCTCGCTTACGAGAGAACTGAGCATGCGCCGCTCTCTTTCCCAAGTCAAGAGGGATGCGAGATTCCCGAGGCTTGAGACGTTCTCCAGTGCCCGGAGGAGCCTTTCAGGGAAGGGAAGAGGCTGCAGGGAAGACTTGGACTTGGAGATCCAGACGTGAGTGGGGGGTTCAGGGACTGGGTGGGTGGGTGACTTTTCTCCCGCGCTGGACGCTCACATTCATCAGGCTTGGAGTCGTGGAAATGGGGAGGAGGAGCCATTGGTCCCATGTTCCCCTGCCGTCCCTGTGCATGCAAGGGCCAGGCAGGGGAGAAAGCAAAGCTTCGCGCCCTTCCATTTGCCCCCAGGGGGGAAAAAAAACACAGGGTCGCAGAAAAGAGGATTTACAATCCATTTCGACGGGAAGAGCTTTGCATGGAGGGAGAGGAGGAGAGGTCGTCTTTGCAAAACAGAGATTTGTGCCTCCAAGTCAGTCGTGACTCCTGGACAGTTTCCTGCATATTTCGTGGCCCCGTTTTCCGAAGGGGTTTCCCTCCCTCCCCCTTCTTGGCCGAGAGAAGCGAGCGGTCGGAGTCCCTCCTGCTGGCTTTGCTTGCAAGGCTTCAACTCCGTGTGTAAGGAGTTGGGTGCAAGGGGTGCAAGGACTTCTTAAACTATGCAGGAATAGAAATGCTATTAAACTGTCTTTTAAATTATACTGTATTACATTATGATTAGCCAGAGAGACCATTTGGCTCAGTGATGAAAGCACAAGGCTTTGAAACCTGGAGATTAAGTTTCTAGTCCAACCTTTGGCATGAAAGCCTCAACCCAATCTACTTCACAGGGCTGTTGTTGGGGGGGAAACAGTAAGAAGGAGCATTATGTATAATTTCTGCCAAGCTAACTAATAAGATTTCACCTCCCACCTTGGTGAGTTTATACAAATTTCTTTACTTAATCTTCTCTTCCCTTTCTTACCCTCCTCCCCATTTTTCCATCTCAGATATATCAAAATATTTTCCAGTTCTTCTGGAATCTTAAGTATCTTGTCTGGGAAGAGAGCTGAATGGCCTTGGAAAATTTGGCCAGACCTCTTGTGAACAGAAAGACCTGTGGAGATCCATGGGTGCATTTTGGAGCTTTATTAGAGACCAGAGAGAAGATGGAGGGACAACACCCATCAGATGCAGAAGTTAGAAAAGGACCTCCAGCTGCTCAGCCTTGGAGCTGTTGGAAGAATGGGGCAAGTCCTGGGCAGAAGAGCCACGAAGAGGCATCCAATAGTTCAGAGGTCCAATGCTGTCACTTCACAAAAGTGCAGTTTCAGGAGGGGAGCCGTCCGCGAGATGTTTGCACTCAGCTTCACTACCTTTGTCTTCAGTGGCTGCAACCAGAAAAACACACCAAGGCTCAGATGCTGGACCTGGTGCTCCTGGAACAATTGCTGGCTGTCCTTCCCCCAGAGGTGGCGAGATGGGTGCGGGAGTGTGGAGCAGAGACCAGTTCCCAGGCGGTGTCCCTGGCTGAAGGCTTCTTGCTGACTCAGGAGGAGGAAAACATGCAGGAAGAGTTGCAGGTGGGAGAATGGAATCACGGCAGCTCTAAAGAGGATCTCTCTGAAGTTGTCAATTCCTTTCTGGCAGAATTTTCTGGGATTATTAATTCGTAAGGGCAGGATGTATTTGGGGTAATTCTTCCATTTTGTTTCAGCAATGGACATTGGGGTCTACTAGTTTGAAGCTTCAGAATGATAATTCATTTCTATCTCTGTGTTCTTCCTTTGTTTCAATGGTGAAATCCAAATTTTTTCACTACCGGTTCTGCGGCGTGGCTTGGTGGGTGTGGCAGGGGAAGGATACTGCAAAATCTCCATTCTCACCCCACTCTGGGGCCAGCCAGAGGTGATATTTGCCGGTTCTCCAAACTACTCAAAATTTCCACTACTGGTTCTCCAGAACCTGTCAGAACCTGCTGGATTTCACCCCTCCTTTGTTTCTCCTCTTACATCATGTCCAGAAATCCATGGAAGCTGTGACTGAATATCCTAAGAGGGGGAAAGATTCATTCAGTTCTTCTCAAGAGCTGCTGTTCAGGGAGAACTTCCAGAAAGATCAAAGTCAAGATGCTACGCAAGGTAAGAAAGGCTCTTTCTATGTGAGGTGAGATTTCAACATTTAGCTGATTCGTTTGGTCCACTTTGTTGGAGTCTCTTTAACAAATCTGCTTCCACTATTTTTCTCTTTCTCACAGAGAGTAGAAAGCTCTCCTTGGAGTTTTTAGAATCACCTCTTTGTGCTGGAGATGAAGGATTAGCTGAACCGCTACTTCAGGTAAGGAGAAATAAGATCAGAAAAGGTCCATAAATCTTGGATGGATTTCATTTTGTTCTAGAGTTCAATGTATAAAATTGCTGTTTCTAAGGAATACGAATTTGACATCAGGTCATTGAACATTCACACTCAGTTTAGCCTACCTTCTCCCTTCTGAGGGGATCCTTTGTCAGTTGCTTTCTCCACCCCTCCTGCTTCACCATCAGATTTCATTGACCAGACTGTTGTCAGCAGCGGGGTTCTTCCTTCTGTCTCCCAGGGTTATTCTCACACACCATTATAAAGAAAATATTCTTTTTTGCCTTTTGAAAAGCATCTTTGGGACTACCGTGACCTGGTGATTGAGAATCTCCATAGACATATTGAGTACTATTACAAGCTCTTCCAACTTCTTCATGAAGGTGTGGAGTTGGGATACGTTGGTCCCTCAGTGTATAAAATGAGCCATTGGAAAACATGTCAGGTGGGTTTTGCCAGTATTTTGCTCTGCCCATCCTAGGAAAAATGGGAGTCACTGATAAGTATTGGATTTAAGATCCAACTGTCAATTGACCAAGAATATTTTAGTTGCCTATACCTTAAGGCATTCCAAACACTTCCATCTTGATCAACCATGATTTAGTTGTACCATCTGCCAAAAACGGTGAGACCTTATTCTTAATTCTGCAGAGGATATCCATTTTGTTCACTAGATCTCTTTTCTATAATTGGTGGAATAAAATTATCCCATTATTCTTGGGATTATCTGTTACTAAGGAAACTTGTGTCCTTGTTCAGGATGTTGTTTCTTTTGAGGAAGTGGCCGTGTATTTCTCTGAGGAGGAGTGGTTTCAACTGGATGCTGACCAGAAAGCGCTTCATGGAGAAGTCATGCTGGAAAATTTCAGGAATCTGGCTTACCTAAGTAAGAATCCCTTTCTCTGTCCAAGAACATAGAGAAGAGGCTTAAAAGTTATTTCTGAAAAAAAATCACTTATTTACAGTGCATTGAGAAAATATTCAGACCCCCTTCACTTTTTTCAATTATATTATGCTGCAGCATGAATGAATATTTTGTATTTTATGAGCAGAAGGCAGTCTCTTAAAGAAAACAATTTCTTTTAACTAATAAGGTAGACTATGCAGTTTTCCAATTTTTCTTTGAATAAATTTCCTTCTTCCATGAAGTCAGGTTGGTCAAATGGCTAAAATACCAGGCTAGAAACAGGGTGACTGTGAATACTAGTTCTTTCATTGGCATAAATGCTGGCTGGGTGACTTTGGGCCAATCTCTCTCAGCTCAACTCATTTCACAGGGTTGTTATAGGGAAAATAGCAGGAGGAAGGACTATTGCGTTTGTCTGCTGCCTTTATTATTTAAAAAAAAAATAAAGGAAGGATATGGAAAGCATGCAGAATGTATTCAGACTCTCTTTACTTTTGTCAATTTTTTTACGCTGCAGCATGATTCTACAGTTGTTGAAATTCATTTTTTTCTCATTAATCTACACTGGGTACCCAATAATGACAAAGTGAAAAGAGAATGTTAGAAATGTCTGTAAATTGATTTTTTTTTTTCCAATTTATATACTGCCCTTCTCCCTGAGGACTCAGGGCGGTGTACAGCCAAGATAAAAAACATAGAATACAAATATTAAAAAACATTTAAAAATATATATAAATTTTGGCCCGAAAGTTAAAAAATCACAGACTGATTAAAAGAATTTAAAAATTTCTTATTAAGCCAACCCGACTTGCTGGAAAAGATGGGTTTTCAGGGAACAACGGAAGGCATTGAGGTCATGGATTCTCCTTATCTCTGGGGGCAACTGATTCCAGAGGGTGGGAGCCCCCACCGAGAAGGCCCTCCCTTAATTTCTAGCCTGGTGCCTTAACCTTTTGACCACACTGACTTTATGGAAGAAGGAAATTTATTGAAAGAGAAAATGGAAAAACTGCATAGCCGGGCTTTTTGCATAAAGGAAATAATAAAAAAAAAAGCTTTCTGCTCATCAAATAGAAAATATTTCATAAAAGATATTAGGAGGAATTTGAGGAAGAGGCCTCTCTTGAGCAAAATTCTGGCTACCACGAGTTGGCATTCCCTCCTGAACCTGGTCACTGGGTTACTAATGGCCTTGAGCTGCTATAACTCACCGGATGACCTCTAAGACGGATGTTCCTTTCTTAGAGATATGCCCACTTGTGTACTGAATTTGGCATTAGCCTAAATTGAGGGTGGGGAGCTATTGCCATCCAGAAATTCCCTTTGACTTTCAAAGATTCTGCTCTTCAGACAAACGGAGATGAAACTTTTATTGAAGTTGGGAGCTGGTGGGTATGTTGCTGTATGCAACAGCGTCCAATGCATTTCGGGAGTTTGTAGCACTATGGAATTGTCCCCTGCCAAAGATTAGATAAGGGCTGTGATCCAGTCCTACTATATGGGGATCACTTGGAAATGGGCCTTTGCTATAATCTTTGTTTGGACTCTTCATGTTTGCCAACAAAACAGCTGGTAGCTCAGCAGACTAAAAGCATTGTGATTAACACCAGCTGTCTGCAATTACTGTAAGTTCGAATCTCACCAGGCTCAAGGTTGACTCAGCCTTCCATCCTTTCTAAGGTAGGTTAAATGAGGACCCAGTTTGTGGGGGCAATAAGCTGACTTTGTATAAATATACAAAAGTATGAAGGCTATTGCTTAACGCATTGTAAGCCGCCCTGAGTCTCCGGAGAAGGGCGGCATATAAATCAATTTTTTTAAAAAAAAGTTAAATACATTGTTGATTCCTTGACTAAATTTAAGAAGAAAAGTTATGATTGTTCCCCTATTCTTGCTACAGTTTTTCTTTTTCTTCTTCAAGACTTTAATGGGCAAGAGAATAAGAATTGCAAGGAGGAACACCAAGCGATCCATTTGAAATGGGAGGAAAGGAAATTTGTCGATCAGATGCAACCAAAGAGTGATGAAACAAAGAAATATCAAAGTGGAATTAAAAAAGATCTTCCTCTGGTCAGTTGGCTTCCTAACCATACAGTGATCGATTCGGGAGAAAGACCATATAAATGCATGGAGTGTGGAAAGGCCTTTACTTGTAGCAGTAGTCTTTATTGCCACAAGAGGATCCACTCAGGAGAGAAGCCATATCAATGCATGGAGTGTGGAAAGACATTTACTTTTAGCAGCAGTTTTAATTCCCACAAGAGGATCCACACAGGTGAAAAACCTTATATATGCATAGAGTGTGGAAAGGCCTTTACTTTTAGCAGCAGTCTTAATTCCCACAAGAGGATCCACACAGGAGAAAGACCTTATATATGCATGGAGTGTGGAAAAGGTTTTAGGAAAAGTAGTAACCTTTCCTCCCACAAGAGGATCCATACAGGAGAAAGACTTTATAAGTGTATGGAGTGTGGAAAGACTTTTACTTGTAGCAGTAATCTTAATTCCCACAAGAGGATCCACACAGGAGAGAAGCCATATCAATGCATGGAGTGTGGAAAGGGTTTTAGGAAGAGTAGTAATCTTGCCTCCCATAACAGGATCCATACAGGAGAGAAACCATATGAATCCATGGAGTGTGGAAAGACCTTTACTTTTAGAAAGATGCCTTAATTCCCACAAGAGAATCTACACAGGAAAGAAACTATATCAATACATGGAGTGTGGAAAGATCTTCTCTTATTGTAAGTCTCTTATCCATCAAGTGAATCATAAAGGAGAAAAACCTTATAAATGTATGTATTGTTGAAAGTCCTTTACTTGCAGCAGTTGTCTTAATTCCCACAAGAGGATCCACACAAGATAGAAGTTATATAAATATTTGCAGTGTGGAGAGGGCTTTAGAAAGAATTGTGATCTCAATTCTCATAAAAGGATCCAAACTGGAGAAAAAAACCCACATATGAATGCATGGAGTGAGGAATGTGCTTTGCAAGGAGTAACATTTTACTTGCCATAGAAGCATCCACACACGGGAGAAACCATATCAATAAAGGAATTGTGGAAAGAGCTTCAATAAAAATCTAGTTCTCAGTTGATGACTGCAATTGAATGCAATATTTCTGTTGCCAAGCGAGATAGTTATTAAATGCTTTTTTCCTTATTTTACAAGTTTTCTTGCATCATTTCTTAAGTGAATCACTGTAATTTTTAAGTTAGTAACACTGTTTGAAATGAATCTGGCTTCCGCATTGGATTTGCATGTCAGAAGCTCACAAAAGGTGATCGCATGATCCAGGGACAATGCATGTCATGAATCAGTTGCCAAGCATCTGAAGTTTGATCAGATGACCTTGGGGATGTTGGAACGGTCATAAATGTGAAAAATGGTCATAAGTCATTTTTTTCAGTGTTGCTGTAACTTTGAATCATCACTAAATGAACTGTAGTAAATCGACGACTACCTATAGTTGTCTAAAATTTCCTACAAGTACCATTTGAGTAATAATTCAAATATATTGTATACCTTCTTAGGCATACGTGCATAAATTACCTTTCTAGTACAAACCAGAACAAGATGAATCCCTAATCCTGCTTGTGGTTTTTGCCAAATCCAAATACTCAAAGGTCTTCTTTACATGTAGAAATATTCCTGGTTGTTTTTCATTATATTGTTCCTGGTATTCCAAAATATCAAACACAATTATGACGTTATTCTTCAAGTATCTTTTAGATAAAAATACAAACCACAACTTTATTAGAGGTTATCTGATACCTTTTGTTGTTGCCTCAATACTTCTGTCGGGCTAAGTATCAGGGCTGAGCCCCTTCTCTGGCTCTTCTGCCTTTCCCATCCCTGCTTGTTTGAGGAAGGCTCAAGTGAGAGGTATGATTTTTGCATCCAGATTGTTGGCTGTTGCTTGCAAAGTTTTTCAATTTCACATTCTTTTCATTCAGCAGCTAAGATTTGTTTTCATACAGAGTACTTCATGAGCCTCATGAGTCTGAGCCGATCCTACTACTGCCACTATAGTGTAATCCCTTTTCCTATCATCCAGATTGTGAATCCAATGACGGTAGAATTGAAGTTGGCCAAAATTCACCCATTATTTCACTGCAGTTTGTTAAAGCCCTTCTGCAGCTCACCGCTCAGACTGGCTATTAAAGACACACATACACACACACACACACATACACACCCAATATGGTTAGAAGCAGAATAGCAGTTTGGGAGACTCAAATAGCTATTTCTGCCTTGTAAGGCGTCATCAGTGAGCCAGTGTACCTTTACAGGGAGTGTACCTTTACAGGGAGGATACTTGAGAAGAGGGTGTGGCTCACTGATGACGCCTTACAAGGCAGAAATAGCTATTTGAGTCTCTCAAACTGCAGCACAGAGTTGTTGCTTTTCAGCAAGATACAAAAAGCCCAGAAACTTGTGAAAATATAATACTGAAGTTTAAAGCTCATAGTGAAGTCAAAGAAATAGCTGCATTAGAAAGTTTTGATTTTAAAAAAAGTTTAAAAAAAAGTTTAGCACTTTAAAAAAGGGGTGAAAAAGGGGTGTTTTTTTCTTCAGTAAGGTCAAGGAATTTGAAAGAATACAAAATAGAATAGAATTAGAATAGAATAGAATTCTTTATTGGCCATATGTGATTGGACACACAAGGAATTTGTCTTGGTACATGCCAAGAATCATAAGGTACAACATTTAATGATAGTCATAGGGTACAAATAAGCAATCAAATCATATTAGGAAACAGTCAATATAAATCGTAAGGATACCACAAACAAGGTTACAGTCATACAATCGTAAGTGGGAGGAGGTGGGTGATAGGAATGATGAGAAGATTAATAGTAATGCAGACTTAGTGAATAGTTTGACAGTGTTGAGGTAATTATTTGTTTAGCAGAGTGATGGTGTTTGGGAAAAAAACTGTTCTTGTGTCTAGTTCCGTGATGGCGAACCTATGGCACGCGTGCCACAGGTGGCACGTTTAGCTATATTGGTGGGCATGCGAGCTCAGCTCTGCCAGCTGATTTTCGAGCCTTCTGGGCCCACCAGAAGTAGGGAAACAGGCTGTTTCCTGCCTCCGGAGGACCTCGAGGTGGTGGTGGGGAAGGCCCGTTTCTCTCTCTCCCCAGCCTCCAGAGCCTTTCTGGGAGTCTGCGGAGGGCGAAAATGGTCTTTCCCTCCCCCCTGCACCCGAGACCCTCTGGAGGCCAGAAACGGCTCGTTTGCCAACTTCTGGTGGGCCGAGAAGGCTCGAAAATCAACTGGTGGAGCTGAGCTCGCGTGCCTACCAATATGGCTACATGTGCCACCTGTGGCACGCGTGCCATAGGTTCGCCATCAGGATTTTGCTCATTTTTGAGGCCGCCTCCTGGGAATCCCTAGAGACCCTTCAGAGAAGCTGCTCTTCAGGAAAGGGATTTTTGAGTCTCCACAGAGATTTTCTCAGTCTTCACAAGATCACAGAAGGTTCTTAGGCATAAAAAAAGGAAAATCTAGAAACTGATGGTTGCTGGAGAGGTCATTTCCTTTCTAGATAGGCAATGTTAGAGGGAACCTTTCCTTCAAATTTAATGCCCATCATCCCAGACCGGTATGGAACATGACGTCCTGAGCCCTTGCAGGATCTTCCCGCAATGCACACAGGATCCTCTAGGGGGCGCCCTCGAAGAGCGGTGCAGCTCACTTCCTCCCTCGCTTACGAGAGAACTGAGCATGCGCCGCTCTCTTTCCCAAGTCAAGAGGGATGCGAGATTCCCGAGGCTTGAGACGTTCTCCAGTGCCCGGAGGAGCCTTTCAGGGAAGGGAAGAGGCTGCAGGGAAGACTTGGACTTGGAGATCCAGACGTGAGTGGGGGGTTCAGGGACTGGGTGGGTGGGTGACTTTTCTCCCGCGCTGGACGCTCACATTCATCAGGCTTGGAGTCGTGGAAAGGGGGTGGAAGAGCCAGGGGTCCCATGTTCCCCTGCCGTCCCTGTGCATGCAAGGGCCAGGCAGGGGAGAAAGCAAAGCTTCGCGCCCTTCCATTTGCCCCCAGGGGGGAAAAAAAAAACAGGGTCGCAGAAAAGAGGATTTACAATCCATTTCGGCGGGAAGAGCTTTGCATGGAGGGAGAGGAGGAGAGGTCGTCTTTGCAAAACAGAGATTGGCGCCTCCAAGTCAGTTTCCTGCATATTTCGTGGCCCCGTTTTCCGAAGGGGCTTCCCTCCCTTCCCCTTCTTAGGCCGAGAGAAGCGAGAAGGGAGCGGTCGGAGTCCCTCCTGCTGGCTTTGCATGCAAGGCTTCAACTCCGTGTGTAAGGAGTTGAGTGCAAGAGGTGCAAGGACTTGTTCTTAACTATGCAGCCATAGAAATGCTATTAAACTGTCTTTTAAATTATACTGTATTAAATTATGATTAGCCAGAGAGACCATTTGGCTCAGTGATGGAAGCACAAGGCTTTGAAACCAGGAGATTAACTTCTAGTCCAACCTTTGGCATGAAAGTCTTGAGGCCATCCCAGTTCTCAGCCCAATCTACTTCACAGGGCTGTTGTTGGGGGGAAAACAGTAAGAAGGAGCATAATGTATAATTTCTGCCTAGAGTAATTTATAAAAATAATACAGTAGACATAAGAATAAAAATTATTTTTTTAATAAAACCTAGGAAGTAGAAATCAAAAACATATTTAAATGTATTTTTCCAATATTTTGATAGACATTGATCTTGAAGGGTTCACTGCAATTTTCCCCATATGTAGAGAGAGCAAACTAACCAATAAGATTTCACAGACCTTGGTAGGTTCATATGAATTTCTTAATCTTCCCTTCCTTCCCCTTCTCCCCATTTCCCCATTTTTTCCATATCAGATACGTCAGCTCAAAACATTCTCTGATTCTTCTGGGATTTTACATGTCTTGTCTGTTTGGCCAGACCTCTTATGAACAGAAAGATCAAAAACTTTTTTTTATTTTTCCTTCCCTTTCCCTTTTTCCACTCCATTTCCTTTCCTTCCCATCCCTCTCTTGATAAGGATGCTCAGCAGTTCAATTAATCACTGTAGCAAACACCCTAAATTATTTGTTTCCCATTTCAGGTATGTAAGCTGGAAATATTTTCCGGTTCTTCTGGAATCTTAGGTCTCTTGTCTGGGAAGAGAGCTGAATGGCCTTGGAAAAGTTGGCCAGACCTCTTGTGAACAGAAAGACCTGTGGAGATCCATGGGTGCATTTTGGAGCTTTATTAGAGACCAGAGAGAAGATGGAGGGACAACACCCAGCAGATGCAGAAGTTAGAAAAGGCCCTCCAGCTGCTCAGCCTTGGAGCTGTGGGAAGAGTGGGGCAAGTCCTGGGCAGAAGAGCTACGAAGAGGCATCCAGTAGTTCAGAGGTCCAATGTTGTCACTTCAGAAAAGTGCAGTTTCAGGAGGGGAGCCGTCCCCGAGATGTTTGCACTCAGCTTCACTACCTTTGCTGTCAGTGGCTGCAACCAGAAAAACACACCAAGGCTCAGATGCTGGACCTGGTGCTCCTGGAACAATTGCTGGCTGTTCTTCCCCCAGAGATAGCAAAATGGGTGCGGGAGTGTGGAGCAGAGACCAGTTCCCAGGCGGTGTCCCTGGCTGAAGGCTTCTTGCTGACTCAGGAGGAAGAGTTGCAGGTGGGAGACTGGAATCATGGCAGCTCTAAAGAGATTCCCTCTGAATTTGTCAATTCCTTTCTGGCAGAATTTTCTGGGATTATTAACTCCTAAGGGCATTTGTTCTATTCTTCCAGAGGATGTATTTGGGGCCGTTCTTCCATTCTGTTTTGAGTTTCAGCAATGGACATTGAGTGCTGCTAGTTTGAAGGTGCAGAATGATAATCCATTTCTATCTCTGTGCTCTTCCTTTGTTTCTGATATCACATCATGTCCAGAAATCCGTGGAAACCGTGACTGAATATTCTAAGGGGAGGAAAGATTCATTCAGATCTTCTCAAGAGCTGCTCTTCAGGGAGAACTTCCAGAAAGATCAAAGTCAAAACACTATGCAAGGTAAGAAAGGCTCTTTCTGTGTGATGTGAGATTTCAACATTTAGCTGATTCTTTTGCTCCACTTTATTGGAGTTTCTCTCTTTAACAAATCTGCTTCCGGTATTTTTCTCTTTCTCACAGAGAGTAGAAAGCTGTCCCTGGAGTTTTTAGAATCACCTCTTTGTGCTGGAGCTGAAGGATTAGCTGAACGGCTACTTCAGGTAAGGAGGAATAAGATCGGAAAAGGTCCACAAATCTTGGATGGATTTCATTTTGTTCTAGAGTTCATTGTATAAAATTACTATTTCTAAGCAATACAAATTTGATAACGGATTCTTGAACATTCTCCCTTCTGAGGGGATCCTTTCTGAGTCACTTTCTCCGTCCCTCCTGCTTCACCATTAGATTTCATTGACTAGACTGTTGTCAGTATTGGGGTTCTTCCTTCTGTCTCCCAGGATTATTCTCACACACCATTGCAAAAAAAATAATAATCCTTTTTTGCCTTTTGAAAAGCATTTTCGGGACTACTGTGACCTGGTGATTGAGAATCTCTATAGACATATATAGAGTTCTATTACAAGCTCTTCCAAATTCTTCATGAAGGTGTGGAGTTGGGGTACGTTAATCTCTCGCTGGATAAAATGAGCCATTGGTAAACATGTCAAGTGGGTTTTGCCAATATTTTGCTCTCCCCATCATAGGAAGAATGGGAGTCACTACGTAGTGGATTGAAGACTTTAGATTGAATATTTTAGTTGGTTACACCATAAGACATTCCAAATACTTTCAGCTTGATCAAACATTATTTATTTAGTTGTGCCATCAGCCAAAAGCAATGAGATCTTATTCTTAATTATGCAGAGGATACCCATTTTGTTCACTAGATCTCTTTCCTAGAATTGATGGAAGAAAATTATCCCATTATTCTGAGATTATCTGTTAATAAGGAAACTTGTGTCCTTGTTCAGGATGTTGTTTCTTTTGAGGAAGTGGCCGTGTATTTCTCCAAGGAGGAGTGGTCTCAACTGGATGCTGACCAAAAAGTGCTCCACAGAGAAGTCATGCTGGAGAATTCCAGGAATCTGTTTTCTCTGGGTAAGAATCCCTTTCTGTGCTCAGGAATGTAGAGAAGGGGCTTAAATGTTATTTCTAGGGGGGAGGGGGAGTCATTTATTTATAGTTCATTGAAAAAGTATTTCAATCCACTTCACTATTTTCAATTTTGTTATGTTTCAGCATCATTCTACAGTTGTTGAAATTAGTATTTTGTATTTTATATGCAGGAAACATTTGAAAAAAAATTATTTTATGTACTAAGGAAGGCTATTCAGATTTCCAATTTTTCTTTGAATAAATTTCCTTCTTCCAGAAAAACAGTTTGGTCAAATGTTTAAGAAGCCAGGGTAGAAACTGGGTGACTGTGAGTATTAGTTCTACTATAGGCAAGAATGTTGGCTGGGTGACTTTGGGCCAATCTCTCTCAGCTCAAACCATTTCACAGAGTTGTTGTAGGGAAAACAGCAGGAGGAAGGAATATTGGGTTTGTCTGGTGCCTTATTTATTTACAAAAAAATAAAGGAAGGATATAGAGTGCATTCTGAAGATATTCAGACTCCCTTCACTTTTGTCAATTTTGTTATGGTGCAGGCTGATTCTACAGTTGTTGAAATTCATTTTTGTTTTTTTAATCTACCTAATAATGACAAAGTGAAAAGAAAATTTTAGAAAGGTCTGAAAATTTAGGAATATAGGTACACATGCTACAAGCAGTATCTCAACAAACAGCAATTACAGCAGGGAAGAAACTCGAAGAACCAACAACCACTCTAGCAGGTCCTCCTCTTATTACACAGGATCTTAAAGGGATAACAGCCAAAGACCCTGCTGACTCATTTCCCTCATTGCACCAGCTGGTCCACTCTTAAATTAACACCTTGACAGGTTTTTTACATAAAGGAAATAGTTTGTTTTTTAAAAAAGCATTCTGCTTATGAAATACAAAATATTCCTTTCATAGAAGACATTAGCGAGACTTTGAGGAAGAGGCTGAATGTACTGAGCAAGGTCTAAAACGGGCCTGGTAGCTCAGCAGACTGATAGCATTGTGATTAACACCAGCTGTCTGCAATTACTGTAAGTTCGAATCTCGCCAGGCTCAAGGTTGACTCAGCCTTCCATCCTTTCTAAGGTAGGTAAAATTGAGGACCCAGTTTGTGGGGGCAATAAGCGGACTTTATATAAATATACAAAAGTATGAAGGCTATTGCTTAACGCATTGTAAGCCGCCCTGAGTCTCCGGAGAAGGGCGGCATATAAATCAAATTAAAAAAAAAGAAAAAGAAAAAAAGGTTCTGGCTACCAGGATTCAGTATTCCCTCCTGAACCTGGTCTCTGGCTTCCTAATGGCCCTAAACTGCTATAACTGACCGGATGACCTCTGAGAGGGATGTTCCCTTCTTAGAAATATGCCCACTTGTGTACCGAGTTTGGCATTAGCCCAGGTTTACAGTGGGGGAGGTATTGCCATCCAGAAATTCCCTTTGACTTTCAAAGATTCTGCTCTGTAGACAAGTGGAGATGAGACTTTTATTGAAGTTGGGAGGTGCTGGGTATGTTGCTGCCCCGGCATGATACAGTGTCCAATGCACTTCAGGAGCTAGTGGCACCATGGAATTGTCCCAGGTGGAAGATTAGATCAATCAAATCCTTTTATAGGAGGATCATTAGGGATACACTTGGAAATGGGTCTTTGCTATAATCTTCATTTGGACTCTTTGTGTTTGCCAACAAAACAGCAGAAATATATTGATATATTGTGGCTAAATTTCAGAAGAAAAGTTTTATTGTTCCCTTATTCTTCCTACAGTTTTCATTTTTTCTTTTTCAAGGCTTTAATGGGCAAGAGAATAAGAATTGCAAGGAGGAACGCCAAGCAATCCATTCGAAAGGGACGAAAAGGAAATTGGTAGATCAGTTGAAACTAAAGAGCGATGAAACAAAGCAATCTCAAAGTGGAATTAAAAAAGGTTTTCCTCGGGTCAATCGGCTTCGTAACCATACAATCATCGATACGGGAGAAAGACCATATAAATCCATGGTGTATGGAAAGAGGTTCAATAAATCCGATCATCTCATTTCTCATAAAAAGGCACATTCAGAAGACAAACAATTTACCTGCAAGGAGTGTGGAAAGACCTTCAGTTATAATTACTCCCTTATAATCCATCAAAAGAATCACAGAGGAGAAAGACCTTATCAATGCATGGAGTGTGGAAAGACCTTTACTCGTAGCACTCATCTTAATTACCACAAGAGGATCCACACAGGAGAAAGACCTTATCAATGCATGGAGTGTGGAAAGGGTTTTAGGCAGAGGAGTGCTCTGATTCACCATAAAACTAGCCATACAAAGGAGAAGTTATATCAATGCATTGAGTGTGGAAAGGCTTTCTGTTATTCTGAGTCTCTTATAATCCATCGAAGGAGCCACACAGGAGAACGACCTTATAAATGCATGGAGTGTGGAAAGACCTTTACTTGTAGCAGTCGTCTTAATGTGCACAAGAGGATCCACACAGGAGAAAGACCTTATAAATGCATGGAGTGTGAAAAGACCTTTACTTGTAGCAGTCATCTTAATTCCCACAAGAGGAGCCACACAGGAGAGAAATCATATCCCTGCATAGAGTGTGGAAAGACCTTTTGTGATAATCACTCTATTAGAAAACATGAAAGGAATCACAAAGGAGGACTTTATAAATGCATGGAGTGTGGAAAGGGTTTTAGGAAGAGTAATAATCTTGCCTCCCATAATAGGATCCACAGAGGAGAGAAACCGTATCAATGCATGGAGTGTGGAAAGACTTTTACTTTTAGCAGTAGTCTTAATTACCACAAGAGGATCCACACAGGAGAAAGACCTTATAAATGCATGGAGTGTGGAAAGACATTTACTCGTAGCAGTAGTCTTAATTCCCACAAGAGGATCCACACAGGAGAAAGACCTTTTCAATGCATGGAGTGTGGAAAGACCTTTACTTGTAGCAATAGTCTTAATTCCCACAAAGGGATCCACACAGGAGAAAGACCTTATAAATGTGCGGAATGTGGAAAGGCCTTTAGGTGGAATTCTGCTCTTGACTCCCATAAAAGGATTCACACAGGAGAAAGACCTTATAAATGCATGGAGTGTGGAAAGAGCTTTGCTCGTAGTAATGGTCTTAATTCCCACAAGAGGAGCCACACAAAAGATGTTTGCAGTGTGGAGAGGGCTTTAGAAAGAGTTATGATCTCAATTCCCATAAAAGGATCCATACTGGAGAAAAAAAAAACCCATATGAATGCATGGAGTAAGGAAAGAATTTTGCAAGGAGTAATACTTTAACTTGCCATAGAAGCATCCACACACGGGAGAAACCATATCAATAAAGAAATTGTGGAAAGAGCTTCAATAAAAATCCAGGTAGTTCTTGCCTTATGACTGAAATTGAACCCAAACTTTCTGTTGCTAAGCGAGACAGTTAACAAGTGTGTTTTGCGCCATTTGATGACTTTTCTTGCCACATTTGTTAAGTGACTCACTATAGTTGTTAAATTAGTAACACTGTTGTGAAATAAATCTGGCTTCCCCATTAGATTTGCTTGTCAGAAGCTCACAAAAGGTGTTTGCATGATCCAGGGACTCTGCAGCTGTCATGAATCAGTTGCCAAGAATCTGAGGTCTGATCAGGTGACCATTGGGATGCTGCAAGTCATAAGTGTGAAAAATGGTAATAAGTCACTTTTTTCAGTGTTGCTGTAACTTTGAACAATCACTAAATGAACCTTAGTAAATTGACGACTACCTATAGCTGTCTAAAATCTCATACAAGTACCATTTGAGTAATAATTCAAATAAATTGTTTACCTTCGTAGATATGCATGCATAAATTTCCTTTCTAGTGCAAACCAGGACAAGGTGAATCCCTAATCATGCTTGGGGTTTTTGCCAAGTCCAAATCCTGGTGTAGGGTCTCCTGCTTAGGCGGGGGGTTGGACTAGATGACCTATAAGGTCCCTTCCAACTCTGTTAATTTGTTATCTGTTATCTTTTGCGACCTTCTGACAAGCAAAGTCAATGGGGAAGCCAGATTCACTTCACAGCCATGTTAATAACTTAACAAATGCAAGGATGCACTTAACAACTGTGGCAAGAAAAATTGTAAAATGGGGCAAAATTGCTTAACAAATGTTTTATTTAGCAACAGAAATTTTGGGCTCAATTCAGGTCGTAACTCATGGACTACCTGTATTGAAAAAATGAAGCAGGGAACAACAAAGGTTTTGTAGCATTAAGAGAGGCAATGGGGATTGTGTCGCACAATGTGACTTCTGAGGCTACAATGGAGTTTAGTCATAGTTTTTTTCTCTTTCCCGCTGTCTGTCTCTGCGAAGTTAGGGATACTCGAGAGAATGAGAGTGAAAGACCTTTGGTTTATTGATAACCAAAATAAAAATAAACCTAATAAAATAATATGAAATTAAGAAAAACGACTTCAGAAAATAACATTAGTTTTTCCTGACAGAAAGAGGTGAGATCTGGTTCTAGGACTGGTAGATCATAATACTCGCAAATCATGGAAACTTATGTGCCTCTTAATATGTGAGAAACTCATCGCATATATCAATGTATCCTGTATGGAAAAATCTCGAGGATGAAGAATCCCTCTCAAAAAATAAGCCAGAATGAGGAGAAGCCCATGAAGTGAATGTTCAAAAAAGAAAAAAAAACCTTTTTCAAACATTTTTTGCCTTTCTATGGTCTGACAAGGATTAGGAAAAAGTCTATAAATTTGATTGAAATAAAGTTAATTAAATATCATTGGTATGGTTATTCATGAGATGTTATTACATTCTGTTTTGTTGTAAGTGTAATAATTTAAAATACACAAAAGTTTTGATTGTATTGGGGGTGGGGGCTTGCCCTTGAGGAAAAAGATTTTTGAGTCTCCACAGAGATTTTCTCAATATTCACAAGATCAGAGGTGGTTTTCAGCCATTAACAAAAGGGGAAAATCTAGAAACTGACGCCTGCCGGTTCTAGATAGGCAAAGTTAGAGGGAACCTTCACTTCTACTCTTCATGCCCATCATCCCACACCCGCATGGAACATGATCTCCTTGCAGGATCCTCAGGCATTGCGCAGAGGATCCTCTAGGGGGCTCCCAGGAGAGTCCGATGGAAGAGCCGGGCAGCGCTCTCCCTCCCCCCGCCTTACAAAAGAACTGAGCATGCGCCGGTCTCTCCCAAGTCAAGAGAGATGCGTGCTTCCCTAGGCATTTTCCAGCAAAGGGTTGAAAGCTTCTCCGCTCTTTCTACAGTGCCCGAGTGAGCCTTTCAGGCAAGGGAAGAGGCTGCAAGGAAATCTTGGACTTGGAGATCCAGACGTGAGTCTGGGTTCAATGACTGGGTGCGTGTTTGACTTTTCTCAGGCTTGGAGTCGTGGAAAGG
The DNA here is from genome assembly GCA_022577455.1 of Arizona elegans. Taxonomy (NCBI): domain Eukaryota; kingdom Metazoa; phylum Chordata; class Lepidosauria; order Squamata; family Colubridae; genus Arizona; species Arizona elegans. Next base: position 10,575,128 of record JAKOOJ010000012.1, read on the forward strand.
GTGGAAGAGCCAGTGGTCCCATGTTCCCCAGCCGTCCTTGTGCATGCAAGGGCCAGGCAGGGGAGAAAGCAAAGCTTCGCACTCTTCGCTTTGCCCCTGGGGAGGGGGAGGAACCAGGGTCGCAGAAAAGAGGATTTACAATCCTTTTCGACGGGAAAAGCTTTGCATGGAGGGAGAGGAGGAGAGGTCGTCTTTGCAAAACAGAGATGTGTGCCTCCAAGTCAGTTTTGACTCCTGGACAGTTTCCTGCATATTTCGTGGCCCCGTTTTCCGAAGGGGCTTCCCTCGCCTCCCCCTTTCTTAGGCGGAGAGAAGCGAGCGGTCGGAGTCCCTCCTGCTGGCTTTGCATGCAAGGCTTCAACTCTGTGTGTAAAGAGTTGGGTGCGAGGAGTGCAAGGACTCGGAACTGGGTTTCCTGTTTTCCAGCCTTTCCCCACTATCGCCAGCTGGCTGTGCCGGCAGATAAATAAGGTTGCCTGTTGAGATCTTAGCATATCTTCTGGCTTGGTTATATATAGTAAGAAAATAGATATTGTACCTTTACAGGGAGGATACATGAGATGTGGATGTGGCTTACTGATGATGGCTAACAAGCCAGAAATAGATCTATATAAGTCTCTCACCAGGCAGCACAGGGCTTGCTGGCTGCCAGAAGGAAAAAAGCCCAGAATCGAGTGGATGTGACTCCACTGAGCTAGGGCTGCAGAAAAACCTTGGTTACGTAGGAAAAACCTGGCTAAAAGAAAAACGTGTGTGTGTGTGTGTGTGTGTGTGTGTGTAGGTCTTTGGTTATTTGGGTTTTCTCCCGTGTAAAATTTTACGCGGGAGAAAACCCAAATAACCAAAGACCTACATACAAACACATGCAAAAACCTCAGAAAACATATATATATATATATATAACACCTAGCTAGGTGTTAGAAAGGAAAAAAGCCCAGAACCGAGTAGATGAGATTCTACTGAGCTGGAGCTACAAAAAAACCTTGGCTACGTAGGGAAAACCTGGCTAGAAGAAAAACACACATAGACCCTACGAAGAAGTAAGAAAATTGATACTATGCCTTTACAGGGAGGAGATGGGTGTGGCCTACTGATGACAGCTAACGAGCTAGAAATGGATCTATTTAGGTCTCCCACCTAGCAGTTACAGCTTGCTAGGTGTTAGAAAGGAAAAAAGCCCAGAACCGAGTAGATGAGATTCTACTGAGCTGGAGCTACAAAAAAACCTTGGCTACGTAGGGAAAACCTGGCTAGAAGAAAAACACACATAGACCCTACGAAGAAGTAAGAAAATTGATACTATGCCTTTACAGGGAGGAGATGGGTGTGGCCTACTGATGACAGCTAACGAGCTAGAAATGGATCTATTTAGGTCTCCCACCTAGCAGTTACAGCTTGCTAGGTGTTAGAAAGGAAAAAAGCCCAGAACCGAGTAGATGAGATTCTACTGAGCTGGAGCTACAAAAATACCTTGGCTACGTAGGGAAAACCTGGCTAGAAGAAAAACACACATAGACCCTACGAAGAAGTAAGAAAATTGATACTATGCCTTTACAGGGAGGAGATGGGTGTGGCCTACTGATGACAGCTAACGAGCTAGAAATGGATCTATTTAGGTCTCCCACCTAGCAGTTACAGCTTGCTAGGTGTTAGAAAGGAAAAAAGCCCAGAACCGAGTAGATGAGATTCTACTGAGCTGGAGCTACAAAAAAACCTTGGCTACGTAGGGAAAACCTGGCTAGAAGAAAAACATATATATATATATATATATATATATATATATATATATATATATATATATATATATATATATATATATATATATATATAGATGTGTGTGTGTGTGTGTGTAGTGTGTATATATATATATATAAAATAGAAACAAACAAACAAACTTTATTCTCATTGTATGTGTATACACAGTATACACATACAACGAAATTCACTTAACACCCAAAGACCAGGTCCAACACACATAATCCCCAAACACACTCCCACCCACCACAATTCCCTACCCCCAAACCACCCAAACATCCACACAACAGACCAAGTTATACTGTCCAACAGCTCACTGATGGTGGTCCTTTAGTTCATTGTTGAGTGCAATTATAGCTCTGGGATATCCTTGGATTTATTTACTTATTAAGTGGATTTAGAGAACCCCTCATGTCAATTGCTGTTTGTGACCTGGGACATTTACGATTTGGATTGTGCAAATGTTTGCTCTTAACGGCGCAGCTATAGAAATGATATTAAAGTGTGTATTAAATACTTCACAGGGCTGTTGGGATGAGGAAATAGTAAGACGGAGCATTATGTATAATTGCTGCCTAGAGTAATTTATAATAATAATACAGAAGACATAAAAATTAAAATTAAATTTTAATTAAAAATTAGGAAGTAGAAATCAAAAACATCTAAATGTATTTTTCCAATATTTTGATAAAGATTGATATCCTGAAGCAGGGGTGTCAAACTCGCGTCCTCACGTGACCTATCGGGACTTTTCCCTCCTTTGCTAAACCGGGCATGGTGTGATGTATGGTCCCTGGGCTGCTAGTTTGACAGTTCTGTCCTGAAGGGTTCTATGCAATTTTCCCCACATGTAGAGAGATCAAGCTAACTAATAAGACACCCCCCTCGGTCCCAGACATTGGTAGGTTAATCCAAACTTCTTTCTTTTTTTTTCCTTCCCTTTACCCTTCCCTGTTCTCTTTCCTCTCTTGATAAAGGTGCTCAATAGTTCAATTCATCACCCTAGTAAACACCCTGAATTATTTGTTTTCCATTTCAGATATGTAAACTGGAAATATATTCCGGTTCTTCTGGAATCTTAAGTATCTTCTCTGGGAAGAGAGCTGAATGGCCTTGGAAAATTTGGCCAGACCTCTTGTGAACAGAAAGACCTGTGGAGATCCATGGGTGCATTTTGGAGCTTTATTAGAGACCAGAGAGAAGATGGAGGGAGAACACCCAGCAGATACAGAAGTTAGAAAAGGCCCTCCAGCTGCTCAGCCTTGGAGCTGTGGGAAGAAAGGGGCAAGTCCTGGGCAGAAGAGCCACGAAGAGGCATCCAACAGTTCAGAGGTCCAATGCTGTCACTTCAGAAAAGTGCAGTTTCAGGAGGGGAGCCGTCCGCGAGATGTTTGCACTCAGCTTCACTACCTTTGTCGTCAGTGGCTGCAACCAGAAAAACACACCAAGGCTCAGATGCTGGACCTGGTGCTCCTGGAACAATTCCTGGCTGTCCTTCCCCCAGAGATGGCAAGATGGGTGCGGGAGTGTGGAGCAGAGACCAGTTCCCAGGCGGTGTCCCTGGCTGAAGGCTTCTTGCTGACTCAGGAGGAGGAAAACATGCAGGAAGAGTTGCAGGTGGGAAAATGGCAGCTCTAAGGAGGATCTCTCTGAAGTTGTCAATTTCTCCCTGGCAGAATTTTCTGGCATTATTAATTCCTAAGGGCATTTGTTCTATTCTTCCAGAGGATGTATTTGGGGCAATTCTTCCATTCTGTTTCAACTTTCAGCAATGGACATTGGGGTCTGCTAGTTTGAAGGTGCAGTATGATAATTCCTTTCTATCTGTGTGCTCTTCCTTTGTTTCCCGTAACATATCATGTCCAGAAATCCATGGAAGCTGTGACTGGGTATCCTAAGGAGGGGAAAGATTCATTCAAATCTTCTCAAGAGCTGCTCTTCAGGGAGAACTTACAGAAAGATCAAAGTCAAGACGCTAAGCAAGGTAAGAAAGGCTCTTTCTGTGTGATGTGAGATTTCAACATTTAGCTGATTCTTTTGCTCCATTTAGTTCGAGTGTCTCTTTTTAACAAATCTGCTTCCACTATTTTTCTCTTTCTCACAGAGAATAGAAAGCTGTCCCTGGAGTTTTTAGAATCACCTCTTTGTGCTGGAGCTGAAGGATTAGCTAAACAGTTACTTCAGGTAAGGAGGAGAAACATCGGAGATGGTCCCTGAATCTTGGATGGATTTCATTTTGTTCTAGAGTTCAATGTATAAAATTGGTGTTTCTAAGGAATACGAATTTGACATCAAGTCATTGAACATTCACACTCACCTTAGCTTACCCTCTCCCTTCTGAGGGGATCCTTTGTGAGATGCCTTTTCCACCTCTCCTTCTTCATTGTCAGATTTCATTAACCAGACTGTTGTCACCATTGAAGCTCTTCCTTCTGTCTCCCAGGGTTGTTCACACACACCATTATAAAGAAAATAGTATTTTTTGCCTTTTGAAAAGCATCTTTGGGACTACCCAAATTCTTAATCTGGTGATTAAGAACCTCCATAGACATATAGAGTTCTATTACAAGCTCTTTCAACTTCTTCATGAAGGTGTGGAGTTGGGGTTTGTTGGTTCCACAGTGTATAAAATGAGCCATTGGAAAACATGTCAGCTGGGTTTTGCCAGTATTTTACTCTACCCATCCTAGGAAGAATGGGAGTCACTGAAAAGGAGTGGATTGAAGACTTTAGATTGAATATTTTAGTTGGTTATACCGTAAGGCATTCCAAACACCTCCAGGTTGATCAAACATGATTTAGTTGTGCCATTAGCCAAAAGCGGTTAGACCTTATTCTTAATTTTGCAGAGGATACCCATTTTGTTCACTAGATCTCTTTCCTAGAATTGGTGGAATAGAATTATCCCATTATTCTTGGGATTATCTGTTAATAAGGAAACTTGTGTCCTTGTTCAGGGTGTTGTGTCTTTTGAGGAAGTGGCCGTGTATTTCTCCAAGGAGGAGTGGTCTCAACTGGATGCTGACCAAAAGGCGCTCCATGGAGAAGTCATGCTGGAGAATTCCAGGAATCTCTTTTCTCTGGGTAAGAATCCCTTTCTGTTCTCAGGAATGTAGAGAAGGGCTTGAATGTTATTTCTGGGGAAAAGATCATTTATTTACAGTGCATTCAGAAAGTATTCAGATCCCCTTCACTATTTTCTATTTTGTTATGCTGTAGCATGATTCTACAGTTGTTGAAATGAGTCTTATGTATTTTATGAACAGAAAGCATTTTTTTAAAAACCACACAATTTCTTGTATGTAATAAGGGAGACTATACAGATTTCAAATTTTTCTTTGAATAAATTTCCTTCTTCCATAAAATCAGTTTGGTCAAATGGTTAAGACACCAGGCTAGAAATTGGGTGACTATAAGTTGTAGTTCTCCCTTAAGCATGAATGTTGACTGGGCCAAACTCTCAGCTCAAGCCATGTCATAGGGTGGTTGTAGGGAAAACAGCAGAAAGAGGGAATATCGGAGATGTCCACTGCCCTTATTAATTGCAATAAAATGAAGGATATAGAGTGTATTAAGAAAGTATTCAGATCCCCTTTACTTTTGTCAATTTTGTTATGCTGCAGGCTGATTCTACAGTTGTTGAAATTCATTTTTTTTCTCATTTATCTACACTCAGTACCCGAAAATGACAAAATGAAAACAGAATTTTAGAAATGTCTGTAAATTTATTAAAAAGTAAAAACTGAAATATTCATTGGCATAAATATTCAGACCCTTTCACTCAGTACTTTGTTGAAGCACCTTTGGCAGCAATGGAAGCCTCCAGTCTTTTTGGGTACGAAACCACAAGCTTTGCGCACCTGGATTGGGGGATTTTCTGCCATTCTTCCTTGCAAATCCTCTCAGGCTCAGTCAAATTGGATGGCAACCGTCCTTGGAGAGCCATTTTCAGATTCCCCCAGAGATGTTAAATAAGGTTGAAGTCATGGCTCTGGCTGGGCCACTCTAGGACATTCACAGTGTGTGTTTTGGCTGTTTGCATAGTATGGTTGTCATGTAGGAAAATGAATCTTTAGCCCAGTTTCTGGTCCTGAGCCCTCTGTTGTACATATTTTCATTGTGGATATCCCTGATATTGCTCCGTTCAGCTTTCCATCACCCCTCACCAGTCTCCCAGTTTCTGCTGCTGAAAAATACTCTCAGGGCATGATACTGCCACCATCATGCTTCACTATTGGGATAGCATTGGGCAGGTGATGAGTGGTTTCCTCCAGACATAATAATGTTTAGAATTGAGGTCAAACAGTTCAATCTTGGTTACATCAGACCAGAGAATCTTACTTATTTCAGTCTCAGCGTCCTTCAGGTGCATTTTTGAAACTCCAAGTAGGCTTTCATGTGTTGTGCACTGAGAAAAGGCATCCGTCTAGCCACTCTTCCGTAAAGCCCAGATCAGTGGAGGGCTGTACTGATGGTTGTCTCCAACCAGGATCTAATTTGAAAATTATGGAGTCCACTTTGCTCTTAGGAACCTTCAGTGCAGCAGAAATTTTAGGGTAGCCTTCCCTAGATCTGTTCCTTCGCAATAATCCTATCTCTGAGCTCTGCAGGCAGTTGCTTTGACCTCATGGGTTTTGGTCTGCTACCGTATGCATTCTCAGCTGTGAGGCCATTTATGGAGAGCTGTGTCCAATCAATTTAATTTACCACAGGTAGACTCCAGTGAAGGCATAGAAACATGTCAGCAACAATCACAAGAAATGGGAGGCACCTGAACTATATTTCAAGCATTGCAAAGAATCTGAATGCTTACATTAATGTGATATTTCAGTTCTTTTTAAGAAACTTACAGACATTTCTAAAATTCTGTTTTCACTTTGTCATCATGAGGTACTTAGTGTAGATTAATGAGGAAAAAAAATGAATTTCTACAGTTATAGAATCAAGCTACAGCATAATAAAATTAACAAAAGTGAAAGGAGCCTGAATACATTCTGAATGCACTGTATATACTTCCTTTATTTTTAAAAAATAATATAGGCAGTGGAAATACCCCAATATTCCTTCCTCCTGCTGTTTTCCCTAGGAAAAAAAATCCTGTGAAATGGGTTGAGCTGAGAGAGATTGGCCCAAAGCCACCCAGCCAGCATTCATGTCTAAGACAAAACTAGTACTCAGAGTCCCCCAGTTTCTAGCCTGGTGTCTTAACCATTTGACCAAATTGATATGGAAGAAGGAAATTTATTGAAAGAAAAATTGGAAAACTGCATAGCCTGGCTTTTTACATAAAGAAAATTGGTATTTTTTAAATGCTTTCTGCTTATAAACCATAATACTCATTTCACAGAAGATATTAGCAAGAATCTGAGGACGAGGCTGAATGTACTGATGGTGTGGCCTCTCTTGAGCCAGGTTCTGCCTACCAGGATTCGGTATTTCCTCCTGAACCTGGTACCGTACTTTTTGGAATATAAGACGCATCTCCCCTCCTAAAAGAGGGTGGAAATGTTGGTGCGTCTTATACACCGAATACAGCCATTTTTGGCCTGCAGAAACCCCACCCCGCGCGTCCCTAAAAACGGGCCTGTTTTTAGAAAAAACGGGACATGGAGAGGGTTTGGGAGGCCTGCAGAGTGCTCCTGGGGGCCAGGGAGGGCAAAAACATTTTTTTCCTTGTTTACCTCTTGGTGCGCCTTATACTCCGGTGCATCTTATAGTCTGAAAAATACGGTAACTAGGTTTCTGATAGGCCTGAGCTACTATAACCAAGACCGGATGAGCCCCGATATGGATGTTCCCTTCTTAGAGATATTCCCATTTGTGTACCAAGTTTGCATTAGTCTTAAGTTGAGGGTGGGGAGCTATTGCCATCCAGAAATTCCCTTTGACTTTCAAAGATTCTACTCTGCAGACAAGTCGAGATGAGTCTTTTATTGAAGCTGGGAGGAGCTGGGTGTGTTGCTGCCCCAGCATGCAACAGTGTCCAATGCACTTTGGTAGGTTGTGAAACCATGGATTTGTTTGTTTGTTTGTTTGTTTATTTATTTATTTATTTATTTATTTATTTATTGAGATTTATATGCCACCCTATTTCTAGCCGGACTCAGGGCGGCTCACAACAGTAAAAAAACATCTAATGAAAAAGTTAAAAAGAAATTAAATCCAAATCTCATAATTTAACAGTTAAAAGTGCAATTGAGACTAACAAGTTAAAAATTAAAAATTAAAACTGGGTCAACGATTAGTTCAGGGTTGTGATCCAATCCTATTGGAATGAAAATGTACAGTTTTCTTTTTTCTTTTCCAAGGCTTTAATGGGCAAGAGAATAAGAATTGCAATGAGGAATGCCAAGCGATCCATTCGAAAGGGGGGAAAAGGAAATTTGTAGATCAAATGCAACCAAAAAGGGAAGAAACAAAACAATCACAAAGTGGAATTAAAAAAAGTCTTTCTCAGGGCAGTAGGCTTCCTAACCATACAGTGATCGATATGGGAGAAAGACCATATAAATCCATGGAGTGTGGAAAGAGGTTTAATAAATCCAATCGTCTCATTTCTCATGAAAAGGCCCATTCAGAAGAGAAACGATTTACCTGCATGGAGTGTGGAAAGACCTTCACATATAATCACTATCTTAAAAGACATCAAAGGATCCACACAGGAAAAAGACCTTATAAATGCATGGAGTGTGGAAAGACCTTTATTCGTAACAGTGATCTTAATATCCACAAGCGGATCCATACAGGAGAGAAGCCGTATCAATGCATGGAGTGTGATGAGACCTTCTGTTATTCTAAGACTCTTAGAATCCATCAGAGGAATCACAGAGGAGAAAGTCCTTATAAATGCATGGAGTGTGGAAAAACCTTTACTAGTAGCAGTAGTCTGAAATCCCACAATTTGATCCACACAGGAGAGAAGCCATATCATTGCATGGAGTGTGGAAAGGGTTTTAGGAAGATTGGTAATCTTAATACCCACCAGAGGATCCACACAGGAGAAAGACCTTATAAATGTGCGGAATGTGGAAAGGCCTTTAGGTGGAGTAATGCTCTTGACACCCATAAAAGGATCCACACAGGAGAGAAACCATATCCCTGCATGGAGTGTGGAAAGAGCTTTACTTTTAGCAGTGGTCTTAATTCCCACAAGAGGAGCCACACAGGAGAAAGACCGTATCAATGCACTGAGTGTGGAAAGAGTTTTAGATTTAGCAGTCATCTTAATACCCACAAGCGGATCCACACAGGAGAGAAACCGTATCAATGCATGGAGTGTGATGAGACTTTCTGTTATTCTAAAACTCTTATAATCCATCAGAGGAATCACAGAGGAGAAAGACCTTATAAATGTATGGAGTGTGGAAAAACCTTTACTTGTAGCAATAGTCTGAAATCTCACAATTTGACCCACACAGGAGAGAAGCCATATAAATGCATGGAGTGTGGAAAGGGTTTTAGGAACAGTGGTTATCTTAATACCCACAAGAGGATCCACACAGGAGAGAAACCATATCAATGCATGGAGTGTGGAAAGAGCTTTACTCGTAGTAATGATCTTAATTCCCACAAGAGGACCCACACAGGAGAAAGACCTTATAAATGCATGGTGTGTGGAAAGAGCTTTACTCATAGCAGTAGTTTTCATCACCACAGGAGGAGCCACACGGAAGAGAAGTTATATACATGCGTGGAATGTGGAGAGGGCTTTAGAAAGAGTTGTGATCTCACTTCCCATAAAAGGATCCATATGGGAGAAAAAAACATGAATGCATGGAGTGGAGCTTTGTAAGGAGTAACACTTTTATTTGCCATAGAAGCATCCACACATGGGAGAAAGCATATCAATAAAGGAATTATGGAGAGAGCTCCCAGAGAAATCCAGATAGTCCTTGGTGTATGACTGCAATTGTGCCCAAAAGTTCTGCTGCTAAGCGAAGCAGTTATTAAGTATGTTTTGCCTTATTTTACAACTTTTCTTGCCACTTTTGTTAAGTGAGTCACTGTACTTGTTAAGTTAGTAACACTGTTATGAAATGAATTTGGCTTCCACATTGGATTTGCTTGTCAGAAGCTCACAAAAGGTGATCCCATGATCCAGGGACACTGCAACTGTCATGAATCAGTTGCCAAGCATCTGAAATTGGATCAGGTGACCATTGGGATGTTGTTCATAACTGTGAAAAATGGTCATTAGTCACTTTTTTTTCAGTGCTTCTATGACTTTGAGTAATCATTATATGAACTGTAATAAATTGAGACTACCTATATTTGTCTAAAATATCTTGCAAGGACCATTTGAGTAATAATCCAAATAAACTGTAGCTCCTCTTAAATATGCATCCATAAATTGCCTTTCTAGTGCAAACCAGAACAGTGTGGATCCCTAATCCTCCTTGTGGTTTTTGCTAAGTTCAAATAGACAAAGGCCTTTTGTACATGTAGAAATATTTCTGATTGTTTTTCATTATATTATTTCAAATATTCCAAAATACCAAACACAATTATCACATTGTTGTTCAATTATGTCTTTGGTTAGAGCAGTGGTTCTCAACCTGTGGGTCGGGGCTCCTTTGGGGGTCGAATGACCCTTTCACAGGGGTCGCCCAAGACCATTGGAAAACACATATTTTCAATGGTTTTAGGAATAATTTTATGGTTGGGGGTCACCACAACATGAGGAACTGTATGAAAAGGTCGCGGCATTAGGAAGGTTGAGACCCACTGGGTTAGAGGGAAAAAACCCACAACTTTGTTAGAGGTGATCTGATACCTTTTGCTGTTGCCTGAATATTTCTGTTCTGATATTGGGCCAAGTATCTGGGCCTTTCCCTTTCTCTGCCTGGCCTACCTTTCCATCTCCGCTTGTCTGAGGAAGACTCCGGTGAGAGTTCTGATTGCTGCATCCAGAATGTTGGATTTTTAAACCAGGAGTCCCCAACCCACAGGCTTTGTCCAGAACTAGGCCGTGCAAGCAGTGGATAAGCGTGTGCAAACGTAGCTAGTGGCAGGCACTCGCACTTTGTTTGAGCGGCAGGTGCACAGGCCAGCTACTTCCACAAATGGAGCTGTGCATTCATGCGTCTGCCAGCAGCTTGCATAGAACCATCCTCCTCCTCTCCCCCACCTGGGCTACAAAGCCAGAAAGGTTAGGGACTGCTCTTTTAAATCGTCAATCATACCCAATTTAATTGAGTTGAGCTCAAAAACGTTTCTCAAAAGTCCTGGATTCTAAATGGTTTAAGTTTTCTGTCTCCCGATAAGGGTTGTGGAGATGTTTTATTTTGAAAAAATATTGGAGATACAAAAGAGAAACATACAAACAGTGGGTTCATTTTATGTTTGTTTTTTATACTAAATCAGACATGTCAAAACACAAGGCCTGCAGATCAGAACCAGCCCACGAGCAGGTTAGATGTGGCCCACAGGGCCACCCTAGACATAGTGAGGTGCTGGGCCCACTGCCTCGGCCCACCCCATCCCAGCTGTACGCAACCTCTGGGTATGTGCACAGGAGGTGATGAGCGCATGGGATCTGGAGTGCCAAGTGGCGGCAGAGGTCCTGGTGGCGGGCGCTGCGTTGCTGCTCATCTGCTCGTCAGAGATTAAAAAGCGGGAAAATCTAGAAACTGATGCTTGCCCGAGAGGCCATTTCCTTTCTAGATAGACAATATTAGAGGGAAACTTTCCTTCCAAGTTTAATGCCCATCATCCCAGACCCACATGAAACATGACGTCCTGAGCCCTTGCAGGGTCTTCTGGCAATGCGCACAGGATCCTCTAGGGGGCTCCCTGGAAGGGCCGGGCAACTCCTTCCCGCCCCGCCGATTTACAGGAGAACTGAGCATGCGCCGGTCTCTTTCCCAAGTCAGGAGAGCTGCGTGCTTCTCTCTAGCCATTTTCCAGCAGAGGCTTCAAAGTTTGGCTGCTCTTTCTACGGTCTCCGATTCTGCCTTTGGGTGAAGGCTCTGCACGAGAGTCTTGGATTTGGAGGTACAGACGTGAGTCGGGATTTAGTGACGGGGGGGAAAGGGGGGGCTTTTCTCCCGCGCTGGAGGCTGGCATTCCTCAGGCTTGGAGTCGTGGAAAGGGGGTGGAAGAGCCAGGGGTCCCATGTTCCCCTGCCGTCCTTGTGCATGCAAGGGCCAGGCAGGGGAGAAAGCAGAGCTTCGCGCCCTTTGCTTTGCCCCCGGAGGAAAAAAAAACCAGGGTCGCAGAAAAGAGGATTTGCAATCCGTTTCGGCGGGAAGAGCTTTGCATGGAGGGAGAAGAGGAGGAGAAGTGTTTGCAAAACAGAGCTTTGTGCCTCCAAGTCAGTCTTCAGTCCTGGACAGTTTTCCTGCATCTTTCTTGGCCGAGAGAAACGAGCAGTCGGAATTCCTCCTGCTGGCTTTGCATGCAAGGCTTCAACTCCGTGTGGAAGGAGGTGTTCTTAACTACGCAGCCATATAAATTACATTAAACTGCCTTTTATATTATTATCGTATTAAATTATCGTATTAAATTACGACTAGCCAGAGAGAGCCATTTAGTACAAGGCTTCGAAACCAGGAGATTAACTTTGTAGTCCAAATAATATGGAAGACTAAAACCTGCTGGAATAATGTGGAAGAATAATATAGAATAATGAAATTGGATATAAAAGTGATATAATACTGGGGTCAGCCTAGAGGATCTCTGAAGGGCCCCTTTCTTTAGTACTAGGTTCAAAAAGTGAAACCGCGGAAATAACAAACCTTCCTCAGCTGGAAAGTTCAGGAAACACCATCATGAGCAAAATATCATATCTAACCAAGCAGAGGTAACCACAGACATAACAGCAGGAAACTTAGGCAGGAACCTAGATAAGTTTGCAAGAACACCTGTATCCTAGTTAAGAGGGAACACACTTTGGTAAGCTTGTAGGGTATAGCAGCAAAGGGGGGGGGGATTGTCGCTGTGGGCTGTCAGAAATGTAACCAATCATAAGATGTCAAAAGTATGGATAAGAGTAACTGCATTAGAATCTTTTGGGGTTCAGTCTTTGCTTCTTGTGTTGCGCTGAACCTTGCGCAATAAACCTCTCTGATCACCCACGGAAATCTTGTGAGTCTTAATTTCCATAACACAACCTTTGGCATGAAAGCCTTGAACCCATCCTAATTCCCAGCCCAATCTACTTCACAGGGCTGCTGTTGTGAGGAAAACACTAAGAAGGAGCATTATGTGTAATTTCTGCCTAGAGTAATTTATACAAATAATATAGAAGATATAAGAATACAAACTAAATTTTTAATAAAAACTAGGAAGTAGAAAATTAAAACATTTAAATGTATTTTCCAATATTTTGGATTTACAATATTTACAAGGGTTCACTGCAATTTCCCCCATACGTTGAGAGAGCAAGCTAACTAATGATTTCACCTCCTTCGCAGACCTTGGTGAGTTCATACGAATTTCTTACTTAATCTTCCCTCCCCTCCCCTCCCCATTTCCCCATTTTTTCCATATCAGATATATCAGCTGAAAATAATTTCTGCTTCTTCTGGAATCTTAGGTATCTTGTCTGGGAAGAGAGCTGAATGGCCTTGGAAAAGTTGGCCAGACCTCTTGTGAACAGAAAGACCTGTGGAGATCCTTGGGTGCATTTTGGAGCTGTATTAGAGACCAGAGAGAAGATGGAGGGACAACACCCAGCAGATGCAAAAATTAGAAAAGGCCCTCCAGCTGCTCAGCCTTGGAGCTGTGGGAAGAATGGGGCAAGTCCTGAGCAGAAGAGCCACAAAGAGGCATCCAATAGTTCAGAGGTCCAATGCTGTCACTTCAGAAAAGTGCAGTTTCAGGAGGGGAGCCGTCCCCGAGATGTTTGCACTCAGCTTCACTACCTTTGCTGTCAGTGGCTGCAACCAGAAAAACACACCAAGGCTCAGATGCTGGACCTGGTGCTCCTGCAACAATTGCTGGCTGTTCTTCCCCCAGAGATGGCAAAATGGGTGCGGGAGTGTGGAGCAGAGACCAGTTCCCAGGCGGTGTCCCTGGCTGAAGGCTTCTTGCTGACTCAGGAGGAGGAAAACATGCAAGAAGAGTTGCAGGTGGGAAAATGGCAGCTCTAAAGAGGATCTCTCTGAAGTTGTCAATTCCTTTCTGGTAGAATTTTCTGGGATTATTAATTCCTAAGGGCATCTGTTCTACTCTTCCAGAGGATGTATTTGGGGCAATTCTTCCATTCTGTTTCGAGTTTCAGCAATGGACATTGGGATCTGCTAGTTAGAAGATGTAGTATGATAATTCATTTCCATCTCTGTGCTCTTCCTTTGTTTCTCGTAACATATCATGTCCAGAAATCCATGGAAACTGTGACTGAGTATCCTAAGTGGGGGAAAGATTCCTTCAGATCTTCTCAAGAGCTGCTCTTCAGGGAGAACTTCCAGAAAGAACAAAGTCAAGATGCTACGCAAGGTAAGAAAAGCTCTTTCTGTGTGAGGTGAGATTTCAACATTTAGCTGATTCGTTTGCTCCACTTTGTTGGAGTCTCTTTAACAAATTTGCTTCCACTATTTTTCTCTTTCTCACAGAGAGTAGAAAGCTCTCGGAGTTTTTAGAATCACCTCTTTGTGCTGGAGCTGAAGGTTTAGCTGAACTGCTATTTCAGGTAAGGAGGAGAAACATTGGAAAAGGTCCATGAATCTCGAATGGATTTCATTTTGTTCTAGAATTCAATGTATAAAATTGCTGTTTCTAAGCAATACAAATTTGACCTCAGGTCACTAAACATTCTCCCTTCTGAGGGAATCATTTGTGAGTCGCTATCTCCACCCCTCCTGCTTCATCACATTTCATTAACTGTTGTCAGCATCGGGGCTGTTCCTTCTGTCTCCCAGGGTTTTTCTCACATACCATTACAAAAAAATGTTCTATTTTGCCTTTTGAAAAGCATCCATGACTACCGTGACCTGGTGATTGAGAATCTCTATAGATATATAGAATACTATCACAACCTCTTCCAACTTCTTCATGAAGGTATGGAGTTGGGGTACGTTGGTCCCTCAGTGGATAAAATGAGCCATTGGTAAACATGTCAAGTGGGTTTTGCCAGTATTTTGCTCTGCCCATCCTAGGACAAATGGGAGTCACTGATAAGGAGTGGATTTAAGACCTAACTACCAATTGACCAAGAATATTTTAATTGATTAAACCAGTGTTTCCCAAAATTGACCCTTTGAAGATGTATGGACTTCAACTCCCAGAATTCCTCAACCAGGCATACTATTCCTCAACCAGGCATACTGGCTGGGGAATTCTGGGAGTTGAAGTCCATGCATCTTAAAATAGCCAAGTTTGGGAAACACTGGATTAAACCGTCAGGCATTCCAAACACTTCCAGCTTGATCAAACATGATTTAGTTGTGCCCTCAGCAAAAGTGGTGAGATCTCATTCCGAATTCTGCAGAAGATTCCCATTTTGTTCACATGATCTCTTTGGTGAGAATTGATGGAAGAAAATTATCCCATTATTCTTGGGATTATCTGTTAATAAGGAAACGTGTCCTTGTTCAGGTTGTTATGTCTTTTGAAGAAGTGGCCGTGTATTTCTCCAAGGAAGAGTGGTCTCAACTGGATGCTGATCAAAGAGAGCTCTACAGAGAAGTCATGCTGGAGAATTCCAGGAATCTCTTTTCCCTGGGTAAGAATCCCTTTCTGTGCTCAGGAACATAGAGAAGGGGCTTGAATGTTATTTCTGGAAAAAAAACATTTATTTACAGTGCATTCAGAACATTCAGATCCACTCCACTTTTTTTCAATTATATTATGCTGCTGCATGATTCAACAGTTGTTGAAATGAGTGTTTTGTATTATATGAGCAGAAAGCACTTAAAAAAAAAATTCTTTTATATAAAAAGCCGAGGCTATGCAGTTTTCCAATTTTTCTTTGAATAAATTTCCTTCTTCCATGAAGTCAGTTTGGTCAAATGGTTAAGATACCAGGCTAGAAACTGGGTGACTGTGAGTACTAGTTCTACCATTAGCATAAATGCTGGCTGGGTGACTTTGGGCCAATTTCTCTCAGCTCAACCCATTTCACAGGGTTGTTGTAGGGATAACAGGAAGAAGGAATATTGAGTTTGCCTGCTGCCTTTATTATTTAAAAAAAATGAAGGATATGGAATGCATTCAGAATGTATTCATACTCCCTTCACTTTTGTCAATTTTGTTATGCTGCAGCATGATTCTACAGTTGTTGAAATTCATTTTTTTCCTCCTTGGTACCCAATAATGGTAAAGTGAAAACAAAATTTTAGAAATGTCTGTACATTTATTAGTTTCTAGCCTGGTGTCTTAACCTTTTGACCAAGTTGGCTTTATGAAAGAAGGAAATTTATTCAACGAAAAGTTGGCAAACTGCATAGCTTGGTTTTTTTGCATGAAGGAAATTGTTTTTGTTTTTAGAAAAAAAGCGTTCTGCTCATGAAATACAAACTACTTATTTCATAGAAGATATTAGAAAGACTGAGGAAGAGGCTGAATGTACAGAGCAAGGTTCTGCCTACCAGGATTTGGTATTCCCTCCTGAACCTGGTCCCTGGCTTCCTGATGGCCCTAAGCTGCTATAACTGACTGGATGACCTCTAAGAGGGATGTTCTCTTCTTAGAGATATGCTCACTTGTGTACATTAAACTTAAGTTGAGGGTGGGGAGGTATTACCATCCAGAAATTCCCTTTTGAGTTTCAAAGATTCTGCTCTGCAGACAAGTGGAGATGAAACTTTTATTTAACTTGAGAGCTAGTGGATATGTTGCTGCCCCAGCATGATATTGTCCAATGCACTTCAAGAACTAGTGGCACCATGGAATTGTTCCAGGTGGAAGATTAGATCAATCCAATCCTATTATAGGAGGATCATTAGGGATACACTTGGAAATGGGTCTTTGCTATAATCTTCATTTGGACTCTTTGTGTTTGCCAAGAAAACAGCAGAAATATATTGATGATTCTTTGGCTAAATTTCAGAAGAAAGGTTTTATTGTTCCCTTATTCTTGTTACAGTTTTCATTTTCCTTTTTCAAGGCTTTAATGAGCAAGAGCATAAGAATTGCAAGGAGGAACACCAAGCAATCCATTCGAAAGGGAGGAAAAGGAAATTTGTAGATCAGATGAAACTAAAGAGTGATGAAACAAAGCAATCACAAAGTGGAGTTAAGAAAGGTCTTCCTCTGGTCAGTTGGCTTCCTAACCATACAGTGATTGATATGGGAGAAAGACCATATAAATCCATGGAGTCTGGAAAGATGTTTAATAAATCCAATCATCTCTTGTCTCAGACACTTTCAGAAGAGAAACGATTTACCTGTACGGAGTGTGGAAAGACCTTCCGTTATAGATACTCTCGTACAAGACATCAAAGGAATCATAAAGGAGAAAGACCTTATCAATGCATGGAGTGTGGAAAGGCCTTTAATTGTAAAAGTGATCTTAATTCCCACAAGAGGAGCCACACAGGAGAGAAACCTTATAAATGCACGGAGTGTGGAAAGGCCTTTAATTATAGCAGTAGTCTTAATCCCCACAAGAGGATCCACACAGGAGAAAGACCTTATAAATGTGGGCAGTGTGGAAAGACGTTTACCCGTAGCAATAGTCTTAATTTGCACAAGAGGATCCACACAGGAGAGAAACCGTATCAATGCCTGGAGTGTGGAAAGACCTTTAGTTGTAGGAGTAGTCTTAATTCCCACAAGAGGATCCACACAGGAGAGAGACCGTATCAATGCATGGAGTGTGGAAAGACCTTTACTTGTAGCAGAAGTCTTAATTCCCACAAGAGGATTCACACAGGAGAAAGTCCTTATAAATGCATGGTGTGTGGAAAGAGCTTTACTCATAGTAGTAGTTTTCATCACCACAGGAGGAGCCACACAGAAGAGAAGTCATATACATGTGTGGAATGTGGAGAGGGCTTTAGAAAGAGTTGTGATCTCACTTGCCATAAAAGGATCCATATGGGAGAAAAAAACATGAATGCATGGAGTGGAGCTTTGTAAGGAGTAACACTTTTATTTGCCATAGAAGCATCCACATATGGGAGAAAGCGTATCAATAAAGGAATTATGGAGAGAGCTCCCAGAGAAATCCAGATAGTCCTTGGTGTATGACTGCAATTGTGCCCAAAATTTCTGCTGCTAAGCGAAGCAGTTATTAAGTATGTCTTGCCTTATTTTATGACTTTTCTTGCCACTTTTGTTAAGTGAGTCACTGTACTTGTTAAGTTAGTAACACTGTTATGAAATGAATTTGGCTTCCACATTGGATTTGCTTGTCAGAAGCTCACAAAAGGTGATCCCATGATCCAGGGACACTGCAACTGTCATGAATCAGTTGCCAAGCATCTGAAATTGGATCAGGTGACCATCGGGATGTTGTTCATAACTGTGAAAAATGGTCATTAGTCACTTTTTTCAGTGCTTCTATGACTTTGAATAATCATTATATGAACTGTAATAAATTGAGACTACCTATATTTGTCTAAAATATCTTGCAAGGACCATTTGAGTAATAATCCAAATAAACTGTAGCTCCTCTTAAATATGCATCCATAAATTGCCTTTCTAGTGCAAACCAGAACAGTGTGGATCCCTAATCATCCTTGTGGTTTTTGCTAAGTTCAAATAGACAAAGGCCTTTTGTACATGTAGAAATATTCCTGATTGTTTTTCATTATATTATTTCAAATATTCCAAAATACCAAACACAATTATCACATTGTTGTTCAATTCTGTCTTTGGTTAGAGCAGTGGTTCTCAACCTGTGGGTCGGGGCTCCTTTGGGGGTCGAATGACCCTTTCACAGGGGTCGCCCAAGACCATTGGAAAACACATATTTTCAATGGTTTTAGGAATAATTTTATGGTTGGGGGTCACCACAACATGAGGAACTGTATGAAAAGGTCGCGGCATTAGGAAGGTTGAGACCCACTGGGTTAGAGGGAAAAAACCCACAACTTTGTTAGAGGTGATCTGATACCTTTTGCTGTTGCCTGAATATTTCTGTTCTGATATTGGGCCAAGTATCTGGGCCTTTCCCTTTCTCTGCCTGGCCTACCTTTCCATCTCCGCTTGTCTGAGGAAGACTCCGGTGAGAGTTCTGATTGCTGCATCCAGAATGTTGGATTTTTAAAGCAGGAGTCCCCAACCCACAGGCTTTGTCCAGAACTAGGCCGTGCAAGCAGTGGATAAGCGTGTGCAAACGTAGCTAGTGGCAGGCACTCGCACTTTGTTTGAGCGGCAGGTGCACAGGCCAGCTACTTCCACAAATGGAGCTGTGCATTCATGCGTCTGCCAGCAGCTTGCATAGAACCATCCTCCTCCTCTCCCCCACCTGGGCTACAAAGCCAGAAAGGTTAGGGACTGCTCTTTTAAATCGTCAATCATACCCAATTTAATTGAGTTGAGCTCAAAAATGTTTCTCAAAAGTCCTGGATTCTAAATGGTTTAAGTTTTCTGTCTCCCGATAAGGGTTGTGGAGATGTTTTATTTTGAAAAAATATTGGAGATACAAAAGAGAAACATACAAACAGTGGGTTCATTTTATGTTTGTTTTTTATACTAAATCAGACATGTCAAAACACAAGGCCTGCAGATCAGAACCAGCCCACGAGCAGGTTAGATGTGGCCCACAGGGCCACCCTAGACATAGTGAGGTGCTGGGCCCACTGCCTCGGCCCACCCCATCCCAGCTGTACGCAACCTCTGGGTATGTGCACAGGAGGTGATGAGCGCATGGGATCTGGAGTGCCAAGTGGCGGCAGAGGTCCTGGTGGCGGGCACTGCGTTGCTGCTCATCTGCTCGTCAGAGATTAAAAAGCGGGAAAATCTAGAAACTGATGCTTGCCCGAGAGGCCATTTCCTTTCTAGATAGACAATATTAGAGGGAAACTTTCCTTCCAAGTTTAATGCCCATCATCCCAGACCCACATGAAACATGACGTCCTGAGCCCTTGCAGGGTCTTCTGGCAATGCGCACAGGATCCTCTAGGGGGCTCCCTGGAAGGGCCGGGCAACTCCTTCCCGCCCCGCCGATTTACAGGAGAACTGAGCATGCGCCGGTCTCTTTCCCAAGTCAGGAGAGCTGCGTGCTTCTCTCTAGCCATTTTCCAGCAGAGGCTTCAAAGTTTGGCTGCTCTTTCTACGGTCTCCGATTCTGCCTTTGGGTGAAGGCTCTGCACGAGAGTCTTGGATTTGGAGGTACAGACGTGAGTCGGGATTTAGTGACGGGGGGGGGGGGAAGGGGGGGCTTTTCTCCCGCGCTGGAGGCTGGCATTCCTCAGGCTTGGAGTCGTGGAAAGGGGGTGGAAGAGCCAGGGGTCCCATGTTCCCCTGCCGTCCTTGTGCATGCAAGGGCCAGGCAGGGGAGAAAGCAGAGCTTCGCGCCCTTTGCTTTGCCCCCGGAGGAAAAAAAAACCAGGGTCGCAGAAAAGAGGATTTGCAATCCATTTCGGCAGGAAGAGCTTTGCATGGAGGGAGAAGAGGAGGAGAAGTGTTTGCAAAACAGAGCTTTGTGCCTCCAAGTCAGTCTTCAGTCCTGGACAGTTTTCCTGCATCTTTCTTGGCCGAGAGAAACGAGCAGTCGGAATTCCTCCTGCTGGCTTTGCATGCAAGGCTTCAACTCCGTGTGGAAGGAGGTGTTCTTAACTATGCAGCCATATAAATTACATTAAACTGCCTTTTATATTATTATCGTATTAAATTATCGTATTAAATTACGACTAGCCAGAGAGAGCCATTTGGTTCAGTGAGGAAAGCACAAGGCTTCGAAACCAGGAGATTAACTTTGTAGTCCAAATAATATGGAAGATCAAAACCTGCTGAAATAATGTGGAAGAATAATATAGAATAATGAAATTGGATATAAAAGTGATATAATACTGGGGTCAGCCTAGAGGATCTCTGAAGGGCCCCTTTCTTTAGTACTAGGTTCAAAAAGTGAAACCGTGGAAATAACAAACCTTCCTCAGCTGGAAAGTTCAGGAAACACCATCATGAGCAAAATATCATATCTAACCAAGCAGAGGTAACCACAGACATAACAGCAGGAAACTTAGGCAGGAACCTAGATACGTTTGCAAGACCACCTGTATCCTAGTTAAGAGGGAACACACTTTGGTAAGCTTGTAGGGTATAGCAGCAAAGGGGGGGGGATTGTCGCTGTGGGCTGTCAGAAATGTAACCAATCATAAGATGTCAAAAGTATGGATAAGAGTAACTGCATTAGAATCTTTTGGGGTTCAGTCTTTGCTTCTTGTGTTGCGCTGAACCTTGCACAATAAACCTCTCTGATCACCCACGGAAATCTTGTGAGTCTTAATTTCCATAACACAACCTTTGGCATGAACCCATCCTAATTCCCAGCCCAATCTACTTCACAGGGCTGCTGTTGTGAGGAAAACACTAAGAAGGAGCATTATGTGTAATTTCTGCCTAGAGTAATTTATACAAATAATATAGAAGATATAAGAATACAAACTAAATTTTTAATAAAAACTAGGAAATAGAAAATTAAAACATTTAAATGTATTTTCCAAAATTTTGGATTTACAATATTTACAAGGGTTCACTGCAATTTCCCCCATACGTTGAGAGAGCAAGCTAACTAATGATTTCACCTCCTTCGCAGACCTTGGTGAGTTCATACGAATTTCTTACTTAATCTTCCCTCCCCTCCCCTCCCCATTTCCCCATTTTTTCCATATCAGATATATCAGCTGAAAATAATTTCTGCTTCTTCTGGAATCTTAGGTATCTTGTCTGGGAAGAGAGCTGAATGTCCTTGGAAAAGTTGGCCAGACCTCTTGTGAACAGAAAGACCTGTGGAGATCCTTGGGTGCATTTTGGATCTGTATTAGAGACCAGAGAGAAGATGGAGGGACAACACCCAGCAGATGCAAAAATTAGAAAAGGCCCTCCAGCTGCTCAGCCTTGGAGCTGTGGGAAGAATGGGGCAAGTCCTGAGCAGAAGAGCCACAAAGAGGCATCCAATAGTTCAGAGGTCCAATGCTGTCACTTCAGAAAAGTGCAGTTTCAGGAGGGGAGCCGTCCCCGAGATGTTTGCACTCAGCTTCACTACCTTTGCTGTCAGTGGCTGCAACCAGAAAAACACACCAAGGCTCAGATGCTGGACCTGGTGCTCCTGCAACAATTGCTGGCTGTTCTTCCCCCAGAGATGGCAAAATGGGTGCGGGAGTGTGGAGCAGAGACCAGTTCCCAGGCGGTGTCCCTGGCTGAAGGCTTCTTGCTGACTCAGGAGGAGGAAAACATGCAAGAAGAGTTGCAGGTGGGAAAATGGCAGCTCTAAAGAGGATCTCTCTGAAGTTGTCAATTCCTTTCTGGTAGAATTTTCTGGGATTATTAATTCCTAAGGGCATCTGTTCTACTCTTCCAGAGGATGTATTTGGGGCAATTCTTCCATTCTGTTTCGAGTTTCAGCAATGGACATTGGCTGCTGCTAGTTTGAAGATGCAGTATGATAATTCATTTCCATCTCTGTGCTCTTCCTTTGTTTCTGATATCACATCATGTCCAGAAATCCTTGGAAGCTGTGACTGAGTATCCTAAGTGGGGGAAAGATTCCTTCAGATCTTCTCAAGAGCTGCTCTTCAGGGAGAACTTACAGAAAGATCAAAGTCAAGACGCTAAGCAAGGTAAGAAAGGCTCTTTCTGTGTGATGTGAGATTTCAACATTTAGCTGATTCTTTTGCTCCATTTAGTTGGAGTGTCTCTTTTTAACAAATCTGCTTCCACTATTTTTCTCTTTCTCACAGAGAATAGAAAGCTGTCCTTGGAGTTTTTAGAATCACCTCTTTGTGCTGGAGATGAAGGATTAGCTGAACCGCTACTTCAGGTAAGGAGGAGAAACATTGGAAAAGGTCCATGAATCTCGAATGGATATCATTTTGTTCTAGAGTTCAATGTATAAAATTGCTGTTTCTAAGCAATACAAATTTGACCTCAGGTCACTAAACATTCTCCCTTCTGAGGGAATCATTTGTGAGTCGCTATCTCCACCCCTCCTGCTTCATCACATTTCATTAACTGTTGTCAGCATCGGGGCTGTTCCTTCTGTCTCCCAGGGTTTTTCTCACATACCATTACAAAAAAATGTTCTATTTTGCCTTTTGAAAAGCATCCATGACTACCGTGACCTGGTGATTGAGAATCTCTATAGATATATAGAATACTATCACAACCTCTTCCAACTTCTTCATGAAGGTATGGAGTTGGGGTACGTTGGTCCCTCAGTGGATAAAATGAGCCATTGGTAAACATGTCAAGTGGGTTTTGCCAGTATTTTGCTCTGCCCATCCTAGGACAAATGGGAGTCACTGATAAGGAGTGGATTTAAGACCTAACTACCAATTGACCAAGAATATTTTAATTGATTAAACCAGTGTTTCCCAAAATTGACCCTTTGAAGATGTATGGACTTCAACTCCCAGAATTCCTCAACCAGGCATACTATTCCTCAACCAGGCATACTGGCTGGGGAATTCTGGGAGTTGAAGTCCATGCATCTTAAAATAGCCAAGTTTGGGAAACACTGGATTAAACCGTCAGGCATTCCAAACACTTCCAGCTTGATCAAACATGATTTAGTTGTGCCCTCAGCAAAAGTGGTGAGATCTCATTCCGAATTCTGCAGAAGATTCCCATTTTGTTCACATGATCTCTTTGGTGAGAATTGATGGAAGAAAATTATCCCATTATTCTTGGGATTATCTGTTAATAAGGAAACGTGTCCTTGTTCAGGTTGTTATGTCTTTTGAAGAAGTGGCCGTGTATTTCTCCAAGGAAGAGTGGTCTCAACTGGATGCTGATCAAAGAGAGCTCTACAGAGAAGTCATGCTGGAGAATTCCAGGAATCTCTTTTCTCTGGGTAAGAATCCCTTTCTGTGCTCAGGAACATAGAGAAGGGGCTTGAATGTTATTTCTGGAAAAAAAACATTTATTTACAGTGCATTCAGAAAGCATTCAGATCCACTCCACTTTTTTCAATAATATGCTGCTGCATGATTCAACAGTTGTTGAAATGAGTGTTTTGTATTATATGAGCAGAAAGCACTTAAAAAAATTCTTTTATATAAAAAGCCGAGGCTATGCAGTTTTCCAATTTTTCTTTGAATAAATTTCCTTCTTCCATGAAGTCAGTTTGGTCAAATGGTTAAGATACCAGGCTAGAAACTGGGTGACTGTGAGTACTAGTTCTACCATTAGCATAAATGCTGGCTGGGTGACTTTGGGCCAATTTCTCTCAGCTCAACCCATTTCACAGGGTTGTTGTAGGGATAACAGGAAGAAGGAATATTGGGTTTGCCTGCTGCCTTTATTATTTAAAAAAAATGAAGGATATGGAATGCATTCAGAATGTATTCATACTCCCTTCACTTTTGTCAATTTTGTTATGCTGCAGCATGATTCTACAGTTGTTGAAATTCATTTTTTTCCTCCTTCTTGGTACCCAATAATGGTAAAGTGAAAACAAAATTTTAGAAATGTCTGTACATTTATTAGTTTCTAGCCTGGTGTCTTAACCTTTTGACCAAGCTGGCTTTATGAAAGAAGGAAATTTATTCAACGAAAAGTTGGCAAACTGCATAGCTTGGTTTTTTTGCATGAAGGAAATTGTTTTTGTTTTTAGAAAAAAAGCGTTCTGCTCATGAAATACAAACTACTTATTTCATAGAAGATATTAGAAAGACTGAGGAAGAGGCTGAATGTACAGAGCAAGGTTCTGCCTACCAGGATTTGGTATTCCCTCCTGAACCTGGTCCCTGGCTTCCTGATGGCCCTAAGCTGCTATAACTGACTGGATGACCTCTAAGAGGGATGTTCTCTTCTTAGAGATATGCTCACTTGTGTACATTAAACTTAAGTTGAGGGTGGGGAGGTATTACCATCCAGAAATTCCCTTTTGAGTTTCAAAGATTCTGCTCTGCAGACAAGTGGAGATGAAACTTTTATTTAAGTTGAGAGCTAGTGGATATGTTGCTGCCCCAGCATGATATTGTCCAATGCACTTCAAGAACTAGTGGCACCATGGAATTGTTCCAGGTGGAAGATTAGATCAATCCAATCCTATTATAGGAGGATCATTAGGGATACACTTGGAAATGGGTCTTTGCTATAATCTTCATTTGGACTCTTTGTGTTTGCCAAGAAAACAGCAGAAATATATTGATGATTCTTTGGCTAAATTTCAGAAGAAAGGTTTTATTGTTCCCTTATTCTTGTTACAGTTTTCATTTTCCTTTTTCAAGGCTTTAATGAGCAAGAGCATAAGAATTGCAAGGAGGAACACCAAGCAATCCATTCGAAAGGGAGGAAAAGGAAATTTGTAGATCAGATGAAACTAAAGAGTGATGAAACAAAGCAATCACAAAGTGGAGTTAAGAAAGGTCTTCCTCTGGTCAGTTGGCTTCCTAACCATACAGTGATTGATATGGGAGAAAGACCATATAAATCCATGGAGTCTGGAAAGATGTTTAATAAATCCAATCATCTCTTGTCTCAGACACTTTCAGAAGAGAAACGATTTACCTGTACGGAGTGTGGAAAGACCTTCCGTTATAGATACTCTCGTACAAGACATCAAAGGAATCATAAAGGAGAAAGACCTTATCAATGCATGGACTGTGGAAAGGCCTTTAATTGTAAAAGTGATCTTAATTCCCACAAGAGGAGCCACACAGGAGAGAAACCTTATAAATGCACGGAGTGTGGAAAGGCCTTTAATTATAGCAGTAGTCTTAATCCCCACAAGAGGATCCACACAGGAGAAAGACCTTATAAATGTGTGCAGTGTGGAAAGACGTTTACCCGTAGCAATAGTCTTAATTTGCACAAGAGGATCCACACAGGAGAGAAACCGTATCAATGCCTGGAGTGTGGAAAGACCTTTAGTTGTAGGAGTAGTCTTAATTCCCACAAGAGGATCCACACAGGAGAGAGACCGTATCAATGCATGGAGTGTGGAAAGACCTTTACTTGTAGCAGAAGTCTTAATTCCCACAAGAGGATTCACACAGGAGAAAGTCCTTATAAATGCATGGTGTGTGGAAAGAGCTTTACTCATAGTAGTAGTTTTCATCACCACAGGAGGAGCCACACAGAAGAGAAGTCATATACATGTGTGGAATGTGGAGAGGGCTTTAGAAAGAGTTGTGATCTCACTTCCCATAAAAGGATCCATATGGGAGAAAAAAACATGAATGCATGGAGTGGAGCTTTGTAAGGAGTAACACTTTTATTTGCCATAGAAGCATCCACATATGGGAGAAAGCGTATCAATAAAGGAATTATGGAGAGAGCTCCCAGAGAAATCCAGATAGTCCTTGGTGTATGACTGCAATTGTGCCCAAAATTTCTGCTGCTAAGCGAAGCAGTTATTAAGTATGTCTTGCCTTATTTTATGACTTTTCTTGCCACTTTTGTTAAGTGAGTCACTGTACTTGTTAAGTTAGTAACACTGTTATGAAATGAATTTGGCTTCCACATTGGATTTGCTTGTCAGAAGCTCACAAAAGGTGATCCCATGATCCAGGGACACTGCAACTGTCATGAATCAGTTGCCAAGCATCTGAAATTGGATCAGGTGACCATCGGGATGTTGTTCATAACTGTGAAAAATGGTCATTAGTCACTTTTTTCAGTGCTTCTATGACTTTGAATAATCATTATATGAACTGTAATAAATTGAGACTACCTATATTTGTCTAAAATATCTTGCAAGGACCATTTGAGTAATAATCCAAATAAACTGTAGCTCCTCTTAAATATGCATCCATAAATTGCCTTTCTAGTGCAAACCAGAACAGTGTGGATCCCTAATCATCCTTGTGGTTTTTGCTAAGTTCAAATAGACAAAGGCCTTTTGTACATGTAGAAATATTCCTGATTGTTTTTCATTATATTATTTCAAATATTCCAAAATACCAAACACAATTATCACATTGTTGTTCAATTCTGTCTTTGGTTAGAGCAGTGGTTCTCAACCTGTGGGTCGGGGCTCCTTTGGGGGTCGAATGACCCTTTCACAGGGGTCGCCCAAGACCATTGGAAAACACATATTTTCAATGGTTTTAGGAATAATTTTATGGTTGGGGGTCACCACAACATGAGGAACTGTATGAAAAGGTCGCGGCATTAGGAAGGTTGAGACCCACTGGGTTAGAGGGAAAAAACCCACAACTTTGTTAGAGGTGATCTGATACCTTTTGCTGTTGCCTGAATATTTCTGTTCTGATATTGGGCCAAGTATCTGGGCCTTTCCCTTTCTCTGCCTGGCCTACCTTTCCATCTCCGCTTGTCTGAGGAAGACTCCGGTGAGAGTTCTGATTGCTGCATCCAGAATGTTGGATTTTTAAAGCAGGAGTCCCCAACCCACAGGCTTTGTCCAGAACTAGGCCGTGCAAGCAGTGGATAAGCGTGTGCAAACGTAGCTAGTGGCAGGCACTCGCACTTTGTTTGAGCGGCAGGTGCACAGGCCAGCTACTTCCACAAATGGAGCTCTGCATTCATGCGTCTGCCAGCAGCTTGCATAGAACCATCCTCCTCTCCCCCACCTGGGCTACAAAGCCAGAAAGGTTAGGGATTGCTCTTTTAAATCATCAATCATACCCAATTTAATTGAGTTGAGCTCAAAACGTTTCTCAAAAGTCCTGGATTCTAAATGGTTTAAGTTTTCTGTCTCCCGATAAGGGTTGTGGAGATGTTTTATTTTGAAAAAATATTGGAGATACAAAAGAGAAACATACAAACAGTGGGTTCATTTTATGTTTGTTTTTTATACTAAATCAGACATGTCAAAACACAAGGCCTGCAGATCAGAACCAGCCCACGAGCAGGTTAGATGTGGCCCACGGGGCCACCCTAGACATAGTGAGGTGCTGGGCCCACTGCCTCGGCCCACCCCATCCCAGCTGTACGCAACCTCTGGGTATGTGCACAGGAGGTGATGAGCGCATGGGATCTGGAGTGCCAAGTGGCGGCAGAGGTCCTGGTGGCGGGCGCTGCGTTGCTGCTCATCTGCTCGTCAGAGATTAAAAAGCGGGAAAATCTAGAAACTGATGCTTGCCCGAGAGGCCATTTCCTTTCTAGATAGACAATATTAGAGGGAAACTTTCCTTCCAAGTTTAATGCCCATCATCCCAGACCCACATGAAACATGACGTCCTGAGCCCTTGCAGGGTCTTCTGGCAATGCGCACAGGATCCTCTAGGGGGCTCCCTGGAAGGGCCGGGCAACTCCTTCCCGCCCCGCCGATTTACAGGAGAACTGAGCATGCGCCGGTCTCTTTCCCAAGTCAGGAGAGCTGCGTGCTTCTCTCTAGCCATTTTCCAGCAGAGGCTTCAAAGTTTGGCTGCTCTTTCTACGGTCTCCGATTCTGCCTTTGGGTGAAGGCTCTGCACGAGAGTCTTGGATTTGGAGGTACAGACGTGAGTCGGGATTTAGTGACGGGGGGGGGGGGAAGGGGGGGCTTTTCTCCCGCGCTGGAGGCTGGCATTCCTCAGGCTTGGAGTCGTGGAAAGGGGGTGGAAGAGCCAGGGGTCCCATGTTCCCCTGCCGTCCTTGTGCATGCAAGGCCAGGCAGGGGAGAAAGCAGAGCTTCGCGCCCTTTGCTTTGCCCCCGGAGGAAAAAAAAACCAGGGTCGCAGAAAAGAGGATTTGCAATCCGTTTCGGCGGGAAGAGCTTTGCATGGAGGGAGAGGAGGAGGAGAAGTGTTTGCAAAACAGAGCTTTGTGCCTCCAAGTCAGTCTTCAGTCCTGGACAGTTTTCCTGCATCTTTCTTGGCCGAGAGAAACGAGCAGTCGGAATTCCTCCTGCTGGCTTTGCATGCAAGGCTTCAACTCCGTGTTCTTAACTACGCAGCCATATAAATTACATTAAACTGCCTTTTATATTATTATCGTATTAAATTATCGTATTAAATTACGACTAGCCAGAGAGAGCCATTTAGTACAAGGCTTCGAAACCAGGAGATTAACTTTGTCGTCCAAATAATATGGAAGATCAAAACCTGCTGGAATAATGTGGAAGAATAATATAGAATAATGAAATTGGATATAAAAGTGATATAATACTGGGGTCAGCCTAGAGGATCTCTGAAGGGCCCCTTTCTTTAGTACTAGGTTCAAAAAGTGAAACCGCGGAAATAACAAACCTTCCTCAGCTGGAAAGTTCAGGAAACACCATCATGAGCAAAATATCATATCTAACCAAGCAGAGGTAACCACAGACATAACAGCAGGAAACTTAGGCAGGAACCTAGATACGTTTGCAAGAACACCTGTATCCTAGTTAAGAGGGAACACACTTTGGTAAGCTTGTAGGGTATAGCAGCAAAGGGGGGGGGATTGTCGCTGTGGGCTGTCAGAAATGTAACCAATCATAAGATGTCAAAAGTATGGATAAGAGTAACTGCATTAGAATCTTTTGGGGTTCAGTCTTTGCTTCTTGTGTTGCGCTGAACCTTGTGCAATAAACCTCTCTGATCACCCACGGAAATCTTGTGAGTCTTAATTTCCATAACACAACCTTTGGCATGAACCCATCCTAATTCCCAGCCCAATCTACTTCACAGGGCTGCTGTTGTGAGGAAAACACTAAGAAGGAGCATTATGTGTAATTTCTGCCTAGAGTAATTTATACAAATAATATAGAAGATATAAGAATACAAACTAAATTTTTAATAAAAACTAGGAAATAGAAAATTAAAACATTTAAATGTATTTTCCAAAATTTTGGGTTTACAATATTTACAAGGGTTCACTGCAATTTCCCCCATACGTTGAGAGAGCAAGCTAACTAATGATTTCACCTCCTTCGCAGACCTTGGTGAGTTCATACGAATTTCTTACTTAATCTTCCCTTCCCTCCCCTCCCCGTTTCCCCATTTTTTTCCATATCAGATATATCAGCTGAAAATAATTTCTGCTTCTTCTGGAATCTTAGGCATCTTGTCTGGGAAGAGAGCTGAATGGCCTTGGAAAAGTTGGCCAGACCTCTTGTGAACAGAAAGACCTGTGGAGATCCTTGGGTCCATTTTGGAGCTGTATCAGAGACCAGAGAGAAGATGGAGGGACAACACCCAGCAGATGCAAAAATTAGAAAAGGCCCTCCAGCTGCTCAGCCTTGGAGCTGTGGGAAGAATGGGGCAAGTCCTGAGCAGAAGAGCCACGAAGAGGCATCCAATAGTTCAGAGGTCCAATGCTGTCACTTCACAAAAGTGCAGTTTCAGGAGGGGAGCCGTCCCCGAGATGTTTGCACTCAGCTTCACTACCTTTGCTGTCAGTGGCTGCAACCAGAAAAACACACCAAGGCTCAGATGCTGGACCTGGTGCTCCTGCAACAATTGCTGGCTGTCCTTCCCCCAGAGGTGGCGAGATGGGTGCGGGAGTGTGGAGCAGAGACCAGTTCCCAGGCGGTGTCCCTGGCTGAAGGCTTCTTGCTGACTCAGGAGGAGGAAAACATGCAAAAAGAGTTGCAGGTGGGAGAATGGAATCATGGCAGCTCTAAAGAGGATCTCTCTGAAGTTGTCAATTCCTTTCTGGCAGAATTTTCTGGGATTATTAATTCCTAAGGGCATCTGTTCTACTCTTCCAGAGGATGTATTTGGGGCAATTCTTTCAGCAATGGACATTGGGATCTGCTAGTTAGAAGATGTAGTATGATAATTCATTTCCATCTCTGTGTTCTTCCTTTGTTTCTCGTAACATATCATGTCCAGAAATCCATGGAAACTGACTGAGTATCCTAAGTGGGGGAAAGATTCCTTCAGATCTTCTCAAGAGCTGCTCTTCAGGGAGAACTTCCAGAAAGAACAAAGTCAAGATGCTACGCAAGGTAAGAAAAGCTCTTTCTGTGTGAGGTGAGATTTCAACATTTAGCTGATTCATTTGCTCCACTTTGTTGGAGTCTCTTTAACAAATTTGCTTCCACTATTTTTCTCTTTCTCACAGAGAGTAGAAAGCTCTCCTTGGAGTTTTTAGAATCACCTCTTTGTGCTGGAGCTGAAGGTTTAGCTGAACTGCTATTTCAGGTAAGGAGGAGAAACATTGGAAAAGGTCCATGAATCTCGAATGGATTTCATTTTGTTCTAGAATTCAATGTATAAAATTGCTGTTTCTAAGCAATACAAATTTGACCTCAGGTCACTAAACATTCTCCCTTCTGAGGGAATCATTTGTGAGTCGCTATCTCCACCCCTCCTGCTTCATCACATTTCATTAACTGTTGTCAGCATCGGGGCTGTTCCTTCTGTCTCCCAGGGTTTTTCTCACATACCATTACAAAAAAATGTTCTATTTTGCCTTTTGAAAAGCATCCATGACTACCGTGACCTGGTGATTGAGAATCTCTATAGATATATAGAATACTATCACAACCTCTTCCAACTTCTTCATGAAGGTACGGAGTTGGGGTACGTTGGTCCCTCAGTGGATAAAATGAGCCATTGGTAAACATGTCAAGTGGGTTTTGCCAGTATTTTGCTCTGCCCATCCTAGGACAAATGGGAGTCACTGATAAGGAGTGGATTTAAGACCTAACTACCAATTGACCAAGAATATTTTAATTGATTAAACCAGTGTTTCCCAAAATTGACCCTTTGAAGATGTATGGACTTCAACTCCCAGAATTCCTCAACCAGGCATACTATTCCTCAACCAGGCATACTGGCTGGGGAATTCTGGGAGTTGAAGTCCATGCATCTTAAAATAGCCAAGTTTGGGAAACACTGGATTAAACCGTCAGGCATTCCAAACACTTCCAGCTTGATCAAACATGATTTAGTTGTGCCCTCAGCAAAAGTGGTGAGATCTCATTCCGAATTCTGCAGAAGATTCCCATTTTGTTCACATGATCTCTTTGGTGAGAATTGATGGAAGAAAATTATCCCATTATTCTTGGGATTATCTGTTAATAAGGAAACGTGTCCTTGTTCAGGTTGTTATGTCTTTTGAAGAAGTGGCCGTGTATTTCTCCAAGGAAGAGTGGTCTCAACTGGATGCTGATCAAAGAGAGCTCTACAGAGAAGTCATGCTGGAGAATTCCAGGAATCTCTTTTCTCTGGGTAAGAATCCCTTTCTGTGCTCAGGAACATAGAGAAGGGGCTTGAATGTTATTTCTGGAAAAAAAACATTTATTTACAGTGCATTCAGAAAGCATTCAGATCCACTCCACTTTTTTTCAATTATATTATGCTGCTGCATGATTCAACAGTTGTTGAAATGAGTGTTTTGTATTATATGAGCAGAAAGCACTTAAAAAAAAATTCTTTTATATAAAAAGCCGAGGCTATGCAGTTTTCCAATTTTTCTTTGAATAAATTTCCTTCTTCCATGAAGTCAGTTTGGTCAAATGGTTAAGATACCAGGCTAGAAACTGGGTGACTGTGAGTATTAGTTCTACCATTAGCATAAATGCTGGCTGGGTGACTTTGGGACAATTTCTCTCAGCTCAACCCATTTCACAGGGTTGTTGTAGGGATAACAGGAAGAAGGAATATTGGGTTTGCCTGCTGCCTTTATTATTTAAAAAAAATGAAGGATATGGAATGCATTCAGAATGTATTCATACTCCCTTCACTTTTGTCAATTTTGTTATGCTGCAGCATGATTCTACAGTTGTTGAAATTCATTTTTTTCCTCCTTGGTACCCAATAATGGTAAAGTGAAAACAAAATTTTAGAAATGTCTGTACATTTATTAGTTTCTAGCCTGGTGTCTTAACCTTTTGACCAAGCTGGCTTTATGAAAGAAGGAAATTTATTCAACGAAAAGTTGGCAAACTGCATAGCTTGGTTTTTTTGCATGAAGGAAATTGTTTTTGTTTTTAGAAAAAAAGCGTTCTGCTCATGAAATACAAACTACTTATTTCATAGAAGATATTAGAAAGACTGAGGAAGAGGCTGAATGTACAGAGCAAGGTTCTGCCTACCAGGATTTGGTATTCCCTCCTGAACCTGGTCCCTGGCTTCCTGATGGCCCTAAGCTGCTATAACTGACTGGATGACCTCTAAGAGGGATGTTCTCTTCTTAGAGATATGCTCACTTGTGTACATTAAACTTAAGTTGAGGGTGGGGAGGTATTACCATCCAGAAATTCCCTTTTGAGTTTCAAAGATTCTGCTCTGCAGACAAGTGGAGATGAAACTTTTATTTAAGTTGAGAGCTAGTGGATATGTTGCTGCCCCAGCATGATATTGTCCAATGCACTTCAAGAACTAGTGGCACCATGGAATTGTTCCAGGTGGAAGATTAGATCAATCCAATCCTATTATAGGAGGATCATTAGGGATACACTTGGAAATGGGTCTTTGCTATAATCTTCATTTGGACTCTTTGTGTTTGCCAAGAAAACAGCAGAAATATATTGATGATTCTTTGGCTAAATTTCAGAAGAAAGGTTTTATTGTTCCCTTATTCTTGTTACAGTTTTCATTTTCCTTTTTCAAGGCTTTAATGAGCAAGAGCATAAGAATTGCAAGGAGGAACACCAAGCAATCCATTCGAAAGGGAGGAAAAGGAAATTTGTAGATCAGATGAAACTAAAGAGTGATGAAACAAAGCAATCACAAAGTGGAGTTAAGAAAGGTCTTCCTCTGGTCAGTTGGCTTCCTAACCATACAGTGATTGATATGGGAGAAAGACCATATAAATCCATGGAGTCTGGAAAGATGTTTAATAAATCCAATCATCTCTTGTCTCAGACACTTTCAGAAGAGAAACGATTTACCTGTACGGAGTGTGGAAAGACCTTCCGTTATAGATACTCTCGTACAAGACATCAAAGGAATCATAAAGGAGAAAGACCTTATCAATGCATGGAGTGTGGAAAGGCCTTTAATTGTAAAAGTGATCTTAATTCCCACAAGAGGAGCCACACAGGAGAGAAACCTTATAAATGCACGGAGTGTGGAAAGGCCTTTAATTATAGCAGTAGTCTTAATCCCCACAAGAGGATCCACACAGGAGAAAGACCTTATAAATGTGTGCAGTGTGGAAAGACGTTTACCCGTAGCAATAGTCTTAATTTGCACAAGAGGATCCACACAGGAGAGAAACCGTATCAATGCCTGGAGTGTGGAAAGACCTTTAGTTGTAGGAGTAGTCTTAATTCCCACAAGAGGATCCACACAGGAGAGAGACCGTATCAATGCATGGAGTGTGGAAGAACCTTTAGTTGTAGTAGTAGTCTTAATTCCCACAAGAGGATTCACACAGGAGAAAGTCCTTATAAATGCATGGTGTGTGGAAAGAGCTTTACTCATAGTAGTAGTTTTCATCACCACAGGAGGAGCCACACAGAAGAGAAGTCATATACATGTGTGGAATGTGGAGAGGGCTTTAGAAAGAGTTGTGATCTCACTTCCCATAAAAGGATCCATATGGGAGAAAAAAACATATGAATGCATGGAGTGGAGCTTTGTAAGGAGTAACACTTTTATTTGCCATAGAAGCATCCACATATGGGAGAAAGCGTATCAATAAAGGAATTATGGAGAGAGCTCCCAGAGAAATCCAGATAGTCCTTGGTGTATGACTGCAATTGTGCCCAAAATTTCTGCTGCTAAGCGAAGCAGTTATTAAGTATGTCTTGCCTTATTTTATGACTTTTCTTGCCACTTTTGTTAAGTGAGTCACTGTACTTGTTAAGTTAGTAACACTGTTATGAAATGAATTTGGCTTCCACATTGGATTTGCTTGTCAGAAGCTCACAAAAGGTGATCCCATGATCCAGGGACACTGCAACTGTCATGAATCAGTTGCCAAGCATCTGAAATTGGATCAGGTGACCATCGGGATGTTGTTCATAACTGTGAAAAATGGTCATTAGTCACTTTTTTCAGTGCTTCTATGACTTTGAATAATCATTATATGAACTGTAATAAATTGAGACTACCTATATTTGTCTAAAATATCTTGCAAGGACCATTTGAGTAATAATCCAAATAAACTGTAGCTCCTCTTAAATATGCATCCATAAATTGCCTTTCTAGTGCAAACCAGAACAATGTGGATCCCTAATCCTCCTTGTGGTTTTTGCTAAGTTCAAATAGACAAAGGCCTTTTGTACATGTAGAAATATTCCTGATTGTTTTTCATTATATTATTTCAAATATTCCAAAATACCAAACACAATTATCACATTGTTGTTCAATTATGTCTTTGGTTAGAGCAGTGGTTCTCAACCTGTGGGTCGGGGCCCCTTTGGGGATCGAATGACCCTTTCACAGGGGTCGCCCAAGACCATTGGAAAACACATATTTTCAATGGTTCTAGGAATAATTTTATGGTTGGGGGTCACCACAACATGAGGAACTGTATGAAAAGGTCGCGGCATTAGGAAGGTTGAGACCCACTGGGTTAGAGGGGAAAAACCCACAACTTTGTTAGAGGTGATCTGATACCTTTTGCTGTTGCCTGAATATTTCTGTTCTGATATTGGGCCAAGTATCTGGGCCTTTCCCTTTCTCTGCCTGGCCTACCTTTCCATCTCCGCTTGTCTGAGGAAGACTCCGGTGAGAGTTCTGATTGCTGCATCCAGAATGTTGGATTTTTAAAGCAGGAGTCCCCAACCCACAGGCTTTGTCCAGAACTAGGCCGTGCAAGCAGTGGATAAGCGTGTGCAAACGTAGCTAGTGGCAGGCACTCGCACTTTGTTTGAGTGGCGGGTGCACAGGCCAGCTACTTCCACAAATGGAGCTCTGCATTCATGCGTCTGCCAGCAGCTTGCATAGAACCATCCTCCTCCTCTCCCCCACCTGGGCTACAAAGCCAGAAAGGTTAGGGACTGCTCTTTTAAATCATCAATCATACCCAATTTAATTGAGTTGAGCTCAAAACGTTTCTCAAAAGTCCTGGATTCTAAATGGTTTAAGTTTTCTGTCTCCCGATAAGGGTTGTGGAGATGTTTTATTTTGAAAAAATATTGGAGATACAAAAGAGAAACATACAAACAGTGGGTTCATTTTATGTTTGTTTTTTATACTAAATCAGACATGTCAAAACACAAGGCCTGCAGATCAGAACCAGCCCACGAGCAGGTTAGATGTGGCCCACGGGGCCACCCTAGACATAGTGAGGTGCTGGGCCCACTGCCTCGGCCCACCCCATCCCAGCTGTACGCAACCTCTGGGTATGTGCACAGGAGGTGATGAGCGCATGGGATCTGGAGTGCCAAGTGGCGGCAGAGGTCCTGGTGGCGGGCGCTGCCTTGCTGCTCATCTGCTCGTCAGAGATTAAAAAGCGGGAAAATCTAGAAACTGATGCTTGCCCGAGAGGCCATTTCCTTTCTAGATAGACAATATTAGAGGGAAACTTTCCTTCCAAGTTTAATGCCCATCATCCCAGACCCACATGAAACATGACGTCCTGAGCCCTTGCAGGGTCTTCTGGCAATGCGCACAGGATCCTCTAGGGGGCTCCCTGGAAGGGCCGGGCAACTCCTTCCCGCCCCGCCGATTTACAGGAGAACTGAGCATGCGCCGGTCTCTTTCCCAAGTCAGGAGAGCTGCGTGCTTCTCTCTAGCCATTTTCCAGCAGAGGCTTCAAAGTTTGGCTGCTCTTTCTACGGTCTCCGATTCTGCCTTTGGGTGAAGGCTCTGCACGAGAGTCTTGGATTTGGAGGTACAGACGTGAGTCGGGATTTAGTGACGGGGGGGAAAGGGGGGGCTTTTCTCCCGCGCTGGAGGCTGGCATTCCTCAGGCTTGGAGTCGTGGAAAGGGGGTGGAAGAGCCAGGGGTCCCATGTTCCCCTGCCGTCCTTGTGCATGCAAGGCCAGGCAGGGGAGAAAGCAGAGCTTCGCGCCCTTTGCTTTGCCCCCGGAGGAAAAAAAAACCAGGGTCGCAGAAAAGAGGATTTGCAATCCGTTTCGGCGGGAAGAGCTTTGCATGGAGGGAGAAGAGGAGGAGAAGTGTTTGCAAAACAGAGCTTTGTGCCTCCAAGTCAGTCTTCAGTCCTGGACAGTTTTCCTGCATCTTTCTTGGCCGAGAGAAACGAGCAGTCGGAATTCCTCCTGCTGGCTTTGCATGCAAGGCTTCAACTCCGTGTTCTTAACTACGCAGCCATATAAATTACATTAAACTGCCTTTTATATTATTATCGTATTAAATTATCGTATTAAATTACGACTAGCCAGAGAGAGCCATTTAGTACAAGGCTTCGAAACCAGGAGATTAACTTTGTAGTCCAAATAATATGGAAGATCAAAACCTGCTGGAATAATGTGGAAGAATAATATAGAATAATGAAATTGGATATAAAAGTGATATAATACTGGGGTCAGCCTAGAGGATCTCTGAAGGGCCCCTTTCTTTAGTACTAGGTTCAAAAAGTGAAACCGCGGAAATAACAAACCTTCCTCAGCTGGAAAGTTCAGGAAACACCATCATGAGCAAAATATCATATCTAACCAAGCAGAGGTAACCACAGACATAACAGCAGGAAACTTAGGCAGGAACCTAGATACGTTTGCAAGAACACCTGTATCCTACTTAAGAGGGAACACACACATGTTAGTAAACTTGTAGGGTATAGCAGCAAAGGGGGGGGGATTGTCGCTGTGGGCTGTCAGAAATGTAACCAATCATAAGATGTCAAAAGTATGGATAAGAGTAACTGCATTAGAATCTTTTGGGGTTCAGTCTTTGCTTCTTGTGTTGCACTGAACCTTGCGCAATAAACCTCTCTGATCACCCACGGAAATCTTGTGAGTCTTAATTTCCATAACACAACCTTTGGCATGAAAGCCTTGAACCCATCCTAATTCCCAGCCCAATCTACTTCACAGGGCTACTGTTGTGGGGAAAACACTAAGAAGGAGCGTTATGTGTAATTTCTGCCTAGAGTAATTTATACAAATAATATAGAAGATATAAGAATACAAACTACATTTTTAATAAAAACTAGGAAATAGAAATTTAAAACATTTAAATATATTTTCCAATATTTTGGATTTACAATATTTACAAGGGTTCACTGCAATTTCCCCCATATGTTGAGAGAGCAAGCTAACTAATGATTTCACCTCCTTCGCAGACCTTGGTGAGTTCATACGAATTTCTTACTTAATCTTCCCTTCCCTCCCCTCCCCATTTCCCCATTTTTTCCATATCAGATATATTAGCTGAAAATTATTTCTGCTTCTTCTGGAATCTTAGGTATCTTGTCTGGGAAGAGAGCTGAATGGCCTTGGAAAATTTGGCCAGACCTCTTGTGAACAGAAAGACCTGTGGAGATCCATGGGTGCATTTTGGAGCTGTATTAGAGACCAGAGAGAAGATGGAGGGACAACACCCAGCAGATGCAGAAGTTAGAAAAGGCCTTCCAGCTGCTCAGCCTTGGAGCTGTGGGAAGAGTGGGGCAAATCCTGGGCAGAAGAGCCACGAAGAGGCATCCAGTAGTTCAGAGGTCCAATGCTGTCACTTCAGAAAAGTGCAGTTTCAGGAGGGGAGCCGTCCCCGAGATGTTTGCACTCAGCTTCACTACCTTTGTCGTCAGTGGCTGCAACCAGAAAAACACACCAAGGCTGAGATGCTGGACCTGGTGCTCCTGGAACAATTGCTGGCTGTTCTTCCCCCAGAGGTGGCGAGATGGGTGCGGGAGTGTGGAGCAGAGACCAGTTCCCAGGCGGTGTCCCTGGCTGAAGGCTTCTTGCTGACTCAGGAGGAGGAAAACATGCAGGAAGACTTGCAGGTGGGAGAATGGAATCATGGCGGCTCTAAAGAGGATCTCTCTGAAGTTGTCAATTCCTTTCTGGCAGAATTTTCTGGGATTATTAATTCCTAAGGGCATTTGTTCTATTCTTCCAGAGGATGTATTTGGGGCAATTCTTTCAGCAATGGACATTGGCTGCTGCTAGTTTGAAGGTGCAGTATGATAATTCATTTCCATCTCTGTGCTCTTCCTTTGTTTCTCGTAACATATCATGTCCAGAAATCCTTGGAAGCTGTGACTGAGTATCCTAAGTGGGGGAAAGATTCCTTCAGATCTTCTCAAGAGCTGCTCTTCAGGGAGAACTTCCAGAAAGAACAAAGTCAAGATGCTACGCAAGGTAAGAAAAGCTCTTTCTGTCTGAGGTGAGATTTCAACATTTAGCTGATTCGTTTGGTCCACTTTGTTGGAGTCTCTTTAACAAACTTGCTTCCACTATTTTTCTCTTTCTCACAGAGAGTAGAAAGCTCTCCTTGGAGTTTTTAGAATCACCTCTTTGTGCTGGAGCTGAAGGTTTAGCTGAACCGCTATTTCAGGTAAAGAGGAGAAACATTGGAAAAGGTCCATGAATCTCGAATGGATTTCATTTTGTTCTAGAGTTCAATGTATAAAACTGCTGTTTCTAAGCAATACAAATTTGACCTAAGGTCACTAAACATTCTCCCTTCTGAGGGAATCATTTGTGAGTCACTATCTCCACCCCTCCTGCTTCATCACATTTCATTAACTATTGTCAGCATCGGGGCTGTTCCTTCCGTCTCCCAGGGTTTTTCTCACATACCATTACAAAAAAATGTTCTATTTTGCCTTTTGAAAAGCATCCATGACTACCGTGACCTGGTGATTGAGAATCTCTATAGATATATAGAATACTATCACAACCTCTTCCAACTTCTTCATGAAGGTGTGGAGTTGGGGTACGTTGGACCCTCAGTGGATAAAATGAGCCATTGGTAAACATGTCAAGTGGGTTTTGCCAGTATTTTGCTCTGCCCATCCTAGGACAAATGGGAGTCACTGATAAGGAGTGGATTTAAGACCTAACTACCAATTGACCAAGAATATTTTAATTGATTAAACCGTCAGGCATTCCAAACACTTCCAGCTTGGTCAAACATGATTTAGGTGTGTCCTCAGCAAAAGTGGTGAGATCTCATTCCGAATTCTGCAGAAGATTCCCATTTTGTTCACATGATCTCTTTGGTGAGAATTGATGGAAGAAAATTATCCCATTATTCGTGGGATTATCTGTTAATAAGGAAACATGTGTCCTTGTTCAGGTTGTTATGTCTTTTGAAGAAGTGGCCGTGTATTTCTCCAAGGAAGAGTGGTCTCAACTGGATGCTGATCAAAGAGAGCTCTACAGAGAAGTCATGCTGGAGAATTCCAGGAATCTCCTTTCTCTCAGTAAGAATCACTGTCTGTGCTCAGGAACATAGAGAAGAGGCTTGAATGTTATTTCTGGAAAAAAAACATTTATTTACAGTGCATTCAGAAAGCATTCAGATCCACTTCACTTTTTTCAATAATATGCTGCTGCATGATTCAACAGTTGTTGAAATGAGTGTTTTGTATTATATGAGCAGAAAGCACTTAAAAAAATTCTTTTATATAAAAAGCCGAGGCTATGCAGTTTTCCAATTTTTCTTTGAATAAATTTCCTTCTTCCATGAAGTCAGTTTGGTCAAATGGTTAAGATACCAGGCTAGAAACTGGGTGACTGTGAGTACTAGTTCTACCATTAGCATAAATGCTGGCTGGGTGACTTTGGGCCAATTTCTCTCAGCTCAACCCATTTCACAGGGTTGTTGTAGGGATAACAGGAAGAAGGAATATTGGGTTTGCCTGCTGCCTTTATTATTTAAAAAAAATGAAGGATATGGAATGCATTCAGAATGTATTCATACTCCCTTCACTTTTGTCAATTTTGTTATGCTGCAGCCTGTTTGTACAGTTGTTGAAATTCATTTTTTTCCTCCTTCTTGGTACCCAATAATGGTAAAGTGAAAACAAAATTTTAGAAATGTCTGTACATTTATTAGTTTCTAGCTTGGTGTCTTAACCTTTTGACCAAACTGGCTTTATGAAAGAAGGAAATTTATTCAACGAAAAGTTGGCAAACTGCATAGCTTGGTTTTTTTTGCATAAAGGAAATTATTTTTGTTTTTAGAAAAAAAGCGTTCTGCTCATGAAATACAAACTACTTATTTCATAGAAGATATTAGAAAGACTGAGGAAGAGGCTGAATGTACAGAGCAAGGTTCTGCCTACCAGGATTTGGTATTCCCTCCTGAACCTGGTCCCTGGCTTCCTGATGGCCCTAAGCTGCTATAACTGACTGGATTTCCTCTAAGAGGGATGTTCCCTTCTTAGAGATATGCTCACTTGTGTACATTAAACTTAAGTTGAGGGTGGGGAGGTATTACCATCCAGAAATTCCCTTTTGAGTTTCAAAGATTCTGCTCTGCAGACAAGTGGAGATGAAACTTTTATTTAAGTTGAGAGCTAGTGGATATGTTGCTGCCCCAGCATGATATTGTCCAATGCACTTCAAGAGCTAGTGGCACCATGGAATTGTTCCAGGTGGAAGATTAGATCAATCCAATCCTATTATAGGAGGATCATTAGGGATACACTTGGAAATGGGTCTTTGCTATAATCTTCATTTGGACTCTTTGTGTTTGCCAAGAAAACAGCAGAAATATATTGATGATTCTTTGGCTAAATTTCAGAAGAAAGGTTTTATTGTTCCCTTATTCTTGTTACTGTTTTCATTTTCCTTTTTCAAGGCTTTAATGAGCAAGAGCATAAGAATTGCAAGGAGGAACACCAAGCAATCCATTCGAAAGGGAGGAAAAGGAAATTTGTAGATCAGATGAAACTAAAGAGTGATGAAACAAAGCAATCACAAAGTGGAGTTAAGAAAGGTCTTCCTCTGGTCAGTTGGCTTCCTGACCATACAGTGATTGATATGGGAGAAAGACCATATAAATCCATGGAGTCTGGAAAGATGTTTAATAAATCCAATCATCTCTTTTCTCATAAAAAGACACTTTCAGAAGAGAAACGATTTACCTGTACGGAGTGTGGAAAGACCTTCCGTTATAGATACTCTCGTATAAGACATCAAAGGAATCATAAAGGAGAAAGACCTTATCAATGCATGGAGTGTGGAAAGGCCTTTAATTGTAAAAGTGATCTTAATTCCCACAAGAGGAGCCACACAGGAGAGAAACCTTATAAATGCACGGAGTGTGGAAAGGCCTTTAATTATAGCAGTAGTCTTAATCCCCACAAGAGGATCCACACAGGAGAAAGACCTTATAAATGTGTGCAGTGTGGAAAGACGTTTACCCGTAGCAATCGTCTTAATTTGCACAAGAGGATCCACACAGGAGAGAAACCGTATCAATGCCTGGAGTGTGGAAAGACCTTTAGTTGTAGGAGTAGTCTTAATTCCCACAAGAGGATCCACACAGGAGAGAGACCGTATCAATGCATGGAGTGTGGAAGGACCTTTACTTGTAGCAGAAGTCTTAATTCCCACAAGAGGATTCACACAGGAGAAAGTCCTTATAAATGCATGGTGTGTGGAAAGAGCTTTACTCATAGCAGCAGTTTTCATCGCCACAGGAGGAGCCACACGGAAGAGAAGTCATATACATGCGTGGAATGTGGAGAGGGCTTTAGAAAGAGTTGTGATCTCACTTTCCATAAAAGGATCCATATGGGAGAAAAAAACATATGAATGCATGGAATGGAGCTTTGCAAAGAGTAACACTTTTACTTGCCATAGAAGCATCTACACACAGGAGAAACAATATCAATAAAGGAATTGTGTAAAAAATTTCAATAGAAATTCAAATAGTCCTTGGTGTATGAGTGCAATTGTGCCCAAAATTTCTGTTGCTAAGCAAGACAGTTATTAAGTGCATTTTGCCCCATTTTACGAATTTTCTTGGCACATTTCTTAAGTGAATCATTGTAGTTATTAAATTAGTAACACTGAAATGAATCTGGCTTCCCCATTGGATTTTCTTGTCAGAAACTCACAAAAGGTGATCACATGATCCAGGACTAATGAAACTGTCATGAATCAATTGCTAAGCAACTGAAGTTTGATCAGGTGACCTTGGGGATTTTGCAACGGTCATAAATGTGAAAAATAGTCATAAGTCACGTTTTCAGTGCTGCTGTAACTTTGAACAATCATTAAATGAACTGTAGTAAATCAACGACTACCTATAGTTGTCTAAAATCTCATACAAGTACCATTTGAATAATAATTTAATTTTTTTTCACAGAGATTTTATTTTAAAACAAAAATAAAACAAAAAAATCATCATTCCAAATAATTACACAGTGTATTGATCCGTTAACATCCTTTTGTGCTCCCTCTTCTCTTCAAAATATCACTATATAGCCAAAGCTTATTTTCATAAGAAATATTCCACTTAATTTATCTCAGCATCCACATATTATATATTTATCTCCATGTCTTATTGTCCATCCATTGATAAAATAAATTCCATATCAAATAATATTGTTTATCCTCCTTTTCTCTTATTTCAAATGTCAATTTACTCATTTCAGCACAATCCATCATTTTCTTAATAATTTAATCATCAGTAAGTGTCTTTTCTCCTTTCCAATTTTTAGCAAATACAATTCTAGCCTCTGTTAAAAGATTCACAATTAAATATTGCAATTTTTTCATTATATGTCTCTGGTAAGATCCCTAATAAAAATTATCTCTGGTTTAAAGTCAATATGTCTCTTAGTCATTTTTTCCAACCACGTGTGTATCTTGGTCCAATATCTCTTTGCTTCTCCGCATGTCCACCACATGGTAATAGGTCCTGGAGTCTGATGACACTTCCAACATTTCTCCAATTTAATCTGGAACATTCTGGCTATCCTTGTGGGGAGGGGGGGTAGATGCCACCTGTGAAGCATCTTATACAAATTCTCCTTATATGCTGTTGACATTGTCATTTTATAGTTATGTGACCACAATTTTTGCCATTTCTGTAAATCAATACCATAGCCAAAATTTTCCCCCCATGCTATCATTGCTTCTTTAACTTGTTCTTCTTCCAGTTTTACTTCTAACAAATATCCATACAAATTTTTAATTATATGATCATCAGAGCCCATTAAAATCTTACCTAATTAGTCAAAACATTATAAAGCCCTTCTTGTTTGAGATCCTCTCAATATCTAGAAAATATTTGCATGTATGAAAACCAGTGCATCTTATATCCCTGATCTAGTTCCTGCTTTAATTTAAGTTCACCCTTTTCATCCAGTAGTTCACTATACCTAATAATTTGTTTCCTTTTAAATATTACTGGATATGAAAAAGCTTCAATTGTAGATACCCAGACTGGAATCTTCAAATAATGATTTTTTTTTTTTTTTTAATTGCAAAAGTTTTACAATTACATTTTCACCCCTTTTTCCCCCCCCCTCAACCCGCCCCGAACTTCCCAACCTCCCTAACCCACTCTAACCCACCCCTCCCCCCAGACTTCCTCACAATATACTCATGTCAAATAAAAGGAAAAAC
Organism: Arizona elegans; assembly: GCA_022577455.1. NCBI lineage: Eukaryota > Metazoa > Chordata > Lepidosauria > Squamata > Colubridae > Arizona > Arizona elegans. The sequence continues at coordinate 10,619,194 of JAKOOJ010000012.1, forward strand.
CCTCCTTTGTATATAAAACTTGAACCCCGCCCTCCCCTTACAAATTTTCATCTTCATTACATTAACCTATTTCTATCTTAATATAGCAATTTCAAATAAATTTTCATCCTGATTACCTTAGAAATATTTCTATCTTAATATAACATTTTCAAATAAATTTTCATCCTCAACCTTGAAATATTTCTGTCTTAATATAACATTTTCAAATAAAAGCTATTTGGTACTTCCTAGTTTGATATTTGTTCTGAACATAATCTATCCACTTCTTCCATTCCCATTCATAAGTCTCTTGAGAACAGTCTTTTAAATATGCTGAAATCTTCGCCATCTCCGCAAAACTGGCCATCTTCAAAGTCCATTCCTCAATCGAAGGCAGCGCTTCATTTTTCCAGTATTTACCTATCAACAATCTTGCTGCAGTTATCATGTACAATATCATTTTTGTTTCCCCCAGTGTAAAACCCTTAACTATACCCAATAAAAACAGTTGTGGAGAAAATTGAATCTTTCTCTTCAAAACATTCTGCATGACCCACCAAATTTTTATCCAAAAAGCCTTAACTTTCTTACAGGTCCACCAAACATGATAATATGTAGCGTCTAAGCAGTCACATCTCCAACATTTAGGCTGGGCACTAGGGTACATACACGACAATTTTTTTGGATCTAAATGCCATCTATAAAACATTTTGTAGAAATTTTCCCGCAGATTCTGCGACTGTGTAAATTTAACATTCTGAACCCAAATTTTTTCCCATGTTTCCAACATCACTGGTTCCTCAAAATTTTGTGCCCACTTAACCATACAGTCTTTAACTAGTTCAGTTTCTGAATCCCTTTCTAACAAAACATTATAAAGTCTTTTAATATGCATTGGGCCTTTCTCTTTTATATGTCTAACTAATTCTTCCTCATACATCATAATACCAGTTTTTTGGTCCTCTTTCCATCTCAATTGCAATTGATTATATTGTAACCAAGTTAAATTAATCCCTTCAGCCAACAATGTCTGTAATGTCTTCAGCTGCCATCTGCCCGCGTCTGCAAAAAGAACCTCTTTATATAAAAACCCCCCGAGTGACATTATATTTGTATTCCACAAGGTATGACCAAGATCCAGCCATAGCGGTATTTTGAAATTCCAGTTGTTTCGGTGCTTCTTCCAAACTCTCAGCAAAGAATCTCTGAATATATGGCTTTTAAATACTTTATCCACTTTGCTGTCATAAAATAAGTAAGCGTGCCATCCAAATTCCAAAACAAAACTTTCTGCATTCAATATTCCAGTCTTTTTTCCTCCAAACCAATCACTTACTAAAGTCAAAGCTGTTGCATCATAATATAATTGTAGGTTTGGAAGTTTGAGACCTCCCCTTTCTGGAATGTCTTGCATAATTTTCATTTTTACTCTTGGTTTTTTCTCGTTCCAGACAAATTTATTAATACCAGTTTGCCATACTTTTAGTTGTTATCATTTTTGAGCACCGGAATCATTTGAAACAAAAAAAGAAATCTTGGCAAAATGTTCATCTTAACTGCTGCTATTCTTCCAAGTAAAGACAGCTGCAGTTTTTTCCAAATCTCCATATCTTTTTGCACCTCTCGCCACAACGCCTCATAGTTGTTTTGAAACAATTTCATATTTGATTCTGCAACCTGAACTCCTAGATATTTTACCTTTGGTACAATAATAATGATATTTTTTGATGTTCTCCCAGTTCAACCATAAAGCTTCACGTATCTGATATCTTCTAAAATACCCTTGCATTTTTGTTCCTTTGTACCATAAAAAGGCATGCCACCCCATCAACAAATCATATAATTTAAATAAATTTTTTACCTTCTTAGATATGCATTCATAAATTGCCTTTCTAGTCAAACCAGAACAGTGTAGATCCCTAATCCTGCTTGTGGTTTTTGCCAAGTCCAAATACTCAAAGGCCTTTTCTACATGTAGAAATATTCCAGGTTGTTTTTCATTATGTTGTTTCAAATATTCAAAAACATCAAACATAATCACATTTTTTTCAACTATCTTTTGGGTAAAAAGTCAGATAAGTTTTAATAAAGTACCACAATTTTATTTGAGGTTATCTGATACCTCTTGCTGTTGCCTCAAGATTTCTGTTCTGATATTGGGCTAAATAACTTGGCTGAGCCCCTTCTCTGGCTGTTCTATCTTTTCCATACTTCTTGCTCCAGTGAGAGGTCTGATTTATGCATCCAGATTGTTGACTCTTGCAAAATCTTGCTGTTTGTGAGGGCCCTTCCTTTAGTAGCTAAGATTTATTTTCATACACAGTACTTACTTAAGAGTGTCTTGAGTCTGATCTGATCCCTCTATTGCCACCAATTTGTCATGGGTTCCTTATAAACCAGCGGTCCCCAACCCCAGGGCTGTGGCCTATTTGGAACTGTGCCATGTATGTGGCGAGTGGGCATATGTGTATAGTTCCACTTGTGCAAGTGGCAGGCTCACGCATGAAGCTCCATTTGTGTGAGTGGCGGGTGTGTTTGCTGGCCGCTTCCACAAATGGAGTTGCGCGTGCACATATTTGTCTGCTCCTTGCAGGGACCCATTCTCTCTCCCCACCTCGTTGGGCTAACAAGCCGGAAAGTTTGGGGACCGCTGTTTTAAATTATACCCAACTTTCTGAATTGAGCTCAAAACATTCACCAAAAGTACTGGATTGTAGACAGTTTAAGTTTTCTGTCTCCTGATAAGGGTTGTGGAACTGTGTTATGTTGAAAAAAATATGAAAGATACAAAACAACATGCAAGTTCTTTCTGTGTTTTTCTTTTCTTAGTATAGTTATACTATAAAACAGCGGTTCCCAATATTTCCGGCTTGACAGCCCTGCAGTGTTGGAAGGTGGGATGGTTTTTTGTGTCAGTGTTCCAAGTAACATCCCCAATGAAAGAAAACTCGGAGGCTTGAGTTTCCTCAAAGTTCCATTTTATTAAGAGATGTCATATTGGCACATCTGGGAAACCCCAAATCTGAGTGTTTCTGGGTTTTCTCCACCCAAAAGAAAGTTCAAGTCCCTGCCCAGCACCCACATGTCTATCACATGATCCAATCGGGCACCATCCAAAACTGAAGATGCCTCCCAGTCACCTCATCGTTGCTGCAGGGCAAAGTGGCCTTGACTTTCTGAAAAGAATGTTATTTTGACTACATATCACCCACACTCCATACAATCCCCCCTCCCATTTCCCCACAGTAGAAATTGTGGCAGGTCTGAAAAAAAGATGGCTTCCAGGTCTGACATGTGGGTGACAGGTGCACACAAGTGCGTGCAGCTCCATTTGTGTAAGCGGCAGGCACGCTTATCTGCCTCATGCAAGTAGAGCTCTATAATACTGTTATACTAAATACTATTGTCCATTTATATTCTGGGTTCCCAACCCCTCAGCCTCAAACTGTTCGGAAGTGGAATGCACAGTTCCAAACAGCTAGGCAGGAGACTGAAGGACTGGAACGTTGTACCCATCCATGGAGTCCTGACAGCCATAGGTTCGTCTTGTCCCCCTACCTTCAAAGCACCATATACCTTTCCATCCAGGATTGTTGGCATCTTGACCGTTTCTTGAAGTGAACTGTATACAGATAGTCCTCAACGTAACGACCACAATTGAGGCCAAAATTTATGTTGCTAAGTGAGAAATTTGTTAAATAGGTTTTGCCCCATTTTACGACTTTTCTTGCCACCTTTGTTAAGTGAATCATTGCAGTTATTAAGTTAGTAACCCTGTTATCACAGTTCCTCTAGAACAGTGTTTCTCAACCTTGGAAGCTTGAAGATGGGGGGGGACTTCAACTCCCAGAATCCCCCAGCTAGCGCTGCTGGCTGGGGGATTCTGGGAGTTGAAGTCCACCCATCTTCAAGCTACCAAGGTTGAAAAACACTGTTCTAGAAGGATAGTTTCCCTGGGATTGTTTTTATTATTGCCAGTTAACCTCTTGGTGTTTCCAACCCTCAGCCGGCCAGAGGTAGGGATTTGACAAAGGCAGCTGTAATAAAAGAAGTCACTAAAGGAAAATAAATACAAACTTTACCTTTCCTAACCTGTCTATTTTTTCCCTGTATCTCTTTCATCCCCCATATGTCACATCACTTCAGGCCTGAGTGTGCTAACAACTACTTTTTGGCTTTTTTTTGGGGGGGGGGGGGGACTTTCAAAGAGAAACTCCTCTTTCTTGTCTTGGACCGCACAGCCATAGATTTCTGACTCATTTTTGAAGCCTCTTCAATTTTCTTCAGAAGCTGCTCTTGAGTAAAGCGACTTTTGAGCCACCACAGAATTTTTTTCTCAAAGATCCCCGGTGGTACTTAGACATTAAAAAGAGGAAAATCTACAAACTGGAGATGCCACTTGTTTTCTAGATAGGCAATTTCGAGAGAATCTTTCCTTCTACTCCAATGCCCATTATCCCAGACTGGCCCTCCCAGGTTCCTCAGAATTGCTCGCAGGATCCACAGGGTGGGGGGAGGGGGGGACGCCCCCCAGCAGCCGTTGGAAGAACCGGGAAGCCTCCCCCCCCCACCTCCAATGACAGAGGGAACTGAGCATGCGCTCTTTCTCAGAGCTCGAGGGAGACACGTGCTGCCCAGGGGCAAAAGACTGGGAGCACTTTAACCCTTTCCATACCGCGCCGGACTCTGCTCTGTGAGCCTTAGGCTGAGCGTTTCCAGAGGCTGCAGGGAAATCTTTTATCGGATGCAGAGATCCACACGTGGCTCAGAGTTTAACGAGTGGCGGGCTTTTCTTTGGCGGCGGAAGCGTGCCTGGAGAGAAGGAAAAGTTCACCAGGTTCGGAGTTGTGAGAAGAGGGAAGCCCCGGGTCCCAAGTTTTCCTGCGGTCCCTGTGCATGCACGAGCCAGGTCGGGCGGGAAGCAAAGCGAAGGACTCGCCGCATTGTCCCCCCGAGGGAGGTGCGGGGGGGGGGGGAAGAAACGAGGCTTGCCAGAAAGGAGAGAGCCATTTGCCTTCCATTTCGATGGGAAAACCTCTGCAGGGAAGAAGAGGGAGAAGGTTGGCTTTGCAAAACCCAAGAGTTGTGCTTCCAAATCAGCCTTGACTCCTGGACAATTTCTTGCAAATTTCTTGGCCCCGTTTTCAGAAGGGGTTTCCCTCGCCTTCTCTTTCCTAGGCCGAGAGAAGTGAGCGATTGGAGTCCCTTCTGCTGGCTTTGCATGCAAGGCTGGAACTCCTTGTGCAAGGAGTTGCATGCAAGGTATGCAAGGACTGGAACTCGGTTTCCTCCTTTCCCGCTTTGGATGTTGGATGGACGGAGGTGCGCCTGGGGATGAAGTTCATCATTCACACAATTTGTTTGAGTGGACTGATGTTTTAGTCAAGCTTGCCAACTGTAAGGTTTGGGAGTTGAATCCAAACTTCTTCAGTTGGCCAAGTTTGAAAAAGACTGGATTAGGCTAAACCTGGGAAATAGGTTTCTAGGAGGTTCCTGATTCAAAAGATAATGTTAAAGAATAGATGGTTTATTTATTCAGGTGTTAGTTCTTTATGCGTTGGATGATGGTTTATTAATTCTGGCATCTGGAGTTTCCCTAAGGGTTTGGGCCAGAGGTTGATGGGATTTTGCTGGCTAAAGTTTTACTAGAAATTCAAATGTTGATTGATTTAATGATTCAATTTAGTCATCTCAATTGCTGTTTGTGGCCTCAGACATATACGATTTGGATTGTGCAGAGATTGCAGGCAATAGAAATCCAAAACATTTCTAAATGTACTTATCCAATATTTGGAGTCCTCAACAGAAGCTGATCTAAAAGGGCATTCCAGAATTTACTGCAGTAATCAGTCTTTCTAATAAGATACCCCCACCCACCCCTTTCTTCCAGTCATTACTGGGCACAACAGAATTTCTTATTTTGATTTTGGGGCGGAGGAGGGTGCTCAATATTCAAATTTGTTGTCCTATTTTTTCCTATTTCCTATTACCTATTACCTATTTTTTCCATTTCAGATACATAAGCTGGAAATCATTCCTGGTTCCTTTGGAGACTGAAGTATCCTGTGAAGGAAGAGAGCATAATGGCTTTAGGAGATTTGGATAGACCTTTTGTGTTTAGTCAGACCTGCGGAAATGCATGGATCCATTTTGGTGCTGGATTAGAGATCAGGGAAAAGATGGAGGGACAACGCCCAGCAGATGCAGGAACTGGAAAAGGCCGTCCAGGTGCTCAGCCTTGGAGTTGTGGGAAGAATGGGACAAGTCCTGTGCAGAAGAGCCAAGAAGAGGAAGCCAGCAGTTCAGAGGTCCAATTCTTTCACTTCAGAAAAGTGCAATTCCAGGAGGGGAAGAGTCCCCGAGATGTTTGCAGTCAGCTTCACCAGCTTTGCCATCAATGGCTGCAGCCAGAAAGACACACCAAGGCTCAGATTCTGGACCTGGTGCTCCTGGAGCAGTTCCTGGCTGTCCTTCCCCCAGAGATGGAGAAATGGGTGCGGGAGTATGGACCACAAACCAGTTCTCAGGCGGTGTCCCTGGCTGAAGGCTTCTTGCTGACCCAGGAGTCTGAGAAGATGCAAGAAGAGTTGCAGGTGTGAGAATGTAATTGTGGCAGTTCTAGTTTAATTTGTCAATGTATCAGGTAGAATTTTCTAGGATTATGAAGACCTATTGTTCCATTTTTCCAAATAATGTATTTGGGGCAATACCTCTATTCTCACTTTCCAAATTCAGTGATGGACATTGGGGCCTGCTAGATTGAGAGTGGAGTATGATAATTCATTTCCATCTCTTCATTCCTTCTTTATCATGCCACATCATTTCTAGAAACCTTTGGAAGCTGTGACTGAGTATCCCAAGGAGAGAAGAGATTCACCCAAACCCTCTCAAGACATGCAGTTAAGGGAGAGCTTCCAGAAAGATCAGAGTCAAGATGTGATGCCAGGTAAGAGAGGCTCTTTCCATGTGATGTGAGGTTTGGGGATCCCACCAATTCTTTTACTCATCTTGAATGGAATCTGTTTCTGGTTGTTTCTTGATAACAATCAGCTTCCACCATTTTTTTTTTGTCTCACAGATAATAGAAAGCTGTCCCCAATATTTTTAGAATCACCTCTTTGTGTTGGAGCTGAAAGAGTGGCTGAAACCCTGTCACAGGTAGGATAAGAAATATTGGAAAGGCCCCTGAAACGTAAATGGGTTTCATTTTGTTCTGGTGTTTAATGTATAATAATGCTGTTTCTAAGCAGAACAAATTTTAGAGCAGGTCATTGTAAATTCACACTGAAATTAAGCTACCTGTTCCTTCTGATAAACTTGCTTCACTCTCCTGCTGCAGGCTCAGATTTAGTTGAACACATGTTGCCCAGGGATTGACCCGTTGACGAGATCTTGACCAGGGATCTTCTTTCAGTCTCCCAGGGTCACTCTCACATACTCACAAGCTCTCCCAACATTTGCATGAAGGTGTGGAGTGGGGATAAGGGTTGGCCCCTTAGTGAATAAACTAAGCCATTGGCAAAGATGTCAGATGGGTTTCCTATATGTCCTTCTCCCTGCCCTAGGAAGAATTGGGGCCATTGATAAGTAATGGGTTAAGACCCAACTATTAATTGACCAAGAAAACTATTTTACTTGGCTTCACATTCCAAATCCTTCTAGCTTGATCAAATATGTTTCAGCCAGAAACTGGGAGATCTCATTTTGAATTCTGCAGAAGATGCCCATTTTGTTCACTGGTTCTCTCTCTTTGAATTGGTGAAAGAAAACTGCCAAATTATTCCTGGGATTGTCTGTTAATAGGAAAACTTGTCTCCTTGTTCAGGATGTTGTGTCTTTTGAGGAAGTGGCCGTGTATTTCTCCGAGGAGGAGTGGTCTCAACTGGATGCTGACCAAAAAGCTCTCCATGGAGAAGTCATGCTGGAGACTATCAGGAATTTGTCTTCTCTGGGTAAGAATCCCTATCATAGAGAAGACATGGGGGAGGGGGCTTAGATAGTATAGCACTTTTTATTTATAACCTCCATTTATTATTTTTTGTAAATAAGTGAAGGCAGCAGACATACCAAATATTCCTTCCTCTTCCTATTTTCCCTACAACAAAACCCTGTGACATGGGCTGGGCTGAGAGAGACTGGTCCAAAAATAAGCCCTAGGTAAGATCATCAGCCAGACCAGACATGTCAAACACAAGGCCCGCGGGGCCGATGGTGTCTGGCAGCAGCTGCAGCCCGCCAATCCTTTGGCCGGCGCACTCTGGGGTTGCACATCTGATGCAGTGCAGGTGAACCCGAGCTCTGTAACTGCCGGGCTGGAGGAGGCACAGCAGGCGAGGCAGATGATCTGGCCCACAATGGCCCCATGTCTGGCCCACGGGGCTACTCTGGAGATGGCAAGGGACTGGCCCCTGCTGCCTATGGCCTAGCCCCGCGAGGCATCCTCCGTTGTGTGCATAGCATGGCTGCAGCCCACTGCCCCATTGGCCAGCGCACTCTGTGGCTGTTCAGCCCATGCAGCATTGGCCCTTTAAGCAATAGGCGGAGGCAGAAGTGCAGAAGAGTGGCACCCAATCCGGCCCACCAGATGCACTGCAAGGCTGCCCGCCCACTCCATCCCAGCCTCTGTTTGCTTACCCACGGCCATAATGGGACAGGAAGCCATGTGGCATGTTCGGTGGGCTGGATCCTGTGCCTCTGCCACCACCTGATAGTGGGGCCGCTACCTGCAAGGCAAGGCAGCTGGCATGCAGTGGTATTGCCACAGCACGACCCTTGCAGGCCTGGCCCCCACAATCCAACCTTATCCTCCAGCTCTTGCGCACACATAGGACCAGCCTCCAGCCTGCTGCACTACCCATGACTGCCCCGGCAAACAGAAAGCGCAGGGAGCTCATTTCCAAAGGGGAGCTGGAACTCCCCTCCCCGCTCTGCCCCACCTGGGCTCCTGCAGGCGACCCTGACATGAGTGACTTTGAGCTGGCCACACACACTTGCCCCTCCCCAAGGTAACCACAATGCTGATACGGCCCCTCAATGAAATCAAGTTTGACACCTCTAATTTAATGATAGACTTAAATGAAAACCCATTTATTTCAACTAGCTGGGCTGGCTTGAGTGAATTTTAAATTGATTTTAAATTGGGTTGTTTTAATTTTCGGCCAAATATTTAATTATTTTAAACTGCTTTTAAATTTTGTATGTATTGTTTTTTACTTTGGCTGTTCACCGCCCTGAGTCCTATTTTGGAGAAGGGCGGTATAGAAATTTAAATAAATGAAATGAAATGGAATAATATTTTGACCCCTAGGCAAGATGAGTGCAAAAAGAAAGAGCTATTCCGTCGAGTTCAAGAAAGGAATCGTGGAGGACTCTCTGGGCAAGAATCTTGTGGCTTTCTGCAAAGAGAAGAAATTGGATCTCCGAATGGTCCGAAAATGGCGAGCAGTGTATGATAACCTCAGTCAACAGGTGGATGAAGGAAATGCTAAGAAGCGCAAGTGTGGATCAGGTCGGCAACCATTATTTCCTGAGCTGGAAGACATCATCTGCGAATGGATTGCTGACAGGAGAGCAAAAGGTTTAGTTGTGCACAGGGCTGATATTCAAACTTTTGCTCTTGCAAAGGCACTACAGTTAGGAATATCCCCAGAAGAATTCAAAGCATCAAATCGTTGGCTGGGTGGCTTCCTTCATCGATATAAACGGTCTCTAAAAAGATAGACAGCACTATTCAAGCTGGAAGATACTGAACTTATTAAACGTGTACTTGCATTCAAGTCCTTTGTTGATGGCATCGACTTTTTTAAGTATCAACTCTCCAACATGATTGCTATGAATGAAACTGCAGTGTTTATGGGCCAAGGATCTCAAATGACAATTGATCAGAGGGGTGCCTCATCAATCTACATTCCTTCTACTGGTTATGAAAGTGCATGTGTTACCTGTATTTTGGCAATTCGTCTGGATGGAAAGAACCCCACCTCTAATCATCACTAAGGGCAAAAAAGTTAAGATTGAACATTTCAGGTGTTTTATGTTCTTAAAATCGAAAAAGCCTGGTGCACAGAGTTATAAGGAGGCGGGCCAATTTATGCTGCCACTTGTTTTGCGAGGTGGCCAAAGAGCTCTGCAAGTCTGGGGTTCAGCTAGCCCTCACCGCGCTAAAGATATGAAGAATTTCCTTGCAGTGAGAAGAACAGATCAAATAATGATTCCTGCAGGAATGACTGCCTATCTCCAGACTCTTGATTTTGCAATAAACATTCAAGGATCATTTGCACATGGAAATAAATGACTACACTGAAAATAGAATGGAGAGAAATCAGTGTGGAAGCTTTGTGAAGCCTAGCATGCAAGAGATGGTGACTTGGGTGAAGAATTCATGGGATAAAATCACTGACAGCTGTGTTGCCAATGCACTATGAGCAGATACATGGACAAGAAGTGCTCATTTAAGGAAAGCTTTATTGATGGACATGAGAGATTGGGACCAATGGTTCTATAGAAAATGGAGTCACAAAAAAAATCAGGCCAGAATTTAGGATTTGGTGAGTTATGATGTTCCAGAAGATGACATGACTATTTGAATAAATGTAGATTGTTGTACATGGATGTCAAACGCCCTTTCATTGGGGGCTCCATTAGCATTGTGGTTGCCCTGCGTGGGTGTTTGGCCAGCTTGATGTTCCTTACATCGAGATCACCTGTGGGGGCCCAGTCGGAGTGAGGAGGTGAGTCCCAGCTGCCTCTTGGGGATGGGGGCCCACCACACTTCCCATTTGCTGGGGCCATCGTGGATGGGGCAGCGGGTCGGAGTCTTGTTCCGTGTGTGTAGTGGAGCTGGAGGGCAAGGCTGGACAGCAGGGCTGAGCACGCAGAGGCCACAGCATGGGATCCACCCTGCCACCTTCCTCATCTCACAGCGGCGGTACCAGCATCAGGCGGAGAGGCATGGGGAAGGCACAAGATCTGGCCTGCTGGACATGCTGTGTGTTTTGTTGCAGCCACAGACAAGCCATGATGGTGGGATGGAATGGCCAGCTGGCCACGGTGTATGGCAGGCCAGATTGCATGCCTTTCCCCTGTGCCTCTACCTCTATCTGCTTCTTGGAGGGCGGGCCTGATGGTTGGCCAAGGGGCCAGCGGGCTGCAGGTACCATACACTGTCCGTCCTCCCATGCTCGCTGCTTCCTGGGTGCGTGCTGGAGGGTACTCGGCCAAGCTGGGCCAGGTCCAATCCCTCACCATCTCCAGGGCAGCCCTGCAGGCTAGATATGGGTCCAATGGCCTGTGGGCCTTGTGTTTAGCATGTCTGTTGTACATGAAAAAAATAAGACATCACCTGAAAATAAGCTCTAATGCATCTTTTGGAGCAAAAATTAATATAAGTTCTGGACTTATTTTCAGGGAAACATGGTAGTACTCAGAGTCACTTGGTTTCTAAGTGCATAAAAGGATCCACAGAAGAGAAGCAGTATCAATGCATGGAGTGTGTAAAGTCCTTCTGTTATTAGAACTCCCTTATAGTCCATCAAAAGAATCACAAAGAAAGGCCTGATACTGTAGGTGGGAGACAATTGCTTCATTGGCATGTGCTGCAATCCACAAAATTGGTACAATATGATGGCCATAAAAAGAAAATGAACTCACACTTATGTCTACTGTGAAACTGATTAGGAATGAATGTGTTTTTGAATGTGTCCTTGTGTCCCTTATTCCTCACCATAAAGTCATAAATATTTATGGAACAAGCTTCAGAGGAAGGGCTCTGAAAAGGAGCCACAATGGTGAGAAGTAAATGCAGATATTAAGTCTCTGATGCAGATTCCAAATTCTGTTTTCCTCTGGAATAACAATTCTGGCTGTTCTACCTTTTCTATCTCTGCTTCCTTGAGGAAGGCTCCAGTGAGGTCCGATTTCTACAGTCAGAATGTTGGCTGTTGCTTGCAAAGCCTTCAATCTGTGAGGGCCAAATTTCCTTCCTTCAGCAGCCAAGATTTGTTTTCACATACAGTACTTAATGAGCCCTTGAGTCTGAGCCAATATCACCACTGCCACTAATTTGTCATGGGTTTTTTTTCAACCATACCCATTTTTTTCATATTTTTTTAAAACTTTATTTTTTAAGTAAATACATTACAAAATCCCAAAAAGGAAAGGAAAAGAAAGAGGACAAAAATAACAATGCAAAACCAGAAAAATGCATAAAGGTAAAATAACACATGTATGCATAAATTGTCCCCTAGTTGAGTAGTGATAAATATATTTCAACAATAATAGTTCCCCACACTTTGCAAATCAGGTCCACACTTTACATCATTATTTGCTAAATTACTATGTGGCATTAAAATATTACAAATATGAAATCTATAATCCACCAAATTGACCTACCGTGTATCTCCTTTAAAAGAATTAAGTTAACAGAGCCTGGTGGCGCAGTGGACTAAGTGCTGTTAAAGTAGCACTTAGTTGCCAGCTGTCTGCAATTACTGCAAGTTCAAATCTCACCAGGCTCAAGGTTGACTCAGCCTTCCATCCTTCCGAGGTAGGTAAAATGAGGACCCGGACTGTGGGGGCAATAAGCTGACTGTATAAAAAAGAACACCGCTTTTGGGGTGTGTGTGTGTGTGTGAAAGCTCTACTAATCAGGTATATACAAAAGTATGAAGGCTATTGCTTAATGCATTGTAAGCCGCCCTGAATCTCCGGAGAAGGGTGGCATATAAATCAAACTAATAAAATGAATAAAATAAATAAAACAGGCAATCTCAAAACAAGCTAGAGTTCAGTCTTCTATTAACCGTCTATTGTATTTAACTCAGGAAGTCCACAAATGGCTTCTAAAGTGCTGTAAGGCCACTGCAATAATAATCTCTGATGCGGCCAGAATCAAGTATCCTGAATTGATTCTTGATAATAAAACTTTCCTTGAAATTATAACGGATCTTTCCAAATTGTTGCATCTCACTCCTCAAAGTCATAAGTCTCAGTTGGAAGTATCTCTACAGAGTTGCTGTTTAATAGGCTTTCCCACAAATTGACTCACAGCGTTCCCTAATGGTTGTCTTCTGGCTGCATATAAGTTTATACAGATGTGTGGTGGTGCAGTGATTAGAATCAGCATTGCAGATTAATTCTGCTGACTGCCAGCAGTTTGATTCATCCCAACTCAAGGTTGAATCATCCTTCCATCCTTCCGAAGTCTCTCTTACAGTGTCACCTCCAAAGGCAGACTAATCTCAAACCAGCAAAGTCTTCATTTCTTTTGGCTGTTAAAAAGTACTTTCTTTTATACCAAAGATCTTAAGCTTAGTATTCATATTTCCTGCAGCATTTTTCCTCCTCGGCATCTAAATAAAACTATTTTTGTCTTTTTTTCTTTTTCATGGTATGAAAGCTTTGCATTTAGTTTTCAGTATTTGCCTTCCTTTATTGTGTAATTCTTTTTTCTCCAGTCACATGTGTCACTTCGTTCTCCCACTGTTCATTTCCCCATCATTGGTGCCTTCTTTTGAGGTAAAATTTCTAAAAGGCCCACAGGTTTGAGCTTTCTCTCTATTTTGGAACTTGTTTTCTTTTGATGTCTCCTTTCCATCAGGATCATTTCCTCAGGATTATTTTTATTGTTGCCACTTAGCTCTTGGTGTTTCCAACTTGGCTAACCAGAGGTAGGGATTTGACAAAGGCAGCTGTAATAAAAGAAGTCATTGAAGGAAAATAAATACAAACCTTAATTTTCCTAATCTGTCCATTTCCTCCCTGTATCTTGGTCATCCCCCATATGTCACATCGCTTCAGGGCTGGGTTTGCCAACAACCACAAGACCCAAGTTGTGTTTCAAAGAGAAGATCTGACAGGATTTTGACTCATTTTTGAAGCCTCTTCAATTTTCTTCAGAAGCTGCTCTTGAGCAAAGCGACTTTTGAGCCACCACAGAATTTTTTTCTCAAAGATCCCCGGTGGTACTTAGACATTAAAAAGAGGAAAATCTACAAACTGGAGATGCCACTTGTTTTCTAGATAGGCAATTTCGAGAGAATCTTTCCTTCTACTCCAATGCCCATTATCCCAGACTGGCCCTCCCAGGTTCCTCAGAATTGCTCGCAGGATCCACAGGGTGGGGGGAGGGGGGGACGCCCCCCAGCAGCCGTTGGAAGAACCGGGAAGCCTCCCCCCCCCACCTCCAATGACAGAGGGAACTGAGCATGCGCTCTTTCTCAGAACTCGAGGGAGACACGTGCTGCCCAGGGGCAAAAGACTGGGAGCACTTTAACCCTTTCCATACCGCGCCGGACTCTGCTCTGTGAGCCTTAGGCTGAGCGTTTCCAGAGGCTGCAGGGAAATCTTTTATCGGATGCAGAGATCCACACGTGGCTCAGAGTTTAACGAGTGGCGGGCTTTTCTTTGGCGGCGGAAGCGTGCCTGGAGAGAAGGAAAAGTTCACCAGGTTCGGAGTTGTGAGAAGAGGGGAGCCCCGGGTCCCAAGTTTTCCTGCGGTCCCTGTGCATGCACGAGCCAGGTCGGGCGGGAAGCAAAGCGAAGGACTCGCCGCATTGTCCCCCCGAGGGAGGTGCGGGGGGGGGGGGAAGAAACGAGGCTTGCCAGAAAGGAGAGAGCCATTTGCCCTCCATTTCGATGGGAAAACCTCTGCAGGGAAGAAGAGGGAGAAGGTTGGCTTTGCAAAACCCAAGAGTTGTGCTTCCAAATCAGCCTTGACTCCTGGACAATTTCTTGCAAATTTCTTGGCCCCGTTTCCAGAAGGGGTTTCCCTCGCCTTCTCTTTCCTAGGCCGAGAGAAGTGAGCGATCGGAGTCCCTTCTGCTGGCTTTGCATACAAGGCTGGAACTCCTTGTGCAAGGAGTTGCATGCAAGGTATGCAAGGACTGGAACTCGGTTTCCTCCTTTCCCGCTTTTCTCCACTATCTCCTTGGTGGCTCTGCTGGATGGCAAATAAGGAACCTGTTGCAAAAATGGCGGTGCATTGGATGGATTTTGTTAATTCTGGCTTCTGGATTTCATCCAGGGGTTTGACCCAGGAGGTTAATGGGGTTCTGTTGCCTCGTTTTTTAATTAGAAATTCAAATGCTGTTTGATCTCCTTATTAAATTGATTTAGATAGGCTCCGACTTGAATTTTTGTGACTGGAGACGTTTAGAATTTGGATTGTGCAAAGGGTAGTTCTTTATAGGCAGCAGTAGAAATGATTTGAAGAAATTGTTAGGATTAAAGAAACCCAAAACATATTTTAAATGTATTTATCCTATATATCGATTCCTTGATAGAAGTTGAGCCAGAAGAGTGCTACCAAATATTCCCCAAAAACAGATAAGTCAGGATGTCTTATTAAGATTTCCCCGCTTTCACAGACATGGGTGGGTTCATAAGAATTTCTTAGTTTATTGATTTGTTTGTTTGTTTGTTTAAGGATGTTTGTTTGAACACTGTGTTTTCCATTTCAAATCTGTAAGCTGGAAATCTTTCCTGGTTCCTCTGGAGACCGAAGCATCTTGTGAGGGAAGAGGGCTGAATGGCCTTAGGAAATTTAGCCAGACCTCTTGTGTTTAGTCAGACCAGGGGAGATGCATGGATCCATTTTGGAGCTGGATTAGACACCAGAAAGAAGCTGAAAGAACAACACCCAGCAGATGCAGGAACTGGAAAAGGCTGTCCAGGTGCTCAGCCTTGGAGTTGTGGGAAGAATGGGACAAGTCCTGTGCAGAAGAGCCAAGAAGAGGAAGCCAGCAGTTCAGAGGTCCAATTCTTTCACTTCAGAAAAGTGCAGTTCCAGGAGGGGAAGAGTCCCCGAGATGTTTGCAGTCAGCTTCACCAGCTTTGCCATCAATGGCTGCAACCAGAAAGACACACGAGGGCTCAGATGTTGGACCTAGTGCTCCTGGAGCAGTTCCTGGCTGTCCTTCCTCCAGAGATGGAGAAATGGGTGCGGGAGTGTGGAGCAGAAACCAGTTCCCAGGCGGTGTCCCTGGCTGAAGGCTTCTTGCTGACCCAGGAGTCTGAGAAGATGCAAGAAGAGTTGCAGGTGTGAGAATGTAATTGTGGCAGTTCTAGTTTAATTTGTCAATATCTCTCAGGTAGAATTTTCTGGGATTATGAAGACCTATTGTTCCATTCTTCCAAAGGATGTATTTGGGGGCAATACCTCTATTCTCACTTTCCAAATTCAGTGATGGACTTTGGGGTCTACTAGAGTGCAGTATGGTAATTCATTTCCATCTCTTCATTCCTTCTTTATCGTGCCATATCATTTCTAGAAATCTTTGGAAGCTGTGACTGAGTATCCCAAGGAGAGGATAGATTCACCCAAACCCTCTCAAGACTTGCAGTTAAGGGAGAGCTTCCAGAAAGATCAAAGTCAAGATGTGATGCCAGGTAAAAGAGGCTCTTTCCATGTGATGTGAGGTTTGGGGATCCCACCAATTCTTTTGCTCATCTTGAGTGGAATCTGCTTTTGGCTGTTTCTTGATAACAATCAGCTTCCACCATTTTGTTTTTGTCTCACAGATAATAAAAAGCTGTCCTCAATATTTTTAGAATCACCTCTTTGTTTTGGAGCTGAAAGAGTGGCTGAAACTCTGCCACAGGTAGGAGAAGAAATATTAGAAAGGTCCATGAAGCTTCAATGGGTTTCATTTTGTTCTCGAGTTTAATGTATAATAATGCTGTTTCTAAGCAGGACAAATTTTAGAGCAGGACATTGTAAATTCACACTGAAATTAAGCTACCTGTTCCTTCTGATAAACTTGCTTCACTCTCCTGCTGCAGGCTCAGATGTAGTTGAGCACATGTTGACCAGGGATTGACCAGTTGACGAGATCTTGACCAGGGATCTTCTTTCAGTCTCCCAGGGTCACTCTCACATACCATTGCAAGCTCTCCCAACATTTGCATGAAGGTGTGGAGTGGGGATAAGGGTTGGCCCCTTAGTGAATAAACTAAGCCATTGACAAAGATGTCAGATGGGTTTCCTATATGTCCTTCTCCCCACCCTAGGAAGAATTGGGGCCATTGATAAGTAATGGGTTAAGACCCAACTATTAATTGACCAAGAAAATTATTTTAGTTGGCTTCACATTCCAAATCCTTCTAGCTTGATCAAATATGTTTCAGCCAGAAACTGGGAGATCTCATTTTGAATTCTGCAGAAGATGCCCAATTTTGTTCACTGGTTCTCTCTCTTTGAATTGGTGAAAGAAAACTGCCAAATTATTCCTGGAATTTTCTGTTAATAGGAAAACTTTGTCTCCTTGTTCAGGATGTTGTGTCTTTTGAGGAAGTGGCTGTGTATTTCTCCGAGGAGGAGTGGTCTCAACTGGATGCTGACCAAAAAGCTCTCCATGGAGAAGTCATGCTGGAGACTATCAGGAATTTGTCTTCTCTGGGTAAGAATCCCTATCATAGAGAAGACATGGGGGAGGGGGCTTAGATATTATATCGCTTTTTATTTATAACCTCCATTTATTATTTTTTGTAAATAAGTGAAGGCAGCAGACATACCAAATATTCCTTCCTCTTCCTATTTTCCTTACAACAAAATCTTGTGACATGGGCTGGGCTAAGAGAGACTGGCTCCAGGTAAGATCATCAGCCAGACCAGACAGGTCAAACACAAGGTCCACAGGCCAAAACTGGCCCACGATGGGCCCAATTCTGGTTAGTGGAGCTGCCCCGGAGATGGCGAGGCACTGACCACTGCCAACCTGACCAGGTGCCCCTGGGGCGCACAAAGAATGCGACAAGTGTGTGTGGCCGGACAGTGTCCTGCAGCAGCTGCAACCCACCAATCACTTGGCCGGCGCACTGGTGCTGCACAACCCATGCAGCACAGATGAATCCTAGCTCTGCAACTGCCGGCCCGGCCCTCAAAGCAGCAGGCGGAGGCAGAGGCATGGCGCGGGAGGCATGTGATTGGCCCATGATGGCCACATGTCTGGCCCATCGGGGTTCGCCGGAGATGGTGAGGGACTGGTCCCCATTGTCCATTGCCAAGCCCCGCGAGTCATCCCTTGTGCATACAGGCGGTGGCGGGGGGGACGGGTGTCTGGGTGCAGCCCGCTGCCCCATTGGCCAGCACACTCGGGCTGCTCTGCCCATGCAGTGCAGGTGAGTCCAACCGTACTGTGACTGTGGGGCTGGCCCTCCAACCAGCAGATTGAGGCAGAAGTGCGGGGGAGAGGCACTGTGTGCCCAACGCGCCCACTCCATTCCTCCATCAGTCTTTGCTTACGGTCACGATGGGGCAGGTAGCCATGTGGCTTGTTCAACGGCCAGATCACATGCCTCACCCCCGCCTCTGCCTGATGCTGGTGCCTCCACCTGCAAGCCATGGCAGATGGGGTTACTGCCACTTCCCGACCCTTACGGGCTTGTCCCCCTCAGTCCAACCCTGTCCTCCAGCTCTTGCGCACAAGACCAGAACGCGAGTGACTTCAAGCTGGTCACACCCACTCGCCCCGTCCCCAAAGAAACTGCAATGCTGATGCGGTCCCTCAAGGAAATCGAGTTTGACACCTCTAATTTAATGGTAGACTTAAATGGAATAATATTTTTATCCCTAGGCAAGATGAGTGCAAAAAGAAAGAGCTATTCCGTCGAGTTCAAGAAAGGAATCGTGGAGGACTCTCTGGGCAAGAATCTTACGGCTTTCTGCAAAGAGAAGAAGTTGGATCTCCGAATGGTCCGAAAATGGCGATCAGAGTACTATAACCTCAGTCAACAGGTGGATGAAGGAAATGCTAAGAAGCGCAGGTGTGGATCAGGTAGGCAGCCATTATTTCCTGAGCTGGAAGATACCATCTGCGAATGGATTGCTGACAGGAGAGCAAAGGGTTTAGTTGTGCACAGGACTGATATTCAAACCTTTGCCCTTGCAATGACACCACAGTTAGAAATACCCGCAGAAGAATTCAAAGCATCAAATCGTTGGCTGGATGGCTTCCTTCATCGATATAAACTTTCTCTAAGAAGATAGACAGCACTACTCAAGCTGGAAGATGTTGAAGTTATTAAATGTACATTTGCATTCAAGTTCTTTGTTGATGGCATCAATTTTTCTGAATACCGTGTTTCCCCCAAAATACGACCTACCCCGAAAATAAGCCAGACTGATTTTTTGGGGGGGGTATGGGCCTAATATAAGCCCTACCCCAAAAATAAGCCCTAGTGAAGGGGGTAGGCATGGCCAGCACACGAAGCAGCCCTTCCCTTCCCCAGTCACCTCATAGAGGCTTGGCCCTTTAATCCCAGCCTGCAGATCAACTGAGCCAGCAAAGGCTGGGAGCTGCCTCTTATTCTGTCTCTCGGTGCCTAGAGGTATTTCTGGCACACTCTTTTTTTTTTTAAATTTATTTATTTGATTTCTATACCGCCCTACTCCCGAAGGACTCAGGGCGGTGCACAGCCAAACAATAAAAACACATACATACAAAATTTAAAAGTAGAATAAAATCAAATTAAATAATTTTGGCCCGACAAATTTAAAACCCCAAACTTTTAAAACCAATTTAAAATTGAATATATAAAATACTAAAAGATATTTAAAAATTAAAAATCTTTCATAAAAGAGGGGGAAAATTAAGCCAGGCTACCCTGGTGAAATAGTAAGGTCTTTAGAGCACGGCGGAAGGTGCGCAGATCCAGGATCCTCCGTATCTCCAGGGGGAGCTCGTTCCAGATAGTAGGTGCCCCCACAGAGAAGGCTCTCCCCCTGGGGGCCGCCAGTCAGCATTTTTTGGCTGACGGCACCCGGAGGAGCCCCTCTCTATGGGAGCGTACCGGCCGGTGGGAGGCTATTGGTGGTAGTAGGTGGTCCCGCAAGTACCCAGGTCCTAAGCCATGGAGCGTTTTAAAGGCGGTAACCAAAACCTTGAAGTGCACCCGGAAGACCACCGGGAGCCAGTGCAGCTTGCGCAGGAGGGGTGTTACATGGGAACGCCATGTCGCTCCCATTACCACCCGCGTGGCCGCACTCTGCGCCAGTTGGAGCCTCCGGGTGCTCCTCAAGGGGAGCCCCATGTAGACAACATTGCAATCTTGACTGCCCCGGTCCTGCCCGTGGTGCCAGGCAACCTCACAGCTGAGGGACCCTCTTTTCCACAGCTCGCCTTGTGGCTCTGGAGCAGGTGGCAACCATGGTTTGCGCTCTGCCAGGCCTGGAGCTCAGGTCTTGCTCAGGCTGCTGTTACGAGGCAGAAAGCCGTGCAGTTCACAGAAATCAGCTCCCCTCCCTCTGCCCGTCTGCTAGGCCTGCTGTACCTGCTACTGCTGGCCTCGCATGGGGTCTTTGCCTTCCTGGCAGCCCTCCCTGGCTGGGGCAACTCGGCTCAGATCCCTTCGAGGCCTCCCACTGCAATGCTCTGCTGCATCTTCGGATCTAACTTCCCCCTTCCCTGCGCAGGATTGCAAGGCTGAAGGCTTCAGAGGGAGTATTTTGGGGATGTGCGTCTGTGCAAGGCTCCCCAAGGATAGGATGATCGGCAGGGAAATGGGGCAGGGGGATTTTTCTGCTGATTGGAGAAAAATGAAGCTTCTAGCCTGGCAATCCTGCCCAGGACTGTGATCAAACTTCCAACCTCAGTGGACCCGGTGGGCGCAAGCTACCTCAACCCAAAAAGCAAAAGGAGCTGATGGGGGGTGGGGGGGCTGTGGGGAGTTCTGGGAGTTGAAATCCACAAGTCTTAAAATGACCAAGCAGCTGCCCATTCTACTGCTGGCCTCTTCGCCATCCTAGCAGCACTGCTCTCGGCAGTGCTGCAGAACTGCTCCTGCCTAGCTGGGTTGGATCGTCCCAGATGGAAAACCACCTGAATGCCGCAAAGCTGCCAGGGCTCATTTGAGAGCGGCAGCCAGTGGAGCTATGCTGCCTAAGCCGCCTCATCCGCCACCACCTTTGGACTGATGAGCGCCAGCCTGCACGCCTATTTGTTGCTGCAGATCCTACACTGATCCTGATGCTCTTCGAACCCTGGCAGGCACTGCAGTTTTCGCCGTCCGTGCGAGGCAGGTGTAGGGCTGCCCCTGATCACCTTGTTCCACCGACCACAGGTCGGTGCTGGAATAAACCATCTGTTGAAGAGATGAAAGCAGGGGTGAAATGTAAAAATTGTTACTATGGGTTCTGTGGGCATGGCTTGATGGGGGTAATGTGACTGGGTGGGCGTGGCCAATTTTTTTTAAAAAAAAACTTCAAAGCATTTTTTCTAATGCTTTGAAAAGCCTCTGCTGATCAGGCAACTCAGCTGGGATTGTCAAGAGACTTTTCAAAGCATTTTTTTTAACCACCTCTTCGGCTAAGAGGTTGCAGGAAAAAAATGCTTTGAAAAGCCTCTGACGATCCCAGCTGAGCCGCGCGATCGTCAGAGGTTTTTTTTTTTTTACTTTTAAAAGCATTTTCATGGGAAGAGGTTATAGAAAAAATGCTTTTAAAAGTAAAAAAGAAAAGGCTCTGATGATTGTGCGGCTTAGCTGGGCGGGGGGGCGCAGGGATTTTTGCTACCGGTTCTTTGAACCACCCGCCGCCATCGCTACTGGATCGGGCAATCCGGTCCGAACCGAGAGCATTTCACCCCTGGATGACAGGGCTGGAGTATTGTAGCCATCCATGCAGTCCTGTTTGCTCTTGTCTTACATACAAAGAGGCATGTTCTTTTGTAGCCAGTGAACTGTGTAAGATCTTTTTCCATGATCTATTCTATGATCTCTATCAATTGGGATAAGGGAAGCATCCAGAGCATAATAAATCGGCAGGCCATCAATTTCACAACTTGGCCATCTCACTGAGGAACGGGCACCAACATACATCTTTCTGGTTAAAAAGATGTCATACTAAACCTTTTCGGCCTCCCTCAGGCTGACAATTCACCGCTTCTGCTAGCTAAATAGCAATAGCAACAGCACTTAGACTAATACCGCTTCACAGTGCTTTTTTTTAAAATAATTTTTCATTTTTTTTCAGACACACAAACATAAAATACATATTTTCTGAATAGAGTACTGACAGCCCTCTCTAAGCGGTTTTAGAGAGTCAGCCTCTTGCCCCCAACAATCTGGCTCTCCATTTTACCCACCTCGGAAGGATGGAAGACTGAGTCAACCTTGGGCCTGGTGAGATTCAATCTGCCAAACTGCTGGCAGCCGGTGATCAGCAGAAGTAGCCTGTAGTACTGCACTCTAACCACTGCACCATCACGGCTCTTAGGTTTCATTTATCCAAAAGAGGGGTGAGGTGGGAGGTTTTGTATTTTTTAATTTGATTTATATGCCGCCCTTCTCCGGAGACTCAGGGCAGCTTACAATGTGTTAAGCAATAGCCTTCATACTTTTGTATATTTATACAAAGTCAGCTTATTGCCCCCACAAACTGGGTCCTCATTTCACCTACCTTAGAAAGGATGGAAGGCTGAGTCAATCTTGAGCCTTGGAGAGATTCGAACCAGCAGTAATTGCAGGCAGCTGTGTTAATAACAGGGTGCTTAGACCACTGAGACCACTGAGTTGATGAAGTTAGAATTTCTAGACTGATGTATCAGAACCATCCTCTCTTAGAAATATTCAGCCTTTTGCTTTGGATACCCTTCTCCAAAAGGACTTTTATTACTACAGGTAAGAATGATGGAAATGCAAAGGCAGTGGGAGTGAGCAGCAGCTGGGCCTTTTCCTTAGGTTTTTAAGATAGGAAACCTTGGGTCATACTTTCCCCCTTTAGCTCAGCTGCAGGAAACGTGTTCTTTTCAGTGCAAAAACTTTAGAGAAGAGCAAGGCAGCTCCCAGGTTCTCTCACACAAGCCCTTTAAGAGGAGCTGAAGATTTGGTAAGCTCAGCAAGATGAGCTCCCAGAGTGCCGGGATTCCGGGGCCTGGCCCTGCTTCCCAGAGGGGACACCTGGCTCTGCATGTCTCTTTGAGGCGGCTGCTGCTGTGCTTGCCCTCCTTGCCCGGGTTGGGTTTCCGGACTGAGGGGTAGAGTGGTTCCTGCTGGAGGGGGCTGCTGCCGGTGCTGCGCTGGGAGGCAAGATGAGGTGGGCAAATCTGTTTTTGCTTGCCCACAGCCGCCGCAGCTGGGATGGGACAAGTGGCCGCCCAGTGCGCCCGGCAGGCCAGATTGTATGCCTGCACCCTGCGCCTCTGCCTCCACCTGCTGCTTGAAGGACTGGTCAGGCAGTCGTGGCACTCGGACCTAGCACTCGGCGGTCATGCTTGGGCTGCGGAATCCCAGAGTGCACTGGCTGATGGGCCAGCAGGCCGCAGCCGGTGCCGGACACTGTCAGACCCTGCACACTTACCGACTTATGTGCGTGCGTTGGGGGGGTACTGGGACAGCCTCAATGTCTCCGGGTGTCCCTTTTCCTATGTCAGTGACCTTCCCAGCAAGGCCAAATTCCTGTCTGCCTTCTGTGGTCATCTCCCTCTTTGGTAGGGACCAGAAAAAAGAAAAAGAATACATGTAGTCCTCTACTTACGACCAGAATTGAGCACAAAATTTCCCATGCTAGATGAGAAAGTTCTTAAGTGAATTTTGCCCATTTTATGACTTTTATTGCCACAGTTGTTAAGTGAATCACTGCAGTTGTTAATTTAGTAAGACGGTTGTTCAGTGAATCTGGCTTCTTCACTGATTTTGTTTGTGAGACGATCGCAAAAGTTTAATCGCTTGACTCCAGAAGTTGTGAATTCTCGAAC
Source organism: Arizona elegans (assembly GCA_022577455.1). Classification (NCBI taxonomy): domain Eukaryota; kingdom Metazoa; phylum Chordata; class Lepidosauria; order Squamata; family Colubridae; genus Arizona; species Arizona elegans. Next base: position 10,642,863 of record JAKOOJ010000012.1, read on the forward strand.
ACTGGAAGTTTTAAAGAAGAGATTGGACAACCATTCGTCTGAAATGGTATAGGGCCTGATGGCGAACCTATGGCACGGGTGCCACACTGTGCTGTATTGAGCTCAGCTCCGGTGGGCATGCGTGTGCCGGCTAGCTGATTTTCAGGCCTGAAGTCAGCAAACAGGCTGTTTCTGGCCTTGGAGGGCCTTGTGGGGGGGCATTTTTGCCCTCCCCAGATTCCTAGAAAGGCTCTGGAGCCTGGGGAGAGCAAAACGGGCCTACAGGGCCCACCGTGCCATCGTCTGCCAAAAGCAGGGGGAACGCGGGGGGGGGGGGGTCGCGCACCCATACAAACCTGGAAAGCCAGGCTGGTGGAGCAATGAGCGCAACCCTGCAGAGGAGGCGTCCTTCCTCCTCCTCCTCTCACACCCCCAGACTGGCTGTGGCAGGGCCGGGAAGGTGCACACGAGAGGAGGGGGAGGGAAGCCTCCACCACAAGATGCACTCATTGCTCTGCCAGCCCGGTTTTCCAAAAGGAAGGGAAAAAAAAAAACAGCTGGCGAAAAGCCCCAAAGAGAACACGCAGGGCTGAGAAGAGACAGAGGTAGGGAGAGAGAGAGAGTGACACACACGCACACACACACACACACACAGAAAGTGGAGGGGAGAGAGAGTGGGTTTCCCCTTCTCCCGGGGAAACATAAGCAAACAGAAATATAGCTCTTTCTGAAAGAGCTGAGATCAGGGAAGACACAGGAAACAGAAAGTGGCACGGGCAGGGGAGCCCTTTCCCACGCTGCCCCCTTCTTTCTCTTGGCCCCACCGACAAGGGAGGAAGAAGGCCAGGCTTGGGGGATGGCCCCCACCCCACAAGATCTGCCCCCGCTGTTCTCTCCCAGCAGCCTTTGATGATGGGAACAGCAAATGTACCAGAGGAAATGCTGTTGCTGCACAAAGGGAAGTGCAGGGGCACTTTGCTCCTGCACTAAGGGTCCGATCATGCCACTGCTGTGACAGGGAGCTGTGGCAGAGGGCCAAAAGAGCCACATACGGCCCCGGAGCTGCAGGTTGCCGATCCCTGAACTATCCTATTCGTATTCCTATTCCGTGAAGAAAGCAAGGAATAGCTGGTTTGGGGAAAAGGGTGGCAGTTTCAGGACCCTGGAGAGCTCCCAGCACAAGTTCCTATGAGTTGCATTAACCTTGCCTGAAGGGACACCACCCCAGATCAATTAGGTGTCTTCATCCTCTTTGCATTCTGAAAGAGAAAACTCATGCTGCAGGTAACCCAATAGTTAGTCAGAAAAAATCAGAGCCCTCAGAGCAGGGGTGAAATGCTACCAGGAGCCTTGGTGGCGCAGCAGACTAAAGTACTGTTAAGTAACACCAGCTGCCTGATGATTAGTTTAAGAAAAAGGATTTTTAAGTCATATATTTAGGGGAATGGAGGAATTGGATAGAACTGAATAAATGTTAAATTTGGATGTAGGGAGAAGGCTGCTTTGAAATGTTATATTAATATATATAAAAGATTAAATGTTATGTTGTTGTAATAATATACTATAAGTTTGGGGGAGGAGAAAAAGGGCAGATTATTGCGAAAATGGGAGTTATAAGAATATTATGCTAAGGGTCAGTATTTTGAGGAGGGAGTAAGGGTATGGTAAAATATTATGTAATTAGTTATGAATTAGCTTATTGTTGTGAAGAAGTCACAGGGGGGGATGGGTGGTGAGGGGGGTTAGGGAAGGGGGGGGAAAGCGGGGGGGGGGAAACTTGTATTTGAAAACTTTTTCAATAAAAAAAAAAAGTAACACCAATTACCAATTGCAATTACTGCAAGTTCAAATCTCACCAGGTTCAAGGTTGACTCAGCCTTCCATCCTTTCGAGGTAGGTAAAACGAGGACCCGGATTGTGGGGGCAATAAACTGACTTTGTATAAAAAGAACACCGCTTAGGGGCCTCCGAAAACCCTACTAAGCAGGTATATACAAAAGTATGAAGGCTATTGCTTAATGCATTGTAAGCCACCTGAGCTTCCGGAAAAGGGCGGCATATAAATCGAACCAAGAAATACAATAAATAAATAAATACCGGTTCGGGAGGACCGGTAGTGGAGATTGGGGTTAATTTGCTGTACCGGTAGCAACTGTTGGCTGGCCGCACCCCGAACCGAATCATGGCCCCCAGTCCTGCCATGCTTCCCTGCCTTCCATGCAGCCTTCCCGTGGCCAGCTTGTGAAGGCAGGCAAGTGGAAGGCCACGTGGAAGGCAGGCAAGCATGGCAGGGCTGCGGGGAAGGGAGCTAGCAGCTTACTCCCTTCCCAGCAGTCCTGCCATGCTTGCCTGTCTCCCAAGCTGCCAAACTCATTGTTCGGAGCATCAGTGATCTAAGGAAACGTCTTCCAACTCTTCAAGATCGACTTGAAGAGTGCTGAGAAGCCGACAGCAAAAGTAGTGGCAGCGGGGACGACGGGGCGTGTGTGTGTGTATGCCTCCACAGTCCTCCTCTCCTAGGTGACAGCCAGGGCTTCGCCGCCTCCTCTTTTCCTCAGAGGGCAGTGTCTGCCTCTAAGTCAGCGGTTCTCAACCTGGGGGTCGCGACCCCTTTGGGGATCGAACGGCCATTTCACAGGGGTCGCCAAAGCCCTCTCTCCCCCCCCTCCCCCCACGCCTTCACTCACCCTCCCCTCTGCCTCTGTTGGATCGCCCGGTCGCCCGTTCGCTTACCCCGCCCACTCCCAATCTATTGCTGCCTCCGGACTCCCAGCTGGTGGCTAGAGGGGAAAAAAACTTTAAATTCTTGCCGCGGGGCTTCAAAGAGTTAGCTGCAAAGAGGTAAATTCCTGGAGCAAGTTTTTTTCCCCCTACCTATGCTGAAAAGAGAAAGCGAAAGGAGGGTCTTAGCTGCAACGTGACAAAATGAGGCAGAGAGATTTCTTTTTCTTTTTCCTCACCAAAAAAGGTAGGTGCAAAACTGCAAACAATGGGAAATTTAGGGCAAGATTTTAGGGCAAGATTTTAAAACACAAAAGAAAAAAAGCTCTATTTAACTAGGGAATTATAATAATTGAGATACTATTAATTGGTTAAGTTGTGGTTTGGAGGAATATATGGGGGAAATTATTTGGTTTATTATTATGGGTAAATATAATTAATTGATTTGTAAGGAATTGATTGCATGGAAATAATTGGAATATTCATGTTCATATTGATTAATATACAAAAAAGATAGTTATATAACTAATTGATTTATATTAAAATGTTGAATTTGTATTAAACAACTGTATTACATAATTAACCAATGTGAGGATGGATATAAAAATAGATGACAATGCGAAGGGGTATAATATAGAAGAGAAGGGAAAAATTGAATTTGATTAAGATTAGAGATGAGGATGAAGAGTAATATTGTTTTTTTAAAAAAATAGATGAGGAATAAATATGGTAAAAAGGAAATATAGAAATTGTAAATTTAATTGAAATGACTAAATACTGTGTTGGAAGAAATATCCTTCTGGGTTCTGCTCCAAGCAGGGAAAAAGACACTGGAAACATGGAGACTCCTTGGAAAGATGGTTTAATGTTGGACAGGATCACATGGCTTGATGGGGCCCATTGTGTTAGTTTCTGTTGCTATTGTGTTGCAAATGTCCTTTGACAAAGGATTGAGTTTCTGCCTCTGGCCCATTAACAAAGGGTGGGGGGCAGGAAGGTGGGAGCTACTTTGTCTGTAAAATATGCTTCTCCATTTCTCATACAGGTAGGGAAATATAATATTCTGCCTTTTTAATATTTCCCAAAATATTTCATTCTTCTAGGAAAGGGGTGGGTGCTAACCTCCTACAACTGTTTAAATTTGTGAACCGGCCAAATACTCTGTTCAAAGAAAATACGTTGTATGTTTGTATGGGTGTTTCTAATTATTGCTATTTATTCCTATTTGTTCTCTTGTATTCTTTAAAGTTTAACAATGCATTCAATATCTTAATATTTGTTTGGCTTTCTTCCCTTTCATCTTTTTTATTGTACAGCAATCTTTCTCCTCAAACCTATCACCTCTGTCTTTTCTTTCTTTCTTACTTTCTCTTCCCCCCATCATCTTCTTCTCCCTACTTCCTCTTTCTCTTTCTCCTCCTCTCTTCCTCCCTCTCTTACCTTCACTCCTACTCTAATTTCCCTTCCCTTCCTTTATCCCTCTCTATTGCTGTATCCTTTTATGCATATGGACTACTCAGAGGGCTGAAAAAGTTATTTTTGACCAGTCCTTGAACTTACAACTGTCCTCACAATTTACGTATTTGCGCTATCTTGTCACCATGGTGAAGAGAAGCAGTTGTGAAATGAGTGACATGGTTGTTAAGAATGGTACAATGGGCATAAATGATGACCAGTCATAACTGCGAAAACTGGTCATAAGTGCGAGGACCTGTCAGAAATCACATTTTTCAGCCCTCTGGGTAGTCCTTTTGTGCACAGGGACTACTCAGAGGGCTGAAAAAGTTATTTTTGACTGGTCCTCGCACTTTTGACCAGTCCTTGAATTTACGACTGTCCTCACATTTTACGTTTTTTGCCCTATCTTATACCATGTTGAAGAGAAGCAGTTGTGAAATGAGTGACATGGTTGTTAAGAATGCTGCACAGGCATAAATGTGAGGATGGTCATAAGTGTGAGGACCAGTCAAAAGTGCGAGGACTTGTCAGAAATGACTTTTTTCAGCCCTCTGAGTAGTCCCTATACATATAGCCATGGCCACCCGGTCACATGACCAGCTAGCCACGCCCACCCAGTCACATCACCTCCAAGCCATGCCCACAAAATAAGCCACGCCCACAGATCCGGTAGTAAAAAAATTTAGAACCCACCCCTAGTTGGGGGTCACCACAACATGAGGAACTGTATTAAAGGGTCGCGGCATTAGGAAGGTTGAGAACCACTGCTCTAAGTCCTTGTGGAGGGAGGGACACATACACACACACGCCCCTGTTGGCCCTCCCTCCGCCGCTACTATTTTTGCTGTCAGCTTAAAGTCAATCTTAAAGAGCTGGAAGATGTTTCCTTAGATCCATGCCAAACTCACTGTTGGGATTGTCAGCGATCTAAGGAAACTTCTTCTTACACCTTCTCCTCCCCATTCCCCCCACCCCGTTTTTCCAGTTCTGTACCTGGATTCTACTAATTACATCTTCTCCCCATTCCCACCCCCCCGTTTTTTCATCTCTGTGCCTGGATTTTGCTTCTGCAAGAAAAGGCTCCGATGTTCGCTTGGGTGGTGGAGGGAAACTCAAAGCGTTGGGGGTTTCAGAAGGGCAGAATGTGCTTCAAAATATGCAGCTCCTGGCTCTAACAGTGAGTGAAGTCAAGTTTGCCACACCCACCCGGTCACATGACCACCAAGCCACGTCCATCAAGCCACACTCACAGAACCGGTAGCAAATATTTTTACATTTCACCCCTGCCTCAGAGGAAGAGCCTGATGCATTCCACCTCCTTCATATTGGAATCATCAAGCAGGCTATCCCTGGGTGAGCTCACACCACCATCCTTCTGGTTAACAGCCAGACATGCTAACCCCATGCGCCACAGAGACCCAAAACAGGCCTCTCCCTAAACTCCTTCAGCTTGAATATCCATAGCTGGGGCTGGCTAGAAAGCAATAAGATACACTAGTCAGAAGAGTCAGGGTGTTCCTCTCTCCCATTACCAGAGGTGAAAATAAATCTTGGGCATAAATATTTCTTAGCCTGAGGCAGAATCTCAACAGCCGTGCAAGTGATGTAGGGGCATCATGCATCATGAACCTGGGACTCAGGTTCAAATCCTGGCTGGCACATGCCTTTTAACTTTTGCCCTCCTAGGATGGGCAGGCAACATGACCAGACCAAGTTTTCATCCCAGGTTTTGTTTTTGGTGGGAGAAAAGGAGCTACACTACGAAAACCAAAGAACAGCTGGTAGTAGAGTTATGAATCTCCCAAGGCTGAAGCCAAGCCATGTGCCCAATCTCTGTGGTGCAAGAGGTTAGTACTGTTAACTAGAAGTTAGTGCTGTTAACTAGAAGAAACTAAAAGAAACAAAGCTTCATCCTCTTAGCATCCGAGCTATTCCTTCCGCAAAGAAAAGGCAGGAAATGGCTGCATCGCTAAGAAAAGCAAGAACCCCATTTTGTTTTCTATTTTATTGGTGAGGGAATGAATGATCCACCGATCCAGGAAGGCTGGTCATTCCAAGTGAGCAGACAGTGAAAAATTAAAGCCTGTCTGAGTTTCAACTCCCAGAATTGTGAGTATGAGGGAAGAGGGAGGATTTCCCATGCATAGCCTGCCTGAATCACCTTAAGCGCAGGAGGAGGAGGGAGGAGATTTCCTGAGGTGCATCAACTAAGTATTTTGTTAATTTCTGAGTCTGACCTTCAAGAAAACAACCTCCGAATGATGGATTGTACAGTATGAGAGACTAAATTGATCTTGAACTTAATATCAGGAGCTAGACTGTTGGTAGCGCAATACTGGAAGGACTCTTTGCCTACTATTGAAGAATGGACATTGAAAGTAGCAAATTTAGCGGAAATGGCAAAAATTTCAGCATATCTGAAGGACTATACACAAGAAAGATACATATCAGAATGGAGAAGATGGATTGATTATATTCAAAATAAGTATCAGACAAGAAAATATCAAATAGCTTATGAATGAATGTTAAACTTTATTTTAGAAGTATCATGTTATCCATAGTGGAGTTAAGGTTTCAGGGGGGGATTAGGTAGTTTAAGAATAGTTAGGCTAATTTAGTTTATGATTGTTAATTGAAATACCCTGTATTTTGCTCTGGGAAGCCTGTGGGGGGAGTGGGGAAAAGGGTGGGGGGAATATGGAGGGGGGGAAATTTCTTTGTAAAACTTTTCAATAAAAATAATAATAATAATAATAATAATAATAATAATAAAGAAAACAACCTTCGACAAAAGATTTCCTCAATGTTCACATAGTTCCCAGGCATTAAGAAGAGGAAGTTCTAGAACTGCATAGATGACGGCCACCTATTTGGAACGGCAAGACTTGTAGAGAGACGCTTTCCTTCCAATCCCATGCCCATCATCCCTGGCCCCCATTGGAAACTGCTCTGGTCTTCTGCGCCCTTGCAGGATCCCCTGGCATAGCGCACAGAGGCCACCAGGGGTCCCTTCGGCAGCGCTTGGAATGGATGGGCAGTCCCCTTCCGGAGGGAACTGAGCATGCGCCTGAATCTTCCCCGCACTCAAAATTTTCCGGGAAAGGCTGGGAGCGTGTCTGCTTCTTCTACGGCGTCCGATTCTTCTCCCACCGCTGTGGAGCTTCGGCTGAGCCGGGAGGCCGAGGGGCTGTAAGGAGTTCTCCAACGGGGGGAGATGCAGGCGGGACTCGGAGTGAGGGGGGTCTTTTCCCTGAGGCTGGAGGCGAGCCTGGAGCCTGCAAAGCTCCACCGAGTTCCAAGGGGCGGAAAGGGCGGGGAGGGGGAGCTCGAGGTCCCATAATCCCCAGCCACCCCGTGGAAGAAAGGGACACGCAGGGCAGCTCCGCACCTGCCGGCTTTTCTCCAGGAAGGGTCGCCAGAAAGAGTGGATCCATTTACCCTCCGTTTCCCTTGGCAAAGCTCTGCATGCGGGGAGAGGGAGAGCTGCCTTTGCAAAACACCCAGAATGTCTTGATTCCTGGATAATTTCCTGCAAATTAATTGGCCCTTTTTCAGAAGGGATTTCCTCGCCTCCCCTTTCCTGGGCCGAGAGAAGCGACCGGGCAAAGTTCCTCCGGTTGGCTTTGTATGCAAGGCTGCAGTTCCGCGTGCAAAGAGTTGAATGCAAGGCGTGCAAGGACTGGAACTGGGTTTCCTCCTTTTCCGCCTTTCCTCAACCATCTCTTTGGTGTCTCTGCCGGCAGGCAAACAAAGAATTGGATGATGCCTTGTTTTTTTAATTTTATTTATTTTATTTCAAATTTATATACCGCCCTTCTCCCTGAGGACTCAGGGCGGTGTACAGCCAGATAAAAACATATAATACAAACATTAAAAAGAATTAAAAGAAATATCTCTGTTTGGCCCCAAATTTAATTTATTTATTTATTTATTATTATTTATTAATCAAATTTCTATACCGCCCTACTCCCGAAGGACTCAGGGCGGTGAACAGCCAAGATAAAATACAGATAATACAAATATTAAAAATCCCTTAAAATTATTAAATATTTTGGCCGAAACACAGATTAAAACACCCAATTTATAAAATCACAAATTAAAAAATTGAAAAGACATTGTTAAATTGTGGCTTCTGGCATGATTTTTTTTTTTTTGGTGAGGGGAGACATAATTTGAATCAAAGGGTTGTAGGTAGCAATAGAAATGATATGATATAAATAATTAGGAAATAGAAACCCAAAAGATATTTTAAATGTATTTATTCAATATTTTGATTTCTTGATAGAAATCAAGAGGATTTGTTAGCAAACTTTTCCCAAACATAAATAAGTATATGTAATAAGATCCCCCCTTCCTCCCCAAAAAAACTTTTGCAGAACTTGGTGGGTTCATAATTTCTTTTGTTGCTTTATTTTTTGTTATTTTTATTTATTTATTTATTCATCCATCCATCCATCCATCCATCCACCCATCCATCCATTTATGGAGGATGCTGAGTATGAATTTCTTTTGTTTGCTTATTTATTTATTTATGGGGGGGGAGGAGGAGAATGCTAAGTATTCAAATTTGAACACCCTTGTGTTTTGCATTTCAGTTCTGTAAACCATAAATCTGGAGACCGAAGTATCTTGTGAGGGAAAAAGGCTGAATGGCATTAGGAGGTTTGGCCAGACCTCTTGTGATTAGGAAGACCTGGGGAGATGCATGGATCCATTTTGGAGCTGGATTAGAGACCAGAGAGAAGATGGAGGGACAACAACCAGCAGATGCAGGAGATGGAAAAGGCCTTCCAGCTACTCAGCCCTGGAGCTGTGGGAAGAATGGGGCAAGTTCTGGGCAAAAGAGCCAAGAAGAGGAAGTCAGTAGTTCAAAGGTCCAATACTGTGACTTCAGAAAAAGACAATTCCAGGAGGGGAGGGGTCCCCGAGATGTTTGCAGTCAACTTCACCGCCTTTGCCGTCAGTGGCTGCAGCCAGAAAGACACACCAAGGCTGAGATGCTGGACCTGGTGCTCCTGGAGCAGTTCCTGGCTGTCCTTCCCCCAGAGATGGAGAAATGGGTGCGGGAGTGTGGAGCGGAGACCAGTTCCCAGGCGGTGGCCCTGGCCGAAGGCTTCTTGCTGACCCAGGAGTCTGAGAAGATACAAGCAGAGTTGCAGGTGGGAGAATATAATCATAGCAGGTCTAAAGAGAATGTTTCTGAATTTGTCAATGTCTCTCTGGCAGCATTTTCTGGGATTAAGAGCTGCTAAAATCTCTTGTTCTATTTTTCTTCCAGAGGATGAATTTGGGCCAATTTTTCTATTCTTGCTTTCCAGCTTAACCGATGGACATTGGTGTCTTCTGGGCTGAGTGTTCAATATTGATAATTCATTTCTATCTCTCTACTCTTCCTTTCTTTCTCGTGCCACAACTTATCCCCAAGTCCCTGCAAGCTATCACCGAGTATCCTCAGGGATGGAAAAAGTCATCGAAATCCTCTCAAGAACTGCTATTCAGGGGGAGCTTCCAGGAAGATCAAAGTCAGGACATCACAACAGGTAACAGAAGCTCTTTCCATGTGAATATGAAGTTTGGACATCCATCCATCTGATTGTTTTGTTCATCTTGAGTGAAATATATCTCTCTCTCTCTTTTAACAGTCTACTTCTACCATTTTCTGTCTCACAGATAATAGAACTGAAAGAGTAGCTGAACTTCTGCCTCAGGTAAGTGGAGAAATATTGGGAAGGTCCACAAAACTTGGAATGGTTTCATTTTATTCCATATAATATTCATTGTATAATATTGCTGTTTCCAAGAAACACAAATTTTAGATCAGATAATTGAAAATTCACACCCGGCTTAACCTACCTGTCTTTTCTGATAAGCTTTCTCCACCCTCCTGGTTCAGGCTCAGTTTTCATTGACCAGATTCAGTAACTTGGACGAGGGGATAGATGGGGAACTCATCAAATTTGCAAATGACACCAGGCTGGCAGGAACAGCCAACACTCCAGAAGATAGGCTCAAAATACAGAAGGATTTTGACAGGTTTGAACATTGGGCGCTATCTAACAAAATGAAATTCAATGGTGAAAAAAGTAAGGTTCTACATTTAGGTAAGAAAAACAAAATGCAGAGGTACAGTATAGGTGGTGCCTCGCTCAATAGTAGTAATTGTGAGAGGGATCTTGGAGTCCTAGTAGACAACCATTTAAATTTGAGCCAGCAGTGTGCAGCAGCTACCAAAAAGGCCAACACAGTTCTAGGCTGCATTAACAGGGATAGAATCAAGATCACGTGAAGTGTTAATACCACTTTATAATGTCTTGGTAAGGCCACACTTGGCTACTATATTCAGTTTTGGTCACCACAATGTAAAAAAGATGTGAAGACTCTAGAAAGAGTGCAGAGCAACAAAAATGATTACGGGACTGAGGCTAAAACATGAAGAACAGTTGCAGGAACTGGGTATGTCTAGTTTATTGAAAATAAGGACTAGGAGAGACATGATAGCAGTGTTCCAATATCTCATGGGCTGCCACAAACAAGAGGGAGCAAAGTTATTCTCCAAAGCACTTGAGGATAGGACAAGAAGCAATGGGTGAAAACTAATCAAGGAGAGTAGCTACTTAGAACTAAGGAGAAATTTCCTGACAGAACAATTAATCAGTGGAACAACTTGCCTCCAGAAGCTGTGAATGCTCCAACACTGGAAGTTTTTAAGAAGATGTTGGATAACCATTTGTCTTAAGTGGTGTAGGGTTTCCTGCCTAGGCAGGGGGTTGGACTAGAAGACCACCAAGGTCCCTTCCAACTCTGTTATTATATTACTACATTAGACGTTGTCTTGACCGGAGCTCTTCCTCCTGTCTCCCAGGGTCATTCTCACTACCATTACAAGCTCTTCCAACACTTCCATGAAGGTGTGGAGTAGGGGAAAGAGTTGATCCCTCAGTGGATAAAGCAGTCCACTGGAAAAAATAGCAGATGGATTTCCCCTGTATTTCCTTCTGCCCACTCTAGGAAGAATTGGAGCCAGTGATATGTAGTGGGTTTAATACCCAAGTATTTTAATTGGTTTCATTGAAAGGCATCACAATCCTCCCAGTGTGATGAAATGTGCTTCAGTTGTGCCATCAGCCAAAAGCGGTGTGATCCCATTCTGAATTCTGCAGAAGATGCCCATTTTGTTCATAGGATTTCTCTGCTTAAATTGGACGAGGGGATAGATGGGGAACTCATCAAATTTGCAAATGACATCAGGCTGGCAGGAATAGCCAACACTCAAGCCAATTTCCTTGAGTTGAAAGGAAATTGTCACATTATTCTTGGGATTATCTGTTAATAGTTGTTTCCTTGTTCAGGGTGTTGTGTCTTTTGAGGAAGTGGCCGTGCATTTCTCTGAGGAGGAGTGGTCTCAGCTGAATCCTGCCCAAAAAGCTCTCCATGGGGAAGTCATGTTGGAGAATTCCAAGAATCTGACTTACCTGGGTAAGAAGCTCTGTCTGTGTTCAGAAACACTGAGAAGACATGGGTGGGTGGAGGGCTTAGATATTTCTGATAAAAAAGACCACTTTTTATTTATATCCTGCCTTCATTATTTTTTGGAAATAACTCAAGGCAATGGACACAACCAGTACTCCTTCCTCTTCCTCTTTTCCCCACAACAACAACGCTGTGAAATGGGTTGAGCTGAGAGCATCTGGCCCAAAGTCACCCAGCCAGTATTCATGCTTAAGGCAGAACTAGTACAGGTAGTCCTTGAGTTACGACCACAATTGAACCCAACATTAATGTTGCTAAGCGAGAAATTTGTTAAGCGAATTTTGCCCCCTTTTGTGACCTTTATTTCCACCGTTGTTAAATGAATCACTGCAGTTCAGTTAGTAACACGGTTGTTAAGTGAATCTGGCTTCTCCATTGACTTAGCTTGTAAAAAGGTTGCAAAAGGGGATCACACGACCCCGGGACCCTACAACTGTCATAAATATGAACCACTTGTCAAGCATCTGATTGTATATCACATGACCAGGGGGTTGCTGCAATGATCATCAGTGTGAAAAATGGTTTTCAGTCACTTTTTTTCAGTGCCGTTGCAACTTGGAACGGTCACTAAATGAACTGTTGTATGTTGAAGACTACCTGTGCTCATGGTCTCCCAGTTTCTAGCTTGGTGCTTTAAGCATTGAGTCAAACTGACTGAAATGTGCCTACTTGTGTTCTGAGTTTGGCATCATTCTAAGTTGAGGGTGGGAAGCTATTGCCATCCAAAAATTTTATTGACTTTGAAAGATTCCATTCTTCAGACAGAAGGAGATTTTTCATTGAAGTTGGGGAGCTGGTGGGTATGTTGCTGCTCCAGCATTATACAGTGTCCAAAGCTGTTTGGGAGTTTGTGGCCCCATGGAATTGTCCCGGGTCGCCAAGGGGCTAATATAGTCTGGTGCTCAAAGATGGATGTCAGCCAATTCGGATACATGAGAATTGGTGGGAGCCCACTTGGAAATCTGTCTTTGGAAACAGCATAGTTTGGAATCTTCATGTTTGCAACAAAAGAGCCAAAATACATTGAATATTCTTATAGTAATTTTCAAAAGAAAAGGTTTGATCCTTCATTCTCGTAGTTTTACATTTTACATTTATGTTTTTAAAGGCTATAATGAGCAAGTGAATAAGAATGGTAAGGAACAATGTCAACCAACCCATCCGAAAGAGAAAAACAGGAAGTTTGCAGATCAAACTTTGCAAACAAAGATTGATGAAACAAACCGATCACAAAGGGAAATTAAAAAAAGCTTTCCTTTGGCCAATCGTCGTCTTAGCCATACGATCATCGATATGGGAGAAATACCATATAAAGGCATGGATTGTGAAAAGAGCTTTAATAAATCCGAGCATCTCATTTCCTATAAAGAGAGACATTCAGAAGACAAAAAATATACCTGCATGGAATGTGGAAAGACTTTCTGTTATTATGACTCTCTTACAATCCATCAAAGGAATCACACAGAGGAAAAACCTTATAAATGCATGGAGTGTGGAAAGGCCTTTAATCGTAGCAGTAGTCTTACTGTGCACAAGAGGATCCACACAGGAGAAAGACCTTATAAATGCATGGAGTGTGGAAAGGCATTTAATTGTAGCAATCATCTTAATCGCCACAGGGAGGTACACACAGAAGAGAAACCATATCAATGCATAGAGTGTGGAAAGGCCTTTCATTATAGAAGTAATCTTAATTCCCACAAGAGGATCCACACAGAAGAGAAACCATATCTATGTCTTGAATGTGGAAAGAGTTTTAAGTGGAATTGTCATCTTACTTCCCATAAAAGGATCCACACGGGGGAGAAGCCATATAAATGTACGGAATGTGGAAAGGACTTTAGGTGGAATTGTGATCTCACTTCCCATAAAAGAATCCACACGGGGGAGAAGCAGGGGTGAAATCTAATTTTTTTGCTACCGGTTCTGTGGGCGTGGCTTAATTAGTGGGCGGGGCTTGGTGGTAAGGTGACGGAGGGCGTGGCTTGTTGGTCAGGTGGGCGTGGCCAAGTCTATGTCACTTCTTTGCCCTTTTTTAACCTACAAAACACAACACAACACAACTGGCTCACCCACATTATAAAAGCAGCTGTGCTAGACCCAAAATGGCCCCTGCAACAAGCAGGAACCTCACATAGCCACAAAAAGCCCCAAAAAACAACTTTCACACTTTACACATACACAACACAACACAACTGGCTCACCCACAATGTAAAAGCAGCTGAGCTAGACCCAAAATGGCCCCTGCAACAAGCAGGAACCTCACACAGCCACAAAAAGCCCAAAAAACCAACTTTCACACTTTACACACACAAAATTCCACATACAGTTTTGTGAGATTTTGTGTGTTTGTGTAGTTAGAGTGAAACACTACAGAAACACTAAATCTCACAAAGCTGCGCAAATATTTTATTTTAATTTATTTTTATTTTTATATAAAAGCAGCTAAATTTAAAACTTCCTAAACTTTAAATGGCTAGGTCTAAAAAAAGAACAACTAAAAAAAACCCCAATTAACTATTTTTTAAAGCTCCCAAAAGGGAAAACAACTTACCCAATAGAACAGGGGTCTCCAACCTTGGCAACTTTAAGACTTGTAGACTTCAACTCCCAGAATTCCTCAGTCAGCTTTGCTTTGCTGGCCGAGGAATTTTGGGAGTTGAAGTCCACAACTCCCTGCCTGCTTGATTGCAGGTAGGGAGATTCAGTTGCTTGCTAATGCAATGGATTGCAGGGATTACATCAAGGCGTTGCGACCAGCAGCTAAAGTAAGGAAGCTGAGGTGGGGAGGGGGAGGGATTTTTGCTACCGATTAGCAGGCTGAGATTGTCAGAGCTTGGGGAAAAAAAAGTTTTTTTCTGGCGATAGCTCTGGTGATCCAAGCTGAGTTGCCTGATTAGCAAGCAACTCAATTGGAATCGTCAGAGCTTGGCTGGTCAGAGCCATTTAAAAGGAAAAAAAGGCTCTGATGATCGCGTGGCTCAGCTGGGCATGGGGGGTGGGGGCAGGGATTTTTGCTACCGGTTCTCTGAACTGCCCGCCGCCATCGCTACCTACTCGCCCGAGCCGGTCCGAACCGGGAGCATTTCACCCCTGGAGAGAAGCCATATAAATGTATGGAGTGTGGAAAGGGCTTTAGGAAGAATTGTCTTATAGCCCATAAAATGATCCATACAAGGGAAAAAACCCTATGAGTGCATGGAGTTTGGAAAAAGCTTTCGAAGAGGATATAGTCTTACTTGCCATAGAAAGATCCACAAATCGGAGAGGCTATATCAATACAGGTGATGAAAATAACTGAATTCAGATTTTATCTGTGAGAAGGTGACTAGAGATAACCAATAGCTGATATGGCGCAGTGGTTAGAGTGCAGTACTGCAGCTATTTCAGCTGACTGCTAGCTAGTTCAGCAGATCAGTGGATCAAATCTCACTGGCTCAAGGTTGACTCAGCCTTCCATCCTTCCGAGGTGGGTAAAATGAGGACCCAGATTGTTAGGGGGCAATATGCTATTTAGTATACTGTCTTTGGTGTAAGCCGTCCAGAGTCCTCTGAAAGTGGGCAGCATAGAAATATGACTAATAAAATAATAAATATGACTAATAAATAAATAGGATTGAAAAAGTATTTTTCAATCTAAAGTATGGGTGTCACTGGTTCCTCCCCAGAAACCTGAACACATACATGTTCTATGGAAGAAGGTTCAGATGTAGATCCCTGAAAAGGAGCTAGAACTGGGAAGTTTTCCTCCAGTGAAGGTGCCAAATTCTGTTTTCCTGTGGAATGACCAAATCTCAGACAAAAGCTAAAATGGATTTTTTTTATACATGCACCTGTAGCATTAGATTTAGCTGTGTCTAAAGGCAGAAACTATCAGGGAAGGATTTTTAAGAGGAAAATGACTGACTAGCCAAGCATTCAAGAAGCTAGATGAATCATCAACAGCTTTTATAGGACTACGTGACATAGAGAATACATATGGTATAATATAGTTCGGTTGTGATGAGGGGTCCTTTGTGGTCTCTGAGCTTGGTCATTTCGCTGCTTTTGGGCTGTTTCTTCGTCTGTTATTGGCCCATTTTTTGACCTGTTTTGGGCCCATTTTTCAGCCATTTGGATCCAAATTTCAGTTCATTTTGGGCCTGTTTTTCAGCCCGTTTTGGTCCATTTTCCAGCCTTTTTCGGTCCATTTTTGGCCCGTTTTTCAGCCATTTTGGGCCGGTTTTTTGGCCTGTTTTCAGCCTGTTTTCAGCCATTTTGAGCTCTGTTTTCCGCTCCATTTTTCGGCTTATTTTGGGGCTGTTTTCAGTCTTTTTTGGTGCCATTTTGATGCCTTTTTCATGCCGTTTTCAACCTGTTTTTCAGCCCATTTTGGGCCCTTTTTGGCTCGTTTTTCAGGGTGTTTTTGGCCTGTTTTGGGGTCAAAACGGCCTATTTTTTTCTGTTTGGGCCTAGTTTTTTGGCCTGTTTTCAGCCAGTAGAGTGCTTCAGAAGGCCATGGAGAGTGATATCGAGGCACGGGTGGTGGACACGGCCTGTCTTAGCTGCCAGAGGCACTATGGGCCAGTCCTTTCATATTTCCAGGCCGGCCCCATGGACTGGATTTAAGCACCCTGGGGGCCGGATGTGGCCTGCGGGCATTGAGTTTGACAGCCCTGTTGTAGATGATTCCTGTTTTTTGGGGGCATCTCAGAAACCACAACAGACAGCAGTGGTACCTTAATTGGTTCCAGTAACTGCCACAAATACTTAAAAGGACGATTCCCAAACAAATCACATGACTTAACCATGCAACTTTTTGTTTCAGCCAGAACAACTTTTTCTGTCTCTTTTCCTATGTCAGTGACCTTCCCCGGAAGGCCAGCATTCTGTCCGCCTTCTGTGGCCATGTCCTTTTGCAGGGTCCAGAGAAAAGAAAAAGAATAGATGTAGGCCTCTACTTAAGACCAGAATTGAGCACAAAATTTCTATTGCTAGATGAGAAAGTTGTTAAGTGAATTTTGCCCCGTTTCACCATTTTTAGTGCCACAGTTGTTAAGTGAATCATTGTAGTTGTTAAATTAGTAAGATGGTTATTTAGAGAATCTCCATTGATTTTATTTATTAGAAGATTGCAAAAGGTTATGACATGACCCTAGGACACTGTAACTGTCATAAATATCAGTCAGTTGCCAAGCGTCTGAATTTTGATCACAGGACGATGGGGATGGTGCAATGTTCGTGAGAAAAATGGTCATGAATTATTTTTTTTCAGTGGCATTGTGATTTTGATTGGTCACAATCAAATTGATTGAATTATTGTCAATCGAGGACTATCTGTGCAAGGCTGGCTTGATATTTGCTTTGTCAGACAAACCTTTGCGATGACTCCTGACTTTGTTGGACTCTAGGAGTATTCTAAATTTCAACACCCATATTTTTGTGAGCATGAGGGATGAGAGAGCATGCCTGAATCACCTTAAGAACAGGAGGAGGCGGGAGGAGGAGATATCCTGAGGTGCATCAACTAAGGATTTTACTGAGTCTGATCTTCAAGAAAACGACCTTCAACAAAGATTTCTTCAAGAACCTGGAAGCGTTGCAGCGAGACTGGTTGGGAAAATTCCAGGCTCTAATGAGCCTTGCGAAAACCCAGCCAGATGAACCGCTGTTGGGCGGTCTTTGGACCGGAACTGTCCTGTACGGACAGTGAAGAAGAAGAGGCATCTCGTAGGCTAAAGAGGAACAGGCAAGTTCCTTGGAAAGCCAGAGAAAACTCTTCGATCCGACAGCGGGGAGGTGGCGGTCATTGCGAATCGCCAAGAAGCTGGGGCATCCGGAATAAGAATTGTGCAGGAGCGAAGATTTGGACGATACCGGGTGAGTGATTGGCTAACTCACAGGTATAAAAGGAAAAAAATTGGAAGTTTTAAAATTACCCCGGTGTGGAATAAGTGGCTAAATAGTGTTGAGGGGACATAATTGATGAAGAGAGAAACTGGAAACATTCAAGCCCAAAAAGGAAAAAGGAAATTTTATTTGAGGATATTGAATTTGGAGAGACTAATTTGATTACAAGAAAAAGAATCCCCCAAATTTTTTTTTATTGGGAACAGAATTGGATATAATCGGTTTAGAAATTCTTGTATTTTAAAATAAGATTAAAGGAGGAAGAAAAGCCCATAACAGAAAAAACTTGCCTAAATATTTTAAATTGGATTGAATAGAAGTGGAATTTGGACTTTGATTTGGACTGGACTAAAAACTGATTTGGTGTACATAAAACAAAACAAAAAGAAGAAAAGGGAAAAAGAAATGAGATTAGTAAAGTCTGTGAAAGCGGATTCCAAACAAAATGGATACTCTTTCTAGCTGCTGATTGAAATTGTGGATTGTAGAGAGACATCTTCAGGAGAAAAAAGATCACTGCAACATTGAATTTTTGTTTTTGTTGCAAGAGATAATAATTGTGAGAAAAAACCTTGAACTTTGAAAGGAATAACAGCTGTGAGGATTAAGGAAGACTTGCCTGTTTGTAAGCAATTTGACTTTGATGATTAAAAAACGAGGATTATAACGCAATTTTAAATTGGAATAAATACTAACTTAGAACAAAAGATGCAGGAACTTAAGGAAATGATGAAAATGATGTAGCTTTCACTGAAAATGGACATAACGGAAATGACTACAATACTGCGGGGAAAATTGAAATCTATGACTCAAAAACTGAGTTAGAGTACATCCAAATTGACAAGGAAAGAACAAACAGGAAGCAAGAAAAAGAGATCACTAATGAAGAAGAAGACAAAGAAAAAGATTATGAAAAATCAAATTATGTGGGGAGCAATAATAAAAAGGAGAACTTTAAAGATTACATTGGGAATAACAATGGAAAAAAGAGAAAAAGGGGAAAGAGACAAAGAAAAGAGGGTGGAATGGAAAGAATTTAAAAAAATTAAATGATTCCACTGGGATTAACAGTGAAAATACAGGAAAGAGGGAAAAGGGATGGAAAATAATGGGAAATGCAAGGCAAAATAGCTTATGTCTTTAAAATACAAAATGATTACAACAGGTTTAACAATGGTAAAATGAAAAAAAAGAGAAAAGAGATTGGAAATAATGGGAAATATAGAAAAGAAAAGAAGGGGAAAGAAAAAGAAAAAAATTAGAAAGGGAGAAAGAAGAGGGATATGATGAAAGGAATATTAGAGATAAGATATAATTATGATACTTTAAATAGTTTAAAATAATGGAAAACTAATGGATGTATGAAATAAGTTTTAGAAATATGTTTTACCTAAAATTGGAGAAATGGTAACAACTGAAATACTTTTAATTGCATGGACTTTATAAAAGGACAAGTTCTAAAAAAATATAAATAAGACCAATTAGGGAAATTACAATAATTGAAATATTTTTAATTATTAAAAAAGAAAATAAGGGGAAATGATATTGTATTATGAATTAATTAGATTGTGGTAAAAGTAGAAATGATTAAGGTGTGGTTTGAAATACATAGTTTTGACAAAGTATTTGAAAATGACAGATAAAATTTAAGAAAGTACTGTATATACTTGTGTATAAGCCGAATTTTTCATCACATTTTTTATGCTGAAAAAGCCCCCCCCTCGGCTTATACTCTAGTGAGGGTCCCATTTACCTGTTCTCCGGTGCAGTGCGTGTGTTCTCCGGTCTCTCCCGCTCATCTGTGGGCGCCTGCAGCCTCTGTGGGTGGTCCGATAACTGCTGATATCGCTGCTCTTCTTTTCTCCTGTACACCGGCAGCCTCTGTGTTGTCCATGCCGTACTGGGCAAGAACCTCCTTGCTTCTGTGTGCTGGTACCTGGGGTGCACCGCATCCTTGTCAGATGAATGTCGGATGCAGCCGCTCTTCTCCAGGGCTGTAACCAATGACGTAGCCATTACAGTCTTACTTGTGCTTGGTCACGCCCCCTTGCTCTGCCCAAGCATTGCTGAATACAAGTACCGGTATATCTCTGGTCTTGGATATACAGTACGTTTATTTACAGTACTTTGCTATATTTTATTTTTTATTTTCTTATTAACCCCTATCTGGACCCAGTGTTGACTATGCTTGCATAGAGCAGCCTGTGTTAGGGCTCATAATATACACGCTGCGTTGTGTATGCACTGGGTTACCGCATATGTTGCGTTAACACTTCCCATACATATGCGGTAATGGAGCACATGCAGTAACATAGTGCGTTCACAGCATATAGGCTCCAGCTGGTCCAGAACGCGGCCGCGTGGGGGATTATGGGGGCGACGAGGCGCTCCCATGTGACACCTCTCCTGTGCAAGCTGCACTGGCTTCCGGTGGTCTTCCGGGTGCGCTTCAAGGTGTTGGTGACCACCTTTAAAGCGCTCCATGGCTTAGGGCCGGGGTACTTACGAGACCGCCTTCTGCCACCAATAGCCTCCCACCGGCCAGTACGCTCGCACAGAGTGGGCCTCCTCAGGGTGCTGTCCACCAGACAATGTCGGCTGGCGACCCCCAGGGGGAGAGCCTTCTCTGTGACGGCGCCCACCCTCTGGAACAACCTTCCCCCAGAGTTATGTACAATAACAGACCTCCGGATTTTTCGTCGGGCCCTGAAAACCTATTTATTTCAACTAGCTGGGCTGGCTTGAGTTAAATTTTAAATTGATTTTAAATTGGGTTGTTTTAATTTATGGCCAAATATTTAATTATTTTAATACTGTTTTTAAATTTTGTATGCTCTGTTTTTACCTTGGCTGTGCACCGCCCTGAGTCCTATTTGGAGAAGGGCGGTATAGAAATTTAATAAATAAATAAATAAATAAATAATAATTAATAAATAAATATATATTATGAGCCCTAACACAAGCTGCTCTATGCAAACAGTCATGTCATCACATTCTGGAATATTATCAGCCTGCGTTAAGTCTCAAACTATACAAGCTGCGTTGTGTACATGCGGTAAGGGAGCGTATGCAGTAACACAGTGTCTATAGTATGAGCCATAACACAGGCTGCTCTATGCAAACATAGTCATGTCATCACATTCTGGAATATTATCATACCAAACTCTCCAAACCCTGAATTACTGTCAGCTCCCTTGTGGATCCAGCATGATGTCTTTTGAGTTTGATTCTTTTGGGGGTATCTGTTTTCTGTGGTAAAGTCTATCTGTCTTGCTGCATTCTATTGGCAATTGATTTTACTTGTTTATATGTATAGTTGCCTGGACACCACCGTTTTTACTGTAAATTGACCTCTTTTAAGAACTATAACTTTTCTTTTTTTTATGATGTTAGAAATGGATCCCAATACTTCTAATCCTGGACCAAAACAAAAACGCAGGTCATACGAAGCTGGTTTCAAACTTAAGGTTGTGTCAAGAGCAGAAGAAAGCAATAACAGTATTGCAAGTAAGGAATTTTGTGTTGACGAAAAACAAGTGAGGGAGTGGCGGAAAATGAAAGCTGACTTGGAAAAAATTCCAAAGGTAAAAAAAGCTCGACGTGGTTTAACGACCTCCTATGGGGCTCTAGAGACTGAATTGCACAAATGGGTTATGGTGTGTCGTCAAAATGGTTACTGCGTAACGCGCGTGGGAATTCGCTCACGTGCCCTTCAAATGGCTAAAGACGACAAATTAAAAGCCCCAGGCATTGAAAAGTTCGTTGCGTCAGCAGGATGGTGTACCCGCTTCATGAATAGGTTTGCCTTATGTTTGCGGCAAAGGACAAAGATTTCATAGAAGTTGCCAAAAGACCTTGATGAAAAAGCGATGTCATTCCATTCCATTCATCATAAAACAAAGAAGGATCCGTAACTATGACCTGGGAGATATTGGGAATATGGATGAAACACCTATGACTTTTGATCTTCCAAGCAACGGAACTGTGGCAAGTTTGGGAGACAAAACTATTTTACTCAGAACCACAGGAAATGCTATGGATTATGGAGTGAAGACAGCGCTTTGTATGAGATTGACAGCAGTGATGGTGATGACTGCGAACTCAGTGATGATGATAATGTCTATGCTGATAACCTCACACCAGCTAAAGCTGAAGCTCTGTTTGGACATACAGATGATGAGGAGGAATCCAGTTTTGAAGGATTTTAACTCTTGTGTTTTAGCTTGGTTGCTGATTGAGCTAAGGTTTTTGTACTTTTAAAGTTATTGTTAATACCATATTGTATTTTTTAAATTTTTATTAAGATGTTGGAGTTTATTATTTGGAATAAGATTTAAGAAAATGTATGGTATAAAATGTTTTTGGCTTATTCTTTTAGTAGAAATGATTAAGGGGTTTGAAATATGTATTTTTGACAAAACATTTGAAAATGAGAGATAAAACCTAAGGAAGTAATTTGGTTTATTGTTAGTATATAAAGAGGGGGAAAAAACCTGTCATACAACTGATTAACTTTTATTAAGATGTTGAAGTCTATTATTTGGAATAAGATTTAAGAAAATGTATAGAGATAAAATATAATTATGATATTCTAAATAGCTTAAATAATGGAAAACTAAATGGATGTATGAATGAAATGGAATAAGTCTTAGAAACATGCTTTACTTAAAATTAGAGAAATTGTAACAATTGGAGTATTTCAACTGCACGATTGGAGTTTATAAAAGTTCTAAAAATATAAATAAGATTAATTAGGGAAAATTACTATATAGGTAATTGATTATTATTAAGAGATTGGAGTGTATTACTTGGAATAAGATTCAAGAAAATGTATGGCATAAAATGTTCTGGTTTATTATTTTGACATTAGATGAATGATTGTAATATTAGGAATTACGTTAAATGAGATTTTAAATTTAAGGGATTTCATATAGAGATGAAGGGGAAAAGGGAATTTGGTGAAGATTAGAGCTAGGATGAATGGGCGATATGGATTCAAAAGAAGGGAAAAATATTATGGCAAAAGGGAATATATAAATTATATTGAAAAATTGTTTAAATTTATGAACCGCCAATACTCTGCTCCGAAAAAAATACACTGTGTGTTTGTCCGTGTGTTAAAAAATAAACTTCTTACAAAGATTTCTTCAGTCTTCACAAATCTCACACACAATTCCCAGACATTAAGAAGAGGAAATTCTAGAACTGAATAGATGACGGCCACCTATTTGGAGAGAGACGCTTTCCTTCCAATCCCATGCCCATCATCCCTGGCCCCCATTGGAAAACTGCTCTGGTCTTCTGCCCCCTTACAGAATCCCCTGGCATAGCGCACAGAGTCCACTAGGGGTTTCCCTCGTCAGCGCTTGGAAGGGATGGGAACTGAGCATGCGCCTGGATCTTTCCCGCACTCAAAATTTTCCGGGAAAGGCTGGGAGCGTGTCTGCTTCTTCTACGGCGTCCGATTCTTCTCCCACCGCTGTGGAGCTTCGGCTGAGCTGGGAGGCCGAGGGGCTGTAAGGAATTCTCCAACGGGGGGAGATGCAGGCGGGACTCGGGGTGAGGGGGGTCTTTTCCCTGAGGCTGGAGGCGAGCCTGGAGCCTGCAAAGCTCCACCGAGTTCCAAGGGGCGGAAAGGGCGGGGAGGGGGAGCTCGAGGTCCCATAATCCCCAGCCACCCCGTGGAAGAAAGGGACACGCAGGGCAGCTCCGCACCTGCCGGGTCTTCTCCAGGAAGGGTCGCCAGAAAGAGTGGATCCATTTACCCTCCGTTTCCCTTGGCAAAGCTCTGCATGCGGGGAGAGGGAGAGCTGCCTTTGCAAAACACCCAGAATGTCTTGATTCCTGGATAATTTCCTGCAAATTAATTGGCCCTTTTTCAGAAGGGATTTCCTCGCCTCCCCTTTCCTGGGCCGAGAGAGGCGACCGGCCAAAGTTCCTCCGGTCGGCTTTGTATGCAAGGCTGCAGTTCCGCGTGCAAAGAGTTGAATGCAAGGCGTGCAAGGACTAGAACTGGGTTTCCTCCTTTCCCGCCTTTCCCCAACCATCTCTTTGGTGTCTCTGCCGGCAGGCAAACGAAGAAGGCTCGTGCATTGGATGATGGCTTGTTAATTGTGGCTTCTGGCATGATTTTTTTTTTTTTGGTGACTGGAGACATAATTTGAATCAAAGAGTTGTAGGCAGCAACGGAAACAATACGATGTAAATAATTAGGAAATAGAAACCCAAAAGATATTTTAAATGTATTTATGCAATATTTTGAGTCCTTGATAGAAGGTGATACAGAAGAGTGCTAGCAAACTTTTCCCAAACATAAATAAGTATATCTAATAGGACCCCCCTTTCCCTCCTTTGTGGAACTTGATAGATTCATAGGAAATTCTTTCATTTATTTGTTTGTTTATTTATTTATGGAGAATGCTCAGTATGAATTTCGTTTGGTTGATTATATATTTGTCTGTCTATCTATCTACCTACCTACCTACCTACCTACCTATCTGTTTCTGGAGGAGGATGCTCAGTATTCAAATTTGCCGCCCTGTTGCACATTCTTATGTTTTGCATTTCAGTTCTGTAAGGCGTAAATCTTTCCTGGTTCTTCTGGAGACCGAAGTATCTTGTGAGGGAAGAGGGCTGAATGGCGTTAGGAGGTTTGGCCAGATCTCTTGTGATTAGGAAGACCTGGGGAGATGCATGGGTCCATTTTGGAGCTGGATTAGAGACCAGAGAGAAGATGGAGGGACAACGCCTAGCAGATGCAGGATCTAGAAAAGGCCATCCACCTACTCAGCCTTGGAGCTGTGGGAAGAATGTGGCAAGTCCTGGGCAGAAAAAACAAGAAGAAGAAGTCAGCAGTTCAAAGGTCCAATACTGTGACTTCAGAAAAGGACAATTCCAGGAGGGGAGGGGTCCCCGAGATGTTTGCAATCAGCTTCACCGCCTTTGCCGTCAGTGGCTGCAGCCAGAAAGACACACCAAGGCTGAGATGCTGGACCTGGTGCTCCTGGAGCAGTTCCTGGCTGTCCTTCCCCCAGAGATGGAGAAATGGGTGCGGGAGTGTGGAGCGGAGACCAGTTCCCAGGCGGTGGCCCTGGCCGAAGGCTTCTTGCTGACCCAGGAGTCTGAGAAGATGCAAGCAGAATTGCAGGTGGGAGAATGGAATCATGGCAGTTCTAAAGAGAATCTTTCTGAATTTGTCAATGTCTCTCTGGCAGAATTTTCTGGGATTATGAGCTGCTAAAATCTCTTGTTGGATTCTTCTTCCAGTTTTTCTATTCTTGCTTTCCAGCTTAACCGATGGACATTGGTGTCTGCTGGGCTGAGTGTTCAATATTGATAATTCATTTCTATCTCTCTATTCTTCCTTTCTTTCTCGTGCCACATCTTATCCACAAGTCCTTGCAAGGTAACACCGAGTATCCTCAGGGGTGGAAAGATTCATTGAAATCCTCTCAAGAGCTGCTATTCAGGGGGAACTTCCAGGAAGATCAAAGTCAGGACATTGCAACAGGTAACAGAAGCTCTTTCCATGTGAATATGAAGTTTGGACATCCATCCATCTGATTGTTTTATTCATCTTGAGTGGAATCTCTTTCTTTTTTAACAGTCTACTTCTACCATTTTCTGTCTCACAGATAATCTCTCCTTAGTATTTTTAGAACAACCTTCTCTTTGTGATAGAACTGAAAGAGTGGCTGAACTTCTGCCTCAGGTAAGAGAAGATAAATTGGAAAGGTTCATGAAACTTGGAATGGTTTCATTTTATTCTGTACAATATTCAATGTATAATATTGCTGTTTCCAAGCAAGACAATTTTTTTTTATTGAAAAAGTTTTTCAAATACAAATTTTTCCCCCTTTCCCCCCCTCCTCTCTAACCCCCCCTCACCGTCCCCTCCCCCATGGCTTCTTCAAAATAAAATCAATATCAAATTGAATAATACTTTACCAACCTTTTACACAACCCCCACATGCTAACCATTTCTTTCTAACATTATATCCCCTTATACTAAACATTTCACAGCAACCTTCAGCTGAAAAAAACTTTATAATAATTCCTATTTTGACATTTATTCAACTCTTAATCTACCCTTATCCTCCACCCCCAAACATATACCTCTTAATTCAGATCTTTTACATATATTCATATCTAAACATAACCTCCCTTTTACTAAGCTAAACAATCAGTAACCTAACCTATCTCCGCCCCTTTTCCTACAGGTCTACCCTTCACAATATTTTAATATCTTTGTTCTTCTGCCCACACCATTAAAAAATATTTCCATATATAGACAAATGACTTTAAATTTGTAATCCATATGATATCTTCTGTAATGTCTTTCAGCTAGATTGTTAATTCCATCGCCCATGTAAGAGTAACATCAAGTTCTGATTCCAACAGTATATTCAGTATCTTCCATTACCATCTGCCCCCATCAATAATAAATGTTTTCGTGTGTAAAAAACCACCCGAGTGACTTTATATTTATATTCCATATAGTATCTTCTGTAATGTCTTTCATTTAGATTATCAATTCCAACCACCATGTTAGGGTAACAACCAGATCTTCTGCATGCCCCAGTCCCATAGTTCTCATGCCTTATGCTCAACATATACGTAATCCATTTTTCAAAGAGTCCAAAATAGAAAGTTCCAATCCACTCAGTTAGAGGCCATCTTCCACATCCCAAAAACACAGCACTGCAGAGATCTGTTATTCTTCTCAAAATAGTATTAGTCAATAATTTGCCACAGCTATATTTTCATATTAATCGTCTCTTAAGTAACTGGCAATAGACTGTTGTTTAGTCGAAATTTTTTTAGCTTTGTAGAATCTGCTTCTTCTTTTCTTAACTTTTTGTGGTTTAGATCTCCATCCTGGTTGCCTTTCTAGGACTTGTATATCAGCTGGTTGATTTCCATGCTGGTCTGTAACTTGATAAGACATCACATTAAAATACAAAGCCGCCTCTCTTGTATTTATAGGTAATCCAGTTATAACCTCTGAAGGAGAATCCAAAAGTGGCTCATCCGAAAGGGCCTCTGTGACTTGTTGTTTTCCCATTACCTCCATCTCCATCTGCTTAGCCTGGGTTTCAATCTCTTGTTCATTTTGCGTTTCTTTACTCCCCTCCTGTCCTAACACTGATGATATACATGGAGATGTTGAATCCTTTTTAAGAACCTTGTAATAAAATTCTTCCGCTTTTCCAACAGTATTTAATTGATATCTTTCTCCTTGGTATTTCAATATTATACCAACTGGAGCATCCCACCTAAACATGGGATGTTTTGTTTCTTTAGCTCAGTCACCAAAAATCCAAATTCCTTTCTGTCTTTTAACATCTTAGACGGCAGCTCTTTATATATCCAAATCTTCCTTCCATGCATTTCAAGAGTGGAGTTAAAAGACTTTTGCACAATATTGTTTCTTATTCCTTTATCAGTAAAGTAAATCACCACATCTCTAGGCAACTGCCTTTGCTTTGCCACCCAAGAATTTACTCTATAGGCCTTATCAATCTTACAGGATACCTCTTCAGGACTAACCTTTAAAATCAAAGCCAGAACTTCAGCAGACATCTTTCTCAAATCTTCTCTTTTATCTTTCTGTATTCCCCTAATTCTGACTGCAAATTCCATGGACCTGTATTGCATCATTGTAATTTCTTTTTCAATCCTTTGTTTTATATTATCTGCATTACAAGTCTCGTGGTTAGCTTCCTTTTTAGACTTTACTTCTGAGCTCATGTCTTGAATATTTATCAAGTCATTTTCAATTCTTTGTATTTTATTGTCCAAATTATAAATCTTATGATCAGCTTCCTTCATTTTAGACTCTAATTCTAAATTAATATCTTTGTCCATCTTTTTAACTATTTCTGAAAAAGTTGTCAAAGCTGTTACAAACTGTTGTTTCAAATTGGCATATTTTTGTTGTACCAACCCTTTAATTTCCTGCCTAAATTTTTCAAGATTCTGGTTCACAATATCATCATGTCTTGCCATCTCCTCCAAAACAAATTCTTTAAAACCATTCTTCTGATTCTGCAAGTTCAAAACTTGTTCATATGGTTTGTAAATGGGGGAAGCCCCCGCCACTGCTTGTTTGTCTGGCTTTGTCATTTTTAATGCCATCCTGCCACACAGACAAACTCTTTTTTTAAAAAAAGACTTCTCTCCAAACAGTATCAATATCAAGTCTCCAAGAAGGAAGAAACATAAAGTAGAAATTTTTCTTTTCTATTCTAGCCAGCGCTATTATTTCTGCTACTTTGTAACTTGTTAAGCTATTCAGGCGGAAGGACTTTCGCTTTCAGCTTTCTTCTTCTCAAGCCTCAGTCAGTCGCCATTTTAAACTTTTTTTTTTCCTCTTCTCTTTGCTTTTTAAAATCTCTTATAAAATTGTTAGAAATACTTGCAATTTAGGGTCCAAAATCCGGATTTCATCCTATTTGCTTAGGCAATCTGTTGGTTTTCAGTAAATGGCTTAGTCCCGTCGCCTAGCTCTGCAAAGAGCAGAGTTCTCCCGAAGCCCGGAGCAGCGGCGAGGAAAATAGGGAGCCTCATCCTGCTTCGTCCCCAAGAGTAAAAAAAAGAACTCTGGGGACTTCGCAGAGGGCTCTACTTGCCCTCGCCTGCTCTATCTCGCATTTCCTTAAGGAAATGGAGTTTTTCGAGCCGCCTTTCAGCTGTAAAGGCGGCTCTTTACGGGCGACGGGGCTAGCGGTCTCAAAGGACCGTCCGACGGCGACGGAAGCCAAACCGGAAGCCTAGTAAGACAAATCATTGAAAATTCACAATTGGCATAACCCACCTGTCCCTTTGGATAAGCTTTCTCCACCCTCCTGGTTCAGGCTCAGATTTCATTGACCAGATGTTGTCTTGACCTGAGGTCTTCCTCTTGTCTCCCAGGGTCATTCTCACTACTATTACAAGCTCTATCAACACTTTCAACAGAGATGGATTTCCCCTGTATTTCCTTCTGCCCACTCTAGGAAGAATTGGAGCCAGTGATAAGTAGTGGGTTTAATATCCAACTATCAATCAACCCAAAAAACTATTTTAATTGGTTTCACTGAAAGGCATCACAATCCTCCCAGTGTGATGAAATGTGCTTCAGTTATGCCATCAGCTAAAAGCGGTGTGATCCCATTCTGAATTCTGCAGAAGATGCCCATTTTGTTCATAGGATCTCTCTGCTTGAATTGGTGAAAGAAAACTCACATTATTCTTGGGATTATCTGTTAATAGGCAAACTTGTTTCCTTGTTCAGGGTGTTGTGTCTTTTGAGGAAGTGGCTGTGGATTTCTCTGAGGAGGAGTGGTCTCAGCTGGATCCTGCCCAAAAAGCTCTCCATGGGGAAGTCATGCTGGAGAATTCCAAGAATCTTGCTTACCTGCGTAAGAAGCTCTGTCTGTGCTCAGAAATGTAGAGAAGGCATGGGTGGGAGGAGGGCTTACAAATTTGTGCTAAAAAAGAATCACTTTTTATTTATATCCTGCCTTTATTATTTTTTGCAAGTAACTTAAGGCAGTGGACACAACTAGTACTCCTTCCTCTTCCTATTTTCCCCCAACAACAATGCTGTGATACAGATTGGGCTGAAGAGAGACTCGCCCAAAGTCACCCAACCAGCATTCATGTTTAAGACAGAACTAGTACAGGTAGTCCTCTAGTTACGACCACAATTGAACCTAAGATTAATGTTGCTAAGCGAGAAATTTGTTATGCGAGTTTTGCCCCATTTTATGACCTTTCTTTCCACTGTTATTAAATGAATCAGTGCAGTTTAAGTTAGTAACACGGTTGTTAAGTGAATCTGGCTTCTCCATTTTCTTTGCTTGTCAGAAGGTCGTAAAAGAGGATCACACAACTCCGGGACACTGCAACTGTCATAAATATGAACCAGTTGTCAAGCATCTGAATGTAAATCACATGACCACGGGGATGCTCCAATGGTCATAAGTGGGAAAAATGATCTTCAGTGGTGGTGTAACTTTGAATGGTCATTAAATGAACTGTTGCAAGTTGAAGACTACCTGTGCTCAAAGTCTCCCAGTTTCTAGCCTGGTGCCTTAACCATTGGACCAAACTGACTGAGATGTGCCCTCTTCTGGGGATGGGGAGGTATTGCCATCCAGAAAGTTAGATGTTATCTCTGATTTTAAAAAAATCACCTTTTGTTTATATAGTGGACACACCTAGTACTCTTTCCTCTTCCTATTTGCCCCCTGACAACAACACTGTGGAATGAGTTGGGCTGAAGAGAGACTGGCCCAAAGTCACCCAACCAACATTCATACTTAAGACAGAACTAGAAGTCACAGTCTCCCAGTTTCTAATTCCGATGGAATTGTCCTGGGTCGCCAAGCGGCTCACACACACACTGGCGCTCAAAGATTAGATCAGGCATTTGTCTTACTTTCGTTGGGATGTCATCCAATTCTGAAATATGAGAATTGGTAGGAGCCCACTTGGAAATCTATCTTTGGAAACACCATAGTTTGTAATCTTCATGTTTGCAACAAAACAGCCTAAATAGATTGATAATTCTTTTGCTAAATTTCAGATTTAAACATTCTCATAGTTCACTACATTTTAGATTTTTCTTTTTCCAGAATATAGTGAGCAAGCGAACAGGAATTGTGAGGAACAATGTCAACCGGTCTATCTGAAGGAGAAAAACAGGAATTTTCCAGATCAGATGCAAACAAAGGTTGATGAAACAAACCGATCACCAAATGAAATTAAAAAAAGCTTTCCGTTGGCCAGTCGTCTTCTTAGCCATACAATCATTGATACGGGAGAAATATATAAATGTACGGATTATGAAAAGAGCGTTAATGAATCAGAGCATCTCATTTCCCATAAAGAGACACATTCAGAAGACAAACAATATACCTACATGGAATGTGGAAATACTTTCTGTTGTTATGACTCTCTTACAATCCATCAAATGAATCACACAGGAGAACGACCTTATAAATGCATGGAGTGTGGAAAGGCCTTTAATTGTAGAAGTAATCTTAATTCCCACAGGAGGATCCACACAGGAGAGAAGCCTTATACGTGCATGGAGTGTGGAAAGGCCTTTAATTGTAGCAGTCGTTTTAATTCCCACAAGAGGATCCATACAGGAGAGATGGGATATCAATGCATGGAGTGTGGAAAGATTTTTACTTGTAACAGTCATCTTAATTCCCACAAAAGGATCCACACAGAAGAGAAACCATATCAATGTCTTGAATGTGGAAAGAGTTTTAAGTGGAATTGTGCTCTCACCTCCCATAAAAGGATCCACACAGGAGAGAAGCCATACATATGTATGGAATGTGGAAAGGGCTTTAGGAAGAATTGTGATCTTACTTCCCATAAGAGGATCCACACAGGAGAGAAGCCATATATATGTATGGAATGTGGAAAATGCTTTAAGAAGAATGGTGATCTGGTTTACCATAAACGGAGCCATACAGGAGAACGACCTTATGTATGCATGGAGTGTGGAAAGACTTTTGTTTGTAACAGTAGTCTTAAAAACCACAAGTTGATTCACACAGGAGAGAAGCCATATCAATGTATGGAGTGTGGAAAGGGCTT
Organism: Arizona elegans; assembly: GCA_022577455.1. NCBI lineage: Eukaryota > Metazoa > Chordata > Lepidosauria > Squamata > Colubridae > Arizona > Arizona elegans. Next base: position 10,674,039 of record JAKOOJ010000012.1, read on the forward strand.
TAGGAAGAATTGTCGTCTTACATCCCATAAAATGATCCATACAAGGGAAAAAACCCTATGAATGCATGGAGTGTGGAAAAAGCTTTTGAAGAAGATAACACTCTTACTTGCCATAGATGGGAGAAGCTGTATCAATACAGGTGATGAAAATAAGTGAATTCAGATAAACGGTGTGAGATTGGGACTAGAGATAACCAATAGGACTGAGAAAGTATTTTTCAGTCTAAAATCAGTCGTGTCACTGGTTCCGCCCCATAAACCTGAACACATATATTCTATGGAAGAAGGTTCAGAGGAAGAGCTCTGAAAAGGAGCAACAACTGTGGGAAGTCCTATAAACAGATATGCAGAAGTTTTGCTCCAGTGGAGGTGCCAAGTTCATAATTTGAATTTGATAATTTATCAATTTAGTTCACAGGCTCTCAAGATTACGTCCCTTTTCTCTCTTATGTCTTCACATTTACCTGTAGATGGCACTGTTGCTCTGCTCCCCTCTTTCTTCCTCTTTTAACTATATCTCCAAGCAAGTTATAAAATGCTATGTTTATAAGAAAAACAAAGTTTATATAGTCACTTTTATATTAACCAATAATTCCAAATTTAAGATAATCTGGTCTGTATTTCTAACTTTACTGTTCAAGCAGATCCTTATAAGCCAGTTTCTGTTTTTATAATGGCTCCAAAAGCCTTCCTCGCAGCTTTTCTTCCGGAGGTGGAAAAAAAACGCAATCCCATCTCCTCTTTTGAGTCACACTTTTCTGTTATTCCCTGGAGGGCTTTTCTTTAATAAAATTTTAAAAATCTAAGAGTCTTGTATTAAAAGTATCTCACCCAGATCGATCACACCTTCCTTCCATCTTCTTGTTCTTTTGGTGGCTGCCCCAGCTTTCTAGCGGCTTGCAATGGCCATCTTCCCATTGCAAGCCGCAATGGGAAACTGTCAGTTTAGGGAGCCTTCTCCAAATCTATCCGGGAGTTTGCTGGCTCTCTGAGATTGATGGAGTGTGCTCCCCTCATTTATCACCCCTACGAGGCGATTTAGGTCCGATGACGACTGACCAGGATTTCAATGGTCCCACGGAAATCCCCTTGAGGCAGATCATCTTGCCGCGATGTCAGCCAGGCCCCCAAGTGAATCACTAGTTGTTAAATTAGTAAGATCGTGGTTCAGAGAATCTGGCTTGTCCATTGGTTTTGTTTGTTAGAAGATTGCAAAAGATTACGACATGACCCCAGGACACTGTAATTGTCATAAATATGAGTCAGTTGACAAGCATCTGAATTTTGATCACAACACCATGGTGACGGTGCAGTGTATGTAAGTGTGAAAAATGGTCATGAATCATTTTTTTTTCAGTGACATTGTGATTTTGAATGGTCACTGAATTACTGGCAATCGAGGACTATGTGCACGGCTATCTTGATATTTGCTTTGTCAGGCAAACCTTTACGATGACTGCTGACTTTGTTGGGCCCTAGGAGTATTCTGTTGCCTCGAAAGGGGGCAGCCTCTTGTCCTAGCAGAGAGCATCAAGGAAGCCAACCATAGATTATATAATGAGAGGAAAGCAAGGAGTAGATGGTTTGAGTGAAAGGGTGGCTGTTTCAAGACCCTGGTGAACCCCGAGCACAAGTTTCTACCAGTTGCATTAACCTTGCGTGAAAGGGACACCACCCCAGATGGATTGGGTGTCTTCATCCTCTTTGCATTCTGAAAGAAAACTCATGCTGCAGGTAACCCAATAGTTGGTTAGAAAAAACCGGAGCCCTCAGAGGAAGAGCCTGATGCATCCCACCTCCTTCATATTGGAATCATCAAGCAGGCCATTCCTGGGTGAGCTCACACCACCATCCTTCTGGTTAACAGCCAGACATGCTAACCCCATGCGCCACAGAGATCCAACATATGACTTCCCCTAAGCTCCCTCAGCTTGAACATCCATAGCTGGGGCTGGCTAGACAGCAATAAGATACCTAATCTCTCCTAGTATCAGATGTGAAAATAAATCTTGGACATAAATATTTCTTTGCTTGAGGCAGAATCTCAACAGCCGTGCCAGCGATGTAGGGGCATCATGCACCATGAACGTGGGACTCAGGTTCGAATCCTGGCTGTCACACACCTTTTAACTTTTGCCCTTCTAGGATGGGCAGGCAACATGACCAGACCAAGTTTTCATCCCAGGTTTTGTTTTTGGTGGGAGAAAAGGAGCTACACTACGAAAACCAAAGAACAGCTATAGCACAGATATGAATCTTCCGACTGAGGGAGGTTGACATCAAGCACTGTGCAAAATCTCTGTTGTGCAAGAGATTGGTGCACCTGGCTGTTAAATAGAAGGATGGGGGTTTGAACCCTCCCATGGACAGCCTGTCTCATGACATAATCCAGAAGTGAAACTGATGGATTGTTATTGTATGGAGCTTTTCAATTGGGGGCTTCAATTCCCACATTGTCAATTCTTTTTCTCGCTAGAATTTCAATATTCATTTTACCTTCTGGAATGTAAGGCGGGTAGATGAATACCCATCACCCTTCTTGAGGATTTTATTGGCCACAGACCGGCACTGGAATAGTCTCTTTTTAAGGGATGCTTAATCTAGTCAGGAGCAGCCCACACAGGGAGCTCTCCAGGGTGCTGAATCCTGTTTTCTGGCACGTGGGATTTTTGATTGTAGTGCTATTACTATGCAATCCATTGCTATTTTTCTTGAGGCTCCATTGTAGACCTCAGTACTACTAATGACACTACTATCTTTTAATTGTCCTGTAAAGGACAATTAATTGTTTTTAAAGATTAATTGGGATTTGGGGAAAAAATCAGGATGCTGCCAGCGGGAAAAGCTTCCACTTTGCATGATGGCCAGATGCCTTAACGGTTAACCTGTTGTGCCACAGAGTTTTTTTTCCTTCTGCAGCTTTTTCTCTGAGCATCATCTGCTGGTCTTCTTTGAAGCAAGCATTTTGCTGCCTTTTGTGGGTCCCAAGATGGGATCTGACACATGGAGCTGTACCTCCCACTGGGAATTCTCTGGCTGAATTAATTTCCCACTGCCAGGAAGGGATTGTGTTTGTGATGGCTGATGCCACAGTGTCAGTCATCTTCTGGAAGTCCCACTGTGTGACTTATTTATTTATAAAAATTATTGGCCGCCCAACATATCACAGGGTAACTCTGTGAGGCTTACAATCATAAAAGTAAATAAATAAACATATGGAGTGGGTGGGGTCAGGATGGGGCCGAGGTGGGATCAATCAACCACCTCCACTATGATGCTCATCCATTGGAGCTGCAATTCAACTGGCAGTCTCAAATCTTTAGACCCTTGTGAAAGGTCAGGAGGGTTGGGGCTGATGTTATAGGTGGGGAGAGAGGGAGATGTTCCAGAGGACAGCAGAGAAGGGTCGTCTTCTGGATCCCACCAGCCAGAATAATGGGGCCGATGGGTTCTGCATCATGCCTCTCTTGCCAGCTTGTGTGGGACAGGTTTTGACTTCCCTTCAACACCACAAATTTGATAATCGGTCATCAAAAAAAAAAAAAAAAATCTGGGATCCATTATACTGTGACACATTTCCAACATATGAAGGTTGTAGAGATTCTAATGCAGCTGTCAGTAAGATTTTAACTGTTGGAAGGTTTCAAAAAAATCTCTAAGAAATGCATCCCTGTAGGGTGTTTGTTCCCTCATTTACAGACAAAGGAGAGAAGGACCTGGCAAGCTGTGACTTGTACACATTCTAAATAGGGACCTTCTCACAACACTGCAATAGTGGGAGGAAATGTCTCAGAAGCAACATATTGAAAGATGGCCAACCATCCCTCTGAACCAAGAACTTTCCCAGTTGTTCAACTCTTCAGGAGGATGTAGAGATTTCATGTAAATGTGAGGAAGTGGCTTTTTCAAAGGAAACATCAGGAACTGATCCTATTCTGGGCTATTGTGCTTATCCAACTCTCCTTTATGGTATCTCAGGTTGGCCCCATTCTACTGTTGGTGGCCACTATTTTGGATCATTTATATATTCTAGCAGAGCTTAATCCTATTGGGTTACACAGCACACTGTATTTTGCCCTCCAAAATGTTGCAGTGGGGGCATTTAGTCAAAATCTCTCAAAAGCCAGGATTGAACCAACAGTCTGAGAGTAAGTGAAACTCTCCCCTGTCCTTCACCCTACCTTTACCAGCTGAGCTATGGAAGGACACAAAGCCAAAGGAATAAAATCTCATTAACTCTTGTGATGCTGCAATTGCCAGACTGAGACAGCTGGCAAGCGATAAGGCCATGCTGATTGAGAGTTGCCCATACCTGTTGTTTCCATGGTGTAGTGGTTATCACATTTGCCTCACACACAAAAGGTTCAAAACCAGGCAGAAAAGACATCTTTTTCTCAGTATCGGAGCCACTCCTTGAGCAAAGAAAAGGCAGGAAAAGGCAGCATCCCTAAGACAAGCAAGAACCCGATTCTATTTTCTATTTTATTGGTGAGGGCAGGATGGATTTGACTTAAATCGCAATTTAAATCATGATTTAAATCACTAGTGTAAAGCCTTGATTTAAATCAACTCGATTTAAATCATAATTTTTAAAGAGCAACTGTCATCTCTCCTATTCCTTTGACCCACTGTTGACTCACTGATAGTCCCAGTGTTGCAGAATATACAGCCTCATGCTACATAACTAAGCTCCATTTCATGCTGAATAAACTAAATTATTTATGTATCTTAAATAGAAAACTATCTTACGATAGATTTTTTACCCCAAAAGTTTTTTATTAAAATAAATTCGATAAAAATCAAAAAAATCCGATTTAAATAAAAAAAATCTGATTTTTTTGATTTTTTTAAAAAAAATCATTGATTTTTATCCACCCTGGGTGAGGGAATGAATGAGGACAGGCGGATTTCGAGCCACCAATCCAGGAAGGCTGGTCTTCTCAATGTGAGCAGACAGTGAACAATTAAAGCCTTTATGAATTTCAACTCCCAGAATTATGAGCTTGAGGGAAGAGGGAGGGTTTCCCACCCATAGTCTGCCTGAATCACCTTAAGCACAAGTGGAGGCGGAGGAGGAGATCTCCTGAAGTGCATCAACTAAGGATTTTGCTAATTTCTGAGTTTGATTTTCAAGAAAACGAGCTTCAACAAAGATTTCAACAATGTCCACAAATCACACACAGTTCCCAGACATTAAGAAGAGGAAGCTCTAAAACTGGATAGCTGTTGGCCACCTATTTGGAAAGGCAAGACTTATAGAGAGACGCTTTCCTTCCAATCCCATGCCCATCATCCCTCGACTCCACCTGTCCTGGTCTTCTGCTCCTTTGCAAGATACGCTGCCATAGCGCACGGAGTCCACTAGGGGTCTCTCTCGTCAGCGCTTGGAAGGGATGGACAATCCCCTTCCGGAGGGAACTGCGCATGCGCCTGGCTCTTTCGCGAACTCAAAACTTTCCGGGGGAAGTGTTGGGTGGTTCTGCTTTTTCTACGGCGTCCGATTCTTCTCCCACCGCTGTGGAGCTTCGGCTGAGCCGGGAGGCCGAGGGGCTGTAAGGAGTTCTCCAACGGGGGGAGATGCAGGCGGGACTCGGAGTGAGGGGGGTCTTTTCCCTGAGGCTGGAGGCGAGCCTGGAGCCTGCAAAGCTCCACCGAGTTCCAAGGGGCGGAAAGGGCGGGGAGGGGGAGCTCGAGGTCCCATAATCCCCAGCCACCCCGTGGAAGAAAGGGACACGCAGGGCAGCTCCGCACCTGCCGGCTTTTCTCCAGGAAGGGTCGCCAGAAAGAGTGGATCCATTTACCCTCCGTTTCCCTTGGCAAAGCTCTGCATGCGGGGAGAGGGAGAGCTGCCTTTGCAAAACACCCGGAATGTCTTGATTCCTGGATAATTTCCTGCAAATTAATTGGCCCTTTTTCAGAAGGGATTTCCTCGCCTCCCCTTTCCTGGGCCGAGAGAAGCGACCGGGCAAAGTTCCTCCGGTTGGCTTTGAATGCAAGGCTGCAGTTCCGCGTGCAAAGAGTTGAATGCAAGGCGTGCAAGGACTGGAACTGGGTTTCCTCCTTTCCCGCCTTTCCTCAACCATCTCTTTGGTGTCTCTGCCGGCAGGCAAACAAAGAAGGCTCGTGCATTGGATGATGGCTTGTTAATTCTGACTTCTGGCATGATTTTTTTTTTTTTTTTTTGGTGACTGGAGACATAATTTGGATTGTGCAAAGGGTTGTAGGCAGCAATAGAAATGATATGATATAAATAATTATGAAATAGAAACCCAAAAGATATTTTTAGTGTATTTATGCAATATTTTGATGCCTTGATAGTAGGTGAGGCAGAAGAATGCTAGCAAACTTTCCCCAAACGTAAATAAGTATATCTAATAAGATCCCCTCTTCCCCTCCTTTGCGGAACTTGGTGGGTTCATAAGAATTTCTTTTGTTGCTTTATCTATTTATTTCTGGAGGAGGATGCTAAGTATTCAAATTTGTCACCCTGTTGAACACTCTTCTGTTTTGCATTTCAGTTCTGTAAGACGTAAATCTTTCCTGGTTCCTCTGGAGACCGAAGTATCTTGTGAGGGAAGAGGGCTGAATGGCGTTAGGAGGTTTGGCCAGACCTCTTGTGATTAGGAAGACCTGGGGAGATGCATGGGTCCATTTTGGTGCTGGATTAGAGACCAGAGAGAAGATGGAGGGACAAGGCCCAGCAGATGCAGGAGATGGAAAAGGCCCTGCAGCTACTCAGCCTTGGAGCTGGGGGAAGAATGGGGCAAATTCTGGGCAGAAGAGCCAAGAAGAGGATGCCAACAGTTCAGAGATCCAATATTGTCACTTCAGGAAAGTGCAATTCCAGGAGAGGAAGAGTCCCCGAGATGTTTGCAGTCAGCTTCACCGCCTTTGCCGTCAGTGGCTGCAGCCAGAAAGACACACCAAGGCTGAGATGCTGGACCTGGTGCTCCTGGAGCAGTTCCTGGCTGTCCTTCCCCCAGAGATGGAGAAATGGGTGCGGGAGTGTGGAGCGGAGACCAGTTCCCAGGCGGTGGCCCTGGCCGAAGGCTTCTTGCTGACCCAGGAGTCTGAGGAGATGCAAGCAGAATTGCAGGTGGGAGAATGTAATCATGGCAGTTCTAAAGAGAATCTTTCTGAATTTGTCAATGTCTCTCTGGCAGAATTTTCTGGGATTATGAGCTGCTAAAATCTCTTGTTCTATTCTTCTTTCAGGGGGTGAATTTGGGCCAATTTTTCTATTCTTGCTTTCCAGCTTAACCGATGGACATTGGTTTCTGCTGGGCTCAGTGTTCAATATTGATAATTCATTTCTATCTCTCTACTCTTCCTTTCTTTCTTGTGCCGCATCTTATTCACAAGTCCCTTCAAGCTATCACTGAGTATCCTCAGGGGTGGAAAGAGTCATCGAAATCCTCTCAAGAACTGCTATTCAGGGGGAGCTTCCAGGAAGGTCAAAGTCAGGACATCACAACAGGTAACAGAAGCTCTTTCCATGTGAATATGAAGTTTGGACATCCATCCATCTGATTGTTTTATTCATCTTGAGTGGAATCTCTCTTTTTTAACAGTCTGCTTCTACCATTTTCTGTCTCACAGATAATCTCTTCTTAGTATTTTTAGAACAACCTTCTCTTTGTGATAGAACTGAAAGAGTGGCCGAACTTCTGCCTCAGGTAAGAGGAGAAATATTGGAAAGGTCCACGAAACTTGTAATGGTTTCATTTTATTCTGTATAATATTCAATGTATAATATTGCTGTTTCCAAGCAAGAAAATTTTTTAGATCAGATCATTGAAAATTCACACTTGGCATAACCTACCTGTCCCTTTGCATAAGCTTTCTCCACCCCCTGGTTCAGGCTCAGATTTCATTGACAAGATGTTGTCTTGACTTCTGTCTCCCAGGGTCATTCTCACTACTATTACAAGCTTTATCAACACTTTCAACAGAGATGGATTTCCCCTATATTTCCTTCTGCCCACTCTAGGAATAATAAGTGATAAGTAGTAGGTTTAATATCCAACTATCAATTGACCAAGAAAACTATTTTAATTGGTTTCACTGAAAGGCATCACAATCCTCCCAATGTAATGAAATGTGCTTCAGTTATGCCCTCATCCAAAAGCGGTGTGATCCCATTCTGAATTCTGCAGAAGATGACCATTTTGTTCATAGGATCTCTCTGCTTGAATTGGGGAAAGGAAACTGTCACATTATTCTTGGGATTATCTGTTAATAGGGAAACTTGTTTCCTTGTTCAGGGTGTTGTGTCTTTTGAGGAAGTGGCCGTGCATTTCTCTGAGGAGGAGTGGTCTCAGCTGGATCCTGCCCAAAAAGCTCTCCATGGGGAAGTCATGCTGGAGAATTCCAGGAATCTGGCTTACCTGGGTAAGAAGCTCTGTCTATGCTCAGAAACGTAGAAAAGGCATGGGTTGGTTGAGGGCTTACAAATTTTTGATGAAAATCACTTTTTATTTATATCCTGCCTTTATTATTTTTTGCAAGTAACTTAAGGCAGTGGACACAACCAGTACTCCTTCCTCTTCCTCTTTTCCCCCAACAACAATGCTGTGATACAGATTGGGCTGAAGAGAGACTCGCCAAAAGTCACTCAGCCAGCATTCATGCTTAAGGCAGAACTAATACAGGTAGTCCTCGAGTTATGACCACAGCCAAGAAATTTGTTAAGCGAGTTTTGCCCCATTTTATGATCTTCCCACAGTTGTTAAATGAATCACTGCAGTTTAAGTTAGTAACACGATTGTTAAGTGAATCTGGCTTCTCCATTGCCTTTGCTTGTCAGGAGGTCGTAAAAGGGGATCACACAACTTCGGGACACTGCAACCCTCATAAACATGAACCAGTTGTCAAGCATCTGAATGTAAATCACATGACCACTGGGATGCTCCAATGGTCATAAGTGTGAAAAATGGTCTTAAGTCGCTTTTTTCAGTGGTGGTGTAACTTTGAATGGTCACTAAATGAACTGTTGTAAGTTGAAGACTACCTGTGCTCACAATCTCCCAGTTTCTAGCCTGGTGCTGTAACCGTTGGACCAAACTAACTGAGATATGCCCAGCTGTGTTCTGGGGATGTGGAGGTATTGCCATCCAGAAAGTTAGATTTTATTTCTGATTAAAAAATCACCTTTTATTTATATCCAGTGGACACATCTAGTACTCCTTCCTTTTCCTATTTTCCCCCTATCAACAACACTGTGGCATGGGTTGGATTGAAGAGAGACTGGCCCAAAGTCACCCAACCAGGATTCATACTTAAGACAGAACTAGAAGTCACAGTCTCCCAGTTTCTAGCCTGGTGCCTTAAACCATTGGACCAGACTGAGATGTGCTCACTTGTGTTCTGAATTTGGTATCATTCTAAGTTGAGGGTGGGAAGCTATTGCCATCCAAAAATTTTGGGAGTTTGTGGCCCCATGGAATTGTCCCAGGTTGCCAAGGGGCTCACACAGAGGCACCCAAAGATTAGATGAGGCATTTGTCTTATTTTTGTTGTGATGTCACCCAATTCTGATAACATGAGAATTGGTGGGAGCCCACTTCAAAACCTGTCTTTGGAAGCAACGCAGTTTGGAATCTTCATGTTTGCAACAAAACTGCTTGATAAAACTAACTCATTTGCAACAAAACTAAATAGATTGACGATTCTTTTGCTAAATTTCAGAAGAAAATGTTTGATCATTCTCCTAGTTTGCTACATTTTACATTTTTCTCTTTCAAGGTTATAATGAGCAAGTGAACAAGGATTGTGAGGAACAATGTCAACCGGTCCATCTGAAAGAGGAAAACAGGAATTTTGCAGATCAGATGCAAAGAACGATTGATGAAACAAACCAATCACAGAATGAAATTAAAAAAAGCTTTCCCTCAGCCAGTCGTCTTAGCCATACGATCATCGATATGGGAGAAATACCATATAAAGGCATGGATTATGAAAAGAGCATTAATGAATCAGAGCATCTCATTTCCCATAAAGGGACACATTCAGAAGACAAGCAATATACCTACATAGAATGTGGAAAGACCTTCTGTTATTATGACTCTCTTACAATCCATCAAATGAATCACACAGGAGAACCACCTTATAAATGCATGGAGTGTGGAAAGGCCTTTAATTGTAGAAGTAATCTTAATTCCCACAAGAGGATCCACACAGGAGAGAAGCCTTATACGTGCATGGAGTGTGGAAAGGCCTTTAATTGTAGCAATCGTCTTAATTCCCACAAGAGGATCCATACAGGAGAGGTGGGATATCAATGCATGGAATGTGGAAAAAGCTTTACTTGTAACAGTCATCTTAATTCCCATAAAAGGATCCACACAGAAGAGAAACCATATCAATGTCTTGAATGTGGAAAGAGTTTTAAGTGGAATTGTGCTCTCACCTCCCATAAAAGGATCCACACAGGGGAGAAGCCATATAAGTGTATAGAATGTGGAAAGGGCTTTAGGAAGAATTGTTACCTTTCTTCCCATAAAAGGATGCACACAGGAGAGAAGCCGTATCAATGTATGGAGTGTGGAAAGACTTTTACTTGTAACAGTAGTCTTAATTCCCACAAGAGGATCCACACAGGAGAGAAGCCATATCAATGTATGGAGTGTGGAAAGACTTTTGTTTGTAACAGTAGTCTTAAAAACCACAAGTTGATTCACACAGGAGAGAAGCCATATCAATGTATGGAGTGTGGAAAGGGCTTTAGGAAGAATTGTGATCTTACTTCCCATAAAAGGATCCATACAAAGGAAAATACTCTATGAATACATGGAGTGTGGAAAGAGCTTTTCAAGAAGATACACTCTTACTTGCCATAGAAAGATCCACAAATGGGAGCCGTATCAATATAGATGATGAAAATAACATTCATATATAGTGTGTGAGATTGGGACTAGAGATAACTAATGGGACTGAGAAAGTATTTTTCAGTCTAAAACCAGTCATGTTACTGGTTCTGCCCCATAAATCTGAACACCTATATATTCTATGGAAAAAGGTTCAGAGGAAGAGCTCTGAAAAGGAGCCACAACTGTGGGAAGTCCTATAAACAGATATGCAGAAGTTTTTCTCCAGTGGAGGTGCCAAGTTCATAATTTGAATTTAACTTATCAATTTAGTTCACAAGCTCTCAAGGTTATGTCCCTTTTCTCTCTCTTTATGTCTTCCAGATTTTATATTTACCTGTAGATGGCACTGTTGCTCTGCTCTCCTCTTTTTTCCTCTTTTAACTGTATATCTCCAAGCAAGTTATAAAATGCTATGTTTATAAGAAAAACAAAGTTTATATAGTCACTTTTATATTAACCAATAATTCCAAATTTAAGATAATCTGGTCCGTATTTCTAACTTTACTCTTCAAGCAGATCCTTATAAGCCAGTTTCTGTTTTTATAATGGCTCCAAAAGCCTTCCTCGCAGCTTTTCTTCCAGAGGTGGAAAAAAACCGCAATCCCACCTCCTCTTTTGAGTCACACTTTTCTCTGTTATTTCCCGGAGGGCTCTTCGTTAATAAAATTTAAAAATCGAAGAGTCCTGTATTAAAAGTATCTCACCCAGATGGATCGCACCTTCCTTCAGTCTTCTTGCTCTTCCAGTGGCTGCCCCAGCTTTGTAGCGGCTTGCAATGGCCGCCTTCCCAGCTGTAAGTTTAGGGAACCTTCTCCGGATCAATCAGGGAGTTTGCAGGCTTCCTGAGATAGATGGTCCTCGTTTATCACCCCTACAAGGCAATTTAGGTCCGATTAGGAGTGCCCAGCAGCTGGAATTTCAAAGGTCCCATGGAAATCCCCGTGAGGCACATTGTCTTGTTATATTAATAAGATGGTTGTTCAGAGAATCTGGCTTCGCCATTGATTTTATTTGTTAGAAGATTGCAAAAGGTTATGACATGACCCCGGGACACTGTAACTGTCATAAATATGAGTCAGTTGCCAAGCATCTGAATTTTGATCACAGGATGATGGTGATGATGCAGTGTGAAAAATGGTCATGAATCATTTTTTTTCAGTGCCATTGTGATTTTGAATGGTCACTGAATTACAGTCAATCGAAGACTGTGTGCATGGCTGTCTTGATATTTGCTTTGTCAGGCAAACCTTTACGATGACTGCTGACTTTGTTGGGCCCTAGGAGTATTCTGTTGCCTGGAAAGGGGGCAGCCACATATCCTAGCAGGGAGCATCAAGGAAGCCAACCATGGATTATATAATGAGAGGAAAGCAAGGAATAGATGGTTTGAGTGAGAGGGTGGCTGTTTCAGGACCCTGGTGAACCCCCGGCACAGGTTTCTACCAGTTGCATTAACCTTGCGTGAAAGGGACCACCCCTCCAGATCGAATGGGTGTCTTCATCCGCTTTGCATTCTGAAAGAGAAAATTCATGCTGCAGGTAACCCAATATTTCGTTAGAAAAAATCAGAGCCCTCAGAGGAAGAGCCTGATGCATCCCACCCCTTTCATCCTGGAATCATCAAGCAGGCCATCCTTGGGTGAGCTCACACCACCATCCTTCTGGTTAACAGCCAGATGTTCTAACCCCTTGCGCCTCAGATACCCAACACAGGCCTCCCCATAAGCTCCCTCAGCTTGAACATCCCTAGCTGGGGCTGGCTAGACAGCAATAAAATACACTAACCTCTCCCATTATCAGATGTGAAATTAAATCTTGGACATAAATATTTCTTACTTTGAGGCAGAATCTCAACAGCCGTGACAGTGATGTAGGGGCATCATGAATCATGAACCTGGGAATCCTGGCTGGCACACGCCTTTTAACTTTTGCCCTTCTAGGATGGGCAGGCAAGATAACCAGACCAAGTTTTCATCCCAGATTTTGTTTTTGGTGGGAGAAAAGGAGCTACACTACGAAAACCAAAGAACAGCTGTAGCAGAGTTATGAATCTTCCAACTGAGGGAGGCTGACGCCAAGCCGTGTGCCAAATCTCTGTGGCGCAAGAGGTTAGTGCACCTGGCTGTTAACTAGAAGGTTGGGGGTTTGAACCCACCCAGGGATCGCCTGTTCCATGACATAATCTACTAGTGAAGGTAATGGATTATTATTGTATGGAGGTTTTCAACTGAGTCCTACAATTTCCACATTCAATTATTTTTTTCCTAGAACCGTGATGGTGAACCTTCCTGTGGTGGCACGCAGCACCTGCTCTGATGGCACGCGAGTCGTCGCCCCAGTTCAGGTCCGCAACGCATGTGTGCAGCTCCCAGTAGCCAGCTGGTTTTAGGGTCTCTGACACACATGTGCGGGAGGTGGGGTGTGTGCAGGGGGGGCACATGATCATGTGGGGGGTCACGTGCATGGGGTCGTGTTTGGGGGTTTGCATTTGCGTACATGTGCATTCACTCAGTCCAAAAAAGGTTAGCCATCACTGTCCTAGAATTTAAATATTATTTTTACTCTGGAATGTAAAGCGGGGATGAACACCCATCACCACTTGAGAATTTTATTGGACAGGAACCAGAATGTGGCCTTTTCAAAGGAAACCCCAGGGACTGATCCTGTTCTGGGCTATTGTGCTTATCCAACTCTCCTTTGTGATATCTCAGGTTGGCCCCATTCCACTATTGGATTTTAGATAATTTATATCTCCTAGCAGAGTTTAATCTTATTGGGTTAAACAGCACAAATATTGCAATGGGAATGTTTAGTCAAAGAAAATCTCTCAAAAGCCAGGATTGAACCAACAGCCTGAGAGTAAGCGAAACTGTGTCCACCGTCCTTCACTCTACCAGCTGAGCTCTGGAAGGTCACAAAGCCAGAGGAATAACATCTCATTAACTCTTGTGATGCTGCAATCGGCAGACTGAAACGGCTGGCAAGCAATAAGGCCATGCTGATTGAGAGTTGCCCATACCTGTTGTTTCCATGGTGTAGTGGTTATCACATTTGCCTCACATGCCAAAGGTTCAAAACCAGGCAGAAAAGACATCTTTTTCTCAGCATCGGAGCCACTCCTTGCAGAAAGAAAAGGCAGGAAACAGCTGCATCCCTAAGACAAGCAAGAACCCCATTCTATTTTCTATTTTATTGGTGAGGGAATGAATGAGGAGAGGCTGATTTCAAGCCACCAATCCAGGAAGGCCGGTCATTCCAAGTGAGCAGACAGTGAAAAATTAAAGCCTGTCTGAGTTTCAACTCCCAGAATTGTGAGTATGAGGGAAAAGGGAGGGTTTCTCATTCATAGCCTGCCTGAATCACCTTAAATGCAGGAGGAGGAGGGAGGAGATTTCCTGAGGTGCATCAACTAAGTATTTTGTTAATTTCTGAGTCTGACCTTCAAGAAAAAGACCTCTGACAAAAGATTTCCTCAATGTTCACAAATCACACATATTTCCCAGGCATTAAGTAGAGGAAGTTCTGGAACTGCATACAGGATGGTCACCTATTTGGAAAGGCAAGACTTGTAGAGGGACGCTTTCCTTCCAATCCCATGCCCATCATCCCTGGCCCTCGAGGAACCGGCTCTGGTCTTCCGCGCCCTTGCAGGATCCGCTGCCATAGCGCACAGAGTCCACTAGGGGTCTCTCTCGTCAGCGCTTGGAATGGATGGGCAGTCCCCTTCCGGAGGGAACTGCGCATGTGCATGGCTATTTCGCGAACTCAAAACTTTCCGGGGGAAGTGTTGGGTGGTTCTGCTTTTTCTACGGCGTCCGATTCTTCTCCCACCGCTGTGGAGCTTCGGCTGAGCCGGGAGGCCGAGGGGCTGTAAGGAGTTCTCCAACGGGGGGAGATGCAGGCGGGACTCGGAGTGAGGGGGGTCTTTTCCCTGAGGCTGGAGGCGAGCCTGGAGCCTGCAAAGCTCCACCGAGTTCCAAGGGGCGGAAAGGGCGGGGAGGGGGAGCTCGAGGTCCCATAATCCCCAGCCACCCCGTGGAAGAAAGGGACACGCAGGGCAGCTCCGCACCTGCCGGGTCTTCTCCAGGAAGGGTCGCCAGAAAGAGTGGATCCATTTACCCTCCGTTTCCCTTGGCAAAGCTCTGCATGCGGGGAGAGGGAGAGCTGCCTTTGCAAAACACCCAGAATGTCTTGATTCCTGGATAATTTCCTGCAAATTAATTGGCCCTTTTTCAGAAAAGGTTCTCCTCGCCTCCCCTTTCCTGGGCCGAGAGAAGCGACCGGCCAAAGTTCCTCCGGTTGGCTTTGTATGCAAGGCTGCAGTTCCGTGTGTATAAAGTCGAGTGTAAGGATTGGAACTCTGTTCCCTCATTTCCTGCCTTTCCCCACCATCACTGGTGTCTCTGCAGGCAAATGAAGGCCTGTGCATTGGATGGTGGCTTGTTAATTGTGGCTTCTGGCATGATTTTCTTTTCTTTTCTTTTTTTGGTGACTGGAGACATAATTTGGATTGTGCAAAGGGTTGTAGGCAGCAATAGAAATGATATGATATAAATAATTAGGAAATAGAATCCAAAAACATATTTTACATGTATTTATGCAATATTTTGATTTCTTGATAGAAATCAAGAGGATTTGCCAGCAAACTTTCCCCAAACATAAATAAGTATATGTAATAAGACCACCCCCCCTTCTATTCCCAAAAAAACCCATTTGCGGAACTTGATGGGTTCATAAGAATTTCTTTTGTTGCTTTATGTATGCATGTATGTATGTATGTATGTATGCGTGTATGCATGTAGGAGGAGGATGCTCAGTATTCAAATTTGCCATTCTGTTGAACATTCTTGTGTTTTGCATTTCAGTTCTGTAAGGCGTAAATCTTTCCTGGAGACCGAAGTATCTTGTGAGGGAAGAGGGCTGAATGGCGTTAGGAGGTTTGGCCAGACCTCTTGTGATTAGGAAGACCTGGGGAGATGCAAGGGTCCATTTTGGAGCTGGATTAGAGACCAGAGAGAAGATGGAGGGACAACGCCCAGCAGATGCAGGAAAAGGCCGTCCAGCTACTCAGCCTTGGAGCTGTGGGAAGAATGGGGCAAGTCCTGGGCCGAAGAGCCAAGAAGGGGAAGTCATTAGTTCAGATGTCCAATGCTGTGACTTCAGAAAAGTGCAATTCCAGGAGAGGAGGGGTCCCCGAGATGTTTGCAGTCAACTTCACCGTCTTTGCCGTCAATGGCTGCAGCCAGAAAGACACACCAAGGCTGAGATGCTGGACCTGGTGCTCCTGGAGCAGTTCCTGGCTGTCCTTCCCCCAGAGATGGAGAAATGGGTGCGGGAGTGTGGAGCGGAGACCAGTTCCCAGGCGGTGTCCCTGGCCGAAGGCTTCTTGCTGACCCAGGAGTCTGAGAAGATAGAAGCAGAGTTGCAGGTGGGAGAATATAATCATAGCAGGTCTAAAGAGAATCTTTCTGAATTTGACAATGTCTCTCTGGCAGAAGTTTCTGGGATTATGAGCTGCTAAAATCTCTTGTTGTATTCTTCTTCCAGAGGATGAATTTGGGCCAATTTTTCTATTCTTGCTTTCCAGCTTAACCGATGGACATTGGTGTCTGCTGGACTGAGTGTTCAATATTGATAATTCATTTCTATCTCTCTACTCTTCCTTTCTTTCTTGTGTCACATCTTATCCACAAGTCCCTGCAAGCTATCACTGAGTATCCTCAGGGATGGAAAACGTCATCGAAATCCTCTCAAGAACTGCTATTCAGGGGGAGCTTCCAGGAAGGTCAAAGTCAGGACATCACAACAGGTAACAGAAACTCTTTCCATGTGAATATGAAGTTTGGACATCCATCCATCTGATTGTTTTGTTCATCTTGAGCAGAATCTCTCTCTCTCTCTTTTAACATGCTTCTGCTTCTACCATCTTCTTTCTCACAGATAATAGAAAGCTGTCCTTACTATTTTTACAACAACCTTCTCTTTGTGATAGAGTTGAAAGTGTGGCTGAACTTCTGCCTCAGGTAAGTGGAGAAATTTTGGAAAGGTCCACGAAACTTGTAATGGTTTCATTTTATTCTGTATAATATTCAATGTATAATATTGCTGTTTCCAAGCAAGAGAAATTTTAGATAAGATCATTGCATAACCTACCTGTCCCTTTGGATAAGCTTTCTCTACACTCCTGGTTCAGACTCAGATTTCATTGACCAGATGTTGTCTTGATCTGAGATCTTCCTCTTGTCTCCCAGGGTCATTCTCACTACTATTACAAGCTCTATCAACACTTTCAAAAGAGATGGAGTTCCCCTGTATTTCCTTCTGCTCACTCTAGGAAGAATTGGAGCCAGTGATAATTAGTGGGTTTAATATCCAACTATCAATCAACCAAGAAAACTATTTTAATTGGTTTCACTGAAGGGCATCACAATCCTCCCAGTGTGATGAAATGTGCTTCAGTTATGCCATCAGCCAAAAGTGGTGTGATCCCATTCTGAATTCTGCAGAAGATGACCATTTTGTTCATAGGATCTCTCTGCTTGAATTGGTGAAAGAAAACTCTCACATTATTCTTGGGATTATCTGTTAATAGGGAAACTTGTTTCCTTGTTCAGGGTGTTGTGTCTTTTGAAGAAGTGGCCGTGCATTTCTCTGAGGAGGAGTGGTCTCAGCTGGATCCTGCCCAAAAAGCTCTCCATGGGGAAGTCATGCTGGAGAATTCCAGGAATCTGGCTTACCTGGGTAAGAACCTTTGTGTGTGCTCAGAAACACTGAGAAGGCATGGGTGGGTGGAGGGCTTAGATATTTCTGATAAAAAGATCATTTTTTATTTATATCCTGCCTTTATTATTTTTTGCAAATAATTCAAGGCAATGGACACAACCAGTACTCCTTCCTCTTTTTTCCCCAACAGCCATGCTGTGATATGGGTTGAGTGGCCCCAAAGCACCCAGCCAGTATTCATGTTTAAGGCAGAACTCTTACAGGTAGTCCTTACGACCACAATTGTGCCCAAAATTAATGTTGCTAAGCGAGAAATTTGTGAAGCAGGTTTTGCCCCATTTTATGATCTTTCTTGCCACAGTTATTAAGTGAATCACTGCAGTTAAGTTACTAACGCAGTTGTTAAATGGATCTGGCTTCTTCATTGACTTTGCTTGTCAGAAGGTCATAAAAGGGGATCACACAACCCCGGGACACTGCAACTGTCATAAATATGAACCAGTTGTCAAGCATCTGAATGTAAAGCACATGACCATGCGGATGCTCCAATGGTCATAAGTGTGAAAAATGATCTTAAGTCACTTTTTTTCAGTGCCGTTTTCTAGTCTTGTGCCTTAACCATTGGATCAAACTGACTGATATGTGCCCACTTGTGTTCTGGGGTGGGGAGGTATTGCCATCCAGAAAGTTAGACGTTATTTCTGATTAAAAAATATCACCTTTTATTTATATCCAGTGGACACACATTCCCATAAAAGGATCCACACAAGAGAGAAGCCACATAAATGTATGGAGTGTGGAAGGACCTTCTATTGTACCAGTCATCTTAATTCCCACAAGAGGATCCACACGGGAGAACGACCTTATAAGTGCATGGAGTGTGGAAAGGCCTTTAATTGTAGCAGTAATCTTAATTCCCACAAGAGGATCCACACTGAAGAGAAACCATATCAATGTCTTGAATGTGGAAAAAGTTTTAGGTGGAAAGTTGTTCTCACCTCCCATAAAAGGATCCACACAGGAGAGAAGCCATATAAATGTATGGAGTGTGGAAAGCGTTTTAGGTGGAACTGTGATCTCACCTCCCATAAAAGGATCCATACAGGAGAGAAGCCATATAAATGTATGGAGTGTGGAAAGGGCTTTAGGAAGAATAGTAATCTTACAGACCATAAAATGATCCATACAAGGAGAAAAAACATATGAATGCATGGAGTGTGGAAAGAGCTTTTGAAGAAGATATGCTCATACTTGCCATAGAAAGATGCACAAATGGGAGAAGCCATATCAATACAGGTGCTGAAAATAACTGAATTTAGATTTACTGTGTGAGACGGTGACTAGAGATAATCAATGGAACTGAGAAAATATTTTTCAGTCTAAAACAACATTCATGTCACTGGTTCCTCCCCAGAAGTCTGAACACACATGTTGTATGGAAGAAGGTTCAGAGGAAGAGGCCTGAAAGGAGCCACAACTGTGGGTAGTCCTATAAAGAGATATGCAAAGGTTTTTCTCCAGCAAAGGTGCCAAATTTTGTTTTCTTGTGGAATGACAAAGCCTCAGACAAAAGCTAAAATTGATTTTTTTTAAATAAATGTACCTGTAGCATTAAATTAAAGCAATACAGTTGTTGTAACAGGTGGTCAAGATATCCCAAAGCGAAATGGGAATTCAAAGTATCCTGGCATCAGAAGCTGTTGAGCATCAACTGAGGAAATGGACTTTTGAAAACTGCAGAGGCTGAAATAAAGTTAATACAACCACTGCAGGAATTGGCGGTAGAGATCTGCCACATTGGGAAGTTCTGCAATTCACTAAGGAATTACTACTACTTTGGTTTTTGGAATCTCCCTCCAGCTTTAAATCATCTACTCAAAAGAGAGTTTACCAATATGCTGTCAGATCTCTGAGGTAAACCAGACAGGAATCATGGCCAGATAAGCTAACTCTGTTGTAAGGCTATCGTACTATTACTATCCATACTCTGTTGTAAGGCTGTAGTAATAAAATTGTGCAAGCCTGAAAGTACAAATCTGCCATTGCTTAAAGTTGCTTCTAACTGTGAGATGGAGGGCGTATGCATTGAATAACTAAATCATAAATAACAGTCTGATACATCAATGCACATTGTTTTTAAGATTCCTTCCTTGGCAGTTATGCAGCTGCATACTCCTCCACCTTTTATTTGATATTTCCCTGAGTAGCATCTTTTTTCCTTGTCCCTCAAAGTGATTCCCACAAACCTTTACAAGCTCCTTGTGCTGTGGAAATATCTATACCTTTAAATCTATTAGCTGTGTCCAAAGGCAGGAACTATGAAGGAAGGTTCTTTTAGAGGAAAATGACTGACTGGCCAAGCATTCAAGACGAACCTAGATGAGTCATAAACAGATTTTATAGGACTACATGACATAGAGAATACATATGGTAGAATATTTGTAGTTTAGGGTTGAGATGAGGGGTCCTTTGTTGTCTCTGAGCATGGTTGTTTTGCTGTTGTAAGGTTTTTGAGTTCAGCTCAGAATCGAATAAATCCAATGAAACTCTGAACACGAGGCTACTGATAATCAGCTTTTATTTCTGCAGAAAGCAAAATGGCGATCTTTATTTTCCCACTTTAAGCAGAGGAGGCAGAGAGAGAAAAAGCAGGCACACGTGAAAAAACTTTTTCTCAAACTTTTTATAGTTCACACACCTTGCACAGATCATCATAGTCTTAGAAACATTTCATATCATGCAAACCTCATGATTTTCTCAGCGCTTTGAAAACAATGGACTTTAGAAAGGGGGAAAAGGATACATTTTCTGGCATATCATCCAGAGCTATCTCACATTAGGTTGCTGAGAATACACATTTTAAGTTACAGCAAACAGGCAGAATTCACATTTTGCCTTTCACAAGAAGTTAATTTGGCTAGGCTAAGCTTGGCAATTTGCCTAGAGCCGTGATGGCGAGCCTATGGCACGGTTGCCAGAGATGGCACGCGGAGCCATATTGGGCACGCGAGTGTTGCCCTAGCTCACCTCCAGCGCGCATGTGCGCACCGGCCAACTGACTTTCAGGCCTTCCGGTCCCACCGGAAGTCGGGAAACTGGTTGTTTCCGGCCTCTGAGGGGAATGGGGAAGGCTGTTTTTGCCCTCCCCAGGCTCCTAGAAAGCCTCTGCAACTTGGGGAGGGGGAAAAAACGGGCCTACCAGGCCCACCGGGCCATCGTGTGCCAAAAGCAGGAGGAAGTGTGTTGGGTCACGTGCGCATGCGCAGGAGCACGGGGCACATTGAATTATGGATGTGGGCACCCGCACCCGCGACCCCCCCGCTCCCCCCGCTTTTGGCACGTGACGGCAAAAAGATTAGCCATCACTGGCCTAGAGGCTTTGTCTTTGCAGTTGGCACATTAGGTTACAATGGAGCTCCTCTCAGCAGCACTTAACAAAAGCTGAATTAGGTTATACTCTGTATGATCTAATCCTTGGGCAGTTTTTGGGCTGTTTTTTTGGCTGTTATTGGCCCATTTTTTGGCCTGTTTTTGGCCTGTTTTTGACCCCCTTTTCAGCCCATTCTCCAGCCATTTTGGACCCAGTTTTCAGTTCTGTTTGGGCCCATGTTTTGACCCATTTGTGATCCATTTTTGGCCTGTTTTTTGGCTCATTTTTGGCCCATTTCCCAGTCCATTTTTAGCCCATTTTGGTCCCATTTTTTCAACTGTTTTGGGCCCGTTTTTCAGGTTGTATTTGCCCCATTTTTCAGCCATTTTGGGCCCATTGTTTGGCCTCTTTTGGGCCTGCTTTTTTTATGCTTCTGGCCTGTTGTTCGACCTGTTTTTCAGCCCATTTTTCAGGGTATTTTTGCCCTGTTTTGGGACCAAAACAGCCCATTTTTTTCTATTTTGGCCCATTTTGGGTTTGTTTTTGGGGCTGTTTTCGGCCAGTAGAGTGCTGCTGCAGGCCAGGGAGGGTGAAAATGAGGTGCAGCTGGTGGGCACAGCTTGTGTTAGCTGCCAGAAGCACCGTGGGCCAATCCTTTCATATTTCCAGGCCAGCCCCGCGGGCCGGATTTAAACACCCCGAGGGCAGGATATGGCCTGCAGGCATTGAGTTTGACACCCCAGTTGTAGATGATTCCTGTTTATTTGGGGGCATCTGAGAAACCACAACAGATAGCAATGGAGGCTTAATTGGTTCCAGTAGATTCCATGAATACTTAAAAGAACGATTCCCAAACAAACCACATGACTTACTGTATTTTTCGGACTATAAGACGCACCAAGATTTTGAAGAGGTAAGCAAGAAAAATTAATTTTACCTTCTGGAATGTAAGATGGTTAGATGAATACCCATCACCCTTTTTGAGGATTTTATTGGCCACAGACCGGCACTGGAATAGTGTCTTTTTAAGGGATGCTTAATCTATTCAGGAGCAGCCCACACAGGGAGCTCTCCATGGTGCTGAATCCTGGCTTCTGGCACATGCAATTTTTGATTGCAGTGCTATTACTACAGTATGTAATCCATTGCTATTTTTCTTGAGGCTCCATGCTAGACCTCAGTACTACTAATGACACTACTACACTCCCATAGTGTCTTTTAACTGTCCTGTAAAGAGTGTTTTTAAAGATTAACTTGGGTTTGGGAAAAAATAATCAGGATGCTGCTAGGGGGCAAAGCTTCCACTTTACATGATGGCCAGATGCTTTAACCCCTTGTGCCATAGAGTCTTTTCCTTTTGCAGCTCTTTCTCTGAGCATCACCTGCTGGTCTTCTTTGAAGCAAGCACTTTGCTGCCCTTTGTGGGTCCCAAGATGGGATCTGTCACATGGAGCTGTACTTCCCACTGGGAATTCTGTGGGTGAATTAATTTCCCACTGCCAGGAAGTGAATGTGTTTGTGATGGCTGATGCCACAGTGTCAGTCATCTTCTGGAAGTCCCACTGTCTAACTGACTTATTTATAAAAATTATTGGCTGACCAACTTATCACAGGGTAACTGCGAGGCTTACAATCATAAAAGTAAATAAATACACAGATGGAGAGGGTGGGGTCAGGATGGGGCAGAGGTGGGATCAATCAACCACCTGCAGTGTGATGCTCCCCCATTGGGGTTCCAATTCAATTGGCAAAGATAAATCTTTAGGCCCTTGTGAAAGGTCAGGAGGGTTGGGGCTGATGTTACATGGGGGGGGGAGATGTTCCAGAGGGCAGGAACAGCATCAGAGGCAGGTCTTCTCCTGGACCCCACAAGCCAGAATAATGGGGCGATGGGTTCTGCATCATGCCTCTCTTGCCAGCTTCGTGGGACAGATTTTGACTTCCCATCAAGACCACAAATGTAATCAGTCATCAAAAAAGATCTGGGATTCACTATATTGTGACACATTTCCAACACATGGAAGTTGTAGGGATTTTAATGCAGCTGTCAGTAAGATTTTAACTGTTGGACGGTTTCAAAAAAATCTGCAAGTAATGTGTCCCTGTAGGGTGTTTGTTCCCCATTTACAGACAAAGGAGAGAGAAGGACATGGCATGCCATAACTTGTATGCACGTTCTAAATATGGACCTTCTCACAACACTGCAGTATTGGGAGAAAATGTCTGAGAAGCAACATTTTTGAAAGATGTCCAACCTATCCCTCTGAACCCAGAACCTTCCCAATTGTTCTGCTCTTTAGGAGGATGTAGAGATTTCATATAAATGTGAGGTTGTGTCTTTTTCAAAGGAAATACCAGGGACTGATCCTCTTCTGGGCTATTGTGCTTATCCAACTCTCCTTTGTGATGAGATATCACATGTTGGTCCCATTCCACTGTTGGTGGCCACTATTTTAGATCATTTATATATCCTAGGAGAGCTTAATCTTATTGGGTTACACAGCACAAATGTTGCAGTGGGGACATTTAGTCAAAGAAAATGTCTCAAAAGTCAGGACTGAAGGAACAGTCTGAGACTAAGCAAAACTGTGCCCCTCCCTCCGTCCTTCACTCCAACAGCTGAGCTCTGGAAGGTCACAAAGCATAAGGAATAACATCTCATTAATTCTTGTGATGCTGCAATTGCCAGACTAAAACGGCTGGCAAGCAATAAGGCCATGCTGATTGAGAGTTGCCCATACCTGTTGTTTCCATGGTATAGTGGTTATCATATTTGTCTCACATGCCAAAGATTCAAAAATCAGGTAGAAACACATCTTTTTCTCAGCATCGGCGCCACTCCTTGAGCAAAGAAAAGGCAGAAGAAGCTGCATCGCTAAGACAAGGAATAACTCGGTTCTATTTTCTATTTTATTGGTAAGGGAATGAATGAGGAGGGGCTGATTTCAAGCCACCAGTCAAGGAAAGCTGGTCATCCCAAGTGAGCAGACAGTGAAAAATTAAAGCCTGTCTGACTTTCAACTCCCAGAACTGAGGGAAGAGGGAGGGTTTCTCATTCATAGCCTGCCTGAAATACCTTAAGCAGCGGAGGAGGAGGGAGGAGGAGATTTCCTGAAGTGCATCAACTAAGGATTTTGCTAATTTCTGAGTCTGATCTTCAAGAAAACAAGCTTCAACAAAGATTTCCTCAATGTTCATAAATCACACACAGTTCCCAGACATTAAGAAGAGGAAGTTCTAAAACTGGATAGATGACGACCACCTATTTGGAAAGGCAAGACTTGTAGAGAGACGCTTTCCTTCCAATCCCATGCCCATCATCCCTGGCCCCATTGGAAGCTGCCCTGGTCTTCTGCGCCTTTGCAGGATCCCCTGGCATAGCGCACAGAGTCCACTAGGGGTCTCCCTCGTCAGCGCTTGGAAGTGATGGGCAAGCCCCTTCCGGAGGGAACTGAGCATGCGCCTGGCTCTTTCGAGCCCTGAAAACTTTCCGGAAAAGGGTGGGGGCGATTCTTCTCCCACCGCTGTGGAGCTTCGGCTGAGCCGGGAGGCCGAGGGGCTGTAAGGAATTCTCCAACGGGGGGAGATGCAGGCGGGACTCGGAGTGAGGGGGGTCTTTTCCCTGAGGCTGGAGGCGAGCCTGGAGCCTGCAAAGCTCCACCGAGTTCCAAGGGGCGGAAAGGGCGGGGAGGGGGAGCTCGAGGTCCCATAATCCCCAGCCACCCCGTGGAAGAAAGGGACACGCAGGGCAGCTCCGCACCTGCCGGGTCTTCTCCAGGAAGGGTCGCCAGAAAGTGTGGATCCATTTACCCTCCGTTTCCCTTGGCAAAGCTCTGCATGCGGGGAGAGGGAGAGCTGCCTTTGCAAAACACCCAGAATGTCTTGATTCCTGGATAATTTCCTGCAAATTAATTGGCCCTTTTTCAGAAGGGATTTCCTCGCCTCCCCTTTCCTGGGCCGAGAGAAGCGACCGGGCAAAGTTCCTCCGGTTGGCTTTGAATGCAAGGCTGCAGTTCCGTGTGTAAAGAGTTGAGTGTAAGGACTGGAACTCGATTTTCCCATTTCCAGTCTTTCCCCACCATCTCTTTGATGTCTCTGCCAGCAGGCAAATAAAGAAGTGCATTGGATGGTGGCTTGTTAATTCTGGCTTCTGGAGTATTATCAAATAATATCCCTCCCCCTCCCCCCCCCAAAAAAAAAACCTTTGCAGATATTGGTGGATTCATAAGAATTTCTTTTGTTGCTTTATCTATTTATTTCTGGATGAGGATGCTCAGTATTCAAATTTGCCGCCCTGTTGAACATTCTTGTGTTTTGCATTTCAGTTCTGTAAGGCGTAAATCTTTCCTGGTTCTCCTGGAGACCGAAGTATCTTGTGAGGGAAGAGGGCTGAATGGCGTTAGGAGGTTTGGCCAGACCTCTTGTGATTAGGAAGACCTGGGGAGATGCATGGGTCCATTTTGGTCCTGGATTAGAGACCAGAGAGAAGATGGAGGGACAACGCCCAGGAGATGCAGGAGATGGAAAAGGCCGTTCAGCTACTCATATCTGGAACTGTGGGAAGAATGGGGCAAGTCCTGGGACAAAGAGCCAAGAAGAAGAAGTCAGCAGTTCAGAGGTCCAATGCTGTGACTTCAGAAAAGGACAATTCCAGGAGGGGAAGAGTCCCCGAGATGTTTGCAGTCAACTTCACCGCCTTTGCCGTCAATGGCTGCAGCCAGAAAGACACACCAAGGCTGAGATGCTGGACCTGGTGCTCCTGGAGCAGTTCCTGGCTGTCCTTCCCCCAGAGATGGAGAAATGGGTGCGGGAGTGTGGAGCGGAGACCAGTTCCCAGGCGGTGTCCCTGGCCGAAGGCTTCTTGCTGACCCAGGAGTCTGAGGAGATGCAAGCAGAGTTACAGGTGCGATAATGTAATCATGGCAGGTCTAAAGAGACTCTCTCTGAATTTATCAATGTCTCTCTGGCAGAACTTTCTGGGATTATGAGCTGCTAAGATCTCTTGTTCTATTCTTCTTCCAGGGGGTGAATTTGGGCCAATTTTTCTACTCTGGCTTTCCAGCTTAACCAATGAACATTGGTGTCTGCTGGGCTGAGTGTTCAATATTAATAATTCATTTCTATCTCTCTACTCTTCCTTTCTTTCTTGTGCCGCATCTTATTGACAAGTCCTTGCAAGTTAAGACCGAGTATCCCCAGGGGTGGAAAGATTCATCGAAATCCACTCAAGAGCAGTTATTCAGGGAGAGCTTCCAGAAAGGTCAAAGTCAGGACATCACAACAGGTAACAGAAGCTCTTTCCATGGGTTATGAAATTTGGACATCCATCCATCCAATTGTTTTGTTCATCTTGAATGGAATCTCTCTCTCTCTCTTTTAACAGTCTACTTCTACCATCTTCTGTCTCACAGATAATAGAAAGTTGTCCTTAGTATTTTTACAACAACCTTCTCTTTGTGATAGAGCTGAAAGTGTGGCTGAACTTCTGCCTCAGGTAAGTGGAGAAATATTGGAAAGGTCCACAAAACTTGGAATGGTTTCATTTTATTCTGTATAATATTCAATGAGTAATATTGCTGTTTCCAAGCAAGACAAATTTTAGATCAGATAATTGAAAATTCACAGCCGGCTTAACCTACCTGTCCCTTCGGATAAGCTTTCTCCATCCTCCTGCTTCAAGCTCAGATTTCATTGACCAGATGTTCTCTTGACCTGAGATCTTCCTCCTGTCTCCCAGGGTCATTCTCACTACCGTTACAAGTTCTATCAACACTTTCAACAGAGATGGATTTCCCCTGTATTTCCTTCTGCCCACTCTAGGAAGAATTGGAGCCATTGATGAGTAGTGGGTTTAATACCCAGCTATCAATCGACCAAGAAAAGTATTTTAATTGGTTTCACTGAAGGGCATCACAATCCTCCCAGTGTGATGAAATGTGCTTCAGTTGTGCCATCAGCCAAAAGCGGTGTGATCCCATTCTGAATTCTGTAGAAGATGCCCATTTTGTTCTCTGCTTGAATTGGTGAAAGAAAACTCTCACATTATTCTTGGGATTATCTGTTAATAGGGAAACTTGTTTCCTTGTTCAGGGTGTTGTGTCTTTTGAGGAAGTGGCCGTGCATTTCTCTGAGGAGGAGTGGTCTCAGCTGGATCCTGCCCAAAAAGCTCTCCATGGGGAAGTCATGCTGGAGAATTCCATGAATCTGATTTACCTGGGTAAGAAGCTCTGTCTGTGCTCAGAAACACTGAGAAGGCATGGGTGGGTGAAGGGCTTAGATATTTTTGAAAAAAAAAGTCACTTCATATATATCGTGCCTTTATTATTTTTTGCAAATAATTCAAGGCAGTGGACACAAGCTGTACTCCTTCCTCTTCCTATCTTCCCCCAACAACAACACTGTGATATGGGTTGAGCTGAGAGAGACTGGCCCAAAGTCTCCCAGCCACTATTCATGTTTAAGACAGAACTAGTACAGGTAGTCATCGAGTTACGACCACAATTGTGCCCAGAATTAATGTTGCTAAGCAAGAAATTTGTTAAGTGAGTTCTGCCCCCATTTTATGACCTTTATTGCCACAGTTGTTAAGTGAATCTGGTTA
Source organism: Arizona elegans (assembly GCA_022577455.1). NCBI lineage: Eukaryota > Metazoa > Chordata > Lepidosauria > Squamata > Colubridae > Arizona > Arizona elegans. The sequence goes on from JAKOOJ010000012.1 coordinate 10,701,601, forward strand.
AGTTAGTAACACGATTGTTAAGTGAATCTGGCTTCTAATTTTTCTTTTTTTGCTTTAATTTATATGCCGCCCTTCTCCGGAGACTCAGGGTGGCTTACAATGCGTTAAGCAATAGCCTTCATACTTTTGTATATTTATACAAAGTCAGCTTATGGCCCCCACAATCTGGATCCTCATTTCACCTACCTTTGAAAGGATGGAAGGCTGAGTCAACCTTGAGCCTGGGGAGATTCGAACTTACAGTAATTGCAAGCAGCAGATATTAATAACAGTGCTTAGTCCACTGTACTACAGGCTCTTAAATGAAATCAAACTTTGATTTTGCTTGTCAGAAGATCGCAAAAGGGGATCACACAACCCCGGGACACTGCAACCGTCATAAATATGAACCAGTTGTCAAGCATCTGAATGTAAATCACATGACCACGGGGATGCTCCAGTGGTCATATGTGTGAAAAATGATCTTAAGTCAGGTTTTTTTGGTGCTTTTGCAACTTTGAATGGTCACTAAATGAACTGTTGTCTGTGGAAGACTACTTGTACTCACAATCTCCCAGTTTCTAGCCTGGTGCCTTAACCATTGGACCAAACTGACTGATATGTGCCCACTTGTGTTCTGGGGTGGGGAGGTATTGCTATCCAGAAAGTTAGATGTTATTTCTGATAAAAAATTAATCACCTTTTTTTTATATCCAGTGGACACCCATTCTCATAAAAGGATCCACACAGGAGAGAAGACATATAAATGTATGGAGTGTGGAAAGTCCTTTTATTGTAGCAGTAATCTTAATTCTCACAAGAGGATCCACACAGGAGAGAAGCCATATCAATGCATGGAGTGTGGAAAGGCCTTTAATAGTAGCAGTAATCTTAATTCCCACAAGAGGATCCACACTGAAGAGAAACCATATCAATGTCTTGAATGTGGAAAAAGTTTTAGGTGGAAAGTTGTTCTCACCTCCCATAAAAGGATCCACACAGGAGAGAAGCCATTTAAATGTATGGAATGTGGAAAGAGTTTTAGGTGGAATTGTGTTCTCACCTCCCATAAAAGGATCCACACAGGAGAGAAGCCATATACATGTATGGAGTGTGGAAAGGGCTTTAGGAGGCATAGTAATCTCTCGGACCATCAAATGATCCATACAAAAGGAAAAAACATATGAATGCATGGAGTGTGGAAAAAGCTTTTGAAGAAGATACACTCTTACTTGCCATAGAAAGATCCACAAATGGGAGACGCCATACAGGTGATGAAAATAATTGAATTCTGATTTACTATGTGAGATGGTGACTAGAAATAACAAATGGGACTGAGAAAGTATTTTTGAGTCTAAAGTATTGGTGTCACTGGTTCCTCCCCACAAACCTGAACACATACAAGTTCTATGGAAGAAGGTTCCGCGGAAGAGCTCTGAAAAGAGCCACAACTGTGGGTAGTGTTATAAACACTCATGGAAAAGTTTTTCTTCAGTGAAGATGCCAAATTCTTTTTTCCTGTGGAATGACAAAGTCTAAGACAAAAGCTAGAATTGTGGGTTTTTTTGTTTTTTTTTTTGTACATGTACTGTAGCATTAGATTAAAGAAGTACTGTTGATGTGATTATTTAACATTTGGTCAAGATAACCCAAAGCAAAAGGGGAATTCAAAGTATTCTGGCATCAGAAGCTGTTGAGCATCAACTGAGGAAATGGACTTTTGAAAACTGCAGAGCCTGAAATAAAGTTAATACAACCACTGCAGGAATTGGCGGTAGAGATCTGCCACATTGGGATGTGCTGCAATTTACTAAGGAATTACTACTACTTTGGTTATTGGAATCTCACTCCAGCTTGAAATCATTTACTCAAAAGAGAGCTTAGCAATATGCTGTCAGATCTCTGAGGTAAGCCAGACAGGAATCATGGCCAGACAGGATAATTAAATAAGGCTATTTTCCTACTACTATTCATAGTCTGTTGTAAGGCTTTATTAATAAAGTTGTAAAAGTCTGAAAGTACAAATCTGCCATTGCTTAAAGTTGCTTCTAACTGTGAGATGGAGGGCGTATGCATTGAATAAATAAATCATAAATAACAGTCTAATACATCAGTGCACATTGTTTTTAAGATTCCTTCCTTGGCAGTTATGCAGCTGCATACTCCTCCACCTTTTATTTGATATTTCCCTGAGTAGCATCTTTTTTCCTTGTCCCTCAAGGTGATTCCCACAAACCTTTACAAGCTCCTAGTGCTGTGGAAATATCTATACCTTTAAATCTATTAGCTGTGTCCAAAGGCAGGAACTATCAAGGAAGGTTCTTTAGAGGAAAATGACTGACTGGCCAAGCATTCAAGAAGAACCTAGATGAGTCATAAACAGATTTTATAGGACTACATGACATAGAGCCGTGATGGCAAATCTATGGCACGTGTGCCACAGGTGGCATGTGGAGCCATATCTGTGGGCACGCGAGCATTGCCCTAGCTTAGCTCCAGCGCGTATGTGCGTGCCAGCCAGATGATTTTCAGGCCTTCCGGGTCCACCGGAAGTTGGGAAACGGACTGTTTCCGGCCTCCAGAGGGTCTCAGGTGGGTGGGGAAGGCTGTTTTCATCCTCCCCAGGCTCCAAGAAAGCCTCGGGAGGGTGAAAAATGGGCCTACTGAGCCCACTGTGCCATCGTGTGCCAAAACTGGGAGGGAGTGCAGGGGGGAGGTTCATGCGTGCATGGACGAGGGGGGCGCTTTGAATTATGGGTGTGGGCAAACACACGCGTGACCCCACCCCTAAGCTCCCCCTGCTTTTGGCACGTGACGGCAAAAAGGTTAGCCATCACTGACATAGAGAATACATATGGGAGAATATTTGTAGCTCAGGGTTGAGATGAGGGGTCCTTTGTTGTCTCTGAGCATGGTTGTAAGGTGTGCTGTTGTAAAGTTTTTGAGTTCAGCTCAGAATCCCATAAATCCAATGAAACTCTGAACACAAGACTACTGATCATCAGCTTTTATTTCTGCAGAAAGCAAAACTGGGCGATCTTTAATCTCCCACTTTAAGCAGTGCAGGCAGAGGAAAAAAAGGTGTGCATGAAAAAACTTTTTCTCAAACTTCGTATCGTTCACTCAGCTTGCACAGCTCGTCATAGTGTTAGAAACATTATTTCATATCATGCAAACCTCATGATTTTCTCAGTGCTTTGAAAACAATGGACCTTAGAAAGGAGGAAAAGGATACATTTTCTGGCATAGAATCCAGAGCTATCTCACATTAGGTTGCTGAGAATACACATTTTAAGTGTAAATGTAGATTTACATGAATTTAAGTGTAAATTCACATTTTGCATTTCACAAGAAGTTTCTTTAGCTAGGCTAAGCTTGGCAATTTGCCTAGAGGCTTTATCTTTGCAGTTGGCACATTAGGTTATAATGGAATTAACATTCCATTAACAGCAATTAATAAAAGCTGAATTAGGTTATACTTTGTGTATGCTCTAATCCTTGGGCAGTTTTTGGGCTGTTTTTCCGGCTGTTATTGGCCCATTTTTCGGCCTGTTTTTGGCCTGTTTTCAGCCCGTTTTTTAGCCATTTTGGACTCAGTTTTCAGTTCGGTCTGGGCCCATCTTTTCACCCATTTTCAGTCCATTTTTTGGCCAGTGTTGTGCCCATTACTTGGCCCATTTTGGGCCCATTTTTGGCCTGTTTTGGGCTTTTTTTCTGGCCTGTTTTGGACCCATTTTTCAGCCAGTTTTGGGCCTGTTTTCAGTCCGTTTTTAGCTATTTTGAGCTCCACTTTTCACCCCATTGTTTGGCCAGTTTTGAGCCTCTTTTTTTTTTTTTACTGTTTTGGCCCATTGTTCCACCCATTTTTGACCTGTTTTTCAGCCTGTTTTGGGTCCATTTTTCAGCTCATATTTCAGGGCGTTTTTGGCCTGTTTTGGGATCAATACAGCCCATTTTTTCTATTTTGGCCTGTTTTGGGCTCGTTTTTTGTGCTGTTTTTGGCCAGTAGAGTGCTGCTGCAGGCCATGGAGGGTGAAAATGAGGCACGGGTGGTGGGCACAGCTTGTGTTAGCTGCTAGAGGCACTGTGGGCCAATCCTTTCATATTTCTAGGCTGACCCGAGGGCCGGATTAAGCACCCTGAGGGCCGGATACGGCCTGCAGGCATTGAGCTTGACACCCTGTTGTAGATGATTCCTGTTTCTTTGGGGACATCTCAGAAACCACAACAGATAGCAATGGAGGCTTAATTGGTTCCAGTAGTTTCCATGAATACTTAAAAGAATGATTCCCAAACAAACCACATGACATACTGTATTTTTCGGACCATAAGACGCACCAGTGTATAAGATGAACCAAGATTTTGAAGAGGTAAGCAAGAAAAAAAAAAGCCCACAGGAGCACTCTGCAGACCTCCCAAAGCCTCTGTGTACGCTGTTTTGGGGAAAATGGGACTGTTTTCCACAAAAATGGGACACATGGGTTGGGGCTTCAGGAGGCAAAAAATGGCTTTATTTGGTGATAAGACGCACCAATATTTCCACCCTCTTTTAGGGGGAAGAAGTGCATCTTATACTCCAAAAAGTATGGTAACCATGCGACCCTTTGTTTCAGCCAGAACAACCTTTTCTGTTCCTTTTCCTATGTCGGTGACCTTCCCAGCAAGGAAGGTCAGACATTAACAGCCAGATGTTCTAACCCTTTGCCAACACAGGCCTCCCCCTAAGCTCCCTCAGCTTGAACATCCATAGCTGGGGCTGGCTAGACAGCAATAAGATACACTAATCTCTCCCATTATCAGATGTGAAATTAAATCTTGGACATAAATATTTCTTACTTTGAGGCAGAATCTCAACAGCCGTGCCAGTGATGTAGGGGCATCATGAATCATGAACCTGGGAATCTTGGCTGGCACATGCCTTTTAACTTTTGCCTTTCTAGGATGACCAGACCAAGTTTTCATCCCAGATTTTGTTTTTAGTGGGAGAAAAGGAGCTACACTATGAAAACCAAAGAACAGCTGTGGCAGAGTTATGAATCTTCCGACTGAGGGAGGCGGATGCCAAGCCATGTGCCCAATCTCTATGGTGCAAGAGGTTACTGCTGTTACATGGAAGGTTGGGCATTTGAACCCACCCAGGGATGGCCTGTTTCATGACATAATCCATAAATGGATTGAAAAGGGCCTGGTGGCTCAGCAGACTGATAGCATTGTGATTAACACCAGCTGTCTCAAATTACTGTAAGTTCGAATCTCACCAGGCTCAAGGTTGACTCAGCCTTCCATCCTTTCTAAGGTGGGTAAAATGAGGACCCAGTTTGTGGGGGCAATAAACTGACTTTGTATAAATATACAAAAGTATGAAGGCTATTGCTTAACGCATTGTAAGCCGCCCTGAGTCTCCGGAGAAGGGCGGCATATGAATCAAATTTAAAAAAAAAATGAAGGTAATGGATTATTATTATTGTATGGAGGCTTTCAATTCCCACACTGTCAATTATTTTTCTCCTAGAATTTAAATATTAGTTTCACCCTCTGCAATGTAAAACAGGAGTGAACACCCATCACCTCTCTTGAGGATTTTGTTGGCCACAGACCAGCACTGGAATTCTTAGTCTTTCTTAGGGAAATATAATCTAATAAGGAGCAGCCCACATGGGGAGCTAACCAGGGTGCTGAATCCTGTCTTCTGGCACATGTAATTTTTGTTTGCAGTGATATTACTATGCAATCCATTCCTCAGTACGACAAATGATACTACTACTATCCAATAGTGTCTTTTAATTGTCCTGCAAAGAAAGGTTTATTTCCTTTTAAAGATTAATTGGGTTTTGGGAAAAAATAATCGGGGTGCTGTCAGGAGGCAAAGCTTCCATTTTCCATGCTTGCCAGATGTGTTAACACTCTTTCTCTGATCATCACCTGCTAGTCTTTTTTGAAGCAAGCACTGCCTTTTGTTGGTCCAAACATGGGATCTGACACATGGAGCTGTACCTCCTACGGGGAATTCTCAGGGTAAATTAATTTTCCATCAGCTTCCCATCAATGGGTCTCCCAGGAAGTGAATGTGTTTCTGATGGATGATGCCACAGTGTCAGTCATCTTCTGGAAGTCCCACTGTCTAACTTATTTATAAAAATTATTGGCTGACCAACTTATCACAGGGTAACTCTGTGAGGCTTACAATCATAAAAGTAAATAAATACACAGATGGAGAGGGTGCCACCTGCACTGTGATTCTCCCCCATTGGGGTTCCAATTCAATTGGCAAAGATAAATCTTTAGGCCCTTGTGAAAGGTCAGGAGGGTTGGGGCTGATGTTACATGGGGGGGGGGGAAGATGTTCCAGAGGGCAGGAACAGCATCAGAGGCAGGTCTTCTCCTGGACCCCACAAGCCAGAATAATGGGGCCGATGGGTTCTGCATCATGCCTCTCTTGCCAGCTTCGTGGGACAGATTTTGACTTCCCATCAAGACCACAAATGTAATCAGTCATCAAAAAAGATCTGGGATTCACTATATTGTGACACATTTCCAACACATGGAAGTTGTAGGGATTTTAATGCAGCTGTCAGTAAGATTTTAACTGTTGGACGGTTTCAAAAAAATCTGCAAGTAATGTGTCCCTGTAGGGTGTTTGTTCCCCATTTACAGACAAAGGAGAGAGAAGGACATGGCATGCCATAACTTGTACGCATGTTCTAAATATGGACTTTCTCACAACTCTGCAGTATTGGGAGAAAATGTCTGAGAAGCAACATTTTGAAACATGGCCAACCTATCCCTCTGAACCCAGCACCTTCCCAATTGTTCAGCTGTTCAGGAGGATGTAGAGATTTCATGTAAATGTGAGGATGTGACTTTTTCAAAGGAAAATACCAGGGACTGATCCTATTCTGGGCCATCGTGCTTATCCAACTCTCCTTTGTGATGAGATATCACATGTTGGCCCCATTCCACTGTTCGTGGCCACTATTTTAGATCATTTATATATCCTAGGAGAGCTTAATCTTATTGGGTTACACAGCACAAATGTTGCAGTGGGGACATTTAGTCAAAGAAAATATCTCAAAAGTCAGTACTGGATCAACAGTCTGAGTTGAAGAGAAACTGTCCCATTTCCTTCACTCTACTAGTTGAGCTCTGGAAGGGCAGAAAGTATGAGGAACATCATCTCATTAACTCTTGTGATGCATCTTTTTCTCAGTATCGGAGCCACTCCTTGCGCAAAGAAAAGGCAGGAAACAGCTGCATCGCTAAGACAAACAAGAACCCCATTCTATTTTCTATTTTATTGGTGAGGGAATGAATGAGGAGAGGCTGATTTCAAGCCACCAGTAAAGGAAGGCTGGTCTTCCCAAGTGAGCAGACAGTGAAAAATTAAAGCCTTTATGAATTTCAACTCCCAGAATTATGAGCTTGAGGGAAGAGGGAGGGTTTCCCACCCAAGGGAGGTTTCCCACCCAAGGGAGGGTTTCCAACCCATAGTCTGCCTGAATCACCTTAAGCACAAGTGGAGGCAGGAGAAAGAGATCTCCTGAGGTGCATCCAGAACAACTAAGGATCTGAGACTGACCTTCAGCAAATATTTCTTCAATGTTCACAAATCACACATATTTCCCAGACATTAAGAAGAGGAAGTTCTAAAACTGCGTAGATTGGAACGGCAAGACTTGTAGAGAGACGCTTTCCTTCCAATCCCATGCCCATCATCCCTGGCCCCCATTGGAACCTGCCCTGGTCTTCTGCGCCCTTACAGAATCCCCTGCCATAGCGCACAGAATCCACCAGGGGTCTCCTTTGACAGCGCTTGGAAGGGATGAGCAGCCCCCTTCCAGAGGGAACTGCGCATGCGCCTGGCTCTTTCGCGAACTCAAAACTTTCCGGGGGAAGTGTTGGGTGGTTCTGCTTTTTCTACGGCGTCCGAGTCTTCTCCCACCGCTGTGGAGCTTCGGCTGAGCCGGGAGGCCGAGGGGCTGTAAGGAATTCTCCAACGGGGGGAGATGCAGGCGGGACTCGGGGTGAGGGGGGTCTTTTCCCTGAGGCTGGAGGCGAGCCTGGAGCCTGCAAAGCTCCACCGAGTTCCAAGGGGCGGAAAGGGCGGGGAGGGGGAGCTCGAGGTCCCATAATCCCCAGCCACCCCGTGGAAGAAAGGGACACGCAGGGCAGCTCCGCACCTGCCGGCTTTTCTCCAGGAAGGGTCGCCAGAAAGAGTGGATCCATTTACCCCCCGTTTCCCTTGGCAAAGCTCTGCATGCGGGGAGAGGGAGAGCTGCCTTTGCAAAACACCCAGAATGTCTTGATTCCTGGATAATTTCCTGCAAATTTCTTGGCCCCTTTTTCGGAAGGGATTTCCTCGCCTCCCCTTTCCTGGGCCGAGAGAAGCGACCGGCCAAAGATCCTCCTTTGTATGCAATGCTGCAATTCCGTGTGTAAAGAGTTGAGTGTAAGGACTGGAACTCGATTTTCCCATTTCCAGCCTTTCCCCACCATCTCTTTGGTGTCTCTGCCGGCAGGCAAATAAAGAAGGCGTTACAAGAAGGCCCGTGCATTGGATGGTAGCTTGTTAATTGTGGCTTCTGGAGTTCACCCAGGGGTTTGGGCCAGGAGGTTCATGGGCTTCTGCTGCCCTGAGTTTTACTAGATATTCAAATGTTGATTGAGCTCCTTCCAAATCGATTTAGATAGGCACCCACATGATTCTTTTTGTGACTGGAGAGATAATTTGGATTGTGAGTGTTGTAGGCAGCAACAGAAATGATACGATGTAAATAATTAGGAAATAGAAACCCAAAACATATTTTAAATGTATTTATTCAATATTTTGATTCCTTGATAGAAAGTGAGGCAAACTTTCCCCAAACATAAACAAGTATATCTAATAAGATCCCCCCTTCCCCCCCCCCAAATAAAACCTTTGCAGAAATTTCTGGTTTCGTAAGAATTTTGTTTGTTTGTTTGTTTATTCATGGAGGAGGATGCTAAGTATTCAAATTTGCCACCCTGTTGAACATTCTTGTGTTTTGCATTTCAGTTCTGTAAGACGTAAATCTTTCCTGGTTACTCTGGAGACCGAAGTATCTTGTGAGGGGAGAGGGCTGAATGGCGTTAGGAGGTTTGGCCAGACCTCTTGTGATTAGGAAGACCTGGGGAGATGCATGGGTCCATTTTGGAGCTGGATTAGAGACCAGAGAGAAGATGGAGGGACAACACCCAGCAGATGCAGGAGATGGAAAAGGCCGTCCAGCTACTCAGCCTTGGAGCTGTGGGAAGAATGGGGCAAGTCCTGGGCCAAAGAGCCAAGAAGAAGAAGTCAGCAGTTCAGAGGTCCAATCCTGTGACTTCAGAAAAGTGCAATTCCAGGAGGGGAGGGGTCCCCGAGATGTTTGCAGTCAGCTTCACCGTCTTTGCCGTCAATGGCTGCAGCCAGAAAGACACACCAAGGCTGAGATGCTGGACCTGGTGCTCCTGGAGCAGTTCCTGGCTGTCCTTCCCCCAGAGATGGAGAAATGGGTGCGGGAGTGTGGAGCGGAGACCAGTTCCCAGGCGGTGGCCCTGGCTGAAGGCTTCTTGCTGACCCAGGAGTCTGAGGAGATGCAAGCAGAATTGCAGGTGGGAGAATGTAATCATGGCAGTTCTAAAGAGAATCTTTCTGAATTTGTCAATGTCTCTCTGGCAGAATTTTCTGGGATTATGAGCTGCTAAAATCTCTTGTTCTATTCTTCTTTCAGGGGGTGAATTTGGGCCAATTTTTCTATTCTTGCTTTCCAGTTTAACCGATGGACATTGGTTTCTGCTGGGCTCAGTGTTCAATATTGATAATTCATTTCTGTCTCTCTACTCTTCCTTTCTTTCTCGTGCCACATCTTATCGACAAGTCCCTTCAAGCTATCACTGAGTATCCTCAGGGGTGGAAAGAGTCATCGAAATCCTCTCAAGAACTGCTATTCAGGGGGAGCTTCCAGGAAGATCAAAGTCAGGATATCGCAACAGGTAACAGAAGCTCTTTCCATGTGAATATGAAGTTTGGACATCCATCCATCTGATTGTTTTATTCATCTTGAGTGGAATCTCTCTTTTTTAACAGTCTGCTTCTACCATTTTCTGTCTCACAGATAACAGAAAGCTGTCCTTAGTATTTTTAGAACGACCTTCTATTTGTGGTACAACTGAAAGAGTGGCTGAATTTATGCCTCAGGTAAGAGGAGGAATATTGGAAAGGTCGACGAAACTTGTAATGGTTTTATTTTAGTCTATATAATTTTCAGTGAGTAATATTGCTGTTTCCTAGCAAAGCAAATTTTAGACCAGATCATTGAAAATTCAAACTCAGTGTGATGTAACTGTCCCTTCAGATAAGCTTTCTCCACCCTCCTGGTTCAGGCTCAGATTTCATTTACCAGATGTTGTCTTAATCGGAGATCTTCCTTCTGTCTCCCAGGGTAATTCTCATTCTCATTACAAACTCTTCCAACACTTTCATGAATGTGTGGAGTAGGTGAAAGAGTTGATCCCTCAGTGGATAAAGCAATCCACTGGCAAAAATATCAGATGGATTTCCCCTGTATTTCCTTCTGCCCACTCTAGGAAGAATTGGAGCCAGTGATAAGTAGTTGGGTTTAATACCCAACTATCAATAGACCAAGAAAAGTGTTTTAATTGGTTTCATTGAAAGTCATCACAATCCTCCCAGTGTGATGAAATGTGCTTCAGTCATGCTATGAGCGAATAGCGGTATGATCCCATTCTGAATTCTGCAGAAGATGCCCATTTTGTTCATAGGATCTCTCTGCTTGAATTGGTGAAAGGAAACACTCACATTATTCTTGGGATTATCTATTAATAGGCAAACTTGTCTCCTTGTTCAGGGTGTTGTGTCTTTTGAGGAAGTGGCTGTGCATTTCTCTGAGGAGGAGTGGTCTCAGCTGGATCCTGTCCAAAAAGCTCTTCATGGGGAAGTCATGCTGGAGAATTCCAGGAATCTGGCTTACCTGGGTAAGAAGCTCTGTCTGTGCTCAGAAACACTGAGAAGGCATGGGTGGGTGGAGGGCTTAGATATTTCTGATAAAAAGATCATTTTTTATTTATATCCTGCCTTTATTATTTTTTGCAAATAATTCAAGGCAATGGATACAACCAGTACTCCTTCCTCTTTTTCCCCCAACACCAATGCTGTGATATGGGTTGAGTGGCCCCAAATCACCCAGCCAGTATTCATGTTTAAGGCAGAACTCTTACAGGTAGTCCTTACGACCACAATTGTGCCCAAAATTAATGTTGCTAAGCGAGAAATTTGTTAAGCAGGTTTTGCCCCATTTTATGATCTTTCTTGCAACAGTTGTTAAGTGAATCACTACAGTTAAGTTAGTAACACGGTTGTTAAATGGATCTGGCTTCTCCATTGACTTTGCTTGTCAGGAGGTCGTAAAAGGGGATTACACAACCCCGGGACACTGCAACCATCATAAATATGAACCAGTTATCAAGCATCTGAATGTAAATCACATGACTACGGGGATGCTCCAATGGTCTTAAGTCACTTTTTTCAGTGCCATTGTAGCTTTGGACGGTCACTAAATGAATTGTATGTTTGAAGACTACCTGTGCTCGCAGTCTCCCAGTTTCTAGCCTGACGCCTTAACTATTGGCCCAAACTGAGGTAGATGTGCCCACTTGTGTTCTGGGGTGGGGAGGTATTGCCATCCAGAAAGTTAGATGTTATTTGTGATAAAAAAAAAATCACCTTTTTTTATATCCAGTGGACACACCTAGTACTCCTTCTACTTCCTACTTTCCCCCTAACAATAACATGTGGCATGGGTTGGGCTGAAGAGAGCCTGGCCCAAAGTCACCCAATCAGCATTCATACTTAAGACAGAACTAGAAGTCACAGCCCCCCAGTTTTTAGCCTGGTGCTTTAACCATTGGACCAAACTGACTGAAATGTGCCCACTTGTGTTCTGAGTTTGGCATCATTCTAAGTTGAGGGTGAGAAGCTATTGCCATCAAGAAATTTTATTGACTTTCAAAGATTCTGTTCTGTAGACAGATGGAGATTTTTCCTTGAAGTTGGGGAGCTGGTGGGTATGTTGCTGCCCCAGCATTATACAGTGTCCAAAGTCTTTTGGGAGTTTGTGGCTCCATGGAATTGTCCCGGGTTGCCAAGGGGCTCACACAGACTGGTGCTCAAAGATTACTGGTAGATGACTTCCGGTCTGGATCTGCGGTGCCACAGTCGGGGAAGTAGCGGGCTGTAACGAGCCCGCGGAAACTCCAACTGACAAACCGCTGTCCGACTGGTCTTCGGACCGACCCCCATCTTGCAGGGATGGGGGATGAAGAGGAGCGCCTCGGAGGGCCAAGAGGAACAGGCAAGTTCCTCAGAAGCCAGAGGGAATCCTCAAAGTTGGCGGCGGGGGTAGGCAGCCATGGTGGCTGCCACAAAGCCGCAGCAGGCTGGGACACAAGATCGTGCAGGAGGAAGAAGAAAGAACAAGCATTTCGAAGCCGGGTGAGTGACACCAACCCAGGCAAACAACGGGATTATTTGGAGTAATTTTTAAAATAAGACACCAGCCTTAAACAGCGGCTACAGATCCGTGGGGCTTGAAGATTTAAAAGAAAGGGGGGGGGGAATGGAGACCCAAGACAAACTTTGCATTAATTAATTTGGCTTAGAAGAATTTGTTTTTAATAATTTGGAAAATTGGACTCTTTTTTGTTTGTTTGTTTGTTTCTTTTGGAGTGGATTGAAGAAATGTTTCTTTTGGGAATTTAAACCTGTGAAAGTTAATGAAGTTAATGAAGATTGACAGACGGATGGCTACAGAATTGCCATGAAGTCTGCGATGACTAAGCAGGAGAGCGGATTGAAGGGATTTTACTTTCTGCTTGGAAAAGAAACATCCTAAATGGCTTTCTACTTCAGATTATTTATGATTACTTTGGAATTAACATTAGACTAATGGATTTTGGAAATTCTTATCCTGTTCTGGGTGATTTTAAGAAGAAAGAAAGATCTTGGACCTTTTCTATAATGGAAATTTACAGACTTAGCAAAAAGAAGGTGTGGCGCACGAACACAAGACAGGAAGTGGATACATCACGCTTGGAGCAGACATTATAAGAGCATTAAAGTGATACATAGAACTTTTAATTTGAATAGATGAACTTTGAAGTGGAATATGTGGACAGACAGGAAAAAGAAGAAACAAAATAGATTTAAACTAAATGTAATTAAATTGAAATGTAATGTTTAAAAGCCTAAAGGAATAAAAGGGTTTTTTTTGGGATTAAAGCAGGAAGGTTTTTGGAATAATAATGAAAGAAAATAACAAATGGCAATCAAAATAGGGATTTATATACAAGTAGTTAAAAATTACAATGAGAAGTGTATACTAATGTGAGATAACTGTAAGAAAGCTTATTATTTGTTGTAATATGCTTCAACTATATTCTGCAAACAAAGTTAGACTGGTGACTATGATTATTAACATATTATTGAATGAAACTATGAAATACACAGATGATAGAGATAAATTGTGATTTAATTCAACAAATACTGGAAATGATGATTATTATGAAATACAATGAGAATTAATTTTGATGAATATGCTGAGACATAGAGATCAAATAGATAACTATGCTGTAAGGGAAAATTAAAATAATGAGGTGAAGGATACTAACTAGATAAAGAGTTAGAGACTTGGAGGAAGTAACTGGGAAAATAATTAAAATGCTGGAAATCAGCCAAACAATGGCAGGAGAGTTGGAGGAGACTATGCTGGAAATCAGCCAAACATAAAATGCTGGAAATCAGCCAATAAAATGCTGGAAATCAGCCAAGCAATAGGAGGAGAGTTGGAGGAAAATATGTTGAAAATCAGCCAAACAATGGAGGGAGTCTGGGAGAAGATTATACTAGAAACTAGCCAAATACAATATGCTGGAAATCAGCCAATAACGTTGGGAGATCGGGAGGAGATATATTGGGAATAATCTCAAAAGAGTTGATAACTTGGAGATGAATAAGTAATATGTTCTTGTGATAAAACTGTGTAATATATGGGATATCAAATTGGAAAGTTCAAGATATTTTGATTTGATAAAAAGGGTCAAATAATTAAGATGTTGATAAAATTGTGTTTTATAAATTTTAACAAAATGGAGTTGTATTGAAATTGAACTTGATAATTCTGGTGATAAAATTGTAAGGTATATAATTAGAATAAGAGACTAGAATATTGTTGATACTATTTGGATATTGATGAGATATAGATACAGAGATAATGAGTTAAAATTTAATTTGAAGCTTAAACTGTATTGATATATTAGATTTGTTTAGATGAAAGTGTTAGAATTTTATGTTTAAATTTTTTTTTTACTGTTTTAAATTTTAAAAAAATGTAATGGAAAAGTGGAATAGAGCGTGTTAAAAGAATGTAAGCATGTTAACCATCTATGACCGGATCGAAACTCTGTTCTTGAAAGTTACATTTTATGTTTATGTTTGGAAAAAAATAAAAAAATATTTACCCCCCCCCAAAAAAAAAGATTACCGGTAGATCAGGCATTTGTCTTAGTTTTGTTGGGATGCCATCCAATTCCGAAATATGAGAATTGGTGGGAGCCCACTTGGAAATCTGTCTTTGGAAAGATTGTAGTTTGGAATCTTCATGTTTGCAACAAAAGAGCCAAAATATATTGATTCTTTTGCTAAATTTCAGATTTAAACATTCTCATAGTTTGCTACATTTTACATTTTTCTCTTTCCAGGCTATAGTGAGCAAGCGAACAAGAATTGTGAGGAAGAATGTCAACCGGTCCATCCAAAAGAGAAAAACAGGAATTTTGCAGGTCAGATGGAAACAAAGATTGATGAAACAAACCGATCACAAAGTGAAATTAAAAAAAGCTTTCCTTTGGTCAATCGTCTTCTTAGCCATACAGTCATCGATATGGGAGAAATACCATATAAATGCATGGATTATGAAAAGACCTTAAATAAATCTGAGCATCTCATTTCCCATAAAGAGACACATTCAGAAGGCAAACAATATACGTACATGGATTGCGGAAAGGCCTTCTGTTATTATGACTCTCTTACAATCCATCAAAGGAATCACACAGGAGAAAGACCTTATAAGTGCATGGATTGTGGAAAGGCCTTTACTTGTAACAGTCATCTTAATGTGCACAAGAGGATCCACACAGGAGAAAAACCTTATAAATGCATGGAGTGTGGAATGGCGTTTACTCAGAGCAGTTATCTTAATATCCACAAGAGGGTCCACACAGGAGAGAAGCCATATAAATGCATGGAGTGTGGAAAGGCCTTTAATAGTAGCAGTAATCTTAATTCCCACAGGGTGGTCCACACAGGAGAGAAGCCTTATCAATGTATGGAGTGTGGAAAGAGCTTTAGTCAAAGAAGTAGTCTTAATTCCCACAAAAGTATCCACACAGGAGAGAAGCTTTATCAATGCATGGACTGTGGGAAGGCCTTTACTCGTAACAGTCGTCTTATTACCCACAAGAGGATCCATACAGGAGAGAAGCCTTATCAATGCATGGAGTGTGGAAAGACCTTTTTTCAAAGCAGTTCTCTTATTTCCCACAAGAATGTCCACACAGGAGAGAAGCCATATCAATGTATGGAGTGTGGAAAGACCTTTACTCGTAGCAGTCGTCTTAATTCCCACAAGAGGATCCATACAGGGTAGATGCGATATCAATGCATGGAGTGTGGAAAGAGCTTTACTCGTAATAGTCATCTTAATTCCCATAAAAGGATCCACACAGAAGAGAAGCCATGTCAATGTCTTGAAAGAGTCGAAAGAGTTTTATGTGGAATTGTGGTCTCACCTCCCATAAAAGGATCCACACAGGGAGAAGCCATACATATGTATGGAATGTGGAAAGGGCTTTGGGAAGAATTGTGATCTTACTTCCCATAAAAGGATCCATACAAGGGGAAAAAACCTATGAATGCATGGAGTGTGGAAAGAGCTTTCCAAGAAGGTACACTCTTACTTTCCATAGAAAGATCCATGAATAAAGTTAGGACAATCACTGCAGGAATTGACAGTAGAGATCTGCCACATTGGGATTTGCTGCAATTCACTAAGGAATTACTACTACTTTGTAAGGCTATTGTACTACTACTATTCATAGTCTGTTGTAAGGCTGTATTAATAAAATTGTGCAAGCCTAAAAGTACAAATCTGTCATTGCTTAAAGTTGCTTCTAACTGTCAGATGGAGGGCATATGTATTGAATAAATAAATAATAAATAACAGTCTGATACATCAATGCACATTTTTTTTAAGATTCCTTCCTTGGCAGTTATGCAGCTGCATACTCCTCCACCTTTTATTTGATATTTCCTTGAGTAGCATCTTTTTTCCTTGTCCCTCAAAGTGATTCCCACAAACCTTTACAAGCTCCTTGTGCTGTGGAAATATCTATACCTTTAAATCTATTAGCTGTGTCCAAAGGCAGAAACTATGAAGGAAGGTTCTTTTAGAGGAAAATGACTGACTGGTGAAGCATTCAAGAAGAACCTAGATGAGTCATAAACAGATTTTATAGGACTACATGACATACAGAATACATATTCTGTATGTATGTACATACAGAATATTTCTAGCTCAGTGAGATGAGGGGTCCCTGGTGGTCTCTGAGTTTAGTTATTTTGCAGACGTTTTGTTAGCCAAACTAGGTGACATCATCAGTGCTAGTAATAATTGTTTTTGTTCTCCGTTTTATATTTTAGTGGCTTGCCCTGTTACTTTTGGTGGGGTTGATCATAAGAGGTTCTTTGGGTGGGCTGCTTAATGTTAGCTTGCTTGGCAGTTCCTTGTTTTGGGAATTTACTTCTTGATTGTTGATCTGGGCTAAATGTGGAGTTAATCTGTGGCCATTTAGGTGCTGATTGCTGGTGAGCAGTTGTTTTGGTCCTTTTGTTTCCCTTTTGGCTTGTTTATTGACTCTTTTGCATAGAATATAGATATTGTTGATATCTACTGTATGTGTCTACTAATGGCTAATTTGTTAGAGTGACAATCTTCTAGAGATTCCCTAGCATTTTTGGACTTGGCTTCGACCAGGATGGTCACAGTTTCCCAGTTCAAACTATCCACATGTTGTAGGATTAAAGAGTTTTCCTCATGTTTTTTGACTGGTAGTTGGTGTTTATGGATGCGTTCTGCCAGTTTTCTGTCTGTTTGTCCTACATAGTGGCTGTTGTAGTCATTACACTGTATGTTATAGATCAGGGGTCATCAACCTTTCAGACCTCAGGGATCACTAAATTCATAATTTTAAATCCCACAGACCGCTAATATGAATCCAGCGCACCGCTCATTGAAGCATCTAGATTCCTAGTAATGGGATGGGGTCCTTCAAGCACTTAGCTTGGTCACCTGTTTCTGCAACCTTAAACACTCAAAGAGCCATTTGGACCCGTTTCCCATAGAAAACAAAAAACTGGGATCTCTCATCTCTCCCTTTCTTTCTCTCTTTTTCTCTCTCATATCTTTATGTATCTCTTTCTCACCCTCCCTCTTATATCTCTTTCTCTCTGTATCTCTCTCTCTCTCTCTCTCTCTCTCTCTTTCTCTTTCTGTCTCTGTCATCTCTCTCTCTCATTCTGATTCTCCAGTGCTCTCTGGGGCTTGCCAGTGCCTCTTTGGCCTTTGTTGGTACTGGACAAGCTTTGGTCGCTTGGGGAGATGCATGATCTGCTCTCTGCTCTGAGACACTCCCCTGACCTGGCTGCAGCTGGTGCTCCGCGTTGTAATGGGCTCCAGGAGGAGGAGGGGACACCGTCTCTCCCATTGTGAAGCGCGCTAAATTTAAGTGTGCTGCATAAGGTGCTGCAAGACCAGCCATCAGGTCATGGAGGCAGTGAGAGCAGCGGCATCAGCTGCAGCCGGGCCAGCCAGAGGAAGTCGTGCATCTACCAGTTGTGCAGCACCAAAAGGGCTGGAAGAAACGCCCGCAAGACCCAGCAAGAGATGAAGCTTCGCTCTCACTCTGGAATATGGAGCGAATCTCTATCCCCTGCCCTTACCTTCTCAGGCCAGGCGAGGAGTGACTAGGAGAGGAGAGTGAGGGGCAGGACCAGCCAGAGGTGGGATCATCTGACGGAGCCTCAACAGGGGGATGAAAGAGGCGCGGGTTGCTGACATCAGTTGCTTCGGTCTGCCTGTACTGCCATCCCTCCCTCTTGCTGCAATAGCACCGTTACTTTGTTCTGGCCGGCGACTACTGCACTATTCCTTGCACGTTGCACCACCTGCAAAGTTGCACGTACCCCCCTCTACAGCGAAGATTTCCAGCCCCGCCATGAGCTGCCTGGCCAGTCCCATATTCCAGAACTCTAGTCACAGGACTGGCCCATTCTTCATCCCGGAGCAGCTCCTCCACCCAGCTGCACTGCGGAACACCAAAATTTTCTCGTGGACCACCAGTGGTCCGCGGACTACCGGTTGGTGACTTCTGTTATAGATGATTCCTGTTTCTTCTTTGGGGGCCTTTCAGAAACTATAACAGACAGCAGTGGTCCCTTAATTGGTTCCAGGAGATGCCACAAATTCTTAAAAGGACGATTCCCAAACACAGATGACTTAACATGTGACCCTTTTTCTCTCCCTTTTCCTATGTCAGTGTCCTTCCCACCAAGGCCAACTTCCTGTCTGCCTTCTGTGGTCGTCTTCCTCTTTTTGTAGAGACCAGAAAAAAGAAAAAAAAATACATGTAGTCCTCTACTTATGACCAGAATTGAGCACAAAATTTCCAGAAAGTTGTTAAGTGAATTTTGCCCATTTCATGACTTTTCTTGCCACAGTTGTTAAGTGAATCACTGCAGTTGTTAAATTAGTAAATTAGTAAGACACTGTTCAGTGAATCTGGCTCCTCCATTGATTTTATTTATTAGAAGATCGCAAAAGGTTATGACATGACACCTGGACATTGTAACTGTCCTAAATATGATTCAGTTCCCAATCGTCTGAATTTTGATCACAGGACCATTGGGATGGTGCAGTGTTCATAACTGTGAAAAATGGGCATGAATCTTTTTTTTCAGTTGCATTGTGATTTTGAATGGTCACTGAATTATTGTCAATCGAGGACTATCTGTGCATGGATGGCTTGGTATTTGTTTTGTCAGGCAAACCTATACGATGACTGCCGACCTCCTTAGACCCTAGGAGTATTCTGTTTCCTAGAAAGGGAGCAGCCACATGTCCTAGCAAGGAGCATCAAGGAAGCCAACCATGGATTATATAATGAGAGGAAAGCAAGGAATAGCTGGTTTGGGGAAAGGGATGGCTGTTTCAGGACTTTGGAGAGCTCCCAGAAAAAGCTCCTATGATTTGACTTAACCTCGCGTGAAAGGGACACTACCCCAGATGGATTGGGTGTCTTCATCCTCTTTGCATTCTGAAAGAGAAAACTCATGCTGCAGATAACCCAATATTTAGTTAGAAAAAATCAGAGCCCTCAGAGGAAGAGCCTGATGCATCCCACCCCTTTCATCCTGGAATCACTAAGCAGGCCATCCCTGGGTGAGCTCACACCACCATCCTTCTGGTTAAGAGCCAGGTATACTAACCCCTTGCGCCACAGAGATCCAACACAGCCCTCCCACTAAGCTCCCTCAGTTTGAACATCTGTAGCTGGTGCTGGCTAGACAGCAATAAGATACACTAGTCAGAAGACTCAGGGTATTCCTCTCTCCAACTATCAGATGTGAAAATACTTCTTGGACATAAATATTTCTTAGCTTGAGGCAGAATCTCAACAGCCATGCCAGTGATGTAGCCGTGCCAGTGATGCATCATGCAGCTGGGACTCAGGTTTGAATCTTGGTGGGCCCACGCCTTTTAACTTTTGCCCTTCTAGGATGACCAGACCAAGTTTTCATCCCAGATTGTTTTTAGTGGGAGAAAAGGAGCTACATTACGAAAACCAAAGAACAGCTGTAGCAGAGTTATGAATTTTCCGACTGAGGGAGGCTGATGCCAAGCCATGTGCCCAATCTTTGTGGCGCAAGAGGTTAGTGCACCTGGCTGGTAACTAGAAGGTTGGGGGTTTGAACCCACCCAGGGATTGCCTGTTCCATGACATAATCCAGAAGTGAAGGTAATGGATTATTATTGTATGGGGGTTTTCAACTGAGGCCTTCAATTCTCACACTGTCAATTATTTTCCTCCTAGAATTTAAATATTAGTTTTACCCTCTGCAATGTAAAACAGGGATGAACACCCATCACCTCCCTTGAGGATTTTGTTGGCCACAGACCAGCCTGGAATAGTGTCTTTTTTAGGGAAGTTTAATCTATTCAGGCGCAGCCCACAAAGGGAGCTCTCCAGGGTGCTGAATCCTGACACATGGGATTTTTGATTGCAGTGTTATTACTATGCAATCCATTGCTATTTTTCTTTTTCTTTTTCTTTTTTTAAATAAATTTTATTGATTTTCCAAAACAAAAAAGAAAATGTACAATCGATCTCTGCTATCGGATAGCAGACATTGCTATTTTTCTTGAGGCTCCATGCTAGACCTCAGTACTATTAATGACAATACTGCTCTCCCATAGTGTCTTTTACTGCCCTGTAAAGAGTGTTTTAATTGTTTTTAAAGATTAATTCGGGTTTGGAAAAAATAATCAGGATGGTGCCAGGGAGCAAAGCTTCCACTTTGCATGATGGCCAGATGTGTTAACCCATTGCGCCACAGAGTCTTTTCCTTCTTGCGGCTCTTTCTCTGATTATCACCTGCTAGTTTTCTTTGAAGCAAGCACTTTGCTGCCTTTTGTGGGTCCCAAGATGGGATCTGACACATGGAGCTGTACCTCCTACTGGGAGTTCTCTGGATAAATTAATTTTCTATCAGCTTCCCATAAAGGGGTCTCCCAGGAAATGGATATGTTTTTGATGGCTGATGCCACAGTCTCAGTCATCTTCTGGAGCCCCCACTGTAATTTTTACTGTAAAAATTATTGGCCAGCTAACTTAACACAGGTTAACTTTGGGAGGCCTACAATCATAAAAGTAAATAAATACACAGATGGAGAGGGTGGGATGAGGATGGGACAGAGGTGAGATCAATCAACCACTTGCACTGTGATGCTCCCCCATTGGGGCTCCTATTCAATTGGCAGAGATAAATCTTTAGATCCTTGTGAAAGATCAGGAGGCTTAGGGCTGATGTCACATGGGGGGGGGGGAGATGTTCCAAAGGGCAGGAACAACATTAGAGGCAGGTCTTCTCCCGGACTCCACCAGCCAGAATAATTGGGCCAATGGGTTCTGCATTATGGCTCTCTGGCAAGCTTGTATGGGACAGGTTTTGACTACCCCTCAAGATCACAAATGTAATCAAAAAAGATCTGGAATCCATTATACTGTGAAATATTTCTAACAGATGGAAGTTGTAGGGATTTTAATGCAGCTGTCAGTAAGATTTTAACTGTTGTAAGGTTTCAAAAAAATCTGTAAGTAATGTGTCCCTGTAGGGTGTTTGTTCCCCATTTACAGACAAAGGAGAGAGAAGGACATGGCATGCCATAACTTGTACGCATGTTCTAAATATGGACTTTCTCACAACTCTGCAGTATTGGGAGAAAATATCTGAGAAGCAACATGTTGAAAGATGGCCAACCTATCCCTCTGAACCCAGAACCTTCCCAATTGTTCAGCTGTTTAGGAGGATGTAGAGATTTCATGTAAATGTGAGGATGTGGCTTTTTGAAAGAAAAACACCAGGGACCAGTGGTGGGTTCCAACCAGTGTTACCACTTGTTCTCTTCGCACACGCGCTGTGCAAACCGGGCCGAACCGAACTGGGAGCAATCCACCACTGCCAGGGACTGATCCTCTTCTGGGCTATCCTGCTTATTCAACTCTCCTTTGTGATATCTCAGGATTGCCCCATTCCACTGTTGGTGGCCACTATTTTAGATCATTTATATCTTTATATAAATTGAACCAACAGTCTGAGGGTAAGTGAAGTTGTGCGGTCCCATCCTTCACTGCCAGCTGAGCAATGGAAGGACACCTCCGGGTGCCGTCAGCCAAACAGTGTCGACTGGTGGCCCCTAGGGGGAGAGCCTTCTCTGTGGGGGCACCTACCGTCTGGAATGAGCTCCCCCCGGAGATACGGAGGATCCCGGATCTGCGCTCCTTCCGCCGTGCTGTGAAGACCTTTTTATTCCATCAAGCGGGCTTGGCCTAATTTCTTCCCTTTTTAAATATTTAAATTTTAATCTGTTTTTAAATTATCGGGGTGTTTTAATTTGTCTGGGCCAAATAATTTAATTTGATTTTATTGGGTTTTTAAATTTTGTGTATCTATGTATTTTATTGTTGGCTGTTCACCGCCCTGAGTCCTTCGGGAGTAGGGCGGTATATAAATCAAATAAAACTAAACTAAACTAAACAAAGCTAGAGGAATAACATCTCATTGACTCTTGTGATGCTGCAATCACCAGAATGAGACGGCTGGCAAGCGATAAGCCCTGCTGATTGAGAGATGCTAATACCTGTAGTTTCTACGGTGTAGTGGTTATCACATTTGCCTCACATAGAAAAGGTTTAAAACCAGGCAGAAAAGACATCTTTTTCTCAGTATCAGAGCCACTCCTTGAGCAAAGAAAAGGCAGCATCCCTAAGACAAGCAAGAACCCCATTCTATTTTCTATTTTATTGGTGAGGGAATGAATGAGGAGAGGCTGATTTCAAGCCACCAATCTAGGAAGGCCGGTCATCCCAAGTGAGCAGACAGTGAAAAATTAAAGCCTGTCTGAGTTTCAACTCCCAGAATTGTGAGCATGAGGGAAGAGAGAGCCTGCCTGAATCACCTCAAGAACAGGAGGAGGTGGGAGGAGGAGATCTCCTGAAGTGCATCAAGTAAGGATTTTGCTAATTTCTGAGGCTCACCTTGAGGAAAACTAGTTTCAACAAATATTTCCTCAATGTTCACAAATCACACATAGTTCCCAGGCATTAAGAAGACGTCGTTCTAAAACTGGATAGGTGACAGCCACCTATTTGGAAAGGCAAGACGTGTAGAGAGACGCTTTCCTTCCAATCCCATGCCCATCATCCCTGGAACCAGCTCTGGTCTTCTGCGCCTTTGCAGGATCCCCTGCCATAGCGCACAAAGTCCACTAGGGGTCTCCCTCGTCAGCGCTTGGAAGGGATGGGAACTGAGCATGCGCCTGGATCTTCCCCGCACTCAAAATTTTCCGGGAAAGGCTGGGAGCGTGTCTGCTTCTTCTACGGCGTCCGATTCTTCTCCCACCGCTGTGGAGCTTCGGCTGAGCCGGGAGGCCGAGGGGCTGTAAGGAGTTCTCCAACGGGGGGAGATGCAGGCGGGACTCGGAGTGAGGGGGGTCTTTTCCCTGAGGCTGGAGGCGAGCCTGGAGCCTGCAAAGCTCCACCGAGTTCCAAGGGGCGGAAAGGGCGGGGAGGGGGAGCTCGAGGTCCCATAATCCCCAGCCCCGTGGAAGAAAGGGACACGCAGGGCAGCTCCGCACCTGCCGGCTTTTCTCCAGGAAGGGTCGCCAGAAAGAGTGGATCCATTTACCCCCCGTTTCCCTTGGCAAAGCTCTGCATGCGGGGAGAGGGAGAGCTGCCTTTGCAAAACACCCGGAATGTCTTGATTCCTGGATAATTTCCTGCAAATTTCTTGGCCCCTTTTTCAGAAGGGATTTCCTCGCCTCCCCTTTCCTGGGCCGAGAGAAGCGACCGGGCAAAGTTCCTCCGGTTGGCTTTGAATGCAAGGCTGCAGTTCCGCGTGTATAAAGTCGAGTGTAAGGACTTGAACTCATTTCCTCCTTTTCCCCACCATCTCTTTGGTGTCTCTGCCGGCAGGCAAATAAAGAAGGCGTTACAAGAAGGCCCGTGCATTGGATGGTAGCTTGTTAATTGTGGCTTCTGGAGTTCACCCAGGGGTTTGGGCCAGGAGGTTCATGGGCTTCTGCTGCCCTGAGTTTTACTAGATATTCAAATGTTGACTGAGCTCCTTCCAAATCAATTTAGATAGGCACCCACATGATTCTTTTTGTGACTGGAGAGATAATTTGGATTGTGCAGAGTGTTGTAGGCAGCAAAAGAAATGATACGATGTAAATAATTAGGAAATAGAAACCCAAAACATATTTAAATGTATCCAATATTTTGATTTCTTGATAATAATAATAATAAAGTAGAAGTTGAGGCAGAGGAGTGCTAGCAAACTTTCCCCAACAATAAACAAGTATATCTAATAAGATCTCTCCCCCCCCAAAAAAAAACCTTTGGAGAAATTGGTGGCTTCATATGAATTTTTTTGGTTGCTTTATTTATTTATTTCTGGAGGAGGATGCTCAGTATTCAAATTTGCCGCCCTGTTGAACATTCTTGTGTTTTGCATTTCAGTTCTGTAAACCGTAAATCATTCCTGATTCCTCTGGAGACCAAAGTATCTTGTGAGGGAAGAGGGCTGAATGGCGTTAGGAGGTTTGGCCAGACCTCTTGTGATTAGGAAGACCTGGGGAGATGCAAGGGTCCATTTTGGAGCTGGATTAGAGACCAGAGAGAAGATGGAGGGACAACGCCCAGCAGATGCAGGAAAAGGCCGTCCAGCTACTCAGCCTTGGAGCTGTGGGAAGAATGGGGCAAGTCCTGGGCAGAAGAGCCAAGAAGGGGAAGTAATTAGTTCAGATGTCCAATGCTGTGACTTCAGAAAAGTGCAATTCCAGGGGAGGAGGGGTCCCCGAGATGTTTGCAGTCAACTTCACCATCTTTGCCGTCAATGGCTGCAGCCAGAAAGACACACCAAGGCTGAGATGCTGGACCTGGTGCTCCTGGAGCAGTTCCTGGCTGTCCTTCCCCCAGAGATGGAGAAATGGGTGCGGGAGTGTGGAGCAGAGACCAGTTCCCAGGCGGTGTCCCTGGCCGAAGGCTTCTTGCTGACCCAGGAGTCTGAGAAGATGCAAGCAGAGTTGCAGGTGGGAGAATGTAATCATAGCAGGTGTAAAGAGAATCTTTCTGAATTTATCAATGTTTCTCTGGCAGAATTTTCTGGGATTATGAGCTGCTAAAATCTCTTGTTCTACTCTTCTTCCAGAGGGTGAATTTTGGCCAATTTTTCTATTCTTGCTTTCCAGTTTAACCGATGGACATTGGTGTCTAGTGGGCTGAGTGTTCAATATTGATAATTCATTTCTATCTCTTTACTTTTCCTTTCTTTCTCGTTCCACATCTTATCCGCAAGTCCCTTCAAGCTATCACTGAGTATCCCGAGTATCCTCAGGGGTGGAAAGATTCATCGAAATCCTCTCAAGAGCTGTTATTCAGGGAGAGCTTTCAGGAAGATGAAAGTCAGGATATCGCAACAGGTAAGAGAAGCTCTTTCTATGGGATATGAAGTTTTGACATCCATCCATCTGACTGTTTTGTTCATTTCTTTCTTTTAACAGTCTGTTTATAGCATTTTCTGTCTCACAGATAATAGAAAACTGTCCTTACTATTTTTAGAACAACCTTCTCTTTGTGATAGAGCTGAAAGTGTGGCTGAACTTATGCCTCAGGTAAGAGGAGGAATATTGAAAGGGTCCACAAAACTTGTAATGGTTTCATTTTATTCTATATAATTTTCAATGAGTAATATTGCTTTTTCCAAGCAAGACAAATTTTAGGTCAGATCATTGAAAATTCACAGCTGGCTTAACCTACCTGTCCCTTTGGATAAGCTTTCTCCACCCTCCTGATTCAGGCTCAGATTTCATTGACAAGATGTTGTCTTGACTTCTGTCTCCCAGGGTCATTCTCACTACCATTACATGCTCTTCCAATACTTCCATGAATGTGTGGAGTAGGGGAAAGAGTTGATCCCTCAGTGGATAAAGCAATCCACTGGCAAAAATATCAGATGGATTGTCTCTGTGTTTCCTTCTGTTCACTCTAGGAAGAATTGGAGCCAGTGCTAAATAGTTGGTTTAATGCTGAACTATCAATCATCCAAGAAAACTATTTTAATTGATTTCACAGAAAGGCATCACAATCCTCCCAGTGTGATGAAATGTGCTTCAGTTTTGCCATCAGCCAAAAGCGGTGTGATCCCATTCTGAATTCTGTAGAAGATACCCATTTTGTTCATAGTTCTCTCTGCTTGAATTGGTGAAAGGAAACTCTCAGATTATTCCTGGGATTGTTTGTTAATGGGGAAACTTGTTTCCTTGTTCAGGGTGTTGTGTCTTTTGAAGAAGTGGCTGTGCATTTCTCCAAGGAGGAGTGGTCTCAGCTGGATCCTGCCCAAAAAGCTCTCCATGGGGTAGTCATGCTGGAGAATTCCAAGAATCTTGCTTACCTGGGTAAGAACCTCTGTCTGTGCTCAGAAATGTAGAGAAGGCATGGGTGGGTGGAGGGCTTAGATATTTCTGATAAAAACTTTTTATTTATGTCCTGCTTTCATTATTTTGTGAAAATAACTCAAGGCAATGGACACAACCGGTACTCCTTCCTATTTTCCCACAACAACAACACTGTGATATGAGTTGGGCTGAGAGACACTGGTTCAAATCATCCAGCC
The DNA here is from genome assembly GCA_022577455.1 of Arizona elegans. Lineage (NCBI taxonomy): Eukaryota > Metazoa > Chordata > Lepidosauria > Squamata > Colubridae > Arizona > Arizona elegans. The sequence continues at coordinate 10,728,164 of JAKOOJ010000012.1, forward strand.
AGTATTAATGTTTAAGGCAGAACTAGTACAGGTAGTCCTCGAGTTACGACCACAATTGAGCCCAAGATTACTGTTCCTAAGCGAGAAATTTGTTATACGAGTTTTGCCCCATTTTATGACTTTTCTTGCCACCGTTGTTAAGTGAATCACTGCAGTTAAGTTAGTAACACGGTTGTTAAATGGATCTGACTTCCCCATTGACTTTGGTTGTCAAGAGGTCATAAAGGGATCACATGATCCCGGGACACTGCAACTCATTAATATGAACCAGTTGTCAAGCATCTGAATGTAAATCACATGACTATGGGGATGCTCCAATGGTCATAAGTGTGAAAAATGGTCTTAAGTCGCTTTTTTCAGTGCTGTTGTAACTGAATGGTCACTAAATGAACTGTTGTAAATTGAACACTACCTGTGCTCACAATCTCCCAGTTTCTAGCCTGGTGCCTTAACCATTGGACCAAACTGACTGAGATGTGCCCCACTTGTATTCTGGGGATGGAGAGATATTGCCATCCAGAAAGTTAGACGTTATTTCTGATTAAAAAATCACCTTTTATTTATATCGAGTGGACACACCTAGTACTCCCTCTTCCTATATTCCCCCAACAACAACACTGGCATGGGTTGGGTTGAAGAGAGACTGGCCCAAAGTCACCCAACCAGCGTTCATGGTTAAGACAGAACTAGAAGTCACAGTCTCCCAGTTTCTAGCCTGGTGTCTTAACCATTGGATCAAATTGATTGAGATGTGCCCACTTGTCTTTTGAGTTTGGAATCATTCTAATTTTTTTTTTTTAAAAAAAACAAGTTTTATTTTTTCTTTTCTCCTCTCCCACCTTCACTCACATCTTTCCCTTTTTTTTGAACAGTGTTGGTCGTTTCTTATCTTATACTATTTATTTATTTATTTATTATTAATTTAATTTAATTTAATTTAATTTAATTTAATTTAATTTAATAATTTAATTTAATTTAATTTAATTTAATTTAATTTAATTTAATTTAATTTAATTATTTAATTTAATTTAATTTAATTTAATTTAATTTAATTTAATTTAATTTAATTTAATTTAATTTAATTTAATTTAATTTAATAATTTAATTTAATTTATATACCGCCCTACTCCCGAAGGACTCAGGGCTGTGAACAGCCAAAAAATAAAATACACATAGTAGTCAAATTAGTCAAATTCAAATATATTTTACTCAATTACATTTTTTGTCAACATCGTTTTTCCCCCTTTCCTTTTTTTTGAATATACCTCAGTATTTCTATACTTGCACACATAAACACCTTCTTCATTTATCCCTAAATTCTAACTTTACTATTTGTGCATATTTATCCTCTTTTATTCTTAAACAATTCATTCTTTTTCTTAATATATTTATGTTTGTTTATTCAGAGCTGCCTTTCTTCCACGTCATCTTTTTTTATTATACAGCAATCTTTCTCCTCAAACCTAACCTCTCCCTCTTCTCCTTCCAACTTTCTTTCCCCACTTTCTTCTTCTCTTCTCTGCTTCCCCTTCCCTTCTCCTTCTCCTCCTCTCTTCCCCAGTCTTACCTTCTTTCCTACTCTGCTTTCCCTTCCCTCCCTCCCTCCCTCCCTACTCTTCCACCCCTCTCTCTCCTTCCTCCTCCCTTCCAATTCCTTCATCTCTCTCTATTGCTGTATTCATTTTCAATTTAATGTTTTCCATTGTGGAATTCAGGCAACCCCGATCCCTCATCTTTTTAATTATTAACAATATATTTCATCTTGTTCTCTTTTTTCCTTCAAATCTTTACTCAAACAATTTTCTAATCTCTTATCTTTTTTACTTTTACCAATATATTTTTTCTGCTTTACGTCTTGCAAGTATAACATTTAAATCATTTTTATCATTTCAATTTCATTCAGTTTTACATTCAATTTCAATCATTAAATATATTTCTCAAAACATCTTAATATATTTCCACTTATTCAAATATATATTTATAAAGCGCATCTTAATCCTTTCTCATTTTACCCAATCCGATTAGTTCTTAAAATACTCTTAATTTGTCTTCTTTTCTCTTTTTAATTGTGTTTCAAATATATAGTTTGAAATATTCCAAATATTACATTTCCCCCAACTGATTTATTCATATTGTTAAAACTTATCATTCTATAAACCTCCAATATTATTGAGCATCTCACATTTATTACAGTTTTCCCTTTGTTTCTACTTTTCTTTTCCTTTTTCGTATCTTTTCATTATTAATATTTTGTATCTTAAAATTGTGAAATCTTTGCCCTTTATTTCCCATTATTTCCTATCCCTTTTCCCTCTTTCTTATATTTCCACTGTAAATCCCAGTGTAATCATTTACGTTTTTAATATTTTTTCTTCTCCTCCACCCTCTTCTCCTTTTCCTTTTGTTTTCCCTTCTTCTTCCTTTCTTTTGTATTTTAAAATTCTGCATGCTCCTATTCTGCCCTATATTTCCCATTGTTTCTCCTTTCTCTTTCCTTTTTTCTGTCTTTTCATTGTTAATCTCAGTATACTTATTTTGTATTTTAAAATAATAAAATCTTTTATTTTGTCCTTTATTTCTTATTATTTTCCATCTCTTTTCCCTCTTACTTATCTTTCCACTGTAAATCTCAATGTAATCATTTAAGTTTTTTATATTTTTCCTGTTCCATCCTCTTTTCCTTGTTTTTTTCTTTTTGTCCATACTTAATATTACAATTGTTTAATTTTCCATAGTCAGTCTCTTTGTCTTTATCTTCTTCATTATCCATCTCTCTTTCTTGTTTCTCATTAGTCATTTCCTTTTCATCTTAAGTGCATTCTAGCTCTGTCTTTGCTTCCTCAGATTTCGATATTCCATGCAAATTTATAATCATTTCCTTTATTTCCCAACACATCATCTTTATCAATTCATTAAGTTCCTGTTCCATTTTATTCTTTCCGGGTTGAATTATTCCAGTTTTAAATCGCATTAAGGTCCCTCTTTTATAATCATCAAAGTCTATCCTCTTGTAGGCAAAACGTATCCTCCTTAATTCTCGCCAGTTATCTTTTTAAAAGTTCAAGGTTTTATTTTTTTCCCTCATTTCTTCAAAGGTTTTCTCAAAGTAAACAATTCCATGTCATGCTCTTCCTTCTCCTGCAGATGTCGCTCTATGAACCACAGTTCCACTTGACTAATTAACTAATCGCCATTTTATTTGTAATCCACATCTGTATTTACCGTGTCATAAAAGAGAAAAAAACCAGTTTTCACATCTTCTTTCACCTTTACATATCACCAATCAGTTTATAATCCAATCCAAATTGAATCCAAGTTCCAGATTTACATTTCCATTTGTCAATCACTTTTAATTCTTTATTCTTTATTTGGGTTCTTCTATGGCGCACTTATCATTCTCACTTTCTCTTTCCATCCGCCATCTCCCCCTGCTGCTATTTAGGAGTAATTTTAGTAATAATTTAATAGTTAAAAATATTTAGAATTTTCTTCCTATTGTCTGTGGGTTAGCTAATCACTCACCCAACACCAGCACTCTGTCCAAATCTTCCCTCCTGCACATTGCTTGCTCCAGAGGCTCCAGCTTCATGGCAATTCACTCTGATCACCGCTCCCTGACACCGGCTCGGAGAGAGTTTCTTGGGCTATCCAAGGGACTTGCCTGTCCGTCTTTAGACACCGAGCTGCCTCTCTTTCTTCACTGTCCCTACAGGACAGCTTCGGTCCGAAGACCCCCCGTGTTGGTTCGTCTGGCTGGTTTTTGCCAGCCAGACGGAGCCCGACATTTTCCCAGCCAGTCATGCTGTGCCACTTCCGGATTCTCCGCCGCTTCTGGATTCTGAAAAGAGATTGGCCCAAAGTCACCCAAACAGAATTCAGGCTTAAAATGGTACTAGAACTCAGAGACTTCCAGTTTTTAGCTTGGCGCCTTAACCATTGGACCAAACTGACTGAAATGTGCTCGCTTGTGTTCTGAGTTTGGCATCATTCTAAGTTGCGGGTGGGAAGCTATTGCCATCCAAAAATTTTATTGACTTTCAAAGATTCTGCTCTGCAGACAAGTGGAGATGATACTTTTTATGGAAGTTGAGATTGGTATGTTTCTGCTCCGGCATTGTAGAGTGTCTAATGGACTTAGGGAGTTCATGGAACCATGGAATTGTCCCAGGTCCCCAAGTGGCTCACACATATTGGTGCTCAAAGATTAGATCAGGCATTTGTCCTAGTTCATTGTGATGTCATCCAATTGGTGGGTACTCACATGGGTAACATCGTAGTTTGGAATCTTCATGTTTGTTTGCAAAACTGCCAAAATATATTTTGCTAAATTTCAAAAGAAAAGGTTTGACCTAGTTTTGCAACATTTTTCATTTTTCTTTTTCAAGGCTTTAATGGAGAAAGAGAAGAGAATAAGAATTACAAAGAACAATGCCAAGCAACCCAGCCGAAAGAGGAAAAAAGGAAGTTTGCCGATCAGATGCAACTAAAGAGTGATGCAAAAAAGAGATCACATAGTGGAATTAAAAAAGCCTTTCCTCGGCTCAATTTACTTCCTAACTATACAAGCAAAAATACAGGAGAAGAACCATGTAAATGTATGGAGCTTGGAAAGAGCTGTAATAAATCTGATCATCTCACTTCCCATAAAAAGACACATTCAGAAGAGAAACGATATACCTGCAGGGAGTGTGGAAAGACTTTCCGTGATAATCACTCTCTTAGAACTCATGAAAGGAAATACACAGGAGAACGGCCTTATAGATGCATGGAGTGTGGAAAGACCTTTAGTTATGGCAGTAATCTTACTATCCACAAGAGGATCCACACAGGAGAGAAGCCTTATCGGTGCATGGAGTGTGGAAAGTCCTTTTCTCATAGTAGTTGTCTTAATTCCCACAAGATCATCCACACAGGAGAGAAGCCGTATAAATGTGTGGAATGTGGAGAGAGCTTTAGATGGAATTCTAATCTTACTTCCCATAAAAAGATTCATACAGGAGGGAAGCCATATCAATGCATGGAGTGTGGAAAGACCTTTACTTGTAGCAGTACTCTTAATTCCCACAACAGGATCCACAGAGGAGAGAAGCCATATCAATGCATGGAATGTGGCAAGACCTTTACTTATAGCAGTACTCTTAATACCCACAAGAGGATCCACACAGGAGAGAAGCCATATCAATGCATGGATTGTGACAAGTCCTTTACTTGTAGTGGTAGTCTTAATATCCACAGGAGGATCCACACAGGAGAGAAACCATATAAATGCATGGAGTGTGGAAAGACCTTTACTCGTAACAATTATCTTAATATCCACAAGAGAATCCACACAGGAGAGAAGCCATATCAATGCTTGGAGTGTGGAAAGAGCTTTAGTTGTAGTAGTAGTCTTACTTACCACAAGAGGATCCACACAGGAGAGAAGCCATATCAATGTATGGAGTGTGGAAAGACCTTTACTTGTAGCAGTAGTCTCAATTCCCATAAAAAGATCCACACAGGAGAGAAGCCTTATAAATGCTTGGAGTGTGGAAAGAGCTTTACTCGTAGCAGTAATCTTAATTCCCACAAGAGCATCCACACGGGAGAGAAGCCATATCAATGTGTGGAATGTGGAAAGGGCTTTAGGTGGAATTCTGATCTCACTTCACATAAAAAGATCCATACAGGAAAGAAGCCCTATAAATGTATGTAGACTAGAAGGATCTTTCATTGTAGCCGTAATCTTAATTTCCACAAGAGCATCCACACAGGAGAGAAGCCATATCAATGTGTGGAATGTGGAAAGGGCTTTAAGAAGAATTGTGATCTTACTTCCCATAAAGGGATCCATATGGGGAAAAAAACCATATCAACGCATGCAGAGTGGAAAGAGCTTTGCAAGGAGTTACACTCTTACTTGCCATAGAAAGATCCACATACAGGAGAAGCCATATCAACACAAGGAATGTGGGAAGAGCTTCAGTAGAAATACAGGTAGTCCTCGGCTTATGACTGCGGTTGAAACCATAAGCTGGTTCAAACAGGGTGAGCAAAAGAAGATGGCTCATATCCCAGTCCTCGACTTACGATCATAATTTAGTTCAATTATGATTGTAAGTGAAACATTTATTAAATGAGTTTTTCCCATTTTATGACTTTTCTTGCCACATTTGTTAAATGAATCATTGCAATGGTTAACTTAATAACACAGTTGAATTGAATCTGGTTTCCCCATTGGCTTTGGTTATTGTAAGGTTACAAAAGGCGCTGACATGACCCAAGACACAGCAACCTTCATAAATATGAGTCAGTTGCCAAGCACTTGAATTTTGATCATGTGACCATGGGGATACTGCAATGGACCTAAGTGAAAAAAATGATCACTTTTTGCAGTTGTGTTGTAACTTTGAACAGTCACTAAATGAACTGTGGTAAGTCAAGGACTACTAGTAGTCTAAAATCTCATGCAAGGATCATTTGAGCGATAATCCAATAAATACTAGACCTTATTAGATATGCATGCATAAATTGCCTTTCTAGTGCAAACCAGAAAAAGGTGGATCCCAAATCCTGTTGCTGTTTTGGCTAAGTAGGATGTTAAAACAAAAAAAGTGAGTTTCAGTGGAGATTAATTTGTCCAGCCTATTATTTAACACATGCAGATTTCCCAATCATTTGAAGCAACTCCATCTGATCAATATATAACTGCTTTGTCTCAACAAGAGAAAATGTGGTCAGCATTCCTTCAGTACAGCAGATGTACAGGCAGAAATTGAATCCTCAATCTCTTAGTGTCAGCGTCCTAGCACTGACATATAAATAAAGGGAGGAGAAGCCTGAACTTTTGCCTGCTAAATCCCTTTGAAGATCTGTTTCCTTGGAGATGGGGAGGGGGGAGACATTCCTGTGATCTGAAGAAGGAATCAGGAAAGTGACTTGGAAGATAGCCAATGAGAAGCAGAGAATTGGGGATCGGAAAGGGAGGGATTGGGGGGCAAAGGTAAGTAATGACCGCGAAAGAGTCAGGATCAGATTGCTGTGCTCGAATAAAGAGAAAATTTCCTTAAAGATTGGCAGTTTGGAAATTCATTTATTTTGAGATAGCATCGAAACCTGACAATTAGATTTAATTTGACATTCCACCCTTGCTTCTAAACCAGTGGTTCCCATGCCCCACAGGGGGGCAATTTGATTTTTGATGGTGGCAACTGGAACCTTGTTTAAACCAAGTTAATAGCCTTTTAGGCTTCCTCCCCATGAGTAGGAGTTCACTTTTTGAATAGTAAGAATTATATGTCACAGGGAGGGGCATCAGGATTTTAGAGATGTTTAGGTGGGGCATGGCCAAAAAAAGGTTGGGAACTACTGTTCTAAACAGAATGCAAATGACAGCAATAGCTGTGGAAGAAATCTGTAAAGAGTGAGATTTCACTGATGTTGAATTGGAAAAAAAAATAAAACAGGCTGTGTGTATTAAATATGTGGTTTTTTTCTCCCTTCCCTTTCCTTGTTCTTGCTCCAAATAAAACAGTACAAAGATAATTTTGGCATCAAAGAGAGTCAACCATCAACTGAGGAAAGGGATTTTGGAAAACTGCAGGGCCTGAAATAAAGTTAGTACAATCACTGCAGGAATGGTTGGGAGATATCTGCCATGTTAGAAAGTGCTGCAATTCACAAAGGAGTTACTACTTCATGGTGATGAAAATAACTGAATTCAGATCTACTGTGTGAGACGGTGACTAGAGATAACCAATAGGAATGAGAAAGTATTTTTCAGTCTAAAATATTGTTGATGTCACTGGTTCATCACCATAAACCTGTATGGATACATATTCTATGGAAGAAGCTTCATATTCTGTCCCCATACCACGCACACACCTAACCAGCCAGCCGAGGGTTAAATAAACTTCAAACACTCAATGTCAGTGATAAGGAACTTGGCAGCAACTCTGTGGCTGCCTGCCAAGAACTTTTACTCCGATAACACAGACAAAAATACACACAGTTTAAAATAGTCCAGTTTGTAATTAAATCCACAGCAAATAGGTGTTGTGTCCGAAGGTGCAAAGTGCCTCGCCAGAGATTAGCTTTGTCCGTCACAGAGTCCGAATGGCCACCACACTCCCTTTTATAGCCTGTGGGGTGTGGTCCAGTGACTCAGCTTAATCTCTGGCACGCCTCCTTTTCTGCTGCGCCCGCTTGTCTCTCCAACGCTGGCGTGGGTCCAACCACAATGTTTCTTCGTCACTATCCGACGGCTCGGAAACTCCTGGCTCCTGGCCAATCTCTTCTCCTTTGGGAGACACCTGAGGCATTGCCAGAGAGGAGGGTCCTGGAGAGGGAGGCCTGGCCGTCTCCTCTCCTTCATGTTCGGAGCCTTCTTCCTCCGATAAGATAGGCTCGGAGGACGGAGCCACAACACTTCAGATGAAGAGTTTTGAAAAGAGGCCACAACTGTGGAAAGTCCTATAAACCCACATGCAAAAAAACTTCTCTAGTGAAGATGCCAAATTCTGTTTCCCTATGGAATGATAAGGTCCCAGACAAAAACTAAAATGGGGTTATTGGTTTTTTTGGTACATTTACCTGTAGCCTTAATTTAAATTAAAGAAGTACGGTTGATATGATTTTTTTCCAGTTATATAGTTAATGAATTTGCCTCCAACTGTGACATGGGCAGTATACAGTATACATTTAATAAGTAATAAATAACAGCCTGATACATTGGGACACATTGTTTTAAAGGGTTTTTTTTAGACTATTATGCAGCTGCAGGCTCCTTTTGTCACATAAGTTTTTTTTAGGCAGCATGTATTTCTCTCGCCCCTTAAGAGATCCCCACAAATCAAGTTCTTGTAGTGTGGAAATCGCTTCATATTTAAACCTATTCCTTGTTGTGTCCAGAAGTCATAAACTATCAAGAGAATAAATGATTTATCTAGCCAAACATTCAAGAAGAACCTAAATATGTCATAAACAGATTTTATAGAATCATGTGACACGTATGATACATATGGAACAGCGTTACATGGATAATAAAATAGCCATGAAAGGAAAATGTCTATCCCAAATTGTCAAAGGCCTTCTCTATGTCTGGAAATAGCATTCCTGCCTGGTTTTATTATTTATTTATTTGTTTGTTTGTTTGTTTGTTTGATTGATTGATTTATATGCCGCTCTTCTCCAGAGACTCAGGGCGGCTTACAATGCTTTTAAGCAATTTCATTATATTGTTTCAAATATCAAACATAATTATAACATTATTATTCAACGATCGTTTAGGCAAAAACACAATTTTATTAGAGGTTATCTGATACCTCGTGCTATTGCTTCAATATTTCTGTTCTGTTCTGATAAGATAGGCACATCAGTACATCATGAGGTATTCTGGGCCTACCTTCTTTTCTGGCTGTTTTGTCAGAGAATTGTGCAGCCGGCATCCAAATTCAATCAGATCCTCTGAAATTAATTTATAAATTAAATATTATAATAAATTTATAAAATAAATGTATTTTTATAAAATTAAAAAATTAACAATTAATCACTGGAACAACTTGCCTGCAGAAGTTGTGAATGCCCCAACACTGGAAATTTTTAAGAAGAGGTTGGATAACCATATTCTGTTCTGTTCTGTTCTGTTCTGTTCTGTTCTGTTCTATTCTATTCTATTCTATTCTATTCTATTCTATTCTATTCTATTCTATATGAACGTGTAGCTTTATATAAATAAATGTTTTTAGCATCTATTCTAGATTTATATCAAATAAGATAGGCACATCACGACATCATGAGGTAAATCTCCGAACAGCATACAGAACCCACAGAAGAAGAAAAGGCTAGCTCCCATTTGCTTCATTGTGGCTTTCTTGGCCAGAAACCTACCTGGGACCTTCAATGAAGCCAAGCTAATCACCTTCAGCATGCTAATCTTTTGCAGTGTCTGGGTCTCTTTCCTTCCCACCTACCTGAGTACCAAAGGGAAGTCCATGATGGCCGTGCAGGTCTTCTCCATTTTGGCCTCTGGTGCTGGGCTACTTGTCTGTATCTTCTTCCCCAAGTGCTATATTATCATCCTTAGGTCAGATCTAAATACTAAGGAACATCTAATTATAAAAGTAGGGAAATGACTTGGAAATTGTTACTTAGGCTCATAATATTTAATTATCCATTGCAGTTTTTATGGGTCTGTATCGGGTGGGTTCTACTTTCCTTTACTACCGTTTTGCAGCGGGAGAGCGCTCGCACTTGCTTCCTTCTTGCATGCATGCACTTCTGTGCATGCACAGATGACCCATGATGATGTCATGGCAGGTGGGCAGAGCTCCCGCTGGTTTTACTACCGGTTCTATAGAACCGGACAGAACCAGGAGCAACCCACCACTGGTCTATATATTTGCTTTGCTTCTGTTTCACAATTAAGGTTATTCAAAATTGAAGGAAATAAGAATATGAAGAGTGTAAGACTAATGAAATTAAAACCCAAGATAATCCTCCATCCACTGAAATTAAAAAATGTCATGCAGCCAGGGAATGACAGGAGAAGAAATGAGATATTTATATTAACATAAGACAGCTGAAGACAAGATATGAGATTCTCAAAAGAGAGGGAGAAGGAGTGTTTTGATGCTCTGTGAGCTTGGTTGTATTCTTGCAGATGTTTCATTACCCAAATTAGGTAACATCATCATTGCTAGTAAGGAATGGGGTTTGCTCTCAATTTATATTCTAGTGGCTTGCCCTGTTAGTGTTGATGGAAGTGATCTTGGTGGCTCTTTGGTTGAGGCATTGTTTACTTCTTGATTGTTGGTCTGATGTTAATCTTGGTGTTAATCTATTTTCATCTGGCTTTTGACAGCTGATGGGGCAGTGGTGAAATTCAAATTTTTTTACTACCAGTTATGTGGGTGTGGCTTGGTGGGCATGGTGTGGTTTGGTAGGCATGGCAGGGGAAGGATACAGCAAAATCTCCATTTCCACCCCACCCCAGGGGAAGGATACTGCAAAATCTCCAGTCCCACCCCACTCTGGGACCAGCCAGAGGTGGTATTGCCAGTTCTCTGAACTACTCAAAATTTCTACTACCGGTTCTCCAGAACCTGTCAGAGCCTGCTGGATTTCACCTCTGTGATGGGGAGATGTTTTGGTCAAGAACAACCTCCTGGTTTCCCTCCTGATTCCCTTTTTGACATCCTTTCTGTTCATTGATCAGCCAAGAAGGGCCACCTGCCCTGTCCATCAAACAATTTTCAGTATCATTTTCTCACTCGCTGTCTCTTCTGTCTTGGCCAAAACTATCATAGTGTTGCTGGCCTTCCTGACCACAAAGTCAGGACACACCATGAGAAGATGGCTGGGAAAAGATTTGATCAACTGCATTATTATATCTGGTTTAATAATGTCCAGATTGCCATTTCTACCATCTGGTTGGGATATTCTGACATGCATTCCCAGCCCGAACAGATTGTCTTGCAACACAACAAAGGGTCTGTTGCCATGTTTTGTGGAACTGGGGGCTATATGAGTTTCCTGGCCACCATCCACTTTACAGTGGCTTTCCTGCCAGAAACCTTCCTTGGAAGGCCTTCAATGAAGCCAAGTTGATCACCTTCAGCATGCTGGTCTTCTGCAGAGTCTGGATCCCCTTTGTGCCCTCCTATCTGAGCACCAAGGAGAAATACATGGTGGCCATACAGATCTTCTCGATCTTGATCTCCCATGTTGGACTGCTGCGCTGCATCTTCCTCCCCAAATGTTACGTTATATTACAAAGACCAGATTTGAAAATCCAATAATAAAAGTAAAATAGAAAACCTAACTCTTCTGGATTCATTTTTCAGGAAGGCAGTTGAAGAAGAAAATTTCGTTTATTGTTCCACATTTTTGGGGGGTGGGGGAGGATATGTACAAATTTGTCTGCATAGAAAATATTTTAGAAGTCTGTTTTACTTTTTGAACTCATATCCCATTTTATTGAGGAGTCATACTTGAGCTTTCATTAATAAGTAAGAGCAAAGGAGAAAGAGGGGCAGAGAGAGTGAAATATGAAAGCCACCTTTTGATTTAAAACATGAGATTAAGAGGTTTGCAAGTTTCCACACGCTGCCAAATGAGACAAGTGGCATCTTTTCTTGGACTAATCCTTAATTCATGCACTGGATATGCTGTGGTGTCCTTTCTGTCCCTCTTTCTCTGCTGCCTTAAAGCTGGACAACCTCAGCAAAACAGGATGATCTCATGAATATCTCTTCACCTAAATGGTTTTGCTCCTTTCTTATGGGGAGATGAAGAAGGTGTGCCTCTGAATTATTTATGAACATAAATCATAAGAGATGACTACATTCTGGTCCTTAATAAAATAGAATAGAATAGAATAGAATTTTTTATTGGCCAAGTGTGATTGGACAAAAAAGGAATTTGTCTTGGTGCATACACTCTCAGTATACATAAAAAGAAAAGATACATTCATCAAGAATCATAAGGTACAACACTTAATGATAGTCATAGGGTGCAAATAAGCAATCAGGAAACAATATCAATATAAATCGTAAGGATACAAGCAACAAAATTACAGTCATACAGTCATGAGTGGAAGGAGATGGGTGGTGGGAACGATGAGAAGATTAATAGTAGTGCAGACTTAATAAATAGTTTGACAGTGTTGAGGGAATTATTTGTTTCGCAGAGTGATGGTGTTTGGGAAAAAAATGAGGATCATCTACTACAAGGGTGTCAAACTCACATTGTCATGGCGGAGTCACGTGACGTATTGGGACTTTCCCCCTCTTTGCTAAACCAGGTGAGGGCGTGGCCAGTGTGTGATGCATCCGGCCAGTTTAACAGCCCTGATCTACTAAGTCAATATCACCTAACTTATACTTCACATTCTGGTTTTGTTTTCCAATATGTAAAACTGAACATTTCTTAACCAAATGCATGGGCCAAAGAGGCCCCGTTCACTATCCACATCCACAGAAAAAGATTCCCCGAAAGAGATTTCTGGGAGGGTGTGCCAAGAAAACAGGTGTCACCATGGACCATGCTGTGGGAACTGCCACCATCCCATAGCATACCATCGTAATAGCCCTCTGATTATTTAATAAAGTAGAAAAAAAGTTCTCAGTGCAAACACAACTATGGAAAGACAACAGAGAGAGCATCAAGGGGAAAAAAATCCATCCACTCTATAACTTTCTCCCTATAAACCAAATGGTACAGTCCACAGGTTGTCATTTTCTTGCTTTTAGTTAGCTCTCATCAGGGGTGAAATGTAAAATTTGTTACTACCGGTTCTGTGGGAGTGGCTTGGTGGGGGGGGGGGTAATGTGATTGGGTGGGTGTGGCCAACTTTTTTTTTTTTAACTTTTCAAAGCATTTTTTTCCAATGCTTTGAAAAAGCCTCTGCCGATCAGGCAACTCAGCTGGGATCGTCAGAGAAGCTTTTTACAAAATACTTTGAAAAGCCTCTCTGACGATCAGGCAACTCAGCTGGGATTGTCAGAGACTTTTCAAAGCATTTTTTTTACCACCTCTTCAGCCAAGAGGCTGCAAAAAAAAAATGCATTGGAAAGCCTCTGACGATCCCAGCTGAGCCGCACGATCATCAGAGGCTTTTTTTATTTTATTTTAAAAACATTTTTTCGTTGGAAGAGGTTGTAGAAAAAATGCTTTTAAAAGTTAAAAAAAAAAAGCCTCTGATGATCGTGAGGCTCAGCTGGGCATGGGCAGGGTGTGTGTGCCGGGATTTTTGCTACCAGTTCTCCGAACCACCCACCACCATCGCTACCGATCGGGCGATCCGGTCTGTACCACGAGCATTTCACCCCTTGCTTTCATCCAAAAATCGATATTTCTAGAAAAGATGGGAAATAACATTTTATTTCAGTCATGAGCAATTTTAAAATCAGCTCCAATTAGGATTTATATATGAAATCTATATGATCTAATCAAAAACAAAATAACAAACAGACCCTATTATAAATATTAGGCAGGGTTCAAGGATGCTGATTACTTAAGAGGCATTAGAAGACAGGCAGAACTAGAATTAAGTGCCACCAACGTGGAATGTCAACCAACTCCAATGTCTATGGAGATTCTCAGTCATCCAGGTCATGCTTGTCCTGAAGGTGCTTTTTTCAAAAGGCAACTGGACTTCCTTGTTTTTCTTTGAAGACGTTTCGCTCCTCATCCAAGAAGCTTCTTCAGTGCTGACTGGATGGTGGGGAATGGAGGGATTTATACTCCTTGCAGACAGTTGGTCATTTGCATCCTTTTAGCGAGTCGTTAAAGCTACCTGGAGGTTTATCTGTGTCATCAAAATAAACCACCAGGTCAGGGGTGGGTTCCAATTTTTTTTTACTACCAGTTCTGTGGGCGTGGCTTATTTTGTGGGCATGGCTTGGTGTGGGGGGGTAATGTGACTGGGTGGGAGTGGCCAACTTTGTTTTTTTTCTTTTAAAAGCATTTTTTCTACAAGCTTAAGAGGTTGCAGAAAAAAATGCTTTTAAAAGCCTCTGATGATCCCAGCTGAGCTGCACGATCATGGGAGGCTTTTTTTTATTTTTAAAAGCATTTTTTCAGCTGAAGAGGTTGTAGAAAAAATGCTTTTAAAAGTAAAAAAAAACAGCCTCTGATGAGGTGGGCAGGGTAAGTGAGCGGTGACCGGGCCAGGGACCGGTTCGGGAGCATGGCCAGCCAATGTTATTACCGGTTCTCCAAACAATTACAAATTTTTACTACCAGTTCTTGCAAACCGGTGCGAACTGGGAGCAACCCACCACTTCTCCAGGTGGCCTTAACGACTCTCTAAAAGAATGCAAATGCAAAGTATGCAAAGTATAAATCCTTCCATTCCCCACCATCCATTCAGAGCTGAAGAAACTTCTTGGATGAGAAGTGAAACATCTTCAAAGAAAACCAAGAGAGTCCAGTTGCCTCTTGAAAAAGAAGCATCTTTGGGACACCAACTCAGACAGCTCTGTATGACCTTTCCAAATGGCCTCTGTAGATAAGTTACCACATTGAAGGACAGCAGAAGCCATCATCTGGGTGTTGAACTTATTTTGCTCCAGCATAATTTTCTGGGCAAGACCTGACAGGAAGACCCAGAAGGGCTACAGAATAGAGTCCCCAGCGATGCACAGCATCTGTGACTTTTCATTAACGTGCCTTTATCCAGCTACCCCTTTGCACATGGAGCCCCAAAGAAGTTAAAGATCCCCAGAGGAGAAGTTGCTTCGCTCTGTAATTTTCACAGTTCTGGTCTTTGAGATCTCTCCTGCTATTACTTGCTTTTGATGTAAACATCTGTCTGAAGAAACATGAAAGAGATCTTGCGTCAAGAATGGATAAATGTCTCAGCTGTGTGGTACAAGTCAAGGGAGAAGCAGGGGCTGTGCTTTTGAATGTCTCTTTCTCTCCTTTCCATCTGAAGCTCAGTTTGCCTCTGTCTCAGTCAGGAAAGCCCCTGGCATTTCCACCTTGTGAGAGTACTTTGCATTCTTCTAGCTCTTCTCTTTGTTCTTGCTGAGAAACAGGAAGGGGATTCCTTCAGCCCTATGGATAATGGGCCTCCTGATTCTGCTTCTCATACCTCTGGTGTCCCAGCCAGTCTCTGGGAAGCTTAGAACAAAGTGCCCACTGAGTTTGGAGGATGGAAAAAGACCATGGAGCTTTTACAGGCCAGGAGACCATCTCATTACTATGATCACCACTGCAACCAAAATATTTCATACAGCAGCATTGCCTTTTGATAAGGCTCCTTCTAGTCAGTCTCGCGTGTAAGTGGTTTTTTTTTTTTTTTTAAATTTGATTTATATGCCGCCCTTCTCCGGAGACTCAGGGCGGCTTACAATGCGCTAAGCAATAGCCTTCATCCTTTTGTATATTTATACAAAGTCAGCTTATTGCCCCCACAAACCGGGTCCTCATTTTACCTACCTTAGAAAGGATGGAAGGCTGAGTCAACCTTGAGCCTTGGCGAGATTCGAACCTGCAGTAATTGCAGGCAGCTGGTCTTAATAACCAGCTTAATAACAGGGTGCTTTAGACCACTGTGGTTCAGTGTGATGGAGTTGCATTCCCTCCATTTGCAGTTCTAACGCTCCCCTTCTTTTCTTTTTATGTCACTTATGCCTGTATTGCAGGTCAAGTCTAATTTCTTGAATCATTTTGATTTTCACTGCTTCTCTCTTTTCTCTTATTTGGTGGAGAAAGCTCAAATCCAAAGATTGTGGGGTGCGGGGTGGGAGGAGACAAAGCCCTGAAAAAAGAGTCCAGATTATATACCTTTTCCCAGTCCAATCCTGAATTCAGCAGTGGAATACTGACTTATTTTTAAAAAGTAATGATTAATTCCTGGCAAATAGATGGGGAAGAAATGGAGGTAGTGACAGATTTTATTTTCCTGGGCTCCAAGATCACCGCAGATGGGGACTGCAGCCAAGAAATTAAAAGATGCTTGCTTCTGGGAAGGAAAGCTATGGCAAATCTAGATTGCATTCTAAAAAGCAGAGACATCACCCTGACAACAAAAGTGCGTATAGTCAAGACTATGGTTTTCCCAGTTGCAATGTATGGTTATGAAAGCTGGACCATAAGAAAGGCTGAGCGTGAAAGAATTGAGGCCTTTGAACTATGGTGCTGGAGAAGGTTCCTGCGACTCCCTTGGGCTGCAAGGCGATCAAACCAGTCAGTCCTAGAGGAGAACAGCCCTGACTGCTCTTTAGAAGGCCAGATCCTGAAGATGAAACTCAAATACTTTGGCCACCTAATGAGAAGGAAGGATTCCCTGGAGAAGAGTCCAATGCTGGGAAAGATTGAGGGCAAAAGAAGAAAGGAATGACAGAGAATAAGGTGGCTAGATAGAGTCACTGAAGCAGTCGCCGTGAGCTTAAATGGACTCCAGAGGATGGTAGAGGACAGGAAGGCCTGGAGGAACATTGTCCATGGGGTTGTGATGGGTTGGACACGACTTTGCAACTAACAACAACAGTGATTGTTGTAGTTTCCCCTGCCCCAGCTAATTTCCATGTATTTATAATTGTTCATTCATATTTAATATCTGATCCTTATAGGAAGAGAGGATGACTTGATTTTAGAATTGCTTTTCTGGGTCACTTATGGACCATCTATTCCTATTGTGATGATCCTACTTTAATGATTGAATGATGTTGAATCCTGGTTACTGGGCAGATGAAAATTATTACTGCTATAAATGATAGTGTGTTTGTGATTCTTAACCTTAGAATAAACTAACTTCCATCTTTCCAACATTCATTAAAATTAAATGGTGGTGGGTAACTGTCCTTTGCAACTGATTTTGGATCACTATTAGCTTAAGACTCAGAAGGGTTGTGAAGACAAAGAGGGTTGCATTGTGAAAGTATTTTGTTATTGTTGTTAATGATGTTGATAACATGACTACTTTTTCCCATTAGTTTACCTTTTGATGTGGAAAGAATAATACGCTACATTTTTAATATTCAAGTGGCCAACAAAACTCCCTGGCTTCCACAAAATCTCACACTCGGCTACAACATCCATGACAACTATTTGAACACACTTGGCACTTCAGAGGCCTTGCTGGATATTCTCTCTACTGGAGAAGCCAATGTCCCCAACTACAGCTGTGGAAGGAAGGACAATATTCTGGTTCTTGTTGATGGAGCTGCCGATGACATCTCCACCCAGATGTCAACATTAGGAGGCACCTTCAAAGTCCCTCAGGTTTATATGTGTGTTTTTTCCTATAGGTTAATTGACTAGAGTGATGGTTGGGTGAGCGATAGATCCAACCATATCTTCTCTTTGAAACTGAAGAGCTGCTTTTCACCATGGCCATTGCAGACATCATGGTTAATGATTGAGGTCCATAGTGTTGAGGGCAAGAGTATCAAAACAGTAATATCCCTTTATGAGATCCTCCTCATTGCTTTGGGTCTTCTGCTGCTAGGAAGGTGAGGAGAGGCTCTTGTCTAATCTAAGAGTCTTCTGTACAAATGAAAGGTGCAGCAGAGATGGGAAGCTCATCTTTTGTGCCTAATCTTTACAAAAATGATATTTTCAATGGTAAACAAATCCCAGATTCATGGAAAGAATCCAAATGACCTCATAGGGACCATTGTATCAATAAATCATTTTATTTAAAATATATTACAAGCATACAAGCAACATGTCAACTCTTCTTAACCCAAAAATGTTCATGATGTTCCTCTTAAAAGGTTTGAAGAACAATAGAGCTCCTGGAGAGGACTTTTTACCAGCTGAAATATTTAAAAAAATTCCTGGTAGATAACCAGGGCATCCACAGACAAGGTGGTGCAGTAATTAGAGTGCAGTGCTACAGGCTACTTCAGCTGACTGGTAGCTGCAGTTCGGCAGTTCAAATCTCACCTGCTCAGGGTTGACTCAGCCTCCCAACCTTCCGAGGTGGGTAAAATGAGGACCCAGATTGTTGGGGGCAATATGCTGACTCTGTAAAAACGCTGAGAGAGGGCTGTAAAAGCACTGTGAAGCGGTATATAAGTCTAAGTGCTATTGCTCTGCTATCCGTGCAGAGTAACAGGCAAACTTTGGCAGAGTAGATCTTCTATTGACAATAGATTTGTCTTGAACTATCTATTTACAAAATATATCAGTCATTGGAAATAACATTTTTATTCAGTAGAAATTTTACTGGAAAATTTTATTTTTTTTTGACTGTGAGGAATATTACTTCAATGTTTCTATCCTCTGTTCTTGAAGAACTCCTTATCTTTGGTTGCTAAGTTATAGGGGTCCCCAGAAATGGATCTTCCAAATTGGCAAGTATTTTAATGCAGCAATGTCTAAACATTTTAGGGCAATATTTAATAAAAAAAGAATTGAGCACTGGACACAATGGATAAATATGGTTAAATTAAATCAAGTCCTTTATAATAAGCAGATTTGTATTTGCAGAGCTCAAGAGATAGACATCATATCTATTATTTAAATCTCAACTGTATAAGAAAGGGAGAGATCAGTACTTTGGGCTGCAGATGAGACAAATGACCCATTGGGATCCTTATATAAAGCAAAAGTATTTCCTGTGAGGTCAAAATTAAAACCAAAACATATAACATGGCTCTTTATTTGAACAAAATATTTCAGTTGAGATATACACATGTTGGTCTGATTGTGGTCAATAGTAGGGGTGATACAGGACTTCCGGTTTGCTGCTGGCCGCCGCCAGACGTTCCTCTGGGATCGTCAGCTCCCTCTGCCTGTATAGAGCTGCCGTTACAGCGGATGGCGGCTCGAAAAAACTCCGTTTCCAAGAGGAAACGGAGAGAGAGCCGGCAGGGGTGGGTAGAACTCCCCGCAGAGTCCCAAAAGTTTTTTTTTTAACTTTTGGGACGGAGCGGATGAGAAGCCCCATATCCCCTGCCACTGCTCCGGGCTTTGGGAGACCTCTGCCTATGCAGAGCCAGGCGCCAAGAGCAAGCCTGTGAATCTAAAAGAATAATTAAAGAAATGAAGAACTGGACCCTTAATACTGAACCGCAAGTATCTCACCCTTTCAAAAACTATTTAAAAGAAAAGAGCAGAGGAAAAGAGGGAAAAAGAGCCTTCTAAAATGGCGTCTGCTGTGGCTGGAGAAGGGCTAAAAGGGAAAGTCCTTCCGTTTTTCATTATTACAATGTAGCAGAATAAATATCATTGGCTACATTTCTAGAGAAACCTCGCTCCTGTGCTGCTCAGAAGTTTTTTTTAATGAGGGAAAGTCTTTTTGTTTTCTATTTCTTCTCTTATTTTTGCTAAATCTTGTCTGTGTGGGAAATGGCATCAGGACTTATACAGCTGGACAAACAGGGGGGGGGAATTTCCCCCCTTAAGAAATTGCGCCAACAAATTTCAACTCTCCAGCGTCAGAAACCCGATTTTAATATATTAGAATTTATCCTTGAAGAGATTGTAAGAAGGGATGAGATTGTGAATCAGCAACTTGAAAAATTTAAGCAGGAAATTAAAGAAATTGGTGAATTGGTGAAATCAGAGTCTGACTTCTTGAATAAAAAGATTTCAAAAGTTGCTAATGGTTTATCAGGCTTTCTGATTCGGATGGAGGCAAAGACTGAATTATTAGAGACTAAAATGAAGGAAGTCGAGGAGAATTTGGATGACATGACTCAAAAAATTAAAAAGGATTTGATAAACATTCAGGATAATAGCTTGGAAGACAAATCTAAAATGGAGACTGACCAAAAGATTGGTAATGAGGAAAATGTACAACAGAGGATTGAAAGAGAAGTTTTAATGATTCAATATAATTTTACAGAATATGCAATTAGATTGAGAGGTCTGCAGGAAAATAATAGAGATGATTTAAGGAAAGTATCTTCTGAAATTCTGGCTGGGATCTTAAAGGTTCAACCTGATGAAGTGTATTGCAGGATTGATAGAATTTATAGAATAAACTCCTGGTGGGCAAAGCAAAGGCAACTGCCTAGAGATGTGGTGATCTATTTTACAGATAAAGAAATTAGGAATAATATTGTGCAGAACTCTTTTAATTCCAATTTGCAATTTCATGGAAGAAAGATTTGGATTTTCAAGGAGCTCCCGCCCAAGATGTTAATGGAGAGGAAGAAATTTGGCTTTTTAGTGACTGAATTAAAAAAAAGAAATATCCTATTCAGGTGGGACATCCCAGTTGGTTTAATATTGAGATATCAAGGCGTAAGATATCAATTGCACACTGTTGAAAAAGCAGAAGATTTTTATCAAAAAATTCTAAAAATGAATTTAACACCTTTAGGCATAATACAGGATAAGCAAAAGGAGTTGGAAATAAAAGGAAAACATCAAATTACAGAGGCTGTGATGGATAAATTGTCTTTGGACTCCTTGGAGACCCCAGCTGGACTGTTTATAAATAAGAGAGCAGTGTCATCCGAACCCAAGGTGATGAATCATCAAGTCACAGACAAGTGCGCAAATCAATCAGTTGATATACAAGTGATGGAGAAGAAAGATGAGATGATAAAATTAACCCAACAAGAACAATCCACAAAGCAGAATGAAAATCAACCAGCAGATATACAATTGGTAAGCAAGAAAAGAGGATGGAAATTCAACCCGAAAAAGAAAAAGAAAAGAAACAGATCTTATAGAAACAGCAATTTCCAAACTAAGCAACAGTGAAGCCAGGCGCTTTAAAAAATGAATGAATATTAGAAAAGACAGTGGTGGCGAACAATTGTCTGATACTATCCTGAGGATTGTGGCAGATCTCTGCAAGGCCATGATTTTGGGAAGTGGAAAGAGCCTCACTTTGTTGGATTTGAATCATCTAATTTTTTCTTATTTATCTTTTTTTTCTCTTGGAAATATATTATAATTACTTTGAGTTATAAGGCAGGAGAGTTTTGCCGGGGCATGCAGAAGATCTGGATGTTACTCAGTAGGATGACGGGAATTAACAATCCTGATGAATACCACAACTATAACCATACGGATATATTCATAATTATAATGTCACTCGGGTGGTTGTTTTTACTTTTATACAGGTGTGAGGATATCTACTACTGATGGGGGCAGAAGATGACTGAAGATTTTGAACAAACTGTTGCACCAGCATGTTATTTTACCCTATTATGGGTGATGGATTTAACAATCTAGTGGAAAGACATCAAAGAAGATATTATATGGATCATAAACTTAAAGTTATTGTCTTTTCTCTTTTTACATAATGAAATGCATATATAGATATGTGTATATCTTAGTAAAGTGGGCAGTTGATTATATTTAGAATCGTATTGCATGATTTTGTAGGAATTGAAGGGCTGAAATAGGTTAGTTTACTGATTGTTATAAAATGGGATGCATATATAGATATGTGTATATTCTAGTAAAGTGGGTAGTGGATTATATTTAGAATTGTATTGTCTGATTTCAAGTCATATATTTAGAGGAGTGGAGGAAGTGGATAGAATTGAATAAATTTGGTTGCAGGGAGAAGGCCGATTTAAAATGTTATATTAATATATATAAAAGATTAAAGGTTAATTTGTAATAATACTCAATAAGTTTAGGGGAGGAGAAAAAGGGCAGATTACCGTAAAAATGGGAGTTATAAGATTAACAAGTTAAGGGTCAGTATTCCGAGAAGGGATTAAGGGAAAGGGAAGATATTATGTATGTAACTAGTTATGAAATAGCCTATTGTTGTGAAGAAGTCACAGGGGGGGTTGGGTGGAAAGGGTGGGTTAGGGAAGAGGGGGGGGGGGAAAAAAGGGGAAAAACTTGTATTTGAAAACTTTTTCAATAAAAAAAAAAAAATTAGTAGGGGTGATACAGAAATATGATTTGCATTCTTTATTATTCTTTTTTTTAACTTATTTTCTTTTATATTGTATGCAGACTTGTTAATGTTTTTTTTTAATTCTTCATCTTCATATGGCTTAATTAACAATAAACTATTGAAATATGTTTATGAGAACCAAACTGGATTTCTTTAAAGCTAATAGTTTGGAATTGATCTGGCTGCAATATTCTTCATTGCTTTTCAGATGAATTTTGAATTATTTTCAGAGTCCCTGCAAGATAAAAGTCATTTGCCGTTTTACCATTCCCTCTTCCCCAAAAAAGGCTTCTTCTACCCAGAAATTGTCCAAATGCTCCTGCATTTCAGATGGACTTTGATTGGCGTCTTTGCTTCAGACACAGAGAATGGAGAGGATTTCATGAGGATGTTGACTCCTATCCTTGTCAGGAATGGCATCTGTGCTGTTATATCACAACGATTATCAAGGGCTGGAAATACAGCACCCCTCCAGACAGCTCTCTCTAAGTGGAGACAAGTCAATGTCTTTGTTCACTTCTTAGAATATCAAGCCATTTGGGACAGACTTCTCACTTTCCAGTTAATATTTATGGGTCTGCCAGGACCCATTGAAGGGAAAGTCTGGATCACAACAGTCATCGGATTATATCCTTTGAAAAAGAGACTTCTCAAATATGTAAAAACTGTCTTTACCCTTGGTTTTGAGACAAAGCAATTGGCAATAAAGGATTTCTATGAACCCAATTTCTTTAGGTACCCACAGTCATTTCACTGTTCTTTTTCAAGAAAGGCCATTTCGGTCAAAGGCCGGAGAAGATGCATTGAGAAAATACCACTGGAGACCAGACAGAAAATAAACATGATTCAGAACCATAATTTCCACCATTTTTACAGTGTCATTAAGACTCTGGCCTATGCCTTGAATGCGGCATATTCCTCTAGATCCAGGAGGAGAAAGAAGGAAGGCGAAAAGATGCTGGGGGCTCCAAGGCTGCAGCCGTGGCAGGTATGAGGTTCTGACAATTAGCTATCCAACTTACCGTATTTTTCAGAGTATAAGATGTACTTCTCCCACCCCCCAAAAGAGGCTGAAAATTTGGGTGCGTCTTATACTCCAAATGTAGCTTTTTCAAAGCCTTTTTTCAGTCCTAACAAGGCGCTAGCAAGTGAAGTGATCTTCTGCACTTCGCCTGCTTTTCTCAGTGCTTCTCTTTCTGAAGATCAGCTGTGCTTTAGAAGCTGTTTTTTAGCCCAACCAGGCGCGCACGCACTCAAAGCCAGCAAAATAATGTGCTGAAGCTGACCAGACTAATGATGAATTACCAGATGAATACCTGGTAAGCAGATTTCCTCCCCCCCCCCACTATTTTCCTCCCCAAAAACTAAGCTGCATCTTATACTCCGGTGCGTCTTATACTCCAAAAAATATGGTAATTTAGTTTGAGAAGGAATCCAAAGGAGAAGGAGCAATACCATCTCAATCTTCTTGTGCTACAAGAGGCCAAAAGTTTTGGCCAAAACAATCACTCAGGTTATAATATTCCAGAGAGGGAACTATGCCAGATAAAGTTTGAATGCGGCTAAATCCAAATAGGGTATATGCATTATTAAATAAATTCCTATATGTGTGGTTTCATGACTAGCATCTCAGAATTTTATCTTCATAAATCCGAAGCAGTTTCTTAGACCATCTAGCTCAACCCCTTCCTTCTTCAGGAATCCCAGTTAAAGCTTTTCCGGCTGAACAGCTGCTCAGTCTTTGCATTAAGACCATCAGTGAAGGGGAGACTGAAGTTCTCATGGTCACTGGCTCAGCACTTAAAATCCTCCTCATTTAGGAAGTTTTTTCCTCTCATTCATTCAGAATCTCCTCTACTGTAACTGAATTCATTTTTCCACATCTGACATTTTAGAATAACAGTGCAAAGACCTGAAACTTCGGTGTAATACCTTTCAACTATTGGAAGGGTGCTGTATCCTCCCTTCTTCAACGAAGAGGTTGTGTTAGTTGGAATGTGCTCACAAACTCCTTATTTTCTGCTCCCATAGAGCAACACGATCCTTTTCCTTGTCTTTTCTCAAGGCTAAGAGCAAGTGATCCTCTGATTTCTTTCTTGATTTTTTTGCCTTTTCCTAAACTTGATCCATTTTTTGTCCAATGTCTTCTCCAAGCATAGGGCCTGCAAGGAGGACCTGATACTTTTGTTTTCCCATACCAGAACATTGACTTCCTGAAATGCTAAATGATGTATTTTCCAATCCACTACTATTTTGCAATTATTTTCACAAGGATTCTTGTCACGTTTGATATCTCTCATCTTTCTTGCTATGCAGTTCATTTTTCTTTGCATAGATACAGTATATGTGGTACCTCGCTCAACAGTAGTAACTGTTTATTTATTTATTATTTATTTATTATTTAAATTTGTATACCGCTCTTCTCCCGAAGGACCCAGGGCTGTGAACAGCCAAAATTCTACACATACAGTATAAAAATTTTAAAAAAAATAAAACAGAATTAAATCAGTTTGGCTTCCCTAAATTTTAAAACCCTTTCCCCATAAAATAACCCATTAAAATTTTAAGCCAGCCCAGCTTGCTGGAATAAGAAGGTCTTTAACGCTTGGCAGAAAGTACGGAGGTCCAGGATCAGTCGTATTCCTGGGGGTAGCTCGTTCCAGAGGGCGGGTGCCCCCACAGAGAAGGCTCTCCCCCTGGGGGTCGTCACTTGACATTGCTTGACCGACGGCACCCTGAGGAGACCCTCTCTGTGGGAGCGAATTGGCCGGTGGGAGGTTATCGGTGGCAGAAGGTGGTCTCGTAAGTACCTGGGCCCTAAGCCATGGAGAGGGATCTTGGAGTCCTAGTGGACAATCATTTAAATATGAGCCAGCAGTGTGCTGCAGCTGCCAAAAAGCCAACACAGTTCTAGGGTGCATAAACAGGGGGATAGAATCCAGATCATGTGAAATGTTAATACCACTTTATAATGCCTTGGTAAGGCCACACTTGGAATACTGCATTCAGTTTTCGTCGCCACGATGTAAAAAAGATGTTGAGACTCTGGAAAGAGTGCAGAGAAGAGCAACAAAGATGATCAGGGGACTGGAGACTAAAACATATAAAGAACGATTGCTGGAATTGGGTATGTCTAGTTTGATGAAAAGAAGGACTAGGGTGACATGATAGACGTGTTCGAGTATCTCAGAGGTTGCCACAAAGAAGAGGAAGTCAAGCTATTCTCCAAAGCACCTGAGGGTAGGAGAAGAAACAGCAACCTAGAACTAAGGACTACACTTGGGTCAGACCGTAGGCGGCGTTGTTCTAGGTTTTCCAATCCCAAAATTTTGAGCCTGGTGGCATAAGATATTCTGTTGTGAGCAGAGGAGTGGAGTACTCTTCTCGTGAAGTACCCCTGGACTTGCTCAATTGTGTTAATGTCTGGTATATAGTGTGGATTCCAGGTAGACGAGCTGTATTCAAGAATTGATCTGGTAAAGGTTTTATATGCCCTAGTTTGCAATAAAATGTTACCGGAGAAGAAGCTTCGCAAAATTAGGTTAACAACTGTTACAGTGAGCTCTGGGGCTTAGATCATTTGAGATGAGTACTCCTAGGTCCTTGACAGAGTGAGGGTGGTCTAAGAGGTCATATCCACCCAGCTTGTATTTGGTGTTCTGATTTTCATTGCCGATGTGTAAGACAGAGCATTTGTTGGCTAAGATTTGGAGTTGCCAATTGTTTGACCATTAAGATACATAGTCAAGGTTGCTTTGTAGGGCAGCAGTATCGTCAGTGGTGTTGAATAGTTTTACGTCATCAGCGAAAAGGACACAGCTGCTTATAATAGGTAATTTATGTAAAGCAGAAAGAGTGTGGGTCCTAAAACGCTGCCTTCGGGGACACCGCTGTTAACTGGTGCAGGGTAGGGCACTCCCTATTTTGACTACTTCTTGTCTGTTTGACAGGAATG
This sequence comes from Arizona elegans, assembly GCA_022577455.1. Classification (NCBI taxonomy): domain Eukaryota; kingdom Metazoa; phylum Chordata; class Lepidosauria; order Squamata; family Colubridae; genus Arizona; species Arizona elegans. The sequence continues at coordinate 10,754,425 of JAKOOJ010000012.1, forward strand.
TGGCTTTCCACTTGTGTAGGGGTCCGGAAATGCCATAAGAGCTTAGTTTTAACAGTAGTTTGTCGTGTACCACTGAATCAAAGGCTTTGCGTACTGAGGTATTTTTATTAGGGATAAGACCCGAAAACGTTAATAGAATGGCATGGTACCTGCTGCTGTATATAACAACAGCTGCAAGATTGGCATGGGCCCAATACTGGAAGATGGATGTTAGCCCACCCGAACAAGTAGTAATTCAGAAAATAATGAATTGTGTGTGTTCTGTTCCCCAGGCATCTGGCTCCACTGGGAACAGGCAGATAAACTCTAGCAAACAGGTTTTCATGCAGATTATATTTATTTTGGAATCCTTGACCACATAAGACTTACAATCATAATGAGTCCAGCTGAGGTGCATCCATATTTCATAATCTGTCCCATTTCCTAGTGTAAAAGGATGGTAGTTCTGACTCCCTGTTCAGAAAGCATGTTCTCTCTTCTGAGGTAATTCAACATATGGCCAGGTCTTTGTTCTAAAATCCCGGCAGAGAGCCTCAGTGGCCAATCAGACACACAGATAAGGTCACATGTCATGGACTACATTTCCCATAATGCAATCTCTCATTACATCTCCCACAATGCAATCTCTTAAGAAGACAGCTCTTAATTCTTAAGGTAACTAACTCACCACAACTCACTATCTGTAACAGCACAGTGTGGAATCAGATCGACTTACTATATTACTGAAAGGACGGTGGGGACACAGATTACTATATATCTTGGAGTCAATGGTATAATTGGATGTCAAATCGAGCTATAAATAGAGATATTGGATAAGCATGTCAATTGGTATATGTAATAGACTTCTGTACATTATCCTATATATGTAATGGGAGAAGTTTATTTCCTTCTCGCGTTGTGATGTAGACCGCTATAGATTTAATGTTTGTTGGATGTATAAGATAATATTAAAAAAAAAAAGGCTTTGCACAAGTCTATGTAAATTGCATCTATTGCTTTACCGTGGTCAAGTTGTGTGGTCCAAATGTTTCTGCAGTGTAGGAGTTGCAGATTACAGGACAATTTTTTCCTGAAACCAAACTGCTTGTTAGAGAGTAGATTGTTTGTCTCCAAGTGGAGGGTGATGGACTGGTTTATAATTGATTCCATGACTTTGCAGGTAACGCAACACAGTGAGATTGGTCTGTAATTTTCAACTAGGCTGGGGTCTCCTTTTTTGAAGATAGGAATGAGAGTGGCTAATGACCATAGGTCAGGCAAGGAGCTGCTTCTGAAAGATACCTTATAGATTGTGCTTAGAGGTTCAGCTATGGCAGTGGAAAGCTTTTTCAAGAAGTAGGCACATAATCCATCAGGGCCAATAGATAGAGATGGTTTCAGGTTGCATAGTGCCTTTTCAACATTACCTTCTGTAAAATCAATATGTAGCAGATAGTTGCAATTAGTTTTGGTATGACTAGGAAATGTGGGGCATGAGCCATTGGTGTTGACAAGGACTGAACTGACGAACGTGTTGAAGAGGTGGGCCTTAATGGCTTCATCATTATAATCTTCCCCATTGGGCCCTTTTAGGGATGTTATGGTTTTTGAGTCTTTAAGTTTGGCATTTATGAAGTTATAGAGGGCGCAGGTGGATTTTCAGTGTGTGTAACAGCTTTTCCTCTTGTTTGCAGTGGTAATTGGTACATTCTGTCTTTATCTGGTGGCATAAAATGTTGTAGCAGCTTTTAAAGTTAGCTATGTAGCTAGTTTTGTTTTTTTGCCAAAAATTGTTTTTTATTGGAGCTTCCTTATTGTTGTGGGTAATTTTTTTTTATTTTTTATTTTTTGCTTTGGGGGTTACTAATGGTAATAGCTTAATTACACTTTTGACTTGAGCAAAAAAGTGTTATAATGGTCTTCTGAAGTATTACAGCCAGTGAACAGAATCTGCCAATCAAGAGATGAGAGGTCAGCAGCTGTGAGGTCATAGCTGGCTTCTTTAAAGTTATAATTTGGAGTCCTGTCATTATGACCTTCTTTGCAACGATGTAAATTGGGACAAAAGTATATCATGCTGTGGTCACTGTTGGAAAAAGGTTCTTTTATTTGTAGTCCATAATTTGAGTTTAAATTGTTGCAGAAGATGAGATCAAGGCAGTTCTTGAGTCTAGTGTGTTGTTTGTTCTTTTCACACTATCTCTGTCTCTGGATGTAAAGAGATACTGTATGTTCTCTTCACACCCAGAGAGAGAGACATATCAGCTGCTCCCTAGGATCAAACTCATAGCCAGCTGATTCTGAGGCAAGAGCTCCACCTCTGAGCCACCACACCGCTCTTCTAAGTTATGCATTAAGACAGTCATTTTTATATCAGCTGCCAATAGGTAGCCATTCAATTCTATTTCATGCAAATCATTAATGACATTATCATGAAATTAATTATATGATAATTGTCAGATCAAATTAAAATGGTACTACTACTTCTAATTTATTAGAATCAGTGACCAGTATACTGATTTAATAATATGAGAATTGTACATACAAAATCTTAGGAAAAGGTATATATTATAGCATCTATCTACTACAGCTTTGTTCTTATACAAGATATTATAGTTTGTCAAATCCTAGTTGCTGAAAATATGTTTCTATCTGATTTTATTTAAGCACATTTCTCCATCAGGAAATTATAAATGTTTTTCTGGAAGCTTTGTATTTTTGAAAAACATATGATTTTAAAGATAGTTTTATCTAATTATCATACCATCCCAGCCTCATTTAATTAGGTTCTTAATCATCACATCAGAAATTAATTCATTAATGGTTTCCTGAAATCAAGTTATAGCACCAGCATTCCCTTTAAATTACATTTAAAGTCAATTTAAAAATGTGTAATTAGAGAAGTGGGGGAGGCCACAACTGAATAATGGAAAGAGAATGAAACTCATAAAAGATCCTCTCTAACTTCTCAGGTTGTAAAAAAAATTGGTGGGACAATTGTACTTTCAGACTTGCAGTATTGCCTCACATCACAATGTGTCATATAATAATTATTATGAAATAAATAAATATTCTCTTAATGTAACCTTACAATAAATTAGAATTAGCTCATCTCATCACGATTCCCACTTGGTTTACCTGGGAGAAAAATTAGCTCGACAACTTTCTTCTTGACAAATCCATGCTTCTGGTAATCACCCTGGTTTTTTCCCCCAAGGAGTTTATGTATATTCTCTTTGCTTCTTTGACCAATTTATTTGAAATCTTCTCTAGATTATTCCCTGCAATTGACAAATTTTGTCAGTTGCAAAACATCTATAGATGTTCTGAAAAAATATATCTGACAAAATTTGTCAATTCTAAATCAGATTTCAAATAAATTGGACAAAGAAGCAAAGAGAATATTCATAAACTCCTTGGGGATATGACTAAGAAATTTTGCTGAACCTTTCTTTCTCAGTTTTGAAGATAAGGGTAAAACTTGTTCTCCTATCTAGGTTAGATCATTCTAAAAGAAAAATTCAGATGAGAAAAGACAAGAAGGGATAAGTTACTGACTGCTGTTTTTAAAATTCCCATTCAAGTTCCACCCCTTCCTGGAGAAGAATGAGTTTCGCAATATTTCTGACATAAAACTGTACTTGGACCAAAATGGCGATTTAACAGCTGATCTGAAGATCTCAGGTTGGACATTTTCCCCTGAGAATGATCCCATCGTAGGAAAACTGGTGACTTTTGAAAAACAGAAACTTATCATCATCCAAGATTATCTGTCACGGCTAAAGTTTCACAATAAGGTGGAAGAAATTTTGGTGTTTTTTCCTGTTTTGAAAAGTTCTGATGCATTTGAATTGTGGTAAGGTCTATGCACCATGGCTTAGTGTTGAAATGGAGAAGCTGTGGGAAAATAGAAAGAGAGGCCCTCAAGTGTTAGCATGATAGCCTCAGGTTTGTTTGCTCCTTGTCCTCAAATAGCTAATAAGGCAATTCTGTGGACCAGTCCCTGAGTTCAGGTTTGGACTGAATCCGATGGAATGGAATCAAGACTGGATGGAAGTCCTTTTTTCTGTCAATGGTGTAGGGGGAAAAATCCATCTAGTTCAGTTCCAATCCGTGAGAAAGGCACTGGAAATAAAATGGAGTCCAATTGGAAAGAAGAATTCCATTTATTGATGAGCAGAATTAGCATGTGGTTCTGGGACAGCTGACAAATTAGCTTGATGATTGCAAGGATTTTAATACAGTTTCTGAAATACTGCAGGGGTTGTGCAATGTAGTGAGCCTGGTATCTTTTGCTATTCTGATGGCAGTAGATTATTCCTATTAATCCACTGGTTTACTGGTGTGGTTGGCTGACCAACCGCACTCAGCGTGTAATCCTCAATGGAACTGCATCTACATGGAGGGAAGTATGCAGTGGAGTACCCCAAGGCTCTGTTTTAGGCCCAGTGCTCTTCAACATCTTCATCAGTGACTTGGACGAGGGGATAGATGGGGAACTCATCAAATTTTCAGATGACACCAAGCTGGCAGGAATAGCCAACACTCCAGAAGATAGGCTCAAGATACAGAAGGATCTTGACAGACTTGAACATTGGGCACTATCTAACAAAATGAAATTCAACAGTGAAAAAAGTAAGGTTCTACATTTAGGCAAGAAAAACAAAATGCACAGGTACCATATATGTGATACCTTGCTCAATAGTAGTAACTGTGAGAGGGATCTTGGAGTCCTAGTGGGCAACCATTTAGATATGAGCCAGCAGTGTGCAGCAGCTGCCAAAAAAGCCAACTCAGTTGTGGGCTGCATAAACAGAGGGATAGAATCAAGATCACATGAAGTGTTAATACCACTTTATAATGCCTTGATAAGGCCACACTTGGAATCCTGCATTCAGTTTTGGTTGCCACGATGTAAAAAAGATGTTGAGACTCTGGAAAGAGTGCAGAGAAGAGCAAAAAAGTTGATTAGAGGACTGGAGGCTAAAACATGAAGAACGGTTGCAGGAACTGGGTATTTCTAGTTTAATGAAGAGAAGGACTAGGGGAGACATGATAGCAGTGTTCCAATATCTCAGGGGTTGCCCCAAAGAAGATGGGTCAAACTATTCTTCAAAGCACCTGAGGGTAGAACAAGAAGCAATGGGTGGAAACTAATCAAGGAGAGAAGTAACTTAGAACTAAGGAGAAATTTCCTGACAGTTAGAACAATTAGTCAGTCTTTCTCAATGGGCACAAAATATCCATCTCTAAAGAGTTCAGGCATCTGCGGGAGGCTGTTAAAAAAGATTGGGGCTGCTTTCTGCCTTTAAGAACATGTTTCTCCATTTCTCCTAATATTATGTTCTGCCTCTTTTAATATTTCCCAAAATAGTTCATTCTCTAGGATGGGGTGGTGGTGGTGGGTGATTACTTCTTACAATGGGAAGTAAGCTTTGAAATTAGGATTCACCTAGACCTGGTTGGGGCCCATGTCCCATAAAAGAGCAGGGCAAGATTCTTTTAACCAATCCGGACTTGGTCAGAGTTATCCCTGTCTCTCTTTCACCCTACTGGGATAAAAGGAATAGGTCTTCTGCTCTTTCAGATCATATGGAATCATAATGGTTGGTCTGATGTGAGATACTGTAAATCCCTAACCCAGAAAACAGGAGCACTGAAACACGACTTTGACTCAGAGAAAAGCCCTTCATAATACCTGAAGTAATGGTGGACAACAGTGGTGGGATTCAAATTTTTTTACTACTGGTTCTGTGGGTGTGGCTTGGTGGGCGTAGCTTGGTGGGCATAGCAGGGGAAGGATACTGTAAAATCTCCGTTCCCTCCCCACTCCAGGGGAAGGATACTGCAAAATCCCCATTTCCTCCCAATCAGCTGGGACTCAGGAGGCAGAGAATAGATGGGGGCGGGGCCAGCCAGAGGTGGTATTTACCGGTTCTCCGAACTACTCAAAATTTCTGCTACTGGTTCTCCAGAACTGGTCAGAACCTGCTGAAACCCACCTCTGGTGGACAATTTGCAAGGAAATGCTGCTTAGATTTGGGCTTTGATATGTAAGGGGGCATCTCATCTGAAAACCCCCTGAATGCAATTGATTGTTAGCTGCCTCAAGTCTCTCTGGGGGAAAAAAAAGGAGACTCCAAATTTAGCTAATAATAAATTTGGGTTTTTCTTTCCATGCCAGCTGATGTCATCTAATTGTAGTTCTTCAACAGAAAGGATCTTTTCTTAGATACTTAGCTGGGCCTTAGAAATATTGCTTTCCAATACAAGGTTGACATTCATGTCCCACGTGCTCCAGCAAAATGTGCCTGACTCACCCTTTTTGAGGGTCATGGTCTCATGGACTCACCTCCATCTCACCTCAGTGCAGTCCTAGAAACTGAGTAGTCACTTTTAGTCTTTTCAAGAGCATGCTGGTATAGTTAGTGCTAGCATGTTTTCTTTCAAATTCCTTGTTTTTCTGCTTAGTCTCTTCCTCAGTCCAAATGCGTGGAAAATTGTCATCCTGGATTTGTCAAGTGGAAGCGAGAAGGAGAGCCAGTTTGCTGCTATGATTGCGTTCCTTGCCCAGAGGGAACCATCTCTACTCAGGAAAGTGGGTGAGACCAAAAAAAGGGGCAGGCCTTGGGGAAGTGGATTCATCCAGAACATTTTCATAAAAGTGCAAGTTAAAAAACAGATTAATGCTCAACTGTTTTCTTGTTTATTTTCAAAATGCACAATTGCTTATCTAAAGCAAAGAATGGATCTTGAAGAAGACTGTAGTAAGAGATAAAAGGGTGTGGCAGACTGGCCAAGCTTTACTTTGAAACATAACAAATTGTTTTAGGTCCATTTTCTGGAAGGATTGTTGCAATGCATTCTACATAGGCTTCTCCTTCAAAATCACTGGAAACTGTCACTGGTTCACAATGAGGTACTGAGGAAAGTTATGGATGTACATCATTACACCAATATTAATACCGGTTCCAGTAGTCATTCCAGATTATTTGCTAGACTGCCTTTCTCTGCCAGCCAACTAGATTTCACAGGATAGACATTAATAAAGGACAACTACTGGAAGCTCAGAGAGCACCAAGGACCCGTCAGGAAAGACATCCTCTGAGTTCAATATAGGGTATTAAGAAGTGCCAGCTAAAAGGACACAGGAAGCAGGCCTAGAAACATTAACTGCGGCCGCGCAGGGGATTATGGGAGCGATGGGGCGCTCACACATGACACCTCTCCTGCGCGAGCTGCACTGGCTTCCTGTGGTCTTCCGGGTGCGCTTCAAGGTGTTGGTGACCACCTTTAAAGCGCTCCATGGCTTAGGACCGGGGTATTTGTGAGACCGCCTTCTGCCACCAATAGCCTCCCACCGACTGGTTCGCTCACACAGAGAGGGCCTCATCAGGGTGCCGTCGGCCAGACAATGCTGGCTGGCGACCCCCAGGGGGAGAGCCTTCTCTGTGGCAGCACCTGCCCTCTGGAATGACCTACCCCCTGAGATACGCACGATATCAGACCTCCGGACTTTTCGTCAGGCCCTGAAAACACACTTATTCCATCTAGCTGGGCTGGCTAGATGCCATCCTCTCAGTTTTAATTGAATTCGGTTTTAATTGGGTTGTTTTAAATTTTGGGCTGAAATTATTTAATTGTTTTTTAAACTGTTTTTAAATTTTGTATTCTATGTTTTATCTCGGCTGTACACTGCCCTGAGTCCCGCAGGAGAAGGGCGGTATAAAAATAAAATAATAAATAAATAAATAAATAAATAAATAAATAAATAAATAAATAAATAACTGTTTCATTTTTTATCTCTAGTAATGTAGCTTTCTATGAAGGCTTTGCTCATAACACCAGAAATCTTTGTGTCCAAGAGCTTTCCCCAGTTTGAATGACCTTAGCAATGTATAGAGAAACAGAGACAGAAGCAGAGGCAAGGAAGGGAGGTAGGGAGGGAGGGAGGGAGGAGAGAGAGAGAGAGAGAGAGAGAGAGAGAGAGAGAGAGAGAGAGAGAGAGAGAGAGAGAGAGAGAGATTATACTCTCTGTTTTGTTTCAATTGTTTAAAAAATGCTTCTTTTGATAATACTTGTGTCATTAATACAGCTGTTGTCCCAAAAAGGTATTTCTTGAAATGTAAAGGGACAGAATGTTAAATAAATATTGCCTTTTGATTTTCTCAGATACAGAAAAATGTACCAAGTGTCCGGACGATAAATATCCAAATATGGACCGAGTCCAATGTATCCCCAAAGTTACATCTTTCCTGTCTTATGAAGAACATCTGGGCATCATCCTTCTGTCTTTTGCCCTACTCTTATTTCTAACCACAGGCCATGTTTTAATCATATTCATTAAATACCGAGAAACTCCCATTGTCAAAGCCAACAACCGGGACCTCTCTTACATCCTCCTGATCTCCCTTCTGCTTTGCTTCTTGTCTTCTTTTCTCTTCATTGGTCAACCAAGGAAAGCCTCCTGCCTTCTACGACAAACAGTGTTCAGCATTGTTTTCTCAGTTGCCATTTCTTCTCTCTTGGCTAAAACAATCACGGTGGTGCTGGCTTTCCTGGCCACAAAACCAGGAAACCAAGTGAAGAGATGGTTGGGGAAGAGCTTGGCCAACTCCATCATCCTTTCTTGTTCTTCCATCCAACTTATCATCTGCTCCATCTGGCTTGTAGTTTGTCCTCCAATTCCTGACTCCGACTTCCACTCCCAACCTGGAGTAATCATTTTGCAATGCAATGAAGGCTCTGTGGTCATGTTCTACATCACCCTCAGCTACCTGGGCTTTTTGGCTGCCATCTGCTTCACAGTAGCTTTCCTGGCCAGGAATCTGCCTGGGGCCTTCAATGAAGCCAAGCTGATCACCTTCAGCATGCTGGTCTTCTGCAGTGTCTGGGTGACTTTTGTGCCCACCTACCTGAGCACCAAAGGGAAATATATGGTGGCTGTGCAGGTCTTCTCCATCTTGGCCTCCAATGCTGGTCTGCTGGGCTGCATCTTCATCCCCAAGTGCTACATTATCATTCTGAGGCCAGATCTGAATACAAAAGAGCAGCTTACGACCAGAAGAATTGTAGAAATGTGAGGCAGGGGAATGTCAACTCTCAATACGTCGCAACAGGCTAGACCCATGATGGCGAACCTATGGCATACGTGCTACAGTGGCACATGGAGCCATCTCTGTAGCCACGCGAGACTTTGCCCTAGACCTATACCATTTCTGACAAATGGCAGTCCAGTGTCTTCTTGAAAGCCTCCAGTGATGAAGCACCCACAACTTCTGAAGGGAAGCTGTTCTATTGGTTGATTGCTCTTACTGTCAGATAATTTCTCCTTATTTCTAGGTTGAATATCTCCTTGATCAGTTTCCATCCATTGTTCCTTTTCTGGCCTTCAGGTGCTTTGGAAAATAAGTTGACCCCCACCCCCTCCTCTCTGTGGCAGCCCCTCAAATATTGGAACACTGCTATCCTTCTGGACCCTGATAATCAGGAATTCAATGCTGCTGGACATGATTCAAGACTTCCATGTTGGATACAGGGTCTTGCCAACGAATGCCAAGGATGGAGTGGAGAGGGCACATGTAAATTCTCTCTTCAAAATATACCATTCGCAATATGCAATATTTCTTCACAATCTTTAATCTACTCAAATCTCAATGTATTTTGGTTGGAAATTCTAAGCAACTCACCTGTTCATTTTCAGTTTTAAATACTAAATGTATTAATTAAAAATATTTTTAATAGAGACTTCCGGTTTGGCGTCACGACGATGCAGTTGGGGAAATAGCGGGCTCTCATGAGCCCCACGAAGACCTCAACTGACAAACCACCGCAGATTGGTCTTTGGACTGAACCCATCCTGAAGGGATGGGGGAAGAAGAGGGGTGCCTTGGACGGCTGAGAGGAACAGGCAAGTTCCTCAGAGGCCAGAGGGAACCCTCTGAGTCGGCGACGGCGGGCGGCAGCCGTGGCGGCAGCCATGAAGCCGTGACAAACCAGGAAAAGAATTGTGGAGGAGGAAAGAAGAAAGGCCGAAGTGCTTCGAAGGTGGGTGAGTGACACCAACCCTGGCGAGAAACAACGCTAGAGTTTTATCAGTAAGACCCCTAGCCTTAATTAGCGGCTGCAGATTTCTGGGGCATGAAGATTTGGCAAAGTAATAATAGGAGACAAAGACCCATTCAGGAATTTACCATAGTACAGACTGACTTGGAAGAACTGATAATTAACATACTAGAAAATTGGGTTTCTCTTTAAATTGGAATTGATTTGAATCTTGGGAAAAAGAAAAGAAAAAGAAAAAAAAGGAAAAAAGCGATAATTATGGACTGAACACCTTTAAAAGGAAGAAGAAGAGAGACAAACGGATGGTTATATAATGGTTACAAAATGGAGACTGCTGTGACTAAGCAAAAGTGTGGATTGTAGAGATTTGCCTTCTTCTTGAAAAAGAAACATTTTGACTTGAGTTTATTTTGGATTATCTTGAAAATAATTATGGACTTTTGGATTCTGGAGATTCCTACTCTCCTTATGGGTGATTTGATAAAGAAAGAAGAAATATAATGGAACTATTAAAATTGAAACTAACTGGCATAGGAACAAAAGGTGTGGCGCAGGAACAAAAGAAGAAAGCTGATGGATTTTATATGGAACAGATGTTATAAAAGAATTAAAATGACATTTAACGTTTCAAATGGAAATATGGATTTTGAAGTGGAATACTTATGGAGAGACGGAAATGATGAAATAAAATAGATAAAATTGAAATGTAATGTTTAAATGTTCAAATGTTTAAATGATCTTTAAATATAAACAGGAGGTGCTTATAAAGTAATAAAGATAGAAAATAAAAGAAGGTAATTAAAATAGAAAATTGATGTAAAGGTGATCAAAAGGAGATCTTCATAAAAATACAAGAGTATATAGTAATATGAGGTAAACCTAAGAAAATTTATTAGATTATGAGAGAATAAGAAGAGAATATGTTTGATATAATATGGTTTATTTTTAAACTGCAAACAAAGTTGAGAATGGTAAATATGATTAAATATAAATGATTAATGTATTATTGGATGATAAAACAAGATACACAGACTTAAATAATGAATTGTGATTGAATACAATGTATGCTGGAAATGATTAATATTAAGAAATATGCTGGGAGTCACCCTGGAAGAGTACGCTAGGAAATAGTTAAATAATAAATTAAATATATTGAAAAGAAAACAGTTAAAATAAGATATGCTGGATATCAGCCAAACAAGGGAGAGGTGGAAGAGAATATGCTGGAAATCAGCCAAAATAAAATATGCTGGAAATCAGCCAAATAATAGTTGGGGGTATGGAGGAGAATATGCTGGAAATCAGCCAAAACAAAATATGCTGGAAATCAGCCAAACAACACTTGGAGGTATGGAGGAGAATATGCAGGTAATCAGCCAAACAAATAGCTGGAGAATTAGAGATTATGTTGGAAAACAGCTAAAATAATACTGGGTGAAAAGAATATGTTGGAAGACAATTAAAATGAAGCAAAATGAATATGAGATGAATCTGTGTAAAATGAAATGTGCATTAAATGAAAAGTATAAGAAAATTAAGTGTAATTGTTAAAGTTTAAGATTTAAAGATTTGATGAAATGGGATTTGAGATTAAGGAATCTAGATAGAATTTTGATTTATAAATTGAAATAAAAATAGAGTTGTATATATTTGGGAACTAAGATTGGTTGTGATAAAATAGTAAGGTAAACTTTTAGATTAAGATGTCAGAATATTTCTTAAAATCTGTGTTTTTGATCTTAATGTTAAAAGATGCAATGGAAGGAATTAAACTAGATAGAATTTTGATTTACAATTGGATATAAAAATGAATAGAGTTTATTTGGAAATTAAGGTTTTTGGTGATACAATAGAATGGCTTAGATTAAGGTGTTAGAATTTGTGTTAAAAATTTCTGTTTTGATTTTTAATTTTAAAAGATGTAATGGGGAAAATTGGGAATAGAGCTTGTTAAAAGAATGTAAGCAATTGATCTATCTATGACCGGATCAAGACTTCGTTCTTAAAAGATATATTGTAGGTTTATGTTTGGAAAAAATTAAAATAAAATATTTTTCAAAAAAAAATTTTTTTTAATAGCAATAGCACTTAGACTTATACGCCACTTCAAAGTGCTCTACAGCCCTCTCTAAGCAGTTTACAGAGTCAGCATATTGCTCCCAACAATCTGGGTCCTTGTTTTACTGAGCTCAGAAGGATGGAAGGCTGAGCCAGTCAGGATTGAACTCTTGACAGTGAGAAGTGAGTTTGCTTGCAGTACTACATTTTAACCACTGCGCCACCATATTTAAAATAAAATAATAATAATAATAATAATAATGATAATAATAATAATAATGATAATAATAATAATAATAATAATAATAATAATAATAATAATAATAATAATAATAATAATTTTATTTCTATACCGCCCTTCTCCCGAAGGACTCAGGGCGGTGTACAGCCAATTTAAAAACACAAGACACAACAATGATTAAAAATTAAAATAATTAAATAGATTTGGCCGGTTTAAAACCCCAAAAATTTAAAATACCCCAATTTAAAATTATTATGTTGATAGCCCGGCCTGGCGGAACAACAGGGTCTTCAGTGCGTAGCGAAACACCCAGAGGTCGGAGATCCTGGGGCAGTTCATTCCACAGGGCTGGAGCTCCCACAGAGAAGGCCCTCCCCCTGGGTGTCGCCAGCCGACATAACTTGGCTGATGGCACCCTGAGGAGACCCTCTCTGTGGGAGCGGACTGGTCGGTGGGAGGCTATTGGTGGCAGAAGACGATCTCGAAGGTACCCGGGTCCTATGCCAAAATAGCCCTTTCCTCTTTTAACACTTAAATGTATTCCTTTAAAATTTGCTGGTTTTTCTTATACCAATGAAAAAGTTATTTGAGAACAACATCCAGAATTAATGTAAACCTCAAGAACATACTTGAAACGGAAAACCCACGAGAGCATTCATAATGGAATTCTACCTGTGTCTTCTCTGCTGTGTTCTTTTTCTCTGAATACTGAAACTCTGAAGAATACAAAATGCTGAGCACATTGTAAGCCGCCCTGAGTCTCCAGAGAAGAGCGGCATATGAATCAATTAAAAAAAAAAAACCCCAACTTCAAAAAATTGCAGCTTCATTTTCACTAACCTCTAACTGAAATGTAGCTTTCGTTGTTTTGAGTTAGTGGGGTAATAAAACAACATATTATTATGGTACCTATTTGTTATATTTTAACAGTGGTATTTGAGCCAAGAAACTGCCTGTCTTGCAGCTTCGGCACCACCTCCCCCACCTCCCCCCCATCTCCTCCTTCAGGTGGTGGCTCCTCCACAGACGGCGGGAATCTTAGAGGCGGTGATTGCGAGGTGTGCCATGTGGTCACCAAAGGAGCGACTGACACACAAGTGGATGGTGGCAGTGGGGTGCTCTGTAGGCAACGGTGGGGAACCAGCACAGGAGTATCAGACCCAATTTGGGGAGGTTGGAGAAAGAGAAAAAGATACAGAAGGGGAAAAAATTGAGAGCCTGCCAGAGGGAGAAAGAGAAGTGGGCAAAAAAGAAGAGAGAAAGAAGAGAGAAAAATCAAAATAAAACTTTTTCAATTCCAGCCAATGGTGGCATGGCCTCTGCTCATTGCGGGGGGAAGTGGCCTGCTGTCTGGCAATGGGGTGGAGCTCCTGCCCACTGGAGGGAGAGCTGCCCATTATCTGGTCACCAGGTGAAGTGACCTTTCGCTCTCTCTGCACCAGCGCCTGGTGAATTATCTCATGCAGCTAATTGTCCCATGTGGGATAGCAGCCAAGGAGAGTTCTCCTGCAGGGAATCACAGGCAGCAGGGGACAAAGGGGTGAGGTAGGGCCAGCAGCTATGGATGCCTGGGGTGTGTGGCACCTGTGGAGGTGACAGGCTGATGGTAGGTCAGCTGGTGTCGGGGGGGGGCATGGTGGGTTGGCTGAGGTGGGGGTCCCGAGGTGAAGCAGCCATGGCAATGTGGCAGCGGCCAATTGTCCTAGACATGTTGTCAGCGTCCTAGCACTGACATATATAAGGAGAGGAGAAGCTTGAACTTTTGCCTACTTTAGTCCTTTGAAGATTCTGTCTCCTCGGAGATGGGAGGGGGAGACATTCCTGTGATCTGACGGAAAAGGGATGAGGAAAGTGGCTTGGAAGATAGCCAATGAGACGCAGAGAATTGGGGATCGGAAAGGGAGGGATTGGGGGGCAAAGGTCAGTACTGACCGCGAAAGAGCCAGGGACAGATCACTATGCTCAATAAAGAGAAAATTTCTCAAAGATCGGCAGTTTGGAAATTCATTTATTTTGAGATAGCATCAAAACCTGACACATGGGTCAGTCAAAATCAAATTTTCCCTTGCTTCCTGGACAACTCTAATCATTTCCCAGTTAAAGTCAAAGAGGATCATGGGAGGTTGAGAAGTGGAATGGACGGGATGACATACATTCAACAAGCCTCCCAACCCAAAATAGACTTGTTGCTTTACACACAATCCTAAACGGTGCTGTTATTTAGAAGTGGGAAGGGACATGAGATCAATCTCACAACACTCACTCTACAGAGGTGCCCCAGCGTTTTTCCCTGGTCACATATGGAAGACTGTGAATTCTATTGCTGAAACAAGTTTCCGTGGACTTAAATTCAGGACCTGAAAACCAATAAACCAGGCTCACTGCAATTATTATTTATTCAGTGTACACTGGAGGAATTTCTCACCAGAAAATAGTGGGAGGGAATTCTATAGACAAAAGGATGCACTCATCTTTATACATTTCAGAAAAGGACGACAAATATATATGCATATTTAATAGATCATGTAAGCATGAATATTCATAACAAGCAAGCCTTAGGTTATTTCCCAGACCATCTACTATTACTATCCTCAAGAAAGAGTTATTGTCTAAATCAAAAGAAACATACCAGGTTCATTGTCATAGCAGTTTTGAAACAATGTAGGGAGAAATGAGGGTATCAAAGTTGCCCCATTAATTCCTTCTATATTTCTAACTCGTAACACACTCCCACTCCTCCAATAACTTGTTTTCCACACAATCCTATCTTCCAGCTATTCTTTAATTATTTCAAGCAAAAGTGTTGGTTCCCCCTAGTATGGAGAGTACAGCTTGGATCATTTTCTAGGTTTGGCCTGCTGGGACATGTTGAGAATTGAAATTCCTCTGTCTCGCATTTATATATTTCTTCTGGTCGTAAGTTGCTCCTTTGTATTCAGATCTGGCCTCAGAATGATGATGTAGCACTTGGGAATGAAGATGCAGCCCAGCAGACCAGCACTGGAAGCCAAGATGGCAATCTGAATTGACTTTGGCCCTGATGGAAACCCTTGACAGAATATCGACACAAAGCAATGTCTTGTGTAAACCATCTGAAACTTTATTCTAAATAGAGCTCCAGCTATGAGTAAAGTGGGAGAGGGAGAGATCTTTCCATTTCTCCCTTTTGCTGTTTCTTGAAGGAAGTGAGGGAAGAACAGGGAACATACCCTCAGTTTTCTGTCCTCCCCTGTTTGGACTTTAGCTCCTATTATTCCCCTGCGATAGGATGTTTATTTATTTTTATTTATTGGAATAAAAACAAGAACAAGAATAAGAGAATAAAAATACAATGACAGGGACAATAGGCACGTTAGTGCACTTATGCACGGCCCCTCTACTGACCACTTAAGTATGAAGGTCCATGGAAACCAATTTGTGACTGAAAGCGTGAAAATTTGTAGCGGAGACAACTGAATCAGGTAGGGCATTAGAGACTTTGACAACTCTATTACAGAAATCATATTTTTTACAGTCAAGTTTAGAACGATTTATTGTTGCAAAGAATCCTGGCCTCTCGGCAGCTTCCAAAAGAAGTGGGCTCTTCCTGCAGCTCCCCAGCTAAATTTGGATAGCAAAGCCATAGAATTGACCTTTTCTATCATAGATTCTTTCCCATTCACATGACAGACTCCTGAAACCTTCCCATTTGGAGGCCAGCAGGTCCTGTGGCTTATTTGGATGAGAGATTTGGTCTCTCATCCAAATGTGGTCTCAGGCTGTTTTCTACCTTCTTTCCAGGATCAAGTTTTCATAGAGGGTGTTGCGTCTCCCAGGTGCTGTTTTGTAGTGGGGTTAGTCCTTTTGGGACATGTCCAGAAAGGATGTTGGGAGGGTGATGACTCAACACTAAAGACATAGAGTTCTGAGGCTCCACAAGGATTATGATGTCATCCAGGGGTGGGCTTCAAAAAATTTAGCAAGGGGTTCTCTGCCCGGTTGATGGGTGGGCATGACCTAGTCCAGGGGTTTGCAACCTGTGGCTATGAAGCCGCATGTGGCTCTTTCATCCCTCTGCTACTGCCCCCTGTTGCTCAAAAGAGGTGGGTGTCACAACCGCCAATGTGTGATGCAATTTATTGAGCTTTTCGACCCATCTTTTTTGGGGGGAATTCAAAATGTTTTTTGTTGCAAGCAGAAATAAAAATTTGTTTTCTCTGTAGCAGATCATTGATTACATAAATGCAACACACTATAGTTTTTATATACATAGCATAAAGGTAAAAAAATGATATATGCAGTATTATCTTCATTTTAGATGTCAAAAGGCTTTTGTAGCTCCTGGTGTTTTCTTTTCTGTGGGAAACGGGTCCAAATGGCTCTTTGAGTTTTTAAGGTTGCCGACCCCTGGCCTCGTCGGCCTCCTGCACCATGGTGGGTGGGCATTTTTGACTTTCCCAGGCGAAAACGCCCTCCCCGGGCTCTGGAGGCCCTCTGGAGGCTGGAAATGGGTCTCCAAACTTCCCAAACCTCTGGTAGGACTGTTTTCCGCCCTCCCTGAGCCTCTGCACATGCTCTACACTTACCTGCATTCAAAACGGGCTGCGTGGGGACTCCTGGGAGGGCAGGGTAGTATGGGTGGAGCCAGCCAGGAATGGGATTTGGGGGTTCTCTGAACTGCACAGAATCTTAGCTAGAGATTCTCACGAACCCCTGCGAACCCCCAGCAGCCCACCCCTGATGTCACCTAACAACTGCAGAAATAACTGGGGAAAGTCATTCAGAGTGTTGCCACAGGGGGTCGTACGCATTTTCTTAACACCCAGCTCTACTATCCTCAATTAATTTCAATAATGTCATAAAGAGAAAGAGAGCATGTTCACACAGACTTAGATTTCCATATTGATCCCATCTAAGGAGAAAAACTCCTGCCCCCTCCCTTTGGGGAAATTGGTCTCTTCTGCAGCTGTCTTATGCTAATCTCATTTCTTATCCTGTCCTTCACTAGTTCATGGCAACTTTAATTATTAATTTGTTTATTTTACTGCTTGATGATTATGTTAGAATCTAATTTCATTAGTTCTGCACTATTCATAAGTTCATTTGGGAGCTGAGGTGGTGCAGCGGTTAGAGTGCAGCACTGCAGGCTACTTCAGCTGACTGCTAGCCGCAGTTTGGCAGTTCAAATCTCACCGGCTCAAGGTTGACTCAGCCTTCCATCCTTCCAAGGTGGGTAAAATGAGGAGCCAGATAGTTGGGGGCAAGAGGCTGACTCTGTAAACCGCGTAGAGAGGGCTGTAAAAGCACTATGAAGCAGTATATAAGTCTAAGTGCTATTGCTATCATTTCATTTGATTTTAAATAATTTATTTGTCAAACTGATACACAGGAAGCATACAAGCCAAATAATAACAGCATTAATGTTACGAACCCTAAGAAACAGTTTTAATATTACTTCCTTATTTTTACTATTAGATGTTCCTTGGTGTTTAGATCTGGCCTCAGGATGATAATGTAGCATTTGGGGAAGAAGATGCATCCCAGCAGTCCTGCACTGGAGGCCAAGATGGAGAAGACCTGCACAGTCACCATGTATTTCCCTTTGGTGCTCAGGTAGGTGGGCACGAAGGAGATCCAGACACTGCAGAAGACCAGCATGCTGAAGGTGATCAGCTTGGCTTCATTGAAGGCCCCAGGAAGGTTCCTGGCCAGGAAAGCTACAATGAAGCAAATGGAAGCTAAGAAACACATATAGCCAAGGACAACATAAAACATGGTGACAGAGCCTTCATTGCATTGAAGGATGATTACTCCAGGTTGAGAGTGGAAGTCAGAGTCAGGGAAAGGAGAAGAAACTGCAAGCCAGATGGAGCAGATGATAATTTGGACAGCAGAACAAGAAAGGATGATGGAGTTGGCCAAGCTCTTCCCCAACCATCTTCTCACCCTGTTCCCTGGCTTTGTGGCCAGGAAGGCCAGCACCACTGTGATTGTTTTGGCCAACATAGAAGATACCGCTACTGAGAAGACAATGCTGAAAAATGTTTGTCGGAGAAGGCAGGTGGCTTTCCTTGGTTGACCAATGAAGAAAAAGGAGGACAAAAAACAAAGCAGGAGGGAGACCAGGAGGATGAAGGAGAGGTCACGGTTGTTGGTTTTGACAATGGGAGTTTCTCGGTATTTAAGAAATATGATTAAAACAAAGCCTGTGGTTAGGAACAAGAACAAGGCAAAGGAGGTCAGGGTAAGACCAAGATGTTCCTCGTAAGAAAGAAAGTTCCTTCTTTTGGGGACACATTGTATTTGGTTCTTGGTTGGAAATTGGTCATCTGGGCACTTGGTGCATTTTTCAGTATCTGAGGGAAAAAAAGAAATATTCCTTTTATATCTCTTTTCATATTTCAGTTACCATATTTTTCGTACTATAAGATGCACCTTATACAACAAAACAACAAAAAAAGTTTTTGGCCTCCCTTTCTTTGGCCTTTTTCCAGTCTTTTTTGGCCTGTTTCCAGGGCATTTTTCAGCCCATTTCCGAGGCTTTTTGGCCCATTTTCAAGGCTTTTTGCGGCCCATTTTTGGACCTGTTTTTGAGGCTTTTTGGGGCCATTTTTGAGGCTTTTTTGGGCTTTTTTTTCCACACAAAAAAACAGCCCCCAAAAAGCTGGAAAATAGGCCGAAAACAGGCTCAAAAAGCCTCGAAAACAAGCTTAAAAACCCCTGAAAATGGGCTGAAAAAGCCCATAAAATGGAACCCAAAAAACCTCGAAAACAGACTGAAAAAAGCCTTAAAAATAGGCCAAAAAAAGGCCCCAAAGTGGGCCAAAAAAGGCCCGAAAACAGGGTGTGCATAGGACAAAAAATGGCTGGCGGGTGGGTGGGGCTTCAGCAATATTCAGTCTATAAAATGCACAGACATTTTCACCCACTTTGGGGAGACAAAAAAGTGCAACTTATAGTCCAAAAAAATATGGTAAATCTTCTTTGGATGAGAGCTGATACTGAGAGACAGGAAAGCCATAGCAAAAGGAAATATATAATGTTTGTCCGACTTCTAATTTTAAACCAAACTTTAGGCAGTTTGCCATCTAAGAAATAAGCCCCAATATATAGAATGATTAAAAACAGGAACAAAAAATGAAACTCCCAAAAAGAGAGATTCCTGGCATCACAACCATCCTTCACTCCAAGAACTCACCACAGGAAACAGGAAGTGACTACTGCATGAATAAGCCTCCTAAGCCCAGGAAAGAGCACAGATGGTGCAAAAGTAGAACCTGTTTAAAGACTCATCTAGACAAGGCTGCCCCCTGCACATCAAGCTGAAGCTGAGACTCCAGGAGGACCCCCAAATTTTGCACCCTTCCCATCCAGGAGGATATTACCCCATCCACCATGAGAGATGGCTTATCACACAGAAGGCCACTCCAACGGACCAAAGCTGACCAAACTGACCAAAGTTGGTTCCTCTTATCCAGATCCATACTACTTCAATGTGTTTGGCATCACAACCGTAACACCTGCCCAGTTATGGATCATGTACTAATGATACCACACCTCATGGATCCAAATGACCCCAAAATGCCTTGAAAACAGGGTAAAAAAAGCCTTGAAAATGGGCCAAAAAAGCCCCTAAAACAGAACCAAAAAAAGCCTCGAAAACAGGCAGAAAAAAGCCTTAAAAATGGGCCAAAAAAGGCCCGAAAACAGGGCATGTGGAGACCAAAAAATGGCTGGCAGGTGGGTGGGGCTTCAGCAATATTCAGTCTATAAGATGCACAGACATTTTTGCCCACTTTTGGGAGACAAAAAAGTGCATTTTATAATCCGAAAAATCTTCTTTGGATTTTATCCTCAATAACATGAAACCATCAATTAAGAAAGGAGAACCATTGGAAACCATTGCCTCCCACTCCACACCCTGAAGATAATCTGGAATTATTGGTTGATGGTATCAAAAACCACTGAGAGATCCAGAGGGGACAGGATGTTTGCATACCTTCAACCAGAGCTCTCCAGAGGTCATCTTCAAGAGAAACCAGTTCAATCTCCATATTGTACCTCAGTCAGCTGGGTTTTGTACCTAAGAACCAAGCATGCCTTCAAAAAACCTACATGAAAGTTGTCTAACACAATTTGGGCCATGTATAGACTTCTAAAAAAGATGTACACTGCCTCCTCATTCAAACCAGATAACAATACCACTCTTATCTAGGAAAGAGGTACTTCTAATTCAAATGTGGACTTAGCCCAAACATTTGAGGCCCTCTGGAAATCTTTCAAGAAGTCGGGGATCACCCAGTAAGAGGGACCTGCTTCATTGCTTGCATCTTGTGTAACACTTTGATTTATTCCACTCTTACAATCTTGCTTTTTTTTTTTTTTTTTTTAGTTTCATTACTGTAATCTAGTTCTGGAACATTTTATTGTTTGTTTTATTGTATGCTACCAAGAAACACTTTCTGTGAGATGGGTGGCCATATAAATTTGATAAATAAATAAATGAAGGCTATTGCTCAGCACATTGTAAGCCGCCCTGAGTCTTCGGAGAAGGGCGGCATATAAATCAAATTAAAAAAAATAAAATAAAATAAATAAAATATTTTATATAAACAAAAAGAACATTAATTTCTAATGGAATTGAAGAAGATAAATTCAGTTTTTATCTATCTTTGCAAAGTATTTAGTTTTTGGATGTGAGAAGATAAAGCAATCTATTTCCATTATTCGAATCTCTAGTGCTGCATAATGGGGTGAGTTCTGCCAACCTAGCAGTTTCAAAGCACGTAAAAAATGAAAGTAGAAGAATAGGTAACATCTTTGGTGGGAAGGTAACAGCGTTCCATGTCCCTTTGCCATTTAGTCATGCCAGCCACATGACCAATGAGATGTCCCCGGACAGCGTTGGCTCTTTGGCTTTGAAACGGTGATGAACACCGTCCCCTAGAGTCAGGAATCACTAGCACATAGGTGCGAGGGGAATCTTTACCTTTGCCTTTTTTAACAATTTTAAATATTGAATGATTTCCACATTGGTATAAGTGGATGAATCCAGTATGCTTTTCTTTCAGTGTCACCCACCTTCCTGAGTGGAGATGGTCCCCTCTGGACAAGGAACACAGTCATAGCAGCAAACTGGCTCCCCTTCCCGAATCTGCTTGAAAAATCCAGGATGACAATTTTCCACACATTGAGACTGAGGCAGAGACTAAGCAAAAAGCAAAAGAACAAGGAATGCCAAAGAAATTGTATTATAACTCAACATCCAAGGAAAATGCATATAGACATGAACATTAGCTAAGTAGTTTCTGGGCTTCACTTAGGTAAATATGAAACCTCTAATTCCAAATTTTTCTAGGAAATGCTGCTGCCCTACAAAGAGACCTTGACTATGTGTGAGAATGGTCAAACAATTGGCAACTCCAAATCTCAACCAACAAAGGCTCTGTCTTACACATTGGCAAAAAAAAATTAAAAAATCAGAACATCAAGTACAAGCTGGACGAATATGACCTCGTAGACAACTCTCATTCTGTCAAGGAACTTGGAGTTCTCATCCGTAATGATCTAAGTGCCAGAGCTCACTGTAACAGCATTGCCAAAAAGGCATTAAGAGTTGTTAACCTAATCTTGCGAAGTTTCTTCTTCAGTAATATTGTACTGCAAACTAGGGCATACAAAACCTTTGCTAGACCAATTCTCGAATACAGCTCATCTGTCTTGAACCCACACTGTATATCGGACATTAATACAACTGAGTAAATCTAGAGAAATTTCATGAGAAGAGTCCTCCACTCCTCTGCTCACAACAGAATACCTTATGCCACCGCGCTTGAAATTTTGGGTTTAGACAACTTAGAACTACGCTGCCTTTGGTCTGACCTAAGCGTAGTACTCAAAATTATCTGCTACAACATCCTACCTGTCAATGACTCCTTCAGCTTCAACCGCAATAATACACGAGCACACAAGAGATACAAACTTAAGGTAAACCGCTCCAAACTCGGTTGCAGAAAATACGACTTCAGCAACAGAGTGGTCAATGCCTGGAATGCACTACCTGACTCTGTGGTTACTTCCCCAAACCCCCATAACTTTAACCTTAGACTGTCTACTGCTGATCTCACCCCATTCCTAAGAGGTCTGTAAGGGGCGTGCATAAGCGCACCATCCCTGTCCTATTGTCCCCATTTATTTGTATCCTTATCCGGTATTCATAATCATGCTTATACTTATATTTTATACTTATACTTATACCAACACGGCCTGCGACGGGATCGAGTTTGACACCCCTGTTGTATGCAGTCCAAACATGACCAGAGGAACTGCTCAATTAAATTACTTTCTTTTTTGCTAATTGTGAGCAAGGATGAATTGAGGCTATTGGAATCACAATCTTCAGCACTTGAAGAATCTCTCACCGGTTTTATAGAGGTACCAGATTGCAAATTGGATACAAAAAAGTCCCGATCTGTATCCTAACAGTAACAGAGTTGGAAGGGGCCTTGGAGGTCATCTAGTCCAATCCCCTGCTCACACAGGAGAGCTGTACTAGGGATTCGAACCGCCGAACTGCCAACCTTTCTGATCGACAAGCTCAGTGTCTTAGCCACTGAGCCACCTAGTCAGGCACCTATCCTAAAGAATTGTCATCCAGCATTCCATTCGACTTTGGTCAATATTACTGAAGCCAGTTTAAGATGACTATAAGTGTTATACTCCCACAGTCATTCTAAGGCATTGGAATACAGAGAAAACGCAGCAATACTTCACCCACCTTATTGAGCAGCTTCAGCTTTGACAGAGTATCTTTGTCGATAATAAGTCTTTGTCTTTCAAAAGTCCCCAGAATCTCTTCCATGGGTTCCTTCTTGGGATGAACCACCCAGGTCATGATGCTCAGATCTGATGCTATCTCCCCATTTTGGTCCAAGTATAGTTTCTTCTGGGAAATATTGCAAAATTTGTTCTTGTTCAGAAAGGGATGAAACTAGAATGGAACATGCATGAATTTTAAAAGCAGAAAACTTGGTTTCATACCTAACCGCATGGTCTTCTCACATTCAGACCATTCCTTCTACAGTTGTCTAATTGGCAAATATGCTTAATAGGGAGAAGTGTTGCCACTATCTTCAAAAGTTAAAAAACAAAAGTTCAGCAAAATATGTCAATCATATATTGACAAAATATGTATTGACAGAATAAACAGGGAACACTCTGTAGCAACTCACTGAGCTATTGTTAATCTTGCCTATGCATAGGTATCTCCTCAACCAACCCTTAGCACTTGCTTGGAGCTACCTAAGTGTCAACAGAATTCAAGAGGAGATTGAACCTAGTTTGCTCGTGACAATGTAGGAATCTAGGCTGATCCCTCTCTTAATTCCAGTGCGAAGTTCTGCTGCTCCTTTTCCTAGAAATCGTTCAACTTCCTTGAATCCAAGGAAGAGATTAAAGGAGCTGATTTTAACTTTAAGGACAGCAAAAGGAGAAGAGCCATGTTGGTTTATGGAAGGAGAAAATCAGGAGTCTATGATAACCAGTTCCAACTAACATAATCTTGATTAGAGATGGGATGATACAGCACCCTTCTAATAATTGAAAGATATTTAACAGAAGCTTAAAATCTGTTCGCTGTTATTCCAATTAGATTCATCAAACGTTTTAACCATTTACAGTACAGGTAAGTTGAGATGGTTTTCCTTTTCTGATTAGATTCTTTATTTGTTAGTTTGTCAAAGTATAAAGTACAAAGAAAAAAAATAGTGGAAAACTAAGAAAAGGGGGAGGGAAAGGGAAAGAAAATAAATATGCTGTAAAGGGAGAAAAGCAGTGGTGGGATTCAGCCAGTTCTGTCCGGATCGCACAAACTGGTAGCAGTGACTGTGGGAGGCTCCGCCCACCCGCCCGGACGTAATGTGAAACTACAGTGCTTGTGCAGAGGTCACATTTGTGCGCACTCACATTTGTGAACCGGTAAAGAAGGTAAGTGAATCCCACCTCTGGAAAAAAGGAAAGAAAAAGGCACTGACTTCCAACTTGCTTTAGCACAGCAGAAGAAAGTAACATCACAACCACAACTTTTCTCTTTCACACAACAGTATGCACAAGCTATTTCTGTGACAATAAGCCTATCTTAACAAAATCAAGATTTCCTTTCAATTTTTTTTTCCTTGCAAGCACAAAATCCGGAAGCAATTTCAGAATAGAAACACGGTTAGATATATTCTCTTCTTTGGATAAAAGAATCAATTTGACCATCTCTGCTTCTCTGATGGTTCTCCTTTTCCTTTGGGTCTAAGTTTGATGCATCCTTGTCAGGACCCCATACCTGCCAGGGCTGCAGCTTTGGAGCCCCCAAACACTCTTCACCCCCCTTCCTTCTCTTCCTGCATCTGGAGAAATAGGCAGCATTTAAGGCATGGGCCAGAGCCTCAATGGCACTGTAAATATATTGGTTATTTGTGATCTGGATCCTGTTCCTTTTCTTTTGAGTCCCTAGTGATGCTTTCTGGGTGCACCTTCTCCGCCCTATGACAGAAAAGAAATGCTTTGAAAAAGAACAACGAAAAGACTGATCTTGAAACTGAGGTTCCACAAAGAAAATTGATTCATAGGCATTATCTTTTGCCCTTTTTTTTGCTTGCAAAGAAAAGGACCAAACACTATGGACATATTTGAAAACTTTGTGCTTTTTAACTGAATGCATTCCCAAAGTTGTGGTGATCCAGACTTTCCCTTCAATGGATCCTGTCAAAACTTTAAGTGTTAAATGGAAAGGAAGAATTCTGTCCACAAGGGAATCATAATTCATGAAGTGAACAAAGACGTTGACTTGTTTCCACTTAGAGATTGCCTCCCTAAGTGTTTCTCTAGGTCTAGTTGTTGAGAATCGTTCTGATATAACAACACAAATTCCACTCCTGGCAACCAAAGGAGTAAAAGTCCTCATGAAATCCTCTCCATTCTCTGTGTCTGAAGCAAAGAGACCAATCAAGGTCCATCTGAAATGGAGGAGCACTTGGACAATCCCTGGATAGTGGAAGCCTTCTTTGGGCAGCATTTGGTGGAAAAAAGGGAACTGAATTATATCAATCAGAGCCTCTGAAATAATTTTATAACGGATCTGAAAAAGCAATGAAAATGCTGTCATATTTGGGGTCAAATCATGTCCAAAATTTTAGCTTTTAATAAATCTATCTTAATTCTCATGCAGCTATATTGTTTGTTGATTATCACTTAGCCCTTTGTTGATTATCACTTAGCATTATCAAGATACAGAACATAATACAACATAACAAGATTTTATATAAAAATCAAATAAAAAACATATTAAGAAACAAATAGGAATAAAGAATGGAAATCATATTTCTTTTGCTCCAATTTACCACAATCAGACCAACCTATGAACATCTCAACTGAACTATTTTGTTCAAATTAAGGATTGAATTAAATGCAATTTTTGAACCATTATTATTCAGGAAATGTTTTACTATAAGGATGTCAACAGATCGTTTGTTTAAATACAGATCTCTCTGTTTCTTTTACAACCGACATTCAAATAATACATTTGTTGCATCATTTATCTCTAGAGTTCCACAAATACAAGTTTGTTCATTATAAGGGACTTGGTTAAATCTTTCATATTTAACCATTGTGTCCAACTGCTCAAATCTTGCTTGAATAAATATTGGACTTAAATGTTTAGGCATTCCTGTGTTGAAATACTGAGCAATTTGGAAGGTACTTATGTAGCGGCTCATCTATTTCATTGTGCCAGCCTTTCTGAAGGTGGCTATAACATTCTGTGCTTTGATATTTTGGATTCTTTGTGCAGCAATCATTTAGCTTATTCTTCAGTGTGCAGTAGCAGCTCCCAAAGCAATGGAGATGGTGTCAGGAGAGGATATGGCTGCTTTGAT
Organism: Arizona elegans; assembly: GCA_022577455.1. NCBI lineage: Eukaryota > Metazoa > Chordata > Lepidosauria > Squamata > Colubridae > Arizona > Arizona elegans. The sequence goes on from JAKOOJ010000012.1 coordinate 10,780,669, forward strand.
TCTTGCCTGCTCTCTACTATGCATTCTGATTCCCAGCCATGACACCTCCAATGGCAACGGTGAAAAGCAATTCCATAGAAACGTTATTGTTGGGTCTATAGCTCACCCACCACCAACCCATTCCCTTTACCAGATAGAAAAACACAAACACAAGCACAAACCTGGGGGACTTTGTAGGTGCCCACGAGTGTTGACATCTGGATGGAGATGTCCCTTTTAGCTCCATCAACAAGAGCCAAAAGGTTGTCCTTCGTTCCACAGCTGTAGTTGGGAACATTGGCTTTTCCAGTAGAGAGCATGTCCAGCAAGGCATCTGAAGTGCCAATTGTGTTAAAATAGTTGTCACGGATGTTGTAGCCAAGAGTGAGATTGTGCAACAGCTGTGAATTCTTGTTGACCAGTTGAATTGCAAGAATATAGCGGAGGATTCTATATTGATCAGTAGATAACTTACTGTAAAAAAAATGTTCATTTGATAAGAATCAAAATTATCAATAACAACAATGAAATGTTTTGTTTATTTATTCCTCTTTCTCTCCAGAAGCCTATTGACTCCCAAATCAATACTGTCCAATAGCAAAAGGAAATGATAGTCACCAGTTACCATTTAATTTGTGTGAGCATTACAAAGATAAGATGGAGATTGCCCTCCGCTACGGTTAATAGTCACACAGATACCATTATTGTAGTAGTGCTGATTTTCATTTGTCCAATAATTCAGATTCAAAATTATTAAACCATTAAAGTAAAACCACCGTAGAAGGAAGAGGATGTTTCATAACTGACACAGAAAAACAACTCTAAAAATCATCAACCTCTGATCCTTTAAGGATCAGATACTCAATGTCAAGGAGCAGTCATAAAAATAGGGAAATGGACTGGACAAAGGCATCTACAACCATTTCTATCGTTTTGATTTTCATTTATTTATTAAATGGTTAAGCCACCCATCTCCCCTTTTTGTTTAATTACTTTAAAAAAAATGCTGTCTTCAAGTAATGAATTTCACCAGAAATTGAGGGAATGCAACTCTATCACACTGAATTGCTTACTAGGTATGCTGACTATAAGGAACCATTTTGAACAGCAATATTACACGTGATATTTTGGAATCACTGGTGACTACACTAATGAGATGGTCTCCTGGCCTGTAATAACTCCATGGTTTTTTTCCATTGTGGTGATCCAAACTCAGTGGGCACTTCATGCTAAGCTTCAAACAGACTTGCAGACACGTTAGCAACATCAAAAGCAGGAGCAGAAAGTTCCAATCCATAGGTCTGAATCAATCCCCCTTCTGCTTCTAAACAATAACAGAAGAGTTAAAAGAATTCAAAGCACTGTCACAAGATGGAAATGCCAGTGGCTTTCCTGATACAGACAGAGACAAACTTGAGCTTCACCTGGAAAGGAGAGAAAGTATATTTAACAGCATAGTACCCGCCTGTCCTAAATAGTGTGCCACACAGAGTGTAAACTGAGTCATTTATCCTTTTCTGATGCAAGATCCCTTCCATGTTGCTTCAGTCTGATATTTATATCAAAGGCAATCACTGGAGAAGTAGCAGAAGGGGTCTTAAAGACTGGAATTATGAAAATTACAATGAGGAAGCTACTCCTCCTCTCAGGATCCTGAAGCTCGTATAGGGCTCCATGTGCTGAGTGGTAGCTGGAGAAAAACATGTTAGTGAAGAGTCATGGATACAACCCTGAGGGCAGAGTTCTCTAGTGGTTGTGGTCCTTCCTGTGAGGACATGTCCAGAAAGTGATGCTGGAGGAAGATAGTTTAACACCCAGGGAAATCCAAAGGTGCTTTTCCAAAAGGCAACTGGATTTTCTTGTTCTCTAGTGCAGCGGTCACCAACTGGTGGTCTGTGGACCACTGGTGGTCCGTGAGAAAATTTGGGTGGTCCACAGAAAAACTATTTGCATTTTTTATATTGTACTAAACCAGTGGTCCTCAAACTATGGCCCCTGGGCCGGATACGTTAAATGAATGTTTGTCTTGCTGCAGAGAGTCTCCCCCTTCAGGGTCTTTTTGTGTGGGGCAGAAATTTTGACTCAGGGTCTGCTTCAGCTTCCTGGTGCGGGGCTTTGGCAAAGGCTGGAAGGAAGAGCCGCTGGTGGCAAAGAGCCGGAGGCCCTTGTTCCAGTGGGACTGCATCATGGCCTGGAACTGACTGACCATCTCAGCCCACTGAGCCTCCAGGGGCTGGTAGCTGGCCTTGCACTCCCGCAGGTCTTCCCTCTGCTTGGAAAGCCTATGCTCCTAGTCCTCTTTCTCTTGGTGGAGGGCAGGCGGGCAGGCAAAGAGTGGCTGGGAGGGGAGGGGCAAGTAGAGGCTGGTGAGGCACCCCTTGCCATGAGTGACATTGAGTGGGCCATGCCCATCCAATCACATGACCACCTAGCCATGCCCACTCAGCCGGTCATTAGACAGAGATTAGTGGTCCGCGGGATTTAAAATTATGAATATAGTGGTCCCTGAGGTCCAAAAGTTATCCCACTGAGGAATAATTTGGTGACCCCTGCTCTAGTGGTTGTGGTCCTTCCTGTGAGGACATGTCCAGAAAGTGATGCTGGAGGAAGATAGTTTAACACCCAGGGAATTCCAGAGGTGCTTTTCCAAAAGGCAACTGGATTTTCTTGTTCTTTCTTTTTTCTTGAAAACATTTTGCTGCAAATGAAGAAGCTTCTTGGATGAGAAGGGAAATGTTTTCAAGGAAAAACACCAACAAGAAAGTCCAGTTGCCTTTTGAAAAAAGCACCTTTGGGACAACCATGACTTGAATGATTGAGAATCTCCATAGACAACAGCCAAGATCCTTCCCACAGTTATTGGCATTAAGTCAAGTTTCACCTAGTCTATATACCTCAGTGGTGAGATTCAATTTTTTTTACTACCGGTTCTGTGGAGGTGGCTTGGTGGGCGTGGCTTGGTGAGTGTGGCAAGGGAAGAGTACTGCAAAATCCCCATTCCCTCCCCACTCCTGGGGGAAGGATATTGCAAAATCTCAATTCCCACCCCACTCTGGGGCCAACCAGAGGTGGTATTTGCCGGTTCTACGAACTACTCAAAATTTCCGCTACCGGTTCTCCAGAACCTGTCAGAACCTGCTGGATTTCACCCCTGCTATACTTGTACAGTTGGTTTTTCTTGCCAAAATGTAAAACCTTACTTTTATCTACTTTGAATTTCATTTTATTAGATAGTATTCAACTCTGACCTTTTGGATCTTTTATCCCATTCTATCCCCGCCCCTCACAGGCCAAGGGCTTAAGAAAGGACAAATAGTAAGACGAGGAGCCCTGAGGACAAAGGGCAGAGAAAGTACATTGATAAACCTTGATATCAAATTGAAGAACCCAGCAGCATCTCTGGCACTGGATCTGAAGCTGAGCATTTCCAATGGGAATAAGCAAACAGGATTCTGTAAACTCTTGATTTGTTTCTGGACTCTTGTTGGTTGTCTTTGGCCCAGATTTTGGTCAGGAATCTCCCTTTTTCTTACATGTGTTCTAAGGAATAATCATTTCTAAAGAAAAGGAATAAATAGTTATTCCTCAGTGGGATAACTTGCAGACTATAAAAAATAACCTTGTGTAGCTTCTGTAGGGACTTGAAAAGAGGAAGAAGCTGATGAGAACCTTGATCGAAGTGCTCCTCTAAATTGAACCCATAAAAGATCTCAATCAACAGGACAGATTTCATCCACCTCTCTGATCATTTCCACAAATGAAGTAATCATTTTGCATCATTATTTACATCACAGAGGCTATGATTGACTTTACCTTCATAATCCTCCCAATGGCTGTTATTTATCAGTTTTTTGTTTTATTATTTATTTATTTATAAAAATTTATTGGCCACCCATCTTCCAGTTACCCTTCCAGGGTAACTGGAAGCAATTTACAATCATAAAAGATAAAAACTGTACAAAGCTAAAAGACATAAATACAATAATTTGTTGTTGTTAGTTGCGAAGTCGTGTCCGACCCATCGCGACCCCATGGACAACGTTCCTCCAGGCCTTCCTGTCCTCTACCATCCTCTGGAGTCCATTTAAGATCACGCCTACTGCTTCAATAACTCCATCCAGCCACCTCATTCTCTGCCGTCCCTTTCTTCTTTTGCCCTCAATCTTTCCCAGCATTAGACTCTTCTCCAATGAGTCCTTCCTCACTGAAGGAAGGGAGGGAGGTGGGATCTTGTGTTAATCTCTCAACTAACCGGGCTGGGTTAAAAATCTTTTAATTGGGGAATTTTATGGGTAAGGGGTTTTAAATTGGGGAAGCCAAAGATAATTTAATTTCGTTTTAATGTATTTTAATATTTGTATTGTGTGTTTTTAATTTTGGCTGTTCACTGCCCCGAGTCCTTCGGGAGAGGAGGCGGTATAAAAATTTAATGAATAAATAAATAAATAAATAAATAAATAAAAACTACTTCCACTATGATGTTCCCCCATTGGTGCCCCAAGCTAACTGGTGCCTGGCTCAAAAGCAATAATGGTGAGAAGGATCTTGAAGTCCTAGTGGACAACCACTTAAATATCAACCAGCAGTGTGCTGCACCTGCCAAAAAAGCCAATGTAGTCCTTGGCGGCAATAAGAAAGGAATAGTATCCAGAACATGTAGTACTAATATCTCTTTATATTGCGCTAGTAAGACCACACATGGAGTATTGAATCCAGTTTTTGTCACTGTGATTTAAAAAAAGGATGTTAAGACTCTAGAAAGAGTCCAAAGAAGTGCCACAAAGTTGATTGGATGGCTGGAGGCTAAAACATATAAGGAATAGCAGGAACGTGGCATGTCTAGTCTAACAGAGAGAAGGACTAGGGTCTTCCAATATTTGAGGGGCTGCCACAAAGAAGATAGAGACCACCAATTCTCCAAAGCGCTTAAGGGCAAAACAGAAGTATCAGTATTATTGTCTATGGAGATTCTCAGTCATCCAGGTCATGGTTGTCACAAAGGTGCTTTTTCAAGAGGCAACTGGACTTCCTGGTTTTTCTTTGAAGATGTTTCGCTTCTCATCCAAGAACCTTCTTTAGTTCTGACTGGATGATGGAGAATGGAAAGATTTAAGGCAGTGGTTCTCAACCTGTGGTTGCGATCCCTTTGGGGGTTGAACGACCCTTTCACAGGGGTCACCTAAGACCATCGGAAAACACATATTTTCAATGGTTTTAGGAATAATTTTATGGTTGGGGGTCACCACAACATGAGGAACTGTATTAAAGGGTCGCGGCATTAGGAAGGTTGAGAACCACTGATTTAAGGAGTATAAATAAGGAGTCTGCAAGGAATATAAATCCTTCCATTGTCCACCATCCAGTTGGAGCTGAAGAAGCTTCTTAGAACAAAGAAAAACCAGAAAGTCCAGTTGCCTCTTGAAAAAGCACCTTTGGGACTATCAGAATTATTCCCGCCTAACTAGAGCATCAAGAATATAGGGACTCCAAACCACACCTCCCAACCAATTGGCGGTATTTTGGGAGGAGTTTATACACAGTCACAGAGATTGGAAGGCCAAAGGGGCCCCTCTCCATCCATTGTGTTCCACAAAAAAGAAGGGGGACCAACAGATTAGCCCCAAACCAGTTTCTGGTGGGTGTAGCAAAAAATCAGGTTGCATCATCTACCATGCAGGGGGCACTGCCAATGTCCCAGTTGCAGATCTTACAAAACAATGTTTTAGTTAATAAATAAGAAACTTCAAAATATAAAGGTACCCATTGGCTAATATGAATTTGGAAGGACAACACAGAGATGTCAAGGAGAAAAAAAGAAAACTATTGCATTCTATAACTTTCTCTTTATATGACCAATGATATCGCCCACAGGCTGTCACTTTCCTATCTCTTAGTTGATTCTTATCTAATAATTGACATTTCCAGAAGTGATGGGAAATGAAATTTCACTTCAGGCATAAGGAATTTCGAAGTCAGCTTCAGTTTAGGATTGAAAAATGGAGATCTAATAGAAAAGAAAAATCACAAAAAAAATCTTACTGTTAACATTAGGGAGGGTTCGAGGATATTTGCATTAGAAGACAAGCAGGACTAAAGTTGTGTCATCAATAAAGAGTTTAATCAAACTCCATAGCTCTGGGTGACCTTCTCCAGCAGTCTCTGAAGACAAGACACCATAATGAAGAGCAGAAGAAGTCAGTTACCTGGGTGTTGAACTGTTTTCCTCCAGCATCACTTTCTGGACATGTCCTGACAGGAGGGACCACAACACCCTCAGGGTGTATTTGTGATTTTTCACTTACATGCTATTCTCCAGCTGACCCTCTGCAGTCGGAGTCTTGGAAGAACTTCAGGATCCCCAGAGGAGAGATCATTTCTCACTGTAATTATCACCATCTCAGTCTTTTGAGACATCTTCTGCTATAGTGACTGCTTTTGATGTGAACATCAGGCTGAAGGAACAAGAAAGCTATCTAACATCAGAAAAGGATAAATGCCACAGATCACACTTTGTGTGACACAAGTTTCAGGGACAGCCAGAGACTGTGCTCTTGAACGTACTTTTCTCTCCTTTCCAACAAAGATTGGTTTGTCTCTGTCTGAATCAGGGAAGTGAGGGTGCTTTGAATTCATAGAAGTCTTCTTGTTCTTGTTTAGAAACAGGAAGGAGGTTGATTCAGTTCTATAAATTATGACTCTCCTGCTTTTAATGTTGCTGGTGTCTCATGCAGTCTCTGAGAAGATTAGAATGAAATGCCCGCTGAATTTTGATATCTGGGATGGGGAAAAACCGTGGAACTTTTACAGTCCAGGAGACCATTTCATTGGTATAGTCACCACTGAAACAACATCATCACCTAGAACTTTGCCTTTCAACATGGCTCCTTCCAGTCAGTCTCGCTCGTAAGTGTGCGATGGAGTTGCATGCCCTCCAATTGAGGTCCTATTACTCTTTACTTCACTTACTCCTATATTGCAGGACCTGTCTAATTCCTTGAATCATTCTGATTTTCATGGCTTTCCGCTTTTGTTTCCTTTTGTGGAAGATACTCAAAAATCAAACTTGAGGCAAATAAAACCTGAAACAAGCCCAGATTATTTATCCATTCTCATTCGATACTGACTTCATCACTTGAATACTGAGTTTGGTTTAAAAGAATGATTGAAAGGGTTGTAGAGTCCTCTGCCCACCTCATTTCCATATTTATATAACCACTCGTTGATGCAGCATTTACAGGAATAGAGGATGACTTTATAGATCGCTTATGGAACATCCTCTTCATTTTATGGTAGTTCTATTTTCATAGATGAATGATTTTGAATGCAGGTTACTGGGTAGATGAATATTAGGACTGCTACAAATAATGGTGTATTTGTGATTCTTAACTGTGGTGGAGGACTCTCCCCATCCCACCTTCTCAATGCTCATAAAAATTACCTCCTGATGGGTGGCTGTCATTTGCTTTTAGCTTTGGATCTATATTGGCTTAAGACATGGTAGGCTTGTGGAGACAAAGAGGAGTAAACTGGGAAAAAGAATAAGTGTGTTGTTTCTCTTGATGATGATGTTAATAACATGAACTTTTTTTTTTACAGGAGGACAAATTATTTTAAACAGCTAATCTTGATTTTTGCCATTCAAACAGTCAATATGAATCCCCGGTTTCTGCACAATCTCACGCTTGGCTACAACATCCATGACAACTATGCCAGCACCCTTGCCACTTCAGAAGCCTTGCTGGACATGCTCTCCACTGGACAAGCCAATGTTCCCAACTACAGCTGTGGAAGGAAGGAAAACCTTTTGGCTCTTGTTGATGGAGCTAAGAGGGAAAGCTCCATTCAGATGTCAACATTAGTAGGCACCTACAAAGTCCCCCAGGTTAGTGTGTGTGTGTTTCTCTGTCTGGTAAAGTGAGTAGGGAGGTTGTGGGTGAGCGATAGATCCAACCATATTTTGTCTATGGAATTCCAGAACTGCTTTTCACCATGGCCTCTATAGGTGTTATGGCCATGGATTGAGATACACTGTGGGGAGAGGGGAAAGCATTCATATCCTCTTATGACACTATCCCCATTGCTTTGGAGACTTCTGCTACACACTTGTGACAGGGAGGAATAAAAAAGAACATAGCAGCTACTGACCAATTCACCTAATAGATGTATGAGAGTTTGGTTCAGACCAGGGGTGAAATGCTCCTGGTTTGGACCGGATCGCCCAATCCAGTAGTGATGGTGGTGGGTGGTTCGGAGAACCGGTAGCAAAAATCCCTGCCCCCCCCACCATGCCCAGCTGAGCTGCGCAATCATCAGAGGCTATTCGGCCAAAGAGGTTGTAGAGGTTTTTCCTTTCTAAAAGGAAAAAAAGCCTCTGACGATCAGCTGGGATCGTCAGAGGCTTTTAAAAGCATTTTTTTACAACCACTTCAGCCAAAGAGGTTGTAGAAAAAAATGGTTTTAAAAGTAAAAAAAAAAAAAAGTTGGCCACGCCCATCCAGTCACATTACCCCACCACCACCAAGCCACATTCACAGAACCGGTAGTAACAAATTTTACATTTCACCACTGGCTTGGACCCATGAGAGGTAGGATTAATATTTTTCAAGGGGTAACTCAAATTCATTCTTCAACCACTGCTATTTGGTCTAGACATTAATGACCATTACTTACCAGGATGAATGAAGGATTCTGGAATAGACGTGCCTAAGGCACTAAATACATATGGTAGTACCTTGTTATATTCTGAGAATATGATTTGATACCCAGAAGTTGGTTTATGTAGATAGTTGAGAAGATTTAGTTTCTACTCTCTAATAACTGCTCTATGTTCAATCAAAGGATCTTCTGACTGATAGTTGATGTCCATGGATATGTTCTACCAGTCTTCTGCCTGTTTGTCCTATGTAGTGTCTGTTGAGGTCCTTACACTCTATGTTGTACAGGACTCCTGTTTTGTTTTGTTTTTCCCTTCTGGGGCTGCTGGATATTTTGGAGAGCTTTACTTGATTTGTGTGCTACAATGATACCATATAGTTGTAATAGTTTGTTGGTGGTTTCTGAGATGTTTTTAATGTACAGCAGTATTATCCTTTTCACAACTTGTGTTAGTTGTGCTATATTAGGTTGGTCGGTCAGGGAGTTTTTGATGAAGCTGTATGGATATCTACTTTGCTGGAAGATGCTTCATAAAATGGAATAACAGAATTGGAAAGGACCTTGGAAGTCTTCTAGTCCAACTCCCTGCCTAGGCAGGAAACACTACACCATTTCAGACAAATGGTTGTCCAATCACTTCTTAAAAAGATCCGGTGTGGGAGCATTCACAACTTCTGGAGGCAAGTTGTTCCACTGGTTAATTGTTCTCACTGTCAGGAAATTCCTCCTTAGTTCTAGGTTGCTTCTCTCTTTGATTCGTTTCCATCCATTGCTTCTTGTCCTGCCCTCAGGGGCTTTGGAGAATAGCTTCACTCCCTCTTCTTTGTGTCAGCCCCTGAGATATTGGAACACTGCTATCATACTGCGATCATCTACATGCTGTATCGATGATCTGTTTCCTTTTTTGTAATGTTCAGTGTTGCTGCAGTGTGTTCATGCTTGTCTAAATAATGTCGAACCAAGGAACCAGCAAGACCACTTCCACCCACAATGACTAGGCAAGCCCCCAGAATAAAAAAATGTGAGCAAACCCCATTCCCTATTAGCACTGATGAAGTTTGGTAATGAAACATCTGCAAGAAAACAAATCAAGCTCAGAAAATACCAAGGAGCCTGCATTTCAGCAATGAGCTTTAAATATTCTCCTCCATCATTTTTGTGATGATTAATAAATAAAACTCAAATTTATGATCTTTGGAAATGGCATCATAGCCATAAACAGCTGCTTTTGAGGATGGACCACCAGAGTGAATTAACATTGCTTAACGCGTTGTAAGCCGCCCTGAGTCTCCAGAGAAGGGCGGCATATAAATCAAATTTTAAAAAAAAACAAAACATCTTATCCTTATTTAGGGGAGTTTTCTCTGAGACTGAATCTAAGCCCCCTCTTCATTAAAGGAATTGATTTAGAACAAGGGCTTAAGTATTTTCTATGCGGTCAGAATTCAACAGCAACATACAATAGAGGCATTTATTTGAACAAAATTATTTGTCGCAATTCCATGGGCCAGATCTCTCCACATCGTTCAATCTTGTAGCACTTCTTTGAGTTGTTCTATGCTCTGAATGGTGTCAGCTTTGATGATGTCAACTGTCCAGTCACTGTGTTCTTTCGTAGCCTGGTTTCCTTTTACTGCTAACGTGGTACAGAAATAAGATTTGCATTATCTTTTTCACTTTTTAATTTTTTTTTTTTTTTGTACTGTTGTAGACAAAATAACGGACTGGGCAAGCTCTTCAATGCAGGAAAGAGTTTATTGCGCAAGGTTCAAACAGTCCAAAGACAAGAAAAGGATCTGAACGCCGATGGCTTCTTCTGGCCATGTATTTATACAGTTTAAAGGCAAAAGTATTACAGAGAGTGATGCATTTCACACGTAGAAGCTACCCTTTAATCTATCTCTAGGAAAGACATAACAGCCCTGTTCCCACAGGCTCAGCTTTTCAGCTCCGGAGCTCAAGACATAACAAAAGGAGATAAGAGGCTAGAAGACGCCTCAAGGGCAATAAAGGAAGCAGCACCCCTTATCCAGGGATATGCATGACATTTGGGATGCAATAAACATTAAACAACAGGATGTATCTGTTTAGGGTCAGTTTGCCCTTTTACAATTCTGAACCTACGTCAAATACCGTTTGGCATCTCAGCACCTTGGCACGGAAGAGGCACTTCTGTCTTGACCAAAGATTTGGATTTCTAATATTTGAGTTTTATCCCAATATCGAATCTTAGCCTGGCTCAGTACAGTCTTGCTAATGTTCTGTATTCTGTATTTTGTTATATACCGTGTCTTGATATGGTTTGAGTAATTAACAATATACTATTCTAATATGTTCATGAGTATTTAATCTGACCCCAAATACAGCATAGCATTCTTCATTGCTTTTGCAGATCAGTGATGAAATTGTTTCAGAGACTCTCAGTGATAAAAGTCAGTTTCCTTTTTTCTACCGGATTCTCCCCAAAAAAGGAATCACATATCCAGCAATTGTCCAACTGCTCCTTCATTTCAGATGGACTTTGATTGGTCTCTTTGCTTCAGACACAGAGGAGGGAGAGAATTTCATGAGGACTTTTATTCCTATGCTTGTCCACAATGGAATTTGTGTGGTTATATCACAACGATTCTCAGCGACTGGACATACAACACCCCTCAGGGAGGCCGTCTCAAAGTGGAGACAAGTCAATGTCTTTGTGAACTACATAGAGCATGTTAATGCTTGGGACAGAATTCATACTTTGCAGTTAACGTTTGAAGGTGTTCCAGGACCTATTGAAGAGAAAGTTTGGATACTGGAAAGTATTGATCATTTGGTATTAAGACGGGAAGATCTTTACAAATATGTCCATAGTATTTGGAGTTTTGCTTTTCAGGAAAAGAAAACGCCAGAAGATGATCCCTTTGGAACCAAACTCCTTGTGCAATTGGAAAATAGATATTTTCGCTGTTCTTTTTCAAAGCATGTTTTTTCTGTCAAAGGTCGGAAAAGATGCACCCAGAGAGCACTACTGAGGCCCGTAGAGGAAAGGAGAAGGATATGGATCTCTTTTCACCTCCATCTGCATAGTGTTATTAGGACTCTGGCCTATGCCTTGAAAGCTGCATATTCTTCCAGATCCAGGAGGAGAAGCAAGAAGACTGAAAAGACATTGGTGGCTCCGAGGCTGCAGCCATGGCAGGTATGGAGTCCCTACCAGAATTCATGAAACTCCAAGGGAGTAGAGGAACCTTCTCACCCTGTTTTTTTTTTTTTTTTTTTTTAATTTGATTTATATGCCACCCTTCTCTGGAGACTCAGGGTGGCTTACAGTGCATTAAGCAATAGCCTTCATACTTTTGTATATTTTTATACAAAGTCAGCTTATTGCCCCCACAAACTGGGTCCTCAATTTACCTACCTTAGGATGGATGGAAGGCTGAGTCAACCTTGAGCCTGGCGAGATTTGATCTTACTTTAATTGCAGACAGCTGGTGTTAAATTACAGTGCTTAATCTGTTGAGCTATCCAGGCTCCTGGATAGCCCTGGTTATGCTACCAAAGGCCAACAGCTTGGCCAATCTAATCACTCGGAGAATAATTTTGTGGGGATGGGGGCAAGAGGTTTTGGCTGAGCCAAGCAAGACCAAAGGGGCATGCATAAGCGCATCAGCGTGCCTACCGTCCCTATCCTAATGTTTTCTTTTATTCGTATCTTTTTCATGTATTTATAATTATGTTTACACTTGTATCTGTCATAAAATACATGCTTGATGAAATAAAATAAATAAAATAAAATAAATAGCTTCTGCTGCATGGATCTTCAAGATCCAGTAATTTAACATCTTTAGTTCTGGGTGGGGTTGCACTTGTTCTGACCTAGGCTCCCTTAAAAAGCAGGGAGCAGAGTCTTGGTCCCGGCAAAAGCTCTTTTATTTACACAACTGTGAATTCCATTCATTCACAGTCAGCAAGACCTGTCCAAACAGTTTTTCAAAGGAATATTTATCAACACAGACTTTATCTCACTTGGAAAGCTGCCATGTAACTAGTTTCCAAACACAGTGCAAGGCAAAACTTGGCACAGAGTCTTGGAACGAAGGAGTTGTTTCCTGAAAAAGGCCACTCCCCATTCACTCCTCTTTTGTTTCCTATGGGAGGGGCCAATTACCTCCAAGGTCCCAAGTTGACCCTGCTTTCTTAGTTGTACTTGTCTTCTGGCAGCTCTGCGCATGTGCACACTGGGAACAGGCTCCAGCTGTTCCTCTGCCTCATTGCTGTCTAGCTCCCTCTCTGCCTCCGACCAGAGCCCTCATCTCAGCTTTCCCCAGCCCCCAGGACTGGCCCATGTTCCTCCCCAACCTCCTCACTGTCCGACTCTGCTACCAGCTCCACTGGACCAGCAAGCCATAACAGCACTAACCTTGAGAGACCTGGTCCAAATCCTTTCCTAAATAGGCACCTCTTACAGTTGAGTAATCAATCAGAAGGTGTCTTCTCTTTTTTAGATACCCTACTGTTCTGTCCCCGTCTCACACAAGCACCTCCACAGACAGGCAACAGTTAAAGAACTCAGCCCACAACAGTTTATCTTGTATCAGAATTGGCAGCATCCCAGTGGCTGGCTGCCAGGTATTCTTTACTCACGAGGGGGGAGTTTCTCTCTTTACCCGGGAACAAAGCCAATATACAATAATCAACAAAGTCCAGTAAATACAAAGAAGGTGGTCCAATATTCGGTTTTTTGCTTGTCACAGAGCTGAACCGGCCACCACACTCTCTTTTATACCCTGTGGGGTGTGGTCCAATGACTCAGCCTAATCCCTGGCACGCCTCTTCTTCTGTTGCGCTTGCTTATCTCTGCAACGCTGCCGAGGGTCCAGCCAAGACTCATCTTCCTCATTACTGTCCACTGTCTACCTGTGGCTGCGTGGACGTGCTTGGCCCCAGGCCTATCTCTTGCCCTTCGGTGGACACCGAAGGCATTGCCAGAGAGGAGGGTCCTGGAGAGGGAAGCCTTGCCAACTCCTCTCTTTCAGTCTCGGAGTCCTCTCCTGCCGATGACACAGGCTCAGGTAACGGAGCCACAACACCTACTCACCTTCATGGCTGATTTGCAACACCTAATACAGACCTTCCCTTCTCCAAGAAAATGTCTTCCTCACGGACCACAATCCCCTGCCCAGTTGTGTCGTTATAATCACAAAAACCTGCCACCTTAGAATCCCTATTAAGTTCAGTAGGAACACAACAACTATTATGCACAGACACATCAATAGCATTATCTTTATGGTCTACAGCTCTCACTCTGCCAGATCCAACAATTGTCTGTACTGTCCTTCTCGTGCAGGGTCTGTGTGGAGGAGAGGGCTGATAGCATGGCACACATGATAACAAATAATTTCTTACACAATGTCTTTGGAAATATCCATGTATCCTTTGTTTCCCGTACCGTAAAAAGACATGCCAACCCAGTTGTAAATCATGACCCTCCAATGTCAATAGTCTTCTATTCCTTAATAAAATCCATTCTTTAATCCATGTTAACGCTGCTGCTTGATAATACAATTCCCAATTCGGAAGGCCAAACCCATCTCTAATTCTTGCATCTTGTAGCATTTTTATGTTGATCCTTGCTCTCTTTCCTTGCCACACTTATTTCCACGTTATTTTCTTCAACTCTTCAAAATATTTTTTCTCCAGTTTTATTGGTCTAGTTTGAAATAAAAATAATATTTCTGGTATTGCATTCATTTTTTATTAATGCTATTCTTCCCATTAGTGATAATTGCAAGTTTCTCCATTTTTCCAGGTCTATTTCAATTTGTTTTTTCAGTTTATGATAATGGTAACACCTGCTCTCCCAGCTCACCATATTTGCAAATTAGACAACTGTAAAAGAAAGATTCAAGTGTGAAAAGCCCACCTGGGATAAGAAACCAAATTTCTGCTTTTAAAATTCTTGGAATTTTCTATTCTAGTTCCATCCATTTCTGGAGAAGAATGAGTTTTGCAATATTTCCCATAGAAAATTGTACTTGGACCAAAATGGAGATGTAGCTGCAGATCTGGACGTCATAAACTGGGTGCTTCTTCCCAGGTTGGATCCCATTGACAAGCAACTGGGGAGTTTTGAAAGGCAGAGATTTATTATCAATAGAGATATTCTGTCATGGCTAAAGTTGTGTAACAAGGTGGGAGAAATATAGATGTTCTTATTTCTTAACCGGGGGACTATTGTACACGACTTTCAAAGGGGAGCAGCTTTGCAATGTTTTTATAGCCTTTAAGAATCCTTTGCAGATCCTACCAGTCATAGCTTTCTTTCTTCACCACAGGCTAGATGGAATAAGTGTGTTTTCAGGGACCGACGAAAAGTCCGGAGTATCTCTGGGGGTAGGTCGTTCCAGAGGGCAGGTGCCGCCACAGAGAAGGCTCTCCCCCTGGGGGTCACCAGCTGACATTGTCTGGCTGACGGCACCCTGAGGAGGCCCTCTCTGTGTGAGCTAACTGGCCGGTGGGAGGCTATTGGTGGCAGAAGACGGTCTCGTAGATACCCCAGCTCTAAGCCATGGAGCGCTTTAAAGGTGGTCACCAACACCTTGAAGCACACCCGGAAGACCACAGGAAGCCAGTGCAGCTCGCGCAGGAGAGGTGTCATATGTGAGCGCCCCGTCGCTCCCATAATCCCATAATTTTTTAGGGAAAAAATATTCTAAAATTTAACAAGAATATACCATCATACTTTAAAGTCATGGATACATGAAAAATGGAGGAAATGATATTAATACAACCATGAAAAAAAAAAAAACCCACTGGTTATCAATTCATGCTTAAAACTTTTGTTAATTCCATCCCTCCAGACTTAATTAAATAGAAAAGTCCTTTATTCCAAAAGCAAAAGGGATTAACTAAATGAAGAATATGTCAGTGGCTGCATCTCCTGCAAATATTTGTAACTAGTTAGAGAGTTTATATTAACTAAGTGAAGCTATAATTTAGCAATCTGGAATTAAGGAGAAACTTCCTAACAGGGAGGACAATTAACCAGTGGAACAGCCTGCCTTCAGATGAAGCTGTGAATGCTTCATCACTGGAGGTATTTAAGAAGTGACTGGACTGTCACTTGTCTGAAATGGTATAGGGTGTTAAGGATATTGTTGTTGTGTTACCAACCAGCAGAGTGTAGAGCACAGAGAAACGTTGCTGAGAGCAATGAATAAGAGATGTGCAAACTGGTTTATCAAAAGTTTACTTTATAGTGAAAAACAATCTCATAGTCTTTAAATCAATCCAAGTCTTGGCCAGTTAAATCAGTCCAGTGATACAAAAATCTTCTAACCACACAAACAGTAGTTGGTTAGAATAACAAACTCGCTCTGGTTCACAAACCACAATGGTAGCAGATCCATCCAACGATGATAGCACAATGGTAGCAGCTCCACACACTATGGTAGCATATCATCAACTGAATACATTACAGTACCTTTCTTAAATACGTTTACAACGAGTGATTATCTAATTACAGCATGACTCAGCATTACAATGAATCAGCAGTAAAACTTTAAAGTCACACAATACATATTCATATTAAAGTCACAGAACACATATATTGCCTGGACAACTTGTTAGGCTCAAACCATATCCTAACATAGGGTCTCCTGCTTGAGCAGGGAGTTGGACTAGAAGACTTCCAGCTCTATTCTGATTAATATTCATGTTCACCTCCATTTTCCAAAGATGGTGAATTCTAACATATTTTCTTTCACATTCATCGTTTGTCTGCTTAGTCTCTGCCTCCTGGATTTGTCAAGCAGTCTCAAGAAGGAGAGCCAGTTTGCTGCTACGACTGCATTCCTTGTCCAGACAGAACCATCTCCACTCAGGAAGGTGGATGACATCAAAGAAAAGAGCAAGTTTTGTGGAAGTAGATTCATCCAGAGTATTTTCTTGAAAGTCAAAGCTACAAGATGCATTTTCCCTTTGAGGGTTTCCAGACATGGAAACCTCAGCAAGCACTCTCTAAGTTAGTTGAAATCATCTCCCTGAAAGTCCAAGACTGGATTTTACTTTTTTGGTTACCTTGTGGTTAACTGATTAATTATTGACCATATAATACTGTAGATTCCTACTACCACTGCTCCAGTAATAATTCCAGATTATTTTAATGACTAGCTTCTTCTGCCCCTGTTCCTAAATTTCATTAGATAGACATCCACTGAGTTCAGTATATTAAAAAGTGTTCTATTGCAGGACTCAGAAAGTATACCTAAAAAAATTAACTGATTCATTATTATCCTCATATAGAGGTTCTGTACATTAACATGAAATTCTTCCAGTCCTAAGACTTTCCCAAATTCTATAGATTTTAGCTATATATATATATTTATTTATATATTTAAATTGTTATGCCACCTACACCTCACAAGGTTCAAGGTTGGCTCAGCATTCCATCCTTCTGAGGTGAATGGATGAAACAAGGACCTAGATTGTTGGGGGCAATCTGCTAACTGTAAACCGCTTAGAGCAGGGGTGGCCTCCTGGGGGGTTCAGCAGGGTTCAGGTGATTCTCTAGCCAAGGATCGCTGGGGTTCAGCGAACCCTCAAATGCCACCCTTGGCTGGCCACGTCCACCCCCTCCTACCCCTCCCAGGAGTCTCCATGTGGCCTGTTCATCATTCCAGGTAAGTGCAGGGGTCATGTGGAGGGTTTGGGAGGGCAAAAAACGGGCCTACCAGAGGTTCCAGAAGTCTGGAAACAGGCCTGTTTCTGGCCTCCAGAGGGCCTCCAGACCTCAGGGGAAGCAGTTTCCACTCTCCCGGAGGCTCAGGGAAAGCCTCCGGAGCCTGGGGAGGGTGAAAAATGCCCCCCCCTATGGTGCAGGTGGCCAACTAGGCCACGCCACCCAGCAACGGGGCAGTGAACCCATTGCTAAAGGATCTGAAGCCCACCCCTGGCTTAGAGGGCACTGTGAAGCGATATATAAGTCTAAGTGCTATTGCTACTTCCCTAAGGTGACTTGGTATCATGGCCCACCTGCCATCAGTCCTTCTTGTGACCAGCCATTTTCCTTTTCCATTCTTTTACTCTCTTGATGATATTGTTTACTTTTGTTTGTTCTCTAATCCATGTGCAGGTCTTACTATCTTGTCTTGTAATGCCAAGGATGTATCTTTCCATGGCTCTTTGCACCACTCTTAGCTTTTGTATCGATTGTGGGGTTAGTGTCCACCAGCATATGTTAGAGCAGATAGCACACACAGATTGAAAACTTTTCTCTCGGTTTTGAAAGTATGCTTAGCTTACTGGATGCCTGCCAACCACATTCCTCCGTTCTGGTTCTTCTGGATCTTTCGGCGGCATTTGATACCATCGACCACGGTATCTTGCTGCATCGCCTTGAGAGGTTGGGAGTGGGAGGCACTGTTTTACGGTGGTTCTCCTCCTACCTCTCGGGTCGAATGCAACCGGTGTTGGCGGGGGGGCAGAGATCGACCTTGAGGCCCCTCACCTGTGGGGTGCCTCAGGGGTCGGTTCTCTCGCCTCTCCTGTTCAACATCTATATGAAACTGCTAGGGGAGATCATCCGTGGTTTTGGGGTGAAGTATCATCAGTACGCTGATGATACTCAGCTTTATATTTCCACCCCGAACCAACCCAGTGATGCCTTCGATGTGATGGCCCGGTGCCTGGAAGCGGTACGGGTCTGGATGGGCAGAAACAAATTGCAACTCAACCCGGCCAAGACCGAGTGGCTGTGGGTACCAGCATCTCGGTTCAGGGGAGAGGTGCCATCGCTGACTATAGGGGGTGAAGTTTTGCTCCCTGTAGACAGGGTGCGCAACTTGGGCATCCTTCTGGATTCACGATTGAGCTTAGAAGACCAGATAACGACCGTGACCAGGGGGGCATTCACCCAGATACGTCTGGTTCGCCAGTTGCGTCCCTACTTGGACCGAGATGCCCTACGCACAGTTACTCATGCGCTGGTCACCTCATGGATTGACTACTGCAACACTCTCTACATGGGGCTGCCCTTGAGGACCATTCGGAGGCTTCAGCTGGTGCAAAATGCGGCCGCGCGCGTTGTGTGATGGGAGAATCCCAATACTCCCATGTTACACCCCTCCTGCGCGGTTTGCATTGGCTACCGGTTGCCCTCCAGGTGAGATTCAAGGTGCTGGTGTTGACCTATAAAGCCCTACATGGCTTAGGACCAGGATATTTGGCGGACCACCTACAGCCAGCAACAACATCCCATCGCCCAGTTCGCGCCCATAGAGAGGGCCTACTCAGGGTGCCGTCGGCTAGACAGTGGCGGCTGGCGGCCCCCAGGGGTAGAGCCTTCTCGGTTGGGGTGCCCACCCTCTGGAATCAACTCCCCTTGGAGCTCCGACTAGCGCCTGACCTTCGCACCTTCCGCCGGGAATTAAAAACTTGGCTTTTCAAATCCCTTGACCTGGACTGATGATGGGGTTTTAATTGGTTTTAAGGGTTAATTTTAATTTTTTTTAGATTTTAGTCTTTATTTTATATTGTGGCTTGTGTTTTATTGTTATGAGCCGCCCTGAGTCCATTGTGAGATAGGGTGGCATATAAGCTGAATAAATAAATAAATAAATAAATAAATTTAACATGCCGTTCAATTTCCTTTATTGTATCACCTTCCATTGAGATCTGTTGGCCAAGATATATATAGTGGTCTACTACATCTAGTTCCTCTCCAAATATAAACATTTTCTTTCTTTGGTGACTTTATTAAACATAACCTGGCTCTTTTTCAGGTTTATTTTTAAGCCAAAGAGTTCTCCTATTTTGTGCAGCTCTTGTATGTGTCTTTGTAGCTCTTCTGGGTCTTGTGAGAAGAGAACAACATCATCTGCAAATCTTAATTTAAACTATTAAATAGGCACCATTCCATCTTTTGCCCAGTCTAGTTTGCAGAATACTTCTTCAAGGCATACTTCTTCATATATTGATTGTAGTAAGTTTATGTAAGCAGTGTCTACACCTTGGTTGAGCAATGCCCCTGTCAGGGTTCCAAGTAACGAGCCCAACAGAATGAAAACTCCAAGGAAAGCAAGTTCCTCAAAGAACACATTTATTAGGCATGTCATATTGGCACATCGGGGGAAACCCGACTCTGAACTCCCCTCGGAAGTAAAGTTTTTCCTCACCTGCCCAGGCAATCCATCACATGGTCCAATCAGGTCACAGTCCACGGGTCACTCAGTCTCAGACCCCACCTCCTTGCACCTGGTGGGAAAACTCTTGGTTCTCAGGAGAGAACCAATCCTACCAGTTATCTCTTTCTCCCTCCCTCCTGTTCTCATCAGCTTGATTTTCAGGGCAGCCTGTGGCAGCCCTGAAGTGCCAAGGGGAAAAATGGCTCCAGGGCTGACAGCCCCTCACATACATATATACACACATGTACATATACATATACATATACATATACATACACATACACATACACATACACATACACATACACATACATACATACATACATACATATATATATATATATATTCCTTTTAATTCATAGGTATAAATGTGTGATATTTTTGCAATCAGGGTTTTTCCTATGTTTGAAAAAAGATGTTAAACGGCCATGGTGGGATGAAATCTCTATTCATCGCTTTCAGGCCTGTCAGATATTTTATGTTGTTTCTTCTGAGACTTATGGGAGACTGGGATAGCACTATTTCGGCCTTCTTGGACCTCTTCAGCCAGACACACCCATATTTTATATATATTTTTATATTTTATATATATCAATTTTCTTACTTCTTCGTAGGGTCTATGTGTGTTTTTCTTCTAGCCAGGTTTTCCCTACGTAGCCAAGGTTTTTTTTTTTTTTGAGCTGGAGCTACAAAAAAACCTTGGCTACGTAGGGAAAACCTGGCTAGAAGAAAAACATATATATATATACATACATATACGCATAAATATTGTATGAGAGAGAGAGAGAGAGAGAGAGAGAGAGAAAGAGAGAGGGAGAGGGAGGGAGGGAGGGAGGGAGGGAGGAAGGGAGAGAGAGAGAGAGAGAGAGAGAGAGAGAGAGAGAGAGAGAGAGAGAGAGAGAGAGAGAGAGAGAGAGAGAGAGAGAGAGAGAAGGGTATTCTTATTATCTTTGTTTGGGAAAGTGTTAAAAATGCATTTGGAAATGTCAACTGTTGTCCCAAGAAGCTACTTCTTAAAATGTGAAATGAGAGATTGTTAAAACAAATAATTCTTTTGGTATTCTCAGATACGGAAAAATGCACCAAGTGTCTGGATGATCAATATCCAAATGAGGACCGAGTCCAATGTATCCCCAAAATTATAACCTTCCTGTTTTATGAAGAACATCTGAGCATCATCCTGGTCTCTTTTGCCTTAAGTTTGTTCCTAAGCACAGGCCTTATTTTAATCATATTCATTAAATACCAAGAAACTCCCATTGTCAGAGCCAACAACCGGGATCTGTCTTACATCCTCCTGATTTCCCTCCTGCTTTGCTTCTTGTCTTCTTTTCTCTTCATTGGTCAACCAAGGAAAGTCACCTGCCTTCTACGACAAACGGTGTTCAGCATCATCTTCTCAGTTGCAATTTCTTCTCTCCTGGCTAAAACAATCACAGTGGTGCTGGCTTTTCTGGCCACAAAACCAGGAAACCAAGTGAAGAGGTGGTTGGGGAAGAGCTTGGCCAACTCTATCATCCTTTCCTGTTCTGCTGTCCAAATTATCATCTGCTCCATCTGGCTGGGAGTTTCTCCCCCATTCCCTGACTCTGACATACACTCCGAGCCTGGAATGATCATCCTGCAATGCAACGAAGGATCTGTTGTCATGTTCTATATGAGCCTTAGTTACATGGGTATCCTGGCTGCCATCTGCTTCACAGTGGCTTTCCTGGCCAGAAATCTCCCTGGGACCTTCAATGAAGCCAAGCTGATCACCTTCAGCATGCTGGTTTTCTGCAGTGTCTGGGTGAGTTTTGTGCCTACTTACCTGAGCACCAAAGGGAAATACATGGTGGCTGTGCAGGTTTTCTCCATCTTGGCCTCCAGTGCTGGACTGCTGGGCTGCATCTTCATCCCCAAGTGCTACATCATCATTCTGAAACCAGACCTGAATACAAAGGAGCAGCTTACAACTAAAAGAAATGTAGAAATGTGAGACAGATGGGTCACACGCTGGCCACACTCACCCGTTTTAGCGAAGGGGGGAAAAGTTGCACTACGTCATGTGACAAAAATGTGACACTGCAAGTTTGACACCTCTGCCATCCATAATGAGCCAACGATTTTGTTTGAAATAATTAAAGGTTGTTTGGAAGATAGTGATATTCTTTTATCCTCAAAGCACTATATCTGTTCAGTATCCTTAGCCTACCTGAATTCTGAGATGTCCCACCCAGGTTTTTGAAACATGTCACTTCTGTAACGGGAATCTTGTTGATATGCCAAAAAGGTCAGTTTGTCCATCTCAGCAAGTTCTGTCAATTTCAACAACCATTCCTTCATAGTGGATGGTGCAGAATCTTCAAATCTTCCTGCCTATGGTAATCTTGTCACAGTAATCATACAGTATATTGAAACAATCTTACATGGCATTTTTCTAATTGTTTATTCATCAATCCTCAAATAAAACATTTGGACTTAAATGGAATAGTTATCTTTAAAATGCTCTGTATCTATATATGAGTTTGAAAGCATTTTTAAAGCTTTTTATATATCCACCAAGGATGACATAATGTCTCTTTATATTGTTCATCTTTCCAACTCTACAAGGCATTCCAGTAAAATGCCCATGACATAGTCTCTGGAAGTCTGAATTAAACTGACTGGAATTCAATCACCTTTATTGTCTTTTCTTGTATACACCATGGTACACATTAGAATGAAATTCTGATGCACTGCTCTCAAAAATAAGAAAATGATGATGATGATAATGATAATGATAACAATGATAACAATACTAATATAACAACAGCAGCATCCAAAAATGCTAAATTATACAAAAATGACACCAAGACATATACATATATATATATGTATACATACATATACATACATACATATACACATACACATATACATCTCAGTCCATCTTGAATTCAAAGCAGAAAAAACAGTCTTGAAAATTTAAAAGGTTGATACGAGGATGAGAAGATGGTTGGGGAAGAGTTTGGCCAACTCCATCATCCTTTCTTGTTCTGATGTCCAAATTTTCATCTGTGTCATATGGCTGGGAGTGTCAACTCACAAAGCATCCCTGGCCTGCTCCCAAGTTGCCACAGGCAAGGGGGATGGGAAAACAGTGAAGCAGCATGGCAGTCAAAAACAAAAGCACATTCCAGACATTTCTTTCTCAAGGCTGTCTCCCAGAGTTACCCACAGTGGCTAGAGGAGAGTGATCTCTACAACCCACGAAATTGGCGAATGTGACTGATGACACATCCTGGGGGGAGGGGGGAATCAGGGTCAAGTCTCGGCCGTAAATTATGTGGGGTCAGAATTGGCTTCACTTGGAATATGCCGACATGAAGCTCCTAATAAATAACTGGATTTGTTTTGAAGCTTGGCTCGATGTTCATGATTTAATTAGGGCATCCGTGGGAACCCTGATAGGGAGTTTCTCCCTCATTCCCTGACTCTGACATGCACTCCCAGCCTGGAGAGATCATCCTTCAATGCAATGAAGGCTCTGTTACCATGTTTTATGTTGTTCTAAGCTATATGGGTTTCTTAACTTTCATTTACTTACTTGCTTTTCTAGCCAGGAACTTCAATGAAGCCAAGCTGATAACTTTCAGCATGCTGGTCTTCTGTGGTGTCTGGGTCTCTTTCATGCTCACCTACCTGAGCACCAAAGGAAAATCCATGTTGGCTGTGCAGGTCTTCTCCATTTTGATCTCCAGTGCTGTACTGCTTGGGCTGCATCTTCTTCCCCAAATGCTACAATATTATCCTGACATCAAATCTAAACACTAAAGAACATCTAATGATAAAAATAGGGATCTGATAATGAAATTGTTTCTTAGCCTCATGACATTTAATTATTGATTGCAATTATTGTTGGTTTGTATGCTTTGTTTGCATGTTTGACAATTGAGGTTATTTAAAACCAAAGGAAATAAAAATAGTTACAGTAAAATGATGAAATTAAAATCCACGACCATCACTAAACAATAAAATAAATGAATAATTAATATTAGTGTTTTTAAATTGTTGGTAGCCTTCCTTTCCTCAACACACAGGTTAGCCAATATTTGCCTTAAACAACCCTTTAAGAGAGGACGTATATGCACCATCTCCTGGGCTTTGGACTGCTTTAAGCTTGGTAAGTATTTTCAAAGTTAATTAGGAGTGTCTCTTCTTGACTTTGTTGGACTTTTCTTCTGGGGTTTCTGAAAATGGAGGGCACTTCAGGTGATTTAGATGAATTCTCAAAGTCAGGCCCTCAAGCTTGGCACTGCTATGAGTAACTAATAGCACCAGATATGGATCTTTCCACCTTAGAGACAGCCTGTTCTTTCTCTGATGCACTTTGTGATGCACCCAAACTCCTGCATGCAGCTGCTCATAGGCTGTAGTGTCAGGTATCCCCTTCTGGTCCTGATGGAACCTGACTCGTGCTTGGGTGAGATGCTGCTCCCATTGAAAAGATTGTATAGCACAGGGGTCTGCAACCTTGAACACTCAAAGAGCCATTTGGACCCATTTCCCACAGAAAAGAAAACACCAGGAGCCACAAAACCCTTCCCGTGCCTGACTATTTCTTGAGCAGCCACAAAACTAGCATATGTAGTTGAATTAAACTTCTTCTGAAATCTTTCTTTTCTTGGATTTATCCATGGTTGGCCTATGGGGAGGGTGTCAATAAATTGCGTGCTGGTGGGTGTCGCAGCTGTGACACATATTTTGAGTGACAGGGAGCTGCAGCAGAGGGGTGAAAGAGCCACATGCATCTCCAGAGCCACAAGTTGCTGACCCCTAGTATAGCAGGAAGTAACTTGACCATTGGTCAGGATGAAGAACACCTTCTGGGATGAGAATTAATTCAAAGACTAAAGGCATTGGTTACCCATAGGCAATCTCATAGAGATATAACCCATAGAATGAACCCCTACATTCCAGCAGAGAATTGAGTTGTTGAACGCAGGAATGGAGTATTACAAATTATGAAAGATTCTGTCAGGCTTCGATGCTATCTCAAAATTATTAGCAGATGCAGGAATGAGTAAGTTGTATTGGGGTGAGGCAATTTTAACTGCCAATTATTTGGTCAATAGACTATGGAGTTTAGCAATGAACAATGAACTCCATATTACATGTTATATAAGACATGTTTGTCTTATATGTTTGGCACAAAGAATCTTTGGCAGCAGTGCATGGGTGCATGTTCCCAAAACAATTATTTTGCAGTATCCTTCCCCTGGAGTGGGGTGGAAATGGGGATTTTGCAGTATCCTTCCCCTGCCATGCCCACCAAGCCACGCCCACCAAGCCAACACCACGCCCACCAAGCCACCTCCACAGAACCGGTAGTAAAAAAAATTGAATCTCACCACTGAGGTATATAGACTAGGTGAAACTTGACTTAATGCTAATAACTGTGGGAAGGATCTTGGGTGTTGCTTATGGAGATTCTCAATCATTCACATCATGGTTGTCCCAAAGGTGCTTTTTCCAAAAGGCAACTGGACTTTCTTGTTGTTGTTTTTCCTTGAAAACATTTCACTTCTCATCCAAGAAGCTTCTTCATTTGCAGCAAAATGTTTTCAAGAAAAAAGAAAGAACAAGAAAATCCAGTTCCCTTTTGGAAAAGCACCTTTGGAATTCCCTGGGTGTTAAACTATCTTCCTCCAGCATCACTTTCTGGACATGTCCTCACAGGAAGGACCACAACCACTAGAGAACACTGCCCTCAGGGTTGTATCCATGACTCTTCACTAACATGTTTTTCTCCAGCTACCTCTCAGCGCATGGAGCCCTAGACGAACTTCAGGATCCGGAGAGGAGAAGTAGCTTCCTCATTGTAATTTTCATAATTCCAGTCTTTAAGACCTCTTCTGCTACTTCTCCAGTGATTGCCTTTGATATAAATATCAGACTGAAGCAACATGGAAGGGATCTTGCATCAGAAAAGGATAAATGACTCAGTTTATACTCTGTGTGGCACAATATTTAGGACAAGCGGGTACTATGCTGTTAAATATACTTTCTCTCCTTTCCAGGTGAAGCTCAGTTTGTCTCTGTCTGTATCAGGAAAGCCACTGGCATTTCCATCTTGTGACAGTGCTTTGAATTCTTTTAACTCTTCTGTTATTGTTTAGAAGCAGAAGAGGGATTGATTCAGACCTATGCATTTGAACTTTCTGCTCCTGCTTTTGATGTTGTTCTTAACGTGTCTGCAAGTCTGTTTGAACCTTAGCATGAAATGCCCATTGAGTTTGGATCACCACAACGGAAAAAAACCATGGAGTTATTACAAGCCTGGAGACCATCTCATTAGTGTAGTCACCAGTGATTCCAAAATATCATGTGTAAAATTGCTGTTCAACATGGTTCCTTATAGTCAGCATACCTAGTAAGCAATTCAGTGTGATGGAGTTGCATTCCCTCAATTTCTGGTGAAATTCATTACTTGAAGACAGCATTTTTTTTAAAGTAATTAAACAAAAAGGGGAGATGGGTGGCTTAACCGTTTAATAAATAAATGAAAATCAAAACGATAGAAATAGTTGTAGATGCCTTTGTCCAGTCCATTTCCCTATTTTTATGACTGCTCCTTGACATTGAGTATCTGATCCTTAAAGGATCAGAGGTTGATGTTTTTTAGAGTTGTTTTTCTGTGTCAGTTATGAAACATCCTCTTCCTTTTACGGTGGTTTTAGTTTAATGGTTTAATAATTTTGAATCTGAATTATTGGACAAATGAAAATCAGCACTACTACAATAATGGTATCTGTGTGACTATTAACCGTAGCGGAGGGCAATCTCCATCTTATCTTTGTAATGCTCACACAAATTAAATGGTAACTGGTGACTATCATTTCCTTTTGCTATTGGACAGTATTGATTTGGGAGTCAATAGGCTTCTGGAGAGAAAGAGGAATAAATAAACAAAACATTTCATTGTTGCTATTGATAATTTTGATTCTTATCCAATGAACATTTTTTTTACAGTAAGTTATCTACTGATCAGTATAGAATCCTCCGCTATATTCTTGCAATTCAACTGGTCAACAAGAATTCACAGCTGTTGCACAATCTCACTCTTGGCTACAACATCCGTGACAACTATTTTAACACAATTGGCACTTCAGATGCCTTGCTGGACATGCTCTCTACTGGAAAAGCCAATGTTCCCAACTACAGCTGTGGAACGAAGGACAACCTTTTGGCTCTTGTTGATGGAGCTAAAAGGGACATCTCCATCCAGATGTCAACATTCGTGGGCACTTACAAAGTCCCCCAGGTTTGGGCTTGTGTTTGTGTTTTTCTATCTGGTAAAGGGAATGGGTTGGTGGTGGGTGAGCTATAAACCCAACAATAACGTTTCTATGGAATTGCTTTTCACCGTTGCCATTGGAGGTGTCATGGCTGGGAATCAGAATGCATAGTAGAGAGCAGGCAAGAATCAAAGCAGCCATATTCTCTCCTGACACCATCTCCATTGCTTTGGGAGCTGCTACTGCACACTGAAGAATAAGCTAAATGATTGCTGCACAAAGAATCCAAAATATCAAAGCACAGAATGTTATTGCCACCTTCAGAAAGGTTGCCACATTGAAATGCATGAGCCGCTACAAAAGTACCTTCCAAATTGCTCAGTAGTTTTTTTTTTTTAATTTGATTTATATGCCGCCCTTCTCCGGAGACTCAGGGCGGCTTACAATGTGCTAAGCAATAGCCTTCATCCTTTTGTATATTTATACGAAGTCAGCTTATTGCCCCCACAACTGGGTCCTCAATTTACCTACCTTAGAAAGGATGGAAGGCTGAGTCATCCTTGAGCCTGGCGAGATTCGAACCTGCAGTAATTGCAGGCAGCTGGTCTTAATAACAGGGTGCTTTAGAACACTGTACTACCAAGGCAACACAGGAATGCCTAAACATTTAAGTCCAATATTTATTCAAGCAAGATTTGAGCAGTTGGACACAATGGTTAAATATGAAAGATTTAACCAAATCCCTTATAATGAACAAACTTGTATTTGTGGAACTCTAGAAATAAATAATGCAACAAATGTATTATTTGAATGTCGGTTGTATAAAAAACAGAGAGATCTGTAGTTTGGACTGCACATTAAACAAACGATCTATTGGCATCCCTATAGTAAAACATTTCCTGAATAATAATGATTCAAAAATTGCATTTAATTCAATCCTCCGTTTGAACAAAACAGTTCAGTTGAGATGTTCATAGGTTGGTCTGATTGTGGCAAATTGGAGAAAAAGAAATATGATTTCCATTCTTTATTCCTATATGTTTCTTTATTTGATTTTTATATAAAATCTTGTTATGTTGTTTTCTGTTCTTTATCTTGATAATGCTAAGTGATAATCAACAAACAAAGGGCTAAGTGATAATCAACAAAATATAGCTGCATGAGAATTAAGATAGATTTATTAAAAGCTAAAATTTTGGACATGATTTGACCCCAAATATGACAGCATTTTCATTGCTATTTCAGATCCGTTATAAAATTATTTCAGAGGCTCTGATTGATAAAATTCAGTTCCCTTTTTTCCACCAAATGCTGCCCAAAGAAGGCTTCCACTATCCAGGGATTGTCCAAGTGCTCCTCCATTTCAGATGGACCTTGATTGGTCTCTTTGCTTCAGACACAGAGAATGGAGAGGATTTCATGAGGACTTTTACTCCTTTGGTTGCCAGGAGTGGAATTTGTGTTGTTATATCAGAACGATTCTCAACAACTAGACCTAGAGAAACACTTAGGGAGGCAATCTCTAAGTGGAAACAAGTCAACGTCTTTGTTCACTTCATGAATTATGATTCCCTTGTGGACAGAATTCTTCCTTTCCATTTAACACTTAAAGTTTTGACAGGATCCATTGAAGGGAAAGTCTGGATCACCACAACTTTGGGAATGCATTCAGTTAAAAAGCACAAAGTTTTCAAATATGTCCATAGTGTTTGGTCCTTTTCTTTGCAAGCAAAAAAAAGGGCAAAAGATAATGCCTATGAATCAATTTTCTTTGTGGAACCTCAGTTTCAAGATCAGTCTTTTCGCTGTTCTTTTTCAAAGCATTTCTTTTCTGTCAAAGGGCGGAGAAGGTGCACCCAGAAAGCACCACTGGGGACTCAAAAGAAAAGGAACAGGATCCAGATCACAAATAACCAATATATTTACAGTGCCATTGAGGCTCTGGCCCATGCCTTAAATGCTGCCTATTCCTCCAGATGCAGGAAGAGAAGGAAGGGGGGTGAAGAGTGTTTGGGGGCTCCAAAGCTGCAGCCCTGGCAGGTATGGGGTCCTGACAAGGATGCATCAAACTTAGACCCAAAGGAAAAGGAGAACCATCAGAGAAGCAGAGATGGTCAAATTGATTCTTTTATCCAAAGAAGAGAATATATCTAACCGTGTTTCTGTTCTGAAATTGCTTCCGGATTTTGTGCTTGTAAGGAAAAAAAAATTGAAAGGAAATCTTGATTTTGTTAAGATAGGCTTATTGTCACAGAAATAGCTTGTGCATACTGTTGTGTGAAAGCAAAAAGTTGTGGTTGTGATGTTACTTTCTTCTACTGTGCTAAAGCAAGTTGGAAGTCAGTGCCTTTTTCTTTCCTTTTTTCCAGAGGTGGGATTCACTTACCTTCCTTATCGGTTCATAAATGTGAGTGTGCACAAATGTGACCTCTGCACAAGCACAAGTTTCACATTACGTCCGGGTGGGTGGGCGGAGCCTCCCACAGTCACTGCTACCAGTTTGTGCGATCTGGATAGAACTGGCTGAATCCCACCACTGCTTTTCTCCCTTTACAGCATATTTCTTTTCTTTTCCTTTCCCTCCCCCTTTTCTTAGTTTTCCACTTTTTTTTTCTTTGTACTTTATACTTTGACAAACTGATAAATAAAGAATCTAATCAGAAAAGGAAAACCATCTCAACCTACCTGTACTGTAAATGGTTAAAACGTTTGATGAATCTAATTGGAATAAGAGCGAACAGATTTTAAGCTTCTTAAATATCTTTCAATTATTAGAAGGGTGCTATATCGTCCCATCTCTAATCAAGATTATGTTAGTTGGAACTGGTTATCATAAACTCCTGATTTTCTCCTTCCATAAACCAACATGGCTCTTCTCTTTTGCTGTCCTTAAAGCTAGAATCAGCTCCTTTAATCTCTTCCTTGGATTCAAGGAAGTTGAATGATTTCTAGGAAAAGGAGCAGCAGAACTTCGCACTGGAATTAAGAGAGGGATAAGCCTAGATTCCTATGTTGTCACGAGCAAACTAGGTTCAATCTCCTCTTGAATTCTGTTGACACTTAGGTAGCTCCAAGCAAGTGCTAAGGGTTGGTTGAGGAGATACCTATGCATAGGCAAGATTAACAATAGCTCAGTGAGTTGCTACAGAGTGTTCCCTGTTTATCCTGTCAATACATATTTTGTCAATATATGATTGACATATTTTGCTGAACTTTTGTTTTTTAACTTTTGAAGATAGTGGCAACACTTCTCCCTATTAAGCATATTTGCCAATTAGACATCTGTAGAAGGAATGGTCTGAATGTGAGAAGACCATGCGGTTAGGTATGAAACCAACTTTTCTGCTTTTAAAATTCATGCATGTTCCATTCTAGTTTCATCCCTTTCTGAACAAGAACAAATTTTGCAATATTTCCCAGAAGAAACTATACTTGGACCAAAATGGGGAGATAGCATCAGATCTGAGCATCATGACCTGGGTGGTTCATCCCAAGAAGGAACCCATGGAAGAGATTCTGGGGACTTTTGAAAGACAAAGACTTATTATCGACAAAGATACTCTGTCAAAGCTGAAGCTGCTCAATAAGGTGGGTGAAGTATTGCTGCGTTTTCTCTGTATTCCAATGCCTTAGAATGACTGTGGGAGTATAACACTTCTAGTCATCTTAAACTGGCTTCAGTAATATTGACCAAAGTCGAATGGAATGCTGGATGACAATTCTTTAGGATAGGTGCCTGACTAGGTGGCTTAGCAGCTAAGACACTGAGCTTGTCGATCAGAAAGGTTGGCAGTTTGGCGGTTCAAATCCCTAGTACAGCTCTCCTGCGTGAGCAGGGGGTTGGACTAGATGACCTCCAAGGTCCCTTCCAACTCTGTTACTGTTAGGATACAGATCGGGACTTTTTTGTATCCAATTTGCAATCTGGTACCTCTATAAAACCGGTGAGAGATCCTTCAAGTGCTGAAGATTGTGATTCCAATAGCCTCAATTCATCCTTGCTCACAATTAGCTAAAAAGAAAGCAATTTAATTGAGCAGTTCCTCTGTTCATGTTTGGACTGCATACAACAGGGGTATCAAACTCGATCCCGTCGCAGGCCGTGTTGGTATAAGTATAAGTATAGGATATAAGTATAAACATGATTATGAATACCGGATAAGGATACAAATAAATGGGGACAGTAGGACAGGGATGGTGCACTTATGCACGTCCCTTACAGACCTCTTAGGAATGGGGTGAGATCAACAGTAGACAGTCTAAGGTTAAAGTTATGAGGGTTTTGGGAAGTAACCACAGAGTCAGATACTGTATTCCAGGCATTGACCACTCTGTTGCTGAAGTCGTATTTTCTGCAACTGAGTTTGAAGCGATTTACTTTAAGTTTATATCTCTTGTGTGCTCGTGTATTATTGCGGTTGAAGCTGAAGTAGTCATTGACAGGTAGGACGTTGTAGCAGATAATTTTGAGTACTATGCTTAGGTCAGACCAAAGGCAGCATAGTTCTAAGTTGTCTAAGCCCAAAATTTCAAGCGTGGTGGCACAAGGTATTCTGTTGTGAGCAGAGGAGTGGAGGACTCTTCTCATGAAATTTCTCTAGATTTACTCAGTTGTATTAATGTCCAATATACAGTGTGGGTTCAAGACAGATGAGCTGTATTCAAGAATTGGTCTAGCAAAGGTTTTGTATGCCCTAGTTTGCAGTACAATATTACTGAAGAAGAAACTTTGCAAGATTAGGTTAACAACTCTTAATGCCTTTTTGGCAATGCTGTTACAGTGAGCTCTGGCACTTAGATCATTACAGATGAGTACTCCAAGTTCCTTGACAGAGTGAGGGTCATCTACGAGGTCATATCCGCCCAGCTTATACTTGATGTTCTGATTTATTTATTTTTTTGCCAATGTGTAAGACAGAGCCTTTGTTGGTTGAGATTTGGAGTTGCCAATTGTTTGACCATTCTGACACATAGTCAAGGTCTCTTTGTAGGGCAGCAGCATTTCCTACAAAAATTTGGAATTAGAGATTTCATATTTACCTAAGTGAAGCCCAGAAACTACTTAGCTAATGTTCATGTCTATATGCATTTTCCTTGGATGCTGAGTTATAATACAATTTCTTTGGCATTCCTTGTTTTTTTTTTTTGTTGGTTTTTTTTTTTGCTTTTTGCTTAGTCTCTGCCTCAGTCTCAATGTGTGGAAAATTGTCATCCTGGATTTTTCAAGCAGATTCGGGAAGGGGAGCCAGTTTGCTGCTATGACTGTGTTCCTTGTCCAGAGGGGACCATCTCCACTCAGGAAGGTGGGTGACACTGAAAGAAAAGCCTCCTGGATTCATCCATTTATACCAATGTGGAAATCATTCAATATTTAAAATTGTTACTAAATCTATAATGGAAATAGATTGCTTTATCTTCCCACATCCAAAAACTAAATACTTTGCAAAGATAGATAAAAACTGAATTTATCTTCTTTATTTTTTTTAATGAGATTTATTATAATACAATACAATAAAATCAGTCAGACTGTTATTTTTCTACACAGGTTAGATCAAGTCTTCTTATACATTTTCATCGTAATATAACATAATTTACACATTGAATTTATCGTCTTTAATTCCATTAGGAATTAATATTTTTTTTGTTTATATAAAATATTTTATTTATTTATTTATCAAATTTATACAGCCACCCATCTCATAGAAAGTTTTTCTTGGTAGCATACAATAAAACAAACAAATGTTCCAGAACCTGATTACAGTAATGAAACTAAAAAAAAAGGCAAGATTTTAAGAATGGAATACATCAAGAACAAGATGCAACCAGTGAAGCTGGTAGCTCTTACTGGGTGATCCCTGACTTCTTGAAAGATTTCCAGTGGGCCTCAAATGTTTGGTTTTGGCCCTGCAGGGTCTGTGATAAGCCATCTCTCATGGTGGATGGGGTAACATTCCCTTGGATGGAAATGGTGCAAAATTTGGGGGTCCTCCTGGAGTCTCAGCTTCAGCTTGATGTGCAGGGGGCAGCCTTGTCTAGATGAGTCTTTAAACAGGTTCTACTTTTGCACCATCTGTGCTCTTTCCTGGGCTTAGGAGGCTTATTCATGCAGTAGTCACTTCCTGTTTCCTGTGATTAGTTCTCAGAGTGAAGGATGGTTGTGATGCCAGGAATCTCTCTTTTTGGGAGTTTCATTTTTTGTTCCTGTTTTTAATCATTATATATATTGGGGCTTATTTTTTAGATGGCAAACGGCCTAAAGTTTGGCTTAAAATTAGAAGTCGGACAAACATTATATATATTTCCCTTTTGCTATGGCTTTCCTGTCTCTCAGTATCAGCTCTCATCCAAAGAAGATTTACCATATTTTTCGGACTAGAAGATGCACCTTTTTGTCTCCCAAAAGTGGGTGAAAATGTCTGTGCATTTTATAGACTGAATATTGCTGAAGCCCCACCCACCCGCCAGCCATTTTTTGTCCTATGCACACCCTGTTTTCGGGCCTTTTTTGGCCCACTTTGGGGCCTTTTTTTGGCCTATTTTTAAGGCTTTTTTCAGTCTGTTTTCGAGGTTTTTTGGGTTCCATTTTATGGGCTTTTTCAGCCCATTTTCAGGGGTTTTTAAGCTTGTTTTCGAGGCTTTTTGAGCCTGTTTTCGGCCTATTTTCCAGCTTTTTGGGGGCTGTTTTTTTGTGTGGAAAAAAAAGCCCAAAAAAGCCTCAAAAATGGCCCCAAAAAGCCTCAAAAACAGGTCCAAAAATGGGCCGCAAAAAGCCTTGAAAATGGGCCAAAAAGCCTCGGAAATGGGCTGAAAAATGCCCTGGAAACAGGCCAAAAAAGACTGGAAAAAGGCCAAAGAAAGGGAGGCCAAAAACTTTTTTTGTTGTTTTGTTGTATAAGGTGCATCTTATAGTACGAAAAATATGGTAACTGAAATATGAAAAGAGATATAAAAGGAATATTTCTTTTTTTCCCTCAGATACTGAAAAATGCACCAAGTGCCCAGATGACCAATTTCCAACCAAGAACCAAATACAATGTGTCCCCAAAAGAAGGAACTTTCTTTCTTACGAGGAACATCTTGGTCTTACCCTGACCTCCTTTGCCTTGTTCTTGTTCCTAACCACAGGCTTTGTTTTAATCATATTTCTTAAATACCGAGAAACTCCCATTGTCAAAACCAACAACCGTGACCTCTCCTTCATCCTCCTGGTCTCCCTCCTGCTTTGTTTTTTGTCCTCCTTTTTCTTCATTGGTCAACCAAGGAAAGCCACCTGCCTTCTCCGACAAACATTTTTCAGCATTGTCTTCTCAGTAGCGGTATCTTCTATGTTGGCCAAAACAATCACAGTGGTGCTGGCCTTCCTGGCCACAAAGCCAGGGAACAGGGTGAGAAGATGGTTGGGGAAGAGCTTGGCCAACTCCATCATCCTTTCTTGTTCTGCTGTCCAAATTATCATCTGCTCCATCTGGCTTGCAGTTTCTTCTCCTTTCCCTGACTCTGACTTCCACTCTCAACCTGGAGTAATCATCCTTCAATGCAATGAAGGCTCTGTCACCATGTTTTATGTTGTCCTTGGCTATATGTGTTTCTTAGCTTCCATTTGCTTCATTGTAGCTTTCCTGGCCAGGAACCTTCCTGGGGCCTTCAATGAAGCCAAGCTGATCACCTTCAGCATGCTGGTCTTCTGCAGTGTCTGGATCTCCTTCGTGCCCACCTACCTGAGCACCAAAGGGAAATACATGGTGACTGTGCAGGTCTTCTCCATCTTGGCCTCCAGTGCAGGACTGCTGGGATGCATCTTCTTCCCCAAATGCTACATTATCATCCTGAGGCCAGATCTAAACACCAAGGAACATCTAATAGTAAAAATAAGGAAGTAATATTAAAACTGTTTCTTAGGGTTCGTAACATTAATGCTGTTATTATTTGGCTTGTATGCTTCCTGTGTATCAGTTTGACAAATAAATTATTTAAAATCAAATGAAATGATAGCAATAGCACTTAGACTTATATACTGCTTCATAGTGCTTTTACAGCCCTCTCTACGCGGTTTACAGAGTCAGCCTCTTGCCCCCAACTATCTGGCTCCTCATTTTACCCACCTTGGAAGGATGGAAGGCTTGAGCCGGTGAGATTTGAACTGCCAAACTGCGGCTAGCAGTCAGCTGAAGTAGCCTGCAGTGCTGCACTCTAACCGCTGCACCACCTCGGCTCCCAAATGAACTTATGAATAGTGCGGAACTAATGAAATTAAATTCTAACATAATCATCAAGCAGTAAAATAAACAAATTAATAATTAAAGTTGCCATGAACTAGTGAAGGACAGGATAAGAAATGAGATTAGCATAAGACAGCTGCAGAAGAGACCAATTTCCCCAAAGGGAGGGGGCAGGAGTTTTTCTCCTTAGATGGGATCAATATGGAAATCTAAGTCTGTGTGAAAATGCTCTCTTTCTCTTTATGACATTATTGAAATTAATTGAGGATAGTAGAGCTGGGTGTTAAGAAAATGCGTACAACCCCCTGTGGCAACACTCTGAATGACTTTCCCCAGTTATTTCTGCAGTTGTTAGATGACATCAGGGGTGGGCTGCTGGGGGTTCGCAGGGGTTCGTGAGAATCTCTAGCTAAGATTCTGTGCAGTTCGGAAAACCTCCAAATCCCATTCCTGGCTGGTCCCACCCATCCCACCCCGCCACTCCCAGGAGTCCCCACGCAGCCCGTTTTGGATGCTGGTAAGTGCAGGGCATGTGCAGAGGCTCAGGGAGGGTGGAAAACAGTCCTACCAGAAGTTTGGGAAGTTTGGAGGCCCATTTCCAGCCTCCAGAGGGCCTCCAGAGCCCGGGGAGGGCATTTTCAGAAGGCAAAAATGCCCACCCATCATGGTGCAGGAGGCCGTCTAGGCCAGGGGTCGGCAACCTTAAAAACTCAAAGAGCCATTTGGACCCGTTTCCCACAGAAAAGAAAACACCGGGAGCCACAAAACCCTTTTGACATCTAAAATGAAGATAACACTGCATATATCATTTTTTACCTTTATGCTATCTATATAAAACTATAGTGTGTTGCATTTATGTAATCAATGAACTGCTACAGAGAAAACAAATTTTTATTTCTGCATGCAACAAAAACATTTTGAACTCCAAAAAAAAAAAAAAAGATGGGTCGAAAAGCTCAATAAATTGCGTGCCGGTGGGTGTCACACATTGGCAGTTGTGACGCATCTTTTGAGCAACAGGGGGACGCAGCAGAGGGATGACAGAGCCACATATGGCTTCGTAGCCACAGGTTGCAGACCCCTGGACTAGGCCATGCCCACCCATCAACCGGGCAGAGAACCCCTTGCTAAATTTTTTGAAGCCCACCCCTAGATGACATCATAATCCTTGTGGAGCCTCAGAACTCTATGTCTTTAGTGTTGAGTCATCACCCTCCCAACATCCTTTCTGGACATGTCCCAAAAGGACTAACCCCACTACAAAAGAGCACCTGGGAGACTCAACACCCTCTATCAAAACTTCAAGATCCAGGAAAGAAGGTAGAAAACAGCCTGAGACCACATTTGGATGAGAGACCAAA
Source organism: Arizona elegans (assembly GCA_022577455.1). NCBI lineage: Eukaryota > Metazoa > Chordata > Lepidosauria > Squamata > Colubridae > Arizona > Arizona elegans. The sequence goes on from JAKOOJ010000012.1 coordinate 10,817,307, forward strand.
TCTCTCATCCAAATAAGCCACAGGACCTGCTGGCCTCCAAATGGGAAGGTTCCAGGAGTCTGTCATGTGAATGGGAAAGAATCTATGGTAGAAAAGGTCAATTCTAAGGCTTTGCTATCCAAATTTAGCTGGGGAGCTGCAGGAAGAGCCCACTTTTTTGGGAAGCTGCCGAGAGGCCAGGATTCTTTGCAACAATAAATCGTTCTAAACTTGACTGTAAAAAATATGATTTCTGTAATAGAGTGAGTAGGTCTGGAATGCCCTACCTGATTCAGTTGTCTCCGCTACAAATTTTCACAGTTTCAGTCACAAATTGGTTTCCATGGACCTTACTTTATACTTAAGTGGTCAGTAGAGGGGCCGTGCATAAGTGCACTAATGTGCCTATTGTCCCTGTCATTGTATTTTTATTCTCTTATTCTTGTTCTCATTTTTATTCCAATAAATTAAAATAAATAAACATCCTATCGCAGGGGAAAAATGGGAGCTAAAGTCCAAACAGGGGAGGACAGAAAACTGATGGTACGTTCCCTGTTCTTCCCTCACTTCCTTCAAGAACCAGCAGAAGGGAGAAATGGAAAGATCTCTCCCTCTCCCACTTTACTCATAGCTGGAGCTCTCTTTAGAATAAAGTTTGTCTGAGTATTCAGATGGTTTACAAAGACATTGCTTTGTGTCGATATTCTCTCAAGGGTTTCCATCAGGGCCAAAGTCAGTTCAGATTGCCTTGAGATTTGGGATAAGGTGACGAAGTAAACCAGTCTTCCCTAGTTTCCAAGGCCATGGGTTTAACTGAAAAAGATGTGTTGCCTGAATATCGAATATATAGAATAACAGAGTTGGAAGGGACCTTGGAGGTCTTCTAGTCCAACCCCCTACTTAGGCAAGAAACCCTACACCACTTCAGACAAATGGTTATCCAACATCTTCTTTAAAACTTCCAGTGTTGGAGCATTCACAACTTCTGGAGGCAAGTTGTTCCACTGATTAATTGTTCTAACTGTCAGGAACTTTCTCCTTAGTTCTAAATTGCTTCTTTCCCTGATTAGTTTCCACCCATTGCTTCTTATTCTACCCTCAGGTGCTTTGGAGAATAGCTTGACTTCCTCTTCTTTGTGGCAGCCCCTGGGATATTGGAACACTGCTATCATGTCTCCCCTTCTGTTCATAAGACTAGACATACCCAGTTCCTGCAACCATTCTTCATATATTTTAGCCTCCAGTCCCCTAATCATCTTTGTTGCTCTTCTCTGCACTCTTTCTAGAGTCTCCACAACTTTTTTACATCATGGCGACCAAAACTGAATGCAGTATTCCAAGTGTGGCCTTATTGTTGTTAGTTGTGAAGTCATGTCCGACCTATCATGATCCCATGGACAATGTTCCTCCAGGCCTTCCTGTCCTCTACCATCCTCTGGAGTCCATTTAAGCTCACGTCTGCTGCTTCAGTGACTCCATCCAGCCACCTTATTCTCTGCCGTCCCCTTCTTCTTTTGCCCTCAATCTTTCCCAGCATTAAGCTCTTCTCCAATGAGTCCTTCCTTCTCATTAGGTGGCCAAAATATTTGAGTTTCATCTTCAGGATGAAGTGTGTGTGTGGCCTTACCAAGGCATTATAAAGTGGTATTAACACTTTACGTGATCTTGATTGATTGACCATCTGGTTTGCAGTTTCTCCTCCTTTCCCTGACTCTGACTTGCACTCCTAGCCTGGAGAGATGATCCTTCAATGTAATGAAGGTTCTGTCACCATGTTTTATGTTGTTCTCAGCTACATAGGTTTCCTTGCTGCCATTTGCTTCATGGTGGCTTTCTTGGCTAGGAACCTGCCTGGGGCCTTCAACGAGGCCAAGCTAATCACCTTCAGCATGCTGGTTTTCTGCAGCGTCTGGGTCTCCTTCTTGCCCACCTACCTAAGCACCAAAGGGAAATACATGGTGGCTGTGCAGGTCTTCTCCATCTTGGCCTCCAGTGCTGGGCTTCTGGGCTGCATCTTCTTTCCCAAATGCTACATTATCATTCTGCGACCAGATCTAAACACTAAGGAACAGCTAAAACTAAAAATAAGGAACTGACAAAGAAATGGTTTCTTAGGCCCATAACTTTTAATTATTGATTGCAATCATTACTGATTTGCATGCTTCCTTTGCCTTTCTTTGACAATTTAGATTATTTAATAGCAAAGGAAATAAAAAATATTATGAGTGTAAGACTTATCAAATTAAAATCCAAGATAATATCAAACAATAAAATGAATTAATTAATAATTAATATTCTGGTGTTTTTTTAAACTGTTGGTGGTCCTCCTTTTCTTTTGTTAGCCAATATTTGACTTAAGCAAGTCTTTAAGAGAGGACATTTTTCCAAGTTTCACTCCTTTAACTTGTAAGTAGCTTGGGATAATGCTTCCTGCAACACATGGACTTTACCAATCATTCCACTAATGGAGCACATTTGGACAAGGCCCAGGGCCAAATGTCATGATGTTGCCTAATCATTGCATTGTCAAGAGGTTTGGGAGTCTATAAAGACAAGGAATCAGTGGCACCAAATTCACCATTGACAGGATATCATTTCCAAAGTGAAATCTCACACAGCGATTGCATGGTGAATTTTGTCCATGCATTAAGCGAGAAGTGTGGAGTGAGCCTGAGTCTGAAGTCAATCATGGCCTCAGTGAAGTAAATGATGAGACTAAATGATGACCTTTGTAATGTATATAGTTTTGGCGGGAAGTTTAAAAGGTAATTGGTCAATTGTGATTGGTCAGCTCCCTGGCCAGCAAGGAATATAAAGGGAGCTGTATGGCTGTAACATTTGCTGAAGTCACACCCTGCATTAAAGAGCTGTTGTTACTCACGATCTTGCTTCTGCCTCCTCAATCGCCCAACTTAACAACCTCATTTGTGGAGATGATCAGAAAGGTGGGTGAAATTAGTCCTAATTGAGATTCTGTGTGGGAAAACAACACATTTAATTCAGAAGGCCACTGAGGTCAATGTTCTCATCAATTTGTTTCCCTGTTCTGGATTTCTACTGATAAAACACAAGGTTATGTATTATTCTCTTCAAATCTACCTCACTTGGATATATTTATTAATTATTATATTAGTCTTATTTAGAGAGAGTTATTCTTCAGCATGCATGCAATTTGCAGATTAGAAAACATGAAATTTCTGTCCAAAATCTGGAGCAAGGATCCAGGAGCAAATCAGGATTAGTATCTAATAACAGCAGCGAGGATTGTATTTGCCCAAAATTGGAAAGCAGAGAAAATACCTCTGGAAGAGGAAGTAATTAAGAAAATTTTAGACTGTGCAGAAATGAATAGATTAACTTTGATAATTAAAGAAAGAGAGGATTTAGAATATTTTAAGATATGGAGTCAATTTTACCATTGGCTAGAAAAGAGATATAGATAAACAAATGAATAGTTATGCAAGAGAATGGTATAATTAAAATATTGTATTTTTGAAGAGAGGTTGTAATAGATTAAGAGAAAATTAAGAAAGAAGAAACAACAAGAAGATGAACCCATTGAAGAAACACCGAGATGACACACGAAAGGACTGACTGATGTATTAAGTGTTTGTTTGTATATAAAATAAAATAAAAAATAAAAAAAAGGATTAGCAGGTCTCTTGTTCTCTTTGTTTCTGTTTCACATGTTCAGCTTCAGATCTGTTGGGTTCAGTAGTGGGTTTCAATTTAGTTTGCTACCGGTTTGCTCATGCGTGTGTGCATCCTCGTGCTTACGTGTGCGCCACTTCTGTGCATGCTGGGCGAGTGGGCAGAGCCTCCCACTGTCGCTGCTACCAGTTCGCCCGATTCAGGGAGAACTGGTAGCAACCCACCACTGGTTGGGTTCCTTCAATTTAAAAGCAAGGTTTATCAATATATTACCTCTGCATTTTATTCTCAGTGTTCCTAATCTTCCTATTTAGGACTTTCCATTTGCCCTCTGCATTTGGTGTTCAGTACTTTTAATATTCCTATTAAGCCCCTTCCCAAATTCAAGAGTATGGAAAATAGCTCGCCAGGATTCTTCAAGGAGTCTCAGAGAGAAGATCACACATTTTCAAATTCCTGTTTTGTTTCTGCTATTTATATCCCCCTCTCCCCAATTCTGAAAACTGAGGACCTTGGAAACGGCTCTTCTCTGTCACAGCACCTGTCCTTTAAAATAACATGCTCCCTGACCTTTTTTAAAACAATAATTTAAATTTTGGCTCTATCCTCAGGCATTGCATTAGACGGGATCTGACCCCTTGTATGTACTGTGGCTGTTTTGTGAGGTGTGTTTAAACAGATATCTGCTCTTCTTTTCTTTTCAAATTATTTTAAGAAAATATGCTGGACATTGTCTTAATGGGGTCAGCTGGGTTTATAAGATTATTTTTTTATTTATGTTGTTAAATTTGGATGCTTCCCATCACCCAATGACTCTACACGCTTCACAAATTCAGACACTGAAAACAAGAATCAGTACCAGGGGTGCTATTCAACAGGTTCTGACAGGTTCTGGAGAACCAGTAGCGGAAATTTTGAGTAGTTCGGAGAACCGGCAAATACCACCTCTGGCTGGCCCCAGAGTGGGGTGAGAATGGAGGTTTTGCAATATCCTTCCTCCAGGAGTAGAGTGGGAATGGAGATTTTGCAGTATCCTTCCCCTGCCACGCCCACCAAGCGATGCCCACCAAGCCACACCACACCCACCAAGCTATGCCCACAGAACCGGTAATAAAAAAAATTGAATTCCACCCACCACTGATCAGTACAGTAAGAGATAAGGAAGATTGCAATGATGACAAAATCCAGGGTAGAAACCAAATGGAAATCCACACAATCCAGGGATATCCTGTCAGCTTCTTCTCTCACTCAAACCCTCAGGTAACTTTTATAGGGGGACGCAGTGGCTCAGTGACTAAGACGCTGAGCTTGTCGATCAGAAGGTCGGCAGTTCAGCAGTTTGAATCCCTAGAGCCACCTAATGGAGTGAGTTCCCGTTACTTGTCCCAGCTTCTGCCAACCTAGCAGTTCGAAAGCACGTAAAAAATGCAAGTAGAAAAATAGGGACCACCTTTGGTGGGAAAATAACAGCGTTCCGTGCGCTTTCGGCGTCGAGTCATGCCGACCACGGAGACGTCTTCGGACAGTGCTGGCTCTTTGGCTTAGAAATGGAGATGAGCACTGCCCCTAGAGCCAGAAACGACTAGCACGCATGTGCAGGGAATCTTTACCTCAACTTTTAGAGATACCATACCAGTGTCCTCCCGCTTCAGATAAGAAACAAAATCCCAGGAGATAAACTGACTCAGAGAACCAGGATCACAGGGACTTCCAACCACATCTATCAAGAACTTGACAATCTTTGGGGGTGGGGAAGTCACACACAGTCTCAGAGATGCATAGGCCAAAGGGGCCCCAATCCACCAAATGTTCCCTCAGAAAAAGAGGGATCACAAAGTCTCCCTAAACCATTTTTTTTGGAGGGTACAGCAAGAAATCAGGACCATGCAGTGAGAATTGCCACCATCACAGTTCATAGCTGGAAGTTTTTAAGATGATGTTGGATAACCATTTGTCTGAAGTGGGGTAGGATTTTCTGCCTAAGCAGGGGGTTGGACTAGAAGATCTCCAAGGTCCCTTCCAACTATTCTATTCTATTCTATTCTATTCTATTCTATTCTATTCTATTCTATTCTATTCTATTCTATTCTATTCTATTCATACCCCTCTGTATAAAGTAAAGCAAAAGAAAAAAAACCCCTTCAAAATATAGTTTCTCAGTGTTTACACAAATATGGAAGGACAACAGAGAGAAGCTCAAGGGAAAAAAATAAAAAAAGTTCAATCCACCCTATAACTTTCTCCCTATTAAGCGAGGGGTACAGTCCACACAGGCTGTCATTTTCCTGTTCTTAGTCAAATTAGTATTTCTAGAAATAATAGAAAATAAAATTTCACTTCAGTCACAAGCAATGTTAAAATCGGCTCTAATTTAGGATTCATATATGGAGATCTAATAGAAAATCAAACCACAAGCAGGTCCCACTTTTAACAAAAAGAGCCTTGGTAGTACAGTGGTCTAAGGCACCCTGTTATTAAACTGGTTATTAAGACCAGCTGCCTGCAATTACTGCAGGTTCGAATCTCGCCAAGGCTCAAGGTTGACTCAGCCTTCCATCCTTTCTAAGGTAGGTAAATTGAGGACCCAGTTGTGGGGGCAATAAGCTGACTTTGTATAAATATACAAAAGGATGAAGGCTATTGCTGAGCACATTGTAAGCTGCCCTGAGTCTCCGGAGAAGGGCGGCATATAAATCAAATAAAAAAAAAAACATTGGACAGGGTTCAAGGTACTGGCTGCTTCCTTGCCATTAGAAGACAGACAAGCATGTAAATGCCACCAGAATGTCACCAAACTCCATAGCTCTGGCTGACCTTGTCTCCAGTGGCCTCTTGAGACAAGATACCACACTGAAGGACAGTTGAAGTCATTATTCTGAAGTCAGCTTGCCTTCAGAAGTTGTAGTATAGAGTTGCCTTCAACACTTGAGGTTTTTAAGAAGAGACTGGACACCCACATGTCTGAAATGGTAGAGGGTCTCCTGCCTGAGCAGGAGGTTGGACTAGGTGACGTCCAGCTGCATTCTGATTAATTTAATTTGGGTGTTGAACTATCTTCCTGCAGCTTCATTTCTGTGCATTAGATCTGACAGGAAGGACCACAACTAGAGAACAATGCCCCCAAGGATGGATTTATGAGTTTTTTTCAGTAACATCCTTTTCTCCAGCTACTCCTCTGCAAATGTAACCCTAAGAAGTTTAAGCTTCCCAGAGGAGAAATTGCTTCTCACTGTAATTTTCATAATTCTTGTTTTTGAGACCTATTCTGGTACTTCTCTAGTGACTGTCTTGGAGGTAAATATCAGCCTGAAGCACCACAGAAGCCATATTGCATCAGAAAATAGATAAATGCTTCAAGTCCTGCTCCTTGTGGCACAAGTTAAAGGATAAGCAGAGACTTCGCTCTTGTGTATACCTTTCTCTCCTTTCTGGATGAAATTCAGTTTGCCTCTGTCTGAATCACGAAAGCCACTAGAATTTCCGTAATGTGAAGGTGCTTTGAATTCACCTAACTCTTCTTGCTGTTCTGTTTTAGAAACAGGAAGGGGATTGATTCAGCCTTATGAATTATGGACCTCCTGCTTCTGATGCTGCTGGTGTCCCATCCAGTCTCTGGGAAGCTGAGAATAAAGTGCCCACTTAATTTCGAGGACCAGGATGGAAAAAAACAATGGAGCTATTACAGGCCAGGAGACCATCTCATTAGTATGATCACCACTGGAACAAAAATGTTGCGTACAGCAACATTGCCTTTCAACATGGCTCCTTCAAGTCAACCTCACTTGTAAGTCTTTGAGTGTGAAGGAGCTGCATTCCCTCCATTCACAGTTCTAACATTCTCCTTCTTTTCTTTATTCCGCGTATGCCTTTGTTGCAGGACCTGTCTAATTTTTTTGAATTGTTTTGATTTCCATTGCATCAACAGTTATGAAATTTTGGCAGCAGTCAGACCTATTAGATTACAGATGAACGGAGTCGGAAGGGGGCTTGTAGGTCATCTAGTCCAACCCCCCCACCCCAGCAGACCCTACACCATTTTTGACAGATGGCAGTCAAGTCTCTTCTTGAAAGCTTCCATTAGATAGCTGGCATCAAACCTGGCCAGCTAGGGAAGGTTTGCAACTAGCTATAGTTGTGCAACTAATCTCCCATCCCAGACAGGTTTCACTTCAATCCCTGACTCCAGTTCCCATTTTACCAATAAACCTTCTGCCTTGTCTTATTTTGTAGAAAAAAGTCAAATCCAAAGCTGAAGGGGAAAAAAAAGACTTTAAAAAGTCCAGATTATATACTATTCCCCACCCAAACCAACTTTGGTTTAAAGCAGTTATTAAATGTGTTATAGTTGCCTCTGCCCAGCCCATTTCCATATTTCATAATCATTTATTCAATGCTCGATCCCTATAGGAACACAGACTGACTTGATATTAGAATTGCTTTCCTGGGTCCCTTATGAAATGGCCTCTTGTCATTTTAACAATAGTAGTAGCATTTAGGCTTGTATGCTTTCCCATAGAGTTTTACAGTTCCCTCTAAGCAGTTTACAAGGTGCATATTGCCCTCAACAATTTGAGTCCTCATATTTACCAACCTCGGAAAAATGCAAGGCTGAGTCATCCTTGAGCCCTGCCATCATGTAACTCTTGGTTGTGGGCAGAATTTGCAAATTCTGAATTTGCAAAGAGCCTTGGTGGCGCAGCAGACTAAAGCACTGTTCAGTAACACCAGCTGCCTGCAATTACTGCAAGTTCAAATCTCACCAGACTCAAGGTTGACTCAGCTTTCCATCCTTCCGAGGTAGGTAAAATGAGGACCCGGTTTGTCAGGGCAATAAACTGACTTTATATAAAAAAGAACACCGCTTAGGGGGGGCCGAAAGCCCTACTAAGCAGGTATATACAAAAGTATGACAGCTATTGCTTAACGCATTGTAAGCCTCCCTGAGTCTCCGGAAAAGGGCGGCATATAAACAAACAAACAAACAAACAAACAAACAAATAAATAAATAAACTTTATTTTACTTTATTTATTCTACTTTAATGATGGAACAGTTTTGAATTCTTGTTGCTTTGGCAGATGAGAATTAGCACTGCTGCAAAAAATGATTTATTTGTGATTCTTAACCTTAGTGGAAAACCGTCTCCATCCCATCTCTCCCAAATAATGATTAAAATAAAAAGGTGCTGGGTAACTATCATTTATCTCTGGTATTGGCTTAAGACTCAGAAGGTTTCTGGAGACAAGGAGGACTAAATTGAAAAAAAGTGTTTTGTTGTTTCCATTGATGATAATAACATGAACATTTTTTTACATTAGTTTCCCTTTCGATAAGTTAAGAATACTACGCTACATTTTTAATATTCAAGTGGTCAACAAGACTCCCCAGCTTCTGCAAAATCTCACTTTCGGCTACAACATCCATGACAACTATTTGAACATACTTGGTACTTCAGAAGCCTTGCTGGACATTCTCTCTACTGGAGAAGCCAACATTCCCAACTACAGCTGTGGAAAAAAGGACAACATTTTGACTCTTGTTGATGGAGCTCCTGAAGACATCTCCATCCAGATGTCAACATTAGGAAGCACCTACAAAGTCCCTCAGGTCTGTATGTGTATTTTTCTATAGGTAAATTGAGTGGGGGATGGGGGTGGGGCTGTTATGTGATAGATCCAAACATAACTTCACTTCAGAACTGAAGAGCTGTTTCTCACCATGGCCATTGTAGGTGTCATCGTTAGGGTTTGGGATCCACAGTATTTAGGAGGCAAGGATCAAAGCAGTGATATCCTCTCATTAATCATCATCATTGCTTTGGGTCTTTTGTTGCACGCTTGAAAAGGTGAGAAGAGGCTCTATGTTTTAATCAAAGGCTCTTCTGGACAAAAGGAAGGTAAAGCAGAGATGTCAAGCTCATTTTTTGTACATAATCTTAATAAAAATACAGACATTTTCAGTGGTAAGCCAATCCCAGATTCATTAAAAGAAACCAGATAGACAACTTATTATCGTTTATGGTGGACATGTAAAAAAGTTAAAGATCGAACTCAAGAGACTTATGTATGGGAGTGAAAAAAGTGGATAGATTATGTGCAGAATAAATATCAAACTAGGAAATATCAGATAGCTTTTAGCTGAATGAATGTATTATGTAGGGACAGATTAATTGAGTTTTATGAAGGTATAAATAGTATATAGGGGGTGGAGGGGTTTAAGTTTTATAAAATGTATTTTTCGATTAGGATTTCATTTTGTGGAAGTCCTGGGGGGGAAAGGGGAGGGTTAGGGAGGGTATGGGGGGCTTGGGGGGGGGGAACTGGGGAGAAAATGTATTTGTAAAACTTTTTAAATAAAAAAAAATACACATTTATTATTTGAAAATCAATTGTATAAGAAAGAGATCAGTATCTTGAACCTCAGTTTAGATGAACAACCTATTGGGATATTATATTAAAATAGCATGTGTTCTGTTCGTTGAAAATTCAAAAAATACATTAAAATATGGCTTTTTATTTGAATAAAACATTTCAGTTGAGATTTGCAGATCTGATTCCCATAGGGGCAATACAAAAATATTATTTGCATTCTTGATTCTTATTCTTTTTAACTTATTTTGTGGAGTGTGGAGCGCAGTGGTTAGAATGCAGTACTGCAGGCTAATTCTGCTGACTGCCAACTGCCAGCCGTTCGGCAGTTCGATCCTCACCAGGCTCAAGGTTGACTCAGCCTTCCATCCTTCCAAAGTCAGGGAAATGAGGACCCAGATTGTTGGGGGCAATAGGTTGACTCTGTAAACCACTTAGAGTGGACTGTAAAGTACTGTTAAGTGGTATATAAGTCTAAGTGCTATTGCTATTTTATGCTATTATTACAGTATATGCAGTATTATTTAATGTTACTTTTTTATTCTGTATCTTGGTATGACTTAATGACTAATCAGGGGGACATGAAAGGAGCCTTTCCTTTCAAAAATTGCCTTACTTTTGGCATTCAGGCATCCCTTGGGCAATGCTGTTTTCACCCACAAAGCCTTCCAATCCAGATACACCCTCAGGTTAGACCTGGTGGGTACGTCTGACACAAATATGGACAGAATGATGGAATGACCATAAACTACTCAAATAGATTTATGAAAACAAAACTGGATTTCTGTAAAGCTCATATTTTGGAATGGATCTGATTCCAAATATAACACAGCATTCTTCATTGCTTTTTCAGATCAGTTTTGATTTATTTTCAGAGTTGCTGCACGATAAAAGTCAATTGCCCTTTTACCACCGGCTTTTCCCCAAAAAAGGGTTCCTCTACCCGGAAATTGTCCAAGTGCTCCTCCACTTCAGATGGACCTTGGTTGGTCTCTTTGCTTCAGACACAGAGAATGGAGAGAATTTCATGAGGAGTTTTATTCCTTTGCTTGTCAAGAATGGTATTTGTGTTGTTATGTTGCAACAATTCTCAGCAATTCAACTTACAGCACCTCTCAGGGATGCCGTCTCTAAGTGGAGGCAAGTCAATGTCTTTCTTCACTACATAGAATACGGTGCTGTTTTGGATAGAATTCTTCCATTCCATTTTACACTTATGCGTTTGCCTGGACCCATTGAAGGGAAAGTCTGGATCACAACACTCATCGGATTATATCCACTGGAAGAGCACAGAGCTCTCAAATATGTGAATAGTATCTGGACCGTTGACTTTAAGAGAAAAGAAAGGCCAGTAAAAGATGCCTACGAGCCCCATTTCTACCTGGATCTACTTAGAGAACAACCTTTTCATTGTTCTTTTTCAAAGCACGTCTTTTCTGCCAAAGGCCGGAAAAGATGCACGGAGAAAGCACCACTGGAGACCCAAGCAAAAAGAAGCATGATGATGTGGGTGACTAATTTCCACCATTTTCACAGTGTCATTAAGACTCTGGCCCATGTCTTGAATGCGGCATATTCCTCCAGATCCAGGAGGAGAAAGAAGGAGGGTGAAGAGAGGACAAGGGCTTTAAGGCTGCAGCCCTGGCAGGTATGAGGTCCCAACAAGGATCCATTCAGCTTAGTTCCTTTTGAGAGGGAATCCAAAGGAAAAGGAAGGGAACTAGATGTCAGCGCACCAAACTATGATTTCCCCAGCGCTGACATGAATGAGTGGGAAAGAGCCTGTTAGAAGCAGTAGCTTGACTTTTCACCCAGTTCTTTCCTCCCGGCAGATAACGTCACCTAGGTGATGGGAGGAGGTGGGGGGAATTCCTGTGACTTGAAGTAACTGAGATGGAAGATAGACTTGGAAGATGGCCAATGAGACACTGAGATTTGAGGAATGGAAAGGGAGGGGTTTGGTATCAGAGGATTAGTTTCGGCTGCAAATGAGTTCAGGACTAGATCATTATTCTTCAATAAATAATAGATTTTATCAAAGACTTTGTGTTTGAGAATGAAATTTATTTGAGATAACATCGGAACCTGACACTATATCAATCTACTCGTGCTATAGGATGCCAACAGGTTTGAGCAATCTAATCGCGTTGGTGAAGATTTTCACAAAAACACGAGCTGTGAGAGATATAGTTTGATATTAAACACTGCTAATTTTAAAAAGGATGCATGCATTTTTAAATACATTCCTGTATTTATGGGTTTATGATGACTATTGTAGAATTTTACCTTCATACATTTAAAGGAGCCCATTCAACCACCTAGCTCAATCTTTCCTTTCTGCAGGAATCCCAGTTAAACCTTTTCTGGCTTGTCAGTCATAGCATTAAGACTATCAGTAAAAGGGAAACTATAGTTCTTTGCTTTACTTTCTCAGCTCTAAAACTACTTCTCCTTTTAGGATGTTTTTCCTCTCGTTCAGCTGTAATCTCCTGGCTGAGTTTATTTTATGGTGCCCCACACTCTGCAATAGCAGTAAACAGATCTTAAGCTAGGGGTGAAATGCTCCCGGTTCGCCCGATCCGGTAGCGATGGAGGCGGGTAGTTCGGAGAACCGGTAGCAAAAATCTCCGCACAGCCCCCCATGCCCAGCTGAGCCACACAATCATCAGAGGCTTTTTTTTTTCTTTTAAAAGCATTTTTTCTACAAGTTCAGCCAAAAACATGCTTTTAAAAGTAAAAAAAAAACAACCTCTGATGATCGTGCGGCTCGTCAAAGGCATTTAAAAGAAAAAAACCCTTTTTTTCTTTTAAATGCTCTGACGATCCAAGCTGAGTTCCCTGAAAGTCTCTGTGTCATAAGTAAATGCCTTATTCTATTACAAGAGATATGTATATATGTACAGGATATAAAGGGTTAATTTATTCCTCCTCCTTTAATGTATTCATGTGTGATCACCCCCTTCCTTGACTCCTCCCCTTTGATATAAATAGAGAGTGCTTTTACCTCATGCTTGCTTCTCACTGTAAATCTGACAAGAATAAGTAGAATGCCTATTATGAATAAACACTTCTTTAACTGAAGAAATTGCTTCTGAATTCATCATTGAGTCTGATCCTCAAAATATTGTAACAAATTGGTAGCAGTCGATGGTTGAACTGACTCAATAAAATCCAACATGCCTAAGAAAGAAAACCTCAAGAATAAAAAAGAAAGACCCAATACCAGGGCAAATGATAAAGAAACAAAAACAGATCAAGAAATGATCGATGAACCAATAAATACAACAATCAAAGAATCTGAAGATAACACCACAGACATCGAAGAAACAGCAGATGAAACCGACAACCAAGAAGAGAACAAAATAAAAGACAAAGACCTCAGATCGGAGATACTGAGGCTAATAAAAAGTCAAAAAGATGACCACAAACTCATCGCGGAACTCCGAGGCTTCTTGGAAGAAAATGGAGCAGCGAGAGAAAAAGACATTGAAAAAGCCAAACCCGAAAATACAAAAATGGTGAGCGAACCTACAACGAAAGAAAAAATAACCAGAAGCAAGACCAGAGGTCCCGCTCAAAATTTTGAAAGGCAGCCATCTTTTCTTCAACCGGCCACAGAAATGAACACGGCTGAACCAATCAGAATGCACCATTCAAAAACTCTGGTGCGAAAAAACACAAAAAATAGCAAAAAATATATTTATTCTTCTGAAGAGTCAGAAACAGATACAGAAGAATCATCCACCGAACAAGAAATCGAAACACCCATGAGAAAACTATTTAAAACGTTTGGCACAAGTCTAACAATTTCAAAAGAATCGATAAAAGCCAATAATGCAAAAATACAAAAGAGACGAAGAAATAAACAGACACCTCAAAGCCTGCACGACTCGATCCGGACAACGATGATGACGACGCCTGAACCCAGAGGGCCCTGCGAAATTTCCCCCACACTACAAACGATCCAAAGAACAAAATACTCCAAGCAAGAAAGCTCCAAAGAAAAGAGAAGAACCACAGCTGCCAGCAGAACACCCAAGATCGAGCCGGAGACCGAATCATCAGAAGGAGAGCACTACGAGGGAGCTACAGCAAAGAGAACCTCTCCCAGCGGCTTCAGCAAAGAAATGACCAACGCGCATGCGCAGATGAACACAGAGAACTACAATGAACTTTATGAAGAAGGAGAACCTTTCAAGCTCATCAGCAGAATACCCACACCATTCTGCAATTTTCAACATCTACAGGACCATGGACTACCCACAGTTGTAAGTAGTGGGAATAGTAATATTGGGAATCTACCTAGTGATTTCCCAAAACTTAGAATTGATGGCATCAATTTACAGGAATGGTGTCAACAAATTCAGGTTGTCTTTATGAAAGAAAATTTATTATTTTTTATAACCAATCCTCCCAAAAGACCTTGGACTCTAAAAATAGACTGCCTGCATCACAGAGCATTCTATTTAATAATTTCTAGCATATCACCTGCCATGTACTACAGTATTAAGCATAATCTTACTGTTTCAGAAATAATTCAATGCATGTTTAAATTGTTTCATAGTGAAAGTGTAGCAACAACCACTAGAATGTCTAAAGATTTCTTTTCAGCCAAATTAAGATCTGGAACCACCATAAGTGAACATTTAATATCCTTAAACAAAACCAGAGCAGAATTACATCTAAGAGGAGAAATAATATCAGAACAGACAATGAAAAGCGTTATCCTTAACTCATTAGATTCATCATGGGATAACTACATATCACACTTAGACTCAATCAATCTAGGATACTTATCCATAGAAAGTCTGTCAAATAAGTTAATAGCTGAAGATAATTTGAGGAAAAGTAGATACAATGCATACACAGAACACAGACAGGCAAAAGGGGTAACTTTCCAAGAGAATCACCAAAAAACAATTGAATGTTACAATTGTGGATCCAGAAAACACTCTAAGGGAGATTGCCCCATGTTTCATAGGGAAAGACAAAACCGTGATTATAGGGGTAGATATCAAGACAGGCAATCATCTATTGATAGATACAGATATAGAGACTCCCCAAACTACAGAGAACGCAGAAAGGATAGAGATAATTCAAGGGACAGAAAATCAGGATCATTAAATGGATTAGATAAACATAACGATGTCATCACACAAAAATCAAAAAACAATACTTGGCTCATAGATTCAGGGGCGACTAATCATACAACAAATAACAAGAAAATACTGTCTTCATTCACAAATGATAAATTTATGATAAGAGTAGCCAATCAAGAAAATGTTCAAGTCATAGGGAAAGGAGATGTAAATATACCTGGTTTAGGTAAAGTAGAGGGGGTATTGTTGATACCAGAAATATCACATAACATACTTAGTGCAGTGAAATTAAGCCAAGATTCCAACATAAATATAATCTTCTCTGGGGGAAAAGCAATACTAGAAAAGGATGGGACTAAATTGAATAGTGTAGTTATCGAAGGGGGCCTACCCTTCCTTGTAACAGAAGATAAATGGTTGCATAACATTAATACAAACACTGATGACGACATCAACATAGACAGTGAACATAGTAACAACAATGACAATGAAGAACCCAATACACACTGTAATCACAAAGACACAGCCACTAGTGATACACACAATAACAAAAGACCCAATATAGGCAAACCAATTCATGATGAATGTGCACACATGTTGCATAGAAAATTGGGACATGCAAGTTTCCCTGTAATACAAAAAATGATTGAACATGCTGATGGCGTTAAAATAAAGGATTGTAAAAACTATTTGGAATGCTCAGTATGTAAATCCTCAAAACTCAGAACAAACCCAAAACCAAAGAGGGCAACAAGGACCTCTAACCAAATTTTTGATCTGGTACATATGGATCTGGTTGGTCCATTAACACCATCCATCACATACAAAAAAAGATATTTCCTAACTATTGTAGATGACTATAGCCGTTATGGATTTGTTTATACTTTAAAACACAAAGATGAAACTTTCCAAAAATTCAAAGAATTTTACAAACGTGTAGAAACACAACACAATATCAAAATAAAACAAATCATGACAGATAGGGGATCCGAGTTCATGTCAAAAGAATTCTCACAATGGATAAAAGACAAAGGAATGCTACACTTCACGACTAGCCCATTTTCTGCTTTTCAGAATGGTACAGCAGAACGAAAGAACTCAACACTGCAAACCATGATTAGATGTACATTAGAAGATGCTGGTTTAGGAAAACAATTCTGGTCAGAAGCATTACTATATTCAAACTATACCCAAAATAGGACCTGGTCTAGCATCCTAAATAAAACACCATACGAAGTGATGTACAATAGGAAACCAAAAATATCACACATGCACATATTTGGAGTTACAGCAGACGTACAAATACCAAAACAATTAAGACGTAAGGGAGATAACGTATCCAGAAGGCTCAGATTCATGGGATACGAAACAGGCACAAAAGGATATAGATTTATTGACAGTAATAACAAATTCATAGTCTCAAGAACAGCAGTATTTCATGAACAGGCCAACTGGTCTAAGATACATCTTAACGAGATAATCCAAAATACAAAACCAAATATTGAACAACAAGACAGAATAGAAAGAGAGAAACATGAACATAACACACATGATGACAAAAACAAAACATGGACAGGTAACCATACCAGGATAAAAACAGATTCATTAACCAAAAAGGAAGCAAGGTATTTACACGATAATGAGAGCATTCCAATAAGAACAATCAGGTGTAACAGAAAACAATTACCCAATAAGTATAAGGATTATATAATGTGTGTGAATGACGAGACACCAACACCTAACACATACGAGGAAGTGTTGAAACTTCCCATGGAAGAAAGAGAGAAATGGGAATTAGCCATAACAAAAGAAATGAACAGCTTGCGTGAATTAGGTGTATTTACACCAGTCCCTGCCCCTGAGAACAAGACAATTATAGGCACCAGATGGATATTCAAAATCAAAGATTTAGAAGACGGTAATAAATTATATAAAGCTAGATTAGTCGCACAAGGTTACGCTCAAAAATATCCTGAGGATTACACTGACACATACTCTCCCACTGTAAGAACCGAAAGTGTTAAGACAGCTTTAGTCATAGCTGCTATACTCAATCTTGATGTCTTTCAATATGATGTGCAGACTGCATACTTACATGCAAAGCTCGACAAAGAGATATATGTAAGGGCACCTCATAGCCAATGTACAAATAGAAATGAGACCTGGTTACTTAACAAAAGCTTGTACGGATTAAAACAATCCGGCAAGCGTTGGTATGAATGTCTAGTCAGCGTGCTTAAAAATATGGATTTCAAAGCCACAACTGCAGACAATTGCTTTTTTGTTAGAAAGGAAGGTGAATCATTAGAATTTGTGTTAATCTATGTGGATGATATTTTGTATATAGGCAAACATAAAGAAAAGAAAGACTTATTTGTATCCAAGCTAAGTGAACATTTCTCTTTAAAGTCGCTAGGAAGGGTAAACAAATACCTTGGAGTTCAAATCAATAAAACAAGAAAGGGATTCAAATTATCCCAGAGAGATAAAATTATAGAACTTCTGGAAAAATGCAATTTAAGAGATGCCAAACCTTGCGATACTCCTATGCAGACTGATTTTCTAAGGAATATGGATGAATCTTCACCTGAGTTCGAGAACAATACATTATATAGATCAATTATTGGTTCCCTATTGTATATATCTAATTGGACCAGGCCTGATATAGCTCTGCCACTTAATTTATTATCTAGACATGTAAGTAAACCACTTATGTATCATTGGGAAGCAGTTAAACGAATACTAAGATATCTAAAACACAGCATGGATTTCTGCCTACTCTTAGAACCCAATAATATTAAAGAACCTATTATCACCAGTTACGCTGATGCAGACTGGGCAGGTGACATCAAATGTAGAAAGAGCACCTCAGGTTATGTATTATTTTTAAATGATTGCCCAATATTCTGGTACACTGGGAAGCAAGATTTCGTAGCGACTTCCACAACAGAGGCAGAATACGTCTGTTTATCTAAAGCCTCAAATAATTTAGTGTGGTTTAATGATTTATTATCTGATATTTGGAAGAATCCAATACTACCATTTGTCATACATGAAGATAATAAGGCGGCTATAGAAATATCAAGATCTGACGCCATTGGTCAAAGGTCCAGACATATAGATATCAAATTTAAACACGTGAGACAATTATCTCAGGATGGATTCATTAAAGCAATCCACTGCGAAACCTCAGAACAAATAGCTGATATATTAACTAAACCTTTACCTTCTAAACAACACAAATACTTGACATCAAAATTACAAGTACTATATAGTTCTGAATCCGAATGCAATCATTGTTATATGTCGAATCGGCATTTAGAGGGGGATTTGTCATAAGTAAATGCCTTATTCTATTACAAGAGATATGTATATATGTACAGGATATAAAGGGTTAATTTATTCCTCCTCCTTTAATGTATTCATGTGTGATCACCCCCTTCCTTGACTCCTCCCCTTTGATATAAATAGAGAGTGCTTTTACCTCATGCTTGCTTCTCACTGTAAATCTGACAAGAATAAGTAGAATGCCTATTATGAATAAACACTTCTTTAACTGAAGAAATTGCTTCTGAATTCATCATTGAGTCTGATCCTCAAAATATTGTAACACTCTGCCGATCAGGGAACTCAGCTGGGATCTTCAGAGCCTTTTGAAAGCATTTTTTACAACCTCTTAGCCAAAGAGGTTGTAGAAAAAATGGTTTTAAAAGTAAAAAAAAAAAAAAAGGCCACGCCCACATTAACCCCCCTCGACCAAGCCACACCCACAGAACCAGTAGTAATGAATTTTAGATTTCATCCCTGTCTTAAGCTTTTGTGTAACATCTTTTAACAATTGGAAGACTGTTGTAGTCTCCAGCTAAGGGATTTTATTATTTGGAAAAGGTGTTCCCAGATTCCTTCTGATTTTCCGCTTTAGTAGATCAACATGGCTCTTGTCTTTCCTCAAGGCTAACAGCAGCTCCTTTGATCTCTTCCTTGCCTTCATAGCCCTTCCCTAAAGCTGATCAAGATGTTGTGCAATGTCTTCTCCAAGCATGGTGCCTCCAAGGAGACCTTGTACTTGAGTTGGGATCGCCCCAAAGCAGAATACTGACTTCCTCTAGGTTCTTACAGATGCATTTCAGTGGTGGGTTCCTCCAGGTTCCACCTGGTTCCACCGAGCCGGTAGCAGTGATGATATGACATCACCGAACTGGTTCTTCCCCCCCACCCCCCCACCGCCCTGCGTTATTCTTACCTTTTATTTGGTCCCACCCCCAATCTATTGCTGCCTCCTGAGTCCCAGCTGATGGCTAGAGGGAAAAAACCTGTTTAAACTCTTGCTGCGGGGCTTCAAAGGTGCCTGCAAAAATAAATGGGTAGACCGGTGCCTGCAAAAATACATGAGTAAATCAGTGCCTGCAAAAATATATGAGTAGATCAGTGCCTGCAAAAATACATGAGTAGATCTGTGCCTGCAAAAATAAATGGGTAGATTGGTACAGCTCTGCAAGCAGTCAAAAGCATAGTAGACCAGTACCTCTGCTAAATCCTAAATAATTGTCACATGACCATCAAGCCATGCTCACAAAATAAGCCACGCCCACAGAACCAGTAGTAAAAAAAATTAGAAACCACCCCTGATGCATTTGCCTTCTTTCCATGTGCCAACTCACATCTGGTTTGCAATCAACTACTATTTTGAGAACATTTTCACAAATATTCATATCAAGTTTGGAATCTCTCATCCTTCTTGCTCTGCATTTCGTTCTTCTTCTTCAGTGTAGAAGCCTTAGTACTTCTCTTTCTCTCTCTCTTAAATTCCTTTTGATTTTTTTCCAGCCTGTTTTGATAAATCATGGAGATGTGTTTTGAATGTTTTATCTGGTTCTAACTTATATATTTAGACACCCAATTTGATATCAGCTACCAAATGGTAACCATTTAATTTCATTTCATCCAAATCATTAATAACATTTGTTATGTAAATAGGTTTGTTTGGCGGGAAGTTCGAATTAACTGACCTTCAGCTGATTGGCTGACCACTACAGCTGCAAGGTATATAAAGGGAGCTGGCTCCCTGGGTTAGTTGCTGGATTCTCACTATACAATAAAGAGCTGTTGTTACTGACTACTCTGGCTTGCTGCATCTTCATTCACCCAATTTAACAACATTATTATGAAATTAAATTTATGATTATTATCAAATAAAATAAAATTAAAACACCACTCCTTCAGATTTTTTTTCTACTGGATTTTACTTATGCACTTTTCTCTATCAGGAAATCATAAATGTTTTTCTGAAAGCTTCATCTTTTTTTAAAACAATACAATTTTAAAGGCAGTATTATCCACTTAATTGTTATACCATCCAGCCCTCATTTAACTATCTTCCTAATCATGACATCAATAATTATTTCATTAATGCTTTCTTAAAATCAAGTTATGTCATCAGCATTCCCACAATCTATTAAAAACGTGTCATCAGAGAAAAGAGGCAGGGAGCCCCCGAATGAATAATAGGCAGAGAGAGAAATTCAGAAATGATCCTTCCTAGTTTCTCAAATTGCAAAAAAGTGTTGATGGGACATTTGCAATTTCAGACATGCACTCTTGTCACAGTGTGAGATGAATGGCATATAAATCTGATAGACAGACGGATAGCTACATAGATACATAGTTGTATAGATATATGTATAGCTAAATAAATAAATACTCTCTTAATAAGGTAGAATTCACTCATTGGGACATGCTTCCGATCTGGTCTACATGTATGTATGTATGTATGTATGTATGTATGTATGTATGTAATTTATATGCCGCCCTTCTCCTGAAGGATTCAGGGCGGCTTACAAATTGAAAACATTCAACAATTTGAAAATTACATAAAAATTAAAATCCAATTAAAATTTATTCAAATTATTTCAATGTAAAAATCCCCCAACGGATACATGAGAGGAGATTAGCCTGGCAACTCTCTTCTTGACAAATTCATTCTTCCTGTTAATCACCTTGTTGTTTTCAAAGTCTTGATGAATATTCTTTCTGTTTGTGCAATCTATTTGTGACATGCTCTAAATCAGGGGTGTCATACTTGCGGCCTATGGACTGGATGTGTCACGTGCTGGCCATGCCCACCTCACGTTAGCAAAGGGGGGAAAAACCCGTGATATGTCACGTGACGAAAACGTGGCGCCACAATTTTGACACCCCTACTCTAAATGTTTCCTTTAACTGACAAATTATATTTTTCGATGGATATATTGTCAATCAGGGGGGAGTTCTACTTACCTTTACTACCGGTTCGCAACGGGGCCGCGCGCATGCCCTCGCTTTACTAGCGCAGAAGCTTCTGCATATGTGCAGAAGCATTTTGATGACTTCGGAGTCGGTGGGCGGAGCCTCCCGTCGGTTTTACTACCGGTTCTATAGAACCGGTGCAAACGGGGGGCAACCCACTACTGTTGTCAATGTATAATTGATAAATTTTGGTAAACCTTTCTTTTCCATTTTTGGAAACTTGTTCTCCCAAGTAAGAATATTTACAAGTTAGAGAAGGGGTCTCCAACCTTGGCAACTTTAAGACTTGTGGACTTCAACTCCCAGAGTTCCTCAGATAGCTGGGAGTTGAAGTCCACAAGTCTTAAAGTTGCCAAGGTTGGAGACCCCTGAGTTAGAGCACTGTAGAAGAAAGATTCAAATGGGAACAGAGAAAAAGAAATAAGTTACCAGGTTGACTGCTTTTAAAATTCCTGGATCTTTGCATTTTAGTTCCATCCCTTTCTGGAGAAGAATGAGTTTCTCAATGTTTCCACATACGTACTATACTTGGACCAAAATGGAGATTTAAAGGCTGATCTGAAGATCGTTAGCTGGGTGTTTTTCCCCAAGACGGATGTTGTCAAAAAAGATCTGGTGACTTTTGAGAAACAGAGACTTAGTATCAACCAAGATCATCTGTCATGGCTAAAGCTGCAAAACCGGGTAGGAGAAATATTGGTGTCTTTCCTGTGTTTTCCAACGGGTTCTGACCCATTTCATTGGGCTAAGCCCATGCACCATGGCTTAGTATTGAAATGGAGAAGTTGCATGACAAGGGTAAGAGAAGCCCTGAAGTGCTAAGAAGTGTGGTTTTCTTGTTCCTTGTTCTCAGATGGCAAGGGAGAAGGCAAATTTATTTACCAGTGCTTGAATTCAAATTCGGATTGAATTCAATGAAATTGAATCAAGACTGGGTGGAGGTCCTATTGGCAACAGTATGAAAGAAGCATTGGAATCAGGATTTATCCTATCCTGGTTGGGCCAGTGTCCCATGAAAAGGCGGGGAAAGATATTTTTAAGCAACGCAGACCTAGCCAGAGTTATCCATTTCAATCTTTCATCCCACTGAGATAGGACTTCTGCTTCTATGATGGAGGTCCAATTCAGATAGCGTACAGTCATAATGACTTGTCTGATGTGAGATAATGCCAGGGATTGGATTCAGCTGGTTTGGACCAGTACAGGTGAACCGGATGTTAATTTTCATCTAGTTCGCCGAACTGGTAGTTGCAAGGACTGGCTGACCCTGTCCACTCCTCCCCTCCCCTCCCAGGAGTCTCCACGCAGCCTGTTTTGGATGCCAGGTAAGTGCAGGGCCCATGCGGAGGCTCTGGGAGGGTGAAAAACAGGTCTTCCAGAAGTTCCAGAAGTCCGGAAACGGGCCTGTTTCTGGCCTCTGAAGGGCCTCTGGAGCCTGGGGGAGGCCGTTGTTGCCCTCCCAGAGGCTCGAGAAAAGCCTCCGGAGACTGGGAAGGGTGAAAAATGGACCTACTGTGTTATGTCCTTATAAGGACATCCGCCCGGATTGGCTGCCAGCCACCGGGCGGGAAGATTTGAATCCCTGTCAGGGGGCGGTGCGTCTGCCGGAGCGAATATAAGGAGAGCCCCGGCAGCGCACAGCCAGTCTTGCTACTGTTTCTGTTCTCAATAAAAAGTTACTAATGTAACGAGCTGGTCACGTCTTCCTTTCCTGCGCCGATCTAACACTGGCGACGAAGGACTGAGAGAAGAACGAACCTCGCGGCACCAAGCCAACAAGACAAGACTCCGGCACCGGGAACTACAGTAGGCATTTCCAAAGGCATGGCATCCGCTGAAGTCACTTTGCCAGCCCTTGCTCCTTTCCGCCCAGGGAAGGACAAGTGGAAATCCTACGTAGTGAAATTCCGGCAATACCTGAGAGGCAACAACATCAGGGATGCCGATGATGACCGGAAGAAGGGCATCTTCCTGGCCAACTGCGGCTCCGAGGTCCTCGACATGGCAATCGATCTCGTAGCACCACGAGACATCGAAGAAGTGCCATGGACAGACCTGCTGCAGATCCTGGAGGACCACTATGCCCCAACAGGAACACCGGTGGCGAACCGTTTCACCTTCCACCAACGGGACCAGAAGGAGGGTGAGACGATCAAGGAATTTGTGGCCGCCCTACGCCAGATCGCAGCCAGCTGTGAGTTCGACCACGTGGACAATGCCATCGCTGACCGCGTGGTCTTCGGCATGAGGGACAGAGGCCTGCAAAAGAAATTCCTGAGCAGGAAGAAGCTCGTGCTCAAGGATGTGGTGGAGGAAGCCACCGCATCCGAAATCTCGGAGAAAGCAGCTGCCGCAGTAAGCAGAGCCAAGGGAATCCACAAGATCCGCTCCACAGAGCAATCTTCAACAGAGGATTCCACGGCTGGATCCGAGTCGGAGGGAGAGTCCACCGTCCACAAGGTATCCAGACCCCCAAGGCGGGAAACCGCCCAACGGAACTACAAAGGGGAGCGCTGCGCCAGCTGCAGAGGGGACCATGCCAGAGCAACCTGCAAGTGGAGAGATGCGACCTGCCGACGCTGCAACAGAAGGGGTCACATCGCCGAAGCTTGCAGAGGTGAGGAACCAGCCCCAGAGCCCTCCAGCCACCGTCCCCGCGAGAATCGGAAGGATCACCAGAGGTCATCCAAACGGTCCTCTGGCCCTTCCAGACGCAGAGACGACGAATTTCCCCGGAGCGGAGCGGTCCACCAGACGACCATCGCTCACACGACGTCAGACAGTGCCACCAAGTTCCATGTGACCATCCACGTGGAAGGAGCACCCTGCAAAATGGAGGTAGACTCCGGCTCGGTCTACTCCATCATGGACTGGCAGCAGTTGAAGCACCTGCAACCCAGCATCACCAAGCGAGAGTTGAAGCCACTACACTCCAAGCTCGTCGACTTCGGGGGAAACCCCATCGGAGTGCTAGGAAGAGCCAACATCCGGGTCACCTACAAGCAGTTCGAAGGCAAGCTCCCCATCACCGTCGTACGGGACAGCCGACCAAACCTGCTAGGAGTGGAGTGGTTCAAGCCGCTGGGGCTCTCAATCGAGGGCATCAACCAAATTGGCAGGGACGAACTCGACTACCTCATCGAAGAGTTCAAGGAAGTCTTCGATGGTAAGCTGGGGAAATTTGTGGGGAGGCCAATCTCCTTCAATCTGGACAAGGGAATCACCCCAATTAGGCTCAAGCCCCGCCGAGTTCCGTTTGCCCTGCGGCCCAAAGTAGATGAGCAGCTGGATAAGCTGATCGCCCAGGGCGTCCTGGAACCGATCGATCATGCTTCATGGGAGACCCCCATTGTGACCCCACTGAAGCATGATGGGTCTGTGCGCATCTGCGCCGACTACCGTTGCACCATCAACAAGGCGTTGGCACAGAGCGCATACCCAGTCCCAGTGGTGCAACATCTGCTGCATTCCCTGGGATCTGGATCAATTTTTGCGAAACTGGACCTGGCCCAGGCTTACCAGCAACTGCCAGTGGATGAAAAAACGGCGGAGGCTCAAACAATCGTCACGCACAGGGGGGCATTCAAATGCAACCGGCTCCAATTTGGAGTCAGCGCTGCCCCCGGCATCTTCCAATCCATGATGGAACGCCTCCTCCAGGGCGTTCCAGGGGTGGTGCCTTACTTCGACGATGTGCTCGTCTCCGGTGACTCAAGAGCTCAACTCCTTGAAAGGCTCAGGCTTGTCCTGCAGCGATTCAAGGCCAAGGGCTTGAGGGTCAGGCGGGACAAGTGCATCATAGGAGTACAGGAAGTCGAGTTCCTGGGCTACCTCATTGATAGCACAGGCATCCACCCCACCAAATCAAAAGTGGAAGCAATCCATGAAGCTCCAAGCCCAAAAAACAAAACGGAGCTTCAGGCTTTCCTTGGGTTGCTCAACTTCTACGCCATTTTCTTAAAACAGAAAGCCACAGTTGCTGAGCCACTCCACCGCCTGCTGGGGAAATCGGCTTCCTGGAAGTGGGGCCAGGAAGAGGAAGCAGCGTTCCGGGCCATCAAGGGACTACTGACGTCCAAAAGCGTCCTCATCCAATACAGCGAGACGCTCCCTATCAAGCTGACCTGCGACGCGTCGCCATACGGGGTGGGGGCAGTCCTCAGCCACGAGCTGCCCAACGGCACGGAGGCCCCCATCGCCTACTTCTCGAAAACCATGTCCGGCGCAGAGCGGAACTACAGTCAGCTGGACAAAGAAGCCCTGGCCATCGTGGCAGGAGTGAAGCGCTTCCACGAATACCTCTATGGAAGGCGCTTCACCATAGTCACCGATCACAAGCCACTCCTGGGACTCCTCGCAGGCGACCAACCCACCCCGACCTTCATGTCCCCGCGGATGACGAGATGGGCCATCTTCCTGGCCGGCTACTCCTATAGGCTCGTGCACCAGCCGGGCACAGCCATAGGAAACGCCGACGCACTCAGCAGATGCCCATCGAAGAACCCGGTGGAAGACCCAGCCCCCACGCTCCATCTATTCCACATAGATGACGATGCCAGCTGTCCAGTCTCCTCCGCAGATGTGGCCGCGCACACCCAGAGGGACCCCACCCTCCGCCAAGTAAGGTCCTGGATCCTCAGGGGGTGGCCAGCGAAACAGACGGAAGAGAGGTTCAGCCCGTTCACCAGGAAACAGACAGAGCTGTCCACCATAAAGGGCTGTCTGCTATGGGGAGACAGGGTGCTGATCCCAAGCACTCTGCAACGGCGGACGCTAGAGACTCTGCACAACGGGCACCCAGGCATCGTCCGCATGAAGGCCCTGGCACGGAGCTACGTCTGGTGGCCCTCACTGGACAGAGACATTGAACAATGGGTCTCCAGATGTGACCCGTGCCAAGAAGTCCGCCCAGCACCACCACAATCCGAAGTCACGAACTGGGAGACCCCCAGCAACCCATGGTCGAGGGTCCACATCGACTTCGCGGGCCCGATGCAAGGACGGCACCTCCTCATCGTGGTAGATGCCTTCTCCAAGTGGCTCGAGGTGATACCCATGGCATCTACCACAACAGAAGCGACGATCCGAGCCCTGCGCCGCCTGTTTGCCACACACGGACTACCGGACGTGCTGGTCTCGGACAACGGCCCCCAGCTCACATCCCTGGCCATGGAGTCCTTCCTGGCAGGACTGGGCATCCGCCATGCCCTCTCCGCTCCGTACAGGCCGGCCGGAAACGGACAAGCGGAACGGATGGTCCGGCTCACAAAGGAAGCCCTCACCAAGATGGGCCCGGGAGACTGGCAAGAACGCATCGACAACTTCCTCCTCACCCAGCACATCACGCCGCATGCCACCACCCACAAGAGCCCGGCCGAACTCCTGATGGGCAGAAGGTTGAGGTCACCCTTGGACCGGCTGCACCCCCAATACAGCCCGGAAGTGACCGCAACCGCCAGCCGCCCGCTTCGCGCCTTCAGCAAAGGAAATTCAGTTTTCGCGCTGAATTTCAACGGCTCTCCTAAGTGGCTGAAGGGGAAGATTGCCAGCACAACCGGTCCCAAATCCTACACCGTCGAGTTGGAAGATGGACAGGTCGTGAGACGTCACATCGACCAACTCCGGAAAAGGTGGGGGGGAGCACACGAAAACCGGCCTGACGAGGTAGGCCTACAACACCCAGACGAGGTAGGCCTGCAACACCCCGGCGAGGTAGGCCTACAACACCCAGACGAGGTAGGCCTACCACACCCCTGCGAGGCAGAGCAACGCCATCCCGACGAGGTCGGCCCAGCACACTACCAGGCACTGTCACGCCGGCAGTGCAGCGAGGTAGACCAGGGCCAACCACACGGGGGATGGCAACACCAACCCGACCAGGTGGGCACCCGACACAGCAGGCCCAGGGACCCCCGACCCAGCCCACAGGTAGACCAGGACCTGCCCAGAAGGAGAGCACCGCACCCCACCAGTGACGGCAACCCACGGCAGCCCTACCAGGGAGACCTCAACGCAAGGCGAGTAGACCGGGGACCGTCGCAGATGGGCACACCACAGCACATGGGCGAGGGTGGCACACGATTCCCCGGCGAGGGGGACCCCCGCCCAACGCAAGAAACAACCCGGCAACAACAACCCAACCCAGACGACCCCAACCACCAACTGGCGGTAGACCAGGGACTAGGGGGAAGGGAAAGCCGACAACAACCCGGCCAGGGAGGCCTGCGCCACCCCGGCAGGGGAGACCTCCACCAGCCCGAGGAGGAAGCCCCACAACGACACCCCGACCAGGTCGACCACCACCAACCCGACGGGGAAGGCCAGCGCCAGCCCGGCAAAGGAGACCTGCGCCACCCCTGCAAGGTCGGACACCGCTACCCGGACCAACACCACCCACAGCGAGCAGACCAGACCCAAGGGCACCGGCCCGAACCACCCTCCGGACCACAACGAACCGGGCCGCAGCAGAACCGCAGCCACCGGGAGACCCAGGAAGAGCAAGTGACAGCCGGGGTCTTACCGAGACTCAGACGCTCTTCCCGGGTCGAGACCGAACAGCACCGCCGAGGCGAAAGATCCACAGGCCAGGAGGAAGACCACCAGAACCAGCCATCCAAGGTCTGCGGTCCGGCCGGAGGCGCTGAGGGTGACCCCGCACACTCGCCAGCCGAACCGAGCCCGGTTCCGGGGAAGGAGCCAGGAGCCACAGGAACCCCGTCCGTCCAGGGCGGGGACGCGGAAGAAATGAGACTGCGCAGGTCAAGTAGGGTGCCTAGGCGTCCTACGTACCTGCGGGACTACGTCACGTTCATTGACGAACGCTGAACTGTTTTTTTTCTTTGGACTAGGGGGGAGGAGTGTTATGTCCTTATAAGGACATCCGCCCGGATTGGCTGCCAGCCACCGGGCGGGAAGATTTGAATCCCTGTCAGGGGGCGGTGCGTCTGCCGGAGCGAATATAAGGAGAGCCCCGGCAGCGCACAGCCAGTCTTGCTACTGTTTCTGTTCTCAATAAAAAGTTACTAATGTAACGAGCTGGTCACGTCTTCCTTTCCTGCGCCGATCTAACATACTGGAAGTACCAGAAATCTGGAAACAGTTCTGTTTCCGGCCTCCGGAGGTCATCTGGAGCCCGGGGAGATCGTTTTTGCCCTACTGGAGGCTCTAGGAAAACCTACGGAGCCTGGGGAGGGCAAAAATGCCCCTCCCTCCTCGCCATAGTGCAGGACCACCATGTACCATGGTGCAGGCCCACCATAGCCATGTCCACCCAGCAACCGGGCAGAGAACCGATTGCTGAATTTTTTGAATCCCACCCCTGGATAATGCCCAGACTCAGGAAACTGAAGCACTGAAACATGACTTTGACTCAGAGAAAAGTCTTTCCTAATGCCTGAAGTAATGATGGACAATGTGAAAGGAAATGCTACTTAGATTTGGGCTTTGACATGTTAAGGGGCACCACATTTGAAAACTCCCTGAATGCAATTGTTCATCTTGACTGAAGGCTGCCTCAAGTCTCTCTGGGAAAAAGGAGACTCCAAATTTAGCGAATAACAAATATGGATTTGTTCTTCCAAATCAGTTGTTGTTACCTTATTGTAGTTCTTCAATAGGAAGGACCACCTTACCTAGGATAGCTAGCTGGGCCTTATCCCTTTTGCACACAGGGTTCATACTCATGTCCCACATGCTCCGGCAAAAGCAGGGGTGCTATTCAGCAGGTTCATACAGGTTCTGGAGAACCGGTAGCAGAAATTTTGAGTAGTTCAGAGAACCAGCAAATACCACCTCTGGCTGGCCCCAGAGTGGGGTGGTAATGTATATTTTGCAGTATCCTTCCCCTGCGACGCCCACAAAGCCACGCCCACAGAACCAGTAGTAAAAAAAATTTGAATTCCACCACTGGGCAAAAGATTCCTGAACTCACACTTTTTCAGGGAACATGTTCGCATGACCTCACCTCTATCTCATAAGACTACAGTTCTAGAAACTGAGCAGTCACTTTTACTCTTATTTCAAGAGCATGTCAGGATGGTTGGTGCTAACGTATTTTTGTTGGCATTTCTTGTTTTTCTGCTTAGTCTCTTCCTCTGTCCAAATGTGTAAAAAATTGTTGTCCTGGATTTGTGAAGCGAAAGAGAGAAGGAGAGCCAGTTTGCTGCTACGACTGCATTCCGTGTCCAGAGGGGACCATCTCCACTCAGGAAGGTGGGTGACACAAAAGAAGGGAGAGGCCTCACGGAAGTGGTGAAATCTAAAATTTGTTACTACCGGTTCTGTGGGTATGGGTTGTGGGAGGGGAGGTAATGTGACTGGGTGGGTGTGGCCAATTTTTTTTTTTTACTTTTAAAACCATTTTTTCTACAACCTCTTCGGCGAAGAGGTTCTTAAAAAATGCTTTCAAAAGGCTCTGACGATCCCAGCTGAGTTGCCTGATCATCAGAGGCTTTTTTTTCTTTTAAATGCCTCTGACGATCAGGCAACCCAACTTGGATCATCAGAGGCATTTAAAAGAAAAAAAGGGTTTTTTCCTTTTAAATGCCTCTGATGATCCAAGCTGAGTTGCCTGATCAGCAGAGGCTTTTTTTCTTTTAAAAGCCTTTGATGAGCTGAGCCTTTGATGAGCTGAGCTGCGCGATCATCAGAGGCTTTTTTTTTTTACTTTTAAAAGCATTTTTTCGGCAGAAGAGGTTGTAGTCAGCTGGGCATGTGGGGGAGTGGGGGTGCAGGGATTTTTGCTACCGGTTCTCCGAACCACCTGCCTCCATCGCTACTGGATTGGGCGATCCAGTCTGAACCAGGAGCATTTCACCTCTGGATTATACAGAGCATTTTCATGGAAGTGAAAACTTCATTCTGTTCTGTCCCCTGCTTTGTGGAACATCCTCCCTTAGGAGAACTAAAATGGCCCCTACCCTGTTAGCCTTTCATAAGGCCCTAAAAAACCTGAATATAGTCCCATGCCTCAGGTGTTGAATGCGTTAAAGGGCCAATTTCATTTCATTTATTTATTTATTAGTTTGTCAAACATGTACATGATAGCAGGTATAAATATGAACATGGACATAAATGAAGGAAATTAATACAAATAAATGGGGACAGTAGGATAGGGATGGTAGGCTCCCTTTACAGACCTCTTAGGAATGGGGTGAGGTCCACGGTAGACAGGTAGATATCTACACGGTAGATATCCCTGGCAATATTACTAATTGCCCAAGTATTTTGCTCTTATATACATTTAATCTGGGTGTTTTAAAATATTTGCAGGCTTTTAACTGTAATATTTTTTTGAATATTGTATGAGATAGGCAGTAATAGAACATAAACAAACAAACAAATAAATTGCAAGTTAAAAGACAGTTTGAAGCGCAACTGTTTTCTTGTTTATCACTAGCACTAATGATGTTACTTGGTTTGAGTAATGAAAAGTCTGCAAGAAAACAACCAAGGACCCCCTTTTTTTAATTTTCAAACTGCATGATCTGGTCTATGACTAATAACAAAAATTCTGAATTTATTATCTAAATGGAGGAATAGTAAAAAGATTTTGAAGGAGGGATAGAGATGGGAAGGTGTGGAAGTTGGGGCAAGCTTTACTACTGCCAGAGAAAATATCTCTTCTGCTTTTTAATTTGGATCCTCCCACATTTATCTTTCAACAAACATCGGGGTTCTTTGAAACTTAAGGAATTATCATAGGTCCACGTTCTGGAATGATTATTGCAATGTGTTTACATGGGAGTCTATTTGAGGATCAATGGGAAAGTATTGCTAGTCTGTTATGAGGAGTATATAGTGGTGGATGTCAGATATTGCCTGCATATGATGCACCAGAGACTAGAAGGGGTTAAGTCTTTACAGACATCACATGTGACTATATCAACCAATGAACTCTCTTATTGGACTCTTACCTAGAAACCACTTGGATATCTTCCCTTTTTTCCCCCCTCTCTCTCATCTATCTCTCAGCGAGACAACACGTGAACTTCTCTCTCTTCTCAACATCTGAATCATACAGTTAGGGTAAAAATGCAACAGGACACCCTGTTCTTTATTGTATGCATGTATATATTTGTAAATAATAAAACAACCTTTTGAACCTGAAGCTGTATTGACCAAATAACTTCCTCATAGAACCAAATGAGCATGACCATCAATATATATCTGATAAATGGTAGCAGAGGATGAAAAATTATTGCTCAGGTCTATGAATTTTTTTTGTAAATTTTAAAATCATAGAACGATGATATTATACCCACATTGCCACTGCTGCCAGCAGCCAATTCTGATTTATTTGCAGGACTAGATTTCTCTGCCAGCGAACTACCGGTAGGTGTCACAAGATAGGCTTCACTCTAAATCCTGTATATGAAGAAGAGCCATCTGGCAGTACCCAGGAAGTGTGCCTCAAAAGATCAACTGATTCATTATTTTCCTCTAATGTAGATACACCCCGTAGATCAGATGAGTTGTTTAAAAAGCCACATCTTTAAGTCCTTGCAGAAGGAGTGGAGGTCAGGAGCCGTTCGGAGCTTGGTGGGTAAGGCATTCCAGAGGGTCGGCACGCTCACCGAGAACGCCCTCATCCTGGGCGCCATCAGCCGACATTGCTTGGTCAACGGCACCCTGAGGAGGGCTGCCCTATGTGAGCGCGCTGGTCAGTGAGAGGCAGGCAGTAGGTGCTCCTTTAAGTACCCCGGGCCCATGCAATGAAGGGCTTTATAGGTAAGCACCAGCACCTTGAAGCACCTTGAAGCGGATCCGGAGGATCACTGGTAACCACTGGTAATCGCCTCCTTAAGGATGGTCGGGAAGACCCCATCCCTCAAAGAAGCGTTGACAATGGCCTGGATCCAGTTACCAGTCACCTCCCTGGTTGCCGCAATGAGCCAGGAGGGACATGGGTCGAACAAACATATGGAGAATTAGTGCAGGGAAAGCACCTCAGAGGGAGACCACAATTGTGATATAAGGATATCTGCAAGAGGGACCTAAAGGCCCTGAGAATGGATATTAACAACTGGGAAACCTTGACCTCTGATTGTTCAGCTTGGAGGCTAAAGACGCAGCATGGCCTTCTCCAATTCAACGAGACACTTGTTCGGCAGGCTGAGGCAAAGAGGCAGTCCCGGAACCAGCAAAATCTGGGGGCTGGGCAGGGGACAGAATGTATCTGCCCTCAGTGTGGAAGGGATTGCCACTCTTGAATTGGCCTTTTTAATCACACTAGATGCTATTTTAGGATCTCTTTCCAGAGCACGATACCATAGTCTCTTGAGACAGAAGGATGCCAATGCAAAAAGATAGAGCGAGTGAGCGAGCTAGATGATAAATGATAGATAGATAGATAGATAGATAGATAGATAGATAGATAGATAGACGGATGGATGAGAGGGGAGAGGGAGATTCTTTGTTATTGTTGTTTTGTTGTTAACAAATGCTTCTTTGAAACTGCTCCTATTAACAGCTGTTGTCCCAAGAAGGTATTTTTTGAAATGTAAAGGACAGAATGTTAAAACAGGTCGTATTTTGGCTTTGTCAGATACAGAAAAATGCACCACATGTCCGGATGATAAACACCCAAATGAGGACCGAGTCCAATGTATTCCCAAAGTTATAAACTTCCTGTCTTATGAAGAACATCTAGGCGTCACCTTCATCTCTTTTGCACTACTCTTGTTCCTAATCACAGGCCTTGTTTTACTCATATTCATTAAATACCTAGAAACTCCCGTTGTCAAAGCTAACAACCGGGACCTCTCCTACATCCTCCTGGTCTCCCTGCTGCTTTGCTTCCTGTCGCCTTTTCTCTTCATTGGTCAGCCAAGGAAAGCCACCTGCCTTCTCCGACAAACATTTTTTAGCATCATCTTCTCAGTTGCCATTTCTTCTCTCTTGGCCAAAACGATCACAGTGGTGCTGGCTTTCCTGGCCACAAAACCAGGCAAACAAGTGAGGAGGTGGCTGGGGAAGGGCTTGGCCAACTGCATCATCCTTTCTTGTTCTGCTATCCAAATTACCATCTGCTTCATTTGGCTTGGTGTTTCTCCCCCATTCCCTGACTCTGACATGCACTCCCAGCCTGGAGAGATCATCCTGCAATGCAATGAAGGGTCTGTTGTCATGTTCTACATCAGCCTTAGTTACATGGGTATCTTGGCTGCCATCTGCTTCACAGTAGCTTTCCTGGCCAGGAATCTGCCAGGGGCCTTCAACGAAGCCAAGCTGATCACCTTCAGCATGCTGGTCTTCTGCAGTGTTTGGGTGACTTTTGTACCAACCTACCTGAGCACCAAAGGGAAATATATGGTGGCTGTGCAGGTCTTCTCCATCTTGGCCTCCAGTGCTGGTCTGCTGGGCTGCATCTTCATTCCTAAATGCTACATCATCATTCTGAGGCCAGATCTGAATACAAAGGAGCAACTTACAACCAGAAGAAATATATAAATGCGAGACAGAGGAATTTCAATTCTCAACATGTCCCAGCAGGCCAAACCTAGAAAATGATCCAAGCTGTACTCTCCATACTAGAGGGGGCCAACACTTTTGCTTGAAATAATTAAAGAATAGCTGGAAGATAGGATTGTGAGGAAAACAAGTTATTGGAGGAGTGGGAGTGTGTTACGAGTTAGAAATATAGAAGGAATTAATGAGGCAACCTTAATACCCTCATTTCTCCCTACATTGTTTCAAAACTGCTATGACAATGAACCTGGTATGTTTCTTTTGATTTAGACAATAACTCTTTCTTGAGGATAGTAATAGTAGATGGTCTGGGAAATAACCTAAGGCTTGCTTGTTATGAATATTCATGCTTACATGATTTATTAAATATGCATATATATTTGTCGTCCTTTTCTGAAATGTATAAAGATGAGTGCATCCTTTTGTCTATAGAATTCCCTCCCACTATTTTCTGGAGAGAAATTCCTCCAGTGTACACTGAATAAATAATAATTGCAGTGAGCCTGGTTTATTGGTTTTCGGGTCCTGAATTTAAGTCCACAGAAACTTGTTTCAGCAATAGAATTCACAGTCTTCCATATGTGACCAGGGAAAAGAGCTGGGGCACCTCTGTAGAGTGAGTGTTGTGAGATTGATCTCATGTCCCTTCCCACTTCTAAATAACAGCACCGTTTAGGATTGTGTGTAAAGCAACAAGTCTATTTTGGGTTGGGAGGCTTGTTGAATGTATGTCATCCCGTCCATTCCACTTCTCAACCTCCCATGATCCTCTTTGACTTTAACTGGGAAATGATTAGCGTTGTCCAGGAAGCAAGGGAAAATTTGACTTTGACTGACCTATGTCTAGGATTATTGGCCGCTGCTACATTTCCATGGCTACTTCACCTGGCCATGGGCCCCACACACCAGTTGACCCACCATTAGCCTTGCATCTCCACAGGCGCCACACACCCCAGGCATCCATAGCTGCTGGCCCTACCTCACCCCTTTGTCCCCTGCTGCCTGTGATTCCCTGCAGGAGAACTCTCCTTGGCTGCTATCCCACATGGGACAATTAGCTGCATGAGATAATTCACCAGGTGCTGGTGCAGAGAGAGCGAAAGGTCACTTCACCTGGTGACCAGATAATGGGCAGCTCTCCCTCCAGTGGGCAGGAGCTCCACCCCATTGTCAGACAGCAGGCCACTTCCCCCTGCAATGAGCAGAGGCTATGCCACCATTGGTTGGAATTGAAAAAGTTTTATTTTTATTTTTCTCTCTTCTTTTTTGCCCACTTCTAGTTCTCCCTCTGGCAGGCTCTCAATTTTTTCCTCTTCTGTCTCTTTTTCTCTTTCTCCCACCTCCCCAAATTGGGCCTGATACTTCTGCGCTGGTTCCCCACTGTCGCCTACAGAGCACCCCACTGCCACCATCCACTTGTGCGTCAGTCGCTCCTTTGGTGACCACATGGCACACCTCGCAATCACCGCCTCTAAGATTCCCGCCGTCTGTGGAGGAGCCACCACCTGAAGGAGGAGATGGGGGGGAGGTGGGGGAGGTGGTGCCAAAGCTGCGAGACAGGCAGTTTCCTGGCTCAAATACCTCTGTTAAAATATAACAAATAGGTACCATAATAATATATTGTTTTATTAACCCACTAACTCAAAACAACGAAAGCTACATTTCAGTTAGAGGTTAGTGAAAATGAAGCTGCAATTTTTTGAAGTTGGGTATTCTTCAGAGTTTCAGTATTCAGAGAAAAAGAACACAGCAGAGAAGACAAAGGTAGAATTCCATTATGAATGCTCTTGTGGGTTTTCCATTTCAAGTATGTTCTTGAGGTTTACATTAATTCTGGATGTTGTTCTCAAATAACTTTTTCATTGGTATAAGAAAAACCAGCAAATTTTATAGGGAATACATTTAAGTGTTAAAAGAAGAAAGGGTGATTTTATTTTAAATATGGTGGTGCAGTGGTTAGAATGCAGTACTGCAGGCAAACTCACTCCTCACTGTCAAGAGTTCGATCCTGACTGGCTCAGCCTTCCATCCTTCTGAGCTCAGTAAAACAAGGACCCAGATTGTTGGGAGCAATATGCTGACTCCATAAACTGCTTAGAGAGGGCTGTAGAGCACTTTGAAGTGGCGTATAAGTCTAAGTGCTATTGCTATTAAAAATATTTTTAATTAATCCATTTAGTATTTAAAACTGTAAATGAACAGGTGAGTTGCTTAGAATTTCCAACCAAAATACAGTTAGATTTGAGTAAATTAAAGATTGTGAAGAAAAAATGCATTTTGCGAAGGGTATATTTTGCAAAGAAAATGTACTTGTGTCCTTTCAACTCCATCCTTGGCATTCATTGGCAGGACCCTGTATCCAACATGGGAGTTTTGAATCATGTCCAACAGCATTAAATTCCTGATTATCAGAGTCCAGAAGGACCAAGGATGACAGGATAGTAGTGTTCCAATATTTGAGGAGTGCCACAGAGAGGAGGGGATGGGGGTCAACTTATTTTCCAAAGCACCTGAAGGCCAGAAAAGGAACAATGGATGGAAACTGATCAAGGAGATATTCAACCCAGTGGTCTTCCGGGTGCGCTTCAAGGTGTTGGTTATCACCTTTAAAGCGCTCCATGGCATAGGACCTAGTTATCTTCGAGACCGCCTGCTGCTGCTGACGGCCTCCCATCGACCCGTGCGCTCCCACAGAGAGGGCCTCCTCGGGGTGCCATCAGCCAAACAATGTAGGCTGGTGACCCCCAGGGGGAGGGCCTTCTCTGTGGGGGCACCTACCCTCTGGAATCAGCTGCCCCCAGAGATAAGGAGAATCCAAGACCTCAGTGCCTTCCGCCGTGCCCTTAAAACCTTTTTTTTCCAGCAAGCCAGGCTAGCCTAACACTTTTTAAATGTTTTAATTGGTTTGTTACTGTTTTTAATTATGGGGCCAAATTTATATATATCTTTTAATGGTATTTTAATATTTGTAGTCTATGTTTTTATGTGGCTGTACACCGCCCTGTACACTACCCAAATTCAAAAATAAATAAATAAATAAATAAAACCTAGAAATAAGGAGAAATTATCTGACAGTAAGAGCAATCAACCAATAGAACAGCTTCCCTTCAGAAGTTATGGGTGCTTCATCACTAGAGGCTTTCAAGAAGACACTGGACTGCCATTTGTCAGAAATGGTATAGGTCTAGGGCAAAGTCTCGCGTGACTCCGTGTGCCACTGTAGCACGCATGCCATAGGTTCGCCATCATGGGTCTAGCCTGTTGCGATATATTGAGAGTGGACATTCCCCTGCCTCACATTTCTACAATTCTTCTGGTCGTAAGCTGCTCTTTTGTATTCAGATCTGGCCTCAGAATGATAATGTAGCACTTGGGGATGAAGATGCAGCCCAGCAGACCAGCATTGGAAGCCAAGATGGAGAAGACCTGCACAGCCACCATATATTTCCCTTTGGTGCTCAGGTAGGTGGGCACAAAAGTCACCCAGACACTGCAGAAGACCAGCATGCTGAAGGTGATCAGCTTGGCTTCATTGAAGGCCCCAGGCAGATTCCTGGCCAGGATAGCCACCGTGAAGCAGATGGCAGCCAAAAAGCCCAGGTAGCTGAGGGTGATGTAGAACATGACCACAGAGCCTTCATTGCATTGCAAAGTGATTACTCCAGGTTGGGAGTGGAAGTCGGAGTCAGGAAATGGAGGACAAACTACAAGCCAGATGGAGCAGATGATAAGTTGCATGGAAGAACAAGAAAGGATGATGGAGTTGGCCAAGCTCTTCCCCAACCATCTCTTCACTTGGTTTCCTGGTTTTGTGGCCAGGAAAGCCAGCACCACCGTGATTGTTTTAGCCAAGAGAGAAGAAATGGCAACTGAGAAAACAATGCTGAACACTGTTTGTCGTAGAAGGCAGGTGGCTTTCCTTGGTTGACCAATGAAGAGAAAAGAAGACAAGAAGCAAAGCAGGAGGGAGATCAGGAGGATGTAAGAGAGGTCCCGGTTGTTGGCTTTGACAATGGGAGTTTCTCGATATTTAATGAATATGATTAAAACATGGCCTGTGGTTAGAAATAAGAGTAGGGCAAAAGACAGAAGGATGATGCCCAAATGTTCTTCATAAGACAGGAAAGATGTAACTTTGGGGATACATTGGACTCGGTCCATATTTGGATATTTATCGTCCGGACACTTGGTACATTTTTCTGTATCTGAGAAAATCAAAAGGCAATATTTATTTAACATTCTGTCCTTTTACATTTCAAAAAATACCTTTTTGGGACAACAGCTGTATTAATGACCCAAGTATTATCAAAAGAAGCATTTTTTAAACAATTGAAACAAAACAGAGAGTATAATCTCTCTCTCTCTCTCTCTCTCTCTCTCTCTCTCTCTCTCTCTCTCTCTCTCTCTCCCTCCCTCCCTCCCTCCCTCCCTCCCTCCCTTGCCTCTGCTTCTGTCTCTGTTTCTCTATACATTGCTAAGGTCATTCAAACTGGGGAAAGCTCTTGGACACAAAGATTTCTGGTGTTATGAGCAAAGCCTTCATAGAAAGCTACATTACTAGAGATAAAAAATGAAATAGTTAATGTTTCTAGGCCTGTTTCCTGTGTCCTTTTAGCTGGCACTTCTTAATACCCTATATTGAACTCAGAGGATGTCTTTCCTGACGGGTCCTTGGTGCTCTCTGAGCTTCCAGTAGTTGTCCTTTATTACTGTCTATCCTGTGAAATCTAGTTGGCTGGCAGAGAAAGGCAGTCTAGCAAATAATCTGGAATGACTACTGGAACCAGTATTAATATTGGTGTAATGATGTACATCCATAACTTTCCTCACTACCTCATTGTGAACCAGTGACACTTTCCAGTGATTTTGAAGGAGAAGCCTATGTAGAATGCATTGCAACAATCCTTCCAGAAAATGGACCTAAAACAATTTGTTATGTTTCAAAGTAAAGCTTGGCCAGTCTGCCACACCCTTTTATCTCTTACTACAGTCTTCTTCAAGATCCATTCTTTGCGGTTTCCGGTTTGCTGCTGGCCGCCGCCAGACGTTCCTTTGGGATCGTCCGCTTCCATTGCCTGTTAGAGCCGCCTTCACAGCGGAATGGCGGCTCGAAAAAACTCCGTTTCCAAGAGGAAACGGAGATAGAGTTTTTTTTACTTTTGGGACGGAGCGGATGAGAAGCCCCATATCCCCTGCCGCTGCTCCGGGCTTTGGGAGACCTCTGCTAATGCAGAGCCAGGCGTCAAGAGCAAGCTTGCGAACTTAACAGAATACTCAAAGAAAATGTGAGCTGGACCCTTAATACTGAATCGCAAGTATTTTACTCTTTAAAAAATTACTTAAGAGAAAAGAGGAGAGGAAAGGGGGAAAAAGAGCTTTTTAAAATGGCGTCTGCCGTGGCTGGAGAAGGGCTGAAAGGGAAAGTCCTTCCGTTTCTTATTACTACAGTGTAGCGGAATAAATATCACTGGCTACATTTGTAGATAAAACTTCACTCCTGTGTCTTCTCTTGTTGTTGATCGGAAAGAAGGTTTTTTTTTTTTTTTTTTTAAGGGAAAGTCCTTCCGTTTTCTATTTTTTCTCTTTTTTTTACTAAATCTTGTCTGTGTGGGAAATGGCATCGGGACTCACACAGCTGGACAAACGGGGGGGGGGGACTTCCCCCATTAATAAACTGCACCAACAAATTGTAACTCTCCAGTGTCAGAAACCTGATTTTAATATAATAGAATTTCTCCTTGAAGAGATTGTAAGAAGGGATGAGATTGTGAACCAGCAACTTGAAAAATTTAAGCAGGAAATTAAAGAAATTGGTGAATTGGTGAAATCAAAGTTTGACTTTTTGAATCAAAAGATTTTAAAAACAGCTAATGGTTTATCAGACTTTCTGATTCGGGTGGATGCAAAGACTAAATTATTAGAGTCTAAAATGAAGGAAACGGAGGAGAATTTGGATGACAAGATTCAAAAAATCAAAAAGGATTTGGTAAACATTCAGGATAATAGTCCAGAAGACAAATCTAAAATGGAGGTTGACCAAAAGACTGGTAATGGAGAAAATGTGCAACAGAGGATTGAAAGAGAAGTTTTAATGATTCAATATAATTTTACAGAATACGCAATTAGACTGAGAGGCCTGCAGGAAAATAATAGAGATGACTTAAGGAAAATATCTTCTGAAATTCTGGCTGGGATTTTAAAGGTTCAACCTGATGAAGTGTTTTGCAGGATTGATAGAATTTACAGAATTAACTCCTGGTTGGCAAAGCAAAGGCAACTGCCTAGAGATGTGGTGATCTATTTTACAGATAAAGAAATTAGGAATAATATTGTGCAGAACTCTTTTAATTCTACTTTGCAATTTCATGGAAGAAAGATTTGGATTTTTAAGGAGCTCCCGACTAAGATGCTAATGGAGAGGAAGAAATTTGGCTTTCTAGTGACTGAGTTAAAAAAAAGAAATATCCTATTCAGGTGGGACACGCCAGTTGGTTTAATATTGAGATATCAAGGAGTAAGATATCAATTGAACACCGTTGAAAAAGCGGAAGATTTTTATCAAAAAATTTTAAAAATGAATTTAACACCTTTAGGCATAATACAGGATAAGCAAAAGGAGTTGGAAACAAAAGGAAAATATCAAATTACAGAGGCTGTGGTAGATAAATTGTCTTTGGATTCCCTGGATACCCCAGCTGGACTGCCTATAAATAAGAGAGTAGTGTCATCCGACTCCAAGCTGATGAACCATCAAGTCACAGACAAGTGCGCAAATCAACTAGTTGATATACAAGTGACGGAGAAGAAAGATGAGATGATAAAACTAACCCAACAAGAACAACTCATAAAGCAGAATGAAAATCGACCAGCCGACACACAATTGGTAGGCAAGAAACGAGGATGGAAATTCAACCCGCAAAAGAAAAAGAAAAGAAACAGATCTCATAGAAACAGCAGTTTCTAAACCATGCAACAGTGAAGCCAGGGACTTTTAAAAATGAATGAATATCTGAAAAGATAGTGGAGGCGAACAACTGTTTAATACTATCCTGAGGATTGTGGCAGATCTCTGCAATGCCGTGATTTTGGGATGTGAAAAGAGCCTCACCTTGTTGGATTTGAATCATCTACTCTGGATTTTTTTTACTGGTAAATATATTATAATTATTTTGAGTTACAAGGCAGGAGAGTTACGCTGGGGCATGCAGAAGATCTAGATGTTACCCATTAGGATGATGGGAATCAACAATCCTGATGAATACCACAACTATAACTATATGGATATAATTATAATGTCACTCGGGTGGTTGTTTTTACTTTTATATAGATACGAGGATATCTACTACTGATGGGGGAAGAAGATGATTGAAGACTTTGAACAAACTGTTGCACCAGCATGTTATTTTACCCTATTATGGGTGATGGAAAGACACCAAAGAAGATATTATATGGATTATAAATTTAAAGTTATTGTCTTTTTTCTTTTTACAAAATGGAATGTATATATAGATATGTCTATATTTTAGCCTAGTGGGCAGTGGATTATATTTAGAATTGTATTGCATGATCTTGTAGGAATTGAAGGGTTGAAATAGGTTAGTTTATCGATTGATTAGTCTAAGAAAAAGGATCTTCAAGTCATATATTTAGGGGAGTGGAGGAATTGGATAGAACTGAATAAATGTCAAATTTGGATGTAGGGAGAAGGCCGCCTTAAAATGTTATATTAATATATATAAAAGATTAAATGTTAAATTGTAATAATACACTATAAGTTTAAGGGAGGAGAAAAAGGGCAGATTATCGTAAAAATGGGAGTTATAAGAATAATATGCTAAGGGTCAGTATTCTGAGGAGGGAGTAAGGGAAAGGAAAGATATTATGTATGTAACTAGTTATGAAATAGCCTATTGTTATGAAGAAGTCACAGGGGGGGATGGGTGGTGAGGGGGGGTTAGGGAAGGGGGGGGGGGAAAGGGGGAAAACTTGTATTTGAAAACTTTTTCAATAAAAAAAAATTAAGAAAAAAAAAAGATCCATTCTTTGCTTTAGATAAGCAATTGTGCATTTTGAAAATAAACAAGAAAACAGTTGAGCGTTAATCTGTTTTTTAACTTGCACTTTTATGAAAGCCTTGGTAGCACAGTGGTTAATGCACCCTGTTATTAACACAGCTGCCTGCAATTTCTGCAGGTTCGAATCTTACCAGGCTCAAGGTTGACTCAGCCTTCCATCCTTTCTAAGGTAGGTTAAATGAGGACCCAGTTTGTGGGGGCAATAAGCTGACTTTGTATAAATATACAAAAGTATGAAGGCTATTGCTTAAAGTATTGTAAGCCGCCCTGAGTCTCCGGAGAAGGGCGGCATATAAATCAAATTAAAAAAAAAAAAATGCTCTGGATGAATCCACTTCCCCAAGGCCTGCCCCATTTTGGTCTCACCCACTTTCCTGAGTAGAGATGGTTCCCTCTGGGCAAGGAACGCAATCATAGCAGCAAACTGGCTCTCCTTCTCGCT
Source organism: Arizona elegans (assembly GCA_022577455.1). NCBI lineage: Eukaryota > Metazoa > Chordata > Lepidosauria > Squamata > Colubridae > Arizona > Arizona elegans. The sequence goes on from JAKOOJ010000012.1 coordinate 10,859,672, forward strand.
TCCACTTCACAAATCCAGGATGACAATTTTCCACGCATTTGGACTGAGGAAGAGACTAAGCAGAAAAACAAGGAATTTGAAAGAAAACATGCTAGCACTAACTATACCAGCATGCTCTTGAAATAAGACTAAAAGTGACTGCTCAGTTTCTAGGACTGCACTGGGGCAAGATGGAGGTGAGACCATGAGACCATGTCCCTCAAAAAGGGTGAGTCAGGCACCTTTTGCTGGAGCACGTGGGACATGAATGTCAACCTTGTTTTGGAAAGCAATATTTCTAAGGCCCAGCTAAGTATCTAAAAAAAGATCCTTTCTGTTGAAGAACTACAATTAGATGACATCAGCTGGCATGGAAAGAAAAACCCAAATTTATTATTAGCTAAATTTGGAGTCTCCTTTTTTTCCCCCCAGAGAGACCTGAGGCAGCTAACAATCAATTGCATTCAGGGGGTTTTCAGATGAGATGCCCCCTTACATGTCAAAGCCCAAATCTAAGCAGCATTTCCTTGCAAATTGTCCACCAGAGGTGGGTTTCAGCAGGTTCTGACCAGTTCTGGAGAACCAGTAGCAGAAATTTTGAGTAGTTCAGAGAACCAGTAAATACCACCTCTGGCTGGCCCCACCCCCATCTATTCTCTGCCTCCTGAGTCCCAGCTGATTGGGAGGAAATGGGGATTTTGCAGTAACCTTCCCCTGCCATGCCCACCAAGCCATGCCACACCCACCAAGCCACACCCACAGAACCGGTAGTAAAAAAATTTGAATCCCACCACTGTTGTCCACCATTACTTCAGGTATTATGAAGGGCTTTTCTCTGAGTCAAAGTCGTGTTTCAGTGCTCCTGTTTTCTGGGTTAGGGCTTTACAGTATCTCACATCAGACCAACCATTATGATTCCATATGATCTGAAAGAGCAGAAGACCTATTCCTTTTATCCCAGTAGGGTGAAAGAGAGACAGGGATAACTCTGACCAAGTCCAAATTGGTTAAAAGAATCTTGCCCTGCTCTTTTATGGGACATTGGCCCCAACCAGGACTAGGTGAATCCTAATTTCAAAGCTTACTTCCCATTGTAAGAAGTAATCACCCACCACCACCACCCCATCCTAGAGAATGAACTATTTTGGGAAATATTAAAAGAGGCAGAATGTTATATTAGGAGAAATGGAGAAACATGTTTTTAAAGGCAGAAAGCAGCCCCAATCTTTCTTAACAGCCTCCAGTAGATGCCTGAAGTCTTTAGAGATGGATATTTTGTACCCATTGAGAAAGGCTGGGCCAGGCTATTCATAAACAAAAAACCTTCACCTCCAGTGATGGGATTAAAATTTACATCCCCCTCCTCCACCCAAATTCTAAGAATAGGACATGACCTTTAGGACATAATAGGATTAATCCACTGCCATCAGAATAGCAAAAGACACCAGGCTCACTACATTGCACAACCCCTGCAGTATTTCAGAAACTGTATTAAAATCCTTGCAATCATCAAGCTAATTTGTCAGCTGTCCCAGAACCACATGCTAATTCTGCTCATCAATAAATGGAATCCTTCTTTCCAATTGGACTCCATTTTATTTCCAGTGCCTTTCTCCCAGATTGGAACTGAACTAGATGGATTTTTTCCCCCTACACCATTGACAGAAAAAAGGACTTCCATCCAGTCTTGATTCCATTCCATCGGATTCAGTCCAAACCTGAACTCAGGGACTGGTCCACAGAATTGCCTTATTAGCTATTTGAGGACAAGGAGCAAACAAACCTGAGGCTATCAGGCTAGCACTTGAGGGCCTCTCTTTCTATTTTCCCACAGCTTCTCCATTTCAACACTAAGCCATGGTGCGTAGACCTTACCACAATTCAAATGCATCAGAACTTTTCAAAACAGGAAAAAACACCAAAATTTCTTTCACCTTATTGTGAAACTTCAGCCGTGACAGATAATCTTGGATGATGATAAGTTTCTGTTTTTCAAAAGTCACCAGTTTCCCTTCGATGGGAACATTCTCAGGGGAAATTGTGCAGCCTGAGATCTTCAGATCAGCTGTTAAATCGCCATTTTGGTCCAAGTACAGTTTTATGTCAGAAATATTGCGAAACTCATTCTTCTCCAGGAAGGGGTGGAACTTGAATGGGAATTTTAAAAACAGTAGTCACTAATTTATCCCTTCTTGTCTTTTCTCATCTGAATCTTTCTTCTAGAATGATCTAACTTGAAAATAGCTTAGATGGGAGAACAGGTTTTACCTTATCTTCAAAACTGAGAAAGAAAGGTTCAGCAAAATTTCTCAGTCATATCCCCAAGGAGTTTATGAAATATATTCTCTTTGCTTCTTTGTCCAATTTATTTGAAATCTGATCTAGAATTGACAAATTTTGTCAGATATATTTTTTCAGCACATCTATAGATGTTTTGCAACTGATAAAATTTGTCAATTGCAGGGAATAATCTAGAGAAGATTTCAAATAAATTGGTCAAAGAAGCAAAGAGAATATTCATAAACTCCTTGGGGGAAAAAACCAGGGTGATTACCAGAAAGCATGGATTTGTCAAGAAGAAAGTTGTCGGGTTAATTTTCTCCCAGGTAAACCAAGTGGGAATTGTGATGAGATGAGCTAATTCTAATTTATTGTAAGGTTACATTATCTTACTTAATTTGTTTTACCAAACCTTTGTAATGATTTGTCTTTGTAATTCTGCACTTGATATGGCCCAAAGGGCTAATCAATAAATAAATTGATACATTAAGAGAATATTTATTTATTTAATAATAATTATTATATGACACATTGTGATGTGAGGCAATACTGCAAGTCTGAAAGTAAATTGTCCCACCAATTTTTTTTTTACAACCTGAGAAGTTAGAGAGGATCTTTTATGAGTTTCATTCTCTTCCCATTATTCAGTTGTGGCCTCCCCCACTTCTCTAATTACACATTTTTAAATTGACTTTAAATCAATTTAAAGAGGCGGTAGTGAGGCCCCTCCTCAAGAAGCCTTCCCTGGACCTGGCTGAATTAGCCAACTATCGTCCAGTCTCCAACCTTCGTTTTGTGGCGAAGGTTGTTGAGAGCGTGGTGGCACGACAACTTCCCCGGCACCTGGATGAAGCTATCTATCTAGACCCGTACCAGTCAGGCTTCAGGCAGGGGTACAGCACAGAAACGGCATTGGTCGCGTTGGTGGATGATCTCTGGAGGGCTCGGGACAGGGGTTGCTCCTCTGTCCTAGTCCTATTAGATCTCTCAGCGGCTTTTGATACCATCGACCATGGTATCATGCTGCAGCGGTTGAGGGGGTTAGGAATAGGGGGCACCATTTTGCGGTGGTTCTCCTCCTTCCTCTCCGACCGCTCGCAGTTCGTGTTGGCAGGGGGACAGAGGTCGACCTCGAGGCGTCTCGCATGGGGAGTGCCGCAGGGGTCGGTCCTCTCGCCCCTCCTGTTCAACATTTATGTGAAGCCGCTGGGTGAGATCATCCGTGGTTTTGGGGTGAAGTGCCATCTGTACGCTGATGATACTCAGCTGTACATCTCCACCCCAGACCACCCCAACGATGCCCTTGATGTGATGTCTCACTGCCTGGAGGCCGTGCGGGTCTGGATGGGGAGGAACAGGCTCAGACTCAACCCCTCCAAGACTGAGTGGCTGTGGCTCCCGGCGCCCCGATATAGTCAGCAGGTGCCATCGCTGACTATCGGGGGTGAATCTTTACCCCCCACGGAGAGGGCTCACAATCTGGGTGTCCTCCTGGATGCGCGGCTGTCTTTGGAAGAGCATATGACGGCCGTGGCCAGGGGGGCCTTTTATCAGGTTCGCCTGATTCGCCAGTTGCAGCCCTTTCTGGATCGAGACGCCCTGCGCACGGTCACTCATGCCCTTGTTACTTCCCGGTTGGACTATTGTAATGCTCTCTACATGGGGCTCCCCTTGAAGAGCACTCGGAGGCTCCAACTGGTCCAGAATGCGGCCGCGCGGGTGGTTATGGGCGCAACCCGTTGTGCCCATGTGACACCCCTCCTGCGCGAGCTGCACTGGCTCCCAGTGGTCTTCCGGGTGCGATTCAAGGTGTTGGTTACCACCTTTAAAGCGCTCCATGGCATAGGACCCGGGTACCTCCGAGACCGTCTTCTGCCACCAATAGTCTCCCACTGACCAGTCCGTTCCCACAGAGAGGGTCTCCTCAGGGTTCCATCAGCCAAGTTATGTCGACTGGCTACACCCAGGGGGAGGGCCTTCTCTGTGGGAGCCCCAACCCTGTGGAATGAACTGCCCCCGGAAATTCATAAGATCTCCGACCTCCGGGTGTTTCGCTGCGCATTGAAGACCCTGTTGTTCCGCCAGGCCGGACTATCAACACAATAGTTTTAAATTGGGTATTTAAATTTATTGGGGTTTTAAATTTGAGCCACCTATTTAATTATTTTAAATTTTATACTGTTGTTTTGTCTGTGTTTTTAAATAGGCTGTACACCGCCCTGAGTCCTTCGGGAGAAGGGCGGTATAGAAATAAAATTATTATTATTATTATTATTATTATTATTATTATTATTATTATTATTATTATTAAATGTAATTTAAAGGGAATGCTGGTGCTACAACTTGATTTCAGGAAAGCATTAATGAACTAATTCCTGATGTGATGATTAAGAACCTAATTAAATGAGGCTGGGATGGTATGATAATTAGATAAAACTGTCTTTAAAATCATATGTTTTTCAAAAATACAAAGCTTCCAGAAAAACATTTATAATTTCCTGATAGAGAAATGTGCTTAAATAAAATAAGATAGAAACATATTTTCAGCAACTAGGATTTGACAAACTATAATATCTTGTATAAGAACAAAGCTGTAGTAGATAGATGCTATAATATAGACCTTTCCTTAAGATTTTGTATGTACGGTTCTCATATTATTAAATCAGTATACTGGTCACTGATTCTAATGAATTAGAAGTCGTAGTACCTTTTTAATTTGATCTGACAATTATCATATAATTAATTTCATGATAATGTCATTAATGATTTGCATGAAATAGAATTGAATGGCTACCTATTGGCAGCTGATATAAAAATGTCTGTCTTAATGTATAACTTAGAAGAGCGGTGTGGTGGCTCAGAGGTGGAGCTCTCGCTTCACAATCAGCTGGCCATGAGTTTGATCCTAGGGAGCAGCTGATATGTCTCTCTCTCTGGGTGTGAAGAGAACATACAATATCTCTTTACATCCAGAGACAGAGATAGTGTGAAAAGAACAAACAACACTAGACTCAACAACTGCCTTGATCTCATCTTCTGCAACAGTTTAAACTCAATTTATGGACTACAAATAAAAGAACCTTTTTCTAATAGTGACCACAGCATGATATACTTTTGTCCCAATTTACATTGTTGCAAAGAAGGTCATAATGATAGGACTCCAAATTATAACTTTAAAGAAGCCAGCTATGACCTCATAGCTGCTGACCTGTTATCTCTCTTTTTTTTTATTGAAAAAGTTTTACAAATACAAATTTTTCCCCCTTCCCTACCCCCTTTCCCTCCCTAACCCTCCCTTACCCTCCCCTCCCCCCATGGCTTCCCCAGGATGAAATCCAAATCCAAATTGCATTATATAATACTTTACCGCCCATCTACTCAACCCCCTGTGTAGTATACATTTCGTCCTAAGATTCTAGTATTCTATTCCCTATATACTATACATTTCTACACAACATTCAACTAAAAGTTATCTGATACTTCCTAATTTAATATTTATTCTGCACACAATCTATCCATTTCCTCTACTCCCATACATAAATCTCTTGGGTCCAGTCTTTAATGTATGCTAATATCTTCGCCTTTTCTGCGAAACTAGCCACTTTCAGAATCCATTCTTCTATAATAAACATAACATCCCTTTTCCAATATTGAACAATCAGTAACCTAGCCTATCACCATATACCATATCAATTTTGTTTCATCCAGTTTCCTACAACATATATAATAATCCATAACATCTAAACAATTACATCAAATCCTTCTTCCAACAGTGTATTTAATGTCTTTAGTTGCCATCTACCCCCATCATTGAAGAGTACTTCTATATACAAAAACCCCCCGAGTGACTGTATATTTATATTTATATTCCGTATAATATCTTCTGTAAAGTCTTTCATCTAGATTATTAGTTCCATCGACCATGTTAGGGTAACAACCAGATCAATTGCAAGTGCCCTTACTCCATAATCCTCTTGCCTCGTAGCTATTCCCTTCAACGTAGACATAATCCATCTTTCTTAAAATCTGTAATAGAAAGTTCCAATTCACTCGCTTACAGGCCTTCTCCACAGCCTAAAACACCAGCACTGCAGGGATCTGTTTATTCTTCTCAAGATAGTTCAATAAATCTATAATTTGCCTCACATTATCTTTCATGTGTCTGTCTTCTATAAATCCTGCTTAATCATGAATCAACTCTTAGATAACTGGCAATAGTCTGTTGGTTAATAGTTTTGCAAAAGTTTATTATAATCCATATTCAAAAGAGATATTCTAAAAAATTTTTAGTTTTGTAGAACCTGTTTCTTTTCTTGCCTTGTGCTGGCTTAGACCTCTGCTGTTGTTGTTTTTCTGGAGTTTGTTTGTAAACTGATCGGGTTATACGCTGATCTTTAATTTTGTAAGACATCAGATCAAGATCCAAAGGCACTTCTCTTGTATTTTTAGGTGATTCACCTTTAGCCTTTAAAGGAAGATCCGGGAGCGGCTCATCCAAAGAGCCCCCTGTAGTTCCTTGTATCAACTTAATAATTTTAAATTGGGGTATTTTAAATTTTTGGGGTTTTAAATCGGCCAAATCTATTTAATTATTTTAAATTTTAATTATTGTTGTGTCTTGTGTTTTTAAATTGGCTGTACACCGCCCTGAGTCCTTCGGGAGAAGGGCGGTATAGAAATAAAATTATTATTATTATTATTATTATTATTATTATTATTATTATTATTATTATTATTATTATTATTATTATTATTATTTCCATTGCCTCCATCTCCATCTGCTTCCACTGGACTGTTATCTCTTGATTGGCACATTCTGGTCACTGGCTGTAATTCTGTAGAAAACCATTATAACACTTTTTTGCTCAAGTCAAAAGAGTCATTAAGCTATTACCATTAGTAACCCCCAAAGCAAAAAAACAAAAACAAAAAATGAATTACCCACAACAATAAGGAAGCTCCAATAAAAAACAATTTTTGGCAAAAAACCAAAACTAGCTACATAGCTAACTTTAAAAGCTGCTACAAAACCTTATGCCACCAGATAAAGACAGAATGTACCAATTACCACTGCAAACAAGAGAAAAAGCTGTTACACACACTGAAAATCCACCTGCGCCCTCTATAACTTCATAAATGCCAAACTTAAAGACTTGAAAACTATACAACCCCTAAAAGGGCCCAATGGGGAAGATTATAATGATGAAGCCATTAAGGCCCACCTCTTCAACACGTTCTTCAGTTCAGTCCTTATCAACAGCAATGGCTCATGCTCCACATTTCCTAGTCATACCAAAACTAATTGCAACAATCTGCTACATATTGATTTTACAGAAGATTATGTTGAAAAGGCACTATGCAACCTGAAACCATCTCTATCTATTGGCCCTGATGGATTATGTGCCTACTTCTTGAAAAAGCTTTCCACTGCCATAGCTGAACCTCTAAGCACAATCTATAAGGTATCTTTCAGAACCAGCTCCTTGCCTGACCTATGGTCATTAGCCACTCTCATTCCTATCTTCAAAAAAGGAGACCCCAGCCTAGTTGAAAATTACAGACCAATCTCATTGTGTTGCGTTACCTGCAAAGTCATGGAATCAATTATAAACCAATCCATCATGCTCCACTTGGAGACAAACAACCTATTCTCTAACAAGCAGTTTGGTTTCAGGAAAAATTTGTCCTGTAATCTGCAACTCCTATACTGCAGAAACATTTGGACACACAACTTGACCATGGTAAAGCAATAGACGCAATTTACATAGACTTCTGCAAAGCCTTTGATTCAGTGGTACATGACAAACTACTGTTAACACTAAGCTTTTATGGCATTTCCGGACCCCTACACAAGTGGAAAGCCATGTTCCTGTCAAACAGACAAGAAGTAGTCAAAATAGGGAGTGCCCTACCCTGCACCAGTTAACAGCAGTGTCCCCGAAGGCAGCGTTTTAGTACCCACACTCTTTCTGCTTTACATAAATTACCTTTGTGATCATATTATAAGCAGCTGTGTCCTCTTCGCTGATGACGTAAAACTATTCAACAACACTGAGAATACTGCTGCCCTATAAAGCAACCTTGACTATGTATCTGAATGGTCGAACAATTGGCAACTCCAAATCTTAACCAACAAATGCTGTCTTACACATTGGCAATGAAAATCAAAACTCCAAATACAAGCTGGGCGGATATGACCTCGCAGACGACCCTCACTTGTCAAGGAACTTGGAGTACTCATCTGTAATGATCTAAGTGCCAGAGCTCACTGTAACAGCATTGCCAAAAAGGAATTAAGAGTTGTTAACCTAATTTTGCAAAGCTTCTTCTCCGGTAACATTGTACTGCAAAGTAGGGCATATAAAACCTTTGCCAGACCAATTCTCGAATACAGCTTGTCTACCTGGAATCCACACTGTATATCGGACTTTAACACAATTGAGTGAGTCCAGAGATACTTCACGAAAGGAGTACTCCATTCCTCTGCTCACAACCGAATACCTTATGCTACTAGGCTCAAAATTTTGGAATTGGAAAACCTAGAACTATGCCGACTATGGTCTGACCTAAGTGTAGTCCTTAGTTCTAGGTTGCTGCTTCTTCTCCTACGCTCAGGTGCTTTGGAGAATAGCTTGACTTCCTCATCTTTGTGGCAACTTCTGAGTTACTCGAACATGGCTATCATGTCACCTCTAGTCCTTCTCTTCATTAAACTAGACATATCCAGTTCCTGCAACTGTTTTTCATATGTTTTAGCCTCCAGTCCCCTAATCATCTTTGTTGCTCTTCTCTGCACTCTTTCCAGAGTCTCAACATCTTTTTTACATCGTGGCGACCAAAACTGGATGCAATATTCCAAGTGTGGCCTTACCAAGGCATTATAAAGTGGTATTAACACTTCACGTGATCTGGATTCTATCCCCCTGTTTATGCACCCTAGAACTGTGTTGGCTTTTTTGGCAGCTGCAGCACACTGCTGGCTCATATTTAAATGATTGTCCACTAGGACTCCAAGATCCCTCTTACAGTTACTACTGTTGAGCGAGGTACCACATATACTGTATCTATGCAAAGAAAAATGAACTGCATAGCAAGAAAGATGAGGGATATCAAACATGACAAGAATCCTTGTGAAAATAACTGCAAAATAGTAGTGGATTGGAAAATACATCATTTAGCATTTCAGGAAGTCAATGTTCTGGTATGGGAAAACAAAAGTATCAGGTCCTCCTTGCAGGCCCTATGCTTGGAGAAGACATTGGACAAAAAATGGATCAAGTTTAGGAAAAGGCAAAAAAATCAAGAAAGAAATCAGAGGATCACTTGCTCTTAGCCTTGAGAAAAGACAAGGAAAAGGATCGTGTTGCTCTATGGGAGCAGAAAATAAGGAGTTTGTGAGCACATTCCAACTAACACAACCTCTTCGTTGAAGAAGGGAGGATACAGCACCCTTCCAATAGTTGAAAGGTATTACACCGAAGTTTCAGGTCTTTGCACTGTTATTCTAAAATGTCAGATGTGGAAAAATGAATTCAGTTACAGTAGAGGAGATTCTGAATGAATGAGAGGAAAAAACTTCCTAAATGAGGAGGATTTTAAGTGCCGAGCCAGTGACCATGAGAACTTCAGTCTCCCCTTCACTGATGGTCTTAATGCAAAGACTGAGCAGCTGTTCAGCCGGAAAAGCTTTAACTGGGATTCCTGAAGAAGGAAGGGGTTGAGCTAGATGGTCTAAGAGACTGCTTCGGATTTATGAAGATAAAATTCTAAGATGCTAGTCATGAAACCACACATATAGGAATTTATTTAATAATGCATATACCCTATTTGGATTTAGCAGCATTCAAACTTTATCTGGCATAGTTCCCATAGTTCTTTGGAATATTATTTATTTATCTTATTTATTTATTTATTGGTTCGATTTATATGCCGCCCTTCTCCGGAGACTCAGGGCGGCTTACAATGCATTAAGCAATAGCCTTCATACTTTTGTATATACCTGCTTAGTAGGGCTTTTGCACCCCACCCCAAGCGGTGTTCTTTTTTATACAAAGTCAGCTTATTGCCCCCACAATCCGGGTCCTCATTTTACCTACCTCGGGAGGATGGAAGGCTGAGTCAACCTTGAGCCTGGTGAGATTTGAACTTACAGTAATTGCAGGCAGCTGGCAGCTAAGTGCTACTTTAACAGCACTTTAGTCCGCTGCGCCACCAAGGCTCTTCTGACCTGCTTACCAGGTATTCATCTGGTAATTCATCATTAGTCTGGTCAGCTTCAGCACATTATTTCGCTGGCTTTGAGTGCGTGCGTGCCTGGTTGGGGCTAAAAAACAGGTTCTAAAGCACAGCTGATCTTTGGAGAGAGAAGCACTGAGAAAAGCAGGCGAAGTGCAGAAGATCGCTTCACTTGCTAGCGCCTTGTTAGGACTGAAAAAATGCTTTGAAAAAGCTACATTTGGAGTATAAGACGCACCCAAATTTTCAGCCTCTTTTGGGGGGTGGGGGAAGTACATCTTATACTCTCAAAAATACGGTAAGTTGGATAACTACTTGTCAGAACCTCATACCTGCCACGGCTGCATCCTTGGAGCCCCCAGCGTCTTTTCGCCTTCCTTCCTTCTCCTCCTGGATCTAGAGGAATATGCCGCATTCAAGGCATAGGCCAGAGTCTTAATGACACTGTAAAAATGGTGGAAATTATGGTTCCGAATCATGTTTATTTTCTGTCTGGTCTCCAGTGGTATTTTCTCAGTGCATCTTCTCCGGCCTTTGACCGAAATGGCCTTTCTTGAAAAAGAACAGTGAAATGACTGTGGGTACCTAAAGAAATTGGGTTCGTAGAAATCCTTTATTGCCAATTGCTTTGTCTCAAAACCAAGAGTAAAGACAGTTTTTACATATTTGAGAAGTCTCTTTTTCAAAGGATATAATCCGATGACTGTTGTGATCCAGACTTTCCCTTCAATGGGTCCTGGCAGACGCCTAAATATTAACTGGAAAGTGAGAAGTCTGTCCCAAATGGCCTGATATTCTAAGAAGTGAACAAAGACATTGACTTGTCTCCACTTAGAGAGAGCTGTCCGGAGGGGTGCTGTATTTCCAGCCCTTGATAATCGTTGTGATATAACAGCACAGATGCCATTCCTGACAAGGATAGGAGTCAACATCCTCATGAAATCCTCCCCATTCTCTGTGTCTGAAGCAAAGAGGCCAATCAAAGTCCATCTGAAATGCAGGAGCATTTGGACAATTTCTGGGTAGAAGAAGCCTTTTTTGGGGAAGAGGGAGTGGTAAAATGGCAAATGACTTTTATCATGCAGGGACTCTGAAAATAATTCAAAATTCATCTGAAAAGCAATGGAGAATATTGCAGCCAGATCAATTCCAAACTATTAGTTTTAAAGAAATCCAGTTTGGTTCTCATAAACATATTTCAATAGTTTATTGTTAATTAAGCCATATGAAGATAAAGAATTAAAAAAAAAACATTAACAAGTCTGCAAACAACAATATAAAAGAAAATAAGTTAAAAAAAGAATAATAATGCAAATCATATTTCTGTATCACCCCTACTATTGACCACAATCAGACCAACATGTGTATATCTCAACTGAAATATTTTGTTCAAATAAAGAGCCATATTATATGTTTTTGTTTTAATTTTGATCTCACAGGAAATATGTTGCTTTATATAAGGATCCCAATGGGTCATTTGTCTCATCTGCAGCCCAAAGTACTGATCTCTCCCTTTCTTATACAGTTGAGATTTAAATAATAGATATGATGTCTATCTCTTGAGCTCTGCAAATACAAATCTGCTTATTATAAAGGACTTGATTTAATTTAACCATATTTATCCATTGTGTCCAGTGCTCAATTATTTTTTATTAAATATTGCCCTAAAATGTTTAGACATTGCTGCATTGAAATACTTGCCAATTTGGAAGATCCATTTCTGGGGACCTCTATAACTTAGCAACCAAAGATAAGGAGTTCTTCAAGAACAGAGGATAGAAACATTGAAGTAATATTCCTCACAGAATATTACAAGAAGAATAAAAATTTTCAGTAAAATTTCTACTGAATAAAAATGTTTCAAGTATGCATCCTTGAGTTATCCCTTAGTAAGTATGGTTCCTACTTCTTACAGCTTCATTGAGCCCAAATATCAAATATCAAACATGTGCATGCAGAAAGGGTTTTGATCATAGTCAAAATTCTTTGTTCTTTCTTTAAGGGCAATCAATTTCTCCATAATATTTCTCTCTTTCCTCTATCAAATGCTGCACCTACAAAGTCAGGGAACTGTTATTTCCAATGACTGATATATTTTGTAAATAGATAGTTCAAGACAAATCTATTGTCAATAGAAGATCTACTCTGCCAAAGTTTGCCTGTTACTCTGCACGGATAGCATAGCAATAGCACTTAGACTTATATACCGCTTCACAGTGCTTTTACAGCCCTCTCTCAGCGTTTTTACAGAGTCAGCATATTGCCCCCAACAATCTGGGTCCTCATTTTACCCACCTCGGAAGGTTGGGAGGCTGAGTCAACCCTGAGCAGGTGAGATTTGAACTGCCGAACTGCAGCTACCAATCAGCTGAAGTAGCCTGTAGCACTGCACTCTAATTACTGCACCACCTTGTCTGTGGATGCCCTGGTTATCTACCAGGAAATTTTTTAAATATTTCAGCTGGTAAAAAGTCCTCTCCAGGAGCTCGATTGTTCTTCAAGCCTTTTAAGAGGAACATCATGAACATTTTTGGGTTAAGAAGAGTTGACATGTTGCTTGTATGCTTGTAATATATTTTAAATAAAATGATTTATTGATACAGTGGTCCCTATGAGGTCATTTGGATTCTTTCCATGAATCTGGGATTTGTTTACCATTGAAAATATCATTTTTGTAAAGATTAGGCACAAAAGATGAGCTTCCCATCTCTGCTGCACCTTTCATTTGTACAGAAGACTCTTAGATTAGACAAGAGCCTCTCCTCACCTTCCTAGCAGCAGAAGACCCAAAGCAATGAGGAGGATCTCATAAAGGGATATTACTGTTTTGATACTCTTGCCCTCAACACTATGGACCTCAATCATTAACCATGATGTCTGCAATGGCCATGGTGAAAAGCAGCTCTTCAGTTTCAAAGAGAAGATATGGTTGGATCTATCGCTCACCCAACCATCACTCTAGTCAATTAACCTATAGGAAAAAACACACATATAAACCTGAGGGACTTTGAAGGTGCCTCCTAATGTTGACATCTGGGTGGAGATGTCATCGGCAGCTCCATCAACAAGAGCCAGAATGTTGTCCTTCCTTCCACAGCTGTAGTTGGGGACATTGGCTTCTCCAGTAGAGAGAATATCCAGCAAGGCCTCTGAAGTGTCAAGTGTGTTCAAATAGTTGTCATGGATGTTGTAGCCGAGTGTGAGATTTTGTGGAAGCCAGGGAGTCTTATTGGCCACTTGAATATTAAAAATGTAGCGTATTATTCTTTCCACATCAAAAGGTAAACTAATGGGAAAAAAGTGCTCATGTTATCATCAACATCATCATTAACAACAACAAAATACTTTCACAATGCAACCCTCTTTGTCTTCACAACCCTTCTGAGTCTTAAGCTAATAGTGATCCAAAATCAGTTGCAAAGGACAGTTACCCACCACCATTTAATTTTAATGAATGTTGGAAAGATGGGAGTTAGTTTATTCTAAGGTTAAGAATCACAAACACACTATCATTTATAGCAGTAGTAATTTTCATCTGCCCAGTAACCAGGATTCAACATCATTCAATCATTAAAGTAGGATCATCACAATAGGAATAGATGGTCCATAAGTGACCCAGAAAAGCAATTCTAAAATCAAGTCATCCTCTCTTCCTATAAGGATCAGATATTAAATATGAATGAACAATTATAAACACATGGAAATTAACTGGGGCAGGGGAAACTACAATAATCACTGTTGTTGTTAGTTGCGAAGTCGTGTCCGACCCATTGCGACCCCATGGACAATGTTCCTCCAGGCCTTCCTGTCCTCTACCATCCTCTGGAGTCCATTTAAGCTCACGGCGACTGCTTCAGTGACTCTATCTAGCCACCTTATTCTCTGTCATTCCTTTCTTCTTTTGCCCTCAATCTTTCCCAGCATTGGGCTCTTCTCCAGTGAGTCCTTCCTTCTCATTAGGTGGCCAAAGTATTTGAGTTTCCTCTTCAGGATCTGGCCTTCTAAAGAGCAGTCAGGGCTGTTCTCCTCTAGGACTGACTGGTTTGATCGCCTTGCAGCCCAAGGGACTCGCGGGAGTCTTCTCCACCACCATAGTTCAAAGGCCTCAATTCTTTCACGCTCAGCCTTTCTTATGGTCCAACTTTCACAGCCATACATTGCAACTGGGAAAACCATAGTCTTGACTATACGCACTTTTGTTGTCAGGGTGATGTCTCTGCTTTTTAGAATGCAATCTAGATTTGCCATAGCTTTCCTTCCCAGAAGCAAGCATCTTTTAATTTCTTGGCTGCAGTCCCCATCTGCGGTGATCTTGGAGCCCAGGAAAATAAAATCTGTCACTACCTCCATTTCTTCCCCATCTATTTGCCAGGAATTAATCATTACTTTTTAAAAATAAGTCAGTATTCCACTGCTGAATTCAGGATTGGACTGGGAAAAGGTATATAATCTGGACTCTTTTTTCAGGGCTTTGTCTCCTCCCACCCCGCACCCCACAATCTTTGGATTTGAGCTTTCTCCACCAAATAAGAGAAAAGAGAGAAGCAGTGAAATTCAAAATGATTCAAGAAATTAGACTTTACCTGCAATACAGGCATAAGTGACATAAAAAGAAAAGAAGGGGAGCGTTAGAACTGCAAATGGAGGGAATGCAACTCCATCACACTGAACCACAGTGGTCTAAGGCACCCTGTTATTAAGCTGATTATTAAGACCAGCTGCCTGCAATTACTGCAGGTTCGAATCTCGCCAAGGCTCAAGGTTGACTCAGCCTTCCATCCTTTCTAAGGTAAGTAAAATGAGGACCCGGTTTGTGGGGGCAATAAACTGACTTTGTATAAATATACAAAAGGATGAAGGCTATTGCTTAGCGCATTGTAAGCCGCCCTGAGTCTCCGGAGAAGGGCGGCATATAAATCAAATTAAAAAAAAACAACAAACCACTTACACGTGAGACTGACTAGAAGGAGCCTTATCAAAAGGCAATGCTGCTGTACGAAATATTTTGGTTGCAGTGGTGATCATAGTAATGAGATGGTCTCCTGGCCTGTAAAAGCTCCATGGTCTTTTTCCATCCTCCAAACTCAGTGGACACTTTGTTCTAAGCTTCCCAGAGACTGGCTGGGACACCAGAGGTATGAGAAGCAGAATCAGGAGGCCCATTATTCGTAGGGCTGAAGGAATCCCCTTCCTGTTTCTCAGCAAGAACAAGGAGAAGAGCTAGAAGAATGCAAAGTACTCTCACAAGGTGGAAATGCCAGTGGCTTTCCTGACTGAGACAGAGGCAAACTGAGCTTCAGATGGAAAGGAGAAAAAGAGACATTCAAAAGCACAGCCCCTGCTTCTCCCTTGACTTGTACCACACAGCTGAGGCATTTATCCATTCTTGACGCAAGATCTCTTTCATGTTTCTTCAGACAGATGTTTACATCAAAAGCAAGTAATAGCAGGAGAGATCTCAAAGACCAGAACTGTGAAAATTACAGAGCGAAGCAACTTCTCCTCTGGGGATCTTTAACTTCTTTGGGGCTCCATGTACAAAGGGGTAGCTGGATAAAGGCACGTTAATGAAAAGTCACAGATGCTGTGCATCGCTGGGGACTCTATTCTGTAGCCCTTCTGGTTCTTCCTGTCAGGTCTTGCCCAGAAAATTATGTTGGAGCAAAATAAGTTCAACACCCAGATGATGGCTTCTGCTGTCCTTCAATGTGGTAACTTATCTACAGAGGCCATTTGGAAAGGTCATACAGAGCTGTGGAGTTGGTGTCCCAAAGATGCTTCTTTTTCAAGAGGCAACTGGACTCTCTTGGTTTTCTTTGAAGATGTTTCACTTCTCATCCAAGAAGTTTCTTCAGCTCTGAATGGATGGTGGGGAATGGAAGGATTTATACTTTGCATACTTTGCATTTGCATTCTTTTAGAGAGTCGTTAAGGCCACCTGGAGAAGTGGTGGGTTGCTCCCAGTTCGCACCGTGGTAGTAAAAATTTGTAATTGTTTGGAGAACCGGTAATAACATTGGCTGGCCATGCTCCCGAACCGGTCCCTGGCCCGCTCACCGCTCACTTACCCTGCCCACCTCATCAGAGGCTTTTTTTTTTTTTACTTTTAAAAGCATTTTTTCTACAACCTCTTCAGCTGAAAAAATGCTTTTAAAAATTAAAAAAAAGCCTCCCATGATCGTGCAGCTCAGCTGGGATCATCAGAGGCTTTTAAAAGCATTTTTTTCTGCAACCTCTTAAGCTTGTAGAAAAAATGCTTTTAAAAGAAAAAAAAAAAAGTTGGCCACTCCCACCCAGTCACATTACCCCCCCCACACCAAGCCATGCCCACAAAATAAGCCACGCCCACAGAACTGGTAGTAAAAAAAATTGGAACCCACCCCTGACCTGGAGGTTTATTTTGATGACACAGATAAACCTCCAGGTAGCCTTAATGACTCGCTAAAAGGATGCAAATGACCAACTGTCTGCAAGGAGTATAAATCCTTCCATTCCCCACCATCCAGTCAGCGCTGAAGAAGCTTCTTGGATGAGGAGTGAAACATCTTCAAAGAAAAACAAGGAAGTCCAGTTGCCTCTTGGAAAAAAGCACCTTCAGGACAAGCATGACCTGGATGACTGAGAATCTCCATAGACATTGGAGTTGGTTGACATTCCAGGTTGGTGGCACTTAATTCTAGTTCTGCCTGTCTTCTAATGCCTCTTAAGTAATCAGCATCCTTGAACCCTGCCTAATATTTATAATAGGGCCTGTTTGTTATTTTGTTTTCAATTAGATCATATAGATTTCATATATAAATCCTAATTGGAGCTGATTTTAAAATTGCTCGTGACTGAAATGAAATGTTATTTCCCATCTTTTCTAGAAATATCGATTTTTGGATGAAAGCAAGGGGTGAAATGCTCGTGGTACAGACCGGATCGCCCGATCGGTAATGATGGTGGTGGGTGGTTCGGAGAACTGGTAGCAAAAATCCCGGCGCGCCCACCCCCCATGCCCAGCTGAGCTGCACGATCATCAGAGGCTTTTTTTAAAAAAACTTTTAAAAGCATTTTTTCTACAACCTCTTCCAACGAAAAAATGTTTTTAAAAATTTAAAAAAAAGCCTCTGATGATCGTGCGGCTCAGCTGGGATGTCAGAGGCTTTTCAATGCATTTTTTTTTTTTTTGCAACCTCTTGGCTGAAGAGGTGGTTAAAAAAATGCTTTGAAAAGTCTCTGACGATCCCAGCTGAGTTGCCTGATCGGCAGAGGCTTTTCAAAGCATTAGAAAAAATGCTTTGAAAAGTTAAAAAAAAAGTTGGCCACACCCATCCAGTCACATTACTCCCCCTACCAAGCCACGCCCACAGAACCAGTAGTAACAAATTTTACACTTCACCCCTGATGAGAGCTAACTAAAAGCAAGAAAATGACAGCCTGTGGACTGTACCATTTGGTTAATAGGGAGAAAGTTATAGAGTGGATAGATCTTTTTTTTTCTTTGATGCTCTCTCTGTTGTCCTTCCATAGTTGTGTTTGCACTGAGAACTTTTTTTCTACTTTATTAAATAATCAGAGGGCTATGACGATGGTATGCTATGGGATGGTGGCAGTTCCCACAGTATGGTCCATGGTGACACCTGTTTTCTTGGCACACCCTCCCAGAAATCTCTTTCGGGGAATCTTTTTCTGTGGATGTGGATAGTGAACGGGGCCTCTTTGGCCCATGCATTTGGTTAAGAAATGTTCAGTTTTACATATTGGAAAACAAAACCAGAATGTGAAGTATAAATTAGGTGATATTGACTTAGTAGATCAGGGCTGTTAAACTGGCCGGATGCGTCACACGCTGGCCACGCCCTCACCTGGTTTAGCAAAGAGGGGGAAAGTCCCGATACGTCACGTGACTCCGCCATGACCATGTGAGTTTGACACCCTTGTAGTAGATGATCCTCATTTTTTTCCCAAACACCATCACTCTGCGAAACAAATAATTCCCTCAACACTGTCAAACTACTTACTAAGTCTGCACTACTATTAATCTTCTCATCATTCCCACCACCCATCTCCTTCCACTCATGACTGTATGACTGTAATTTTGTTGCTTGTATCCTTACGATTTATATTGATATTGTTTCCTGATTGCTTATTTGCACCCTATGACTATCATTAAGTGTTGTACCTTATGATTCTTGACAAATGTATCTTTTCTTTTTATGTATACTGAGAGCGTATGCACCAAGACAAATTCCTTGTGTGTCCAATCACACTTGGCCAATAAAAAATTCTATTCTATTCTATTCTATTCTATTTTATTAAGGATCAGAATGTAGTCATCTCTTATGATTTATGTTCATAAATAATTCAGAGCCACACCTTCTTCATCTCCCCATAGGAAAGGAGCAAAACCATTTAGGTGAAGAGATACTCATGAGATCATCCTGTTTTGCTGAGGTTGTCCAGCTTTAAGGCAGCAGAGAAAGAGGGACAGAAAGGACACCACAGCATATCCAGTGCATGAATTAAGGATTAGGCCAAGAAAAGATGCCACTTGTCTCATTTGGCAGCGTGTGGAAACTTGCAAACCTCTTAATCTCATGTTTTAA
This sequence comes from Arizona elegans, assembly GCA_022577455.1. NCBI lineage: Eukaryota > Metazoa > Chordata > Lepidosauria > Squamata > Colubridae > Arizona > Arizona elegans. Next base: position 10,878,754 of record JAKOOJ010000012.1, read on the forward strand.
ATCAAAAGGTGGCTTTTATATTTCACTCTCTCTGCCCCTCTTTCTCCTTTGCTCTTTCAGACTTACTTATTAAATCAATGAAAGCTCAATAATGACTCCTCAATAAAATGGGATATGCATTCAAAAAGTAAAACAGACTTCTAAAATATTTTCTATGCAGACAAATTTATACATATCTTCCCCCCCTCAAAAAATGTGGACAATAAAGGAAATTTTCTTCTTCAATTGCATTCCTGAAAAATGAATCCAGAAGAGTTAGGTTTTCTATTTTACTTTTATTATTGGATTTTCAAATCTGGTCTTTGTAATATAGTGTAACACTTGGGGAGGAAGATGCAGTGCAGCAGTCCAACATGGGAGATCAAAATCAAGAAAATCTGTATGGCCACCATGTATTTCTCCTTGGTGCTCAGATAGGAGGGCACAAAGGGGATCCAGACTCTGCAGAAGACCAGCATGCTGAAAGTGATCAACTTGGCTTCATTGAAGGCCTTCCAAGGATGGTTTCTGGCAGGAAAGCCACTGTAAAGCGGATGGTGGCCAGGAAACTCATATAGCCCAGGGTTCCACAAAACATGGCAACAGACCCTTTGTTGTGTTGCAAGGCAATCTGTTCGGGCTGGGAATGCATGTCAGAATATCCCAACCAGATGGTAGAAATGGCAATCTGGACACTAGAACTAGATATAATAATAGAGTTGATCAAATCTTTTCCCAGCCATCTCCTCATGGTGTGTCCTGACTTTGTGGTCAGGAAGGCCAGCAACACTATGATAGTTTTGGCCAAGACAGAAGAGACAGCGAGTGAGAAAATGATATTGAAAATTGTTTGACAGACAGGGCAGGTGGCCCTTCTTGGCTGATCGATGAACAGAAAGGATGTCAAAAAGGGAAACAGGAGGGAAACCAGGAGGTTGTTCTTGACCAAAACATCTCCCCATCACAGAGGTGAAATCCAGCTGGTTCTGACAGGTTCTGGAGAACCAGTAGTGGAAATTTTGAGTAGTTCAGAGAACCAGCAAATACCACCTCTGGCTGGTCCCAGAATGGGATGGGACTGGAGATTTTGCAGTATCCTTTCCCTGGAGTGGGGTGGAAATGGAGATTTTGCTGTATCCTTCCCCTGCCACGCCCACCAAGCCACGCCCACATAACCGGTAATAAAAAAAATTGAATTTCACCACTGCCCCATCAGCTGTCAATAGCCAGATGAAAATAGATTAACACCAAGATTAACATCAGACCAACAATCAAGAAGTAAACAATGCCTCAACCAAAGAGCCACCAAGATCACTTCCATCAACACTAACAGGGCAAGCCGCTAGAATATAAATTGAGAGCAAACCCCATTCCTTACTAGCAATGATGATGTTACCTAATTTGGGTAATGAAACATCTGCAAGAATACAACCAAGCTCACAGAGCATCAAAACACTCCTTCTCCCTCTCTTTTGAGAATCTCATATCTTCTCTTCAGCTGTCTTATGTTAATATAAATATCTCATTTCTTCTCCTGTCATTCCCTGGCTGCATGACATTTTTTAATTTCAGTGGATGGAGGATTATCTTGGGTTTTAATTTCATTAGTTTTACACTCTTCATATTCTTATTTCCTTCAATTTTGAACAACCTTAATTGTGAAACAGAAGCAAAGCAAATATACAGACCAGTGGTGGGTTGCTCCTGGTTCTGTCCGGTTCTATAGAACCGGTAGTAAAACCAGCGAGAGGCTCTGCCCACCTGCCATGACATCATCATGGGTCATCTGTGCATGCACAGAAGCGCATGCATGCAAGAGGGAAGCAAGTGCGAGCGCTCTCCCGCTGCAAAACAGTAGTAAAGGAAAGTAGAACCCACCCCGATACAGACCCATAAAAACTGCAATGGATAATTAAATATTATGAGCCTAAGTAACAATTTCCAAGTCATTTCCCTACTTTTATAATTAGATGTTCCTTAGTATTTAGATCTGACCTAAGGATGATAATATAGCACTTGGGGAAGAAGATACAGACAAGTAGCCCAGCACCAGAGGCCAAAATGGAGAAGACCTGCACGGCCATCATGGACTTCCCTTTGGTACTCAGGTAGGTGGGAAGGAAAGAGACCCAGACACTGCAAAAGATTAGCATGCTGAAGGTGATTAGCTTGGCTTCATTGAAGGTCCCAGGTAGATTCCTGGCCAAGAAAGCCACAATGAAGCAAATGGCAGCTAAGAAACACATGTAGCCAAGGACAACATAAAACATAGCAACAGAACCTTCATTGCATTGAAGGATGATCTCTCCTGGCTGGGAATGGAGATCAGAGTCAGGGAATGGGGGAGCAACACCCAACCACAGAGCACAGATGAAAGTTTGGCCAGCAGAACCAGAAAGGATGATGGAGTTGGCCAAACCCTTCCCCAACCATCTTCTTACCCTGTTCCCTGGTTTTGTGGCCAGGAACGCCAGCACCACTGTTATTGTTTTGGCTAATACAGAAGACACAGCTACTGTGAAGACAATGCTGAATACCATTTGTCGGAGAAGACATGTTACTTTTCCTGGATGTCCGATGAAGAAAAAGGGGGCCAAGAAGCAAAGCAGGAGAGAGATCAGAAGGATGAAGGAGAGGTCCCGGTTGTTGGCTTTGACAATAGGAGTTTCTAGGTATTTAATGAATATGATTAAAATAAGGACTGTGATTAAGAACAAGAGAAGAGCAACAGAGACTAGGATGATGCCCAGTTTTTCTTCATAGGACAGAAAGTTCCTTCTCTTAGGGATACATTGGACTCGACTCTTGGTTGGATATTGATCATCTGGACACTTGGTGCATTTTTCAGTATCTAGGAAAAGAGAAAGAAATATTTCTTTTATAGTCTATCCTTTCACATATCCGGAGCTTGCAGAATGTCTGCTTCTTTCTTTACATGTGTGTGTGTGTGTGTGTGTAATATGTATGTATATATGTATATACGTATATTGGTCTTTGGTTATTCAGGTTTTCTCCCGCGTAGAATTGGAAGTGTCTTGGCGACGTTTCGACGAAATCTCATTCGCATTCTTCAGGCTGGTGTTTTCGGCTTCGTGCTTCTAGGAGCAATGTGTGATCACAGCTGTTTCTTCCTTTTAACTGCCAGTGGGGGTGTGAACTGATTGGGTGGGAGCTTGGCTGTGTTCTGATTGGGTGGACGTGTGTTCTGATTGGGTGGGGGCTTTCCTGTGCTCTGATTGGATGGGGGGTTGGCTGTGCTCTGATTGGATGGGGGTGTGTTCTGTTTAGGTAGGGGCTTGGTTGTCCTCAGGTTAATCTGAGTTGCAGGGGGATTTGAGCTGGTGAGCTGCATTGCTGTTGTTTGGCTTCACGTTCGTGGTTGTGCCACATCTTCATGGTGGGTGTCAGTTTGCTTCATGTATGGATTGGAGGGGTTTAAAGTGGCTAATGATGCAGCTATGGTCTGGCTTCTGGTTTGTGGTCGTGCCTCATCAGTGTGGATTTGGGTTTGTTTTTTGCGTGGATGTGTGGTGATGACATCCTGTGTGGTTTTTGTGAGTGTGGGTCTGGTGTCATTCTTAGTGTTAGGGACTTGTTTGTCAATAAGGGCTGGTTTCCAAATGGCTGGTAGGTGGGAGGTATCATCTCATTTACTCATGCTGTGTGGTCGTTTTTCTATTTTAATGGCTTCTCTGATTATTCTGTTGTTAAAGTGTTCAGTTTTGGCGATAGTTCTGGTCTTTTTAAAGTCAATTTCATGTCCTGTGGCTCTAAGGTGCTGGACCAGGGAAGAAGTTGGTTCTTCTTTTCTGACTGAGTTCTTCTGTTCTTCAATGCGTGCACTTATTCTTCTGTTGGTTTGTCCGATGTATGTGGTGGGGCAGGCGGTGCATGGGATTTCATATACTTCTTGATTTTCTAACTCAATTTTGTCTTTGGGGTTTCTTAGGATGGTGGATATTTTTTGGTTTGTGCAGAATGCTGTCTTGATGTTGTGTTTGTGGAGGATCTTGCTGATTCTGTCTGTGGTGCCTTTTATGTATGGTAGGAGAGCTTTGCCATTTTCTTGTTCTCTATCTTGGATTGTAGTGGGGGTTTCTGTTTGGATTAAGTTGGTAATCTTATTTCTTCGGAATCCATTGGATGTTAGTACGTTAGTGAGAGTGTGTAGTTCGGTTTTTAGGTGTTGTTCGTCAGCTAAGTGTTTTGTTCTGGAAATGAGTGTCTTGGCTATGGAGTTGATCAGTGCTAGGTGGTGGTGTGAGGGTGCGTGCAGATAGCGGTTTGTGTGTGTTTTCTTCTGGTAGATGGTGTGTCCTAGGGAGCCATTGGATTTCTTGTGGACTAAGACATCCAGGAAGGGAAGTTGGTTGTTCGTTTCTGTTTCCATGGTGAACTGTATTTTGGGGTGTAGGCTGTTGAGGTGTGTGAGGAAGTTGTCCAGTTTTTCTTTCCCGTGTGGCCAGATTATGAAGGTGTCGTCTAAGTATCTGAGCCAGAGTTTGGGTTTGTGATCAGATTTTTCTAGAGCTTGGGTTTCAAAGTGTTCTATGTAGAAGTTAGCAATGACAGGTGAGAGGGGTGATCCCATGGGTGCTCCTTCTGTTTGTTTGTATTTTTGTCCATTATAGATGAAGAATGTGTTGGATAGGCAGTGGTTGGTCAGATCTAGGATGTGCTTGGGGGGGTTATATTTGTTTTGGATAGCTGTCAAGGCTTCTTTGATTGGCACTTGGGTGAAGAGGGATATGACATCGAAGCTCACGAGTAGGTCGCTGGGCTGTAAGTTTTGTTTCTTTATGATCTCTATGAACTGGAATGAGTTTTTGACGTGTGAGGTGATAGATTCTGCATAGGGCTGTAGTTGTTTGGTGAGAAATTTGGCTAAGTTTTGTAGAGGTGGAGCTGACTATGGGTCTAAGTGGGGTTACTTCTTTGTCTATCTTTGTGTATCTTTAAAAAGACCAGAACTATCACCAAAACTGAACACTTTAACAACAGAATAATCAGAGAAGCCATCGAGATAGAAAAACGGCCACACAGCATGAGTAAACGAGATGATACCTCCCGCCTACCAGCCATTTGGAAACCAGCCCTTATTGACAAACGAGTCCCTAACACTAAGAATGACACCAGATCCACACTCACAAAAACCACCCATGATGTCACCACCACACTTCCATGCAAAAAGCAAACCACACCGATGAAGCAGACCACAAACCAGAAGCCAGACCATAGCTGCATCATTAGCCACTTTAAACCCCTCCAATCCATACATGAAGCAAACTGACACCCACCATGAAGATGTGGCACAACCATGAACGCGAAGCCAAACAATAGCAATGCAGCTCACTAGCTCAAATCCCCCTGCAACTCAGACTAACCCGAGCACAACCAAGCCCTACCTAAACAGAACACACCCCCATCCAATCAGAGCACAGCCAACCCCCCATCCAATCAGAGCACAGCCAAGCTCCCACCCAATCAGTTCACACCCCCACTGGCAGTTAAAAGGAAGAAACAGCTGTGATCACACATTGCCCCTAGAAGCACGAAGCCGAAAACACCAGCCTGAAGATGACAAATGAGACTTCGTTGAAACATCGCGAAGACACTTCCAATGCTACGCGGGAGAAAACCTGAATAACCAAAGACCTAATACAAACACCCGCGAAAATCTCAGAAAACAAATATATGTATATGTATACATATACATCAGCAGTGAAATCCCCCCCCCAGTAGCGCCAGTGGCCGAAGGCTCCACCCACCCGCTGGGATGTCATTACATCCCGTTTTTAACCATCTGCGCATGCGCAGAAGGCTCTGCGCATGGCCAGAAGAGGTGCACACACGTGTAGTGTGCATGCACTCCCACGTGGGAGCACACCCAAATTGGTAGCGAAGGTACCGCTGATATACACACACACATATACACACTCCTATTATAACTGTTGTAGATGGATAAGCAGATGTCCTCAGAGGAGTAAGTCCCCTGATCCTATTCAAGGTAGGGATTTAAACTTAAATTTAATTGCAATTTGAAATCAACTGGGAGTCTGTGTAGCTGATAGAACAGAGATATAATGTAATTAAACATAGGGGCACTTAACACAGCGTGTGCAATTGCATTCTGGCCCATTTGTAAATTTCAGGTGGTCTTTGTTTTTATCAGTTCTCTCTTTCCCCTCTTTCTGTTAGGTCTCATTCCTTTCAATCCTGACAATATGTGAAAAGACTTTTTCCCTCTTTCAGAACCAAAACTGTATTCCCTTTTTGTACTTGTGGTAATTGTTTGTATTTTACTATCTAGTAACCAAGAAAATTGGAAAGATAAGAAGAAGTTGGAAGGCCCAATAATAATAATCCTACCAAGGAATCCATGATGATGGCTATGCTTAACCCAGGATTGTTGAACTGAACTATAAGCAATGTTTTCATTTTATCTCTTAATTCATACCATGGACAGTTAAAGCTTTGGAGAAGAAAGAGGCAGATTGTTAGCCTAATAATGGAAATTTAGTTTATATCCCTCCTTTCACATTGATGTACTTTCCATAGATTTTATGGTGAATCCTCCAATTGGTTTTCTCTTGTCTCTTCTTGCCCTCCATAGTCTTCCCAGTTAGATCTTTCTGCTTATGTAGTTCTATGATCTTAATAAAGATTGATTGAATGAATGAATGAATGAATGAATGAATGAATGAATGAATGAATGAATGATCATATCTTTTGGCCTGTAATGTAAAGTTGACTGGGGTGAGCAAAAGTCTTTGATTTAAAATCATTCCTCAAATTACAAAGAATTTGTAAGAAAGGGGAGCATGGAAGGACCCTTCCAAACCGACAACCAGAAGGGAGATTTCCTCTGGCAGAAGTTACCTTGCCCACCCTACCATGTCCTCCTATCTCTTCCAACCTCATCCTTAAAGGTCTTTTTCTTATTCCTCCCATTATGGAAGAAATTGGGTACCTTGAAAATTAAGAATAACAAAATAATCAAATTTAGATGTGTCTATTTTAAGAAGCACATTGTTCAAAACGCTCTGGGTGAATCCAGTACCATTTTCGGTGGTGTCACCTACCATCGTGAGTGGAGATGGTTCCTTCTGGACAAGGAACACAGTCATAGCAGCAAACTGGCTCTCCTTCCCGAGCCCGCTTGAAAAATCCAGGATGACAGTTTTCCACACATTTGGACTGTGGCAGAGACTAGTAATACCAAGCAAAATACACTTAGACTCACCATGCATGAAAAATGCATACAGACATGAACATTATCCAAATAGTCTCTGGGCTTTACTTAGGCAAATATAAAATCTTTAACTACTTCCAAACAGCTCTAAGAAATACAATTACTGGCAGTTTCTCCGTTTAATTCTTCCTTTTGCTTCTGACATATCTGATTGCAATAAAGGAATTGTCTATTTAATAAAGTCTGGAGTTATGGAATTGAAAAAAGATTTCAGTGGTAACAATGGGCTCCTTATCATGGCCATATTACCATGCATTTCTAGATTCTTAATTTATTTATTATTTTAAAGTATGTTGATCTATTCATATTTTATTTTAGAACAAAATTTAATCTGAAATATTTAATTGTTCATTCTATCAGTTTTGCTAAAATAAAATAAAACTCTGGAGAAAGAAACATCTAAGATTTGTGTGTGTGTGTGTGTGTGTGTGTGTGTGTGTTTTTCTCCTCTAGCCAGGTTTTTCCTACGTAACCAAGGTTTTTCTGCAGCCCTAGCTCAGTAGAATCACATCCACTCGATTCTGGGCTTTTTTCCTTTCTGGCAGCCAGCAAGTTCTTGCTGCTAGGTGAGAGACTTATATAGATCTATTTCTGGCTCGTTAGCCTTCATCAGTAAGCCACACCCACATCTCATATATCCTCCCTGTAAAGGTACAGTATCTATTGTATCTATCTGTAAAGGTACATAAATCCTACAAAGAAGTAAGAAAATAGATAATACATAAAAATACATAAAAAAAATTAAAGCCTTTGGAATGAGCTCCAAATAGTTTATTTATTTTTTATTTATTTATTAATTTTATTTCTATACCGCCTTCTCCCAAAGGACTCAGGGCGATGTACAGCCTGATTAAAAGCACAAAGACAGACAAAATTTTAAAATAAGTAAAATTATTAAATGATAGGCTCAATTTAAAACCCCAGATTTAAAATCCCATTTTTAAAACCAATTAAAATCTTTACCTTGATAGCCCAGCCTGGCGTTTCCCAGTTAACATACGCCTGAGTGGCATAGGAGGCTAATGCCTCCTAAGGCAGCATTTAATATCCAGCTGCCTGCAATTACTGCAAGTTCAATTCTCACCAGGCTCAAGGTCGACTCAGCCTTCCATCCTTTCTAAGGTGGGTAAATTGAGGACCCAGTTTGTGGGGGCAATAAACTGACTTTGTATAAATATACAAAAGTATGAAGGCTATTGCTTAACGCATTGTAAGCCACCCTGAGTCTCCGGAGATGGGGGGCATATAAATCAAATTTTTTAAAAAAGAAGAAGAATTTCTTACAAATTAGGGATGTCAACTTTAAAGGACATGTTCTTTGTTTTTTCATATATTTATTTGTTGAATTCATTTGATAGATGCTGGTGAAATAATAATAAAACTTACTCCCTAGTTTCTAGCATTGTACTGAGATCAGAAGCCAAAAGACAAATCAAAGTATTATTTCCTTTCAAATTGTCCTTCATTACTTCAACTGTCAAAAAAGTTGTTCTTTGCATCAAAGTTATATTCCTAATTTTTCTGGGTCAGGGCATTATTTCACATCAAACCAGTAATTCTGATTTCATGTGAACCTCATCTGATTCAGTCCAAACCTGAACTCGGGCTCTGATCAGAAAAATTGCCTTCTAAATTGCCATTTGAGGACAAGTGAATTTGAGGCTATCAACACCACAAACCCCAGCATTTGATGGCCCCTCACCAATTTTATGGTAGTACAAGCTTGCAGAGAGCAACCCAAGGGGCCATGATCTGTGTTAATGATTCTGGTATAATCACCCAAAATATTAGATATGATTAAATCAACTTAAAACAGTGTTCCATATTATAGCATCTGAAGAATATCTTGGTCAATAATACTGAAGCTTCACAAGCAGTCTAAGAAAACTACCAGGTGTCTACTCCCCACATTCAATTCTCAATGAAGATCATCCAGCATGGTGATTAGATTTATCCCACTTGATCTGGATCCTAAGCAGAGATGGTATTTAGCTGGTTCTGGCTGGTTCTGGCGAACTGGTAGCGGAAATTTTGAGTAGTCTGGAGAATTGGCAAATACCATCTCTGGCTGGCCCCGCCCCCCATCTATTCGCTGCCTCCTGAGTCCCACTGATCAGCTGGGTCTTCTTTTGTTGCCCTGCACAGGAGAACAGAGCTGGAAAGCAGGTTAGTGGGGTGGGGAGAGCCCACCAAACCACGCCCACTAAGCCATGCCCACAGAACCGGTAGTAAAAAAAATTGAATCCCACCACTGGTCCTAAGCCTTTGGAAAATAGAGAAAAGACACCAATAGTTCTCCCACCTTGTTCAGCAGTTCTAGCCGTGATAGAACATCTTGATTGAGAATAAATCTCTGTCTTTCCAAGCTCCCTATTTGTTCCTTAACGGGATCCTCCACAGGGAGAATGATGGAGCTCATAATATTCAGATCTGCTGCTACATCTCTGTTTTCATCCAAGTACAGTTTCAGATGGGAAAGATTGCACAATTCATTCTTCTCCAGAAAGCGGTGGAACTGGAGTGAAAACGTCAAGGAAACTTAAGAGCAAAAACCTCAGTTCCTTATCCCAAATGGTCTTGGGATATCTTGAAACTTTCTTCTATAACATGAATCTTTCTTCTATGATTGTCTAACTTAGAAACATTCTTAGTTGGGTAAACAAATGTTACCATTCTTTTCAAAGGTGAAAACAAAGGTTCAGCAAAAATTTGTCAATCCTATCTTGACCAAATCTACATTGACAAAATATCATTGATGAAATTTGTCAATTACAGGGAACATTCTCGAGCAGGTGACAAATAAATTCAAGAAACAAATGAAAAGGTTATTCAAAACCTCCTGGAAAACAACGGGTGAATTATCAGAAATCATAGGTTTGTCAAGAATAAAGTTGCCTGGTTACTCTCCCAGATAGGCCGGACAAGAAGCACAATCAGAAGAGTTAATTCTATGTTATTGTAAGGCTACATTAACAGAATCTTTCAAGTCTAAAAATACAAACCTCCCACCAATTATTTTTACAACCTGAAAAAAAATTGAAAAGTTTTGGGTGGATCCTTTCTGAGTTTCTTTCTCTGCCTGTTATGTGTGCTGAATCTTCACCCATCTTATTTGATCATTTCACTGTTCTTCCTGTCTGAAAAGTTTTTCTCATAGAGCATTATATTTTCTTAATAGATTGTGGAAATGCTGGTAATAGTAACTACTTCCTGATTTGATGATTAAGAACCTAATTAAGTGAGGATGGTGTGATAATTAAATGAATAAAACTGTCTTAAAATTGGACAGAAATATTATTGCTCATGAAACTAGCAAGTTATGAATAACAATTAGCCTTGGTATAAATATTGCATCATATCCTTATGATTTAAACTACCTTCTTCTATATTTTGATTAATAGATAGATAGGTACAGTTAAGAGATCATGATTTTGTGATGCAAGATTTATACCAACTTCTAGAAAAAAAATCATTTTCACGTGTTTCAAAAAATACCAAGCTTCCAGAAAAATCCTTATGATTTCCTGATAGAGAGAGGTGCATAAGTAAAATCCAATAGAAAAATATCTGCTTTTTAACTACTAGCACTTGACAAAGCACTGTGTATGTACACACAAACATACATGCAGACCAATCAATTATAATACATTGTAATCGTATTTTAATTATTTAATAATAATCATATGATTAATTTCATAATAATGTCATAATGTCAGACTGAGGCAAAGAGGCAGTCTTGGAACCAGCGAAATCTGGGGGCTGGGCAGGGGACAGAATGTATCTGCCCTCAGTGTGGAAGGGATTGCCACTCTCGAATTCGCCATTTAGTCACACTAGATGCTGTTAGGACCTCTTTCCAGAGCATGATACCATAGTCTCTTGAGACTGAAGGATGCCAATGATGAATGTCATTAATGAAACACAAGGAAAAGGATGAGAGTTACCAAACTTGTTCAGATTTTTTGTTAAAATTATCTCAAAATAGTAGTTGATTGCAAATCAAATTTAAGTCAACTGGGTGATGCGTATGGAAAGAAGGCAATGTGTTCATAAGGATTTCAGGAAGTGAACGTTCTGGTTTGGGGAGATCTCAACTCAAGAACCAAGTCCCTTTGTAATCATCATGTTTGGAGAAGACATTGCAAAAAATCTGGATCAGTTTTAGGGAAGGGTTCTCCCCATCCAGACCATGCGGGTCTGGATGGGGAGAAACAGGCTTCAACTCAACCTTTCCAAGACCAAGTGGCTGTGGCTGCCGACATCCCGGTATAGCCAGCTGGCGCTATCGCTGGTTATTGGGGGCGAATCATTGGCCCCCACGGAACGGGCTCGCAACTTGGGCGTCCTCCTGGATGCACAGCTGTCTTTAGAAGAGCACATGACGGCCGTGGCCAGGGAGGCTTTTTATCAGGTTCGCCTGATACGCCAGTTGCACCCTTTTCTGGATCAGGACTCCCTACGCACAGTCACTCAAGCACTCGTCACTTCTCGTCTGGACTATTGTAACGCTCTCTACATGGGGCTCCCCTTGGGGTGCACCCGGAGGCTCCAACTGGTGCAGAATGCGGCTGTGCGGGGGATTATGGGAGCGACAGGGCGCTCCCATGTGACTCCTCTCCTGCGCAAGCTGCATTGGCTTCCGGTGGACTTCCGGGTGCGCTTCAAGGTGTTGGTGATCACCTTTAAAGCGCTCCATGGCTTAGGGCCCAGGTACTTACGGGACCCTCTTTTGCCACTAATTGCCTCCCACTGGCCAGTTCGCTCCCACAGAGAGGGCCTCCTCAGGGTGCCGTCGGCCAGACAATGTCAGCTGGCGACCCCCAGGGGGAGAGCCTTCTCTGTGGTGGCACCTACCCTCTGGAACAATCTACCCCCAGAGATACGAGTGATCCCAGACCTCTGGACTTTTCGTCTGGCCCTTAAAACCTACCTCTTTCAGTTAGCCAGGCTGTCCTGATTTTATGATGGGTTTTTAAAATTTGAAATTGGTTTTAAATTGAAATGTTTTAAATTATGGGCCAAATTATTTAATTATTTTAAATCTATTTTAACTTTTGTATATAAAGTGTTTTACTTGGCTGTTCACCGCCCTGAGTCCGAAAGGAGAAGGGCGATATAGAAATTTGAAAAAATAAATAAAAATAAATAAATAAAAAAGTCAAGGAAGAGATCAAAGGAGCTGCTCTTAGCCTAGAGGAAAGACAAGAAGGAGAAGAGCCATGTTGCTCTACGGGACTGGAAAATAAGAAGTCTGAAAGTAGCTTCTTCAACTTACAAAATCTCTTAGTTGGAGAAGGGAGGATAGATAACTGTTAACTCATCTGTTAACTGTTCATCACAGAGTGTTGGCTATGAACAAATGGTCTCATTTTCAAGAGAGAAGATGCTGGGTGAATGAGAGAGAAAATATCCTAAAAGGAGGAGCAGTTTTAGAACTGAGTCAGTGATCCAGAAAAGTTCAGTCTCCTCTTCCTTGGCTGTCTTAATGCAAATACTGAACATCTATCAGTCAGAAGACTGGGATTCCTTTAGAAAGGAGGAGTTGGGCTAGCCAGGAGCTCCTTCAAATTTATGAATGTAAAATGCTTTGTTGCCAACCACAAACCCATATATACAGTGATTTATTTTAAAATGCATACATCATTTTTTTAAACCAGCAGTATTTATATCCAAAATATTGTCATGTTGCCTGCTCTTTGGTGTTAGCCTGGAAGCTGTCTTTTTTTTTTTTTTAATTTGATTTATATGCCACCCTTCTCCGGAGACTCAGGGCGGCTTACAATGCATTAAGCAATAGCCTTCATTCTTTTGTATATTTATACAAAGTCAGCTTATTGCCCCCACAAACTGGGTCCTCAATTTACCTACCTTAGAAAGGATGGAAGGCTGAGTCAACCTTGAGCCTTGGCGAGATTCGAACCTGCAGTAATTGCAGGCATCTAGTCTTAATAACCAGCTTAATAACAGGGTGCCTTAGACCACTGTACTACCAAGGCTCTTGGTCCTTGGATCTCCAAGGTCTTGGGCCTTGGATCTTCAGGCCTGCCACATTTAGTGCTGTGGGAAACTGGTGGGGTGGGGGAATTGTCGGGAGCTGGGGAGATATATAGCCATAATAACATTCCTTTCTCCGAGAGTCAAGGTCACTCTGCCCTGCACCTGGAGGGGCGCAGCTGGGAGGCATTCCAGTTGGGATGGGGGATTGATTGGACCATGTGATGGACATGTGGATGCAGACAAAGGGACTTGGACTTTCTTTTTGGTGGGGAAAACCCCGGAAGCTTTTAGATTCGGGTTTTCTCAGATGTGCCAATATGACGTCTCTAATAAAATGGAACTTTGAGGAATGCCTAGCCTCGGAGTTTTCTTTCGTTGGGGGTGTTACTTGGAGCCCTAACATTTGGAACATTATCCCCTGGGTGATTAGATTGGCGAAGCCTGTTGGCTTTTTCTTTTTTTAGCACAAGTATGTTGAAATGGTTCCCTTCTTTCTTCTTTGGATTCCTTCTCAAAAGAAACTAAGTTGGATGGATCCGTTATTGGGATCCCATACCTGCCATGGCTGCAGCCTTGTCTCTTTACCTTCCTTCCTTCTCCTCCTGGATCTGGAGGAATAGGCAGTATTCAAGGCCTGGGCCAAAGTCTTAACAATACTGTAAAAATTGTGGTCATTATGAATCAAGGTAGCATTCATTATCTCTTCGGTCTCCAGCGATGCTTTTTGTGTGCATCTTCTCCGATCTTTGACAGAAAAAAAACCCTTTGAAGAAGAACAGTGGAAACAACATTCTTGAAATTGGGGTACCCCAAAGAAGAAGAATTCCAAGGCATCTTCATTCAGCCTTTTTTTCCTTTGATAAGCAAAGGTCCAAATACTATGGATGTATTTATAAAGTCTGTTCCTTTCAATTGTCCATTCTAAAAAGGTTGAAATGATCCAGATTTTCCCTTTGATAGGTCCTGGCAAACGCAGAAGCGCTAAATGGACAAGACTAATTGCAACCCTGATGGTACCAATTCTGATAAAGAACACAAAGATGTTGACTTGTCTCCACTTAGATATGGCCACCCTGAGGGGTATTATAGGCGTACTATATGAGAAAAGTTGTGATATAACAACACAAATTCCATTCCTGGCGAGTATAGGAGTCAAAGACCTCATGGATTTTTCTCCCTCCTCTGTGTCTGAAGCAAAGAGACCAATCAAGGTCCATCTGAAATGGAGGAGCACTTGGACAATTGCTGGGTAGTGAACCCCTTCTTTGGGGGCCATCCGGTAGAAAAAGGGGAATTGACCTTTATCATTGAGAGCCCCTGAAGAAGTTGCATAAGTGATCTGAAAAAGTAATGAATGCTATGTTATTTCTGAGGACAGATCAAGTCCAAAATTTTAATTTTTAATAAATCCTACTTGGTTCTTGTCAACATATTAGATTAGTTGATTGTCCATTAGCCATTAGGCCATATCAAGATACAGAACATAAAAGCACAGAATATTAATAAGAATAAATAAAGCAGAAAAAGTATGTAAAATAGAATAGAAGAAGCAAATTAATGGGGGGGAAATGAATAAGAATATAGAAGGCATACTGTATAATGTTTAAGTAGCATGCCTGCTATTTACCGCAATGAGTCCTACATATGCAGATCTCGACTGAAGTATTATATTAAAAAATATAAGATAGTTTATATGTAATTTTTGAATTCTGAATGCACAGGAAATATATTTGTTTTAATATAAGACATATAATTTATGCCCCAATAAATTAGTTGTCTAATGTGTAGTTGAAGGTATTGATTTATCTCTTTCAAATACAGTTAACAGTCAAATAAAAAAATGTATTATGGCTTCTGTATCTAGAGCCCCAGAAATACAAGCCTGTTCCTTATAAGGGACTTAGTTTAATCTTCTAAGTAACAGTAATAGAGTTAGAAGGGACCTTGGAGGTCATCTAATCCAACCCCCCTGCTCACACAGGAGACCTAACCATTGTGTTCAGATGCTCAAATCTTGAAAAGTAAATGGCTACCAAAGATGTTTAGGTTTCCTTTGTTTAAAGAATTAATTTGGCAATGGAGAAAAGCGTCTCTTGAATTCCATAGAGAAGATATGGTTGGATCTATTGTTCACCCATCACCACTCCATTCATTTTACCGGGTAGAGAGATATGCACACAAACCTGTGGGATTTTATAGGTTCCTACTAAAGTTGATATCTGGATGGAGATGTCACTGTCAGCTGCATCAAGAAGAGCCAAAAGGTTGTCCTGCCTTCCACAGCTGTAGTTGGGAACATTGACTTCTCCTGTAGAGACCATGTCCAGCAAGGCCTCTGAAGTGCCAAGTGTGTTGTCATAGTTGTCATGGATGTTGTAGCCAAATGTGAGATTATACAGGAGTTGATCATTCTTGTTGATCACTTCAATAGCAAAAATGAAGCGTTGGGTACATCCAGGGCCAAAAGATGTCATACTGTTAAAAAAAAAAGCTAATATCATCATCATCATCATCATCATCATCATCATCATCTTTTCTCATATATTCCCTTTTGTCTACACATGCCTGTTGAGTCTTAAGTCTTCTATCTGATCCAAAATCAGAGGCAAATTATAGTTAAGTAAAGGTAAATGTTTCCCTCGCACATATGTGCTAGTCGTTCCCGACTCTAGGGGGCGGTGCTCATCTCTGTTTCAAAGCCGAAGAGCCAGTGCTGTCTGAAGACGTCTCCGGAGTCATGTGACCGGCATGACTAAATGTCAAAGGCGCACGGAACGCTGTTACCTTCCCACCAAAGGTGGTCCCTATTTTGCTACTTGCATTTTTTAACGTGCTTTTGAACTGCTAGGTTGGCAGAAGCTGGGACAAGCAACAGGAGCTCATCCCGTTATGCGGCACTAGGGATTTGAACTGCTGAAATGCTAAATTATAGTTACGTGTCACCATTTAATGTTTATGAGGTTAAGAAGATGGGATGGAAATAGTCCTCCACCAGGGCTAAGAACCACAAAGAGATCACTATTTGTTGTAGTCCTGTCTTTCATTTGTCCAATAACCAAGATTCAATAATTCATGATTAAAGTAGAACCACCAGAAAAGCAAGAACATGGCTTAATAACTGAGCTAGCAAAGCAATTCTAGAAACAAGTCATCCGTATTCCTACAAGGAGCAGGCGTTTAATTTGGGCTGGCAGAGACAAGCACAACACTTTCAGGAACTGTAGGAAATTAAAATCATTATTGAACTCATGATAGCAAGAAGAGAAGATCCTCTGTGTCTTCCTTTCTCGGGTTCTTTTATGATTTCTTCTGCCCCATTCTTGTATTTGACTCTCTCCCACAAGATAAAAGAGAGAGCTCTATAAATCAAAATGATCCAGGAATTTGCATGTGTCCTGCATGCAATCTAAAAATAAGTTGCAATAAGAAGGCAGGAAGAAGAACGATAGTGTTATGGAATGATGGGACCAAACAACATTCCTGGGTCAGCCAGAGACAGTTTTATTGCACAGTTTCAGAACCAGATTGGTATCTGCAATTCTGAACCAAGAAGAGCTCTGGTACAACTGCTTTTATACATCTCCAAGAGAAAGGATTTTGCGAGCACAGCAGTTTTCCATATATGGTTAACATACATTTGTTACATTATAATTGACACTTTCTAATTACTAAATTCCTTCATTATTTTCTAGTTCATAATGTTATCTTAGCTAAACAACCTTCCTCAATTCTGTGACTGCTGATGCGTCAATTCATGGCTGCTTTGGTTAATAAGTAACTTTTGTTTCAAGTGGATGTCCTTGCATTCTTGACAACTAGGCCCCTCAGAAGATATATATTACCAAGAATGGAATTTAGCTGACTTAGTGTAATCTCTAAACAAGCACATTTCTTTCTTATAATAATGTGAATAAAGAGGGCCCTTCAGTGTTCATATAGCTGACCCTGTACTATTCCTACATCATTCACATTAATAGAAATGCAAATGGAGAGAATCCCATTCTATTACACTGAATGACTTACTGTGGAGAAGAAATATAACGAGCTCCGTTGAACTGTAATGACTGAAGTGAAAACTTTCTCGCAGTGAGAAACACACTGATAAGATGGTCACCTGGCCTGTAAAAGTTCCATGGATCTCGTATGTCCTGCTGCTTCAAAGTTGGGGGACATTTGGTTCTGAGCTTCACACAGTTTCTCTGGGTCAACACAAGCGGCAGCATCAGGGTCAGAAGCAGGAGATCCATTTCTCCTTGGACTGAATCAGGCACTTCTCTGTTTCTAAAACAACCAGAAGAGTTTGAGGGAAATCTAAGCACTCTCAGAAAATGGAAATGCCAGTGGCTTTCCTGACCCAGACAGAGACAAATTGACTTTCACCTGGGCAGGAGAAAAAGGTACATTCAATAACACAGTCCCAGCCTGTCCTAAACATTGTACTAACTCACAGCCTAACCACTATAATTTGTCCTTTCTGATGCAAGATTCACTGGAGAAGTAGCAAAAGAGTTCTCAAAGGCTGAGCTGGTAATAATTACAGTGAGAGGCAACTTTTCTTCTGGGGATCCTGAACTTATCTGTGCCATGTACAGATAGGTAGCTGGAGACATGCATGTTAGTGAAAAATCACAGCTATACCTCTGGGAGCCCTGTTCTGTGGTGGTTTTGGTCCTTCCTGTCAGCACATGTCCAAAAAGTGTTGCTTGAAGAAAATAGCTGAATAATTAAATGAAGGAGTATATGAATCAATATTGGCTATTTGCTTTTATTATGAATTGCTTATGCTACTATATAATTGTTACTGACTAAACCAATATTTGCTCTTTGCTTCTGATATGATATACTACTAGAAATCATTTATTAGGAATGAAGCTTTGTTATTGGCTTCTGCTTATATTATTGAATACTGTCAGAAATTAGTTGTTAGGAACTAATTCTAACTTAGTAAATTGTAACCTTAATACTGGTTGGCATTAGTGCAAAGTTTGTTATCTCACTGCTGTGTCTCACTTCTATTCTTGGCTTCAAAGCTAGGCGTATCTTTGAAAATATAGAAGAAAATGTTACCCAAGAATATCAGGCTCCATAGATAAAGGAACCAGAGTGCGGAGTTTTTGTCCCTCATAAATTCTGAATCCTGAAAGCATTCTGCCGAATAAACAACATGGCCAGGGAGGGAAACTGCCCCTACACAAGGCTATAGGAATACTCCATAGATAAAGTGGACAGAGACAGGGGTCTGAACAAAGAATGCTTTAAAGATCATGTTGGTTATGAACCTGTATCTCTGATTGGGTAAACTTTGTTTCTAGCTGCGTAAAATGTAGATAATACCCTGAGCCATTCTCACAAGGGTGTGGCTATTCCTTACATGCATTTTCTTTGTATGTTTTGGATATAGTTTTGCTACCCAGCTTTTGCTATGGCCATAAATAAAAGCTGATATTTTTTGCAAGCCTCATCTCAAGTCTCACTCTCTTTGGCATCTCAGTGGCTCAGGGAAACTTCTGGGACATTACATAAGTAATTGATTTCTACTGTCCTTCAGCTTGGTCTCTTGGACTCCAGAGACTGCAGGGAAGGTCACCCAACGCAATAAACTGTGGTGCTAAACTAGGGTGATGACACTTAACTCAAGTGCTACCTGTATTCTAATGTCAAAGAAGCAATTACCACCCTTGAACCTGCTAACTTTAAGAGCAGTGCCTGTTTTATGTTTTACCAAATTTACCACACAGGTAGTCCTCAATTTACGACCACAATTGAGCCCACAATTTATGTTGCTAACTGAGAAATTTGTTAAGCGAGTTTTGCCTCATTTTACAACTTTTCTTGCCATGTTTGTTAAATGAATCACTGCAGTTGTTGAATTAGTCACACAGTTGTTAAGTGAATCTGGCTTCCCCACTGACTTGACTTGTCAGAAGGTTGCAAAAGGGTATCACATTAGCCGAGGACACTGCAACCGTCATAAATGTGGATCAGTTGTCAAGCATCTAAGGGCCACGGGGCTGCTGCAACAGTCATAAGTGTGAAAAATGGTCATAAGTCACTTTTTTCAGTGCCGTTGTAACTTTGAACAGTCACTAAGCGAACTGCTGTAAGTGGAGGACTACCTGTATAAATTTAGAAATGTCCTTTTGCCAGTGTTTAAATGGAATTTCAGTTGTCAATATCAATAATCCCTTAAATAAAAATAATGTGTTTTGTAAAGCATTTGTCTTAATGACAGAGGTTCTGCCCAGTAAGAATAATTGCTGATTACCGTATTTTTCAGAGTATAAGATGTACTTTCCCCCCCAAAAGAGGCTGAAAATTTGGGTGTGTCTTATACTCTGAATGTAGCTTTTTCGAAGCTTTTTTCCAGCCCTAACGAGGCGCTAGCGAGTGAACCAATCTTCCATGCTTTTCCTGCTTTTCTCATTGCTGCTCCCTCTCAGCTGTGCTTTAGAAGCTGTTGTCAGCGTTGCAACGCTGGCATAGACAGAGAGAGCAGAGGACAGTAAAAGATAAACTCTGAAACTTTTGCCTGCAAAATCCCTTTGAAGCCTGGTTGTTGTGGAGATCAGTGGGGGGTCACATTCCTGAGAAATGACGGGGAAAAGAAGTCTGAAGAATGACTTGGAAGACAGCCAATGAGAAGCAGAGACTTGGGGGTTGGAAAGGGAGGGATTGGGAGGCAAAAGGTCAGTCTTGTCCGCGCGGAGTCATGATCTGGTGGCTGAGCTCAATTAAAGAAAGATTTCCTTAAAGATTGGCAGCTTGGAGATTCCTTTAATCTTGAGACAGTACTGCAGTCTGACAGCTGTTGTTTTATCCCCAAGCAGGGGATAAAAAGCGTGTGTGCTCGCTCAAAATCAGCAAACTAATATGCTGAAGCTGAGCAGACTAAGGACGCTAGACAGATGAATACCTGGTAGGCAGATTCCACCCCCCACATTTTCCTTCCCAAAATCTAAGGTGCGTCTTATACTCTGGTGCATCTTATATTCTTGAAAATATGGTATCCCACCTTCATAGATTTTTTAATAGCACTCCACATATGTACAAAATTGTTTTGAAACAATTTTCAGTTTGCATTTGTCCATGTAACCCTGAGATAGTTAAACTTTTTCTTCACCTCAAAACCTAACTTTCTTGTCAATACTTCATAATCTTAAAAAGACATATTCTTAATAAGCATTTTGTCTGTTTCTTTTTCATTCCTACCTACATTTTCATCATCCTTGCTGTCTTTTGCTCTTCATCATCTTTTATTGTACTGTCTGTTCATCGAAATTGAAAAGAGGCCGCAGAATATGAACAGACGGGGCCACGCCTCTAGGTTATCAAACATTTGGGGACCTGCACTGAGAGAAACTTGAATGCTAACTGTTGTAGCGCGGGAATAACGAGAGGCACAAGTAGGCTAGTGACAACAGCTCTTTAATTCAGGGTGAGACTTCAGCAAAGAAACACAGGCAACAGCCCTCTTTATATACTTTTCAGAAGCAACCATGAACTAATCAGAATTCACTGTACATTTGAATTTCCCGCACAAAATAGATACATACATAACACCCCTCCACTCCCAGAAGGCACTTATTCTATCTATTTATATATTTACATACAAAATCACGCAGGTGACCAGGGCGTGTCTTAATCCTGGTTGACCTGCGCAGTTCAGTTGTTGGCGAGGCGTCAAGCCGGTCGGAGGGACCTCCCGTCTCTCCCGGCTCTGCCAATGGAACCTCCTGGATTTCTCTGGAGGTGTGGCTATCCCCGGCTGGGAGTGTCAGCTTGCTGGGGTGGCGCTGGAACTCTGGGTTGCCAGATAAGTATTCCGGCTTACTCGGGCTTGAGGTAGCTGTGTCAGGAAGACTCTGATAGTTAGGACATGAGTTTTCGTTTTGTAAACATTTACGCAATTGATCTATATGTCTCCTCCAAATTTTACCACGCCCTATATCAACTGTGTATGACTTTGGACCAGTAATTCCTATGATGATTCCCTCTACCCACAAGGGCCCATTGGTGTAGTTTCTGGCAAACATTGGTGTTCCCACTTGGAATTGTCTTAGTCCTCCCCCTTCCCCCTTGAAGTTATCAGAGGAGTAATTGGGATGCAGTCGATCGAGAATGCATCTTAGTTTTTGGCCCATTAAGAGCTCGGCTGGGCTGCGGCCCGAGGTGGGGCATGGGGTGGCGTGCTGTACAGCTAAGAACTCATCTATTCTAGCCTGCCAGTCCCCTGCATCAAGCCGGGAAAGAGCTTCTTTGGCTGTTCTTACAAATCTTTCTACAAGGCCATTCGAAGCCGGATGAAAAGGAGCGGATAATGCATGTCTTATGCCTAATTCGGCTAGGTAGCCCTCAAATTGAGTTGCTGTGAATTGGGGCCCATTGTCGGATACCAAGGTGTCCGGCAACCTGTGTGTTGCGAACAGTTTTCTGAGTACTTTGATTACGGCCTCAGAAGTGGTAGATTGCATCAGGGCGATTTCGAGCCACTTAGAATATGCATCTACAATGATTAGAAAGTTCTGGCCATGGAACGGGCCAGCGAAATCGATGTGAATCCTCCCCCATGGTCCCTTTGGTTTTTCCCATTCCTGAACGGGCGCTATAGGAGGATCTGGGCGGGATTCCTGGCAGGGCCTGCCAGGATGTGGCCACCAAACATAGCTACGAGCTAGGCCTTTCATGCGAGCAATACCAGGGTGTCCCTCATGCAGCATCTCTAGAACCCTGTGCCTTAACCGTGAAGGAATGACCACCCTGTCTCCCCACAACAAGCAACCCCCCCAACATTGACAGTTCATTTTTTTTGATAAAGTACAATTGAAAATCTCCACCATCCACCTTGGTAGGCCAACCCCGCGTTACCCAGCCCATTACAGTGCACAAAACAGAGTCTCTGGCAGAAACCTTTGCCACCTCGTTTGAGGAAATGGGGCCCGAGGGTACAACGTCAATAAGTAAAACTGGGGCTTCCGGGGTCGGGTTGTCCAATAGTTTGGGCAAGGGGCATCGGCTGAGGGCATCAGCATGTCCCAGAGTTCTGCCCGGCCGGTGGAGCAGTCTGTAAGAATAGGTGGCTAAGAAAATGGACCATCTGGTCATCCAGGGGGAAAGAGCAGCTGGGGTCAGCTTATCGCCAGCCAAAAGTCCCAAAAGAGGTTGGTGGTCCTTAATGAGTTCAAAAATACGGCCGAACAAGTACTCGTGAAATTTTTTGACCCCAGCTACAGCGCTAATGCTTCCCTGTCTAGCTGGCTATAGTTCCTTTCAGCACTAGACCAAGTGTGAGAGTAATAGGTGATGGGCGCCTCTAACCCATTCAGTAGTCTATGGCTTAAAACTGCGCCTACGCCAAAGGGGGAAGCGTCACAAACCAACACTAGAGGTAGTTCAGAATTGTATTGGATGAGGAAACTGCCAGACAAAAGTTTCTTTATTGCGTTGAATGCAGCTGCTTCTCGTTTGCCCCACACCCACAGAACGTTTTTCCCAAGGAGCCTGTGCAGAGGCTCCGCAATAGTGGCTTTGTGTTTTAAAAACATGGTGTAGAAATTGAGAAGGCCCAAAAAGGCCTGCAGTTCGGTCTTCGATTTTGGGGTGGGCGCGTTTTGGATGGCCCTGACTTTGCTTTCTGTGGGGTGAATG
The DNA here is from genome assembly GCA_022577455.1 of Arizona elegans. Lineage (NCBI taxonomy): Eukaryota > Metazoa > Chordata > Lepidosauria > Squamata > Colubridae > Arizona > Arizona elegans. The sequence goes on from JAKOOJ010000012.1 coordinate 10,901,627, forward strand.
CCTGAGCCGTTGATCCGGTAACCTAAGAATTCCACTGATGGGACCGCTATTTTGCATTTCGCTCGTTTGAGTTTAAGTCCCGCTTCTCTGAATCTGGTTAGAACCTGTCTAACCCTCTGCCCTATCTGAGTCTCATCTTGGCCACTGATTAAAACGTCATCGAAATACGGGACGACCCCTGGGAGGCCTTGTAGAAGGCGCTCCATGGTACTCTGGAAGAGCCCAGGGGCTATGCTAACCCCAAACTGTAGTTTGGTGCATTTAAAGGCACATCTGTGAGTTACTATTGTCTGTGATTCTGCCGTAGCGTCATCTACTGGCAGCTGCTGGTACGCCTGCGCAAGGTCTAGTTTTGCAAATAGCTTGCCAGGCCCCAGGGAGTGTAGTAGATGGTGGACTATCGGGACCAGATAGGCGCTCTGCTGCAACGCCTTGTTGATCAAACACTTATAGTCAGCGCAAATTCTAATTGAACCATCCGATTTAACTGGCGTGACTATTGGGGTTTCCCACTTAGCGTGATCTACGGGAATTAGCACCCCTTGCTTAATGAGCTTGTCGAGCTCCGCATCTATTTTAGGCTTTAAAGCAAATGGAACCCATCTTGCTTTCAGTCTAATTGGTGCTACGTTGGGGTCTAAATTAAAAGAAATAGGGGTCCCTGCGTATTTGCCTAGAGTCTCTTCGAAAACGTCCCGAAACTCGTGAAGAAGGGTTTCTTTGAGGGATGGGCTGCCGATGCTATGAATGCCCATGAAGCCCGTGCCGAGGGCTCGGAACCATTTCATGCCCAGGAGACTCGGTAGTGGCTTGCTTACGATGGTCAGGGGCAGCTCCCTCTGGAACTCGCCGTAGGTGACGCGGAATGTGCCCACGCCTTCTACGGGAACTCAGTTTCCCTGGTAGTCGAGGAGGCAAATTTTCTGTCGGGACAGCTGGGCTTTCTGGAACTTAGGCAGGAGTGCTTTGATTGTAGTCCAGGAAATGATCGATAATGTAGACCCGGTGTCGATTTCCATTTCGCACGGTCTGCCTTCGATTTCTACTTTCATGTAGACTTTCTCATCGTCGGTTGTGCTGGCTTGGCTGATTCTCATGCTGTAGGTCTCCCGCCTTTGAGATTTCCTTGCGCCGTCATCTTTGATTGGCTGTTTTGAACGAGCCGGTTCTGGTTGGTCGCAGTAATCACGTGGCTTGCGACTACGCGGAAATTGAGCTCTGCAAACTCGTGCTAGGTGGCCTTTCCTCTCGCAATGCCTGCAAATGGCGTCTCTGAATTTACACAATTGTCTCTCGTGATCCCCGCCACAGCTGGAATAGTTCTCATGGCGGTGGCTTTGCTCAGTCTTCTTCTTTTCAGTATGGAAGACGTCCTTGTCCGACTCTTCCTCTGTGCTGGTTCGTGCCTCTTCTCTGTGGACGGGGGCTGTTTTCGGCCCGTCTTTGCTTGGAAGTGGTCGCTGCAGCGCTTCCGAAGCTTTCGTTGATGCCTCGTGTGCTCGGGCTTCGTCTAGCGCGCCGGCTAGTGTTAGGTCTGGCTTGGCTAGAAGACGCCTTTGTAACCAGGTATCTCGAACCCCGCAAATCAATTGTTCAAGCAGCGCGTCGTCTAAGTCTCTATAGTCACAATGCGTTGCGGCTTTTCTTTTTTCTTTTTTTTAATTGAAAAAGTTTTTCAAATACAGATTTCCCCCCCTTTCCCCCCCCCAACCCCCCGTCCCCCTCCCCTCCCCCCATGGCTTCTCCAAGATAAAATCCAAATTGATATCACATTATATAATACTTTACCATCCTTTTACACCACCCCCTATATGCTAACCATTTCTTTCTAACATTATTATTATATCCCCCCTATACTATACATTTCAAAGCAACATTCAGCTATAAAACTATATAATAAATCCTAATTTAACATTTATTCAACTCATAATCTACCCATTTCCTCCATCCCCACATATATATCTTAATTCAAATCTTTTAAGTATATTAATATCTAAACATAGCATCCCTTTTCCTAAACTAAACAATCAGTAACCTAACCTATCTCCACCCACTTTCCTACAGGTCTACCATACATAATATTTTTAATATCTTTGTTCTTCTGCCCGCACCACTAAAAGATATTTCCATATATAAATAACATCCTCAAATGACTTTAAATTTGTACTCCATATAGTATCTTCTGTATTGTCTTTCAACTAGATTATTAATTCCATTGCCCATGTTAGGGTAACATCAAGTTCTGCTTCCAACAGTGTATTCAGTATCTTCAATTACCATCTGCCCCCATCAATAATAAATGTTTCTGTATATAACCCCCCCCCCGAGTGACTTTATATTTATATTCCATGTAGTATCTTCTGTAGTGTCTTTTGTCTAGATTATTAATTCCAACCACCATGTTATCTGGTAACAACCAGATTTTCTGCATGCCCCAATTCCATAGTTCTCTTGCCTTATAACTCAATATATACATAATCCATTTTTCAAAGAGTCCAAAATAGAAAGTTCCAATCCGCTCAATCAAAGGCCATCTTCCACATCCCAAAAACACCAGCACTGCAGAGATCTGTTATTCTTCTCAAAATAGTATAAGTCTGTAATTTGCCTCAGTTATATTTTCCTATATCAGCCTTCTATAAATCCCGCTTATTATATTTAATCGTCTCTTAAGTAACTGGCATTAATCTGTTGGCTAAGCATTGCAGCTTTTCGAAGCGTGGCCACATAAGCGCTGACCGGTTCTCCTTCTTTTTGTACTCATTGCCGGAGTTCATAGCACTGTACAAATTTGGAAGGAACTGGAGCGTAGTGGGCTCTCAGGTTGGCTTGAAGGACGTCCCAGGAGACCGTCTGGACTGGGGTTGGCTCACAGAGGGACTCGGCCATCTCGAAAACGTCTGGCCCGCAGTGGCTTAAGAACAGGGCTCTTTTTCGGTTCGCCGAGAGCCCTTGCATTTCGCTTGCTTCCAGGGAACACTCGAACCTGGTCAGATATGATCCCCACTTCTCTCGGGTCGGGTCGAAGGGTTTTGGCAGAACGTAGGCAGACATGCCGTGTCTCTGTGTTCGCTAGTCACCCTGGCTGAAACTCAGAGCTCTTTTTTATTTGCTTCTTGTGGCCTCAATCCCACCTTCGTCGCCAATGTTGTAGCGCGGGAATAACGAGAGGCACAAGCAAGCTAGTGACAACAGCTCTTTAATTCAGGGTGAGACTTCAGCAAAGAAGCACAGGCAACAGCCCTCTTTATATACTTTTCAGAGGCAACCATGAACCAATCAGAATTCACTGTACATTTGAATTTCCCGCACAAAATAGATACATACATAACACTAACATCAGAAGAGAGGCAGAGATTCCAACAAGCAACCAGTGGTGTTGTAAGGCCTGCCAGAATTCTTCCTTCTTTGCAGAGGGTGGCTAACAATAGGGAGAGAGAGAGGATCGAGCCAGAAGACAGGCTGAGATCTCAACTAACAATCAAGGGTGCTGTGATGCCTACCAGAATCCTTTCCCCTCTACAGTAGACAGATAATAAGAGAGAACCTGAGAAAGTTAGGCCTGTAACACACAGCCAAACAGCCAGGATGAGGAAGCAGGAAGAAAAACTGCTGTCCTCCAATCACAACATAGAGTTACAGGCTAACCAGCATACGTCAGCAGCAACAAACATAGAAAAGCGACAGCTCTGACCTCGCAACACACCCACAGCTTCTAAACTAGATAAGAGCCTGAAGATGACAGGGTTGTGAGCCTGTCGAAACATTGCTATTAGAAAAACTTTTAAGGTACTGGCAGATTTTAGCTAAGGTTTTAAAGGACCTTGCAGAGTGCTCTGTAAGGATTTTTAGAAGATTTTAAGCTAGGATTTTAACCAGAATTTTAAACATTTTAACTAATTTATTTAACATGACGCGGGAAAACACCCGAGATTTTAATTTTTTGCATATACACACCTGCGAAAACTTAAGAACACACACACACACATACACACACACATACACACACACACACACACACACACACATATATATATATATATATATATATATATATATATATATATATATATATATATATATATATATATATAATTTACTTACTTCTTCGTAGGGTTTATGTGTGTTTTTCTTCTAGCCAGGTTTTCCCTATGTAACCAAGGTTTTTTGTAGCTCCAGCTCAGTAGAATCACATCCACTTGATTCTGGGCTTTTTTCTTTTCTAACAGTTAGCAAGCTCTTACTGCTAGGTGGGAGACCTAAATAGATCCATTTCTAGCTCGTTTGCTTTCATCAGTAGGCCACACCCATATCTTATGTATCCTCCCTGTAAAGGTACAGTATCAAGATATGGCCACACCCATATCTTATGTATCCTCCCTGTAAAGATACAGTATCAATTTTCTTATTTCTTCATAGGGTTTTTCTTCTAGCCAGGTTTTCCCTACGTAACCAAGGTTTTTTGTAGCTCCAGCTCAGTACAGTTTCTGCCATGAAATATTGCAAAACTCATTCTTCTCCAGGAATGGATGAAACTACAATGGAAACATGCAAGAATTTTAAAACCAGAAACCTTGGTTTCTTGCCCCACATGGTCTGTTCATATATGAATCTTTCTTTCGAGTAGTCTAACTTGCAAATATGTTTGATTCTGTGAAAAAAATATTACCACTGCTTTCATAAGGAAATGCAAAGGTTTCAGCAAAATTTGCCAATCAGATATTGTCAGTTTATATATTGAAAAGTTATAATTGAAATTGTTTGTCAATTATAGAGAATATTGTAGAGCAGGTATCATATACATTGAAAAAAAGAGATTATTTATAATTTAGTGAAAGCAGATTGATTACCAGAAAGAATGGATTTTTCAGGTTGAAAATCTTCTCCCAGGTAGACGAGACAGGAAATATGACCACATGAGCTAATTTTATTTATTGCAGTGCTACCAAGAGAATCTTGCAAGTCTATAAGTACAAATATCCCACCAATTTTTTTTCTCAGCCCGAAAACTAAGGAAGGATTTTTTCTGAGTTTCTTCCCCCCTCCCTCCCCCCCCATTATACAACTGGGGGCTTCTGACTCTCTTATCTGATCATCCTTAGGCAACATCACTTCTCTTTTTTTAAAAAAAAAAAATTGATTTATATGCCACCCTTCTCCGAAGACTCAGGGCGGCTTACAATGTGCGCAGCAATAGCCTTCATCCTTTTGTATATTTATACAAAGTCAGCTTATTGCCCCCACAACTGGGTCCTCATTTCACCTACCTTAGAAAGGATGGAAGGCTGAGTCAACCTTGAGCCTTGGCGAGATTCGAACCCTGCAGTAATTGCAGGCAGCTGGTCTTAATAACCAGCTTAATAACAGGGTGCCTTAAACCCCTGTACTACCAAGGCTCTTCTTTCTCTTGGTCCCAAAAGTCATTCTCACATATCATTACACTTCCTAAATAGATTAGGGGAATGCTGGGGATATAACTTGATTTCAGCAAAGTATTGACAAACTATTTTGTATAATGAAGATTAGGAAGCTTAAGGATTGGGAATTAGGGAGGTATGATAACTAAGTGGATAAAACTGACTCCAAAAGTGCATTCAAATCATTTTTAATTTTTGAAATGTTTCTCATAAAAGTGTGTAATTATGAATATCAATTTGTGCTTGGGCATCCCATTTTTCTGTATTCTCCTTAATACGGTGGAGTTTTCTTTGGAAAGTTATCCTCTTTTAAAGCAATTATATTGGCCAAATCTGTGGGACTTCAGTAGCATAGCTAGGTTGAGATGCTTCCCATCAGGAGAGAAATCCCCTGTCTTCCCTATCGGTTTGCAAATGCTGGCTTTGCTTGCACGCGCCATTGTCCACACATGCGCAAAGCCTTCTGTGAATGCACAGAGGCTTAAAATCATCACAAAAAAAGCGATATCATGACGTCCACTTGGGTGGGCCGAGCCTCCTGGAGCCGCTGCACTTGTTCACCCAAGCCAGATAGAATTTCTGGCTGAATTTCAACCCTGGTTCCCATCCTTCTCCTTTCGGTTCCTTCTCAAAAGGATCTAAGATAATGAATCCCTGTCAGGATCCCATACCTGCCATGGCTGCAGCCTTATAGACCCCTCTTTGCCCTCTTTCCTCCTCCTCCTGGATTTGGACAAATACGCAGCATTCAAGGCATGGACCAGAGTCTTAATGAAACTGTAATAATGTTCCAAATTTGTGATCTGGATACTGTTCTTTTTCTCTTGGATATCCAGTGGTGCTTTCTGGGTGCATCTTTTCCGTCCTTTGATGGAAGAGATGTGCTTTGAAAAAGAACAGCGAAAAGACTGATCTTCAAACTGGGGATCTAGATAGAAATAGGATTCAAAGGCCTTATCTTTTGGTCTTTTTTTTCCCGAGTAAACAAAGTTCCAAATGCTATGGATGTATTTGAGAAGTCTGTGCTTTCCTTTAATGTGAATTCCCAAACTTGTGGTGATCCAGATTTTCCCTTCAATGGGTCCTGGCAAACGCATAAGCGTAAAATGGAAAGGAAGAATTCTGTCCAAAAGGAAATCATATTCTATGAAATGAACAAAGATGTTGACTTGTCTCCACTTAGAGAGGGCATCCCTGAGGGTTGTTGTATGTCCAGTCATTGGGAATCGCTGTGATATAACAACACAAATTCCATTCTTGACAAGCAAAGGAGTAAAAGTCCTCATGAAATTCTCTCCATTCTCTGTGTCTGAAGCAAAGAGACCAATCAAGGTCCATCCAAAATGGAGGACCACTTGCACAATTCCTGGATACTGGATCCCTTCTTTCGGGAACATCTGGTGAAAAAAAGGGAATTGACTTTTATCACTCAGAGCCACTGAAGCAATTTTATCACTGATCTGAAAAAGCAATGAAGAATTCTGTGTTATATTTGAGGTCAGATCAAGTCCAAAATATTAACTTTTAATAAATCCCACTTTGTTTTTTAATGAACACATTTGGATAGTTTGTTTGATTAGCCATTGTTTAAACATTAAACACAGAATGTTAACAAGTTTGTATATAAAAATGGAGTACAAGAAACAAATTAATCATAGAAGAACAACAATGAAAACAATGCATATCTGTATCAACACCGCAGCTTACCACAATTAGACTCACATGTACAAATGTCAACTGAAATAATTTGTTCCCATAAAGGGTCATATTGTATGTACTTTTTGAGCCTTGCTACGTCTTCCTCTGCTTCAATATTTCTGATATTTTGTACAGCAACCTGCTTGCCTTCTTCTACAGTTGTAAAAGAGACAAGGAGACCACAGCTCCTACCCTGTTTTCCCCAAAACAAGACATCCCCTGATAATAAACCCATTCAGGCTTTTGAGCGCATGGCAACAAGGCCAAGTGCTTATTTCATGGTTCAAAAAAATATAAGTCAGGGTCTTATTTTGGGGGAAACACGGTAATATAATTTGTAAATTGTATAATCCAAGAGATCTTTGATTGAAAATGTTCTCTGTTTTAACGGACACAATTTGGTGAGCATGTCAGTTTCCATAGCTTTAATTTACATCAATAATTATTTGCCCTGATTTTAGACAAAGAACAAATTGTGTAAAATCCCAATTCAGCTCTCAGGGCAGCAACCGGGCCTAAGACAGAACATTGAGTACCCCACTGCATGTTTCCCTCCACGTAGGTGTAGTTTCAAGGTGGACTACTACATGTGGAGTGCAGTTGGTGAGCAAAACCTCGGTCTAAAGCCTGCTTGTTTTTCAGCAAAAAATTTTTCCCTCGTCGAACCACTCTCAACTTTACTCAAGATGATCTTAACATTTATTTTAGCCACCATTATCTATTAGACAAATGGGCAAACAATTGCTTTCTTATTCCCTTTTTTAAATATAGAGAATTCTATTGCCACCCAACTGAATCTAGCAGGTATTATTTATATGTGTAAAACAACCTGCCAGTAAGAGGACCCTACAAGTTGGGTTATTTTTTTTTAATAGTTCAGCTCTCCAGGGCTCTGTTGCTTTTCTAGCCTTTTATTATGATTTTGATTATGAATGCATTTGGTTAAAATACTTGACATGTTGACTAATATGTTTGCAATTTTTAATAAAGCGGTCAATTAATTCTGACTTGTGCAGTTCTTCAATGTGGACTCTTGTTTGCTGAGACTGAAGGGGAAGGTCATTCACAGCAATGGAGTTTGGAGCTACTCCTGTTTGCAGACAAAATTCTACATTGGAGAACTGCTCAAGTCAGTTAGCTGGGTGTTGAACTATCTTCCTCCAGCATCCATTTCTAGGCATGTCTTGACGTGAAGGAACACAACCACTGCAGAATAGTGTATCAGTATTGCCTGCCTAAATGTTAAGAGTAGACCCTGATTTTTTTTCTATGAGATCTCCAAATATTAATCATAAAGAGGTTAAAATTGCTTGTTCCTGAAGTGAAATTTCAATTCCCATCTCTTCTAGCAATATCACTTTGGGGAACACAATGACAAAAAGAAAGAAAGAATTTTCAATTTCTTTTGTAGGAGTACATTTCCTTCTTAATATGTATACTTCTTATTTTCCCATCTTGCCTGTTATCTCTATTCAAAACTTCCAACACTTAGATAAACAGCAAAGGAGACAAAGGACATCCTTGTCTTGTACCCTTTCGGATTTCATATGAGTTGGTTAAGTCACCATTTAAAACAATATTTGCTTGCAGTGATGTATAAACAGCTTTGACCCCTTGAATAAAATTCCCACCAAAGTCCATTTCTTCCAGGACTTTAAACATAAAAGACCAATTTAAGTTGTCAAAGGCCTTCTCTGCATCTAAGAATGGAATATTTAACAGATTAACAGAGTTGGAAGGGACCTTGTAGGTCATCTAGTCCAACCCCTCTCCCAAGCAGGAGACCCTACACCATTTCCGACAAATGGCAATCCAATCTCTTCTTGAAAGCCTCCAGTGATGAAGCTCCCACAACTTCCAAAGGCAAGCTGTTCTATTGGTTGATTGTTCTCACTGTCAGACAATTTCTCCTTATTTCCACGTTGACTCTCTCCTTGTTCAGTTTCCATCCATTATTCCTTGTCTGGCCTTCAGCTGGACCCTTCCTCTCTCGGCAGCCCGTCAAATATTGGAACACTACTATCATGTCCTCCTCTTCACTAGACTAGCCTGGTCCTCCTCTTCACTAGACTAGCCATGCCCAGTTCCTGCAATCGTTCTTCATATGTTTACTCTCCAGTCCCCTAATCATCTTGGTTGCTCTTCTCTGCACTCTTTCTATAGTCCCAACATCTTTTTATAGTGTGGTGACCAAAACTGGATGCAGTAGTCTAGGTGTGGTCTTACTAAGGCTTTATAGAGTTGTATTAGTACCTCACTTGATCTTGATTGTATCCCTCTGTTAATGCAATTTAGGATAGTATTCACCTACAATCATTCTGAAGTCACCAGAATCTTTAAAAAAAATGATGATGATGATAAATGATGAATTTCTTGACCCGTGCACTGGATATTCAACTGTTAAAAATTTAATGTTTCAAATAAAAAAATATGTGTGTGTATAAATAAAGAAATCTATCAATTGATAAATGAATAGACATAATAGTAGATTTGTAATGGATTACAAAGATCATTTAGACCAGCCCTCTGCTTTATCCAGGAAAACCATTTAAACCATATATCAGAAGTTCTGTTTAGCCCCTACTTAGAAATTTCTAGATATGAAGAATCCACAACCTTCACAGGGAGACAATTCTATGCTTGTACAGTTCTTCATATCCTGATGTACATGAACTGACTGACCTTTTATCTTTGAGAAACATGGACAACTGGTGTCATGCCAGATTCTTCAAGAAGAGTTGAGTTCATTGTTAGATCATCTGTATATTTCAAATGCGCAAGTCTCTTAGGATGTGTTCTGACCCGGCTCCCCAAAGACGACAAACCCTCTAAAGTTGAAGCAATGATTCCTTTATTAGGAGCACCAGCAGCCCCGGCAAAAAGTTTCTCGTTCACTGCAGGCTAACAAGTCTGTGTCAAGGTGGCAATTAATCCCATTCTGCTCTTGGGTAATTGCACCTTGATTTAGAGAAGTGGATCGAGGCTTTTCCCTTGAAGCATACTTAAGAAAATAAACCCGAAGATATGTTTTCTAAGAAAAACTCATTTATTTGTTATAAAGAAAATAAAACATCTCACTAGTCTAATTAGTTACATCTTGGCAATGTTCCTATCGGCCACCTCTTCTGGCCGGACCTCTTGGCAGGAGAACAAAGAAAGTTAGAAGAAAGTGAAGGAATGTAGACATGCGCAGTTAGCTTACTGATAAGAACTTGGCAAGCTACGGTGAGTCTGAAAGTCCAAAAATAAGAGCTCATCTGGTAAATACAAAAACACAGTGACAGTCTGTCTGGCAAGGAGATAAATAGTTGTCTGCCACATCTATTCATCTCCGCCCCCTACCTTTTATCCCCAGAGCTAGGGTGAGGCTTTGCAAGCAGCGGTGGCTCTCCCTTCCCAAAGATCGGTCCACAGATTTCCACTGCTCTCCTCTCCTCTGCCTTCTGTACATCCCCACATCAGGCACTGGATCCAGCTGTTCCTCATCTTTCTCATTAGCCACCTCCAGACCTGGAGGCTGTTGACTCTCCATCTGAGGACTGACGGACAGCTCAGGCTCCACCTCTGTGTCTCTCTCTCTCTGCCAGCTCCATTCCCTCTTCCCCCTTGGAGCTCTCAGGTTTACTTGATGCTGGCCCTGATTCCCATGCCTCCTCCTTATCTGATTCGGCTGCCGCAGGGGCCAGTGGGCAACAAGTCACAACAGGATGAATGAGTGCTCTATATGTAAAAAAAATGGAGGAATGCCAATATTTTTATTAGCTAGTGGGATGAACGGCAATACTCTGTAGTGGTTTGTTATCAAGCTGGCTGAGAAAATGCACCCAAGGAGGGTTCATCAACAATTCCTCTTTTTTAAAAAAAACATGAACTATTGAATTTGGTCACAATGTTCTACTCTGGATATTGGATTCGCCAACATTTTAATTAATTAATTTGATGAAAGGAGAGAGAAAGAATGCATCTTAGAACCTGGGATGGAATTCTAATACCATAGAAGACTAAAAGGGAAACTGAAGCCCTTGGATTTTGGATGTGTCCATGAGGCTGCCTGAGTCAAGATGAATTAAAATAAGGGTGTTTTAATGTCCATCTGAAAATAGACTAAAATGAGTCTTAAAGGGTTGATTTATTACATCTTGAAACAAAAATCTCTAGAAGAAAAAGGACAGGAGAGAGCAGAAAGGGCAGAGCCTGAAATTATGCAGAGACACTTACTGCTTAAATTGTAAACCAAGCCAGGCATTCCTTACATTTAGAGCTTTAAGGTTCAGGGTACGATATAACTTCGTATTATTCCTTGTATTTGCCATTCACTGGACTAGTTTCAAAAGTGACAGTTGGAAAGCTCCCTGGAGAGAAAAGAAGGAGGAAGAAATCCCCAGCGCTTCCATAATTATAGGGGAGAAGTAAAACACATACCACAGTTCCTTTCCAATGCTGGAAGTGAGCCTGTAAACAAGAACTCACTTCCAACTCTCTCTCTCTCTCTCTCTCTCTCTCCTCTCTCTCTCTCTCTCTCTCTCTCTCTCTCTCTCTCTCTCTCTCTCTCTCTAACCACTATGCCCATAAATGTCAGGTGTCTTTTTCTTTAGCCACAGGTGCCATATATTCCCTCCTAGGCCAAACCCTCAATTCATAATGATAGATTTAATTTGATCTCTGCCCTTATTGTTATGAACTGTATGAGGATTATTTACCTTTCATTTCTCTACAGCAGTGTTTCTCAACCTTGGTAGCTTGAAGATGGGTGGACTTCAATTCCCAGAATCCCCCAGCCAGCAGCGCTGGCTGGGGGATTCTGGGAGTTGAAGTCCATCCATCTTCAAGCTTCCAAGGTTGAGAAACACTGCTCTCCAGAGATATGCCTTTGAGTCCAAAAACTAATTGAATTAATCAGGGATCTCTCCTGACAGGGAGAATGATCAAAAAAGTTTCAGCTTTTACTCTTTGGCAGAAATCTTCAGGGGGACACTTTTGCCAGATACATGCAGTCAGATGTGTCACTCTGACTCCAGATGGGAGGGGTGAAATTCAAATTTTTTTTCCCTACCGGTTCTGTGGGCATGGCTTGGTGGGCGTGGCAGGGGAAGGATATTGCAAAATCTCCATTCCCAACCCACTCTGGGGCCAGCTTCCAGTTCTCCAAACTCCTCAAAATTTCTGCTACTGGTTCTCCAGAACCTGTTAGAACCTGCTGGATTTCACCCCTGCCCAGAAGGTCCTAAATGTCAATCTTTCCCTGGTTGAGAAAAGTGTCACTGGAAAATTTCAGACTTCAACTCTCAAAGTTTCCACTAAAAAATCACTTCTGCTCTTCCAGAAATTTAGTATTATTGTCAAACCTATCCTAATCTGATCCCTTAGGAAAGAAAAGCCTTCAACTCCATTTTGTTAAAGCAAAAGGTTCTTTTATTAAAACTGTTGGTTGCAGTAAATTCACTCACTCCAGCTTTGAAATAATCATGCTCGCTGGATACAAAAATAAGGTGTAGATTATCTCAATCGATGTCTAATTACTTTGATTCCAACAAGGAGACTCAGTCTCTAGGCCCCCATGCCTGGTTGACAGGTCATCCTGAGCACCATTCTGAGCACCTGCTGCCTGAGAAGGTCTGCTAGAAGCCACATGCATGAAATCGCCGTGTGTTTGAAGCCACACGCTCACATTTTCGGTTCTGCATTAGGCGAAATGGTTGTTAAATTATGTGCAGCCCATGTCTGGTTAAATGCTTTCTCAATGTTGATAGGCCCCAGTTTGTGTGAGTTGGAAGAAAAGTTTCTGGTGGCAGCAGTGCCTCAGATAGAAGATCCATACAGAGATCTCAGTGGAGATATCTTCAGGAGCTGCATCAATAAGAATCAAAATGTTGTCCTTCTGTTGAGTATTGAATGGGAGATTCAAACGAGCCAATCAATGAAAGAGACCCGGGAGCAGGAAACTTAAGCAAGCGTCAGTGGTTGAAGCCGCGGACAGCTCCAGGCTATAAAAGGGGCTGCCGTGACTGGGATTGCCATTGCAGTTATGGAGCTTAATTAAAATATTTGTTGCTAACGGAGTGTCCAGTCCTTCTTTGCGCCCTATACTTAACACCTTCCTTCCACAGCTGTAATTGGGAACATTGGCTTCGCCAGTAGAGAGCATGTCCAACAAGGCCTCTGAAGTCCCGAGTATGTTCAAATAGTTGTCATGGATGTTGTAGCCAAGTGTGAGATTTCGCAGAGCAAAGAGAATCTTGCTGACCATTTTAATATTAAAAATGTAGCGTAGTATTCTTAACTTATCAAAAGGTAAACTAAGGTTAAAAGAAATGTTCACATTAATATCAGCATCATCAACAATCAGCAATAGCAAAATGTTTTTTTTTCAATTTAATCCTCTTTGTCTCCATAAACCAGAGACAAATAAATAGTTACTCATCACCATTTCATTTTAATAAGTTTTGGAGAGATGGGATGGAGATAGTTTTCCGCTAAGCTTAAGAACCGCAAATAAACCATTATTTATAGCCTATCTAGTAACCAGGATTCAAAATCATTTAATCATTAAAGTAGAACCATCATAATAATAAGAGGATATTTCATAAGTGATATGAACCTCTGTTCCTATAAGGATCGGACATTGAATATGAGTGAGTGATTATTTTAAAAAAATGGAAATGGGCTGTACAGATGCAACCCATTTAAACCAAATTTTGTACTCAAGTGATAACTCAGGATTGGATTGGGGAAAATATATAATCTGGAATGTTTTAAGGGTGTTTTTTTCCCCTCCATTTTGGTTTTGAGTTTTTTCTAGAAGATAAGACAACAGAGAGAAGCAATAGAAATCAAAATGATGTGGCACATCCTGCAATGTTGGCATAAGTGAAATAAGAAAAGGAGAGCATTAAAACTGTGAATGGAGAGAATGCAACTCCATCAGTCTGAGTGACTTACGAGTGAGGCTGACTAGAAAGAGCCATGTTGAAAGTCAATATTGGTGTACGCAATATTTTTGTTCCAAGTGGTGATCATACTAATGAGATGGTCTCCTGGCCTGTAATAGCTCCATTGTTTTTTTCCATCCTGGTCTTTGAAGTTCAACAGACACTTCATTCTAGGCTTCCCAGAGACTGGATGGAACACCAGCAGCATCAGAAGCAAAAGCAGGAAATCCATAATTCATAGGGCTGAATCAATCCCCTTCCTGTTTCTAAGCACAAGAACAAGAAAAGTTAGATGATTCAAAGCACTCTTAATGTGGATAAAAGAAAGGAATCATACAGAGTCAGATATATGGGCTCTGGAGGATCCTCTCTATTCACATTATTATAAGGGGAAGACGTGCTTAGATACATGAACTTTTAGAGAACCTCTCTATTCACATTATTATAAGATAGAAAAGTGCTTGTTGGAAATTACATTAACAAACAGTTAAACCCCATTAAGTGGTAATATATCTTCAGATGAGACCTAGATGTCACGAAAGAACAGCCATATGGAAAACATCTGAGTGACCTCACTATGAATGACACAAAGACATATATGTTATAAAGAGTTACTTAATCCAATAAATTTACCCAAGGACAGTAGTAAATCTCCCATTAGCAACTCCGAGCACTTAAGGAAAAGTTGTGTGCCTAAGATAATTTTATAAATTAAAAGTAATGGTTTAAGTAATTAGATGAACATATTATCCAATATATGTAACCATATAGGTAAAATCGGATGTATAATCTCATGTTAACTATATATGGAAAATGTATGATCTCACTGAATCCTTTGTCTTAGAAATGTATAAAACCAGTTGTATCAGAGTTCTCTCCTTGTTCAAAGCTTCAGGTACAAAACTGGCTCTGAACCTTGTGCAATAAAACTGTATCTGGCTGACCCAGGAATGTTGTTTGGTCTCATCATTCCACAACACTCTCACAAGTTGGAATATCCAGTAACTTTCCTGATTCTGACTGAGACAAACTAAGCTTTGTCTGGAAAGGAGAGAAAGGAACACACAAGAGCATAGTCTCTGCCTATCCCTTGTGCCACACACACAACATGATTTGAGGCATTTATCTTTTTTCTGTTGCAAAAAAGAAAAAAGTTGCTTCAGTCTGATGTTTACCTTAAAGGCAGTCACTGGAGAAGTAGCAGAAGAGATAAAAAAAAAAAACCAGAGCTGTGAAAATTACAGTGAGAAGCAACTTCTCCTCTGAGGATTCTAAACTTTGCAGAGAAAAGCATGATAGTCAACATCACAAATTCACCCCTAGGAGGTTTTGTTCTGTAGTGGTTGTGATTTTTCCTGTCATGGCACGTTCAGAAAGTGATAATGGAGGAAGATAGTTCCAACACCCATATAATGACTTTTGCTGTCCTTCTGTTCAGAGACCACTGGAGACAACGTCAGCCAGAACAATGAAGCAATGACATTTTAGGTTGGTGGCATTTAAAATGAGCTGAGGTGGCACAGTGGTTAGAGTGTAGTACTGCAGCTACTTCAATTGACTGCTAGTTCAGCAGATCAGTGGATCAAATCTCACCGGCTCAAGGTTGACTCAGCCTTCCATCCTTCCAAGGTGAGTAAAATGAGGACCCAGATTGTTGGGGGCAATATGCTATTTAGTATATTGTCTTTGCTGTAAACTGCCCAGAGTCCTTGGAGAGTGGGCGGCATAGAAATATGACTAATAAATAATAGGTAAATAAATAAATTTAATTCTAGTGCTGCCTGTCTTCTAACGCCAATTAAGCTTGTTTGTTTTGTTTGTTTTATTAGATTTATATACCGCCCTACTCCCGAAGGACTCAGGGCAGTGAACAGCCACAAAGTAAAATACATAAATACAAAATTTAAAAGCAGAATAAAACCGAATTAAACAATTTGGCCCAAGACAAATTTAAAACACCCCAATAATTTAAAAACAGATTAAAATGTATATTGTAAAAAGAACAAAAAAAGGGGGGGGGAATTAGGCCAAGGGCATCTTGATGGAATAAAAAGGACTTGAGAGCGCGACAGAAAGTGCGCAGATCTGGGATCCTTCGTATCTCCGGGAGGAGCTCGTTCCAGATAGTAGGTGCCCCCACAGAGAAGGCCCTCCCCCTAGGGGCTGCCAGTCGACACTGTTTGGCCGACGGCACCCGGAGGAGCCCCTCTCTATGAGAGCATCCCGGCCAATGGGAGGCTGTTTGTGGTAGCAGGCGGTCCCATAAGTAACCAGGTCCCAAGCCATGGAACACTCTAAAGGGGGTGACCAAAACCTTGAAGCGCACCCGGAAGACCACCGGGAGTCAGTGCAGCTCGCGCAGGAGAGGTGTTACATGGAGTGCCATGTCGCTCCCATCACCACCTGCACGGCCGCATTCTGCACCAGTTGGAGCCTCCGGGTGCTCCTCAAGAGGAGCCCCATGTAGAGAGCATTACAATAGTCCAGGCGGGAACCAATGAGAGCATGGGTGACTGTGTGTAAGGAGTCCCAATCCAGAAAGGGACGCAACTGGCGAATCAGATGAACCTGATAGAAAATCCTCCCGGTCACGGCTGTCAGATGCTCTTCTAAAGACAGCCATGAATCCAGGAGGATGCCCAAGTTGCGAGCCCACTCTGTGGGGGCCAACAACTCGCCCCCAATAGTCAGTGATGGCGTCAACTGTCTATATTGGGACATCGGAAACCACAGCCACTCGGTCTTGGATGGGTTGAGCCTGAGCCTGTTTTTCCCCACCCAGATCCGCACGGCCTCCAGGCACCGGGACATCACTTCAAGGGCATCGTTGGGGTGGTCCGGGGTGGAGATGTACAGCTGAGTGTCGTCAACGTACTGGTGGTATTTCACCCTGAAACCACGGATGATCTCGCCCAGTGGCTTTACATAAATGCTGAACAAAAGGGGCGAGAGGACCGACCCTTGTGGCACCCCACATATGAGGGGCCTCGGGGTCGACCTCGGCCCCCCTGCCAACACAGGCTGCAACTGGTCGGAGAAAAAGGAGGAGAACCACCACAACATAGTGCCCCCCACCTCTAACCCTTCCAACCAGTGCAGCATGATACCATGGTCAATGGTATCAAAAGCTGCTGAGAGATCTAATAAGACCAGGACAGAGGAACAACCCCTGTCCCGAGCCCTCCAGAGATCATCCACCAACGCGACCAATGCCGTTTCCATGCTGAACCCAGGCCTGAAGCCAGACTGGAACGGATCCAGATATGCCGTTTCATCCAGGTGCTGGGGGAACTGTCGTGCAACCACACTCTCGACAACCTTCGCCACAAAGCGAAGGTTGGAGACCGGACGATAATTAGACAACACTGCTGGGTCCAGGAAAGGCTTCTTGAGGAGAGGCCTCACCACCGCCTCTTTCAAGGTGGCGGGGAAGTCACCCTCACCCAATGAAACATTTATAATCCCCTGGAGCCAGCCTCACATCACCTCCCGGAAAGCCAGCACTAACCAGGAGGGACACGGATCCAACAAACATATGGTCGCATTCAGTCTACCCAGAATCCTGTCCACGTCATCAGGAGTCACAGGATCAAACTCATCCCAGATAACCTTCTCAAGACCAGCCTCAGTCATCCCCTCTGGAACTACCCAGTCGGAGTCCAGGTCTTCCCGAATCTGAGTGATTTTGTCATGCAGATACTGAACAAAGTCCTCGGCTCTTCCCTCCAAGGGGTCCTCCCACGCTTCAATAGCCTCCCTCCCGCAGGATTCAATAGCCTTGAATCCTGCCTAATGTTAAGAGTAAGGCCTGTTTGGGATTTTCGTTTCTATTAGATCTCCATATATGAATCTGAATTGGAGAGTATTTAAAATTGCTTGTGATTGAAGTGAAATTTTATTTACTTTGTTTTCTAGAAATAACAATTTTTATTTTTATTTTTTTCTTAGAAAATTTATAGTGCCACCTATTTGCACATGACGACTCAAGGTGGCTTACCAGGATGTAAAAACATATATAAAAAATAAAGCTAATCAAAAAATAATCCAATAATAAATTAATAAAATAATATAATAGCCCCCTACCCCTCACCCCGATGACAACACATCACATAAACCATTTAATGGGCTCCATCCTACTCTGGGTTCCCCAGGCCCACTAGGTCTTCAGTGCCTCCCGGAAGAGTGTTAGAGTGGGGGCTATTGTAATCTCTGGGGGAATGATGTTCCAGAGAGAGGGAGCCACCACAGAGAAGGCCCTTCTTCTGGGTCCCACTAGGTATATCTCCCTCGGGGACAGGATCCGCAACATTCCTTGCCTCCCCGCTCTGATGGGCTGGGTAGATGTGCAGAGCAAGAGACAATCCCTCAGATAAATTGGTCCCAAGCCACAAAGGGCTTTAAAGGTGACAACCAGCACCTTGAATTGCACCTGGAAGCAAATCAGCAACCAGTGCAGCTCCCGCAGGAGAAGTGATACATGTGCCCACTGACGTCTGCACAAAACCTGCTGCTGCATTTTGCACAAATTGGAGCTTCCGGATGCTCTTCAAGGGCAGCCCCATGTAGAGCACATTGCAATAGTCAAGACAGCAAGTGACTAGGGCATGAGTGATCAAGAGTAGGGATTGTCAGTCCAGGATGAGAGCTGAGTAAGAGCAAGAAAAAGAGAGTTTGTGGTCTTTCCCCATTTGGGTAATAAGGAAAACTAGAGTGGATGGAAGATGAGGCACACTGAGAACAAAACGCAGAGAAAATAAATTGATTTGATATTAAATTGAAACAACCTAACTGATCTGAACCTGAGCATGTGCAATGGAAACAAGGTGAAGAAGGGACCTGCTAATCCTGATTTTACCCTGGACCGTTACTGGTTCTCCTTAGTCCAGATTTTGGGCAGGAATCTCATCTTTTCTACTCTGCAAATTACATGGATGCTGAAGGATAATCCTCTCTGAATAATACATATAAAATAATCATTAAAAATTCCCAGGGTGGGGTGGATTTGAAGAGAATAAAACATAACCTTGTGTTTTATGATTAAAGACCCTAAATATGGAATCAAATTGATGAGAACTTTGATTCCTGTGGCCTTCTAAATTAAATTTGTGTGTTTTTTTCCCTTTTACAGCTAGCACTGAAACTTCCTTTGAAGCTTTTGTTAATTTATTTATTTATTTATTTATTTATTTATTTATTTATTTATTATTTAAATTTGTATACCGCCCTTCTCCCGAAGGACTCAGGGCGGTGCACAGCCAAAATTAAAATACATACAATACAAAATTTAAAATAATTTAAAAGCAGAATTAAATCGAATTGGCTTCCCAAAACATTAAAACCCATTACCCTTAAAATAACCCATTAAAATTTTAAGCCAGCCCAGCTTGCTGAAATAGGAAGGTCTTCAAAGCTTGACGGAAGGTCCGGAGGTCCGGGATTAGTCGTATTCCTGGGGGTAGCTCGTTCCAGAGGGCGGGTGCCCCCACAGAGAAGGCTCTCCCCCTGGGGGTCGTCAGTCGACATTGCTTGACCGACGGCACCCTAAGGAGGCCCTCTCTGTGGGACCGAGTTGGCCGGTGGGAGGTTATCGGTGGCAGAAGGTGGTCTCGCAAATAACCGGGCCCTAAGCCATCGAGCGCTTTAAAGGTGAGAACCAATACCTTGAAGCGCACCTGGAAGACCACCGGAAGCCAGTGCAGCTCGCGCAGGCAAGGTGTCACATGGGAGCGCCATGTCGCCCCCATAATTACCCGCGCGGCCGTGTTCTGGACCAGCTGGAGCTTCCGAGTGCTCCTCAAGGGGAGCCCCATGTAGAGAATTGTTTCAGTTCCTGCTTGAATGGCGAGAAGAGCTATTCTTTCCCTTTTACCTTCTCTCCATTTTCCTCCTCTCATCCAATGTAACCCCCCCACCAAAAAAACCTGACCCAGATACTCCAGGAACAAAAAGATTATGCAGCCGCACCATCCACGCAAGAAGAAGAAGAAGGGCCATCAGATCACTCGAAGACAGTGGTGGGTTGCTACAGGTTCGCCCCGGTTCGGGCGAACTGGTAGCAGTGGCGGCAGGAGGCTCCGCCCACCCGCCCGGATGTCATCAAATATGCTCTGCGCATGTGGAGAAGTGGTGCACATGCAAACTGGTAGCAAAGTGAAACCCACCCCTGCTCTAAGCCAGTTTCTGTGTGTATATGGGCAAAAAATCAGGACACACCATTCTCCACCCTGTAGGCACCATGACGATCTCTGCTGCAGACCTCACAGCTCAGTGTTTATTTAATAAAGTAAGAAACTTCAAAGCTTAAAGAATCTCAGTGTTTATATGAAGATGGAAAAACAACAGTATCAAACCAAAAAAAAACCAACAACAACAAAACCCCTATCCATCTTATAACTTTCTCCGTCCCTAAGAGCCAAGGTGGCGCAGTGGTTAGAGTGCTGTACTGCAACTACTTCAGCTGACTGCTAGTTCAGCAGATCAGCGGATCGAATCTCACCAGGCTCAAGGTTGACTCAGCCGTCCATCCTTCCGAGGTGGGTAAAATGAGGACCCAGATTGTTGGGGGCAATATGCTATACTAAATAGCATATTTAGTATACTGTCGATTGTTGTAAGCTGCCCAGAGTCCTCAGAGAGTGACTCTGCATAGAAATATGATTAATAAAATAAATAAATAAATAAATAAATAAATAAATAAATAAATAAATAAATAAATAAATAAATAAATAAAATTATCCAATGACTCAGTCCACAGGCATACACTTTCCTGTCCCTCTGTCAGCTTCTCATTCAAGACTTGGTTTTCTAGAACAGGTGGGAAACGAAATTTTACTTTAGGCATGAGCAATTTTTAAAATCAACTGCAATTCAGGATTTATATATAAAGATCAGCACTGCAGGCTACTTCAGCTGACTGCTAGCTGCAATTCGGCAATTCAGATCTCACCAGCTCAAGGTTGATTCAGTCTTCCATCCTTCCCAGGTCAGTAAAATGAGGACCCAGATTGCTGGGGGCAATATGCTGACTCTGTAAACTGCTTAGAGAGGGCTGTAAAAGCACTATGAAGCAGTATATATGTTGTAGCGCAGGAATAACGAGAGGCACAAGTAGGCTAGTAACAACAGCTCTTTAATTCAGGGTGAGACTTCAGCAAAGGAACACAGGCAACAGCCCTCTTTATATACTTTTCAGGGGCGACCAAGAACCAATCAGAATTCACTGTACATTTGAATTTCCCGCACAAAATAGATACATACATAACACCCCTCCACTCCCAGAAGGCACTTATTCTATCTATTTACATATTTACATACAAAATCACGCAGGTGACCAGGGCGTGTCCTAATCCTGGTTGATCTGCGCAGTTCAGTTGTTGGCGAGGCGTCGAGCCGGTCAGAGGGACCTCCCGTCTCTCCCGGCTCCGCCAATGGAACCTCCTGGATTTCTCCGGAGGTGTGGTTATCTCCGACTGGGAGTGTCGGCTCGCTGGGGCGGCGCTGGAACTCAGGATTGCCAGATAAGTATTCCGGCTTACTCGGGCTTGAGGTAGCTGTGTCAGGAAGACACAGTTAGGACATGGGTTTTCATTTTGTAAATGTTTACGCAATTGATCTATATGCCTCCTCCAGATTTTACCATGCCCTATATCGACTGTATATGACTTTGGGCCGGTAATTCCTACGATGGTTCCTTCTACCCATAAGGGCCCATTGGTGTAACTTCTAGCAAAAACTGGTGTTCCTACATGGAATTGTCTTAGTCCTCCCCCTTCCCCCTTGAAGCTATCGGGGGAGTAATTGGGATGCAGTCGGTTGAGAACGCATCTTAGCTTTCGGCCCATTAAAAGCTCGGCTGGGCTGCAGCCCCAGGTGGGGCACGGGGTGGCGTGCTGTACCGCTAAGAACTCATCTATCCTAGCCTGCCAGTCCCCTGCATCAAGCCGGGACAGAGCTTCTTTGGCCGTTCTTACAAATCTCTCTACAAGGCCATTAGAAGCCAGATGAAAAGGAGCGGATAATGCATGTCTTATGCCTAATTCGGCTAGGTAGCCTTCAAATTGAGTTGCCGTGAATTGGGGCCCATTGTCGGATGCCAGGGTGTCCGGCAACCCATGTGTTGCGAATAGTTTCCTGAGTACTTTGATTACGGCCTCAGAAGTGGTAGATGGCATCAGGGCGATTTCGAGCCACTTAGAATTTGCATCTACAATGATAAGAAAGTTCTGGCCGTGGAACGGGCCAGCAAAATCAATGTGAATCCTCCCCCATGGCCCTTTTTCCCATTCGCGAACAGGAGCTATGGGTGGATCTGGGCAGGACTCCTGGCAGGGCCTGCACTTCCCTACCCACTCAGTGACATCTTGGTCGAGATGTGGCCACCAAACATAACTACGAGCTAGGCCTTTCATGCAAACAATACCAGCGTGTCCCTCATGCAACATTTCCAGAACTCTATGCCATAACCGCGAAGGAATGACCACCCTGTCTCCCCACAAGCAACCCCCCAACATTGACAGTTCATTTTTTTTGTTAAAGTACAACTGAAAGTCACCACCGTCCACCTTAGTAGGCCAACCCCTCGTTACCCAGCCCATTACAGTGCACAACACAGAGTCTCTGGCAGAAACCCTCGCCACCTCGTTTGAAGAGATGGGGCCTAGGGAAACAATGTCAAGCAGTAAAACCGGGGCTTCCGGGGTCGGTTTGTCCAACAATTCGGGCAAGGGGCATCAGCTGAGGGCATCAGCATGGCCTAAAGTTTTGCCCAGTCAGTGGAGCAGTTTGTACGAGTACACGGCTAAGAAAATGGACCATCTGGTCATCCGGGGGGAAAGAGCAGCCGGGGTCGGTTTATCTCCAGCCAAAAGTCCCAAAAGAGACTGGTGGTCCGTAATAAATTCAAAATTGTGGCCAAACAAATACTCGTGAAATTTCTTGACCCCAGCTACAGCCGCTAGTGCCTCCCTATCTAGCTGGCTATAGTTTCTTTCAGCACTAGACAAAGTGCGAGAGTAATAGGCGATGGGCATCTCTAACCCGTTCAGCAGTCTATGGCTTAAAACCGCACCTACACCAAAGGGGGAAGCGTCACAGACCAATACTAGAGGTAGTTCGGAATTGTATTGGATGAGGAAACTGTCCTCAGACAAAAGTCTTTTTATGGCATTGAATGCGGCCGCTTCTCGCTTGCCCCAAACCCACAGAACGTTTTTCCCAAGGAGACTGTGCAGAGGCTCCGCAACAGTGGCTTTGTGTTTCAGAAACATCGTGTAGAAATTGAGAAGGCCCAGGAAAGCCTGCAGTTCGGATTTTGGCTTGGGGGTGGGCGCGCTTTGGATGGCCCTAACTTTGCTTTCTGTGGGGTGAATGCCCGTGCCGTCAATTCTGTAGCCTAAGAATTCCACTGATGGAACCGCTATCTTGCATTTTGTTCGCTTGAGTTTAAGTCCCGCTTCTCTGAACCTCGTTAGGACTTGTCTAACCCTCTGGCCTAACTGAATCTCATCTTGGCCACTAATCAGAACGTCGTCGAAATACGGGACGACACCTGGGAGGCCTTGTAGAAGGTGCTCCATTGTGCTTTGAAAAAGTCCTGGGGCAATGCTGACCCCAAACTGAAGCCTGGTGCATTTAAAGGCACCTCTGTGAGTTACTATTGTCTGTGATTCTGCCGTAGCGTCATCTACTGGCAGTTGCTGGTACGCCTGCACAAGGTCTAGTTTTGCGAATAGCTTGCCAGGCCCCAGGGAATGTAGTAGATGGTGGACTATCGGAACCGGATAGGCGCTCTGCTGCAACGCCTTGTTAATCGAACATTTATAGTCGGCGCAAATTCTAATTGAGCCATCCGATTTGACTGGCATGACTATTGGGGTTTTCCACTTAGCGTTATCTACAGGAACTAACACCCCTTGTTTAATGAGCTTGTCGAGCTCCGCATCAATTTTGGGCTTTAAAGCAAATGGAACTCGTCTTGCTTTCAGTCTGATTGGCGCTATGTTGGGGTCTAAATTAAAGGATATAGGGGTCCCCACGTACTTGCCTAGAGTCTCTTCGAAAACGCCCTGAAACTCGTGGAGCAGGGTTTCTTTAAGTGATGATCCGCTGATGCTGTGAACGCCTGTGAAGCCCATGCCGAGGGCTCGGAACCATTTCATGCCCAGTAGACTTGGTAGGGGCTTGCTAACAACAGTCAGAGGCAGCTCTTTCTGGAACTCGCCGTAGGTGACCCGGAGCGTGCCCACGCCTTCAACAGGAACTCGGTTTCCCTGGTAGTCGAATAGGCGGATTTTCTGATGGGACAGCCGGTTCTTCTGAAGCTTGGGCAGGAGTGCCTTGAGTGTTGACCAGGACATGATCGATAACGTAGATCCAGTGTCGATTTCCATTTTGCATGATTTGCCATCAATTTCTACTTTCGTGTAGACTTTCTCATCGTCGGTTGTGCTGGCTTGGCCGATTCTTGTGCTGTAGGTCTCCCACTTTTGAGGTTCGCACCGTTTTCTCGCGCCATCATCTTTGATTGGCTGTTTTGAACAAGCCGGTTCTGGTTGGTCGCGGTAGTCACGTGGCTTTCGACTACGCGGAAATTGAGCTCTGCAGACTCGTGCTAGGTGGCCTTTCCTGTCACAATGCCTGCAAATGGCTTCTCTGTATTTACATGAATGTCTCTCGTGATCCCCGCCACAGCTAGATCAGTTCTCGTGGCGGCGGCTTTGTTCGCTCGATTTCTTTTCTGTATGGAAGACGTCCTCATCCGACTCTTCCTCTGTGCTGGTTCGCACCTCTTCTCTATGGACGGGGGCTGTTTTCGGCCCGTCTTTGCTTGAACTGGGTCGCTGCAGCGCTTCCGAAGCTTTTGTTGATGCTTCGTGTGCTCGAGCTTCGTCTAGCGCGCTGGCCAGCGTTAGGTCTGGCTTGGCTAGAAGACGCCTTTGTAACCGGGTGTCCGGTTTTTCGAAGTGTGGCCACATAAGCACTGACCGGCTCCCCTTCTTTTTGAACTCGTTGTTGGAGTTCGTAGTGCTGAACGAATTTAGACAGGACTGGAGCGTAGTGGGCTCTCAGGTTGGCCTGAAGGACGTCCCAGGGAATCGTCTGGACTGGGGTTGGCTCGCAGAGGGACTCGGCTATCTCGAATACATCTGGCCCGCAGTGGCTTAAGAACAGAGCCCTTTTTCTGTTTGCAGAGAGCCCTTGCATTTCGCTCGCTTCCAGGGAGCACTCGAACCTGGTCAGATACGATCCCCACTTCTCTCGGGTTGGGTCGAAGGGTTTTGGCGGAACGTAGGCAGACATGCCGTGTCTCCGTGTTCGCTAGTCACCCTGGCTGAAACTCCAAGCTCTTTTTGAATTGCCTCTTGTGGCCTCAATCCCACCTTCGTCGCCAATGTTGTAGCGCGGGAATAACGAGAGGCACAAGCAGGCTAGTAACAACAGCTCTTTAATTCAGGGTTAGACTTCAGCAAAGGAACACAGGAAACAGCCCTCTTTATATACTTTTCAGGGGCGACCAAGAACCAATCAGAATTCACTGTACATTTGAATTTCCCGCACAAAATAGATACATACATAACAATGTAAGTGCTATTGCTATTGCTATCTAATAGTAAAGAAAATCACAGATTTTACACACAGAGAATTAACGTTGGGGAGTGTTCAAGTGTACTGATTGCTTCCTTGTCTTTGATACTACATTGAAAGGCAGCAGAACTCAGTTGCCTGGGTACTGAATTATCTTCATCAAGCATTACTTTCTCAACAAGTTCTGACAGGAAGGAGCACAATTGTAACAGAACAGAGTCCCAAGAGGTGCACCCGTAATTTTTCACTTTTTTTCCAGGTACCCTTCTGCATGTGGATCCCAGTAGAAGTTTAGATCCCTAGAGGAGAAGTTGCTGATTACAATGAATCACCATTCTGGTCTTTGAGACCTCTTCTGAAGCAACATGGAAAGGATCTTGCATCAGAAGAGGATAAATGCTTCAGATTATGCTCTGTGTGGCACAATTTTGAGAGAGGCACGTGCCCCTGAATGTACCTCTCTCTTTTCCAGGTGAAGCTCAGTGTGTCTCTGTCTGAATCAGGAAAGTCCACTGGCATTTCCAGCTTGTGAGAGTGCTGTGCATTCTTCCAATTCTCCTTCTTCTTGTTTAGAAACAAAATGGGGATTGATTCAGCCTTATGAATTATGAATCTTCCACTTCTGCTTCTGCTTCTGATGCTGTTGATGTCCCAGCCAGTCTATGGGAAGCTTAGAATGAAGTGCCCGCTAAGTTTGGAGGAGGAAGATAGAAAAAAGCCATGGAACTATTATAGGCCAGGAGACCATTTCATTAGTGTGGTCACCACAGCAACAATAATGTCTCATTTACCATTGCCTTTCAACATGGCTCCTAACACACAATCACATTCGTAAGTCATTCAGTGTGGTGGAGTTGCATTCCCTCCATTTGTAGTTCTAATACTCTTTCTCTCTCTCTTCTTCATATTTTACTTACTCCTACTACATATTGCAGGACCTTTCTAATTTCCAGAATCATTTTAATTTCTATGGGTTTCCTTTTCTGTCCTCTTTATTGTAAGAGTCTGAAATCCAAAGATATGGCAGAAAAATATCTGAAAGAAGTCCAGGTTATTTTCCTCTCTCTATCCAGGCCTTCATTCATGAACTTTTGTTTATAATAATTACTGAGAGGGTTATGGTTGCCCCTGCAAAGCCCATTTCCATATTTTTATAACTACTCATTGACATAAAATGAAGGTTGACGTGATGGCAGAGTTTCTTTTCTGGGTCACTTCTGAAACATTCTCTTCCTTTTATGGTGGCTCTGGTTTTAATGAGTGGATGATATTGAATGCTGCTTACTGGAGAATTGAAAATTAGGAGTGCTACAAACAATGATTCTTTGTATTTATGATTCTTAACCCTGGTGGAGGACTATCCATATTCTCAACACTCATAAAAATTAAATGATGATAGCAGATGCTTGTGAATCAGTATCAGCTTAAAATGTAATAAGCTTGTGGAGACAAAGAGGAATACATGTTTTATTATTTCTATTAATGATGATGACAATAATATGAATATTTTTGCAGTAGTTTATCTACTCGTCAGTCTAGACTCCTCCACTACATTTTTGCCATTCAAGTTGTAAATAGGAACTCCCAGCTTCTACACAATCTCACTCTTGGACACAACATCCATGACAACTATTTGAACACACTTGGCACTTCAGATGCGTTGCTGGACATGCTGTCTACTGGGGAAGCCAATGTTCCCAACTTCCGCTGTGGAAAGAAGGACAACATTTTTACCCTTCTTGATGGAGCTGAGAGGGACATCTCCATCCAGATGTCAACATTAGTAGGCACCTACAAAGTCCCACAGGTTTGTGTGTGTTTTTCTCTATCTGATAAAGTGAGTGGGGAGGTAGTGCTTGAGTAATAGATTCCATCTTATTTACTCTGTTGAATTCAAGAGCTGGTTTTTTTTTATCATGAAGAGAAATAAATACCCCCTTAAATAGAGAAATAATAATCCTTACCAAAATTGTGGTATTTTCAATAGTGAACAAATCCTTTATTCGTGGAAATAATTCCAATTGATTATCTTATCTTCAACTGATAAAGCACACATGTCTTATGGATTCATAAGGATCCTACCATTAATTATCCATTTTATTTGAAAAGAATTACAAACTTTAGCCAAGATGTTATTTTTAGCCTAATATATTCATGATCAAAGTAATAAAAAGGGGAGCAATAGTGACCTTGGAGAGGACTGAATTAGTTACTAGGTGAACTATTCAAAAAATAACCCAACTGATAATCCTTTCTACTAGCATGTTTTTCTAAAAAAAAACAAGATACCTGCTATATAACATTGGAAGGTGACAATAGTAATTTCTATATATAAAGAAAGGAATAAAAAAGATTCCAGTTATTAGAATCCCATTCATCTAATAGATATTAATAGATAGGAGCCTTGGTAGTACAGTGGTTTAATGCACCCTGTAATTAACACAGCTGCCTGCAATTTCTGCAGGTTCGAATCTTACCAGGCTCAAGGTTGACTCAGCCTTCCATCCTTTCTAAGGTAGGTTAAATGAGGACCCAGTTTGTGGGGGCAATAAGCTGACTTTGTATAAATATACAAAAGTATGAAGGCTATTGCTTAACGCATTGTAAGCCGCCCTGAGTCTCCGGAGAAGGGCGGCATATAAATCAAATTTAAAAAAAAAAATATGGCTAAAATATATGTTGGTTTCTTTGTGAGTCAAATATGAGAGTGGGTAGATAAAAAGTGCATTCCTTCCATTAAAACAAGCAAACTTTAGGCAGAGTCAATCCACTGTTAACCTTAGCTTTATCTTGAATCATCTAATTACAAAATATATCACTTGGGGAAACAGTGGTTTTCTCACTTCAGAGAACTCAATGTAGCATTTGACATGATGAACATAGAAATATTATGGAGGAAATTGATTGCCTTTAAAATGGAACCCAGACTGTTGACTTTGATCAAAGCATTTTATACAAGCACTTGTTAGAGAATGTGTGGGCTCAATGGAAACATGAGAAATAGGATCAATTCTTACTAAGGAGCAAGACAAGGAGACATACTTGATTGATTATTATACAGTCTAGAGATTAACAATTTACCAGGACTAACAAAGGATTTTGAAGTACACATACCTAAGGTTCACTTTCTTGAATACCTTACTATATGCTTATGTTATGTAATTATTATAATATTTATTTTTTTATTTATTTTATTTTATTTATTAGTCATATTTCTATGCCGCCCACTCTCCGAGGACTCTGGGCGGCTTACACCAAAGACAGTATACTAAATAGCATATTGCCCCCAACAATCTGGGTCCTCATTTTACCCACCTCGGAAGGATGGAAGGCTGAGTCAACTTTGAGCCGGTGAGATTTGATCCGCTGATCTGCTGGAACTAGCAGTCAGCTGAAGTAGCTGCAGTGCTGCACTCTAACCACTGCGCCACTTTGGCTCATAAATTGGATTGTGTAGGATATATAGAAGACTTGACTCCTAACCTCATAATAATTCTCTCAGTATTAATAAATCAAATTAAGTTAAAAATTGTGATCTTTGGAAAATGTTTTCATAGCTCTATAGGTGGCTATTAACACATTTCATTATCTAGGTTAGTTGTTTCTGAGACTGGATTTTGGCTTCCACATCATTGAAGGAACTCACTTAGAGCAAAGGCGCCAAAATAAATCAATAAAAATCACAACTATCCATGGTCCTTAATCTCAATTAGCAATTTATAAATATATATATATATGGCCAGGGTTACCCCTATGCTCTTATACGGAGTTACAGTTCGGGGCTTCAAACTGTTATCGCTACTAGAACAAACCCAATCAAAGCATCTGTGAAGTATTTGAGGGAGGGATAAAAGGACTCAGCTGCTGCCCTCAGAGCTGAATTGAGAATTTATGCAATTTGTTCATTTGCCTAAAATCAGGGCATATAATTATTAGTGTAAAATTAAAGTGATAGAAATTGACAGACTCCCAAATCTGTATTTGTTAGAACAGAGAAAATTTCAGTTAAAGACCTCTTGGATGTACAACTCACAAATTATATTAGATCTTTGGTTTCCCTGTGTCTTGTATAACATAGAACATAGAATAATAGACTCAGAAGGGACCTTGGAGGTCTTCTAGTCCAACCTCTGCTTCAGGCAGGTGACCCTGTACTATTCCAGATAAGTGATTATCCAATTTCCTCTTAAAAGCCTCCAGTGATGGAGCATCCACAGAATAGGATAGGATAGGATAGGATAGGATAGGATAGGATAGGATAGGATAGGATAGGATAGGATAGGATAGGATAGGATAGGATAGGGAGTTGGAAGGGACCTTGGAGGTCTTCTAGTCCTCAAGCAGGAGAACCTATACCATTTCAGACAAGTGACTGTCCAGTCTCTTCTTAAAAACCTCCAGTGATGGAGCACCCATAATTTCTGATGGCAATCTGTTCCACTGGTTAATTGTCCTCACTCTTAGGAAATTTCTCCTTAATTCCAGGTTGCTTCTTTCTTTGATTACTTTCCAACCATTATTTCTTGTCATGCCCTCTGGTGCTTTGGAGAATAATGTGACCCCCCTCTTCTTTGTGGCAGCCCCTCAAATACTGGAATAAAATAACTGGAAATAACAGGATATTATAGGATAATATAATAGGATAATAACAGGATATGTATAGAAAGAATAGACCGCTGTATATAGCTGAAAAGAAAATGATATTTTGTTTTTTTGTTGTGTTACTTCTTGTTGTTTGTACATGTTTGATTTTAATGTTGTTTTAATGAGTTTAAAATAAAAAAAAACTTTTTTTAAAAAAAGGAAATAACAGGATAACTGGGCCTAAAAAGATTGCTGCACAAAAATCTGGGATATCAAAGCAGAGAAAGATATAGCTATCCTCAGGAAAGTTGGCACACTGAAAAGGATGACTCGCTAAAATTATACCTTCACAATTACCAAGTATTTCAAAACAGAAATAACTAAACATCATAGGACGCTGTTTACTTTAACAAGATTTGAGCAGATGGACACAGTGAATAAATATAGAACATTTACCAAGTTTCTTATAATGAAGAGACTTGTATTTGCAGAGCTCCAGAGATAGACAATTTGTATCTTTTATTCTACTTTTATATATGGTCTTCTTAATATTATGATTTCTGTGTTCTGTATCTTGATATGGCCAAATGACTAATCAACAATAAACTATTTAAAAAGATGCTTGAGAACCAAGTGTATTTGTTAAAAGCAAATATTTTGGACTTGATCTGACAACCAAATATAATACAGCCTTCTTTATTACTTTTTCAAGATGAGTTATGCAAGTGGTTCGGTGGCTCTTAGTGATAAAAGTCAATTCCCTTTTTTCCACCGGATGGTGCCCAAAGAAGGGATCCAGTACCCAGGAATCATCCAACTGCTCCTCCATTTCAGATGGACCTTGATTGGTCTCTTTGCTTCAGACACGGAGAATGGAGAGAATTTCATGAGGACTTTTACTCTTATGCTAGTCAGGAATGGAATTTGTGCTGTTATATCACGACGATTCTCAACGACTGCACATACAGAGCCCCTCAGGGATGCCCTCTCTAAGTGGAGACAAGTCAATGTCTTTGTTCACTTCACAGAATACGATTCCTTTGGGGACAGAATTCTTCTTTTCCATTCAAACCTTGGAGGTTTGCCAGGGCCCATTGAAGGGAAAGTCTGGATCATCTCACCCCTTGCGAAACTGACAATGAGAAGGCGCAGATTTTTCAAATATGTCCATAGTATTTGGAACTTTGTTGTCAGGGATAAAGAAAGACCTAAGGATGATGGCTTTGAACCCACTCTCTTTGTACAACCTCAGTTTCAAGATCAGTCTTTTCATTGTTCTTTTTCAAAGCAGTTGTTTTCTATCAAGGGCCGCAGAAAATGCATCCAGAAAGCACCACTGAGGACTCAAAAGAAAAGGAACAGCATCAAAATACCAAATGATCGCCATGTTTACAATATTGTTAAGACTCTGGCCCATGCCTTGAGTGCTGCATATTCATCCAGATCCAGGTGGATAAGGAAGGCAGGCGAGGAGAGGTTGATGGCTTCAAGGCTGCAGCCATGGCAGGTACGGGGCCCAGACAAGGATGCATCAAAGCTAGTTCCTTTGGAGAAGGTATACAAATGAGAGGGAGGAGAACCTTCTCAGCTTCCTAGTGCCACAAAAGACCAACAGGTTAGGCAAATCTAACTGTTGGGGGCATAATGTTCCATAAAGAGGACATTATGATATATATATTATTATATATTATAATATAGATGAGAGAGAGAGAGATGATAGATAAATAGATAGATAGATAGATAGATAGATAGATAGATAGATAGATACCGTGTTTCCCTGAAAATAAGACTCTGTCTTATATTTTTTTGAACCTCGAAATAAGCGCTTGGTCTTATTTTCGGGGAGGTCTTATTATTTTGGGGCGTGTGGAGCAAGATGGGGTTCCTCTTGCCGTCTTACCTGATTTCCAGCTCTGCATTTAAATATTTTCAGCGGGAGGCTTATTTTAGCACATGCGCTCAAAAGCCCGATTGGGCTTATAATCAGGGAATGTCTTATTTTCGGAGAAACAGGATAGATAGATAGATAGATAGATAGATAGATAGATAGATAGATAGATAGATGACAGAGAAAGAGAGATGATAGATAGATAGATGATAGATAGATAGATAGATGATAGATAGATAGATAGATAGATAGATAGATAGATAGATAGATGCTAAACATGGTAATTTCTTTTAAAAAAAAGAAGCATGAATTTTTAATATATTCCTGTATCTACAAGTTTGTGATTCACCATCATAGAATTTTACTTTCAAAAATTTCAAGCAGCCCCCAAGAGCATCTAGCCCACTTCCTCCTCTTTGCAGGAGTCCCAGTTAAAGGACTAGGACTGATGGCTCCTCAGTTTTTGTCTGAAGACAATCAGTGAAGGGGACTCTGAACTTCTCTGGTTTACAGCTCAACTTCTCCTTTTTCCTTAGCTCAACGTCTCATTTTTAAAACTGCATTTTAGGATCCTTATCCTCTTGTTCAGTCAGAAACTCCTCTCTTGTGATTGAATCCATTTTACCTTGTCCCAAACTCTGGAATAACAG
Organism: Arizona elegans; assembly: GCA_022577455.1. Classification (NCBI taxonomy): domain Eukaryota; kingdom Metazoa; phylum Chordata; class Lepidosauria; order Squamata; family Colubridae; genus Arizona; species Arizona elegans. The sequence goes on from JAKOOJ010000012.1 coordinate 10,934,376, forward strand.
CAAAAAGATCTTAAGTTTCTGTGTAACATATTTCAGTTATTGCATCCACCCTTATCCAACCAACAGTTGGAAAAGGTGCTCCCAGATTCCTTCTGATCCTCGGTTCTCATAGATCAAAAATGGGTCTTCTCATTGTTGTCTTTCCTCAAGGCTAAGAGCATCTCCTTTGATTTCTTCCTTGGCTTTATTGCTCTCCTCTAAACCTGATCCAGATTTTGTGGAAATATCTTCTCCAAGTGTGGTGCCTGCAAAGGGACCTGGTGTTTAATCTCCCCAGATCAGAACATTCATTTCCCAAGATTCTTATGGATACATTAGGCTTTCCATAAGCATCCCACTGCTGACTCACATTCAGTTTGCAGTCAATGCTATTTTGAGATGTTTTTCTTATCAATTTTGGTTTCCAGTCTTCTTCAACTGCATAATTAATGACAATATCATCCAATTAATTATGTAATTGTTATCTAATCATTAGTACTACTGGTACTAATATTATTATCAATGACTGGGATACATATATAATACTATCAGAAAAACTACAAATGAAATCAAAAAATCTATTTAGTATCTTCCATCCATTTGTATTTAAATGGGAATACTATAACTTCTAGTATCAGCTGATAAAAAGCAGATATTTTCTACTGGATTTTGTTTTTGCATTTCCCTCTGTCAAAAAATTGAAACTGATATCTTTGAATAGACATCAAAAATAGCTTTGCCTATGAGTTGGTATTAATCCTTCATTAAAAATCATGATTTGTCATCTCTGACTGCATAAATGTGAATATAGCAGAAGAGATGGCCAATTTATTGGATTAATTTATTCATGACGACCCCATTTTATGTGGAACATTGAAAATTACTTAAGTACAATTTTACAAATAGATTTTATCGATTTAATTACCACACCATCCAGGTCTCACCTAACTAGATTCCTAATAAATAGATCAGGAGGTAGTTTTTAATCATTCACTAAAATCAAGTTATATCACCAGCATTCCCACAATCTATTAAGGAAGTTTAATTATATGAGGGAATGACACTGGCAACGAAGGAAGAAATGCTTCCTAGGAATGATCAGATACGATGCAGGGAGACCTCAGGTGCATAAAAGGCAGACAAAGAAATTTTGAAAGGATCTGTTGTGGCCAACCAGCAGATCTGGCAGCAGATTCGGACAGTGAGGAGGTTGGGGAGGAACATGGGCCAGTCCTGAAGTCCAGGGAAGACTCTGACGCATGCTCTACGTCGGAGGCAGAGATGGGGCCAGGGCAGGGGTGGGTTCTAAATTTTTTTACTACCGGTTCTGTGGGCGTGGCTTATTTTGTGGGTGTGGCTTGGAGGTCATATGACTAGGCGGGCGTGGCTAGCTGGTCGGAGTCATTTCTGGAAGGTCCTCACACTTACGACCAGTCCTCGCACTTACGACCCGACTCATTTGTTTGCTTTTAACACTGATCAGCTGTAGGACGGCCCTTTGAAGCCCCGCGGCAAGAGTTTAAACAGTTTTTTTCCCTCTATTTATTTATTATTCAAATTTCTATACCGCCCTTCTCCTTTCGGACTCTAGTCATCAGCTGGGACTCAGGAGGCAGCAATAGATTGGGGGTGGGACCAAATAAAAGGTAAGAATAACGTGGGGGGGTGGGAGGGTGGGGGGGAACTGGTTCGGTGATGTCATATCGTCACCGCTACCGGCTCGGCCGAACCGGACCTAACCAGGAGGAACCCACCACTGGGCCAGGGCCATATGACAGGTATCAGCTGCCTCTGTCATACATCATTGAGGCGGACAAACAGTTGGAACCTGTTCCCAGTGTACGCATGTGCAGAGTTGCTAGACAAAGGGAACAGCTAAGGAACAAGGATTGACTTGGGAGTAAGGCCACAGGTGGACGATGAAGGGCCCCTCCCATAGGGAATAAAAGAAGAGTGAAATGGGAGGAGAGTTTGCAGGAGACAATTAGTTCATTCCTGCATTCTTGCCAAGTATTGCAGTATCTGAAAGATATCGGCCTGGCCACTCTCCAAGCCTGATAAAGGTCGGTAATTGTGAACTATCGTGAAAGACTGTGGGAGAGGAAAGACTTTGCTGGAGAGGAATTCACTGAAAATTAAATAAAGGGGGTTTATCGGGACGAGGACTCGACTTCGTGCTGCTGGGGAAGCCTAGATCAGAACAGGATCCTCCCTAACTTTTCAAGCTTAAAAAGGAGTTGTTGGGAGGTTAGCACTTTCAGAGTTGCGAGATTCTGTTAATGTAACCTTATGATAAAGTAGAATTAGCTCATCTGGTGTACCTGGGAGAAGATTAGCCCGGCAAATTACTTCATGACAAGTCCATGCTTTCCAGGAATCTCTCTGTTCTGTTCAAGTAGTTTATGAATATCTCTGCTTATTTATCTGTAACCTGCTCCAGAATTTTCCTTATATTTGAACAATTTTACCAATTATTTATTTTCTCTATGTACTGTATCTTTTGAACATATTGGTAAATCTTGTTCTCCCAACTAACTGCAAGTTAAACAATTGTAAAAGAAAGATTCAAATGGGAAAGCACCACATGGGATAAGAAACGAAGTTTTCTTGTTTAAAATTCCTGTATGTTCCTATTTTTTAGTTCCATCCCTTTCTGGAGAAGAATGAGTTTTGCAATCTTTCCAACTTTAAAGTGTATTTGGACCAAAATGGCGATGTAAAAGCAGATCTGGACATCATGAGCTTAGTTTTTCTCCCCAATGAGGAACCCATCCAAGACCAACTAGGAAGATTTGAAAGACAAGGACTTATTATCAATGAAGATTCACTTTTGCGGTTAAGGTTGCTGAACAAGGTGGGGAAAATATTCTTTGTTTTCCAAAGCCTTCTGACCAGTTCTGGAGAACCGGTAGCGGAAATTTTGAGTAGTTTGGAGAACCGGTAGTAAAAATACAGACTGGCCCCACTCCCATCTATTCTCTGCCTCCTGAGTCCCAGCTGATTGGGAGGGAATGGGAATTTTGCAGTAACCATCCCCTGGAGTAGGGAGGGAATGGAGATTTTACAGTATCCTTCTCCTGGAGTGGGGTGGGAATGGAGATTTTACAGTATCCTTCCCCTGCCATGCCCACCAAGCCACATTGACCAAAGTGTCCTTCAGTTGCTATAATACGGTACACCATTTTAATCTTATATGCTATAGCCATGTCCAACATGGGATGCTGAGCAATGATTCTTTAGGACACAGGTCATGCCCTCTGCATTTAGTATCTCGATAAAACTGGTAAGAGAAGTTCTCACATTCTGGGGGGGGGGGGTTATAGTGTTGATAGGATCAACCTGGATTGTTCCTTGGCAAAACTCTGAGTTCAAAGAAGAAGGCAATTCTGTTGACCAATGGCTGATATTGATGAAATTGAATCAAGACAGGATGGGGATCCTGTGGGTCCCGGTGGGAAATAAGCTTTAAATTGGGATTCAACGTTGACTCAGCCTTCCATCCTTCTGGGGGTCAGTAAAATGAGGAGCCAGATTATTGGGGGCAATAGGCTGACTCTGTAAACTGCTTAGAGGGCTGTAAACAGGGGTGAAATCCAGCAAGTTCTGGAGAACCGGTAGCAGAAATTTTGAGCAGTTCAGAGAACAGATAGCGGAAATTTTGAGTAGTTTGGAGAACCGGCAAATACCACCTCTGGCTGGCCCCAGAGTGGGGTGGGAATGGGGATTTTGCAATATCCTTCCCCTGCCATGCCCACCAAGCCACATCCACCAAGCTTCACCATGCCCACCAGGCCCCGCCAACAGAACCAGTAATAAAAAAATTGGATTTTACTACTGGTTGTAAAGCACTGTGAAGCAGAAGTCTAAGTGCTATTGCTATTCACTTTGTCCTGACTCTGGACAGTGTCCATATGAAAGAGCAGGTCCATGCTCTATGCTGTTATAAGCAACCCAGATCTGTCCAGTTATCCGTGTTTCTCTTTCATTCCACAGAGGTATGCAGCAGTCCTTCTACTCTTAGGAAGGAAGCCCAAGGCTTTTAGTTCACATGAAATTATAATGATTTCTTTGATATGAGATAATGTCCTGACCCAGAAAACCAACGCGCTGAAATATATCTTTTACCCAAAGAAATGTGCTTCCTGACATCAGAAGTAAAGAGGGACAATTTGAAAGGAAATGCTAGTTAGCTTTAGCCTTTAGCTTGTAGGAGGTAGTTCATTTAAAAACCCTTGAACGCCACAGTTTAACTTGATTGTTAGCTACCTTAAGTCTCTCTGGGCAAAAAGGAAGCTCCAAATATAACTACAAAGAAACATATGTCTGTCTTTCCATGCCAGTTGTTGTCATTGTAGTTTTTCAACAGAAAGGATCTTTTCTTGGATACCTAGCTTAGCCTTAGAAATATTCCTTTTTGACACGGGACTCAAACTCATGTCCTACTTGCTGCAGCAAAAGATTCCTGACTTACTCTTTTTGACAGACACATTCCCATGACCCGACCTCCATCTCACCTCAGTTCTAGAAACTAGGCAGTAAATATCATCAGCATAGCAGCCATATAAATTTAGCAAATAAATGTACAAAGGAACAAAGAAAATCACTTTTCACGTTGACAGCATTAATTTGCATTGGATTTTTTCTTTGTACCCTGTTTCCCCCGAAAATAAGACATCCCTTGATAATAAGCCCAATCGGGCTTTTGAATGCATGCGCTAAAATAAGCCTGCCTCCAAAAATAAGCCCTCCCCGAAAATATTTAAACGCAGAGCTGGAAATCAGGTGAGACGACAAGAGGAGCCCCATCTTGCTCCACGCACCCCAAAATAATAATGTCAAATTTCCAAAAGATGCCCTAATTAATTCATGAGCCGTGATCCAAACTTCAAAGGAAATATATTCATTTATTAGGAGCAACATTCCGGCAATACTCGGATGCAGTTAGGACTGATCCTACATAGATTTACGTTCCCCTATGACCCTGTCTCTCCCCTCCTCTCTGGCCATGTCATAAATCACATTCTCCAATTAACCACTTTGGCTGGCTGTGAAACCTAACACTCTCCTTCTGATTGCGGTCAGAAAGAATGTATGGAATTCACTTCAGTTCTCCCTCCCTCCTGCTCATGGCAACTTGAAAGCTTTGCAAGTTGACAAATAAGACTTCCCCGAAAATATGGCCATGCGCTTATTTCAGGGTTCAAAGAAATATAAGACTGGGTCTTATTTTTGGGGAAACACAGTATCTGAACTGAGATAACTGGGATAACCAGGAGATGGTTTTCAACTATTTTCAAAGCTTGGCAATGTTTAACATAGTCTAGAAGGAACCTTTCCAGGATCTACTGGTAAGAGGTATCTTCCTTCATCAGAGTTTTATTCTATTGTAATAAATATAAATATAATAATAAATAATAAATAAATATAATACAATCATGTTTAATAAATCTTTTAGAGCAAATTTAACTATAAAATTTCAGATGGGATCTGAAATAGGCCCCTATCGCCTCACTGGAGCAAGTGAGATGGGTCAGTCTAGTTGGGTGATATTTCGCACTGACCTAAGCGAAGGCCAAACTACTTGACTTGTCTATGTCAATTTTCTGTGGATGATGAGTCCCAACATATTTACTTTGGGTTTCCTTGTTTCTCTGCTTAGTCTCTGCCTCAGTCCAAATGTGTGGAAAACTGTTATCCTGGATTTGTCAAGCGGGCTCGAGAAGGAGAACCAGTTTGCTGCTACGACTGCATTCCTTGTCCAGAGGGGACAATCTCCACTCAGGAAGGTGGGTGACACTGGAAACCTTGTAGAAATGAATTAATCCAAAGCACTTTGATGACAGTGCATGTTAAAAGATGCATTGAAGCTCAACTGTTCTCCTCTTTATTATCAAAATGCCCAATCTTTTAACTATGGAGAAAAATATCAAAAAGATCTTGAGAAGATGGGGCTGGGAAGAGATAGGGAATTGTGGCAGAATGGGCAAGCTTTATCTCTGTCAGAGAAAACATTGCTTCTGCTTTTTAGTTTTTATGGATCCTTCTATATTTACTTTCCTAGGAACATAAGAATTCTTTGAAATTTGAGCAACTGTCTCAAGACGATGTCCTGAAAAGATTATTGCAATGCATTCCACATGGGTCTTTTCTTAAGGATCAGTGGGAAGGTATCACTGGTCCACAGTGAAGTGGTGTGGACAATTAGAGTTGCACCTCATTACACCCATATTCCCACTGGTCCAAGTAGCCATTCCAGATTATTAGCATGATTATTAGCTTTCTCTGACAGCCAACTAGAGTTTATGAGAGAGACCTCCTCTGTGTTTAGTATATTAAAAATCATCATGTGGCAGTATTCAGGATGTTTGCCTAGAAAAATTAAAAGGTAAAGGTTTCCCTCGCACATATGTGCTAGTCGTTCCCGACTCTAGTGGGCGGCAGTGCTCATCTCCATTTCTAAGCCGAGGAGCCAGCACTGTCCAAAGACGTCTCCGTGGTCATGTGGCCGGCATGACTAAATGCCAAAGGCACACAGAATGCTGTTACCTTCCCACCAAAAGTGGTCCCTATTTCTCTACTTGCATTTTTTATATGCTTTTGAACTGCTAGGTTGGCAGAAGCTGGGACAAGTAACGGGAGCTCACATCGTTACGTGGCACTAGGGATTCGAACTGCTGAACTGCCGACCTTTCGATCAACAAACTCAGCATCTTAGTCACTGAGCCACCATGTCCCATTAAGTGATTCATTACTTACTTTTAATGATCTAGGTTGCTATGAAGGTTCTGCACCCTACACAGGAAATCTTTCACCTCCTATGACTCCCCTATATTTCATAGAGCTTTAGATTTGTTTTGTTTTTTTAGAAAATGATATTCGTTGTTTTAGAAATGATGTTCTTTAGAAAATAGAATAGAATTCTTTATTGGCCAAGTGTGATTGGACACACAAGGAATTTGATATTCATTTTAACATTTTTCTGTAAAATTGTTAAGAAATGCATCTTGGAACATTGTTCTGGTAATAGATGTTTTCCCAAGAAAGTTTGTCTCGAATGGTAAAAGTGAAGAATCTTATAGAAATATTGCTTTTGGGTTTTGTCAGATATGGAAAAATGTACCAAATGTCCGGATGATAAATATCCAAATGAGAACCGAGTCCAATGTATTCCCAAAAGAATAACCTTCCTAACTTATGACGAACATCTGAGTATCATCCTGATCCCTTTTGCCCTACTTCTGTTCCTAACCACAGTTCTTGTTTTACTCATATTCATTAAATACCGAGAAACTCCCATTGTCAAAGCCAACAACCGGGACCTCTCTTACATCCTCCTGGTCTCTCACCTACTTTGCCTCTTGTCACCTTTTCTCTTTATTGGTCAACCAAGGAAAACCACTTGCCTTCTCCGACAAACATTTTTCAGCATTATCTTCTCAGTTGCCATTTCTTCTCTCTTGGCCAAAAGCATTACGGTGGTTCTGGCTTTCATGGCCACAAAACCAGGAAACCGAGTGAAAAGATTGTTGGGGAAGAGCTTGGCCAATTCCATTATCCTTTCTTGTTCTGCTGTTCAAATTATCATCTGCTCCATCTGGCTGGGAGTTTCTCCCCCATTCCCTGACTCTGATCTTCACTCCCAGCCTGGAGAGATCATCCTACAATGCAACGAAGGCTCTGTTGTCATGTTCTACATCACCCTCAGCTACATGGGCTTCCTGGCTGCCATCTGCTTCATGGTGGCTTTCCTGGCCAGGAATCTCCCTGGAGCCTTCAATGAAGCCAAGCTGATCACCTTCAGCATGCTGGTCTTCTGCAGTGTCTGGGTGACATTTGTGCCCACCTACCTGAGCACCAAAGGGAAATACATGGTGGCTGTGCAGGTCTTCTCCATCTTGGCCTCCAATGCTGGTCTGCTGGGCTGCATCTTCATCTCTAAGTGCTACATTATCATTTTGAGGCCTGACCTGAATACAAAGGAACAACTTACAACCAGAAGAAATGTAAAAAATTGACAGAGGAATTTCAAGTCTCAAAACGTTCCACACCTAAAAAATGGTCCAAGTTGTTCTCCATACATGAGTGGGCGGCGACTTTGCTTGAAGCAATTAAAGGGCAGCTGGAAGAGCCCCCAATCATTGTCCAGTGCAATTCCAAGATGTCCACAGAGCTCTGTTGAACCCTCAAAGGAGCATATCTGTCCTCTGTCCTTAGCCTGAGAAACTACATTCAGGTTTTTGAAATATGACATTTCTGCAACGAGAGTCTGGTTGATATGGCAGAAGCATAGCAGATATTTACAACAGAGACTTGTGAATTTGGAAAATGAGGGGCAGTTGTTGGGAAAGTTCCCAATTAAAGGAAACCTAAGGAAAGGTTTTATTATTAAGAACCAAACCAGGATATTTGATCCTGGACTCAGAATGACCAGAGTGATTTGTGGTAAATAAGGAACCACGTAAGACTTTCTAGGAATACAATAACAGACAGTTAACTTGGAACTTTAACTTTGCTGTTTAACCTCTGAACTATTTCATATATGTAATGTATGGACAGGTCAGTAGAGTTGCACATAAATGTACAAGCTTATAAATTTTGGACCTGCCTTGCAGCAGGATGGAACTATTGTTGTTCCAAGTCAACCTTCAACTAGAGGGGATAATATGTGTTTTTGTCCTTCATTTTTTAATTCATATTTTCAATGCTTTTGACTAGTATTATTTTGCCTCTGTTTAATTTTATTTCTTTTGGATTTTGGATTTTAATCTTTTGAATAAAATAAATTTGTAAAAAAGAAACATGTGGGGTGGGGGGAGGATCTCTAAAAATGTTTTCACAATCCACAAGCCAGAAAGAGGTGCATACAGGAGTGGGATTCAGCCAGTTCGGATCAATTCGGGCAAACTGGTTGTTCATTTTAATCTGGTTCGTCAAAACGGTTGTTCCAAGGACTGGCTGACCCCACCCACCCCACCCTGCCCCTCCCCTCCCCTCCCAGGAGTCTACACATGGCCCGTTTTGGATGCCAGGTAAGTGCAGGGCATGCACGGAGGCTCTGGGAGGGCAAAGAACAGGCCTACCGGAAGTACCAGAAGTTGAAAAACGGGCCTGTTTCCAGCCTCCGGAGGGGCTCTGGAGCCCAGGGGAGGCCTTTTTTGCCTTCCCAGAGGCTCAAGGAAAGCCTCCAGAGCCTGGGGAGGGTGAAAAACGGATCTACCAGAAGTACCGGAAGTCTGAAAATGGGCCCATTTCTGGCCTCCAGAGGGTCTCCGGTGCCTGGGGGAGGCCCTTTTCGCCCTCCTGGAGGATCCAGGAAAGCCTCCAGAGCCTGGGGAGAGCAAAAATGCCCCCCCCCATGTTGCAGGAGGTCGAGTAGGCCATGCTCCCATGGCCTCACCAACCCAGCAACCAGGCAGTGAACCAGTTGCTGAAATTTTTCAATCCCACCCCTGGGTGTATGCACACACACACATATACACATACATATAGAGAGATAGAGATAGAGATAGAGATAGAGATAGAGATAGAGATAGAGATAGAGATAGAGATAGAGATAGAGACAGAGATAGATAGACAGACAGACAGATGATGATATAGATTAGGGGTGTCAAACTCAAGGCCTGGGGCTACTTAGATCTGGCCTGCGGGGCTGCCCTGGAAACAGTGAAGAACCAGCCCACGGTGCTTCTGCCAGTGAAAATGGAGCTTGGGAGGGCAGCCCACCCGAGCTCTCTTTTATTTATTTATTTATTCATTTATTTTATTCAATTTATATCCTGCCCTTCTCCTAGTGGATTCAGGGCGGTGCACAGCCAGAACTAAAACACATACCAATACAAAAATTTAAAATTATTAAAAGAATTATATAACTGTGGCCCAAAATTTAAAACATTGAAAACTAAAACCCATTTGACAATTTAAAAAGCTAAAAAAGGCTAAAAAGGGGGGCGGGGGGGTCACGCCAGCCCTGCTTGATGGAAAAGAAAAGTTTTTAGGGCACGGCGAAAGGCCTGGAGATCCGATATCCTTCGTATCTCCTGAGGCAAATCGTTCCAGAGGGCAGGAGCTGCCACAGAGAAGGCCCTCCCCCTGGGGGTCGCCAGCCGACATTGCCTGGCTGACGGCACCCTGAGGAGTCCCTCTCTGTATGAGCGTACTGGTCGGTGGGAGGCTATCGGCGGCAGAAGGCGGTCCCGCAAATACCCAGGCCCCATGCCATGGAGCGCTTTAAAAGTGGTGACCAACACCTTGAAGCGCACCCCGAAGACCACTGGAAGCCAATGCAGCTCACGCAGGAGAGGTGTCACATGGGAGCGCCCCCTCGCTCCCATAATCCCCCGCGCGGCTGCATTCTGCACCAGTTCGGCACCATCACTTGCAGAGGGTTGCAGGAGGCCATGGCAGCCAAAAACGGAACTTGGGAGCCCATTTTCACTGGCAGAACTCTCGGGCCATCACAGGTGCCCCCAACATGATTGACGTCAAACTGGCCACATCCATTCTGGCCAAACCCACCCCAGCTCCCCCAAGGTCCAACACAACCCTGATGTGGCCCTCAATGAAATTGAGTTTGACGTCCCTGATATAGATGGATAGATACTGTATTTTTACGGTATAAGACACACTTCCCCCCCCCCACAAAGCAAGGTGAAAATTTGGGTGCGTCTTATACACCAAATGTAGCCCTGCCCACCTGCCGGCCCCCACCCTTTGGCCTCTGCCTACCAGCAATTTACCTCCTTGCAGCAAACAGCAAACAGCCCGTTTCAGCTTCAGCACAGCCTGATTAGCATAAGCAGTTGATTGTCAGTTGGATCGGCCTCCCGACCCTCAGCTGTTCCAGGCTGCAAGGACTGCCATTGCCTATTGCCACGCGGGCCTCCGCTGCTTGCTGCAACGAGGCAAATTGCTGGGAGGCAGAGGCAGAGTTATTATGAGTGTTTTATGAGTCTTATTTTCTTCTTTGTGCCCTTTTGTTGTAAAATTTCAGTCTAGAATCAAAAATTAGCTGGAATTTAAAAAGCATTTCACTAGCTTAATTAAAATGTTACCTGAAGGAAAATAAAGAGAGGGGGAAAAAGCTTCACATCTAACAGAGTGTGTGCTGAATAACTTACTGATTCTGACTACAATACCAATCTATGCAAAGAAAAAACCTTAAAACACTTCCAAACTGGTAAAATTTCATATTATTTCTCATATCCATGCACTAGCGTATATCTTGTTTTCCTCTCCAAAAAAGATAGGTGTGATCTTATTGTCCCGAGTGTCTTATACTCTGAAAAATATGATAGATAGATAGATAGATAGATAGATAGATAGATAGATAGATGATAGATAGATAGATAATTGATAGATTAGATAGATAGATAGATAGATAGATAGAGATAGATAGATAGATAGATTAAATAGATAGATGATTGATAGTTGATTGATAGATTAGATAAATAGATAATTAAATAGATAGATAGATAGATGATTGATAGATGATTGATAGATTAGATAGATAGATAGATAGATAGATAGATAGATTAAATAGATAGATAGATAAATACATAGATAGATGATTGATAAATGATTGATAGATTAGATAGATAGATATCGGGGTGAAGTACCACCAGTACGCTGATGACATCCAGCTATACATCTCCACCCCAGACCGCCCCAACGATGCCCTTGAATGATGTCCCGGTGCCTGGAGGCCGTGCAAATCTGGATGGGGAGGAATAGGCTCAGGCTCAACCCATCCAAGACCGAGTGGCTGTGGTTTCCGACGTCCCGATATAGTCAGTTGGTGCCATCACTGACTATTGGGGGCGAATCATTGGCCCCCACGGAGAGGGCGCACAACTTGGGCGTCCTCCTGGATTCACGGCTGACTTTAGAAGAGCACTTGACGGCCGTGACCAGGAGGATTTTTCATCAGGTTCGCCTGATTCGCCAGTTGCGTCCCTTTCTGGATCGGGACTCCTTATGCACGGTCACTTATGCCCTCGTCACCTCCCACCTGGACTATTGTAACGCTCTCTACATGGGACTCCCCTTGAGGAGCACCCGAAGGCTCCAACTGGCGCAGAATGCGGCCGCGTGGGTGGTAATGGGAGCGACATGGCGTTCCCATGTAACACCCCTCCTGCGCGAGCTGCAGTGACTCCCAGTGGTCTTCTGGGTGCGCTTCAAGGTTTTGGTTACCACCTTTAAAGCGCTCCATGGCTCAGAACCGCCTACTACCACCAATAGCCTCCCACCGGCCGGTACGCTCTCATAGAGAGGGGCTTCTCCGGGTGCCGTCGGCCAAACAATGTCGACTGGCAGCCCCCAGGGGGAGAGCCTTCTCTGTGGGGGCACCTACTATCTGGAATGAGCTCCCCCCGGAGATACGGAGGATCCAGGATCTGCGCACCTTCCACCGTGCTCTAAAGACCTTTTTATTTCACCAGGCGGGCCTGGCCTAACTTTCTCCCTCTTTTTAAACATTTTTAATATTTTTAAATATTTTTTAGTATTTTTAATATTCAAAGTTTAAATTTGTTTTAAATTGATTGGGGTTTTAAATCTGTCTGGGCCAAACTATTTAATTCGATTTTATCTCTGCTTTTTAAATTTTGTATGTATGTATTTTAGTGTTGGCTGTTCACCGCCCTGAGTCCTTCGGGAGTAGGGCGGTATATAAATCAAATAAAAGTAAAGTAAAGTAAAGATAGATGATTGATAGATTAGATAGATAGATAGATAGATAGATAGATACATAGATAGATGATAGATAGATAGATAGATAGATAGATAGATAGATAGATAGATAGATAGATAGATAGATAGATGATTGATAGATTAGATAGATAGATAGATAGATTAGATAGATAGATAGATGATTGATAGATTAGATAGATAGATAGATAGACAGACAGACAGACAGACAGATAGACAGATAGATAGACAGACAGATAGATAGATAGATAGATGATGGATAGATTAGATAGATAGATAGATAGACAGACAGACAGACAGACAGACAGATAGATAGACAGACAGATAGATAGATGATTGATAGATTAGATAGATAGATAGATAGATGATTGATAGGTTAGATAGATAGATAGATAGATAGATGATTGATAGATTAGATAGATAGATAGATAGATAGATAGATAGATAGACAGACAGACAGACAGACAGATAGATAGACAGATAGATAGACAGACAGATAGATAGATAGATAGATAGATGATGGATAGATTAGATAGATAGATAGATAGACAGACAGACAGACAGACAGACAGACAGATAGATAGACAGACAGATAGATAGATGATTGATAGATTAGATAGATAGATAGATAGATGATTGATAGGTTAGATAGATAGATAGATAGATGATTGATAGATTAGATAGATAGATAGATAGATAGATAGATAGATAGATAGATAGATAGATAGATAGATAGATAGACAGATAGACAGACAGACAGACAGATAGATAGATAGATAGACAGACAGATAGATAGATGATTGATAGATTAGACAGATAGATAGATAGATGATAGATAGATATGAGGGTTGCACAAAAGGAAATCACAAACAGGTCGTGCTGTTAAATTAGGAGCTTTCAAGGGTACTGATTGCTACCTTGGTGTTAGAAGACAAGCAGAACTAGAGCTAAGTGTCATCAATCTAGAATGGCATCAAACTTGATAGCTCTGGGTGACCTTCCCTAGAAATCTCTGGAGAGAAAACGTCATCTTCCTCCAGCATCACTTTCTGGACATGTACTGACAGGAAGGACTGCAACCACTACAGAATAATGCCCCAAGGGGAAGATCTGTTATTTTTCACTTGCGTGATTGTTTTTCCCCTGCTACCCCACTGCACATGGAGCTCAGAAGAAGTTTAGGAATCCCTAGAGGAGACATTGTTCCTTATTCTAATTCTCACATTCCCAGTCTTTGATGCTTCCTTGCTATTTCTCCGGTGACTGCCTTTGATGTAAACATCAGACCGAAGCAACGTGGAAGGGAATCTTACATCAGAAAAGGAGAAGTGCCTCAGGTCACACACCCTGTGTGACATAAGGTTTGTGAAAGGCAGGGACTTGAAGGTACCTTTCTCTCCTTTTTCCAGGGGAAAATCGGTTTGTCTCTTTTCGAATCACGAAAGCCACCGGCATTTCCGTCTTGTGAGAAGGCTCTAAATTCTTCTAAAGTCTTCTTCTTGTTCATGCTTTAGAAATGGGAAGGGGATTATTTCAGCCTTATCAATTATGATGCAGCTGCTTCTGCTCCTGTTGCTACTGATGCCACAGACAGTCTTCGAGAAGCTTAGAATGAGATGCCCACGGACTTTGCAGCACAGAGATGAAAACAATCCATGGAGCTATTACAGGCCAGGAGACCATCTCCTTAGTATCATCATCACGGCAACAATAACATCGCCTACAGCATTGTCTTTCACCATGGACCCTTATAGTCAGTCTCAGTTGTAAGTCATTCAGAGTGATGGTTCACTCCATTGGAAGTTCTAACCCTTTTCTTTTTTTCTTCTTCTTCACTTTCTCCTCTATTGCAGGACCTTCTAAATTCTTGAATAGTTTGGATTTCCATGGCTTCTCTCTCATTTTGTGGAAGAGATTCAAATCCAAAGATACTCGAACAAGTCTCAATTATTTTCCTCTCCCCATCCAATACTGAGTTCATTATTGATTTTGTTTAAAGTGGTGTCTATTTTCATTACTGTTGTAATGGCTCATTGATAATCCGTGTCTGATCCTTATAGAGTTTTACCTGTTTTTAACAATAGCTATTCTGGTCACTTATGAAATATCCATTTTCTTTTATGATGGTTCTACTTTAATGATTGAATGATTTTGAATACTGGTTGGACAGATGAACTTAATACTGCTACAAACAGTGGAGTATTTCTGATTCTTAACCCCGATGGAGGACTATTTCCATCCCATCATCCCAACACTCATTAAAATGAAATATTGTATGAATGGTTGACTACAATTGGCCTGTGGTTTTGAATCAGTTCTGGCTTAGGACTCCGTATGCTTGTAGAAACAAAGAGGATTAAATTTTGAAAAGTCTTTTTTATTGCTGTTCATGATGATAATATGAGTGCTGTTTTTTTACACTAGTTTCTCTCTTGATAAGTAAAGAATCCTATGCTTCATTTTTGCTGTTCAAGTGGTCAACAAGAACTCACAGCTCCTGCAGAATCTCACACTCGGCTACGACATCCACGACAACTATTTGAACACTCTTGGCACTTCAGATGCCTTGCTGGACATGCTCTCCACTGGAGAAGCCAACGTTCCCAACTACAGCTGTGGAAAGAAGGACCAACTTTTGGCTCTGCTTGATGGAGCTTCCAGGGACATCTCCATCCAGATGTCCATATTAGTAGGCACCTACAAAGTCGCACAGGTTTCCTTGTGTACTTTTCTATGGGTGAAGTGAGAGGGGTGGTGGAGGATGAACAATATATACAACCATATTATCTATGTGGGATTCAAGAGGCACAATTCACCACGGCCATTGGAGATGTCATGGCTTCGCATTGGGATGCTTAGTGGGGAGGGGGCAAAGTTCAAAGGAACCAGATCCTCTCATGACACCACCCTCTTTGCTTTGGGTGCTTCTGATGCACACTTGTGTAGTTAAATAAAGACTCTGTGTTCATTAAAGGATCTTCTGAACAGTGGAAAGGTGCAGCACAAAAGAGTTTTCTGTGCAAAAGAAAGGTATAGCATCTTCTTATTGGGAAGCTCATGTTTGGTCCATAATCTTAGCCATCATAATGATATTTTAAAGTTGAATAAATTCCAATTAGTAAGAAGAATCTTTATGGAACGAAACATTTCAGCTGACATCTGCACGTGTGCATCCCATTGTGGTAAATTATAACACAGAACCATGATTTGCATTTTTAATTATTCTTTTTTACTTAATGTTTTGTAATCCATGTAGTCTTATTAATAATATTTTGCACCTTTCCATGGCCTAGGGGCTGATCAACAATATACTATTCTAATATATATTCTAATATATTCACAATATATTAGAATATAAGATTCACTAGAATGAACTATTCTAATATATTCACATTGATTTATTACAAGATCATATTTAGGGCTTGATCTGACCCCAAATATTGTATAACAGTCTTCATTGCTTTTTCAGATCAGTGAGAGAATTGCTTCAGAGGCTTTGAGTGATAAAAGTCAATTTCCTTTTTTCCATCGGATGCTCCCCAAAAAAGGGTTCCTCTATCCAGGAATTATCCAATTACTCCTCCATTTTGGATGGACTTTGATTGGTCTCTTTGCTTCAGACATCGAGAATGGAGAGAATTTCATGAGGAGATTTACTCTTATGCTTATCAGGAATGGAATTTGTGTTGTCATATCTCAACAATT
Source organism: Arizona elegans (assembly GCA_022577455.1). NCBI lineage: Eukaryota > Metazoa > Chordata > Lepidosauria > Squamata > Colubridae > Arizona > Arizona elegans. Next base: position 10,950,768 of record JAKOOJ010000012.1, read on the forward strand.
CTCAACAACTGGAAACACGAGGCCTATCACAGATGCCTTCTATAAGTGGAGAGAAGTCAACGTCTTTGTTCATTTCCTTGAATATGTTTCCATTTTTGAAAGAATTCGTCCTTTCCATTCAGCATTTGAAGGTTTGGCAGGACCCATCCAAGGGAAAGTCTGGATCACAACAGGCTTGGGAACATATTCAATTAAAAGACACAGACTTCTTAAATACATTCATAGTATTTGGACCTTTGCTTTTCAGAGGGGAGAAAAAGATTCTACCTTCGAACCCTATTTCTTTGTAGACCCCCAGTTTGAAGATCAGTCTTCTCAATGTTCTTTTTCAAAGCATGTCTTTTCTATCAAAGGCCAGAGAAGATGCATCCAGAAAGCACCACTAGAGACCCAGAACGAAAGGAACAGAAGGCAGATATCAAATGCTGACTATGTTTACAGTATTGTTATGACTCTGGCACATGTCCTTAATGCTGCGTATTTCTCCAGATCCAGGAGGAGAAGGAAGGAGGGCAAAGAGAGTTTGGAGGCTACAAGGCTGCAGCCGCGGCAGGTATGATGCCCCAACAAGGACCTATCAAACTTAGTTTCTTTGGAGAACGATTCCAAATGAGGAGGGGAACCATCCTGAGGCCAACTGATTTGCCAATCTAATCGATCAGGAGATAATTTTCCAAAGAGCTTATACCATGACAGATAAATGTTGATGTTATATGTTGATTCTAAAAGAATGTATGAATTTGGAAATAAATTCTTGTATATGAGTTTGTTATTACCATCATACAATTTTACCTTTATAAATTTGAAGTATCCTCTGAGACCATTTAGGAGACAATCTCTCCTCTCTGAAGAATCCCAGTTAAGGTTTCCCTGATTTATGGCTGCTCCACTTTTGCATAAAGACCATCCTTTAACTAAACTATACTCCTTTACTGGCTGAGTTCTAAAACTGTTCCACCTTTTAGGATGCTTTTTCTCTCATTCAGCCAGAATCTGCTCTCTTTTGATATCCTATATTTCCATGTCCAACAGTCTGGAACAATAGTGAACACAACTGAAGCTGAGGGTGAAGGGTCATTTTCCGAGCTTGTGTGTTGGTTTCCGAATGTTTCATTACCAAGCTAGGTAACATCTTCAGCAGAGTTTAGGGGTGTCAGTGTTCTTCTCTTTATAAGAGTTTCAGATATGGGTGTGTCAAGTGAGGGTCTTGTGATGAGTCAGCTATGAGTCATCACAAGACTCATAGTCATCAATGAGTCTAATGATGGGTCTTGTGATGGGAAGTTCACATCAGGTCAGGGTCATTAGGAGGTGAACTGCTGGTGGGGGGATTGCGTGGGTTGATTGAGGGTTGGTGCTATTTATGGTTGGCTGTGTAGTTGATTTAGATTCTGAGGGGTTCATAGTCTAGTTGTAGGTCAATGTGTCTGTTGATAGAATTGCTTGTGGAGTGCCAGGCTTCAATGAACTTACAAGTGTGGCGGGTGGTAGCGTGGCCAATGGTTTTTGTGTTGCCCCAATTGAACTGGTGCTGTTTAGTGTCTCTATCCTGTTTAGGATAGAGAGTAAGGATTTGGGATTATGGCGTTTGACTGCCAGCCAGTGTGCATGGATCCTTTTTAATTGACGTGATGTTTGTCCCGTGTAGAATTGGTTGCAATGATTACAGTTGATTTTATTGATTATATTATTTCTTTCATCCTTCTGTATTTTGTCTTTGGTTCTGGATAATTCCTGGCAGAGTGTGGCTGTGGGTTTGTGGGCTATTGTTATTCCTAGGGATTGGAGGATTCTGGCTGTCGTTTGAAGCTTCTGTGCAACATCTTTCCATTATGGGAAAAGTGCTGTATCCTCCGTTCTCCAATCAAGAAATTTAGTAATTTGGAAATAATTTAAGTTAATGGATGGAAAAGATGCTTACAGACTCCTGATTTTCAGTCCCTACGGACCAACAATACCTCTTCTTCTTATGGTCTTTCCTCAAGGCTAAGAGCAGCTCCTTGGATTTCTTCTTTGGCTTCTCTGCCTATCCCTAAAGCTGATCCAGCTTTTGTGGAATGTCTTCTCCAAGCATTGTGCCCACAAGAGAACCTGGTACTTAATTTGGGGTCTCCCCAAACCAGAATATTCACTCCCTGAGATTCTTAAGAATGCATTTGCCTTCATTCCATGAACATCGTACTGTTGACACATATTTGGTTTACGGACAATTATGATTTTGTCTTTAGTTTCACAAATATTATCAAGTTTGGTCAACTTTCTTCTAGGACAGTGTTTCTCAACCTTGGAAGCTTGAAGATGGGTGGACTTCAACTCCCAGAATCCCCCAGCCAGCAGCGCTGGCTGGGGGATTCTGGGAGTTGAAGTCCACCCATCTTCAAGCTTCCAAGGTTGAGAAACACTGTTCTAGGACATCATTAATATTTTTATACCACATACTATAGTTTGACAAGTACCATTTGCTAAAAATCAGATTTTTTTTACTGCATTTTACTCATGCACCTCTCTCTATCAGGAAATCATGAATATTTTTCTGGAAACTTGATATCTTTAAAACAATATTAAATTAGCATTGTCTAAGAGTTGGTATAAATCTTGCGTCACAAAATCATGATTTATCAACATTACCTTTCGTTATTAATGATAATGTAGAAGAATAGATGACCATGTGCCAATTTTTATTCAAAACTACAGTTTTATGAGAAAGATTAAAAAGATTTAGAATTATTTGCGTACAACTTTGAAAACAACTACCATGTTTCCCCCAAAATAAGACCAGATCTTATATTAATTTTTGTTCCAAAAGTCGCATTATGGCTTATTTTCTGTTTGGTCTTATTTTGGGGGAAATACAGTACTAAACGCCTCCATCTTAACTGGGGCTTATTTTGGAGGTAGGCCTTATATTACGAGCATCCTGAAAAATCATGGTAGGGTTTATTTTCTGCTTGGGTCTTATTTTCGGGGAAACAGGATATATCCACTTAATTATAACATCCAGCCCTCACTTTACTGCCTCGCCGTCTCCGGGCAGCCCCACGGGCCAATTCCATGACCTATCAGAGGCCAGATGGCCATATGTTTGACACCTTTGGTCTAGGAAATGATCACATAAGAGATCAGGAACCCACAGCTGCATAACAAACAGGGAAAGAAACTCAGAAAGGATCCACCCTAACTTTCCAGATTGGAAAAAAAACTTGATGGGAGATTTGTACATTCAGTCTTGCAAGATTCTCTTAATGTAGCCCTACAACAAAATAGAATTAGCTCATCTGGTCAAGATTCTTGCCTGGTGTACCTTGGAGAATATTAGCATGGTAGCTTTCATCTTGAAATATCAATGTTTCTAGTAATCAACCTATTGTTTTCAAGGAGTTGATGAATAATCTTTTGTTTTTGTCGAATTTATTCATCATCTGTCACAGAATGTTACTTTTAATTGACCAATTGTGTCAGTTATATTTTGACAATATCACATTTTGCTGACACATTTTCGTTTAACTATCAAGGTAGTGGTATCCATACTTCTCCCAATTAGAAATACTGGAAAGTTAGACTACTATGGGTGGAGGGTGGGGAGATTCAAATGTAAAAAGATCGTGTGGGGTAAGAAACCAAGGTTTCTTCTTTTAAACTTCCTTCCATTCTAGTTCCATCCATTTCTGGAGAAGAATGAGTTTTGCAATCTTTCCCAGAGGAAATTGTACTTAGACCAAAATGGAGATGTAGCAGCAGATCTGAACATTGGGAGCCTGTTGGTTTTCTCCACGAATGATACCATATTACAGAAAGTGGGGAGTTTTGAAAAGCAGAGGCTTATTATCTACCAAAATGCTCTGTCACGGCTACAGTTACTCAACAAGGTGGGCTGAATATTGCTATCTTTTCTGTTTTCAACGTCTTAGGATCCATTCCAAGTGGGCCGAGTCAGAAATTTCTTTCCTTGCCAATTTTGTTTTTAATAAATCCAGTAAAATGTGTACTTAATAGATACTTTAGAATGCATTTTATTCCAAAACTTAGTTTAAGTAGATCATTAGATACAACAAATGCCAACATGAAAAATGCCCAGTTGGACAGCTGCTGCATTTGATCATACAAGATGGCGCTTGTTTGACCCGAAAAGTGGACCCTGCACCTGCAGATACGAGGAGGAGGAGGAGGAGGAGGAGGAGGAGGAGGAGGAGGAGGAGGAGGAGGAGGAGAAGGAGGAGTATAAGCAAATCATTATAGTTTTAAAACATGGATAGGTAAAGAATGAAGGAATGCATACTAATAAGATCACAAGGAGGAACTCATTAGTTTTCCCTTAATGCAGTGGTGGGATTCAAATAATTTAACAACCGGTTCTCTGCCCTAATGATTTCTTCCAACAAGCAGTTCACCAAACTGCTCAGAAAGTTAACATCCGGTTCTCCCGAAGTGGTGCGAACTGGCTGAATCCCACCACTGGCTTAATGGTTGGAACTTTCCATACTTTCCATCACTCCAGATTTTCTTAAATGGTAAATTACTTTCTTGTAATATAATCCTTAAAAACATTTGGAATTAGTGAGGAATTTTATATGTTGGAACCCAGAGGCAACTTGGCTATTGATCATGGCTATATCCGTTGTCCATGCATGGTGAATCCTAACATATTTTCTTTGGCATTCATTGTTTCATTGCTTAGTCTCTGCCTCAGTCCAAATGTGTGGAAAATTGTCATCCTGGATTTTTCAAGCGGGCTCGGGAAGGAGAGCCAGTTTGTTGCTATGACTGCATTCCTTGTCCAGAAGGGACAATCTCTATTGAGGAAGGTGGGTCCCAATGAAAAAAAGAATATTATCCAGAGTATTATGATGGAAGTACAAGTTAAAATATAGATTAAAGGTTAATTTTGTTGTTGTTATTTCTTTTCAAACTGCACAATTTCTTATCAAAAGGGAAGGAAGACAGAAAGAAATTGAAGGAGGGGCAAGGAGAAGACAGGAGGTAGATTGGCCAAGTTTTACTTAGTGCCAGAATGAATAGTTGAGATGTGACATGCCACATTTATCTTCTGGAAATATCTGATTTCTTCCAAACTTGAGGAATTATTTTAGGTTCACCTCCTGGGAGCATTATTGTAATACGTACTATATGGTACTACCATTTAGGGCAGGGGTCCTCAAACTACAGCCTGCCAAAGTCAATAATCCAGTCCACACAGCACCACGAGGCTGCCCCACCCACATTTCCCCACCCACCCAACGGCCTCCACCCTTCGGCTGAGTGCAGGACTTACCTTTGCGAGCCCCATGGGCTGAAACTGGAAGGTAAGGCCATTGGCTTTTTGGCCTGCAGAGTGCTTCTGGAGGCGGGGGAGGTCAAAAACGGAGCATGTGGATGCCCCAGGAGGCCAAAAACCGGCTGGTTTTGGCCTCCCCATCTCCAGTAGCACTCTGCAGGCCAAAAACGGGGTGCATGGAAGCCTCCGAGAGCATCCGCATGCCCCATTTTTGACCTTCCCTGCCTCCAGAAGATAGACAGAGAGAGAGAGAGATAGACACAGAGAGAAAAAGACAGAGACAGAGACAGAAAGAGAAAGAGTGAGATAGATGGAGAGAGACACAGAGACACACAGAGACACACAGAGAGACACACACAGAGAGACATTGACTGTAGGCTCCTTGGGACTGAGAAGAATTGCTGCAAAACTAAGTTTCCTGAAGTGGACCACTAGACTCCTAAACAACTGAAAAAAATGATCTAGTAAAAAGAAAAGTCAATCAAAAGAGCAACACGTTCTTCCTATGTTTCTGTGGAGATGCTAATAAATGGATCTTGCAAAATGTTCCTATTAACAACTTTTCTCCAAAAAGTGATATTTCTTGAAAGCTAAAAGGACAGAATATTTTTTTAAAAATGTTTATTTTGGTTTCTTCAGATACAGAAAAATGCACCAAGTGTCCAGATGATGAATATCCTGATAAGAACCGAGTCCAATGTATCCCCAAATATATAGCCTTCCTGTCTTATGACGAACATCTGGGCATCATCCTGGTCTCTTTTGCCCTGCTCTTGTTCCTAATCACAGGATTTGTTTTAATTATATATTCATTAAATATCGCGAAACTCCCATTGTCAAAGCCAACAACCGGGACCTCTCTTACATCCTCCTGGTTTCCCTCCTGCTTTGCTTCTTGTCTTTTTTTTTCTTTATTGGCCAACCAAGGAAAGCCACCTGCCTTCTCCGACAAACAGTGTTCAGCATTGTTTTCTCAGTTGCTGTTTCTTCTCTTTTGGCCAAAACGATCACGGTGGTGCTGGCTTTCCTGGCCACAAAACCAGGAAACCAAGTGAAGAGATGGTTGGGGAAGAGCTTGGCCAACTCTATTATCCTTTCTTGTTCTTCCATCCAACTTATCATCTGCTCCATCTGGCTGTTGTGGCCCCGCCCTCTGAGCCTGTCCCATCGGAGGAAGAAAGCTCCGAGCATGAGGAAGAGGAGTCAGCCAGGCCTCCCTCTCCAGGCCCCTCCCCTCTGGCGTTGTCTCAGATGCCGGTCGAGGGAGAGGAGATTAGCAGGGAGACAGGTGGCTCGGATGAGAGCGACGGAGAAACATCATTCCTGGACGCACGCCTCCGAAGGCGTGATAAATGATTGCAGCAGCTCAGGAGGCGTGCTAGGAATTAGAACTGAGTCACTGGACCACACCCCAGAGACTATATAATAGAGGGTGGTGGCCAGTGATCCTTGTGACGAACAAAGTAAACCTTGGATAGTCACTAAAGCCTCATCCGGAACTGCTGAGAGAAATATTTATTGTTGTTGGACGTTTGGACGCTGAGTATGTTATCTGTCTGTTTTCTGTGGAAATAAACGCACTTGGCAGACGGTGTGTAAATCGCTGCCAAAGTTGGAGATAAGGACCTGGGTGTGTGCCAAAGTGTTTCCTTAACCCTCGGCTGGCTGTGTGTGTGTGTATGGGGACAGATCACTGGCTTGGTGTTTCTCCCCCATTCCCTGACTCTGATCTTCACTCCCAGCCTGGAGAGATCATCCTACAATGCAACGAAGGCTCTGTTGTCATGTTCTACATCACCCTCAGCTACATGGGCTTCCTGGCTGCCATCTGCTTCACGGTGGCTTTCCTGGCCAGGAATCTCCCTGGAGCCTTCAATGAAGCCAAGCTGATCACCTTCAGCATGCTGGTCTTCTGCAGTGTCTGGGTGACATTTGTGCCCACCTATCTGAGCACCAAAGGGAAATACATGGTGGCTGTGCAGGTCTTCTCCATCTTGGCCTCCAATGCTGGTCTGCTGGGCTGCATCTTCATCTCCAAGTGCTACATTATCATCTTCAGACCAGACTTGAACACAAAGGAACAGCTTATGACAAAAAGAAATGTAGAAATGTGAGACAGAAGAATTTTAAATTTCAACATTTTCCAACTATCCATTACTAGAAAATAGTCCAAGTTGTTCTCAATTTATGAGGGGACAAACAATTTTTATTGAAATTATTGTCACCAATCTTGTACAGTAAAACTCTAAGACAGTGGTTCTCAACCTTCCTAATGCCGCAACCCTTTAATACAGTTCCTCATGTTGTGGTGACCCCCAACCAGGGGTGGGTTCTAAATTTTTTTATTACCGCTTCTGTGGGAGTGGCTTATTTTGTGGGCATGGCTTGGAGGTCATGTGACTGGGTGGGCGTGGCTAGCTGGTCATGTGACTGAGTGGCCATGGCTATGTGTATAGGGACTACTCAGAGGGCTGAAAAAAGTCATTTCTGACAGGTCCTCGCACTTTTGACTGGCCCTCACACTTACGACCATCCTCACATTTATGCCCGTGCAGCATTCTTAACAACCATGTCACTCATTTCACAACTGCTTCTCTTCAACATGGTGATAAGATAGGGCAAAAACGTAAAATGTGAGGACAGACGTAAGTTCGAGGACTGGTCAAAAGTGCGAGGACCAGTCAAAAATAACTTTTTCAGCCCTCTGAGTAGTCCATATGCACAAAAGGACTACCCAGAGGGCTGAAAAAAGTGATTTCTGACAGGTCCTCGCACTTTTGACCGGTCTTCGCACTTATGACTAGTCATCATTTATGCCCATTGTAGCATTCTTAACAATGTATGACTCATTTCACAACTGCTTCTCTTCACCATGGTGACAAGATAGGGCAAAAACGTAAAATGTGAGGACAGTCATAAGTTCGAAGACTGGTCAAAAGTGCGAGGACCAGTCAGAAATAACTTTTTCAGCCCTCTGAGTAGTCCATATGCATTAAAGGATACAGCAATAGAAAGGGATGAAGGAATGGAAATTAGAGTAGGAGTGAGGGTAAGAGAGGGAGGAAGAGAGGAGGAGAAGGAGAAAGGAAGAGGAAGTAGGGAGGAGAAGAAGAGGGGGGGAAGAGAAAGTAAGAAGGAAAGAAAAGAGAGAGGTGGCAGGTTTGAGGAGAAAGATTGCAGTACCATAAAAAAGATGAAATGGAAGAAAGGCAACCCCAAACAAATATAAAGATATTAAGATAAAGAATGAATTGTTAAACTTTAAAGAATAAAAGAGAACAAATATGAATAAATAACAATAATTAGAAACACACATACAAACATACAATGTATTTTCTTTGAACAGAGTATTTGGCCGGTTCATAAATTTAAACAATGTTTTGTCATTTCAATTAAATTTACAATTTCTATATTTCTTTTTTGCCATATTTATTCCTCATCTATTTTTGTAAAAAACCAATATTACCCTTCATCCTCATCTCTAATCTTAATCAAATTCAATTTTTCCCTTCTATTCTATATTATACCCCTTCCCATCGTCATCTATTTTTATATCCATCCTCACATTGGTTAATTATGTAATATTACAGTTGTTTAATATAAATTCAACATTTTAATATAAATCAATTAGTTATATAACTACCTTTTTTGTATATTAATCAATATGAACATGAATGCCCAGCTGAGCCGCGCAATCATCAGAGGCTTTTTTATTATTATTATTTTTAAAAGCATTTTTTTCTACAATCTCTTTGGCCGGTCTTAGGTTGTAGAAAAAATGGTTTTAAAAGTTTTTTTTTTAAAAAAAGTTGGCCGTGCCCACTCAGTCACATTACCCCCCCCCCCACACACACACACACCAAGCCACACCCACAGAACCGGTAGTAACAAATTTTAGATTTCACCACTGAGGTGATGTATTTCATGCAGGGATCCAGGAAACCTTCTGAGGGGGCATTCTGTCACAATATTATGGAAAGTTTGTGAAAGGTCCCCACAGTCACAATTAGTATTATCAATCAGCTCCCATTTGTATTTTGAATATTGGCACCTGCCATGCTTGGTCAGAAACTCTGACATCCAAAGAAGATCTTTCTTGAAAGGTGAAGACAGCAGTGAGGGTTCCTACCCATTCGCCCCAGTTCAGGCGAACTGGTAGCAGCATCGGCGGGAGGCTCCGCCCATCCACCCGGACGTCATCAAATACGATCTGTGCATGCGCAGAAGCTTCATTATACAATTATACAATCTGTGCCTGCGTATGCGCAGAAGCTTTGCTCAGAAGCGAGCGAAGTGGTAGCAAAGGTAAGTGAAACCCACCCCCTGGAAGAGGGATATAAAAGAAATATTACTTCCTGTTTTTCTCAGATACTGAAAGATGGACCAAGTGCCCAGATGATCAATACCCAACCAAGAATAGAGTCCAATGTATCCAGAAAAGAATAACCTTCCTGTCCTATGAAGAACATCTGGGCATCATCCTGGTCTCCTTTGCCCTACTCTGGTCCCTAACTACAGGATTCATTTTAATCATATTCATTAAATACCTGGGGACTCCCATTGTCAAGGCCAACAACTGGGACCTCTCCTTCATCCTCCTGGTTTCCCTCCTGCTTTGCTTCTTGTCCTCCTTCTTTTTCATTGGACAACCAAGGAAAGCCACCTGCCTTCTCCGACAACCTGTGTTCAGCATTGTCTTCTCAGTAGCGGTATCTTCTATGTTGGCCAAAACAATCACGGTGGTGCTGGCCTTTCTGGCCACAAAGCCAGGGAACAGGGTGAGAAGATGGTTGGGGAAGAGCTTAGCCAACTCCATCATCCTTTCTTGTTCTGCAGGCCAAATTTTCATCTGTGCCTTATGGCTGGGAATTTCTCCCCCATTCCCTGACTCTGACTTACACTCCCAGCCTGGAGATATCATCCTTCAATGCAATGAAGGCTCTGTCACCATGTTTTATGTTGTCCTTGGCTATATGTGTTTCCTAGCTGCCATCTGCTTCATGGTGGCTTTCCTGGCCAGGAACCTTCCTGGGGCCTTCAATGAAGCCAAGCTGATCACCTTCAGCATGCTGGTCTTCTGCAGTGTCTGGGTCTCCTTCCTGCCCACCTACCTGAGCACCAAAGGGAAATACATGGTGACTGTGCAGGTCTTCTCCATTTTTTTTTTAAATTTGATTTATATGCCGCCCTTCTCCGAAGACTCAGGGCGGCTTACAATGTGCTCAGCAATAGCCTTCATCCTTTTGTATATTTATACAAAGTCAGCTTATTGCCCCCACAACTGGGTCCTCATTTCACCTACCTTAGAAAGGATGGAAGGCTGAGTCAACCTTGAGCCTTGGCGAGATTCGAACCGTGCAGTAATTGCAGGCAGCTGGTCTTAATAACCAGCTTAATAACAGGGTGCCTTAAACCCCTGTACTACCAAGGCTTTTGACTTCCAGTGCTGGTCTGCTGGGTTGCATCTTCTTCCCCAAATGCTACATTATAATCCTGAGGCCAGATCTAAACACTAAGGAACATCTAATGATAAAAATAGGGAAATGACTGTGAAATTGTTTCTTAGGTGTGTAACATTTAATTTTTTTCATTGCAGTTCTTGAATTTTTATATTCTTCCTTTGCAGCAATGTAAAATTACGCTTACTTAAAACTGAAGGAAATAAACATATGAACAGTATATGTTCTAAATAAACCAATTAATAATTAAATTTGTCATGCCACAAGGGATGAACAAGCTAAGAGGCAAGACTCCCCAAAGAGAGGGGAAGGAGTTTTTTGCCTGAGGTGTCTTGAATATGAAACTCTAAATCTGTATGAATACGATCACTTTCTCTCTCTATCACATTTTTTTGAGAGAAGTGTGGGGAGGTGATGACCTCCACTTCCAACACTCTGGATGTCTACACCAGTTATCTCTGGAGGTTTTAGGTGACATCATAGATCTTATGGGTTCTTAGAGTTCCATGATTTAGTGTTGAGTCATAACTATCCTAACATCCTTTCTGGACATGTTCAAATCAGGGGTGAAATTGTCCCAGTTCGGACCGGATCACCCAATCCGGTAGCGATGGCGACCGGTAGTTCGGAGAACTGTAGCAAAAATCCCTGCACCCCCCACCATGCCCAGCTGAGCCGCACGATCATCAGAGGCTTTTTTTTTACTTTTAAAAGCATTTTTTCTACAACCTCTTCCAACAAAAAAATGCTTTTAAAAGTTAAAAAAAAAGCCACTGATGATCACGCGGCTCAGCTGGGATCATCAGAGGTTTTTCAAAGCATTTTTTTCTGCAACCTCTTGGCCGAAGAGGTGGTAAAAAAAATGCTTTGAAAAGTCTCTGACAATCCCAGCTGAGTTGCCTGATCAGCAGAGATTAAAAAATAAGTCTCTGCTGATCAGGCAACTCAGCTGGGATTGTCAGGGAGATATTTTTTTAAAAAGCCTCTCTGACGATCCCAGCTGAGTTGCCTGATGGCAGAGGTTTTTCAAAGCATTAGAAAAAAATGCTTTGAAAAGTTAAAAAAAAAAAGTTGACCATGCCCACCCAGTCACATCAACCCTCCCCCATCAAGCCACGCCCACAGAACCAGTAGTAACAAATTTTACATTTCACCCCTGGTTCAAATGGTAGTGACCCTGCTGCAAAACAGCACCCGGAAGGCTCAACATCCTCTGTGAAGACTTGATAAGAAAGATAAGAAAATGAAAAACAGCCATGAATCAGAAGAAGCCATATGATCCCTTTGTCCCCAAATGGGAAGCTTTCAGCATTCTGCTATGTGAATGGGAAAATCATCTAAGACACGAAAAGAGGGCATCTCTGAGGCTTCACTACCCAGACTTAACTAGGGAGCTGCAGGGAGAGCCCACCTTCTCTCAAAGTGTTGTGGCTCCGTTACCTGAGCCTGTGTCATCGGCAGGAGAGGACTCCGAGAGTGAAGGAGAGGAGTTGGCAAGGTCTCCCTCTCCAGGACCCTCCTCTCTGGCAATGCCTTCGGTGTCCGCCGAAGGGCAAGAGATAGAGCCGGGGCCAAGCACGTCCATGCAGCCACAGGTGGACAGTGATGAGGGAAATGAGTCTTGGCTGGATCCTCAGCAGTGTCGCAGAGATAAGTGCGCGCAACAGAAGAAAAGGCGTGCCAGAGATTAAGCTGAGTCACTGGACCACATCCCACAGGGTATAAAAGGGGATGAGGTGGCCATTCAGACTCTGTGACAGACAAAACTAACTACTATCAAGTCACATTGCATCTTTGGAAACAACATTATTGGCCTTGGGTTTATTTTACGAACTGGACAATTATTGACTGTGTGTATTTTGTTTTTGAGTAAAGTTCTTGGCAAGTAGCTACTGGATTGCTGCCAAGCTTCTTATCGGAAGAATTGATTGTCTGCCAGTTTATTTAACCCCCGGCTGTCTGTTTGTGTGTGTGTGTGAGACGGGGACAGAACACAAAGCTTCCTAGAGACCAAATATCTTTGCCATGTCCAATCATAGGGAAAGGGTGGGAACTAAACCCCAAACAGAGAAGGAAGGAAAGCAGGAGGTCCATTCCCTGGTCTTCCCTCAATGGTCCATTTCTGCCACTTTAGTCATACCTGGAGCTGTATTTGGAATAAAGTTTCTCTGGACCTTCAGATGTTTAATGCATAGTATCTCTTTGGGTTGTTTTTCCATCTAGGGAAGGGGTGTCAAACTGGTGGCCTGCTGGCCGGATGTGTCACACACAGGCCACGCCCACCCCGACTCCATAAATGGGAAAAATGTCACAAAACATCACAATGGCAACATGACGTGGCGAGTTTGACACCCGTGAACTAGGGCAGTGATCGTGAACCTATGACACATATGCCGGAAGTGGCACGCAGAGTCATCTCTCCAGGCACGCGAGCTGTCGCTGTTGCTCTTTCAGGTTCCGGCGTGCCTGCCAGTTGGTGTACACACGCGCGGGAGTACCAAAAACTGGAAGATGTGTAAGTGCACACCAGGCGGCTGCTCTTCTGGTTTCTGGCGCATGCATGCACACCAGCCAGATGGTCTTTGCATGTCCATGCATGCCAGAAACTAGAAGACCAGGTGGCCAGTCATGCTCACGCCAGAAACCGGAAGATCATCTTCCCAGCACACACATGCACGCCGGGCGGCTGTTCTTCCGGTTTCCGCTCCTATATCAGCACTCAGTGCCGAAAAGGTTTGCCAACAATGATCTAGGGCAGTGATGGCTAACCTTTTTGCCATCGCGTGCCAAAAGTGGGGGGAGTGCGTGGGGTGGTGGTGTTGCTTGTGCGCGTGCCCACACCCATAATTCTATGCGCCCCACACATGTGTGTGTGACCCCCACGCGCTCCCCCCACTTTATGCATGCGATGGCAAGCTAGGCCCATTTTTCGCTCTCCCCAGGCTCCAGGGCTTTTCTAGGAGGCTGGGGAGGGCAAAAATGGCCTTCCCCCATTCCCCTGGAGGCCCTCCGGCGGCTGGGAACAGCCTTTTTCCTGACTTCCGGTGGGCCCAAAAGGCCTGAAAATCAGTTGGCTGGTGCGTGCATGCACGGTGGAGCTGAGCTCGCGTGCCCACTGATATGGCTCCGCGTGCCACCTGTGGCACGCGTGCCATAGGTCCGCCATCACGGATCTAGGGTTTTTATCAGTTCCAATTCAAAATGCCTTGAGATTTGACATAAGGTGACCAAATGAACCAGAAATAAATGAAGCTTTCCTAGTTCCCAAGGCCATGGACTCAGGATCTCTTACCTAAAATCTGCAATTTTTAAATTGTAGGCCAGTATTTCTACCCAAACCAAGTGTGAGAAAAACAAACTCTTGGAGGAGTGGGAATGTGGGTAAGAGTTTGTTCTCCGAGCTTGTGGGAGAGCTTGTTTCCGAACGTTTCATTACCAAGCTAGGTATCATCTTCGTACCTAGCGTTACCTAGCTTGGTAACAAAACATTCAGAAACCAACCCGCAAGCTCAGAGGACCAACCCTCACCCTCATTCTACACCCAAGCTACAGATATTCGCCACTATTGCAAAGCTACACAGGCATCCAACGCAGAGATGGGTTTCAGCAGGTTCTGACCAGTTCTGGAGAACCAGTAGCAGAAATTCTGAGTAGTTTGGAGAACCGGTAGTAAAAATCCTGACTGGCCCCGCCCCCATTTATTCTCTGCCTCCCAAGTCCCAGCTGATTGGGAGGAAATGGGGATTTTGCAGTAACCTTCCCCTGGAGTGGAGCTGGAATTGAGATTTTAGTGTCCTTCCCCACCAAGCCATGCCACGCCCACCAAGCCACGCCGACAGAACCGGTAGTAAAAAATTTTGAAACCCACCACTGGTCCAACGCTTAAACTTGCTCGCCGCTGGGAGACTTTCTCTGGGAGACAATTGGTGACCCACGAACAGCTACATTTCCTCCAAGAATGAATACCATCACTGATGTGTGCAAATCTTCAGTCACCTGTCATCCGGTTTTGACTACTGGTGACTGCTTGGACTAGTCCCTGCATTTTTCTTGGCAAGATTTCAGAAGCGGCTTGCCATTGCCTTCTTCCTAGGACTGAAAGAAAAGGACTGACCCAAGGTTACCCTGCTGGTTTTGGGCCTAAAATAGGACTAGAACTCAGAGTCCCCCAGTTTATAGCCACTTCAAAGAAGTAGCTCTTAGCTTTGCATGTCCTGGTTGAATTTCAGAGCCCGTAGAAGTATTTGTGAGCCAGGGGCACCTGAATATGAGCTCTGGGCCCTGGGAATCAACTGTTTCAAGCAATGATTCAACAGAAGAAGCTGTTTGAGTTGTGCTGTCAATTTTTGCTGTGTTCAAGGATTTCCGTGTTCATTTATTTATTTATTTTATTTTATTTATCAAATTTATCAAATTATTTATCAAATTTCTATACCGCCCTACTCCCAGAGGACTCAGGGAGTATTTTATCAGCCAAGATAAAATACAGATAATACAAACATTAAAAGTCCCTTAAAATTATTAAATAATTTGGCCGAAACACAGATTAAAACACCCAATTTATAAAACAAATCAAACGATTTAAAAATTTAAAAGGGAGAGTTAGGCCTTAACTCTATATTATATCATATTTTGGGAGTCTGGCTTGATGGCCTCTGGAAGGCCTAAGGAGATGCGAAGCACCTGTGCGCCTTCTTTCTCTCCCTTCTTGACCCTCCATCCCAGCCTGCCCAATACTGTGGAGCAACTGTAGCTGTGACTAAGTACCTTGGTTGATTGTAAGTCTCTGTCTTTCAAAGCAATTTCTTTTTGATGGGGTTCTCCTTGTGGAGAACCACCCACAATCATTACACAATCATAAACTTCAGAGCTGCTGCTATGTCTCCATTTTGATCTGTAGGAGGTTAGCACCCACCCCTCTCCTAGAAGAATGAAATATTTTAGGAAATATTAAAAAGGCAGAATACATTTCCCTGGATGAGAAATGGAGAAACATGTTTTAAAGACAAAGCAGCTCCCACCTTCCTGTCCCCCCCGCCTTTGTCAATGGGCCAGAGGCAGAAACCTAATCCGCCCCCCCCCCCTTTGTCAATGGACCATCATCTGCAACACAATAGGACCCATCTAGCAACAGAAACTCACCACAAGGCACCTGGGAAGATTATATCAGCCAACAAGGCTGGCTAAGACCCCCACCCCCTGGGAGTCTGACAACCAATCAGGATACTCTTCCTTGCCCCAGGAAGTTCAAAGCTCAGAGAGGGCATAAAACCAAGGCACATTCAGCATCTCGACCCTTTTCTGTTCAGGAACTCAAACTATGTCATCCTGTCCACCATTAAACCATCTTTCCAAGCAGTATTCATGTTTCCAGTGTCTTTTTCCCCACTTGGAGCTGAACCCAGAAGGATATTTCTTCCAACAGATCCAAGCAGACTTTCATCAGAGAACGATTGCACAATTCCTTCTGCTTTAGAAATGGATGGAAGTAGAATGGAAACATCCAGGAATTTTAAAAGCAGAAATCTTGGTTTCTTATCTCATAAGGCCTTTCTAAAACTGGTAATGCTGACAGGAACAGCCAACATCACAGAAGACAAGCTCAGGGTCCAAAAAGATCTTGACAGGCCTAAACTATCCAACAAAATGAAATTTAATCTGGAGAAAAAGAGCCTGGATAGCTCTGCAGAAAAAAGCACTGTAATTTAACACCAGCTGTCTGCAATTAAAGTAAGTTCGAATCTCCCCAGGCTCAAGGTTGACTCAGCCTTCCATCCTTTCTAAGGTAGGTAAATTGAGGACCCAGTTTGTGGGGGCAATAAGCTGACTTTGTATAAAAAAGAACACCGCTTAGGGGGGCCCCGAAAGCCCTACTAAGCAGCTATATACAAAAGTATGAAGGCTATTGCTTAACGCACTGTAAGCCGCCTTGAGTCTCCGGAGAAGAGCGACATATAAAATCAAAAACAAAACAAAACAAAACACAAGGTTTTACACTTGGGCAGGAAAAACCAAAGATACAAATACAGATTAGGCGAAACCTGGTTCAAAAACAGTAACAGTGAAAGGGACCTTGGAATCCTTGTGGCCGATCAGTTAAATATGAGCCAGTAGTGTGTGCCAGCAGTCAAAAAAGCTAATACAATCCATGGTTGTATAAACAGAGGCATAGAAGCAAAATCACGTGAAGCATTAGTACCACTTTATAAAGCCTTAGTAGGACCACACCTGGAATACTGCATCCAATTTTGGTCACCGCATTACAAAAAAGTGCAAAGAAGAGCAACTAAGATGATTAAGGGACTGGAAATGGAAACATATAAAGAACCATTGCAGGAATTGTGTATGTCTAGTTTAATGAAAAGAAGGACAAAACAAATATATTAACTAAGAATATCCTAGAATAATCTAAGAGAGAGCTACAGATGGTAACTGGACTAAAAATAGTCGATAAAGTTAAATATCTGGGAATCTGGCTAACTAATAGATGTTCGAGTATACAGGAGGACAACTACAATAAATTATTAATTCAAATTTAAAAAGACCTGGATAGATGGGGTAAAATACAACTCTCATTACTAGGGTGAGTTACAACAGTGAAATCTTATGTTTTACCAAAGTTCAATTTTCTATTTCAGACTGCACCAGTGAGCCTATCTAAGAAATTTTTTATAGAGTTGAATCAAATAATATCGAAATTTGTTTGGCAGGGGAAGAAACCACGGATTAAAAGAAAGATGATGCAAGAAGTAAGGGAAAGAGGAGGCTTAGGACTACCATGTTGGGAGAACTATTATTCAGCTGTTTTATTAACTTGGGTAAAAGAATGGATCACCTTATCTAACAATCGGTTCCTTAAGATAGAAAGGTTTGATATACAACAGGGTTGGCATAAAGCACTTTGGCATGAGAATATCCCACAGAGTAAATGGTTTACCCGACACTATTTAAGAAAGATCTTAATCCAAAATTGGGAAAAAGTCAGTAAAAAGTATTATATCAAAACACCCTTTTGGTTAGCACCTCTAGAAGCAGTGACATATCCTAATTTATATAATGTGGCTAAAAAATTAACATCTAAAGACTTACTGAACGTACAAGGAAAATTAAAATATAAACAGGAATTAATCGCCCAAGGAGTGCAAATGGATTGGTGGAGTTATTTGCAGATCCAGTCTAAATATCAAAAAGATAGGGATGGAAGAGGGATTGATGGAGAATTACAAGAATTAGATAAAATTTTGATGGGTCAAGAAAAGGGTATGATTTCAAAATCTTATAAATTGCTTATGAAATTAGAAATAGGTGAAGAAATAGTCAAAGACTCTATGATCACTTGGGGGAAGAATTTTGGGTACCCAATACACCTAGATAAATGGCAAGAGATCTGGTGGGATAATATGAGATTAGTAGTATCCACGGCCTATAAAGAAAATATCTATGAAATGATATATAGGTGGCACCTGCCTCCCAATAGACTAGCTAAAATGTTCCCAGGGCAGTCGGTGGATTGCTGGAAATGTGGAGGGGAATGTGGCACTTACTATCACCAATGGTGGTCATGCCCGAAGGCAGTGATATTTTGGGGGAAAATTAAAAAATGGCTCAATGAGATATTAGTGTTAAAAATTGACTGGCGACCAGAGACATGCCTGCTCGGCTCCAAACCGGAAAATATAAAAAAAGATTTATGGTATTTGGCATTACATATCATTAAAGCAGCGAGACTGACATACGCACAATTTTGGAAGAACCAAAATATCCCAACAGAGGAGGCTATTATAAAAAAAAATTTGGAATGTGCGGAAGCAGATACGCTAACTAAAAAATTACAGGATAGAGAGCAAACACAAGTAGGTTTAGCTTGGGACAAATTTTATAAATGGTTAGAAAAGAGGAATCTATAACACACTTTATAGGATTGGTATTTGAAGAGATATTTATACTATATGAAATAAGTGTGGTCGGACAGACCTAAGTGATGCATTAAGAGATATAAGATGTTCTGCCTTCTCCGGAATATAATTTAGAGTCATAGTACTGAATATTTTTGTACTATGGTACGATATGGAAGTACGTATATTTATTGCTGTATTGTTATGTTTGTCATTTTATGTTGTTTGTTCTTTCTTTTTAAATGAAATGTAAATAAAGATTATTTTAAAAAAAAGAAAAGAAAAGAAGAACTAGGGGAGACATGATAGCAGTCTTCCAATATCTCAGAGGCTGCCACAAAGAAGAGGGAGTCAAGCTATTCTCTAAAGCACCTGAGGGTAGGACAAGAAGCAATGGGTGGAAACTAGTCAAGGAGAGAAGCAACCCAGAACTAAGGAGAAATTTCCTGACAGTTAGAACAATTAATCAGTGGAACAATTTGCCTCCAGAAGTTGTGAATGCTCCAACACTGGAAGTTTTTAAGAAGAGATTGGACAACCATTTGTCTGAAATGGTATAGGGCTGTGATGGCGAACCGATGGAACTGTGGGCACGTGAGCCGTTGCCCCAGTTCAGCTCTTCCATGCATACGGGGGCGCCTCCCACCAGCCAGCTGGTCATCGGGTCTCTGCCACACATGTGCATGGGTGGGGCACGTGCGGGGGTACAGATGCGCAGGGGATGGGGTGCGTGCGGAGGCCGTGCATGCATGCGCAGGGGTGGGGCACATGCGCGGGGCAAGCACATTGCATTTTGGGGGTTCGGGCACACGCGCGCATACGCTTTGGCCACTCTGTCCGGAAAAGGTTAGCGATCACTGATACAGGGTCTCCTGCTTGAACAGGGGGGATGGACTAAATGACCTCCAAGGTCCCTTCCAGCTAGCTCTTATTCTGATTGATTGAGAGTCTCCACAGAGATTTTTTTTTTCCAATGGAAAATGAGCCTTGGTGGTGCAGGAGACTAAAGTGCCGTTAAAGTAGCACTTAAGTTGCCAGCTGCCTGCAATTAGTGCGAGTTCAAATCTCACCAGACTCAAGGTTGACTCAGCCTTCCATCCTTCCGAGGTAGATAAAATGAGGACCCGGTTTGTGGGGGCAATAAGCTGACTTTGTATAAAAAAGAACACCACTTGTGGGGGGGGCCCGAAAGCCCTACTAAGCAGGTATATACAAAAGTATGAAGGCTATTGCTTAAAACCATTGTAAACCGCCCTGAGTCTCCGGAGAAGGGCGGCGTATAAATCGAACCAATAAACAATAATAAACAATAATGTCCCCAAAAAATCAGATAGTTCTTAGATATTAAAGGTGGTTGGTCACCACCTTTAAAGCGCTCCATGGCACAGGACCCGGGTACCTTCGAGACCGACTTCTGCCACAAACAGCCTCCCACCGGCCAGTTCGCTCCCACAGAGAGGGTCTCCTCAGGGTGCCATCTGCCAAGTTATGTCGGCTGGCGACACCCAGGGGGAGGGCCTTCTCTGTGGGAGCCCCTGCCCTGTGGAATGAACTGCTCCCGGAAATGCGTAAGATCTCCGACCTCCGTGTATTTCGCTGTGCCCTCAAGACTCTGCTGTTCCGCCAAGCCGGGCTATCAATGTAATGATTTTTTTAAATTGGGTTTTAAATTTTTGGGGTTTTAAATTTCAGCCGAATTGTGTAATAATTTTAATTATTTTTAACTGATGTCTGTCTTTGTGTTTTTTAATAGGCTGTACACCGCCCTGAGTCCTTCGGGAGAAGGGCGGTATAGAAATGAAATTATTTATTTTTTATTTATTTATTTGATTTATATGCCGCCCTACTCCAGAGACTCAGGGCGGCTTACAATGTGCTCAACAATAACCTTCATCCTTTTGTATATTTATACAAAGTCAGCTTATTGCCCCCACAAACTGGGTCCTCAATTTAACTACCTTAGAAAGGATGGAAGGCTGAGTCAACCTTGAGCCTTGGCGAGATTCGAACCTGCAGTAATTGCAGACAGCTGGTCTTAATAACCAGCTTAATAACAGGGTGCCTTAGACCACTGTACTACCAAGGCTTTATTTATTTATTT
The DNA here is from genome assembly GCA_022577455.1 of Arizona elegans. NCBI lineage: Eukaryota > Metazoa > Chordata > Lepidosauria > Squamata > Colubridae > Arizona > Arizona elegans. Next base: position 10,971,495 of record JAKOOJ010000012.1, read on the forward strand.
GTTTGTTTGTTTATTTATTTATTTATATATATTAAAAAGAGGAACATGTAGTAACTGCTGCCTGCTGGAGACGGCACCACCTTTTGAGATTGTAGGGAAACAATAATATAGAATATAAAATACTGATATACTAGATTTAGTAAAAGCTTGTTATTCTGTAATCATTAGGTTCCTGTAACATATATATTGTGCTTTTGTATCACATATATTATTCCTTTCTATTTGTATCTCCTGTTACAAACATATTGTCATTAGGAAAATGTATGTATCTCTGAAATGTATCTGGTATTTGTCAAACGTATGTCCCTGCCATTTGACCTGCTCATATCAATCTCTTTCTGTGCCACCTAAAAACATGGTACATGTATCTGTTGGAACTCCAGCCATCAACAAAGGGGTAATTTACATCTCAATCCTAATTTATGTCTGATCTGGATAAGATCTGGTCTTCAGGAGCCAGGTGCTAAGTGGCCAATTATTGTTATTATTATTATTGCTTAACGCGTTGTAAGCTGCTCTGAGTCTCTGGAGAAGGGCGGCATATAAATCAAATTTAAAAAAAAAAATTAAGTAAACAAAGATAAGACTAATTGGAAGTTTAGATTCCTTTGCAGGGCAACAAAGAATACACAAACATAAATTAAGGGGCCAGAATGGGGATCTAACTGATGCTTTAAAGGTATAAAACGTGGTTACATCTTCTCTGAAGGTGTGAACCCTCCCATATACATATCTCTTTGTATGTGTTTGGAATGGTTTTACCTAGCCTTTTGTCTCTGATCAAAGATTAAATGTTGATTCTTATTCAAGCCTCCCTTTAAGTCTTTCTTTTTGGTTCACTGAGAGCTTAAGCGTATAGCCGGACCTTACAAGATAAACCATGTTAGAGGGGGAGGGGCTTTTCTTCTACTCCAGTGCCCATCATCCCAGGAACGCATGGAACATGATCTCTTCTCCCTTTGCAGTCATTCTGGCATTACGGGCAGAATCCAGCAGGGGGCTCCCTCGGCAGCTGTTGGGAAAAAATTGAGCACCCCCACCCCACCCCGCCCCGCTTCAGAAAGGAACTGAGCATGCGCCTGGCTCTTGCTCCACTTGGAAAGACAAGGCAGGGAGCGTTTCTGCAGACTCCCCGATTTTGCTCCCCCCGTCGCCCTGAGGCTCAACCTTTCCAGCGGCTGCAGGGCAGTTTGCCGCGAATGGGAGATCCCAGATTCCAGACGTGAGTGGGAATCTCTGCAGCTGGAAGCCTTGCATGGAAACCAGTAGAACTTCATACGGTTCGGAGGGGAAGCCCGTGGTCCCATGTTCCCCTGCCGCCGCTGTGCATGCATGGGCCAGGCAGCGTAGAAAGCAAAACCCCGGACCCGCTTCGTTGCCCTCTGAGAGGGAGAGGGTGCGGGGGGAATCAGGATCGCCAGAAATCCCCAAAAACCCAGGATCGCCGCGATCCCAACGAAACGGGAGCCATTTATCCTCCGTTCCGTTGGGAAAAACAAAACAAAACAAAACACCCGCATTCGGGGTGGAGGGGAAGAGAGGAAGGCTTTGCCAAAACAGAGAGATTCGTGCCTCCCGAGTCAGCCTTGACTCCTGGGACAATTTCCAGCGGTCCGAGTCCCTCCTGCTGGCTTTTGCATCGGAAGGCTGGAATTCCGTGTGCAAGGAGTTGCGTGCAAAGGAATTGCGTGCAGAGACTGGAAATCGGGGTTTCCTGCTCCCCCCCCCCCGCTGTCACCAGCCGGCAGGTAAATAAGGAAGCTGTTGCAGAGCGGAGGTGTGAGCCTGAGGCTGAGGTGGGTCATTCACACACCTGTGTGATCGATTAGTTTGTTTTGTTTTGTTTTGTTTTGTTAAGCTTGGCCAGTGTTAAGGCCCTGGAGTTTAAGACCACACATCTTCAATTGGACTATTTAATTAATTAATTAATTAGTTAGTTAGTTTGATTTATATGCCACCCTTCTCTGGAGACTCAGGGCGGCTTACAATGCTTTTAAGCAATTTATTTATTTATTTATTTATTTAATTTGTATACCGCCCTTCTCCCAGAAGGGACTCAGGGCGGTGAACAGCCAAAATTAAAAAACATACAAATGCAAAAGTTAAGATAATTAAAAGAATTAAATCATTGGAGCAATAGCTGGTGACAGCTGATCTGGGTGCTGATTCCCGGTGGAGAGATGCTGGAGTCTTTTTGCTCTCTTTTGGGCTGGTTGATGGTCTCTTTTGCATAGTCCATAGATGTTGTTAATCTCTAATGTGTCTATTGATGACTGATTTGTCAGAGTGCCAGGCTTCTAGAAATTCCCTGGCATTTGGGAATTTGGCCTGGTCTAGGATTGACACCTTTTCCCAACTTTGAAATGATGGTTAAATCTGTCTATTTGTTGTGAGATGAAAGAATGTCCATCATGTCTTCTGACTGCCAGTTGGTGTTCATGGATGTGCTCTGCCAGTCTTCTGTCTATTGGTCCTACATGATGGTGGTTGCAGTTCTTACGTTGTATGTTGTAGCTCAGGGGTCTCCAACCTTGGCAACTTTAAGACTTGTGGACTTCAACTCCCAGAATTCAGGGGAGTCTCCAATCTTGGCAACTTTAAGACTTGTGGACTTCAACTCCCAGAGTTCCTCAGCAAAGCTGGCTGAGGAATTCTGGGAGTTGAAGTCCACAAGTCTTAAAGTTGCCAAGGTTGGAGACCCCTCTGTAGCCGATTCCTCTTTTTTTCTTCTGGGGTTGCTGGGTCTTGGTTTGCTTGGGAGGTTTTGAAGGCTTCTAAAGCCCTCATTTCAACCCTAAACTACAAATATTCTTTTTAACAGAGTTGGAAGGGACCTTGTAGGTCATCTAGTCCTCCTTTATTGATAGATAAATCAATCTTTCATAATACGATTCCTGCCTTCTTCCCATACATCGAGGGTTTAGAGACAACTAGACACGAGAACAGTTTTTTCCCGAACGCCATCACTCTGCTAAACAAATAATTCCCTCAACATTGTCAAACTATTCACTAAGGCTGCATTACTATTACTATTAATCTTCTCATCGTTTCTTTCACCCATCTCCTCCCACTTATGATTGCATGACTGTAACTTGGTTGCTTGTATCCTTACGATTTGTATTGTTTCCTAGTATGATGTGATTGCTTATTTGTACCCTATGACTATCATTAAGTGATGTACCTTATGATTCTTGACAAATGTATCTTGTCTTTTTATGTACACTGAGAGCATATGCATCAAAGGCAAATGCCTTGTGTGTCCAATCACACTTGGCCAATAAAGAATTATTATTATTATTATTATTATTATTATTATTATTATTATTATTATTTAATCTTTAGTGAGATTCACAGCCTTTGAGGCTGGTTAATAACTCAGCAGCTCGAGTCCTAACCAAGGACCTAGGAACTGTTAAGGAGGATGTAAGCTGTTCCGAGTAAGTTGGTTTTTTGGATAGTCAAAATGTTCAAGTCCGGCAAATTTAGAATTTCTAAATAGCGGGGTAGCCCTTTGGGTATTGCTCCAAGGGCTCCAATTACAATCGGGACAACCCATGATTTCTTTTTCCACAGTCGCTCAACTTCAATTTGCAAGTCCCGCTACTTTGTGATTTTTTCTTGCTGCTTATCTTCAATCGTGCATCACCAGGTATTGCAATATCAATGAACCATATTATGTCTGGTGTGTTGTGGACCAAGTGCCTGTCAGTCTGAATCCTAAAGTTCCACAAGATCTTGAGTTTCTCATTCTCTAAAACTTTCTCAACCTGATGTTCCCAGTGGTTTTTGCTGTACTCAGATCCAAACTTCTGGCACAATTTCCAGTGAATGATCTTAGCAACGCGGTCATGGCATTGTAGGTAGTCAGTTTGTGAAATTTTGCTGCACCCACTGATCAGGTAGTCATTATTATTATTATTATTATTATTATTATTATTATTATTATTATTATTTTGAGGGTTTATAAAAATTCCTTTTTTCATTTTTATTTATTTATTTTGGAGAAGGATGCTCCGTAGTTAATTTACTCATCCTATTGAACATCCTGTGATTTCCATTTCAGATATGTAACTTGGAAATATTTCTTGATTACACTGGAGACTGAAGTATCTCGTGTGGGAAGAGGGCTGAATGACCTTGGCAGTTTTGGCCAGATCTCTTCTGATTACTAAGATTTGTGGAGATCCATCACTCATTTTGGAGCTGGATTAGACACCAGAGAGAAGATGGAGGGCCAAAACCCACCAGATGCAGGAGTTGGAAAAGTCCCTCCAGTTACTCAGCCTTGGGGCTGTGGGAAGAATGGGGCAAGTCCTGGGCAAAAGAACCACGAAGAGGCATTCAATAGTTCAGAGGTCCAATGTTGTCACTTCAGAAAACTGCAATTCAAGGAGGGGAGGGGTCCCCGAGATGTTTGCAGTCAGCTTCACCACCTTTGCTGTCAGTGGCTGCAGCCGGAAAGACACACGAAGGCTCAGATGCTGGACCTGGTGCTCCTGGAGCAGTTCCTGGCTCTCCTTCCTCCAGAGATGGAGAAATGGGTGCGAGAATGTGGAGCGGAGACTAGTTCCCAGGCGGTGGCCCTGGCCGAAGGCTTCCTCCTGGCCCAGGAGTCAGAAAAGATGCAGGTATGCAAATGTAATCATTTCAGCTCTAAAGAGAATCTCTCTGAATTTGTCAATTCCTTTTCTGGGATTATTGATACCTAAGGCCAGTTGTTTTATTCTTCCAGAGGATGAATTTGGGGCAGTTTTTCAATTCTTTCTTTCCAGGTTAACCGATGGACATGGGGGTCCGTCGGATAGGTTCAGTGTGCCGTATGATAATTCATTTCTATCTTTGTACTCTTCCCTTCTTTCGTGTGCCATATCATATCTAGAAGTCCTTGGAAGATGTAACTGATTGTCCCAAAGAGAAGAAAGATTCATCCAAGCCCTCTCAAGAGCTGCAATTCAGAGAGAAAGTTAAGTGTCTTACCAAGCCAGGTAACAGAAGCTCCTCCCATGTTGATGTGAAGTTTGTATATCTAGTTGATTCTTTTGCTCCTCTTGATTGTAACCTCTCTGTTTAACAAATATCCGTCCGCCATTTTCTGCCTCACAGAGAATAGAAACCTATCCATGGTTTTTTTAGAATCGCCGCCTCTTTCTGGTGGAGTTGAAAGAGTGCTTGAATCTCTGCCTCAGGTAGGAGAAATATTGATAAATATCCATGAATCTTGGATGGGTTACATTTTGTTCTGGAATTCAGTGTATAATATTGCTGTTTCTAAGCAACTCAAATATTTTAGATCAGAACATTTACTCTACTTAACCTACCTGTCCCTCCTGTTAAGCTTTCTTCACCCTCCTGCTTTCAGGCTCAGGTTTCATTAACCAGATGTTATTTTCTGTCTTCCACTGTCATTCTCACATACCATTACAAACTCTCCCACTACTTTCATTAAGATGTGGAATGGGGGGGAAAGTTAATCCCCCAATGGATAAAGCAGGATGCTGACAGAAATATCAGAGGGATTTCCCCTGTATTTCCTTCTGCCCACCCTAGGAAGAATTAGAGCCATTGATATTTAGTGGGTTTTAAGACCCAAAACTACCAATTGACCGAGGAAACTATTTTAGTTGGCCTCACTGAAAGGCATTCCGAGTCCTTCCAACTTGAACAAATGTGCTTCAGTTGTGCCGTCAGTCAAAAGCGGTGAGATCTCATTCTGAATTCTGATCAAGATGCCCATTGTGTTCACTGGATCTCTCTCCTTGAATTGGTGGAAGAAAACTGTCAAATTGTTTTTGGGATTATCTGTTAATAGGGAAACTTTTTTCCTTGTTCAGGATGTTGTGTCTTTGGAGGAAGTGGTCGTGTATTTCTCCAAGGAGGAGTGGTCTCAACTGGATGCTGACCAAAAAGCTCTCCACGGAGAAGTCATGCTTGAGAATTCCAAGAATCTGTTTTCTCTGGGTAAGAACCCCTGTCTATGATAAAAAGTAGAGAAGAAAGTGGCAGCTTATTTATTTCTGATAAAAAATTATCTTTTGTTTATTTATGAATTGCCTTTATTATTTTTTGAAAATAACTCAAGGCAGCGGACATACCCAATATACCTTCCTGCAATTTTCCCTACAACTACAACTCTGTGACATGGGTTAGGGCTGATATAAACTGGCCCAAAGTGACCCAGCCAGCATGCATGCTTAAAGCAGAACTAGTACTATCAGTCATTCAGTTTCTGACCTGCTATCTTAATCATATTACCAAATAGCTGTCAGGGCTCCAACTAATGCATCCACAACAAGGAGAACTCTGAGGCAGGCATTTTTTTTTTTTAATTTGATTTATATGCCGCCCTTCTCCGGAGACTCAGGGCGGCTTACAATGCGTTAAGCAATAGCCTTCATTCTTTTGTATATTTTATACAAAGTCAGCTTATTGCCCCCACAAACTGGGTCCTTATTTCACCTACCTTAGAAAGGATGGAAGGCTGAGTCAACCTTGAGCCTTGGAGAGATTCGAACCAGCAGAAATTGCAGGCAGCTGTGTTAATAACAGGGTGCACTAAACCACTGTACTATCAAGGCTCTTTTCCTCAAAGAACAATTTATTGGGATATATCCAGGGGTGAAATCCTCTGAAGACTGCTACCACTTCTGTGAGTTTGCTACCGAGTGTGTGCTTCGCTTAGAAAGGACCATTTTGAAGCCTTCCAAGTCTGCAAAGGTAAGTAGAACAGTGAGGGGGGGTGGGTGGAAATCCACTGTGCCACACGATTTCGATTAACTAGAAAGCAGGAAATCCGACGATTCTAGCTAATATAAATTGCGCGTCACAGCTGATCGTCACCCAGCTGATTGTCGGAAATGCCGGTTTGCCCCAACCAGTAGCATTTTTTTTACTACTGGTGCGCCTGAACCGGTAGCATTTCACCCCTGGATATATCATATTGACAAAAACCTGGTGAAAACCGGCTCTAAAGGTCCCGCCGATTTTCACCTAATTAAAAAGTTTTGTCACTTCCCCCCCAGTCATCAGTCACAAGACCCAATCAGCTTACAGTCCAGTTGTTAGATGATCCCAGGCTCCTCCTCCTCCTCCTCCTGAACACCTGCACGAATGTTCTTGGTTCCCAAGGGAAATAATTGTATTTTGGCTACAACACCCCAACTATCCCCAACTATTTCCCCCCTCCCTTCCCCTCAGCTCCAGGCTGTGTCAGCACTGAAGCAATCAGAAAGAAAATGGCCTCAGTCAGGCCAACTTCAGGGTTGACAATAGACAAATAGGAAATTTAATGAAAGAAAAATTGTATAAGAAGCTCCGGACTATAAGACGCACCTACCTTTTTTGTGGGGGGAAACAAGAAAAAAAAAATCTGCCTCTTCCTCCCAGCAACTTGCCTCCTTGCAGCAAACAGCCTGCTTTAATTTCATTTTCAGCACATCTTGATTAGCACAAGAAAAAAAAATCTGCCTCTGCCTCCCAACAGCAAATGGGGCACGCAACATTAGGCAATGGCAATCCCTGCAGCCTTAAACAGCTGAGGGTCGGGAGGCCGATCCAACCGACAATCAGCTGCTTGTGTTAAATCAGGCCGTGCTGAAGCTGAAACGGGCTGATTGCTGCAAGGAGGTAAATTGCTGGGAGGCAGAGGCCAAAGGGTGGGGGCCGACGGGTGGACGGGGTTACATTCGGTGTATAAGATGTACCCAAATTTTCACCCCCTTTTAGGGGGGGGGGGGGGAAGTGTGTCTTATACTCCGAAAAATACAGTATATACCAAGATTTGCATCAGCCCAATTTGCAGGGGTGGGGGGGTGTTATTGCCATCCAGAAATTCCCCTTGGCTTTCAAAGATTCTGTTCTGCAGACAATGAGATGAGACTTTTATTGAAGTTGGGGAGCTGGTGGCCATGTTGCTGCCCCAGCACGATACAGTGTCCATTGCAGTTCAGGAGTTCATGGCATCTTGGAATTGTCCCAGGTCATCAATGGGTTGACACACTGGTATTCAAACATTAGATCAGGAAGTTATTTTAGATTCATTGTGATGTCATCCAATTCTGATACACAGTATATCACAGAAGTGAGTACACCCCCTCAGATTTTATAAATATTTAAGTATATCTTTTCATGTGACAATACTGAAGAAATGACACTTGGCTACAGTGTAAAGTAGTGAGTATACATTATCACTTAGGGGTGTACTCACTTTTGTTGCCACCAGTTTAGACATTAATGGCTGTAGGTTGCGTTATTTTGAGGGGACAGCACATTTACACTATTATACAAGCTGTATATTCACTACTTTACATTGTAGCCAAGTATCTTTCTTCAGTGTTGTCACATGAAAAGATATACTTAAATATTTACAAAATCTGAGAGGGTGTACTCACTTCTGTGATATACTGTATAAGGTTGGGGGCTCACTTGGAAATTGAGCTTTGTTCAGCATCTTTGTATTTGTCAACAAAAGAGCCCAAATATAGAATAGAATAGAATTTTTTTATTGGCCAAGTGTGATTGGACACACAAGGAATTTGCCTTGGTGCATACGCTCTCAGTAAAACGTATTCAGTAATACATACATAAAAGATACGTTCATCAAGAATCGTAAGGTACAACACTTAAGGATAGTCATAGGGTACAAATAAGCAATCAGGAAACAATATCAATATAAATCATAAGGATACAAGCAACAAAGTTACAGTCATACAGTCATAAGTGGAAGGAGATGGGTGGTGGGAATGATGAGAAGATTAATAGTAGTGCAGACTTAGTAAGTAGTTTGACCGTGTTGAGGGAATTATTTGTTTAGCAGAGTGATGACGTTCGGGGGAAAACTGTTCTTGTGTCTAGTTCTGGTGTGCAGTGCTCTAGTGTCTTTTTGAGGGTAGGAGTTGAAACAGTTTATGAATGATTCTTTTGCTATGTTTCAAACAAAAAGCTTTGATCATTACCCAAGTCTTGCTATAATTTTCATTTTTTTTTCCTTTTCAAGGATATAATGAGAAAGAGAATAAGAATTACAACGAACAGCATCACGCAATCTGTGAGAAAGAGGGAAAAGGGAAGCTTGGAGATCAGATGCAACCGAAGTGCCATGAGACAAACCGATCACAAAGTAGAATGAAAAAAAGCTTTCCTCGTGTCAGTCAGCTCCCTCGCGATAGAAGCATCAATACTGGGGAAAGACCATATCAATGCATGGAATCTGTAAAGGGCTTGAATGAAGCCAATGATCTCATTTCTCACAAAAAGACACATTTGGAAGAGAAACTATATACCTGCAGGGAATGTGGAAAGACCTTCCATGATAATCACTCTCTTGTAAGCCATCAAAGGACTCACAAAGAAGAAACACCTTATAAATGCATGGAGCGTGGAAATACCTTTAGTTGTAGTAGTGGCAGTCGTACTCCCCGCAAGAAGGCCCGCCCGGTAGAGAAGCCATATAAATGTGCGGCATGTGAAAAAGGCTTTAGATACAATAGTGAACTTCTTGCCCATGAAAGGATCCATACAGGAGAGAAGCCGTATCAATGCATGGAGTGTGGGAGAAGGTTTGGCAACAGTGGGTATCTGATTCGCCACAGGGCTGTTCATACAGGGGTGAGACCATATCAATGCACAGAGTGCGGAAAAACCTTTACTCGTAACACTAATCTGAATTCCCACAAGAAGCTCCACTCAGGCGAAAAACCCTATCAGTGTAGCGAATGTGGGAAGAGCTTTACTGAGAGTAAAACTCTGACTATCCATATAAGGAGCCACACAGGGGAGAAACCATATCAATGCATGGAGTGTGGAAATACCTTTACCTGTAGTAGTGGTCTTAATTCCCACAAGAGGATCCACACAGGAGAGAGGCTGTATCAATGCACGGAGTGTGGAAGGAGGTTCGCAAGGAATTACGCTCTTAATTGCCATAGAAAGGTCCACTCAAGGGAGAAGCCGTATAAATACAGGCAATATAGGAAGAGCGTCAATAGAAATGCAGGTAGTCCTCGGCTTACGACTGCAGTTGAGCTCCAAAATTTCCGTTGCTAAGCGAAATCATTGTTAAGTGTGTTTCGCCCCATTTTATAACTCGCCACACTGAAGTGAATCATTGCGGTTGTTTAAGTTAACAGCACAATAGTTAATTGAATTTGGTTTCCCCGTTGACTTTGCTTGTCGGAAGGGCACAAAGGATGCTCCCATGACCAGAGGACACTGCAACCATCTTGAATGAGAAGCGAATCGTCTTCAAAAGAAAAAACAAAGTCCAGTTGCCTCCAAAAAAAAGCACCTTTGGGTTTGTGTCACTGGCTCCTCACCATAAACCTGTACGTAAACCTGTCTATGGAAGAAGCTTCAGACGAAGAGTTCTGAAAAGGAGCCTAGGAAGTCCTGTAAACGCCTATACAAAAGTTTTTCTCCAGTAAAGGTGCCAAATTCAGTTTCCCTATGGAATGACAGGGTCCCAAACAAAAGCTAAAGTGGTAGGTTTTTGTTTTGTTTTGTTTTGGTACATTTACTTGCAGCCTTAATTTAAATTAAAGAAGTACAGTTGATATGATTTCTTTCCAGTTATATCGTTAATGAACTTTGGGCTGATTATCAATTGCAAACATTGGATTATTTTTGGAGGGGCGTACATGGCGGTTTTAAAATCTCATGCCAGCTTGAAATCATTTACACAAAATACAGCTTAACAGTATTATGTCAGACCTCCGAGGTGTTCTGACTCAGCCTTAGCAGAGACAAGAAACAGATTCCTTGTCCTGAAAAACCCCTCTTTATTTATCTCCTGTGGATTAATGGCATTCGCACACTGAAAAGTCCAGGCAATAATCCTTCAAAGAGTTAACTGCAGTAACAGACCTTATCAGTTCCTTGAGATAATTGCCAGGTGAACCACGATGAGCAAAATCTTCCGAAATCCGAATGGTTTTCTCCTGCAAACACCACTCCCCTTTCCTTCTATTTATGCCCCAGCCAGGGAGGGGCCATTCAGCATCCACATGTGCCTTTCTTCCTGAGTCGACTCCTTGTCCTCAGTGGTTGTTCTCTCCTAACAGCTCTGCGCATCTGGAACAGGCCCCAGCTGTTCTTTCTCCCCACTTATCTCTACCTCCGAAGGCAACTGCCTCTCCAATGGCTGGGAAATGTCGAATGGCGCTGCCTCTATCTCTGCTTCCAACACAGAGCATCCATCAGAGCCTTCCCCAGACTCCAGAATTGGTCCAAGTTCCTCCCCAACCTCCTCATCGTCTGAGTCTGCCACCAACTCCGCTGGCAGCTGGCAGGCCACAACACAAGGTAACCCAGACAGGAAACATGACCAGATAGGTTAATGTATTAATAGAATAATATAAGCCTATGTGGGACATAATATTGAGTTAGAAGATTGGGAAAAAAATTGGAAGAAAATTATAAATTAACAAAATCTGCCACATATAAAGAAAATCAAAATGTTCTATCGGTGGCTTGCAAAAATGTACCCCAATCTAAACCCTAATTGCTGGAAATGTAAAAAAAAACACAAGGTACCTTTTTTCATGTATGGTGGCTTTGCCTAGAAATCAAAAAATACTGGATTAAAATACAAAAATGGTTAAAAGAAGTTACACATTGCCAAATAGAATTGAAGCCTGAACTGTTTCTTCTGGGGATCATTAAAAAGATTAAATATTTGATCGTTCATATTATTACAGCAGCGAGAATTGTACTCGCACAATTTTCCACAAGCCTAGAAAATGTTCGCTACACTGACAGATTGTGCAATAATCCAGAATTTTTTTTAAGTTTTTTATTATTTTTAAAACAAAAACATAAAACACATCTTTTCAAAATGAAGCTTTTGATCCAGTAACAAATTAATACAAATCTCTAACAAATCTTAATTTCCAATTAACACAACTTAATATTTTACACATATGTTTCCCTCAAATCTGTCTATTAAACTATGCCATTATCCCCAAAAACCCATTGCTTAAATCTTAAATCCTATCCAATTATCATTCCATTTTTTCTTTCATTTGCTGAGATGGATATATTTTAACAATATAAACCATACAGTTGTTATAAACATTCATGAAATATTTAATTCCAACATACTCATTTTATTTTTATTATTGAACTCAAAATTATTAATCTTTATTTCTATTATTAAATCTAACTTATTCATTTTATTTTAACTATCTCAGCATACTCCTCATTTTAACTATCCCTCCTCATTTTATTTTTGCTATAAAACCCAGCATTGTTATCTTTATCTCTGTCGTTAAACCAATCATTTTTATTTCTTGGCTGTTGAACACAGCATACCCATTTTTATTTTTTGGCCGTTACCCAGCATGCCCATTTTGTTTGGCTGTTGAACACAGCATATTCATTTTTGTTTTCTGGCTGTTACACAGCATATCTATTTTACTTTTTGGCTGTTAAACACAGCATATTTAGTTGGTTTAACTATTGATTCCTACTTAATCCTTCCTTTGTTGTTTCCATCCATCTATACATTACTTATTTTCACTTAATCATATTTATCTTTGTCCTTTTTCATGACATTCATGACATTTTAACATTGAGACATGGTTCTTGCTTAAAACATATCTTTAGATGTATTTATAAATTCCTTTTAACATTTTCAATTAATCATATTTATCCTTATTCTTTTTCCTAACATTTTAAAACATAATTCTTGCTTCAAACATACCTTAACATGTATTTATTAATTCCTTTTAGACATTCTTAATTTCTATAAAAGCCTCCCTTTAATGATTACAATCCACCTTTACATTATTTTATTTTTAATCACATTGTCTTCATTTCCTCACCTATAGACATATATTTCCTTCCATTTTCCAACTTTTTTTATTATTTATTTATTTATTATTTTATTTATTATTTTATTCTCCATAATTCAGGTTATTTCTCTTTCTTATTTTTATTCCGGATATAATGTATCAAGAGCCTTGATAGTACAGTGGTTTACGCACCCTGTTATTAACACAGCTGCCTGCAATTTACTACTGGTTCGAATCTCTCCAAGGCTCAAGGTTGACTCAGCCTTCCATCCTTTCTAAGGTAGGTGAAATGAGGACCCAGTTTGTGGGGGCAATAAGCTGACTTTGTATAAATATACAAAAGTATGAAGGCTATTGCTTAACGCATTGTAAGCCGCCCTGAGTCTCCGGAGAAGGGCGGCATATAAATCAATTTTTTTTTTAAAAAAGTGTCTTTCTTTTGAGCCTGCACTTAATCCTTCTTCTTAAAACATATCTTTAAATGTATTTATAAGTTCCTTTTAACATTTTCAATTAATCATATTTATCCTTATTCTTTTTCCTAACATTTTAACATTAAAACATAATTCTTGCTTCAAACATACCTTAACATATATTTATTAATTCCTTTTAGACATTCTTAATTTCTATAAAAACCTTCCTTTAATGATTACAATCCACCTTTACATTATTTTATTTTTAATCACATTGTCTTCATTTCCTCGCCTGCAGATGTATATTTCCTTCCATTTTCCAACTTTTTAATTTTATTCTCCATAATTCAGGTTAATTCTCTTTCTTATTTTTATTCCGGATATAATGTATCAAGTCTCTTTCTTTTGAGCCTGCGCTTAATCCTTCTGTTCCTGCACCAGTATTTAAATCATTATTGTTTCAACTATAGGAGTTCCATTGTAAATTCCTTTTCTTTTCACCAGAGTCAAGCTGCCTGCAGACAGGAAAAAAAACCCTCCTCCACAAAGTTCAGTAACTTTTATCTGTAAGGCTCAGAGTTTCCCATAACAAAGAGAAGTTACAACGTTCCTCTTCAAGCCAGATGGTGTCTCTCTATAATCCACATTTTCCATTAGTCATGCAAGACTCCATTTTCAAATTATATAACCATCCATTTTATTTCTTCTTTTAATTTATAAAGTATCAAATCTTTTTTTTTCTTTTTAAAATCCAATTTAAATTTTAAAGTATTTAGTCTTTTTATCATATCTCCATGATTAGTTCCGTTAGTTCTGTTCCAAAGTTAGTTGTTTCTCGGGTCTTTGTCTCTTTAAGGTTACAGTTTTAAAAATTTTTTTCCAAAGTCCCTTTGTTGCACAGCCGCTGTTTTAGGCTAGGGGTCTTCTAAATATTAATATTGCTCCAAACGTTGTTGCAAGCCTGGGTTGTTGTCACTCACCCGGCTTCAAAGAGCTCCGTTTTACTCTGCTTTCCTCCAGCACTTTTCTTAGTCCGGTTGTCCCAGCTTCGTGGAAGCTGCCATGGCTGCTGCCCCCCGCCACTGAATCACAGAGGGTTCCCTCTGACCTCCGAGGAACTTGCCTGTTCCTCTTGGTCGTCCGAGGCACTCTTCCTTTTCCCCCGTCCCTGCAGGACGGTTCTGGTCCGAAGACCCATCGTTGGCGGTTCAGCAGGCAGGGTTTTTGCAGGGCTCATCAGAGCCTGCTATTTCCCCGACGGTCTCGCTGCGACGCCACACCGGAAGTCAATCCAGAAAATTTTTGAATGTGCAGAAATGGACAAACTTATTATAGAATTAAATAACAAGGAAGACTCAGAATATTACTCAACCTGAGAAAACTGGTATCAATGGATAGAAAATAAAAATAGGAAATATATAGATCAAAATAAGATATAAATTGTGTTTACATATATTCGATCAAGAAGGAATATCTGAGAATATATTTATAGAGTTAAGATTTGTGTACTGTTGGAACAATGTTGAATTGTACAACTATCATGGGTGTATTTTTGTTAATTTGTATTAGTATTTTAATATTTTAAATTTTAATAAAAGTTTTTTGAAAATTAAAAAAAAAGAATAGTATAAATCTGAAAGTATACGTCTGCGGTCACCTTTAAATTTGCCTCCAACTTGAGATGGGCAGTATATAAATTTAATAAGTAATACATAACAGTCTGATTCATTGGTGTACATTGTTGTTAAGTTTCTTTTTGGACTGTTATGCACTTGTAGGCTCCATCTTCTATCACATAGTTCTTTAGGCAGCATGCGTTGTCCCTCAAGAGCAGGGGCATCAAATTCAAGGCCCGCGGGCCGAATCCTGCCCATGATGAGGTCAGATACAGCCCACGCGGCCATCCTGGAAACTAAGGGGTGAAGTAACCATGTTACTTCAGCTTGGTCCCCGCCATGCTGGCAGGCGTGTGCACAATGTGCCTGCAGGCCCAGTTCACTGTCACCGCATGCAGGGCAACAAAAGTAGTCTGTGGGACTACAGTAAAAAAAAAAATAGCTCAGACCTTCCAACTTCACGAGATCTTTTTTTTTTCCTGTGAGAAGTTGGAAGATCTGGACTATTTTTTTTGACCATAGTCCCACAGACTTACTTTTGTTGCCCTGCACGCGGCAGCAGAGAACAGAGTTGGAAAGCAGGTTAGTGAAGGGATGTGGCTGCCCTGGGGTTGGGTATGAGGGTTTGGCATGGATGGCCTGGCTGAAGGGCCCTCAGGTAAGCAGGTGCAGGGCAGGTGGGGCAGCTCTGTACCCCCTGCCTTGCTTTGTCCTCCACACACACACACCTCACTTCGTTCTTCGCCACTTCCCCTTGCTGCTGTAACGGCAGGAGGCTGAGCAATGCACTGGAGCAGTGGACACAAAGGGAGGTGGTGGGGGGGTGGAGGACAAAGCAAGGGAGGGATGTGGAGCTTCCCCTCCATGTCCCACATCGGCTTACCTGAGCACCCCGCAGCCAGACCATCAACATCCTGACAGCTGCCCCATATTGCAGTGGCTCCAGCAGAGAGAGAGCGATCGAATCCAACCTCGGAGAGTTAGATACTTGTACATCAGATACCTGTACAATTAGCACAGGGGCCCCCCAAGGCTGTGTGCTCTCCCCACTTCACTTCTCTCTGTATACAAATGACTGCATCTCTAATGATCCATCTGTTAAACTACTGAAGTTCGCAGATGACACAACAGTGATTGGTCTCATTCGAGACAATGATGAATCCGCATACAGACGGGAGGTTGAACAACTAGCCTCGTGGTGCAACTGGAACAATCTGGAACTGAACACTCTCAAAACCGTAGAAATGGTAGACTTTAGGAGAAACCCTTCCATACTTCCACCTCTCACAATACTAGACAACACAGTATCAACAGTAGATAGTAGTAAATTTCTAGGTTCTACCATATTGCAAGATCCAAAATGGACAGCTAACATCAAAAACATCATCAAAAAAGCACAACAAAGAATGTTCTTTCTGTGCCAACTCAGAAAGCTCAAACTGCCCAAGGAGCTGCTGATCCAATTCTACAGAGGAATTACTGAGTCTCTCATCTGCACCTCTATAACTGTCTTGTTTGGTTCCGCAACCCAACAAGACAGACACGGACTTCAGAGGATAATTAGAACTGCAGAAAAAACAATGGCTACCAACCTGCCTTCCAATGAGGACCTGTATCCTGCACGAGTCAAAAAGAGGGCTGTGAAAATATTTACAGACTCTTCACATCCTGGACATAAACTGTTTCAACTCCTATCCTCAAAATGACGCTATAGAGTACTGCACACCAGAACAACTAGACACAAGAACAGTTTTTTCCCAAACACCATCACTCTGCTAAACAAATAATTCCCTCAACACTGTCAAACTATTTACTAAGTCTGCACTACTATTAATCTTCTCATCGTTCCCACCACCCATCTCATTCCACTTATGACTGTATGACTGTAACTGTTGCTGGTATCCTTACGATTTATATTGATATTGTTTCCTGATTGCTTATTTGTAACCTATGACTATCCTTAAGTGTTGTACCTTATGATTCTTGATGAACGTATCTTGTCTTTTTATGTACACTGAGAGCATCTGCACCAAGACAAATTCCTTGTATGTCCAATCACACTTGGCCAATAAAAATTCTATTCTATTCTATTCTATTCTATTCTATTCTATTCTATTCTATTCTATTCTATTCTATTCTATTCTATTCTATTCTATTCTATTCTACCAGGGCTGGCAGTGGCATATTTCAGTGCCTGTCCAGCAGGGTGCTTCTAACTCGACTGCCTTCCCTCTTTTCCCTGCTCCTTCAGATAAAAGCTGCACTTTTTGTCTGTTTATTGCAGTGCAGCGCCCAGGATTTACTTAGCGGCGGGGCTTGGGGGATGGCCAATCCCCATTCATGGCATGGTGAAGGTGGAAGGCAATGCCCACCACCAGACCAGCCTGGTGGGGGTGGGATGGGAAACCAAACAGCACCAAAAGCAGCTGAAGGCACACCGGCTGTAGCTGCCCCGCCACCTGCCTCGCCTCACCTCATCCCGCGGGATGACCCTCCTGCCCCCCTCCCACCCCACCCACTGGAGACCCCTGGATTCCCTCCCTAGCCCCATCCAGGCACCACAGGCACCACCCACATGAGCGACATCAAGCTGGCCACACTCCTTGGCCATGCCCAATAAGCGCCTCTCCCCAGCCACCAGAGGACAGCCACAATGCTGATCCAGCACTCAATGAAATCAAGTTTGACACCCCTGTAGTAATTGTAGAAAGAGCAGTAAGGAAGATTTACCTTGAGGAAAAGGGTGGCTGCTTCCGTACTTTGGAGAGCTCCCATTGCAGGTTTGTATGTGCTGCATTAACCTTGATCGCAATGCTTTTATTAAGCAATCCATTGTTTTCTTCATTGATGCTCCATGCTAGATCTCAGTATTACTACTGACCAGAGGTGGGATTCACTTACCTTCCCTACCGGTTTGCAAATGTGAGCGCATGCGCCAGTAGTGGGTTTCAAAATTCTCTACTACCGGTTCTGTGGGTGTGGCTTGGTGGGCGTGGCAGGGGAAGGATACTGTAAAAGCTCCATTCCCTCCCCAATCCAGGGGAAGGTTACTGCAAAATCCCCATTTCCTCCCGATCAGCTGGGACTTTGGAGGCAGAAAATAGATGGGGGCAGGGCCAGTCAGAATTTTTACTACCGGTTTTCCGAACTACTCAAAATTTCCACTACTGGTTCTCCAGAACTGGTCAGAACCTGCTGAAACTCAGCTCTGGCGTGCGCGCTTCGTTCACGTGTGCCTTATCTGCGCATGTGCACGGCCTTGTGCGCATGCACAGTGCTTGTGCGTTACGTCCAGGCAGATAGGCGGAGCCTCCCGCAGTCGCCACTACCAGTTCGTGCGAGCCAGAGAGAACCGGCTGAATCCCACCACTGCTACTGACACTACTACTGTGCCATAGTGTCCCTCTAGCTGTCCTGTAAAATTTGTTTGATTTTTTTTTAAAAAAAAAGATTAACTTGGATTTGGAAAAAAGTAATCGGGATACTGCTGCAACAGTTTCCAGTTTACATGAGGGCCAGATGCGCTAACACCTTGCACCACACACTGCAAAACAATGAGCACATACTATTTCAGTTATGAACACCCACCTACCTACCTACATTCCTTCCTTCCTTCTTTCCTTCCTTCCTTTCCCAAGTTGGGGATAATCAGGAGACTATGAATAAAAGTGAGAAAAAAAAAATAAACCAAATAAATCAAACTTAAAATAATATTAAGAAATACTACCTTAAAAGCTTCTCTAGTTCTCCCTAAGAAACAAATATAGGACAGAAATAAAAAGGGGAACTGCCTCATCATACTTGCATTCGTGGTTTAAAACCAAGACTTGAGTCAAGTATGAATGCAAAAGCATGGAATGTCTTTCAAAGATTTCCCATTACTTGTCACACACACATACACACACACACATATATATATCACATATATATATATATATATATATATATATATATATATATATATATATATATATATATATATATATATATATATATATATATATATATATATATATACTTCCGCTCAGAGCTGAAGAACCTTTTTGGATGAGGAGCGAAACGTCTTCAAAGAAAAACCAGAAAGTCCAGTTGCCTCTTGAAAAAGCATCTTTGGGACATGATTGTCTTGCGTCTTTGTAGATCCGTTGAGTCCTCGGAGATAGGGCGGCGTATAAATTTTATTAAATAAATAAATAAATCTTCTGGCATTGCGCACAGGATCCACCAGGAGGCTTCCTCGGTAGCCGCTGGAAGAACTGGCCGTGCGCCTATCTCTTCGCAAACTCAAGGGACGGGCGCTACTCGGGGGTTTCCGCCCTTTCTACCGCGTCCGTTTCTGTTCCCCCTTCGCTGCGAGCCTTAGGCTGAGCCTTTCCAGGGGTCTATGAGGCTGCAAGGAAGTCTTGCACGGATGGAGATCCAGACGAGACTCCGGAGTTCAGTGAGGGGGTGGGAATGCTTGGATGCATACAAAACTTCATCCGTTACGGAGTTGTGAAAGAGGAATCCCACCGGGATCCCATGTCCCTCTGTCACCTCTCTGCATGCACGTGATAAACAGGGGAGAAAGCAAAGCTCCGGACCCACCGCGCTGCCCCTAGGGAAAAGAATAAACCGGGATCGCCGTTTAATCTCCGTTTCCTCTGGGAAAAAAAGTCCTCTGCAGGAGGGTGGAAGAGAAGTCGGCTTTGCAAAACAGATTTCTGCCTCGAAGTCCGTCTTGATTCCTAGACAGAACAGACGTTACAAACACGATCAAAACATCATCTTGAAGCATAGAGGGTTTATTCATACAGGTATTAGTTCTTGCATACCTTGGATAACGGTTTGTTAATTCGGACTTCCGGAGTTTTCCCAGGGACTTGAGCTTAATGGGATTCTACTCATTAGAAGCTTTGCTGGAAGCTCAAATGTTGATTTAATTTGTTGTGGATTTAATAAGACAAACACAACTTTTAGATTAATCAGAGACAGATTTTATATATTGCGCAATAGGTTCAAGGCTCTGTACATGAAGCGTTGAACAAAGACAGAAATTAGGTACAATGGTTTTATACCCTTCTAGACAAAGGATTCTGTTAACTCAGCAATTCATATGGTCATATTCATTTATCATTTTTAATTGACATTTCCTTATTACAGAGTTTCTTTGCAAACAGTTACTGAAGCATAGATTCAAATCAGCTTTTGACGATAGACAACTTTTAACTCATGTGGATCCCCTTGACCTAACCAACCTTTAAACTGTATGTCATTAGAATGTTCCTTTCTTCTGACAACTTAGAGGCCTCCTAGAGGAACCAAAAGGATTTTGTCTGAGTTTGTACTTTTTCCAACCAGATGCATTGCTTTTTAGAATAGAGTGAATAGAAAGTTATCTAGTGGTCATCTATCAGAGCCCGCTTCATTACATTAAATTATTATATTGGTTTAGACAGCCACTCATCTCAATTGCGCTTTAGGAGCTGAGAGCTTTATGATTCTGATGGTGCAGAAGTTGTTTTTTTTTAACTTGGCAAGCAGCCATTGAAATTATTTGAATAAATAAGCAATAGAAATCTAAAATCTAAAACGTTTCTACATGTATTTATGCAATATTTTGAGTCCTTGATAGTGTTGTAGGAAATTCACGAGACCAGACTAAGCTCTTCAATGCAGGAAAGGTTTATTATGCATAAGGTTCAAACAGCAGTTAACACAGCAAATTGTCTGAACCCCGAAGGGTGTACAGAGGTGTTGCTTATATACTTTTAGACTACGTATACATTTGTCAAGGTTGCATTAAGACATATTTGGTCTTAGAGGAAACGAAAGATGCCAAGTCCAGACATTTGGTAATAGATAACAGCAAAAAGGAAATCACATGAATATATTGGGGTATAATTATACATAGCACACGTTATACATGACACTTGGGGTAAAATGCAGAAGTAAGCAACAGGATGCATCTGTCTGGGTCAGTCTGCTCTTTTCAGATAAAAATACACTCTGTCATCTCAGCAACTCCTTACTGGCATAAAGAAAATGTTTAACCTTGACCAAAGTTTCAGGCCTATTTATTGAGGCTTTGGGTTTTGACCAAAGAATGTTTATGTACCTGAAATTTAACCTCTTCAATAGAAGATGATCTATAACTGCTCTCCTGAATTTCCTGCAGTAGACAGTCTTCCTAATAAGGTACCCCTTCCTCCCAAATGTTTGTGGGTTCCTTATTTTGATTTGATTTTTTTTTTTTGAGGCGTAGGAGTATGTTGCTCAGTATTCAAATGTATCACCCTATTAAACACCCTGTGTTTTCCATTTCAGATTTGTAACCTGGTTCCTCTGGAGACTGAAGTATCTTGTGTGGGAAGAGGGCTGAATGACTTTAGGAGATTTGGCCAGACATCTTCTGATTAATAAGACCTGAGGAGATCAGGTCTGCATTTTGTTGCTGGATTAGAGACCAGAGAGAAGATGGAGGGACAACGCCCAGCAAATGCAGGAGTTGGAAAAGGCCCTCCAGTTACTCAGCCTTGGAGCTGTGGGAAGAATGGGGCAAGTTCTGGGCAAAAGAGCCAAGAAGAAGAAGCCAAAAGTTCAGAGGTCCAATGCTGTGACTTCAAAAAAGTGCATTTACAGGAGAGGAAGAGTCCCCGAGATGTTTGCAGTCAGCTTCACCGCCTTTGCCGTCAATGGCTGCAACCAGAAAAACACACCAAGGCTGAGATGCTGGACCTGGTGCTCCTGGAGCATTTCCTGTCTGTCCTTCCCCCAGAGATGGAGAAATGGGCGCGGGAGTGTGGAGTGGACACCAGTTCCCAGGCAGTGGCCTGGCCGAAGGCTTCCTCCTGTCACAGGAGGAGGAAAAGCTGGAAATTTTGCAGGTGTGAAAATGTAATAATTGAAACTCTAAAGAGGACCTGTCTGAATTGCCTCTCTGGCACTTTTCAGGGATTGTGAACTCCTAAGGCGAGTTGTTCCATTCTTCTTCCAGAGGATGTATTTGGACAGTGGTTCCATTCTCACTTTCAAATTACAATGATGGACATTGGGGTCTGTTAGGTTGAGGGTTTAATATTGATAATTCATTTTTATTTATGTGCTGATCCCTTCTTTATCATGCCACATCATGTTTAGAAATCTTTGGAAGCTGTGACTGAGTATCCCAAGGAAAGGGAAGATTCATCCAAACCCTCTCAAGAGCTGAAGTTCAGGAAGAGCTTCCAGAAAGATCAAAGTCAAGACACCATGCCAGGTACCAGAAAACATGTTTCCTTGTTCAGGATGTTGTGTCTTTTGATGATGTGGCTGTGTATTTCTCCAAAGAGGAGTGGTCTCAGCTGGAAGCTGACCAAAAAGTGCTCAACGGAGAAGTCATGCTGGAAAATTCCAGGAATCTGGCTTCTCTGGATAAGAACCCCTTTCTGTGCTCAGGAACGTAGAAAAGTCACGGGATGGGGGGCTTAGATGTTATTTCTGATTAAAAGAACATCACTGTTGTGTCTTTTGAGGAAGTGGCTGTGTATTTCTCCAACTGGATGCTGACCAAAAAACGCTCCATGGAGAAGTCATGCTGGAAAATTCCAGGAATCTCTTTTCTTTGGGTAAGAACCCCTTTCTTGGGCTCAGAAAAATAGAGAGGTCATGGGGTGGGGGGCTTAGTTATTATTACTGATAAAAAAAATCATCATTGTGCCTTTATAATCTGTAAATAATAAAGGCAACGGACAAACCCGATATTCCTTCCTTCTGCTGTTTTCACTACAATCCTGTGATGTGGGTTGAACTGAGAGAAACTGGCCCAAAGTCATCCAGCCACCATTCATGCCTAAGGCAGAATTAATACTCACAGTCAGTTTCTATCCTGGTGCCTTAAACATTTGATTAAACTGACTTTACGGAAGGAGGAAATTTATTCAATGAAAAATTAGAAAACTGCATAGCCTCCCTTTTTGCATAAAGGAAATATTTTTTTAGAAAATGCTTTCTGCTCATACAAAACGCTTGTTTCCATACCATAGAACAACAGTCACCAACAGGTGGTCTGTGGACTATTGGTGGTCCGTGAGAAAAATCATTTGCCTTTTTTATATTAGTGGTCCACAGGATTTAAAATTATGGATTTAGTGGTCCTTGAGGTCCGAAAGGGTGGTGACCCCTGCCATAGAAGATATTAGTGAGATTATTATATTAGTTTGTGGCACCATGGAATTGTCCCAGGTCAAAGATTAGATCAAAGTTCATTGTGATGTGATTCAGTCCCTTTATATGAGCATTATTAGAGATCCACTTGGAAATGGGTCTTCGCTAAAATCTTAGTTTGGCATCTTTATGTTTGCCAACAAAAGAGCCGAAATATATTGATGATTCTTTGCCTAAATTTCAGGTAAAAAGGTTTGATTATTCTCAGTTTTCTTTTCTTTTTTCAAGGCTTAAATGGTCAAGAGAATAAGAATTACAAGGAACAATGCCAAGTGATCCATCCAAAAGAGGGAAAGGGGAAATTTGCAGATCAGATGCAACCAAAGAGTGATGAGACAAGCCAATCACAAAGTGGAATTTAAAAAAGCTTTCCTTGTGTCAGCTGGCTTCCTAACCATAAAACATCAATATGGGAGATACATATAACCACATGCAGTATGGAAAGAGCCTTACTTATACCAATCATCTTAATTGCCACAAGAAGATCCACAAAGGAGGGAAGGTATATCTATGCATGGAGTGTGGAAAGATCTTCTGTTATTATAGTTCTCTTGTAAGACATCAAAGGAATCACAAAGGAGAAAGACCGTATAAATGCATGGAGTGTGGAAAGAGCTTTACTTGAAGTAGTAATCTTAATTCTCACAAGAGGATCCACACAAAAGAGAAACCATATCAATGTTTTGAATGTGGAAAAGGCTTTAGGTGGAATTCTACTCTTACCACCCATAAAAGGATCCATACAGGAGAAAAACCATATCAATGCATAGACTGTGGAAAGACCTTTGCTAGTAGTAGTAGTCTTAATTCCCACAAAAGGATCCACACAGGTGAGAGGCCACATAAATGTGGGCACTGTGGAGAAGGCTTTAGAAGGAGTTGTGATCTCACTTCCCATAAGGGGATCCATATGGGGGAAAAAACATATGAATGCATGGAGCGTGGGAAGAGCTTTGCAAGGAGTAATGCTTTTACTTGTCATAGAAGGATCAACACACAGGAGATATCATATCAATAAAGGAAATGTGAGAAGAGCTTCAATAGAAATGCAGATAGTCCTCAGTTTATGACTGCAATTGATCCAAAAATTTCTGTTGCTAAGCAAGATAGTTAAGTTGCCCCATTTTACTTCTTTTCTTGCCACATTTGTTAACTAAATCCTGTAGGTAACATAGTAAAACTGTTAAGTGACTCTGGCTTCTCCATTGACTTTGCTAGTCAGAAGTTCGCAGAAAGTGATCACACAATCCTGGGACACTGCAACTATCATAAATATGAGTCAGTTGTCAAGCATTTGAAGTTTTCTCAGTTGACCATGGGAATTCTGCAATGGTGATAAATGTGAAAAATGGTCAAAAGTCACTTTTTTTCAGTGCTGTGTAACGTTGAAGAATCACTAAATGAACTGTTGTAAATTGTGGACTACCTATAGTTGTCTAAAATCTCATGCAAGGCTCCTGATCTCCGTTCCTTCCGTCAGGACTTGAAGACTTGGCTTTTCAAACAAATAGGCTGAGACTGATTCCGGGCTTTATTATTTACTACTAATTAATTATTTGGTTTAAATTATGATTTTATTGTACTTATTTCTTAACTTGTGTTTGCTGCCCTGAGTCCTTCGGGAGAATGGCGGCATATAAATACATGTAATAAATAATAAATAATAAATTTGAGTAATAATCCAAATAAATTGGAGTCCTTCTTAGATGTGCATCCATAAATTGTCTTTCTAGTGCAAACCAGAACAAGGTGGATCCCTAATCCTGCTTGTGGTTTTTCCAAGTTCAAATAGTTCAGAAGCCTTCTTTGCATGTAGAAATATTCCTGATTGTTTTTCATTATATTGTTTCAAAAAATATCAAACACAAATATCACATTATTCTTCAACTATCTTTTAGGTTTAAAAAAAATCCCACAACATTATTAGAGGTTATCTGATATCTCTTGCCTCAATATTGGCCGAAGTATCTTGACCTAGCCCTTTTTCTGGCTGTTCTACTTTTTCCATCCCTGCTTGTCTGAGGAAGGCTTCAGTGAGAAGTCTGATTGCTGCATCCAGGATGTTAGTTGTTGCTTACAAAGTCTTGCAGGCTGTAAGTGCCAAATTCCTTTCCTTTAGCAGCTATGATTTGTTTTCATACACAGTGTTTAATGAATCACTTTGTCAGAGGTTCCTTTTAAACCATACCCAGTTTGTTTGACTTGAGCTGAAAACATCCATCAAAAGTACTGAATTCTATACAATTTACATTTTCTGTTGGCCGATAAGGACTGTGGAGATGTTTTATTTTGAAAAAATATCCAAGATACAAAAGTGAAGCATAATGTGCAAATTCTTTCTTTGCTTTTTGTCTTATACTAGATCTATAGTGTAGTAAACATACAAAAAATGTGTAAGTTCTTTTTATGTTTGTTTTCCTATAATAGATTTTTAGTATATTTGTACTATACAATGTTCTCTATAATATACTATTACTAATATACTATTATATATATATTATTGTCCATATAATATATATTATATAATACTATATATTACTGTCCATCTATGCTATATTATATTATTTTTACTCTTACAAACCCTGGTCTGTCTTTAAAGCCTCTCTGGGATTTCCTCTGTTGTTTTTCTTCTTTATTAATGGACAGCAGGTAAAGCGCTGGCACCATCCCAACACTAGGATTTGCTTTTGTGATGGCTTTTTTTGCTTTACGACCGCATGACTTAGCGATGGAAATTCTCATCCAAATTCCATTCCTTAACCAAGGACTACGTATATAGCTCAGTGTCTTGATCCCTGTTTTACACCCACCAAGGGCAGTGAGGGTAGTTGAGTGAAAACACAATGAATGGGGATTTTTATGCTTGTGATGGTATGCTCGTGCTTACATCCTCATTCTTACAAGTCAAGTCTTTTTCTCACTGGGGCAGCCTGCGTGGGAAAACATTTGGTTCGGCCATGTTCACTTTGTAAAACAGATAGGAAAATCTGTAGCAGCCAGGACTCAGACACAGGACCTGAGATTGGGACTATTCCATGACAACTCTAGACCGCTAAAATGGCTTTGCAGAATTGGCTCAAGGATGTATGCTGTCCATAGGCAGAGGGCCAGAGAAGACAACCTTAGCAGGCAGCCTGAATCTGAAGCTGTCTTGGGAACTTGTCTGGCAGCTGAACTTTGGAGAGGAGCTAAGAAACATTCAAATTTTTCTATCTGCCGTCTTTACCATGACTAGGAGCTTCAGGATACATAGCTATTATTATGGGCTTTGACTTTGAATCTACAGGAACTGGAAACATGACCCATCTAATGAAGAGACAAAAGGCTGGAATATAGCCATCCATGCCATCCTGACAGCCATGGTTTATTCTTGTGCCCCTACTGCAAAAAGACATGTTCCTTTCCAGCCAGGATGGTTGGCCTGGATAACTGAGTCGTCATTTAGAGAGAAATGTTAAATTCCATTCTTTTTAAATTGCTTCTTAACTCTATTTCTCCATTTCTTTATTTCATTAATGTAAATAAATTTCTTGGTTGTTCTTGCAGTGTCACCTCCAAATACAGACTGATCTTTTCAGACCAGTGAACTCTTCTTTTGGCTAGAAAAAAATGCACCTTCTTTTACTCCAAAGGTCTTAAGGTTCCTACTCATACTCCTGCAGTGTATTCCCGAATGAACACTTAAATAAAACTATTGTCTTTTTTTTTGCCTCAGTATTTGAGCCATATATTTTCTTTTCAATATTTGCCTTTCCTAGTTTTGTAATTCCACCTTTTCTCCAGTCACACATGAGATTTCAATGTTCCATTCTCCATTTCTCCATCATAGGACCTGTTTTGAAGTAAAATTTCTAAAAGGGCCACGAGTTTCAGTTTTGTCACCATTTTGGAACTTGATTTCTTTTTGGTGCCTTTTTTCTCACAGGATTTTTTTTATTAATCCAGGCTGCCTCTTAGTGCTTCCAACTCTCCTTGGCCGCCCAGAGACATGATTTTGAAAAGGAAGCTGTAATAATTGAACTCACTAAAGAAAGTCAATACAAGTTTTAATTTTCCTATCTTAATTTTCCCATCTTTTTCCTCCCTGTGTCTCTGCCAGCCCCCATATCTTCCATCACTTCAGGGTTGAGTTTGCCAACAACCACAACACAGAAGCTTGTCTTTCAAAGAGAGGCTTTGTTTCTTGTGTTTTGACTGCCCTGCCATTTCTGACAGGATTTTTGCTCGTACAGACCCTTCAGCAGAGAAGCTGCTCTTGAGGAAAGCGGATTTTGAGTCTCCACAGAGATTTCCTCATTGTTGGCAAGACCATAGATGGTTCTTAGACATTAAAAAGAGGAAAATCTATAAACTGCGGCCTTTCCAGACAAGCAATGTTAGAGGGACACTTTTCTGCTAGTCCAAAGCCCATCATCCGAGTCCCACATGGAACATGATGATGCCCTGCGTGTCCTTTGTAATCGCTCGCAGGATCCTCCAGGGGGCTCCCTCCGTAGCCGTTGGAAGAGCCGGGCAGCGTCCCCTTCCCCTCCCGCTTTCGAAAAAAACTGAGCATGCGCATTCTTTCCCGGTCAGTTTTTTTTCCTTTTTCCCAGAAAAGGCTGGGAGCGCATCTGGCTTTTCTACCGTGTCTCATCCGGCTCCCCTTCGCTGTGAGCCTTGGGCTGAGTTTCTCCAGAAGTCCAAGAGTTTGCAGGGAAATCTTCCACGGATGGAGATCCAGACGTTGTTACTGGAGGCAACCTGCAAAACTTCATCAGGTTCGGGGTTATGGGAAAGGGAGATCCCGTGGTCCCATGTTCCCCTGCTCACCCGCACTCCCATCCTCCGGTCCATGCACGGGCCAAGCAGGAGAGACAGCAAAGCTCCGGACCATCGCGCTGCTCCTTTTGGGGGGATCAAGGGGGCGGATGTGTGTGTGAGAGGTCGGCTTTGCAAAACAAATTTCTACTTTCAAATCAGTCTTGACTCCTGGACAATTTCCTGCAAATTTCTTGCCTTGTTTTCCGAAGGGGATTCCCCCTCCTCTTTCCTAGGCTGAGAGAAGCGCCCTGCCGAAGTCTCTCCTGCTGGCTTTGCATGCAAGGCTGCAACTCCGCGTGCAAGAAATTGGATATAAGCTGTGCAAGGACTGGAACTCGGTTTCCTGGTTTCCAGCCCTTTCACCACCACCTGGTTCTTCCAGCACAACACACGATCATCCACATCATGTTCTTTATACTGTATAAATATCTGGTTGAAATCAGCCATCTCTGTTCAGACCTTTTTGGACTGTTTGAACCTTGCGCATATACCTTTCCTATAACATGTTAATGCATGGATGGTTTATTCATTGAGATATTCGTTCTGTATGCCCTAGGTGGACGATGGTTTCTTCATTCTGCCTTCTGGAGTTTCCCCAGGAGTTTCAGCCCGTAGTTTGATGGGGTTCTCATCTCAACTGCTGTTTGTGAACTAAGAGATTTAAGATTCCAATTGTGCTGCTTCAGCACATCATCATCATCATCATCATAGAATAGGTAGAATTAGTGGGACATAATATTAGTGTCAGTAGAATTAGTTTAACTGCTCTTTTGTTTATATAAAAATAGTTTTGCTTCTGCCAGTAATAGAATTAAGCACCACTTGTGCTTCTTTTTCTGTACCGCCCTGTGCCTGGTACATGTCTCAAACAAGAAGTGGGTTGTGTCCCTGGCAGGGCAGATACCTGTATTGCTAAACACCCAGCCCCCCTGCAGCCCCCCCTTACAGCTATTGCTGGATTTCTTTTTTTCTTTTTGGAGGTTGAGGAAGAGGTTGCTCAGTATTCAGATTTGTCACCTCACTATATTGAACAGGCTGTGTTTTCCATTTCAGATATATAAATTGGAAATCTTACCTGGTTTCTCGGCAGTCCAGACTATCTTGTGTTGAAAAAGGGCTGAATGACCTTTAGGTGTTTGGCCAGACTTCATCTGATTAGTAACACTTGGGAAGATCCATCCATCCATTTTGGAGCTGGATTAGAGACCAGAGAGAAGATGGAGGGACAAAGCACCTCAACATCAGCAGATGCAGATGTTGGAAAAGGCCCTGCAGCTACTCAGCCTTGGAGCTGGGGGAAGAATGGGGCAAATTCTGGGCAGAAGAGCCAAGAAGAGGAAGTCAACAGTTCAGAGATCGAATATTATCACTTGAGAAAAGTGCAGTTCCAGGAGGGGAAGAGTCCCCGAGATGTTTGCAGTCAGCTTCACCGCCTTTGCTGTCAATGGTTGCAGCCGGAAAGACACACCAAGGCTCAGATCCTGGACTTGGTGCTCCTGAAGCAGTTCCTGGCTGTCCTTCCCCCAGAGATGGAGAAATGGGTGCGGGAGTGTGGAGCGGAAACCAGTTCCCAGGCGGTGGCCCTGGCCGAAGGCTTCTTGCTCAACCAGGAGGAAGAAAAGAGGCAAGAAAAGTTGCAGGTGTGAGAATGTAATTTCAGTTGTAAAGAGATCTCTCTGAATTTGTGAATTTCTTTTTTACAAAGTTTTCTGGGATTACTACCTCCTATGGCATGTTGTTCCATTTTTCTTCCAGAAAATGTGCTTGGGGCAATTTTTCCATTCTGTTTCTAGTTTCAACAATGGATAGTGGGGTCTGCTGATTTAAAGGTACAGTATGATAATTCATTAATACTCTTTCTTTGTTTATCGTCTCACATCATCTCCAGAAATCCTTGGAAGCTATGACTGAGTGTTCCAAGGGGAGGAAAGATTCATTCAGGTCTTCTCAAGAGCTGCTGTTCAGGGAGACTTTACACAAAGATCAAAGTCACAACATCATGCCAGGTAAGAAAAGCTCTTTCTGTGCCATGTAACATTTAGCTGATTCTTTTGCTCCTCTTGATTGGAATCTCTTTCTTTATAACAAATCTGCTTCCACCATTTTTCTCTATCTTACAGAGAGTAGAAAACTGTCCTTGGAAATTTTAGTATCTCCTCCTCTTTGTGGTGGGGCTGAAGGACTGGCTGAACCATTACTTCAGGTAAGGAGGAGAAAGATCAGAAAATGTCCATGAAACCTGGATGGATTTCATTTTGTTCTAGAGTTTATTGTAATAAATTGCTGTTTCTAAGCAATATGAATCTGACATCTGGTCATTCAAAACCGATATGTAGCCTTGGCTTTTTTCCTTTTTAAAAACATTTGGGACAACCGTGACCTGGTGACTGAGAATCTCCATAGACATATATTATTACAAGTGATCTCATTCTGAATTCTGCAGAAGATGCCTATTTTGTTCACTGGATCTCTTTCTATTCGTGGAAGAAAACTGGAAAATCATTCTTGGGATTATCTGTTAAAAGGAAAACCTGTTTCCTTGTTCAGGGTGTTGTGTCTTTTGAGGATGTGGCTGTGCATTTCTCCAAGGAGGAGTGGTCTCAACTGGACGCTGACCAAAAAGCTCTCCATGGAGAAGTCATGCTGGAGAATTCCAGAAATCTGGCTTCTCTGGGTAAGAACCCTGTCTTTGCTCAGAAACATTGAAATGTCATGGGGTGGGGGGCTTAGATGTGATTACTAATAAAACATCACTTATTTTTTATATCCTGACTTTATTTTTTGTAAATAAGAATAAAGGCAGTGGACAGACCCAATATTCCTCCCTCCTGCTGTTTTCCCTAGAACAACAACCCTGTGACGTAGGTTGAGCTGAGAGAGACTGTCCCAAAGTCACCCAGCCACCATTCATCCCTAAAGGCTGAACTAGGACTCACTGTTTCTAGCCTGGTCTGTTAACTGTTTCCCCAAACTGAATTTATAGAAGAAGGAAATTTATTGAAAGAAATATTGGAAAACTCCATAGCATTTTACATAAAGGAATTGGTTTTTCTCATGATTTCTGCTCATAAAATACAACATGTCATGCCATTGAAGATATTAGTGAGAATCTGAGGGACAGACTACATATAGATATGATCTTATCTCTTGAGCAAGGTTCTGCCTACCAGGGTTCAGTATTCATATCTGCACCTTGTTACTGGCTCCCCGATGGGCCTGAGTTGCTATAACCAAGACTGGATGATTCCTGAGTGGGATGTCCCTTCTTTGAGATGTCCCCATTTGTGTACCAAGTTTGGCATCAACCTAATTGAGGGTGGGGGCTATTGCCATCCAGAAATTCCCCTTGGCTTTCAAAGATTCTGCTCTAGAGACAAGTGTGGATGAGACTTGCAATGAAGTTGGGGAGCTGGTAAGTAAGTTGTTGACTGAGTATGATACCGTGTCCAATGGACTTCAGGAGTTTGTGGCATCATGGAATAGTCCCAGGTCAAAGCTTGGATCAGGGTTGTGTCTTAACATTCATTGTGATGTGAACCAATCCTGTTAGATGAGGATCGGTAGGGATACACTTGGAAATGGGTCTTTGCTAAAATCTTAGTTTGAATCTTCATGTTTGCCAACAAAGCAGTTAAAATATATTAATGATTCTTTGGCTGAATTTCAGAAGAATAGATTTGATTGTTCCCTTTCTAGCTACATTTCATTTTCATTTTTCTTTTTGAAGGCTTTCATGGGCAAGAGAATAAGAATTGCAAGGAGAAATGCCAAGCCATCCATCTGAAAAAGGAAAAGGGGAAATTTGCAGATCAGATGCAACCAAAGAGTGATGAAACAAAGCAATCACAAAGTGGAATTAAAAAAGGCTTTCCTGGGGTCAATTGGCTTCCTAACCGTACAAACATCGATATGGGAGAAATACCATATCAATGCATGGAATCTGGAAAGAGCTTTAATAAATCCAGTCATCTCATTTGTCATAAAAAGACACATTCAGAAGAGAAACCATATCAGTGCATGGAGTGTAGAAAGAGCTTTAGAAGGAAATATTCTCTGATTTACCATAAAACTATCCATACAGAGAAGAAGCCACATCAATGTATGAAGTGCAGAAAAACCTTCTGTTATTATGACTCTCTTATAAGACATCAAAGGAGTCACAAAGGGGAAAGACCTTATAAATGCATGGAGTGTGGAAAGACGTTTACTTATAGCATTAATCTTAATTCCCACAAGAAGATCCACACAGGAGAGAAGCCATATCAATGCACGGAGTGTGGAAAGGCTTTTAGGCAAAGTAGTAAACTTACCTCCCATAAGAAGATCCACACAGGAGAGAAGCCATATCAATGCATAGAGTGTGGAAAGACCTTCTGTTATAACCAATCTCTTATAAGGCATGAAAGGAGTCACAAGGGAGAAAGATCTTATAAATGCATGGAGTGTGGAAAGACCTTTACTCGTAGCAGTAGTCTTAATACCCACAAGAAGATCCACACAGGAGAGAAGCCATTTCAATGTATGGAATGTGGAAAGAGCTTTAAGCGTAATTCTGCTCTTACCTCCCACAAAAGGAGCCATACAGGGGAAAAACCATATCAATGCATGGAGTGTGGAAAGAGTTTTACTCATAACAGGTATCTTAATTCACACAAGAGGATCCACACAGGAGAGAAGCCATATCAGTGCATGGAGTGTGGAAAAGCTTTTAGCCACAATAGTAATCTTTCCTCCCATAAGAAGAGCCACACAGGAGAGAAACCGTATCAATGCATGGAGTGTGGAAAGACCTTTAATTGTACCAGTCATCTTAATTCACACAAGAGTATCCACACAGAAGAGAAGCCGTTTCAATGTGTGGAATGTGGAAAGAGCTTTAAGCGTAATTCTGCTCTTACCTCCCACAAAAGGAGCCATACAGGAGAAAAACCATATCAATGCATGGAGTGTGGAAAGAGTTTTACTCATAGCAGTCATGTTAATTCACACAAGAGGATCCACACAGGAGAGAAGCCATATCGGTGCATGGAGTGTGGAAAAACCTTCTGTTATTATGAATCTCTTATAAGACATCAAAGGAATCACAAAGGAGAAAGACCTTATAAATGCATGGAGTGTGGAAAGACCTTTACTTGTAGCAGTAGTCTTAATTCCCACAACAGGATCCACACAGGAGAGAAACCATATCAATGCATGGAGTGTGGAAAGACCTTTAATTGTACTAGTCATCTTAATTCCCACAAAAGGATCCATACAGAAGAGAAGCCATATAAATGTGTGGAATGTGGAAAGGGCTTTAAGTGGAATTCTAGTCTTACCTCCCACAAAAGGATCCACACAGGAGAGAAAACATATCAATGTAAGAAGTGTGGAAAGAGTTTTGCTCGTAGGAGTCATCTTAATTCTCACAAGAGGATCCACACAGGTGAGAAGCCATATCAGTGCACGGAGTGTGAAAAGACTTTTCATTGTAGCAGTAATCTGAATTCCCATATACGGATCCATGCAGGAGAAAAACCATATAAATGTGTGCAATGTGGAGAGGGCTTTAAAAATATGTGTGATCTCACTTTCCATGAAAGAATCCATACCGGGTAGAGGGGGGAAACTGGAAACTGTAAGGAGCTGGCCTGTGTCATTTCAGCCCGGCCCATGCCACCCTTGTGTGCATGGATGCGCACAGGGGCCCAGATCACCAGCGCCATCTGCAGGGCAACAAAAGTAGTCTGTGAAACTAGGTTAAAAAGAATAGTTGAGATCTTCCAACTTCGTGGGGTTTATTTATTTATTTATTTATTTATTTTGTGAGAAGTTGGAACATCTGAACTAATTTTTTTGCTGTAGTCCCACAGACTAGGTTAGCTCCCCTGCATGCAGCAGTGGTGAACAGAGCTGGAAAGCATGTTAATGAAGGAATGTGGCTGTCCTGGGGGAATGTGAGGGATGAGGGTTTGGCATGGGTGGCCTGGTTGAAGAGCCCTCAGGTAAGATGGGGCGGGATGGGTGAGGCAACTCCGTAATCTCTGCCTTGCTTTGTCCTCCACCCACCCACCCCCACTTTTCTTCATTTTTCACCACTTCTGCTTGCTGCCGTAATGGAGCAGGACGTTGAGCAATGCACTGGTGCAGCCACAAAGAGAGGCAGGGGGGGGGGAGAATGAAGCAAGACGGGTACGGAGCTGCCCCCCACAGCCCACACTTGCTTACCTGAGCGCCCCACTGGCCAGACACTGAAGCGCCACCACTGCTGCTGTAGCAAGACAGAAAGAGAGCAAGAGAACAATCCAATCTAATCTGTGTGTGTGTGTATGAAAGAGAGCGCGATCTGTGCCTCAGAAAAGCAACTAACTTATCTCTGTTCTTAAACGCAAAAGCTGTTGCACATAAAAAACAGGAGCTCTCATCAACTATCAGAGCCATCATTTTGACAGTTTTGCTGTACTGTTGTCTGTGGATGCCCCCACAAATTCAAGCATGGGATCAACTGAGCCTGGTTTGTTCTCAGTCTTTTAAGTGGCCACAAACTACTAGCAAAAGTGGCATTGATCAGAAGTCGAGGAGGCATCAAGAAACATTTCCCCTTTTGCATTTGAACATCCAAGAAGGGACAGGAAAGACAAAGGAAAAGAAGGAAAGGGGAAGAGAGCAAGGAAGAGGAAAGAGGGGAAGGATGAAGAAAGAAAGGATAATGAAGAGGGAAGGAAAAAGAAAAAAGGGAAGAAGGACGGAAGGAAGGAAGGAGATTACAATGAGAGAGAGAGTGAGGGCCTGAGGTAAACCCTGCCTTAGCTCTTGGGTACCAGCAGCCCTGCTGCCTTTTGCCATCCCCTTGTCCCCTCCTCCGGACCTCTCCTGGTGTTCTCCAATCCTATTGCTGAGGATGCTTTGGTTACAAAGCCAGGTCTCCTTGCAAGGAGAGGGAGTGGGCCTCCCTCTGACTCACACACTTTGCCCTCCCGCACACACCATGAGCAACCTGGTCAAGGAGAATGAGCACAACAGCAGTGGGAGCTGGCCACGCCTACTCCCCCCCAAAAAAAGTCAACCATAACCCTGATGCAGCCCTCAATGAAATTGAGTTTGACACCCTTGCCATAGAAGGATCCACACTCGGGAGAAACCATATCAATAAAGGAAATGTGGGAAGAGGTTCAATAGAAATACAGGTTTAGGCCTGCAGTTGAGCCCAAAATTCCGATAGCTAAGTGAAACACTTGTTAAGTGAGTTGTGCTCCATTTCACAACTTTTTTTCTCACATTTGTTAAGTGAATCATTGCAGTTTTTAAATTAGTAACACTATTGTGAGGTGAATCTGGTTTTTTCAATGATTTTGCTGGTCAGAAGGTTACAAAACGTACATGACTCGGACATTGTAACCATTATAAATAGAGTCAGTTGCCAAACATCTGAAGTTTGAGCTGGTTACCATGAGGATACTGCAGTAGTCGTTAAGTGTGAAAGTTACTTTTTTCAGTGCTGGTGTAACTTTGAACAACCACTAAATGAACTGTTGTAAGTTGAGGACTACATTTAGTTGACTAAAATCCCATACAAATACCATTTGAGTAATAAAATAAATACTAGCTTGCATAACTTGCCTTTCTTGTGGAAACCAGAACAAGATCGATCCCTCATCCTGCTTGTGCTTTTTCTAAGATCAAATCATCAATGGTCTTTTCTGCATATAGAAATATTCCTGATTGTTTTTTCATTATATTGTTTGAAATATTCCAAAATATCAAATCCAATTATCATATTCTTCAACAACTCTTTTAGGTAAAAGAAAGAAAACCACATATCTCCTATAAGAGTTGTGGAGACGTTTTATTTTGAAAAAAAACTCCAAGATACAAAAGTGAAGCATACAAACCACGTGTAAATCCTTCCTGTTTGTCCTCTTATACTAGATATTTAGTATATTGATACTATACGATGTTATCTCTAATATACTATTTTATATTACATACTGGTATACATCTATTTTATATTAATGCTATTTGTAGTGCAAGCATATTTTTAACTATTGCTACTATATTTATGGAATGGAATGGAATTCTTTCTTGCCCAAGTGTGATTGGACACACAAAGAATATGTCTCAGGTGCATAAGCTCTCAGTGTACATACAATAAATGTACTCTGTAGCAGTATACAACTATTGTGGCCCGCCAGCAGCCTGCGGCTGATCCCGACGATGAGGAGGCTGGTGGGTTGTGCCAGCAGCCGGCGCAGCTGGTGCTCGCGTCAGACAGCGAGGAGGCCGAAGAGGATGTGGTGCCAGAGGCAGAGACTCAGCCAGGGCCTTCAGAACCTCCAGAGGCTCCTTCAAGTGAAGAGAGCGAAGTGGAGGAGCCTCTCCTCAATGCTTGAGCATGCAGGGCTACCAAAAGGCAGGAGTGGCTACTCAGGAGGAGGAGGTCTCCTCGAGAGTAAGGTTTGAGGATAATTGGCCACTCCCTTAGCCTATTTAAGTCTCACGCAATTAGTAATTTCTTGCTGGAAACAACATGTAATTATTACAGAGCATTTTGGAGAGTAAGTGTCTTATATCTTGTTTTCTGGGCTGCTTGCCAACCTTTGCCGGACTTTGTTTATTCTTGGTACGTTATAACTTTGATAAGGACGGTTGGTGTGTGTCACAATCCTTGGGAATACGGAGCTAGGGCAGAACAACAACAGTATTTTTATTCTTACAAACACTGGACTGTAATTCCTTTCTGGGGTTTCCTCTGTTGTTTTTCTTTTTTATTAATGGACAGCAGGTAAAGCGCTGGCACCTTACCAATATTGGGCTTTTGCGATGTCACACTTTATGACCACATCACCTAGTAATGGAAGTTCTGATCCAAATTCTATTACTTAACCAAGAACTTCATGTACAGGTGGTCCACAATATATGACCACAATTGAGGCAAGAATTTATGTTGCTAAGAAATTTGTTAAGTGAGGCTTGCCCCATTTTACCATTCCTCTTGCCAGACTTTTTAAGTGAAGTCACTGTAATTTTGAAATTAGTAACGTAGTTGTTACGTATTTTTCGGAGTATAAGACACACTGGAGTATAAGACACACCTTAGTTTTTGGCAAGGAAACTAGGGGAAAAAATCTGCCTACCAGGTTTTCATCTGGCTAGTGTCCTTAGTCTGGTCAGTTTCTTTTTTTTTTTTTTTCATTTGAATATATGATTTAATTCACCCTTTTAAAGAGAGAGCTGTCATTATTTACTAGAAGAAACACCAATGCACCATTATTGTTCTAGGAGCTTCAGAGAAAAACTTCCACTGTGAAGTTTGTGTAAATATACATATATACATACACATTAGCAATTGTCCCAGAAGAGTGTGTATGTGCATGTACAAACTAAGTATGCACACACATATTAGTACTGGTATACGTGATACGTTTCAGTATCACATACACACTTCATTGAAGCTGATTTACAAAATACGTAGCTCCTCTCTCTAGAACAACTATGCAATAAAGTACATGATTTAAAGCATATTATATAGAAATGACATGTAGTCAGTAATTTATCCTTTAAAAAACCCAGCCACAAAAAAAAATCGCTGTGGAAATGAAATGGACTTTTTTTTCATCAGTGTTTCTACCATTCTTTAAGAAAAAAAGATGATTATATAAAATTAAAAATGTTGTTAAAGTTTGCTCATTTACTTTTGACCTGCAAACTACGTATTGTCTGCTTTCCTATGTGTAACAGGTTATTTTACCCATCTGACTTCTTGGTATTAAAAATGGGGATCTCGTCCCAAAGTAATCCTAGCCAATCAGGAAGCATGATTGTCACATCATCCGGAGTCAGAAGTTGTTATGTATACAACAATTAAAATAAGCCTATAAATTCCTTCTCTCACCTGGGGCCCAACAATCTGGACAATCAACAAAATGGACAATTAGTTTATTGCGAAATGTACCATCCTAGCCATCTTAGCTCTATTTTTAAAATCCTAAGATCAAACAGGAAATTCAACTGACATTGTCACCTTCAGCATAAAAGTGTGCTATCATGAATGCAGTAATTTGGATTGTGATGGCTGCTGAAGAACAGATATCAACGGAAGGTATGTGGGACACAGGATATGGATCAGGCTTTGACAAAGTAGCAAATATTGTAGGTGATGCTAGTTTTCTTTTTTAAAGTGTAAACAAAAGTCATGTGTTTGGCAAAAATTAAATTGAATGAAAATGCCACTTAATTCATTCATAGGACAACACTCCTGAAATAATTATATTATACTATCAAGATCCGAGGACATGAATGTAGGAGAAGATCAAAGCAACTGGTATTCATTTCCAAGGATAGTCTGGTCAGTTTCAGCACATTAGTTCGCTGGTTTTGAGTGCGCACACGCGCTACGCTTGCACACACGCTATGCTTGCACGTGCCAGGTTGGAGAGAAAAAAGTTTCTAAAGCACAGCTGATCTTTGGAAGAGAAAGAATGAGAAAAGCAGGCTAAGCGATTGCTTCACTCACCAGCACGTTAGGGCTGACAATAAGCTCCGAAAAAGCTACATTCGGAGTATAAAACGCACCCCAATTTTCAGCCTCTTTTGGGGGGGAAGTGCGTCTTATACTCTGAAAAATACGGTAAATTAATCTGGCTTCCCCATTGATTTTGCTTTTTAGGTTGCAAAAGTTGATCACGTGGCCCTAGGACACTGCAATTGTCATAAATGTGAGTCAGTTGTCAAGCATCCACGTGTAAATCACGAGACCATAATTCAAGTGTGAAAAATGGTCATCAGTCATTTTTTTTCAAAGCTGTTGTAACTTCGAATGGTCACTAGACGAACTGTTCTAGGTTGAGGACTACCTGTCTGGGAATTCAACATAATTCAACCAAGAGTAGTAGAACAAGATCACATATGTATCAACGTATCATGTGAAAAGAATTTTGGGATGACGAATTCTTCCCACAAAAGAGACCAGAATGAGAAGTGAAATCCCTGTTCAAAAACACTTTTTGAAGCATTAGAGCTATGGTGGTGCAGTGGTTAGAATGCAGTATTGCAAGCTAATTCTGCTGACTGCCAGGAGTTTGATTCTGACCCGCTCAAAGTTGAATGAATCTACCACTCTTCTGAGACCAGTAAAATGAGGACCCAGATTGTTGGAGGCAATTCAATTTAAATAAATTGGGTTTAATTGAAATTGGATTTTAATTAGACTGGAATAAAATTACTCGTGGATAGAAATAAAATTAAATATCATTTGGTATGGTTGTCCATGAGACATTTTAAAATTATTTTTAATAAATTAAAATTAAACCCACAGGAAAACTTTTGGAAGGATTTGGAAGGGGGATGAATATTTCAGGTTTTCAGAGACTCGGGCTACTTTGAAGCTATTTATTTAAATACTGCTCACTTATGGTTCTGGATCAAACTGGTGAAAGGGCACCAGTTTTGGTTTTGTAGCCATTATATTATGTTTTTCTATTATAGAAGACTGAGAAAAATCGGCTCAAAAGAACCAGGCTTTGGGCAAGAGAGAGATGTTAATTCTATTCTTTTAAAATAGCTTCTTAGCTCTACTTCCCTGTTTCTTTCATTAATGTAGATAAATCTCTTTGTTGTCCTTGCAGTGTCACCTTCAAATGCACACTAATCTCTTCAAACCATGGAAGTCTTCAACTCTTGGCTGGAAGAAAATTGGTACTTTGTTTAGTCTGGTTGACTGACATTGTCTTTCAACATCCTACTCATATTTCCTGAGCTGTCTTCCCGACTGAAAAACCGAAACGAAGCCATTTTTCTTTTTTACCTCATGGAATTTGAGCTTTATTTGCACTTATCAAGATTTGCCTTCCTGCATTTTGTAATTCCACTTTTCCTCCGGTCACCTATGAAACACCATTCATCTCTCCATCATGGCACTTTCTTTTGAAGTAAAATTGCTAAAACTTGCATGAGTTTGAGCTTTGTCTCCATTTTGGAACTTGTTTCCTTTTGATGCCTCCTTTTTCAAGCAAGATCGTTTCTTCTAGATTCTTCTAATTTTTGCTGCCATCACTTGCTGTTTTGAACGGCTGTTAACTGCCCAGAGGCATGGATTTGAAAAGGCAGCTGAAATAATGGAAATAAAACAGCAATACAAATCTTAATTTTCCTAAGTCAAGGGTGTCAAACTGTATTTCATTGAGGGCCGGATCAGCATTGTGGTTGTCCTCCAGGGGTCGGGGGTGTTGGTCACATCCCACTTGGTGCGGCCTAGGGGAATGGCCAGCATTACATCGCTCTTGTGGGTGGTGCCTGCGGGAGCGGGGTTGGGGAGGGAATCCAGGCATCTCCAGTGGGTGGGCATGGAGCAGGAGAGTTGTCCTATGGGATCAGGTGAGGCAGGGCAGCTACCGCCAGTGTGCCTTCAGATGCTTTTGGCTCCACATCTTTTCCCACTCTGCACCAGCCCTGAAGCACACAGCCCACAGCCCTGGTATAACTCTCTCAGGTTGAGTAGATTGCTCCCTCCCCCACCTCTTACACACACACCGAGTTTGGATTGGATCGCTCTTGCTCTATCACTCTGTTTCGCTGTGGCAACAATGGTGATACTTCAGTGCCTGGCCAGCAGGACGCTTCTCACTCAGTCACTTTCCCTCTTTCATCACCCCGCTGCTCCTCCTCCTCCTTCAGACAAGAGCTGTGCTTTTCGTCTGTCCATTGGAGCGCGGTGCCCAGGATTTACTTTGATAGCGGCGGGGCTTGGGGGATGGTTAATTCCTGTTCGTTGTGCGGCAAAGGTGGAAGGCAATACCTCCCACCAGACCAGACCAGCGTGGTGGGCGTGGGGTGGGAAACAGAGTGGCACTGAAAGCAGCTCTCTCTCTCTCTCACACACACACACACACACAGGTTTGATCAGATCGTTCTCTCACTCTCTCACGAAACCTGATGGCGGCAGAACCAGCCATGTTCTTTATGGCAGCTGACACTTCTTCATCCTCCATCCCACCATCCCCTCACTTCATTTGCCTTCATTCTTCGCCACTTCTCCTTGCTCACTGCTGTAACTCAGGAGGATGAGTGACAAATTGATGTGACGGCCACAAAGTAAGGTGGTGGATCGGTGGAAAACGAAGCAAGGCAGAGAGTGCAGAGCTGCCCCATGCACCGGCTTACCTGAGGGCCCTGCAGCCAAGCCATCAACATCCTGACAATTGCCTGGCCTTGTGGCGGAGGTTAAAAAATCCTTTCCAAGACCCCGCGTGGCCACCAGCCCTCTTCTCTTTACCGCCGCAATGGAGCGAGAGGCTGAGCAACACATGTGGAGTCCTGGACCGGACTGCTGGAGCTGCTGCAAGACGAGGCAATTGTTAGGATGCTGATGGCCTGATTGCGGGGTGTTTAGGTAAGCCGATGCAGGGCATGGGGGGCAGCTCTGCATCCCCTGCCTTGCTTCATCCTCCACCCCACTGCCACTCTGTGGCCGTCGCACCAGTGCATTGTTCATCCTCCTGTTCCGTTATGGTAGTGAGCAAGAAGAAGTGGCGAAGAACGAAGATGAAGCAAGGTGATGAGGGGGGTGGAAGACAAAGCAAGGAACAGGGTGCAGAGTTGCACCCACCATCCCCGCACCAGCTTACCTGAGGGCTCTTCAGCCAGGCCACCCATGGCAAACCCTCACACCCCCATCCAACCCCAGGGCAGCCACATCCCTTCACTAACCTGCTTTCCAGCTCCGTTCGCTTCCAACTACTCACGAAAAAGAAAAAGATCTCAAAAAGTTGGAAGATCTGAACTATTCTTTTTACTGTACTCCCACAGACTTCTTTTGTTACCCTGCACGCAGCGGTGGAGAACTGGGCCTGTGTGCCATGCACCTATCACCTCCTGTACCAGGATGATGCAGGCCGGCTCCTTAGGTTCAAGGATGGCCACACACGCCGGATCTGACCTTATTGCGGGCCAGATCCGGCCCCCGAGCCTTGAGTTTGACACCCCTGCCTTCACTTCCCATCCTGTGACTCTGCCAGACCTCTTATCTTCCCTCACTTTAGGGCTGAGTTTGCCAAAAACTACATGATACTCCCTGGGCTTCAAAGAGACGCTTGATCCTTTTGATGCTACACTGAGATATTCTCAATATTTACAACATCACAGATCGTTCTTAGACATTTAAAAAAAGGAAAGTCTACAAATCGCTGCGTGCAATATCAGAGGGAGCCTTTCCTTCTACTCCAATGACCATCATCCCAGCCCTACGCCATGGCTGGGTCCATCTGGCGTTGCATGAAAGATCCACCAGGGGGCTCCCCAGGTAGCTGTTGGAAAGGCAGGGGCAGTGGTCACCCGCTTCAGGAGGGAACTGAGCGTGTGCTCTTTCACCAGGTCCGAGACCCACGTGGGGCATTTTGCAGAGAAGACTGAAAGTGCGTCTGTCCTTTCTACGCTGCCCAATTCTGCTCCCACCCCCACCTCTCCCTTGCTACAAGTCTTAGGCCAAGCCATTCCAGAAGTCCAGGAGGCTCCAAGAAAAACTTGCACAGAGAGAGATCAAAACCTGGCTCCGGTGTTCAATAAGTAGGGAGGGACTTTTTCTTCCACGGGCTGGACCGTGCGTGCAGACATGCAAATTTTCATCAAATTCGGAGTCCTGGAAAGTAGGGAACCCATTGTCCCATGTTCCCCTGCCACCCCTGTGCATACACTGGGCAGACAGGGAAGAAATCAAAAGCTATGGTCCCGCTGCATTGCCTCCAGGAGGAAAATCGGAATCGCCAGAAAAGTCAGAGCCATTTATAATTAGGCTAAAAGTGAGAAACTTCTTTCCAGGAGATGCCTAAATCCAGAGAGTAGATGGAGACGTGGGTAGCTGGGTCACTGGGTCCCCGATGGCCCTGAGCTGTTATAACAAAGACTGGATGGTTCCAGAGTGGGATGTTCCTTCTCTGAGATGTGCCCACTTGTGTACCAAGTTTGAGGTAACTGAGGGTGGGAGCTATTGCCATCCAGAAATTCCCCTTGGCTTTCAAAGATTCTGCTCTGCAGACAAGTGAGATTTAAATGAAGTTGGGGAGTTAGTGGCTATGTGGTTGACCCAGCATGATACCGTGGAACATGATGATGCCCTGCGTGTCCTCTGGCATCGCTCGCAGGATCCTCCAGGGGGCTCCCTCGGTAGCCGTTGGAAAAGCCCGGCAGCGCCCCCCTCCCACTCCCGCTTTCGAAAAAAACTGAGCATGCGCATTCTTCTTTCCCCATCACATCCCCCCCCTCCAAAAGGCTGGGAGCGCATCTGGCTTTTCTACCGTGTCCGATCCGGCTCCTCTTCGCTGTGAGCCTTGGGCTGAGTTTTTGTAGAAGTCCAAGAGTTTGCAGGGAAATCTTCCACGGATGGGGATCCAGACGTTGTTACTGGAGGCGTGCATGGCGACCTGCAAAACTTCATCAGGTTCGGGGTTATGGGAAAGGGAGATCCCGTGGTCCCGTGTTCCCCTGCTCACCCGCACCCCCATCCCCCAGTCCATGCACGGGCCAAGCAGGAGAGACAGCAAAGCTCCGGACCATCGCGCTGCTCCTTTTGGGGGGATCAAGGGGGCGGATGTGTGTGTGAGAGATCGGCTTTGCAAAACAAATTTCTACTTTCAAATCAGTCTTGACTCCTGGACAATTTCCTGCAAATTTCTTGCCTTGTTTTCCGAAGGGGATTCCCCCTCCTCCTCTTTCCTAGGCTGAGAGAAGCGCCCTGCCGAAGTCGCTCCTGCTGGCTTTGCATGCAAGGCTGCAACTCCGCGTGCAAGAAATTGGATATAAGGTGTGCAAGGACTGGAACTCGGTTTCCTGGTTTCCAGCCCTTTCACCACCACCTGGTTCTTCCAGCACAACACACGATCATCCACATCATGTTAATGCATGGATGGTTTATTCATTGAGATATTCGTTCTGTATGCCCTAGGTGGACGATGGTTTCTTCATTCTGCCTTCTGGAGTTTCCCCAGGAGTTTCAGCCCGTAGTTTGATGGGGTTCTCATCTCAACTGCTGTTTGTGAACTAAGAGATTTAAGATTTCAATTGTGCTGAAGGCACATCATCATCATCATCATCATCATAGAATAGGTAGAATTAGTGGGACATAATATTAGTGTCAGTAGAATTAGTTTAACTGCTCTTTTGTTTATATAAAAATAGTTTTGCTTCTGCCAGTAATAGAATTAAGCACCACTTGTGCTTCTTTTTCTGTACTGCCCTGTGC
Organism: Arizona elegans; assembly: GCA_022577455.1. Taxonomy (NCBI): domain Eukaryota; kingdom Metazoa; phylum Chordata; class Lepidosauria; order Squamata; family Colubridae; genus Arizona; species Arizona elegans. The sequence continues at coordinate 11,015,506 of JAKOOJ010000012.1, forward strand.
CTGCTACATGTCTCAAACAAGAAGTGGGTTGTGTCCCTGGCAGGCCAAACACCTGTATTGCTAAACACCCAGCCCCCCTGCAGCCCCCACTTACAGCTATTGCTGGATTTCTTTTTTTCTTTTTGAAGGTTGAGGAAGAGGTTGCTCAGTATTCAGATTTTTCACCTCACCATATTGAACAGGCTGTGTTTTCCATTTCAGATATATAAATTGGAAATCTTACCTGGTTTCTCGGCAGTCCAGACTATCTTGTGTTGAAAAAGGGCTGAATGACCTTTAGGTGTTTGGCCAGACTTCATCTGATTAGTAACACTTGGGAAGATCCATCCATCCATTTTGGAGCTGGATTAGAGACCTGAGAGAAGATGGAGGGACAAAGCCCAGCAGATGCAGATGTTGGAAAAGCCCCTGCACCTACTCAACCTTGGAGCTGGGGGAAGAATGGGGCAAATTCTGGGCAGAAGAGCCAAGAAGAGGAAGCCAAGAGTTCAGAGATCCAATATTGTCACTTCAGGAAAGTGCAGTTCCAGGAGGGGAAGAGTCCCCGAGATGTGTGCAGTCAGCTTCACAGCCTTTGCTGTCAATGGCTGCAGCCAGAAATACACACGAAGGCTCAGATGCTGGACTTGGTGCTCCTGAAGCAGTTCCTGGCTGTCCTTCCCCCAGAGATGGAGAAATGGGTGCGGGAGTGTGGAGCGGAGACCAGTTCCCAGGCGGTGGCCCTGGCCGAAGGCTTCTTGATGACCCAGGAGGAGGAAAAGAGGCAAAAAGACTTGCAGGTATGTGAATGTAGTCTTAGCAGCTCTAAAGGGGAGCTCTCTGAATTTGTGAATTCCTTTTTTGCAGAGCTTTCTGGGATTATTAACTCCTATGGCCTGTTGTTGCATTATTCTTCCAGAAATGAACTGTGAGGTCTGCTGGTTTAAAGGTGCAGTATGATAATTCATTAATACTCTTTCTTTGTTTCTCACCTCACTTGTTCTCCAGAAATCCTTGGAAGCTGTGACTGAGTGTTCCAAGGGGAGGAAAGATTCATTCAGGTCTACTCAAGAGCTGCTGTTCAGGGAGACTTTACACAATGATCAAAGTCAGGACACTATGCCAGGTAAAAAAAGCTCTTTCTGTGTCATGTAACATTTAGCTGATTTTTTTGTTCCTCTTGATTGGAATCTCTCTCTTCATAACAAATCTGCTTCCACCATTTTTCCCTGCCTTACAGAGAGTAGAAAATTGTCCTTGGAAATTTTAGAATCTCCTCCTCTTTGTGATGGGGCAGAAGGATTGACTGAACCACTACTTCAGGTAAGGAGGAAAAAGATCAGAAAATGTCCATGAATCTTGGATGGATTTCATTTTGTTCTAGAGTTTATTGTAATAAATTACTGTTTCTAAGCAGTACGAATCTGACATCTGTTCATTCAAAACCGATATGCAGCCTTGGCTATCTCTCCCTTCTAAGGGGATCTTTTGTGAGATGCTTTCTCCACCTCTTTCGGTTTGCCATCAGATTTCATTGACCAAATTGTTGTCATCATTCGGGCTCTTTCTTCTGTCTCTCAGGGTTGTTCTCACATACCATTAAAAAAAATACTTTTTTTCCTTTTTAAAAACATTTGGGACAACCGTGACCTGGTGACTGAGAATCTCCATAGACATATATTATTACAAGTGATCTCATTCTGAATTCTGCAGAAGATGCCTATTTTGTTCACTGGATCTCTCTCTGTTGGTGTAAGAAAACTGGAAAATCATTCTTGGGATTATCTGTTAAAAGGAAAACCTGTTTCCTTGTTCAGGGTGTTGTGTCTTTTGAGGATGTGGCTGTGCATTTCTCCAAGGAGGAGTGGTCTCAACTGGACGCTGACCAAAAAGCTCTCCATGGAGAAGTCATGCTGGAGAATTCCAGAAATCTGGCTTCTCTGGGTAAGAACCCTGTCTTTGCTCAGAAACATTGAAATGTCATGGGGTGGGGGGCTTAGATGTGATTACTAATAAAACATCACTTATTTTTTATATCCTGACTTTATTTTTTGTAAATAAGAATAAGGGTAGTGGACAGACCCAATATTCCTTCCTCCTGCTGTTTTCCCTAGAACAACAACCCTGTGACGTAGGTTGAGCTGAGAGAGACTAGGGCAAAGTCACCCAACCACTATTCACCTCTAAAGGCTGAACTAGGACTCACTGACCTAGTTTCTAGCCTGGTGTGTTAAATGTTTCTCCAAACTGAATTTATAGAAGAAGGAAATTTATTGAAAGAAAAAATGGAAAACAGCATAGCATTCCTTTTTACATAAAGGAATTAGTTTTTTCAATGCTTTTTGCTCATAAAATACAACATGTCATGCCACTGAAGATATTAGTGAGAATCTGAGGGACAGACTACATATAGATATGATCTTATCTCTTGAGCAAGGTTCTGCCTACCAGGGTTCAGTATTCATATCTGCACCTTGTTACTGGCTCCCCGATGGGCCTGAGTTGCTATAACCAAGACTGGATGATTCCTGAGTGGGATGTTCCCTTCTCTGAGATGCCCCATTTGTATACCAAGTTTGGCATCAGCCTAATTGAGGGTGGGGGCTATTGCCATCCAGAAATTCCCCTTGGCTTTCAAAGATTCTGCTCTAGAGACAAGTGTGGATGAGACTTGCAATGAAGTTGGGAAGCTGGTAGGTATGTTGTTGACTGAGTATGATACCGTGTCCAATGGACTTCAGGAGTTTGTGGCATCATGGAATAGTCCCAGGTCAAAGGGTTGTGTCTTACATTCATTTATATCTTATATAAGGATCAGTATTGATACACTTGGAAATGGGTCCTTGCTAAAATCTTAGTTAGAATCTTCATGTTTGCCAACAAAGCAGCCAAAATATATTAATGATTCTTGGGCTGAATTTCAGAAGAAAAGGTTTGATTGTTCCCTTTCTAGCTACATTTCATTTTCATTTTTCTTTTTGAAGGCTTTCATGGGCAAGAGAATAAGAATTGCAAGGAGGAATGCCAAGCCATCCATCAGAAAAGGGGAAAGGGGAAATTTGCAGATCAGATGCAACCAAAGAGTGATGAAACAAAGCAATCACAAAGTGGAATTAAAAAAGGCTTTCCTGGGGTCAATTGGCTTCCTAACCGTACAAACATCGATATGGGAGAAATACCATATCAATGCATGGAATCTGGAAAGAGCTTTAATAAATCCGATCATCTCATTTGTCATAAAAAGACACATTCAGAAAAGAAACCATATACCTGCAGGATGTGTGCAAAGACCTTCTGTAATAATGACTCTCTTAGAACTCACAAAAGGAATCACAAAGGAGAACAACTTTACAAATACATGGATTGTGGAAAGAAGTTTACTCATAACAGTAATCTTAATTCCCATAAGAGGATCCACACAGGAGAGAAACCATTTCAATGCATGGAGTGTGGAAAGAGCTTTAGTAGGAAATATGACATCATAAGACATCAAAGGATTCACAAAGGAGAAAGACCTTATAAATGCATGGAGTGTGGAGAGACCTTTACTTATAGGATTAATCTTAATTCCCATAAGAGGATCCACACAGGAGAGAAGCCATATCAATGCATGGAGTGTAGAAAGACATTTACTTGTACCAGTGATCTTAATTCCCACAAGACGATCCACACAGAAGAGAAGCCATTTCAATGTGTGGAATGTGGAAAGAGATTTAAGTGGAATTCAGCTCTTACCTCTCACAAAAGGATCCATACAGGAGAGAAACCTTATCAATGTAAGGAGTGTGGAAAGTGCTTTACTGATAGCGGTCATCTTAATTCCCACAAAAAGATCCACTCAGGAGAGAAGCCATATCAATGCATGGAGTGTGGAAAGACCTTCTGTTATAATCATTCTCTTATAAGACATCAAAGGAGTCACAAAGGAGAAAGACCTTATAAATGCATGGAATGTGGAAAGACCTTTACTCGTAGCAGTAATCTTAATTCCCACAACTTGATCCACACAGGAGAGAAACCATATCAATGCATGGAGTGTGGAAAGACCTTTTCTCAAAGCAGTAGTCTTAATTCCCACAAGAGTGTCCACACAGGAGAGAAGCCTTATCAATGCATGGAGTGTGGAAAGACCTTTACTCGTAGCCGTAATCTTAATTCCCACAACTTGATCCACACAGGAGAGAAAACATATCAATGCACGGAGTGTGGAAAGACCTTTGCTCAAAGCAGTAGTCTTAATTCCCACAAGAGTGTCCACACAGGAGAGAAGCCTTATCAGTGCATGGAGTGTGGAAAGACCTATACTCGTAACACTTCTCTTAATACACACAAGAGAATCCACACAGGAGAGAAGCCATATGGATGCATGGAGTGTGGAAAGACCTTTGCTTTTACTAGTCGTCTTGATTCCCACAAGAAGACCCACACAGGAGAGAAACCATATCAGTGCATGGAGTGTGGAAAGACCTTTGCTTTTACCAGTCGTCTTGATTCCCACAAGAAGACCCACATAGGAGAGAAACCATATCAGTGCATGGAGTGTGGAAAGACCTTTGCTTTTACCAGTCGTCTTGATTCCCACAAGAAGACCCACACAGGAGAGAAACCATATCAGTGCATGGAGTGTGGAAAGAGCTTTAGTAGCAAATATGCTCTGATTCACCATAAAAGCATTCATACAGAGGAGAAGGCATATCAATGCATGGAGTGCAGCAAAACTTTCTGTTATTATGAATCTCTTATAAAGCATCAACGAAATCACAAAGGAGAAAGACCATATAAATGCATGGAATGTGGAAAGACCTTTACTTGTAGTGGTCATCTTACTTCCCACAAAAGGATCCACACAGGAGAGAAGCCATATAAATGTGTGGAATGTGGAAAGGGATTTAAGTGGAATTCTGCTCTTACCTCCCACAAAAGGATTCACACAGGAGAGAAACCATATCAATGTAAGGAGTGTGGAAAGAGCTTTAATCATAGCGGTCATCTTAATTCGCACAAGAGGATCCACACAGGTGAGAAGCCATATCAATGCATGGAGTGTGAAAAGAGTTGTGATCTCACTTCGCATGAAAGAATCCATATTTGGGGGGGACACCATATGGATGCATGGAGTGTGGAGAGCTTTACAAGGAGTAACCCTCTTTACTTGCCATAGAAGGATCCACACAGGAGAAACCATATCAATAAAGGAAATGTGGGAAGAGGTTCAATAGAAATACAGGATTATGACTGTAGTTGAGCCCAAAATTCTCATTGCTAAGCAAAATGAGTGAGTTGTGCTTTATTTTACAGCTTTTCTTGCCACATTTGTTAAGTGAATCATTGCAGTAGGTAAGTTAGTAACACTATTATTAAGTGAATCTGGCTTTTCAATTGATTATGCTTCTGATTCTGGTCAGATTCAGGTCTTCAGAAAGTTACAAAAGGTGATCATATGACCCCAGAACATAAATGTGAGTGATTTATCAAATATCTGAATGTAAATCCTATGATTATGTTTCAACAGTCGTAAGTGTGAAAAATGGTTGTAAGACACTTTTTCCAGTACAGTTCTAACTTTGAACAGTAGTAGACGAACTGTTCTTAGTTGAGGATTACTGTCTGGGAATTCAACATTCAACCAAATGCAATAGAACAAGATAACGTACATATCAACGTATCGTGTGAAAAGAATTTCAGAATGATGAATTCCTCCCACAAAAGAAACCAGAATGAGAAGTGAAATCCGTGTTCAAAGACACTTTTTGAAGCATTAGAGCCATGGTGGTGCAGTGGTTAAAATGCAGTATTGCAAGCTATTTCTGCTGACTGACAGGAATTTGATTCTGACCAATTCAAGGTTGATTGAACCTTCCACTCTTTTTGAGACCCGTAAAATGAGGACCCAGATTGTTGGAGGCAATATGCCGATTCTGTAAACCATTTATGGAGTGTTGTAAAGCACTATGAAGCGGTATATAAATTTAAGTGCTATAGCTATAGCTATTTTGTCTTTCTATGACATGATAATAAGGAAATCACTAAATTCATTTTAAATAAATTGGGTTTAATTGAAATTAATTGGATTTTAATTAGACTGGAATAAAATTAATTTTGGATATAAATAAAATTAAACATCATTGGTATGGTTGTCCATGAGACATTTTAAAATTCTTTTTAATGAATTAAAATTAAACCCACAGGAACTTTTGGAAGGATTAGGAGGGGTAAGAATACTTTAGGTTTTCAGAGACTCAGGCTATTTTGAAGCTATTTATTCAAATACTGATCAAAAATTAAGTCAATTTTTCCCATTATAGAAGACTGAGAAAAATGGGCTCAAAAGAACCAAGTTTGGGGCAAAGAGAGGTGTTAATTTTATTCTTTTTAAATCGCTTCTTAGCTCTACTTCCCTGTTTTTTTCTTTCATTAATGTAAATAAATCTCTTTGTTGTTCTTGCAGTGTCACCTTCAAATCCACACTAATCTCGAAACCTTGGAAGTCTTCAGCTCTTTTGGTTAGAAGAAAATTGGTACTTCGTTTAATCTGTTTCACTGACATTCAACATCCTACTCATATTTCCTGAGCTGTCTTCCCGACTGAAAAACCAAAATGAATCCATTTTTCTTTTTGCCCCATAGAATTTGAATTTTATGTGTATTTCTCAAGTTTTGCCTTCTTGCATTTTGTAATTCCACTTTTCCTCCTGTCACCTATGAGACACCATTCTCCCATTCATCTCTCCATCATGACGCCTTGTTGTGAGGTAAATTTTCTAAAACTTCCATGAGTTTGAGCTTTCTCTCCATTTTGGAACTTGTTTCCTTTTGATGCGTCCTTTTTCAAGCAACATCTTTTCTTCTGGGAAAAATTCTTCCCATTTTTGCTGCCACCATTTGCTATTTTGAACTGCTGTTATCTACACAGAGAAATGAATTTGAAAAGGCAACTGAAATAATGGAAATAAAACATCAATACAAATCTTAATTGTCCTAAACCAGGGGTGTCAAACTCCATTTTATTGAGGGCCAGATCAGTATTTTGGTTGTCCTGCCAGGAAGGGGGGTGCGGGGCAGGGGTGGTCGGGGCCGACTAGGTGTGGCCCAGGGCCATGGCCAACATGACATTCCTCTCATGGGTGGTGACTGGGCAGGTTTGGGGACGTAGTCCAGGGGCCTCCAGTGGCTGGGTCGGGGAGCAGGCTCTTCCTGCGGGAAGAAGTGAGGTGGGGCAGCGACAGCCATTCTACCTTCAGTTGCTTTCGGTGCCTCTATCTGTCTCACACATACACGCACACATACAGACTCACACCAGAGGTGGGATTCACTTACGGTCCCTACCAAGTTGTAAATGTGAGCACCCATGCTCGCACGCACCACCTCTGCGCATGCACACAGCCTTCTTTGCATGTGCAGTAGTCATGCATTATGTCTGGGCAGGTGGGCAGAGGCTCCCGCAGTCACCGCTACTGGTTCATGCGATCTGGGAGAACCGGCTGAATCTGTCCATTGACACACACACATAAATAGAGGTTGGACTGGATCACTCTCTTGCTGTGTCTCACTGCAGCTGTACTGGTGTCACTTCAGTGCCTGGCCAGTAGGGTACTTCTCTAAGGAAGACAAAATGAGGCGGTGGGGGAGTAGAAGATGAAGTGCGAAGCTGCCCCATGAACCAGTTTACCTGAGGACTCCGCAGCTAATCCATCAATGTCTTGACAATTGCCTTGCCTTGCGGTGACGACTCCAGAAACCCCATCAAAGACCCCGCATGGCCAACAGGTCGCTTCTTGCTCGCTGCCAAATTAGAGCAAGAGGCTGAGCAACACAAATGGGATCCTGGATCGAGCTGGAGCAGCTACAAGATGAAGCAGTTGTCAGAATGTTGATGGCCTGGTTGGGGGCGCTCCGGTAAGCTGGCGCAGGGTGGGGGAGGCAGACCTGCATCCTCCGCCTTCCTTCATCCTCCACCCCCACTACATCGTTTTGTGGCTGCAGCACCAGTACGTTGCTCAACCTCCTGTTACGGCGGTGAGCAAGAAGAAGTGGCGAAGAATGAAGACGAATGAAGCAAAAAGGTAGGGGGGTGGAAGATGAAGCAAGGCAAGGGGTGCCCCCCACCGACTTACCTGAGGGCCCTTCAGCCAGGCCACCCATGCCAAATCATCGCCCCCCCACCCCCATGGAAAACACATCCCTTCACTAACCTTTCCAGCTCCGCCACCACCGCATGCAGGTCAAGAAAAGTAGTCTGTGGGGATATGATAAAAAATAGTTCACATCTTCCAACTTCTCAAAAAAAAAAAAAAAAAGATCTTGCGAAGTTGGAAGATCTGAACTATTCTTTTTACCATAGTCTCACAGACTACTTTTGTTGCTCTGCACATGTTGACGGAGAATTGAGCCTGTGCGTGTGCTCCCACTGCCTCCTGTTTGCACGCACACAAACCTGGATGGCGTGGGCCAGGGTGAAGCAAAATGGGTCAGCTGCTTACAGTTTCCAGGATGGCCATGTGGGCTGGATCTGACCTCATCACAGGCCCATGTGCCTTGAGTTTGATACCCCTGTCCTCTAGCCTTCACTTCCCATCCTGTGACTCTGCCAGCCCTCTTATCTTTCCTCACTTCAGGGCTGACTTTGCCAACAACCATGTGACACAACCTGGGCTTCAAAGGGAGGCTCTTGTTTCTTTTGAGCCTCCACAGAGATTTTCTCAATATTCACAAGTTCACAGATTGTTCTTAGACATTAAAAATAGGAAAGTCGGAAATTGCTGCCTGCTGTAGACAGGCAATGTCAGAGGGAGCCTTTCCTTCTACTCAAGTGCCCATCATCCCAGGCCCACATGGAACATGATGATTTGTCCTACACCCTGGCAGGGTCCATCGGGCGTTGTACACAGGATCCAGGAGGGGGCTCCCCAGGTAGTCATTGAAAAGGCACGGTGGCCCTAACCTGGTTCAGGAGGGAACTGAGCATGCGCTCTTTCACCAGGTCCGAGACCCTCGTGGGGCATTTTGCAGAGAAGTGTGAAAGCTCTTTCTACAGTGCCCGATTCTACTCCCCACCCCCACCCCTCCCTCACTATGAGCCTTAGGCTGAGCCTTTCCAGAAGTCCAAGAGGCTGCAAGGAAGCCTTGCATGGAAGGAGATCAAGACCTGACTCCGGAGTTCAGTAAGGGGGGGTGGCTTTTCTTCCATGGGCTGGACTGTGTGTGGAGACACAAAAAACTTCATCAAGGTCAGAGTCCTGGAAAGTGGGAGAGCCCCTTGTTCCATATTCTCCTGCTGCACCTGTACATGCACAGGGCAGGCAGGGAAGAAATCAAAAGCTATGGCCCCGCTGCGTTGTCTCATGGAAGAAAATCGGGACCATTAAAAATGTTGCAGCCATTTAGAGTTAGGCAAAAAGTGAGAAACCAACTGCATGATTTACTGATGGAAATTCTTATCCAAATTCCATTCCTTAACCAAGGACTATGTGTATAGCTCACTGTCTTGATCCCTGTTTTACACCCATCACGGGCAGTGAGGGTAGTTGAGTGAAAACACAACGAATGGGGATTTTTATGCTTGTGATGGTGTACTCGTGCTTACATCCTCATTCTTACAAGTCAAGTCTTTTTCTCACTAGGGCAGCCTGTGTGGGAAAACATTTGGTTCAGCCATGTTCACTTTGTAAAACAGATAGGAAAATCTGTAGCAGCCAGGATGCAAACACAGGACCCAAGTTTGGAACTATTCCATGACGACTCTAGACCACTGAAATGGCTTTGCAGAACTAGCTCAAGGATATATTATGTCCACAGCCTTAGCAGGCAGCCTGAATCTGAGGCTGTCTTGGGAACTTGTCTGGCAGCTGAACTTTGGAGAGGAGCTAAGAAACATTCCAATTTCTCTATCTGCCTTCTTTACCATGACTAGGAGCTTCAGGATACATGGCTATTATTATGAGCTTTGACTTTGAACCTACAGGAACTGGAAACATGACCCATCTAATGAAGAGACAAAAGGCTGGAATATAGCCATCCATGCAATCCTGACAGCCATGGTTTATTCTTATTTTATTAGTCATATTTCTATACTGCCCACTCTCTGAGGACTCTGGGCAGCTTACACCAAAGACAGTATACTAAATAGCTATTGCCTCCAACAATCTGGGTCATCATTTTACCCACCTCGGAAGGATGGAAGGCTGAGTCATCCTTGAGCCGTTCAGATTTGATCCGCTGATCTCCTGAACTAGCAGGCGGTATATAAATTGGAAATTAAATAAATTGGAAATTAAATTGTGCCCCTACCTGCAAAAAGACATGTTCCTTTCCAGCCAGGATGGTTGGCCTGCATAATTGAGTCGTCATTTACATGTTATTGACTGCTGGTTCTGCATCAAATAGGTGAAAGGGCACCGATTTTGCTTTTATAATCATGTCAAATTTTTCATAATAGAAGACCTGACAAAATTAGCTGGAAAAACACAGGCTTTTGGCAAGAGAAAATGTTAAATTCCATTCTTTTTAAATTGCTTCTTAACTCTATTTCCCCATTTCTTTATTTCATTAATGTAAATAAATTTCTTGGTTCTTGCAGTATCACCTGCAAATACACCTATAAAACAGTAAACTCTTCATTTCTTTTGGCTAGAAAAAAATGCACCTTCTTTTACTCCAAAGGTCTTAAGGTTCCTACTCATATTTCCTGGTGTATTCCTGTGTGAATACTTAAATAAAACTATTGTCTTTTCTTTTATTTTGCCTCATAGTATTTGAATCATATATTTTCTTTTCAACATTTGCCTTTCCTAGTTTTGTAATTCCACCTTTTCTCCAGTCACATATGAGATTTCAATGTTCGATTCTCCATTTCTCCATCATCGGACCTGTTTTGAGGTAAAATTTCTAAAAGGTCCATGAGTTTCAGTTTTGTCACCATTTTGGAACTTGATTTCTTTGTGGTGCCTTTTTTCTCTCAGGATTATTTTTATTATTGCAGGCTGCCTCTTAGTGCTTCCAACTCTCCTTGGCCGCCCAGAGACATGATTTTGAAAAGGAAGCTGTAATAATTGAACTCAGTAGAGACAGTTAATACAAGCCTTAATTTTCCTATCTTAATTTTCCCATCTTTTTCCTCCTTGTGTCTCTGCCAGCCCCCATATCTTCCATCACTTCAGGGTTGAGTTTGCCAACAACCACAACACAGAAGCTTGTCTTTCAAAGAGAGGCTTTGTTTCTTGTCTTTTGACAGCCCTGCCATTTCTGACAGGATTTTTGCTCGTTTTTGAGGCCTCCTACAGACCCTTCAGCAGAGAAGATGTTCTTGAGGAAAGCGGATTTTGAGTCTCCACAGATATTTCCTCATTGTTGGCAAGACCATAGATAGTTCTTAAGACATTAAAAAGAGGAAAATCTTTAAACTGCCGCCTCTGGAGACGACACGGCCTTTCTAGGCAGTCAATGTTAGAGGGACACTTTTCTGCTAGTCCAAAGCCCATCATCCGAGTCCCACATGGAACATGACGATGCCCTGCGTGTCCTTTGGAATCGCCCGCAGGATCCTCCAGGGGGCTCCCTCGGTAGCCGTTGGAAGAGCCGGGCAGAGCCCCCTCCCGCTTTCGAAAAAAACTGAGCATGCGCATTCTTCTTTTCCCCCCATCACAAGTGTTCTCCGGGCCCTCCCTCCCCCTTTTTTTTCCACCCCCAGAAAAGGCTGGGAGCGCATCTGGCTTTTCTACCGTGTCCGATCTGGCTCCCCTTCGCTGTGAGCCTTGAGCTGAGTTTCTCCAGAAGTCCAAGAGTTTGCAGGGAAATCTTCCACGGATGGAGATCCAGACGTTGTTACTGGAGGCGTGCATCGCAACCTGCAAAACTTCATCAGGTTCCGGAGTTATGGGAAAGGGAGATCCCGTGGTCCCATGTTCCCCTGCTCACCCCCACCCTACAGTCCATGCACGGGCCAGGCAGGAGAGACAACAAAGCTCCGGACCATCGCGCTGCTCCTTTTGGGGGGATCAGGATCGCAGAAACCAAGGGATCCATTTACCCTCCATTTCATTGGGGAAAACCCTGCAAGAGGGGCGGTGGGAGTGGGGGTGAGAGGTCGGCTTTGTAAAACAAATTCAAATCAGTCTTGACTCCTGGACAATTTCCTGCAAATTTCTTGCCTTGTTTTCCGAAGGGGATTCCCCCTCCTCCTCTTTCCTAGGCTGAGAGAAGCGCCCTGCCAAAGTCTCTCCTGCTGACTTGAGATGCAAGGCTGCAACTTTCGTGTGCAAGAAATTGGATATAAGGTGTGCAAGGACTGGAACTCGGTTTCCAGCCCTTTCACCACCAACTGGTTCTTCCAGCACATCACAAGATCTTCCACATCATGTTTGTTTATTTATTTATTTATTTTATTTTATTTATATACCGCCCTTCTCCCGAAGGACTCAGGGCGGTGAACAGCCATAATAAAAACAATGTACAAAAATAGAATTTAAGAGCAGATTAAAATAATTAAATCATAGGCCGAATTTAAAACTCTCATTTTAAAACCAATTTTAAAACCCGATTAAAATGTTAATGCATGGCTGGTTTATTCATTGAGATATTAGTTCTGTATGCCCTAGGACAGGGATGGCTAACCTTTTTGCCCTCACGTGCCAAAAGTGCGGGGAGCATGGGGTGGTCGCGAGTGCGGGTGCCCACATCCATAATTCAATGCGCCCTGCCCTCTCGCGCATGCACACGTGACCCCACACACACACTTCCCCCTGCTTTTGGCACGCAATGGCACGGTAGACCCGTTTTCCCCCCCTCCCTAGGCTCCAGAGGTTTCTAGGAGCCTGGGGAGGGCAAAAACAGCCTTTCCCATTCCCCTGGAGGCCTTCCGGAGTCCGAAAATAGCCAGTTTCCCGACTTCTGGAGGGACCGGAAGGCCTGAAAATCAGTTGGCTGGTGCACGCATGCGTGCTTCAGCTGAGCTAGGGCAACACTCGCATGCCCACCAATGTGGCTCCGCGTGCCACCTGTGGCACCCATGCCATAGGTTCGCCATCACGGCCCTAGGATGATGAGCCAGGAGTTTGGGCCAGGAGTTTGATGGGGTTCTCATCTCAATTGCTGTTTGTGAATTTAGAGATTTAAGATTTCGATTGTGCTGAAGGAACATAATAATAATAGAATAGGTAGACTTAGTGGGACATAATATTAGTATCAATAGAATTAGTTTAACTGCTCTTTCGTTTATATAAAAATAGTTCTGCTTCTGCCACTAATAGAATTAAGCACCACTTCTGCTTCTTTTTCTGTACTGCCCTGTGCCTGGTACATGTCTCAAACAAGAAGTGGGTTGTGTCCCTGGCAGGCCAAATACCTGTGTTGCTAAGCACCCAGCCCCCCTGTAGTCAGTCTTCCTAATAATATACCCCCTTTTCTTTCTTTTTCTTTTTCTTTTTTTTCTTTTCTTTTTTTTTTGGAGGAATAGGTTAGACTGTATTCAGATTTGTCATCTCACCATATTGAACAGGCTGTATTTTGCATTTCAGATATATAAATTGGAAATCTTTCCTGGTTCCTCTGCAGTCCAGACTATCTTGTGTTCAAAGAGGGCTGAATAGCCTTTAGGTGTTTGGCCAGACTTCATCTGATTAGTAACACTTGGGAAGACCCATCCATCCATTTTGGAGCTGGATTAGAGACCAGAGAGAAGATGGAGGGACAAAGTACCTCAACATCAGCAGATGCAGATGTTGGAAAAGCCCCTGCATCTACTCAACCTTGGAGCTGGGGGAAGAATGGGGCAAATTCTGGGCAGAAGAGCCAAGAAGAGGAAGCCAACAGTTCAGAGATCGAATATTATCACTTGAGAAAAGTGCAGTTCCAGGAAGGGAAGAGTCCCCGAGATGTTTGTAGTCAGCTTCACCGTCTTTGCCATCAGTGGTTGCAGCCAGAAAAACATACAAAGGCTCAGATGCTCGACTTGGTGCTCCTGAAGCAGTTCCTGGCTGTCCTTCCCCCAGAGATGGAGAAATGGGTACGGGAGTGTGGAGCGGAGACCAGTTCCCAGGCGGTGGCCCTGGCCGAAGGCTTCTTGATGACCCAGGAGGAGGAAAAGAGGCAAAAAGACTTGCAGGTGTGTGAATGTAGTTTTAGCAGCTCTAAAGGGGAGCTCTCTGAATTTGTGAATTCCTATTTTGCTGAGTTTTCTGGGATTATTAACTCCTGTGGACTGTTTGTCCATTTTTCTTCAAGAAATGGACAGTGTGGTCTGCTGGTTTAAAGGTGCAGTATGATAATTCATTAATACTCTTTCTTTGTTTCTCACCTCACTTGTTCTCCAGAAATCCTTGGAAGCTGTGACTGAGTATCCTAAGGGGAGGAAAGATTCATTCAGGTCTTCTCAAGAGCTGCTGTTCAGGGAGACTTTACACAATGATCAAAGTCAGGACACTATGCCAGGTAAAAAAAGCTCTTTCTGTGTCATGTAACATTTAGCTGATTTTTTTGTTCCTCTTGACTGGAATCTCTCTCTTCATAACAAATCTGCTTCCACCATTTTCCCCTGTCTTACAGAGAGTAGAAAACTGTCCTTGGAAATTTTAGAATCTCTTCCTCTTTGTGATGGGGCAAAAGGATTGACTGAACCACTACTTCAGGTAAGGAGGAAAAAAATCGGAAAACGTCCATGAATCTTGAATGGATTTATTTTGTTCTAGAGTTTATTATAATAAATTGCTGTTTCTAAGGAATAATAATCTAACATCCAGTCATTCAAAACAGATATGCAGCCTGGCCTATCTCTCCCTTCTGAGGGGATCCTTTGTGACACTTTCTCCACCTCTTCTGCTTCGCCTTCTGATTTCATAGATTGTTGTCAGAATCGGGCTCTTCCTTCTTTCTCCCAGGGTTATTCTCACATACCATTGCAAATAAATACTGTTTTCTGCCTTTTCAAAAGAATCTTTGGGACAACTGTGACCTGGTGACAGAGAATCTCCATAGACATATACTATTACAAGTTATGTCATTTTGAATTCTGCAGAAGATACCTATTTTGTTTACTGGATCTCTCTCTATTGGTGTAAGAAAACTGGAAAATTATTCTTGGGATTATCTGTTAAAAGGAAAACTTGTTTCCTTGTTCAGGTTGTTATGTCTTTTGAGGAAGTGGCTGTGCATTTCTCCAAGGAGGAGTGGTCTCAACTGGATGCTGACCAAAAAGCTCTCCACGGAGAAGTCATGCTGGAAAATTCCAAGAATCTGGCTTCTCTGGGTAAGAACCCCTTTCTATGCTTAGAAACATAGAAACGTCATGGGGTGAGGGGCTTAGATGTGATCACTAATAAAACATCAGTTATTTTTTATATCCTGCCTTTATTTTTTGTAAATAATAATAAAGGCAGTGGACAAAGCCAATATTCGTTCCTCCTGCTGTTTTCCCTACAACAACCTAACGACATAGGTTGAGCTGAGAGAGACTGGCCCAAAGTCACCCAGCCACCATTCATCCCTAAAGGCTGAACTATACTTACAGTCACTTAGCTTCTAGCCTGGTGCCTTAACTGTTTCCCCAAACTGAATTTATAGAAGAAGGAAATTTATTGAAAGAAATATTGGAAAACTCCATAGCATTTTACATAAAAGAATTGGTTTTTCTAATGATTTCTGCTCATCGAGTACAATATTTCATGACACAGAAGATTTTAGCGAGAATTTTAGGGACAGACTAACCATTGGGATGATGTCCCAATGAGGACCCGGATTGTTGGGGCAATAAACTGACTCTGTATAAAAAAGAACACCACTTAGGGGGGGCCGAAAGCGAAATGATTCTTTGGCTGAATTTCAGAAGAATAGATTTGATTGTTCCCTTTCTTGCTACATTTCATTTTCATTTTTCTTTTCAAAGGCTTTAATGGGCAAGAGAATAAGAATTACAAGGAGGAATGCCAAGCCATCCATCTGAAAAAGGAAAAGGAGAAATTTGCAGATCAGATGCAACCAAAGAGTAATGAAACAAAGCAATCACAAAGTGGAATTAAAAATGGTTTTCCTCGGGTCAGTTGGCTTCCTAACCGTGCAAACATCAGTATGGGAGAAATACCATATCAATGCATGGAATCTGGAAACAGCTTTAATAAATCTGATCATCTCATTTCTCATAAAAAGACACATTCAGAAGAGAAACCATATCAATGCATGGAGTGTAGAAAGAGCTTTAGAAGGAAATATTCTCTGATTTACCATAAAATTATCCATACAGAGAAGAAGCCATATCAATGTATGAAGTGCAGAAAAACCTTCTGTTATTATGACTCTCTTATAAGACATCAAAGGAGTCACAAAGGGGAAAGACCTTATAAATGCATGGAGTGTGGAAAGACGTTTACTTATAGCATTAATCTTAATTCCCACAAGAGGATCCACACAGGAGAGAAGCCATATCAATGCACAGAGTGTGGAAAGGCTTTTAGGCAAAGTAGTAATCTTACCTCCCATAAGAAAATCCACACAGGAGAGAAACCTTATCAATGTAAGGAGTGCGGAAAGAGTTTTACTCATAGCTGTCATCTTAATTCGCACAAGAGGATCCACACAGGAGAGAAGCCATATCAATGCATGGAGTGTGGAAAGACCTTCTGTTATAATCAATCTCTTATAAGCCATGAAAGGAGTCACAAAGGGGAAAGACCTTATAAATGCATGGAATGTGGAAAGACCTTCTGTTATAATCATTCTCTTATAAGACATCAAAGGAATCACAAAGGAGAAAGACCTTATAAATGCATGGAGTGTGGAAAGACCTTCTGTCATAATCAATCTCTTATAAGCCATGAAAGGAGTCACAAAGGAGAAAGACCTTATAAATGCATGGAGTGTGGAAAGACCTTCTGTCATAATCAATCTCTTATAAGACATCAAAGGAATCACAAAGGAGAAAGACCTTATAAATGCATGGAGTGTGGAAAGACCTTCTGTTATAATCAATCTCTTATAAGCCATGAAAGGAGTCACAAAGGAGAAAGACCTTATAAATGCATGGAGTGTGGAAAGACCTTTACTCGTAGCAGTAGTCTTAATACCCACAAGAAGATCCACACAGGAGAGAAGCCATATCAATGCACGGAGTGTGGAAAGGCTTTTAGGCAGAGTAGTAATCTTGCCTCACATAAGAAGATCCACAGAGGAGAGAAACCATATCAATGTAAGGAGTGTGGAAAGAGTTTTGCTCATAGCTGTCATCTTAATTCGCACAAGAGGATCCACACAGGAGAGAAGCCATATCAATGCATGGAATGTGGAAAGACCTTCTGTTATAATCATTCTCTTATAAGACATCAAAGGAATCACAAAGGAGAAAGACCTTATAAATGCATGGAGTGTGGAAAGACCTTCTGTCATAATCAATCTCTTATAAGCCATGAAAGGAATCACAAAGGAGAAAGACCTTATAAATGCATGGAGTGTGGAAAGACCTTTACTCGTAGCAGTAGTCTTAATACCCACAAGAGGATCCACACAGGAGAGAAGCCATATCAATGCACGGAGTGTGGAAAGGCTTTTAGGAACAATAGTAATCTTACCTCCCATAAGAAGAGCCACACAGGAGAGAAACCGTATCAATGCATGGATGGACCTTTAATTGTGGAAAGACCTTTAATTGTACCAGTGATCTTAATTCCCACAAGTGGATTCATATAGAAGAAAAGCCATACCAATGTGTGGAATGTGGAAAGAGCTTTAAGTGTAATTCTGCTCTTACATCCCACAAAGGGAGCCATACAGGAGAAAAACCATATAAATGTAAGGAGTGTGGAAAGAGTTTTACTCATTGCAGTCATCTTAATTCGCACAAGAGGATCCATACAGGAGAGAAGCCATATCAATGCATGGAGTGTGGAAAGACCTTCTGTGATAATCAATCTCTTATAAGACATGAAAGGAGTCACATAGACCTTATAAATGCATGGAGTATGGAAAGACCTTTACTTGTAGCAGTAGTCTTAATACCCACAAGAAGACCCACACAGGAGGGAACTCATATCAATTCATGGAATGTCGAAAGACCTTTACTCGTAGCACTACTCTTAATTCCCACAAAAGGATCCACACAGGAGAGAAACCATATCAATGCATGGAGTGTGGAAGGAGCTTTAGTAGTAAATATGCTCCGATTCACCATAAAAGCATCCATACAGAGGAGAAGGCATATCAATGCATAGAGTGCAGCAAAACTTTCTGTTATTATGAATCTCTTATAAAGCATATTACTGTAAGGAGTGTGGAAAGACCTGTTATATTCATTCTCTTATAAGACATCAAAAGAGTCACAAAGGAGAAAGACCTTATAAATGCATGGAGTGTGGAAACAGTTTTACTCATAGCAGTCATCTAAATTCACACAAGAGGATCCACACAGGAGAGAAACCATATCAATGCATGGAGTGTGGAAAGACATTTACTCGTAGCAGTAATCTTAATTCCCATATAAGGATCCATGTAGGAGGAAAAACCATATAAATGTGTGCAATGTGGAGAGGGTTTTAAAAATACTTGTGATCTCATTTTCCATGGAAGAATCCATACCGGGGGAGGGGGGCCGATGCCTCCCGTGATGAGGTCAGATCCTGCCCATGCAGCCATCCTGGAAACTAAGGAGCTGGCCTGCGTCAATTCAACCCGGCCCATACCATTCTAGTGTGCATGCATACATACAGGGTCCCAGATCGCCACCGCTGTGTGCAAGGCAACAAAAATAGTCTGTGGAACTATGGTAAAAAGAATAGTTGAGATTTTCCAACTTCATGATTTTTTTTTTTTTTTGAGAAGTTGGAACATCTGAACTAATTTTTTTACCGTAGTCCCGCAGACTAGGTTACCTCCCCTGCATGCCGCAGTGGTGAACAGAGCTGGAAAGCAGGTTAGTGAAGGGATGTGGCTGCCCTGGGGGAATGTGGGGGTGGGAGGGTTTGGCATGGATGGCCTGGTTTAACGGCCCTCAGGTAAGATCGGGCTGGGTGGGTGGGCAGCTCCGCAATCCCTGCCTTGCTTTGTCCCCCACCCACCCCTGCTTTTCTTCGTTCTTTGCCACTTCTCCTTCCTTGCTGTCGTATCAGAGCAGGACGTTGAGCAACGCACTGGTGCAGCCACAAAGAGAGGCGGTGGGGAGGTGAGAAGGAAGCAAGACGGGTGCAGAGCTGTCCCCCCGCCCCCCCCCGCCCACAGCTCACACTGTCTTACCTGAGCACCCCGCTGGCCAGGCACTGAAGCGCCACTGCTGCTGTAGCAAGAAAGAGAGCAAAGAGAACAATCTGATCTAATTTCTGTTTGTGTGTGTGTGTATGAAAGAGAGAGAGCGCGATCTGTGCCTCAGCTAGGGCACTCAAGCTGGCGAGTGCTACCACAGCGAGACAGAGACAGAGAGCAAGAGGGCAATCTGATCCAACCTGTGTGTGTGTGAGAGAGAGAGAGAGCAATCTGATCCAACGTCTTGGGTGGCCCGGCTGAAGCATGGTTCACATGCAGCTGCCAGCCCTAGTATAATTCTGAGGTTGGATTTGATCCCTCTCCCACCACCTCTCCCTATCCCTACAGGAGAGCCCTTTTAAGGATTATGTATATAGAAAAGCAACTAACTTACCTCTGTTCTTAAACGCAAAAGCTGTTGAACATAAAAAGCAGAGGGGCTCTTATCAACTATCAGAGCCATCATTTTGACAGTTTTGCTGTACTGTTGTCTGTGGATGCCCCCACGAAATACAAGCATGGGATCAACTGAGCCTGGTTTGTTCTCAGTCTTTTAAGTGGCCACAAACTACTAGCAAAAGTGGCATTGATCAGAAGTCAAGGAGGCATCAAGAAATATTTCCCCTTTTCCATTTGAGCATCCAAGAAGGAACAGGAAAGACAAAGGAAAAGAAGGAACGGGGAAGAGAGCAAGGAAGAGGAAAAAGGGGAAGGATAAAGAAAGAAAGGATAATGAAGAGGGAAGGAAAAAGAAAAAAGGGAAGAAGGACAGAAGGAAGGAAGGAGATTATAATGAGAGAGTGAGGGTCTGAGATAAATCCTGCCTTAGCTCTTGGCTACCAGCAGTCCTGCTGCCTTTTGCCATCCCCTTGTTCCCTCCTCCAGACCTCTCCTGGTGTTCTCCAATCCTATTGCTGAGGATGCTTTGGTTACAAAGCCAGGTCTCCTTGCAAGGAGAGGGAGTGGGCCTCCCTCTGACTCACACACTTTGCCCTCCCGCACACACCATGAGCAACCTGGTCAAGGAGAATGAGCACAACAGCAGTGGGAGCTGGCCATGCCTACTCCCCACCCCCCCACCCCAAAAAAGTCAACCATAACCCTGATGCCGCCCTCAATGAAATCGAGTTTGACACCCTTGCCATAGAAGGATCCACACTCGAGAGAAACCATATCAATAAAGGAAATGTGGGAAGAGGTTCAATAGAAATACAGGTTTAGGCCTGCAGTTGAGCCCAAAATTCCGATAGCTAAGTGAAACACTTGTTAAGTGAGTTGTGCTCCATTTCACAACTTTTTTTCTCACATTTGTTAAGTGAATCATTGCAGTTAAATTAGTAACACGATTGTGAGGTGAATCTGGTTTTTTCATTGATGTTGCTGGTCAGGTTACAATCACTAAATGAACTGTTGTAAATTGAGGACTACATATAGTTGACTAAAATCCCATACAAATACCATTTGAATAATAAACTAAATACTAGCTTGCATAACTTGCCTTTTTTGTGCAAACCAGAACAAGATCGATCCCTCATTTCAGAATGATAAATTCCTCTCACAAAAGAAACCAGAATGAGAAAGTGAAATCCGTGTTCAAAGACACTTTTTGAAGCATTAGGGCCATGGTGGTGCATTGGTTAGAATGCAGCATTGCAAGCTTTTTCTGCTGACTGCCAGGAGTTTGATTCTGACCGGCACAAGGTTGATTGAGCCTTCCATTCATCTGAGACCAGTAAAACGGGGAAATATGTTGATTCTGTAAACCGTTTATGGAGTGTTGTAAAACACTATGAAGCAGTATATAAGTTTAAGTGCTATATATTGCTATTTTGTCTTTCTATGAGATGATAAGGAAATATCTAAATTCAATTTAAATAAATTGGATTAGTTGAAATTAATTGGATTTTAATTGGAATGGAATAAAATTAATTTTGGATATAAATAAAATTAAATATCGTTGGTATGGTTGTCAATGAGACATTTTTAAATTCTTTTTAATTAAAAAACTCAGGAAAACTTGGAAGGATTTGGAGGGGGGGAGGAATACTTTAGGTTTTCAGAGACTCGAGCTACTTTGAAGCTGTTTATTCAAATACTGCTCAATTATGGTTCTGGATCAAACTGGTGAAAGGGCACCAATTTTGGTTTTGTAGTCATTGTGTCAATGTTTTCCATTATTATTGGCATCCCTCAGTGTCAAGAGACTGGTATCGTCCTCTGGAAAGAGGTCCTAAAACAGCATCTAGTGTGACTAAAAAGGCCAATTCCAGATTGGCAATCCCCTCCACACTGTTCCCTGCCCAGCCCCAAGATTTCGCTGGTTCCGGGACTGCCTCTTTGCCTCTGCCTGCTGAACAAGTGTCTCTTCAAATTGGAGAAGGCCATGCTGCATCTTTAGCCTCCAAGATGAACGATCGGTGGTCAAGGTTTCCCAGTTGTTAATGTCCATTCCCAAGGCCTTTAGGTCCCTCTTGCAGATACCCTTATATCGGTCTCCCTCTGAGGTGCTTTCCCTGTACTGATTCTCCATACAGGAGATCTTTCAGAATCCAACCATCAGCCATTCTCCCGACATGCCCCAGCCAGCATAGACGTCGCTGTTTCAATACTGTATACCATACTAGAAATATACATGTATATTTGTATGCTAGAAATATGTATATACATGTATATTTCTATATACATAACGTGCTGGCATGTATACGTGCTGGCAAGTATACATGCCAGCACGTTCCAAGACTGCATTATTTGGAATTTTGTTCTGCCAGGTAATCAAGCCCACAAGAGCATCAGGAGGGAGCAGACTTAACGACATTTGCTGTTGTGGCTCATCAGTGGCCTGTGCAGCTAGTAGCTGATTCCGACAGCGAGGAGGCTGGTGTGGTACTGCGCCAGCAGCCTGTGCAGCTGGCACTTGAGTCAGACAATGAGGAGGCTGGAGAAGATGTGGTGCCAGAGGCGGGGATTTAGCCAGAGCCTTCAGAACCTCCAGAAGCTCCTATAAGTGAAGAGGACGAAGAGGAGGAGCCTCTTCTCGATGCACGGGCGCACAGAGCTGCCAAAAGGCAGGAGTGGCTCCTCAGGAGAAGGTCTCGAGAGTAAGGCTTGGGGCTAATTGGCCACTCCCTTAGCCTATTTAAGGTGAAACGCCGACTGAAGCAATTTGCAGGGAACAACTTCGTTCACATACCTTCATGTCTTGTCTTGCTTATCTTACCAACTTCCTGCAAATTGCTTCTGGGCATTCTGCCAACCACAGTAAGCTTTCAGTATTATTCTTTGAATTCTTGGCAGCTGTTAAGGCAGTTAATTAACAGCCGTTGTTGTAAAAAACTGGTTTATTTAGTAAACTAAGGTTTGAACGGACTTTCTGTGTGCTGCGTTCTTTGGGGTCCGTAGCTGGGGCAGAACATTTGCAAGGATTCTTTCAAAGCTTGTAAGTCCTCCTCTTCCAAACATGTGTCTGCCAGGGGAGGGTTCTAAAAATTTTTACTACGGGTTCTGTGGGTGTGGCTTATTCTGTGGGTGTGGTTTGGTAATGTGACTGGGTGGGCGTGGCCAACTTTTTTTTTTCCTTTTACTTTTAAAAGCATTTTTTTTACAACCTTAAGAGGTTGCAGAAAAAAATGATTTTAAAAGCTTCTGACGATCAGGCTAATCTGCTGGGATCGCCAGAGGCTTTTAAAGGGATTTTTTCCCTACAACCTCTTCAAAAAATCCCTTTAAAAGCCTCTGAGGATCCAAGCTGAGTTGCTTAATCGGCAGAAGCTTGAAGAGGTTGCAGAAAAAAATGCTCTTAGAAGCTTCTGGCGATCAGGCAAATCTACTGGGATCGGCAGAGGCTTTTTTTCTTTTAAAAGCCTCTGCCGATCCCAGCAGATTTGCCTGATCATCAGAAGCTTCTAAGAGCATTTTTTTTCTGCAACCTCTTCAAGTTTCTGCCGATCAGGAAACATCTTGGATCGTCAGAGCCATTTAAAAGAAAAAAGCCTCTGCCAATTAGGCAACTCAGCTTGGATCATCAGAGGCTTTTAAACTGATTTTTGGAAGAGGTTGTAGGGAAAAATAATCCCTTTAAAAGCCTTTTTTTGTTTTGTAAATATCTTTAATAAAAAAAAAGAAGCTTTTAAAAGCATTTTTTCTACAACCTCTGAAGAAGTCATGCCCACGTCGCTAAGGCGTGGGCTTAGCCATGGGCTTTTCCATTATAGAAGACTGAGAAAAATGGGCTCAAAAGAACCAGGCTTTTGGCAAGAGAGAGGTGTTAATTCTAGTCTTTTAAAATCGCTTCTTAGCTCTACTTCCATGTTTTTTTTTTTTTCTTTCATTAATGTAAATCTCTTTGTACTTGCAATGTCACCTTCAAATCCACTTCAAACTATGGGAGTCTTCAGTTCGTTTGGCTAGAAGAAAATTTGAATGTTGTTTAGCCTTTCATTATTTTTCAACTTCCTACTCATATTTCCTGAGCTGTCTTCCCTACTGAAAAACCGAAATGAAACAATTTTTCTTTTTTGCCTCATGGAATTTGAGCTTTATTCATACTTATCAAGATTTGCCTTCCTCGTCTGGTTTGACTTCCGTCGCCACCAGATGGTCCTTTGTGACCGCCAGCCCCGTAGCTCGTAAAGAGACACCTTTACATCTGAAAGGCGGCTCGAAAAACTCCATTTCCATAAGGAAATGTGAGATAGAGCAGGCGGGGGCAGGTAGAACCCTCTGCGAAGTCCCCAGAGTTTTTTCTTTACTCTTGGGGACGAAGCAGGATGAGGCTCCCTATTTCCCTCGCCACTGCTCCGGGCTTCTTGCAGAGCCAGGCGACGAGATCAAGCCTTTCAATGAAAATAACAGATTGCTTAATTAAAGAGGATGAGATCTGGATTTGGGACCCTAAATCGCAAGTATTTTTAATGATTTTCTAAGCGTTTCTAAGCGAAGGGGGAAAAAAAGCTTAAAATGGCGACCGCTGAGGCTTGAGAAGAAAAAAAGCTGAAAGTGAAAGTCCTTCCGTAAGAAGTTACAAAGTAGCGGAGCAAACAGTGCTGGCTAGAATAGAGAAAAGAAAAAATTTCTATTCTAAGTTTCTTTTTTTTTCTTGGAGATCTGATACTGATCTTGTTGGAGAGAAGTCTTCTTTCTTCAAAAAGAGTTTGTCTGTGTGGCAGGATGGCATTAAAATTAACAAAGCCAGACAAACAAGCAGCGGGGGGGGGGGGGGGTTCCCCCATTCACAATTGTGTGAGCAAGTTTCGAGTTTACAGACCCAGAAGGATGGTTTTAATTTAAAAGATTTTGTTTTAAAGGAAATGGCAAGACATGACAAGATTGTGAACCAGAATTTTGAAAAATTTAAGCAGGAAATTAAAGAATTCATACAATTAAAGTATGATAACTTACAAAGAAAGATTGTAACAGTGACTAATGCTTTTTCAGAAATAGTTATAAAGATGGATACAAATATCAAGTTATTAGAGTCTAAAATGGAGAAAGTTGATGATAAGATTTATAACTTGAACAATAAAATACAAAGAATGGAAAATGATTTGATAAATATTCAAGACAATAGTTCTGAAGTAAAGTCTAAAAAGGAAGCTGATCACGAGATTTACAATACAGAAAATATAAAACAAGGGATTGAAAGAGAAGTTACAATGATACAATACAGGCTCACGGAATTTGTGGTTAGAATGAGAGGGTTACAGGAAAACAATAGAGAAGATTTAAGAAAAATATCTGCTGAAGTTCTGGCTGAGATTTTAAAGATTCACCCAGAGGAGGTATCTTGCAAGATCGACAAGGCCTACAGAGTAAATTCTTGGATTGCAAAGCAAAGGCAATTGCCTAGAGATGTGGTGATTTATTTTACAGATAAAGAAATAAGAAATGATATTGTGCAAAATTCTTTTAATTCTACTCTACAACTGTATGGAAGAAAGATCTGGATATATAAAGAGTTGCCGCCCAAGATATTAAAAGATAGAAAGAAATTTGGATTTTTGGTGACTGAGCTAAACAAACAAAACATCTCATTCAGGTGGGATGTCCCAGTTGGCATAATATTGAGATATCAAGGAGAAAGATATCAACTAAATTCTGTTGAAAAAGTGGAAGAATTTTACTATAAGGTTCTTAAAATGGGTTCAACATCTTCATGTATAATACATGAGTGGAATAAAGAAAAGCAAAATCATCAAGAGATAGAAATTCAGGATAAGCAGAAAGAGATGGAAGTAATGGAAACACAACAAATTACAAAGGATTTTGTAGATGAACAGCTTCTGGATTCTCCTTCAGAGGTTACAGCTGGACTATTTATAAATAGAAGAGAGGCGGCTTTGGATTCTAATCTGATGATCCATCAAGTTACAGATCAGCATAGAAATCAATCAGTTGACATACAACTCAAAGAAAAGAAACCAGAATGGAGACTTAAGCCACAAAAGCAAAACCAACAAGATCAAGTTATAGATCAGCATGAAAACCAAACAGTTGATACACTATTTATAGAAAGGAAATCAGGATGGAGATCTAACCCACAAAGAGTCAAGAAAAGAAGAAGCAGGTCTCACAAAAACAAAAACTTTTAAACTAAACAACAGTGCAATGCCAGTTATCTAAGAGACGATTGAATATATGTAAAGATAGCTGACGCAAAGTATTGATCTATATTATCTTGAGGACAGTGACAGACCTCTGTAGTGCTGTACTTTTGGGATGTGAAAATGGCCTTAAACTGAATGGATTGGAATTATCTATTTTGGATTCTTTGATAAATGTATTACATTTATGTTGAGCTACAAGGCAAGAGAGTTACGGGATTGGGGCACGCAGAAGATCTGGTTGTTACCCTATTACAGTGATTGGAATTAATAATTTAGATGAAAGACACTACTATAGACACTATATGGAATACAAATATAAAATCACTCGGGTGGTTGTTTTTTATATATCAAGACATCTATGGTTGATGGGGGCAGATGGTAATTGAAGATACCGAACATGCTGTTGGAATTAGGATGTGATGTTACCCTAATATGGGTGATGGAGTTAACAATCCAGCTGAAAGACACTACAGAAGATATCATATGGATTACAAGCTTAAAGTCATTTGAGGATTTTATTTATATAAGGGAATACTTCTTAGTGATGTGGGCAGAAGAATAGAGATCAAGAATTATTATGTATGGTAGTTCTGTGGGAATGTGGGTGGAAATAGGTTAGCTTACTGATTGTTTAGTTGAAGAAAAGGGATATTATGTTTAGATATGAATATATGTAAAAGACTTGAGTTAAGAGATATATCTATGGGGTGGAGGAATAAATGTTAATTTAGGATTTATCATATAGTTTTATAGTGGAAGGTTGCTTTGAAATGTCATATTAATATACAAAAAAAGATTTGATTTAAGAGATATATGTATGGGGGAGGAGTAAAAGAGTAGATCATGAGTAGAAATTGTTAAATTGGGGGATATAATAATATTACTATGCTAAATTAGGAGTTATTATATAATGTTATAGTAGAATGTTATTTCGAAATGTGTAGTTTAAGGGGGATATAATAATATTATTAGAAAGAAAGGGTCAGCATATGGGGGATGGAGCAAGGGGATGGTAAGTATTATATAATCTGTTATGAATTTGGGTTGTACCCTGAAGAAGCCACAGGGGGAGGGGAGGGCGAGGGGGGTTTAGGGAGGAGGGGGGAGGGGGAAAAATTTGTATTTGAAAAACTTTTTCAATTAAAAAAAAAAGATTTGCCTTCCTCCATTTTGTAATTCCACCTTTCCTCCAGTTACCTATGAAACACCATTCTCCCATTCATCTCTCCATCATGGCGCCTTGTTTTGAGGTAAAATTGCTAAAACTTCCATGAGTTTGAGTTTTGTCTCCATTTTGGAACTTGTTTCCTTTTGATGCCCCTTTTTCATCCCATAGGATGAGGTGAGGCAAGGCAGCTACAGCCGGTTTTGGCGCCACTCAGTTTCCTACACCACCCCCGCCACGCTGCTCTAGTCTGCTGGGGGTTCGCCTTTCCACCTTCTCCACCGCACCATGAACTGGGATTAACCATCCCCCAATCTAGTCCAATGCCCATCATCCGAGTCCCACATGGAAATGATGATGCCCTCCGTGTCCTCTGGCATCACTCGCAGGATCCTCCAGGGGGCTCCCTCGGTAGCCGTTGGAAAAGCCGAGCAGCGCCCCCACCCCCTCCCGCTTTCGAAGAAAACTGAGCATGCGCATTGTTCTTACCCCGTCACAAGTGTTCTCCGGGCCCTCCCTCCCCTTTTTTTTTCCACCCCCAGAAAAGGCTGGGAGCGCATCTGGCTTTTCTACCGTGTCCGATCTGGCTCCCCTTCGCTGTGAGCCTTGAGCTGAGTTTCTCCAGAAGTCCAAGAGTTTGCAGGGAAATCTTCCACGGATGGAGATCCAGACGTTGTTACTGGAGGCGTGCATCGCAACCTGCAAAACTTCATCAGGTTCCGGAGTTATGGGAAAGGGAGATCCCGTGGTCCCATGTTCCCCTGCTCACCCCCACCCTACAGTCCATGCACGGGCCAGGCAGGAGAGACAGCAAAACTGCGGCTGCTCCTTTTGGGGGGGATCGCAGATAGGAAAAATCCAGTCTTGACTCCTGGACAATTTCCTGCAAATTTCTTGCCTTGTTTTCCGAAGGGGATTCCCCCTCCTCCTCTTTCCTAGGCTGAGAGAAGCGCCCTGCCGAAGTCGCTCCTGCTGGCTTTGCATGCAAGGCTGCAACTCCGCGTGCAAGAAATTGGATATAAGGTGTGCAAGGACTGGAACTCGGTTTCCTGGTTTCCAGCCCTTTCACCACCACCTGGTTCTTCCAGCACAACACAAGATCCTCCACATCCTGTTAATGCATGGATGGTTTATTCATTGAGATATTAGTTCTGTATGCCCTGTAGGACGATGGTTTCTTCATTCTGCCTTCTGGAGTTTGGGCCAGGAGTTTGATGGGGTTCTCATCTCAATTGCTGCTTGTAAACTTAAAAGAGATTTAAGATTTCGATTGTGCTGATGGGACATAATAATAATAGAATAGGTAGAATTAGTGGGACATATTAATAGTATCAGTAGAATTAGTTTCACTGCCCTTTCGCTTCATAAAAATTGTTTTGCTTCTGTCAGTAATAGAATTAAGCATCATTTCTGCTTCTTTTTCTGCACCATCCTGTGCCTGGTGCATGTCTCAAACAAGAAGCGGGGTGGGTCACTGGTGGGGTTCAGACATCGGGCAAATACCTAACCCCCAGCCCCCCTATAGTCAGTCTTCCTAATAAGATACCCCCTCCTTACAGATATTGCTGGATTTCTTTTTCTTTTTCTTCTTTTTTTTGGAGGAAGTGGAAGAGGTTGGTCAGTATTCAGATTTGTTACCTCACCATATTGAACAGGCTGTGTTTTCCATTTCAGATATATAAGTTGGAAATCTTTCCTGGTTCCTCTGCAGTCCAGACCATCTTGTGTTCAAAGAGGGCTGAATAGCCTTTAGGTGTTTGGCCAGACTTCATCTGATTAGTAACAGTTGGGGAGATCCATCCATCCATTCTGGAGCTGGATTAGAAATTAGAGAAAAATGGAGGGACAAAGCCCAGCAGATGCAGATGTTGGAAAAGGCCCTGCAGCTACTCAGCCTTGGAGCTGTGGGAAGAATGGGGCAAATTCTGGGCAGAAGAGCCAAGAAGAGGAAGCCAAGAGTTCAGAGATCCAATATTGTCACTTCAGAAAAGTGCAATTCCAGGAGGGGAAGAGTCCCCGAGATGTGTGCAGTCAGCTTCACCATCTTTGCCATCAGTGGTTGCAGCCAGAAAAATATACAAAGGCTCAGATGCTGGACCTGGTGCTCCTGGAGCAGTTCCTGGCTGTCCTTCCCCCAGAGATGAAGAAATGGGTGCGGGAGTGTGGAGCAGAGACCAGTTCCCAGGCGGTGGCCCTGGCCGAAGGCTTCTTGCTCAACCAGGAGGAGGAAAAGAGGCAAAAAGAATTGCAGGTGTGAGAATGTAGTCTTAGCAGCTCTAAAGAGATTCTTAATTTGTGAATTCCTTTTTTGCAATGTTTTCTGGGATTATTAACTCATATGGCCTGTTCCATTTTTCTTCCAGAAAATGTGTTTGGGCAATTTTTCCATTCTGTTTCGAATTTCGGCGATGGACAGTGGGATCTGCTGGTTTAAAGGTGCAGTATGATAATTCATTAATACTCTTTCTTTGTTTCTCACCTCACATCATCTCCAGAAATCCTTGGAAGCTATGACTGAGTGTTCCAAGGGGAGGAAAGGTTCATTCAGGTCTTCTCAAGAGCTGTTGTTCAAAGAGACCTTACACAAAGATCAAAGTCAGGACACTATGCCAGGTAAGAAAAGCTCTTTCTGTGTAATGTAACATTTAGCTGATTCTTTTGCTCCTCTTGATTGGAATCACTCTCTTTATAACAAATCTGCTTCCACCATTTTTCTCTATCTTACAGAGAGTAGAAAACTGTCCTTGGAAATTTTAGAATCTCCTCCTCTTTGTGGTGTGGCTGAAGGACTGGCTGAACCACTACTTCAGGTAAGGAAGAGAAAGATAGGAAAATGTCCATGAATCTTAGATGGATTTCATTTTGTTTTAGAATTTATTATAATAAATTGCTGTTTCTAAGCAATATGCAGCCTGGCCTATTTCTCCCTTCTGAGGGGATCCTTTGTGAGATGCTTTCTCCACCTCTCCTGCTTTGCCAGATTGTTGTCATCATTCGGGCTCTTCCTTCTGTCTACCAGGGTTATTCTCACATACCATTACAAAAAAAAATATTCTTTTCTGCCTTTTCAAAAGAATCTTTGGGACAACCGTGATCTGGTGACTGAGAATCTCCATAGACATATATTATTACAAGTGATCTCATTCTGAATTCTGCAGAATATGCCTATTTTGTTCACTGGATCTCTCTTGATTGGTGGAAGAAAACTGGCAAATTATTTTTAGGATTATCTGTTAAAAGAAAAACTTGTCTCCTTGTTCAGGATGTTGTGTCTTTTGAGGATGTGGCTGTGCATTTCTCTGAGGAGGAGTGGTCTCAACTGGATGCTGACCAAAAGGCTCTCCATGGAGAAGTCATGCTGGAGAATTCCAGGAATCTCTTTTCTCTTGGTAAGAATCCCTATCTGTGCTGAGCAATGTAGAGAAGTTATGGGGTGGGGGCTTAAATATTATTTCTGATAAAAAAGCATTTATTTATTTATATCTAAATAAGCAGACATACCCTGTGACATGGGTTGAGCTTAGAGAAACTAGCCCACACTCATCCAGCCAGCATTCATCTCTTACACGCACCTACCCTCTGGAATCAGCTCCTCTTGGAGCTTTGGGTGGCCTCTGACCTTCGCTCTTTCCGCCATGACCTTAAAACACGGTTTTTCGCCAGGCTGGCCTGGACTGAAGGGGTTTTAATGAGAATTTTAGATTCTTTTATCGTTTGAATTTTAATCTGGACTTGTTGCTTTATTGCTGTGAGCCACCCTGAGTCCTCGCAGAGAAAGGGCGGCATATAAGTCTGATTAATAATAATAATAATAATAATAATAATAATAATAATAATAATAATGGTAACCTGAAATTTGAACAGGCTAGCATTAGTTCAGTTATGCTGAACAGTTTCTAGCCTGGTGCCTTAACCATTTGACCAAACTGAATTTATAGAAGAAGGAAATTTATTGAAAGAAAAATTGGAAAAATGCATAGCTTTCCTTTTTAACATAAAGGAAATGGTTTTTTTAATGCTTTCTGCTCATAAAATATAACATTTCATGCCACAGAAGATATTAGCGAGAATCTGAGGGACAGACTACATATAGGGATGATGTTATCTCTTGAGCATGATTCTACCTACCAGGGTTCGGTATTCATACCTACACTTGGTCACTGGCTGCTATAACCAAGACTGGATGTGTCTTGCATTCATTGTGATGTGATCCAATCCTGTTTGATGAGGATCAGTAGGGATACATTTGGAAATGAGTCCTTGCTAAAACCTTAGTTTGGAATCTTTGTGTTTGCCAACAAAGAATCCAAAATACATTAATGATTTTTTGGCTAAATTTCAGAAGGAAAGGTTTGGTTGTAATTGTTCCCCTTTCTTGCTACAATTCATTTTCATTTTTCTTTTTGAAGGATTTAATGGGCAGGAGAATAAGAATTGCAAGGAGGAATGCCAAGCCATCCTTCTGAAAAAGGAAAAGGGGAAATTTGCAGTTCAAATGCAACCAAAAAGTAATGAAACAAAGCAATCACAAAGTGGAATTAAAAATGGTTTTCCTCGGGTCAGTTGGCTTCCTAACCGTACAAACATTGATACGGGAGAAATACCATATCAATGCATGGAATCTGGAAAGAGCTTTAATAAATCCGATCATCTCATTTCTCATAAAAAGACACATTCAGAAGAGAAACCATATACCTGCAGAGAGTGTGGAAAGTCCTTCCGTACGAATGACTCTCTTAGAACTCACAAAATGACTCACAAAGGAGAACTTTACAAATGCATGGAGTGTGGAAAGAACTTTACTCGTAAGAGTAATCTTAATTCCCATAAGAGGATCCACACAGAAGGGAAACCATATCAATGCATGGAGTGTGGAAAGAGCTTTAGTAGGAAATACGCTCTGATTCACCATAAAACTATCCATACAGAGAAGAAGCCATATCAATGCATGGAGTGCAGAAGTACCTTCTGTTATTATGAATCTCTTATAAGACATCAAAGGAATCACAAAGGAGAAAGACCTTATAAATGCATGGAGTGTGGGAAAAGCTTTACTTCTAGCAGTAGTCTTAATTCCCACAATTTGATCCACACAGGGGAAAAGCCATATCAATGCATGGAGTGTGGAAGGAGCTTTACTTGTAACAGTCAACTTATTTCCCACAAGAGGATCCACACTGGAGAGAAGCCATATCAATGTATGGAGTGTGGAAAGACCTTCTGTTACAATCATTCTCTTATAAGACATCAAAGAGGTCACAAAGGAGAAAGACCTTATAAATGCACGGAGTGTGGGAAAAGCTTTACTTGTAGCAGTAGTCTTAATTCCCACAAGAAGATCCATGCAGGAGAGAAGCCATATCAATGCACTGAGTGTGGAAAGACCTTTATTCGTAACAGTTATCTTGAGTCCCACAAGAAGATCCATACAGGAGAGAAGCCACATGAATGCATGGAGTGCAAAAAAACCTTCTGTTATTATGAATCTCTTATAAGACATCAAAAAATCCACTCAGGAGTGAAACCATATCACTGTAAGGAGTGCGGAATGAGCTTTACTCATAGCAGTCATCTTAATTCTCACAAAAGGATCCACACAGAAGAGAAGCCATATAAATGTGTGGAATGTGGAATGGGTTTTAAGTGGAATTCTAGTCTTACCTCCCATAAAAGGATCCACACAGGAGAGAAACCATATCAATGTAAGGAGTGTGGAAAGAGTTTTGCTCGTAGGAGTCATCTTAATTCTCACAAGAGGATCCACACAGGTGAGAAGCCATATCAGTGCACGGAGTGTGAAAAGACTTTTCATTGTAGCAATAATCTGAATTCCCGTATAAGGATCCATGCAGGAGAAAAACCATATAAATGTGTGCAATGTGGAGAGGGCTTTAAAAATACGTGTGATCTCACTTTCCATGAAAAAATCCATACCGGGTAGAGGGGGGAAACTGGAAACTGTAAGGAGCTGGCTCGTGTCATTTCAGCCCGGCCCATGCCACCCTTGTGTGCATGGATGCGCACAGGGGCCCAGATCACCAGCGCCATCTGCAGGGCAACAAAAGTAGTCTGTGAAACTAGGTTAAAAAGAATAGTTGAGATCTTCCAACTTCGTGGGGTTTATTTATTTATTTATTTATTTTGTGAGAAGTTGGAATGTCTGAACTAATTTTTTTGCTGTAGTCCCACAGACTAGGTTAGCTCCCCTGCATGCAGCAGTGGTGAACAGAGCTGGAAAGCATGTTAATGAAGGAATGTGGCTGTCCTGGGGGAATGTGAGGGATGAGGGTTTGGCATGGGTGGCCTGGTTGAAGAGCCCTCAGGTAAGGTGGGGCGGGGTGGGTAGGGCAGCTCCGCAATCCCTGCCTTGCTTCATCCTCCCACCCACGCCTTTCTTTGTTCTTCGCCATTTCTTCTTGCTTGCTGCCGTAACAGAGCTGGACATTGAGCAGCGCACTGGTAGGGCGGCCACAAAAAGAGGTGGTGGGGAGGTGTAGGGTGAAGCAAGACCCATAGCCCACACTGGCTTACCTGAGCACCCCGCCAGCCAGGCACTGAAACGCCGCCACTGCCACCATAGCAAGACAGAGAGCAAGAAAACAATCCGATCCAACCTGTGTGTGTGTGTGTGTGTTTTCATAGGCTTTCAGAGACTCAGGCTAGTTTGAAGCTATTTATTTAAATACTGGTCAGTTATGGTTCTGGATCAAACTGGTGAAAGGGCACCAATTTTGCTTTGTAGCCATTATGTCAATTTTTTCCATTATAGAAGACTGAAAAAAATGGGCTCAAAAGAACCAGACTCTGGGCAAGAGAGAGGTGTTAATTCTATTCTTTTTAAATTGCTTCTTAGCTCTACTTCCCTGTTTTTTTCTTTTATTAATGAAGATAAATCTCTTTGCTGTTCTTGCAGTGTCACATTCAAATCCACAGTAATCTCTTCAAACCATGGAAGTCTTCAGTTTGTTTGGCTAGAAGAAAATTTGAATTTATGTTTAGTCCGGATGAGTTACATTCTTTCAACTTCCTATTCATAATTCCTGAGCTGTCTTCCCTACTGAAAAACTGAAACGAAGCTATTTTTTTTTTTTTTTTTTGCCTCATGGAATTTGATCTTTATGTGTATTTCTGAAGATTTGCCTTCCTGCATTTTGTAATTCCACCTTTCCTCCAGTCACCTATGAGACACCATTCTCCCATTCATCTCTCCATCATGGCACCTTGTTTTGAGGTAAAATTTCTAAAACTTCTTCTCATTTTTGCTGCCGGCACTTTCTGTTTTGAACTTCTGTTAGCTGCCCAGTAGCATGAATTTGAAAAGGCAGCTGAAATAATGGAAATAAAACATCAATACAAATCTTAGTTTTCCTAAGTCAAGGGTGTCAAACTGTATTTCATTGAGGGCCGGATCAGCATTGTGGTTGTCCGGGGGGGGTGGGGTGAGTAATGTCCTGGGGTGGTTGACAGGGCTGGGGCGTGCCCAGCATGACATCACTCATGGGTGGTGCCTGTGGGGTTGGGCAAGGAATCCAGGAGTCTCCGGTGGGTGAGGCACGGAGCAGGAGTCTTGTCCCACGGGATGAGGTGAATCAGGGTAGTTACAGCCAGTGTGCCTTCAGCTGCTTTTGGTGCCACTTAGTTTCCCACCCCACCACCGCCAGGCTGGTCTGGCCTGGTCTGGTCTGGTCTGGTGGGGGGATTACCTTCTGCAGAGACCAGTTATTAACCATCCCCCAAACCGCGCCACCAGCCCTGAAGCACACAGCCGCCAGCCATAGTATAACTCTCCGAGGTTGGATACAATCTCTCTTCCTCTCCCCTCCCGCTCATACACATACACATACACAGGTTTGATCAGATCATTCTGTCGCTCTCTCACCCCACCTCAGCGGCGGCACCAGCCATGCTCTCCACAGCAGCTGGCACTGCTTCATCCTCCATCCCCCCCCCCATCACCTCACTTTGTTCATCTTCATTCTTCATCACTTCTCCTTACTCACCACCGTAATGGAGCAGGAGGATGACGCACTGGTGCAGCGACCACAAAGCAAGGCGATTGGTGAGTGGAAGACAAAACCAGGCGGTGGGGGTGGTGGAAAACGAAGCAAGGCTGTGAGTTTGAAGCTTCCTCAAGCACCAGCTTACCTGAGGGCCCTACAGCCAGGCCATTAACGTCCTTACAACTGCCTAGCCTTATGGTGGTGGCTCCACAAACCCCATCCAAGATCTGCTTGGCCACCAGCCTGCTTCTCATTGCTCACTGCTGCAATGGATCAAGAGGCTGAGCGACAAATGTGGGGTTCGGGATGAGGCTGTTGGAGCTGCCGGAAGACAAGGCAGTTGTCAGGATGTTGATGGCCTGGTTGCGGGGCGCTCAGGTAAGCCAGTGCAGAGCATGGGGGGCAACCTCCGCCTTCCATCTTCCATCACACTGCCTCACTTTGGCCAATGCACCAGTGCATTGCTCAGCCTCCTGCTCTGTTACATTGACAATCAGGACTTATTTAGTGGCGATATGGGCGGCAAAATGCTCGCATTTTTCTGCACTTATTGCATCCGCTGATTCGCGCCCAGCCACCCTATTTAAGGTGACTCACTCCCTCCTTAATGTAGGGGGAGTGGAGGAGCCCTTGCAGGGTAGAGCTGAGGCGTTTGTGCAGTTTCTGTCGGATAAAGTCGCTCAGATTCGGATGGCCCTGGACTCTGATTGGGCAAGTCCGACCGAGTTGACGGGGGCAGATCTTAATCCCATTGTGTGGGATGAGTTTGAGCCTGTGACTCCTGAGGAAGTGGACAAGGCTGTAGGAGCGATGAGTTCCTCCACTTGTTTGTTGGACCCGTGCCCCTCCTGGCTGGTTTTGGCCAGCAGGGAGGTGACACGAGGATGGCTCCAGGCTTTAGTTAACACGTCCTTGAGGGAAGGGGCCTTCCCGCAACCATTAAAGGAAGTGGTTGTAAGGCCCCTCCTCAAGAAGCCTTCCCTGGATCCAGCAGAATTAAAGAACTTTCGTCCAGTCTCCAACCTACCCTTTGTGGGAAAGATTGTAGATAAAGTGGTGGCACTTCAGCTCCTGCGGTCATTGGAGGAAACGGATTATCTAGATCAGTGGCTCTCAACCTTCCTAATGCTGCGACCCTTAATACAGTTCCTCATGTTGTGGTGACCCCCAACAATAAAATTATTCCTAAAACCATTGAAAATATGTGTTTTCTGATGGTCTTAGGCAACCCCTGTGAAAGGGTCATTCAACCCCCAAAGGGGTCCCGACCCACAGGTTGAGAACCACTGATCTAGCTGGCTTCAGTCTGGCTTCAGGCCTGGCTACAGCATGGAAATTGCCTTGGTCAAGCTGATAGATGATCTCTGGCGAGCCCGAGATGGGGGTCATTCCTCCATCTTGGTGCTACTTGACCTCTCAGCGGCTTTCGATACCATTGACCATGGTATCCTTCTGGGGCGACTAAGGGAGCTGGGAGTGGGAGGCACCGTGTTACGGTGGTTCTCCTCCCATCTCTCTGGTCGGCCGCAGTCGGTGTTGGTAGGAGGACAGATGTCAACCCCTAGGCCCCTCGTTTGCGGGGTGCCTCAGGGCTTGTTCCTCTCTCCCCTCCTATTTAACATCTACATGAAGCCACTGGGTGAGATCATCCGATGACACAGGGTGAGATATCAGCAATACGCAGATGATACCCAGCTGTATATCTCTATCCTGCGTCAATTCAGTGATGCGGTGGATGTGATGTGCCCGTGCCTGGAGGCTGTGAGGGTCTGGATGGGAGTCAACATGCTCAGACATAACCCAGACAAGACCGAGTGGCTGTGGGTATTGCCTCCTAAAGACTATGTCAATTGTCCATCCTTGGTTCGGGGGGGGGGGGGAGAGAGAAATTGTCCCCCTCAGAATGGGCTCGCAATTTGGGTGTCCTCCTAGATTCACAGCTAAGATTAGAGCAACATCTGACTGCTGTGGCTAGGGGGACCTTTGCACAGGTCTGCCTGGTGTACCAATTGCGACCCTACTTGGATCGGGAGGCTCTCCTCATGGACACTCATGCCCTTGTCACGGTTAGATTATTGCAACGCGCTCTACATGGGACTACCCTTGAAAAGTGCTCGGAGACTACAGTTGGTCCAGAACGCAGCCGCGTGAGCTGTCGTGGCTGCACCTAGGTACACCCACGTTACACCAATTCTCCACAAGCTGCACTGGCTCCCTATTGGTCTCCGGTCACAATTCAGGGTGTTGGTTATTACTTTAAAGCCCTACATAGCTCAGGGCCAGGTTATCTTCGAGACCGCCTTCTGCCGCATAGCTCCCAGCGACTGGTAAGATCCCACAGAGTTGGTCTCCTCCGGGTCCCGTCAGGTAAACAATGTCAGCTGGCGGGCCCGTGGGGAAGGGCCTTCTCTGTCGCTTCCCCAGCTCTCTGAAACCAGTTACCTCTTGAGGTCCAGACCATCTCCACCCTATTGGCCTTCCGAAAAGCGGTGAAGACCTGGCTTTTCCGGCAGGCCTGGGGCCGTTGATCTCGCTCTTGTGATCTGGCGAGATCCGACCATGAATGGTGTGAATGAGTTTTTAATTTTTCAAGGTCTTTTTATAATGATTTTTTAAATGTGTTATGAGCCGCCCTGAGTCTTCGGAGAGGGGCGGCATATAAATTTAATTAATTAAATTAAATTAAATTAAATCAAGGAGAAGTGGCGAAGAATGAAGATGAATGAAACAAGGCGTTGGGTGGTGGAAGTTGAAGTAAGGCAGGAGGAACAGAACTCCATCCGCCCTGCCCCGATTTACCTGAGGGCTGCTCAGCCCGGCCACTTATGCCAAACCGTCACCCCTGATTTTGCCAACAACCACATGACACAACCTAGGCTTCAAAGAGAGGCTCCTGTTCCTCTTGCGCCTCCACAGAGATTTTCTCAATATCACAGATTGTTCTTAGACATTTACAAAAAAAAGGAATGTCTAGAAATTGCTGCCTGCTGCAGACAGGCAATGTCAGAGGGAGCCTTTCCTTCTACTCTACCGTATACTTAGTAATACCATCATTTAAATTCTAATTTTCCCTATTACTATTCTTATTATATAAAAATGTGTATTTTATTAATCCTCCCCTCTCTAGTTTCCATCCCTATTATAACTTTGATTATGCCACTACTATATTTAAATATATTCCCTTTTTAACCATCATCTCTTACCCACTTTAAAGCTTTCATTGTTCGTTTCTTAGCTTGCCTTCCCTATTCCTCTCTTGGATCTTTATTTCTGTCTGCTTCCATATCTTGGCACATCTTGATTGATTTACCATTAAATCGATATAGAAAGCCATTCATCTCAATCACTGATTGTGATCTGACACTATTATGTTCTGAATTGTATAGAGGTTGTTTTCAATGTTGCAAGCAGCCATCAAAATTATATGCTTTGTAAAAGTGTAAAAAATGATCATAAGTCACTTTTTTCAGTGCCGTTGTAACTTCAAATGGTCACCAGATGAACTGTTCTAATTTGACGACTACCTCTCTGGGAATTTGACATAATTCAAGCAAGAGTAATAGAACAAAATTACATATATATCAATGTATCACATGAAAAGAGTTTCAAGATGACGAGTTCCTCTCACAAAAGAGACGAGCGTGAGAAGTGAAATCCATTTCAAAAACACTTTTTGAAGCATTAGAGCCATGGTGGTCCAGTGGTTAGAATGCAGTATTACAAGCTATTTCTGCTGACTGCCAGGAGTTCGATTTTGACTGGCTCTATGGAGTGTTGTAAAGCACTATTAAACAGTATATAAGTTTAAGTGCTATACTGTATATTGCTATTTTGTCTATGACATGATAAGGAAATCTCTAAATTCAATTTAAATAAATTGGATTTAATTGAAGTTAATTGGATTTTAATTATAATGTAACAACAATTTTGGATATAAAGAAAATTAAATATCACGGGTATGGTTATTCTTAAGACAATTTTAACTTCTTTCTAGTGTATTAAAAATTAACCCACAGGAAAACTTGTGGAAGGATTTGTGAATGGGATGAATACTTCATGTTTTCAGAGACTCAGGCTAGTTTATTCAAAAAATGGTCATTTATGGTTCTGGATCAAACTGGTGAAAGGGCACCAATTTTGGTTTTGTAGCCATTATATCAGTTTTTTCTATCTTTTTTCAGTCTACAGATGACTGATAAAAGTGGGCTCAAAAGAAGCAGGCTTTTGGCAAGAGAGAGATGTTAATTCCATTTTTAAATTTATTTATTTATTTATTTATTTATTTATTTATTTATTTATTTATTTATTTTTCATATTTGTATACCGCCCTACTCCCGAAGGACTCAGGGCGGTGAACAGTTATAAATAAATACAAAGACATATAAAAGTTAAAGACTATAAAAAACAGATTAAATAATTTAGGCTCAAAAAATTAAAACCAAAAAACATCCAGATTTATCTAAAAGAGATCTAAAACCCGAATTAAAAGCCAATTTAAAAGGGAGAGTTAGGCCAGACCAGCCTGTTGGAATAGAAACGTTTTCAGGGCACGGCGGAAGATGCGTAAGTCTTGGATCCTTCGTAACTCCGGGGGGAGCCCGTTCCAGATGGCAGGTGCCCCCACAGAGAAGGCTCTGGCCACCAGTCGACATTGTTTGGCCGACAGCACCCCGAGGAGCCCCTCTCTATGGGAGCGAACTGGTCGGTGAGAGGCTATTGGTGGCAGGAGGCGGTCTCGTAAGTACCCTGGCCCTGAGCCATGGAGCGCTCTAAAGATAGTAACCAAAACCTTGAAGCGCACCCGGAAGACCACCGGGAGCCAGTGTAGCTCGCGCAGGAGGGGGGTCACATGAGAGCGCCACATTGCTCCCGTCACCACCCGCGCGGCCGCATTCTGGACCAGTTGGAGCCTCCGGGTGCTTCTCAAGGGGAGCCCCATGTAGAGAGCATTACAATAATCCAGGCGTGAGGTGACAAGGGCGTGAGTGACCGTGCGTAACGAGTCCCGATCCAGAAAGGGACGCATTTGGCGAATCAGGCGAACCTGATAGAAAGTCCTCCTGGCCACGGCCGTCATATGCTCTTCTAAAGACAGCCGCGAGTCCAGGAAGACGCCCAAGTTGCGAACCCCATCTGTGGGGGCCAACGACTCGCCCCCAATAGTCAGAGATGGCGCCAACTGACTATATCGGGACAACGGAAACCACAGCCACTCGGTCTTGGATGGGTTGAGTCTGAGTTTGTTCCTCCCCATCCAGATCCGTACGGCCTCCAGGCATCGGGACATCACCTCGAGGGCATCATTGGGGTGGTCTGGGGTGGAGATGTACAGCTGGGTGTCATCAGCGTACTGATGGTACTTCACCCCAAAACCACGGATGATCTCACCCAGCGGCTTCACATAAATGTTGAATAGAAGGGGCGAGAGGACCGATCCTTGCGGCACCCCACATATAAGGGGCCTCGGGGTCGACCTCTGCCCCCCTGTCAACACAGACTGCGACCGATCAGAGAGAAAGGAGGAGAACCACTGTAAAACAGTGCCCCCCACCCCCAACTCTTCCAACCGGTGCAGCATGATATCATGATCGATGGTATCAAAAGCCGCTGAGAGGTCTAATAGGACCAGGACAGAGGAGCAACCCCTGTCCCGAGCCCTCCAGAGATCATCAACCAATGCGACCAATGCTGTCTCTGTGCTGTATCCGGACCTGAAGCCCGAATGGAACCGATCTAGATAATTCGATTCATCCAGGTACTGAGGCAGTTGTCGTGCGACCACACTCTCAACAACCTTCGCAACAAAGCGAAGGTTGGAGACAGGACGATAATTTGCTAACACAGCTGGGTCCAGGGAGGGCTTCTTTAGGAGGGGCCTCACCACCGCCTCTTTCAAGATGGTGGGAAAGACACCCTCACTCAAAGAAGCATTTATAATCTCCTGGAGCCAGCCTCATGTCACCTCCCGGGAGGCCAGTACCAACCAGGAGGGACACGGGTCCAATAAACATGTGGTCACATTTAGTCTGTTCAGTATCCTATCCACGCTTTCGGGAGTCACAGGATCAAACTCTTCCCAAATAATATTCTCAGGACCTGCCCTTGTCATCTCCCCTGGATCAATCCAGTCAGAGTCTAGCTGTTCCCGAATCTGAGCGATTTTGTCATACAGATATTGTACAAAATCATCAGCTCTACCCTCCAAGGGATCTTCCCACGTCCCTTGATGGAGCAGGGAGCGGGTCACCCTAAACAGGGCGGCTGGGCGATTATCTGATGACGCAATAAGAGCAGAAAAGTAGTTACTCTTCTCTACTCTTATTGCCACTAGGTAATTCTTAATATGAGATCTTACCAGTGTCCGGTCGGATTCAGAACGACTAGCCCTCCAACTGCTCTCTAGCGTCTTTTCCGGCGCTTCATCTCCCTCAGCTCCTCAGTATACCAAGGAGCCAGGTGAGACCGGCGCCGGGTCAGAGGCCGCAAAGGCACGACTCGGTCTAAAGCCCCAGCCGCTGCTCTATCCCAGGCGGCCACTAAGTCCTCAGCCGAGTCGTGTGCCAGAACCTCAGGAAATGGCCCAAGCTCCATCTGGAATCTCTCAGGATCCATCAGGCACCTGGGGCGGAACCACCTGATCGGTTCCGCCTCCCTGCGGCGGGGTGTGGCGGTTCGGAGGTCAAGGCGAAGGAGGGAGTGATCTGACCATGACAAGGGTTCAATCGCTATATCCCCTATCTCGAGATCACTCAACCACTGTCCAGAGACAAAAACCAGGTCCAGTGTGTGTCCCCCCATGTGAGTAGAGCCATAAATTAATTGGGTCAGGTCCATAGCTGTCATGGAAGCCATGAACAAATTGCTTCTTAACTCTTACTTCCCAGTTTCTTTCTTTCATTAATGTAAAATCTCTTTGTTGTTCTTGCAGTGTCACCTAATCTCTTCAAACCGTGGGAGTCTTTAACTCTGTTGGCTAGAAGAAAATTGGTACTTTGTTTTGTCCAATTGACTGACATTGTCTTTCAGCTTCCTACTCTTATTTCCTGAGCTGTCTTCCCTA
This sequence comes from Arizona elegans, assembly GCA_022577455.1. Lineage (NCBI taxonomy): Eukaryota > Metazoa > Chordata > Lepidosauria > Squamata > Colubridae > Arizona > Arizona elegans. Next base: position 11,057,524 of record JAKOOJ010000012.1, read on the forward strand.
CTGAAAAACTGAAACAAAGCCATTTTTCTTTTTTTTGCCTCATGGAATTTGAACTTTATACGTACTTCTCAAGATTTGCCTTCCTTCATTTTGTAATTCCACCTTTCCTCCAGTCACCTATGAGACACTATTCTCCCATTCATCTCTCCATCAAGGTGCCTTGTTTTGAGGTAAAATTTCTAAAACTTCCATGAGTTTGAGCTTTCTCTTCATTTTGGAACTTGTTTTCTTAACCTTCTTTGTCAGAAGGTTGCAAAAGGTGATGACATGATCCTGGGACACTGGAGCCGCCATTAATATGAGTCAGTTGCCAAGCATCTGAATTTTAACCACACGATCATGGGGATGCTACAAAGGTTATAACTGAAAAACGGTCATCAGTCACTTTTCAGTGCCATTGCAACTTTGAACGATCACTAAATGAACTGTTGTAAGTCGAGGACTACCTGTACAAATTTTCTTAAGCCTTCACTTCCCATCCTGTGATTCTGTCAGCCCTCTTATCTTCCCTCACTTCACGGCGGAGTTTGCCAACAACCACATGACACAACCTGTTCCTTTTGTGCCTCCACTATTTGTGCCTCAATATTTACGTAGTGTGGTTGGGAGGAAGGGAATAAGAGGAGGAAATTTTTGGCCAGGAGGAGGAGAGAAAGCCAGAACGGGAGGATAGGAAAAGCAGCCTGGAAAATAGGAGGTCTGAGGATAGGAAAGGAGGCTTAAGGGGGAAATGGAGAAAGAGGCTTGGGGAAAGGGAGAGGGAGTGAAGGCAATAGGATAGGAGTGGCTTCTGTGGGGCAAACCTGAGGGAGAGAAGGGGATAGAGGAAAGGTTTCTGTGGGGCAAGCAGAGGAATCCACAAAGGAGCAGTGGCCATGGAAGGAGAACCCAGCAGGCAATTCAAGAGAGGGAGAGAGGAGAGAAACAGAGAGGAAGAATGGCCGCCCAGCCAGATGAATACTATCTCATCCTATGACCCGCCTGCTGGGAAAAGACTGATCATCACCCCAACACGTGACCTGCCTTCTGAGAGAAGACTGACCATCACACTACATGACCCGGGCAGTAGAAATGCCTGAGCAAGGGACCAATGTGGACCGGTGGCCCTACCAAGAGGGCCAGGAGAACCTGGACGCCAGCGGCCATTTTGGGGGTAGCACTACAAGTGGGGGCTAGTCTGGAACTTCCTCCTGGCCTTTCTCCACGGGAGTGGTGGTGTCCCATCTAGAGACGAGCCAAGTGAGCAAAATGGACTCCGCTATGGTCACTAAGTGATGTGAGAACCAGAACTGTGAGATAGAGACAAGTTTAACAATTGACATCCCTGGGGATTCTTGGTCAGAAGAGCAAATTCTACAGGCGGTGAGGGCCCACGTCTCAAACCAGAGGATATGTGTTATAGATATGAAGGTGGTCCAGGACTCTTCTTACTCTTATGTGCTATTGGAACGGAAGATGAGGATCCCAGACTGCTTTGGGTTGAATTAACCAAAAACATAAGGGCAAGGGTGGTACACCCAACCTCATGGTCCATGGTCTTTCCTCTCCTATCCCCTTCTCTCCCACAGGGTTGCCCCACAGAAGCCTCTCCTGTTGCCTTCACGTCCTATCCCTTTCTCCATTTCCCCCTTAAGCCTCCTTTCCTATCCTCTCAGGCCTATTTTCCAGACATCTTTTCCTATCCTCTCCTTCTGGCTTTTTCCCCATAAAAAGCCCACTCCTGACTCCTCTCTCACTGCCTCTGTTTCTCCTCCTTACTGGCCAAAACTTCCTCTTATTCCCTTCCTCCCCCCACCACATTACATTTACAAGATCACAGATCATTCTTAGACATTAAAAAAACAGAAAAGCCTAGAAATTGCTGCCTGCTGTAGACAGGCAATAATGCCCATCATCCCAGGCCCCCGTGGAACATGACAATCTGCCCTTCGCCCTAGCAGGGTCCATATGGCGTTGCATGCTGGATCCACCAGGCGGCTCCCCAGGTAACCATTGGAAAGGCAGGGGGGCCCTCACCCGCTTCAGGAGGAAACTGAGCATGCGCTCTTTCACCAGGTCAGACACTCACGGGGCATTTTGCAGAGAAGGTTGAAAGCGCGTCCGCCCTTTCTACAGTGCCCGATTCTCGTTCCGCACCCCCCGCCCCTCCCTCGCTACGAGCCTTCGGCTGAGCCTTTCCAGCAGTCCAAGAGGCTGCAAGGAAGCCTTGCAGGGATGGAAATCAAGACCTGACTCCGGAGTTGAGTAAGTGGGGAGGGACTTTTTCTTCCACGGGCTGGACCGTGCGTGGAGACACGCAAAACTTCATCAAGTTGAGAGTCCTGGAAAGTGGGGAGCCCCTTGTCCCATGTTCCCCTGCCGCCCCTGTGCATGCATGCACGGGCGAGGCAGGGAAGAAATCAAAAGCTACGGTCCCGCTGCGTTTCCTCCAGGAGGAAAATCGGGACCGCCAGAAAAGTCGGAGTCATTCAGGATTAGGTGAAAAGTGAGAAACCTCTTTCCGGGAGATGCCTGAATCAAAATGTTAGGTCGTAGCTGGTTTATTGATCCGGGTATTATTCTGTTTGCATTGAATCGTGGTTTGTTGATTGCGATTTCTCAGCTACCCATAGCGGTTTGGGCCAGGAGGTTAATGGGGTTCTGCTGTCTAATAGCAGAACTTCCAGTATCAAGTTATATTGGACTTTCAAATATTGATTAATTTACCTGTTAAATCGATTGAGAAAGCCACTCATCACAATGGCTGTTTCTGTCCTGAGACACTGATCATCTGAATTGTACAGAGATTGTTTTTAATGTCACAAGCAGCCATCAAAATTATTTGAATAAATAAGTAGGAATTAGAAATCAAAAACATGTTTTAAATGTATGCATCCAAAGTTTTTAGTCCTTGATCAAAGTTGATGCAGAAGGTTACTACAGAATTTTTTTTCCATACGTTAGTCTACCAACGAATAAGATTTCCTTCCTCTTTCCAGATATCATGGGGTTCATAAAGAATGTCTTATGTGGGTTTTCTGGATGCTCAGTTGTTCTTGAAGTTTCTTTTGTTTTCCATTTCAGATATATAACTTGGAAATCTTTCCTGGTTCCCTTGGAGTCCGAAGTATCTTGTGTGGGAAGAGGACTGAATGGCCTTTAGGAGATTTGGCCACTGATTTTTACTAATCAGTTTTACTAATCCATCCATCCATCCATTTTGGAGCTGGATTAGAGACCAGAGAGAACATGGAGGGACAACTTCCACCAGATGCAGGAATTGTAAAAGTCCCTCCAGTTTCTCAGCTTTGGAGCTGTGGGAAGAATGGGGTAAATTCTGGGCAGAAGAGCCAAGAAGAGGAAGCCAACAGTTCAGAGGTTCAATGCTGTCACTTCAGAAAAGTGCACTTCCAGGAGGGGAAGAGTCCCCGAGATGTTTGCAGTCAGCTTCACCGTCTTTGCCATCAGTGGCTGCAGCCAGAAAGACACACAAAGGTTCAGATGCTGGACTTAGTGCTCCTGCAGCAGTTCCTGGCTGTCCTTCCTCCAGAGATGGAGAAATGGGTGCGGGAGTGTGGAGCAGAGACCAGTTCCCAGGCGGTGGCCCTGGCCGAAGGCTTCCTCCTGGCCCAGGAGTCGGAAAAGATGCAGGTGTGAGAACATAATCATTTCAGCTCTAAAGAGAATCTTTCTGAATTTGTCAATTCCTTTTTGGTAGAGTTTTCTGGGATTATTAATACCTAAAGCTAGTTGTTCCCTTTTTCTTCCAGAGGCTGTGTTTGGAGCAATTCTTCCATTCTCTTTCGAGTTTGGCAAATCGTCATTTGGGTCTGCTAGTTTAAAGGTGCACTATGATAATTCCTTACTGTCCTTCTTTGTTTCTCACATCATGTCCAGAAATGCTTGGAAGCTATGACTGAGTATCCCAAGGGGAAGAAGGATTCATTCAGATCTTCTCAAGAGCTGCTATTCAGGGAGATCTTACACAAAGATCAAAGCCAGGACATCACTCTAGGTAAGGATAGATATTTCAGTGTGATGTGAGAGTTCAACATTTATCTGATTCTTCTGCTCCTCTTGATTGGAATGTCTCTCTTTAACAAATCTGCTTCCACCATTTTTCTCACAGAGAGTAGAAAGCTATCCTTGGAATTTTTTGAATCAGTTCGTCTTTGTGGTGGAGCTGAAGGATTCGCTGAACCGCTACTTCAGGTAAGGAGAAAAAAGATTAGAAAATGTCCATGAATCTTGAATGGATTTCACTTTGTTCCAAAGTTCAATGTAATAAACTGCTGTTTCTAAGCAATACAAATCTGATATTAGACTCAAAATTCATATTTAGTTTAGCCTATCTTTCCCTTCTGAGGGGATCCTTTGTGAAGCACTTTGTCCACTCTTCCTGTTTCACAGTCAGATTTTATTGAACAGACTGTTGTAAGCATCAGGGTTCTTCCTCCCTGGATCGCCCAGGGTCATTCTCACATACCATTACAAAAAAAATACTTTTTTAAAATTTTGCCTTTTCAAAAGCATCTTTGGGACAACCATGACCTGGTGATTGAGAATCTCCGTAGACATATCCTGTTACAAACTCTTCCAGCACCCTCATGAAGGTGTGGAGTTTGGTTACATTTCCCCCTCAGTGGATAAAGTAAACCACTGGCAAAAATGTCAGGTGGGTTTTCCCAGTATTTGGCATGGCCCACCATAGGAATAATTGTAGCCACTGATAACTAGTGAATTTAAGACCAAACTACCAATTGACCAAGAAAACTATTTTAGTTGGCTATACTGAAAGGCATTCCAATTACTTCCAACGTGATCCAATGCGCTTCAGTTGTGCCGTCAGTCAAAAGCACTGAGATCTCATTCTGAACTGTGCACAAGATGCCCATTTTGTTCACTGGATCTCACTCCTTGAATTGGGATTATCTGTTAAAAAGAAAACCTGTTTCCTTGTTTAGGATGTTGTGTCTTTTGAGGAAGTGGCTGTGTATTTCTCTAAGGAGGAATGGTCTCAACTGGACACTGACCAAAAAGCGCTCCATGGAGAAGTCATGCTGGAGAATTCCAGGAATCTGGCTTCTCTAGGTAAGAATCTCTATCTGTGCTCAGAAACATAGAAAAGTCATGGGGTCTAAGAGGAGGGTTTATATGTTATTAAAAAATAGGTTAAGTGAAATAAGTGATTTAAAGAAATCATTTATTTATATCCTGCCTTTATTTTTTGTAAACTCCTGCTGTTTTCCCTACAACAAAAACCTTGTGACATGGGCTGAGCACAAAGTCACCCAGCCAGCATTCATCCCTAAGGCTGAACTACTCATTGACCTTGTTTCTAGCCTGGGGTCTTAATTGTTTGACCAAACTGACTTTATGGAAGAAAGAAATTTATTGAAAGAAGACTTGGAAAACTGCATAGCCTCTCTTTTTACATAAACGAAATGTTTTTTTTTAATGCTTTCTGCTCATAAAATACAAAATATTCATTTTCATGCGACAGAAGATATTGCTAAGAATCTGAGGGATAGGCTGCACATAGGGATGGTGTGGGCCTCTTGAGCAAGGTCCTGCCTATTCCTAAATCTCATCTCTACGTCCCCGATGGTCCTGTGCTGCTAAAACAAGACTATATGGGTCCTGAGTGGGATGTCTCTTCTCTGAGATGTGCCCACTTGTGTACTAATTGAGGGTGGGGAGCTATTGCCATCCAGAAATTCCCCTTGGCTTTGAAAGATTCTGCTCTGCAGACAAATGGGGATGAGACTTTCAATGAAGTTCAGGAGCTGGTAGGTATGTTGTTGATCCAGCATGATACTGTGTCCAATGGATTTCAGGAGTTTGTGGCACCATGGAATAGTCCCAGGTCAAAGATTAGATCAGGGTTGTGTCTTAGATTCATTGTGATGTGACCCAATCATGTTATATGAGGATCAGTAGGGATACACTTGGAAAGGGGTTCTTGCTAAAATCTAAGTTTGGAATCATCATGTTTCCCACCAAAGCAGCCAAGGTATATTGATGATTCTTTGGCTAAATTTCAGAAGAAAAGGTTTGATTGTTCTCCTATTCTTGCTGCAATTTTCTTTTTTCTTTTTTAAGGCTATAATGGCCAGGAGAATAAGAATTGCAAGGAGAAATGCCAAGCGAGTCATTCGAAAGAGGGGAAAAGGAAACGATATCAATGCATGGAGTGTGGAAAGGCCTTTACTCATAGCAGTAGTCTCCATTCCCATAAGAGGATCCACCGAGGAGAGAAGCCATATCAATGCATGGAGTGTGGAAAGACCTTTAGTAGGAAAAACGTTCTGATTCAGCATAAAACTATCCATACAGAGGAGAAGTTATATCAATGCATGGAATGTGGAAAGTCCTTCTCTTATAATAGCTCTTTCATAATCCATCAAAGGAATCACAAAGGAGAAAGACCTTATAAATGCATGGAGTGTGGAAAGACCTTTACTTGTAGCAGTAGTCTCAGTTACCATAAGAGGATCCACAGAGGAGAGAAACCATATCAGTGCATGGAGTGTGGAAAGAACTTTATTTCTAGTGGTTGTCTTAATTCCCATAAAAGGATCCACACTGGAGACAAGCCATATCTATGCAAGGAATGTGGAAAGACCTTCTCTTATTATAGCTCTCTTATAATACATCATAGGAATCACAAAGGAGAAAGACCATATCAATGCATGGAGTGTGGAAAGGGTTTTAGCAGTAGTAGTCATCTTAACTCCCATAAAAGAATCCACACAGGAGAGAAACCATATCAATGCATAGAGTGTGGAAAGACCTTCTGTTATCCTAAGTCTTTTATAAGGCATCAGATGAATCACAAAGGAGAAAGACCTTATAAATGCATGGTGTGTGAAAAGAGCTTTACTTGTACCAGTCATCTTAACACTCATAAGATGACCCACATAATAGGGAAGCCATATCATTGTGTGGAGTGTGGAAAGACCTTCTGTTACAATCATTCTCTTATACTCCATCAAAGGATTCACAAAGGAGAAAGACCATATCAATGCATGGAGTGTGGAAAGACCTTTACTTGCAGTAGTAATCTCAATTCACATAAGAGGATGCACACAGAAGAGAAACCATATCAATGTAAGGACTGTGGAAAGATCCTTACTTCTACCAGTAGTCTTAATTCCCACAAGAAGACCCACACAGGAGAGAAGCCATATCAATGCATGGAATGTGGAAAAAGCTTTAGTAGGAAATACGCTCTGATTCACCATAAAACTATCCATACAGAGGAGAAGCCATATCAATGCATGGAATGTGGAAAAACCTTCTGTTATCATGACTCTCTCATAAGACATCAATGGAATCACAAAGGAGAAAGACCTTATCAATGCATGGAGTGTGGAAAGAGCTTTAGTTGCAGCAGACATCTTGATTCCCACAAGAGGATCCATTCAGGAGAAAAGCCATATAAATGTGTTGAATGTGGAAAAGACTTTAGGTGGAATTCTGCTCTTACCACCCATAAAAGGATCCATACAGGAGAAAGACCGTATCAATGCATGGAGTGTGGAAAGACCTTTACTAGTAGCAGTAGTTGTAATTCCCACAAAAGGATCCACACAGGTGAGAAGCCATATAAATGTGTGCACTGTGGAGAAGGCTTTAGACGGAGTTGTGATCTCACTTCGCATAAAAGGATCCATACGGGAGAAAAAACCATATAATTGCATTAAGTGTGGGAAGAGCTTTGCAAGGAGTAACACTCTCACTTGCCATAGAAGGATAAACACACGGGAGAAACAATTTCAATAAAGCCAGTGCGAGCAGAGCTTCAATAGAAATACAGGTAGTCCTCAGTTTATGCCTGCAATTCATCCCAAAATTTCTGTTACTAAGCAAGATAGTTATTAAGTGACTTTTGCCCCATTTTACTACTTTTCTTGCCGCATTCGTTAACTGAATCTTAGAGGTTATTAGAGGTTATCTGATATCTCTTGCCTCAATATTGGCCGAAGTATCTTGACCTAGCCCTTTTTCTGGCTGTTCTACTTTTTCCATCCCTGCTTGTCTGAGGAAGGCTTCAGTTAGAAGTTTGATTGCTGCACTCAGGATGTTAATTGATGCTTACAAAGTCTTGCAATCTTTGAGGACCAAATTTCCTTCCTTTAGCAGCTAAAATTTGTTTTCTTACACTGCTTAATGAGTCCCTTTGTCAGAGGTTCTTTTTAAGCCATACCCAGTTTGAGCTGAAAACATCCATCAAAAATACTGGATTCTAGGGAATTTACATTTTCTGTCGCCGAGTAAGGATTGTGGAGATGTTTTATTTAAAAAAAATATCCAAGATACAAAAGTGAAACGTGCAAATTCTTTCTTTGCTTTTGTCTTGTACTAGATCTGTAGTGTAGTAAACATCCAAACAATGTGTAAGTTTTTTCTATGTTTTGTTTTCTTATAATAGATTTTTAGTATATTTGTACTATACAATGTTCTCTATAATATACTATTATTAATACGCTATTATAGAATATATTATTGTTCATATACTAAATAACCAGCGATTGGATTCAAATAATTTAACAACCAGTTCTCTGCCCTAATGACCGGTTGGGTAGGCATGACTGGGTGGTCATGTGTCTGGATGGGCGTGGCCAAATCAATGTCACTCACATTGCAGGGTGCCTCTCCTTGCCCGACCTCCTCACCTCTCCTAGCCGCTCCCCTCAAACGTCTCAACATATCTATATTTCTGTAAAAATTTTCATATTTTTTCAACTTGATTAGCTGCAGCCTGCCGATATATAAAAGGACTTGGAATAAATAAATAAACCAAAGTTTGGTGCTACTTTCATTTATTTCATACCATGTGCTCTGCCATACTATCAACCTCTTAGATCCAGCAATGTATTACACCACCTTTAGTTATATAAATGTACTGAAATGCTCCCTATAATTGCTGATCAGCCTCACGTATTATTGTGTGGAAATGTGGGGGCATTCCTCCATAGTGAATTGACAGTAACATTTCTCCAATCTAACCCAAGCAATCACAATAAAGAAGCAACAAATATGATGGAGCCGATTCCTGGCAACTGTTTAATGAGATTTTATTATTCAGTATAAACTGAAATTCAGTTTATTTTTAAATAGTTCATTTGGTTTTCACTATGTTCCAATATTAAATTTTAATTACACTCCTTTGAGGCGAGGCAATCTCTAAGTTTCCATGAATGTGTAACCAAGCATCCATCCATCATCTTTGGGATTTCTATGGAATATCTTCGCTGGGTGTGATTATAATTAAATCCTTTACTTAAAAATCACTTGTAAAGGAATAAGAATCTGCAGAAGGCAAATGCATACATCCTTTAAATAAAAACCTACAATTTACTTGCAACCTTTGTTATTCATATGACAAAGGGTTATGTATAATTTAAATAAATACTTGCATAATTCTTCCTGGACAAGGAGTTGAGCAAAATAAAACTAGGTGACTCTATATCCTAAATAAAAGATTGAAACCTGAATACAGATTATGGTAATAAAAATGAATTTGTAATGGCACAAATACACTTCTGCCTGGAGGAAATAGACTATCAATGACTCAATGTTTACAGTTATCAAAGTTGTTTACCCAAAGAACATTTAAAATGTTCTTTCTTAATTGAAATTTTTGCATGTAGACATTTGCTGGAAAAATGTCACAATCCAAATACTAATATTCTTTATTATGGTCCAAAGAATTTGATTTGATATCATTTATGCTTTCCAGGCAAAAACAATATTAATTGCCTCAATGTTATTTTAGAAAACAGATCATACATTCAATATTACCTTCTGCCAGGTAAAGGTCAACTGAGCCAAGTAGGGCATCCAATCTATTTTTCTTTATAGTCCAAGGTTTCATTTTATACATCTGATAATGGGGGGGAAAGAACAAACTATAGTTTATGACTTAAGATACCTTGAATCCTCAAGCCAAGGAAAACTGATGTCAAACTTGTGTTGAGTCTCTGTGGCGCAAGGAATTAACGTGTATGGCTGTTAACCAGAAGGACGGTAGTTCAAGCCCATCCAGGGACAGCCTGCTTGATTAGTTGAATAGACAGCTCCAGGTTCTCGCAGAAGCCCTTTACAAGAGGTGAGGATTTGGCAATCTCATCAAGACAGAATGCAGAACAAACTTCTAGGCAGTCTTTCTGAAATCAGCAGTCTAACTTTCCAAGAACTGAACATTTGCTGACAGCCACATCCACTGAAATAGGAAATCCCTGATAAATCAGTGTCTCTCTCCCAGGTGAAAGCTCCAAGCTGCACATATGACCCAGAGGTGGGTTGCAGCAGGTTCTGACCAGTTCTGGAGAACCGGTAGCAGAAATTTTGAGTAGTGCAGAGAACCGGTAGTAAAAATTCTGACTGGCCCCCGCCCCATCTATTCTCTGCCTCCCAGGTCTCAGCTGATCGGGAGGAAATGGGGATTTTGCCCCTGGATTGGGGAGGGAATGGAGATTTTACAGTATCCTTCCCATGCCACGCCTGTTTTGCTTTTAGTTTATTTTGTTAGTCCTCTGCTAGTGAAAATGCCCTCCTTGGGTCCATTTTCACTGGCAGAAGGCTCCAGGAGGTTGTTGCCGTCAAAAATGGGGCCCAAGGTGGCTGGGCACAGAGCCCCCGAGCTGCGTTTTCACTGGCAGAGGCACTGTGGGCCAGTCCTTCGCTGTTACCAGAGCGGCTGCAGGCTGGATTCAGCCCGCGGGCCTTGAGTTTGACACAACTGATATAGTTTAGTTTGCCTCTTTCTCTTTCTGCCAAGTTAGAGATTCATGAGAATGAAAGTAACTTCAGTGTGGTCACATTGCAAATAAACAAGCAAGGAGACCTTTGGTTTATTGATAATCAAAATAAAACCTTTTTTTTTTTTTTGCTTTAATTTATATGTCGCCCTTCTCCGGAGACTCAGGGCGGCTTACAATGCGTTAAGCAATAGCCTTCATACTTTTGTATATTTATACAAAGTCAGTTTATTGCCCCCACAATCTGGGTCCTCATTTCACCTACCTTTGAAAGGATGGAAGGCTGAGTCAACCTTGAGCCTGGTGAGATTCGAACTTGCAGTAATTGCAAGCAGCAGATGTTAATAACAGTGTTTAGTCCACTACTACAGGCTCTAATAAAATATGAAATTAAGAAAAATTACTTCAGAAAATAACTTCAGTTTCTGACAGACAGAGGTAAGGAGAAGAAGCTCTTGGATGTTGTTAGATCAGGCAAGTGAGGAGCCAGGAGCCAGGTCGAAGTGAACAACAACTCTTTAATAGACAGTGAGAATCCAGCAAATGTACAGTAGGATAGCTCTCCTTATATAGCTTCTTACCCAGGGTGCTAGCCAATAATCATCAAGCTTTTTCCCGCTTAATTTTCCCTCCAAAATTAGATACATAACAGATGTGGAGATCATCATACTAGCAAATCAAGGAAATTTATTTGGTCAAAGGCCTATTATTTGAGTAACACATCACATATACATACATCAATGCATCCTATATGAAAAAAGCTTCAGGATGAAGAATTCCTCTCTCACAAAATAAGACAGAATGAGGGGAAGCCTATCAAATGCATGTTCAAAAACACCTTTTCAAGCATATTTTTGCCTTAGCAATGGCATGGTTATTCGTGAGACTTTATTAAATATTGTTTCGTTCTAACTGTAAAAATTAAAACCACATGAAAACTTTTGGAAGGGTTTATGCAGGAGGATATTTCAGACTCTCAGAGGATCAGGACATTTTGAAACTATTCAAACATTATTCACTGATGCCTTTTTAGATACTTTTGGCCTGGATGATTGAGTCTTCATTTGCGTATTGCACTTCATTTTGGGGAAGCTCCTGCAATCAGTATGGTAGAGTTAGTACATTCCAACGACTCTCTGACTATGCCTAACTAAAAATTTTCATTTTGACTGTAGAAGTTACTTGGATGAGTAACAAAACATCAAATTTAATAAACTTTGGTCCAGTTATCATGATTTAAACTTTTTAGATACTTTTGGCCTGGATGATTAAGTTTTCTTTTACATATTGCTCACTGAAGGTTCTGGATCAAACAGGTGAAAGGGCACCAGTTTTGATTTTGTAATGATGTCGATTTTTTCATAATAGAAGACTGACAAAATTAGACAGGTGGTACTTAAAAGGAGCTTTGATATATAAAGAAATGGGCTGAAAGAAGCAGAGCAAAAATGAGAAGTTACAGCCATTATTTTTAAATTGCTTCTTAACTCTATTTCCCCATTTCTTTATTTCATTAATGTAGATAAATCTTTTTGTGGTTCTTGCACTATCACTTCCAGATCCAGTCTAATCTCTTCAAACTAGGGAAGTCTTCATTTCTTTTGGCTAGAAAAAATACACCTTCTTTTACTCCAAAGGTCTTAAGGTTTCCTGCAGTGTATTCCCAATTGAACACTTGAATAAAACTATTTTTGTCTTTTTTTTGCCTCATGGTATTTGAGCCTTGTTTACTTTTCAACATTTGACTTTCCTAGTTTTGCAATTCCACCTTTTCTCCAGCCACACATGAGATTTCAATCTTCCTTTCACCATTTCTCCATCATGGCACCTGGTTTTGAGGGAAAATTTCCTAAAGGTCCACAAGTTTCTCTCTCCATTTTGGAACTTGATTTTTTGGGGGATGCCTTTTTTCCTCAGGATTGTTTCCTCAGGATTATTTTTATTATTGCAGGCTGCGTCTTGGTGCTTCCAACTCTCCTTGGCTGCCTAGAATCATGAATTTGAAAAGGGAGCTGTAATAATTGAACTCACTAAAGAAACTCAATACAAATCTTAACTTTCCTAAGGGATATTTTTCCTCCCTGTGTCTCTGCCAGCCCCCATATCTTCCATCACTTCAGGGCTGAGTTTGCCAACAACTACAAGACAGAAGCTTGTCTTTCAAAGAAAGGCTTTGTTTCTTGTGTTTTGACAGCCCTGCCATTTCTGACAGGATTTTTGCTCGTACAGATCCTTCAGCAGAGAAGCTGCTCTTGAGGAAAGCAGCTTGCCACAGAGATTTCCTCACTGTTGGCAAGACCACAGATGTTTCTTAGACATTAAAAAGAGGAAAATCTTAAAACTGCCGCCTGCTGCAGACGACACGGCCTTTCTAGCAGTCAATGTTATTAGAGGGACACTTTTCTGCTAGTGATAATGCCCATCATCCGAGTCCCACATGGAACATGACGATGCCCTGCGTGTCCTTTGGAATCGCCCGCAGGATCCTCCAGGGGGCTCCCTCGGTAGCCGTTGGAAGAGCCGGACAGAGCCCCCTCCCGCTTTCGAAAAAAACTGAGCATGCGCATTCTTCTTTTCCCCCCATCACAAGTGTTCTCCGTGCCTCCCCACTCTTTTTTTTTTCCACCCCCAGAAAAGGCTGGGAGCGCATCTGGCTTTTCTATCGTGTCTCATCCGGCTCCCCTTCGCTGTGAGCCTTGGGCTGAGTTTCTACAGAAGTCCAAGAGTTTGCAGGGAAATCTTCCACGGATGGAAATCCAGACGTTGTTATTGGAGGCGTGCATGGCGACCTGCAAAAACTTCATCAGGTTCGGAGTTATGGGAAAGGGAGATCCCGTGGTCCCATGTTCCCCTGCTCACCCGCACTCCCATCTTCCGGTCCATTTACGGGCCAGGCAGGGGAGAAAGCAAAGCTCCGGACCATCGCGCTGCTCCTTTTGAGGGGATCAGGATCGCAGAAACCAAGGGATCCATTTACCCTCCATTTCATTGGGAAAAACCCTGCAAGGGGGCGTGTGTGTGTGTGAGAGGTCGGCTTTGTAAAACAAATTCAAATCAGTCTTGACTCCTAGACAATTTCCTGCAAATTTCTTGCCTTGTTTTCCGAAGGGGATTCCCCCTCCTCCTCTTTCCTAGGCTGAGAGAAGCGCCCTGCCGAAGTCGCTCCTGCTGGCTTTGCATGCAAGGCTGCAACTCCGCGTGCAAGAAATTGGATATAAGGTGTGCAAGGACTGGAACTCGGTTTCCTGGTTTCCAGCCCTTTCACCACCAACTGGTTCTTTCAGCACATTACAAGATCCTCCACATCCTGTTAATGCATGGATGGTTTATTCATTGAGTTCTGTATGCCCTAGGTGGACGATGGTTTCTTAATTCTGCCTTCTGGAGTTTCCCCAGGAGTTTTGGCCAGGAGTTTGATGGGGTTCTCATCTCCATTGCTGTTTGTGAACTAAGATTTATGATTCCGATTGTGCAAATGTTGCTTTTTACTTTGCAAGCAGCCATCGAAATTATTAGTGTAAAATAATAAGGCGCTAGAATTCCCAAACTTTTCTGAATGTATTTATCCAATATTTTCCGTCCTTGTTCGAAGCTGATCTAAAAGGGTGATCCTGAATTTACTGCAGTAGTCAGTCTTCCTAATAAGATACCCCCTCCTTACAGATATTGCTGGATTTCTATCTCTTTTTTTGGAGGAGAAGGAAGAGGTTACTCAGTATTCAGATTTGTCACCATATTGAGCAGGCTGTGTTTTCCATTTCAGATATGTAAACTGGAAATCTTTCCTGGTTCCTCTGGAGTCCAATGGCCTTCAGAGATTTGGCTAGACCTCTTGTGATTAATAAGGCCTTTGGAAATTCATCAGTCCATTTTGGAGGTGAGACCAGAGACTTAGAGACCAGAGAGAAGATGGAAGGACAAAGCCCAGCAGATGCAGGATTTGTGAAAGGCCCTCCAGCTGCTCAGCTTTGGAGTTGGGGGAAGAATGGGGTAAATTCTGGGCAGAAGAGCCAAGAAGAGGAAGCCAACAGTTTAGAGATCCAATATTGTCACTTCAGGAAAGTGCAGTTCCAGGAGGGGAAGAGTCCCCGAGATGTTTGCAGTCAGCTTCACCATCTTTGCCATCAGTGGCTGCAGCCAGAAAGACACACAAAGGCTCAGATGCTGGACTTAGTGCTCCTGAAGCAGTTCCTGGCTGTCCTTCCCCCAGAGATGGAGAAATGGGTGCGGGAGTGTGGAGCGGAGACCAGTTCCCAGGCGGTGGCCCTAGCCGAAGGCTTCTTGCTAAACCAGGAGGAGGAAAAGAGGCAAGAAGAGTTGCAGGTGTGAGAATGTAGTCTTAGCAGCTCTATAGAGGAGATCGCTGAATTTGTGAATTCCTTTTTTGCAGTTTTCTGGAATTATTAACTCCTGTGGCCTGTTGTTCCATTATTCTTCGAGAAAATATGTTTGGGGCAATTTTTCCGTTCTGTTTCGAGTTTCAGCAATGGACAGTGGGGTCTGCTGGTTTAAAGGTGCAATATGATAATTCATTTCTATTTCTGTGCTCTTTCTTTGTTTCTCCTATCACATCATGTCCAGAAATCCTTGGAAGCTGTGACTGAGTATCCCAAGGGGAGGAAAGATTCATTCAGATCTTCTCGAGAGCTGAAGTTCAGGGATCAAAGTCAGGGCACCATGCCAGGTAGGAAAAGCTCTTTCTGTGAGATGTAACATTTAGCTGATTCTTTTGCCTGGAACCTCTCTCTTTATAACAAATCTGCTTCCACTGTTTTTCCCTCTCTTACAGAGAGTAGAAAACTGTCCTTGGAAATTTTAGAATCACCTCCTCTTTGTGGTGTGGCTGAAGAATTGGCTGAACCACTATTTCAGGTAAGGAGGAAATAGATTGGAAAATGTCCATAAATCTTGGATGGATTTCATTTTGTTCTAGAATTTATTATAATAAATTGCTGTTTCTAAGCAATATGAATCTGACATCTGGTTATTCTAAACTGATATGCAGCCTTGCCTATTTCTCCCTTCTGAGGGGATCCTTTGTGAGTTTGCTTTTAAAAACATTGGGGACAACCGTGACATGGTGACTGAGAATCTCCATAGACATTATTACAAGTGATCTCATTCTGAATTCTGCAGAAGATGCCTATTTTGTTCACTGGATCTCTCAATTGGTGGAAGAAAACTGACAAATTATTCTTGGGATTATCTGTTAAAAGGAAAACTTGTCTCCTTGTTCAGGATGTTGTGTCTTTTGAGGATGTGGCTGTGCATTTCTCCAAGGATGAGTGGTCTCAACTGGATGCTGACCAAAAAGCTCTCCATGGAGAAGTCATGCTGGAGAATTCCAGGAATTTCTTTTCTCTGGGTAAGAATCCCTATCTTTGCTCAGAAACATAGAAATGTCATGGGGTGGGAGGCTGAGATGTGATTACTGATAAAACATCACTTATTTATTTATATCCTTCCTTTATTTTTTAGAAATAAAGGCAGCGGAGAAGCCCAATATTCCTTCCTCCTGCTGTTTTCCCTACTACAACCCTGTGACATGGGTTGAGCTGAGAGACATTGGCCCAAAGTCTCCCAGCCAACATTCATCCCTAAGGCTGAACTATACTTACAGCTTCTAGCCTGGTGCCTTAACTGTTTCACCAAACTGAATTTATAGAAGAAGGAAATTTATTGAAAGAAATATTGGAAAACTGCATAGTTTTCCTTGTTACATAAAATATTTTTTTTTAAATTTGATTTATATGCCGCCCTTCTCCGGAGACTCAGGGCGGCTTACAGTGCGTTAAGCAATCGCTTCATACTTTTGTATATTTATACAAAGTCAGCTTATTGCCCCCACAAACTGGGTCCTCATTTAACCTACCTTAGAAAGGATGGAAGGCTGAGTCAACCTTGAGCCTGGTAAGATTCGAACCTGCAGTAATTGCAGGCAGCTGTGTTAATAACAGGGTGCTTTAAACCACTGTACTACCAAATTTCAAAAAATTGGTTTTTTGAATGCTTTCTGATGATAAAATACAACATTTCATGCCATAGAAGATATTAGCGAGAATCTGAGGGACAGACTACATATAGGGATGATGTCATCTCTTCAGCATGATTCTACCTACCAGGGTTCAGTATTCATATCTGAATCTGGTCAACGGGTCCCCAATGGGCCTGAGATCCTATAACCAAGACTTTCATTTTAATTTTTCTTTTTGAAGGCTTTAATGGGCAAGAGAATAAGAATTGCAAGGAGGACTGCCAAGCCATCCATCTGAAAGAGGAAAAAGGGAAATTTGCAGACCAGATGCAACCAAAGAGTGATGAAACAAAGCAATCACAAAGTGGAATTAAAAAAGGCTTTCCTCGGGTCAGTTGGCTTCCTAACCGTACAAACATCGATATGGGAGAAACAGCATATCAATGCATGGAATCAGGAAAGAGCTTTAATAAATCCGATCATCTCATTTCTCATAAAAACACACATTCAGAAGAGAAACCATATAGCTACAGGGAATGTGGGAAGACTTTCTGTAACAATGACTCCCTTAGAACTCACAAAAGGAATCACAAAGGAGAACGACTTTATAAATGCATGGAGTGTGGAAAGAGCTTTACTTGTACCAGTAGTCTTAATTCCCACAAGAGGATCCACACAGGAGAGAAGCCATATCAATGCATGGAGTGTGGAAAGGCTTTTAGGCAGAGAAGTCATCTTAATTGCCACAAGAGGACCCACACTGTAGAGAAGCCACATCAATGCATGGAGTGTGGAAAGAGCTTCAGTAGGAAATACGCTCTGATTCACCATAAAACTATCCATACAGAGAAGAAGCCATATCAGTGTATGAAGTGCAGAAAAACCTTCTGTTATTATGACTCTCTTATAAGACATCAAAGGATTCACAAAGGAGAAAGACCTTATAAATGCATGGAGTGTGGAAAGACCTTTATTTATAGCAGTAGTTTTAATACCCACAAGAGGATCCACACAGGAGAGAAACCATATCAATGCATGGAGTGTGGAAAGGCTTTTAGGCAGAGTAGTCATCTTAATTGCCACAAGAGGACCCACACTGTAGAGAAGCCACATCAATGCATGGAGTGTGGAAAGACTTTCTGTTATAATCATTCTCTTATAAGACATCAAAGGAGTCACAAAGGGGAAGAACCTTATAAATGCATGGAGGGTGGAAATACCTTTCATAAATCCGAGCATCTTATTTCTCATAAAAAGACACATTCAGAAGAGAAACCATATACCTGCAGGGAGTGTGGAAAGACCTTCTGTAATAATGACTCTCTTAGAACTCATGAAAGGAATCACAAAGGAGAACAACTTTACAAATGCATGGAGTGTGGAAAGAACTTTACTCGTAAGAGTAATCTTAATTCCCACAAGAGGATCCACACAGAAGAAAAACCATATCAATGCATGGAGTGTGGAAAGAGCTTTGGTAGTAAATATACTATGATTCACCATAAAAGCATCCATAAAGAGGAGAAGCCATATCAATGCATGGAGTGCAGAAAAACCTTCTGTTACAATCGTTCTCTTATAAGACATCAAAGGAATCACAAAGAATCACACAGGAGAGAATTCATATAAATGTGTGGAATGTGGAAAGAGCTTTAAGTGGAATTCTGCTCTCACCTCCCACAAAAGGATCCACACAGGAGAGTATCCATATCAATACATGGAGTGTGGAAAGACCTTTGCTTTTAGCAGTCATCTTGATTACCACAAGAAGACCCACATAGGAGAGAAACCATATCAGTGCATGGAGTGTGGAAAGACCTTTGCTTTTACCAGTCGTCTTGATTCCCACAAGAGGATCCAAGCAGGAGAGAAGCCATATAAATGTGTGCAATGTGGAGAGGGCTTTAAAAAGATCTATGATCTCATTTCCCATGAAAGAATCCATACAGGGGTGAAAACCATATGAATGCACGGAGTGTGGAAGGAGCTTTGCAAGAAATAACGCTCTTTACTTGCCATAAAGTACTTGCTCTTTACTTTACACGCAGGCGAAACCATATCAATAAAGGAAGTGTGGGAAGATGTTCAATAGAAATACAGGTTTATGCCTGCAGTTTGAGCCCAAAATTCCCATTGCTAAGCGAAACAGTTGTTAAGTGAGTTGTGCTCCATTTTATGACATTTTTGCCACATATGTTAAGTAAATCATTGCTGTGATTAATTTAGTAACACTATTGTTAAGGGAATCTGGCTTTTCCATTGATTTTACTGATCAGAAGGTTACAAAAAGTGAACACATGACCCAAAGACATTGCAACCATTATAAATGGGGTCAGATGCCTAGCATTTGAAGTTTGATCAGGCTACCATTGATGCTGCAGTGGTCGCAAGTGTGAAAAATGGTCATGTCACTTTTTTTCAGTGCTGGTGTAACTTTGAATAATCACTAAATGAAGTGTTGTAAATTGAGGACTAGATATAGTTGACTAAAATCCCATGCAAATACCATTTAAGTAATAATCAAAATAAATACTAGCTTGCATAATTTGCCTTTCTAGTGGAAACCTGAACAAAATGGATCCCTAATCCTGCTTGTGGTTTTTTCTAAGATCAAATAGTCTGTATATAGAAATACTAGCTGAATAACCATGCTGTGCTAGAAAACTATGTGATCGGGCTTGATAAATCAACACTTACATCTTGAAAATTAATGAGTAGTTATAATCGTCCTCTCCTCTCCTCTCCCCTTCTCTCCCTCAGGCTTGCCCCACAGAAGCCTCCCCTATCCTCTCCCCTTCTCTCCCTCAGCCTTGCCCCACAGAAACTTCCCCTATCCTATCCCCTGCTTGCTGCTGTGAAAATAAAACTGAAACAAACTTCTCTGCTTGTGTTTTGCATTTGGAACAGATTTCTTTTTCAGGTGGGAAGGGGGAGTACAACTCCTTAGCATCAGAGTGTGTTAATAATATAGGAAATACTAATGCTCTGATGGTCATTTCTAAAAATCCTTTCTTAGTGAGCACCTAGAAGCCAAGAGGAACATATATGGCAAATTTCAAGTTTGTAGGCTTTACTATTCTGGAGATTTTGTGATAATGCGTGAGTGGCATTTTGCTTTTATATATATAAGATTCCTGATTGTTTTTCATTATATTGCTTCAAATATTCCAAAATATCAAACCCAATTAATCATGTTCTTCTTCAACAAATCTTTTAGGTAAAAGAAAGAAAACCACAACTTTATTAGAGAGTATCTGAAACCTCTTGCTGTTGCCTCAGTATTTCTGTTCTGGTATTCAGCCAAGTAGCTGGACCTAGCTCTTTTTCTGACTGTTCTACCTTTTTCATCCCTGCTTGTCTTTTGAAGGCTAGAATGAGAAGTCTGATTTCTGCATCCAGAATGTTGGCTGCTACTTGCAAAATCTTGCAGTTTGTGAGTGCCAAATTCCTTTCTTTAGCAGCTATTTGTTTTCATATACAATACTTAATGAGTCCCAGGAATCAATCAATTCCACTACTGCCACTAATTTGTCATGGGTTCTTTTTAAACCATGCCTAATTTGATTCACGTGAACTCAAAAGATCCATCAAAAGTATGAATTCTAGACAATTTAAATTTTCTGTCTCCTATAAGAGTTGTGGAAATGTTTTATTTTGAAAAAATATCCAAGATACAAAAGCGAAACATACAAACCACGTGTAAGTCCTTCCTATATTTGTTTTCTTATACTACCCTTTATCCCCGCAAATAAGACATCCCCTGATAATAAGCACAATTGGGATTTTGAATGCATGGCAATAAGGCTAAGCACTTATTTCAGGGTTCAAAAAAAATATAAGACAGGGTCTTATTTTCGGGAAAACACGGTAGATATGTAGTATATTGATACTTACGACAGTGATGGCTAACCTTTTTGCCATCACGTGCCAAAAGCGGGGTCGCATGTGTGTGTGCCCACACCCATAATTCAATGCGCCCTGTGCATGTGTGCATGACCCCCCCTGCACTCCCCCCGCTTTTGGCACGCGATGGCATGGTGGGACCAGTAGGCTCGGTTTTTTGCCCTCCCCAGGTCCAAAGCCTTTCTAGGAGCCTGGGGAGGGCGAAAATGACCTTCTCCAGCTCCCTAGAGGCTCTCCGGAGGCCGGAAAGAGTCTGTTTGCCGACTTCCAGTGGGCCTGAAAGGCCTGAAAATCAGCTGGCCGGTGCACACGTGTGCCAGAGCTGAGCTCGCGTGCCCACTGATATGGCTCCGCGTGCCACCTGTGGCACGCATGCCATAGGTTCGCCATTACGGCTATACGATGTTATCTATATATATATAAAAGTGAAAACCACTCACACATCATCACAAAATCTCCAGAACTGTAAAGCCTACAAATCTGAAATTTGTCACATATGTTCCTCTTGGCTTCTAGGTGCTCACTAAGAAAGGATTTTTAGAAATAACCATCAGAGCATTAGTATTTCCTATATTATTATTAACACACTCTGATGCTAAGGAGTTCTACTCCCCCTTTCCACCTGAAAAGAAATCTGTTCCTCTACCTCCCGAGTACCAGCTGATCGGGACGAAATGGGGATTTTGTAGTAACCTTCCCCTGGAGTGTGGAGGGAATGGAGATTTTACAGTATCCTTCCCCTGGAGTGAGGTGGGAATGGAGATTTTACAGTATCCTACCCCTGCTACGCCCACCAAGCCACAGAATCCACAGAACCAGTAGTAAAATATTTTGAAACCCACCCCTGGATTAATCATCCACCAAGCCCTAGTTTACCTGAGGACCTTGCAGCCAGGCCATCAACATCCTGACAACTGCCTGGCCTTGGGGCGAGGCTCCAGAAACCGTATCCAAGACCTTACATGGCCACCAGCCGCCTTCTCTTTCCTGCCACAATGGAGCAAGAAGCTGAGTGACGCACGTGGGGTCCTGGACTGGGCTACTGGAGCTGCCACAAGACGAGGCAGTTGTCGGGATGTTGATGGCCTGGTTGCGGGCCGCTCAGGTAAGCCAGTGCAGGGCATGGGGGGCAGCTCTGTACCCCCTGCCTTGCTTCATCCTCCACCCTACATTACCACGCTGTGGCCGCCGCACCAGTACGTTGCTCATCCTCCTGCTCTGTTACAGGGGCATGAGAAGAGGCGAAGAATGAAGATGAATGAAGCAAGGCTGTGGAGGAGGGGTGGGAGACAAAGTAAGGCAGGTGCTACAGAGCTGCCCCACCTGCCCCATCCCGGCTTACCTTAGGGCCCTTCAGCCAGGCCACCCAGGCCAAACCCTCACCCACCCGCCCAACCCCAGGACAGCCACATCCCTTCACTAACCTGCTTTCCGGCTCCCTTCACTGCTGCATGCAGGGCAACAAAAGTAGTCTGTGGGATTACGGTAAAAAAACTAGTTCAGATGTTCCAAATTCTCAAAAAAAAAAAAAAAAAAAAGATCTCTATTCTTTTTACCGTAGTTCCACAGACTACTTTTGTTGCCCTGTAGACGGTGGTGGTGATTTGGGCCCCTGTGCTCATGCACCCACCGCCTCATGTTTGCACGCGTGCACACCAGGTTGGCGTGGGCCGGACTGAAGTGATGCGGAACAGCTCCTTACAGTTTCCATGATGGCTGCCGGATCTGACCTCATTGCGAGCCGCATCTGGCCCCCAGCCCTTGGGTTTGACACCCCTGTCCTAACTCTTCACTTCGCATCCTGTGACTCTGCCAGCCCTCTTATCTTCCCTCACTTCAGGGCTGAGTTTGCCAACAACCACATGACGCAACCTGGGCTTCAAAGAGAGACTCCTGTTCCTTTTCAGCCTCCACAGAGATTTTCTCAATATTTACAAGATAACAGATCATTCTTAGGCATTTTTTAAAAAGGAAAGTCTAGAAATTGCTGCCTGCTGCAGAGAGGCAATGTCAGAGGGAGCCTTTCCTTCTACTCCAATGCCCATCATCCCAGGCCCCCATGGAACATGACGATCTGTCCTAGTCCCTAGCAGGGTCCATCTGACGTTGCACGCAGGATCCACCAGGGGGCTTCCCAGGTAGCCTTTAGAAAGCCAAGGGGGCCCTCACCCACTTCTGGAGGAAGCTGAGCATGCGCTCTTTAACCACCTCCGAGACCCTCGCTGGGCATTTTGCAGAGAAGGCTGAAAGCGCGTCCGCCCTTTCTTAACAGTGCCCGATTCTGGTTATCCGCCCCTCCCTCGCTACGAGCCTTAGGCCGAGCCTTTCCAGCAGTCCAAGAGGCTGCAAGGAAGCCTTCCACGGAGGAAGATCAAGACCTGACTCCGGAGTTGAGTAAGTGGGGAGGGACTTTTTCTTCCACGGGCTGGACCGTGCGTGGAGACACCAACTTCATCAAGTTCGGAGTCCTGGAAAGTGGGGAGCCCCTTGTCCCATGTTCCCCTGCCGCCCCTATGCATGCATGCACGGGCGAGGCAGGGAAAAGATCAGAAGCTACGGTCCCGCTGCGTTGCCTCCAGGAGGAAAATCGGGACCGCCAGAAAAGTCGGAGTCAATCAGGATTAGGCGAAAAGTGAGAAACCTTTTTCTGGGAGATGCCTGAATCAAAATATCATGTTAGGTCGTAACTCGTTTATTGATCCGGGTATTATTTGTTTGTTGATTGTCATTTTTCAGCTACTCATAGCGGTTTGGGCCAAGATATTAATAGGGTTCTGCTATCTAAAGCTATACTGGAAATTCAAATATTGATTGATTTACCTATTAAATCGATTTTAAGCAGCCGTCAAAATTATTTGAATAAGTAGGAAATAGAAATACAAAACATGTTTTAAATTTATGTTCTTGATAGACGTTGAGCCAGACTGTTACTACAGAACTTTTTTCATACCTAGATATGTTAGTCTACCAACTAGATTTCCTCCCTCCCAGGTATTGTGGGGTTCATAAGAATTTCTTATTTGGGTTTTATTTTTTTTATTATTATTATTATTTTGATTTATATGCCGCCCTTCTCTGGAGACTCAGGCTTACAGTGCGTTAAGCAATAGCCTTCATACTTTTGTATATTTTTACAAAGTCAGCTTATTGCCCCCACAAACTGGGTCCTCAATTTACCTACCTTAGAAAGGATGGAAGGCTGAGTCGACCTTGAGCCTGGTGAGAATTGAACTCGCAGTAATTGCAGGCAGCTGGATGTTAAATACTGCCACAGTAGGAGGCATTAGCCTCCTACGCCACTCAGGTTTTTATGGATGTTCAGTTATTAAGTTGATCAGCCTGTATTTCTGGAAGTTTCTTTTTCCATTTCAGATTTATAAGTTGGAAATCTTTCCTGCTTCTCTTGGAGTCCGAAGTATCTTGTGTGGGAAGAGGGCTGAATGGCCTTTAGAAGATTTGGCCAGATGTCTTCTGATTAGTAAAACTTGGGAGATCCATCTCAAAATTTTGATCTGGATTAGAGACCAGAGAGAAGATGGAGGGCCAACACCCACCAGATGCAGGAGTTGGAAAAGTCCCTCCAGTTTCTCAGCCTTGGAGCTGTGGGAAGAATGGGGCAAGTTCTGGGCAGAAGAGCCAAGAAGTGGAAGCCAACAGTTCAGAGGTTCAATGTTGTGACTTCAGAAAAGTGCACTTCCAGGAGGGGAAGAGTCCCCGAGATGTTTGCACTCAGCTTCACCGCCTTTGCCATCAATGGCTGCAGCCGGAAAGACACACGAAGGCTCAGATACTGGATTTAGTGCTCCTGGAGCAGTTCCTGGCTGTCCTTCCTCCAGAGATGGAGAAATGGGTGCAGGAGTGTGGAGCACAAACCAGTTCCCAGGCGGTGGCCCTGGCCGAAGGCTTCCTCCTGGCCCAGGAGTCGGAAAAGATGCAGGTGTGAGAACGTAATCATTTCAGCTCTAAAGAGAATCTCTCTGAATTTGTCAATTCCTTTTTGATAAATTTTTCTGGGATTATTAATTCTTATGGACAGTTGTTTCATTTTTCTTCCAGAGAATGTTTTTGGGGCAATTCTTCCATTATCTTTCAAGTTTCAGCAATAACATTGGTGCCTGCAAGTTTGAAAGTGCAGTATAATAATTCATTTCTATCTCTGTGCTCTTTCTTTGTTTCTTGTACCACATCATGTCCGGAAATCCTTCGAAACTGATTGAATATCCCAAGGGGAGGAAAGGTTCATTCACATCATCCCAAGAGCTGCTGTTCAGGGAGACTTTACACAAAGAACAAAATCACAACACCACGCAAGGTAAAAAAAGCTCATTCTCTGTGATGTGAGATTTATTTTTATTAGTATTATTATTATTATTATTATTATTATTTTATTTATAATTTTTCTTAAAATTACATAAAAGCTCTAAATCTACATGAACATTGTGTTGATTTGGTACCTTTTAAGAAGTATTAATAATCATGGCAGTAATAATCATAGATGGTAATCACCATAATCATGGTGGCGCAACAGCTTAAGTGGTGCTAAAGTGACACCAGCTGCCTGCAATTACTGCAAGTTCGAATCTCACCAGGCTGAAGGTTGACTCAGCCTTCCATCCTTTCAAAGGGAGGTAAAATGAGGACCCAGATTGTGGGGGCAATAAACTGACTTTGTATAAAAAAGAACACCGCTTAGGGGGGCCCAAAAGCCCTACTAAGCAGATATATACAAAAGTATGAAGGCTATTGCTTAACGCATTGTAAGCCGCTCTGAGTCTCCAGAGAAGGGCGGCATATAAATTAAATTTTAAAAAAAACTGTAATTGTATTCACATATTGATAGTAATATTTGCTTCTCCATATTAATAAATTTTGAGCCGTGGTGGCGCAGCAGACTAAAGTGCTGTTAAGTAACACCAGCTGCCTGCAATTACTGCAAGTTCAAATCTCACCAGGCTCAAGGCTGACTCAATCTTCCATCCTTTCGAGGTAGGTAAAATGAGGACCCGGATTGTGGGGGCAATAAACTGACTTTGTATAAAAAAGAACACTGCTTAGGGGGGCCCAAAAGCCCTACTAAGCAGATATATACAAAAGTATGAAGGCTATTGCTTAATACATTGTAAGCCGCCCTGAGTCTCCGGAAAAGGGCGGCATATAAATCGAACCAATAAATAAATAAATAAATAAATAAATAAATAAATAAATAAATAAATATAATAATACATTTTCATTATTTGATTAATCATTCTTTTAATCTTTTAGTTTCTAACTTTTACTTCTATTACCTAACCATTGATAAAACACATAAGATCATCTTTCAACTTCTAATCTTTACATAATAGTTATGTAATGTTATGTAAGAATATACATAGTAATATGTTACCCATTTCTAGTTTCTACCTCTATACTAATTTTTAATAAAACAACTCCTGTATTAGGAAATGTTCTCTAGCTATCCCTCATCTCTTGCCCATTTTCGTATTTCAACTCTTATTGACTTCTTGGCACATCTCCCATGCTAATCCCTTGGGATCTTGTATATTCTTACATTGTTCATGTTTGATCTGAGTACTTCATCTATCTCTACAGCTTCTTTACTCTGTTGAGCCTTCAATACGCCCTTCAATGGTTCTTTCCTCACTTCAGGAATGTCTTTCTGTGTCTCCTCTTTTATATTTTGATCTCTTAACGTGTAATCTGCCTTTTCTATTTCATAAGCTTTTACTATCGCGTCCTTTTTATCTTTTTGTATCATTTGTTGCTTTCCCTCCCCTGTCCTTTCCTCTATTCTTTCTATTTTCTCCTTTATTTTCTGGATTTCTTGTTCGTTATTCAATGTCATTTACTCCTGGTTTTCTGGTTTCACAACTATATCGTGCATCAATTCCTTTTTCTCCCTATGGTTCCTTGTCATCGCTTCAGTAATATTTCTTTTAGTTAATACACTTATTTTTCCCTATTGTAACGTTTTGCCTTATTTTAGTGAATTAAAACATTACTCAGTAATCTGTCAAAATGCCAATGTTTCAATTATCTGTCACACCAAAAAAACCAAATATTAGAGCAGTTCACAAAATCACTGCATTAAATAGTCCATTAGCAACCTCCACTTAGTTTCAAAACAAATCCAAACTGTTTCACACTCTCACACTGTCCCACATATTTGTAATCCTCAAAGATTCTAAAAGTTGAATGTTTTCAGTCTCCAGACACTAAGTATAATCAATTTGCAGGTGTTGTTTAGTGTATTCCAGTTTATCTATCCAAGTCAAAAAAAAAAAACCAATTCTTCTTCCACTTTTTTTCATCTCTATAATGTCTTCCCTGACCAGTAGATGTAGCTCTTTTTCTCCATTTCTGCTGCAAGTAAAATGTCCCCAAAAATATTTTTAAATAATTTTTCAAAGTCCCTCAAATCAAGGTGACAACAAAAGTATAATCCAATATTTTAAAACAATTTAAATTGCTGAAAACTAGCCAATCAGTCTATTCTTTATCTTTAAGGTTGCTTCTTTCTACAATTTCTTTTCTTTCTTATCCAGATCTGACGGTAGCTCCAAGTCTTGATCGCTGCTATTCTTTGGGGTGGAGGGAAAAACCCTACCACCATCTCAGTTGAGTCCCACTTTCCAAAGGGGGTGTTTTTAGCTGATTGTTTTTTGTTTCTCTTGATTGGAACCTCTCTCTTTATAACAAATCTGCTTCCACCATTTTTCCTTTACAGAGAGTAAAAAGCTATCCTTGGAAATTTTAGAATCACCTCCTTTTGGTGTGGCTGAAGGTTTGGCTGAACCACTATTTCAGGTAAGGGGGAGAAAAATCAGAAAAAGTCCATGTATCTTGGATGGATTTCATTTTGTTCTAGAGTTTATTGTAATAAATTGCTGTTTCTAAGCAATGCGAATCTGACATTCAATCATTCAAAACTGATATGCAGCCTGGCCTATCTCTCCCTTCTGAAGGGATCCTTTGTGAGACACTTTCTCCACTTCTCCTGCATTGCCATCAGATTTCATTGACCAGATTGTTGTCAGCATTGGGGCTCTTCCTTCTGTCTCCCAGGGTTATTTTCACATACCATTAAAAAAAATACTTTTTTGCTTTTTCATAAGCATATTTGGGACAACCATGACCTGGTGATTGAGAATCTCCTTAGAGATATACTATTAAAGCTCTTCTAACATCTTCATGAAGGTATGGAGTTGGTCCCTCAGTGGATAAAATAAGCCATTGGCAAAAAAGTCAGTTGAGTTTTGTCAGTAACTGGCATTGCCCACCCTAGGAAGAATTGGAGCCACTGATAACTAGTGGATTTAAGACCCAATTACCAATTTGGCATTTCAACTGTTTGTAACTTAATCAAATTTGCTTCATTTGTGCCATCAGGCAAAGCAAATGCTTCATTCTGAATTCTGCAGAAGATGCCCATTTTGTTCACAGGATCTATTTCTTTGAACTGGTGAAAGAAAGCTGTCAAATTATACTTTGGGTTGTCTGTTAAAAGGAAAACATGTTTCCTTGTTCAGGATGTTGTATCTTTTGAGGATGTGGCCGTGTATTTCTCCAAGGAGGAGTGGTCTCAACTGGATGCTGACCAAAAAGCTCTCCATGGAGAAGTTATGCTGGAGAATTCCAGGAATCTTGCTTCTCTGGGTAAGAACTCTATCTTACTCAGAAATAAAGAGAAGTCATGGGGTGGGGGGCTTAGATATTATTTCTGATAAAAACACGTATTTATTTATATCTAAATAAGCAGACATACCCAATATTCCTTCCTCCTGCTGTTTTCCCTTCAACAGCAATCCTGGGACATGCGTTGAGCTCAGAGAGACTGGCCTAAAGTATCCCAGCCATGATTCGTCCCTAAGGCTGAACTATACTTACAGTCACTTAGTTCCTAGGTTGGTGCCTTAACTGTTTCACCAAACTGAATTTATGGAACAAGGAAATTTATTGAAAAAAACATTGGAAAACTGCATAGCCTCCCTTTTTACATAAAGGAATTGTTTTTTTTTCTAAATGCTGTCTTCTCATAAAATACAAAATATTCATTTCCAGGCCATAGAAGAGATTAGCGAGAATCTGAGGGTCAGATTACAGATAGGGATGGTGTGTCCGCTCTTGAGTAAGGTTCTGCCTACCAGGGTTCGGTATTCACTCCTGAACCTGGTCACTGGCTCCCCATGGGCCTGAGCTGACATAACTATGACTGGATGGGTCCTGAGTGGGATGTTCCCTTCTCTGAGATGTGCCCACTTGTATACCAAGTTTGTCATCAGCCTAAATGAGGGTGGGGAGTTATTGCCATCCAGAAATTCCCCTTGGCTTTCAAAGATTCTGTCCTGCAGACAAATGGGGATGAGACTTTCAATGAGGTTCAGGAGCTGGTAAGTATGTTGTTGACCCAGCATGACACAGTGTCCAATTGACTTCAGGAATGGAACTATTTCAATGGCACCATGGAACTGTCCCAGGTCAAAGATTAGATCAGGATTGTGTCTTAGATTCATTGTGCTGTGACCCAATCCTGTTTGTATGAGGATCGGTAGGGTTATAGTTGGAAATGGGTCTTTGCTAAAATCGTAGTTTGGAATCTTTGTTTGCTAACAAAACGGCCAAAATATATTGATGGTTCGAAATTTCAGAAGAAAGAGTTTGATTGTTTTCCTGTTCTTGATACAGCTTTCATTTTTCTTTTTCAAGACTTTAATGGGCAAGAGGATAAGAATTGCAAACAGGAATGCCAAGCAATCCATCCAAAAGAGGGAAAAACGAAGTTTGCAGATCAGATGCAACCAAAAAGTAATGATACAAAGCAATCACAAAGTGGCTTTCCTCAGGTCATTTGGCTTCCTCACCCTACAAACATCAATACGGGAGAAAGGCCATATCAATGCATGGAGTCTGGAAAGAGCTTTAATAAATCCGATCATCTCATTTCCCGTAAAAAGACACATTCAGGAGAGAAGCCATATACCTGCAGGGAGTGTGGAAAGACCTTCTGTTATAGTTATTCTCTTATAAGACATCAAAGGAATCTCAAAGGAGAAAAACCTTATAAATGTGGGGAGTGTGGAAAGACCTTCTGTAACAATTACTCTCTTAGAACTCATGAAATGTATCACAAAGGAGAACAACTTTATAAATGCATGGAGTGTGGAAAGACCTTTTCTGGTAGGAGTAATCTTAATTCCCACAAGAGGACCCACACAGGGGAGACTTATCAATGCATGGAGTGTGGAAAGACCTTCTGTTATCATTACACTCTTATAAGACATCAAAGGAATCTCAAAGGAGAAAAACCTTATAAATGTGGGGAGTGTGGAAAGACCTTCTGTAATAATCATTCTCTTAAAACTCATGAAATGAATCACAAAGGAGGACAATTCTATAAATGCATGGAGTGTGGAACCACCTTTACTCGTAGGAGTAAGCTTAATTCCCACAAAACGATCCACACAGGAGAGAAACCGTATCAATGCATGGAATGTGGAAAGGGCTTTAGGTTGAATTCTGTTCTTGCCATCCATAAAAGGATCCACACAGGGGAGAAACCACATCAATGCATAGAGTGTGGAAAGCGTTTTAGGAAGAGTAGTGATCTTGCCTCCCATAAGAGGATCCACACAGGAGAGAAACCGTATCAATGCATGGAGTGTGGAAAGACCTTCTGTTTTTCTACATCGCTTATAATTCATCAAAGGAATCACAAAGGAGAAAGACCTTATAAATGCATGGAGTGTGGAAAGACCTTTACTTGTACCAGTCATCTTAATGGCCATAAAATAATCCACAGAGAAGAGAAGCCATATCATTGTGTGGAATGTGGAAAGACCTTCGGTTATAACCGTTCTCTTACAAAACATCAAAGGATTCACAAAAAAGAAAGACCTTAGAAATACATGGAGTGTGGAAAGACCTTTATTTGCAGCAATAGTCATAACTCCCACAAGAAGATCAACACAAGAGACAAGCCATATTAATGCATGGAGTGCACAAAAAGCTTTAGTAGGAAAAATGCTCTGACTCACCATAAAACTATCCCTACAGAGGAGAAGCCATATAAATGCACGGTCTGTGGAAAGACCTTCCGCTATTATGACTCTCTTATAAGACATCAAAGGAATCACAAAGGAGAAAGACCTTATAAATGCATAGAGTTGGAAAGACCTTTAGTTGTAGCAGTAATCTTAATTTCCATAAAAGGATCCACACAGGAGAGGAGCCACATTTAAGTTCTTCCTATGTTCATTCTCTTATACTAGATATTCAGTATATTGATGCTCTACAATGTTCTTTTAAATATAGTATTACTATATTATATATAATTCTCCATCAATGCTATATTACAATTTTTACTGCAACTATATTGTTAACTATTGCTATTGCTATTGTGGAATGGAATGAAATTCTTTATTTGCCAAGTATGATTGGACACACAAGGAATTTGTCTCTGGTGCATAAACTCTCAGTGTACATACAAGCAATTTACTCTCTAGTAATATACAATAATATTATTACTCTTATAAACCCTGTCTGTCTTTAAATTCCCTCTGGGGTTTCCTCTTGTTTTTTTTCTTTATTAATGGACAGCAGATAAACGCTGACACCTAACTGACATAGGGTGGCTTATTTTATGACACACTTGATGACCACATCACTTAGTGATGGATGTTCTGATCAAAATTAGATTCCTTAACCAAGGACTACAGGTGGTTCACAATTTTCAACCACAATTGAGCCCAGAATTTATGTTTCTAAGTGAGAAATTTGATAAGTGAAGTTATCCCCATTTTACGACTCTTGCCACTTTTGTTAAGTGAATCACTGGAATTATTAAATTAGTAACATGGTTGTTAAGTGAATCTGGCTTCCCCATTGACTTTGCTTATCAAAAGGTCACAAAAGCTGATCACGTTACCCCAGGACACTGCAACTGTCAAAAATGTGAATCACTTGCAAACATCCACATGTCTTCCCTACTGAAAAACCAAAACGAAGCCATTTTTCTTTTTCGCCTCATGGAATTTGAACTTTATATGTACTTCTCAAGATTTGTCTTCTTGCATTTTGTAATTCCACCTTTCTTCCAATCACCTATGAGACACCATTCTCCCATTCATTTCTCCATCATGGCGCCTTGTTTTGAGGTAAAATTTCTAAAACTTCCATGAGTTTGAGCTTTCTCTCCATTTTGGAACTTGTTGCCTGGATCTTCTTTGTCAGAAGGTTGCAAAAGGTGATGTTTATCTTTACCTGGGACATTGGAGCTGCCATAAATATGAGTCAGTTGCGAAGCATCAGAATTTTAACCACACGATCATGGGGATGCTACAAAGGTTGTAACTGAAAAACGGTCATAACTCACTTTTTTCAGTGCCATTGCAACTTTGAACGGTTACGAAATGAACTGTTGTAAGTTGAGGACTACCTGTACAAATTTTCTTAAGCCTTCACTTCCCATCCTGTGACTGCCACCCCCCTTATCTTCCCTCACTTCAGGGGGGAGTTTGCCAAAAACCACCTTGGCTTCAAAGAGAGGCTCCTGTTATTTTTCTGCCTCCACAGAGATTTTCTCAATATTCACAAAATCACAGATCCTTCTTAGACATTCAAAAAAAAAAAGGACAGTCTAGAAATTGCTGCCTGCAGCAGACAGGCAATGTTAGAGGGAGTCTCTTCTACTCCAATGCCCATCATCCCAGGCCCCCATGGAACATGACAATCTGCCCTTTGCCCTAGCAGGGTCCATCTGGTGTTGCACGCAGGATCCACCAGGGGGCTCCCCAGGTAGCCATTGGAAAGGCAGGGGGCCCTCACCCGCTTCAGGAGGAAACTGGGCATGCGCTCTTTCTCCTGGTCCGAGACTCACGGGGCATTTTGCAGAGAAGGTTGAAAGCGCGTCCGCCCTTTCTACAGTGCCCGATTCTCGTTCCGCACCCCCCCGCCCCTCCCTCGCTACGAGCCTTCGGGCGAGCCTTCCTTTCCAGCAGTCCAAGAGGCTGCAAGGAAGCCTTGCAGGGATGGAAATCAAGACCTGACTCCGGAGTTGAGTAAGTGGGGAGGGACTTTTTCTTCCACGGGCTGGACCGTGCGTGGAGACACGCAAAACTTCATCAAGTTGAGAGTCCTGGAAAGTGGGGAGCCCCTTGTCCCATGTTCCCCTGCCGCCCCTGTGCATGCATGCATGCACGGGCGAGGCAGGGAAGAAATCAAAAGCTACGGTCCCGCTACGTTGCCTCCAGGAGGAAAATCGGGACCGCCAGAAAAGTCGGAGTCATTCAGGATTAGGCGAAAAGTGAGAAACCTCTTTCCGGGAGATGCCTGAATCAAAATGTTAGGTCGTAGCTCGTTTATTGATCCGGGTATTATTCTGTTTGCATTGAATCGTGGTTTGTTGATTGCGATATCTCAGCTACCCATAGCGGTTTGGGCCAGGAGGTTAATGGGGTTCTGCTGTCTAATAGCAGAACTTCCAGTATCAAGTTATATTGGACTTTCAAATATTAATTAATTTACCTGTTAAATCGATTGAGAAAGCAACTCATCACAATGGCTGTTTGTGACCTGAGATATTGATCATCTGAATTTTACAGAGATTGTTTTTAATGTCACAAGCAGCCATCAAAATTATTTGAATAAGTAATTAGGAATTAGAAATCAAAAACATTTTAAAATGTATACATCCAAAGTTTTTAGTCCTTGATCAAAGTTGATGCAGAATTACTACAGAATTTTTTTCAAATACAGATATGTTAGTATACCAACTAATAAATTTATCCCCTTTTTCCAGATATGGTTCTGTTCATAAGAATTTCTTATTTGGGTTTTTGTGAATGCGCAATTATTAAGTTAGTCAGGCTGTATTACTGGAAAATTCTTTTGTTTTCCATTTCAGATATATGTTGGAAATCTTTCGGGCTTCCCTTGGAGTCCGAAGTATCTTGTGTGGGAAGAGGGCTGAATAGCCTTTAGGAGATTTGGCCAGACGTCT
This sequence comes from Arizona elegans, assembly GCA_022577455.1. Classification (NCBI taxonomy): domain Eukaryota; kingdom Metazoa; phylum Chordata; class Lepidosauria; order Squamata; family Colubridae; genus Arizona; species Arizona elegans. The sequence goes on from JAKOOJ010000012.1 coordinate 11,091,140, forward strand.
TCTGATTAGTAAAACTTGGGAGATCCATCCATCTATTTTGGAGCTGGATTAGAGACCAGAGAAAAGATGGAGGGCCAACACCTACCAGATGCAGGAGTTGGAAAAGTCCCTCCACTTACTCAGCCTTGGAGCAGTGGGAAGAATGGGGCAAGTTCTGGGCAGAAGAGCCAAGAAGAGGAAGCCAACAGTTCAGAGGTCCAATTCTTTCACTTCAGAAAAGTGCAGTTCCAGGAGGGGAAGAGTCCCCGAGATGTTTGCAGTCAGCTTCACCTCCTTTGCCGTCAATGGCTGCAGCCAGAAAGACACACGAAGGCTCAGATACTGGATTTAGTGCTCCTGGAGCAGTTCCTGGTTGTCCTTCCCCCAGAGATGGAGAAATGGGTGCGGGAGTGTGGAGCACAAACCAGTTCCCAGGCTGTGGCCTTGGCCGAAGGCTTCCTCCTGGTCCAGGAGTCGGAAAAGATGCAGGTGTGATAATGTAATCATTTCAGGTCTAAAGAGAATCTCTCTGAATTTGTCAATTCCTTTTTGGTAGCGTTTTCTGGGATTATTAATACCTAAGGACAGGTGTTCCCTTTTTCTTCAAGAGTATGTGTTTTAGGCAATTCTTCCATTCTCTTTCAACTTTTGCAAATGGACATTGGGGTCTGATGGTTTAAAGGTGCAGTATGGTAATTCCTTATTCTTTGCTTTCACATCATGTCCAGAAATCCTTGGAAGCTATGACTGAGTATCCCAAGGGGAAGAAGGATGCATTCAAAACTTCTCAAGAGCAGCTGTTCAGGGAGACCTTACGCAAAGATCAAAGCCAGGACACCACTTCAGGTAAGAAAAGCTCTCTGTGATGTGAGATTTCAACATTTATCTGATTCTTCTGCTCCTCTTGATTGGACTGTCTCTTAATAAATCTGCTTCCACCATTTTTTTCTTTCTCACAGAGAGTAGAAAACTGTCCTTGGAATTTTTTGAATCACTTCAACTTTGTGGTGGAGCTGAAGGATTGGTTGAACCTCTACTTCAGGTAAAGAGGAGAAACATCAGAAAAGGTTTCATTTGGTTCTGGAGTTCCATGTAATAAATCGCTGTTTCCAAGCAATACGAATCTAATATTAGATTCATAATTCATATTTAGCTTAGCTTATCTTTCTCTTCTGAGGGGATCTTTGTGAGTCACTTTCTCCACCCCTCCTGCTTCACAGTCAGATTTCGTTGACCAGACTGTTTCGTCTCTTTCTCCCAGGGTCATTCACACATACTATTAGAAAAAAAATACTTTTTTTTTTTTTTTGCCTTTTCAAAAGCATCTTTGGGACAACCTTACCTGGTGATTGAGAATCTCCACAGACATAACCTGGTACAAGCTCTTCCAGCACCCTCATGAAGGTGTGGAGTTTGGTTACATTTCCCCCTCAGTGGATAAAGTAAGCCATTGGCAAAAATGTCAGGTGGGTTTTGCCCACCCTAGGAAGAATTGGAGCCACTGATAACTAGTGAATTTTAAACCTAACTACCAATTGACCGATAAAATTATTTTAGTTGGCTACACTGAAAGGCATTCCAAATACTTCCAATATGATCCAATGTGCTTCAGTTGTGCAATCAGTCAAAAGCAAATGAGCAGAATGAGGTATCATTCTGAATTCTGAAAGATGCACTATGATAATTCCTTAGTGCTCTTTCTTTGTTTCTCATATCACATAATGTCCAGAAATCCTTGGAAGCTATAACTGAGTATCCGAAGGGGAGGAAAGCTTCATTCAAATCTTCTCAAGAGCTGCTGTTCACGGAGACCTTACACAAAGATCAAAGTCAGGATACCACTCCAGGTGAGAAAAGCTCTTTCTGTGTGATGTGAGATTTTAACATTTAGCTGATTCTTTTTTTTTTAGATTTTATTAATTTTGTATTATTTACATTTTTAGTGCTCAATAAACATTGTGTTCTCTGGGTTACTTAATTTGCTTAACAATACAGATTGCATTCTTAATCTCTACCCCTTTTATCCAACCATTGGTAAAATAGGTTCCATGTTTGATAATATTCTGTTTCTTCTTACTGTTTAATCTTTAGTGTAAGTCTGTCCATTTCTGCACAATCTAATATCTTCCTAATTATTTCTTCATCTCGTGATGTTTCTTCACTTTTCCAATATTGTGCAAATATAATCTTCGGTCCTGTTAAGACATGCAATATTAAATATATACTGTGCTTATCAAGTTTTTCTGATGTTATACATAGTATAAACAGTTGAGATTTAAAATTTACATGCCTTCCTGTCATCTTTTCTAGCCACTTATATATTTTTTCCCAAATTTTTTTTGCTTTAATACAAGTCTACCACATATGTGCTCCGTTTTTGATTACATTTCCAACATTTGCTAGACATATTTTTAAACATTTTAGCTAACCTAGCAGGTGGTATGTGTCATCTATGAAACATTTTATATACATTTTCTTTATAAGAAGTCGCCATTATTAATTTATAATTCCTCTCCCATAAATTTTGCCATTTCTCTAATTCTATATTATGACCAAAAAAAAATTCCCACTGTATTTTTGTATCTTTTACTTGTTCATCCATTTTTTTAATTTAGTAAAAAATTATATATTTTCTTAATTAGTTTTTCATCAGAGTTCAATAGTATCTGATCAAAGCTGTTTATCCTTTATAAAAACCGTAATTTTTCATGTCTTTATTGTATCTAGATTGTATTTGCAATTGAGACCACCATGATAGTATATAATACCCTGGTCTTCAAGTTCTTGCTTAGATTTTAGTTCCCCTTCAGTGTTCAAGATCTTTATATGTCACAATTTTTTCAAAGTTCACCAGATTTGGATATGTAAAGGCTTCCATCGTTGAGAGCCATTCTGGGATTTTCGAATAGATCTTGGGTCTTATTTTTTCCCATACAAATAATAATGAGTTTCTTATGTAGTGATTTTGGAAGTATCTCTGAATTTTATTCTTAGGAAGAATAAAATGTCATAGGAATCATAGGAAGGCGTGCCATCTCAGTTGTAAATCATGTCCTTCTAAATATAATAGTCTCTTATGCCTGAGGGTTATCCATTCTTTTAGCGATGTTATCACCGATGCTATTCTGACCTAGGCTTCTCCAAAAAGGACGAAGCAGAATCCGGTCCTGACAAAACCCCTTTTATTAAATGAATGTGAATTCCTCTCATTCACATTCAGCAAAGGCCTGGCAAACAGTCTTTCAAAGGTGAATTTATGATCACAGACCTTATCTAGCTTGGAAAGCTGCCATGTAAATATTTTCAAAAACTGCAGTGCTGTGCAAGGAAAGACTTGGCACAGAGACTCTGAGATTCATGGACAGATCTTCATACTCCTGAACTGAACGACCAAATGAACGAATTGTTTCCTGCAAAAGCCCACTCCCCTTTCTCTCCTTTTATTTCCTATGGGAGGGGCCATTCATCGTCCATCTGTGGCTTTATTCCTAAATCGACCCTGATTTCTTAGCTGTTCTTTTCTTCTGGCAGCTCTGCGCATGTGTACACTGGGAACAGGCTCCAGTTGTTCCTCTGCCTCACTGCTGTCTAGCTCCAGAGGCAGCTGATAACTGCCAGACGGCCTTGGCCCCCTCTCTGCCTCCAACGCAGAGCTCTTGTCCGAGCCTTCCCCAGCCTCCAGGATTGGCCCATGTTCCTCCCCAACCTCCTCATTGTCCAACTCTGCTGCCAGCTCCATTGGCTGCTGGCGGGCCACAATAGATGCTTGGTAGTATAAGAGCCAATCTGGTAGTCCAAATCCTCCATTTTCTTTACGTTCATGTAACATTTTCAATTTAATTCTTGCTTCTTTCCCTTGCCAGACAAATTTCAGAATCAGTTTATTCAAGTCATCAAAGAATTTCTTTTCAATTTTTATAGGTACTGTTTGGAACAGGAAAAGCAATTTTGGTAGAATATTCATTTTACAGTAGCAATCCTTCCCACCATTGATAGATGTAATTTTTTCCATTTTTCCAAATATAATTTTATTTGCCTAAATAATTTTAAATAGTTATCTCCTTTTATCGTTCCACATCTTGCTGTTAATTATATTCCCAAATATTTAACTTTCTTAACTATTTGAAAGTGCACTCATTCCTCCAGTTATTCTTTTTGTTTTTGTGTAAGGTTTTTGATTATAACTTTAGTTTTTTTCTCTGTTTATTTTCAATCCTGCTACCTCTCCAAACTCCTCTATCTTTTTTAATAGTTTAGAAATTATCTCCAACGGTTCTACAATAAATACGAAATCATTTGCATAAGCTTGCTTTTTGTATCTTTCCTCCCTTATCTCCATTCTGTTGTGTCCTGCCAGCTGCCAGCAGAGCTGGCAGCAGAGTCGGATGATGAGGTTGGGGAAGAACTTGGGCCAGTTCTGGAGCCTGGGGAAGTCTCTGATGGATGCTCAGCGTTGTACACAGAGAGAGAGCCAGGGCTGTCCGACATTTCCCAGCCACCAGAGAGGCAGCTGCCTTTGGAGGCTGAGATGAATGAGGAGGAAGAACAGCTGGGATCTGTTCCAGGAACAGATGCACGTATGCACAGAGCAGTTAAGAGAGGGGAACAATGGGAGGAGAAGGAATCGACTTGGGAAACAAAGCAAACATGGATGCTGAATGGCCCCTCTCTGGCTGGGGAATAAATAGAAGAAAAGGGGAGTGGTGGTTGTAGGAGACAACAGTTTGTATTTCTGGAGATTTTGCTCATTGTGTTTCGTGTAACAAAGACTTAATTTGAAACCTTATTGTAATGAACTGATAAGGTCTGCTGCTGCAGTTAACTCCTTACAGGACTTTTGCCTGGACTTTCACTGGGTGAATGTAATTAATTCACAAGAGGTAAATAAGGAGGGGTTTTTACTGGTGAGGAGTCTGTTTCTTGCTTCTGCTAAGGCTGGTTCAGAACACTTTCCTTTAATTTCTGGATCTTGTCTGATTTTTTTGTTCAAGACTTCCAAAGTCAATATAAATAGTAGACATCCTTGTCTTGTTCCTTTCTTTATGTTAAAATTCTCTATATAGTCCTCATTTATAATTACTTCGGTTGTTTGCTTATAGTATATCGTTTTAATTAACATTTATAAATTTTTCTCCAAAATCCATACAATTTAGTTGATGTGTCATAAATTGTCAGTTTACATTATCAAAGACTTTCTGAGCATCTAAAAAAATTAGTGCCATTTGTTTTCCTGGATGTGTTTCATAGTATTCTAATGTATCTAAGATAATCCTTAAATTGTGTTTTATTTGTCTTTTAGGTAAGAAACCATTTTGATCTGGATGGATAAATTGAATCTCAATCTCTTTACTATTATTGAAGCAAAGATTTTATAGTCCACATTTAATAGAGATATTGGTCTATAATTTTTTATCTGTGTCAGATCTACCACCTCTTTTGGTATTAGCGTAATGTTCACTTCTGTCTGTGTGTTTGGTAGTTTAGCTTCAAATTATAGTTCGTTACAAACTTTCTTCAGTGATAAGCTAAACATATCTGAAAAGCATTTATAGAATTCTGCAGGTAGCCCATCTGGGCCTGGGGTTTTATCATTTTTCTGTCTTTTTATCACTTCTGTTATCTCCCACATTGTTATTTTTTCATTTAGCATATTTTTAACGTTTTCTGGAACTTTGGGGGTAGATTAGCTTCTTCCATATATTGTCTTATTTTTCCATAGATTTGTTTTCTGTATCGTATAGTTTTTCATAATATTCTTTAACTATTTTTTTTATTGTCTCATTTTGGAATTTTATGTTTCCCAGCTCATCTTGCAGTTTATTTATCACCTTTTTCTCTTTTTCTTTTTTCAGTTTATACGCCAGCCTTCTTCCCAGTTTATTTGCATTCTCCAAAAAAATTGTTTTGCCCTTTTGGTTTGTTGGGCTATTTCTTCTGAGTGTATTAGGTTCAATTTGAGTTTACTTATGTCCATTTTTCTTTTGAGTGTTTTCTTTTGTGGATGTCTTTGGAGTTCTAACTCCAGTTTCTTATACTCTTCTTTTAACATCATACCTTGTTGTTTTTTCTCTTTATTCTTTTTAGCTGTATAAATTATAGCTAATCCTCTGAAATATGCTTTGGCTGTATCCCATACATTCTGAAATGAGGTGTCTTCTCTTTTATTCTCTTTGAAGAAAAAATTCATTTCCTTTGCTGCATGTTCTGTAAATTCTTTTTCTTTTAATATGGATTGGTTCAGTGTCCACCTAATTTTTTTCTTTATTCTCCAAGTCAATTTTACTGGGTTATGGTCAGCCCAAACACTAGGTTCTATCTCCACCTCAAGTATATTGGTTCTTAATTCAGGGGATATTCATATCATATCAATTCTAGACCATTATTTGTGTCTGTTCAAATAAAATGTGTACTGAGACTTTTTCGGATTTATTTCTTTCCAGACGTCCTGTATACAGATTTCTTCTCTCATTTTGAAAAACGTCTTAGGTAATCTCTTTCTTCCTTTTTTCCCTATTTTAGTGCTTATACAATCTAGTTTTTCATCCACGATTGCATTAGGGTCTCCTAGGAGACAAATATTTTGGTATTCCATTTCCAGTATTTTCTTGTGTAATGCTTGGTAGAATTTTTCTTGCTTATTATTTGCTGCATATATTGGTCTTTTTTTAATTAATCATTGTTTCCACCATCAAAATTCTTCCCTCTTCGTCTGAATAGATCTGTTTAGAGTCCATTGATTCTTTAATATATAAGGCTGCTCTTCTATTATTATTCTTTTGTACTGACGTGAAATATAGTTTCCCAATTTTTGGGCATTCTAGGAGTTTATTCCCCTTCCAAAAGAAAAAATATCTTTACATGACTATGAAAATTGGAAACAGAAATAATTTGTCTGCAAGAAACACACATAAAGAAATAATATTTATCTGATTCTTTTGCTCCTCTTGATTGGAATGTCTCTAACAAATCTGCTTCCACCATTTTTCTCTTTCTCACAGAGAGTAGAAAGCTGTCCTTGGAATTTTTTGAATCACTTCAACTTTGTGGTGGAGCTGAAGGATTGGCTAAACCGCTACTTCAGGTAAGCAGGAGACACATCGGAAAAGGTCCATGGATGGGTTTTGTTCTAGAGTTCAATGTAATAAATTGCTGTTTCCAAGCAATACAAATCTGATATTAGATTGAAAATTCATATTTAGCTTACCCTATCTTTCCCTTCTGAGGGATCCTTCGTGAGACACTTTCTCCACCCCTCCTGCTTCACAGTCAGATTTCTTTGACCAGACTGTTGTCAGCCTCAGGGCTCTTCCTCCGAGGGTCATTCTCACATATCATTCCAAAAAAATATCTTTTTTTGCCTTTTGAGGACAACCATATCCTGGTGATTGAGAATCTCCATATCCTGCTACAAGCTCTTCCAACACCTTCAATAAGGTGTGGAGTTGAGTTACATTTGCCCCTCAGTGGCTAAAGTAAGCCATTGGCAAAAATGTCAGGTGAGTTCTCATTCTGAATTCTGCACAAGATGCCCATTTTGTTCACTGGATCTCTCTCCTTGAATTGGTAGAAGAAAATTGTCAAGTTATTCTTGGGATTATCTGTTAAAAAGGAAAACTTTTTTCCTTGTTTAGGATGTTGTGTCTTTTGAGGAAGTGGCTGTGTATTTCTCCAAGGAGGAGTGGTCTCAACTGGACGCTGACCAAAGAGCGCTCCATGGAGAAGTCATGCTGGAGAATTCCAGGAATCTGGCTTCTCTGGGTAAGAATCCATATCTGTGCTCAGAAACAGGGAAAAGTCATGGGGTCAGAGAGGGGCTTTTATGTTATTAAAAAATAAGTTAAGTGAAATAAGTTTTAAAAATCACTTATTTATATCCTGCCTTTATATTTTGTAAATAATAAAGGCAGTGGGCAAACCCAATATTTCTTCCTCTTGCTGTTTTCCCTTCAACAGGAACCCTGAGTCATGGGTTGAGCTGATAGAGATTGGCCCAAAGTCACCCAACCAGCATTCATCCCTAAGGCTGAATGCTGGTACTCACTGAGCTAGTTTCTAGCCTGGTCAAAATATACATACTGATGATTCTTTTGCTAAATTTCAGAAGAAAAAGTTTGATTGTTCTCCTATTCTTGTTAAGGTTTTCATTTTTCTTTTTTAAGGCTATAATGGGCAGGAGAATAAGAATTGCAAGAAGGAATGCCAAGCGAGCCATTTGAAAGAGAGAAAAGGGAAGCGATATGAATGCATGGAATGTGGAAAGACATTTAGTAGGAAAAGAGTTCTGATTCAGCATAAAACTATCCATACAGAGGAGAAGTTATATCAATGCATGGAATGTGGAAAGACCTTCTCTTATAATAGTTCTTTTATAAACCATCAAAGGAATCACAAAGGAGAAAGACCTTATAAATGCATGGAGTGTGGAAAGACCTTTACTTGTAGCAGTAGTCTCAATTCCCATAAGAAGATCCACACAGGAGAGAAGCCATATCAATGCAAGGAATGTGGAAAGACCTTTACTTGTAGCAGTAGTCTCAATTCCCATAAGAGGATCCACACAGGAGAGAAACCATATCAATGCATAGAATGTGGAAAGACCTTCTCTCATAATTACTCTCTTATAATCCATCATAGGAATCACAAAGGAGAAAAACCTTATAAATGTGTGGAATGTGGAAAAAGCTTTACTTGTAGCAGTAGTCTTAATTTTCACAAGAGGATTCACACAGGAGAGAAGCCATATCAATGCATAGAGTGTGGAAAGGGTTTTAGCAAGAGTAGTCATCTTACCTCCCATAAGAGGATCCACACAGGAGAGAAACCGTACCAATGCATGGAGTGTGGAAAGACCTTCTGTTATTCTAAGTCTTATATAATGCATCAAATGAATCACAAAGGAGAAAGACCTTATAAGTGCATGGAGTGTGGAAAGAGCTTTACTTGTACCAGTCATCTTAATACCCATAAGATGATCCACATAATAGAGAAGCCATATCACTGTGTCGAGTGTGGAAAGACCTTCTGTTATAATCGTTCTCTTATAATCCATCAAAGGATTCACAAAGGAGAAAGACCTTATAAATGCATGGAGTGTGGAAAGAGCTTTACTTGTACCAGTAGTCTTAATTCCCACAAGAGGATTCACACAGGAGAGAAGCCATATCAATGCATGGAGTGTGGAAGGACCTTTACTTTTAACAATCATCTTGATTCCCACAAGAAGACCCACACAGGAGAGACGCCATATCAGTGCGTTGAGTGTGGAAAGAGGTTTAGTAGGAAATATGCTCTAATTCATCATAAAACTATCCACACAGGAGAGAAGCCATATCAATGCATGGAGTGTGAAAAGACCTTTTGTTATTATGATTCTCTTACAAGACATCAAAGGCATCACAAAGGAGAAAGACCTTACAAATGCATGGAGTGTGGAAAGAGCTTTAGTTGCAGCAGACATCTTGATTCCCACAAGAAGATCCACTCAGGAGGGAAGCCATATAAATGTGTTGAATGTGGAAAGGGCTTTAGGTGGAATTCTGCTCTTACCACGCATAAAAGGATCCATACAGGAGAAAGACCGTATCAATGCATGGAGTGTGGAAAGAGCTTTACTTGTGTCAGTAGTCTTAATTCGCACAAGAGGATCCACACAGGAGAGAAGCCATATCAATGCGAGGAATGTGGAAAGACCTTTAGTTGTAGTAGTAGTCTCAATTCCCATAACAGGGTCCACACAGGAGAGAAACCATATAAATGTGTGGAATGTGGAAAGGGCTTTAGGTGGAGTTCTGCTCTTACCGCACATAAAAAGATCCACACAGCGGAGAAGCCTTATCAGTAAAGGGAAGTATGAGAAGTGTTTCAAGAGAAATCTAGGGAGTCCTCGACGTATTACTGCAATTGAGGCCAAAATTTCTATTGCTGAGAGAGACAGTTATTTTGCTCCATTTTATGACTTTTCTTCCTACAGTGAATCGCTGTTGATAAGTTAGTAACTCTGTTGTGAAATGAATCTGGCTTTCCTATTAACTGTACTTGCTACAAAATCACAAAAGGTGATCACATGGTCCGGGAACACTTCAAGTGTCATAAATATGAGTCAGTTGCCAAGCATCTGAAATTTGATCTGATGACCATGGGGATGCTGCAACAGTCATAAATTTGAAACTTTTTTCAGTGCTACTGTGACTTTTAACAATCACTAAATGAACTGTTGTATATTGAGGACTAACTATAATTGTCTGGGCTCCAAGATATAATATTTTCCTGGGCTCCAAGATCACCGCAGATGGGGACTGCAGCCAAGAAATTAAAAGACACTTGCTCCTGGGGAGGAAAGCTATGGCAAATCTAGACAGCATACTAAAAAGCAGAGACATCACCCTGCCAACAAAAGTGCGTATATGGTTTTTCCAGTTGCAATGTATGGCTGTGAAAGTTGGACCATATAAAAGGCTGAGCGCCAAAGAATTGAGGCCTTTAAACTATGGTGCTGGAGAAGACTCCTGCGAGTCCCTTGGACTGCAAGCCAATCAAACCAGTCAGTACTAGATATCAACCCTGACTGCTCTTTAGAAGGCCAGATCCTGAAAATGAAACTCAAATACTTTGGCCACCTAATGAGAAGGAAGGAATCACTGGAGAAGAGCCTAATGCTGGGAAAGATTGAGGGCAAAAGAAGAAGGGGGCGACAGAGAACGAGGTGGCTGGATGGAATCACTGAAGCAGTAGGCGTAAGCTTAAATTGACTCGAGGGGATGGTAGAGGACAGGAAGGCCTGGAGGAACGTTGTCCGTGGGATCACGATGGGTCAGACACGACTTCGCAACTAACAACAACAACATAATTGTCTAAAATCCCATGCAAGGACCATTTGAGTAACAATACAAATAAATTGTAGACCTTAGATATGCATGCATAAATTGCCTTTCTAGTGCAAACCAGAACAAGGTGGATCCCTAATCCTGCTTGTAGTTTTTGCCATGTTCAAATAATCAAAGGACTTTTCTGCATGTAGAAATATTCCTGATTGTTTTTCATTATATTGTTTCAAATATTCCAAAATATCAAATACAATTATCACATTATTCTTCAAGTATCTTTTAGGTTAAAAAAAAACCCTAATACCTCTTGCTGATGCTTCAGTATTTCTATTCTGGTATTCAGCCAAGTATCTGGACCTACGTCTTTTTCTGCCTGTTCTACCTTTCTATCCCTGCTTGTCGTTTGAAGGCTAGAATGAAAAGTCTGATTTCTGCATCCAGAGTATTGGTTGTTGCTTGTCATGACTTGTAGTTTGTGAGTGCCAAATCCCTTCCTTTAGCAGCTGCCATTTGTTTTCATACATGGTACTTAATGGGTCCCATGAGTCAGAAGCAATCCCACCACTGCCACCAATTTGTCATGGGTTCTTTTTAAACCATACTCAATGTGATTGACTTGAGAGCAAAAGATCCATCAAAAGTATGGATTTTAGATAATTTAAACTTTATGTCTCCTGTAAGAGTTGTGGAGAAGTCTATTTTGACAAAATATCCAAGATACAAAAGTGAAACATACAAATCACATGTACGTTCTTACTATGTTTGTTCTCTTATGCGAGTTATTTAGTATATTTTTTTTTTATTGAAAAAGTTTTCAAATACAAGTTTTTCCCCCCTTTTTCCCCCCCCCTCTTCCCTAACCCACCCTTTCCACCCAACCCCCCCTGTGACTTCTTCACAACAATAGGCTATTTCATAACTAGTTACATACATAATATCTTCCCTTTCCCTTAATCCCTTCTCGGAATACTGACCCTTAACTTGTTAATCTTATAACTCCCATTTTTACGGTAATCTGCCCTTTTTCTCCTCCCCTAAACTTATTGAGTATTATTACAAATTAACCTTTAATCTTTTATATATATTAATATAACATTTTAAATCGGCCTTCTCCCTGCAGCCAAATTTATTCAATTCTGTCCACTTCCTCCACTCCTCTAAATATATGACTTGAAATCAGACAATACAATTCTAAATATAATCCACTACCCACTTTACTAGAATATACACATATCTATATATGCATCCCATTTTATAACAATCAGTAAACTAACCTATTTCAGCCCTTCAATTCCTACAAAATCATGCAATACGATTCTAAATATAATCAACTGCCCACTTTACTAAGATATACACATATCTATATATGCATTTCATTATGTAAAAAGAGAAAAGACAATAACTTTAAGTTTATGATCCATATAATATCTTCTTTGATGTCTTTCCACTAGATTGTTAAATCCATCACCCATAATAGGGTAAAATAACATGCTGGTGCAACAGTTTGTTCAAAATCTTCAGTCATCTTCTGCCCCCATCAGTAGTAGATATCCTCACACCTGTATAAAAGTAAAAACAACCACCCGAGTGACATTATAATTATGAATATATCCGTATGGTTATAGTTGTGGTATTCATCAGGATTGTTAATTCCCGTCATCCTACTGAGTAACATCCAGATCTTCTGCATGCCCCGGCAAAACTCTCCTGCCTTATAACTCAAAGTAGTTATAATATATTTCCAAGAGAAAAAAAAAGGTAAATAAGAAAAAATTAGATGATTCAAATCCAACAAAGTGAGGCTCTTTCCACTTCCCAAAATCATGGCCTTGCAGAGATCTGCCACAATCCTCAGGATAGTATCAGACAATTATTCGCCACCACTGTCTTTTCTAATATTCATTCATTTTTTAAAGCGCCTGGCTTCACTGTTGCTTAGTTTGGAAATTGCTGTTTCTATAAGATCTGTTTCTTTTCTTTTTCTTTTTCGGGTTGAATTTCCATCCTCTTTTCTTGCTTACCAATTGTATATCTGCTGGTTGATTTTCATTCTGCTTTGTGGATTGTTCTTGTTGGGTTAATTTTATCATCTCATCTTTCTTCTCCATCACTTGTATATCAACTGATTGATTTGCGCACTTGTCTGTGACTTGATGATTCATCACCTTGGGTTCGGATGACACCGCTCTCTTATTTATAAACAGTCCAGCTGGGGTCTCCAAGGAGTCCAAAGACAATTTATCCGTCACAGCCTCTGTAATTTGATGTTTTCCTTTTATTTCCAACTCCTTTTGCTTATCCTGTATTATGCCTAAAGGTGTTAAATTCATTTTTAGAATTTTTTGATAAAAATCTTCCGCTTTTTCAACAGTGTGCAATTGATATCTTACGCCTTGATATCTCAATATTAAACCAACTGGGATGTCCCACCTGAATAGGATATTTCTTTTTTTTAATTCAGTCACTAAAAAGCCAAATTTCTTCCTCTCCATTAACATCTTGGGCGGGAGCTCCTTGAAAATCCAAATCTTTCTTCCATGAAATTGCAAATTGGAATTAAAAGAGTTCTGCACAATATTATTCCTAATTTCTTTATCTGTAAAATAGATCACCACATCTCTAGGCAGTTGCCTTTGCTTTGCCCACCAGGAGTTTATTCTATAAATTCTGTCAATCCTGCAATACACTTCATCAGGTTGAACCTTTAAGATCCCAGCCAGAATTTCAGAAGATACTTTCCTTAAATCATCTCTATTATTTTCCTGCAGACCTCTCAATCTAATTGCATATTCTGTAAAATTATATTGAATCATTAAAACTTCTCTTTCAATCCTCTGTTGTACATTTTCCTCATTACCAATCTTTTGGTCAGTCTCCATTTTAGATTTGTCTTCCAAGCTATTATCCTGAATGTTTATCAAATCCTTTTTAATTTTTTGAGTCATGTCATCCAAATTCTCCTCGACTTCCTTCATTTTAGTCTCTAATAATTCAGTCTTTGCCTCCATCCGAATCAGAAAGCCTGATAAACCATTAGCAACTTTTGAAATCTTTTTATTCAAGAAGTCAGACTCTGATTTCACCAATTCACCAATTTCTTTAATTTCCTGCTTAAATTTTTCAAGTTGCTGATTCACAATCTCATCCCTTCTTACAATCTCTTCAAGGATAAATTCTAATATATTAAAATCGGGTTTCTGACGCTGGAGAGTTGAAATTTGTTGGCGCAATTTCTTAAGGGGGGAAATTCCCCCCCCTGTTTGTCCAGCTGTATAAGTCCTGATGCCATTTCCCACACAGACAAGATTTAGCAAAAATAAGAGAAGAAATAGAAAACAAAAAGACTTTCCCTCATTAAAAAAAACTTCTGAGCAGCACAGGAGCGAGGTTTCTCTAGAAATGTAGCCAATGATATTTATTCCGCTACATTGTAATAATGAAAAACGGAAGGACTTTCCCTTTTAGCCCTTCTCCAGCCACAGCAGACGCCATTTTAGAAGGCTCTTTTTCCCTCTTTTCCTCTGCTCTTTTCTTTTAAATAGTTTTTGAAAGGGTGAGATACTTGCGGTTCAGTATTAAGGGTCCAGTTCTTCATTTCTTTAATTATTCTTTTAGATTCTTTTAGATTCACAGGCTTGCTCTTGACGCCTGGCTCTGCATAGGCAGAGGCCTCCCAAAGCCCGGAGCAGCGGCAGGGGATATGGGGCTTCTCATCCGCTCCGTCCCAAAAGTTAAAAAAAAAACTTTTGGGACTCTGCGGGGAGTTCTACCCACCCCTGCCGGCTCTCTCTCCGTTTCCTCTTGGAAACGGAGTTTTTTCGAGCCGCCATCCGCTGTAACGGCGGCTCTATACAGGCAGAGGGAGCTGACGATCCCAGAGGAACGTCTGGCGGCGGCCAGCAGCAAACCGGAAGTCCCCCGAGTTATTTAGTATATTGATACTATATGATGTTCTCTGTAATATACTATCACTATATTATATACTATTTCCTACCTATACTATATAATATTTCTACTGCAACTATATTGTTAACTGTTGCTACTATACTTATGGAATGGAATGACATTCATTCTTGGCCAAGTGTAATTGTGCACACAATAAATTTGTCTCCGGTGCATAAGCTCTCATTGTGCAGCGATGTACACTGTAGTACTATACAACAATATTTTTACTCTTACAGATGCTGGTCTGTCTTTAAATAGAGGAGTTTCCTCTATTATGTTTCTTTTTTATTAATGGACAGCAGATAAAGCGCTGGCACTTTACCAACATTGGGCTTGGGTTATGTAATGTCACACTTTATGACCACATCACTTAGTGATGGAAGTTCTGATCCAAATTCTTATTTCTTAACCAGGGGTGGGTTCTACTTACCTTTACTACCATTTTGCAATGGAGCTGTGCACATGCACAGAAGCGTTTTGGTGGCATCAGGGACGGTGGACAGAGCCTCCCGCTGGTTTTACTACCGGTTCTATAGAACCGGTGCGAACCAGGGGAAACCCACCACTGTCCTTAACCAAGGATTACATGTGGTCCACAACTTTTGACCACATTGAGCCCAGAATTTATGTTGCTAAGAAATTTAATAAGTGAGGTTTTCCCCATTTTATTCTTCTTGTCACATTTGTTAAGTCAGTGGAATTATTAAATTAGTAACATGGTTATTAAGTGAATCTGGCTTCCCCATTGACTTTGCTTGTCAGAGTGTCGCAAAAGTGAATAATGTGACCCCGGGACACTGCAACCATCATAAATGTGAGTGACTTGTCAAACATCCACATGTAAATCACGTTACCATGCTTCAGTGATGATAAGTGTGAAAATGGTCATAACTCACCTTTTTTCAGTGCCATTGTAAATTTGAACGGTCTCTAGACGAACTGTTCTAAGTTGACATCTGGGAATTCAACATAATTCAAGCAAGAGCAATAGAACAAAATCAGACATATATCTCTGTATGGTGTGAAAAAAGTTTCAGGGTGACCTAATTCCTATCAAAAGAGACCAGAATGAGAACTGAAATCCATGTTCAAAAACACTTTTTGAAGCATTAGAACCATTATGCTGCAGTGGTTAAAATGCAGTATTGCAAGCTATTTCTGCTGACTGTCAGTAGTTGGATTGTGCCCGGAAGGTTGATTCAACCTTCCATTCTTCTGTGGCTGGTAAAATGAGGACTCAGATTGTTGGGGACAATACACCGATTCTGTAAACTGTTTATGGAGTGTTGTAAAGCACTGTGAAGCAGTATATACATTTAACTGTTACAGGTATTGCTATTTGTCTTTCTATGAGATGATAATAAGGAAATCTCTAAATTTAATTTAAATAAATTGTATTTAATTAAAGTTAATTGGATTTTAATTAGAATTTAATAACAATTTTGGATATAAATAAAATTAAATATCACTGGTATGGTTATTCATGAGACAATTTTAAATTCTAGTGTATAAAAAATTAAACTTGGAGGAAAACATTTGGAAGGATTTGGAGTGGGGGGAATACTTCATGTTTTCAGAGACTCAGGCTACTTTGGAGCTATTTATTCAAATAGTGGTCATTATGATTCTGGATTAAAACAGGTGAAAGGGCACCAATTTTGATTTAGTAGCCATTATCTCAATTTTTTCTCTTACAGATGACTGATAAAAGTGGGCTCAAAAGAAGCAGGCTTTTGGCAAGAGAGATATTAATTCCATTCTTTTTCAATTGCTTCTTAACTTTATTTCCCCATTTCTTTATTTCATTAATTTAGATAAATCTCTTTGTTGTTCTTGCACTATCACCTCCAAATCCACACTTCAAACCATGGCAGTCTTCAACTCTTTTACCTAGAAGAAAATTGGTACTTTGTTTGGTCTGGTTGACTGACATTGTCTTTCAACATCCTACTCATATTTCCTGAGCTGTCTTCCCTACTGAAAAACCGAAACGAAGCCATTTTTCTTTTTTACCTCATGGAATTTGAGCTTTATGTGTACTTCTCAAGATTTGCCTTCCTTCATTTTGTAATTCCACCTTTCCTCCAGTCACCTATGAAACACCATTCACCTCTCCATCATGGCGCCTTATTTTGAGGTAAAATTTCTAAAACTTCCATAAGTTTGAGCTTTGTCTCCATTTTGGAACTTGTTTCCTTTTGATGCCCCTTTTTCAAGCTAGATAGTTTCTTCTGGATTCTTCTCATTTTTGCTGCAGCAACTTGCTGTTTTGAACCTCTGTTAGCTGCCCAGAGGCATGAATTTGAAAAGGCAGCTGAAATAATGGAAATAAAATATCAATACAAATCTTAATTTTCCTAAGCCTTCACTTCCCATCCTGTGACTCTGTCAGCCCTCTTAGTTTCCTTCACTTCAGGGCTGAGTTTGCCAACAACCACATGAGGCAACCTGGGCTTCAAAGAGAAACTCCTGTTCCTTTTCAGCCTCCACAGAGATTTTCTCACACAGTTGTTAGACATAAAGAAACGGAAAGCCTAGAAATTGCTGCCTGCTGAAGACAGGCAATAGTAGAGGGGGCCTCTCCTTCTACTCCAATGCCCATCATCCCAGGCCCCCGTGGAACATGACAATCTGCCCTTCGCCCTAGCAGGGTCCATCTGGTGTTGCATGCTGGATCCACCAGGCGGCTCCCCAGGTAACCATTGGAAAGGCAGGGGGCCCTCACCCGCTTCAGGAGGAAACTGAGCATGCGCCCTTTCACCAGGTCGGACACTCACGGGGCATTTTGCAAACAAGGCTGAAAGCGCGTCCGCCCTTTCTACAGTGCCCGATTCTCGTTCCGCACCCCCCGCCCCTCCCTCGCTACGAGCCTTCGGGCGAGCCTTCCTTTCCAGCAGTCCAAGAGGCTGCAAGGAAGCCTTGCAGGGATGGAAATCAAGACCTGACTCCGGAGTTGAGTAAGTGGGGAGGGACTTTTTCTTCCACGGGCTGGACCGTGCGTGGAGACACGCAAAACTTCATCAAGTTCGGAGTCCTGGAAAGTGGGGAGCCCCTTGTCCCATGTTCCCCTGCCGCCCCTGTGCATGCATGCATGCACGGGCGAGGCAGGGAAGAAATCAAAAGCTACGGTCCCGCTGCGTTTCCTCCAGGAGGAAGATCGGGACCGCCAGAAAAGTCGGAGTCATTCAGGATTAGGCGAAAAGTGAGAAACCTCTTTCCGGGAGATGCCTGAATCAAAATGTTAGGTCGTAGCTGGTTTATTGATCCGGGTATTATTCTGTTTGCATTGAATCGTGGTTTGTTGATTGCGATTTCTCAGCTACCCATAGCGGTTTGGGCCAGGAGGTTAATGGGGTTCTGCTATCTAGTAGCAGCACTTACAATATAAAGTTATACTGGACCTTCAAATATTGATTAATTTACCTGTTAAATCGATTGAGAAAGCAGCTCATGGCTGTTTGTGACCTGAGATATTGATCATCTGAATTGTACAGAGGTTGTTTTTAATGTAGCAAGCAGCCATCAAAATTATTTGAATAAATAAGTAGGAATTAGAAATCAAAAACATATTTTAAATGTATGCATCCAAAGTTTTTAGTCCATGATTGAAGTTGATGCAGAAGGTTGCTACAGAATTTTTTCCACACACAGATATGTTAGTATACCAACTAGGAATATCCCCGCCCCTTTCCAGATATTGTTAATTTCTTATTTGGGTTTTTGTGGATGCTCAGTTATTAAGTTCGTCAGCCTGTATTACTGGAAGATTCTTTTGTTTTCCATTTCAGATATATAACTTGGAAATCTTTCCTGGTTCCCTTGGAGTCCGAAGTATCTTGTGTGGGAAGAGGGCTGAATGGCCTTTAGGAGACTTGGCCAGACATCCTCTGATTAGTAAAATTTGGGAGATCCATCCATCCATTTTGGAGCTGGATTAGAATACCAGAGAAATGATGGAAGGACTCCCAGCAGATCCGGGAATTGGAAAAGTCCCTCCAGTTACTCAGCCTTGGAGCTGTGAGGAAAATGGGGCACGTTCTGGGCAGAAGAGCCAAGAAGAGGAAGCCAGCAGTTCAGAGGTCCAATTCTTTCACTTCAGAAAAGTGCAGTTCCAGGAGGGGAAGAGTCCCCGAGATGTTTGCACTCAGCTTCACCGCCTTTGCCGTCAATGGCTGCAGCCAGAAAGACACACGAAAGCTCAGATGCTGGACTTAGTGCTCCTGGAGCAGTTCCTGGCTGTCCTTCCTCCAGAGATGGAGAAATGGGTACGAGAGTGTGGAGCACAAACCAGTTCCCAGGCAGTGGCCCTGGCCGAAGGCTTCCTCCTGGTCCAGGAGTTGGAAAAGATGCAGGTGTGAGAATGTAATCATTTCAGGTGTAAAGAGAATCTCTCTGAATTTGGCAATTTCTTTTTGGTAGCGTTTTCTGGGATTATTAATACCTAAGGATGTGTTTGGGGCAATTCTTCCATTCTCTTTCAACTTTTGCAAATGGACATTGGGGTCTGATGGTTTAAAGGTGCAGTATGGTAATTCCTTATTCTTTGCTTTCACATCATGTCCAGAAATCCTTGGAAGCTATGACTGAGTATCCCAAGGGGAAGAAGGATGCATTCAAAACTTCTCAAGAGCAGCTGTTCAGGGAGACCTTACGCAAAGATCAAAGCCAGGACACCACTTCAGGTAAGAAAAGCTCTCTGTGATGTGAGATTTCAACATTTATCTGATTCTTCTGCTCCTCTTGATTGGACTGTCTCTTAACAAATCTGCTTCCACCATTTTTTTCTTTCTCACAGAGAGTAGAAAGCTGTCCTTGGAATTTTTTGAATCACTTCAACTTTGTGGTGGAGCTGAAGGATTGGCTGAACCACTACTTCAGGTAAAGAGGAGAAACATCAGAAAAGGTTTCATTTTGTTCTGGAGTTCAATGTAATAAATCTCTGCTTCCAAGCAATACGAATCTGATACTAGATTCATAATTCATATTTACCTTAGTGTATCTTTCTCTTCTGAGGGATTCTATCGTGAGGCACTTTCTCCACCCCTCCTGCTTTACAGTCAGATTTCATTGACCAGACTGTTTCGTCTCTTTCTCCCAGGTTCATTCACACATACCATTAGAAAAAAATACTTTTTTTTTTTTTGCCTTTTCAAAAGTATCTTTGGGACAACCATGACCTGGTGATTGAGAATCTCCGTAGAAATATCCTGTTACAAGCTCTTCCAACACCTTCTTGAAGGTGTGGAGTTGGGTTACATTTGCCCCTCAGTGGATAAAGTAAAGTAAGGAAGTAAGGAAGTAATAAAGGGCAAAAATGTCAAGTAGGTTTTGCCAGTATTTGGCATTGCCCACCCTAGGAAGAATTGGAGCCACTGATAACTAGTGAATTTAAGACCCAACTACCAATTGACCAAGAAAAATATTTTTATTGGCTACACTGAAAGGCATTCCAAATACTTCCAACATGATCCAATGTGCTTCAGTTGTGCCGTCAGTCAAAAGCACTGAGATCTCATTCTGAACTCTGCACAAGATGCCTATTTTGTTCACTGGATCTCTCTCCTTGAATTAAAAGGAAAACCTGTTTCCTTGTTTAGGATGTTGTGTCTTTTGAGGAAGTGGCTGTGTATTTCTCCAAGGAGGAATGGTCTCAACTGGACTCTGACCAAAAAGCACTCCATGGGGAAGTCATGCTGGAGAATTCCAGGAATCTGGCTTCTCTGGGTAAGAATCCCTATCTGTGCTCAGAAACATAGAAAAATCATGGGATGTGGGGGGGGGGGGGGGGGGCTTAGACGTTATTAAAAATAGATTAAGTGAAATAAGTGATTTAAAAAATCATTTATTTGTATCCTGCCTTTATTTTTTTGGAAATAATAAAGGCAGTGGACAAACCCAGTATTCCTTCCTCCTGCTGTTTTCCCTCCAACAAGAAGCTTGTGACATGGGTTGAGCTGAGAGAGACTGATCAGGGTTGTGTCTTATATTCATAGTGATGTGATCCAATCTGGTTATATGAATATCAGTAGGGATACATTTGGACGTGAGTCCTTGCTAAAGTCTTGGTTTGGAATCATATTTGCCAACAAAGCAGGCAAAATATATTGATGATTATTTGGCTAAAATTCATAAGAAAGGGTTTGATTGTTCCACTATTCTTGCTATAATTTTCATTTTCCTTTTTTAAGGCTATAATGGGCAGGAGAATTAAGAATTGCAAGAAGGAATGCCAAGCAATCCATTCAAAAGAGGGGAAAGGGAAGTTATATCAATGCATGGAGAGCTTTAGCAGGAAAAGAGTTTTGATTCACCATAAAACTGTCCATACAGAGGAGAAGCCATATCAATGCATGGAATGTGGAAAGACCTTCTCTTATTATAGGTCTCTTATAAGACATCAAAGGAATCACAAAGGAGAAAGACCTTATAAATGTATGGAATGTGGAAAGAGCTTTACTTGTAGTAGTGGTCTCAATTCCCATATGGGGATCCACACAGGAGAGAAACCATATCAATGCATGGAGTGTGGAAAGAACTTTATTTCTAGGAGTGGTCTCAATTCCCATAAGAGGATCCACACAAGAGAGAAACCATATCAATGCAAGGAATGTGGAAAGACCTTTACTTGTACCAGTAGTCTCAGTTACCATAAGAGGATCCACACAGGAGAGAAACCATATCAATGCATGGAGTGTGGAAAGAACTTTATTTCTAGTGGTTGTCTTAATTCCCATAAGAGGATTCACACAGGAGAGAAGCCATATCAATGCAAGGAATGTGGAAAGACCTTCTCTCATAATTACTCTCTTTTAATTCATCATAGGAATCACACAGGAGAGAAGCCATATCAATGCATGGAGTGTGGAAAGGGTTTTAGCAAGAGTAGTCATCTTACCTCCCATAAGAGGATCCACACAGGAGAGAAACCGTATCAATGCATGGAGTGTGGAAAGACCTTCTGTTATTCTAAGTCTTTTATAATGCATCAAATGAATCACAAAGGAGAAAGACCTTATAAATGCATGGTGTGTGCAAAGAGCTTTACTTGTACCAGTCATCTTAACACTCATAAGATGACCCACATAATAGGGAAGCCATATCATTGTGTGGAGTGTGGAAAGACCTTCTGTTACAATCGTTCTCTTATACTCCATCAAATGATTCACAAAGGAGAAAGACCATATCAATGCATGGAGTGTGGAAAGAGCTTTACTTGCAGTAGTAATCTCAATTCACATAAGAAGATGCACACAGAAGAGAAACCATATCAATGTAAGGACTGTGGAAGGATCCTTACTTCTACCAGTAGTCTTAATTCCCACAAGAAGACCCACACAGGAGAGAAGCCATATCAATGCATGGAATGTGGAAAAAGCTTTAGTAGGAAATACGCTCTGATTCACCATAAAACTATCCATACAGAGGAGAAGCCATATCAATGCATGGAATGTGGAAAAACCTTCTGTTATCATGACTCTCTCATAAGACATCAATGGAATCACAAAGGAGAAAGACCTTATCAATGCATGGAGTGTGGAAAGAGCTTTAGTTGCAGCAGACATCTTGATTCCCACAAGAAGATCCACTCAGGAGAAAAGCCATATAAATGTGTTGAATGTGGAAAAGGCTTTAGGTGGAATTCTGCTCTTACAACCCATAAAAGGATCCATACAGGAGAAAGACCGTATCAATGCATGGAGTGTGGAAAGACCTTTACTTGTAGCAGTAGTCTTAATTCCCATAAAAGGATCCACACAGGTGAGAGGCCATATAAATGTGTGCACTGTGGAGAAGGCTTTAGAAGGACTTGTGGCCTCACTTCCCATAAAAGAATCCATACAGGAGAAGAAACCATATGAATGCATGAAGTGAGGAAAGAGATTTGCAAGGAGTAAACACTTTTACTTGCCATAGAAGGATGACCACCCTATGGATAAAGGAAATTTGAGAAGAGCTTCAATAGAAATGCAGGTAGTCCTCAAGTTTGTGACTGCAATTCATCCCAAAATTTCTGTTGCTGAGCAAGATAGTTGTTAAGTGACGTTTGCCCCATTTTACTATTTTTCTTGCCACATTTGTTAAGTGAACCCTCTGGGTAACTTAGTAAAACTTGTTAAGTGACTCTGGCTTCCCTATTGCCTTTGCTTGTCAGAAGGTCGCAGAAAGTGAACACACCACTCTGGGACACTGCAACTGTCATAAATATGAGTGAGTTGTCAAACATTTGAAGTTTTCTCAGGTGATCATGGGGATTCTAAAATGGTGATAAGTGTGAAAAATGATCATAAGTCTTTTTTTTTTTCAGTGCTGTGTAACTTTGAACAATCACTAAATGAACTGTTGTAAATTGAAGACTTCCTATAGTTGTCTAAAATCTCATGCAAGGACCATTTGAGTAATAATCCAAATAAATTGGAGTCCTTAGATGTACATCCATAAATTGCCTTTCTAGTGCAAATCAGAACAAGGTGGATCCCGAATCCTGCTTGTGGTTTTTCCAAGTTCAAATAATTCAATGGCCTTTTTTGCATGTACAAATATTCTGGATTGTTTTTCATTATACTGACTGTTTTTCACCACCAGCCCATGGTGAGTTAAGTGATGCCGTGTCTTTCTCGCAGTGCCTGGAGGCTGTTAGGGGTTGGATGGGGAGCAATGGGTTGAAACTAAACCCTGGCAAGACCGAGTGGCTCTGGGTTTGGGGTTCTTTGGCTCAGGGAGAATTGCCATCTTTGGTCTTGGATGGGGTGGCACTACCCCAAACAGACCCTGTGTGTAATCTGGGGATTCTCCTGGACTCAACGACTCCTACTCAAAGAGCAGGTGATGGTCGCGGCCAGGAGGGCCTTCGCACAACTGCGAGTTGTGCACCAGTTATGCCCTTTCCTGGACCGGCAATCCCTACTCACAGTCATTCATGCCTTAGACAGTTCCTGTCTTGACGATTGCAACACGGTCTACATGTGGCTGCCCTTGAAGAGCATCGGAAACCCCAGTTGGTGCAAAAAGCAGTGGCTGCATGATTTGGTACAGATCCCGGTGTGCACATGTATCACCTCTCCTGCGGGAGCTGCATTGGTTGCCGATTTGCTTCCGGGTGCAATTCAAGGTGTTGGTTGTCGCCTTTAAAGCCTTTCATGATCTGGGACCAGGTTATTTGAGGGATCGTCTCTTGCTGGTCATATCTATCCGACCCATCAGAGTGGGGAGACGGAATGCTGCAGGTCCCATCCCTGAGTGAGATACACCTGGTGGGACCCAGAAAAAGGGCCTTCTCAGTGGTGGCTCCCTCTATCTGGACATCATTCCCCCAGAGATTAGAATGGCCCCCCACTCTAATTCTCTTCCGGAAGGTGCTTAAGATCTGGTTCTCCTAGCGGGCCTGGGGAACCCAGAGCAGGATGGAGCCCATTAAATGGCTTGTGTGATCGGCTGTTTGCTGGAGTTGGGGCTGATTTTATTACATTAATGTATTTGATTTTTTATTAGATTTACTGTTTTTTAAATGTTTTTATATTCTGTAAACCGCCTTGAGTCGCCATGGGTGAATAGGCAGAAATATAAATTTAATAAATAAATAAATATTGTTTCAAGTATTCCAAAGTTTCACACACGTATCACATTATACTTCAACTATCTTTTAGGTTAAAAAAAATCCCACAACATTATTAGAGGTTATCTCAATATTTCTGTTCTGATATTGGCCGAAGTATCCTGACCGAGCCCTTTTTTGGCTGTTTTACTTCTTCCATCCCTGCTTGCCTGAGGAAGGCTTCAGTGAGAGGTCTGATTGCTGCACCCAGGATGTTTGTTGCTTACAAAGTCTTGCAGTCTGTGAAGGCCAAATTCCCTTCCTTTAGCAGCTAAGATTTGTTTTCATACACAGTGCTTAATGAGTCCCTTTGTCAGAGGTTCTTTTTAAACCATACCCAGTTTGATTGACTTCATCTGAAACATCCATCAAAAGTACTGGATTCTAGGGAATTTAAATTTTGTCGCCCGATAAGGATTGTGGAGATGTTTTATTTTGAAAAAATATCCAAGATACAAAAGTGAAACAAATGTGCAAATTCTTTCTTTGTTTTTTGTCTTGTACTAGATCTATAGTGTAGTAAACATACAAACAATAAGTAAGTTCTTTCTATGTTTGATTTCCTATAATAGATTTTTAGTATATTTGTACTATACAATATTCTCTATAATATACTATTATTAATATACTATTATACTATATATTATTGTCCATATAATATATACTATTTCAGTGGGGGGATTCAAATAATTTACAACTGGTTCACTGCCCTAATGACCAGCTGGGTAGGCGTGACTGGGTGGTCATGTGACTGGGTGGGCGTGGCCAAGTCAACATCACTCATGTCACCTAGCCTCTCCTTGCCCAGCCGCTTGCCTCAAATGTCTCAACGTATCTTAAAAAAAAAAAAAGATGTCTCAACGTATCTAAAATTCTGTAAAAATTTTCACCTTTTTTCGACTTTATTATCTGCATCCTGATATATAAAAGGACTTGGAATAAACAAACCATAGTTTGGTGCTACTTTCATTTATTTCATAGCATGTGCTCTGCCATACTATAAACCTCTTAGATCCAGCAATGTATTACACCACCTTTAGTTATATAAATGTACTGAAATGCTCCCTGTAATTGCTGATCAGCCTCACGTATTATTGTGTGGAAATGTGGGGGCATTCCTCCATAGTGAATTGACAGTAACATTTCTCCAATCTAACCCAAGCAATCACTATAAAGAAGCAACAAATATGATGGAGCCGATTCCTGGCAACTGTTTAATGAGATTTTATTATTCAGTATAAACTGAAATTCAGTTTATTTTTAAATAGTTCATTTGGTTTTTCACGGTGTTCCAATATTAAATTTTAATTACACTTCTTTGAGGAGAGGCAATCTCTTAAATTTCCATGAATGTGTAACCAAGCATCCATCCATCATCTTTGGGATTTCTATGGAATATCTTCGCTGGGTGTGATTATAATTAATTCCTTTACTTAAAAATCACTTGCAAAGGAATAAGAATCTGCAGAAGGCAAATAGCATACATGCTTTAAATAAAAAACCTACAATTTACTTTGACCTGCAATCTTTGTTATTCATGTTATTCATGCAATCTTCTTGTTATTCATTCAGGGTTATGCATAATTCTGCCCGGACAAGGAGTTAAGCAAAATAAAACAAGGTGACTCTTTCTATATCCTAAATAAAAGATTGAAACCTAGATACAGATTATGGTAATAACAAATGAATTTGTAATGGCACAAATACACTCCTGCCTGGAGGAAATAGACTATCACTGACCAGGGGTGAAATGTAAAATTTGTTACTACCGGTTCTGTGGGCGTGGCCTGGTGGTGGTGGGGTAATGTGACTGGGTGGGTGTGGCCAACTTTTTAAATTTTTTTAAACTTCAAAGCATTTTTTCTAATGCTTTGAAAAGCCTCTCTGCTGATCAGGGAACTCAGCTGGGATCGTCAGAGACTTTTCAAAGCATTTTTTTTACCACCTCTTCGGCCAAGAGGTTGCAGAAAAAAATGCTTTGAAAAGCCTCTGACGATCCCAGCTGAGCCGCACGATCATCAGAGGCTTCTTTTTTTTACTTTTAAAAGCATTTTTTCATCGGAAGAGGTTGTAGAAAAAATGCTTTTAAAAGTTAAAAAAAAAAGCCTCTGATGATCGTGCAGCTCATCTGGGCATGGGGGGGGGGGGGGGGCACGCAGGGATTTTTGCTACCAGTTCTCCGAACCACCCCTTGCCATCGCTACCGGATCAGGTGATCCTGTCCGAACCGGGAGCATTTCACCCCTGTCACTGACTCAATGTTTACAGTTATAAATGTTGTTCAGGAGACACTCTTTACCCAAAGAATCTTTTTAAATGTTCTTTCTGAGCTGACTCAAATTTTTGCATTTAGTCATTTGCTGGAAAAATGTCACAATCCAAATACTAATATTCTTTATTAGGGTCCAAAGGCCATAATAAAGATTTGATTTGATATCATTTATGCCTTCCAGGCAAAAACTATTAATTGCCCAAATGTTATTTTAGAAAATACAGTCAATGTAAATTTTCAAAACTAAATTCAACAGGAAAGCTCATTTTAAATGAGAATTGCCCTCAGTCCTAAAGAAAACACATTTGAAATTACTGGTGTTCTCTGTTCAGAGGGGCTAGCTTTAAAGGACCGGAGAAAGAGCTGCTACTTCTGGGAAGCGAGGCAAGTGGCCGGGAGGCGAGGCGAGGTGAGTGGCCGGGTGAGGAGAGGAGTGGCTAGGAGGGGAGGGGTGAGGCATGTTATTCAGCCGGTTCGCCTAACTCCACAAAAAATGAATTCCTCTTTCACAAAATAAGCCAGAATGAGGGGAAGCCCATCAAATGCATGTTCAAAAACACCTTTTTCAAGCATTTTTGCCTTAGCAATGGCATGTTTATTTGTGAGACTTTATTAAATATTGTTTTGTTCTAACTGTAAGATGTAACTAAGCCAAGAATTAACGTTGCCAAGTCAGAAATTTGTTGAGTTGGCCCCATTTTACGACTCCTCTTGTCAGATTTTTAAAGTGAATCAGTGCAATTGTTAAATTAGTAACGTGGTTGTTAAGTGAATCAAGCTTCCTCATTGATTTTGCTTGTCAGAAGGTCGCAAAAGTTGATCACGTGACTCTGGGACATTGCAACCATCATAAATGTGAGTCAGCTTCAAACATCCATATGTAAATCATGTGACCATGTTTCAACAGTCATAAGTGTGAAAAAGGGTTGTAAGACACACTTTTTAATACCATTGTAACTTCGAACAGTCAGCAGATGAATAGTTCTAAGTTGAGAACTATCTGTCTGGGAATTCAACATAATTCAACAAAAAGTAATAGAACAAGATCACATATATATCAACATACCATGTGAAAAGAATTTTGGAATGATGAATTCCTCTCACAAAAGAAACCAGAATGAGAAGTGAAATTCATGTTCAAAGACACTTTGAAGCATTAGAGCCATGGTGGTGCAGTGGTTAGAATGCAGTATTGCAAGTTATTTCTGCTGACTGACAGGAGTTGGATTGTGACCGGAAGGTTGATTGAACATTCCATTCTTCTGAGACTCGTAAAATGGGGACCTAGATTCTTGGGGGCAATACGCCGATTCTGTAAACGATTTATAGGGTGTTGTAAAGCACTATGGTATAAGTTAAAAGTGCTATAGCTATTGCTATTTTGCATTTCTATGACATGATAATAAGGAAATCTCTAAATTCAATTTAAATAAATTGGATTTAATTGAAGTTAATTGGATTTTAATTATGGTTTAATGGAATAAAATTAATTTTGGATATAAATAAAATTAAATATAACTGGTTTGGTTGTCCATGAGACATTTTTAAATTCTTTCTAGTGAATTAAAAATTAAAAACAGAAATTTTGGAAGGATTTGGAGGGGGAGAAATCCTTCAGGTTTTCAGCCATTTTTCTTTTTTGCCTCATGGAATTTGAACTTTATGTGTACTTTGCCTTCCTGCACTTTGTAAATTCCACTTTTCCTCCAGTCACCTATGAGACACCAATTTCCCATTCATCTCTCCATCATGGCGCCTTGTTTTGAGGTAAAATTTCTAAAACTTCCATGATTTTGAGCTTTCTCTCCATTTTGAAACTTGTTTCCTTTTGATGGTCCTTTTTCAAACAAGATAGTTTCTTCTGGATTCTTTCCATTTTTGCTTCAGCCACTTGCTGTTTTGAACTGCTGTTAGCTACTCACAGGCATGAATTTGAGAAGGCAGCTGAAATAATGGAAATAAAACATCAATACAAATCTTAATTGTCCTGAGCCAGGGGTGTCAAACTCGATTTCATTGAGGGCTGGTTCAGCATTGTGGTTGTCCTCCAGGGGCTGGCTTGGGGGCGGGAGGGGCGGGGTGGTCATGGCCGACGGTGGGGCCCCAGGGTGGGGCCAGCGTGACCTTGCTCCTGTGGGTGGTGTCTGTTGGGGCTGGGCAGGATTGGGGAGGGAATCTAGGGGTCTCTGGTGTAGGGGAGAGCGGGAGTCTCGTCTCATGGGATGAGGTGAGGCAGGGCAGCTACAGCTGGTGTGCCTTCAGCTGCTTTTGGTGCCACTCAGTTTCCCACCCCACCCCTGAAAGGTTGGTCTGGTCTGTGTGTGTGGGGAGGTGATTGCCTTCTGCCTTCTCCAAGGTTTGGATTGGATCTCTCTCCCTCTCCCTTCTTCTTCCTCCCCCCCCTCTCTCTCTCACACACACACACAAACAGAGGTTGGCTCAGATCACTCTCTTGACATCTTTATCTTTCTGCGGCTACAATGGTGGCACTTCAGTGCCTGGCCGGCAAGGTGCTTCTCACTCAGCTGCTTTCCCTCCTTCATCTCCCCACTCTTCCTCCTCCTTCAGACAAAAGCTGCTCTTTCTGTCTGTCCATTGCAGTGTCTGTGCATTTACTTTGACAGTGGCAGATCTTGGATGGTCAATCCCCGTTCGTGGCATGGGGAAGACAGAAGACAATTCTCCCAATCAGAGCAGACCAGCCTGGCGGGAGTGGGATGGAAAACTGAGCTGCACCAAAAGCAGCTCTCTCTCAGACATAGACATACAAACACACACAGTTTTGATCAGATCATTCCCTCGCTCTCTCACCCCAACTCATGGTGGTGGCACAAGCCGTGCTTTCCACAGCGGCTGGCACTGCTTCATCCTCCATCCTCCATCTCCTTACTTCGTTCGTCTTCATTGTCACTTCTTGCTCACCACCATAACTGAGGAGGATGAGTGATGCTCTGGTGCGGTGGCCACAAAGCAAGGCGGTGGGTGGGTGGAAGACAAAACAAGATGAGGGGGAGACGAAGCAAGGCAGAGCTGTCTCATGCACTGGCTTACCTGAGGATTCACAGCCAGGCCATCAACATCCTGACAACTGCCTAGCCTCACAGCGGAAGCTCTAGAAACTCCGTCCAGGACCCCACATTGCTGACAGCCTGTTTGTCCTTGCTCACTGCAGCAATGGAGCAAGAAGCTGAGCGATGCATTTTGCCCTGGATGGGGCTGCTGTAGCTGCTGCAAGACAAGGCAGTTGTCAGGATGTTGATGGCCTGATTACGGGACACTCAGGTAAACTGGTGCAGGGCGTGGGGGGGCAGCACCGCACCGTCTTGCTTCATCCTCCACTCCACCCCACCCCACCACCTTGCTTTCTGGCCACCGCACCAGTGTGTTGTTTGGCCTCCTGCTCCGTTATGGCGGCGAGCAAGAAGCGGCGAAGAACATAGATGAATGAAACGAGGTGGTGGTCATGGAAAATGAAGCAAGGCAGAGGGTGCCCCCGACTGGCTTACCTGAGGGCCCTTCACCCAGGCCAAACCATCATCCTCCCCACTCCCAGGGCAACCACATCCCTTCACTAACCTGATTTCCAGCTCCATTCGCCACCGCCGCGTCAAGTCAACAAAAGTAGTCTGTGGGACTACAGTAAAAAAAGTAGTTCATACCTTCCAACTTCTCACGAAAAAAAAAGATCACACAAAGTTGGAAGATCTGTACACAGACTACTTTTGTTACCCTGCATGGAACTGGGGCTGAGTATGCGCACACCCACTGCCTTCTGTGAGCATGCACACACGCCAGGATGTCACAGGCTGCTCTTTACAGTTCCAGGACGGCCACAAGGGCCGGAGCAGACCTCATCGCAGGCCCATGTGCCTTGAGTTTGATACCCCTGTCCTAAGTCTTCATTTTCCAATCTGTGACTCTGCCAGCCCTCTTATCTTCCCTCACTTCAGGGCTGACTTTACCAACAACCACATGACACAACCTGGGCTTCAAAGAGAGGCTCCTGTCCTGTTCCTTTTGAGCCTCCACAGAGATTTTCTCAATATTTACAACATCACAGATCGCTCTTACACATTAAAAAACAGGAAAGCCTAGAAACTGCTGCCTGCTGCAGTCAAGCAATCTCAGAGGGAGCCTTTCCTTCTACTCCAATGCCCATCATCCCAGTCCCGCATGGAACATGACAATCTGCCCTTCGCGCTAGTAGGGTCCATATGGCGTTGCATGCTGGATCCACCAGGGGGCTCCCCAGGTAGCCATTGGAAAGGCACAGCAGCCCTCACCCGCTTCAGGAGGAAACTGAGCATGCGCTCTTTCTCCTGGTCCGAGATTCACGGGGCATTTTGCAGAGAAGCCCGTCCGTCGCTACGAGCCTTCGGCTGAGCCTTTCCAGCAGTCCAAGAGGCTGCAAGGAAGCCTTCCACGGAGGAAGATCAAGACCTGACTCCGGAGTTGAGTAAATGGGGAGGGACTTTTTCTTCCACGGGCTGGACCGTGCGTGGAGACACGCAAAACTTCATCAAGTTCGGAGTCCTGGAAAGTGGGGAGCCCCTTGTCCCCTGTTCCCCTGCCGCCCCTGTGCATGCATGCACGGGCGAGGCAGGGAAGAAATCAAAAGCTACGGTCCCGCTACGTTTCCTCCAGGAGGAAAATCGGGACCGCCAAAAAGGTCGGAGCCATTTAGAATTAGGCGAAAAGTGAAAAACCTCTTTCCAGGAGAAACCTGAATCAAAACATCATGTTAAGCCATAGCTAGTTTGTTGATTCAGGTATTATTCCGCTTACATTGAACGATGGTTTGTTGATTGTGATTTCTCAGGTACCTATAGCGGTTGTCCACACCCAGATACGTTAGTCTACCAACTAGTAAGTTTTCCTCCCTCCTCCCTGGTATTGTTGGGTTCATAAGAATTTCTTATTTGGGTTTTTGTGGATGCTCAGTTATTAAGTTGATCAGCCTGTATTTCTGGAAGTTTCTTTTTCCATTTCAGATCTATAAGTTGGAAATCTTTCCTGGTTCCCTTGGAGTCCGAAGTATCTTGTGTGGGAAGAGGGCTGAATGGCCTTTAGGAGATTTGGCCAGACGTCTTCTGATTAGTAAAACTTGGGAGATCCATCCCTCAATTTTGGAGCTGGATTAGAGACCAGAGAAAAGATGGAGAAACAACTCCCACCAGATGCAGGAGTTGGAAAAGTCCCTCCAGTTTCTCAGCCTTGGAGCTGTGGGAAGAAGGGGGCAAGTTCTGGGCAGAAGAGCCAAGAAGTGGAAGCCAACAGTTCAGAGGTTCAATGCTGTGACTTCAGAAAAGTGCAGTTCCAGGAGGGGAAGAGTCCCCGAGAGGTTTGCAGTCAGCTTCACCGCCTTTGCCGTCAATGGCTGCAGCCGGAAAGGCACACAAAGGCTCAGATGCTGGACTTAGTGCTCCTGGAGCAGTTCCTGGTTTTCCTTCCTCCAGAGATGGAGAAATGGGTGCGGGAGTGTGGAGCGGAGACCAGTTCCCAGGCGGTGGCCCTGGCCGAAGGCTTCCTCCTGGCCCAGGAATCGGAAAAGATGCAGGTGTGAGAATATAATCATTTCAGGTGTAAAGAGAATCTCTCTGAATTTGGCAATTCCTTTTTGGTAGCATTTTCTGGAATTATTAATACCAAAGGCCAGCTGTTCTATTTTTCTTCCAGAGGCTGTGTTTGGGGCAAGTCTACCATTCTCCTTTGAGTTTGACAAATGGACATTGGGGTCTGCTAGTTTAAAGGTGCAGTATGATAATTCCTTAGTGCTCTTTCTTTGTTTCTCATATCACATCATGTCCAGAAATCCTTGGAAGCTATGACTGAGTATCCCAAGGGGAGGAAGGATTCATTCAGATCTTCTCAAGAGCTGCAGTTCAGGGAGACCTTATACAAAGATCAATGTCAGGACACAACTCCAGGTAAGAAAAGTTTTTTCTGTGTGATGCGAGATTTCAACATTTAGCTGATTCTTTTGCTCCTCTTGATTGGAATCTCTCTCTTTAATAAATCTGCTTCCACCCTTTTTATCTTTCTCATAGAGAGTAGAAAGCTATCCTTAGAAATTTTAGAATCACCTCTTTGTGATGGAACTAAAGAATTGGCTGAATCGCTACTTCAGGTAAGGAGGAGAAAGATCACAAAAGTTCCATGAATCTTGGATGGATTTCATTTTGTTTTAGAAGTCAATGTATTAAATTGCTGTTTCTAAGAATACGAATCTGATATTATATTCAAAATTCATATTTAGCTTACCCTAACTCTCCCTTCTGAGGGGATCCTTTGGAAAACACTTTCTCCACCCCTCCTGCTCCACAGATTTAGTTGATCAGACTGTTGTCAGCATTGAGGCTCTTCCTCCCCGGGTCTCCCCAGGTCATTCTTGCATATCATTACAAAAAAATCCTCTTTTATTGCCTTTTGAAAAGCATCTTTGGGACAACAATGACCTGGTGATAGAGAATCTCCATAGACATATCTGTTACAAACTCTTCCAGCAACCTCATGAAGGTGTGGAGTTGGGTTAAGCTTTCCCCTCAGTGGATAAAGTAAGCCACGGGCAAAAGTGTCAGGTGAGTTTTGCCAGTATTTGGCATTGCCCACCCTAGGAAGAATTGGAGCCACTGATAACTAGTGAATTTAAGACCCAACTACCAATTGACCAAGAAAACTATTTTTATTGGCTACACTGAAAGGCATTCCAATTACTTCCAACATGATCCAATGTGCTTCAGTTGTGCCATCAGTCAAAAGCACTGAGATCTCATTCTGAACTCTGCACAAGATGCCCATTTTGTTCACTGGATCTCACTCCTTGAATTGGGATTATCTGTTAAAAAGAAAACCTGTTTCCTTGTTTAGGATGTTGTGTCTTTTGAGGAAGTGGCTGTGTATTTCTCCAAGGAGGAATGGTCTCAACTGGACTCTGACCAAAAAGCGCTCCATGGAGAAGTCATGCTGGAGAATTCCAGGAATCTGGCTTCTCTGGGTAAGAATCCTTATCTCTGCTCAGAAACTTAGAAAAGTCATGGGGTCCGAGAAGGGGACTTAGATGTTATTAAAAAATAGGTTAAGTGAAATAAGTGATTTAAAGAAATCATTTATTTATATCCTGCCTTTATATTTTGTAAATAATAAAGGCAGTGGACAAACTTAATATTCCTTCCTCCTGCTGTTTTCCCTACAACAAGAAGCTTGTGACATGGGTTGAGCTGAGAGAGACTGGCCCCAGCCAGCATTCATCCCTAAGGCTGAACTAATACTCACTAACCTAGTTTCTAGCCTGGTGTCTTAAGTGTTTGACCAAACTGACTTTATGGAAGAAAGAAATTTATTGAAAACTGCATACTCTCACTTTTTATATAGAGGAAATGTTTTTTTTAATGCTTTCTGTTCATAAAATACAAAATATTCATTCAAAATTTTCATGCCACCGAAGATATAAGTAAGAAACTGAGGGATAGGCTGCAGATAGGAATGGGGTGGCCTCTCTTGAGCAAGGTCCTGCCTATTCCTGAATCTCATCTCTAGATCCCCGATGGCCCTGAGCTGCTATAACCAAAACTGGATGGGTCCGTAGTAGAAAGTCCCTTCTCTGAGATGTGCCCACTTGTGTACCAAGTTTGCCCTCAGCCTAATTGAGGGTGGGGAGCTATTGCCATCCAGAAATTCCCCTTGGCTTTCAAAGATTCTGCTCTATAAACAAGTGGGGATGAGACTTCCAATGAAGTTGGGGAGCTGGTAGGTATATTGTTGACCCAGCATGATACCGTATCCAATGGACTTCAGGAGTTTGTGCCACCATGGAATTGTCCCAGGTCAAAGCTTAGATCAGGGTTGTATCTTTGATTCACTGTGATGTAATCCAATCCTGTTAGATGAGGATCAGTAGGGATACAGTTGGAAATGGGTTCTTGTTAAAATCTTACTTTGGAATCATCATGTTTGCCAACAAAGCAGCTAAAATATATTGATGATTCTTTAGCTAAATTTCAGAAGAAAAGACTTGATTGTTCTCCTATGCTTGCTACAGTTTTCTTTTTTATTTTTTTAAGGCTATAATGGGCAGGAGAATAAGAATTGCAACATGGAATGCCAACCGATCTATTTGAAAGAGGGGAAAGGAAAACGATATCAGTGCATGGAGCGTGGAAAGGCCTTTACTCATAGTAGTAATCTCCATTCCCATAAGAGTATCCACACAGGAGAGAAGACATATCAATGCATGGAGTGTGGAAAGATCTTCTCTTATTATAGCTCTTTTATAAACCATCAAAGGAATCACAAAGGAGAAAGATCTTATGAATGCGTGGAATGTGGAAAGACCTTTACTTGCAGTAGTAGTCTCAATTCCCATATGAGGATTCACACAGGAGAGAAGCCATATCAATGCAAGGAATGTGGAAAGAGCTTTACTTGCAGTAGTAGTCTCAATTCCCATAAGAGGATTCACACAGGAGAGAAACCATATCACTGCATGGAGTGTGGAAAGAGCTTTCCCTGTAGCAGTCGTCTTAATTCCCATAAGAGGATCCACACAGGAGAGAAGCCATATCAATGCAACAAATGTGGAAAGACCTTCTCTTATTATAGCTCATTTATAATCCATCATAGGAATCACAAAGGAGAAAGACCTTATAAATGCATGGAGTGTGGAAAGACCTTTACTAGCAGTAGTAGTCTCAATTCTCACAAGAGGATCCACACAGGAGAGAAACCATATCAATGTAAGGAGTGTGGAAAGACCTTTACTTTTACCAGTAATCTTGATTACCACAAGAGAATCCACACAAAAGAGAAACCATATCAATGCAGGGAGTGTGGAAAAACGTTTAGTTGTACCAGTAGTCTTAATTCCCACAAGAAGACCCACACCGGAGAAAAGCCATATCAATGCATGGAGTGTGGAAAGAGCTTTAGTAGGAAAAGAGCTCTGATTCACCATAAAACTATCCATACAGAGGAGAAGCCATATCAATGCATGGAGTGTGGAAAGAACTTTAGTTGCAGCAGATATCTTGATTCCCACAAAAAGATCCACTCAGGAGAGAAGCCATATAAATGTCTGGAATGTGGAAAGGGCTTTACATGGAATTCGGCTCTTACCTACCACAAAATGATCCATACAGGAGAAAGACCATATCAATGCAAGGAATGTGGAAAGGCCTTTACTAGTAGCAGTCATCTGAATTCCCACCAGAGGATCCACACAGGAGAGAAGCCATATCAATGCATGGAGTGTGGAAAGAGCTTTAGTAGGAAATATGCTCTTACCACACATAAAAGGATCCACACAGGGGAGAAGCCTTATCGGTAAAGGGAAGTGTGAGAAGTGATTCAACAGAAATCCAGGTGGTCCTCGGCGTATGACTGCAAATGAGGCCAAAATTTCTGTTGCTAAGTGAGACAGTTATTAAGTGGGTTTTGCCCCATTTTATGACTTTTTTTGTCACAGTGAATCGCTGTTGGTTAGTTAGTAACTGTTGTGAAATGAATCTGGCTTCCGTATTGGCTCTGCTTGTCAGAAAGTCACAAAAGGTGATCAGATGGCCTGGGAACACTTCAACTGTCATAAATATGAGTCAGTTGCCAAGCATCTGAAATTTGATCACATGACCATGGGGATGCTGCAACAGTCATAAGTTTGAAAAATGGTCATAAGTCACTTTTTTCTGTGCTGCTGTGACTTTGAACAATCACTAAATGAAGTGTTGTAAATTGAGGATTACCTATAATTGTCTAAAATTCCATGCAAGGACCATTTGAATAATAATCCAAATAAACTGTAGACTTTAGATATGCATGCATAAATTGCCTTTCTAGTGCAAACCAGAACCATTAAGGTGGATCCCTAATCCTGCTTGTGATTTTTGTCAGGTTCAAATAATCAAAGGCCTTTTGTGCATGTAGAAGTATTCCTTATTTTTTTTCATTATATTGTTTCAAATATTCCGAAATATAAAACACAATTATCACATTGTTCTTCAACTATTCTTTAGGCTAACACCCCCCCCAAGCGCCCCCCCCCCCCCACTTTATTAGAGACTAATACCTCTTGTTGATGCCTCAGTATTTCTGTTCTGGTATTCAGCCAAGTGTCTGGACCTAGCTCTTTTTCTGTGTGTTTTACCTTTCCATCCCTGCTTGTCTTTTGAACGCTAGAATGAAAATGGACTTCTTTATTGGCCAGGGGTGATTGTCCACACAAGAAATTTGTCTCCGGTGCATAAGCTCTCATTATGCAGCAATGTACACTGTAGTACTATACAACAATATTTTTACTCTTACAGACACTGGTCTGTCTTTAAATCCTCTCTGGAGTTTCCTCTGTTATGTTTCTTTTTCCTTAATGTACAGCAGGTAAAGCGCTGGCGCCTTACCAACATTTGGCTTTGCTTATGTGATGCCATGCTTTATGACATCACTTAGTGATGGAAGTTCTGATCCAAATTCCATTCCTTAACCAAGGATTACAGGTGGTCCACAACTTACAACCACAATTGAGCCCAGAATTTATGTTGCTAACTGAGAAATTTGTGAAGTGACACTTCACCAAATTGTACGACTCTTCTTGCCACATTTATTAAGTAAATCACAACAATTGTTATATTAGTAATGTGGTTGTTAACTGAAACTGGCTTTGCTTGTCAGAAGGTTGCAAAAGGTGATCATGTGACCCTGGGACACCGCAACTTTCATAAATGTGAGTCAATTGTCAAGCATCCACATGTAAATCATGTGACCATGCTTCAGCAATCATAAGTGTGAAAAATAAGTAACTTTTTTCACTGCCATTGCAAATTTACTAGACAAACTGTTGAAAGTTGAGTACTATTTGTCTGGGAATTCAACATAATTCAAGCAACAAAAATAGAACCAAATCACATATATGAATGTATCATGTGAAAAGAGTTTCAGGATGACAAATTCCACTCCCAAAAAAAACAGAAGTGAAATCCATGTTCAAATACATTTTTAGAAGCATTAGAGCCATGGTGGTGCAGTGGTTAGAATGCAGTATAGCAAGCTAATTCTGCTGACTGCCAGGAGTTTGATTCTGACCGGCCCAAGGTTGACTCAACCTTCCATTCTTCTGAGGCAGAGAAAATGGGGATCCAGATTGTATGGAGCAATATGGTGACTCTGTAAACTGTTTATGGAGTGCTGTAAAGCACTATGAATCGGTATATAAATGCTATTGCTATTTTGCCTTTCTAAGACATGAGAAAAATTAGGAAATCTCTAAATTCAATTTAAATAAATTAGATTTAATTGAACTTAATTGGATTTTAATTAGATTTGAATAAAATTAGTTTTTGATTTAAATAAAATTAAGTATCACTTGTATGGTTATTCATGAGACAGTTCTAAATTCTAGTAAATTAAAAACTAAAAATAGAGGAAAAAGTTTGGAAGGATTGGAGGGAGATGAATGCTTCGGGTTTTCAGAGACTCAGGCAAGTTTAAAGCTATTTATTCAAATAGTGCTCATTTATGGTTCTGGATCAAACTGGTAAAAGGGCACTAATATTGGTTCTGTAGCTATTATGTCAATTTTCTCCATTATAGAAGACTGAGAAAAATGGGCTGAGAAGAACCAGGCTTTTGGCGAGAGATGTTAAGTCCATTCTTTATCAATTGCTGCTTAGGTCTATTTCCCCATTTCTTTATTTCATTAATGTAGATAAATCTCTACATCAGAGATGCTGTTCTTCCACTGTCACCTCCAAATCCACACTAATCTCTTCAAACCTTGGGAGTCTTCAACTTTTACCTAGAAGAAAATTGGTACTTTGTTTGGTCTGGTTGACTGACACTGTCTTTCAACATTTTCCTCATATTTCCTGAGTTGTCTTCCCTACTGAAAAACCGAAACGAAGCCATTTTTCTTTTTTGCCTCATGGAATTTGAGCTTTATGTGTACTTCTCAAGATTTGCCTTCCTTCATTTTGTAATTCCACCTTTCCTCCAGTCACCTATGAAACACCATTCATCTCTCCATCATGGCGCCTTGTTTTGAGGTAAAATTTCTAAAACTTCCATGAGTTTGAGCTTTGTCTCCATTTTGGAACTTGTTTCTTTTTGATGCCCCTTTTTGAAGCAAGATCGTTTCTTCTGGATTCTTCTCATTTTTGCTGCAGCAACTTGCTGTTTTGAACCACTGTTAGCTGCCCAGAGGCATGAATTTGAAAAGGCAGCTGAAATAATGGAAACAAAATATTAATGCAAATCTTAATTGTCCTAAGCCTTCACTTCCCATCCTGTGACTCTGTCAGCCCTCTTATCTTCCCTCACTTCAGGGCTGAGTTTGCCAACAACCACATGAGGCAACCTGGGCTGTTCCTTTTCAGCCTCCACAGAGATTTTCTCAATGTTGACAAGATCACAGATCGTTCTTAGACGTTCAAAAACAGGAAAGCCTAGAAATTGCTGCCTGCTGCAGACAGGCAATGTCAGAGGGAGCCTTTCCTTCTACTCCAATGCCCATCATCCCAGGCCCGCATGGAACATGACAATCTGCCCTTCGCCCTGACAGGCACCATATGGCGTTGCGTGCTGGATCCACCAGGGGGCTCCCCAGGTAGCCGTTAGAAAGGCAGGGGGACCCTCACCCGCTTCAGGAGGAAACTGAGCATGCGCTCTTTCACCAGGTCCGAGATGCTCGCGGCGTATTTTGCAGAGGAGAGTGAAAGCGTGCCCGCCCTTTCTACACTGCCCGATTCTGCTCCTCCCCCCCCGCCCCTCCCTCGCTACGAGCCTTCGGCTGAGCCTTTCTAGCAGTCCAAGAGGCTGCAAGGAAGCCTTGCACGGAGGGAGATCAAGACCTGACTCCGGAGTTGAGTAAGTGGGGAGGGACTTTTTCTTCCACGGGCTGGACCTTGCGTGGAGACACGCAAAACTTCATCAAGTTGAGAGTCCTGGAAAGTGGGGAGCCCCTTGTCCCCTGTTCCCCTGCCGCCCCTGTGCATGCATGCACGGGCGAGGCAGGGAAGAAATCAAAAGCTACGGTCCCGCTATGTTTCCTCCAGGAGGAAAATCGGGACCGCCAAAAAGGTCGGAGCCATTTAGAATTAGGCGAAAAGTAAGAAACCTCTTTCCAGGAGATGTTAATCGGTATATGGTTTGTTGATTCGGGTATTATTCTCTTTGCATTGAATGGTGGTTTGTGGATTGTGATTTCTCGGGTACCCATAGTGGTTTGCACCAAGAATCTATGGAGATTTTCAGTCATCCAGGTCATGGCTGTCCCAGAGGTGCTTTTTCAAGAGGCAACTGGACTTTCTGGTTTTTCTCTGAAGACGTTTCGCTTCTCATCCAAAAAGCTTCTTCAGCTCTGAATGGATGATGGGGAATGGAGGGATTTATACTCTGCAGACAAGCTGGTCATTTTGAAACTGTTGAAAGAACTGTGTTGTAAACTGCAGATAGAGGATGTCATATCCCTCCCCCTCTATTGAGAAAGGGCTGTTCAATTATGACATAGATTGCCTCTTTTGTTGTGGAATGATGGGACCAAACAACATTCCTTGGTCAGCCAGAGACAGTTTTTACTGCACAGTTTCAGAACAAGATTTGTATCTGCAATTCTGAACAAAGGAAGAGCTCTGATACAACTGCTTTTATACATATCCAAGACAAAGGACTTTGCTGACACAGCAGTTTTCCATATATGGTTAAAATACATCCGTTACATGATAATTGACACTTTTTAATTAATAAATTCCTGCCTTAATTTATAGTACATGAGGTAATTTTAGCTAAACATCCTCCTCTTCTGTAATCACTGATGCATAGCTCCATGGCTGGCCTTGGATTAATAAGTAACTTTTTGTTTCAGATGGCTGTCTCTGCATCCTTGACAGATATCTTCCTCAGAAGATATATATTATATATGGTCCTTGCATCTTTGACAGATAGGCCCCTCAAAAGATATATGTTGCCAAGAATGGAATTTTGCTGGCTTAGTGTAATTTCTAAACAAGCACTTTTCTTTCTTATAATAATGTGAATAAAGAGGGTCCTCCAGTGTTCATATAGCTGACTTTATACCATTCACATTATTCACATTATTATATTATTCACATTATTCACTTTACTTTGAACCCTCTTTCAAACCAACAGTCCTCTGTCCAGTCCTCTGTAGACATGAATGTGTATTTCATGTCTCCAAAAGATTTGTCTTTGTCTTTTGAGTGCAGATAGTGTCAGATCCCATATATTTCTATTGGGACGCTAGCATTCTGGTGGGAGGGGAGAAGATTGGAGGGATCTCTCTATGAAGTTTCTGTTTCTGTTTCCTGCATTGCTCTGCTGTGAGTGTGTTTCCTGCATTGCTGTACTGTGGGAGGAGTTTTGATTGCACTGCTTTAAATTGCTGTTTTTTAAGTGGGAAGATTTAGTTTTTGCCTAGACCTCTTGGCTATTCACACGCCTTTCAATACAAGCTCCTTTTGGAACAACTTCAGTTTCAAGAGTCCTGCTTTCTTGTGAAGATTTGGAAAGGAAAGACCTTACAGATGGACTGCTGAATCTTGTCCTGATGAGTTCGTTCTCCTATGTTGTGCCATGCATTTTTTAAAAAGTTTCATTGAATTTTTATTTTTAAATATACATCAATATCATTACATGAACAGTGTGGCCTCTGGGAATAGTTCATTTTGATATAAACAGCCATAATCATAATAATAATTTCTCCACTTTCTTTGGTTGTCCAAGTTTTGAGCTTTTGTCCCAGTCACTTTACAGTTGCACGCCCTGGTCCCCAGCAGTAGCAACTGAGCCCTGTAGCCCATTTTTCAACAGATGTCCAGGAGCCATAGCATCTGATGCGATCCTTGTTGATCTGGTCCTTGTTGACCCGGGCAACAACCAATCTGGTATGGAATTTTGTTGATTTCTTCTCATCATTGGTGATGGTAGGTGCCTGGGTTGGTTCATGGTGGCTAAGCCACTACTGATCCGAAGACCGGCAATGCCATAACTATAGTGTTGTGATCTAGGCCCAAGTAGTTATTACCAGACACAATCAGCCCTAAACAAACATGTTTTATTAGAACATCTGAGAATTACTTCATTTTCAGCTTAGTCCAAATTAATTCCAAATCAAGTCCTTCAGAAAAAGTCCTTTGGCCTTATCACAAACCTTTCTCTTCTTTGGCATCCTGCCAAAGGCTTTTCTTGGCAAAGCCCCACAAAGTGCCTACAAGAAACAAATGTAGCAACGTTGCTGCTCTTTTAAGCCTTATGGGAGGGGCTATAAGGGTCCTTTTTGCTTTAGATGCTCTTGCCTTCTGGCAGCTCTTCACATGCATGCACTAGGAACAGGCTCCTCCTGTTCCTCTGCCTCTCTGCTGTCCGCCTCTGGAGGCTCCGGAGTCTGCGCATCACTCCCAGATGGCCCTGGCCCCATCTCTGCCTCCGATACAGCCTTCGTCTGGACCTTTCCCTGGCTCCAGGACTGGCCCATTGTCCTCCCCAGCCTCCTCACTGTCCGACTCCGCTGCCAGCTCCGCAGGCTGCTAGTGGACCACAACACATAGGGACCGCACCATAGTCATTCAGGCCCAGCCATAGGTAGCCATCTCAATGGCCCAGCCATTTCAGTTTCAACAACTTTTCCCACTTTATGTTCCCATGACTTTTCGGATACAGGTAGGACATACATTATGTATTTTTTACATAATGACCAGTGGACTAGACATGATTGAGTTGCTAAATTAATCCATTAGTCATTATGTAAAAAATATGCCCTAACTGATCCGAAAAGTCATGGGAACATAAAGTGGAAAAAGTTGTTGAAACTTAAATGGTGAAGATCTTGTGGGACTTTCGAATACAGACAGATCGTCATTTGGAACACAACACGCCGGATATTACAGTTGTTGTGGGCCAAAGCGTATCATTTATTGATATCGCTGTACCAGGAGACACCAGAGTTGAAGAAAAAGAACTGGAAAAAATCATGAAATATCATGACCTGGCCATTGAAACTACACAACTATGGATGAAACATGTAACAAAGATACCCATTGTCATCGGGGCACTTGGTACCATGTCCAAGAATTTTACAAACCACATCAAGAAATTGCAGCTTCCTGCAATAACACCAGTGGAAAGGACTGCGCTACTTGGAACATCATATATTTTAAGAAGGTACTTGGTTGATACGTACTTGGTTGATACGTAGGATGCTGGCAGCAAACTGTATCAGCCATTAGCATCAGTCAGTGGTATTTATGATGCATTTTTAAATGTTCAGTTGACTCAGTTTCATGTTTAATGAATAAAAGAATAATAGTAATAATAGTTGTTACAATAGTCACACTTATATAATCCTAGTATTGATCTACATGATTGTTTTAGAGTTAATTATTCAATATTTCAATGTTCCATTTTAATGCCACTGATATTATTAAGCATACATAGCAATTCCATCTTTCAACCTCTAATCTTTCCATCTAATTACTATTTATATTCTATTATATGAAAATTATATCTGCTAATATTCCCCCTATTTCTTATTTCTATCTCTATTCTAACTTCTAGTCAGGCCACCATTACTAATCCTAGTGTTAACAGACATGTTTATAGTAAGACAGTCCTTCGTTATTTGGTTGTTCAAAGTCATAATACGCCATTCAAGTATTATTTAAACATACCTAATAATATCATCTTTCAACCTCCTATCTTCCCATCTAACTATTGCTTTATATAGAGGTGTGTATTCTTATTTCTAACTCTATTTCAGTTTTTAATCAGGCTATCATTGAAAAAAAACCCGATAATCTCTTGCCTGTTTTAATACTTCAATTCTTATTCATTTTTTGGCTTGCCTCCCATACTCCTCTCTTGGATCTTTTTCTTTATCAGCATCTATGTCTTCACCATTCAGTCTGAATATTTTTCCCATCTCTATCCTCCAAAGATGCCAGGTCTCCAGATTATCAACCGAAACACCTATCTTCCTTTCAAAAGTATCTTCCCGATTATTCAATTCTATTTTTAAATTTCTTAAAGTACTTTTCCCTTGGTTAATTTCATCAGTCATTATTATCTTTATCATCTCCTTCTCATCTTCTTGCTTCGTTTGTTGGTTTGTCTGTTCTATCTTTTCCTCCATTCTTTCTACTGTCACCTCTCTTTCATGGACTT
Source organism: Arizona elegans (assembly GCA_022577455.1). Lineage (NCBI taxonomy): Eukaryota > Metazoa > Chordata > Lepidosauria > Squamata > Colubridae > Arizona > Arizona elegans. Next base: position 11,134,908 of record JAKOOJ010000012.1, read on the forward strand.
TGTGCCATGAAAGAAGTGGTTGTTTTGTTTCCCCAATGTACAGATATGTACATGGCTCACTGCTTTGTACTGCATATACCAGGAGGTTAATGGGGCTTTACTATCTAACATTGTACTGGTAGTTCAAATATTGATTGATTTACCTATAAAATCGATTTAGATAGCCACTCATCTGAATGGCTATTTGTGACCTGAGACATTTATGATCTGAATTATACAAAGATTGTTTTTAAAGTTGCAAGCAGCCAGCAAAATTATTTGAATAAATATGTAGGAATTAGAAAACAAAAACATGTTTTAAATTCTTGTATCCAGAGTTTTTAGTCCTTGATCGAAGTTGATGCAGAAGGTTACTAAGCAATTTTTTTCCACACGTTAGTCTACCAACTAATAAGATTTCCTCACTCTTTCCAGATATTGTTGGGTTCATAGGACTTCTTATTTGGGTTTTTGTGGATGCTCAGTTATTAAGTTGGTCAGCCTGTATTTCTGGAAGTTTCTTTTTCCATTTCAGATTTATAAATTGGAAATCGTTCCTGCTTCTCTTGGAGTCCGAAGTATCTTGTGTGGGAAGAGGACTGAATAGCCTTTAGAAGATTTGGCCAGATGTCTTCTGATTAGTAAAACTTGGGAGACCATCCCTCAATTTTGGAGCTGGATTAGAGACCAGAGAAAAGATGGAGAGACAACTCCCACCAGATGCAGGAGTTGGAAAAATCCCTCCAGTTACTCAGCCTTGGAGCTGTGGGAAGAATGGGGTAAATTCTGGGCAGAAGAGCCAAGAAGAGGAAGCCAACAGTTCAGAGGTTCAATGCTGTGACTTCAGAAAAGTGCAATTCCAGGAGGGGAAGAGTCCCCGAGAGGTTTGCAGTCAGCTTCACTGCCTTTGCCGTCAATGGCTGCAGCCGGAAAGACACACAAAGGTTCAGATGCTGGATTTAGTGCTCCTGGAGCAGTTCCTGGCTTTCCTTCCTCCAGAGATGGAGAAATGGGTGCGGGAGTGTGGAGCGGAGACCAGTTCCCAGGCGGTGGCCCTGGCCGAAGGCTTCCTCCTGGCCCAGGAATCGGAAAAGATGCAGGTGTGAGAATATAATCATTTCAGCTCTAAAGAGAATCTCTCTGAATATGTCGGTTCCTTTTTGGTAGAGTTTTCTGGGATTATTAACACCTAAAGCCAGTTGTTCCCTTTTTCTTCCAGAGGATGTGTTTGGGGCAAGTCTTCCATTCTCCTTTGAGAATGTCCATTTCACAAATGGACATTGGGGCCTGCTGGTTTAAAGATGCAGTATGGTAATTCCTTATTCTTTTTTATCACATCATGTCCAGAAATCCTTGGAAGCTATGACTGAGTATCCCAAGGGGAGGAAGGATGCATTCAAAACTTCACAAGAGCTGTTGTTCAGGGAGACCTTACGCAAAGATCAAAGCCAGGACACTACTCCAAGTAAGAAAAGTTTTTTCTGTATAATGTGAGATTTCAACATTTAGGTGATACTTTTGCTCCTCTTGATTAGAATGTCTCTCTTTAACAAATCTGCTACCACCATTTTTCTATTTCTCACAGAGAGTAGAAAGCTATCCTTGGAATTTTTTGAATCATTTCGTCTTTGTGGTGGAGCTAAAGGATTGGCTGAACCGCTACTTCAGGTAAAGAGGAGAAACATCAGAAAAGGTCCATGAATCTTGAATGGGTTTCATTTTGTTCTAGAGTTCAATGTATAAAATTACTGATCTGATACAAAATCTGATATTATATTCAAAATTCATATTTAGCTTACCCTAACTCTCCCTTCTGAGGGGATCCTTTGGAAGACACTTTCTCCACCCCTCCTGCTCCACAGATTTAGTTGATCAGACTGTTGTCAGCATCAAGACTCTTCCTCCCCGGGTCTCCCCAGGTCATTCTTGCATATCATTACAAAAAAATCCTCTTTTATTGCCTTTTGAAAAGCATCTTTGGGACAACAATGACCTGGTGATAGAGAATCTCCATAGACATATCTGTTACAAACTCTTCCAGCAACCTCATGAAGGTGTGGAGTTGGGTTAAGCTTTCCCCTCAGTGGATAAAGTAAGCTTCACTGGATCTCACTCCTTGAATTGGGATTATCTGTTAAAAAGAAAACCTGTTTCCTTGTTTAGGATGTTGTGTCTTTTGAGGAAGTGGCTGTGTATTTCTCCAAGGAGGAATGGTCTCAACTGGACTCTGACCAAAAAGCGCTCCATGGAGAAGTCATGCTGGAGAATTCCAGGAATCTGGCTTCTCTGGGTAAGAATCCTTATCTCTGCTCAGAAACTTAGAAAAGTCATGGGGTCCGAGAAGGGGACTTAGATGTTATTAAAAAATAGGTTAAGTGAAATAAGTGATTTAAAGAAATCATTTATTTATATCCTGCCTTTATATTTTGTAAATAATAAAGGCTGTGGACAAACTTAATATTCCTTCCTCCTACTGTTTTCCCTACAACAAGAAGCTTGTGACATGGGTTGAGCTGAGAGAGACTGGCCCCAGCCAGCATTCATCCCTAAGGCTGAACTAATACTCACTAACCTAGTTTCTAGCCTGGTGTCTTAAGTGTTTGACCAAACTGACTTTATGGAAGAAAGAAATTTATTGAAAACTGCATACTCTCACTTTTTATATAGAGGAAATGTTTTTTTTAATGCTTTCTGTTCATAAAATACAAAATATTCATTCAAAATTTTCATGCCACCGAAGATATAAGTAAGAAACTGAGGGATAGGCTGCAGATAGGAATGGGGTGGCCTCTCTTGAGCAAGGTCCTGCCTATTCCTGAATCTCATCTCTAGATCCCCGATGGCCCTGAGCTGCTATAACCAAAACTGGATGGGTCCGTAGTAGAAAGTCCCTTCTCTGAGATGTGCCCACTTGTGTACCAAGTTTGCCCTCAGCCTAATTGAGGGTGGGGAGCTATTGCCATCCAGAAATTCCCCTTGGCTTTCAAAGATTCTGCTCTATAAACAAGTGGGGATGAGACTTCCAATGAAGTTGGGGAGCTGGTAGGTATATTGTTGATACCGTATCAACATGATACCGTATCCAATAGACTTCAGGAGTTTGTGCCACCATGGAATTGTCCCAGGTCAAAGCTTAGATCAGGTTTGTATCTTTGATTCACTGTGATGTAATCCAATCCTGTTAGATGAGGATCAGTAGGGATACAGTTGGAAATGGGTTCTTGTTAAAATCTTACTTTGGAATCATCATGTTTGCCAACAAAGCAGCTAAAATATATTGATGATTCTTTAGCTAAATTTCAGAAGAAAAGACTTGATTGTTCTCCTATGCTTGCTACAGTTTTCTTTTTTATTTTTTTAAGGCTATAATGGGCAGGAGAATAAGAATTGCAACATGGAATGCCAACCGATCTATTTGAAAGAGGGGAAAGGAAAACGATATCAGTGCATGGAGCGTGGAAAGGCCTTTACTCATAGTAGTAATCTCCATTCCCATAAGAGTATCCACACAGGAGAGAAGCCATATCAATGCATGGAGTGTGGAAAGATCTTCTCTTATTATAGCTCTTTTATAAACCATCAAAGGAATCACAAAGGAGAAAGATCTTATGAATGCGTGGAATGTGGAAAGACCTTTACTTGCAGTAGTAGTCTCAATTCCCATATGAGGATTCACACAGGAGAGAAGCCATATCAATGCAAGGAATGTGGAAAGAGCTTTACTTGCAGTAGTAGTCTCAATTCCCATAAGAGGATTCACACAGGAGAGAAACCATATCACTGCATGGAGTGTGGAAAGAGCTTTCCCTGTAGCAGTCGTCTTAATTCCCATAAGAGGATCCACACAGGAGAGAAGCCATATCAATGCAACAAATGTGGAAAGACCTTCTCTTATTATAGCTCATTTATAATCCATCATAGGAATCACAAAGGAGAAAGACCTTATAAATGCATGGAGTGTGGAAAGACCTTTACTAGCAGTAGTAGTCTCAATTCTCACAAGAGGATCCACACAGGAGAGAAACCATATCAATGTAAGGAGTGTGGAAAGACCTTTACTTTTACCAGTAATCTTGATTACCACAAGAGAATCCACACAAAAGAGAAACCATATCAATGCAGGGAGTGTGGAAAAACGTTTAGTTGTACCAGTAGTCTTAATTCCCATAAGAAGACCCACACCGGAGAAAAGCCATATCAATGCATGGAGTGTGGAAAGAGCTTTAGTAGGAAAAGAGCTCTGATTCACCATAAAACTATCCATACAGAGGAGAAGCCATATCAATGCATGGAGTGTGGAAAGAACTTTAGTTGCAGCAGATATCTTGATTCCCACAAAAAGATCCACTCAGGAGAGAAGCCATATAAATGTCTGGAATGTGGAAAGGGCTTTACATGGAATTCGGCTCTTACCTACCACAAAATGATCCATACAGGAGAAAGACCATATCAATGCAAGGAATGTGGAAAGGCCTTTACTAGTAGCAGTCATCTGAATTCCCACCAGAGGATCCACACAGGAGAGAAGCCATATCAATGCATGGAGTGTGGAAAGAGCTTTAGTAGGAAATATGCTCTTACCACACATAAAAGGATCCACACAGGGGAGAAGCCTTATCGGTAAAGGGAAGTGTGAGAAGTGATTCAACAGAAATCCAGGTGGTCCTCGGCGTATGACTGCAAATGAGGCCAAAATTTCTGTTGCTAAGTGAGACAGTTATTAAGTGGGTTTTGCCCCATTTTATGACTTTTTTTGTCACAGTGAATCGCTGTTGGTTAGTTAGTAACTGTTGTGAAATGAATCTGGCTTCCGTATTGGCTCTGCTTGTCAGAAAGTCACAAAAGGTGATCAGATGGCCTGGGAACACTTCAACTGTCATAAATATGAGTCAGTTGCCAAGCATCTGAAATTTGATCACATGACCATGGGGATGCTGCAACAGTCATAAGTTTGAAAAATGGTCATAAGTCACTTTTTTCTGTGCTGCTGTGACTTTGAACAATCACTAAATGAAGTGTTGTAAATTGAGGATTACCTATAATTGTCTAAAATTCCATGCAAGGACCATTTGAATAATAATCCAAATAAACTGTAGACTTTAGATATGCATGCATAAATTGCCTTTCTAGTGCAAACCAGAACCATTAAGGTGGATCCCTAATCCTGCTTGTGATTTTTGTCAGGTTCAAATAATCAAAGGCCTTTTGTGCATGTAGAAGTATTCCTTATTTTTTTTCATTATATTGTTTCAAATATTCCGAAATATAAAACACAATTATCACATTGTTCTTCAACTATTCTTTAAGCTAACACCCCCCCCAAGCGCCCCCCCCCCCCACTTTATTAGAGACTAATACCTCTTGTTGATGCCTCAGTATTTCTGTTCTGGTATTCAGCCAAGTGTCTGGACCTAGCTCTTTTTCTGTGTGTTTTACCTTTCCATCCCTGCTTGTCTTTTGAACGCTAGAATGAAAATGGACTTCTTTATTGGCCAGGGGTGATTGTCCACACAAGAAATTTGTCTCCGGTGCATAAGCTCTCATTATGCAGCAATGTACACTAGTAGTACTATACAACAATATTTTTACTCTTACAGACACTGGTCTGTCTTTAAATCCTCTCTGGAGTTTCCTCTGTTATGTTTCTTTTTCCTTAATGTACAGCAGGTAAAGCGCTGGCGCCTTACCAACATTTGGCTTTGCTTATGTGATGCCATGCTTTATGACATCACTTAGTGATGGAAGTTCTGATCCAAATTCCATTCCTTAACCAAGGATTACAGGTGGTCCACAACTTACAACCACAATTGAGCCCAGAATTTATGTTGCTAACTGAGAAATTTGTGAAGTGACACTTCACCAAATTGTACGACTCTTCTTGCCACATTTATTAAGTAAATCACAACAATTGTTATATTAGTAATGTGGTTGTTAACTGAAACTGGCTTTGCTTGTCAGAAGGTTGCAAAAGGTGATCATGTGACCCTGGGACACCGCAACTTTCATAAATGTGAGTCAGTTGTCAAGCATCCACATGTAAATCATGTGACCATGCTTCAGCAATCATAAGTGTGAAAAATAAGTAACTTTTTTCACTGCCATTGCAAATTTACTAGACAAACTGTTGAAAGTTGAGTACTATTTGTCTGGGAATTCAACATAATTCAAGCAACAAAAATAGAACCAAATCACATATATGAATGTATCATGTGAAAAGAGTTTCAGGATGACAAATTCCACTCCCAAAAAAAACAGAAGTGAAATCCATGTTCAAATACATTTTTAGAAGCATTAGAGCCATGGTGGTGCAGTGGTTAGAATGCAGTATAGCAAGCTAATTCTGCTGACTGCCAGGAGTTTGATTCTGACCGGCCCAAGGTTGACTCAACCTTCCATTCTTCTGAGGCAGAGAAAATGGGGATTCAGATTGTATGGAGCAATATGGTGACTCTGTAAACTGTTTATGGAGTGCTGTAAAGCACTATGAATTGGTATATAAATGCTATTGCTATTTTGCCTTTCTAAGACATGAGAAAAATTAGGAAATCTCTAAATTCAATTTAAATAAATTAGATTTAATTGAACTTAATTGGATTTTAATTAGATTTGAATAAAATTAGTTTTTGATTTAAATAAAATTAAGTATCACTTGTATGGTTATTCATGAGACAGTTCTAAATTCTAGTAAATTAAAAACTAAAAATAGAGGAAAAAGTTTGGAAGGATTGGAGGGAGATGAATGCTTCGGGTTTTCAGAGACTCAGGCAAGTTTAAAGCTATTTATTCAAATAGTGCTCATTTATGGTTCTGGATCAAACTGGTAAAAGGGCACTAATATTGGTTCTGTAGCTATTATGTCAATTTTCTCCATTATAGAAGACTGAGAAAAATGGGCTGAGAAGAACCAGGCTTTTGGCGAGAGATGTTAAGTCCATTCTTTATCAATTGCTGCTTAGGTCTATTTCCCCATTTCTTTATTTCATTAATGTAGATAAATCTCTACATCAGAGATGCTGTTCTTCCACTGTCACCTCCAAATCCACACTAATCTCTTCAAACCTTGGGAGTCTTCAACTTTTACCTAGAAGAAAATTGGTACTTTGTTTGGTCTGGTTGACTGACACTGTCTTTCAACATTTTCCTCATATTTCCTGAGTTGTCTTCCCTACTGAAAAACCGAAACGAAGCCATTTTTCTTTTTTGCCTCATGGAATTTGAGCTTTATGTGTACTTCTCAAGATTTGCCTTCCTTCATTTTGTAATTCCACCTTTCCTCCAGTCACCTATGAAACACCATTCATCTCTCCATCATGGCGCCTTGTTTTGAGGTAAAATTTCTAAAACTTCCATGAGTTTGAGCTTTGTCTCCATTTTGGAACTTGTTTCTTTTTGATGCCCCTTTTTGAAGCAAGATCATTTCTTCTGGATTCTTCTCATTTTTGCTGCAGCAACTTGCTGTTTTGAACCACTGTTAGCTGCCCAGAGGCATGAATTTGAAAAGGCAGCTGAAATAATGGAAACAAAATATTAATGCAAATCTTAATTGTCCTAAGCCTTCACTTCCCATCCTGTGACTCTGTCAGCCCTCTTATCTTCCCTCACTTCAGGGCTGAGTTTGCCAACAACCACATGAGGCAACCTGGGCTTCAAAGAGAGACTCCTGTTCCTTTTCAGCCTCCACAGAGATTTTCTCAATGTTGACAAGATCACAGATCGTTCTTAGACGTTCAAAAACAGGAAAGCCTAGAAATTGCTGCCTGCTGCAGACAGGCAATGTCAGAGGGAGCCTTTCCTTCTACTCCAATGCCCATCATCCCAGGCCCGCATGGAACATGACAATCTGCCCTTCGCCCTGACAGGCACCATATGGCGTTGCGTGCTGGATCCACCAGGGGGCTCCCCAGGTAGCCGTTAGAAAGGCAGGGGGACCCTCACCCGCTTCAGGAGGAAACTGAGCATGCGCTCTTTCACCAGGTCCGAGATGCTCGCGGCGTATTTTGCAGAGGAGAGTGAAAGCGTGCCCGCCCTTTCTACACTGCCCGATTCTGCTCCTCCCCCCCCGCCCCTCCCTCGCTACGAGCCTTCGGCTGAGCCTTTCTAGCAGTCCAAGAGGCTGCAAGGAAGCCTTGCACGGAGGGAGATCAAGACCTGACTCCGGAGTTGAGTAAGTGGGGAGGGACTTTTTCTTCCACGGGCTGGACCGTGCGTGGAGACACGCAAAACTTCATCAAGTTCGGAGTCCTGGAAAGTGGGGAGCCCCTTGTCCCATGTTCCCCTGCCGCCCCTGTGCATGCATGCACGGGCGAGGCAGGGAAGAAATCAAAAGCTACGGTCCCGCTATGTTTCCTCCAGGAGGAAAATCGGGACCGCCAAAAAGGTCGGAGCCATTTAGAATTAGGCGAAAAGTAAGAAACCTCTTTCCAGGAGATGTTAATCGGTATATGGTTTGTTGATTCGGGTATTATTCTCTTTGCATTGAATGGTGGTTTGTGGATTGTGATTTCTCGGGTACCCATAGTGGTTTGCACCAAGAATCTATGGAGATTTTCAGTCATCCAGGTCATGGCTGTCCCAGAGGTGCTTTTTCAAGAGGCAACTGGACTTTCTGGTTTTTCTCTGAAGACGTTTCGCTTCTCATCCAAAAAGCTTCTTCAGCTCTGAATGGATGATGGGGAATGGAGGGATTTATACTCTGCAGACAAGCTGGTCATTTTGAAACTGTTGAAAGAACTGTGTTGTAAACTGCAGATAGAGGATGTCATATCCCTCCCCCTCTATTGAGAAAGGGCTGTTCAATTATGACATAGATTGCCTCTTTTGTTGTGGAATGATGGGACCAAACAACATTCCTTGGTCAGCCAGAGACAGTTTTTACTGCACAGTTTCAGAACAAGATTTGTATCTGCAATTCTGAACAAAGGAAGAGCTCTGATACAACTGCTTTTATACATATCCAAGACAAAGGACTTTGCTGACACAGCAGTTTTCCATATATGGTTAAAATACATCCGTTACATGATAATTGACACTTTTTAATTAATAAATTCCTGCCTTAATTTATAGTACATGAGGTAATTTTAGCTAAACATCCTCCTCTTCTGTAATCACTGATGCATAGCTCCATGGCTGGCCTTGGATTAATAAGTAACTTTTTGTTTCAGATGGATGTCTCTGCATCCTTGACAGATAGGCCCCTCAGAAGATATATATTATATATGGTCCTTGCATCTTTGACAGATAGGCCCCTCAAAAGATATATGTTGCCAAGAATGGAATTTTGCTGGCTTAGTGTAATTTCTAAACAAGCACTTTTCTTTCTTATAATAATGTGAATAAAGAGGGTCCTCCGGTGTTCATATAGCTGACTTTATACCATTCACATTATTCACATTATTATATTATTCACATTATTCACTTTACTTTGAACCCTCTTTCAAACCAACAGTCCTCTGTCCAGTCCTCTGTAGACATGAATGTGTATTTCATGTCTCCAAAAGATTTGTCTTTGTCTTTTGAGTGCAGATAGTGTCAGATCCCATATATTTCTATTGGGACGCTAGCATTCTGGTGGGAGGGGAGAAGATTGGAGGGATCTCTCTATGAAGTTTCTGTTTCTGTTTCCTGCATTGCTCTGCTGTGAGTGTGTTTCCTGCATTGCTGTACTGTGGGAGGAGTTTTGATTGCACTGCTTTAAATTGCTGTTTTTTAAGTGGGAAGATTTAGTTTTTGCCTAGACCTCTTGGCTATTCACACGCCTTTCAATACAAGCTCCTTTTGGAACAACTTCAGTTTCAAGAGTCCTGCTTTCTTGTGAAGATTTGGAAAGGAAAGACCTTACAGATGGACTGCTGAATCTTGTCCTGATGAGTTCGTTCTCCTATGTTGTGCCATGCATTTTTTAAAAAGTTTCATTGAATTTTTATTTTTAAATATACATCAATATCATTACATGAACAGTGTGGCCTCTGGGAATAGTTCATTTTGATATAAACAGCCATAATCATAATAATAATTTCTCCACTTTCTTTGGTTGTCCAAGTTTTGAGCTTTTGTCCCAGTCACTTTACAGTTGCACGCCCTGGTCCCCAGCAGTAGCAACTGAGCCCTGTAGCCCATTTTTCAACAGATGTCCAGGAGCCATAGCATCTGATGCGATCCTTGTTGATCTGGTCCTTGTTGACCCGGGCAACAACCAATCTGGTATGGAATTTTGTTGATTTCTTCTCATCATTGGTGATGGTAGGTGCCTGGGTTGGTTCATGGTGGCTAAGCCACTACTGATCCGAAGACCAGCAATGCCATAACTATAGTGTTGTGATCTAGGCCCAAGTAGTTATTACCAGACACAATCAGCCCTAAACAAACATGTTTTATTAGAACATCTGAGAATTACTTCATTTTCAGCTTAGTCCAAATTAATTCCAAATCAAGTCCTTCAGAAAAAGTCCTTTGGCCTTATCACAAACCTTTCTCTTCTTTGGCATCCTGCCAAAGGCTTTTCTTGGCAAAGCCCCACAAAGTGCCTACAAGAAACAAATGTAGCAACGTTGCTGCTCTTTTAAGCCTTATGGGAGGGGCTATAAGGGTCCTTTTTGCTTTAGATGCTCTTGCCTTCTGGCAGCTCTTCCCATGCATGCACTAGGAACAGGCTCCTCCTGTTCCTCTGCCTCTCTGCTGTCCGCCTCTGGAGGCTCCGGAGTCTGCGCATCACTCCCAGATGGCCCTGGCCCCATCTCTGCCTCCGATACAGCCTTCGTCTGGACCTTTCCCTGGCTCCAGGACTGGCCCATTGTCCTCCCCAGCCTCCTCACTGTCCGACTCCGCTGCCAGCTCCGCAGGCTGCTAGTGGACCACAACACATAGGGACCGCACCATAGTCATTCAGGCCCAGCCATAGGTAGCCATCTCAATGGCCCAGCCATTTCAGTTTCAACAACTTTTCCCACTTTATGTTCCCATGACTTTTCGGATACAGGTAGGACATACATTATGTATTTTTTACATAATGACCAGTGGACTAGACATGATTGAGTTGCTAAATTAATCCATTAGTCATTATGTAAAAAATATGCCCTAACTGATCCGAAAAGTCATGGGAACATAAAGTGGAAAAAGTTGTTGAAACTTAAATGGTGAAGATCTTGTGGGACTTTCGAATACAGACAGATCGTCATTTGGAACACAACACGCCGGATATTACAGTTGTTGTGGGCCAAAGCGTATCATTTATTGATATCGCTGTACCAGGAGACACCAGAGTTGAAGAAAAAGAACTGGAAAAAATCATGAAATATCATGACCTGGCCATTGAAACTACACAACTATGGATGAAACATGTAACAAAGATACCCATTGTCATCGGGGCACTTGGTACCATGTCCAAGAATTTTACAAACCACATCAAGAAATTGCAGCTTCCTGCAATAACACCAGTGGAAAGGACTGCGCTACTTGGAACATCATATATTTTAAGAAGGTACTTGGTTGATACGTACTTGGTTGATACGTAGGATGCTGGCAGCAAACTGTATCAGCCATTAGCATCAGTCAGTGGTATTTATGATGCATTTTTAAATGTTCAGTTGACTCAGTTTCATGTTTAATGAATAAAAGAATAATAGTAATAATAGTTGTTACAATAGTCACACTTATATAATCCTAGTATTGATCTACATGATTGTTTTAGAGTTAATTATTCAATATTTCAATGTTCCATTTTAATGCCACTGATATTATTAAGCATACATAGCAATTCCATCTTTCAACCTCTAATCTTTCCATCTAATTACTATTTATATTCTATTATATGAAAATTATATCTGCTAATATTCCCCCTATTTCTTATTTCTATCTCTATTCTAACTTCTAGTCAGGCCACCATTACTAATCCTAGTGTTAACAGACATGTTTATAGTAAGACAGTCCTTCGTTATTTGGTTGTTCAAAGTCATAATACGCCATTCAAGTATTATTTAAACATACCTAATAATATCATCTTTCAACCTCCTATCTTCCCATCTAACTATTGCTTTATATAGAGGTGTGTATTCTTATTTCTAACTCTATTTCAGTTTTTAATCAGGCTATCATTGAAAAAAAACCCGATAATCTCTTGCCTGTTTTAATACTTCAATTCTTATTCATTTTTTGGCTTGCCTCCCATACTCCTCTCTTGGATCTTTTTCTTTATCAGCATCTATGTCTTCACCATTCAGTCTGAATATTTTTCCCATCTCTATCCTCCAAAGATGCCAGGTCTCCAGATTATCAACCGAAACACCTATCTTCCTTTCAAAAGTATCTTCCCGATTATTCAATTCTATTTTTAAATTTCTTAAAGTACTTTTCCCTTGGTTAATTTCATCAGTCATTATTATCTTTATCATCTCCTTCTCATCTTCTTGCTTCGTTTGTTGGTTTGTCTGTTCTATCTTTTCCTCCATTCTTTCTACTGTCACCTCTCTTTCATGGACTTTGTGCCATGAAAGAAGTGGTTGTTTTGTTTCCCCTATGTACAGATATGTACATGGCTCACTGCTTTGTACTGCATATACCAGGAGGTTAATGGGGCTTTACTATCTAACATTGTACTGGTAGTTCAAATATTGATTGATTTACCTATAAAATCGATTTAGATAGCCACTCATCTGAATGGCTATTTGTGACCTGAGACATTTATGATCTGAATTATACAAAGATTGTTTTTAAAGTTGCAAGCAGCCAGCAAAATTATTTGAATAAATATGTAGGAATTAGAAAACAAAAACATGTTTTAAATTCTTGTATCCAGAGTTTTTAGTCCTTGATCGAAGTTGATGCAGAAGGTTACTAAGCAATTTTTTTCCACACGTTAGTCTACCAACTAATAAGATTTCCTCACTCTTTCCAGATATTGTTGGGTTCATAGGACTTCTTATTTGGGTTTTTGTGGATGCTCAGTTATTAAGTTGGTCAGCCTGTATTTCTGGAAGTTTCTTTTTCCATTTCAGATTTATAAATTGGAAATCGTTCCTGCTTCTCTTGGAGTCCGAAGTATCTTGTGTGGGAAGAGGACTGAATAGCCTTTAGAAGATTTGGCCAGATGTCTTCTGATTAGTAAAACTTGGGAGACCATCCCTCAATTTTGGAGCTGGATTAGAGACCAGAGAAAAGATGGAGAGACAACTCCCACCAGATGCAGGAGTTGGAAAAATCCCTCCAGTTACTCAGCCTTGGAGCTGTGGGAAGAATGGGGTAAATTCTGGGCAGAAGAGCCAAGAAGAGGAAGCCAACAGTTCAGAGGTTCAATGCTGTGACTTCAGAAAAGTGCAATTCCAGGAGGGGAAGAGTCCCCGAGAGGTTTGCAGTCAGCTTCACTGCCTTTGCCGTCAATGGCTGCAGCCGGAAAGACACACAAAGGCTCAGATGCTGGATTTAGTGCTCCTGGAGCAGTTCCTGGCTTTCCTTCCTCCAGAGATGGAGAAATGGGTGCGGGAGTGTGGAGCGGAGACCAGTTCCCAGGCGGTGGCCCTGGCCGAAGGCTTCCTCCTGGCCCAGGAATCGGAAAAGATGCAGGTGTGAGAATATAATCATTTCAGCTCTAAAGAGAATCTCTCTGAATATGTCGGTTCCTTTTTGGTAGAGTTTTCTGGGATTATTAACACCTAAAGCCAGTTGTTCCCTTTTTCTTCCAGAGGATGTGTTTGGGGCAAGTCTTCCATTCTCCTTTGAGAATGTCCATTTCACAAATGGACATTGGGGCCTGCTGGTTTAAAGATGCAGCATGGTAATTCCTTATTCTTTGTTATCACATCATGTCCAGAAATCCTTGGAAGCTATGACTGAGTATCCCAAGGGGAGGAAGGATGCATTCAAAACTTCACAAGAGCTGTTGTTCAGGGAGACCTTACACAAAGATCAAAGCCAGGACACTACTCCAAGTAAGAAAAGTTTTTTCTGTATAATGTGAGATTTCAACATTTAGGTGATACTTTTGCTCCTCTTGATTAGAATGTCTCTCTTTAACAAATCTGCTACCACCATTTTTCTATTTCTTACAGAGAGTAGAAAGCTATCCTTGGAATTTTTTGAATCATTTCGTCTTTGTGGTGGAGCTAAAGGATTGGCTGAACCGCTACTTCAGGTAAAGAGGAGAAACATCAGAAAAGGTCCATGAATCTTGAATGGGTTTCATTTTGTTCTAGAGTTCAATGTATAAAATTACTGATCTGATACAAAATCTGATATTAGATTCAAAATTCATATTTAGCTTACCCTAACTCTCCCTTCTGACTCTCCCTTTGGAAGACACTTTCTCCACCCCTCCTGCTCCACAGATTTAGTTGATCAGACTGTTGTCAGCATTGAGGCTCTTCCTCCCCGGGTCTCCCCAGGTCATTCTTGCATATCATTACAAAAAAATCCTCTTTTATTGCCTTTTGAAAAGCATCTTTGGGACAACAATGACCTGGTGATAGAGAATCTCCATAGACATATCTGTTACAAACTCTTCCAGCAACCTCATGAAGGTGTGGAGTTGGGTTAAGCTTTCCCCTCAGTGGATAAAGTAAGCCACGGGCAAAAGTGTCAGGTGAGTTTTGCCAGTATTTGGCATTGCCCACCCTAGGAAGAATTGGAGCCACTGATAACTAGTGAATTTAAGACCCAACTACCAATTGACCAAGAAAACTATTTTTATTGGCTACACTGAAAGGCATTCCAATTACTTCCAACATGATCCAATGTGCTTCAGTTGTGCCATCAGTCAAAAGCACTGAGATCTCATTCTGAACTCTGCACAAGATGCCCATTTTGTTCACTGGATCTCACTCCTTGAATTGGGATTATCTGTTAAAAAGAAAACCTGTTTCCTTGTTTAGGATGTTGTGTCTTTTGAGGAAGTGGCTGTGTATTTCTCCAAGGAGGAATGGTCTCAACTGGACTCTGACCAAAAAGCGCTCCATGGAGAAGTCATGCTGGAGAATTCCAGGAATCTGGCTTCTCTGGGTAAGAATCCTTATCTCTGCTCAGAAACTTAGAAAAGTCATGGGGTCCGAGAAGGGGACTTAGATGTTATTAAAAAATAGGTTAAGTGAAATAAGTGATTTAAAGAAATCATTTATTTATATCCTGCCTTTATATTTTGTAAATAATAAAGGCAGTGGACAAACTTAATATTCCTTCCTCCTGCTGTTTTCCCTACAACAAGAAGCTTGTGACATGGGTTGAGCTGAGAGAGACTGGCCCCAGCCAGCATTCATCCCTAAGGCTGAACTAATACTCACTAACCTAGTTTCTAGCCTGGTGTCTTAAGTGTTTGACCAAACTGACTTTATGGAAGAAAGAAATTTATTGAAAACTGCATACTCTCACTTTTTATATAGAGGAAATGTTTTTTTTAATGCTTTCTGCTCATAAAATACAAAATATTCATTCAAAATTTTCATGCCACCGAAGATATAAGTAAGAAACTGAGGGATAGGCTGCAGATAGGAATGGGGTGGCCTCTCTTGAGCAAGGTCCTGCCTATTCCTGAATCTCAACTCTAGATCCCCGATGGCCCTGAGCTGCTATAACCAAAACTGGATGGGTCCGTAGTAGAAAGTCCCTTCTCTGAGATGTGCCCACTTGTGTACCAAGTTTACCCTCAGCCTAATTGAGGATGGGGAGCTATTGCCATCCATAAATTCCCCTTGGCTTTGAAAGATTCTGCTCTGCAGACAAGTGTGGATGAGACTTCCAATAAAGTTGGGGAGCTGGTAGGTATGTTGTTGACCCAGCATGATACCATGTCCAATGGACTTCAGGAATTTGTGGCACCATGGAATAGTCCCAGGTCAAAGCTTAGATCAGGGTTGTGTCTTTGATTCATTGTGATGTAATCCAATCCTGTTAGATGAGGATCAGTAGGGATACACTTGGAAATGGGTTCTTGCTAAAATCTTACTTTGGAATCATCATGTTTGCCAACAAAGCAGCTAAAATATATTGATGATTCTTTAGCTAAATTTCAGAAGAAAAGGCTTGATTGTTCTCCTATTCTTGCTACAGTGTTCCTTTTTCTTTTTTAAGGCTATAATGGGCAGGAGAATAAGAATTGCAACATGGAATGCCAACCGATCTATTCGAAAGAGGGGAAAGGGAAACAATATCAATGCATGGAGTGTGGAAAGACCTTTACTCATAGTAGTAATCTCCATTCCCATAAGAGGATCCACACAGGAGAGAAGCCATATCAATGCATGGAGTGTGGAAAGATCTTCTCTTATTATAGCTCTTTTATAAACCATCAAAGGAATCACAAAGGAGAAAGACCTTATAAATGCGTGGAATGTGGAAAGACCTTTACTTGCACTAGTAGTCACAATTACCATATGAGGATCCACACAGGAGAGAAGCCATATCAATGCAAGGAATGTGGAAAGAGCTTTACTTGCAGTAGTAGTCTCAATTCCCATAAGAAGATTCACACAGGAGAGAAACCATATCACTGCATGGAGTGTGGAAAGACCTTTCCCTGTAGCAGTCGTCTTAATTCCCATAAGAGGATCCACACAGGAGAGAAGCCATATCAATGCAACGAATGTGGAAAGAGCTTCTCTTATTATAGCTCTCTTATAATCCATCATAGGAATCACAAAGGAGAAAGACCTTACAAATGCATGGAGTGTGGAAAGGCTTTTAGCAGTAGTAGTCATCTTGCCTCCCATAAGAGGATCCACAAAGGAGAGAAACCGTATCAATGTCTGGAGTGTGAAAAGACCTTCCGTTATTCTAAGTCTTTAATAATGCATCAAATGAATCACAAAGGAGAAAGACCTTATAAATGCACAGAGTGTGGAAAGAGCTTTACTTGTACCAGTCATCTTAATACCCATAAGATGATTCACAGAGAAGAGAAGCCATATCGTTGTGTGGAGTGCGGAAAGAGCTTCTGTTCTAATCATTCTCTTATAATCCATCAAAGGATTCACAAAGGAGAAAGACCATATCAATGCATGGAGTGTGGAAAGACCTTTACTTGTACCAGTAGTCTTAATTCCCACAAGAGGATCCACACAAAAGAGAAGCCATTTCAATGCAGGGAATGTGGAAAGATCTTTACTTGTACCAGTCATCTTGATTCCCACAAAAAGACCCACACAGGAGAGAAATCATATAAATGTGTTGAATGTGGAAAGGGCTTTAGGTGGAATTCTGCTCTTACCAAGCATAAAAGGATCCACACAGGGGAGAAACCATATCAATAAAGGGACGTTGAGAAGTGCTTCAGTAGAAATCCAGGTAGTCTTTGGCCTATGCCTGCAACTGAGGTCAAAATTTCTGTTGCTGAGACAGTTATTAAATGAGTCTTGCCCCATTTTATGACTTGTCTTGCCACAGTGAATCACTTTTGGTAAGTTACTAATTTACCAAAAGCCAAAATGGCTTCCATTTTGGCTTTGCTTGTCAGAAAGTCACAAAAGGTAATCACAAGGCCCGGGAACATTTCAACTGTCATTAATATGAGTCAGTTGCCAAACACCTGAAATTTGATCGTATGACCATGGGAAAGCTGCAACGGTCATAAGTTTGAAAAATGATAGTAAATCACTTTTTTCAGTGGTGGTATAACTTTGAACAACCACTGTTGTAAATTGAGGACTACCTATAATTGTCTAAAATCCCATGCAAGGACCATTTGAGTAATAATCCAAACAAGTTGTGGACCTTCTTGCTAACTCCTTCCCACCTCCCACAGGCTGACAATTCACAGCCTCTGCTAGCTAAAAGTCAATTGATCCAAGTAGGTCATCCAATCAAGTTTCTTTTATCAGCAGGGTGTATTGGGAGTTGATGGACTAAGAACTTCTAGGCTGATGCATCAGAGCCATCCTCTTAAAAGGATTCTGTCTTTTATTTATTTATTTATTTTATTTTATTAAATTTCTATACCGCCCTTCTCCCGAAGGACTCAGGGCGGTGAACCGCCACAAGATAAAAACACATAAATACAATAATTTAAAATCAAATAAAAACGAATTAAATAATTTGGCTGAATTTAAAATACCCCATAATTTAAAACAAATTAAAATTTACATTTAAAAAGGGGAGAGGATTTAGGCCAGGCCAGCTTAATGAAAAAATAAGTCTTAAGCGCACGACGGAAGGTGCACAGATCCAGGATCCTCCGTATCTCCGGGGGTAGCTCGTTCCAGATCGTAGGTGCCCCCACAGAGAAGGCTCTCCCCCAGGGGCCGCCAGTTGACATTGTTTGGCCGACGGCACCCGGAGGAGCCCCTCTCTATGGGAGCGTACTGGCCGGTGGGATGCTATTGGTGGTAGCAGGCAGTCCGTAGATAACCAGGTCCTAAGCCATGGAGTGCTTTAAAAGTGATAACCAGCACCTTGAAGCGCACTCGGAAGACCACTAGGAGCCAGTGCAGCTCGTGCAGAAGAGGTGTTACATGGGAACTCTATGTCGCTCCCATAACCACCCGTGCGGCCGCACTCTGTGCCAGTTGGAGCCTCCGAGTGCACCTCAAGGGGAGCCCCATGTAGAGAGCGTTACAATAGTCCAGACGAGACTTTGCTGTGGATACTAGCTTCCAGAAAGATTTTTAAAACTAACTAAGATGGAACTGCAAAGGGAGTGGAGGTCAGCAGTGCTGAGGCTTTTCCCTAGGTCAGGAAACCAGGGTTACGGCTTACCCCTTTAGCTCCCAGAAAGGTAACAGATGAAGGAAGTCATGCACCAGCCGAGACTCGAACCCATGTTGGAAGATTCAACACCCTACATCCAGGGTGCCCAAACTTGCAGCTTTAAAACTTGTGGACTTAAACTCCCAGAATTCCTCAGTCAGACAGTCATGCTGGCTGGGGAATTCTGGGAGTTGAAGTCCACAAGTCTTAAAGCTGCCAAGTTTGAAGACCTCTGCCCTACATGATACCCTTCTATCGCTGGTATAATTGTTGAGTTTCTTTCTCAACAAAAGCAATATTTGTCTTTAGTAATACTCTTCATAATAATCCAATGTTTCATTTTATACATCTGATAATGCGGGATAAGAACAAACTACCCTGTTTCCCCCAAAATAAGACATCCCCTGATAATAAGCCCAATCGGGCTTTTGAGTGCATGGCAATAAGGCCAAGTGCTTATTTCAGGGTTCAAAAAAATATAAGGGTCTTATTTTGGGGGAAACACGGTATGTCTCATGACTTAAGATATGTTGAATCCTCAAGCCAAGAAATCTGATATCAAAAGTTGTGTTGGGTCTCTGTGGCACAAGGGATTAGCATGCTTGGCTGTTAACCAGAAGGACGAACTCCAGCCAAGGAAGACTTGCTGTATGAGTTGAACAATAGACGAAGGTGATGGAATCCATTGGGTTCCTCATCTTGGGACTGCAGTTCCCATCCCTCCAATACTTTTTTATGCCAGACTTATATATTTAGCCATCTGCTTGATTAGATTTGCCTCCCAGAATTAAAAAGTTGGAGAAGGCCCCAGTCCCAAGAGAAGGGAAATCAGAAAGTTGTTTCTTCATTTTGGTTCCCCCGAAGAAATCAAGGACAAGTTCAGCCACAGCTTGTATACAGATTGCAAGTTAGAAAAGCCGAGTGATGCTTCATAGCATTGTATAACAGGGAATCTTATTCCTTTTACGGCCAAAGATTTCTGCAGGATAAACAGGCAATTCCAGGTTCCTGCAGAAGCCCTTTACAGGAAGTGAGGGTTTGGCAATCTCACCAAGACAGAATGCAGAACAAACCCTAGACAGCCTTTCTGAAACCAGCTGCTTGCTTTTAACCTCCCAACATTTACTAACAGCCAAATCCACCCAGATAAGCAAATCCCTGAAAGATCAGGGGCTCCGTTCTATGAGGAAGCACTGGGACGCTACACATCCTCTTCACGACCTGTTTTCCTTGTTACCTTCTGGGAGGAGGCTCTGTGGTATCAGAAGCCGTCAGCTTGCTGCCATGGAAATGAGGGGAGGAGTCGGTGGATAATTTTTCAATGCAGCTTTGCAACTACTGGCTGGGCTTTGCTTATCTCTCCAAGGTTATTTCTTCTAGTTTTGGTATGCAGCAGCCAGAGACAATGCACTTGAATCAAAGACTTTCTCAAAACAGTTCCCGGCCAATGGTTGCCCTCTGGTTGCCTAGTTACCAGGCGGGCTGGGCTCAATGGTATGTTTCAATTTGCTGCTTCGTGTGCTTGTGCCTCAGATCTTGCCTGAAACTTGTTTCATTCAGTTGTCTCCTAATAAAAGTATTTTTTCTCTGAATCTATGGAGCCAAGGGTTTTCTCTTTCCTAGGAATTGGAGGGAGGCAGCCCCAACAGTATCCAGATTCAGTCACAGTTTGGTTCCATACAGTATCAACCTTGTGAACTCTCAAGCTTCCTCTTTCCATTATGTATTCAAGGTGGACATTGATTAATATTTATATGTACTTATATGTTATGATGTAGGTTTATATGTATGTATGTATATAGCATGTCTATATGTGTGTTATGTATGTGTACACTTTTGAGAGCAGGCAACAGAATTTCATTTTTAATGTGTGCCAGTGTTGCCACAGAAAAAAATGGCAATAAAGTGATTACTGCAAGTTCAAATCTCGCCAGGCTCAAGGTTGACTCAGCCTTCCATCCTTTCTAAGGTAGGTAAAATGAGGACCCAGATTGTGGGGGCAATAAGCTGACTTTGTATAAATATACAAAAGTATGAAGGCTATTGCTTAACGCATTGTAAGCCGCCCTGAGTCTCCGGAGAAGGTGGCATATAAATCAAATTAAAAAAAAAAAGAAAAGTTAGGACCTATCCCTCTCCTAGAATAATGAAATATTTTAGGAAATATTAAAAATGGCAGAATATTATATTTGCCCTAAAAAGAAATAGAAATCTTAAGGGAGACAGAAACTCAGAGCTTCAGCTCCCTGCCCCCAGCAGATATTTGGTGGCCATTGAGAAGGACTGGGCCAGCCTATCTACAAGACAAAAGACCTTCAGTCTCAGGGTGATGGGACTAGCCCTCACTCAAGATCCAAACCAGGGCAAAGCAGCGGTGAAATCCCTCCAACCCCCGGTTCTATCCGACTCACCAAACGGAGCAGCGGGAGGCTCCGCCCACCTGCTGGGGCATCATTATGTCCCGGTTTTTTACCATCTGCGCATGCGCAGAATAGGTGCACTCCCATACACTCCTGTTCCCGAACCGGTAGCAAAGGTAAGTAGATTTCACTGCTGGCGCAAAGCCATTAAGATACAATAGGAATTGCCCAACACCCTTTCAGAACACAAGCCCCTTCATTGCATCAGCAAGCTTCAACCAAGCCTGGGACTCGAGACAGCTTACAAAGTTAGCTTTGACCCCATGGGAGTCTGACAGCAACCAATAGAATATATTCCTTGCACAGGAACAGGAAGCTCAAGAGCAAAACCCAAGAGGGTATATAACCCTCTCTCTCCACTCCATGTGGTCAGCTGCTCAGGACCTCAAACTCCTGTCCTGTTCATCAACAAACCATTTTTCCAATCAGCCTCCATGTTTCCAGTGTCTTTTTCCCCCGCTTGGAACTGAACCAGATGGATATTTCTTCCAACTCTTCCACCTACTCTAACCCCCATCATTCCCAGAGCCCAATGGAATAGGATCTCCTCAGCCCTGGCAGAGTCCTCTGGCATTGCGCGCACCGTCCACCAGGGGGCTCCCTCAGCTACCGTTGGAAAAAGCGGGCAGCCCTCACCCGAATCCTCACACACACACCCCCAGCGCCTCTTTCAGGAAGTAAAACTGAGCATGCGCAGTGGCTCTTTTGCGAGCTCACGTGCTGCCCGGGGCATTTTTTTTTTTTTTTTACCCAGAAAAGCTTTGAAATCGCATCTGCCGTTTCCGATTCTGTGTCCGATTCTGCTCCCCTTCGCTCTGCGAGCCTTCGGGCGAGCCTTTCCAGCAGTCCAAGAGGCTGCAAGGAAGCCTTGCAGGGATGGAAATCAAGATCTGACTCCGGAGTTGAGTAAGTGGGGAGGGACTTTTTCTTCCACGGGCTGGACCGTGCGTGGAGAGACGCAAAACTTCATCAAGTTTGGAGTCCTGGAAAGTGGGGAGCCCCTTGTCCCATGTTCCCCTGCCGCCCCTGTGCACGCATACACGGGCCAGGCAGGGAAGAAATCAAAAGCTACGGTCCCGCTGCGTTGTTTCCAGGAGGAAAATCTCCATTTCCTTAGGAAAAAATTATTGGGGGTTGGTGCCTCCAAGTCAGTCTTGACTCCTGGACAATTTCCTGCAAATTTTTTGGCCCCGTTTTCAAAAGGGCTTCCTCTTTTCTAAGCTGAGAGAAGCGACTGCAGAAGTCTCACCTGGCTTTCTGTGCAAGTTGTGCAAGGATTCGAACTCGCTTTCCCGCCTTTCCCCGACTGTCACCAGCTGACAGTTGCCATCAGGCAACTAGGGAAAGTGTTGCATGAAGGGAAGTGGAATGCAAGCTGGGATGCATCATTCACACTGTACAATTTGCGTTCACAATTGAGCCCAAAATTTCTGTTGCTGTTTGAAACATTTGTTAAGTGAATTTTGCTCCATTTAACGACCTTTCTTGCCATGTTAAGTGAATCTAATACGGTTGTTGAATTGTGGCAGAAATCAAAGGAGACAGACTTCGAGTTCAAGAAAAGCTTTAATTGGCCAGTGGTTCAGACAGAAAGTTAACCATCTAACCATCTTTATGTTCTCATAAAGACACGTGTTCTTATAGTTAGTAAAATACGGAAATATGTTAGTTCATTCCTATTGGCTAGGCTCCTTATTGCTGTGCAGAAAGCTGATTAAACCTTGCAGTTGAGACACTAACATCAGGCAGGAAATACTAGTTTCATATTGACTTATGTGGTTTCTAACTCTGCATGTTGCCTCAGAGTTTTTATTTTTATTTTATTTTATTTTATTTTTGATTTATATGCCACCCTTCTCCGGAGACTCAGGGCGGCTTACAATGCGCTAAGCAATAGCCTTCATTCTTTTGTATATTTATACAAAGTCAGCTTTTCAATTTACCTACCTTAGAAAGGATGGAAGGCTGAGTCAACCTTGAGCCTTGGCGAGATTCGAACCTGCAGTAATTGCAGGCATCTGGTCTTAATAACCAGCTTAATAATTTAATTTTTAATTTCCAATTTATATACCGCCCTTCTCCCTGAGGACTCAGGGCGGTGTACAGCCAAGATAAAAAACATAGAATACAAATATTAAAACATTTAAAAATATATATAAATTTTGGCCCGAAAGTTAAAAATCACAGACTAATTAAAAGAATTTAAAAATTTATTCTTAAGCCAACCCGGCTTGCTGAAAAAGATGGGTTTTCAGGGAATGACGGAAGGCATTGAGGTCATGGATTCTCCTTATCTCCGGGGGCAACTGATTCCAGAGGGTGGGAGCCCCCACAGAGAAGGCCCTCCCCCTGGGGGCCACAAGCCTACATTGTTTGGCTGATGGCACCCTGAGGAGGCCCTCTCTGTGGGAGCGCACGGGTCGATGTGAGGTCGTCGGGAGCAGCAGGCGGTCTCGCAGATAGCTAGGCCCTATGCCATGGAGCACTTTAAAGGTGATAACCAACACCTTGAAGCGCACCCGGAAGACCACCGGGAGCCAGTGCAGCTCGCACAGGAGCGGTGTTACATGGGAGCGCCATGTTGCTCCCATCACTACCCGCGCTGCTGCATTCTGGACCAGCTGGAGCCTCCGGGTGCTCTTCAAGGGGAGCCCCATGTAGAGAGCGTTGCAGTAGTCAAGGCGAGAGGTGACGAGGGCGTGAGTGACTGTGCACAAGGAATCCCGATCGAGAAAGGGCCGCAACTGGCGGATGCCGGGAGCCACAGCCACTCAGTCTTGGAAGGGTTGAGCTTGAGCCTGTTCCTCCCCATCCAGATCCGCACAGCCTCCAGGCACTGGGACATCACTTCAAGGGCATCGTTGGGGTGGACCTGGGGTGGAGATGTACAGCTGGGTGTTATCAGCGTACTGGTGGTATTTCACCCCAAAGCCACGGATGATCTCGCCCAGCGGCTTCACATAAATGTTGAACAGAAGGGGCGAGAGGACCGATCCCTGCGGCACTCCACAAATGAGAGGCCTCGAGGTCGACCTCTGCCCCCCTGCCAACACAAACTGCGACCGGTCGGAGAGAAAGGAGGAGAACCACCGCAACACAGTGCCTCCCACCCCCAACTCTCCCAGCCGGTGCAGCATGATACCATGGTTGATGGTATCAAAAGCCGCTGAGAGATCTAATAGGACCAGAACAGAGGAATAACCCCTGTCCCGAGCCCTCCAGAGATCATCCACCAACGCGACCAATGCCGTTTCCGTGCTGTGCCCAGACCTGAAACCCGACTGGAACAGATCTAGATAGGATGTTTCCTCCAGGAATTGCGGAAACTGTTGCGCGACCACACTCTCAACAACCTTCACAATGAAGCGAAGGTTGGAGACAGGACGATAGTTAGCCAATATTGCCGGATCCAGGGACGGCTTCTTGAGGAGAGGCCTCACCACCGCCTCTTTCAGGGCAGCGGGGAAGTGACCCTCACTCAACGAAGCATTAATGACGCCCTGGAACCAGCCTCGTGTAACCTCCCGGGAAGCCAGTACCAACCAGGAGGGACACGGGTCCAGTAAACATGTGGCTGCACTAAGTCTCCCCAAAATCCTGTCCACATCATCGGGAGTCACAGCATCAAACTCCTCCCAGATAACATTCTCAAGACTGTTCCTTGTCACCCTGCCCTGATCTACCCAGTCAGAGTCCAAATCCCCCCGGATCTGAGCGATTTTGTCATACAGGTATTGTCCGAAATCCTCCGCCCTGCCTTCTAAGGGATCCTCCCGCACTCCCAGATGGAGCAGGGCGCGGGTCACCCTAAACAGGGCAGCCGGACGATTCCCTGATGACGCAATAGAGGCGGAAAAGTAGTTAGACTTTGCCGTCTTCATCGCTACTAGGTAGGCCTTAATGTGCGACCTTACCAGTGTTCGATCAGATTCAGCGAGACTGGCCCTCCAACCGCTCTCCAGGCGTCTTTTCCGGCGCTTCATTTCCCTCAGATCCTCAGTAAACCAAGGAGCCGCACGGGATCGGCATCGGGTCAGAGGCCGCAAAGGCACGACTCGGTCCAAGGCCCCACCAGCCGCCCGATCCCAGGCGGCTACCAGGTCCTCGGCCGAGTCATGTGCTAGATCCTCAGGAAATGGCCCAAGCTCCGTCTGGAACCTATCAGGATCCATCAGGCGCCTGGGGCGGATCCATCTAATTGGGTCCGCCTCCCTGCGGCGAGGGGTCGCGGTTCGAAGATCTAGGCGAAGGATAACAGGGTGCCTTAGACCACTGTACTACCAAGGCCCTTGAGGAAGCTAGCTGCTCTGTGGTTTGACATTTTGAACATTGTGAGCTCAGAATTTGTCTCTTACAATATCTAGGCCCTTAAAAGATCATCTAGGCTAACCCGGTATCATTTCACTCTTATATCCAAATCTCACTTTACGTCCTACTTTAAAGGGAGGTGGAATGCAGGCTGGGATGCATCATTCACACTGTACAACTTGAGTTCACAGTTGAGCCCAAAATTTCTGTTGCTAAGTGAAACACTTGTTAAGTGAATTTTGCTCCATTTAACGACCTTTCTTGCCACGGTTGTTAAGTGAATCAACAAGTGTACTAATACGGTTGTTAAATGAATCTGGCTTCCCCATTGACTTTGCTTGTCGAAAGATTGCTCAAAGAGATCACATGACCTCGAGACACTGCAACAGTCATAAATCTGAGTCAGGTGCCAAGCATCTGGATTTTGATCATGTGACCACGGGAATGCTGCAAACAGTCACAAGTGTGAAAAATGATTAGTCACTTTTTTAGTGCCGTTGTAACTTTGGTCACTAAATGAACTGTTGTAAACTGAGGATTACGTGTACTGTATTAGCCACTGTTTTTTTTTTTCAAACTTGGCCAGGAGTTTTAAATCCATACATTTTATATTGGCCAAGTTTGAAAAAAGACTGGATTAAGCTAAAAGCGGGAAACCTCTTTCTATGATGTGCCTCCATCAAAGCATCATGTTTAAAGCCTACATGGTTGATTCAATTGGACATTATTTCTATATGCATTGGATGGTAGTTTCTTCATTCTGGCTTCTGGAGTTCACCCAAGGGGTTGGACCAGAAGATTAATGTGTTTCTGCTTGCTGTTCAAATATTGATTGATTTACCTATTAAATTGATATAGATAGCCACTCGTTTCAGTTGCTATTTGGGACCTGAGACATTTATGATCTGGATTTTTTTTTTTTTTTTGTTATATTTCAACTTATATACCGCCCTTCTCCCCAGGGGGACTCAAGGTGGTGGACAGCCAAACTTAAAACACATATAGTACAAAAGTTAAGAAAAAACTAAAATGCATTAAATCATCAGCATTTCCAATTTAAAATCCCAAATCTACAAAATCAAAAAGTTCCCAATTTAAAACCCAGAATCAATGAAATCGAAAATTTAAAAACCCCATTAAAACCATTTAAGCTAGGCCAGATTGTTGGAATAAATAAGTCTTCAGGGCCTTTCGGAAAGAGCGGAGGTCCGGGATCAGTCGTATTCCAGGAGGTAGCTCATTCCACAGGTTGGGTGCCCCCACAGAGAAGGCTCTCCCCCTGGAGGCCGCCAGCCGACATTGCTTGGCCAACGGCACCCTGAGGAGGGGTCTGTGCGAGCGTACTGGCTGGTGGGAGGTTATCGGTAGCAGCAGGCGGTCTCGCAGGTAGCCCGGCCCTATGCCAGAGGTTGTACAGAGGTTGTTTTTAACATTGAAAACAGCCATCAAAATTATTTGAATAAATCATTAGGATATAGGTACATGTTTTAAATGTAGTTATTCAATATTTTTGGATACTATACTATATGCTACTTTTGGATAGTACTAATACTACATCCAAAATGTAGTTATCCAATACTTTTAGTCTTTGACAGAAGTTGATCCAGAAGCTTACTACAGAATTTTCTCCACACAGAGATAAATCAGTCTACCTACTAAGATTTTCCCCCTCTTCCCAGATATTGGTAGGTTCCTAAGAATTTCTTATTTGGCCCCTTTCTGTGATTTACATTTCCAGCACAACGGAGATGTATTTGGGAACATCTTGGCTAG
Source organism: Arizona elegans (assembly GCA_022577455.1). Taxonomy (NCBI): domain Eukaryota; kingdom Metazoa; phylum Chordata; class Lepidosauria; order Squamata; family Colubridae; genus Arizona; species Arizona elegans. The sequence continues at coordinate 11,162,048 of JAKOOJ010000012.1, forward strand.
GCACGCCGGTGGGAGGTGCCATCGGTAGAACATTTTGTAAAGGTTTTCCTTATAGGGTATAGACAATGTCATCTTATAATTTATCTTCCACAAATTCTCCCACTTATCCAATTCAATAGCATATCCTATATTTTTGGCCCATATTATCATATTCTCTTTGACAACCTCCTCTTCTAATTTGTATTTTAGTAGGTACTTATAAATTTTGGTAATCATTTTCTCATCTGTACTTTGTAATATTTCATCCAATTCATTTGGTTCATTTTGGAATCCAAATTGTGCCCGATCGGTTTTGTATCTTGATTCTATTTGCATGTATGGCCACCAATCAATGTCTATACCCTGATTTTGTAATTCTTGTCTTGTTTGTAATTCTCCTTCACTGTTCAGTAGTTCTTTATATGTCCTCATTTTCTCTATATCCATGGCATTGGGATATATTAGTGCTTCCATTGTCGATAGCCATCGTGGAATCTTGGTATAATGTTTTCTAATCTCTTGCCATGATTTGTACAATGATTCTCTGATAATATGTTGCTGGAAGTATCCGTGGAGCTTGTCCTTTCCCTCCCACAAAAAGGCGTGCCATCCGCGTTGTAATTCAAAGCCCTCTAGTGATAGCATTCTTTTATTCTTAAGGTCTATCCAGTCCCTTATCCAGTTTAGCGATGCTGCTTTATAATATAACTCCCAGTCTGGTAGGCCTAAACCTCCTTTTTCCCGAATATCTTGCATACACTTTATTTTGATTCTGGCCCTTTTCCCATTCCAGATAAATTTTGTTATTATTTTATTAAGGTCCTTAAAAAAGTTCTTTCCTGGCCAGATTGGGGTTACTTGAAAAAGGTAGAGTAATCTAGGCAATATATTCATTTTTATGGATGCAATTTTCCCTAAAAATGACAGTTGTAATTTGTTCCACGTTTCCAGATCTTTTCTAATTTGTTTCATTAATTTGTTATAATTGTCTTCTCTAATTGTTATTGCTTTAGCAGTAAGCCAGATTCCTAGATACTTTATTCTCTTTACAATTTGTATTCCTAATTTGTCTTCTAGTTTTGTCTCCTGTGCCTTTGTCAAATTCTTTGTTAACAAATTCTTTGTTAATACTTTAGTTTTTTGTTTGTTAATTTTAAGCCCTGCGACTCTTCCATATTCCTCTATCTTCGCTAAAAGTTTGGTTCCTGTTATTTCAGGTTGCTCCATTATAAATACCACATCGTCAGCGAAGGCTTGCAATTTGTACTCTTCTTTCCGTGTTCTCAAACCTTTTATTTCCGCATCTTTCCTAACTTCATTTAGTAATATTTCCAATGAAATTATGAACAATAGTGGGGATAAAGGGCAACCCTGTCTCACACCCTTTTGTATATCCAAATTTTCAGTCATATCTCCATTAATCATAATTTTGGCCGTTTGGAGGGAGTATACTTTTCTAATCATATGTAAAAATTTAACACCAAATTCCATGGTTTCTAGTTGCAATATGAGGAAATTCCAATTTAGATTGTCAAAAGCCTTTTGGGCGTCTAAAAAGATTAAGGCTACTTGTTTATCAACTCTTTACTCGTAGTATTCCAGGACGTTGATAATTGTTCTTATGTTGTTTTTGATCTGTCTTCTTGGGACGAAACCGTTCTGATCTGTATGTATGTATTTATAAATAATTGTTTTCAGTCTTTGTGTTATAACCAACATGGTTATCATCTCTGGTGGTTATGCCGTAGGGCAAAACAATACTGGCAGCAAATTAAAACAATTATTGAAGAAATCACGAAACAAAAACTCGAAATGAGGCCGGAAACCTTTTTATTGGGAATAATCACTGCAAAATACACCAAAGAAATAAAATATCTGATCATCCATATCCTCACAGCAGCACGTATACTCTTTGCCCAACATTGGAAATCTGAACAGTTACCCACAGAAGACAAAATAATAGCTAAAATTACAGAATGTGCAGAATTGGATAAGCTCACAAAAGAAATACAAGAGAAAGATGATACTGATTACTATTTAGTATGGCAAAGATGGTACAGCTGGCTGGAGGCAAAAATAGGAATATAAAGATAATTTTCGACTATTCAATAGAAATGCATAGAAGTAAATAAGGAGTCAATTATATATATACATATATAACCATGTAAACAGGTGATTGTAGATATTGATACAAATAGAAATATGAAAAATAACCCACCGTTGTAGTAACTTCTAAGAGTCAGTCATTGGACTGAATTGATGTTTGTTTGTTTTGTATGTTGTTTTAATGTTGGTTTTGTTTTTTCTTTTTATTATTAATAAAAAATTTGAGAAAAAAAAAGAATTTCTTATTTGGGTTTCTGTAGCTGCTCAGTTGTTAAGTTGGTCAAGCTGTATTTCCAAAAGTTTCTTTTGTTTTCCATTTCAGATATGTAAGTTAGAAATCTTTCCCGATTCCTCCAGAGAGGAAAGGATCTTTGGAGAGAAGAGGATTGAATGGCCTTGGCAGCTTTGTCCAGACCTCTTGTGATTAGTAAAACCTGAGGAGGTCCATCAATCCATTTTGGAGTTGGATTAAAGACCAGAGAGAAGATGGAGAGACAATGCCCAGCACATGCAGAAGTTGGAAAAGGACCTCCAGTTACTCAGCCTTGGAGCTGTGGGAAGAATGGGGCAAGTCCTGGGCAGAAGAGCCAAGAAGTCAGTTCAGGCATCCAATGTTGTGACTTCAGAAAAGTGCAGTTTCAGGAGGGGAGCCGTCCCCGAGATGTTTGCACTCAGCTTCACTACCTTTGCTGTCAGTGGCTGCAACCAGAAAAACACACCAAGGCTCAGATGCTGGACCTGGTGCTCCTGGAACAATTCCTGGCTGTCCTTCCCCCAGAGATGGCAAGATGGGTGCGGGAATGTGGAGCAGAAACCAGTTCCCAGGCGGTGTCCCTTGCCGAGGGTTTCTTCCTGAGTCAGGAGGAGAAAAAGATGCAAGAGGAGTTGCAGGTAGTTGAGAATATAATCGTGGCAGCTCTAAAATGGAATTCTCCAAATTGTCTCTCTGGCACTTTTTGGGGATTATGAACTCCTATGGCAGTTGTTCCATTCTTCTTCCAGAGGATATATTTGGGGCAATTCTTACATTCTCATTTTCCAGCTTCAGCGATGAACATTGGAGTCTGCTAGGTTGAGGGTGCAGTATGATCATTCATTTTTTATCTCTTTGCTCTTCTCTTTTTCCCTCATGTCACATTATGTCCAGAAATCCTTGGAAGCGGTGACTGAATATGCCAAGGAAAAGAAATATTCATCCAAACCTTCTCAAGAGCTGCTGTTCAGGGAGAGCTTCCAGAAAAATCAAAATCAGGACAGCACATTAGGTAACAGAAACTCTTTCCGTGTGGTGTGAGATTTCAACATTTAGCTGATTCTTTTGCTCCTCTTGATTTGAATCTCTCTCTTTAACAAATCTGCTTTCACCATTTTTCTTTCTCTCACAGAGAGTAGAAAGCAGTCCTTGGTGGTTTTAGAATCACTTTGTCTTTATGGTGAAGCTGAAAGAATAGCTGAACCTGTGCCTCAGGTAAGGAGGAGAAACATCAGAAAAGATTCATGAAACCTGGATGGGTTTCATTTTCTGCTGCAGTTCTGTGTATAGCAGGGATCCCCAACTCCCAGTTCATGGATCAACACCGGTCCGTGGCATGCCAGAAATCAGGCCACTCAAACAAGCGAAGCTCCATCCATAGGATGAAGGCAGAACATGAAACCATACATCCTCTGGTCTGTGGAAAAACCTCTCCACGGAACCGGTCCCTGGTGCCCAAAAAATTCGGGGCTGCTGGTGTATAGTATTGCTGTTTCTAAGTAGCACAAATTTTGGATCAGGTCATTAAAATTTCACACTTATTTTAACCTACCTGTTCCTTCTGATAAGCTTTCTCCACCCTCTTGCTTCGGACTTAGATTTCACTGGCCAGATGTTGTCTTGACCGGAGATCTTCCTTCTGTCTCCCAGGGCCATTCTCATCTACCATTATAACCTCACCCAACACTTCCATGAAGGTGGGCAGAGTTGGGGGTTTCACAAGTATTTTGCTCTGCTCAACCTAGGAAGGATTGGAGCCACTGATAAATAGTAGGTTTAAGACCTAACCACCAATTTTAACCCAGAAGACTTTTTTTTAGTTCCCTTCACTGAAAGGTATCCCAGATCCTGCAGCAAACTTCAGTTGTGCCATTAGCCAAAAGCTGTGAGATCTTATTTTCAATTCTGTACAAGATGTCCATTTCATCCATTGCACCTTACCTTGAATTGGTGGAAGAAAACTGTCAAATTGTTCATGGGACTATCTCAGTGATGGCTAACATTTTTGCCGTTGTGTGCCAAAAGCCGGGGGGGTGGGGTTCGTGCGCGTGCGTGCCCACACCCATAATTCAATGCACCCCACACATGTGTCCACAATTCCCTGCTTTTGGCATGTGATGGCATGGTGGGCCGGGTAAGCCTGTTTTTTGCCCTCCCCAGGCTCCAGAGGCTTTTTAGGAGCCTGGGGAGGGCGAAAACAGCCTTCCCTACCCCTCGGAGGCCTTCCGAAGGCCAGAAATAGCCCATTTCCTGACTTCCAGAAGGCCCGAAAATCAGCTGGCTGGTGCGCACATGCCCACTGGACCTGAGCTAGAGCAACGCTTGAATTCCCATAGATATGGCTCCGTGTGCCACAGGTTTGCCATCATGGGACTATCTGTTAATAGAGAAACTTCTTTCCTTGTTCAGGATTTTGTGTCTTTGGAGGAAGTGACCGTGCATTTCTCCAAGGAGGAGTGGTCTCAGCTGGATCCTGACCAAAAAGCACTCCATGGGGAAGTCATGCTGGAGAATTCCAGGAATCTGATTTACCTGGGTAAGACACCCTATCTGTGCTCAGAAACAGAAAAGTCATGGGGTTAGATGTAACCAGCGGGTTTTTTTAAATATATAAAATAACAGTTTTTAAATTTATATCCTGCCCTGTATTATTTTTTTAGTGCAGGTAACCTTCGAGATATAGTACAACAGGACATTTAATGAGCATTCTAAATTATGACAGACTGCCCCCCCCGCCCCATGTGAAAGCTACAAATGACCCCGTTTCAAGGTTAAAACAAAATTGCAGCTGTATTTGGGCTGCTGCCGCATGGCTCAGAAACAAACTGCTCTTTTTTTTGCTGCCTTAAGAAGCTCCGCACAATCTTGAAGCTTTCAGCTGCATTTAGAAACTTCTACAACACTCCACGGACTTCTCTAAGGCAGCAAAATGAAGCAATTTTTCTGACAGCTGCCATTTTGACCTACCCACAAATGAGTGGCCATCTCTCTATCCCTATCCCAACTTGCCAGAACCCTTCAATGCTTGGGCCTGCTCCTCACAGGCCTATCACACCCCATGTTTACTTTCTGAAGCTCTCCGGACCTCATGTGTGTAGAAAAAGGGCAGGGCATGTGTCCCCGGGGTGCATGGTGGCAATCCAAATGCAGCCGCCATATTGTCCCGCTCATTTGTGGGTGGGACAAAATGGCAGCCGCCCAAGAAATTGCTTCATTTTGCTGCTTTAAGAGAAGTCGGCCCAGTGTTGCAGAAGCGTCTGGGTACAGCAGAAAGCTTCAGCACTGTGCACAGCTTGTTAAGGCAGCAAGACAAAGCAGTTTGTCTCCAGGCCATGCAGCAACAATCCAAATACAGCCGCCATTTTGTTCCCACCCACAAATAGGCACAGACAAAATGGCTGTTGCCACACAAACTGGTTCACATTGCTACCTTAGAGAGGTCTGCATAATGCTGCAGATGCTTCTGAATGCTGCAGAAACCATTGTGCAGAGCTTCTTAAAGCAGCAAAACAAAGCAGCTTGTCCCTGGGCTGGTTGGTGGCAACCAGAACGTTGTCGCCATTTTGTGGGTGGGACAAAATGGCTGCCATATTTGGAACCGTGGCTGCACAAAGAAGCAAATCATTCCAGTGCTCTGGAAGGCCTCAGAGTTTGGCCTGGTGGGGTGTGAACCAGGCCTAAACTCTAGGAGTATCCGGTGGGACTAGGAGAAGCCCTGTTGAGACCCTGGGCATGAGAAGTGGAGCATGGGGTGATTCGGGGGTGTGGGAGGCCTTAGGAGGACAAGGGCAAGTGAGCCTGGGCCTGTACTAGACCTCCAACATCCTCCCCCACCCCGGAGGCCCTCCACGTGCTCCACTTAACAACTGGAACATTGGTTTTATGTTTCATTGGGGAGAACAGGGTCATTAGGTGACACGTTTCACCTAAAGACTGTGCAACCTGCAACAGTAATGGATGGGTCCCATTATGGTTGTATCTCGAGGACTATAAATAAAGCAGCGGACATACCGAATACTCCTTCCATCTCCTATTTTTCTCTATAACCAAAGCCTTGTGACACGGGTGAGCTGAGAGAGACTGGCCCAAAGTCACCCAACTGGCATTCATGCTTAAGGCAAAACTAGTCCTCAAGGCATCTGGTTTCTAGTGTGTGCCTTAACCAATAGAGCAAACTTGGCCCTGTGCAACAAAGAAATGTATTGAAAGGAAAATTGGAACACCGTACAGGTATCCATTTTCACAGAAATGAAATGGGTTTCTTTCAAAGTTCCTTCTGCTCATAAAATACAAAATATTTATTTCCATGAAAGAGACAATTGGGGAGGGAAAAAAGCTCATGACCGTATTGGTTGGAAACATGCAGAAGAGACCTTCGTCCTGCAGTGGGTAGACAGTGGCTAAGATCACGATGATGATGATATATTTCCATGCCGTAGAAGATTACAGCAGGAAATTGTGGGGTGGGCGGCAAGCAGGGATGGGTTGGCTTCCCTTAAGCAAATTTCACTCCTGAGCCTAGTCATTGGATGCTGAATGGCTGCTATTCAAGACCAGATGCTATTGAACACCAATTTGGCGTATAATATTATTGTTCTTTGACATGATCTGAAGGTGGATGAAGCAACTGACTGGCATGCATAAGCAAGACCTTAAAAAGAGCCTTGGTGGCACAGCGGACTAAAGTGCTGTTAAGTAGCACTTAGCTGCCAGCTGCCTGTAATTACTGCAAGTTCAAATCTCACCAGGCTCAAGGTTGACTCAGCCTTCCATCCTTCCGAGGTAGGTAAAATGAGGACCCGGATTGTGGGGGCAATAAGCTGACTTTGTATAAAAAAGAACACCAAAAGCCCTACTAAGCAGGTATATACAAAAGTATGAAGGCTATTGTTTAACGCATTGTAAGCCGCCCTGAGTCTCCAGAGAAGGGCGGCATATAAATCAAACCAATAAATAAATAAATAGATAGATAGATAAATTGATAAATTGATAAATAGATGATAAATAGATAAATAGATAGATAGGATAGATAGATAGATAGATAGATAGATAGATAGATAGATAGATAGATAGATAGATAGATAGATAGATAGATAGATGTGCCCTGAGACAGGGGTCTCCAACCTTGGCAACTTTAAGACTTGTGGACTTCAACTCCCAGAATTCCTCAGCCAGTCCACAAATCTCCCCCCCCATTTTATTTGCTTTATTTATATAACACTCAATTTTCATCAAACTGTGTGTATTTGGGTACAATTATATTTTGATAGTCATATTTATACATCTTCATTATATTTAGCCATCACCATCATATTAATAATATTATGATATTATGATATAGACTAGACTAGACTAGAGTAGAATAGAACAGAATAGAATAGAATAGAATAGAATAGTCATAAGTGGAAGGAGATGGGTGATGGGAATGATGAGAAGATTAATAGTAGTGCAGACTAAGTAAATAATAACCCTAATGCTTAACATTTAACATGGTCTTCATTAACGACTCTCCTCTATACCATTTCCTCCCTTTATATCTCTTCCTTTCTAACTTCTGTTTCTGTTATCTAAGTATTACATGTATGAATGTAATTAAAAAAAATATTAGACTGTGCAGAAATGGATAGATTAACACTTGCTATTAAAGATGAAGAAGAAACTGAATATTTTTTGATATGGGACACATTTTATCAATAAAGTCCACAAGTCTTAAAGTTGCCAAGGTTGGAGACCCCTGCCCTCAGAGGGACGTTCCTTTCTCAGAAATGGGCCCACTTGGGCACTCAGTTTGGCATCATCCCAAATTGGAAGTGGGGAGCTATTGCCATCCAGAAAGTCCTGTTGGTTTTCAAAGACACTGCTCTGCAGACAAGTGGAAATGAGACTTTCATTGAAATTGGAGAGCTGGTGGGTAAGTTCCTGCTCCTACATGATATAGTATCCAAAGCATTTCAGGAGTTCATAACACAATGTGACTGACCCAGGTCATCAATACACTAGTGGTCAAAGATTAGATCAGGGTTTTATCTTAGGTTCATTGTGACATGATCCGTTCCTGATGTATGAACCTGATAGGAGCCCTCTTGGAAATGCATATTTGGTAAAACCTTAGTTCAGATCTTCATATTAGTCAACAAAGCAGCCAAAATATATTGATCAGATAAATTTCAGCAGAAAACATTTGATCTTTAATCATTTCCATAGTTTTCCGACAATTTTCATTTTGTTTTTTCAAGGATACAATGGGCAAGAGAGTAAGAATTGCAAGGAGGAATGCCAAGCCATCCATTCGAAAGGCAGAAAAGGGAAATTTGCAGATCAGATGCAACCAAAGAGTGATGAAACAAAGCAATCACAAAGTGTCATTAAAAATGACTTTCCTTGGGTCAATCGGCTTCGTAACCGTACAATCATTGATATGAGAGAAAGACCATATCAAAGCATGGAGTGTGGGAAGAACTGTAATACATCAGATCATTTGATTTTCCATAACACAACACATTCAGAACAGAAAACAAATATCTGCAGGGAGTGTGGAAAGACCTTCTGTGATAATCAATCTCTTATAAGACATGAAAGGAGTCATAAAGGAGAAAGACCTTATAAATGCAGGGAGTGTGGAAAGAGCTTTGCTTGTAGCAGTAGTCTTAATACCCACAAGAGGATCCACACAGGAGAGAGACCATATCAATGCATGGAGTGTGGAAAGGCCTTTACTTTTAGAAGTACTCTTAATTCCCACAAGAGGATCCACACAGGAGAGAAGCCATATCAATGCATGGAATGTGGAAAGACCTTTTCTCATATGACTACTTTTAATTTCCACAAGAGGATCCACACAGGAGAGAAGCCATATCAATGCATGGAGTGTGGGAAGAGCTTTAGTTGCAGTAGTAGTCTTACTTGCCACAAGAGGATCCACACAGGAGAAAAGTCATATCAATGCATGGAATGTGGAAAGACTTTTACTCATATGACTACTCTTAATTCCCACAAGAGGATCCACACAGGAGAGAAGCCATATCAATGCATGGAGTGTGAGAAGAGCTTTAGTTGCAGTAGTAGTCTTACTTATCACAAGAGGATCCACACAGGAGAGAAGCCATATCAATGTATGGAGTGTGGAAAGACCTTTACTTGTAGCAGTAGTCTTAATACCCACAAGGGGACCCACACAGGAGAGAACTCATATCAATGTATGGAATGTGGAAAGATCTTTACTCGTAGGACTACTCTTAATTCCCACAAGAGGATTCACACAGGAGAGAAGCCATATCAATGCATGGAGTGTGGGAAGAGCTTTAGTTGTAGTAATAGTCTTACTCACCACAAGAGGATCCACACAGGAGAGAAGCCATATCAATGCATGGAGTGTGGGAAGAGCTTTAGTTGCAGTAGTAGTCTTACTTATCACAAGAGGATCCACACAGGAGAGAAGCCATATCAATGTATGGAGTGTGGAAAGACCTTTATTTGTAGCAGTAGTCTTAATACCCACAAGAGAACCCACACAGGAGAGAAGCCATATCAATGCATGGAATGTGGAAAGACTTTTACTCATATGACTACTCTTAATTCCCACAAGAGGATCCACACAGGAGAGAAGCCATATCAATGCATGGAGTGTGGGAAGAGCTTTAGTTGCAGTAGTAGTCTTACTTATCACAAGAGGATCCACACAGGAGAGAAGCCATATCAATGTATGGAGTGTGGAAAGACCTTTACTTGTAGCAGTAGTCTTAATACCCACAAGAGGACCCACACAGGAGAGAACTCATATCAATGAATGGAATGTGGAAAGACCTTTACTCATAGGACTACTCTTAATTCCTACAAGAAGATCCACACAGGAGAGAAGCCATATCAATGCATGGAGTGTGGGAAGAACTTTAGTTGTAATAGTAGTCTTAATATCCACAAGAGGATCCACACAGGAGAGAAGCCATATCAGTTCATGGAGTGTGGAAAGAGCTTTAGTTGTAATAGTAATTTTACTTAACATAAGAGGATCCACACAGGAGAGAAGCCATATAAGTGTGTCGAATGTGGAAAGGATTTTAGGAGGGATTCTGATCCTTCCTGCCATAAAAGGATGCACTCAGGGGGAAAAGCCTTTTCAGTGTAGCGAGTGGGGGGAAGATATTTACTCAGGATAGAAGTCTTACTTCTCATAAAAGGATCCATACAGGAGAGAAGCCATATAAATGCATGGAATGTGGGAATTATTTCTTTACCAGAAATAATTCTCTGATTGACCATAAAGCTAGCCACAGAAGGGGGAAACTATATCAATGCTAGGAGTGTGGGAAGAGCTTTAGATTCAGAGGTGATCTTAGTAGGCATAAAAAGATTCTCCACACAGGGGAGAATCCTTATCGATGCAGGGAGCGTGGAAAGAGCTTCTGTGACAATGGGTTCCACATATCGGTGGAAAGAGCTTGAGAAGTTGTAGCTCTCGCTTAACCATAAAAGGTTCCACAAAGGGAAGCAGCCCTATCAATGCAGGGAGTACAGGAAGAGCTTCAATACAAATAGTTGTCTAAAATATCACGCAAAGGTCCATTTGAATAATAATTCAAATAAATACCAAACCTACTTTGATATGCCCGCATAAATTACCTTTCTAACCCAGATCAGAACAGGATGAATCCTAAATCAATTGTGGTTTTTGCTAAGTAGGAGGTTGCAAAGAAAAAGTAACAATGGGGATAACGGAAATTAACTGTCCTGTCAGCAGCCTATTAGTTAATAATTGCAACAGGTTCCCCAATTGTTTGGAGGAACTCCATCTGAACAATATATCCCTGCTGTGTCTCGGGTAGAGAAAAATGTTGACCAGCATTTCTCCCTTTAGACCCCTTTAGATGTATATAACCCTCCATCCCTTTCTTGAGTTCAAGTTGTTCTTCCTTTCCTTTATCTTGTTACAATCTACGTTTCCACCCTTGCTTCTCATTATGAAACGAAACTGCAGCAATAGTTGGGGAAGAAATTTTACTGATCCTGAATTGGAAGAAGCCGTTCAGAGGCTGTCTCCTATCTTGTGATTTTTTTTTTTTCCTTTCTTCCCTAGTTTTGTTTTATGTAAGAGTGAAAAAAAGCACACCGAGATCACAGTCGAGCATCAGCTGAAGAAATGCAATTTTTGGAAATAGGACAATCATTCCAGGAATGGTGGTAGATATCTCCGTATTGGAAAGGGCTGCAATTTACAAAGGAGTTACTACTTCATGGGGATGAAAGTAACTAAATTTGAACTGGGAACATATCACAGAATCCTCACCATAAACCTGTATAAATGTATGGAAGAAACCTCAGGAAAAACTCTGAAAAGGAACTATGATTTAGAAGACCTACAAATGGACATGCAAATGCTTCTCCAGTGGAGTGGTGAGAACCCAGACAAAGGCTAAAATAGATTTTTTTTTTCTTTTACATTTACCTAAACACTTAGATTAAATTAATTAAATAGCGTTGATATGATTATTTTTGAGTCAATATATTTATTGAACTTTGAGTCGATTGCAAATTACAAACGTGAGATGTTTGGAGGGACCTATGCGAGGGTTTTGGATTCTCATGCTAATTTGAAATGCCCATTTAACAGGAGACCAAGTGGAGAAGCTGGAGGGAAACTAATTTGCCTAAAGATCTGAATTTACAAACAGGAGATAAGAACCCCAAATCTAAGATCTCACGTTGATACCCTCAATGACACCGTCCTCCCTGACAGTGACACTTGAGTCCTTTGGGAGAAGGGCGGTATAGAAGTTCAATAAAATCTAAATCTAAATCTCCCTCAGTCAGAAGAGTCCTCCCTCGGTCGGAAGACTTATATCAGGTGCCAGGGTTCTCTTTGACTTTCATAACTTCTATTCCAGGGGTGTCAAACTCAAATTTCATTGACGGCCACATCAGTTTTGTGTTTTGACCTCAGGAGGGGGGCGGACAGTGGGCTTGGCCAGCTCGATGTCACACTTGTCAGGGGTGCCTGTGGTGGCCCCGGTGCTCTGCCAATGAAAACGGGCTCCCAAAGCTCTGTTTTTGGCTGCGACAGCCTCCTGCAAGCCTCTGCCAGCGAAAATGGAGCTTGGGAGGGCCTGGCAGAGGTACTGCGGACCAGTCCTTTGCTGTTTCGAGGTCAGCGCCATAGGCCAGATCTAAGCACCCCGCGGGGCTGGATCTGGGCACCAGGCCTTGAGTTTGAAACCCCTGTTATATTCCATTTGAAGTCATGGCTCTTTTTTCTCCCACTGGGACGAAAACATTGTCTAGCAAATCACAGATCGGTAAAAGGTGAAAGAAGTCGAGCACCAGCCAGAATTTGAACCCAGGTTGCAAAATTGGGAACCATGAATGATGACCCTATATCCATGGCACAGTTATATCTGAGATCCTGTCTTAATTTCTACTTCTTCATTCTTTTCCCTGCGTGTGAGATCTGGATGGGCACAAAACACTAAGGAATAATGTGCCTTTAACCCATCTGATGCTGCAGGCACCAGGGTGGGATGGAGGGCAAAATATATGGGTATGGTGGTTGACAGCTATCCATATCTATGGTTCCTGTGGTGCAGTGGTTATCAAACTTAGCTAATCCGCAAAAGTTCCCTGGTTTGAAACCAAGCTCCAAGCAAGTACAGGAAAAAAAGGTAAAGGTTCCCCTCACACATATGTGCTAGTTGTTCCCGACTCTAGGGTGTGGTACTCATCTCCTTTTCAAAGCCGAAGAGCCAGCGTTGTCCGAAGACAACGCTGGTCTCCATGGTCATGTGGCCGGCATGACTAAATGCCAAAGGCGCACGGAACGCTGTTACCTTCCCACCAAAGATGGTGCCTATTTTTCTACTTGCATTTTTTTAACGTGCTTTCGAACTGCTAGGTTGGCAGAAGCTGGGACAATTAACAGTAGCTCACCCCGTTATGCGGCACTAAGGATTCGAACCGCTGAACTGCCGACCTTTTGATCGACAAGCTCAGCGTCTTAGCCACTGAGCCACCACGTCCCTTTAATACAGGAAATAGCCGACTTCTAATCCAATCTGGAAAAGGAGGCCCCAGACTTTCCTCATTCTGAGAGCTTCCAAGCTAACACATTTTTGGGTGGGTGGGGCTCTTCCTCCTTGATGGAGGCTCTGGGCATCAGCTTTGGACCAAAATGGCCCCTTAACCTCTGGGATGTTGGAGAAAGTGTATAAGCCTCTGGGCCGGGGGTCTCCAACTTTGGCAACTTTTAAGACTTGTGGACTTTGTTAGGATATGGTTTGAGCCTAACAAGTTGTCCAGGCAATATATGTATTCTGTGACTTTAATATGAAAATGTATTGTGTGACTTTAAAGTTTTACTGCTGATTCATTGTAATGCTGAGTCATGCTGTAATTAGTTGTGAACATATTTAAGAAAGGTACTGTAAAGTATTCAGTTGATGATAAGCTACCATTGTGTTAGGAGTTGTTACCATTGTGCTATCATCGTTGAATGGATCTGCTACCATCGTGGTTTGTGAACCAGAGTGAGTTTGTTATTCTAACCAACTACTGTTTGTGTGGCAAGGAGCTTTTTGTATCACTGGACTGATTTAACTGGCAAAGACTTGGATTGATTTAAAGACTATGAGATTGTTTTTTCACTATAAAGTCAACTTTTGATAAACCCAGTTTGCACATCTTTTATTCATTGCTCTCAGCAATGTTTCTCTGTGCTCTACACTCTGTTGGTTGGTAACACAACAACAATATCCTTAACAGACTTCAACTCCCAGAATTGAAAAAAAAAAAAATTAAGAACTCCCAGAATTTTTTTAAAAACAAAATTTAAAAACTCCCAGAATTGAAAAAAAAATTGGGAGTTTTGAAGTCCACAAGTCTTAAAGTTGCGAAGATTGGAGACCCCCTGCTCTAGGCCACCAGAGAGGTGCCATGTGCAGCCAGTCAGCTGGAAGGTAGCAAGCCTAACAACCATTGACGGGTGCTGTGAGAAAGTTTTGACGAAGCGTCTCCATCCCTCCTACCTGAAAACCTGGGTGGTGGGGCAGGGATTTCTCTGCAGGCCACCAACAATTGGGGTTCTTCAAGCAGGGAGAAAGTGAAAGTCTCAAAGGAAGGGGCACTCCTGCTTTCTTGCAAACCTTCTCACTTGCAGGAGGCTGGAGCTGATGCCTTCCAAGAAGCTGGAGAGAGGAAAGCCACTTTGTCCTTCCCTGGTGGTCTAGTGGTCAGGATTCAGCGCTTTCACCGCTGTGGCCCGGGTTCGATTCCCGGCCAGGGAAAACTTTTGCTTCCAAGCCATCCAACATCCTGCAGGTGGAATTTTCAGGGAGGCTCATTTTCAGGACAAGATAGGCTGAATTGGCCAGAAAATTGACCTGCCTTTCCTTTCTCTTTCCTCCCTATCCCACTCCGTCCTCTGGTCCTCCTATGTAGGATTGACAGAGTCTCCATGTAACCAACCAGCCTTGGACCTTCAAAAAAGGCAGATGATGACTGCAGGGATTTCCAAAGCTGCTTTTTTCAGGAGGCAACTGGACTTCCTTGTTTTTCTTTGAAGGCGTTTCGCTTCTCATCCAAGAAGCTTCTTCAGCTCTGATTGGATGGTGGGGAAAGGAAGGATTGATATTCCTTGTAGACATTCCATCCCCCACCATCCAGTCAGAGCTGAAGAAACATCTTGGATGAGAAGCAAAATGTCTTCAGAGAAAAACAAGGAAGTCCAGTTGCCTCCTGAAAAAGCAGCTTTAGGATAACCATGACCTGGATGACTGAGAATCTCCATAGACCACAGCAGAAATTGCAAGAGACTTGGAGGGTAGAAAGTTGCCTATGAGTGCATGGTGAATGCATGGAACTGCAGACCCCACCCTCCCTATTTTTTTTTGACAGATTTAAATATTTAACCTTCTGCTTCATTAGCTCTGTGCTGTGGAGGGTACATGTTTCTAAGGTATAACAATCCTTTAATCTATCTTATTCTTCAAATAACTGTTTGGAATGGTCAGCCAAAGATATGGGCAGGCCAGTTGAGAGGTACTCCTACCTCTGGTTTCTGTGGTGTAGTGGTTATCACGTTTGCCTCACACGCAAAAGGTCCCTGGTTCGAAACCAGGCAGAAACACATCTTTTTCTCAGCACCACAGCCATTCCAAGCTCCAAATAAGTGTGGGAAATGCCTCCCCCACCCCATAGAAAAAGATCAAGAAGCACCCCACTTTCTCTTCTCGCTTATCCGAAAGGGAATGAGTAAGAAAGGGAATGAGTAAGAAAGGGAATGAGTAAGCATGGGATGCTTTTAAGCCATTGACCAAAGAAGATTAGTCCTCTTGAGCCAAAAACTAGAAAATAGAGGCCTTAACAGTTTTATGGCTTCACATTCTGCAGCAGTCCAGAAAAGTTGCAATTTTCCATTTCTGCTGGTCAACATCTAAACTGGGTGACAGGAGAGTTAAAATTCATCAACTTCTGGAACTGGGCTTAGAAATTTGCTGTTTTGAGAAGCTTGATGGGCCATCCTCCTTGGCTCAGTGGATCACAGCTTCTGTTAAGGATATTGTTGTGTTACCAACCAGCAAAGTAAGTGCGCAGAGAAATGGTACTGAGAGCAATGAATACAATACATACAAACTGGTTTAACAAAGCTTTTACTTTGTAGTGAAAAAACAATTGCATAGTCTTTTAGTCAATCCAAGTCTTTAGCCATTCAAATCAGTCCAAAGTTACAGATATCTTCTTACCAGACAAACAGCAGTTGGTAATAAACAGCAATTCAACGCTGGTAACAAATCACGATGGTAGCATATCCATCCACGTCTTCACACACGACAGTAACAGTTCACTTCCAATCAACAGTTCCAGTCAAGCAGCAAGTCAAGCAATGATGAGAGCAGGTCCAACAACGATGAATGCAGGTCCAACAATGACTATAGCTCAGCTTCCTTCTTATATACCAGTGATGGCTAACCTTTTTGCCATCACGTGCCAGGAGGGGGGGCGGGGAAGGGTCGCGCGCACACGTGCCCACTCGCATGCCTGCGCAACCCCCTCCCCCCTCCCCCCCCCCGCTCCTGGCACATGATGGCCTGGTAGGCCCGTTTTTCTTTCTTACCTGGTTCCAGTTCCTCTCTGTGTATGTGGGAAGGGCGGAAACAGCCTTTCCCAGTCCCTTGGAGGCCCTATGGAGGCTGAAAGGGCCCATCTCCTCACTCCCGGTGGGACAGGAAGTGACGTTTTTTTCCTGTCCCCAGCCTCCAGAACCTCTCTAGGAGTCTGTAGGAGCCTCTCTAGGAGTCTGTAGGAGCCTCTCTAGGAGTCTCTGGAGGCTGGGGACAGGAAAAAATGTCACTTCCTGTCCCACCGGGAGTGGGGAAATGGGCCCTTTCAGCCTCCGTAGGGCCTCTAAGAGAGTGGGAAAGGCAGTTTTCGCCCTTCCCACATACACAGAGAGGATCTGGAGCCAGGTAAGAAAAAAAAAACGGGCCTTCCCCACCCCTCGAGGCCCTCCAGAGGCAGGAAACAGCCTGTTTCCCTACTTCTGGTGGGCCCAAAAGGCCCGAAAATCAGCTGGCCGGCGTGCGCATGTGCCCCAGAGCTGAGCTGGCGTGTCCACTAATATGGTTCCGCGTGCCACCTGTGGCACGTGTGCCATAGGTTCGCCATCACGGTTATATGCAGTTTACACTAGTAATTATCCACTTAAGATAAGTGAAGTCAGCAGTGCAATGACTCAACAGTACAATTATGATAATTGCAGTCAGCATTCAGTCAGCAGTCATTAGTCATTACAATGACTCAGCAGTACAATGACTCAGCATTACATTTAAAGTTACAGACTACATTTAAAGTGATAGAACACATATATTGCCTGAACAACCTGTTAGACTTACACCATATCCTAACAGCTTCCCTTCCCCACCGCAGATGAGGAACTTCCACTGTAGATTCCAGGATGGTGATAGGGATCCATTGACCATTCAGCCAAAGGTTTTACCACACAGCCTTGACCGCAGCCAAGAGTACTTTAAAATCACTGCAGGCAGCGAGTGGTTAAGTGCAGAAACAACGAATGATGATTATGTGAGTGTTGTGCTTCCTCACCGATTCATAGAAACCAGCTTTTTTTCTTTTAGTAGAGAGATCCTTCTGGGTAAAACTGTTGATTCAGTCATGTTGTCTTCGCAAAAAAGAAAATTAAGACGTGTGCTAGGCAGGGTTTGAACCTGGGATACAACATTGGCACTCTTGCTTGATACCACTTCCTCACTGGCACAAACACACAGAGCTGGCTCAAGAAAGCTTTCCTTTTGATGGACAGAGGACCTGGGAAAGAAGCTCAGCCAGCCCTGAGTTTGCTGACATCTGGGAAAGTTTTCTGACACCTGAAATTTGGAGAGGAGCAGAGGAAGATTCAATTTCCTCTGCCTGCCTTGTTTCTCAGATCCAGAGCATCAGGCTCCAGAGATCCTATTACGGTCTCCTCCAGTGCTCCTTCTGCATCTGTAGGGACTGCAATCCTCAGCCATAAAGGCGAGAGATGAGAGTGCTGGAATGCTGGAGTCTCCCTTCCCTCTTCCCAGCCACAGAGATTTGCATCTTGCAAGCATCCCAGGAGACGAGCTCTGCTTCCAAGGAGAACTGGAGGGATGAAGGCCACTTTGTCTTTCCCTGGTGGTCTAGTGGTCAGGATTTGGCGCTCTCACCGCCACGGCCCGGGTTCGATTCCCAGCCAGGGAAAGGTGCTTTTGCTTCCAACCTATCCATCATTCTGCAGCTGGAATTTTCAGGGAGGATCATTTTCACAGCAAAGTAAGCTGAACTGGGGAGAAAATTGTCCTGAGTCTGATTTTCCTTTTTCCCCCTTTTTCATCCCCCCATCCATCCTATCCCCGCCCCCAAGCAGGCTTGATAGAGTCTCCATCCAACCAGCCTGCCTTGGACCTTCCAAGAAGGCAGATAATGACCTCAGGAGTTGCAAGAGACTTGGAGGGTGCAAAGCTACCTATGGTCCACTTGGGGGGAGAGAGAGATTGGCATCAGGTCTTCAAGGAGGCTGACGGGAAGTCATATCCCAAGTCTCTGGAGCACAAGGGGTCAAGAGGTTTGGCTGTTGACCAGAAGAGTGGGGGTGGTTTGAGTTCAGCCAGGAGCACCTGCAGGTACCCTTCCCTTGACAAGACGACTGAGTGGGAGAGTTGATGGACGGCTAATGCCCTGTACTCTGTATGCATGGATTCAAATCCCATCTCAGCTGTCACTTCTTCCACTGATAGTCATTCTGGGGCTTCAGCTGTGGTTATCCTCACAAACCAAAAGCAGAGGGAGGCCCCGGGCCAAGAGTGAAGATATCTTGAAGTTATTTCTACATTTTACTTCCTGTTGAGCATCCAAGGTGATCTCAGTGCCAGCCATCATTTCTCTTCTTCACTAAAACAGAATCTAAGGTGAAAACTTCATCCGGTGATGCATCCTATGAGAGCAAAAGGTGGAGGGAGGCATGTGCCAGCTGGGACTCGAACCCGGGTCACAAGGTTGGAAACCCTGCATGGTGCCCCTACACCACTGGCACAGCTGTTGAGAGTCTGTCTCAAGAGAAGCAATATTTATATCCAGGGTTTCTATTTTCCCATTTGATGGCGGGAGAGAGGAACACACTGGGTCTTGGGACCAAGGCATCTGATTGCTGTCTAGCCAACCCAGCTATGGATGCTCGGGTGGGGGGAGCCAAAAGGGAGGCAAGTGCCAGGTCTCTGTGGTGCAAGGGGTTAGCGCGTCTGGCTGTTAACCAGAAGGATGGTGGTTCGAGCCCACCCAGGAACGGCCTACTTGATGAGTTGACCAATAATAGGTGAAAGTTACAGAATGTTTATCTATTGGGTTCTTTATCTTGGAGCTTCAGACCCCACCCTCTATTTCTTTCTGCCAGATTTAAATATTTAGCCATCTGCTTCATTAGCTCTGTGCCCTGGAGGGCACACGTCTCTAAGGATAACAATCCTTTAATCTATCTTATTCTGCAAATAACAGTCTGGAATGGTCAGCCAAAGATATGGGCATGCCAGTTGAGAGGTAATCCTACCTCTGGTTTCTGTGGTGCAGTGGTTATCACGTTTGCCTCACACGCAAAAGGTCCCTGGTTCGAAACCAGGCAGAAACACACCTTTTTCTCAGCACCACAGCCATTCCAAGCTCCAAAGGATTGTGGGAAATACCTCCCCCACCCCGTAGAAAAAGATCAAAAAGCACCCCACTTTCTCTTCTCGCTTATCCAAAAGGGAATGAGTAAGCATGGGATGCTTTTAAACCATTGACCAAAGATTAGTCGTCCTGAGCCAAAAACTAGAGAATAGTTTTAAGGGGCCGTAACAGTTTTATGGCTTCACATTCTGCAGCAGTCCAGAAAAGTTGCAATTTTCCATTTCTAGACTGTCCTGGTCAACATCTAAACTGGGTGACAGGAGA
Source organism: Arizona elegans (assembly GCA_022577455.1). Taxonomy (NCBI): domain Eukaryota; kingdom Metazoa; phylum Chordata; class Lepidosauria; order Squamata; family Colubridae; genus Arizona; species Arizona elegans. Next base: position 11,181,834 of record JAKOOJ010000012.1, read on the forward strand.
GTTTAATGCCTCACTTATATCCTGTGACTTTCTCTTTCACATTGAAAACAGAATCTGGGATGAAAACTTCATCCGGTGATGCTGCCTGTACATCCTAGTAGAGCAAAAGGTTGAAGGAGACATGCACCAGCCGGGACTCGAACCCGGGTCGCAAGATTGGGAACCCTGCATGATGCCCCTACACCACTGGCACAGCTGTTGAGAGTCTGTCTAAGGTGAAGCAATATTTATATCCAGGGTTTCTCTTTTCCCATCTGATGGCGAGAGAGAGGAACACACTGGGTCTGATTGCTGTCTAGCCAGCCCAGCTATGGATGCTCAGGTGGGGGGAACCGCAAGGGAAGCCTGTGCCAGGTCTCTGTGGCGCAATGGGTTAGCGCGTCTGGCTGTTAACCAGAAGGATGGTGGTTCGAGCCCACCCAGGGACGGCCTGTTTTCTCTGATTCAGAGCCGAGGTGATGGATTGTATGCTGGACCCAGTTCTTCATCTGGAAGTTTCAATTCTCACCGTGTTGATCCTTTTTCTCACTAAATACTTTACCAATTTCTGCATTTTTTTTACCCTCCAGGGTGCAGAAGGAAGATCAAGGCAGACTTACTCACAGCCAGTGACTAAAGCGAAAGGGGGAGGAATCGCCCCATGTGACCTGAGCTTCTTCCTTGGGAGGGAGAAGTGCTGGAGAGGCATAAGGCAACCCTAAGGGGTCCTCAGCGGGAGCTCTCCAGGGTCCTGAAACTGCTGCCTGTTGCAAAGATTAGGCCACCTGCATGTTACTTCTAGGAAGACAAAAGGGAGGAGGAGGAAGAGGAGGAGGAGCAGCAGCCGATACTCAGATCTGACTCACACAAACGTAACATTAATGCCTCCTCAATGCCTGGGTACTTGCTGAGATTGTTTGCCTACCAAGTCGGTTGAGAAGCAGAAGCATTAAACATAGAGGGGCTTTGGCACTCAAGGCCAAGAGATGTTAAACTCAAAACAAGATGTAGTTGATTGTGCAGCTGCCAGGGTGGAAAAATGAAAAGTGCTTGGAGACATATTTAGCAAGCAGGCAGCCATCTATTAGAAAACAAAATCCCCGTTTGGTCTTTCCTGGTGTGGGGACTGAAGCCAAAGCCTGCATCTCTGTGGCAGGAGATGCTTCTGTTGCATCAATCTGGCACTGACAGTGTGCACCCCCAGAGGGGAGGGGGAGGGAGCCCCATCTGTTCTGCAGCAGCTGCTACACCTGAGAGAGAGTCAAGGGGGGGCCTGTGCCTGTCTCTGTGGCGCAAGGGGTTAGCGCGTCTGGCTGTTAAGCAGAAGGATGGTGGTTCGAGCCCACCCAGAGACAGCCATGGGTGCCCCGCCCCCTTGACGAGGTGGCCGAGTGGTGAAGGTGATGGACTGCTAATCCATTGTGCTCTGCACGCGTGGGTTCGAATCCCACCCTCGTCAACACCTTTTCCTTCTGGGTGCAGGATTTGGGGGTGAAAGGATCAGTATATTATATATTGGAAGGGTGCAAAGGTGAGCTGTGTCACTATTTTTGCATTGTTTGTGCTCTTTCTGTATGCATGGATTCAAATCCCATCTCAGCTTTCACTTCTTCCACTGATAGTCGTTCTGGGGCTTCAGCTGTGGTTATCTTCACAAACCAAAAGCAGAAGAAGGTCCTGGATCAAGAGTGAGGATATCCTGAAGTTATTTCTACATTTTGCTTCCTGCTGAGGATCCAAGGTGATGTCAATGCCAGCCATCAATTCTCTTCTTCTCCCACTAAAACAGAATCTGAGGTGAAAACTTCATCCGGTGATGCTGCCTGTACATCCTAGAAGAGCAAAAGGTGGAAGGAGACCTGCTCCAGCCAGGACTCGAACCTGGGTCACAAGATTGGGAACCCTGCATGATGCCCCTACACCCCTGGCACAGCTGTTGAGAGTCTGTCTCAAGTGAAGCAATATTTATATCCAGGGTTTCTCTTTTCCCATCTGAGGGCGGGAGAGAGGGACACACTGGATTTTGTGACCAAGGCATCTGATTCCTGTCTACCCAGCCCAGCTATGGATGCTCAGGTGGGGGGAACCGCAAGGGAAGCCTGTGCCAGGTCTCTGTGGCGCAATGGGTTAGCGCGTTTGGCTGTTAACAAGAAGGATGGTGGTTCGAGCCCACCCAGGGACGGCCGGTTTTCTTTGATTCAGAACAAAGGTGATGAATTGAATGCTGCACCCAGCTCTTCATCTGGAGGCTTCAATTCTCACCTAGTCGATCCTTTTTCTCACTAAATATTTGGCCCTAATGTTGTGGTTGTGGTTATCCTCACAAACCAAAAGCAGAAGAAGGCCCCGAGCCAAGAGTGAGGATATCCTGAAGTTATTTCTACATTTTGCTTACTGCTGAGGATCCAAGGCAGTGGTGAAATCTAAAATTTGTTACTACCGGTTCTGTGGGCATGGCTTGGTGAGGGGAGGGTAATGTTACTGGGTGGGCGTGGCCTTTTTTTTTTTTTTACTTTTAAAACCATTTTTTCTACAACCCCTTCGGCGAAGAGGTTGTAAAAAAATGCTTTCAAAAGCCTCTGACGATCCCAGCTGAGTTGCCTGATCAGCAGAGGCTTTTTTCTTTTAAATGCCTCTGACAATCCAAACTGAGTTGCCTGATCAGCAGAGGCTTTTTAAAAAAGGTTTTAAAAGGTTTAAAAACCTCTGAAGAGGTTGTAGAAAAAGTGCTTTTAAAAGCCTCTGATGATCCTAGCTGAGTTGCCTGATCGGCAGAGGCTTTTTTTTTTTACTTTTTTTTTTATTGAAAAAGTTTTCAAATACAAGTTTTTCCCCCTTTCCCCCCCATCTTCCCTAACCCCCCCCCCTCACCACCCATCCCCCCCTGTGACTTCTTCACAACAATAGGCTATTTCATAACTAATTACATAATATCTTATCTTTCCCTTACTCCCTCCTCAAAATACTGACCCTTAGCATAATATTCTTATAACTCCCATTTTTGCGATAATCTGCCCTTTTTCTCCTCCCCTAAACTTATAGTGTATTATTACAACAATTTAACATTTAGTCTTTTATATATATTAATATAACATTTTAAAGCGGCCTTCTCCCTACATCAAAATTTAACATTTATTCAGTTCTATCCAATTCCTCCACTCCCCTAAATATATGACTTAAGGATCCTTTTTCTTAGACTAATCAATCAGTAAACTAACCTATTTCAACCCAAATTCCTACAAAATCATGCAATACAATTCTAAATATAATCCACTGCCCACTCTACTAAAATATACACATATCTATATATGCATTCCATTTTGTAAAAAGAAAAAAGACAATAACTTTAAATTTATAATCCATATAATATCTTCTTTGGTGTCTTTCCACTGGATTATTAAATCCATCACCCATAATAGGGTAAAATAACATGCTGATGCAACAGTTTGTTCAAAATCTTCAATCATCTTCTGCCCCCATCAGTAGTAAATATCCTCATATATATATAAAAGTAAAAACAACAACCCGAGTGACATTATAATTATATCCATATAGTTATAGTTGTGGTATTCATCAGGATTGTTGATTCCCATCATCCTAATGGGTAACATCCAGATCTTCTGCATGCCCCAGCATGACTCTCTTGCCTTGTAACTCAAAATAATTATAATATATTTACCAGTAAAAGAAATCCAGAGTAGATAATTCAAATCCAACAAGGTAAGGCTCTTTTCACATCCCAAAATCACGGCATTGCAGAGATCTGCCACTATCCTCAGGATAGTATTAAACAATTGTTCGCCTCCACTATCTTTTCACATATTCATTCATTTTTTAAAGTCCCTGGCTTCACTGTTGCTTGGTTTAGAAACTGCTGTTTCTATGAGATCTATTTCTTTTCTTTTTCTTTTGCGGGTTGAATTTCCATCCTCGTTTCCTTCCTACCAGTTGTGTGTCGGCTGATCGATTTTCATTCTGCTTTATGAGTTGATCTTGTTGGTTTTGTTTTGTCATCTCATCTTTCTTCTCCATCACTTGTATATCAACTGGTTGATTTACACACTTGTCTGTAACTTGATGGTTCATCACATTGGAGTTGGATGACACTGCTCTCATATTTATAGACAGTCCAGCTGGGGTATCCAGGGAGTCCAAAGACAATTTATCCACCACAGCCTCTGTAATTTGATATTTTCCTTTTGTTTCCAACTCCTTTTGCTTATCCTGTATTGTGCCTAAAGATATTAAGTTCATTTTTAAAATTTTTTGATAAAATTATTCCGCTTTTTCAACAGTATTCAGTTGATATCTTACTCGTTGGTGTCTCAATATTAAACCAACTGGGGCATCCCACCTAAATAAAATATTTCTTTTTTTTAACTCAGTCACTAGAAAGCCAAATTTCTTCCTCTCCATTAGCATCTTAGGCGGGAGCTCCTTAAAAATCCAAATCTTTCTTCCATGAAATTGCAAAGTAGAATTAAAAGAGTTCTGCACAATATTATTCCTAATTTCTTTATCTGTAAAATAAATCACCACATCTCTAGGCAATTGCCTTTGCTTTGCCAACCAGGAGTTTATTCTATAAATTCTATCAATCCTGCAAAACACTTCATCAGGTTGAACCTTTAAAATCCCAGCCAGAATTTCAGAAGATATTTTCCTTAAGTCATCTCTATTATTTTCCTGCAGACCTCTCAGTCTAATTGCATATTCTGTAAAATTATATTGAGTCATTAAAACTTCTCTTTCAATCCTCTGTTGCACATTTTCTTCATTACCAGTCTTTTGGTCAACCTCCATTTTAGGTTTGTCTTCTGAGCTATTATCCTGAATGTTTACCAAATCCTTTTTAATTTTTTGAATCTTGTCATCCAAATTCTCCTCAGTTTCTTTCATTTTAGACTCTAATAGTTTAGTCTTTGCATCCAACTGAATCAGAAAGTCTGATAAACCATTAGCTGTTTTTAAAATCTTTCGATTCAAAAAGTCAAACTTTGATTTCACCAATTCACCAATTTCTTTAATTTCATGCTTAAATTTTTCAAGTTGCTGGTTCACAATCTCATCCCTTCTTACAATCTCTTCAAGAAGAAATTCTATTATATTAAAGTCAGGTTTCTGACACTGGAGAGTTAGAACTTGTTGATGTAATTTGTTAATGGGTGAATTTCCCCCCGCTGCCTGTTTGTCTAACTGTATAAGTCCCGGTGCCATTTCCCACACAGACAAGATTTAGTGGAAAAGAGAGAGAGAGAGAAAAAAAAAGGCTTGTTTCCAACCAAGAAAAAAAAAAAGAAAAAAAAAACAAGAGTGAGAGTGAGGTTTTGCCTTCAATTACAGCCAGAAGTATTCATTCCGCTACTTTGTAATAGAAAACGGAAGGACTTTCCCTTTTAGCCTCTCTTCAAGCCTCAGCAATCGCCATTTTAAAAATCTTTTTTCCTTTCACTTCTTAAACAACTTCAGTAACTTTTCTAAAATAAAAAAAAAAAATACTTGCGCTTCAGGGTCAGCGGTCCAGCTCACGTCTTCTTTAATTAGATTAACAAGTTTACAGGCTTGCTTTTGCCACCTAGCTCTGCGTGTAGCAGAGATCTCCCAGAGCCCGGAGCATCGGCTGGGGATACGGGGAGTCTCTTCCGCTCCGTCCCAAAAGTAAATAAAAAACTTTTGGGATTAGGCAGAGGACTCTACCCACCCCAGCCGGCTCTATCTCCGTTTCCTCATGGAAACGGAGTTTTTTCGAGCCGCCATTCCGCTATAAAGGCGGCTCTTTACAGGCAGTGGGTACGACGATCCCGAAGGAGCGTCCAGCGGGGACAAACAGCAAACCGGAAGTCTTTTTTTTTTTTACTTTTAAAAGCATTTTTTCATCCAAAGAGGTTGTAGAAAAAATGCTTTTAAAAGTAAAAAAAAAAAAAAGCCTCTGATGATTGTGCGGCTCAGCTGGGCATCGGTAGGCCCCAAAGATTTTTGTTACCGGTTTTCCGAACCACCCGCCTCCATCGCTACCAGATCGGGTGATCCAGTCCGAATCGGGAGCAATTCACCCCTGATCCAAGGTGACATCAGTGCCAGCCATCATTTCTCTTCTCCCACTAAAACAGAATCTGAGGTGAAAACTTCATCCAGGCTGCCTGTATATCCTAGAAGAGCAAAAGGTGGAAGGAGACCTGCGCCAGCCGGGACTCAAACCCGGGTCACAAGATTGGGAACCCTGCATGATGCGCCTACACCACTGGCACAGCTGTTGAGAGTCTTCTCAAGTGAAGCAATATTTATATCCAGGGTTTCTATTTTTCAATCTAATGACGGGAGAGAGGAACACACTGGGTCTTGTGACCAAAGTATCTGATTCCTGTCTAGCCAGCCCAGCTATGGATGCTCAGGTGGGGGGAGCCGAGAGGGAGGACAGTGCCAGGTCTCTGTGGCGCAAGGGGTTAGCGCGTCTGGCTGTTAACCAGAAGGATGGTGGTTCAAGCCCACCCAGGGACGGCCATGGGTGCCCCGCCCCCTTGATGAGGTGGCCGAGTGGAGAAGGTGATGGACTGCTAATCCATTATGCTCTGCGCGCATGGGTTCGAATCCCACCCTCGTCGACATCTTTTCCTTCTGGGTGCAGGATTTGGGGGTGAAAGGATTAGTCCCACACTGTATATTGGAAGGGTGAAAAACTGAGCTGTGTTGCTATTTTTGCAGTGTTTGGGCTCATTCTTCTGGGAAAGTATTATTTCATATTCTTATTTCTTTTATCACTTTATTCTGCCAATTTCATCCATCACCCCTATATCAAGTAGTCCTTTACTTACAACAGTTTGTATAGTGGCCAAAATTACAACAGCACTGAAAAGAGCCTGGGTGGCGCAGTGGTCTAAACTACTGCTGTTAAAGTAGTACTTAGCTGCCAGCTGCCTGCAATTACTGCAAGTTCAAATCTCACCAGGCTCAAGGTTGACTCAGCCTTCCATCCTTCCGAGGTAGGTAAAATGAGGACCTGGATTGTGGGGGCAATAAGCTGACTTTGTATAAAATTTGGGGGCCCCCGAAAGCCCTACTAAGCAGGTATATACAAAAGTATGAAGGCTATTGCTTAATGCATTGTAAGCCGCCCTGAGTCTCCGGAGAAGGGCGGCATATATAAATTGAACTAATAAATAAATAAGTGACTTATGATCATTTTTCCGCTTACAACTGTTGCAACATCCCTATGATCACATGATCAAAATTCAGACGCTTGGCAGGCGACTTATATTTATGATGGTTGCACTCAGGGGTGGGTTCTATTTTTTTTTACTACTGGTTCTATGGGCGTGGCTTATTTTGTGGGTGTTGTTTGATGGTCATGTGACAGTTCTTTAGGATTTAGCAGAGGTTCTGGTCTACCAGGCTTTTAACTGCTTGCAGTGCTGTACCGGTCTACCCATTTGTTCTTGGAGCGTCCTGATCTACCCATTTGTTTTTCGAGCATCCTGGTCTACCACCACACTGCCTTTTAACACTGATCAGCTGTAGGGCGGCCCTTTGAAGCCCTGCGGGAAGAGTTTAAACAGTTTTTTTTTCCTTCTAGCCATCAGCTGGGACTCGGGAGGCAGCGAATAGATTAGGGGCGGAACCAAATAAAAGGTAAGAATAACGCAGGGGGGGCGGGGGGGCCCAGCTCCCGAACAAAGAGAATCGGTTCGGTGACGTCATATCGTTACCGCTACCGGCTCAGCGGAACCGGGAGGAACCCACGACTGGTTGCACTACTCTGGGGTCACGTGATCCCCCTTTTGCGAACTTCTGACAAGCAAAGTCAATGGGAAAGCGAGATTCACTTAACAACTGTGTTACTAACTGAACTTCAGTGATTCACTTTAACAGCTATGGCAAGAAAAGTTGTGGGTGCTTCATCACTGGAGGTTTTTAAGAAAAGACTGAACAGCCACTTATCTGGAATGGAGTATAGGGTCTCCTGCTTGAGTAGGGGGCTGGACTAGAAGTCCCTCCAAAGTCCCTTCCAGCTCTATTCTGATTCTGATTCAGGTCATAAAATGGGGCAAAACTCAGTTATCAAATTTATTTATTTATTATTTATTAATTTTATTTCTATACCGCCCTTCTCCCGAAGGACTCAGGGCGGTGTACAGCCTGATTAAAAGCACAAAGACAGACAAAATTTAAAAATAATTATAATTATTAAATAATTGGCTCAATTATAAAACCCCCAAATTTAAAATCCCAAATTTAAAACCAATTAAAATCTTTACATTGATAGCCCAGCCTGATGGAACAACAAGGTTTTGAGGGCACAGCGAAATACACGGAGATCAGAGATCTTAAGCATTTCTGGAGGCAGTTCATTCCAAAGGGCAGGGGCTCCCACAGAGAAGGCCTTCTCCATGGGTGTCGCCAGCCAACATAATTTGGCCAATGGCACCCTGAGGAGACCCTCTCTGTGGGAGCGGACTGGCCGGTGGGAGGCTACTGCTGGCAGAAGACGGTCTTGAAGGTATCCAGGTCCAATGCCATGGAGCGCTTTAAAGGTGGTAACCAACACCTTGAATCACATCCGGAAGACCACTGGGAGCCAGTGCAGCTCGCGCAAGAGGGGTGTCACGTGGGAACGAGTTGTGCCCATAACCACCCGCGCGGCCACATTCTGGACCAGTTGGACCCTCCAGATGTTTTTCAAGGGGAGCCCCATGTAGAGAGCATTACAGTAGTCCAGTCGGGAGGTGACAAGGGCGTGAGTGACCGTGCGCAAGATGTTGCGATCCAGAAAGGGCTGCAACTGGCGAATCAGGCGAACCTGATAAAAAGCCCCCCTGGCCACGGCCGTCATATGTTCTTCTAAAGACAGCCGTGCATCCAGGAGGACGCCCAGATTGCGAGCCCTCTCTGTGGGGGATAAAGACTCACCCCCAATAATCAGCAATGGCACCAGCTGACTATATCGCGACGCCGCGAACCACAGCCGCTCAGTCTTGGAGGCGTTGAGTCTGAGCCTATTTCTCCCCATCCAGACCCGCACGGCCTCCAGGCAGCGAGACATCACATCAAGGACATCGTTGGGGTGGTCTGGGGTGGAGATGTACAGCTGAGTATCATCAGCGTATTGTCTCGCTTAGCAACAGAAACGTTGGGCCCGATTGTGATCATCAGTCGAGGACTACCTGTATTTTCTTCCCCCTATTTTGCTGCTTTGTCCCAGAACTGCCTCCTCTGTTCAGTGTTTGTATGCAGCGTATTTAGTATTTAGGCAAGAAGTCCATGGGTCACCTGGAAGAGGCATTGGGGATTAAGCATGAGGTGGGTTAACATCCCCCAATGCCCATAGAGCCAAGCGAGAGGTAAGGTGACTCCCCCGTCAGCCTTACCTCCCGCTGTTCAGCTTGTCTTCCCACTACTTACGCATTGTCCTGTTAGCCCAATTGTTTCTTGCGGAGTGAAACTGTACTATTCCTGTAACATCACTGGTGTTTTACTCCTGGATTCAGCAACTTCATCCCTTACCAAGGAGACAAATCTGTTTCTGGGCTACACCGTTCCAGACGCTGTGGCCAGAATGAAGGCCAAGTTCTCATGAACCGTAGTGGTTAGAATGCAGTATTGCAGGTTAATTCTGCCAACTGTCGGCAGTTCGATTCTCACCAGCTCAAAGTTGTATCAACTGTCCCATTGACATATATAGAAGAAGAAAAAAACTCCTGGGACATAATTTTACCAAGGGTATAACTTTACTGATAGATCCATATAGGCACGGAAGAAGCAAAGCCAATTCTAAAGGCTCCCACAGAAAGCGGCATAGGCAAATTTCCCCCCTTTCGGCCATCCACCGTCCACCGTCCGCCAATCCAATGAATTGTTTTGTGTTTTGGGAAACAAGTCTGTGTCATTTGAAAAGTTCTCATAACAGGACCTTGAAGCGTAGGAACTTTCTCAGACTCAGCTGGCTCGCTTGGCTCCCTCAGCTCTCCCCCCAACTCCTCCCAGGATTCCACCCGTCTCTTCTGTTTCTATTGTTAAGCTGCCAGAATTGAAGGCGACGATTTTTTTTTTTGCTTTAATTTATATGCCGCCCTTCTCCGGAGACTCAGGGCGGCTTACAATGCGTTAAGCAATAGCCTTCATACTTTTGTATATTTTATACAAAGTCAGCTTATTGCCCCCACAAACTGGGTCCTCATTTCACCTACCTTAGAAAGGATGGAAGGCTGAGTCAACCTTGAGCCTGGTGAGATTTGAACTTGCAGTAATTGCAAGCAGCAGATGTTAATCAGTTAATAACAGGGCTTTAGTCCACTGTACTACAGGCTCTTGTCGATAGATAGATTCCGAGTCAGCCTTGACAGGTTGACTCAACCTTCCATCCTTCTGGGGTCAGTAAAATGAGGACCAGTGGTGGGTTCCAACCGGCTTTACTACCGGTTCTCTTCGTGTACGCGCTTCGTGCGCAATCGTCGTGGGCATGCTTGCTTCATTTGCATGTGCGCCAAACTTGCGCTCCGCGCAAGCTCGTTAGGTATCTGCCCAGCTGAGGTGCAGCAATCGACTCTGCCACACCTATCAGCTGGGCTACAAAAGAAGAAATAAAGGTAGCGGGTGCGAGCGGGAGGGCCCATCTCCCAGACAAAGAAAACCAGTTCGGTGATGTCATATCGTCATTGCTACTGGTTCGGCCAAACCGGAAGCAACCCACCACTGATGAGGACCCAGATTGTTGGGGGCAATAAGCTAACATTGTGAACCTCTTAGAGAGGGCTGTAAAGCACTGTGAAGTGGTATATAAATATAAGTGCTATTGCTACATGGATAGTCCTCAATTTACAACAATTTGTTTAATGACAGTTTGAAGTTACAACGGCACTGAAAAAAGTGACCCATGATCCTTCCTCAGAGTTACAACTGTTGCACTCGCCCCCACGATTGGGATTTGGGCGCTTGGCAACTGGCATTTACAAAGGTTGTCTCGTTCGGCAGTGGCGTGATTGGGATTTGCCACCTTCCCAGCCGGCTTCCAACTGGCCATGTCAAGGGACAGCCAGATCTGCTTAACGAGCATGTGATTTACTTAACAGTTGTGTGTTTCACTGAATGACCATTGTTAGGAAATGGTTTTACCTAACTGGTTGGGCTGGCAATATATAAACCATCAATATAGCTACTGCTCGTTACTGCTCTTTGCTACTGTTTGCAACTGTTAATGTGTATGACTACAACAACTGGTAAGAAGACTTTGTTATTGGACTATCCCTGGACTATTGTTTTACTATCTACTGCTTTATATGTGTATGACCTGGACTGTTTATTGGACTGTGCCTTACTATTTTCCTAAAAGTAAACGCAACTCAGTGTATCTGTGTGTTGGCTGTGTTTTATTCATAACTACTCTCAATCGCTTTTATGTGCACACCCTTGCTACTCAAGGGTTGCTCTGCTAATTCCTTAACAACCATGGCAAAAAAAAAAGGTCATAAAATTGGACGTGATCACTTGAAGCCTCATTTAGCAATCGCACCACTTAACGACGAATTTACTGATCCCAATTTATTTAGCTAAGTGAACTTCCTAACACGTTTAATACGTTTACTACAGTGCGATGCATTTCTCGCCAACCTCATGTGATTCAAACAAGGAGGACCAACACGGATGCTTGCCCCATGGTCGGAGCACTGATCTCACAAGTTTTCTCCCCCACGTGGATCCTTTTATGTCTGTCAAGCGCGGTCTTACGGGTGTAGCTTTTCCCGCAATCAGCGCACCGATAGGGTTTCTCCCCTGTGTGGATTCTCCGGTGTCTGATAAGGTTGGATTTCCAGCTGAAACGTTCCCCACAAACTGAGCACTGACAGACCTGCTCTCCGGGTCGCGTTCGGTAGGATGCCCTTGGGCAAGTCCTCTGCCTGTTGCATTTGGCGCAGTCCCGTTCGCACTGGTGTGGCTTCTCCCCTTGGTGGTTTCTCTTGTGGGTCAGGAGGTCGATTCGGTGAGAGAACCGTTTCTCGCACTGGGAGCACCTGTAAATCTTCTCCCCTATGTGAGCTCTCTCGTGGGTCACCAAGTCTAAGCTGTCCTCGAAGCACTTCCCACAATAGGAGCATTTATAGATCCGTTCACTTTCCATCGGCACGTTCTGATTCTCCAAACGATCGGCTCTTGGCGGGAAGTTTCCAGAGAGATCAAAACTGGTCTCTCTTCCTTGGATGGCTTTCGCGGGTCCGTTTGTAGATGTCTCGTCACAAAACAAGGCTAAATCAGACTTTATCTCCGGTAAGCTGCCCATGTCCTGCTTGATTTCGAGACTCTCCTGAGCGTTGGGGCCTTGGATGAGTTTCCCCAGGGCTCTTTCCAATAATTTCCCATGGGGGTTTATCTCCTTCGGTCTTTCTAGCCAAAAACCATCCTTAGATTCCAGCGTTGAGTTACCCGATGCTGGAAGAAACCAAAATATAAAAGGGAGAACATACCATTGTTACATACAGATAGTGCTCAATTTACAACCATTTGTCGTTCTAAGTTAACAACAGTCGTTCTAGGTTAACGACATTGAAAAAAATGACTTATAATCAACCAGTCCTTGCACTTATAACCATATCAATATCCCCCTGGCCATGAGATCAAAATCTGGGTGCTTGGCAACCAGTGGTAAGCATTCACAATGGTTGCAGCCTCTTGGGGTCATGCGATCACCAGCTGCGACCTTCCCAGCCAGCTTCCAGCAAGCAAAGTCAATGGGAGAAGCCAGACTTGCTTAATAACCATGTGACTCCCTTAAAGACGGAAGCAGTGGTGACATCCAATTTTTTTTTACTACCAGTTCTGTGGGCCTGGCTTGGCAGGCGTGGTGTGGCTTGGCGGATGTGGCAGGAGAAGGATACTGCAAAATCTCCATTCCCACCCCACTCCAGGCGAAGGATACCGCAAAATCCCCATTCCTGGGGAAAAGATATTGCAAAATCTCCATTCCCACCCCACTCTGGGGTCAGCCAGAGGTGGTATTTGCCGGTTCTCTGAACTATTCAAAATTTCCGCTACCGGTTCTCCAGAACTTGTCGAGAACCTGCTGGATTTCACCCCTGGACTGAAGTCATTCATTTAACATCTGTGGACAAAAACGTTTGTAAAATTGGATGTGACTCCCTTAACAAGCATCGTGGTTAGCAATGGACATTCTGGTCTCAATTACATCAAGATGGCGCTCCCATGTGACGCCTCTCCTGCGTGAGCTGCATTGGCTTCCGGTGGACTTCCAGGTGTGCTTCAAGGTGTTGGTGATCACCTTTAAAGCGCTCCATGGCTTAGGGTCGGGGTATTTACGGGACCGCCTTCTGCCACCAACTGCCTCCCACTGGCCAGTTTGCTCCCACAGAGAGGGCCTCCTCAGGGTGCCGTCAGCCAGGCAATGTCGGCTGGCGACCTCCAGGGGGAGAGCCTTCTCTGTGATGGCACCTGCCCTCTGGAACGATCTACCCCCAGAGATACAAGTGATCCCAGACCTCCAGACTTTTCGTCGGGCCCTTAAAACTTATTTCTTTCAGTTAGCCGGGCTGGCCTGATTTTATATTGGTTTTAAAATTTGATACTGATTTTAATTGAAATGTTTTAAATTATGGGCCAAATTTTATTTAATTATTTTAAAACTATTTTAACTTTTGTGTACAAATGTTTTATTTTTGGCTGTTCACCGCCCTGAGTCCGAAAGGAGAAGGGCGGTACAGAAATGTAAATAATAAATAAATAAATAAATAAGATCGTTCTACAGTATTTGAATGAATAAAACAGGTGGGGTGGGGAATGTGTTTACCCTCCTTGAGTCTTTAAAAGGGGAGAGTGATTGTTTTGGGCTGATGTAGACAGAACTCTGCTGCTGATCAGAGGTTTCTGGTTTCTAAAAAAACTTCTCAGGTTTTAATAGTTTTATTAGCTTATAATATAAACTATATTTAAAAAAAAGCAAATGGTAGGAAACAAAAGGGAGGAAGGGGAGAGATGGGTACCTTGGTCTATATACCAAACGGATGACCCATTGGGCTCTCCATATCAAAACAACTTAGAATCTGAAAATAACATTTAACGCAGCACAGGACTTGAGCAAAATGCTTCGGTTGAGATCTGCATATGTGGGACCGATTGGGATAGATTGTAGGGGTGACACCGAAATATAATTGTATCACATTTTATCAAAATCTTAAATTATTGCATTTTATTTCAATTTCATTTTAAATTTTATTTTATCCCATTCCACTTTATAATTGCTTTTCTCAAATTTTTAGTCATAATTTGTTTCTGGAACTCTGCACTTTGATATGGCCCAAGGCAGGGGTGGGTTCTAAATTTTTTTACTACCAGCTCTGTGGGCGTGGCTTATTTTGTGGGTGTGGCTTGGAGGTCATGTGACTAGGTGGGCGTGGCTAGCTGGTCAGAGTCATTTCTGGAAGGTCCTTGCACTTACGACCAGTCCTTGCACTTACGACCCGACTCATTTGTTTGCTTTTAACACTGATCAGCTGTAGGACGGCCCTTTGAAGCCCCGCGACAAGAGTTTAAACAGTTTTTTTCCCTCTAGTCATCAGCTGGGACTCAGGAGGCAGCAATAAATTGGGGGTGGGACCAAATAAAAGGTAAGAATAACGTGTGGGGGGTGGGAGGGCGGGGAGGGAGGGAGAACCGGTTCGGTGACGTCATATCGTCACCGCTACCGGCTCAGCCGAACTGGACTGAACCGGGAGGACCCCACCACTGGCCCAAGGGCTAATCAATAACATTAATGAATGAAAAGGGACCCAGGGGTGAAAATGCAGCCGGCTTCCCTACCGGTTCGGAAATGCGCGCACCGTCATCATGTCGCGGTTTTGACTCTCTGCGCATACGCGGAAGGCTTTGCGCATCTGCAGAGGGTTAAAACCATGACGTGATGACATGAGTAGAGCCTCCCGCCTCCAGTGCTACCGGCTCGCTGAACCTCCCGCCGCTGGAGCTACGGGTCCGCGCGAGCTGCATTTCATCCCTGAACCAACTAGAATAGTAACAATGTGGTACTGGGGCTTGTGTGTTTTAAGGAAGGTGGGAGCTATGCCAGAGGTTCAATGATACTTTACATAAATCAGAGGCACCACCAGAATTCTGGAACATACCTGAATCTGGACCCTGATAGGCCTTTCCGAGGAAGTCACCTTCTTGGGTGGTCTCCATCCAATGTAGGATCTTCACTCTGCCCGATGATTCCTGCACTGGCGTGGAGGAATTGATGTCTGCCAGAGGTCTTCTTACCTGAAAGAGAAAGAAAGGCAATGCAGCCATGATTGCGATGTTGGGGGGGGGGGGAAATCATTATTAGGGGCTAAACTGTCCTCATCTATACCCCCACCATTCTCCCCACTTCCCCAGTGCATTTCACGCAATGTAACCCAAGCAACAAAAAGAATGCTGGCATCTTCTCTCCATCATTAAAACCTTTAGTATCTTATCCTTCTTCTATAAGACAAAGTTCCACAACTTTTTCAGCTATGTCAGGGGTCTGCAACCTTAAAGAGCCCTTTGGATCTGTTTCCCACGGAAAAGAAAACACCAGGAGCCACAAAACCCTTCCCGTGCCTCACTATTCCTTGAGCGGCTAGAAAACTAGCAAATGTAGTTGAATTAAACATTCTGTTTTCTTTGTTGTGACTCCGACCCCCAAGGCCAACTTATCGGAGGAAGAAGGCTCCGAACATGAAGGAGAGGAGTTGGCCAGGCCTCCCTCTCCAGGACCTCCTCTCTGGCAATGCCTCAGGTGTCTCCCGTAGGAGAAGAGATTGGCCAGGGGCCAGGTATCTCCTCGCAGTCGGACAGTGATGGAGATAAGTCTTGGCTGGATCCACGCCAGTGTCAGAGAGACAAGCGCACGCAGCAGAAAAGGAGGCGTGCCAGAGATTAAGCTGAGTCACTGGACCACACCCCACAAGGGATAAAAGGGGGTGAGGTGGCCATTCAGACTCTGTGACGGACAAAACTAACTACTAGCGAGTCACATTGTATCTTTGAAACAACGTTATCTGCCTTGGATTTAATACGGACTGGACTTGACAATTCTTGAACTGTGTGTATCTTGTTTGGGTTTATCTTTCGGAGGAACAACCCCTCCTGCTATGAGTAAAGTTCTTGGCAAGCAACTACTGGGTTGCTGCCAATCCTCTTATCGAAAGAATTGGTTGTCTGCCAGTTTTATTTAACCCCTGGCTATCTGTTTGTGTGCGTGTGTGAGATGGGGACAGAACATTCTTCTGAAATTTTTCTTGGATTTATCCGTGGTTGGCCTACTGGGGGCTGAAAAGTTTAATAAATCGTGTATTGGCAGGTGTCACACATTGGAGGTTCTGATGCATATTTTGAGTGATAGGGAGCCGCAGAAGAGGGGTGAAAGAGCCACATGAGGCTCCAGAGCCGCAGGTTGCTGACCCCTGGGCTATGTGAACCAGCTTGAGGGGGGGAGGGGATAGTTCTGCGCAAGTGGTGGGCAAGCCCACCTGCCACTCATGCAAATGGAGTGCGCACCTGCAGGAGGGGAGGCACGCATGCACGACCCTTCCACAGCCCGATTCCAAAAGGCTCAAGGCCTAGAAGTAAGTCATGGGCCAGGGATAGGGATAGGAGACCTACCTAAGAAGCTTAAGTCATCATTTATCAAGTATAGCACTACGAAGCGGTATATTTGCGGGACCGCCTTCTGCCGCCGATGGCCTCCCACCGACCAGTACACTCCCACAGAGAGGGACTCCTCAGGGTGCCGTCAGCCAGGCAATGTCGGCTGGCGACCCCCAGGGGGAGGGCCTTCTCTGTGGCAGCTCCCGCCCTCTGGAACCATTTGCCCCCGGAGATACGAAGGATATCGGATCTCCGGGTCTTTCGCCGAGCCCTAAAAACTTTTTTTTTTCCCTCAAGCAGGGCTGGCGTGAACACCCCCCCCCCTTTTTTTTAGCTTTTTAAATTGTCAATGGGTTTTAGTTTGAATATTTTAAATTCTGGGCCAAAGTCATGTAATCCTTTTAAAATTTTAAATTTTGTATTGGTATGTGTTTTAGTTCTGGCTGTGCACCGCCCTGAGTCCACTAGGAGAAGGGCAGTATACAAATTGAATAAAATAAAATAAAATTAAAATTAAATTAAATAAAATAAAATAAAATAAAATAAAATAAAATAAAATAAAATAAAATAAAATAAAATAAAATAAAATAAAATAAAATAAAATAAAATAAAATAAAATAAAATAAAATAATAAAATAAAATAAAATAAAATAAAATAAAATAAAATAAAATAAAATAAAATAAAATAATAAAATAAAATAATAAAATAAAATAAAATAAAATAAAATAAAATAATAAAATAAAATAATTAAATTAAATTAAATTAAAATAATAAAATAAAATAAAATAAAAAAGCGCTATTGCTATATCCTGACTTTTATCTTCTGTAGGAAGCCACCTCTCCCTCCCCAGATTAAAATAATCTGGCAACAGCCATTAAAATATTAAAGGGCACATTCTTACTCAGGAACAGGCATCTCAGTCACAAAGCTCCATAGAACGTATAAAAAGCCCACCTATCTCAACCCCATTCTGTCAAGTCACCCCAAAAACATGCTGCTGTCACTGACGTTTCTGGCTAGTAAACAAACAAGAGATCTCCTTTCCAAAATGCGGCCTGCCTCCATTTTATTTTCACCATCTTTCTCCCGGCTTGGAACGGGGCCAGATTTTTCTTCCAACACTTCATATCAACCCTGGGAGTAGGGGTGAAATGCTACCAGTTCGCTTCGGGCAAACTGGTAGGTAAAAAAAAAAAAGCTACTGGTTCCTCTGAACAGGTATTTCCAATGATCAGCTGTGCAGCAGGGTTTAGCTTTGCTAGAGAGCAGGAAATCCTGATCTATCTATCTATCTATCTATCTATCTATCTATCTATCTATCTATCCATTCATTCATTCAATTTGTAGGCCGCCCCTCTCCGAAGACTCAGGGCGGCTCACAATGCATTTAAAATCATTATAAAAAGACATTGAAAGATTAAAAACATTAAAAACTCATTCACACCATTCATGACCGGATCTCGCCGGATCGCACGAGCGAGATCAACGGCCCCAGGCCTGCCGGAAGAGCCAGGTCTTCACCGCTTTTCGGAAGGCCAATAGGGTGGGGGTAGTCTGGACCACAGGAGGTAACTGGTTCCAGAGAGCTGGGGCAGCCACAGAGAAGGCCCTCCCCCGCGGGCCCGCCAGCCGGCACTGTTTAGCTGACGGGACCCGGAGATCAACTCTGTGGGATCTTACTGGTCGTTGGGAGCTATGCGGTAGAAGGCGGTCGTGAAGATTCCCTAGTCCTGAGCCATGTAAGGCTTTAAAGGTAATAACCATCACCTTGAATTGTGACCGGAAACCAATAGGGAGCCAGTGCAGCTCGCGGAGAATTGGTGTAATGTGGGTGTACCTAGGTGCACCCACGACAGCTCGCGCGGCTTTTCAAGGGTAGCCCCATGTAGCTTTCTAGTGAAGCTAAATCGCGTGCCACAGCTGATCCTACTCCCTCGCTTCTACTTACCTTCCCAAGCCTCCTTTTGGTGCGCACTGCACATACACACGCGTGCGTTTGGCACACAGTGCACAGCCAGCAAACCGGTACCAAACCAGTTTGGATTTCCCCATTGCCTGGGAGGTAAGTTTGATGTCTCCCTTCAAAGTCCACTTGAACCTGCGTCTCCCACTTCACGGCTCAATCCTCTAATACAGGGGTGGGCAACTGTGGCCCATTTACAACCTGTGGACTTCAACTCCCAGAATTCCTGAGACAGCCAAGCTGGCTCAGGAATTCTGGGAGTTGAAGTCCACGGGTTATAAAGGGGCCATATTTGCCCACCCCTGCTCCAATACAATGTTTCTCCACCGTATCATCTTAAGGCTATGTGGACTTCAACTCCCAGATCCTGCTGATACAACAGGAAGTCAAAATATCATGCTGGCCTAGCTACCAGGATCGTTATTATCATATGTGGTGGACATGTCCAGAAGCAAAAAAACTATTGGATTAAAGTTAAAACATAGTTGGAAGAAATGATACAACAACATAGAGATTTAAAACCTGAACTGTTCTTATTGGGAATCCTACCAGAGAGAAATTTAGTAAAGAATTTATATATTTGATTATTCACATAACAACTGCAGCGAGGATAGTAGTTGCGCAAAGATGGAAAGCAGAGAAAATCCCCTCAGAGGGTGAAGTAATTAAGAAAATATTGGATTGTGCAGAAATGAATAGATTGACTTTGACAATCGAAGAAAGAGAGGAATCGGAATATTTTACGATATGGAGACAATTTTATCATTGGTTAGAGAAGAAATACATATATGGTAATGTTGTAATGAGAAAAAGAAAGAGAGAGAAGATAAATGTATTAATAGCAAAGTAAGACATGTGGGAGAAATGTTATAATAAATGAAATGATATTATGAAACGATTAACATTGGAGAACAAGGAGAAGTCACAAAAGATGTACTCAGATGAAGCAGTGAACAATTGATTATGTATTGTATGTTTGTTTGTTTATAAAATAAAATAAAAATTTCAACAAAAAAAAATCATGCTGGCCGAGGAATTCTGGGAGTTGAAATCCAACATGTTAAAGCTGATAAAATTGAGAAACACTGCTTTAATCAATATACCAGGCTGGCTCTTACCTATCAACCTACCTTCCTATTAAATTTGTATTGCTGCCCATCTTACTCTGTGTATGTGTGTGTGTTGCCAGCAACTCTGTGTAAGCAGCTTTGAGTGGAAGGGCTGACCCTTTGACACATTGCAACGCAAGCTCCACCCCCTTTCTAGATGTCACAAAGGGGTGGAGCTTACTGTGCAATGTTGCAATGCGACTTTAGCCATACTGAAAAAAAATGTAGTGATGATAGGACAGCTTGGACTCAGAACTACAGATAGTCCTCAATTTACGACCGCAATTGACCCCCAAAATTGCTGTCGTTAAGCGAGACATTTGTTAAGTGACGTTTTATTACCTTTCTGGCCACAGTTGTTAACTAAATCACTGCAGTTGATGAGTTAGGAACCCGGCTGTTAAGTGAAGCTGCCTTCCCCATTGACTTCGCTGGTCGGGAGGTCGCAAAAGGTGATCCCATGGCTTTGGGGGGCACTGCAACCGTCATAAATATGAACCAGTTGCCAAGCATCTGAATTTTGATCACGTGACCCTGGGGGGGCGCGGGATGCTTCAAAGGTCGTAACTCTGAAAAACGGTCCTAAATCATATTTTTCAGTGCCGTGGTAACTTTGAACGGTCACTAAATGAACTGTTGTAAGTCGAGGTCTGCCTGTATAGACGTGTTGAAAAAAAATGGCCCTGGCTAACATACGGCTTACTCTTTTACGCCCATCTAACCTCCCCGAAAAGGAGGGAGCACCGTGCACAGATTTAAGAGTGCAAGAAAAACAGAACACTTGCAGAAATAGCCGAGCTGCTAGACCAGTGATGGCGAACCTTATCAGCACCGAATGCCGAAAAGGGACCATACACTTGTCTGGGCTGCAACCCAGTAAAGGAGGTGCCCAGGGCGCCTGCGCACGCCCGAAAATGAACTTCTGGTTTCCAGTGTGTGCATGAGCACTGGCCAGTTAGTCTTCCGGGTTTCGGGCGTGCATGAGCCCACGACGATCAGCTGGCTGGCACATATGCACAAGTAGTTAAACGGAAGACCAGCTCTTCCAGTTTCCAGCATTGCCGTACACACAAGAGGCCAGCTGATCATCGCACTTGCCTGCACGCCAGAAACCCGGAAGAGGAACGGGTGACGCCGTGCATGTCAGGTGACATGGCTCCGCGTGCCGCTTTGGGCACGCGTGCCATAGGGTCACCATCACGGGGCTAGGCTGTAGGAGGACAGCAGAACAGCCCCCCAAAAAATGAAATTTCAGTTCAATTTAATGGGCGTTGAGATAACCCCGAGGGGTCAAACTTGGTTTCATTGAGGGCCGCATCAGGGTTGTGTTTGACCTTGGGGGGCCGGGGTGGGTGTGGCCAGGGTGGGCGTGGCCAGCTTGATTAGAAGAGCCTTGGTGGCGCAGTGGACTAAGTGCTGTTAAAGTAGCACTTAGTTGCCAGCTGCCTGCAATTACTGCGAGTTCAATTCTCACCAGGCTCAAGGTTGACTCAGGCTTCCATCCTTCCGAGGTAGGTAAAATGAGGACCCGGATTGTGGGGGCAATAAGCTGACTTTGTACAAAAAGAACACCGCTTAGGGGGAGGCCAAAAAAGCCCTACTAAGCAGCTATCTACAAAAGTATGAAGGCTATTGCTTAACGCATTGTAAGCCGCCCTGAGTCTCCGGAGAAGGGCGGTATATAAATCGAACTAATAAATAAAATAAATAAATAAATAAATAAATGTGCCTCGGTTTGGGGGGGCCCTGTGGTAGCCTTAGCACTGAAAACGGGCTCCCCAGCTCTGTTTTCAGCTGCAACGGCCTCCTGCAGCCCTCTGTTATTTTCGCTGGCAGAGGCACCATAGGCCAGTCCTTCACTGTTTCCAGAGAGGCCCCAAGGGCCTCTCTGCAACGCTCTCTACATGGGGCTCCCCTTGAAGAGCACCTGGAGGCTCCAACTGGTCCAGAATGCGGCCGCGCGGGTAATTATGGGAGCTGCATGGCACTCCCACATAACACCGCTCCTGCGTGAGCTGCACTGGCTCCCAGTGGTCTTCCGGGTGTGCTTCAAGGTGTTGGTTACCACCTTTAAAGCGCTCCATGGCATAGGGCCTAGATATCTTCGAGACCGCCTGCTGCTACCGACAACCTCCCATCGACCTGTGCGCTCCCACAGAGAGGGCCTCCTCGTGGTGCCATCAGTCAAACAATGTAGGCTGGTGACCCCCAGGAGGAGGGCCTTCTCTGTGGGGACACCTACCCTATGGAACCAACTGCCCCCTGAGATAAGGAGAATCCAAGACCTTGGTGCCTTCCGCCGTGCCCTTAAAATTTTCTTTTTTCATCAAGCCAGGCTGGCTTAACATATTTTTAAATTTTAAATTTTTAATTGGTTTGTCATTTTAAACTGGGGCCAAATTAATATATATTCTTTTAATTGTTCTTAATGTTTGTATTGTATGTTTTTATCTGGCTGTACACCGCCCTGAGTCCCTTGGGAGAAGGTGCGGTATATAAATTTGAAATAAAATAAAAAAATAAAAAAAATAAAATGTACGCACCCCACGGGCCGGATCTGGCCCACAGGCCCTGAGTTTCATACCCCTGATATAACCTTTGCTATCCCCCCCGCACCCGCCAATTTTCAATCATCTCTCTTTCTTAGCATGCTCAACCTTAACATTTCGGGGGTGCCTTCTGAAATATCACGAGGGCAGTCGCCGCTGAATGAGATAGACTCTCACTTTTTCTTCCAGTCTGCCTTGGGTCTCCCCGTTCAGGCTCTCCTCTTCAGGTCCAAGTTCCCTGTTTACATTCACGAGGTCAGTGAAGCCGGGGGACTGCGGCACGTCCTCTTCATCAGCTCTGGCTTCCCAACATTTTTGGAATTCTCTAAAATCCACGGTGGGAGGAGAAAATGCCATCGTTTTCAAGGAATACTGGCAGTCCTGCTTGGGCCCAGCGGCCGGACTCTGCCCCACATTGTGTGAAGTCTTTAGCTCGCTTTCAGTGGGGCGCTGGAAAAAGGGGCGGCTTTTTCCTTCTCCGTCTTGAGCTTTCTGCTCAGGTTTGTCAGCTGCTCCTGCCTCCTGGTCTTCGGCATTTTTTTCTGGCTGAAGCTCCTGGACTGAGATGGAAAAGCTTTGCTGGTAAATTTAGGCAACAGCATTGCCCCCATTCCCAGGGTCAAAGCCCTGGGGAAAAAGAGAGAGGGAAAGAGAGAGGGAGAGACAAGTGGAAGAAGGCAGGAAGTGGACGAAGGAGAAGAGGGAAGGGAGAGAAGAGGAAAAGAGAGGGAAGAAAGAGAGGAAGGGACAGGGGGAAGGGAGGCAGGAAGAGGAGGAAGGGGAGAAGGAGGAGAGAGAAGAGGAAAAGAGAGGAAGGAG
The DNA here is from genome assembly GCA_022577455.1 of Arizona elegans. Taxonomy (NCBI): domain Eukaryota; kingdom Metazoa; phylum Chordata; class Lepidosauria; order Squamata; family Colubridae; genus Arizona; species Arizona elegans. The sequence goes on from JAKOOJ010000012.1 coordinate 11,204,863, forward strand.
AGGGAGGGAGAAGGAAAAGGGAGAGATGGCAAGAAAGGAGAGAAAGAGGATGGGAGAAAGAAGGCAGAGAGGTGGGGAGAGAGAGAAAGGAAAAAAGGAGGGGAGAGGACAGAAAGAGAAGGCAATAGTGTGTTTCCCCGAAACAGAGGTCTTATATTAATTTTTGCTCCAAAAGACACGTTAGGCCTTATTTGCCGGTTAGGCCTTATTTGGGAGGAAATACAGGGCTAAATGCATCCATCTGGCTGGCAAGCTTAACTGGGGCTTATTTTTTGGGGAGGGCTTATATTACGAGCATCCTGAAAAATCATGCTAGGGCTTATTTTCTGGGTTGGGTCTTATTTTGAGGGAAAAATGGTAGTAGAAGGGAGTGGGAAGGAGAGATGGCAGAAGGAGAGGGAGATGAGGAGAGGGAGAAGGAAATGAGGGGGGAGAAGAGAGAAGGAGAAGAGGAGAGAGGAGAATAAGAGAGGAGGGGGAAAGGGGAGAAGAAAGAGGGGGGTAGAAGAAAGAGGGAGAATATGAATCAGACTCTGTAAAACCCAATTCAGAAAAAAGCGACTGTCAGAAGTGGCCAGCCACACACTCAGGTAGCATCTGGACATTCCCCAATGTCTTTGTAACCTCTTCACTGTCAACCATACTATTGCCCGGAGATGGGGGGAAAAGGATGAAGGGAGAAAATTAGCTGCCATCTTATTTTTATCCGGTTCGCCTGATACGCCAGTTGTGCCCCTTTCTGGACCGGGACTCCCTATGCACAGTCATTCAAGCACTCGTCACCTCTCGTCTGGACTATTGTAACGCTCTCTACATGGGGCTCCCCTTGGGGTACACCCGGAAGCTCCAACTGGTGCAGAATGCGGCCGCGCGGGGGATTATGGGAGCGACGAAGTGCTCCCATGTGACTCCTCTCCTGCGCGAGCTGCATTGGCTTCCGGTGGACTTCCGGGTGCGCTTCAAGGTGTGGGTGATCACCTTTAAAGCGCTCCATGGCTTAGGGCCAGGGTACTTACGGGACCGCCTTCTGCCACCAATAGCCTCCCACCGGCCAGTTTGCTCCCATAGAGAGGGCCTCCTCAGGGTGCCGTTGGCCAGACAATGCCGGCTGGCGACCCCCAGGAGGAGAGCCTTCTCTGTGGTGGCACCTGCCCTCTGGAATGACCTACCCCCAGAGATACGAATGATCTCCGACCTCCAGACTTTTCGTCGGGCCCTAAAAACTTAACTTTTTTCAGTTAGCCAGTCTGTCTTGATTTTATGGTTGGTTTTAAAATTTGATACGGATTTTAAATTGACAAGTTTTAAATTACGGGCCAAATTTATTTAATTATTTTAAATCTATTTTTAACTGTAATGTTATGTATAAATGTTTTTACTTTGGCTGTTCACCGCCCTGAGTCCGAAAGGAGAAGGGTGGTATAGAAGTTTGAATAATAAATAATAAATAAATAAATAAATAAATAATTCTAATTAATACCCTCAAAAGGCAACTACATCCACAATTTGGGGGGAAAGTAACTATGCAGCAAGATTCAGCTGCAGGGAGAGTTGGGCCAGCCGAGGTTCCCAGGCAGAAACTGGAACTGCTTCTACAGGAAACTGTGGCACCACAGGAAGGAAGGAAGAACAACCCGAGTGAGTTGAAGCCCAGGGATCCTTACTTAGAGAGGCCACCATCCCAGAATTTTCCGCCATGACCTCCCGGTAGAGGTCCTGCTGTCCTGCATCCAGCAGCATCCATTCCTCATCGCTAAAACGCACAGCCACATCTTCAAAGGTCAGAAGCCCCTGTGAAGCGGACAAATGACGTCTACGTTTATTCCTATTCGACGTTAAGTACAGGCAGTCCTCGACTTACAACAGTTCGTTGTAGTGACCGTTTGAAGATACAACGGCACTGAAAAAAATCATAATAGTTATACCTGGCTGAGCGGCCCAGCAGTCATTCCTCGGTTACTAGAAAAACTCCCCGGTTCCCTGGGATCTAAAAAGAAAGCAGATTTTTAATACTCACTGACATTCATATATACATAACATTTTTCTTCCATGGGGGAACAGATACTGGTGGTTATTAAAAAGCCCTAATTCAACTTGAATACTCTCTCCTGGGGATGCTGCAGTGGTCATGTGAAAAAATTGGTCGTGTCAGTTTTTAGTGCCCCGATAATTATGAATGGTCGTTAAGTCATGGCATAGGACCTGGGTATTTGCGGGACCGCCTTCTGCCGCCAATAGCCTCCCACTGACCAGTACGCTCCCACAGAGAGGGACTCCTCAGGATGCCGTCAGCCAGGCAATGTCGCCTGGCGAACCCCAGGGGGAGGGCCTTCTCTGTGGTAGCTCCCACCCTCTGGAACGATTTGCCCCCGGAGATAAGAAGGATATCGGATCTCCGGGTCTTTCGCCATGCCCTGAAAACTTTTCTTTTCCATCAAGCAGGGCTGGCGTGAACCCCTCCCCCCCCCCCTTTTTTTTAGTTTTTTAGTTGTTTAGCTTTTAATCTGTCAATGGGTTTTAATTCGAATTGTTTTAAATTTGGGCCAAAGTATATAATTCTTTTAATAATTTTAAATTTTGTATTGTTATGTGTTTTAGTTCTGGCTGTGCACCGCCCTGAGTCCACTAGGAGAAGGGCAGCATACAAATTGAATAATATAAATAAATAAATAAATAAATAAATAAATAAATAAATAAATAAATAAATAAGTCGAGGACCATGTGTGTTATGAGAAGGAAGGGTTCAGTTGGGCTACAAGCCTCTGCCGCTGGGCTTGCTCTCAGAAATGGCAGATCTCCTGCCTAAAAAAAAAGGTAGACCAGGAGATGTTAAACTTCCAGTGCTCTGCAGCCCTCAACAGAAGCCTTCATTGCGATGTGTCGCTACGGGCTCCAATTGCTAAAGGGAGCCTCCCCGTTCAGAGGCCACATATTGTTCTGAAGAAGAGGCTTCGGAGCAAGCAATGGCATTTAAGACTTAGATACAGTGGTGGGTTTCAAATTTTTTTACTACCGGTTCTGTGGGTGTGGCTTGGTAGGCGTGGCAAGAGAAGGATACTGTAAAATCTCCATTCCCACCCCACTCCAGAGGAAGGTTACTGCGAAATTCCCATTTCCTCCCGATCAGCTGGGACTTGGGAGGCAGAGAATAGATGGGGGCGGGGCCAGTCAGAATTTTTACTACCGGTTCTCCAAACTACTCAAAATTTCCTCTACCAGTTCTCCAGAACTGGTCAGAACCTGCTAAAAGCCACTTCTGATACCATCCAATGGTGGGTTTCAATCGGTTCGCCCCGGTTCAGGCGAACCGGTAGAGGCGGTGGCCGGAGGCTCCGCCCACCCACCATCACGGGCACTCTGCGCATGTGCAGAAGCACCGCACACACTCACATTCCCGAATCAGTAGCGAAGGTAAGTGAAAACCACTACTGATACCACCTCATAGTGCTTTACAGAGTCAGCATGTTATTCCCCCCAACAATCGGGGTCCTCATTTTACCGACCTCGGGAAGAACAGAAAGCTGAGTCAGCCTTAAGCTGGTCAGCATTGAACAGCCAAAATTGCTGGCAGTCGGCAGAAACAGCCTGCAATTTAGTAACGAATTGTAACAACAATTGAGCTGAGAATTTAGGTTGTTAAGCGAGAAATTGGTTAAGTGAGTTTTGCCCCATTTTAATGACTTTTCTTGCCGCAATTGTGAAGTGGAGGACTACTTCGGTTGTTAAATTAGTCACAAGGTTGGGAAATGGATCTGGCTCCCCTATTGATTTTGCTTGTCAGAAGGTTGCAAAAGGGGATCGATCACCAGACCCCCGGGACGTTGCAATGTGAGATAGTTGTTAAGCATCCAATCCAATCACGCATCCAAGGGGAGGCTGCAAGGGTTAGAAGTGTGAAAAATAAGACACAAGTCACTTTTTTCAGGACCGTTGTAACTTCAAACAGTCACTAAGTGAACTGTTGTAAATTGAGGACTACCTGTACTGCATTCTAAGCACTGCGCCACTATGACTCTTAAACGAACAGCTGGACCTGTGCAGATCAACAAGAGGACCGGATATGCCGCCACATTGATCTAAATCAGCAGAGCATTTATTGCAATTTATTTCATGTCTTACACAGAGATCTCCCTGACTTTTTTTTGTCTATCTCTCTTCTCTCCCCACCCCCCACCAAAGAAAACCTTTAATTCATGAGCTCCTGGATACCCCTTTTCCCCCCGAATGCCATCACTCTGCTTAACAACTAATTCTCACAACCTTGTCAAATAATTTACTAAGACTGTATTACTATTATTCTTCTCTTCCTTACTAGTATCTATCTCTTCCCACTTATTACTATAACTATGTTGCTTGTATCTTTCCATTTATATTGTTTTGGTTTCCTAGTACGATTTGATAGCTTATTAGTAACCTTGACTATCACTAAGTGTTGTATCTTTTTATTCTTGATGAATGTATTTTATTCTTCTTATGTACACTGAGAGCATATGCACCAAAGACAAATTCCTTGTGTGTCCAATCACACTTGGCCAGTAAAGAATTCTATTCTATTCTATTCTATTCTATTCTATTCTATTCTATTCTATTCTATTCTATTCTATTCTATTCTATTCTATTCTATTCTTCCATTTCTCTTCCCCAAAGGCACCTCACAATCAGCCAATTACTGCAATGAGAAGAAAACGCACCTGCATCCCCAGGTCGGCCGGATTTTGTCACTTGGGAATGTGCGTCAGCAAGCACAACGAAGAGCTGGGATTTTGTTGCTTCCACACATTCCGGTGGAAGTTTCCGCAAAGAGTCCGCAACAGCCAGGGCAAAAGTTGTGTATTCATCATTGCGACGGCTGTTATCGGGGTTCAACAGTGACATCACTGCAGTTTGAAGTTGCTCCCAGCGTAGAGTGACCAAAGCATCTAGTATCTCGTCCTTTCCCATCATCTTCCTCCTCTTTCTTGACTGGGGGACTGGTGCTTTTATGGGTGGCCCAGTGAGCACACTGGTTGAACCCTCGTCGTCATCATCATCGCTACTATGCATTGAGAAGACACCCGAGTGCCTGGATGCATGGTGTGATGTGAATGAGATGTCCTCCATATGCAAACTTGAATCCAAAGAGTCTTTCTCTAGAGGATCTGGCATGACATCCTCAGGCTGTAATTATATAATTTGTGCCAACAATTATCCAAACAGATACGTGATTACATACATAACACCTTTAAAGATATCAATGCAATTAGCATAAAAAAATCTAATGAAAGTAAGTAGAGCTGATTTGTACAGCACTGTTCATACTATATTATGAATGCAGTGCTATTCGCTTTAATAATGCAATGCTACTTCCTTATGTATGTCTGGGTTAGATACAGAGGTGGTTACCGTCAGCTCAAAATGCGGAAGGAATGTGTTTGTGGGTCAAAAGAGACCGTGGGCTCTTTTGGGCTCCGTGGTGGTCATAAGTCGAGGACTAGCTGTTCTTATTTTATTGATCAATTTTTTAAAAACCCGCCCCCCCCCCACCATCTCCCTCACACTCGGTGATGTTTTGCACGGAATGAAATTCAGCTAACCCAAAATGCTTCACCCTCATTCTGTTATCTTACAAATGCAGCTAATTTTCAAGCGAAGAATTGTGGGTGCGTCAAACAACCTAGGGACACGGTGGCTCAGTGGCTAAGATGCTGAGCTTGTTGATCGAAAGGTCGGCAGTTCAGCAGTTCGAATCCCTAGTGCCCTGTAATGGGGTGAGCTCCCGTTACTTGTCCCAGCTTCTGCCAACCTAGCAGTTCGAAAGCACGTAAAAAATACAAGTAGAAAAATAAGGGACCACCTTTGGTGGAAAGGTAACAGTGTTCCGTGCGCCTTTGGTGTTGAGTCATGCCGGCCACATGACCACGGAGACGTCTTCAGACAGCGCTGGCTCTTTGGCTTTGAAACAGAGATGAGCACCGCCCCCTAGAGTCAGGAACGACTAGCCATGATATGTGCGAGGGGAACCTTTACCTTTACCTTTTACCCAGTTCTCTACAAATATAAACACGTTCTAGATTAGGATGTGGTTTTCTTACCTCCGTTGCAGCACCGTTGACATTCGCTTGGGTTTCCCAGTGTTTTACAAATTCTTCCAGCCATGACAGCATTATAGAATGGGCTGGCGGCCCTGGAGCCCTGGTCTTTGTTTTCATTCTTTTTTTCAGCCTGACGAACTCGTCTCGCAGTTGCTTCCACTTTTCTCTGCATCTGTCTGGATCTTCCTCCACAATTCTTCTCCACGAACGGGCTGTCGCCTCCTGGCTCCCGTAGTCTCTATCCGTCACGTCGTGCAAATGTTGGTATCTCCTCACTTCGTGGGCCAGTCTCTCCTCCAGCTGCTCCATTTTGCCGTTTGAATGTGCCTCGCCTTCCTCCCGCCTCCCAATGGGAAGTCGGGTTATCCGATCCGCGTGCAAAAGATGTGCATCCCTTACACAACGGTTTGCAACCATCAGCAACCCATCGACCCCTTCACAGCGTAGGTGTGGAGTAACACCTATGTGCCGTTGCAGACAAAGCAAAAGCAAACTGTGAGAACCAAGGAGAGAAGCAACCTGGAATTAAGGAGTAATTAACAGTGAGAACAATTAACCAGTGGAACGACTTGCATCCAGAAGTTGTGGATGCTCCATCACTAGAGGTCTTTAAGAAGAGACTGGATAGACACTTGTCTATAGGGTCTCCTGCTTGAACAGGGGGTTGGGCTAGATGACCTCCAAGATCCCTCCCAGCTCTATTCTGAATCCACTCCCCCCCATCAGTGACACATGCCTAGCACAGATCTGGAGGTCTGTCCCATGGCAATAGATAGACAGATAGAGCGGCACACAACTTCCGGAACCGATGAAGCAACAGTGAACATTGTCCAGGATTCTCCTTCGAGGCAGAGCCGCCCTTCTTTCTTTGCGCCTGCGCGTCAAATCCCATCCCCCACCTTGGACCCGGAAACAGTCTCCTAGATGTCCTTTCCTTCTATTTTTCACATCTCTACGTTGCTATAGAAACTTCCGGTCGGTCTTTCATTCCTCCCCACTACCCCTTCCCCTGCGCAGGGTCCGACCAGCGAGATGCTACGAATCGGACAGCGGCTTCCCCGAAGGGCGGCCGCGCTTTTGCGCAGGCGCAAGCCTCGGAACCCTTAAGTGATTTTTCCCGAGCCCGCCCGAGAGTCTCCACATCCCCCATCCCCCCCCAAGTTGGCGAGTTGGGCGGTCCCGCCGGCGTCTCCGAACTCGGTCGCCGGGCCGCACCATGGCTTCGGCGGGGGTGGAGAAGCGGAAGCGGGTCAACCTGAGCGTGAAGCAGAAGCTGGAGCTGATCGAGAAGCTGGAGTCGGGCTGGTCGGTGGCGCGGGTGTGCGAGGAGTACGGCGTGAAGAAGCAGACGGTGTCGGACATCCGCAAAGCCAAGGAGAAGCTGAGGAAGTTCGTGCTGATGTGCGACGTCGACTCCACCGGCAGCGGGGCGGAGATCGGGGCGAGGAAGCACATGAAGATGTCCCAGGAGGCTTCCCTGGAGGAAGCCGTGCTCAGGTGGTATGTGGAACAGCGGTCTGGAGGAACCAAGGTCCGCCGTGTCGACCTCAAGGCGGCCGCCAACGCCATCGCCACCGACATGAAGCTCAACTTCAAGGCCAGTGACGGCTGGATCTGGCGCTTCTACAAGCGACACGGCATCGACCACAAGCGAGCCTGCTCCGGGGAAGCCGCTGCCACTGCTGCCGCTGCCGAGGAGGAGGAGGAAGGGATGGAGCCGCTGGGCAGCAGCTTCTACAAGCGTTACATCATGTCGCAGATCAGGTGGGAGCGCTGGACCTCCAAGGCAGCGGTCCAATACACACACACACCAAAAAAACCCAGGAGTCAATATGGGGATGCTGCAACCGGCACCTTTTTTTTTTTTCAGGGCCAAACGGTCACAATAAAGGAACTGTCGTTAAGTCGAGGACTACCTCTGGTTAAGCTCGGAAAGCCATTTAAGTTCCGGGGTCTGTGACAATTCGCCACAGTCAACTCGCCGCGGCCAGCTCGCCAAAAGACAACTCGCCGCAGAAACAACTCAATGCAGGACAAGAGTTACCCGAATATCAAAGAAATGGTGGAATAGAATCATTAAGCAAAAGAAGGGACGGAATGAAATGCAAATGGCAAAAATTAAAAGAATTCTTAACTTGTTTTCAGCCGTTAAACTAGAATTGTGAAATTGTGCCACGGCAAGTTGGCCGTGGCGAGTCGTCACACAGCCAGTTGGCTGTGGTGAATTGGTTGAGGCAAAAGTTGTCTCATTCCCTTAGCCCCTGCAAGAGGACGACGGCAGCTTGAGCTTCAGACCTGGAAGTGTGTGTGTACACACACACACACACACACACACACACACACACACAACCATCCTCATTTCCTAGATCACAACTGAATTTCCAACCTCTTTAATGGAAGGATGTACCTTACCGCACATGCATTCTGGCCTCCCAGCTCAAGTGGCCCAGTTGCGAATTAGGACACGGCCCGAGGAGGTTGCGGACCCCTACTTTAAGGGACGTTCTGGTTTTAACGGACATCCTTCCAGAGGTTGCAAATTCAGTTATGGGACGGTTGTGCACACTTCCAGGTCTGAGGCTCAAGCTGCAGATGTCCTCCTGCAGGGGCTAAATAGTTTTGTGAGCTTAACTAGCAATAGCTATAGCACTTAGACTTACCGTATATACCGCTTCACAGTGCTTTTACAGCCCTCTCTAAGAATCAGCATATTGCTCCCAACAATCTGGATCTTCATTTTACCAATCATGGAAGGATGGAAGGCTGAGGCAACCTTGAGCCTGGTGAGGCTCGAACTGCCAAATTGCAGGTAACCGGCAGTCAGCAGAAGTAGCTTGCAGTACTGCTTTCTAACCACTGCGCCACCACAGTGTAGAGGTAGTCCTCGCCTTACCACAGTTCCTTTAGTGACCGTTGAAAGCTACATTGGCACTGAAAAAAGTGGCTCAATGGCTGTTGCAGCATCTCCGTGGTTCCATGATCAAAATTCAGATGCTTGGCTGTTGACTCATATTTATGACTATTGCAGTGTCCCGGTGTCACGGGATCCCTTTTTGCGACTTTCTGGCAAGCAAAGTCAATGGGGAAGCCAGATTCACTTAACAACTTCATGACTGATTTAATAACTGCGGTGATTCACTGAAGAACGGTGGCAAAGAAAGGTCGTAAAATGGGGCAAAGGTCACTTAACATGTCTCACTTAACAGCAGAAATTGTGGCCTCAATTGTGGTTGTAAGTTTTAAGAATTCCCTATATAGTCTTTGTTACCCTATATAGGAACCTGAAAATCAAAGAATGGAAATATTGGAATGAACCATAGAGATCATCTAATCCAGAGGTGGGAAACTACTGTATAGATCAGGTTTTTTTTGTTTTTGTTTTTTTAAATTGATTTATATGCCGCCCTTCTCCGGAGACTCAGGGCAGCTTACAATGCGCTAAGCAATATTTATTTATTTATTTATTATATTTCTATACCGCCTTTCTCCCGTAGGACTCAAGGCAGTGTACAGTCAAGAAAAATATAGACACACAAACATAAAATTGCTAATTAAAATTATTACTTAGTTTGGTCAATTAAATAAAACCCAGAATTAGATAACAAAAAAAAAAAATAGCTTTCATTCTTTTGTATATTTATACAAAGTCAGCTTATTGCCTCCACAACTCGGTCCTCAATTTACCTACCTTAGAAAGGATGGAAGGCTGAGTCAACCTTGAGCCTGGTGAGATTCGAACCTGCAGTAATTGCAGGCAGCTGGTCTTAACCAGCTTAATAACAGGGTGCCTTAGACCACTGTACTACCAAGGCTCTTGATGGTGAACCTTTTTTTCCTTGGGTGCCAAAAGCACATGTGCTGACACCCATAATGCAATCCCTCCTGCAGGCCCTGCCCCATTCCCCCACGCATGCGCATGTGACCCCCGCTCTCCCCCCACGCATCCGTGCACGACCCCTGTTTTGGTGCTAGCAGGCCTCCCTTAAGCCTCCTGGACCAAAAACAAGGTACGAGGGGGGCGGCACAGCCTCCCACCCCCGCACGTGTGCACACATCTCCCGGCAGAGACCCAAAAATCAGCTGGCCAGGAGGAGGTGCGTGGGCATGCGTGGTGGAGCAGATCTGGGCGTCGGCTCGCCTGCCCGCAGAGATGTGCCATAGGTTCGCCATCACGAGTATAGATACTTGCTTAGTCAAGAATGGGTGGAAATCACATCCACTCTTCAGAAAGGTCCATGGTAGAGAAAAAGACTTCTGAACAAGTATGGAGACTTTCTGCATAATTAGAAAAGGGTCATTAAATTATGTTACGTTGATTGTCTCATCCCCAGTTTATACCTGGGATGGCCTTCCGTCACCCTGGTATAAAAACCATTACCCAAAATGTGAGGCTGAAGGAGCCAGAATCCTTGACTTGCTTATTTCATTCACTGTTCAGTAACAATTGTGTTACTAACTTAACAACTGCAGTGATTCACTTAACCACCTGGGTCTGGTGGCTCAGCAGACTAAAAGCATTGTGATTAACACCAGCTGTCTGCAATTACTGTAAGTTGGAATCTCACCAGGCTCAAGGTTGACTCAGCCTTCCATCCTTTCTAAGGTAGGTAAAATGAGGACCCAGATTGTGGGGGCAATAAGCTGACTTTGTATAAATATACAAAAGTATGAAGGCTTAACGCATTGCAAGCCGCTCTGAGTCTCCGGAGAAGGGCGGCATATAAATCAAATTTAAAAACAAAAAATACCATGGTAAGAAAAGTCGTAAAATGGGGCAAAAACTCACTTAACAAATGTCTCGCTTAGCAACATACGTTTTTGGCTCAGTTGTGGTCGTAAGTCATGGACTACCCGTATCAGCTGCTTTATAACTCCTTTCAAGCTACAGTAGTGGCCAAAATTGTGGAAACCCTTTGGGAAAAGTGTCTTTTCTAATACTAGCTAATAGCACCACTTTTGGGGGAAAAAGTACCATAAAATTATATATCAATGGAAAGATAATTTAATCAAGAATGTAATGCAATAACGTTTATGAAGGATTTGCTATTAGAATAGCAGTTACAGTATAAAGAAGAAGAGTGAAACACGTAGAAAAAACGAGATATGCAAAAATTATCACCATAGAAAAACGAGATATATAAAAATTATCACGTCAGTTAATACTTAGTTGGGTAACCTTTAGCATGAATTACAGCCTTACAACGTCTTCCCATGGAGTGAACCAAGTCTTTTAGTTCTGCAGCTGTTATAATGTGAAACCAAGATTGAATGATTGCTTCTATTAATTGGGTTTTATTGCTGGGTTGCTTCTGATTAACAAGTTTCTTTACTCAGCTCCATAGATTTTCAATTGGGTTAAAATCTGGGCTATTCCCAGGCCATTCCAGCAGTGGAATATGACTATCTTGAAACTCCAAAAAAAAAAAAAAGTGGTGTTATTAGCCATCAAACCTCAAAAATACACTTTTCCCAAAAGGTTTCCACAATTTTGGCCCCTACTGTATATTAGGTTCCTTACGTTTGGTCTGCTAAATCTGATCTTTGAAAAATTCTAGATCCAAGAGCAAAGAGGCTGCAGAGAAAGCAATGAAAGAGAAAAATTGTGCAGATCCCCAGTGGAAGGGAGGACCAGAAAATCCCACCAATCCAGTTCAGCCTCTCTATATTTCAGAACCAAAATTAGAAGAAACGGATCTCGGAAAACTCCCCTGCGAAATTCAGCCTCTGTCCCTTTCTGAGCAACCGGGATGGGGAACGTCACAGAAAAGTAAAATAGAACCGTTCCATGGGATGGAAGAACGCTGGGAAGCCCAGTGGCAGCAGTTCCTCAAAACCCTGCAACCTGCCCACACAGGAGAAGACAACCCAGGGTTTCCAGAAGCTTCTCCTTGGGAAGATACCAAGGCCTTCCTAGCGTCCTTTGAGCAGGTGGCCCAAGCCTGTCAGTGGCCCTCAGAACAGTGGGTGGGCCATCTTCTGCCAGCGCTGAGTGGAGAAGCCGAAGTGGTCTTCCGAAGTCTGGAAGCCAGAGATCGGGACGACTATGGGAAGGTGAAGGCCGCCATCTTGCGAGGGGAAGCCCTGAAAATGGAGGTGCAGCGCCAACATTTTAGGCAGTTCTGCTGCCAGGAAGTGGGAGACCCCCGAAGGATCCATAAGCAACTCCAGGAGCTTTGTCTCCAGTGGCTGAAGCCGGAGAGACACACCAAGGAACAGATTCTGGAGCTGCTGATCCTGGAGCAGTTCCTGGCCAGCCTTCCATCGGACCTCCAGAGCTGGATCCGAGCAGGAGGAGCAGACACGTGTTCCCAGGCGGTGGCTCTGGTCGAGGACTTCCTGAGGAGCCAGCAGGAGGTCAAATCAGAGTCATATGAGGTATGGTTTAAAGATTACAATCCCAGCCTTTTGTGTTACTGAATCTGGATTAGGTTGCTAGGTAAAGGTAAAGGTTCCCCTCGCACATATGTGCTGGTCGTTCCCGACTCTAGGGGGCAGTACTCATCTCCGTTTCAAAGCCAAAGAGCCAGCGCTGTCCAAAGACGTCTCCGTAGTCATGTGGCCAGCATGATTAAACACCAAAGTGCACAGAACACTGTTACCTTCCCACCAAAGGTGGTCCCTATTTTTCGACTTGCATTTTTTACGTGCTTTCGAACTGCTAGGTTGGCAGAAGCTGGTACAAGTAACGGGAGCTCACACCCGTTACACGGCACTAGGGATTCGAACCGCTGAACTGCCAACCTTTTTGATCGACAAGCACAGCGTCTTAGCCACTGAGCCACTGTATCCCTAGGTTGTTTGACGCACCCACAATTCTTCACTTGAAACTTAGCTGCATTTGTAAGAACGGAATGAGGGTGAAGCATTTTGGGTTAGCTGAATTTCATTCCTTGCAAAACATCAAGTGTGAGGGAGATGGAGGGGGCGGGTTTTTAAAAAAATTGATCAATAAAATAAGAACAGATAGTCCTCGGAGCCCCAAATTTCTGTTGTGAGCAAGGCAGCGGTTAAGTGCATTTTGTTCCATTTTACAACTTTTCTTGCCATAGCTGTGAATCCCTGCGGTTGTTAAGTTAGTAACACGGTTGTAAAGTGAGCCTGGCTTCCCCATTGACTTTGCTTGGCAGAAGGACGCAAAAGACCCCCGGGATCTCACAACTGTCATAAATATGAGTGAGTTGTCAAGTGTCTTGAGTTAGCATCAGGGGATGCTGCAACAGTTATAAGTGTGAAAAAAACGGTCACGGGACACTTTTTCCAGTGCCGCTGTAACTTCAAACAGTCATTAAATGAAAGATTGTAAGTCGAGGACTATCTATATATTAAGGCACAGGTTTGTAACGCAAAACAAAAGCAACCAACATTTGGAAAGGACAAATTTGACAAGTTTCAGGCCAGGGTGGCTGCCTCATTAGGATCTACGACAATTTACCTCAGCCGTCTGGCCGCGGGACAACTTATTGTGGGACAAGAGTGACACTAATATCCAAGAACTAGTGGAATAGAATCTGTCAGAGTTTGTTGCCGCACATCCGATCAGCACATAAGAAAATGAACTTCAGCAAGAGTCAAATTATATCAGAAACTTCTTTATAAATAATACCATACAGCAGAATTCAGCATACAATATCAGGAACACAGAAGCAATATTCCTAGAAGCAAGGCTTAACAGAGGAGAGCGGGGGTCCCCAAACTTGGCAGCTTTAAGACTTGTGGACTTCAACTCCCAGAATTCTCCAGCCAGCTATGCTGGCTGGAGAATTCTGGGAGTTGAAGTCCACAAGTCTTAAAGCTGCCAAGTTTGAAGAGGTCTGGAGTAGAGAGATACAGAGGGTATATATTGTACAGAGGCAGCCATTACAGAGGTCAAACCAACTCTTATATACAGTTCAGCAAGTCTAAGCCACGCCCAGACTCCAAACTCAGTGGTGCAGCGGACTAAAGTGCTGTTAAGTGCTAGCCCTTTGCTGCCAGCTGCCTGCAATTAGTGCAAGTTCGTGCAAGTGCAAGTTCGAATCTCACCAGGCTCAAGGTTGACTCAGCCTTCCATCCTTTCGAGGTAGGTAAATTGAGGACCCGGATTGTGGGGGCAATAAGCCGACTTTGTATAGAACAACACCGCTTGCGGGGGGCTGAAAGCCCTAATAAGCAGGTATATACAAAAAAAAAAAAAAAGAAATATGCAGGCTATTGCTATAATGCATTGTAAGCCGCCCTGAGTCTACGGAGAAGGGCGGCATATAAATTGGACTAATAAATAAACTGTCTCTTATGGCCCCATACAAACAAATACTATGTTTCAGTTTCCAAACAGTCCTCATTGGCTGACCTGTTGCCATGTCTATTCCAGCTCATAATTACTTATATTGACAGAATCATTAAAGATAGGATGGCAAAGGAGGGACAAAAGGAAATGTGAATGACAAAAAAACGAAAAATATTTTTAACATTATTTTAAATAATCAAATTGAACCATTGAATATTCCCACCGCGAGTTGGCCGTGGTGAGTTCTTCTGCAGCAATTTGGCTCTGGTGAGCGGGCCATAGCTAGTTGGCCGATTTTGCCTCATTGATCCCAAGGGCTGCAGATGTGATACGCACACCGGGAAGTTTTCAGACAATAATCGCAGTTGTGCATGTAATACGCAAGAGAGTCAGTTCCTGCTGTCCTGGCTAGCCAATGCTAACTGAATCCCATAGTTGTTAGCAGGGTGGATAAAAATCAATGATTTTTTAAAAATGCGCAGCAGACTAATAGCCTGTTATAGCCTGTTATTAACATTCAGCTGCCTGCAATTACTGCTGGTTTGAATCTCGCCAGGCTCAAGGTTGACTCAGCCTTCCATCCTTTCTAAGGTAGGTAAATTGAGGACCCAGTTTGTGGGGACAATAAGCTGACTTTGTATAAATATACAAAAGTATGAAGGCTATTGCTGAACGCATTGTAAGCCGCCCTGAGTCTCCGGAGAAGGGCGGCATATAAATCAAATTTAAAAAAAAAATCAAAAATCAAAAAAATCAGATTTTTTTTATTTAAATCGGATTTTTTTTTTATTTTTATCGAATTTATTTTAATAAAAAACTTTTGGGGTAAAAATCCATCGTAAGATAGTTTTCTATTTAAGATACATAAATCATTTAGTTTATTCAGCATGAAATGGAGCTTAGTTATGTAGCATGAGGCTGTATATTCTGCAACACTGGGACTATCGGTGAGTCAACAGTGGGTCAAAGGAGTAGCCGAGATGACAGTTGCTCTTTATAAATTATGATTTAAATCAAGTTGATTTAGATCAAGCCTTTTTACTAGTGATTTAAATCATGATTTAAATTGTGATTTAAATCAACTCGATTTAAATCAAATCCACCCTGGTTATTAGGAAAGGCAATTTCCTGCCAGCGCCCCACAATCAAAGTCAGTAGGGAATTTTCTGATAGTGAGAAGAATCAACCAATGGGACAGCTTTTGCCTTCAGAAGTGGTGGGAGCTTCATCACTGGAGTCTTTCAAGAAGAGACTGTCAGAAATGGGTGTAGGGTCTCCTGCTTGAGCAGGGGGTTGGACTAGATGACCTACAAGGTCCCTTCCAACTCTTGTTATTCTATTCTAAGTTTGAACTGTTGCTGAATGAAGGGTTGTAAGTCAAGGGCTATTTGTATCCTTAAGTCAGATTTTGGACTCTTGCAGGGGCCAGGGCTGATCCAGGAGGTGGCTGTGAGTTTTCACACCTCTGAGCAAACGCCATTAATTCCCGCAGAGAGGCAACTTGATTGCAAGGTCAAGCAAGAGGAGGAGGATGGGGGCAATTCAGAAGGTAAGATAAATGTGTTAAGACTAGCACATACAGCTCGGATCGCTTGCCAGGATGTACACCTGGGATGGCAAACCGATGGCACGTGTGACACAGGTGGCACGCAGCGCCCTCTCTGTGGGCACGTGAGCTGTCACCCCAGTTCAGCTCCGCCACGCATCCGTGTGCACCTCTCACTGGTCGGCTGGTTGTCGGATCTCTGATGAACATGCGCAGGGGGTGGGGTGTGTGCGGGGCGGCCTCACACGCATGGGCGGGGTTGTGCGAGGGGTACACACACATGGAAGGGGGCTGGGTGCATATGCAGGGGCACATGTGCATTACATTTTGGGAGTTTGCACGCACTTTGGGCACTCAGGCAGGAAAAGGTTAGCCATCACTGATATATACACGATAGGACCCAAAAGTTTATCAAAAGAAATTATAAAGCTTTGTTTATTTTAGGAATCGTGACACAGCACAGATTAGTAGCAGAACCGAAACTGAATTGAAAAGAGCCAATGAACGTATTTTCATGTATGGTGGACATGTAAGAAAATTAAGGCATTTTGGATTAAGATATGGTGGATTATACAAAATATTCTTAAAAGGAAGAGAAAATTTACTCCACAGTTGTTTTTATTGGGTATAACTGTAGACTGTACAGTTACAGAGACTAATCTGATTTTGAATTTAACAACTGCAGCCAGACTTTTGGTGGCGCAATATTGGAAGAAGGAAGAACTACCTACTATTGAAGAATGGACATTAAAAGTAGCTAATTTGGCGGAGATGGCTAAAATCTCTGCATATTTGAAGGACCGTTCGAATGAAAGATATGTACTGGAATGGAGAAGATGGATTGATTATATACAAAACAAATATGGGACTAAAAAGTTGCAAATAGCTTATGAATGAAATATTTAGATGATTTTTCTTTTTACTCTGACATTTTGGTACCTATGGGGGAGTTAAAGAGTAAGGGGGATTTAAGAGCTTATAGTTAGTTTGTTTATGTTAGATTATGTTTGTTAAATGCAATACCCTGTATTTTGTTCTGGGAAGTCGGGGGTGGGGGAGGGACAAGGGAATGGGTGGGGGGAGGATGGGGGAAATTTGTTTGTAAAATATTTTAAAACTTTTCAATAAAAAAAACAAAACAAAAAAAAGAGCCAATGAGAAACCAGTATATTAAGGGGATTTAAGTCATTTTTTTCAGTGCTGCTGTAACTCGGAACGAACTGTTATAAGTCAAGGACTACCTCTATAACTTACTATCATTTAGATTTAATTCCCAGCTTTCTTCTAGGGCCTCATGGCAGCACCAATTTTCTTTCTGAAGAAGAAGAGCTGAAGAAGCTTCTTGGATGAGAAGGGAAATGACTTCAAAGAAAAACCAGGAAGTCCAGCTGCCTCTTGGAAAAAAGCACTTTTGGGACATGCTTTGACACTGTAAACCTCGCAGAGCATGCTATAAAGCGCTATGAGGCAGTAAATAAGCCTAAATGCTTTTACTGTTAATGTGTGTGGACTTCAGCTCCCAGAATTCCCCAGCCAGCATGGAATTTTGGGAGCTGAAGTCCACATACCTTAAAACTATCAGGACAGAGAAATTTTTAGAATAAGGAGGAGAGGAAACACTCTGTGGCTGTCAAGGGTTGGATTATTGTATAGGTAATTCTCGATGTACAACAGTTCATTTAGTGACCGAAATCACAACAACACTGAAAAAAAAATGACAATTTTTCACACGACCTTTAGCATCCCCGTGATCATGTGATCAAAATTCAGATGATTGGCAACTGGTTCATACTTACAACCAATTCTGTGGCCCAAGGTCATGGGATCCCTTTTTGCAGCCTCTTGAGATGCAAAATCAATGGGGAAGCTAGATTCACTTAACAACCAGGTTACTAACGTATCAGCTGCAGTGATTCACTTAACAATTATAGCAACAAAGGTCATAAAATTGGGCAAAACTAAGTTAACACATGTCTCACTTAGCAACAGAAATTTTGGGCTCAGTAGTGGGTCGTAAGTCAAGGATTCCCTGTAATCTAGATCAGTAAAGATGAATTCCAGGATTTCTTGTGGAGTCCCTTTCCTGATCTGGCCTACCACAAAGGGCTCAGATATAGTAAATCTGACTTTCAAGAATTCACACTGCCTGGGGAACAGTGGTGATTCATTGCATTTCTAGAAATGGCCTAGAAATGCAGTGAACAATGTAGAAACAAATCAGTAAATAGCATTACCCAAGATCAGAGTCTGAGAATTGATCTGTTCTGACCTAGGCTTCCTGAGAAAGTATACAGCACAAACGTAGTCCCAGCAAACCTCTTTAATTCATACGGCTGTGAATTATTCACAGCCCAGTCCAACAGGCTTATCAAACAGTCTTGCAGGGGAGTGTTTACAAACAGTCACCTTATCTCCCTTGGAATGCTGCCAGAGAACTAATTGCCACACAAATTTAGCACAGAGTCAAACAGGACTTTTCCACAGCTTTTACCGATCAGATGAACTAATTGCTTCCTGCAAAAGCTCACATCCGTTAGCTTCCCTTTTTTGTCTTATGGGAGGGGCCAATCATCTCCAAGCCTTACTCCCAAGTCGACCCTGTTTTCTTAATTGTTTCTGTCTCCTGGCAGCTCTGCGCATGAGTACGCTGGGGATAGGCTCACGCTGTTCTTCTTCCTCGCTGATGTCAGAACTCTCAAAGCTGCACATAACTATCAGATGGCCTTGGCCTCCTCTCTGCCTCCGAGGCAGAGCCCTCGTCCGAGTTTCCCCAGCCCCGAGGACTGAACCAACTTCCTCCCCAACTTCCTCACTGTCCTACTCTGCTGCCAGCTCTGCTGGCTGCTGGTGGGCCACAACATGATCCAGCAGGAAGCAGCGGCTTAGCCAGTGAGGGATGTAGATTGTTGATCTGAAAATCAGGTCCTTGGCTCTCTGAGTAACTTCTTTTTCCACTCTCTTCCAGCTGCTGATGAGTGGATCGCTGAGTTGAAAGAGGGGGGTGACACCGAGTCCGCGAAGCTCCAGGGGACTCCTTGGGACAGTCTCCCCAAGCCCCAGGAGGACAGAGACGCCTTGGTGAGCCGCGATGCTGTTTCGAAGCAGAAGAGAGAAGATGGCTCAAGTCAGCCCATGGTTGAAATCTTTCCTCTGGCAGGAGAGGAGAGAAACCTAAGCCCAACGGTGATCAAGAAACGATATCGGATTCGGGGGAAGAAGACCTGTTCCATCTGCAGCAAGACCTTCAGCAGGAGCACCGTGCTGGCCGCACACCAGAGGACCCACACGGGTGAAAAGCCGTTCGCATGCCAGAACTGTGGGAAGTGCTTCAGCTTCAAATCGGCCCTTGTTGTGCATGAGAGGACCCACACGGGCGAGAGGCCCTATTCGTGCGATCGGTGCGGGAAAAGCTTCACTGTCAGCTGGGTCCTTACCAGGCACTACCGAGTCCATGCTAAAAAAGACCAGATGGGCTGCTTGGAGTGCGGGAAAAGCTTCACCCAAAAGTCTCAGCTGCTCAGCCACCAGAAAGTCCACGTCGGGGAGAAGCCTTTCCGATGGACCCAGTCTGGGGAAGCCTTTGGTGGTTGCGCCATGACTGTTAAGCGACAGGAAGTTACCTGCTCCGGGGAGGCGAAGCCCTACAGATGCCCGGATTGTGAAAAATCCTTCAACACATCCTCCCAATTGGACAGGCATCACCGGGTGCACACGGGGGAGAGGCCCTTCACTTGCTCCGAGTGCGGGAAGAGCTTCAGGCAGTGGCAGATTCTGATGGTGCACAAGAGGATTCACACGGGCGAGAAGCCCTTTAAGTGTGCCACCTGCGGGAAATGCTTTTCTAACCAGGCCAGCCACATCCGGCATCGGAAAGTCCACACGGGGGAGAGGCCGCACCTCTGCGCCATCTGCGGAAAACGGTTCCCCCATCATGCGGTTCTCGTGAAGCACCAGAAAATCCACACCCGGGAAGCCTTAAACAGTCAAAAGGTGGCGGAGGAGAAAAAGGAGGAGGAGGAACGAGCGAAAGAAATTTCATAAAAGGAGAATGGAGTGTTTCTGGTTTGGGAAGCTGGGGCCGTAGGCATCCTTTCCTAACCCCGTGGCTTCCAGATATGTGGGACCTCTGGACGCTTTGGGTGGAAGTGTCAAGGATTGTACTGGATCTCTGAAAATACTGGGTTCAGGAAGGTTTGACCTTGTAAATCTGCAGTGTGTGCCCATGCAGGCCCTTGAGAAGCACTTGGTAGGCTCCAGTTCTTGACATCTACCCCAGCACTCGTGTAGGAGAAGCACCCATCACCTCGCTGGGAAGTTCCACAACCCTCCTGATGTTTGTATCTCGGAGCTTAAATTGGGTGGGTTCTCAGCTGGGTGATGAGGGCTTATTGAATGTCTGTGAAGTTGATAGTCTCAGGGTTTTAAGATCTTCAAGCTATACGCTATAGCGACTCAGTGAAGCAGTTGATAGAAGACAAGGAGTCTATGTAGTGGTTGCATTTTTATTGTCTAATATGCTGTTTCTCAACCATGGCAAGTTTAAGCTAGCTGACTGACTGGGTGTTGTGACCTAGGCTCACTTGGTCATTACAGGACACAAATAGTCTCAAACAAAACTGTTTTATAATAACTGCTGAGAATTACTTCATTCCCAGTTTAGTCCAAATTAATTCCAAAACAAGTCCTTCAGAAAAAATCCTTCGGGTTTATCACAAAGCTTTTATCTTCTTTGGCACCTTTCTTGGCAAAGCCCCACCTGCCAAAGTTCAGAAACAAGAGACACCAACTGGAAAACAGATTTAGCAACGTTGCTTTCCTACAAAGAGCCCAAGAGCCTTTGCTGCTCTTTTAAGCCTTATGTGAGGGGCCAATCATCTCCAGGCCTTACTCCTGAGTCGTCCCTTTTGTTTTAGCTGCTCTTGCCTTCTGGCAGCTCTGTGCATGCGTGCACTAGGAACAGGCTCCTCCTGTTCCTCTGCCTCTCTGCTGTCCGACTCTGGAGGCTCCGGAGTTCGCACATCACTCCCAGATGGCTCTGGCCCCATCTCTGCCTCGGATGCAGAGCCCTTGTCCAGGCCTTCCCCAGCCTCCAGCACTGGCCCATGTTCCTCCCCAACCTCCTCACTGTCCGACTCCGCTGCTAGCTCCGCGGCCTGCTGGCGGACCACAACACTGAGGGATTCTGGGAGTTGAAGTCCACCTATCTTAAAACTTGCCACGGTTGGGAAACTGGCCTCACAACATGGGTGGGCATATCATAGGAAACATGTTTTGCTTGGAGTTGCAATTTGGAAGTTTGGTTGAACCATCTTGGGTGGACTGCAATTGAGGGGGGGAAAACCTGACTTCTGGAACTGGGCTTGTTCAGGTTGTGGCTGACACAAAATCCAGAGGTGCTTTCTGGGGTGAATAGCGCAACTTTCAAGCTTTACTCACCTGTCTTCTTCCCATCCATGGCGTGTGTGACATGCACCTACAGTATGTCCCAAGTAGGGAAATGAAGGTGCTGGGAAGATGGGAGGTGAGTCTATAAGACCTTACCCAATTAAGACTGAGGGCATTGGCAGTGGCAGCTCCTCACCCTGTCCTTCATTTTTCCTTCTTTTCCTTATCCCCCCTTAGTAACCAATCTCCACAACCGACATTCTTGATTTTTCTTCATAGTCCCTGCCAACACAGCTCTGCCTTGAATGCACTTATGCCAATTTGGATCCAGATCCGAAATCATGCAGGAAAGAGTCATGTGCAGGATGTTTAGTGCACCCCAATAGCGAATCTTCGGCTACCTCAGAAAGCTAAGAGTGGTGAGATCTGTTTAGTACTTGGATGGGAGACCACAAGGAAATCTCAGGGCTGCAGGCCATACTGGGATCTAAAAATAAAATAAAAATTCCAGGTGGCAGAAGTAGTAAACCATGCGAATATTGGTGCCAAGCAAAATAAGCGGACACATCTGTGAAATGAACAAGAGCTGAGCTCAACTTTATGTTTGTATGGTCTAATAGAATATAGTATAGGAATGGAAGCAAATGGGAGGGGAAAAAACCCTCAGAAAATCTTTTTTCCCCTCCAATTTCATTGTGTTTTAGGTTCATTTTGCTTTAGTGAGGTTTCTTACTTTGAAGGCTGTTGTCGTTCCCTCAGAATTACCACATTGAGAAAATAATGTGTGTCATAGAAACTAATTAAAAGAAAATTAGAAGTATTGTTAGTCTGACTATGAAGTTTCTTTTCTTCTTCTTCCCTTATTGTTGCTTTTCTCTTCTCAGCCCTGGCTCGCCATGGCCTCAAAAGACTCCCTCAGAGAAGCTGAGGTCCTCCATTGACTGGAATCGCCCGTTCAGCCATTGACCAATTTTTCAGAGATGGCGGTGTTCAGGCAGAACAATGATATTCTGGGATCTTATAGAAAAAGAGTGAAAAGGACATTAGAGGCCAAGGAAGGCCCTCTATGGCATTCGTGGGGACTGTGGCTCTTTTATGACTTGTGGACTTCAACTCCCAGAATTCCTGAGCCAGCCATGGGAGTTGAAGTCCACAAGTCATTAAGGGGCCATCAGTCCCCATGTTGGCTCAAGAATTCTGGGAGTTGAAGTCCACAAGTCAAAAAGAGGCCATTCTACCCCACTTCAGCTCTATGGTGAGGGAGACATCAATATTTTCTAGTTTGCACATCTACTCCCAGTATACAGGTAGTCCTCAACTTACGACCCCAATTGAGTCCAACATTTGTTGCTAAGTGAATTTGTTAAGTGAATTCTCCCCATTTTACGACCTTTCTTTCATTTGTTAAGTGAATCATTGCCATTGTTAAGTTAGTGTCATGGTTGTTAAGTGAGCCTGGCTTCCCCACTGATTTGGCTTGTAAGAAAGTGGCAAAACATGATCACGTCACGCTGGGACACTGCAACTGTCATAACTATGAGTCAATTGCCAAGCGTGTGAATTTTGATCACATGACCACGGGGATGATGCAGTGGTCGTAAGTGTGAAAAATGGCCATAAGTAACTTTTTTTCAGTGCCATTGTAACTTTGAACAGTCTCTAAATGGACCGTTGTAAATCAAGGACTAGCTATAGTCACTTCTGGACTGAAATACAGATAGTTCTTAACATAGTCATTTG
This sequence comes from Arizona elegans, assembly GCA_022577455.1. Lineage (NCBI taxonomy): Eukaryota > Metazoa > Chordata > Lepidosauria > Squamata > Colubridae > Arizona > Arizona elegans. The sequence continues at coordinate 11,227,871 of JAKOOJ010000012.1, forward strand.
TTTAGTTACTGTTCAAAGTTATGATGGACTTTTCAGAGTATTTACAACCCGGATTCAAAGTTATGATGGCTGTGGGGTCGGGGGGAGGTCATGGTTAGACACTCAGCAGCCAAGCTACAAATATGGCCACTTGCAGCATCCAATAGTCATGTTTTATGACGGTGTTGTGGCCCGTCAGCAGCCTGTGCAGTTAGTAGCTGATTCTGACAGCGAGGAGGCTGGTGTGGTGCTGCGCCAGCAGCCTGTGCAGCTGGCGCTCGAGTCAGACAATGAGGAGGCCGGAGAAGATGTGGTGCCAGAGGCGGGGATTCAGCCAGGGCCTTCAGAACCTCCAGAAGCTTCCATAAATGAAGAGGAAGAAGAGGAGGAGCCTCTTCTCGATGCACGAGTGCACAGAGCTGTTAAAAGGCAGGAGTGGCTCCTCAGGAGGATGTCTCCTCGAGAGTAAGGCTTGGGGCTAATTGGCCACTCCCCTAGCCTATTTAAGGAAGGACGACGACTGATGAAATTTGCAGGAAACAACTTCGTTCATATTTCTTCGTGTCTTGATTCCAGAAACGTTTGATTCGGCTCTTGTTTCTCTCTTGTCAGTTTTCCTGCAAATTGCTTCTGGGCATTCTGCCAACCACAGTAAGATTACGGTTATCTGAAATACTGTGCCTCAGAATTGAGTTATTATTCTTTGGATTCCTGTCGGCTGTTAATGAAGTTAAATTAACAACCCTTGTTCAGAAAAGACTGGTTTAAACTGTACTTGTGTTCGAACAACTACTAAGAAAGCTCATTAGTAGTCCTTAATTAGTAAACTAAGGTTTGTACGGACTTTGTGTGTGCTGCGTTCTTTGGGGTCCGTAGCTGGGGCAGAACAGACGGTGCTGGAAAATAGCCTTTATGTCCAGTCCATACAGAACCATTGATTTATTTATTGATCATTGCCAAAAGGTTCTTAAAGTCAGGTTGGTTGTATGGGTGACCCGATTTACAACCACGAGGAGTTGTAGCTGACCATCAACACCCTAATTAACAACTAAAAGCCACACGCAACCAAGCTCCACATAAATACAACTCGTTGTACAACCCAGTGCATACCTTCTGGAGAGAGAGAGGGAGGGAAGTTCCCTAAGGATGGGCTCCAGCACGAGGCCGAAAGTTTGCAAGAATAAACCTTTGGTCCCGATGACACTCAGATGGGATCCGGCATCATGAGTTATAATGATGATGATGGGCAGGCTCCATTATGGTCATAACTCAAGCACTACTTGTATCTCAAACGTCACCTAATTGAGCCGTGGTGGCGCAGTGGTTAGAATTGGATGGGCTTCAAAAATTTTAGCAAGGGGTTCTCTGTCCCGTTGCTGGGTGGGTGTGGCCATGGTGGGCGTGGTCTAGTTGGCTTCCTGCACCATGGCTGGGGGGGGGCATTTTTGCCTTCCCCGGGCTCCGGAGGCTTTCCTTGAGCCTCCTTGAAGGATGAAAATGGCCTCCCCAGGCTCTGGAGACCGGAAACAGGCCGTTTCCGGTCTGTTCCCGAACTTCCGGTAGGCCCATTTTTTTGCCCTTCCCAAGTCTCTGTGTGCACCCTGTACTTACCTGCATCCAAAACAGGCTGTGTGAGGACTCCTGGGAGGGGCGGGGTGGGTGGGGCCAGCCAGGAGTGGGATTTGGGGGTTCTCCGAACTGCACAGAATCTTAGCTAGAGGTTCTCCCGAACCCCTGTGAACCCCCAGCAGCCCACCCCTGGTTAGAATGCATTATTGCAGGCTGACTGCCGACTGCTAGCAGTTCGATTCTCACCGGCTCAAGTTTGGCTCAGCCTTCCATCCTTCCGAGTTCGGTACAATGAGGACCCAGATAGCTGGGGACAATATGCCGACTCTGTAAACCGCTTAGAGAGGGCTGTAAAAGCACTGTGAAGCGGTATATAAGTCTAAATACTATTGCTAATGTTTGGCTCCATTGCCTTGTGAGGGCAGGGGAAGGCCTCTACCCAAACTTCCTTCAGTTGTACGCTTTTGCCCCAAGCCGCTACCATCAAGTGCCCTGCAAAATGTAAAAAAGGAATCTTAAACAGGTAGTCCTTGACTTAACAACCATTCATTTAGTGACTAAAGTTACGACAGCACTAAAAAAAAGTAACTTGCGGCCATTTTTTACACTTATGCCTGTGGCAGCATCTCCATGGTCACATGATCAAACTTCAGCTGCTTGGCAATTGGTTGATATTTATTTCGCTTTTGTGAAGCGAAAATGGAATGGAATTCAAATTCAAATTCAAACCTTTATTGTCAGAGTACACCATGTGTACTATGAGATTGGCTGAGCCTCCCTTCGTGCACCCCCCCAACCCAATACAACTCAGTGAAAGACAAAAAAAAATTCCTATCCCAGTGAATCCTGCTAACAATCACCCAATCTTACTGCACCATGTGAACTTATTGCACGTTGCGCCGGCCCCACAAATCATTCATACTATGTTGTAGTAGTTATTTTTCATTCAGGAGCCTGACAGCCCACAGATAAAAACTGTTCTTCAGCCTGTTTGTGCAGCTGCCTGTACTTCTCTATATCTCCTTCCCGATGGAAGGAGAATAAAGAAGTGCTGACCAAGGTATGAGTCGTCCCTGAGGATTTTCCTCACTCTTCTTTTTTTTTTTTATTGAAAAGTTTTTTAAAAATTTTACACATATTTTCCCTTCCCTCCTCCCCCCCTCCTACCCCAACCCTCCCCTCACCCAGACTTCCCAGAGCAAATACAGGATATAGCATTTAACAAACAAAAAAAACATAAGCTAACTATCTATAGATTTATCTCCTTTTTACACTTTAACTCCCCTTATTTATATCTGAATATAACTATTTAAACCAATTATTGCTTGAAAGTAATCAATCCAACTTTGTTCTTGTCGGTTCTTCAATAATAAGCAAGTTTTCTTTCTTCCAGCATTGCTCAAACAAAGCCCAATTACAATTAACCATCACATCTCCAACCCCTACATATATTAATACATTAACAAAATATTTTAACCAATCGCAAATAAATTATATTGTAAAAACCTTATTTTTACTTTTTACCCCATAAACTTATATTGATTCTTCCTGGAAACATTCCTTACTTAATAGCTTTACATAAACTTATTCATCTTATTCTCTACAAATCCACTGCATATAATCAAATAACCTCTTCACTATTTGATATCTATAAAAAATATTGTAAAAACCTTCCCTCAACCCTTGCACCACTTATATTTTCCTTATAACCCACAAGTTTATATTTATTCTTCAACAAAACATTCTTTAAATAACTTTAGTGTTAATATACTTCAGGACAAAAGGATTTTCCTCACTCTTCTAAGGCAGCGAGGCCTAGCTCTAGTGGTATTGGGACAGCCCACCATGTCCCTTGGACATGGAATGGAATGGAATGGAATGGAATAGAATAGAATAGAATAGAATAGAATAGAATAGAATAGAATAGAATAGAATAGAATAGGAGGTGGGCAACTGTGGCCCTTTTACAACCTGTGGACTTCAACTCCCAGAATTCCTGACTGGCTCAGGAATTCTGGGAGTTGAAGTCCACAGGTTGTAAAAGGGCCACAGTTGCCCACCCATGGAATGGAATGGAACGGAACAGAACAACAGAACAGAATAGAATTCAAGTGTGATTGGACACACAAGGAATTTTTCTTTGGTGCATACGCTCTCAGTGTACATAAAAAGACGAGATACCTTCATCAAGAATCATAAGGTACTAGGCAGTACCAGATAATTCTTAGATGAATGTTGTCTAGAAATGTATAGTTTACAGGGGATAGTATACTAGAATGTCAGGAAGAAATGTATAACACACAGGGGGTAGAATAGATGGGCGGTAAAGTATTATATAACATGATTTGGATTTGGATTTCATCCTGGGGAAGCCATGGGGGGTGGGTAGGGTGAGGGAAGGCTAGGGAGGGAAAGGGGGGGAAAGGGGGAATTTATATTTGTAAAACTTGTTCAATAAAAAAAAAGAATCATAAGGTACAACACTTAATGATAGTCGTAGGGTAGAAATAAGCAATCAGGAAACAATATCAATATAAATGATAGGGATACAAGCAACAAAGTTATGGTCATACAGTCATAAGTGGAAGGAGATGGCTGGTGGGAACGATGAGAAGATTAATAGTAGTGCAGACTTAGTACATGGTTTGACAGTGTTGAGGGAATAGAATAGAATAGAATAGAATAGAATAGAATAGAATAGAATAGAATAGAACTTGATTATCACTTTAAATGTCTTCAAAGGAAAAAAAAAACAGAAGTCCAGTTGCCTCTTGAAAAAGCACCTTTGGGATAGGGATGGAATTTTGCAACCCACCAGTTCTGGGTGGTGGGGGGGTCTCTTTCGAGGATTAACCTGTGGAACAGCTTTGCCTTCAGAAGTTGGTGGGAGCTTCATCCCTGGTAGTTTTTCAGACGAGACTGGACAGTCACTTGTATGAACTGGTATAGGTCTATAGGGTCTCTCCTGCTTGAACAGAGGGGTTGGACTAGATGACCTCCAAGGTCCCTTCCAGCTCTTCATTCCAATTCGGATTTCTTCAAGTCCCTGGCTCCTTCGGGTCGAAAGCGAAGCTTGCAGTTGCGGCGCCGTCCGGGAGGGGTCGCCCGCGGGTGCGCCGCCGGCCTCAGCGAAGCGAAGGGGCGGGGACAGGCCGGAGCAAGCTGCAGCGAAGCAGCCCCGCCGGTCAGCAGGGAGTCCCTAAGGCGCCCCCCGGGCTTCCCCGCCTCCCCTAACCGGGCGGAACCCAGACGAAGATCGGCGGCCTCTTTGCCGTTTGCGGTATGAGCGTTGCAGGTGGTGGAGGGGGAGAAGCTGGGCGCGGGGGGGGGGAGGGGGGCTTCTTCCATCGTTGCACAAAAAAAAAAAGGGGGGGGGGAAGGCCTCCCCTCCGTCCCGGGAAAGGCGCGCGCCTGCCCGCCTGCCTTTCCAGCCCCGATCCCGGAGCTTGGATGCGTGCATCGCATCGCGTTGCATTGGGTTGCATGTTGCATCGCATCCTTTGCTTTGCAGCGCAGCGCAGCGGATTTGGCGGGCCGGGGACAATGGGGCGCGGAGAAGAAAGGAGAGATCTCCATCCTCTTGCGTCCCGGGAGGGGTGGGGGTGGGGGGCGCCGATGCAGGGCCGCCGCCAAGCCTTTGCAACCCGAATATATGTGTGTGTGTGTGTGTGTGTGTGCGCGCGCGCGCTTGTGTTTGTTTGGGATGTGGATGTGCGCAAGGAGCGCGGTGACTGGAAGCTCAGCCTTTGACTCTTCGGGGTGAGGGGAGCAGAAAGGGGCCCGGATTGGCTCCCCTCTTCCCGTAACAAAAGGATGGAGATAACTTTATTTTAAGCCAGAGAAAGAACCGTTGTGTTATTTTTCGGGTTGGGGTGGGGTGGGATTTCAAGTTTGCTGGCATACGGGTGCCCGTTTAACGACGTGGCTCCTTTTGAGGTACAAAAGTAGTAAACAAAACAAAACAAAACAAAAAAAGGGTCGAAAAAAGGGCCCCCAAGGTTGTTATTCTGCATATTTGTGTGTGTGTGTGGGTAGGTTAGCTTGGGGTCTTTTTTTCCTAGTTTGAGGAGAATGACGAAAGTTTACTTGGTACTTACAAAAGTGAAGCTTGGATAGCAAAGATCAGTTTTCTTTTATCCTTCTTCACGGTCTCTAACCCAGTGATGGGGAACCTTTTTGGTGCGTGCGCGCAAATGCGTGTGCATGCGCGCATGCACCCCCAAAATGCAATGCAAGGGCCTCCACGCGTGTGACCCTTCCTGTGTGCATGGGTGCATCTTTCTGCACATGTGCCCTGCCCCCTCACCCATTTTTGGCTTCCAGGTTGGTGCAGGAGGCCTTCCAGTCCCAAAATGGGGTGCGGGGGGGGGGGGCGCACACGTGAGCGAACCTCCCTAAGAGCCTTGGTGGGAGCAGCAGACTAAAATGCTGTTAGGTGCCTGCAATTACTGCAAGTTCAAATCTCACCAGGCTCAAGGTTGACTCAGCCTTCCATCCTTCCGAGGTAGGTAAAATGAGGACCCGGATTGTGGGGGCAATAAGCTGACTTTGTATAAAAAAGAACACCGCTTGGGGGGCCCCCGAAAGCCCTACTAAGCAGGTATAAACAAAAGTAGGAAGGCTATTGCTTAACGCATTGTAAGCCGCCCTGAGTCTCCGGAGAAGGGCGGCATATAAATCGAACCAATAAAATAAATGAATAAATGCAGTGCGAGCGCCCCCCATACATACACCCTGCCCTCCACACGTGTGCGGCAGAGACCCAAAGACCAGCTGGCTGGCGGGAGGCATGAGCGGTGGAGCTGGGCTGAGGCGTGCATGCCACATGTGCCCTAGGTTCGCCATCACGGCTCTAACCTGTTAGACAGTCTTGCCCGATTGTGCTAAAAGTGATCTAATCTGATAAATACACAACTCTGGTTTTCAGGAAGCGAACTGGCGAGAAGGAACTCGAAGAGGAGGGATCAGAAGAAGAACAGAAAGTCTCTGGCTTTCCCCTTCAGTCTGCCAAAGCAAGCAACTTAAGAACCACCTGAAAATTATCAAAAGAGATCCATTCATTGGGATGGAGGAGCACTGGGACACACAATGGGAGCCATTTCTCGAGACACAACCCACCCACGCGGGCAGGAACTTGGAGGCTTCACCCTGGGAAGACCCCAAGGCCTTCCTGGCTTCCTTTGAGCAGGTGGCCACGGCCTGCCACTGGCCCAGCGGAGAATGGGTGGCCCAACTCCTGCCAGCCCTTTATGGAGAAGCTGAAGAGGCCTTTCAGAGCCTGGACACCATTCATCAAGAGGATTATGAGAACGTGAAGGCGGCCATCTTGAGGGGAGATGCTGTGAAAAGCGAGGTCCAGCGTCAACGTTTCAGACAGTTCTACTGCCAGGAAGTGGAGGACCCACGAAAGGTTCAAAGCCACCTCCAGGAGCTTTGCCACCAGTGGCTGAAGCCCGAGAGTCACACCAAGGATCAAATCCTGGAGCTCTTGATCTTAGAGCAATTCCTGGCCAGCCTACCTCCAAAGCTTCAGGACTGGGTTCAGTCAAAGAGGCCGCAGACAAGTTCCCAGGCTGTGGCCTTGATGGAGAACTTCCTTAGGAGCCAGCCGGAAGTCAAATCCAAGCCGTGTCAGGTATGGTTAACTCTCATTTAAATTCTTATTTACAGTGGATATAAAAAAGTCTATAAGGTAAAGGTTCCCCTCGCACATATGTGCTAGTCATTCGCGACTCTAGGGGGTGGTGCTCATCTCTTTCAAAGCCGAAGAGCCAGCGCTGCCCGAAGATGTCTCTGTGGTCATGTGGCCGCATGACTAAATGCCAAAGGTGCATGGAACACTGTTACCTTCCCACCAAAGGTGGTCCTTATTTTTCTACTTGCATTTTATACGTGCTTTCGAACTGCTAAGTTGGCAGAAGCTGGGACAAGTAACGGGAGCTCACCCCGTTACGCGGCACTAGGGACTCGAACCGCTGAACTGCTGACCTTTCGATTGACAAACTCAGTGTCTTAGACACTGAGCTACCATGTCCCTTAAAAAAAGTCTATACACAGCCGTTAAAATGGCAGGTTTTTGAAATGTCAACAAATCAGATTAAGATAAATCACTTCAGAGGTTTTTTTTCCCACTTTTAATGTAACATAAGCTGTACAATTCAACTGAAAAAGTGAATTCTTCTACGGGGAAAAATAAAAATAAAGAAACCTTACAATTAAGGTTATAAATGGTGATTGTGTGATTAAGAGGCACTGCAACCGGTTGTAAAGTGTGAACTTCGAGGACCAACTGCAACCAGGCCATCATAATTTTGACTACAGGTAGTCCTCGATCGATCGATCAGAATAGAAGGGAACTTGGAGGTCTTCTAGTTGAACCCCCTGCTCAAGCAGGAGATCTTATACGATTGTCCAGTCTCTTCTTAAAAACCTCCAATGATGAAGCACCCATAACTTCTGAAAGCAAGCTGTTCCACCAGTTAATTGTTGTCTCTGTTAGGAAGTTTATCCTTAATTCCAGGTTGCTTCTCTCCTTGATCAGTTTCCATCCATTGTTTCTTCTCTTGCCTTCTGGGACTTTGGAAAATAAATTGACACCCCCCCCCCTTTCTTTGTGGCAACCTGTCAAATACTGGAATATTGCTATTGTCGTCCCCGCCCCAGTCCTTCTTCTCTAGACTAGCCAAACCCAAATCCTGCAACTGTTCTTCATACGTTTTTGTCTCTAGGCCTGTAATCGTCTTAGTTGTTCTTCTCTGCACGTTTTCCAAAGTCAATTTACAGCCGTTCCTTTACTGAGCATTGGAAGTGACAATGTGTTCTGCCCCAGCTACGGACCCCAAAGAACGCAGCACACACAAAGTCTGTACAAACCTTAGTTTACTAAATTAAATCAGTCTCTTTCGAACAAAGGCTGTTAATTAACTTTCTTAACAGCCTACAAGAATCCAAAGAATAAATAATCGTAGTCTTACTATGATTGGCAGAAAGCCCAGAAGCAATTTGCAGGAAACTGATAAGAGAACTAAGATCAAGATGCGAAGGAGAGTGAACAAAGTTGTTCCCTGCAAATTGCCTCAGTCGTCGTCATTCCTTAAATAGGCTAAGGGAGTGGCCAATTAGCCCCAAGCCTTACTCTCGAGGAGACCTCATCCTGACGAGCCACACCTGCCTTTTGGCAGCTCTGCGTGCCCGTGCATCGAGAAGAGGCTCCTCCTCTTCATCCTCTTCACTTAAGGGAGCTTCTGGAGGTTCTGAAGGCCCTGGCTGAATCCCTGCCTCTGGCACCACATCTTCTCCAGCCTCCTCATTGTCCGACTCGAGCGCCAGCTGCACAGCACCACACCAGCCTCCTTGCTGTCGGAATCAACTACTAGCTGCACAGGCCGCTGACAGGCCACAACACAATGAAACTGAAAAAAGTAACTTATGAACACTTTTCACACTTGCCCCCGTTGCAGGTCATGTGATCAAAATTCAGACGCTTGGCAACTGGCTCATACATATGATGGTTGCCATGCCCCTGGGGTCACGTGATCACCTTTTGCGTCTGAGCTTTCCCCAGCCCCGAGGACTGGCCCAAGTTCCTCCCCAACCTCCTCATTGTCTGACTCGGGCCACAACAATGAGCCTCATAAAAACTAAGGGCCTGCTGTGATTGTATGTGGGATGTGTGTGTATATGTCAAAATGAGCTCTTTCTTCTGAGTGAAACTCTGTTCCCTGTTTCAGGGGCCATTGAAAGGGAAGCATGTGATTTTCTTACACGAAGAAGAGTCTGTGGAGACTACAAACACTAAACATGGTGAGAGGAAGATCAATAAGGCAGGTAAGGATTTTCCTGAAATATAAGAAGCAATATACAAATACTGTAATACAGTGTTTCTCAAATCTGTTTCATATAAATAAATAAAGCTTTTGCATACCCTCATCTTCCCTTCTAGCCATTTTAATTTAATTTATTCATTGATTGATTCCGTTTAGAATTAACACGGTTTTAACCAATGAATCAACTTTGATGCAATGTTAGCACAGGAACTGGGGCTTCCTATAACAAGGAATATATCCCCCACCTCACCCAAGCTGCCTCAGATCAATCTCTAGGAAAGAAAACCCTTAACTCCATAGATTCAGAGAAAATATACTTTTACTAGGAAAGAACCAATTGTGGCAAAATCCAGGCAAAGTTTAGAATATAATAACAGAGTTGGAAGGGACCTTGGAGGTCTTCTAGTCCAACCCCCTGCTCAGGCAGGAAACCGTACACCACTTCAGACAAATAGTTATCTCTTCTTAAAAACTTCCAGTGTTGGAGCATTCACAACTTCTGGTGGCAAGCTGTTCCACTGGTTAATTGTTCTAACTGTCAGGCAATTTCTCCTTAGTTCTAAGTTGTTTCTCTCCTTCATTAGTTTCCACCCATTGCTTCTTGTCCTACCCTCAGGTGCTTTGGAGAATAGCTTGACTCCCTCTTCTTTGTGGCAGCCCCTGAGATAGCAAACGCGTGTGAAAAGCCAAATTGAAAATAACCCCAGAGCCCATCCCACCAGTAGTCAGGCAACCAGAGTTCAATCGTTGGCCAGGAAGATGTTTTTTTTTTTTAATTGAAAAGTTTTATAAGAAATACAATTTTCTCCCCCCCACCCTTTCCCCCTCCCCACATAATAGAAAATGTACATTTTCTTATACATAATAAATCCTACATATACATGTTTCCCTTAAAGAAAGCATTAAAATAAAACATTTTAATTACATTCGGAGTTGCTCTTCTTCTCTTTCTTCCCCCATTCCACAACAAACCTTCTTCTTCTCCTCCTTTCTTTCCCGTCCCTCCCTCCTCTTCTCTCCTACTTTCTCCTACCTCTTCTCCCACCTCATCCTACTTCCTTTCCCTTTCCCCCACTTCTCTCTTCTTTTCCCCCTTCTCACCTTCACTCCTACTCCTGTCCCCTTCCCTTCCTCCTCTCCTTTCTTCCATTCCTCTCCCTCTCCTCTTCCTACCCCCTCCTCCTCTCTCCTTTCTAACTTCTTTGCTGTGAAATATTTTCCTCCTTTAGTATCTGAGCAACTCCTGTATTCTAATCGTAGATACTTTCTTCTGTTAAAACATTTCTCTATTCACCACTTTTTTCCCACCCCAACCCTTATCCCACCCTCCCCACCTCTGGAACGAGCTACCCCCAGGGATACGACTGATCCCAGACCTCCGTACTTTCCGCCAGGCCCTGAAGACTTTTCTATTTCAGCAAACCGGGCTGGCTTAAAATGTTAACTGGTTAATTTTATGGGTAAGGGGTTTTAAATTGGGGAAGCCAAATTGATTTAATTATGTTTTAAATTATTTGAACTTTCATATTGTATGTATTTTAATCTTGGCTGTTCAGCGCCCTGAGTCCTTCGGGAGAAGGGCAGTATAAAAATTTAATAATAATAATAATAATAATAATAATAATAATAATAATAATAATAATAATTATTATTATTATTATTATTATTATTATTATTATTATTATTATTATTATTATTATTATTATTTGGAAAATTGGAAACACAAAGCTCTGCATAGCCAATACTTGAAAAGTATTGAAGGCAAAGCTGACCAGAAACTAACTTGGAACTGGTTAAGATCAGGAGTACTGAAAAAAGAAACAGAAAGCTTTATTTTGGCAGCTGAAGAACAAGCCCTAGCCACAAACTGCATGAAGGCAAAAATTCAACATGTTACCACCAACAGCAAATTTCTCTGTAATGAGAAAGATGAGACAGTCGACCACTAATCAGTGGGTGTAGCAAAATTTCACAAACTGACTACCTACAACGCCATGACCGTGTTGCTAAGATAATTCACTGGAAATTGTGTCAGAAGTTTGGATTTGAGTACAGCAAAAACCACTGGGAACATCAGATTGAGAAAGTTTTAGAGAATGAGAAACTCAAGATCTTGTGGGACTTTAGGATTCAGACTGACAGGCACTTGGTCCACAACACACCTGACATAACAATAGTTGAAAAGAAAAAAGTATGGTTCATTGACATTGCAATACCTGGTGATGCAAGGATTGAAGATAAGCAGCAAGAAAAAATCACAAAGTACCGGGACTTGCAAATTGAAGTTGAGCGACTGTGGAAAAAGAAATCGTGTGTTATCCCGATTGTAATTGGAGCCCTTGGAGCAATACCCAAAGGGCTACCTCGCCATTTAGAAATTCTAAATTTGCCGGACTTGAACATTTTGACTTTACAAAAAACCACCTTACTCGGAACAGCTTACATCCTCCGACGATACCTTAACAGTTCCTAGGTCCTTGGTTAGGACTCGAGCTGCTGAGCTATTAACCAGCCTCAAAGGCTGTGAATCTCACTAAAGGTTAACCAATAATAATAATAATAATAATAATAATAATAATAATAATAATAATCTTGTTTCTTTTTAAAAAAAATATTTTGACATCTCAGGACAATCAAATATACCTAATATTCCGGCCACCATTTTTTCCTCATCATAACAACCTGTGAGGTTGTTTGGGCAGAGAGAGAGGGACTGGCCCACGCTCACCCAGCTGACTTCTGTATCAAAGACAGGACTAGAACTCACAACCTCCTGGTTTCTGGGCCAGCTGTCAAGTTCAAACCTTGTTTTTGATGTTGCAATCATTATCGCTTCTCAGCTTGCCAACGAACCAAGGGGGAGGAAAGGGTGAGATGGAATGTATGCTCCAGACATCAGGAAGCCAAGCTCTTAGAGCCAAGGACACTTCAGCAGATGTTTGCCAAAGCCAACGACTTTTCTCATAACAATACAAAGAGACTCAATTGAATAATGTGAACAACGACTCAAAAAGAGGGCTGTGAAAATATTTACAGACCCCTCGCATCCTGGACATAACTGTTTCAACTCCTACCCTCAGAACGACGCTATAGAGCACTGCACACCAGAACAACAAGACACAAGAACAGTTTTTTCCCGAATGCCATCACTTTGCTAAACAAATAATTCCCTCAACACTGTGAAACTAGTTATTAAGTCTGCATTACTATTAATCTTCTCATCGTTCCCATCACCCATCTCCTCCCACTTATGACTGTATGACTGTAACCTTGTTGCTGGTATCCTTACGATTTATATTGACTGTTTCCTAATAAGATTTGATTGCTTATTTGTTCTCTATGACTATCATTAAGTGTTGTACCTTATGATTCTTGACGAATGTATCTTTTCTTTTATGTACACTGAGAGCCTATGCACCAAAACAAATTCCTTGTGTGTCCAATCACACTTGGCCAATAAAGAATTCTATTCTGTTCTATTCTATTCTATTCTATTCTATTCTATTCTATTCTATTCTATTCTATTCTACTCTACTCTACTCTACTCTACTCTACTCTACTCTACTCTATTGCTCTCATAGGAGGTGGGAGAATCCTATAGTTTAATTATGTGGGTTTGTACGGGAATTAGTTAGATCTGGTTTTGCCCTCATTGGTGCTGAAATGATGTACTCAATAAAGTTTTGCATTCAGAGATTGGAACGTCTTGACTGCGCTTCCTTTGGTTGGGTTCGTCAGTCGGAACATTGACACCAGCATTCTCACCGCAACACCAAAACAACTCTTTTATTCACAGAGAGAACATTGGAGAGTAGCTATCCCCCACTTTCTATTATTTAACATTCATTATCTAATTATAATTTTCATACTGTGCTGTGTCTCTAAATGTCCTGCGAAAAGTGATCTAATCTGAATGTATTCCAACTCTAGGTTTTAGAGGCCAGCGGACGGAGAAAATGCTGAAAGAAGAAAAAGCGGGAAGTCCAAAGTTAGAAGCGGAAACAGAAGGAGGAAAACTGCCCGTTACAACTCAGTCTGAGTCCGAGCGACAACGAGAATGGGCAGCATCTCAGAAGAACAAAAACGATCCATTTTGGGGGGTGGCAGAGAGCTGGGAAATCCAGTGGCAGCGGTTCCTCCAGACATCACAACCGCCTCCCAATGGATGGAAGAATCCGATGAGGTCAGACGATTCCCCCTGGGAAAACCCCAAGGCCTTCCTGCTCTCCTTTGAGCAAGTGGCCAACGCTTGCCACTGGCCTAGAGAAGAATGGGCCACCCAGCTCTTCCCAGCCTTGAGCGGAGAAGCGGAAGAGGCCGTTCAAAACCTGGAAATCCAAGAACGAGAAGACTATGGCAAAGTGAAGGCGGCCATCTTGCGAGGGGAAGCCCTGAGGACGGAGATGCAACGCCAGCATTTTCGGCAGTTCTGCTGCCCGGAGGTGGGAGACCCCCGGAGAATTTACGGCCAACTCCACAAGCTGTGTCTCCAATGGCTGAAGCCAGAGAGACACACCAAGGAGCAGATCCTGGAACTGCTGATCCTGGAGCAGTTCTTGGTCAGCCTCCCACCGGACCTCCGGAGCTGGATCCGAGCGGGAAGGCCAGACACGTGTTCCCAGGCGGTGGCCCTGGTGGAGGACTTCCTATCAAGTCTGCAAGAGGCCAAATCTGGATCCTGTCAGGTAGGATCTGAATTCCAGAACTGACAGTACAAAATCTGGATTAGGTTTCTGGAATTGCCTGCATATAATCCGATGCAAAGGTGTTGCATTCATAATACACAAGGCCGACAAAAGTTTAAAAAGTTTTTTTTTATTACAGTTGCCTTTATTTTCTGCATAGCACTTAGCACTAGCAATAGCACATAGACTTATGTACTGTTTTACAGTGCTTTACAGCCCTCTCTAAACAGTTTACAGAGCCCGCAACAATCTGGGTTCTCATTTTACCCACCCTGGAAGGATGGAAGGCCAAGTCAACCTTGAGCCTGGTGAGATTTGAACTGGCAAATTTCAGGGAGGCAGCAGGCAGCAGAGATAACCTGCAGTACTGCACCACCCACAGCATAGCTGTGTTGCCTACAATAACCAGTTTATAGGGAGGTCATTCACAGGATTGGACTGTTGCTAGAATTGGGTATGTCTAGTTTAATGAAAAGATGAACTAGGGGTAACATGATAGCAGTCTTCCAATATCTCAGGTTGCCATAAAGAAGAGGGAATCAAGCTATTCTCCAAAGCATCTGAGGGTAGGACAAGAAGCAATGGGGTGGAAACTAATCAAGGAGAGAAGCAATCTGGAATTAAGGAGAAATTTCCTAACAGTGAAAACAATTAATCAGTGGAACAACTTGCCTCCAGAATTTGTGGGTGCTCCAACACTGGAGGTATTTAAGAAGAGACTGGACAACCAATCCAATCCCTTGAAATGGTATCTCCTGTTTGAGCAGGGGGTTGGACTAGAAGACCTCAAAGGTCCCTTCCATCTTTATTCTGTTTTCCAGCTTTGGGAAGGTCAAATTGTTATTTATTTATTTATTTATTTATTTATTTATTTATTTATTTATTTGTTCGATTTATATGCCGCCCTTCTCCGGAGACTCAGGGCGGCTTACAATGCGTTAAGCAATAGCCTTCATACTTTTGTATATACCTGCTTAGTAGGGCTTTGCCACCCCCTCCCCAAGCGATGTTCTTTTTTATACAAAGTCAGCTTATTGCCCCCACAATCCGGGTCCTCATTTTACCTACCTCGAAAGGATGGAAGGCTGAGTCAACCTTGAGCCTGGTGAGGTTCGAACTCGCAGTAATTGCAGGCAGCTGGTGCTACTTAACAGCACTTTAGTCTTTATATGGGAACTATGAGTGGTTTAACATTTTACATACAACCACTCTTTGCTTAAAGTCTAGTCACATAGTGGTTGTTTGAAGCCCTCCCCAAAAGGTACTTAGGATACAGTTTTGAAGTTGACTTCCCCTTGCTGCCCCCCCCCCACATGGTCACATGATTGTATTATGGTGCTTGGCACCTGGCTCACCTTCATGGCCCTTTGCAACATCCGGTGATCGTGTTATACCACAATTTTTGTTGAGTTATTTTTTGTTTTGTTTTGGTTTTTTTGCTGATTTACAATGTTTTACTTCTGTTTTTTTGCAAAAAAAAAAAAATCACCTTTTGGATAAAACAAGATTCACTTGCCAATCACCATGTTTACTAAATGACAGCTGCAAAAAAAAAGTAATAAAATGGGGCACAGTAACATGATCTGCTTAATGACCATTACAACTTATGACTATAATTCCATGCTCAATGATGATCACAGCTTGAGGATTACCTACACTGTTTTGGGATCCTGTTTGATTCTGGGCAACGCTTTGATGGATGGCTGAGTTTTCCTTTTTATAGCAAAATCCCTCTGAACGGATCTGTCTGTCTCCCTGTTTCAGGAGCTGCTGAAGGATGATCCTGTGGATTTTGATCCTGGAGAGGAAGAACTCTTGGAAGCAATGAAGAGGGAAAGAGTTGAAATGGAGATCAGTATGTTGGGTAAGGATTCCAAAGGCAATAGGAAACGTATGAGTGTGACAAAAGAAATTGAATATGTAAAATTTTATGTACAGGATAGAGCTGGCCAAACTCTCACAGGTAAACCAGGAGTGTGGCTGATCCTGGGGGAGGGTTCTTAGTGCTCTTTGAGCTTGATGTTATTTTACACAGTTTACATTTTTATTTTACACAGATGGTTAGTTTGCCGTTGTTTTATTTCTTGCACACTCCCAAGAGTCATTACCGTATTTTTCGGAGTATAAGACGCTCTGAAGTAGAAAACTCCATTTTTGGGGAGGAAAATAAGGGG
This sequence comes from Arizona elegans, assembly GCA_022577455.1. NCBI lineage: Eukaryota > Metazoa > Chordata > Lepidosauria > Squamata > Colubridae > Arizona > Arizona elegans. The sequence goes on from JAKOOJ010000012.1 coordinate 11,244,104, forward strand.
GGTGGGAAATCTGCCTACCAGCATCCATCGGTATTTATCTGTCTAGCGTCTTGTCAGTGTGTGAAAGAGTGGAGGGCTGTTTGGAAACTGAAACAGTATTTGCCGTGTGAGCAACAAAGAAGGAGACAGCACAGAGACTGGGTGTGGCTTAGCTCTGCAGCTCTCAGTCTGTGCTGAGCTGTAAACTAGTCTGCTGCTCAAAACTGAAACTGAAACTCCTCTCCTCTGCTTGTGTTTTGCTTGTATTTACTACCATGTTGGAAAACCTGCTTTTGGTATTGTATATTTACTTCATGTATTATATTATATATAAAGAGAAGTTATTGAATCCTGCTGAATCAGTTACATGTGTGCTTTCTGGATGTGATTGCTGCTGCAAACTCCTAAGTTCTTGCAGCAAATAGCAAACAGCCAGGTCAGCTTCAGCACATTATTGCAGCCTGATTCAGCACGAACAGCTGATTGGCGGGTGGATCGGCCTCCTGGAATACTCCCAATCAGCTGTTCCAGGCTGCAGGGATTGCCACAGACCATTGCAGCCTCCGTGCCTCACATTTTTGGCTACATTCGGTTTATAAGATGCACCCAAATTTTTACCCTCTTTTGAGGGGGAGGGAATGCATTTTATAATCTGAAAAATACAGTAATTACTTGGGATATGGTTCTTATCAACGACCAGACGTTCAGCAGAATGGAACATGTTGGAAGTAAATTCCAACCAAAAGGAAGTTAAAGGCATTTTTCTCTTTCTTGGCAGGTAACGGATGGGAAAGTGGAGTCAAGATGGACGACTTTCTGGGTGAAGATGAAAAGCTGGAGGCAACCTTCAGGACAGATTCCACGAGACGCCCTGTGAATCTGCCATCAAAAAAGCAGACCCAGGAGACACCCATGGAGGATGAGAAGGAACGCCATTTGTTGGCAAAAAGATTTTCTACTGCTGTTATTGGAAAGACCACTTTATCCAGCAAAGATAAAACTCCTTTGTTCTCCAAGTATGGTCGGAAGTATCACTACAGAGTGGAACTTGACATGATAGATTCCTCAGAGGACTTTGAAGATTGGCCTAGCTCAGAGGATGATCTCCAGTGTCTTTCCGACTTTGGCAAAAAGGAAGAAAATAGAAGAATTGAGAAAAAGTGCAAGTTTTCTGGAAAGAGAAATGGGAATCGTTTCAACAGATATCAGTGTAGTTATCTAGAAGAAGAAAACGACCGTTCTCTTGAGTACGTGAAAACCTTCAGTAACGCAAATTCGCTAAATATAATTCAGGCCCCTAATGACACCGAAAGGAAAGTGTATGAATGTTCTCAATGCGGGAAACAATTTGGTAAATTTAGTCAGTGGAGTCAACATCAGAAAATCCACACCGGAGAAAAACCGTACAAATGTTCCCAATGTGGAAAGTCTTTCAACCAAGCAGGAAATCTGAAGACCCACCAGAAAATTCATACCGGAGAGAGACCCTACGGATGTTCCCAGTGTGGGAAAAGCTTCAATCAGGCAGGGAATCTGAAGACCCACCAGAAAATCCACACCGGGGAGAGACCCTACAAATGCCCTCAGTGTGGGAAAAGCTTCACCCGAGGGATCCTTTTGAAGATACATCAAAGGATCCACACTGGAGAAACACCATACAAATGTTCCGAGTGCGGGAAAGGATTCAATGAGATGCGGAACTTGAAAAGACACCAGAGAATTCATACCGGAGAGAAACCTCACAGATGTTCCCAGTGTGGGAAATGCTTCACTGAGGCAGATGTTTTGAAGATACACCAAAGAACACACACAGGAGAGAGGCCGTACAAGTGTTCGGAGTGTGGGAAATGCTTCAATAAGTCGGGAACTTTGAGGAGACATCAAAGAATTCATACCGGAGAGCGACCCTACAAATGCTCTCAGTGTGGGAAAGGTTTCAACCAGATGGGGACTTTGAAAAAACACCAGAGGCTTCACCCAGGCGAGAAATACTACAAATGTTCTCAAATCCACGCAGCGATTTATATCGGTGAGAAACCGCACAAGTGCTCCGACTGCGGGAAATGTTTCCGACAGGCAGGACTTCTGAAGAGGCATCAAAGAATTCATACCGGAGAGAGACCCTACCGATGTTCTCAGTGTGGGAAATGGTTCAATCAATCAGGAACTTTGAAGAGACATCAGAGAATTCATACCGGAGACAAACCACCCCAGTTCCTTAGCGGTGGAAATACGTCGGTCAGGGAAGTGACTTGAAGAACTATCTGGAAATTCGTATTTCAGGAAAAAGCCACAGATGTAACTAAAACCTAGCGTGGAAAATCTCCATGATCGAAATATAGTAATTGAAAGATACAATCCATTGAAAACGAAAGAGCGGCAGTAGAATAGAAGAAAGAGTTTTAGTATACAAAGGCAGGGAGTTCTCGACTTGCAACCACAGTTGGGGTTGGAATTTCAGTTGCTAAGTGATGCGGTCAATAAGCGAGTCACCACAGGACTGGATCTGATTTTACAATGGTTTACTTATCATGATTGTTAAGTAAACCTGGCTTCCCCAATTGTGGGGAAGATCACAAATTGCAATCACAAGAGACTGCAACCGTCGTAAAGATGAGACGGTTGTCAAGTGACTGAATTATGATCATGTGATTGAGGGATGGTCGTAAGTCACTTTTTCCAAAACCATCGTAAGTTGGAACTGTCATTAAAGGAATGGTGATAAGTCAAAGATTACTTGGTTTTACAAACATTATGGCCCTCCGTCTCTTGCCCAAATTATGAATTATGTCGATTATGCTTTCTGAAAGCAGAGAGAGATCTGAAAGAAAATGTGGAGTTGAATTCAACTTATTGCTTAGGAGCTTTTGAAAAGATAACAGAGAAGGATCATTGCACACTTCAAATCCATTAATGGATGCCATTCAGAATCAAGAGACTGCTCCTCTTTCATTCCAGAGGGTAAAACATGAAATCATGAATGCTAGGACAAAAATGTCAAAATATTCATTAGTCATAAAAAAGGGTTGAGCAGTTGGAACAATTTTGCAACGAGATGATGGGATACTCTTCACTAGAGGTGTCCACCTATCCATGGACCCTAATTGGGATTGCTGCATGGAGCCGAGGTTGGACTTGATGGTCTTAATGACTCTCTCCAGCTCTGCTTCCATGATTCCTGACAAGACCAAATGACGGTGAGTTTGGGTCCCCAACTGCACCTGGTGGTTTGCCATCTTTAATTTTGGCTGGCGGAGCATCGGGAGGTTCTTCTGGACTCACCACTCCTGCTCAACGAGCAAGCGGCACATGGCGAGGAGGGACTTTGCATAAATGCATCTTGTACACTAGTCACACTTTTTCTAACACTATTGGGGCCTGCTCACATTTGGCCATGCCTTACATGTCTTGATTGGACGGTTGGCAATGCACTCTAGTGGGGCTGCCCTTGAAGAGCATTCAGAAGCTACAACTGATCCAGTAGGGATGCATCACAAGATACCCACATAATTCTTCTACTACATGAGTTCCCAAGATCTTTCAGGGTGCTGGTCATCACCTTTAAAGCCGTACCTGGCATGGGGCCAGGTTTTATTTGCAGGACTGCCTATCCCTGCTCATTGCCAAGTTCTGGCAGGTGGGCATCCTCAGTTAAACAACCCTTCAGTTAAACAGTGTTTCCTGATAGGGACACGGAAGCATGCCTTCGTCCTAACAATTGCCTTATGGAACAGCCTCCGGCTCCCTCAAGATACAGATGATCAACGTTGTTGACCTCCGAGAAAGCAGTAAGGATCTGGCTTTCCGTCCCAGGAGCTAGGACCAGGATGTTGAAGTGTGCCGGCAAAATGTGATTGGTTGATAGATGGAAGCAAGTTTTATCTGAACCCCTGATATAGTTTTAGGTGTTTGTTTTGTTTTGATCAAATTGTGTTTTTTCGCTCTTGCATGCCCCCTAGCGTCTTTTCTAATAGACAGGTGGCTATGTAAGTTTGTTTAAGAAATAAATTTTTTTTTGCAAATATATATGTATATATATCATACTGGAGACAGAATACCTGAATGTAAGTGAGGTAATGGCTTCAAGTCAGTTCTGGGCGGGTGTGGGAGAGGGAATATATCAGTGGTAAAATCCAAATTTTTTTACTACCGGTTCTGTGGAGGTGGCAGGAAAAAGATACTGCAAAATCCACATTCCCTCCCAACTCCTGGGGGAAGGATATTGCAAAATCTCCATTCCCACCCCACTCTGGGGCCAGCCCGAGGTGGTATTTGCTGGTTCTCCGAGCTACTCAAAATTTCCACTACTGGTTCTCCAAACTGCTCAAACTTTCTGCTACCGGTTCTCCAAAACCTGCTGGATTTCACCCCTGGAACGTACTCTATTGAATGGCTCTCCAAGTTTGGCAACTTAAAACCTGGAGGACTTCAACTCCCAGAATCCCCCAGCTGGCTGGGGAATTCTGGGAGTTGAAGTCCGCTAGGCTTAAAGTTGCCAAATTTGGAGACCCCTGCTCTATTGCACTGCTCTCCAAACTTGGCTACTTTTAAGACTTGTGGACTTCAACTTCCAGAATTCCCCAGCCAGTATGACTGGCTGGCTGAGGAATTCTGGGAGTTGAAGTCCACAAGTCTTAAAAGTTGCCAACTTTGGAGACCCCTGCTCTGTTGTATGGTAGAGTGCTGATAGAAATGCTCTGAATGTGGAAGGGGGGGGGCTTCAATTCAGTGCGGTGGTGTAGCTTGCTATAAACTAAGAAATTCACTCTCATAATGTCGGGACTATTTGGCAGCTGTTTAAAAGAAGAGTGGTTTTTCTCACCGCTCAACTGATTCCTTGAGACGAACAGGATGAGGTTACAAAATTTTTTTGCGTTAGTCAACCTATCTCCCTTAGGAAAGAGACTTCCTGCTTCAAACAGCCGTCCAACGAATTGACAAGAAGGCAGGTCACTGATAATGGGGAATTTTAAGGCTGCTTATTTTATAGAAGAGTCTTGAGTTTCTGCTCTCTGGGGACCAGTCTTTATATGTATGGAAGCATGAGGGTCGCTTGTGAGAAATTATCATTTAAGACCGCCTGCAGGAAAAATTCCTAAAGTAGCAGAGAAAATCAGTCCTAGAGAAATTCATTCATCCCACATAGAGAAAGGCAAGGGAAAGGAGACAGATTATCCAGAGGGTGGGAAGGTTTTCATTGAGGAAGATGCAGAGGACGACTTAATGAAGATCCTATAGCAGGGTTCCGCAACCTTAAACACTCAAAGAGCCATTTGGACCCGTTTCCCACAGGAAAAAAAAAAAAACACCGGGAGCCACAAAACCCTTTTGACATCTAAAATGAAGATAACACTGCATATATTGTTTTTTACCTTTATGCTATGTATTAAAAAACTCTTTTATCTATGGTTGGCGTACTGGGGGTCGAAAAGCTCAATAAATTGTGTGCCGGCAGGTGTCGCACATTGGCGGTTCTATGTGGCAGCCCCTCAAATATAGAGCCTGGTGGTGCAGTGGACTAAATTACTGTTAAAGTAGTATTTAACTGCCTGCAATTACTGCGAGTTCAATTCTCACCAGGCTCAAGGTTGACTCGGCCTTTCATCCTTCCGAGGTAGGTAAAATGAGGACCCGATTTGTGGGGGCAATAAGCTGACTTTGTATAAAAAAAACCACCGCTGGGCGGGGGGGGCAAAACACTACTAAGCAGGTATATACAAAAGTATGAAGGCTATTGCTTAAAAGCATTGTAAGCCGCCCTGAGTCTCAGGAGAAGGGTGGCATATAAATGAAACTAATAAAAATAAAATAATAAATAAAATATTGGAAGACAACTATCATGTCACTCCTAGTCTGTCATAATAAACAGACCACACCAGACAAGCAGGTTGGGCCTTATTGGGGAACTGGTTGGGAGGCCACCCAGAAATCCATCTCAGGGTTATTAGGGTTGAGCAGCTTTCCCCAAAGCTGATACAAATCTCCTGCTTGAGCAGGGGGCTGGACTAGAAGATCTCCAAGGTCCCTTCCAGCTCTATTCTGACTGACTGACTGACTCCGTCGCCAGGCCAGTCCCAGACGGCTGAGGGAAAGAAGGCAGAGCCGCGGCCGGTCGGGAGGGGGCGCCCGCGGCCTCCCTTCCGCCGATCCAGCGGCGGAGCGTCAAGGCGAAGCGAGGCGGAGATTGATGGGCGCAGCTGCTGCGGCCGGGAGTCCCGGGGGGCCCCCAGCGCTCACACGCCCACCGGACGGCGCCGGGGAGGAGAGGAGCCGCGCGGGTCCCGCCGCTGCCGGTACGGAGGGCTGCCGAGGCCTCCAGCCTTGCAATCCTGGGCGGGGAAGGCGGAGGTTTGCTCCGGAGCTGCGCCAGACCGTTGCACCGGGAGGCCTCCGGGATCGTCCCCGGAGCCAAAATTGGTCGGGGGCGGATTGCATTTGCGTTGCATTGCGTTGCATTGCATTGCATCTCTTGCAATGAGTTGCGTGTCTTGCTCGCCTTTCCAGTGCAGGGGTGCAGGCCGGGGGCTCGGCGGCCCGGGGAAGATGGGATTTGGGGGGGGGGGGTGCGCAACGGAGGAAGGGGAGATCTCCCCCTCCCTCCGTGTGTCCCGCTGCAGGGCCGCCACGGAGCTCCTGCGGGGAGTGTGTGGGGGGTGGGGGAGGCGGCGAGTGCGCTGATCCCCGTTTGCAAGATCAGCCCTCCGCCTCCTTATCCCTTGGGAAGGAGTAGGGGGGGACAAGAAGAGGGGCAGGCTGGCCTCGCCTCTTCCACTGCCCCCCCCCCCCTTAATATAGGTGCAGAGAAAGAGCCAGGCTTTAGAAAGGGAAAGGATATTTTCAAAAATTTTCTTTGTCTCAATATGATGCCCATTGAGAAAAAAGGGGTTTTTTTTAATCCCCCAAAGCAGTAAAAAAAAAAAAATCCGTTTAGTCTTTGAAAGGCCCACGTGTCACATCTGCCACTGTGCATGTGTTTGTGTGCCTGTGTTGTTAACTTTTTGACAAAAGAGTAGGTTGTTCGCTTTCGGATGTCTGAGATACGGCTTCTCCAAAAGTTAAAAGTTCACTGAGAATTAAGAAAGTGAATTTTGGATGGCAAATCTCTACCATCTCTTGTTCAAAATTCTTGGCTAGTTTCTTTTAACTTGTGTGATATTCTTGTATCGTATTGTGCTACAAGTGATTAATTACGAAACTTCGTTTAGCTTACATTTTAGAGGGCAGAAGCCCCCCCCCCAAATAGAAAATACTCACCAGTGCCAATTTTTTTTTTTTTAATTTGATTTATATGCCACCCTTCTCCGGAGACTCAGGGCAGCTTACAATGTGTTAAGCAATAGCCTTCATTCTTTTGTATATTTTATACAAAGTCAGCTTATTGCCCCCACAAACTGGGTCCTCAATTTACCTACCTTAGAAAGGATGGAAGGCTGAGTCAACCTTGAGCCTTGGAGAGATTCGAACCAGCAGAAATTGCAAGCAGCTGTGTTAATAACAGGGTGCACTAAACCACTGTACTATCAAGGCTCTTACATGTTGTAAATGTTGTAAATACAAGCCTGACTTAGTAGTGTAATATTTTAATTTATAATCTTTTCTGCTAAAAGATCCTTGGTGGCGCAGCAGACTAAAGCACTGTTAAGTAACACCAGCTGCCTGCAATTACTGCAAGTTTGAATCTCACCAGGCTCAAGGTTGACTCAGCCTTCCATCCTTTCGAGGTAGGTAAAATGAGGACCCAGATTGTGGGGGCAATAAGCTGACTTTGTATAAAAAAGAACACCGCTTGGGGGGGTGCGAAAGCCCTACTAAGCACGTAATATATACAAAAGTATGAAGGCTATTGCTTAACGCATTGTAACTGAGTCTCCAGAAAAGGGCGGCATATAAATCGAACCAATCAATCAATCAATCAATAATAAATAAATAATAATAAATAATAAATAATAAATAAATAAATAATTAATAATTAATAATTAATAAATAAAGCAAGCTGCCCTACCTCTCCAAAAAGTCAAACATTAGTTAGCAACAAAATGCGAACCTTTATAAAGATTATGGAAACCAGTCTCATTGTGCATATGTTGTGCGCTGACAATAAAGATTTGAATTTGTGTTTATCTAGGGTTAAAGTTGCATTTTTAGGTCAGATGAAAACAAGAGGATCAAATAGTTCAGGAGATGTTTTTAGAATCATGTCAGCTGCATCTCAGAATTACTTTTGAAAGCTCAGAATTAAGGAGGTGTATTTCAGGATTCTGCTATGCTATATATTCTCACAATATTTTGTCTAGTGCGCTAATTTGAAAATGCTCTATATTATAGAAGGAGGAGCTAGAGAAGAAAGAACAAGCAGGACCAGAACTGGCAGAAGAACCAAACATTGGAGCAGTTGAACCTCAGTTTACATCCAAGAGACCAAGATAAGTGAGCATCACCTTGGATCAAGGGAGACCCATTCATTGGGATGGAAGCGCGCTGGGAAACGCAATGGCAGCAGTTCCTCAAGACTCTTCAACCCTCTCATTCCAGAGAAAGAAATCCAACAAGATCAAGGAATTCTCCCTGGGAAGATCCCAAGGCCTTCTTAGCTTCCTTCGAACAGGTAGCCAGAGCCTGCCGATGGCCCAGAGGAGAGTGGGTAGCCCATCTCTTGCCAGCCCTTTGTGGAGAAGCTGAAGAGGCCTTTCGGAGCCTGGACACCATTCATCAAGGGGATTACGAGAATGTGAAGGCAGCCATCTTGAAAGGGGAAGCGTTGAAAACGGAGGCCAGGCGTCAGCGCTTCAGGCAGTTCTGCTGCCAGGAGGTGGAAAACCCTCGGATGGTTTACAAGCAGATCCAGGAACTTTGCCACCAGTGGTTGAAGCCGGAGAGACATACCAAAGAGCAGATCCTGGAGTTGCTGATCCTGGAACAGTTCTTGGCCAGCTTGCCTCCAAAGCTCCAGAGCTGGATTCAACCCAGGAAGCCGGACACGTGTTCCCAGGCCGTGGCCCTGGTGGAGGACTTCCTGCAGAGTCAACAAGGAACCAAATCTGAAGCCCGTCCGGTATAGTTTCTCAATCTCAGCGTTTATGTACCATACAGTATGGTACACATTGCAAAAAACTGCAGTTACAGACAGTCCTTGAGTTATGACAGTTCAAAGTTATGGCAAAAGGGACTTAAGATTTGAGTTAAGTTCTGATGCCCCCTCCCTCCCCCATCATAATCACACGGCCATATTGCACCCCTTGATTTACAACGGTTTCGCCGGAAACTTGTGTTTAGTTCCGGTGTCCAGCAAAATCCAGCCCATAGCGAATGATGGGTTCGCTTAACAACCATTGAAAAAAATATATCATAAAACAGGTCTGCTCATGCAGTGCTTTAAGACCTTCACAACTTCATAATTGCCAGGCTCAATTAGGGTCATAAATTGAGGACTGCTTGCAGTTAGTTACAACTTGATGAAAATGAATGGCACTACTGAATCATTGTCACTTCCTAATATTAACTGCAGAACTTTTGAACAAGAGACCCAAAGTTTTTGGAATGATTTTATTTACATTGGAATTTTTCAGGCCCATTTTTTTTCTTTCCCGTTCTTTATAATTCATGTTGTACATAGGTATACTTTTTTCCCTTAACAAATTCAGGATAATAAAATTATTTTAAGAATATAGGTAGCCCTCGCCTTAGAACTACATTTGAGCCCAACATTTATGTTGCTAAGCAAGACAGTTGTTGAGTGACCCTTGTCCCATTTTACAACATTTCTTGCCACAGTTGTTAAGTGAATCACAAGTTAGTAACATGGTTGTTAAATGACTTCCCCATTGATGTTGCTTATCAGAAGGTCGGAAAAGGGATCATACGGTCCTGGCACATTGCAACCCTCATAAATATGTGTCAATTGCCATGGGGATGCTGTAACTGTCGTAAGTGTGAAAAATGGTCAAAAAGTCACTTTTTTCAGTGCCATTGTAACTTCGAATGGTCACTAAATGAGCAGCTGTAAGTCAAGGACTAGCTGTACATGGATTTATCCATGCAATTCTGTTAGCAACCACATGGAAATGATTTGCAACTTTTCTTTTTCTTGATTTTTTTTTTTTACTTCTTCCTAGTTCAGCTTAAACGGTTGGAAGTTTCCTGATGGTCTCCTCTCCATTAGTAATCAGCTTGTCAGTTCTACCACCTGCAGTGTTTGTTTGCCTCTTCCATAAAATGCAAAGCCTCTAACCCCGTGTTTTTCAACCTTAGCAACTTTAAAATGTGCGATTGTCTTGGAAGTTGAAGTCCACACATGTTAAAAGTTGCCAAGGTTTACAAACACTGTTCTGATCATCTGGGACAGATTCAGACCGCCTTCTGCCACCGATAGCCTCCCACCGGCCAGTTCGCTCCTACAGAGAGGGACTCCTCAGGGTGCCGTCAGCCAGGCAATGTCGGCTGGCGACGCCCAGGGGGAGGGCCTTCTCTGTGGCAGCACCTGCCCTCTGGAACGACCTGCCCCCGGAGATACGTAGGATACCAGATCTCCATGCTTTTTACCGTGCCCTCAAAACTTTTCTATTTCACCAAGCTGGGCTGACGTAAACCCCCCCGCCCTCTGATATTTTAATTGTAACAGATTTTAGTTGGGAAGTTTTAAGTCTGAGCCAAAATTTGTTTAATTCTTTTAATAATTTTAAATTTTGTATTGGATGTTTTTTTATTTTTGGCTGTTCACCGCCCTGAGTCCAGCAGGAGAAGGGCGATATAAAAATTTAATAAAATAAATAAATAAATAAAATAAAGACATACCTAAGTTAACATAGCCAATTGATGTTTCATTCTAGGGAGAAAATGCAAAATGCACCAATCTCTTAGGGACGCGGTAGCTCAGTGGCTAAGACGCTGAGCTTGTCAACCGAAAGGTCAGCAGTCCAGCGGTTCGAATCCCTAGTGCTGGGTAACGGGGTGAGCTCCAGTTACTTGTCCCAGCTTCTGCCAACCTAGCAGTTCGAAAGCACATAAAAAATGCAAGTAGAAAAATAGGGACCATCTTTGGTGGGAAGGTAACAGAGTTTCGTGCACCTTTGGTGTTTAGTCATGCTGTCCACATGACCACGGAGACGTCTTCGGACAGCGCTGGCTTTTCGGCTTTGAAACGGAGATGAGCACTGCCCCCTAGAGTCGGGAATGACTAACACATATGTGCGAGGGGAACCTTTACCTTAAGTTCTCTTATTGTGCTAATGCAGTGATACTTAAGAAAACAGGAATTCTGACTGGAATTCTTGCAATATTGTTTTGAAACTGAACTGCCTTTCAATAATCCTCATAAATCCAGCAGCCCATCAAGAATATGTCAAAATTAATCTCACTTGTTCCAAGTAAAGACTCTCCTCTTTCTTTCAGGGCCCCCAAAATGAAGAACTGGCTGATTTTGAACCAGTGGAGAAGGAGCCCTTGGAGACGGTCAAGAGAGAAAACATTGAAGTGGAGATCAAAGTGCCAGGTAAGAATTATAATGCAGGAACGAATGTTCTTCTGCATTTGCGGTATTTGAATCTTTTAAACTGAGCAACCAAAAACCTACATTCAAAGCTCTTGTGCTTGATTCTGTCTCTGGGAAGAGAAGATTTTCAAAGAAATGCAGTTTGTCTAGAAGATCCATGAGAATGGGACTGCGAGATACGGTTTGCCAGTCCTTTGATTTGCACCCCAAAGTACCGTATTTTTCAGACTATAAGGTGCACCGGAGTATAAGGCGCACCAAGATTTCAAAGAGGTAAACAAGGAAAAAAACAGGGCCTGCAGAGTGCTCTTGGGGGCCGGGGAGGGAAAAAAATGTGACGCATGAGGGGTTTGGGAGACCAAAAGTGGGCCCGTTTTTTGCAAAAATGGGAACATTTTTGCCCTCCTCAGTCTCCAGGAGCACTCTGCAGGCCTCCCAAACCCTCTGCAGACCCTGTTTTTGTGAAAAACGGGCCTATTTTTGGCAAAAATGGGACATGCGGGGCAGGGTTTCAGGAGGCCAAAAATGGCTGTATTCGGTGTATAAGATGCAACAACATTTCCACCCTCTTTTATGGAGGGGGGGAATGTTTCTTATTCTCCGAAAAGTACAGTACCTAATTATTGAATTTTCTCTTGATTTGGCTGAATGATTTGATCAGGGCAGAGCTCTGTGAATCCTTCCATGCGTTGCCTGATTTTCTTTCTTTTTTTTTTTCTCAAAATATTTTTTATTTTTTCCAACATAACACTTAAAATACATCTCTTTTGAGAGCGAAGTCTCGATCCGGTCATGAATAGGTACAATTGCTTACATTTTAAAAAGGCTCCATTCACAATTTCCCATTATATCTTTTAAAATTCAAAATCAAAACATAGAAAAAATTTTAGTCAAAGCTCTACAGTAAAAGTTCGAAACCTATAAGAACAAGTTTTAAGATAAATTCTAACATCATCATCTAAACAAATCTATTATATCAATACAGTTTTAATTACAAATTAACTCACTCATTTTTATTTCTATTAATCAATCTTAATCATATCTTGTTCTTCTTCACCTTATATCTTTTTCCATCAGTATCAAAAAAGAATTTTTTTAACAATATTCTAACCTCTTGTTCTAATTATTTACTTTATAATTTTATCACCACAAATCTTGATTTCAAATTCTATACCACTCCATTCTTATTACACTTTATAAACCACAGTTCTATCTAATGTCTCTTGACCCTTTCCTCGATTCTTAATATCTTAAACTTTATCAATTTATCTTTGATTTTATCCCCCTTGTCATCTATTACTCTTTTCATGTTACACAGATTTATCACAAAAATATGTTTTGTTTAGTCTAATTTCCAGCATATTTTCTTCCATACCTCCCTCTGTTATTTGGCTATTATTCAACATATTCTGTTAGTTCCCAACATATTTTTCTCCAGAACACCAACTATTTTTGGCTAATTTCAATATAATCTCCTCCAAGCCTATCATGCGTTGCTTGATTTTCATCATGAATTTAAAAGGATTTAAATTCTCAAAGAATTGAACAAGGCCTTGGTAGGAATACCAGTTTTAAAAATCCATTACTTTCCTGAATGGGAAGAAGGTACAAGGAAAACTAAATTCCAGTGGGCTGTCCGTTTTGGCGGATGGGGAGTTTTGGAGAGGTACTCTCTCACACTTTGATTACAGGACGTATCCTCAGATCCTGCTGGGTGCCTTGTAAATGGGCATGATTTTGCCTTCGTCTGATCTACAATTTGCTATGTAACAGGGTTCTCCAAACTTGGCAACTTTAAGGCTGGCTGGGGAATTCTGGGAATTGAAGTCCACAAGTCTTAAAGTTGCTAAGTTTGAAGAGCCCTGCTCTTTTGTATGGTATGGTGCTCTTCACCAGCTACTGGTATAAGATAGCACAAACAAATTCCCTTTATAATGTCTGTCTCCCGTTACTTGCAGGCAATGGAACCAAATCCCCAAATCACATCAGCTCATTGCCTCCTCTGGAAGGACTTGGAGTGGTCCAAACTGGATTGAAAGAGGTAGGTGCTGCTCTGGCAGGGTAGTTTTTGGAGCAGATTTGAAATACGTTATTTATTTCTGACTAGAATTCCACCTACTTCATTATTGGCTCTTTTAACTGGGAATTTATTTACAACTAGCTGATAACCCGGCATTGCCTGGGTATTTATTTATCCCAATCCTGTATTAGACAGGAAAACGAATGAATTATATATATTTGTCTGCAAAAATAATCAAAGCCTTGTTGAAAATGTCCAGACCAAACATAATTTCTAATGTTGGATTTTCCCCCTTACCAGAGGGTGCCCCCTTGTGGAGTACTGTGAAGCCGTTACCATGGCAACTTCACTGTGTTGTACATTGGAAGCCATTTTAAGGCACAACAGGCTGCATCTTAACAGAACACTCCACCCCCCGAGGGGTGTTAGGGGTGTCTTACTTCCTCAATATTTCTTTCCAGAGAGTAAGTCATCTATGTACCACGTTTGGTTGAAATTGCTCGAGGCGTTCCAGAGTTATGCTGGAACACACACACACACACACACACACACACACACAGCCATTTATAGATAGATAGATAGATAGATAGATAGATAGATAGATAGATAGATAGATGGATGTAGATTAATCTCTTCAGACTTGGTGAAATGGCTTTTGCAGACCTAAATCCAAAGATGACACACAACTGGCCTAGAGATTCAAGAAAGCAGATAGTCCTTGACTTACGACCACGATTGAGCCCAAAATTTCTGTTGTTAAGTGAGACATTTCTTAAGTGAGTTTTGCCCCATTTTACAACCTGCGTTGCCACAGTTCACTGCAGTTGTTAAGCTAATCACAAAGTCGTTAAGTGAATCTGGCTTCCCCATTGACTTTCCTTCTCAGAAGGTTGCAAGTAGTGATCACATGACCCTGGGACACTTGCAACCATCATAAGTCAGTTGCGAAGCATCTGAATTTTGATCACGTGATCACAGGGATATGCTACAGTGGTCATAAAAGTGAAAGACGGTTGTAAGTTACTCTTTTCAGTGACATTGTAACTTCAAACAGTCACTAAATGAGCTGTTTTAAGTCAAGGACCACCTGTATGTGGAAATGCAGCCAAAGGTTATACAGGTAGTCCTTGAGTTATAACTGTAACTCACCCATCACAGTTGTAATTTTTGAGTCGCAAACCAGGTTTTTCATGGGACCAGTCAGTTGTTAAGCCAATCCATGGCCCGTAAGCAAACACTGCAATTGTTAGGTGAACCAGTGGTTTGCTGTGGGCGGAGTTTTGCAGAAAACTGGAAGTGAATGCCAGTTTTCGGCGCATGCATTGTAAAATATGGTCATATGATCACGGGATGTTTGCAAACAACTATAAATGCAGCCTGGATGCTGAGCACCCAAAGTCCGGTCACATGACTGGGGGGTGGGGCAACTGTTGGAACTTCTGAATTGTAAATGACCCCCCGCCCTCCAGTAGATCTCGCAAAACTTCTAATGTTGACCAGTCGTAAATTGAGGACTAACTGTAATAATTTTGTGGGAAATAAATTGCATTGTACCCTAAAATGCCAGCACAATATTGTTGGGATGAGGGAACCCTTTCTGCTCTTTATAATAAAGTTTGATGCGTTATATAGATATAGATATGTGTGTGTGTGTGTGAAATGCTCCCGATTCAGACCAGATCGCCCGATCCGGTAGCGATGGTGGCGGGTGGTTCGGAGAACCGGTAGCAAAAATCCCTTCCCCCCCACCACCCCATGCCGAGCTGAGCTGCGCAATCATCAGAGGCTTTTTTTAAAATTTTTAAAAGCATTTTTTCAACAACCTCTTCAGCCAAAAATGTCTCTACCGATCAGGCAACTCAGCTGGGATCATCAGAGGCTTTTAAAAGAAAAAAAGCCTCTGCCAATCAGGCAACTCAGCTGGGATTGTCAGAGGCTTTTAGAAGCATTTTTTTTACACCCTCCTCGGCCGAAGAGGTTGTAGAAAAAATGCTTTTAAAAGTAAAAAAAAAAAAAAAGTTGGCCACGCCCACCCAGTCACATTACCCTAGCCCCACCAAGCCAAGCCCACAGAACTGGTAGTAACAAATTTTACATTTCATCACTGTGTGTATGCAGATGCATATATATTTTAGGTGCAGGTAGTTCTTGACGTATAATTGAATTGTTAAGTGAGACAATTGTGAGTTTTGTCCCATTTTGCGACCTTTCTTGGAACGGTTGTTAAGTGAATCACTGCAGCTGTTAAGTTAGCAGCATGGTTGTTAAGTGAATCCGGCTTCCCTTTGACTTTGCTTGCTTGTCAGAAGGTCGCAAAAGGGGATCACATGACCCCGGGATACTGCGACCATCATAAATAGGAGTCACTTGACAAGCATCTGAATTTGGATCACGTGACCATGGGAATTATGCAACGGTCATAAGTGTGAAAAATGGTTGCAAAATGTCACTTTTTTCACCGCCGTTGTAACTTGGAACGGTCATTAAATGAATCTATTGTAAATCGAGGGCTACTGTATGTACCATCCAATTTGGGACTTCAAACGCCACCAAAATAATACAGGTGGTCCTCCCTTACCAAACCACAGTTGGGACCAGAAACTCAGTCACTAAGTGAAACAGTCAACAAGTGAAATGTTATATGATTGCGCCCAACTTATGACGTCAGTTCTGCTACAGTCAAAAAAAAATCTGAAAATTTGTAACTGCAACTTGCGGCTTCCTGCTGGCTTCCCCAATGACTTTGCTTATTGGAAGTTAAACTGGGATTATTGAAAACTGGCATAACATGTATGCCAGTTACCAAGCACTTAAATCTTGAGCCCATAACTGCAGGGACCCTGCGATGGACCCAGTTTCGAGGAGCAGTCATAAATCTCCTTTTTTAGCCCTGTCATAACTGTGAGTGGCCACTGAAGGAGCAGTCGATAAGCGAGGACTACCTATATCCGTGATGGCGAACCTATGGCACGCATGCCACAAGTGGCACACGGAGACATATCAGTGGGCACACGAGGGTTGTCCTAGCTCAACTCTGATGTACATGTGCGCGCCAGCCAGCTGATTTTCGGGTCTTCCAGACCCACCAGAACCTTTCTAGGAGCCTGGGGAAGGCGAAAACGGCCTTCCCTACCCGCCCCCAGGCCTTTCGGAGGCTGGAAACGGCCCATTTGCTGACTTCCTGTGGGTCTGGAAGTCCTGTTTTTGCTCTCCCCAGGCTCCAGAGGCTTTTTAGGAGCCTGGGGAGGGTGAAAACAGTCTTCCCCACCCCCACCCCCTGAAGCCCTCTGGAGACCAGAAACGGCCCGTTTGCCGACTTCAGAATGTGTGTGTGTGGGGGGGGCATATTGAATTATGGGTGTGGGCACACGCATGTGTGACCCCTCCGCCCCCCCCGCTTTTGGCACGCGACGGCAAAAAGGTTAGCCATCACTGACTTATACTGAGATACAGGCTCTTGTTAGCCCTATTGCAGGAAACATTGATCAGTGGATTGGATCCAGTATTGTAATGAATGCTTCTATTTTTGGCAGTGAAGGTTTATTGTGGGTTTTTGGCAATAGGATCTGATGGGAAGGCACGGTGTCTTCTCTTTGCAGGAACTGATGGACCTCAAAGAAACAGACGTGCGTTTGCAGGCAGCCAAGCAGAGGTTGACCCACGCAGGCCACCAGAGCATAGCCTGGCAGGTCCTACAGGAAGAACGTCCAAACATAGGTTGTTTAAGTGAGGATGGTACGTACAGTCCAGCAAGGCTGGGAAATATCAGCTCACCCGTTTACATGTTTCTATGTACTTATTGCAGATGAAAAAATAGATACATCATTTTTCCCATAGTTAATTGGGGGAGTCAGGAAAAAAGATCTTCTAATTGTTTGGAAGAACAGAAAAGAGTGATTAAACCTGAACACTTGCTTCAGAAGAAGGACAACCTACGTATTTTTTCATCTGTTCTTTGTTCTTGAATGAAATTAAAGTACTGGGAAGAGTCACCATTCAAACGATTCTTTATTTCTTTCTCTCTCTCTCTCTTTCTCTCTCTCTCTCTCTCTCCCTCCCTCCCTCCCTCCCTCTCTCTCTCTTTCTATCTATCTCTATCATCAATCATCCATCATTATCTTCTATCTATCTATCTATCTATCTATCTATCTATCTATCTATCATCTGTCTGTCTATCTATCTATCTATCTATCTATCTATCTATCTATCTATCTTCCATATCTATCATTAATCAGTTGCCCCAGGAGATAAGGAGAATCCATGACCTCAATGCCTTCCGTCGTTCCCTGAAAACCCATCTTTTCCAGCAAGCCGGGTTGGCTTAAGAAGAAATTTTTAAATTTCTTCTTAAATTTAAATTTTTTAAATTCTTTTAATTAGTCTGTGATTTTTTAACTTTCAGGCCAAAATTTATATATATTTTTAAATGTTTTAATATTTGTATTCTATGTTTTTTATCTTGGCTGTACACCGCCCTGAGTCCTCAGGGAGAAAGGCGGCATATAAATTGGAAATTAAATTAAATTAAATCATCCATCTTTATCTATCTTCTATCTATCTATCTATCTTCCATATCTATCATCAATCATCCATCATTATCTATCTACTATCTATTATCTACTCTCTCTCTCTCACTCTCTCTCTTCCATATCTATCTGTCATCAATCATCCATCATTATCTACTATCCATCTATCTATGCATTTTTTCAAAGTTAAAAGATAAACACACACAAAAAATTAAAAAATAGGAAAAGAAAGATAAAGAAAAAGTGTTAAAAATAATAGAGAGTGAGGAAAAAGGGATGTATTTGAAAGATACGACTTCCAATCTTTTCAGCAGAGATACGTGATACCATTCCCCCCCTTTCCTGATTATAGTTCTCTTCTTCCCATATCTAGATATTTTTAATCAGTAAATCCAGAAATCACCAGTTCATTTTTATCCATGAAGCAAATAAATGTTTAACAATTCCTATTGGTAAAAAGATATTCCAATTAACAAGTGCATTTACAAAATAGCTGAGCATATGTTTAGGGGTATTTGTATCCTCAAAAACTGCAAAGCTCTGATAAAGGGGGATATATGGTAGCACTGAGAGGGAGGGAGGATCAAGCATTTTCCCCACAATGGTTGATTGGTCCCAAAAGCTGATGGAGTTAGCAGAGATGTCTAAATTGACTGCTTTAACTAAAGAAAAGAATACAACCAACCTCACTTCTACTTGGAAACCGCATCTGGACTTGGTGCTTGAGTGGAAAAAATGAAACATTGATTTTGGGTTTTACTGATTAGATATGTTTGTTGTTATAGAAATGGCTAGTATATATTATTATGCAAAAGTAAAAAGTTGAGGCTGTATTTTATTACTGTTGTGGCCTGTCAGCTGCCAGCAGAGCTACCTGCATAGTCAGATGAGGAGGAAGTGAAGGGAGAGTCTGGGCCAGCTTTGAAGCCTATAGAAACTCTGATAAGGAAATAGCATCAGAGGCAGAGCCAGGGCTTTCTGTCCTTCCCCAGGTGGAGAGGCAGCTGTCTTCAGGGCCTGAGCTGAATGAGGGGGAGGAACAGATGGGGCCCATCTCAGATGTGTGTATGCATAGAGAGGAGAGGAGAACAAAAGAAAGAAGTAAGCCGGCTCTCAGGGAGAGGCAGACACAGACAATAGCCAGCCCCTCCCTGGCTGGGAAATACATAGGAGGGGTTTGGGAGTGGCCGGTTGTCACAGATAACCGTTCATTTCTAGTATACAGCAAGCAATTCGGATTTCTTGGCTAAACCCAGATTTGTTGGGACTAAATAAGTTTGTTTTTTTTTTTGTTTATCCACATGAATAAAAGATTGCTACTGCCCTGTTATAAAAGAGCGGTTGTTTTACTCACATCTTATCCCTACTTGCGAAAGCTGGGTCAGAACAATTACTTCATTTTACTGTGCTAAAAAGAGTCGGAAACAGTGTTGGGATTGAGCCGGTTCAGGCTGGTTCGTCTGAATCGGTAGTTAAATTATTGGCTGGCCACGCCCCTTCCAGGAGTCTCCACGCGCCCCATTTTGGCTCCCTGGAGGCTGCAGGAAGGCCTACTAGGCCCAAAAGGGGGCATAGGGGGGTGGCGGTGCAGTCCCCCCTGCCGCGGCCTGTTTTTTCTTCCAGGAGGCTGCAGAGAGGTCTCCTAGGCCCAAAACAGGGCGCATGGGGGGGGTGGCGTGTCCCCTCCCCACAGCCCATTTTTGCTCCCAGGGGGGTGCAGGAGGCCGACTGCTGCCTGTCACACCTCCTGACCACTCCTACCATGGCCACGCCCACCCAGCTGGTCATTAAGGCAGAAAGACGGTTGTTAAATTATTTAAATCACACCACTGGTCAGAAGTCATTGCTTTTTTTTCTTTCCCTTTTTACCCTACACTTTTTCCTTTTTCCTCTCTTACTTTCCTATTATTTTCATTTCTCTTTGTATTTTATGCTTCGATCAAGTAATAAAAATTTGTCAAAAGAAGAAAAAAATATATCAAAGTTTCATAGATGCATCCGTAGAAAAAGGAAATTAGTGTACTTGCTTGAAATTAAGGCCTCAGGACAGGATTAAAATATTTTTTTCTCTTGCTCTGCAGGTGACCGAAGGGAGAATAGGTTTAAAGTAGAGAATTTTCAGGGTGGAGAAGATCCAGACGAGATAGGCAGGAGGAACCCCCCAATAAGCCCTAAGACTCTGCCATTAAAAGCTGAGATGGAAGAAGAAAGCTGTGAATCCAGTCAGCAGAGATGGAGGCCGCCGCTGGAAATTGAGAATACCGGCAACACGCTTGAAAAGGATCTTACTACTGTTGTTACAGAAAAAACCAACAAAGGTAAAGTGTCCATGTTCTCCCAATATGATAGAAGATACCTCTACCAGGTAGAACTGAATCCAATACCTCCTACAGAGAAATTGGACCAATGTCCTCAGAGATTTGAGGACAGCTACCAGCGTACTTCAAACATGACTCAAGAGGAGAAAGGCATCATAAGTGAGCAAAGGGTTGAAATCTCCGAGAATGGAACTGGGAATAACACGAACGCTTATCTGAGTAACAATCTCGGAGAAACACATAACAATTCTCCTGAATCTGGGAAAACCTTGACTAACCCAAACTCACTAAGCAGATTTCCAGTGTGCAATCCCGAAGAGGAATGGTACGAATGTTCTCACTGCGGGAAAGGCTTCAATAAAGCCAAATATTGGAAGCAGCACCAGAAAATTCATACCGGGGAGAAGCCGTACAAATGTCTACAGTGTGGAAAGTGTTTCAACCAGTCGGGAAATCTGAAGACCCACCAAAGGATTCACACCGGAGAGAGACCCTACAAATGTTCCCAGTGTGGGAAATGCTTCAGTCACACCAACTGTTTGAAGATGCACCAGAGGATTCACACCGGGGAGACTTACAAATGCACTCAGTGTGGGAAATGCTTCAGAGAGACGGGGATTTTGAAGAGACATCAACGAACTCACACTCGGGAGAGACCCTACAAATGTTCCCAGTGTGGAAAATGTTTCAGCCTGTCAGGAATCCTGAAGAGACATCAAAGAACCCACACGGGTGAAAGGCCCTACAAATGTTCTCAGTGCGGGAAGGGCTTCAATCAGATGGGAACGTTGAAGAAACACCAGCGAATTCACACAGGAGAGAAGCCGTACAAATGTTCTCACTGCCAGAAATGCTTCAACGAGAGAGGAAATTTGAAGAGGCATCAGAGAATCCATGCCAGAGAGAGCCTTAATATCATTCAAGAATTCATATTGGAAAATGACCACATCAATGTTATCAAGGTGGGAAAGACTTCTACAGAGCAAGATTTCTAAAGTGACATTAAAAAAAAAAATCATGCTGGAGAGACACGCTTAGGGCGTTCTTACTAAGAAATTTCTAGGACAAGGGTCTCCAAATTTGGCAACTTTAAGACTTAAGGAATTGGAGGCTAAAACATATAAAGAACGGTTTCAGGAATTGAGTATGTCTAGTGTCAAGGTTCCATGTAATACCTCTAGAATAAAAAGGACACCGAGGCAGTTAGTTTCCTCAAAGAACTGGTTTATTGGAAATATGTTGGCACAGGCTGGTGAACACCGACTCTGAATATTCCCGCAGTTTTCACCAAGTTAACAGTAAAGGTTTTTCCCCTTCCCCAGCCAGTCAGTCACATGGCCCAATCATCGTGTCATGTGGTTGCGTGGTAACGTCACTCCGCCTCTTTTCGATCACCTGAGGGAATGTCCTTGGTTCCCAGGAGAAAATATTTTGTTTTGGCTACAAACCTTCTATCTCTATTCCCCCCTCCCTAATCCTCAACTCCAGTGTAGCAACCCTTAAGCCCAGAAAATGGCCTCGCTCAAGCCAGCTTCAGGGTTGACATCTAGTTTAATGAAAAGAAGGACTAGGGGTGACATGATAGCAGTCTTCCAATATCTCAGGGGTAGCCACAAAGAAGAGGGAGTCAAGCTATTCTCCAAAGCACCTGAAGGCAGGACAAGAAACAATGGGTGGAAACTAATCAAGGGGAGAAGCAACCTAGAACTGAGGAGAAATTTCCTGATAGAACAATTAATCAGTGGAACAGTTTGCCTTCAGAAGTCGTGGGTGCTCCAACACTAGACATTTTTAAGAAGACATTGGACAGCCATTTGTCTGAAGTGGTATAGAGTTTCCTATCTAAGCAGGGGGTTGGACTAGAAGATCTCCTAGGTCCCTTCCAAAACTTTAGCTTCTGGTGCTAATATGGCTTCCAAAGCTTGTTATTTTGTTATTCTGTTATTTGTGGCTGGCTGGAGAATTCTGGGAGTTGGAAGTCCACAAATCTTAAAGTTGCCATGTTTGAAGACTCCTGGTCTAAAAGATAACTCGGACAGCCCCTAAACATTTCCACATTTATTTATAAGGAAAAATCCTAGCATTGGGAGTAAATTGTTAAACAATTGGATCAATTATCCAGAATGGTCGTGGATTCCTTTTCACTGATTTGATCCTATAGCAGCTGGCAGAATATCTGCGATGGATTATTTCAACTTGGATTCCTGTACAGTAGTGGGATTGGATTTGATCACTCTTTCTCCATTTTTCTATGATCGTATACCAGAGATACATTATATAAATATTCTCACTGAAATACTTACGAAGCAGAAGTGGGGGCACATCTGACATAGAATCTGTCCAGAAAGTAAAGATTCAAATACATGAAATCAAATACTTCTGTGCCACAAACTGTACAAGGAGGTTTCTGCAGATACCCCTTGTCTGAGCTGGTTGTGTTTCTCCATCATCTTGCTCAATAAAAACCAACCTTTCATTTTATACTATTTGTATAGACATTTATGAGATAGGAAATAAACAGTAATGAAAACTGTCTGAATCCCAGCATCGGTTTTGTCTTTTTCATTGTATCTGTACAACTGGCTCACATTTTCCATCACACCGTCCATCAGGACTCCTTTTAGGTTTCTGTTCTGTCCCTGTCCCACACACGCACACAAACAGACAGCCGGGGGTTAAATAAACTGGCAGACAACCAATTCTTCCGATAAGACGCTTGGCAGCAACCCAGTAGCTACTTGCCAAGAACTTTTACTCAATAAACAAAATACACACAGTCAAGTATTGTCCATTTCGTAAAATAAATCCAAGGCTGATAATGTTGTTTCCAAAGATGCCTTGTGACTCGATAGTAGTTAGTTTTGTCTGTCACAGAGTCTGAATGGCCACCTCACCCCCTTTTATATCCTGTGAGGTGTGGTCCAGTGACTCAGCCTAATCTCTGGCACGCCTTTTCTTCTGTTGCGCGCGCTTATCTCTGCGACGTTGCCGAGGATCCAGCCAAGACTCATTACCCTCATCACTGTCCACCTGTGGCTGCGTGGACATGCTTGGCCCCGGCCCTATCTCTTGCCCTTTGGCGGACACCGAAGGCATTGCCAGAGAGGAGGGTCCTGGAGAGGGAGGCCTTGCCAACTCCTCTCCTTCACTCTCGGAGTCCTCTCCTGCCGATGACACAGGCTCAGGTAACAGAGCCTGCCACAACAGTTTCCAGGGGGTCCTTGACTTATGACCAGTTGTTTAACAACTATTCGAAGTTACAGTGGTGCTGAAAAAAATAACTTATGACTTTGCAGTGTCACCCACGGTCTGTCCGTCCGTCCCCCCCCCCAAAAAAAATTCAGGCATTTATTATATGGTTTGTGCAATAGCGAATGGAGAAAATATGACAGTGATGCCAAAGGAGATGGAGCATTGTTGGCAGAAAGTCTCCTTATCTTGAGGGACGGGACGGGACAGGAGCCCTTGTAGTCCAGGCCCAACCCAGCCCAACCCCCAATGGTCTATACTTAGTCTTTGACTTGCAACCATAATTGAGCCTGGAATTAAGGTCATAAATTGTGCCAGTGGTTAAATGGATCATCACATCACTGACTGTGGTGGCGCAGTGGTCAGAATGCTGTAGTGCAGGTTAACTCTGCTGACTGCCAGCAGTTTAATTCAGACCAGCTCAAGGTTAACCCAGCCTTCCATCCTTCCGAGATCGGTAAAATGAAGATCCAGATTGTTGGGGGCAATAGGCTGACTCTTTAAACCACTTAAAGAAGGCTGTAAAGCACTGTGAAGCAGTATATAAGTCAGAGGGCTATTGCTATGCTATCTATGTGGATCTATCCTGCTATATTTATTTATTATTTATTTATTATTTAAATTTCTATACCGCCCTTCTCCTTTCGGACTCAGGGCGGTGAACAGCCAAAAATAAGACATTTGTGCACAAAAGTTAAAATAGTTTTAAAATAATTAAATAAAGTTTGGCCCATAATTTAAAACATTTCAATTAAAAACAGTATCAATTTTAAAAACCAATATAAAATCAGGCCAGCCCAGCTAACTGAAAGAAATAGGTTTTAAGGGCCCGACGAAAAGTCCGGAGGTCTGGGATCACTCATATCTCTGGGGGTAGATTGTTCCAGAGGGTAGGCGCCATCACAGAGAGATCTCTTTCTTCATAGTGTTTTGGATCAGGAAAAAAAAATAGAGCTTTTAAAAAGTTTTCCTCAGGTCCTTTTTTTCTTTTTTTTAAACATGCTTTTCAACTGTATCTTTAATACAGTTTCCATAAATTTTCCAGAAACTGGTCTTGTTAATCAGGCTGTAATATACAGGATTGTCTATCCATCTAGCTACCAGTTATAATCAAGAACAGAACAGAAATAGGGTAGGGTAGGGTAGGATACTTACTTATACTTGACTTTATTTGATTTATATACCGCCCTACTCCCGAAGGACTCAGGGCGGTGAACAGCCAACAATAAAATACATACATACAAAATTTAAAAAGCAGAAATAAAATCGAATTAAATAGTTTGGCCCAGATAGGATAGGATAGGATAAATAGAGCTGGAAGGGACCTTGGAGGTCTTCTAGTCCAGCTCCCTGCTGAAGCAGGAGAACCTATACCATTTCAGATAAATGACTGTCTAGTCTCTTCTTGAAAACCTCCAGTGTTGGAGCAACCACAATGTCTGGTGGCAAGCTGTTCCACTGGTTAATTGTCCTCGCTGGTAGGAAGTGTCTCCTTAATTCCAGGTTGCTTCTCTCTGATTAGTTTCTATCCATTGTTTCTTCTCCTGCCTTCTGATGCTTTGGAGAATAATTTGACCCCCGCTTCTTTATACTGGAATACTGCTTTCCTGTCACCCCTAATTCTTTTTTTTTCTCTAGATTAGCCAAACCCAAAACCTGCAATCGTTCAACAAATGATCCTATTTAGGACAGTTTTGTTAATTTACTTTTCAGTAATGTTCTTAGGAAGATGGCTTTGTACATATTTGTGTTTGGGGGAGCTTTAATCAAATTACAGAACTATTCAGGTAATGGATTTACCAGAGTGTTAAAGGAGTTTGATTCTTCAGTATTCTAATACCACTTCCTTTTTAACTCGCATTAAGAAAAAAATTTCTTCACCTCAAATAATAACACTGCATTTATTAAGCTCAGCTGCATAACAGGCTAAAATAAAATATCTAACATGCTGGCTGGGGAATTCTGGGAATTAAAATCCACACATGTTCCAGCTGTGAAGGTCGTCCTAGAGATTTCTTAGGTTAATAAAAGAGCAACCTATGTCAGTATTTAAATCCAAAATCCATAGGCCTATCATGCTAAGAGGCTGGGGCGGCTAGCAGATGGATACACAAATAATTTTTCTGTCTCTTGCATCATTCATTTCTATTATTCATTCCACAAGAATTGCATTCCTAATATAGGGATTGATGAAGTGCAATACAGGTAGTCCTCGACTTACAACCACAATTGACACAGGAACCTCCATTGCTAAATGAGACGGTTGTTAAATGAGTCACAATCTATTTTAGGACCTTTTTTGCCATGGTTCTTAAGCAAATCACTCTGGTCATGAAGTGAACCACATAGTCACTAAATGAATCCAGCTTCCCCATTGACTTGCTTGTAGGAACTAGCTGGGAAAGTCAGAGATGTTGATCATGTGATCCTAAGATACTGCAAACATCATAAAAATTTATGCTGCTTGGCAAGTTTATTATGTGACTGCAGGGACCCTGCAATGGTTTTGAGTGTGAGGACACAATCATAAGTCTTTTTTTTTTTTTTTTAGTATTGTCATAACTTCAAACTGTTGCTAAATGAATGCTTGTACGTAGAGAACCTGCAGTTGGGTTTTCCAACTTTCTGATCATCTGAAGAGGGTGCTCCTTCCCTGTTTCTGGCACATCTTCATTTGGAAAGTTTCAGTAGGGTTGCCAGGTGTCCACTATTTGAGCGGACAGTCCACTTTTTTCACATTATGTTCACTATTTTTTTTAACAAAATAGTGGACATTTTTTTAATTCAAAAGCTTTATGATGAAATGGTACATAATCTAAAGATGTACAGTCTAAGAAAATAAGGATAGGAGAATTGCGTTTTGTCTTTTTTTTCATAAGTTAGAATGAGACAAAGATCGAATAGCCATTGAACTCGATTCTCCAAAAAAATTAATGATGAGATTAAAATAAAAATATATTATAAAATTATGTACAGTTCACATTTTTAAAATGTATTGTAGCTTGTGTCGACTGACCTAAAATGGCGTGTTAAAATGTTTGTAAGAAAATATATAATTTAATTGTAAATTTTTTTTTATTTTTTTACTACTTAAACCCTCCCCCCCCACCGCTTGTCCGCTATTTTTTGGAAGCAGACCTGGCAACTCTAAAAGTTTGAAATATTTCCCCCCATAAACGCAGAAGAAGTGGGTTTTTTTAAATTCAAACATATTTCATCCTGGAAGATGTTTCCTCTGGGGTAAATTTCAACTCTGCCACTCTGAGGAAGTAGATCAGGACTCCCCCCCCCCAATCTGATGCCACAGACGATGTACTTCATAGTCAAAGTGCTGCTCTCTGAACTACAATGCAGGGGAGTCGGGGAGAAGCTGAGAAGTAGGAGAGAAGGGGGACGACGACGACAATGGCTCATTGTAGGGTTATAGATCTGCAACACACAGCATTATGGTCCGGTGTGCAACAAAGCCAGCTTTCTAGTCCTCACTGACCCTAAAGTTTCTTTCAGCAAAAGGATGTGCACAGCTAGCTAATCAATAGCTGATTTCGAAAAAACGCTAAGCAGAAGAACAGAACAGAATAACAGTTGGAAGGGACCTTGGAGGTCTTCTAGTCCAACCCCTTGCTTAGGCAGGAAACCCTACACCACTTCAGATAAATGGTTATCCAACTTCTTAAAAACTTCCAGTGTTGGAGCATTCACAGCTTCTGGAGGCAAGTTGTTCCACCGATTAATTGTTCTCACTGTCAGGAAATTTCTTATTAGTTCTAAGTTGCTTCTCTCCTTGATTGGTTTCCACCCATTGCTTCTTGTCCTACCCTCACGTGCTTTGGAGAATAGCTTGACATCCCGCACCCCTTCTTCTCTGTGGCAGCCCCTCAAATATAGAGCCTGGTGGTGCAGTGGACTAAATTACTGTTAAAGTAGTATTTAGCTGCCTGCAATTACTGCGAGTTCAATTCTCACCAGGCTCAAAGTTGACTCAGCCTTCCACCCTTCTGAGGTAGGTAAAATGAGGACCCAATTTGTGGGGGCAATAAGCTGACTTTGTATAAAAAAGAACACCGTTTGGGGGTGGGGGGCAAAAGCCCTACTAAGCAGGTATATACAAAAGTATGAAGACTATTGCTTAAAAGCATTGTAAGCCGCCCTGAGTCTCCGGAGAAGGGTGGCATATAAATCAAACTAATAAAAATAAAATAATAAATAAAATATTGGAAGACAACTATCATGTCACTCCTAGTCTGTCATAATAATGTGAATGATGTAGGAATAGTACAGGGTCAGCTATATGAACACTGAAGGACCCTCTTTATTCACATTATTATAAGAAAGAAATGTGCTTGTTTAGAGATTACAGTAAATCAGCTAAATTCCATTCTTGGTAATATATATATATTCTGAGGGGCCTAATTGTCAAGAATGCAAGGACAGCCACATGAAACAAAAGTTACTTATTATCCAAAGCAGCCATGAATCTATGCATCAGCAATCACAGAACTGAGGAAGGTTGTTTAGCTAAAATAATCTTATGAACTAGAAAATAATGTAGGAATTTAGTAATTTAGAAAGTATCCATTATCATGTAACAAATGTATGTTAACCATATATGGAAAACTGCTGTGCTCACAAAATCCTTTGTCTTGGAGATGTATAAAAGCAGTTGTACCAGAGCTCTTCTTGGTTCAGAATTGCAGATACAAATCTGATTCTGAAACTGCGCAATAAACTGTCTCTGGCTGACCAGGAATGTTGTTTGGTCTCATTAATGTAGGTAAATGCGGCGGGTCCAGCTGGATGATCACTGAAGGGCCCTCTTTATTGTAAGAAAGGAAATGTGCTTGTTTAAGGGAGCCAATTAACCAGATGAAAGGCAGAGTATTCCTTTGAAGTAGAAACATTCACAGAGGGGGCCCTCAGTTGTCAGAGATACAAACATTTGGTGATATACAGTTTGAAGGTTAAAGAGATCAAAGGATGACCACATGTAATATCAACAAGAGATAATTTGAATCTATGCTTCAGTAATTGGCAAAAAGAATTATGACTGTTGGCAAAGAAAATTGTAAAATTTATTAATTGGGAAGTGTCAATTAAAAATGGCAAATGTATATGATCATATTAACCGCTGAGTTAACAGAATCCTTTGTTTGAAGCTGTATAAAGTTGGACTCTCATGTTCATTACTTTGCTCAGATTCTTTAGGTAGCAATACCTGTCTGAACCTTATTGCAATAATAAAGCTGACTCTGTCTGCCCCGAAGGGATGTCTCTTAATTCCTTCCTTCCATAACATCATCATTCCATAACAATAATAAACAGACAACACCAGACAAGTAGGGTGGGCCCTATTGGGGAACTGGTTGGGAGGCCACCCAGAAATCCATCTCAGGGTTATTAGAGTTGA
Organism: Arizona elegans; assembly: GCA_022577455.1. NCBI lineage: Eukaryota > Metazoa > Chordata > Lepidosauria > Squamata > Colubridae > Arizona > Arizona elegans. The sequence goes on from JAKOOJ010000012.1 coordinate 11,273,091, forward strand.
GCAGCTTTCCCCAAATCTGATACAAATCTCCTGTTTATGCTGGGGGCTGGACTAGAAGACCTCCAAGGTCCCTTCCATCTGTATTCTGATTGATTGATTGATTGACTGACTGACTGACTGACTGACTGAGTCCGTCGCCTGGCCGGTCCGAGACGGCTGCGAGAAAGAAGGCAGAGCCGCGGCCGGTCGGGAGGGGGCGCCCGCGGCCTCCCTTCCGCCGATCCAGCGGCGGAGCGTCAAGGCGAAGCGAGGCGGGGATTGATGGGCGCAGCTGCGGCGGCCGGGAGTCCCGGGGGGCCCCCAGCGCTCACACGCCCACCGGACGGCGCCGGGGAGGAGAGGAGCCGCGCGGGTCCCGCCGCTGCCGGTACGGGGGGCTGCCGACGCCTCCAGCCTTGCAATCCTGGGCGGGGAAGGCGGAGGTTTGCTCCGGAGCTGCGCCAGACCGTTGCACCGGGTGGCCTCCGCCTCGGGGATCCCCCGCTCATCCCATTCGGATCACCCCCGAGCCCAAAGGAGCCTGGGCGGGTTGCGTTGCATTGCATTGCATTGCACTGCACTGCATTGCATTGCATTGCATTGCATTGCACTGCACACCATGGGATTGAGCTGCTTTTCCAGCGCAGGGGTGCAGGCCGGGGTCTCGTCGGTCCGGGGAAAGACGTTTTTTTCTGGGGCGCAAAACAGGGCGATTTGCCCCTGTCTTTCCTGCGGGTGGCCGTGTCCGCGGAGCTCTGGGCTGGGGTGGGGGGAGCGGCGAGTGCGCTGATCCCCGTTTAGCCCTTTTGGGAGAGGAGAAGAGGGACAGGCCGGTTTGCTAGGTTTCCCTTGTCTTGAATAAAGATGCAGAGAAAGAGTTTTTTAATCCGGTAATCCGATTGTTGTTCCCTTCATCGGTGGATCCGCAGAAAAGCTCCTATGATTTCAATGGTGTGAAAATATAAGGCCGCTTTGATTTGCAAAGATAAGATCGTTGCCATAGAAGAGAGCAGCCCAAACTCAGGATTTTCTGGTTTTTCTTTGAAGAAAAGAAAGAAAGCTCTGAGCTGAAGAAGCTTCTTGGATGAGAAGCGAAAGGTCTTCAAAGAAAAACCAGAAAGTCCAGTTGCCTTTTGAAAAAAGCACCTTTGGGACAACCGGGACTTGGATGACTGAGAATCTCCACAGACATCCCGAACTCAGGATTAAACTGCCAGATCCTTGATACTCTCTGAGGGGGTTGTTTGCTTGCAAACGTCTCATTACCTGACTAGGTAACATCATCAGTTCAGACTGTTATTTATTTATTTATTGGTTCGATTTATATGCCGCCCTTCTCCGGAGACTCAGGGCAGCTTACAATACATTAAGCAATAGCCTTCATACTTTTGTATATACCTGCTTAGTAGGGCTTTCGGGCCCCACTAAGCGGTGTGTTTTTTTATACAAAGTCAGCTTATTGCCCCCACAATCCGGGTCCTCATTTTACCTACCTCGAAAGGAGAGAAGGCTGAGTCAACCTTGAGCCTGGTGAGATTCGAACTTGCAGTAATTGCAGGCAGCTGGTGTTACTTAACAGCACTTTAATCTGCTGCGCCACCAAGGCTCTTTGTTCACTCAAGCTCCTAGACCAGGGGTCTCCAACCTTGGCAACCTTAAGCCTGGCAGACTTCAACTCCCAGAATTCCAAAGCTGGCTGGGGAATTCTGGGAGTTGAAGTCCTCCAGGCTTAAAAGTTGCCAAGGTTGGAGACCCCTGTCCTAGATCACCAAGGACTAAAAGAAGATAACGTAGCCTTTAAAGTCCCAAAAGTGCTTTTCTTCAAAAGGCACCTGGACTTTCCTGGGTGTTTTTTTTTCCTTTTGAAAAGATTTCACTTCTCATCCAAAAAGCTTCTTCATTTCCTTCTTGTTTGAGAAGTGAAATGTTTTCAAAAGAAAAGAAAAAACAAGAATGTCCTGTTGCCTTTTGGAAAAAAAGCATTTTTGGGACAACCTGGATGATTGAGAATCTTCATAGTCTCTTTAAAAGTGCTGAATGGTATTAAAGGCTTCCTTTGATTATTTTATATTCTTTCCATATTTTGTGGTGGAACTGGATGGGGCTTGTTAGCTTACTGGTAAGATTAGGGAATGGATTGAAAATGGCCAAAGACCCCATTTTAACACAGAAAGGAAGGAGGGGAGAGTAGCCAAGTATCTGCTTTCTCATTTTTATTAAATAATAATTTCAGAATATGTTAGGACCTGGAAACGTTGCATCGCCTTACAATATTTTGGTGAAAATGATCTAATTTGAAAATGGTTTAAATTTTAGATCTACGAAGGTCATCAGAAGGGAAAGCATTGCTAGCGAACAAGAGGGTAGCTGCAGAAGTAAATGAGAATCAACAAGGAGTTGAATTTGGCAGTTCAACATCTGAAAAAGCGGGATGGGGCGTATTTGAGAAGAACACGAGGGCCCCGTTTGTTGGGATGGAGGAACGCTGGGAATCGCAGTGGCAGCAGTTCCTCAAGACGCTGCAACCGGTTCACCCAGGAGAAAGCAAGTCCAAGATGTCGGACGCTTCTCCTTGGGAAGACCCCAAGGTCTTCCTGACCTCCTTCGAGCAGGTGGCCCAAGCCTGCCGGTGGCCCAGAGAAGAGTGGGTGGCTTGTCTCCTGCCAGCCTTGAGCAGAGAAGCCGAAGAGGCTTTTCAGAAGCTGGAAATTGGAGAACGGGACAACTATGGGAAGGTGAAGGCCGCCATCTTGAAAGGGGAAGCCATGAAAACGGAAGCCCGGCGTCAACACTTCAGGCAGTTCTGCTGCCAGGAGGTGGAAGATCCTCGGATGGTTTACAAGCAGATCCAGGAACTTTGCCACCAGTGGTTGAAGCCGGAGACACGTACCAAAGAGCAGATCCTGGAGCTGTTGATCCTGGAGCAGTTTCTGGCCAGCTTGCCTCCAAAACTCCAGAGCTGGGTTCAACCCAAGAGGCCGGAGTCGTGTTCCCAGGCCGTGGCCCTGGTGGAGGACTTCCTGCAGAGTCAGCAAGGAACCAAATCAGAAGCATGTCAGGTATGATTTGATGATATCAGTCTTGGTGTTTGCATGATTCAAATGCATCTGGGTGCTAGAAACTCTTAGAATACTTACAGGGAATGATGTAGTTCAGTCTGTTTTGAGTTCTGCTGATTATGAGAATTTTAAACACTACCACCAATATTTCTGAAATTGTTCTGTTGATATAATTCATAATTTTCCAAGTCCTTTTTCAAACTTCAGTCAAAATCATTATTTTTATTACTTTGTGTAGTTAAGATTCATATAACAGATTTGGAAGGGACCTTGAATGTCTTCTAGTCCAATCTCCTGCTCAGGCAAGAAGCCCTATACCAGTTCAGACAAATGGTTGTCCTATCTCTTCTTAAAAACTTTTAAGTGTTGGAGCATTCACAACTTCAGGAGGCAAGTTGTTCCACTGTTTAATTGTTCTAATTGTGAGGAAATTTCTCCTTAGTTCTGGGTTGCTTCTCTCCTGGATCAGTTTCCACCCATTGCTTCTTGTCCTACCCTCAGGTGCTTTGGAGAATAGGTAGACCCCCTCTTCTTTATGGCAACCCCTTAGATCAGGGGTGTTAAACTCAAGGCCCGGGGACCGGATCTGGCCTGTGGAGTGCTTAATTCTGGCCTATGGGGACCTTCGCAGTCAAAAATGGAGTTTGGGAGCCTCTTTTCACTGGCAGAGCACTCAGGTCACCACAGGCACACACCCCCCCCCCGACATGAGTGATGTCGAGCTGGCCACACCCACCCTGCCCCCCCCCCGACTCCCTCAAGGTCAAACACAGCCCTGATGCGGCCCTCAATGAAATCGAGTTTGACACTCCTGCCTTAGATATTAGATATTAGATCGTACTTCAAGGATTACCTGGACAAAGAGTCTTATGCTAATATTTTCACTTTTTATTTCATGCAGAGCAATGTAAACTAGGAGAGTTTACCGTATTTTTTGGAGTATAAGACACACTCCCCCCCCCCAAAAAAAAGGGTGAAAAAAGGGCCTGGTGGCTCAGCAGACTAATAGCATTGTGATTAACACCAGCTGTCTGCAATTACTGTAAGTTCGAATTTCACCAGGCTCAAGGTCGACTCAGCCTTCCATCCTTTCTAAGGTAGGTAAATTGAGGACCCAGATTGTGGGGGCAATAAGCTGACTTTGTATAAATATACAAAAGTATGAAGGCTATTGCTTAACGCATTGTAAGATGCCCTGAGTCTCCGGAGAAGGACGGCATATAAATCAAATTTAAAAAAAAAAATTGGGCCCATCTTATACACCGAATATAGCCCTGCCCACCCACCGGCCCCCACCCTTTGGCCTCTGCCTCCCAGCAATTTGCCTCCTTGCAGCAAACAGCCCATTTCAGTTTCACCACAGCCTGTTTAGCACAAGCAGCTTATTGTCGAGTGTCAAAAACCCCTCGACAACACATCACTTGATGGATGATATTGAAGACCATGAAGGGTTGGATCAGCCTCCGGACCCTCAGCTGTTTGCCATTGCCTATTGCTCCCTCCGTGTACCCCATTTTTGGCCTCTGCAAGGAGGCAAATTGCTGGGAGGCAGAGGCAGGTTTTTTTTTTTCTTCTGCTAATCAGGCTGTGCTGAAACTGAAACAGGCTGTTTGCTGTTTGCTGCAAGGAGGCAAATTTCTGGGAGGTAGAGGCAGATTTTTTTTTCTTGTTTTCCTCCCCAAAAAAGGTAGATGCATTTTATAGTCCGGAGTGTCTTATACTCCAAAATATACGGTAATTGTAGGGAGAAAATTCACTGGTAGAGCATTTCCTGCAGGGCAAATCCAGCAACACTCAAAATAAGAACTGTGAGCAAGTTAGAACTTTGCACGGTATTATGTAACTCAGTCGCATAATCTACAACAGGGCTGTCAAACGCGATTTCATTGAGGGCCACCTCATGGTTGTGTTTGATCTCGGGGGGAGGGGCATGACCAGGGTGGGTGTGGCCAACTTGACATCACTCGTGTCGGGGGCACCTGTGGTGGCCTGAGCACTCCGCCAGTGAAAATGGACTCCCGAGCTCCTTTTTCACCTGCGACAGCCTCCTGCAACCCTCTGTCAGGGAAAACGGAGCTCGGGGGGGCCGCACGTGGCCCTCACGAACTCCGTTTTCGGTTGGGATGGCCTCCTGCAACCTTCTGTCAACGAAAATGGAGCTTCGTTTTTGCTGGCAGAGGCACTATGGACCGGTCCTTCGCTGTTTCCAGAGCGGCCCTGTGGGTCAGATCTAAGCGGAGCCAGGTCCGGCCCGCTGGCTTTGAGTTTGACACCCCTGATCTACAATAACCTCCATGAGAAGCAGCCCCCAAGATTCCTGGTTTTGGCACAATGAATCCTGTTGTTCCGAGTAGGACTTGTCTTCCCTGTTTCAGGGACCACCAAACGAAGAACCCACCAATCTTGAATGTGCCGAGAAGAAGCCCTTAGAAGCCGTGAAGAGAGAAAATGTTGAAGTGGAGATTGATATGCTAGGTAAGAACGCCCTAGGAACGGGAAAACGCCCAATCCCTTCTGCATTGTGGGATGCTTAAACTGAGGGCAGATTTCTTGACCTCGATCAGTTTCCTAGAAGGAGCAAGTTTTGATAAATGCAATAAATTAGGTGGATCACCCAATTTGGAGTAGCTAAATTCAGAAGGAATAATGTTTGTCATGGCTATACGCTACAGTTTAGTAGTGTTTTTCAATCTCAGCAGCTTTTAAGATGTGTGGACTTTAACTTTCTCCCAGTGGAATTCTGGGAACTGAAGTTAGAATAACAGAGTTGGAAGGGCCCTTGGAGGTCTTCTAGGCCAACCCCCTGCTTAGGCAGGAAACCCTACCACTTCAGATAAATGGTTATCCAACATCTTCTTAAAAACTTCCAGTGTTGGAGCATTCACAACTTCTGCAGGCAATTGCACTGATTAATTGTTCTAACTGTCAGGAAATTTCTCCTTAGTTCTAAGTTGCTTCTCTCCTTGATTAGTTTCTACCCATTGCTTCCTGTCCTACCCTCAGGTGCTTTGGAGAATAACTTTATTTATTTATTTATTTATTTTTAAATTTGTATACCGCCCTTCTCCCTGAGGACTCAGGGCGGTGAACAGCCAAGTAAAAGCATAAACTACAAACATTAAAATACAATTAAAAAGATATATATAAATTTGGCCCCATGATTAAAAACAATAAAAAAACAATTAAAAATATTTAAAAAGGTGTTAGGCCAGCCCGGCTTGCTGGATAAAGAAGGTTTTAAGGGCACGGCGGAAGGCACCCAGGTCTTGGATTCTCCTTATCTCTGGGTGCAGCTGATTCCAGAGGGTAGGTGCCCCCACAGAGAAGGCCCTCCCCCTGGGGGTCACCAGCCTACATTGTTTGGCTGATGGCACCCCAAGGAGGCCCTCTCTGTGGGAGCGCACGGGTCGATGGGAGGTTGTTGGTAGCAGCAGGCGGTCTCGAAGATAACTAGGTCCTATGCCATGGAGCGCTTTAAAGGTAATAACCAACACCTTGAAGCGCACCCGGAAGACCACTGGGAGCCAGTGCAGCTCACGCAGGAGAGGTGTTGTATGGGAGCGCCATGCGGTTCCCGTGACTACCCGCGCGGCCGCATTCTGGACCAGTTGACTCTCTCTTCTTTGTAGCAGCCCCTGAGCAGTGGTGGGTTTCAATTTTTTTTTACTAGCGGTTCTGTGGGCGTGGCATTGGTTGGTGGGCGTGGCTTGCTGGTCATGGCAGGGAAACTATACTGTAAAATCTCCATTCCCACTCCACTCCAGGGGAAGGTTACTGCAAAATCCCCATTTCCTCCCAATCAGCTGGGACTTGGGAGGCAGAGAATAAGATAGAGGCGGGGCCAGTCAGCATTTTTACTACCAGTTCTCCGAACTACTCAAACTTTCCGCTACCGGTTCTCCAGAACTGGTCAGAACCTGCTGAAACCCACCTCTGCCCCTGAGATATTGGAACACTGATTCACACATTTAACAGTTGCCAAGGGTGAAAAACGCTGATCGAGAAGATCTCGTGACAGGTTGTACAATAAAACACAATAAAAAAAAATGCAAATACAAAAAAAAATGGAAATGTAGTTCGACAACCATCTTGCTACCACTTCATTTAGTGTGTACAGTGCCTGATCAGTCTCCAAGGGCAGACCTGTGTGGGACACATTGTAGTAATTCAGACATCTGGTGGGCCGAAGCAAGGATTATGGGGCCAGAGCATTCCTGTCCTGGAAGTGTCTTAGCTCCCCGTGGGGTACATTGGGAATTTGTGGCTTGTGGTTTGGCATTAAGGATTAAGGTTTGGCATCTTTTTATTGATGAATTTTACTTGAGTTAACTACATAGAGATAGTCCTCTGCTTACAACAGTTCATTTAGTGGCCATTCAAAGTTACAACAGCACTGAATAAAAGTGACTTATGACCGTTTTTCACACTTACAATCATTGCAGCATCCCTATGGTCACGTGATCAAAATTCAGGCACTTGACAACTGACTCATATTTATGACGGATGCAGTATCCGGGGGTCATGTGATCCCCTTTTGTGACCTTCTGACAAGCAAAGTCCATGGGGAAGCCAGATTCACTTCACAGCCTGGTTACAAACTTATTAATTCCAGTGATTCACTTAACAACAGTGGCAAGAAAGGTCATAAAATGGGGCAAAATTCACTTAACCAATGTCTCACTCAGCATCAGAAATTTTGGGCTTTAGTGTGGTTGCAAGACACGGACTATCTTTATTGTTAATAGTGTAGTATAAGTACTACCTTGATTGTACAGTGGTTACCTACAGGCTGTCTTTGACATACAAATCTGTGGTGGGTTCCTCCCGGTTCCGCCCGGTTCCGCTGAGCCAGTAACGGTGACGATATGACATCACCGAACCGGTTCTGCCCCCCGCCCTCCCTGCATTATTCTTGTCATAAGTAAATGCCTTATTCTATTACAAGAGATATGTATATATGTACAGGATATAAAGGGTTAATTTATTCCTCCTCCTTTAATGTATTCATGTGTGATCACCCCCTTCCTTGACTCCTCCCCTTTGATATAAATAGAGAGTGCTTTTACCTCATGCTTGCTTCTCACTGTAAATCTGACAAGAATAAGTAGAATGCCTATTATGAATAAACACTTCTTTAACTGAAGAAATTGCTTCTGAATTCATCATTGAGTCTGATCCTCAAAATATTGTAACAAATTGGTAGCAGAGGATGGTTGAACTGACTCAATAAAATCCAACATGCCTAAGAAAGAAAACCTCAAGAATAAAAAAGAAAGACCTAATACCAGGGCAAATGATAAAGAAACAAAAACAGATCAAGAAATGATCGATGAACCAATAAATACAACAATCAAAGAATCTGAAGATAACACCACAGACATCGAAGAAACAGCAGATGAAACCGACAACCAAGAAGAGAACAAAATAAAAGACAAAGACCTCAGATCGGAGATACTGAGGCTAATAAAAAGTCAAAAAGATGACCACAAACTCATCGCGGAACTCCGAGGCTTCTTGGAAGAAAATGGAGCAGCGAGAGAAAAAGACATTGAAAAAGCCAAACCCGAAAATACAAAAATGGTGAGCGAACCTACAACGAAAGAAAAAATAACCAGAAGCAAGACCAGAGGTCCCGCTCAAAATTTTGAAAGGCAGCCATCTTTTCTTCAACCGGCCACAGAAATGAACACGGCTGAACCAATCAGAATGCACCATTCAAAAACTCTGGTGCGAAAAAACACAAAAAATAGCAAAAAATATATTTATTCTTCTGAAGAGTCAGAAACAGATACAGAAGAATCATCCACCGAACAAGAAATCGAAACACCCATGAGAAAACTATTTAAAACGTTTGGCACAAGTCTAACAATTTCAAAAGAATCGATAAAAGCCAATAATGCAAAAATACAAAAGAGACGAAGAAATAAACAGACACCTCAAAGCCTGCACGACTCGATCCGGACAACGATGATGACGACGCCTGAACCCAGAGGGCCCTGCGAAATTTCCCCCACACTACAAACGATCCAAAGAACAAAATACTCCAAGCAAGAAAGCTCCAAAGAAAAGAGAAGAACCACAGCTGCCAGCAGAACACCCAAGATCGAGCCGGAGACCGAATCATCAGAAGGAGAGCACTACGAGGGAGCTACAGCAAAGAGAACCTCTCCCAGCGGCTTCAGCAAAGAAATGACCAACGCGCATGCGCAGATGAACACAGAGAACTACAATGAACTTTATGAAGAAGGAGAACCTTTCAAGCTCATCAGCAGAATACCCACACCATTCTGCAATTTTCAACATCTACAGGACCATGGACTACCCACAGTTGTAAGTAGTGGGAATAGTAATATTGGAAATCTACCTAGTGATTTCCCAAAACTTAGAATTGATGGCATCAATTTACAGGAATGGTGTCAACAAATTCAGGTTGTCTTTATGAAAGAAAATTTTTTATTTTTTATAACCAATCCTCCCAAAAGACCTTGGACTCTAAAAATAGACTGCCTGCATCACAGAGCATTCTATTTAATAATTTCTAGCATATCACCTGCCATGTACTACAGTATTAAGCATAATCTTACTGTTTCAGAAATAATTCAATGCATGTTTAAATTGTTTCATAGTGAAAGTGTAGCAACAACCACTAGAATGTCTAAAGATTTCTTTTCAGCCAAATTAAGATCTGGAACCACCATAAGTGAACATTTAATATCCTTAAACAAAACCAGAGCAGAATTACATCTAAGAGGAGAAATAATATCAGAACAGACAATGAAAAGCGTTATCCTTAACTCATTAGATTCATCATGGGATAACTACATATCACACTTAGACTCAATCAATCTAGGATACTTATCCATAGAAAGTCTGTCAAATAAGTTAATAGCTGAAGATAATTTGAGGAAAAGTAGATACAATGCATACACAGAACACAGACAGGCAAAAGGGGTAACTTTCCAAGAGAATCACCAAAAAACAATTGAATGTTACAATTGTGGATCCAGAAAACACTCTAAGGGAGATTGCCCCATGTTTCATAGGGAAAGACAAAACCGTGATTATAGGGGTAGATATCAAGACAGGCAATCATCTATTGATAGATACAGATATAGAGACTCCCCAAACTACAGAGAACGCAGAAAGGATAGAGATAATTCAAGGGACAGAAAATCAGGATCATTAAATGGATTAGATAAACATAACGATGTCATCACACAAAAATCAAAAAACAATACTTGGCTCATAGATTCAGGGGCGACTAATCATACAACAAATAACAAGAAAATACTGTCTTCATTCACAAATGATAAATTTATGATAAGAGTAGCCAATCAAGAAAATGTTCAAGTCATAGGGAAAGGAGATGTAAATATACCTGGTTTAGGTAAAGTAGAGGGGGTATTGTTGATACCAGAAATATCACATAACATACTTAGTGCAGTGAAATTAAGCCAAGATTCCAACATAAATATAATCTTCTCTGGGGGAAAAGCAATACTAGAAAAGGATGGGACTAAATTGAATAGTGTAGTTATCGAAGGGGGCCTACCCTTCCTTGTAACAGAAGATAAATGGTTGCATAACATTAATACAAACACTGATGACGACATCAACATAGACAGTGAACATAGTAACAACAATGACAATGAAGAACCCAATACACACTGTAATCACAAAGACACAGCCACTAGTGATACACACAATAACAAAAGACCCAATATAGGCAAACCAATTCATGATGAATGTGCACACATGTTGCATAGAAAATTGGGACATGCAAGTTTCCCTGTAATACAAAAAATGATTGAACATGCTGATGGCGTTAAAATAAAGGATTGTAAAAACTATTTGGAATGCTCAGTATGTAAATCCTCAAAACTCAGAACAAACCCAAAACCAAAGAGGGCAACAAGGACCTCTAACCAAATTTTTGATCTGGTACATATGGATCTGGTTGGTCCATTAACACCATCCATCACATACAAAAAAAGATATTTCCTAACTATTGTAGACGACTATAGCCGTTATGGATTTGTTTATACTTTAAAACACAAAGATGAAACTTTCCAAAAATTCAAAGAATTTTACAAACGTGTAGAAACACAACACAATATCAAAATAAAACAAATCATGACAGATAGGGGATCCGAGTTCATGTCAAAAGAATTCTCACAATGGATAAAAGACAAAGGAATGCTACACTTCACAACTAGCCCATTTTCTGCTTTTCAGAATGGTACAGCAGAACGAAAGAACTCAACACTGCAAACCATGATTAGATGTACATTAGAAGATGCTGGTTTAGGAAAACAATTCTGGTCAGAAGCATTACTATATTCAAACTATACCCAAAATAGGACCTGGTCTAGCATCCTAAATAAAACACCATACGAAGTGATGTACAATAGGAAACCAAAAATATCACACATGCACATATTTGGAGTTACAGCAGACGTACAAATACCAAAACAATTAAGACGTAAGGGAGATAACGTATCCAGAAGGCTCAGATTCATGGGATACGAAACAGGCACAAAAGGATATAGATTTATTGACAGTAATAACAAATTCATAGTCTCAAGAACAGCAGTATTTCATGAACAGGCCAACTGGTCTAAGATACATCTTAACGAGATAATCCAAAATACAAAACCAAATATTGAACAACAAGACAGAATAGAAAGAGAGAAACATGAACATAACACACATGATGACAAAAACAAAACATGGACAGGTAACCATACCAGGATAAAAACAGATTCATTAACCAAAAAGGAAGCAAGGTATTTACACGATAATGAGAGCATTCCAATAAGAACAATCAGGTGTAACAGAAAACAATTACCCAATAAGTATAAGGATTATATAATGTGTGTGAATGACGAGACACCAACACCTAACACATACGAGGAAGTGTTGAAACTTCCCATGGAAGAAAGAGAGAAATGGGAATTAGCCATAACAAAAGAAATGAACAGCTTGCGTGAATTAGGTGTATTTACACCAGTCCCTGCCCCTGAGAACAAGACAATTATAGGCACCAGATGGATATTCAAAATCAAAGATTTAGAAGACGGTAATAAATTATATAAAGCTAGATTAGTCGCACAAGGTTACGCTCAAAAATATCCTGAGGATTACACTGACACATACTCTCCCACTGTAAGAACCGAAAGTGTTAAGACAGCTTTAGTCATAGCGGCTATACTCAATCTTGATGTCTTTCAATATGATGTGCAGACTGCATACTTACATGCAAAGCTCGACAAAGAGATATATGTAAGGGCACCTCATAGCCAATGTACAAATAGAAATGAGACCTGGTTACTTAACAAAAGCTTGTACGGATTAAAACAATCCGGCAAGCGTTGGTATGAATGTCTAGTCAGCGTGCTTAAAAATATGGATTTCAAAGCCACAACTGCAGACAATTGCTTTTTTGTTAGAAAGGAAGGTGAATCATTAGAATTTGTGTTAATCTATGTGGATGATATTTTGTATATAGGCAAACATAAAGAAAAGAAAGACTTATTTGTATCCAAGCTAAGTGAACATTTCTCTTTAAAGTCGCTAGGAAGGGTAAACAAATACCTTGGAGTTCAAATCAATAAAACAAGAAAGGGATTCAAATTATCCCAGAGAGATAAAATTATAGAACTTCTGGAAAAATGCAATTTAAGAGATGCCAAACCTTGCGATACTCCTATGCAGACTGATTTTCTAAGGAATATGGATGAATCTTCACCTGAGTTCGAGAACAATACATTATATAGATCAATTATTGGTTCTCTATTGTATATATCTAATTGGACCAGGCCTGATATAGCTCTGCCACTTAATTTATTATCTAGACATGTAAGTAAACCACTTATGTATCATTGGGAAGCAGTTAAACGAATACTAAGATATCTAAAACACAGCATGGATTTCTGCCTACTCTTAGAACCCAATAATATTAAAGAACCTATTATCACCAGTTACGCTGATGCAGACTGGGCAGGTGACATCAAATGCAGAAAGAGCACCTCAGGTTATGTATTATTTTTAAATGATTGCCCAATATTCTGGTACACTGGGAAGCAAGATTTAGTAGCGACTTCCACAACAGAGGCAGAATACGTCTGTTTATCTAAAGCCTCAAATAATTTAGTGTGGTTTAATGATTTATTATCTGATATTTGGAAGAATCCAATACTACCATTTGTCATACATGAAGATAATAAGGCGGCTATAGAAATATCAAGATCTGACGCCATTGGTCAAAGGTCCAGACATATAGATATCAAATTTAAACACGTGAGACAATTATCTCAGGATGGATTCATTAAAGCAATCCACTGCGAAACCTCAGAACAAATAGCTGATATATTAACTAAACCTTTACCTTCTAAACAACACAAATACTTGACATCAAAATTACAAGTACTATATAGTTCTGAATCCGAATGCAATCATTGTTATATGTCGAATCGGCATTTAGAGGGGGATTTGTCATAAGTAAATGCCTTATTCTATTACAAGAGATATGTATATATGTACAGGATATAAAGGGTTAATTTATTCCTCCTCCTTTAATGTATTCATGTGTGATCACCCCCTTCCTTGACTCCTCCCCTTTGATATAAATAGAGAGTGCTTTTACCTCATGCTTGCTTCTCACTGTAAATCTGACAAGAATAAGTAGAATGCCTATTATGAATAAACACTTCTTTAACTGAAGAAATTGCTTCTGAATTCATCATTGAGTCTGATCCTCAAAATATTGTAACAATTCTTACCTTTTATTTGGCTCCACCCCCAATCTATTGCTGCCTCCTGAGTCCCAGCTGATCAGCTAGAGGGAAAAAACTGTTTAAACTCATTCCATTGGGCTTCAAAGGGCCGCCCTATGGCTGATTAGTGTTAAAAGAAAACAAATGAGTAGACTGGTGCCTGCAAAAATAAATGGGTAGCCCAGTGCCTGCAAAAATAAATGAGTAGACCGGTGCCTGCAAAAATAAATGAGTAGACCGGTACAGCTCTGCAAGCAGTTAAAAGCCTGGTAGACAAGTACCTCTGCTAAATCCTAAAGAATTGTCACATGACCATCAAGCCACGCCCACAAAATAAGCCATGCCCACAGAACCAGTAATAAAAATTTTTAGAACCCACCCCTGATACAAATGTTTATTTAGCAATCATTCAAATTTGAGCAAAACGAAAAAAGGTGATTTATGACCAATCTTCACAACGATGATCGTCGCAGCATATCCACTGTCCCCTAATCAAAATTCAGGTGCTTAGAAACCCTCATATATTTGCAACAGTTAAACTCCAACATCTTATGGCTGCCAAGGTTGAAAAACACCGGTTTCACAAAAGCGTGATTTGGATCGGAAACCATCACTTTTAATTTTTTTTTTTCCTGATTTGATCGGTATTTTCTGTAAGAATCTTGCAGTAATCTTGGCAAGAGTGGAACTCCTTGATCAAAGCAGACGTCAGTCAGATGTTTCAGGCCCAACCTATTTAGGAAGGAAGGCATCCTGTCCACCCTGAAAAGGAATTAGATGGACATACAGGTGGATATGTAGGAAAAGAAAATCGTTCAGCAATTTCAAAAAGGGAAACGAAAGGGGGTGGCAAGATTTTTTCATTTTTCATTTAATTTAATTTGTATACCGCCCTACTCCCGAAGGACTCAGGGCGGTGAATAGGCACAGAATAAAACACATAGAATACAAAAATTAAGAACAAAAGTAAAGTCGAATTAAATCAATTTAGCCCAAGACAAATTTAAAACCCCAGGTTAAGAACAAATTTAAAATTTACATTAAAATTTACATTAAAAAAAGAATGGGAAAGGTTAGGCCAGACCAGCCTGGTGAAATAAAAAGGTCTTAAGAGCGGGGCGGAAGGTGCGTAGATCTGGGATCCTCCATATCTCTGGGGGGAGCTCGTTTCAGATAGTAGGTGCCCCCACAGAGAAGGCTCTCCCCCTGGGGGCCGCCAGCCAACATTGTTTGGCCGACGGCACCCAGAGGAGTCCCTCTCTGTGAGAGCGTACTGGCCGGTGGGAGGCCGTTGGCGGCAGCAGGCGGTCCCGTAAATAACCAGGCCCTAAGCCATGGAGCGCTCTAAAGGTGGTAACCAAAACCTTAAAGCGCACCCGGAAGACCACCGGGAGCCAGTGCAGCTCGCGCAGGAGAGGTGTTACATGGGAGCGCCACGTCGCTCCCATAACCACCCGCGCGGCCGCACTCTGCGCCAGTTGGAGCCTCCGGGTGCTCCTCAAGGGGAGCCCCATGTAGAGAGCATTACAGTAGTTAATTCTGTAACCAGGCAGCATTGATTCTGCCTGGTTCACAACGCAACAGGCCCTTGTGTACAGCTGTGTGTCCAACCACTTAAGTTTGCCTCTTCTTATTGTAGGGGTCAGCAACCTGCGGCTCTGGAGCCGCATGTGACTCTTTCATTCATCTGCTGTGGCTCCCTGTTGCCAGTTGGCTCCACAATTGATAGGGCTTTCGGTTAGGACAGATAGAGGAAAAAGGACGCCGTGCTAGGAGGAGACTCTATGGTGGGGGAAACCAGACTTCCGGTCGACTCCAGAATTGAACGGGGGCTTCCGGTTAGGACCTTTGTGTCTCTCTGAGTGTTCAAGGTTGCCGACCCCTGTCTTATTGTAATGTCTTGTTTTCATCTCCTGCAGGACCTGGAATCGAATCCCCAGACCGTCCTAGCTCATTGCTTCCTTCCGAAAGATTAGGGATGGTCCAAACTGCTTTGAGAGAGGTAGGTGTGTCCACCTTGTGAAAGAGTTTGCCGTATACCAGATTGGTGATATGTAATATTAGCATGAAGGAGACACAATGGCTCAGCAGTTAAAGACGCCGAGCTTGTCAACTGGAAAGTTTTTGATCCAATTTTGCTCACTATATTATAAAAAAGATTTAGACACTCTGGAAAGAGTGCGGAAAAGAGCAAAAAAGATGATTAGGGGGCTGTAAGCAAAAACCTATGAAGAATGGTTGCAGGAATTATGTATGTCTAGTCTAGTGAAAAGAAGGACTAGGGGAGACATAATAGCAGTGTTCCAGTATCTGAGGAGCTGCCACAAAGAAGAGGGGGCTCAGCCTATTCAATCAAGGAGAGAAGCAACCTAGAACTGAGGAGAAAACTGACGGTCTGGGTTTGAGACCTGAGCACCACACAATGAGTTGAGCTCCTGTTCCTTGCCTCAGCTCACCCTGCCCACCTAGCAGTTCGAAAGCATGTGAGTAGATAAATAGGTACCAGTGCGATGGGAAGCATTCTATGTGCCTCAGGGTGTAGTCATGCTGGTCACATGATCACCGAAGCATCGTTTGCGCTCATATTGCAATTGTGACTGTGGGAGTGATGCAGAGTTTGAGGACAGGTCATAAGGCACTCTTTTCCGATGCTGTTGTAATTCGAACACCATTCAATGAACGGACCTAAGTCAAGGACTTCCTGCATTGTTAATATAGAGCAGGGCTGTCAAACTCTGTGGGCCGGATGCATCATGCACTGGCCATGCTGATGCCCAGTTTAGCGAAGGGGGGAAAGTCGCAATACGTCACATGACGATGCCGTGACAACACGAGTTTGACACCCCTGATAATAGAGGATTGGTCCATTCTTGTTATAATAAAAACTGATCAGTAAAGGAATTATTTCAAATAGTTTCGGATTTTACAGTGAGGGCAAAAGTTTTCTTCAAGCTTCTTTCGATTGCAGTGGAATTGGATGAGAAGGGGATGATTGTCTCTCACTCTTTACAGGAGGTCACAGACCTGAAGGAAAGAGATGTTCGCTTGCCGACAGCCAAGTGGGATCTGGTCCAGCCTGTTCCTAAAAAGATCCAGTCGGAGCACGGAAATGATGGCTCTTTAAGTAAGGCGGGCTTTGCCATTCAGTCAAATTGGCAAGGGTTAGCGGCCTCTCAACTGTTTTGTTTTATTTTATTTATTCTATTCTATTTTATTATTTTACTTCCTTTTTTCTTTTTCTTTTTCTTTTCTTTTGCTTTATATTTTATTTTAGATTTTGTTTTATTTTAGATTTTATTTTAGAGATGAGATGAGATGCCACCCATCTCATCCGGAGACAAGAATAATCTTAATATTTATTTTTAAATTAATATTTAATATTTATTTATTTATTTATTTATTCATTTTTTAAATTTGATTTATATGCCGCCCTTCTCCAGAGACTCAGGGTGGCTTACAGTGCGTTAAGCAATAGCCTTCATACTTTTGTATATTTTTTATACAAAGTCAATTTATTGCCCCCACAAACTGGGTCCTCAATTTACCTACCTTAGAAAGGATGGAAGGCTGAGTCAACCTTGAGCCTGGCGAGATTCAATCTTACTTTAATTGCAGACAGCTGGTGTTAAATTACAGTGCTTAGTCTGTTGAGCTATCCAGGCTCCTTTTGTTAAATATTGTTTTATATTATTATATTTTATTGATTAATTTATTTATTTTTAACATTTATTATATTATTTTGTTAACATTTATTATTTTAATGTTTTATCTTGTGTTTATTTGGTTGTAAGCCACCTAGGGTCAGCGCTGGATGAGATGGGAGACATATAAATGAATAAATAAATATCCACATCCTCAATTCCATTTACTTACTTCCAAAGAAAAATGAATTGGAGCAGAGGTCCCCAACCTGTGGGCTGCGGCCTACTAGTGGGCCATGAGGGGTTTGCAACCGAGCCGTGGAAATGGCCGGCGAACGCACTTGCGTGTACATGCATCCTCCATTTAAGTGAGCGGTAGGCGTGTGTGCACGCCGCTTGTGTAGATGGAGCTGTACATGCGTACACATGCTGGACGCTCATGCAGAACTATTCCCCCGCTGGCCTGCAAAGCCAGAAACGTCAGGGAACTCCGAATTGGAGCATTCAATAAGGAACACATGCATTTAGGAAGAAAGGGAATGACTGGATAATCAGAAAGTGTTTCTATTGTCTATTTACTTTCAATAGGAACACTTTCTATTGTTCCTGTTGTAAGCAATTAGGAATTTACCTATTTACTTAACCTCCAAAGGGCAAAAGACATACCGTATTGTTTTTAATCATTTGGACCGAAAGATGAAGAAAGAGTTGAGGAGGGAATATAGCAGGACAAAGAATGCTCAAAAATATTTTCCATCCTTAACTTGAAATCCATATTATTTATTAAATTTATATATGCCCAGCTCGCAGTCCAAAACCACTCTGGACGGCTTTTATTTATTTATTAAATGTACATGCTGCCCAGAGAGTATTAAAAAATTATATTTTAAATATTAGCAAATTGATTTACAAAGTGGCTCAGTAGTATGTACAGAGGAGTATGGAGGTAACCATCACAAAAAAATTAAACTTAATCCAGAATTACAGGAAAAGGTGAGGGAGAAATTCAAGATCATCCTGTCTTGATGCTCTTCAGTATAAGACGCGATTTAGACTTCTGCGTCACTGCACATCTCGGAATGTACTATATGTGTCTGTTGTTGGGAGACGGTTGCATAACTGTTGCATTTATGTTTCTGTGAATGTTAATATTCTGGCTAGGGGACAAACAACAAAGCACAGAAAGCATAGAAGGACACAAGAAACAGAAATCGGCAAGGAAGACAATTTCTTTGTGAAAAGAAGTGGCAATACAGGCGGAATAATGGATGAGGAAACCCGGACATTTTTGACTGATTTTCTGAGGAAAGATTTCATTGCCTACACTATCCTGGAGGATCAGCTGTGGCAATACCATGCCAAGGAATATGCTGCACCCTACAGTGGCGGAAAAAGAAAGAGGTGACCCAGGTAGTCCTCGTCTTACAACATTCATTTAGTGGCTGTTCGAAGTTACAACAGCAGCACTGAAAAACATGACTTACGATCATTGCGGCATGCCCATGGTCAAAGACCAAAATTTGGACGCTTGGTAAGTGTCTCATATTTATGTCGGTTGCAGTGTCCTGGGGTCGAGCGATCCCCTTTTGCTGACCAACAAAGTCAATGGGAAAACCAGATTTGCTTAATAACGGTGTTGCTAACAACAAATACAAGGATTCGCTTAACAACTGTGGCAAGAAAGGTGGTAAAATGGGGACAAAACTCATTTAGCAGCTGTCTCACTTAGCAACAGATGTTCTGGGCTCAATTATGGTCATACGCCGAGGACTACCTGTATATGAGGCCTCTTGAATACATCCAGGCAAAAATAAAATGAATATAACTTGCTTGTGCAGCACCACATGTACTCGGCGAATGAGGAGATGACTTCAAGTATTTTCGCTGTATAGAGCCACACATTGTCCCCCAGTCCAGCCCCAGTTCCCCAATAAGAGCAAGTATAGTGATCTAAAATGATTAAATGCTTTTAAGAAGAAACTGGACAACTATTTATCTGAAATGGTATAGGGTCTCCTGCTTCAGCAGAGGCCTGGACTAGAAGACCTCCAGCTCTATTTTGATTCTGACTCTTGAGATTCCTAGCCTGTGGTGCTTCTTAGCGGAGTATGGCTGCAAGCTACAAGATGGAAACCATGACGGTATCTTTAATTCTGACTGAAGTTGGCTAAGCCATCTGGAAAGCCGCAGCGGGATGAATTGGCATCCTACAGCCATGGCTGAACATCGCAGCGGATTTTTTTGGACGCCGCGGAATTTTCCAAATTGTATCGGAGCAATCGACGGAAAACACCTCATTCCAGCAGCGAATATTTGAAGTAAAAAGGACATCGTTCCTAAGGTGCTGAAGGCCATGTATGATGATGCCCAGTACAAATTCACTATGGTTGGCGTGGGTGTGTATGGATGAAGGAGCGATGGGGGTGTGTGTTTCAGGAGAGGCACCCTGACAGAGTCCTGCTCAAAGGCAGACTGGACTTTCCACCACCTGGTGATCTTCCTGGGACAAAATTAAAATGCCACGTATCGTCGTTGCTGTTGCAGCCTTTCCTCTGCATGTGAACCTCATGAAGCCATTCCAAGGTGGGTTTATTAAATTGCACTTTTGCTATGCAGGTAGTTCTTGACTTATGACCACTTGTTTAGTGACTATTCAAAGTTACAATGGCACTGGAAAGAGTGACTTACGACCATTTTTCACACAACCGTTGCAGCCTCCCTATGGTCACATCATCAAAATTCAGATGCTTGGCAACTGAATTTCATATTTATTTAATTTAATTTAATTTAATTAATTAAATTTATATGCCGTCCCTCTCCGAAGACTCAGGGCGGCTCACAATACATTTTAAAAAATAATTATAAAAACACATTGAAAAATTAAAAACATTAAAAACTCATTCACGCCATTCATGGCTGGATCTCACCAGATCACAAGAGCAAGATCAATGGCCCCAGGCCTGCTGGAAAAGCCAGGTCTTCACTGCTTTTCAGAAAGCCAATAGGGTGGGGATGGTCTGGACCTCAGGAGGTAACTGGTTCCAGAGAGCTGGGGCAGCCACAGAGAAGGCCCTCCCCCGCGGGCCCACCAGCCAGCATTGTTTAGCTGACGGGACCCGGAGGAGACAAACTCTGTGGGATCTTACTGGTTGCAGGGAGCTATGCGGCAGAAGGCGGTCTCGAAGATAACCTGGCCCTGAGCCATGTAGGGCTTTAAAGGTCACAGGGCCCCAGGCTCATGTAATCACATTTTGAGACCTTCTGACAAGCAAAGTCCATGGGGAAGTCAGATTCACTTTACAACCGTGGTACTAACTTAACAACACAGTGTCGACTGGCGGCCCCCAGGGGGAGAGCCTTCTCTGTGGGGGCACCTACCATCTGGAACGAGCTCCCCCCAGAGATACGGAGGATCCCGGATCTGCGCATGTTTCATCGTGCTCTCAAAACTTTTTTATTTCAACAGGCTGGCCTGGCCTAACTCTCCTCTTTTAAATTTTTAATTCGTTTGATTTTATAAATTGGGTGTTTTAATCTGTGTTTCGGCCAAAATATTTAATAATTTTAAGGGACTTTTAATATTTGTATTATCTGTATTTTATCTTGGCTGTTCACCGCCCTGAGTCCTCCGGGAGTAGGGCGGTATAGAAATTTGATAAACAAACAAACAAACAAACAAACAAACAAATAAATAAAGTGCAGCAACTCACTTAACAACTATGGCAAAAAAGGTTGTAAAGTGGGATAAAACTCACTTCACAACAGTTTTGCTTAGCAACAGAAATGTTGAGCTCCATCGTGGTCGTAAATCCAGGATTAACTGTATGTAGCTTCATGTTCAAGCCAACATTTTTTTTCTTTTTGGGATGCTGATACTGAAATTGAGGACTGTCAGTGCTGAAACAAACCCTTCATCTAATACGTTGAGTAATAATATTGTGCAATTTTTTTCTCTTCTGTAGATTCCAGTCTCAAGAGGTGGGCTCACTTGTATAACTACTGTCACTCAAGAACAAGATGGATTATAGAGAGTTCCTTTGGAATTCGGGCTACAAAATGGCGGATTCCTGGGCGGCCCATGGACTTTCATCCAGATAAAGTCACTGATGTGTTCACAATTATCTCATCAATACTGGTGCCACCACCACACCAACAGCAAGATATGCATCAGCAAACTTTGTAGACACTGTTTCAGTATCTGGTGAGATACAGGAAGGAGAATGGAGGAGGCAGGTGGGCTTGTCGTTCCTGACGTCTGTCGAACACCAGAACATCACATGCAGCTGCAGGAATCTGCAAGGATCTGATGCAGAGTTTTCCAGACTCTAGCAGGGAAGGTGCCCTGGCAGGATGCAGTATTGAGGTGTGGCCAACTAAACTGAAGTGTAAATGTAGCAGAGAATCGACACTGCCTAAACTATGCACCCAGACAACTTAAATGTCATTGTCAATAAATTTTCTAACAGAAGCATCTTGGTCATTGTTTTGTCCTGAATATAAACCAAGCTTTCGTAGAGAGTCAGAAATTTACTATAGACCAGGGGTGTCAAACCTGCGTCGTCACGGTGGCATCATGTGATGTATTGGGACTTCTTCTCCTTTTGCTAAACCGGGCAGGGGTGAGGCCAGCGTGTGATGCATCCAGCCTGCAGGCCACAAGTTTGACAGCCCTGCTATAGACCAACAGGTTTAATTTAAGTAACAGCTGTAACAACAAGTAATGCTAACTAAAACTAACAAAATTCTAATCTACATTCCTTTTCATAACAAAAAACTTCTCAAATATCTTATCACAGGTGGATAAAGTTAATTTATTTTGGCCTTTTTGGTACTATTGTAGTGTACTATAGATAGAATAGAATAACTTTTTTTTTAATTTGATTTATATGCCGCCCTTGTCCGGAGACTCAGGGTGGCTTACAATGCGTTAAGCAATAGCCTTCATACTTTTGTATATTTATACAAAGTCAGCTTATTGCCCCCACAAACTGGGTCCTCAATTTACCTATCTTAGAAAGGATGGAAGGCTGAGTCAACCTTGAGCCTGGTGAGATTCGAACTTAGAGTAATTGCAGACAGCTGGTGTTAATCACAATGCTTTTAGTCTGCTGAGCCACCAGGCCCATTAACTTTACTGGGCAAGTGTAGTTAGACACACAGGGAATTCATCTCCAGTGCATAAGATATCAGTGTACATAACAATAAAGTAAATCATAATAATAAAGTAATAATAATCATGATATTGATACCAACAAGAGAAGAAGGTGGAACAGATGAGAAGCATAAAAATAATACAGCCATACCACATGGGTAAATCCACTTAGGCATAAAACAGTGCTGTGGGAACTAGGTGTTCAGCAGAGTAATGGCATGAGGGAAAAAACTGTCCAGTTGTTTTGGCATGGAATGCCCTATAGCAGTGATGGCGAACCTATGTGGCACACAGAGCCATATCTGTGGGCACGCGAGCATTGCCCTAGCTCAGCTCCAGCGCAGATGCATGCTGTGGCCAGCTGATTTTCAGGCCTTCCAGGCCCACCGGAAGTTGGGAAATGGGCTGTTTCCGGCCTCTGGAGGGCCTCCGGTGGGACCGGAAGGCCTGCTTTTCGCCCTCCCCAGGCTCCTAGAAAGCCTCTGAATCCTGGGGAGGGCAAAAAACGGGCCTTCCAGTCCCACCGGAAGTTGGGAAACGGGTCATTTCCAGCCTCCAGAGGACCTCTTGGGGCGGGGGGGGGGGGGGAGGCTGTTTTCACCCTCTCCAGGCTCCTAGAAAGCCTCTGAATCCTGGGGAGGGCGAAAAATGGGCCTTCCAGTCCCACCGGAAGTTGGGAAACGGGTCGTTTCCAGCCTCCAGAGGACCTCTGGGGGGGGAGGCTGTTTTCACCCTCTCCAAGCTCCAAGAAAGCCTCTGGAGCCTGGGGAGGGTGAAAAACGGGCCCACCGGACCATCGTGTGCTAAAAGCGAGGGAAGCAGGGGGGGTTTCATGCGCAGGGGGGTGGGGCGCATTGAATTATGGGTGTGGCCACACACACACATGACTCCCCGCGCGACCCCCACTTTTGGCACTCGACGGCAAAAAGGTTAGCCATCACTGCCCTATAGTGTCTCGAGGGGAGGAGTTGAAACAGTTTATGTCCAGGATGTGAGGAGGGCTTTCTCAGTTCTTCGTGCTCGTGCAATATACAGTATAGGCCCTCCGTGGAAAGTAGGCTAGTTGCAATTGGTTTTTCTGCAATCCTAACTATCCATTTGAAGTATTTACCTGTCCTGTTTGGTTGTTGTACCAAACCAGACAGTTGTAGAAGTACAATGTATAGATGTAAAAAAAGGGTATACAAAGCAAAATAATTTTATTTTATTTTTTTAAAAATATAGTTTTTATTGAGTATAAATATTAAAAAAGACAAACATAACATATGCACAACAAACATTTATACAACATATACTCAAAAATGTTTTTGATTTCTTCTACAATTGTGACATTCTACAGTTCTATTTATAATATATTCCTTCACCTCTCCTTAATCTAATAACGTTCTTTTTTTATATATTTAAATCAGTAATATTTCCCCCTATATTTTTTGTATATTTCTCATTTTTAACCAATTATACCAATTATTCCATATGTTGTAATAATCTGATTCTTCTCTTTCTTGTAATTCTTTGGTTAACCTATCCATTTCAGCACATTCTAAGATTTTTTCTAAAATAATTTTAAACCGTCAGAACCAAATGTATAAAACTCAATACAAAAATGTTAATATAAAATGGATTTTCCAGCAGTTAAAAATGAAATACTTTTGAATGGTCAGAACTATTGGGAGTGTGCATCAGCAAGCACAGTGAAGAGTTGGGATTTTGTTGCCTCTTTGCTTTCTGGTGGAAGTTGCCGCAAAGAGATTGCAACAATCAATGCTAATGTGGAACATTCATCATTACAACGATTGTTAGTGGGGCTCAATGGTGACATCATTGCAGCTTGAAGCTCCTCCTGGCCTGGTGCAGAGTAACGATAGTGTCCAGTACCTCATACCTTCCTATCTCCTTCCTCCTCTTTCCTGACTGGGGGACTGGTGCCTTTATGGATCGCACAGTGGCTACACTGGTTGACCCCTCCTCCTCCTCCTCATCATCATCACTGCTGCACAATGGGAAGACACCTGAATCCCGGGATGTGAAGTGTGGTGTGGATGAGATGTCCTTTGTATCCAAGTTCAAATCCAAAGAATTTTGCTCTGCAGGACTTGGAGTAACATCCTCAGGCTATAATGATATTGTTTGTGCAAAGGATTATCCAAGCAGACAGACATAGGTTTACAGACATAACCCCTTTAAATATAATATAATCCCTTGGTAAACGTAATATAATGCCTTGGTAAGACCACACTTGGAATACTGCATCCAGTTTTGGTTGCCATGATGTAAAAAAGATGTTGAGACTCTGGAAAGAGTGCAGAGAAGAGCAACAAAGATGATTAGGGGATGAGGCTAAAACATAATGAACGGTTGCTGGAATTGGGTATGTCTAGTGAAAAGAAGGACTAGGGGAGACATGATAGTGTTCTAATATCTCAGGGGCTGCCACAAAGAAGAGGGAGGCAAGCTATTCTCCAAAGCACCTGAAGGCAGGACAAGAAGCAATGGGTGGAAACTAATCAAGGAGAGAAGCAACCTAGAACTAAGGAGAAATTTCACACCAATATAAACAGCATTAAAATGTAAATAAAGTTTATTTGGTCTCTTCCTCCAAAGTTCTTCCAGTTTCCCTCCATGATTGGACTGTTACACCCCGCTTTTTATAGTATTTATCCATTACATCGTACAAAAGTTTATATCAATTGTGGGATCCTACCGGTTTAACAACTGATTCACATGAACAGTTTTAACTAAAACTTACCTTCCGCGTTGCTGCTGGGGCATAACACAGCTGAGGCGTGGCAATCTGCTATACCGCACGAATCAGCTGAGAAAATATAGGTGAATAAAGTGCAGGGGCGGGCAGGCGGCCGGGCCCAGTTGATCGTCAGAGCAAACCAGTTCGCTCCCAGCTGATCGTCAGAGCTACCAGTTCGCTCGAACCGGTCTGAACCAGTAGAATCCCACCCCTGGTTTATATCCCCTCACTTCATCAGAAAGTCTCTCTTCTAAGAAGGCCAATTTTGTTGTCTGAATATGCCTTGCCTTCCTCCCACCTCCCAACAGAAAGTCGGGTTAACCAATCAGCATGGAGGACACACTTCTTTACATAACGCCTAATTAAGACTTGGGAAATGTGTGTGTGTTGGCCCATCTGTAATGCAGCCAGTCTTTCAGGAGTGTATTATTATAACTTAGCTCAGTGTTTCTCAACCTTAGAAGCTTTAAGGTGTATGGACTTCAACTTCCAGAATTCCCCTGCCAACACATGCTGGCTGAGGAATTCTGGGAATTGAAGTCCACACACCTTAAAAGTCGCCAAGGTTGAGAAACATTCATTTATCAATCGATAAAATAAGATCGATAAAATAGAATTGCTATTTCTTTGGTTCTGTTAACTTGACTGGGTCTGCCTCAGAAGGCCGAGATGTTCTTTCAGCTAACAAGTTCAAAAATAAAATAAAAATACAAGTTCAAAAATAAAATAAATAAAATAAAATAAATAACATTGGCATTGGTCGCGTTGGTTGATGATCTCTGGAGGGCTCAGGACAGAGGTTGCTCCTCTGTTCTGGTCCTATTAGACCTCAGCGGCTTTTGATACCATCGACCATGGTATCATGCTGCGCCGGTTGGAGGGGTTGGGAGTGGGAGGCACTGTTTTACGGTGGTTCTCCTCCTATCTCTCCGACCAGTCGCAGTCTGTGTTGGCTGGAGGGCAGAGGTCGACCTCAAGGCACTTGGTTTGTGGGGTGCCACAAGGGTCGGTCCTCTCGCCTCTCCTGTTCAACATTTATGTGAAGCCACTGGGTGAGATCATCCGTGGTTTTGGGGTGCAGTGCCATCTGTACGCTGATGACACCCAGCTGTACATCTCCACCCCAGACCACCCCAACGATGCCCTTGAAGTGATGTCCCGGTGCCTGGAGGCGGTGTGGGTCTAGATGGGGAGGAACAGGCTCCAGCTCAATCCCTCCAAGACTGAGTGGCTGTGGCTGCCGGCGTCCCGATATAGTCAGCTGGTGCCATCGCTGACTATCGGGGGCGAGACATTGGCCCCCACGGAGAGGGCGCGTAACTTGGGTGTCCTCCTGGACGCATGGCTGTCTTTAGAAGAGCATATGACGGCCGTGGCCAGGGGGGCTTTCTATCAGGTTCGCCTGATACGCCAGTTGCGCCCCTTTCTGGATCGGGACTCCTTATGCACGGTCCCTCATGCCCTCGTTACTTCCCGCCTCGACTATTGCAACACTCTCTACATGGGGCTCCCCTTGAGGAGCACTCGGAGGCTCCAACTGGTACAGAATGCAGCCGCGCGGGTACTTATGGGGGCGACATGGCGCTCCCACGTGACATCTCTCCTGCGCGAGCTGCATTGGCTTCCAGTGGTCTTCCGAGTGCGCTTCAAGGTGCTGGTTCTCATCTTCAAAGCGCTCCATGGCTTAGGACCCAATTATCTACGAGACCACCTTCTGCCTCCGATAACCTCCCACCGGCCAACATGCTCCCACAGAGAGGGTCTCCTCAGGGTGCCGTCTGTCAGGCAATGTCGCCTGGCGACCCCCCGGGGAAGAGCCTTCTCTGTGGGGGCATCCGCCCTCTGGAATGAGCTACCCCCAGGGATACGACTAATCCCGGACCTCCGGACCTTCCGCCGGGCCCTGAAGACTTTTTTATTTCAGCAAGCCAGGCTGGGTTAAAAATTTTTTTAATTGGGTGAATTTTATGGGTAACGGGGTTTTAAATTGTAGAAGCCTAAGATAATTTAATTTTGTTTTAATGTATTTTAATATTTGTATTGTGTGTTTTTAATTCTGGCTGTTCACCGCCCCGAGTCCTTTGGGAGAGGGGGCGGTATAGAAATTTAATAAATAATAATAATAATAATAATAATAATAACAACAACAACAACAACAACAACAACAACAACAACAACAACAACAACATTGGTGCTTACTGGTAAGGAGGAATTTTAATTTTATTTATTATTTTATTTTATTTATTTTATTTTTATACCGCCCTTCTCTTGCGGGACTCAGGGCGGTGTACAGCTGAGATAAAACATAGCATATAAAATTTAAAAACAGTTTAAAAAACAATTAAATAATTTCGGCCCAAAATTTAAAACAACCCAATTAAAACCGAATTCAATTAAAGCTGAGAGGATGGGATTAAGCCAGCTCAGCTAGATGGAATAAGTGTGTTTTCAGGGCCCGACGAAAAGTCTGGAGGTCTGATATCATGCATATCTCGGGGTAGGTCATTCCAAAGGGCAGGTGCTGCCACAGAGAAGGCTCTCCCCCTGGGGGTCGCCAGCCGGCACTGTCTGGCCGACAGCACCCTGAGGAGGCCCTCTCTGTACAATAATAAAATCATTGAGCCAAAAAAGATATTCATTGGAAGGCAAAACCATTCAGAAGGAGATTAGGAACACCTTGGAAACAAGTAATCTCATTGTTAACATTTCTTTCTCTTCCTCTGTAGAGAGCAATTTGGGAACAGAGATCAAAGTGGAGAATTCCGAGAATCGAGGAGAGGAACCAGAGTCAACACGCAGGAGAGATCAAGAGTTTAGTTCTGGGAATCTGCCAATAAAAGTAGAAATGGAAGAGGAAAGTTACAAGTCAAGAGAGCAGCAGCAGAAGCACGTCCATACTTCGCTCCAACAGGAATTTACTCCTGCTTTTACTGAAAAGGTCACTAGGTCCAAACAAAATAATGTGCCCTTATTCTCCAAATATGATAAAAGGTACCACTATCAAGTGGAACTGAATCTTATACCTTCTATGGAGAAATTAGAGCAACGTCCACCAAGGGTGGAGGACAGCTTCCTGCATACTTCAACAATGAGTCAAGAGAAGAAACACGTCCTAAGTGAACAAAGAGTTGGAATCTCTGATAACGGAACAGGGAATAATTTGAACGATCTCGGGGAAACACGTAACAATTCTCCCGAATATGAAAAAAACTTGACTAACCCAAACTCGCTAAACAGATTTCCGGTGTGCAATCCCGAAGAGGAATGGTACGAATGTTCTCACTGCGGGAAAGGCTTCAATAAAGCCAAATATTGGAAGCAGCACCAGAAAATTCATACCGGGGAGAAGCCGTACAAATGTCTACAGTGCGGAAAGTGTTTCAACCAGTCGGGAAACCTGAAGACCCACCAAAGGATTCACACTGGAGAGAGACCTTACAAATGTTCCCAGTGTGGGAAATGCTTCAGTCACACCAACTGTTTGAAGATGCACCAGAGGATTCACACCGGGGAGACTTACAAATGCACTCAGTGTGGGAAATGCTTCAGAGAGACGGGAATCCTGAAGAGGCATCTAAGGACTCACACTGGAGAGAGGCCATACACGTGTTCCCAGTGTGGAAAATGTTTCAGCCTGGCAGGAATCCTGAAGAGACATCAAAGAACCCACACGGGTGAAAGGCCCTACAAATGTTCTCAGTGCGGGAAGGGCTTCAATCGGTTGGGAACGCTGAAGAAACACCAGCGAATTCACACAGGCGAGAAGCCGTACAAATGTTCTCACTGCCAGAAATGCTTCAACGAGAGAGGAAATTTGAAGAGGCATCAGAGAATCCATGCCAGAGAGAACCTTAATATCATTCAAGACTTCATACTCGAAAATGACCATATAAACATTATCAAAGTGGGAAAAGCTTCGACAGGGCAAGAAGTTTGAAGAAAGCACACTTGTGGGACACCTAACGGATGTTCTCAAAAATCTTCCTTATCATTGTAAGGAAAACTCTTGGCAATGGTCACGATGGCTTGTTCCCTTACATTCCAGAGTGTTAGATAGGCAAACAAACATAAGGAAGTAGATTCCAGATAAATGCCAGGAAACTTCATACCATTCATCAGGAGTAAGAAAGCTGGCGAGGTTGGGCCAATTACGCTGCACACCCTTTCAGCAAATGCATTCAAACAGGATCTGGAAAGATATTTCTCATGGGTGTTTTGATAAGGATTCCTGTGGATAAGTGAGTTTAGATTAGCTGATTTAAATTCTAAAAGCCTCTTCCTGGCCCTTTATTAAATGTCTACGGAGATTTCAGCCGTCCAAGACATGGTTGTCCCAAATGTGGTTTTCCAAAAGGCAACAGGACTTTCTTGGTTGTTGTTTTTTAATGAAAACATTTCACTTCTGATCCAAGAAGCTTCTTTGGTTCTGAAAAAGCTTCTTGGGTGAGAATCAAAACCAGAAGTCTTCAAACTTGGCAGCTTTAAGGCTTGTGGATTTCAACTCCCAGAATTCTCCAGCCAGCAATGCTGGCTGGAGAATTCTGGGAGTTGAAGTCCACAAGCCTTAAAGCTGCCAAGTTTGAAGACCTCTGATCAAAACGTTTTTTTAAAAAAAATAATAAAGTCCTGTTGCCTTTTGAAGAAGCGTCTTTGGAAACGTATTAAGGTTTTCGATGAGGTAAAATCTTCAACCTGATAGCAGTTCTTGAAGAGGGATCACACAACTCTTACTTAAGAGAGAAGATACAACTGTTCTCAGCCTGAGTACATCCGTATGGTACAGGTGCAAAAAATTCTATAAGAGAATCTATAGTAGTTCACACATGAATGAAAAGAAGTTTAAGGCAGAATGCTAATTAGAGGATCCACATAGGAATAGCACAACCCCAAGCCTAGGATTTGGGAATGATGGAATGGAAAGGAATTTCCAGTGAAAAGCATACTGTGATACCAAGAGAGAGAAAAATAAGAATGAAATGTAGCAACACTGTTTTGATAGGAGCTACAGAGAAGTCCTCTGTTGTCCGAGCTTTTCCAAATGAAATTTTAAAAAGTTTTGTTCCTCCCAGCAATTGCCTCTTTTGCTAGAGTTATAAAACTGGGACAAACATTTCATTTTGTTGTTGTTAGTTGCGAAGTCACGTCCCATCCATCGCGACCACATGGACGACGTTCCTCCAGGCCTTCCTGTCCTCTACCATCTTTTTGCCTTTTGGTACTCTCCGTGGGGTTTTCATGGCAAAGATACTGGAGTGGGTTGCCATTTCCTTCTCCAATGGATCACGTTTTGTCAGAGCACCCTGCTATGACCAGTCCATCTTGGGTGGCCCTACACGGCATAGCTCATCGCTTCACTGAGCTACACAAGCCCCTTTGCCATGACAAGACAGTAATCCATGAAGGAGAAACATTTCATGCCGTCCGTCAAAACCTTTAAAATCTATGCCGTGAGAAAAGATGTGGTGAGATGGTGTGGGTTTTGCCATCTTGTATTTCATTTCTCCCATGTTCACACTGAGTCATTTTCGTGTCTGTTCTCTGTTGACAAAAACTCCGGTGACTTCTTGCTATTCCTTATTATTTATTCACTTGGGATGCTTTTGAAGGCCAAAGGGAATATCAAGCTAACAATAAGTATTTTGCAGCAAGCAACATGGCCTCTCGTGACAACATGTAGCAGACTCTGATTAAGAGTCTACAAAGAGTTTTGCCTTCCTAGGATCCCATATAGCAGTGGGCCTCAAACCTTTGGGCATCAGGGACCGATTCTGTGGAGAGAGATATTTCCCACAGATCGAAGGGGGTGTGGTTTTGCATGCTGCCTGCATCCCGTGGATGGGGTTTCACTTGTTTGCGTGGCCCGGTTGCTGGCATGCTGGGACCCAGTGCCAGTCCACGGACCGGGAGTTGGGGACCCCTGCTGAATAGGACTTGCCGTCTTCAATCTTTCCTCCATTGCAGCCCGGCCGGGGGTAGGGAGAGAGGGAATGGTTCCACACGAGCAACGGATGAGCGCGCACATACAGCTCCATTTGCGAGAGATGCGGGCATGCACACCTGCTGTCCTACAGATGGAGCTGTGCATGCGTGCTTAACTCACCCACTGTGTTGCACCAGTGGAGCTGCGCATGTGCACTCGTCCACCGCTTCTGCAACCTGGTTCTGAATGGTGTACGTCCTGGTAGTAGCCTAGGCTAGTGGTCGCCATTGGTGGTCCGCGAGAAAATTTTGGTGGTCCGCAGAAAAATTATTTGCATTTTTTATATTGCACTAAATACTATTTATCTTTTTTAAAATTTCATATTAGTTGTCCACGGGATTTAAAATTATGAATTTAGTGGTCCCTAAAGTCCGAAAGGTTGGTGACCCCTGGCCTAGACAGCCTCTGGCACAAAAAAATTACAGGTAGTCCTCGACTTAAAACAGTTCATTTAGTGACCGTTCAAAGCCACAGCAGTCCTGAAAAAAGTGACTTATGACCGTTTTTCACAGTTACAACCATTGTAGCATCCCCGTGGTCACGTGATCAAAATTTAGATGCCCGGTGACTGAATCATACTTACGACCATTACAGCATCCCGGGGTCGTGTGATTCCCCTTTTGCGACGTTCTGAAAAGCAAAATCAACGTGGAAGCCTACGTGTTCCTAACTTTAAGAATTAAAGCAATTCACAACAACTGTGGCAGGAAAGATTGTAAAACAGGGCAAAACTCACTTAACAAATGTCTCACTTAACTACAGAAAATTTGGGCTCAATTGTGTTCATAAGCCGAGGACTGCCTATATGTTTTTCTAGAATTGTTGAATTGGAGCACAAGGTTCATGGAGAGACGGTGTTGGTTTAATAACTTCATTGTCGCAACTGAATACAGGTAGTCCTCAAGTTACAACCGAAATTGAGCCTAGCAGTTAACAGTTGTTAAGTCACGATGGTCGTAAAGCAGAACCTGAATTTACAACCTCTTTTGCGGCCGTCATTAAGCAAACCCACTGTTTGCTATGAGCTGGTTTTTGCCAGACGTGGAAGTAAATGCCAGTTTCCAGCAAACCATTATTAATCGCAGTTCACCTGATTACATGGGCATGACAAACTGGCAAATGCAGGGCAGTTGCTAGGCACAGTGTGGTCATGTGACCCCAGGGTGGCAGACATGGGGATTTCAAACCTTCTGGTGAGTAGCTTTTTGGGGAATCCATCATAACTTTGACTGGAAAGGACTACCTGTAATTCTTTAAAATGATCTGTACAGCTGCAGCAACCTCCAGCTGGGATCAATGATGCTTTTTATGTGCTACTTGGTGACTGGCCAGAAAAAAATCAAATGTAATATCTGCTCACTGGTTGTGGAATTCTTTTTTCTTTTTTTTAATTTTATTTATATGCCGCCCTTCTCCGGAGACTCAGGGCAGTTTACAATGCGCTAAGGAATAGCCTTCATCCTTTTGTATATTTATACAAAGTCAGCTTATTGCCCCCACAAACTGGGTCCTCAATTTACCTACCTTAGAAAGGATGGAAGGCTGAGTCAACCTTGAGCCTGGCGAGATTCGAACCTGCAGTAATTGCAGGCATGGTGCACAAGTGAACCAAGACAGGATATGCGGACATGACCACTTCCTGTTAGAACATGTTCTCTTTTGTGTATCCAATGTGTCTGGAACTTTTGGAATGAAGGTAACCACTTTCCCTGTTGTACCTGTTGACTTTGGTGTCTAGAATTGATCCTAATTAGGATTGCTGACTGAATCTTCCCTATTGAAGTGTCCAAACGTTTGTCTTGGAGTCTTAGAGAACAACCAGCTAAATATGAGCCAACAGTGTGCGGCAGCAGTCAAAAAAGCCAGTGCAATCCTAAATTGCATTAACAGAGGGATACAATCAAGATCAAGTGAGGTACTAATTCCACTCTATAAAGCCTTAATAAGACCACACCTAGAACGCTGCATCCAGTTTTGGTCACCGCAGTATAAAAAAGATGTGGAGACTCTAGAAAAAGTGCAGAGAAGAGCAACCAAGATGATTTGGGGACTGGAGGCTAAAACATAGGATGAACAGTTGCAGGAACTGGGTATATCTAGTTTGATGAAAAGGACTAGGGGAGACAGGATAGCAGTCTTCCAATATCTCGGGTTGCCACAAAGAAGAGAGAGGCAAGCTATTCTCCAAAGCACCTGAGGGCAGGACAAGGAATAATGGATGGAAACTGAACAAGAAGAGATTCAAGCTGGAAATAAGGATAAATTTTCTGACAGTGAGAACAATCAACCAATGGAACAGCTTTGCCTCCGGAACTTGTGGGAGCTTCATCACCGGAGACTTAAGAAGACATTGGACTGCCAATTGTCAGAAATGGTGTAGGGTCCCCTACAAGATGACCTACAAGATCCCTTCCAACTCTGTTAATCTGTCAAACCTCTGCCCGTATTCCCTGAGAGCCATAATAATAATAATAATAATAATAATAATAATAATAATAATAATAATAATAATAATAATAATAATAATAGTTTTATTTCTATACCGCCCTTCTCCCGAAGGACTCAGGGCGGTGTACAGCCAATTTAAAAACACAAGACACAACAATGATTAAAAATTAAAATAATTAAATAGATTTGGCCGGTTTAAAACCCCAAAAATTTAAAATATCTCTTATATTATATCTCTAATGCAGGGTTTCTTACCCTCCACAACTTTTTAAATATGTGGACTCCAACTCCCAGAATTCCCCAGTCAGCTGGGAGCTGATATCCACATATCTTAAAAGTGGCCGACCTCAAGAGTAGAGAAGTTCTACCTGGATTATCATAATAGTTAAAATGCCACCACGTGCTGAGTAAGAGACCGCTGTGTAAATGTTATTGTCATTTTTAGGTGTTCTTGATCTTTTATCAAAAGTAGTTACAACTGCTCTCCTCCTGGCAAGATGTTTTTGTGAGTGCATGGTGTGGAAGGATTAAATCAAATGACAGAATTGCTATTCCGGGGAAGAGATTTATTTACAAGACAATAAATACATTTATTTACACTGAGCGAATTCTACTTTTTTATTATATAACAAACACTTTATGGGGAATACCAACATTGCCTTTGTTAAATTTGAAGCATCCCCTCCATTTTTTGTTTGAGTGTCAGCTATCGGGCTCCTTTTATTGCAGGGTTCACAGAGCATATTGGTGGTGGTGGGGAAACTATGGTAAGTTTACGACCTATGGACTTCAACTCTTTTTAAAAACTTTTTGAGTTTGAAACGTTTTAGTTGTCCCGTCCATCACGTCCCCCCGCTGAGTCTCTCCTCCAACCCTATAAATGGGGTTTTCCTTTGGGGCGCTTTTCATTTCTTTGCAGAGACCAGAAAACTTGGAACAGCTTGCCTTCAGAAGTTGTGAATGCTCCAACACTGGAAGTTTTTAAGAAGAGATTGGATAACCATTTGTCTGAAACGGTGTAGGGTTTCCTGCCTAAGCAGGGGGTTGGACTAGAAGACCTCCAAGGTCCCTTCCAACTCTTGTTATTCCATTTTTTATATTCTATTCTATATTCATCACTGGAGGTTTTTAAGAAGAGATTGGACAACCATTTGTCTGAAACGGTGTAGGGTTTCCTGCCTAAGCAGGGGATTGGACTAGAAGACCTCCAAGGTCCCTTCCAACTCTTGTTATTCCATTTTTTATATTCTATTCTATATTCATCACTGGAAGTTTTTAAGAAGAGATTGGACAACCATTTGTCTGAAACGGTGTAGGGTTTCCTGCCTAAGCAGGGGGTTGGACTAGAAGACCTCCAAGGTCCCTTCCAACTCTTGTTATTCCATTTTTTATATTCTATTCTATATTCATCACTGGAGGTTTTTAAGAAAAGATTGGACAGTCGCTTGTCTGAAATGGTGCAGGGTCTCTTGCTTGAGCGCAGGGCTGGATTAGAAGACCTCCAAGCAGGAGTGAAATCTAAAATTTGTTACTACTGGTTCTGTGGGCGTGGCTTGGTGTGTGTGTGTGTGTATGTGTGTGTGTGTGTGGGCGTGGCCAACTTTTTTTTTTTTAACTTTTAAAAGCATTTTTTCTACAACCTTAAGAGGTTGCAGGAAAAAATGCTTTTATAAGCCCCTGACAATCAAGCAAGTCAGCTGGGATCGCCAGAGGCTTTTAAAGGCATTTTTTTCCCTACAACCTCTTTGGCCAAAGGGGTTGCAGAAAAAAATGCTTTGAAAAGCCACTGACAAGCCCAGCTGAGCCACGTGATCATAGAGGCTTTTTAAATTTATTTTTAAAAACGTTTTTTCAGCCGAAGAGGTTGTAGAAAAAATGCTTTTAAAAGTAAAAAAAAAAGCCTCTGATGATCCTGCGGCTCAGCTGGGCATGTGGGGGGGGGCAGGGATTTTTGCTACCAGTTCTCCGAACCACCCGCCACCATCACTACCGGATCGGGCGATCCGGTCCAAACCGAGAGCATTTCACCCCTGCCTCCAAGGTCCCTTCCAGATCTATTCTGATTGAGGGTTCTGGGGTTCACCTTTCGTCCGGGGAAGCCATACACCTTCACGTCCTTTAGCTCATCTCCTCCACTCCACCCCCACACTAGGTATAAACCAACTCGGACGATGCGCCATCTGACTGCACAACCCTTTAAAATGGAGGAAGCTGCAGCAGAGCAGGGAGAGGCAGGGCTGACGTTTGGGGGAGAGATGCCAGAAAGCAGGAGAAGAAGCCATGGATGGAAACTGATCAAGGGGAGAAGCAACCTGGGATTAAGGAGAAACTTCCTAACAGTGAATACAATTAACCAGTGGAACAGTTTGCCACCAGACATTGCGGTTGCTCCAACACTGGAGGTTTTCAAGAAGAGATACTCTGGTTTCTCTTCAGATCGTATAAATCTTTCGCCTTTTACTAAAGATTGGACAACCAGTTTCATCCCTGGAGAGGTTTCTAAGAAAAAACTGGAACAGCCACCCATCTGACTGTGATTTCTTCCCCAAACCCCCAAAACTTTAACCTTAAAACTGTCTACTGTTGATCTCACCCCATTTCTAAGAGGTCTGTCAGGGGCGTGCATAAGTGCACCAGCGTGCCTACTTGTCCCTGTCCTAATATTCCTTTTTACTTACTCTTTTCATGTGTTCAAATTATGTTTATACTTTTATGTTTATACTTTAAATTTATTTATTTATTGGTTCGATTTATATGCCGCCATTATATATATATTTTATTTATTTATTTATTTTACTTTATTTTATTTCTATACCGCCCTTCTCCTGCGGGACTCAGGGCGGTGTACAGCCGAGATAAAACATTGCATATAAAATTTAAAAACAGTTTAAAAAACAATTAAATAATTTTGGCCCAAGATTTAAAACAACCCAATTAAAACCGAATTCAATTAAAACTGAGAGGATGGGATCAAGCCAGCCCGGCTAGATGGAATAAGTGTGTTTTCAAGGCCCGAAATGGTTTAGGTTCTCCTGCTTGAGCAGGGGGTTAGACTAGAAGACCTCGAAGGTCCCTTCCAACTCTGTTCTGATTTATTGATTTTTTTTATATAAAAAAGTTTTTTATTTTTATTTTTCAACAGACAAATTACATCTTTTTGGAACACAGCCTCTGATCCGGTCACCAATTTATACAATTTTTCTTTCCATCTTTAACAAAATTTTATATATTTTATTTTGCCATAACGCTTATTTCTTAATCTTAAATGACTGATTGATTGATTGATTGATTGACTGAACCACGCAACCTCCGGAAAGCAATGCGAAGCCCACCCAGCACGGCGCTTCCTCCCTCGTTTTGTTTCTTTCGGGGGTGCCTTGGAAGGCGGGATCCGAGAGGGGGCGCCCGCGAGCGCTTTTCCGCCGGTTGAGCGGCGGCGCTCCCAGAGGAGGGGAGGCGGAGCGAAGTGGGGGAAGGAAGGGAGGGAAGCGGCTGCCTGGAGTGGAGAAGGTCCGGGGGTCTCGCGTGTATCGTCCGACGGGAAGACGCTCGTCTGCTTGCGGTAAGGGGGCTCCTCCGACCTCCGCGGCTGCAGCAGGGCCGCCTTCCCTCTTGCGATTCTGCATGGGGGGTGTTGAGTCCCTGCATGGGGGATGGGTGGTTTGGGCTACGGGCATCGCACTACGGGCATTGCATTTCTTGCATTGCATTCCTTGCGTTGTGTTGCATTCCTTGCGTTGCATTTCTTGCGTTGCATTCCTTGCATTGCATTCCTTGCGTTGCATTGCATTCCTTGCGTTGCATTTCTTGCATTGCATTCCTTGCGTTGTGTTGCATTCCTTGCGTTGCATTTCTTGCGTTGCATTCCTTGCATTGCATTCCTTGCGTTGCATTGCATTCCTTGCGTTGCATTTCTTGCATTGCATTCCTTGCGTTGCATTGCATTCCTTGCATTTTCAGTGGAGCTCGGGGGTCTCCAGCGCGGGGCAGCATGTGTAGACCTCCACCCTCGCTGTCCCGGGCTGGACCGTCGCTGCGGAGCTTTTGCCGGTGACCCACCCCATCCCACCCCAATCCGGCTGGAAGCAAAGCCCTTGAAGACCTCCAAGGTCCTTTCCAGCTCTATTCTGGAATTTTGGGGGGAAGAGAAGGGGACCTTTCCCCGGAGTGGGGCATAAAAGGAAAAAAGGCTAAACATGATTTTTTTTTTTAAAAAAAAAAATTGATTTATATGCTGCCCTTCTCCGGAGACTCAGGGCGGCTTACAATGCGCTAAGCAATAGCCTTCATCCTTTTGTATATTTATACAAAGTCAGCTTATTGCCCCCACAAACTGGGTCCTCAATTTACCTACCTTAGAAAGGATGGAAGGCTGAGTCGACCTTGAGCCTTGGTGAGATTCGAACCTGCAGTAATTGCAGGCAGCTGGTCTTAATAACCAGCTTAATAACAGGGTGCCTTAGACCACTGTACTACCAAGGCTCTTTTTTTGTTTATTTATTTTATTTTTATTCAATTTATATGCCGCCCTTCTCCTGTAGGACTCGGGGTGGCGCACAGAATTAAAAACATATAACAATAAAAATCCTAAAAACAGCCAATTTAAAACCCCAAACAGAATAAAATCTCGTAGCAGATCAGGGAAATGGATGAACCGCACCAACAATGATTTTCGGTGGGTTCCTATCATTGGAGCAGGGCGATGATCAACCCTAAAAGTGGTGAAAGGTTTTGCTTTTCCTACTTGGATGGTAGGAAAAAATCCATTTTTATTCAGATGGGAAATGCGAGAGCTCTTCCTCTGGAGGGGGGGAGGGATTAGATTTATTGGCTTTGATTTTGATCCCTCCCCCTTTTCCTAGTTCCTTATTTTAGTTTTAAATTGGGATTCTTTTGTGTTTTTAAACCCAAATGATGGGTTTGGGGAATTGGATGGTGCTCAGGGTTAGTTGTTTGCTGCAGCCTGCAAACCCAATAGATTTGATTGATTGATTGATTGATTGATTGATTGATTTAAATGTATCAGCAGCCCAACTCCACTGGACTCCGCTGGCGAAATGTAAGGTCTGGCTATACGCTTAAGCTCTCAGTGAACCAAAAAGAAAGACTTAAACGGAGGCTTGAATAAGAATCAACATTTAATCTTTGATCAAAGACAAAAGGCTGGGTAAAACCATTCCAAACACATACAAAGAGATATGTATATGGGAGGGTTCACACCTTCAGAGAAGATGTAACCACATTTTATACCTTTAAAGCACCAGTTAGATCCCCAATTCTGGCCCCTTAATTTATGTTTGTGTATTCTTTGTTGCCCTGCAAAGGAATCTAAACTTCCAATTAGTCTTATCTTAAGCATTTCTTTGTTTACTTAATTGGCTACTTAGCCACTGGCTCTGGAAGACCAGATTTTATCCAGATCAGGCATAAATTAGGACTGAGGTATAGTTTATTCCTTTGTTGATAGCTAGTCGTACCATGCTTTTAGATTGATAGGAGTTCAGGTCAAATGGCAGGGACATACATTTGACAAATACCAGATACATTTCAGAGATACATACATTTTCCTAATGACAATATGTTTGTAACAGGAGATACAAATAAAAAGGAATAATATATGTGATACAAAAGCACAATATATATGTTACAGGAACCTAATGATTACAGAATAACAAGCTTTTACTAAATCTAGTATATCAGTATTTTATATTCTATCTTTATTATTGTTTCCCTACAATACAAAACCAGAGAAAACATAAAAACAGTTAAATACTCAACCGAACAGGCCAGACTAAAATAATCTAACAGCAAAACCAACAAAATAAAAATAGATCCTATTAAACAAATAATAAATTAATGAAGGAAAATATAAATGTCCTGGGAGAATGTTGCAGGATCCAATCTGGGTACTCTTCAGAGCTTTTGGACTTGTGCCGGGGCCTATCCTCAGGGAACTTTTCTCTAATGCAGAGGTCTTCAAACTTGACAAACTTTAAGACTTGTGAACTTCAACTCCCAGCTATGCTTGCTGGAGAATTCTGGGAGTTGAAATCCACAAGTCTTAAAGCTGTCAAGTTTGAAGACTTCTGCTCTAATGGAATGTCTGCTTTGGGCTGGTGGTAAATCAGCCCTTCTGTTGACTGACAAGATGTTGGTGTCAAGTTTTGAGGGCGTTTCAAATAAATTGCATTTCAAACAAAATCTTTGAAGAAAAACTCCTATTTATTAAGCACAACATTCTAACCCGACTCCAATCGAAGCCAACACTGACTTCCAGCCCCAAAACCCTCCCTTTCCGTTCCCCACTCCCCTGCACTCATTGGCCATCTTCCAAGTCATTCTACCCCTAATCTACTCCAGCTCAAAGGAATTTCCCCCCTCCTATCTCATCTCCTAGGGGATATTATCTCCAGGGAAAATAAGTAGGTGAAAAGTCAAACGTCCCTTTCCAGACGCCTTCGCTTCTCCTTCTTATGTCAGCACTAGAGTAAATGCAGGTTGAAGTGCTGACAGTTGGTTTCCCAGGCTTCAATCATTTCCCTGGCTATCTTTGTACCTGCTCGGCCAACAATCTTAATAACTGAAAAATTGAATGTATCTCGTTATTCATTGCAATGTGAAGCTACCAATGAGTTTGGTTCTCCTCGTCTGCTTGCTCGTGTTCTTCTCCTTATCTGTTCTACATAGTCACAGGGGCAATCCATGCAGGGAGATTACATTAGAAGTATCTCCCACCTCCAAGCGATATTAGCAATCCATGATTTGTCCTCAACCTTTGGTCCCAGTGACCGACCCAGATTGGATCCTGCAATAAATTAACCCCAGATTTAGGACCATACCCTGGTTTTTTAAAGCTTTCCAGAAACCCAGGAGAGATGATGCTG
The DNA here is from genome assembly GCA_022577455.1 of Arizona elegans. NCBI lineage: Eukaryota > Metazoa > Chordata > Lepidosauria > Squamata > Colubridae > Arizona > Arizona elegans. The sequence continues at coordinate 11,313,752 of JAKOOJ010000012.1, forward strand.
TTAAGAGAGAATGAATAAAACCCAGAGATGAATAAAACAGATAAACAGAAGCCAGAAAATCATTTCTGATTGAATGTATATCTTACAGTGTTTTCTGTCCTCTTTCTGCCCCAAGAATTCTTTAGATTATTTCAGTGGATATTCTATCCACAGCTGATTTACAGGTGTGATGTTAGCTTCTTGGTGAAATCTGCTTTGATATTTTTTTAACCAAGGAAAGAGGGCTTGGTAAAGATAGTTTGCGACTTACGACCGTAATGGAACCTGCTCAACACAGTCCTAAACTCTGGCAGTCATAAAATGGGTCATCAGTGGCATAAACAACCTGATTTTATGATCTTTTTTTTTTTGCAGTGGTTATTAAGCGAGCCTGGCAGTTGTGCCCGCCTTGGTCATTAAGCAAACACCATGGTCATTAAATGACTCAGTAGTTCGGTATAGGTGCAGTTTTCAGCAAAACTGTCTTCAAACACAGTCACATGACTACAGGACGTGGCAAATATCGATAAATGGAGCCGTGTTGCTAAGTTTGTTCATGTGAATGCCGAGGGCGTGATGATTGTCAGAATTTTGAATCTTGGTTGTAAATAACTTCGAACAATCACTAAGTGAGTGGTCATATGTCAAGGACTATCAGTACAGGAAATACAACCTGTTTTTTTTTTTAAAAAAATACTTTTTTCTAAGGTTAACGGGGTCTCTAAAATGCGGCAGAGTGTTAAAATGATAGCCAAATGATCCACTTTGAATATGCTCTGCCTTTAGATTTGAGAGGGCTGACGGCAGATAACTCAGCAATGGAGAAACAAGTTTTAAATCCAGAAGGAGGACTGGAAGCCGCTGCAAAACTCCCTTCTGCAATCCAGCCTCAGTTTACGTCGGAAGAAGCGGAATGGGGCGCATTTGAGAAGAACAAGAGGGCCCCGTTCGTTGGGATGGAGGAATGCTGGGAATCGCAGTGGCAGCAGTTCCTCAAGACTCTGCAACCACTTCACCCAGGAGAAGGCAAGTCCAAGATGTCGGACGCTTCTCCCTGGGAAGACCCCAAGGTCTTCCTGGCCTCCTTCGAGGAGGTGGCCCAAGCCTGCCAATGGCCCAGAGAAGAGTGGGTGGCTTGTCTCCTGCCGGCCTTGAGCGGAGAAGCCGAAGAGGCTTTTCAGAAGGTGGAAATCAGCGAACGGGACAACTATGGGAAGGTGAAGGCCGCCATCTTGAAAGGGGAAGCCACGAAAATGGAGGCACAGCGTCAACGCTTCAGGCAGTTCTGCTGCCAGGAGGTGGAAGATCCACGAAGGGTTCAAAGGCAACTTCAGGAGCTTTGCTGCCAATGGCTGAAGCCGCAGAGACGCTCCAAAGAGCAGATCCTGGAGCTGCTGATCTTGGAGCAATTTCTGGCCAGCCTGCCTCCAAAGCTCCAGAGCTGGGTTCAAGTGAGAAGACCTGAAACCTGTTCCCAGGCGGTGGTCCTGGTAGAGGACTTCCTGAAGAACCAACAAGACGCCAAATCAGGGTCATATCAGGTATGTTTGACGTTATACAGGTAGTCCTCTACCCTAATAGAGCCCAAAATTTCTGTCGCTAAGTGAGACGGTTGTTAAACAAGTTTTAATAAGTGAATCACTGCAGGTAAGTTCGTAACATGGTTTTAAGTGAATCTGGCTTTCCCATTGACTGCTTGTCAGAAGGTCGCAAAAGTGATCACATGACCCAAGGACATGGCAACCGTCATAAATATCAATCAGTTGCCAAGCCTCCAAATTTTGATCACGTCAGCAGGGGGATGCTGTAAGAGTCGTAAGTGTGAAAAATGGTCATAAGTCCCTTTTTTCAGTATCCTAACTTTGAATGTTGACTAAATGAAGTTTAAGGACTACCTATATCAGTGATGGCTAACCTTTTTGCCTTCGCGTGCCAAAAGCAGGGGGAGTGTGTGGAGGGGTCGATGCACACATGTCCACACTAATTATTTAATGCGCCCAATCCCCCCACACATGCGCGTGCAACACTGTGCATGCGACCCTTCCCCTGCACTCCGCCCGTTTTTGGCATGCAGTGGCGTGGTAGGCCTGTTGTTCGCCCTTCCCAGGTTCCAGAGCCTTTCTAGAAGTCTGGGGAGGGTGAAAATGGCCTTCCTCACCCCCCTGGAGGCCCTCCAGAGGCCGGAAATGGCTCGTCTCCTGACTTCCGGTGGGACTGAAAGTCCTATTTTTTGCCCTCCCCAGGCACCAGAGCCTTTCTGTGAGTCTGGGGAGGGTGAAAACTGCCTTCCCCACCTTCCCGGAGGCCCTCCAGAGGCCGGAAATGGCTCATTTCCTGACTTCCGGTGGGCCCGGAAGGCCCGAAAATCAGTTAGCCGGCACACGCATGCATGCTGGAGCTGAACTAAGGCAACACTTGCGTGTCCACAGATACAGCTCTGCGTGCCACCTATGGCACACGTGCCATAGGTTCACCATCACGGACCTATATCATATCATTGTCTGGGTAGAGGAACAAGTTGTAATTCCTTGTCTAATATTCAAGTCCATAAAATGGAATAATTGGGTCAAACATTTTATAAACCACTGGAATAGAGGGACATGAGTCAAGTCCTTGACTTACAACCATTCATTTAGTGACAGTTCAAAGTTAGGAAGGCACTGAAAAAAGTGACTTATGACCATGTTTCACAGTTACAACGTTGCAGCATTCCCCATATCTTCACAATCAAAATTTGGACGCTTGGCAACTGGCATGTATTTATGACAGCTGCAGTATCCTGGGGTCATGTGATCACCGTCTATAAACCTTCCCAGCTGGCTTCCAAGAAGCCAAGTCGATGGAGGAAGCCTGATTCGCTTAATGACCAAATGTTTCGCTTAACAATTACAGTGATTCACTTAAACAACTGTGGCAAGAAAGATCGTAAAAGGGAGCAAAATTCACTTAACTGTCTTACTTAGCGACATAAATTTGGAGCTCATTTGTGGTCATAAGAGCCACGGTGGCACCGTGGTTAGAAATGCAGTACTGCAGGCTACTTCTGCTGACTGCCAGCTGCCAGCAATTTGGCAGTTCCGAATCTCATTAGGCTCAAAGTTGACTAGGCCTTCCATCCTTCCGAGGGCGGTAAAATGAGGACTCGGGGCAATAGGCTGACTCTGTAAACCGCTTAGAGAGGGCTGTAAAGCACTGTAGAGTGGTATATAAGTCTAAGGCAGTGGTTCTCAACCTGTGGGTCGCGACCCATTTGGGGGTCGAACGACCCTTTCACAGGGGTCGCCTAAGACCATCGGAAAACACATATTTTCAATGGTTTTAGGAATAATTTTATGGTTGCGGGTCACCACAACATGAGGAACTATATTAAAGGGTCGTGGCATTAGGAAGGTTGAGAACCACTGGTCTAAGGGCTATTGCTATAACCTGAGGGCCACCCGTACTAATCCAAAACTGTGAGGACTGAGTTAATACTGTAGCTTGGTTGACCTTCAACAATTCTTGTGGGGAGGGGTGAAATCTAAAATTGTTACTACCGGTTCTGTGGGCGTGGCTTGGTGGGGGGGTAATGTGACTGGGTGGGTGTGGCCAACTTTTTTTTTTTAAGCATTTTGTCTACAACCTTAAGAGGTTGCAGAAAAAAATGCTTTTAGAAGCCTCTGACGATCAGGCAAGTCAGCTGGGATTGCCAGAGGCTTTTAAAGGCATTTTTTCCCCTACAACCTCTTCGGCCGAAGGGGTTGCAGAAAAAAATGCTTTGAAAAGTCTCTGACGATCCAAAGCTGAGCCGCGCGATCATCAGAGGCTTTTTTTTTTTTTTACTTTTAAAAGCATTTTTTCAGCGGAAGAGGTTGTAGAAAAAATGCTTTTAAAAGTTTAAAAAAAACAGCCTCTGATGATCCGCGCAGCTCAGCTGGGCATGGGGGAGGGGCGGCAGGGATTTTTGCTACCGGTTCTCCGAACCACCCGACGCCATCGCTACCGGATCGGGCGATCCGGTCGAAACCGGGAGCATTTCACCCCTGCTTGTGGGCCTTGGGGCACCCCTGAGAGACTTTTGTGTGATGGTGAGCAAAGGAGTCCCGTTGTTGTGAGAAGGAGTGTGTTACTCTTTCAGGGCTCAATGAATGAAGAACATGTCGATTTCTTATATTCAGAGAAAGAGACCTTGGAGGCTGTGAAGAGAGAAAATGAAGAAGTGGAAATCAGCATCTTGGGTAAGAACACTCTGCATAAAGGGATTGGCAATGCAGTAAACATTTACAAATGACAGCAGTGAAAATACACTAAATGTTTAACAAAGAGAAGAGTCTTATAGCGTTAACATGATATTACCATTCAACTAGTTCACATGCGTGAATGTGAATAAGCAGAAAACGGGGGAAAAAACCCTTTGTGATGGACAGAATCTAAAGCAGTTTTTCCTACCTTTGGCAGCTCTCAACAGTGGTGGGTTTCAAATTTTTTTTACTACCAGTTCGGTGGGCGTGGCTTGGTGGGCGTGGCAGGGGAAGGATACTTTAAAATCTCCATTCCCTCCCCACTCCAGGGGAAGGTTACTGCAAAATCCCCATTTCCTCCCAATCAGCTGGGACTCGGGAGGCAGAGAATAGATGAGGGTGGGGCCAGTCAGAATTTTTACTACCGGTTTTCCAAAACTACTCAAAATTTCTGCTACCGGTTCTCCAGAACCAGTCAGAACCTGCTGAAACCCACCTCTGGCCTTCAGATATGTGGACTTCCAACTCTTTTTTTTTTTTTTTTTTTTTTTGAAGGCTGAGGAATTCTGGGATTTGAAATTCAGGAATCATACATCTTGAAGTTGCCTGGTCTAGAAACCTTGATCTAAAAGCAATTAGGCATCAAAAATGTAAAAGTTTGATACACACGGGTTTCAAGATTAAGGGTTTTCCCATCGCTATAAAACTTATTCTGCAAGGATTCTGTCTTACTCAATACTTTAAAAATGACAAATCTTTTTATGCTGTTCTATTTCTAACCACCAAAGAGAGAAGAGGTAAACATGAGTTCTTATTGTAATGCCTTGATTCTCACCTTCAGGACATGAAATCAAATCCTCGAGCGACCCCAGCCAATTATTTGGGATGGTCCAAACGGCTGTGAGAGAGGTGGGTATGTCAACCTTGTGAAAGAGTTTGCTTGGTACCAGATTGGGGGTAAGACAAATTCCTATTCTTGGCTGCTTTTCCTGTAAAAAATACTTACAGACCCCTCACATCCTGGACGTAAACTGTTTCAACTCCTACCCTCAAAATGACACTATAGAGCACTGCACACCAGAACAACAACACAAGAACAGTTTTTTCCCAAAAGCCATCACTTCGTTAAACAAATAGCCACCAATATTCAATATTCCTGCCACCAATAGCCTCTCACCGACCAGTTCGCTCCCATAGAGAGGGACTCCTCAGGGTGCGTCGGCCAAACAATGTCGACTGACGGCCCCCAGGGGGAGAGCCTTTTCTGTGGGGGCACCTACCATCTGGAACGGGCTTCCCCCGGAGTTACGAAACATCCAAGACTTACGCATATTCCGCCGTGCCCTGAAAACATTTCTATTTCAACAAGCTGGTCTGGCCTAACTCTCCCTTTTTAATTGGCTTTTAAACTGGCTTTTAAATTGGGTTTTAAACCTCTTTAGATAAATTTGGATGTTTTTAATCTTTGAGCCTAAATTACTCTGTTTCTTAATAGTTTTTAACTTCTATATGTATTTGTATTTATTATGGCTGTTCACCGCCCTGAGTCCTTCGGGAGTAGGGCGGTATACAAATATGAAAAAATAAATAAATAAATAAAATAATAAATAAATAAATAATTCCCTCAACACTGTCAAACTATTCACTTAGGCTGCATTACTATTAGTCTTCTCACCCATCATTCCTGTCACTCATCTTCCATTTATGACTGTATGACTGCAACTTTGTTGCTTGTATCCTTATGAATTATATTGATATTGTTTCCTGATTGCTAATTTGTACCTTGTGACCATCATTAAGTGTTGTACCTTAGGATTCTTGATGAACATTATCTTTTATTTTATGTACACTGAGAGTGTATGCCCCAGGATAAATTCCTTGTGTGTCCAATCACACTTGGCCAATAAAAATTCTATTCTATTCTATTCTATTCTATTCTATTCTATTCTATTCTATTCTATTCTATTCCATTCCATTCCATTCCATTCCATTCCATTCCATTCCGATCCGAGTTTTTCAACCTTGGCAATTTTAAGATGTGTGGACTTCAACTCCCAGAATTCCCAGGATGCTCAGTGAGGAATTCTGGGAGTTCAAGTCCACTGAACATAAAGTTGTCAGGATTGAAAAACATTTAGATTAAACATTAATTGGTTTGTATTATTTTTAACTAGAATCCCAGCTATTGACTTGTTAGCGTGGATTAGTTGAGAAGAGATGTATTTTCAGATTTGTAAGATTGAGGACAGCCTTGTCCCATTTTACGACCTTCCTTGCAACAGTTGTTGAGTGAATCTCAGCAATCGATAAGTTAGGAACATGGTTCTGAAGTGAATCTGGCTTCTCCATTGACTTCGCTTGTCAGAAGTTCGCAAAAAGGGATCACACGACCCTAGGACACTGCACACCGTCGTAAATATGAACCAGTTGTCAAGTGTCCCAATATAAATCCCTTGACCGTGGGGATGCTGCAACAGTCATAAGTGTGAGAAACAATCACAAGTCCCTTTTTTCAGAGCTGTTGTTAACTTTGAATGGTCACTAAATGAACTGCTGTAAGTCAAGGATTACCTATACATCTCTCCCCCCTCTTGCATTTACAATCCAAGAAACTAGGGAGCATCCCTTCTGAGACATTTTCCACATCCCATTCCTGCCACAGGCTTAGCTCCCTCTTGTCTGATTGTTGTCTCTGTGGCTCCTCCTCCTGTCTCCCAAGGCCATTTTCTTATACCATTACAAATTCAAAGACCGCCTGTTGCCAGATTACAGATTACAGGTAGTGCTCGACTTAATGACCACAATGTTTCCGTGGTTAAACAAGACCGTTGTTAAGTGAGTTTTGCCCCATTTTACGGCCTTTCTTGCCAGGGGTGAAATGCTCCCAATTCGGACCAGATCGCCCAATCCAGTAGCGATGGAGGCGGGTGGTTCGGAGAACCGGTAGCAAAATCCCTGCCCTTCCCCCTCAGTTGCCCAGCTGAGCCGCATAATCATCAGAGGCTTTTTTTTTATTTTTAAAAGCCTTTTTTCTACAACCTCTTTGGCCGAAAAAATGCTTTTAAAAGTAAAAAAAAAGCCTCTGATGATCATGTAGCTCAGCTGGGATCATCAGAGGCTTTTAAAAAAAAAATAAAGCCTCTGCCAATCAGGCAAGTCAGCTGGGATCGTCAAAGGCTTTAAAAGCATTTTTTTTAACAACCTCTTCAGCTCTTCAGAAAAAATGGTTTTAAAAGTAAAAAGTAAAAAAAAAAAAAAGCTGGCCACGCCCACTCAGTCATATTAAAAAAAAACAAGCCACACCCATAAAACTGGTAGTAACAAATTTTATATTTCACCATTGACGGGGACACAGCAACTGTCATAAATACATGCCTGTTTCTAAGTGTCTGAATTTTAATCACATGACCGCAGAGATGTTGCAATGGTCATAAGTGGGGGAAACGGTCATAAGTAAATTTTTTCAGTGCTGTATGTTTGAACAGTCACTAAACAAATGGGCATAAGCCGAGGACTTCCTGTACACAGAACTGCATCCAACTTAACTTCGCAAGAATAAATTTGGGTCGTGTGCTAAAATATGGGGCACGGTTTACCCCCCACCCCAAATATTAATAGGATAGTAGATCTTGATCTCTGTTGCTCTTGTAACTATAAAGCAGAGGTCTTCAAACTTGGCAGCTTTAAGACTTGTGAACTTCAACTCCCAGAATTCCATGGAGAATTCTGGGAATTGAAGTCCACAAGTCTTAAAGCTGCCAAGTTTGAAGACCTCTGCTATAAAGCTTGTTCAGTGATCTGATTTTTGTAATATTAATTGTTCCAGATTTTGCAGTGAATGTGAAGCTTTACCTTAATCCTGTTTTTCTGCAGCAGAATCTCTCATGGGAAGGTCTTGGCTGCCTCTTATTCTTTATAGGAATTCATGGGCCTCAAGGAGACCGAGGCGTGTTTGCAGGCAACCGAGTGGAAGCCCACACAGCCAGTTCCACAACCTGTCGCCTGGCAAGTCCTGCAGGAGGAACGTGAGAACATAGGTAGTTTAGGTAAGGAAAAACAAGGCTCTAATCCAGCCATCATAGCAAAGGATCCAGTTTTCCTTTGGGGAGGTGAATGGCACCATGAGAACGTATTCAGATGTTCTCTAAACTAATCTCAAAAGAAGCCAGGAATAAATAGGTTTATATGTATTCTGAGTAATTTTGAATGGATGTGCTAGGAAAGCAGCTGGAAAAGTAACCGTGCAAAGAATTTTCACAAGATATTTTTAAATATAGCGATTTAAGGTGGCTATGAAGAAAACAAATCTACGGCGTGGCTAACGGTATGGTTGGTGCTTTACAGCCTCACACTGCACAGTTCTAGATCAGGGGTTTAGAAAGTTGTCCGGTTGGGGAATTCTGGGAGTTGAAGTCCACAAGTCTTAAAAGTTGCCAATTTAGGAGATTCCCTGCTTGTTGTGGCCCATCAGCGGCCTATGCGCATTGTAGCTGATTCCGACAGCGAGGAGGCTGGTGTAGTGCTGCGCCAGCAGCCTGTGCCGCTGGCACTTGAGTCGGACAATGAGGAGGCTGGAGAAGATGTGGTGCCAGAGGCGGGGATTCAGCCAGGGCCTTCAGAACCTCCAGAAGCTTCCATGGGTGAAGAGGAAGAAGAGGAGGAGCCTCTTCTCGATGCACAGGCGCGCAGAGCTGCCAAAAGGCAGGAGTGGCTCCTCAGGAGGGAGTCTCCTCGAGAGTAAGCCTTGGGGCTAATTGGCCACTCTCTTAGCCTATTTAAGGACAGACGACAACTGAGTCAATTTGCAGGGAACAACTTAGTTCGCTCTCCTTCGCATCTGGATCTTAGTTCTTTTATCAGTGTCCTGCAAATTGCTTCTGGGCTTTCTGCCAATCCTAGTAAGATTACGATTATTTATTCTTTGGATTCTTGTAGGCTGTTAAGAAAGTTCATTAACAGCCTTTGTTTGAAAAAAACTGATTTAATTTAGTAAACTAAGGTTTGTACAAAATTTGTGTGTGCTGCGTTCTTTGGGTCTGCAGCTGGGGAAGAACACTGCTCTAGATCAGAATTCCTCAACGTTTCTAGCTTTGCGGACCAGTGGGGGGAGGGGATGGTTCACACAAGTGGCCAGCAAGTGCACACGTGGCTCCATTTGCGCAAGCAGCATGCACCCGTGCCTGCCACTCACGCAAATGGAGCATGTACACGCTCTCCCACTGCTCGTGCAAGTGAGAAGGTGCGTGCCTGTGCTTGCTGGCCGTTTCCAGGGCCCAGTTGCAAACCTCTCACGACCCACAAGTTGAGGATCCTTGCTCTAGATGAAAGCAGGAGTTGGTGTAATCCTATAGGAAAGAGAAGGACATTGTCAAGATCTGGCTCGAGAATCCACATAAAACTCCAGGTTCATTCCATTTCCTAAAATCTTACTGTTTATTGAATACACTGCATGGTAATGTCGAAGAAAAACTAATTCAGGTTCCCAAATACCAGTTCATAGAATTAAACAATAATTTTCCCAGCCAAACCCCCAACCTCTCACATAGTCCATGTAAACAAGTTCACTTTGTTATGGGAACTGTCTGTTTCAACGCCACACCTGTTATGATGTCCTTGACAAGGTTTCAGGCTCTCAGTCTTCAGCTGAATTGTAGAGGTTTTGTTTTTCCATCTAACCTGTGATGGTGAACCTATGGCAAGCCTGCCTCAAGTGGCATGTGAAGCCATGTTGCCCGGCACGCATGGCCTTGCCAATTGCCTTTTGGGTTTCTGGCACGCATATGCGCGTGCCGATCAGCTGTCTGTGCGTGTGGCAATGCCAAAAACCGGTGTGCGCCAGCCAGCTGATTGTCGGGGCGCATACATGCTAGAACCCAGAAATTCAGCTTTTCCGGAGCACAATCCCTTTATATCTGCAGCAGTGCACCCCAGCCAGCTGATCGTCGGGTGCATATGTGCACTAGAATCCAGAAGTTTGGCTATTCCGGAGCGCTACCTTGACAAGCACACGTGTGCGCGGCATTTCCGTGTGACGCCGAAAAGGTTCGCCATCACTGATGTAACCCATTCTGAAGCAACACCTCCCTACCCTACTCCAATGGCAAGTTGAAATGAAGAAGCACGTAGCTGCCAAAGTTTCATCCTTGACAGAGACTGTATAGTGAAGGAAAATCCAGAATACATGTTTGTAAGAATGGCTTATCATGCCGTCAGAAAGACATACCCAAATTTTCTAACCTTCTTAGCAAGTAATGTTTTAATTAGGTGATGTAGCTAAAGCACAGCTTGGAGTATGTGTGGAGTTCCGTACAGGAAGTCCTTGGCTTACAACCAGTGACCATTTGAAGTTATGACGGGCTTCCTTAGAGCTACTTACGATCTGGATTCAAAGTTCCAATGGCTGGCCCTTCCCCTTGCAGTCACGTGATTGAGTGCTTGGCAACCTGCCCATATTTATGGCCATTTGCAGCATGCTGCGGTCACATGGCCATGATTTACAAAATCATTTTGCTAGAAATCAGTGTTATTTATTAGGAGCTTCGTGTCAGCACATTCCAAGTGAAGCCAACTCCGGCCCCACGTAATTTACGTTCCAGCTCTTACACTGTTTCCTCCCTCCCCCACAAGGTGTGTCATCAAATCACATTCTCCAATGAAGCAATTTCGCAGGTTGTAGAGATCATTCCCCTCTGGCTACTGTGGGTTACTGCGGAGATGGCCTTGACAGATATGGCTGGAATGTGCTTTTGTTTTTGGCTGCTGTGCTGCTTCCCCGTTCTCCCATTCCCCCTTGTCTTTGACAACTCAAGACCAGACCAGGGATGCTTTGAGAGTTGACACGCTGCAGTTGTTTAAGTAGTAACCTGGTTGTTAAGTGAATCTGGCTTTCCCATTGACATTGCTAGTCAGAAGGTCGCAAAAGGAGACCATGTGACCCCGGGGCACTGCAACCGTCATTAATGTGAGTCAGTTGCCAAGCGTCTGAATTTTCATGTCATGACCATGGGGATGCTGCAAAGGTTGTAAGTGTGAAAAATGATCATAAGTCGCTTTTTTCAGTGCCATTGTAACTTCAAACAGTCACTAAACGAACTGTTGTAAGTTGCAGACTACATGTATATTCCTTGTTCACTTGAATGAAAACGACTCTGGTTAATTTTTCTCTTCTCTTCCTCTAGAGAGCAGATTGGGAACAGAGTTCAAAATGAAGAATTCTGAGAATCGAGTAGAGGAACCGGAATCAACACGCAGGAGAGATCAACAGTTTAGTTCTGGGAATCTGCCAATAAAATTAGAAATGGAGGAAGAAGGTTACAAGCAGCAGCAGAAGCCCTCCCTGGGGTGTGAGAACCAAGATATTTCATTACAACAGGAATTGATTACTGCTATTACTGCTGAAAAGGCCGCTATTTCCAAAGAGAACAATATGTCTTTGTTCTCCCAGTGTGATAGAAGATACCTCTACCACATGGAGCTGAATGAGGTGCCTTCTACAGAGAAATTAGAGCAACATCCTCGGAGGTTTGAGGACAGCTACGAGTGTACTTCAAGCACGAATCAAAAAGAGGGAAACCTCATAATTGAGAAAAGGTTTGAAATCTCTGGCAGCACAGTGGTTAATAACACGAACGCATATCCAAGCAGCCATCTTGGAGAAACACGTAACTCTTCTGAACATGCCAAAACCAACAGCGGTGTGAACTCGCTCGGCAAAATTCCCACTTGCAAAACCGAAGAAGGATGGTACGAATGTTCCCAGTGTGGGAAATGCTTCAATAAAGCCAAATATTGGAAGCAGCACCAGAAAATTCATACCGGGGAGAAGCCGTATAAATGTCTACAGTGTGGAAAGTGTTTCAATCAGTCGGGAAACCTGAAGACCCACCAAAGGATTCACACCGGCGAGAGACCCTACAAATGCTCCCACTGTGGGAAATGCTTCAGTCACACCAACTGTTTGAAGATACACGAGAGGACTCACACCGGGGAGACCTACAAATGCACTCAGTGTGGGAAATGCTTCAGAGAGACGGGGATTTTGAAGAGGCATCTCCGAATCCACACTGGGGAGACCCCGTACAAGTGTTCGCAGTGTGGGAAAGGCTTCAACCTGATGGGAACTTTGAGGAAACACCAGCGCATTCACACCGGAGAGAAACCTTACAAATGTTCCCATTGTGACAAGTGCTTCCGGGAAACGGGGATTTTGAAGAGACATCAGCGGACTCATACCGGAGAGAGACCGTACAAATGTTCTCAGTGTGGGAAATGCTTTACTCATACCAATGTTTTGAAGATACATCAGAGGATCCACACTGGAGAGACGCCGTATAAATGTACCCAGTGCGGAAAAAGCTTCAGTCAGATGGGAAATTTGAAAACGCATCAGAGAATCCATGCTAGAGACAACCTTAATATGGCACAAGATGTCACTTTGGTGAAGGACCACACACACGCCCCCAATTTGGGGAAGAAGCCTGGGAAGCCAGAATTTTGAGGAGTGGTCAACCTCAGCTATATAGGTAGTCCTCCACTTACGACCACCATCAAGTCCAACGTTTCCGTTGCTGAGTGAGACATTGGTTAAGTGAATTTTGCCCCATTTAACCAACATTCTTGCCACCGTTGTTAAGTGAATCACTGAAGTTATTAAATTAGTCACAGAGTTGTTAAGCGAATCTGGCTTCCCCCTTGACTTTGCTTGTCAGAAGGATCACAGAAGACGATCACATGATCCCAGGATACTGCAATGGTCATAAATACGAGTCGGTTGTCGAGCATCTGAATGTTGATCATGTGACCATGGGGATGCTGTAACAGTCGTAAGTGTGGGAAAACGGTCATAAGTCACTTTTTTCAGTGCCGTTACAACTTCGAATCGAGTGGGTTCTACTTACCTTACTAGTTTGCAATGGGAGCGTGCGCAGATGGTCAATTATGATGTCTGGGTGGGTGGGTGGAGCCTCCCACCATTTTTACTACTGGTTCTAAAGAACCTGGAGCAACCCACTGCTGCTTCGAATGGTCACTAAGGATTAACCCTAACCATGGCAGGAATATTCGTTAAATGGGGCAAAATTCACTTAACAAATGTGCCACTTGGCAACAGAATTTTCGGATTCCGTTGTGGTCGTAAGTCAAGGACTACGGTTATAGGTGTGGAAACCAATTATAAGTCACTTTTTTTCAGTGCTGTAGTAACTTTGAACGGTTACTAAAACAAATGATTACAAGTTGAGAACTACCTGTCTATTGTTTGTATCAGGCGTTATTATGAGAGGCAGAGCCAACCAAAGAAAATTAAAACAACCAAGATGGCGTTTACTTCCTTTTTTCCAGCAAAAAAACACCTCATAGGGCAGGGATCTCCAACCTTAGCAACTTTAAGACTTGTGGACTTCAACTCCCAGAGTTCTCTCTGGGAGTTCTCTGGGATCTCGGAGTTGAAGTCCACAAGTTTTAAAGTTGCCAGGGTGGGAGACCCCTGTCATAGGGAACAAAGGATTGCATAAGGCAGGGGTCTCCAATCTTGGCAACTTTAAGCCTGGTGGACTTCGACTCCCAGAATTCCCTAGCCAGCAAAACTGGGAATTCTGGGAGTTAAAGTCCGCCAGGCTTAAAGCTGCCATGGTTGGAGACCCGTGGCATAAAGAACACCACGAAAAGGTTTTAAAAATGGATCCGGGTAATGTGGTGATCTGCTTTACGACCCTTATAACGTATGACCATACTTTGCCAGCTTCAGTTACGGTTGTAACTTGAGTACTACCAGTAAGCCTTTAACTCAAAAAGGAAACGTCAAACGTTTTAATGACAATTACATATTTTATCAATCACAGGTAGTCCTCGACTTACAACAATTCATTTAGTGACCATTCAAAAGTTACAACGGCACTGAAGTGACTTACGACCATTTTTCACACACACGACCGTTGCCGCCTCCCCATGGTCACCTGATCAAAATTCAGATGCTTGGCCACTGGTTCTTATTTATGACGGCTGCAGGGTCCTATGGTCCGCTTTTGAGACCTCCCGACCAGCAAAATCCACGGGAAATCCAGTTTCGCTTAACAACCGGGTTGCTAACTTTACAAATGCAATGATTCACTTAACAACGGTGGCAAGAAAAGCCGTAAAATTGGAGCAAAACTCATTTAACAAATGTTTTACTTAAAGCAGCATAAATTTTGGACTCCATTGTAGTCGTAACTTGAGGCCTACCTGTATTATTATTTCCCATTTTTGTCCAGGATCATTATCCCCAAATCACAAGAGCACACCTGTGATGAAAGAAAAGCATTTTGAAAAATAAAATCAGATATATCTCATTTATTTGACCAGGGTTATGTTTATTTAGCTAGTTTCGGAGTGGCACTGAGAGACAATGTGCCTCTTATGGCACAGACCTGCATTACACTTGTTGGCACAAATGCCCCTTTTATGTTTCCAGATACTGTATTATATTTTTATTTGCAAACCGCCCAGAGGTATGCAGATGAGATGGGCAGTATAAAAATTTCTTGAAGAAATAAAATAAAAAATTGTGGAATTGTCTTACCTAAATTAATAATAGAAACCTGGGCTGTATAAGGTTTTAAGACTTTTTTATTCCACCAGGCGGGCCTGGCCTAATCTTTTTCCTCTTTTTAATTACGCAAATTTTAATTGGTTTTTTTTTTAAATGATTGGGGTTTTAATATGTTTGGGCCAAATTTGTTTAATTCGATTTTACTTTGTTTTTAAATTTTGTATTTATGTATTTTTACTGTTTGGCTGTTCACCGCCTTGAGTCCTTCGGGAGTAGGGCAGTATATAAATTAAATAATTAAATTAAATTAAATTAAATTAAATTAAATTAAATTAAATTAAATTAAATTGTTAAATTAAATTAAATTAAATTATTAAATTAAATTAAATTAAATTATTAAATTAAATTAAATTAAATTATTAAAAAATTAAATTAAATTAACAAACAAACAAACAGGCATAGAATCAAAATCACATGAAGTATTAATACCGCTTTCCAAAACCCTAGTAAGACCACACCTGGAATACTGCAACCTAATTTGGTCACCATACTACAAAAAAAGATGTTGAGACTTTGGAAAAAGTTCAGAGAAGAGCAGCTAAGATGATCAGAGGCCTGGAGACTAAACCATATGAAGAACGGCTGCAGGATTTGGGTTTGACTAGTCTAAGGAAAAGAATTAGGTGTGACATGATAGCAGTATTCCAGTATTTGAGAGGCTGCCACAAAGAGGAGGGGGGTCAAATTATTCTCCAAAGCACCAGAGGGCAGGACAAAAAACTGGTTGGAAAGTAGAGAGAACTGGTTGCAAAGAGAGAAGTAACCTGGAATTAGAGAGAAACTTCCTAAAGTGAGGACAATTAACCAGTGGAACAGTTTTGCCTTTAGAGGTGAGTGTTCCATCATTGGACGTTTTTAAGAAGAGACTAGACCAGTGATAGCTAACCATTTTGCCATCGTGTGCCAAAAGCGGGAGGAGCATGGGGGGGTCACGCACGTGCCCACATAATTCTATGCGCCCTGCTCTCCCGCGCATGTGCGTGACTCCCGCGCTCCCCCGCTTTTGGCACAGTGGGCCCAGTCGGCCTGTTTTTTGCTCTCCCCAGGCTCCAGAGCGTCTCTAGGAGCCTGGGGAGGGCGAAATGGCCTTCCCCACCACCCTGGAGGCCCTCTAGAGGCTGGAAATGGCCCGTTTGCTGGCTTCCAGTGGGACCAGAATCATCATAAAAGGCTTCGTTTAAAATACAAGCTCAACTATTGCTATTCCCAACTTTTTTTAAGAAACGCACAATAAACAATAGAGGTCTTGTTAACATTTCATCCTAGAATTTATCTGCCTTTCAGAGTAAGAGTGGCAACCAGAGTGTTAATACACACCCACCAAAGAGTATGCCATCCCTGATTTGAATGTTAACAAATAAATAACGAAGGCAAAGATTTAATACAAACTTGGTGAGCTGCAAAGCAGAGTCCCAGCATCTGTGGCCTTTTTACATGGCCTACAGTAACATTTTTAGCAAATACAACACAGTCCTAGGCTGCATAAACAGACGGATAGAATCAAGATCATGTGAAGTGTTAAGACCACTTTATAATGTCAAGGTAAGGCCACACTTGGAATACTGCATTCAGTTTTGGTCGTCACGATGTAAAAAAAGATGTTGAGACTCTAGAAAGAGTGCAGAGAAGAACAACAAGGATGATTAGGAACTGGAGGCTAAAACATACGAAGAACGGTTGCTGGAATTGGGTATGTATAGTGAAAAGAAGGACTAAGGGAGACATAATAACAGTGTTCCTGTCACTGCGTTATGTGTTTGCCAGCTGAGCTTCCATCCTAAAACTTACAGTAGCCTGCCATAGACTTTATCATGTCTCTATAGCAATAGAGATAAGACTGGTCTTGTGAGACATTGGACTACTGCTCATGTCTACATTCATTCTTTTCTAACTTCCTGATTTATACTTTTTCTGTTTGTCTCTGAGATGAGCTGCCGGTAAAGATGTAGTTATCTAGATTTGTTTGTTTTTATAATAAAATCCTTATTAGAATATATACTTCGGGTTTTCTTTCTTTAAAAGTATACTGCATGGAAAACAAGTTCCATTCACCTCTAAGCGAATAGGCTATTAAGCAGATAGTTTAGTCGGTGACCAAGGAACGCTGATTATTTACTGCCAATATGCCAAGAAAGAAAAAGAAAACCAGATCCATTCACTTCTAATTAATTACAGTTTCCCCAGGAGGGGAACGAGGCTGATTCATGCTTCGACAGTTCCAATATCTCAGGGGTTGCCACAAAGAAGAGGGAGTCAAGCTATTCTCCGAAGTACCTGAAGGCAGGACAAGAAGCAATGGGTGGAAACTAATCAAGGAAAGAAGCAACTTAGAACTAAGGAGGAATGTCCTGACAGAACAATTAATCAGTGGAACAACTTGCCTCCAGAAGCTGTGGATGCTCCAACACTGGAAGTTTTTAAGAAGAGATGTCTGAAGTGGTGTAGGGTTTCCTGCCTAAGTAGGGGGTTGGACTAGAAGACCTCCAAGATCCCTTCCAACTCTGTTATTCTATTCTATTCTATTCTATTCTATTCTATTCTATTCTATTCTATTCTATTCTATTCTATTCTATTCTAATATGGGTGATTACATCACAGTTCTCTGGCTGCCCCACCCCACAAAAGTGTTTCCAAGGTCGAGAAACACAGCATTACAATAAGACCCACACTCTGGTGCCGTCTTGTGGTCGCCCAGAGTTTTGTAGTCTTGGACTACGGTATTCATTCACCAGGAGCCCTGGTACCGCAGCAGACTAAAGCACTGTTGTTAACACCAGCTGCCTGCAATTACTGCAAGTTCAAATCTCACCAGGCTCAAGGTTGACTCAGCCTTCCATCCTTTCTTAAGGTAGGTAAAATGAGGACCCAGTTTGTGGGGGCAATAAGATGACTTTGTATAAAATATACAAAAGTATGAAGGCTATTGCTTAACGCATTGTAAACCGCCTGAGACTCCAGAGAAGGGCGGCATATAAATCAAATAAAAAAAAAATTCATGGGTTTTTTTTTTTTTTTTTGCCTCTTTTTTGTGCTATATTCTGTCATGAAAAGGCAGGAGAAAACTCAGCAGGAGACCCCTCCCTGGCGGGGTCTCCCCCCCCCCCCCGCACTTGAGGAAGGATCCTGGATGCGGACTAGATAGAAGACCTCTAAGGTCCCTTCCAACTCGATTCTGTTTCTGATTCCGAGATCCACCCCGCCTTTTACTCGGCGCCGCGGCGGAGGTGCAATTCTGACGCCGGCCGGGAGGGGGAGATCTTTGAGGCCGGCTTCTGTTGCTGCAGTTTGCAAAGCAGGAAAGGGATTACGAGGCGTGGGGGGGAATCGGTTGGGCGCAGCTCTGCACCTCCCGGGCCCAGGTAAGGGGGGCGAGGGGAGCCGGTGCTCTCCTTACGAGCTAACCCCAGGGCTGGGGTGGTTAGAGCAGGGCGGTCCCTGGCTTGCAATCCGGCTCAGGAAAAGCGGTGGCTTGTTGCATGAAGGTCGCGTTGCATCCTTCTGGCCTTCTGGCCTTCGCCCTGGGTGCCCGAATCTAGGTTGCGTGCAGTGCATGGCATGGCATGGAATTGAATTGAGTTGCACTGAATTGCGTTGACCTGCATTGCATTGCATTGCATACTGTAGGGGTGGGCAAATATGGGCCCTTTTATGATCTGTGGACTTCAACTCCCAGAATTCCTGAGCCAGTTTGGCTGTCTCAGGAATTCTGGGAGTTGAAGTCCACAGGTTGTAAAAGGGCCACAGTTGCCCATCTCTGGCCTTCTGCATCCAGTTTTGGTCCCCACACTATTAAAAACATGTTGAGACTCTAAAAAGAGTGTGGAGAAGAGCAACCAGGATGATTTGGGGACTGGAGGTTAAAACATAATTAATTTTGTTTATTTTTTATTTTATATCGAATTTATATACCGCCCTTCTCCCTGAGGACTCCAAAGCCAAAGTAAAAACATAAACTACAAACATTAAAATACAAATATATATATATATATATATATATATATATATATATATATATATATATATATATATATATATAAATAATTGTTTTTAATTATGGGGCTATATAGCCCCATAATTAAAAGCAATGACAAAACAATTAAAAACATTTTTAAAAAAGTGTTAGGCCATTCATAAGATGAATGGTTGCAGGAACTGGGCATGGCTAGTCTAGTGAAGAGAAGAGAAGGACCAGGGGAGACATGATAGCAGTCTTCCAATATTTGAGGGGCTGCCACAGAGAGGAAGGGGGGTCAAGCTATTTTCCAAAGCACCTGAAGGCCAGACAAGGAATAATGGATGGAAACTGAACAAGGAGAGATTCAGCCTGGAAATAAGGAGGAACTTTCTGACAGTGAGAACAGTCAACCAGTTGGACAGCTTTTGCCTTCAGAAGTTGTGGGAGCTTCATCACTTGAGGCTTTCAAGACTGGGCTGCCATCTGTCAGAAATGGTGTAGGGTCTCCTGCTTGGGGGGGTGGGGGGGGTGGGGTTGGACTAGATTTATTTATTTTATTTATTTATTTTTCATATTTGTATACCGCCCTACTCCCGAAGGACTCAGGGCGGTGAACAGCCATAATAAATACAAATACATATAGAAGACAAAACTATTAAGAAACAGATTAAGTAATTTAGGCACAAAGATTAAGAACATCCAAATTTATCTAAAGAGGTTTAAAACCCAATTTAAAAGCCAGTTTAAAAGCCAATTAAAAAGGGAGAGTTAGGCCAGACTAGCTTGTTGGAATAGAAATGTTTTCAGGGCACGGCGGAATATGCGTAAGTCTTGGATGTTTCGTAACTCCGGGGAAAGCCCGTTCCAGATGGTAGGTGCCCCCACAGAAAAGGCTCTCCCCCTGGGGGCGACATTGTTTTGCCGATGGCACCCTGAGGAGTCCCTCTCTATGGGAGCGAACTGGTTGGTGAGAGGCTACTGGTGGCAGGAGGCGGTCTCGTAAGTACCCTGGTCCTGAGCCATGGAGTGCTCTAAAGATAGTAACCAAAACCTTGAAGCGCACCCGGAAGACCACTGGGAGCCAGTGCAGCTCACGCAGGAGGGGGGTTACATGAGAGCGCCACATTGCTCCCATTACCACCCGCGCGGCTGCATTCTGGACCAGTTGGAGCCTTCGGGTGCTTCTCAAGGGGAGCCCCATGTAGAGAGCATTACAGTAATCCAGGCGTGAGGTGACAAGGGCGTGAGTGACCGTGCGCAACGAGTCCCGATCCAGAAAGGGATGCAACTGGCGAATCAGGCGAACCTGATTAAAAGTCCTCCTGGCTACGGCCGTCATATGCTCTTCAAAAGACAGCCTAAAATGACCTACAAGGTCCCTGTCGATTCTGTTAATCTGTATCTGCATTGAATTGCATGGCAATTCAACGCTTTGCATTGCGTTGTGTTGCTTACTTTGCTCGCATTTCCAGCCTGCAGGGCAGGCCGGATTCTTGGTGTGCCGGGGAGGCTTACTGGAGGCAGAGGAGGATCATGGAGATCACCTTGATCCACTCCACCTGCTCCTTCAAAGCACCGTCCCTTTCCGGATGGGGAATTGCCACCTATCGGGCAAAAAATGGGGTGCGTGGAGGCCGAAAATGGGGTGCACAGAGCAGTGGTGGGATTCAAAATTTTTTACTACCAGTTCTGTGGGCGTGACTTGGTGGGCATGGCATGGCTTGGTGGGTGTGCTTTGGTGGGCGTGGCAGGGGAAGGATACTGTAAAATCTCCATTCCCTCCCCACTCCAGGGGAAGGATACTGCAAAATCCCCATTTCCTCCCGATCAGCTGGGACTCGGGAGGCAGAAAATAGATGGGGATGGGGCCAGTCAGAAGTGGTATTTACCAATTCTCCGAACTATTCAAAATTTCCACTACCGGTTCTCCAGAACCGGTCAGAACCTGCTGAAACTCACCTCTGCTACCCTCCTCCACATTGATGATATGTAGTTGGGTCATGAAACGTTAACTAAGCTCAGAGAGCACCAAGGGCTCCATACTTATTAGATTAGGAAGAACATCTTTATTAAAGTCACCGAGCAAAAGAACATTTCTTAGATGACAAGATACTTCTTGAAAAAGAACCAGAAAAACATAATGGGTGTCTGCAATACCCTTGACGTTCCAAATGGTATCCAATCACAAGAGGAGGCTTAAATAAACAGTTGAAAGTTCATGAATATCCCAACTCGACAGGATATTATCTAATGATCTTGTAATTAAGAATTGAATCTCTGGGTGGGAAGAGTCTACCCGTTTTATTCAGAGGAAAGGTTGAGAATAGATCTTAGATAATAACCAGGGTCTTTTTTTCCAACTCTCTGCAATCTCTTAAATGTTGCAACGTTTTCAACTCTGCTGAAACTGATCTACCCTGGAAACTCTCTCTATAGAGCGCCAGAGCAAAGAATCAGGAGAAACGGCGATGAAAGAGCAACATTTTGCAGGAGTGGAAACCGAAGGAGGAGTAGAAGGAGTAGGAAAGCCAACCAGTCTGGTTCAGCCTCTGCACATGACGGAGTTGCCAGCATGTGGTACGTCACAAAAAATCAAAGTGGAGCCTTTGGGGGGGACCGAAGACCACTGGGAAGCCCAGTGGCAGGAGTTCCTGAGGACGCTCCATCCAGAAAGAGGTGGAAACCCCTTGATGTCAGAGGCTTCCCCCTGGGAAGACCCCAAGGCCTTCCTGGCCTCCTTCGAACAGGTGGCCACAGCCTGCCGGTGGCCCAGAAGAGAATGGATGGCCCGTCTCCGGCCAGCACTGAGCGGAGGAGTGGAAGAGGCCTGCTGGACCCTGGAAGACCGAGACCAAGAGGATTATGGGAAAGTCAAGGCCGCCATCTTGCGAAGGGAAGCCCTGAGAATGGAGAAGCAGCGACAGCATTTTAGGCAGTTCTGTTGCCAGGAGGTGGGTGACCCTAGGAGGATCCACAACCAACTCCAGGAGCTTTGTTGCCAATGGTTGAGGCCGGAGAGACGCACCAAGGAGCAGATCCTGGAGCTGCTGATCTTGGAGCAGTTCCTGGCCAGCCTCCCATCAGAGCTCCAGAGCTGGATCCGGGCAGGAGGACCAGACACCTGTTCCCAGGCGGTGTCTCTGGTGGAGGACTTCCTGATGGGCCAGCAAGATCCCAAGCCAGGCAGGTGGCAGGTGATGTTATTAATTTATATGAATAATTGTTCCTACTACCTGAAATTAAGGTCGCCTTTACCATTTTTTCCCCATTCAGTCTTTTCCAATTCTCAGAGACTGCCTGGACAGATGAACTGTCTCTGCAGTTTACTTGGGAAGATGTTTCAGAAGTGGTTTGCCATTGCCTCCTTCCTAGGGCTGAGAGAAAGCGACTGGCCCAAGGTCAGCCAGATGGCTTTATGCCTAAGGCTGCCCAGAGTCACCTTGTAGGGGAGGTGAGTCCCATGAAAATTCAATAAATAAAAGGAAGGAAGGAAGGAAAGAAAGAAAGGAAAAGGAAGGAAGAGAGGAAAAGAAAGAGAAAGGAAGGAAGGAAGAAAAGGAAGAAAGGAAAAGGAAGAAAGAGGAAAAGAAAGAAAAGGGAAGGAAGGAAAAAGGAAGAAAGGAAAAGGAAGAAAGAGGAAAAGAAAAAAAGAAAAAGGAAGGAAGGGAAGGAGAAAAAGAAAGGAAGGAAGGAAGGAAAAGGAAGAAAGAGGAAAAGAGAAAGAAAAAGGAAGGAAGGGAAGGAGGAAAAGAAAGAGAAAGGAAGGAAGGAAAAAAAGGAAGAAAGGAAAAGGAAGAAAGAGGAAAAGAAAAAGAAAGAAAAAGGAAGGAAGGGAAGGAGGAAAAGAAAGAGAAAGGAAGAAAGGAAAAGGAAGAAAGGAAAAGAAAGAAAGAAAAAGGAAGGAAGGGAAGGAGGAAAAGAAAGGAAGGAAGGAAGAAAAGGAAGAAAGGAAAAGGAAAGAGGAAAAGAAAGAAAGAAAAAGGAAGGAAGGGAAGGAGGAAAAGAAATAGGAAAGAAGGAAGAAAAGGAAGAAAGGAAAAGGGAGGGAGGAAAAGAAAGAAAGAGAAAGAAGAAGAAAGGAAGGGAAGGCGGAAAAGAGGAAGGAAAGGAAGAAAGATGGGCCTAGAACTCACAGTCTCCTGGTTTCTAACTTTGATATCTTAAGATCAGATCCATCACGTGATGATCCACTTTACAACCATAACAGTGTATGACCATTGTGGGCAAGTTCCATTTCAGTCGTAAGCCAAGGACTACCTGTATTAGAACAGGCTATCATGTGGCTACTACGATCTTTCATTTCATGGCGAAATTAGTTCATTGAAGAGAACAGGTTGAAGAAATCCATAAATGTCTCTCCCCACAGGAATCACTTTCCCTGCCATGTCCTTGGGGGTTCTGAACTGGATCATTCTCACTCTTTCAGAGGCCGTTAAAGGAGGATCACAGGGCTTCCTTGGAGCTACACGAAGAGGCTGAGAGGAGAAGCTTTAAACGTGGCCATCAAAAAGGTGATGTGAGGTGTAAAATGGCTGCCTCAGAAGTCACTGGGGATTGGATGAATTTATCGTTTCTTATTGACCTCTTTGAAAAGCAATCTGACTTCTTAAACCTGCATCTGTTTTTGCAGATGTGGAAATTTTGATGTTTTTTTTGCAAAGTCTCGCATTCTGCATCGCACTCGGATCAGAATCTGGTCAAGTGTTCTGTTTTTATTTTCTGCTGACCTATTTCTCCTTGGACAAAGCTTGTGAGATGTGAGCTGATAGGTAAAACTTCATTAAAACAATTCTTCTAATTATAGTGGTGGTGCAGTGGTTAGAATGCAGGATTGCAGGCTGACTCTGCCCACAGTCTGGAGTTCAATCCTGATTAGTTTAAGGGGACTCGGCCTTCCATCCTTCTGAGGTCGGTAAAATGAGGACCCAGATTGTTGGAGCCAATATGCAAATAATGCTTAATTTTAATTGCCCAGAGACTGCTATGGCACAGTATATAAGCCTAAATCGGGGGTGAAATCAGGGGTGAAATGCTCCCGGTTTGGACCGTTTCGCCCAATCCGGTAGTGATGGAGGCGGGTGGTTCGAAGAACCGGTAGCAAAAATCCCTGCCCCCCTCCCCAATTGCCCAGCTGAGCCGCACAATCATCAGAGGCTTTTTTTTAATTTTTAAAAGCATTCTTTCTACAACCTCTTTGGCCGAAAAAATGCTTTTAAAAGTTAAAAAAAAAAAGCCTCTGATGATCGTGCGGCTCAGCTGGGATCATCAGAGGCTTTTTAAAAAAAAGCTGCCAATTAGGCAACTCAGCTGGGATCGTCAGAGGCTTTTAAAAACATTTTTAACACCCTCTTCAGCCGAAGAGGGTGTAGAAAAAATGGTTATAAAAGTAAAAAAAAAAAAAAGTTGGCCACGCCACTCAGTTATATTACCACCCACCCACCCCACACACACACACCAAGCCACGCCCACAGAACCAGTAATAACAAATTTCACATTTCACCACTGGATGAAATCCAGCAGATTCTGACAGGTTCTGGAGAACCGGTAGTGGACATTTTGAGTAGTTCGGAGAACTGGCAAATACCACCTCTGCCTGGCCCCAGAGTGGGGTGGGAATGGGGATTTTGCAGTATCCTTCCCCTGGAGTGGGTGGGAATGAAGATTTTGAAGTATCCTTCCCCTGCCGTTCCTACCAAGCCATGCCCACCAAGCCACACCACACCTACCAAGCCACGCCCACAGAACCGGTAGTAAAAAAATTTGGATTTCACCACTGTCCTAAATGCTATTGCTATACATACATACATACATACATACATACATACATACATGTAGTCTTCAATTTACAACCACAGTTGAGTCCAAATTTTCGGTTGCTAAGTGAGAAATTCATTAAGTGAGTTTTGCCCCATTTTACGGCTTTTCGTGCCACATTTGTGAAGTGAATCATTGCAGCCGTTAAATTGGTAACACGGTTGTGAAGTGAATCTGGTTTCCCCGTTGACTTTCCTGTCAGAAGTTCGCAAAAGGTGATCACATGACCCTAGGACACTGCAACCATTATAAATGTGAATCAGTTGTCAAGCATCCAAACGTACCAGAGCCTTGGTAGTACAGTGGTCTAAGGCACCCTGTTATTAAGCTGGTTATTAAGACCAGCTGCCTGCAATTACTGCAGGTTCGAATCTCACCAGGCTCAAAGTTGACTCAGCCTTCCATCCTTTCTAAGGTAGGTGAAATGAGGACCCAGTTTGTGGGGGCAATAAGCTGACTTTGTATAAATATACAAAAGCATGAAGGCTATTGCTTAGTGCATTGTAAGCCGCCCTGAGTCTCCGGAGAAGGGCAGCATATAAATCAAATTAAAAAAAAAAAATCTCGTGACCATGGTGATGGGGTGGTTGCTGCCATAGTCGTAACTGTGAAAAATGATCATGTCACTTTTTTCAGTGCCATTGTAAGTTTGAATGGTCACTGAGGGAACTTTTGTAAGTTGAGGACTAGCTGTACGTACACACACACACACACACACAGGCCTCATATCTATCGCAAGAAAGGATCAAATTAAATATTGAGAAAATTACTAGTTAGGTTCCCTTATGGCAGGGAGGAAGACAAGATCCCAGAGAATTTAAATTTCAGAAAAGCACTTTTTTGTTTCCATTTAAACTGGTCTTTTGAAAAGAAATCCTTTTTTCCTAGCTGTATATGAAAGCTCATTGTGGTCTTTTTGTGTCTGTTCATTTTGGGCAAAACGAAACAGCCATCTCGCCTTCTAAATTCTGTTTTCCATTACTTGCAGGCCTTGGAATTCAGTCTCCAAATGAAGCTAATCCATCTCTTTCTCCAGAAGAACAAGGCAGGGTCCCAAATGGTGACAGAAAGGTAATTAGCGTGCTAGTGAATCCATTTGTGACTATAAGAAATGGCTGTGAACTACTGTATAAGATGCACCTCCCGCCCCCAGCCGATGCTCCGGGCTCTGGGAGATCTCTGCTACATGCAGAGCTAGGTGGCAAAAGCAAGCCTGTAAACTTGTTAAATTAATTAAAGAAGACGTGAGCTGGACCTCTGACCCTGAAGCGCAAGTATTTTTTTTTTTATTTTAGAAAAGTTACTGAAGTTGTTTAAGTAGTGAAAGGAAAAAAGATTTTTAAAATGGCGATTGCTGAGGCTTGAAAGGGAAAGTCCTTCCGTTTTCTATTACAAAGTAGCAGAATGAATACTTTTGGCTGTAATTGAGGCAAAACCTCACTCTCACTTTTGTTTTTGTTTTTTTTTGTTTTTTTTTCCTGGGGATCTGATATTGATCTTGGTTGGAAACAAGCCTTTTTTTTTTTTTCTCTTTTCCATTAAATCTTGTCTGTGTGGAAAATGGCACCGGGACTTATACAGTTAGACAAACAGGCAGCGGGGGGAAATTCCCCCATTAACAAATTACATCAACAAGTTCTAACTCTCCAGTTTCAGAAACCTGACTTTAATATAATAGAATTTCTTCTTGAAGAGATTGTAAGAAGGGATGAGATTGTGAACCAGCAACTTCAAAAATTTAAGCAGGAAATTAAAGAAATTGGTGAATTGGTGAAATCAAAGTTTGACTTTTTGAATCGAAATATTTTAAAAACAGCTAACAGTTTATCAGACTTTCTGATTCAGTTGGATGCAAAGACTAAATTATTAGAGTCTAAAATGAAAGAAACTGAGGAGAATTTGGATGACAAGATTCAAAAAATTAAAAAGGATTTGGTAAACACTCAGGATAATAGCTCAGAAGACAAACCTAAAATGGAGGTTGACCAAAAAACTGGTAATGAAGAAAATGTGCAACAGAGGATTGAAAGAGAAGTTTTAATGATTCAATATAATTTTACAGAATATGCAATTAGACTGAGAGGTCTGCAGGAAAATAACAGAGATGACTTAAGGAAAATATCTTCTGAAATTCTGGCTGGGATTTTAAAGGTTCAACCTGATGAAGTGTTTTGCAGGATTGACATAATTTATAGAATAAACTCCTGGTTGGCAAAGCAAAGGCAATTGCCCAGAGATGTGGTGATTTACTTTACAGATAAAGAAATTAGGAATAATATTGTGCAGAACTCTTTTAATTCTACTTTGCAATTTCATGGAAGAAAGATTTGGATTTTTAAGGAGCTCCCGCCTAAGATGCTAATGGAGAGGAAGAAATTTGGCTTTCTAGTGACTGAGTTAAAAAAAAGAAATATCCTATTTAGGTGGGATGTCCCAGTTGGTTTAATATTGAGACACCAAGGAGTAAGATATCAACTGAATACTGTTGAAAAAGCGGAAGAATTTTATCAAAAAATTTTAAAAATGAATTTAATATCTTTAGGCACAATACAGGACAAGCAAAAGGAGTTGGAAACAAAAGGAAAATATCAAATTACAGAGGCTGTGGTAGATAAATTGTCTTTGGACTCCCTGGATACCCCAGCTGGACTGTCTATAAATATGAGAGCAGTGTCACCCGACTCCAATGTGATGAACCATCAAGTTACAGACAAGTGCGTAAATCAACCAGTTCATATACAGGTGATGGAGAAGAAAGACGAGATGAAACAAGATCAACTCATAAAGCAGAATGAAAATCGATTAGCCGACATACAATCGGTAGGAAGGAAACGAGGATGGAAATTCAACCCGCAAAAGAAAAAGAAAAGAAATAGATCTCATAGAAATAGCAGTTTCTAAACCAAGCAACAGTGAAGCCAGGGACTTTAAAAAATGAATGAATATGTGAAAAGATAGTGGAGGCGAACAATTGTTTAATACTATCTTGAGGATAGTGGCAGATCTCTGCAATGCCGTGATTTTGGGATGTGAAAAGAGCCTTATATTGTTGGATTTGAATTATCTACTTTGGATTTCTTTTACTGGTAAATATATTATAATTATTTTGAGTCACAAGGCAAGAGAGTCACGCTGGGGCATGCAGAAGATCTGGATGTTACCCATTAGGATGATGGGAATTAACAATCCTGATGAAAACCACAATTACAACTATATGGATATAATTATAATGTCACTCGGGTGGTTGTTTTTACTTTTATATATATGAGGATATCTACTACTGATGGGGGCAGAAGATGATTGAAGATTTTGAACAAACCGTTGCACCAGCATGTTATTTTACCCTATTATGGATGATGGATTTAACAATCCAGTGGAAAGATATCAAAGAAGATATTATATGGATTATAAATTTAAAGTTATTGTCTTTTTTCTTTTTACAAAATGGAATGCATATATAGATATGTGTATATTTTAGTAGAGTGGGCAGTGGATTGTATTTAGAATTGTATTGCATGATTTTGTAGGAATTTGGGTTGAAATAGGTTAATTTACTGATTGATTAGTTTAAGAAAAAGGATCTTTAAGTCATATATTTAGGGGAGTGGAGGAATTGGATAGAACTGAATAAATGTTAAATTTGGATGTAGGGAGAAGGCCGCTTTAAAATGTTATATTAATATATATAAAAGATTAAATGTTAAATTGTTGTAATAATACACTATAAGTTTAGGGGAGGGGGAAAAGGGCAGATTATTGCAAAAATGGGAGTTATAAGAATATTATGCTAAGGGTCAGTATTTTGAGGAGGGAGTAAGGGAAAGGTAAAATATTATGTAATTAGTTATGAAATAGCTTATGGTTGTGAAGAAGTCACAGGGGGGGATGGGTGGTGAGGGGGGGTTAGGGAAGGGGGGGGGGGAAGGGGGAAAAACTTGTATTTGAAAACTTTTTCAATTAAAAAAAAAAAAAAGATGCACCTCCCGCAGTGGTGTGTTACTCCCAGTTCGCACCGGTTCTCAACGACTGGTAGTAAAAATTTGTAGTAGTTCGGAGAACTGGTAATAACATTGGCTGGCCACGCCAGCGAACCGGTCCCCGGCCCGGTCGCTGCTCACTTTCCTCACCACCTCTTTGGCCGAAAAAATGCTTTTAAAAGTAAAAAAAAAAAGCCTCTGATGATCGCACGGCTCAGCTGGGTTTGTCAGAGGCTTCTAAAAGCATTCTTTTCTGCAACCTCTTAAGGTTGTAGAAAAAAATGCTTTTAAAAGTAAAAAAAAAAGTTGTCCACGCCCACTCAGTCCCATTACCCTCACCAAGCCATGCCCACAAAATAAGCCACGCCCACAGAACTGGTAGTAAAAAATTTTAGAACCCCCCCTCTGACCTCTCCCCCCCCCAAAATGGATGGAAATGTCTGTGCGTCTTATACAGCGAACGTTGTCAAAGCTCCGCCCACCGGCCCCCACCCTTCTGCCACTGCCTCCCAGCCATTTGCCTCCTTGCAGCAAACAGCAAACAGCATGGTCAGCTTCAGCACAGCCTGATTTAGCACGAGCAAGGTTGGATCTGCCTCCTGGAATACCTCCTATCAGCTCTTCCAGGCTGTGGGGATCGCCGCCACCTGTCGCCGCCCATTGCTGCTGCCACCTATTGCCGCCTACACATGCTCCATTTTCGGCCTCCACGCATCCTGTTTTCAGACTCCACGCGACCCATTTTCGGCCCGTTCCAGGTGGCGGGGATCGCCACCTATCCCTGCCGCCTGGAACAGGCCAAAAATGGGGCGTGCGGAGGCCAAAAACAGGATGCGTGAAGACTGAAAACAGGATGCGCGGAGGCTGAAAACGGGATGCGTGGAGATGGTGATAGGTGGCAGTGGTGATGGGTGGCAACACCGGTGATGGGGGCGGTGATCTCTGCATCCTGGAACAGCTGATAGGAGGTATTCCGGGAGGCAGATCCAACTTCCAGTTAGCTGCTCATGCTAAATCAGGCTGTGCTGAAGCTGACCACATGGTTTGCTGTTTGCTGCAAGGAGGCAAATTGCTGGGAGGCAGAGGCAGATTTTTTTTTCTTGTTTTCCTCCCCAAAAGCTAGGGGCACTTTATACTTCAGAGCGTCCGAAAAATACGGTATCTACCTGTGACTCATTAAAGCAGTTGTATCTTTCTCAAAATTAAGAGCACATCAATGTTTGGGTTTTCTTCTCTGATAAGAAAGGGAAGGAAACTAAGAGAAAATAGTTCAGATATTTGGAGAGGCTCCTGACTCACAAATGCACTCATCAGTGAGGATTTGAAGTCTAGCTTACTGCTGTCCAAAATTTTATACAGGTTGTCCTTGTGGTATCACACCACAATTGAGGCCAAAATTGTTGTTGCTAAATGAAACATTTGTGGAGTTTAGCCCCATTTTACGACCTTTCTTGCCACAGTTTTTAAGTGAATCACTTCAGTTGTTAAGTTAGTACAGATAGTCCTCAATTTACAACAGTTTGCTTAGTGACTGTTCAAAGTTACAAAGTTCTTTAGCAACCACTGGTTTGCTTAATGAACACTGCAGAAAATTTAAAAATCAGGTCAGTCGAGTGACTAATCTGTTTTATGACTGTTGTGACTTAACAACTCTATTATGACCATAACTCAAGGATTACAAGTAGTCCTCAATTTACGATCCCAATTGAGCCCAAAATTTATGTTAAGTGAGAAATTTGTTAAATGAGTTTTTCCCTGCTTTTCCTTGCCACATTTGTTAAGTGAATCACAGCAGTTGTTAAATTACTCACACCGTTGTTAAGTGAATCTGGCTTCCCCATTGACTTTGCTTGTCAGAAAGTTGCAAAAGGAGATCACGTGACCCCAGGACACTACAACTGTCATAAATATGAGTCAGTTGTCAAGCATCCAAATGTAAATCACGTGACCGTGGGGAGGCTGCGATGGTCCTAAGTGTGAAAAAATGGTCACAAGTCTCTTTCTTCAGTGACGTCGTAACTTTGAACGGTCACTAAGCGAGTCTACCTGTACCTGTGTCTTTTTCTGTGTCAGGGTTCTACAGAACCACCCCAGATGGTTGCGTCTTTGCAAATCGTCCAGAGACACCTGACACAGCCGAGCCAAGAGACTTTCACTTGGGAAGTCCTCCAAGAGGAACATGGGAACGCTGGCGGTTTGGGTAAGAATTTTCTCCTCGGTGCCAGAAAATCAGATCAGCTTCACCAGGTCTGATTGGCTGAACATTGGTGGGCACTTCATCCCTGGAGGTTTTTAAGAAGAGACTGGACATTCGCTTGTCTGAAACGGTATAGGGTAGCGATGGCGAATCTTTTCAGCACCAAGTGACCAAACCGCAACATGTATGCACCAGGGGTGAAATGCTCCCGGTTCGCACCAGATCATCCGATCCGATAGTGATGGCGGCAGGTGGTTCGGAGAATCAGTAGCGAAAATCCCTGCGCCCCCCCCCCACCATGCCCAGCTGAGAGACAGAATCATCAGAGGCTGGTTTTTTTTTACTTTTAAAAGCATTTTTTTCTGCAACAAGAAGTTGTTAGAAAAAATGCCTTTAAAAGTCTCTGGCGATCCCAGTTGAGTTGCCTGATCCTCAGAGGCTTCTAAAAGCATTTTTTTCTGCAACCTCTTAAGGTTGTAGAAAAAATGCTTTTAAAAGTTAAAAAAAAAAAAAAAAGTTGGCCACGCCCATCCAGTCACATTACCCCACCACCACCAAGCCACGCCCACAGAACCGGTAGTAACAAATTTTAGATTTCACCCCTGGTATGCATGCACACGCATGCATGTTTTTTGGGCCGTTTTCAGGCCATTTTTTTGAGCTGTTGGCCATTTTTCGGGCCATTTTCAGGCCCTTTTCGGCTGTTTGGCCCAAAAAACAGCCCAAGAAACACCTGAAAACGGCCCAAAAAACTGCTGGAAAATGGCCTGGATAGTGGCCCAAAAAAAGGCCTGAAAACAGCCTGAACAGTCTTTTTTGGCCGATTTTCAGATTGTTTTCAGGCCGCTTTTCAGTGCTGCGGTGCCCGCAAAGACCAGCATGTGCATGCCAGAAACTAGAAGAGCAACTGGCCATGGCACACATGCTGTTCTGTCCCCCGTCCTCACACAGACAAATGCAGTATCAAATACGCCTGCCAATAATTTATTGTATAAACAGACCAGAATTCCTGGCAGATGAGAGTTCTGGCAGCTAACTGTAAAACGCCTGCGAAGTCCAATTAGTACTCCCAAAAAGCAGGAGAGGCCTTATCTGCAGTCCGTTTCCAGAGCGACAAATTATCCACAAGAGTTTAGTCCAAAATATATCTGAGCCGAAGTGCAGGATTCACGATGTGACTCTTTAGAGTTTAAACTTTTGTCCGTCACAAAGCCTGCCGAGCAATCATGCCCCCTTTTATCCCTTGTGGGGCATGGCTCAGTGACTCAGCTCAATCCCTGGCCCTCCCACACCTCTTCCTTTGCTGCACACGCTCCGACGCTGCCTGGGATCAAGCCAGGATTCATCATTATCACTATCAATGGGTGCTCTGGAATGCCTTCCTCCTGGCCCATCCCAGGCTGTTCCTCCTGGCCTTCGGATGGAACCTGAGGCATTGCCAGAGAGGAGGGTCCTGGAGAGGGAGGCCTTGTCAGCTTCTCCCCCTCACCTTCTGAGTCCTCTTCCTACATGACGTCAGGCTCGGGAGTCGGAGTCACAACACATGCCCACAGAAAGGGCTTTGCGTGCCACCTCTGGCACACGTGTCATAGGTTCGCCATCACAGGTATAGGGTCTCCTCCTTGAGCAGGGGGCTGGACTAGAAGACCTCCAAGGTCCCTTCCAGCTCTGTTCTGATTCTGATTCTTTCTCGCTGTAGGTAATGGAAAGAGAAGTTTGGTGAAAGTGGAGAATATTCAGGATGGAGAAAAGAAACCGGGAGAGGCTCATGAGGGCCTTCCACTGTTGAATTTGGGAAACATAGCACCAGGCGTGGAAGGACTGAAGGGAAGAAGCGAATCCCAAACCCAGAACGAATGCGCTCGGCGTGCTGGGAGTTGTACGGCTGCCGTCCTCGAAAGTACTACAAAACCCACTTGGGATAAAATGCCATCGTTCTCCTGTTACGGCAGAAAATATCGCTACAGATTCGAACTTGGGATGCAACATTCCGGGGAGGAATACAAAATACGCCCTTTGTCAGAGGAAAACCTGTCGCATAATTCACCTTTTAATAAACCGGAAAAAATCCTAACGGCGAATCGAAGCCACGAAGTCTACGAACACGGGAAAGGGAGCAGCCTGAAAATCTTTCCGAACCTCCGTGCAGATTGGAAGCCGAAAAGCGGCGCTGAAAGCGGGAAGAATTTTTGTTCCATGCAGCCGCTGAAAAGAACTCAAGACTCCAGGACCGAAACGAGAATCAATAAATGCTCTCAGTGTGGGAAATGCTTCACCCAGAAAGGGGATCTGAAGAATCACCAACGCATTCACACCGGCGAGCAACCGTACGAATGCTCTTACTGCGGAAAATGCTTCAACCAGAAGGGAAATTTAAAGACCCACCAGAGGATCCATACGGGAGAGAAACCCTACAAATGTTTGCAGTGCGGGAAGTGCTTCATCCAGGCGGTCCTTCTGAAGAACCATCAAAGGACTCACACGGGAGAGAGACCCTACAAATGCTCTCAGTGCGGGAAAGGTTTCAACCTGGGAGGAGACTTAAAAAAGCATCAGAGGATACACACGGGCGAGAGACCGTACAAATGTTCTCTGTGTGGGAAAGACTTCAGCCAGATGGGAAATTTGAAGAAGCACCAGACCATTCACACAGGGGAGAGATGATAAAGATGGTTATGGTGTATAAAAAGCATGAATCGGTGTAAAGCGAGAAACTCCAACCTTGGCAACGTTAAGATTTGTGGACTCCAACTCCCAGAATTCCTCTGCCAGCCATGCTACTTTGGCAGCTTGAAGATCCTACTACCACAAACAGCCTCCCACCGGCCGGTACGTTCTCATAGAGAGGGGCTCCTCCGGGTGCCGTCAGCCAAGCAGTGTGGACTGGCGGCCCCCAGGGGGAGGGCCTTCTCTGTGGGGGCACCCACTATCTGTAACGAGCTCCCCCCAGAGATACAGAGGATCCCGGATCTGCGTTCTTTCCGCCGTGCTCTTAAGACCCTCCTATTCCAGCAAGCCGGCCTGGCCTAATTTTCTCCCCTTTCTTTTAAATTTTTAAATTGAAATTTTAATTTGTTTTAAATTATTGGGATTTTTAATTGTCTTGGGCTAAATTATTTAATTTGGTTTTAATTATGATTCTAACTTTTGTATTTATGTATTTTATTTTGGGCCTGTTCACCGCCCTGAGTCCTTCAGGAGTAGGGCAGTATATAAATTTAATTTTAAAAAAAAATGTGTAGTCTTCAACTTCCAGAATGCTTGCTGGCTGAGGAATTCTGAGAGTTGAAGTCAGGGGTGAAATCCAGCCGGTGCTGACCGGTTCTGGAGAACCGATAGCAGAAATTTTGAGCAGTTCGGAGAACCGGCAAATACCACCTCTGGCTGGCCCCAGAGGGGGGTGGGAATGGAGATTTTGCAATATCCTCCCCCTGGAGTGGGGTGGGAATGGAGATTTTGCAGTATCCTTCCCCTGCCACACCCACCAAGCCACGCCCACAGACCTGGTAGTAAAAAAAAATTGAATTTCACCACTGGTTGAAATCCACAAGTCTTAACGTTGCCAAGGTTGGAGAACCCTGGTGTAAAGAATATGAGAATAATTACCAGACAAAGAATCCTTGCACCCAGAGAATGTTTGAAAATTTAAAATAATCATACCAAAAGCACTGAATTATTTAAAAAGTATCTTTCTTTAAATAGATTGTACTCAAAAATGACCCTAACCGCAGCTTCACTTAGATGCTCTTAACCCTAAAGTAGTGTGTGTCAATCTCAATAACTTTTAAGACAAGTCTGAACTTCAATTCCCAGAATTCCTCAGTCAGCAGGCATTCTGGGAGTTGAAGTCCACACATCTTCAAGCTGTTGAAGTTGAGAAAGTTTGGCTAAAAATGTAAGTAACTCAGAGCGTCGCTCTATATTTTGGCATATCAAAATAAATAACCTGTCTCGAAAAAAAAACAAACCTCTCCAGATATTCTTGTTTAGTTGTCTCCCCTGATGATAGGCTTGGTTATGAAATGACAATATTACTTGTGTCAGCTTTAATCCCAGGTTTTCTTGTTTTTATGGGGTTTTGTCTCAAGGTGAAGGGTACTGTCAGGTATGAAAGACCAGGACCAATTAAACTGATTTATTGCTCATGCCCAGGGGTGAAATCTAAAATGTTCTGAGGGCGTGGCTTGGGGGTAATGTGACTGTTTTTAAAGGGAAATTTTAATAGTTTTAACATCTAAATATTCACTTATTTGCTTGTTTTATTGCTGTGAGTCCTTGTCGGAGAGAGGGCGGCATATAAGCTTAATAAATACAAATACAAATATGTGCTAGTTGTTTCTGACTCTAGGGGGCGGTGCTCATCTCCGTTTCAAAGCCGAAGAGCCAGCGCTGTCCGAAGCCATCTCTGTGGTCATGTGGCCAGCACGACTAAATGCCAAAGGCGCACAGAACGCTGTTACCTTCCCACCAAAGGTGGTCCCTATTTTTTTACTTGCATTTTTGTTCCCCGTGCTTTCGAACTGCTAGGTTGGCAGAAGCTGGGACAACTCACCCCATTACGCGGCACTAGGGATTCGATCCGCTGAACTGCCGACCCTTTTGATCGACAAGCTCAGCGTCTTAGCCACTGAACTACCGCGTCCCTTGGGGTGGGGTGGGGGGACACGGGACATTAAAAAGATAATTTGAAAGAGCGAGACAATGAACTTGTTGCCCTCCAGAGGCTTTGGGTGTCAATTTCCCTACTCCCCGTGCCACAACTTCACATAGACACATTGATTGATGGACAGGAATGAAGGGGCCTAAAAATGTCAGTAAGGCAGCAGATTGCCTAAACTTGTTGAAACAGAGATGGTGTGTTTTTCTCTGTCAGGTGGTATCTAGCAGGACAGCAGGCAGTAGAAAAGAGGATTTTTTCCCCTTCAATTTAGATCAGTGTTTATTATTTTATTTATTTTGTCGCATTTCTATGCCGCCCAACTCCCAACTTTGGCAACTTGGGCACGTGGGAACTTCAGTTCCCGGACTTCCCCAGCCAGCATGCTTTAACATGGGTGGAACCCCTCTGAAATTGCTGGCTGGAGAATTCTGGGAATTGAAAATTGCCACGGTTACAAAACACTGTTTTGGATAGCTGCTAAATAATCGAAGTAGCTTTCTTACAGGTCCTTGGGTAACCTACAAGGTGGAGGCAAACTATCCAGATGATCTATTTTCTGTGAAGTGGCTTGGTCTACCGCTTCCTCCACTTTTGCCCATTCAGGACTCCCCGAGTTTTGGGTTTGACTAAGTAAGGACAATCCATTGGAACAAAACGGGTTTTACCAACCAGTCAAATCAAATCAGGTTGAACAATCTCCTCCAGTCTTGGAACCTCTGGAGATGTTACATTTTTCACCCTTAATATCTCCAGTGAGCCCGTTTCTATTGGGGAAACTCAAGTTAGAAATGGATTCAAACCACAGCTGATGGACTCCAAAACATTTATTTATTTGTTTCGTTCTTTCCACCATCAGAGAAGACAACAGCAAATGCCAGATGTTTCTTTTTCGAGACCCAAATGGAGAGAAGGTGAAGCCAGTGGCGTGTCTCGAATTCCTTGGGGCTCATAAAGCGGTAGTTTAAGGCGCCCAAAGGGCACCTGATTCTTCTTCTTGGGTCTTTGGGTGGCTGTTTTCTGCTTCTTGTTTTCTCATCAGGGAAAGCAGCAGTGGGACTGACTTGAGATGGTGGAGAGCTATTCTGTTCTTCATGCATTCCCAACGTTAGCTGTGGGAGAGAAATGGCCATCAAAACATCAATAAGCCAAGCATTCAACCGAAGACGGACAAAGAAGTTTGGGTGTTGAACCTTTTCTCCAAGCCAAACATGCTTCTCCTCTTAGGATGATTTATCATGTAAGGTGAATTTCACATCCTCCTTGCTGGACTAGTTAAACAGAAATCGGATGGGAGTGGCTATGATTGAAACCTGTCCTCTCCAAATACATCTATATTTGTCGTATTCAGTATGTCATACTCAGCTAGCATGTGAAAGAAATGGAAGCCCAACACATTTGAACAATTGTAGAAAGGAGCTGAATTAGCCTTTTCCCCTTCTAATTTTTAAGGTGATACATTGCACAAGGACCTGATTTAAGTGTAGTCCCTGAATAAATCGGAGGCTAGCTTCACATATTAATGTAAATTATGAACAATAACTTATAAAACTTATATAACTTATAAACAAGTGTATAACTTATAAACTTTGAGCCATGTTCAAAGTAATCACATTAGGGCTAGATCAGGGGTCAGCAACCTGCAGCTCTGGAGCCGCATGTGGCTCTTTCATCCCTCTGCTGCAGTTCCCTGTTGCTCAAAATAAGTGTCACAACCGCCAATGTGCGACAACCCCGGCATGCAATTTATTGAGCTTTTCGACCCCAGTAAGCCAACCATGGATAAATCCAAGAAAAGAAAAGTTTCAGAAGAAAACGGAACATTTAATTCAACTATGTGGCTGCTCAGGAAATAGTCAAGCATGGGAGGGGTTTTGTGGCTCCTGGTGTTTTCTTTTCTGTGGGAAATAGGTCCAAATGGCTCTTTGAGTGTTTAAGATTGCCGATCCCTGGGCTAGGTGAAGTCAACCTCACTTCTGCATACTTTTCTGAACACCTTTCGAAGCAATGAATTTCAAAACTGCAGACAATCTAAAGCTGTGTTTCTCCACCTTAGCAATTTTTTAAAAGTGTGGACTTCTGCTGTCGGGAATTCAAGTCCACACATCTTAAAATTGTTGAGGCTGAGGATGGCTGGAGGAATTCTGGGAGTTGAAGTTCACAAGCTGTGTGGCTGTTCACGCAAGTTGTGTGAAGTTCACAAGTTGTGAGGATGGCTGGAGGAATTCTGGGAGTTGAAGTTCACCAAGTTTGGGGGCCTCTGGCATAAATCCAAAGACGGGTTTGGGGAATAATATTTTATTCAAGAGAATAAACATTGACATTGGCCGTGTTTAGAATTTTCCACTCATAGAAAAAAAGAAAAAAGGTGGAAGAGAGTAGTAGAATCCAAAAGGAGTTCATACTGTACCTGTGCTGCAGGGGGCGCTGTATGAAACCTCTGCCGATTCAGCTGGAAACATGAAGGAAACTACAGTTAATACCAATTGCGCTTTCCCCTACATCCCAAAGGGATGTGAGCTGTTCTTTAACCATTTTTCAAGGTTTGGCTTTGGAGGCCTCGTGGGGATAGGATTGGCTGTGGTGCGGGATCGATTTCGGAACCAACAGCCGCATATTCTGTGCTTACCCACGTAATAGTCGAACACCTCCACAAAGGCCGGCCTCTGATTCTGGATCTCAAAGCTTCGTTCCACCGTGAAAGAGATATGCTCGGTGGCATTGGTCAGCTGCAGGCAAGAAGTTCAGATTATCTGAGGTTTAGATAAGATCAATCTGCAGATTTTCAATGTATTTGCTCCTTTGTACCTTCGCAACATATATATGACTTAGAGAAGGTATTTTATGTCCATCAGTGGCTACAAAAAGACTGTAGCAAGGGAAGAAATCTGATGGCATTTACAAGTAGACTTATGACGGATCCTTCCCCAGAGTTCCTTACGACTCGTTTTCAAAATTATGGCTGCATTCCTGCCCCCCCCCCCAGTTATGTGATTGCGTTTTGGGCATTGGGTAACCAGGCCGCCATGGTTGCAGTGTCCCACGGTCAGGTGACTGTGTACGCCGACCAGTTTGCTCCCACAGAGAGGGACTCCTCAGGGTGCCGTC
Source organism: Arizona elegans (assembly GCA_022577455.1). NCBI lineage: Eukaryota > Metazoa > Chordata > Lepidosauria > Squamata > Colubridae > Arizona > Arizona elegans. The sequence goes on from JAKOOJ010000012.1 coordinate 11,352,247, forward strand.
AGCCAGGCAATGTCGGCTGGCGACCCCCAGGCGGAGGGCCTTCTCTGTGGCAGCTCCTGCCCTCTGGAACGATTTGTCCCCGGAGATACGAAGGATATCGGATCTCCGGGTCTTTAACCATGCCCTAAAAACTTTTCTTTTCCATCAAGCAGGGCTGGCGTGAACCCTTTTTTTTTTTTTTGCCTTTTAAATTGTCAACGGGTTTTAGTTTGAATGTTTTAAATTTTGAACCAAAATCATATAATTCTTTTAAAAAAATTAAATTTTGTATTGGTATGTGTTTTAGTTCTGGCTGTGCACCACCCACTAGGAGAAGGGCGGGATACAAATTGAATGAAATAAATAAAATAAATAAATTTGCAGCATTTTTTGCCAGTTTTCAATTTTTATTTCTGGTTTCCAGCAAAAAATGCCCATTGGGGAAAATAGATTTGCTGAAGCACTATGACATTTGCGTCACAAAAAAATATTGTCAAGTCGGGCTGAGGAATTAAGTCCAAAATATCTGAACAGCACTGGATGGCTGACTATTATTATTATTCTACCTTTTCTACAAATATTTCAGGGAAATACAGGTAGTCCTCTACTTACGACTACAATTGAGCCTGAGATTTATGTTGCGAAATGAGAAATTTGTTAAGTGGGTTTTGCCCCGTTTTACGACTTTTCTCGCCACCTTTGTTAAGTGAATCAACTGCTGTTGTTAAATGAGTAACATGGTGATTAAGTGAATCTGGTTTCCCCATTGACATTCCCGGGGTCCCCATCAAAAGGGACCCAGGGACACTGCAACCGTCATAAATATGAACCAGTTGCCAAGCGTCTGGATTTTGATCACATGACCGCAGGGATGCTGGAAGAGTTGTAAGCGCAAAAAACGGTCCTAAGCCACTTTTTTCAGTGCCACTGTAACTTCGAACAATCCCTAAGCAAACTGTTGTAAGTGAAGGAATACCAGTAATTCAGGGATGAAATGTAAAATGTGTTACTACCGGTTCTGTGGGCGTGGCTTGGCATGTGTGTGGGGGTAATGTGACTGGGTGGGCGAGGCCAACTTTTTTTTTAACTTTTCAAAACATTTTTTCTAATGCTTTGAAAAGCCTCTGCCGATCAGGCAACTCAGCTGGGATCGTCAGAGACTTTTCAAAGCAATTTTTACCACCTCTTCGGCTAAGAGGTTGCAGAAAAAAATGCTTTGAAAAGCCTCTGAGGATCCAAGCTGAGCCGCATGATCATCAGAGGCTTTTTTTTTAACTTTTAAAAGCATTTTTTTGTCAGAAGAGATTGTAGAAAAAATGCTTTTAAAAGTAAAAAAAAAAAAAAGCCTCTGATGATTGTGTGACTCAACTGAGCATGGTGGGGGGGCGCAGGGATTTTTTCTACTGGTTCTCTGAACCACCCGCCGACATCGCTACCGGATCGAGTGATCCGGTCCGAACCGGGAGCATTTCACCCCTGCAGTAATTTTTTTTTTTTTTTTGTAATTTGGCTCATATGCCGCCCTATCTCCCAATGGACTCAGGGCGGCTCACAATAATAAAATACACAAGCCACAATACAAAGTTAAAATCTAAAATCTAATAAAATTTAAAATTTAAGCCTTAAAACTCCATCAGTCCAGGTCGGGGAACTAAAATAGCCAAGTTTTTAATTCACGGCGGAAGGTGCGAAGGTCAGGCGCCAACCGGAGCTCCAAGGGAAGTTGATTCCAGAGGATGGGCACACCCACAGAGAAGGCTCTACCCCTGGGGGCCGCCAGCCGACATTGTCTAGCTGACGGCACCCTGAGCAGGCCCTCTCTATGAGCGTGGACCGGGCGATGGGATGTTGTTGCTGGCTGCAGGTGGTCCGCCAAATATCCTGGACCTAAGCCATGTAGGGCTTTATAGGTGATCACCAGCACCTTGAATCTCATCTGGAGGGCAACCGGTAACCAATGCAAGTCGCGCAGGAGGGGTGTAACATGGGAGTATCGGGATTCTCTCATCACAACCCGCGCGGCTGCATTTTGCACCAGCTGAAGTCTCCGAGTGACCCTCAAGGGCAGCCCCATGTAGAGAGCATTACAGTAGTCAATACGTGAGGTGACTAGCGCATAAGTAACTGTGTGTAGGGCATCTCGGTCCAAGTAGGGACACAACTGGCGCACCAGTTCCCTTTTCCTTTGTTTTATGACTCTGCCTTCATGTGGAACATTAGTGTTTTCATGAACCATGGGAAGATTCGGAAGGCAAAATCCGATCACCTCCCTCTCTTTACTGGCGTTTCTATAGCTCGCCCGTTCCCTCATTGTGGTTTCTGCACTTACCTTCTCCAAATACAGCACCACGTTAGTGGCTGTTATATCTACCCGCTGAATCGGAGCCTGCTTTTCCAGCTGCAGAAAACAAAAACAGAGATTTCTTCATTATTAGGAATCAGGGGCATCAATCCACCATCAGATGTTGTCAGCTGAAGCTTTGGAAGGAGATCCCGGCCATGGGTTTTTGGAAAGATGGAAGTGCCCTTGACCAGGAGAGGAGATCTTTGGATCAAGGGCACATTTGCAATTTCGGAAAGTATGCTGCGGTCGTTCTCCCGAAACGGCTGCCATGGAGGGCTGCCATCCTGCTAGGCTCTGCATTGCCTATTGTCAGCCTGTCATAAGCAACGGGTATGGGGGAAGATTGGCGGAGTGGGTTAAAGGGAAGGGCTAACCTGACTGCTCTTTAGAAGACCAGATCCTGAAGATGAAACTCAGATACTTTGGCCACTTAATGAGAAGGAAGGACTCACTGGAGAAGAGCTTAATGCTGGGAAAGATGGAGGGCAAAAGAAAAGGGGCGACAGAGAACGAGGTGGCTGGATGGAGTCACTGAAGCAGCAGGCGTGAGCTTAAATGGACTCCAGAGGACGGTAGAGGACAGGAAGGCCTGGAGGAACGTTGTCCATGGGGTCGCAATGAGTCAGACACAACTTCACAACTAACAACAACAAAGCCTGGGAGACATGAAACCATGAATTGTGCCATTCCATGAGAACTGCCCGCCATTCCAAGGCCACACTACGGAATCCAGAACCATCCAGCCCATGAAGACAGGGACTGTTACCCAAATAATTTATCACCTAATTGGATACTCGATGATAACCGGGGGCGGGGGTGTGGATGGAAACAAGGGAAAATTAACTGTATGCTTTGGGTGCAAAAACTCCACATCCAGCTTTGCTTCTTCTGTAACCACTTGGTTTTAATAAACTTTGGGTAACCGTGGATCCAAGAGTCTTTATATTCTAACTGACCAAGTCGGGACATTTGACACTGCCATGGAGGACATGGCCCATCTTAAAGCAATGTGAGGCACATTTCCATTCCCTGTTCCTTCCTCTCCCCACACACAGAGAGACTCTATTTCAACATCTCGGCTATAAATCTTGGATGGTGGCCAAATTCCATCCACAGCTAATTCTTCGGTGTGCCTTAGTCAGGAGAGATCAATGATTATTTGAAGAAGAAGCTTAATATAAAAACTGTCCAATTACCTTTTTCACAGATGGCTTATTTGGTGCAAATCCAGAGACCATCTTGATATTAATAATCGCCATGTTGGAGGCTGGACGCTGGCCGATGTAACTGGACAAACAAGAGGGAAAAGAAACAATGTCAGTCCCGGGTAACGTGGTTGTGGGGTTTTTAATTCCTGATCCCATAATCACCCACTGGGGTTTCTACCAAGAAGATCCAGTTTTAGTCTCTGGTTGGAACATGAAATTTGTTCAGTTGTGTTCAATTTATGCTCTTTCAATTTGGTGTTTTCCTGCTGACATTTCATGACCATAGTAAGCAACATCATCAGTGCAGAGGGGAGAGAAGTATGTTGGTTGTTTCTGTGTGGAAGTCAGTCCTGCCTGTCTTGAGAGGAGTGTGGCTTCCTCTTTGATGTCTCCTTTATCAGAGTGTTGTTTCCTCTTATTGTTTCTCTGGTGCTGTTCCCTGCTTATCTAGGAGCCTGGATAGCTCTGCAGACTAAAAGCACTGTAATTTAACACCAGCTGCCTGCAATTACTGCAGGTTCGAATCTTACCAGGCTCAAGGTTGACTCAGCCTTCCATCCTTTCTAAGGTAGGTAAATTGAGGACCCAGTTTGTGGGGGCAATAAGCTGACTTTGTATAAAATATACAAAAGTATGAAGGCTATTGCTTAACGCACTGTAAGCCGCCCTGAATCTCCGGAGAAGGGCGGCATATAAATCAAATAAAAAATAAAAATAAAAATCTACATGATAGATGCTGGAAGGTATGTTTCTAGGCTGTTTGCTTCCTAGAATTGTATCTTTTAAATGGTATGTAAACAGAATTTATCTCTGTGTGTCTGTTGATGGGTAATTTATCTGGACCAGCACCGGGCTGTGACATGCCAGCAACCAGGCCGTGCATCCCATCTGTGGGATGCAGGCAGCACACAAAACTGTGCCCTCTTCAGTCCGCAGAAAAACCTCTCTCCACGGAACGGGTTCCTGGTGCCCAAAAGGTTGGGGGCCACTGTTATACCCAAATAAATAAGCCATATCATTACTTAATAGTTCACACAACTTGCTAAGATGTTACAGGTAGTCCTCGATGTACGACCACAACTGAGCCCAAAATTTCTGTTGTTAAGTGAGACTTTCGTTAAGTGAGTTTTGTCTCATTTAACCAACATCCTTGCCACAGGAAAATGAATCCCTCAGTGGTTAAATTAGTTCTTTAGACCTTTCTTGCCATAGTTGTTAAGTGAATGACTACAATTGATAAGTTTGTAGCCCGATTATTCAGTGAATCTGGATTCCCCATTGATTTCGTTCGTCAGACGGTCACAAAAGGTGATCATCTGATCCCGGGACACAGTAATGGTTGTAAATGTGAACCAGTGGCCAAGCATCTGAATTTTGATCCCATGATCGTGGAGATACGATCATCAGGTTGTAACTGTGAAACATGGTCATAAGTCACTTTTTTTCATTGGAACGGCTGCTAAATGAACTGTTGTAAGTTGGGGACTACCTGTATTAGATTCCTCACGATATATGGGATTAGATTAGCAAGTTAAATGAACCAAGGCTGCCAGGAGGCAAAATGGTTCTTCAGAACCAAAGATACTGTGAAGTTTCCGAAAGATGCCCTAATTAATTCATGAGTCATGAGCCGAACTTCAAAAGAAATACAGTCATTTATTAGGAGCACCATTTCGGCAATATTTGGATGCAGTTAGAACTAATCCCACATAGATTTACGTTCCCCTATGACCCTGTTTCTCCCCTCCACTCTGGCCATGTCATAAATCACATTCTCCAATTAACCACTTTGGCTGGCTGTGAAATCCAACACCCTCCTTCTGATTGCGGTCAGAAAGAATGTATGGAATGCACTTCAGTTAGGGAAATCGGTCAGTTCTATCAGTTCTCCCTCCCTCCTGCTCATGGCAACTTGAAAGCTTTGCAAGTTGACAGATACCATCTAGCACAGTGTTTCTCAACGTTGGGAACTTTAAGATGTGTGCACTTCAACTCCCAGAATTCCCCAGCCAGCCTGGCTGGGGAATTCTGAGAATTGAAGTCCACACATCTTAAAGTTCCAAGGTTGAGAAACACTGATCTAGCACCATGGCATCCCTTGAATGGCAGCCAGTTACCCTTCGTCTGTGACCTATTGAAGAGAGAATTACCTGACATTTATTGCAATGTCGAACTCCTTGTGGGCCTTGACCCCAACACACGTTTCGGGAATTGTGTTGACAATCAGTGCAAATGGATCATCTTCCGGGTGTGGGAGCACATTGTACCTCAAGGTGGTCTGAGGAGGGAATATTTTGTTAATGGGTCATCTTTATTGGTGAATTAGTCAGTCTAGGCAATGCAGATTTTCCGCTGCTCTCAAGGAAATCTGTCAGAGTATATATATTCATAAAATGGAATAGATCAGCCAATGAATAGGCATAGCAACTAAGTCAGCCAATGAGGGCCAATTGGGAACTGAGGCAGACTGGAGCCAGGGCATGTCTTAGTCTGCAGCTTCTGAGTCTGTGCAGAGAATTGAAACTGAAACTAAGCAGTCTGTGTGCTTGCCTGCTCTGCTGAAATGAAACTAACTGTTCTCTCCTGCCTGTGTTTGCCTGTGTTGTAACTGCTACTATGTTGAAGAAGAATCTATATGGGTATTGTAAAATTTACTTCATCTGTTATTATATATATAAAGAGAAGTTAATGAATCCTGCTGAATCAGTTATCTGCGTGTGCTTCTGGATTTGATTTTTGCAAGAAACTCTGACAAAATCTAAGAACCCTCCACCAACCCTGGACTCATGGGGTGGGTGGTATCATTTCCTAGATCCACGTTGCTCAGCCTTCTCCCGTTCTGGTGTCCTACAGATGCGTTGGCCTCCAGCTTCCAATATTATCAGCCAAGTTTGCCAATAGAAGCTGAAGGCTGACACTTCTGGAGGGTGCACCTGACGGAAGAGCCACAGTTCTTCCTCTCTGTTGAAAGATGCTTTCTTCAGTATTACCTTGTCATGCTAAAAATGCAAGGATGGAGTCTTGGGCCTTCTTAATTAAACAAGGCCTAGACTTTTCTCCTTTCCGTTTCCTTGGTTACCACCCTCCTTCTGCTCGAAGATGTTCCAGGTCTTTCTCTCCTTATAGGACCATGTTACTCTGTGGTTCCTTTTACTCTGCGTGTCTATGGAGACTCTCTGTCATCCAGGTCACGGTTGTCCCAAAGGTGCTTTTTCAAAAGACAACTGAACTTTGTTTTTCCTTGAAGACATTTTGCTTCTCATCCAAGAAGCTTCTTCAATACTAAATGATGGAGGATGGAAGGGTTGATACTGCTTGCAGACAGCTGGTTATTTGCATTCTTTTAGAGAGCCATTGAGGCCACTTGGAGGTTTATCTGTGCCCTCAGGGTCACCTGAATAGTGCAAATGGGTGTGGAGCCTTCTTGGAACTGCTGAAAGGCCTCAAGGCCTCTCAGAAAGAGTGTTAACGACCAGATGACTGCAGGGAATATCAACCCTTCCCTCTTCCACTATTCAGTCAGAACTGAAGAAGCTTCTTGGACGAGAAGCGAAACGCCTTCAAGGAAAAAAACCAAGAAAGGCCCAGTTGCCTTTTGAAAAAGCACCTTTGAGATTCTTTCACAGCACTTCAAAGTCTAAAGTGGGAACAGATTTTCTCTCTCCGGCCAATGAACATAGCCTCAACCCCATGTCCACCTCACTCACAAAGCTCAGAGAGCCTCCTGAGGTAGCAGGGATAGCTTCCTACATTTTGAAGCGAGTGACGATCATCTCAGAAGAGGAGAGTTACTCACTGACTATAAACTGGGATCATTTTTGGAGGCTCTCATCCAAGTTCCTCCACTAAATCAGGTGTTTAGGAGAGGGAGCCAAATCTTCTCAGTAGTGGAGCATGTGTTTAAATCCCACCCCGGAGAGGCTCACCTGATACCAAACTTGTTATCTTTTTTACGAACAGCTAAAGGCAGTGGTGGGATCCTGCCGGTTTAACAACTGGTTCGGTGATGGTGTGTTTCGCACACGTGCACAGTTTTAAGAAAACTAAACTTCTGCGTTACTTCTAGGGAGTAACACAGCTGAGGTGCGGCAACCCACTATGCTGTGTGAATCAGCTGAGAGGATAAAGGTAAGTAAAGCGCGCAGGGGTGGGTAGGTAGGCCCCCCCAATCATCAGAGCAAACTGGTTCGCTAATCGCGATGCCTTGCGCACAGTCACTCACACCCTTGTCACCTCCTGACTGGACTACTGCAATGCTCTCTACATGGGGCTCCCCTTGAAGAGCACTCGGAGGCTCCAACTGGTCCAGAATGCAGCCGCGCGGGTGGTTATGGGCGCAACTCGTTGTGCCACGTGACACCCCTCCTGTGTGAGCTGCACTGGCTCCCAGTGGTCTTCCGGGTGTGATTCAAGGTGTTGGTTACCACCTTTAAAGCGCTCCATGGCATTGGACCTGGATACCTTCGAGACCATCTTCTGCCACCAGTAGCCTCCCACCGGCCAGTTCGCTCCCACAGAGAGGGTCTCCTCAGGGTGCCATCGGCCAAATTATGTTGGCTGGCGACACCCAGAGGGAGGGCCTTCTCTGTGGGAGCCCCTGCCCTTTGGAATGACCTGCCCCCAGAAATTCGTAAAATCTTTGATCTCCATGTATTTCGCTGTGCCCTCAAAACCTTGTTGTTCCGCCAGGCTGGGCTATCAATGTAAAGATTTTAATTGGTTTTAAATATGGGATTTTAAATTTGGGGTTTTATAAATTGGGCCTATCATTTAATAATTTTAATAATTTTTAAATTTTGTCTGTCTTTGTGCTTTTAATCAGGCTGTACACTGCCCTGAGTCCTTCGGGAGAAGGGCGGTATAGAAATAAAATAAATAAATAATAAATAAATAAATAAATAATTCTGCTGACTGTCAAGAGTTCGATTCTGACCGGCTCAAGATTGACTCAGCCTTTCATCCGTCTGAGGTCAGTAAAAATGAGGTCCCAGATGGTTGGGAGAGCAATATGCTGACTCTGTAAACCTCCCAGAGAATGTTATACTGTGGGGCAGTATATAAGTCTACCTGTAAGTGCTATTGCTATTCTATTTTGTTTCCATGAAGAAATATGCTGCCTATAAGCATGGAAGCCATGCTCCTAGCCAGCATATTTAAAATATATTAAATTGACCCACAACGGTAATCGCCTGTATGCTGTCACTGCCATTTCTCTCCCAAGGATCCCTGGGAGCCTCACCTGCACGTAGATGCAACTTTCCCCAGTCACAACTGCTGCATACTCTCCAGGCACGCTGGGCAGGGCCTCGCATTGAAACAGGAGCCTGTTGGCGTTGTCCACATGGAATTCCTTCACGTTGTTCCCACCCGACTTCAAGGCCACTTTGCTGCCTGCTGTATTCTTGGAGAAAGTCGAAGCTGCGTACAAGGAGAGGGCATGGAGGGCCACGACGGTGTCCTGCAAGGAGAGATTGAGAGGTGAGGGAGATTTCTTCCCCCAACTAGGACACCCGGGTCCCCAAATCGTTCTTATTGCAATGGTAGGAAGCAGGGGGTGGGTTCTATTTTTTTTTACTACCGGTTCTGTGGGCGTGGCTTATTTTGTGGGCGTGGCTTGGAGGTCACGTGACTAGGTGGGCGTGGCTAGCTGGTCAGAGTCATTTCTGGAAGGTCCTCGCACTTACGACCAGTCCTCGCACTTACGACCCGACTCATTTGTTTGCTTTTAACACTGACTGTAGGATGGCCCTTGGAAGCCCCGCAGCAAGAGTTTAAACAGTTTTTTTCCCTCTAGTCATCAGCTGGGGCTCAGGAGGCAGCAATAGATTGGGGGTGGGACCAAATAAAAGGTAAGAATAAGGTGGGGGGTGGGGGGTGGGAGGGCGGTGGGGGGAGAACCGGTTCGGTGACGTCATATCGTCACCGCTACCGGCTCAGCCGAACCGGACCGAACCGGGAAGAACCCACCACTGGTAGGAAGCCAGAAGTGGATTTCAATGTTTTCTTCACATCCATGTGAGTCCATGAGAGGATGAGAAAGGAATAACAGAGCTGGAAGGGGACCTTGGAGATCTTCTAGTCCAACCCCCTGCTCAAAAAGGAGATCCTACATACCATTTCAGACAAATGGCTGCCCAGTCTCTTTTTAAAAGCCTCCAGTGATGGAGTCCCCACAACCTCTGAAGGCAAAGCTGTTCTACTGTTTAATTGTTCTGACTGTCAGGAAATTTCTCTTTAGTTCTAGGTGCTACGAGGTGCTAAAATCAGATGTTTAACCATCGTCTTGCTTCTCTCCTTGATTAGTTTTCATCCGTTGCTTCTGGTGCCTTGGAGAATATCAATCAATCAGAATAGAGCTGGAAGGGACCTTCGAGGTCTTCTGTCCAGTGGTTCTCAACCTTTCTAATGCCACGACCCTTTAATACAGTTCCTCATGTTGTGGTGACCCCCAACCATAAAATTATTCCTAAAACCATTGAAAATATGTGTTTTCCGATGGTCTTAGGCGACCTCTGTGAAAGGGTCATTCAACCCCCAAAGGGGTCGCAACCACAGGTTGAGAACCACTGTTCTAGTCCAACACCCTGATCAAGCAGGAGATCCTGTACCTGTAAAGGCTAACCAGAGCCGTCTCTGTGGACACACGCTCCGTCACCAGCTCCTCTTCTGGTTTCCAGCACAACTTCTGTGTCAGCACTTCAAGCTGCATTTACTCTAGTGCTGACATAAGAAGGAGAAGCGGAGGTGTCTGGAAAGGGACGTTTGACTTTTCACCTACTTATTTTCCCCGGAGATAATATCCCCTAGGAGATGAGATGGGGGGGGGGGAATTCCTTTGAGCTGGAGTAGATTAGGGGTAGAATGACTTGGAAGATGGCCAATGAGTGCAGGGGAGTGGGGAACGGAAAGGGAGGGTTTGGGGGCTGGAAGTCAGTGTTGGCTTTGTTTGGAGTCAGGTTACAATGTCGTGCTTAATAAATAGGAGTTTTTTTTTCAAAGACTTTGTTTGAAATGCAATTTATTTGAGATGACCTCGAAACTTGACATTCTGGAGGCAAATTGTTCCACTGATTAATTGTTCTCACTGTCAGGAAATTTCTCCTTAGTTCTAGGTTGCTTCTCTCCTTGATTAGTTTCCACCCATTGCTTCTCATCTGGCCCTCTCGTGCTTTGAAAAATAGCGTTCAAAATGACAATGGCGCTGAAAAACGCGACTTACAACCATTTTTCAGACTTTACGACCGATGCAGCATCCTTATGATCACATAATTTACCGTCGGATGCTGGACCACCGATTCATGTTTATGACAGATGCAGTGTCCCTGTGTCGCGCCATCCCCTTTGGCGACCGCCTGACAAGCAAACCCCGTGGGGAAAGCAAATTTGCTCAACAGCCAGGTGACTAACTTAACAACTACAGCAATTGACTTAACAAACGTGGCAAGAAAAGTCATAAAACGGGGTGCAAAACTTAGCAACAGAAATTGTGGGTTTGATTGGGGTCGTAGAGTTGAGGACTCCCTGTCCTGGTGTAGTTTTGCAACCCAGCTTAAAACCCTATCTCTCTGACAGAAAGTCTTCTTCTCCCAACCCAAAACACTCCTGGCTTCCAACGCACGGACGGGAGCCACCAACCTGCGTGGAAGCGAATCCTCCGGAAGGATTCTGTTGTCTGGTAAGCCATCTCACAATCTTGGTGGCCATTCCCAGATCATCCTTGGTAGGGGTGGCTGTTGCTGGATGCCTGTTCAGGTAAGTCAGGAGCACGTAGGAGGTCATTTCCACCTCGGCGGAAAGAGCAAGAGGCTGATAGTAGGAAGGCTGTTTTGCCTCTGGCTTCACGGGCCTCTCCCAGTGAAGGGAACCGTCGTCTTTGGGGCCAAAAAGAAAGAAATGTTAAGTCTTTGGATTCAGATCATCCATCCAAACATCCATCCAAACACGGTTACAGGAGCCCTCGACTTGCAACAGTTCACATAGTGGCCGGTCAGCCATTTATGACCATTTTCCACATTTATGACCTTTCCAGCATCATGTGATCAAAATTCAGATGCTTGCCAACGGGCTTCTATTTATGACGGGTTGCAGTGTTCCGGGGTTATGTGATCCCCTTTATCGACCTTCTGACAAGCGAAGTCGATGGGGAAATTGGATCCACTCAACAACCGTGTTGCGAATTCAAGAACTGCAGTGATTCACTTAACAAACGCGGCAAGGAAAGTCGTAAAACGGGACAAAACTCCCTTAACCAATTGCTCGCTTAGCAACATAAATTTGGGGCTGAGGTGTGGTCGTTAAGTGGAGGACTAGCTGTATAAAGACCTCTGCACTGAAACAATGTGACGCATCAAAGGGTATACGAATACACAGGTGGTCCTCGAGTTACGACCGTTCATTTAGTGACCATTTGAAGTTAGAACAGCACTCCAAAAAATTACATGACCGTTTTGCACTCATATGACCATTGTTGCAGCAGCATCCCCATGGTCACATGATCAAAATTTGGGCATTTGGCAACTGACTCATATTTACGACGGTTGCGATGTCCCCTGGGTTATGCGATCCTCTTTTGCAACCTTCCTGACAAGGAAAGTGAACGGGGGACGCCAGATTCACTCAACAACGTGTCGCCGGGGTGAGGGGTGGGGGTGGAGGTTTATTATTTTATTATTTTTCTTTTTATTATTATTTTCATTTCTTTTATATGGTGTTCTTATATTCCTGTCAGCCGCCCTGAGTCGCCATGTGCGAGTCAGGCAGCAGTATACATTTTCTAAATAAAATAAAATAAACTGTAGCAAGAAAGGTCATAAAATGGGACACGTTTAACTTACTAACAGAAATTTTGGGCTCAATTACGGTCATTAAGTCGAGGACCACCTGTAAGAAAACAAAGTCGCCTGCATCTCATGGATGGACAAATGTCCTCTTGGCCCAGTGGTGAAATGTAAAATTTGTTACTATTGGTTCTGTGGGCGTGGCTTGGTGGGGTGGTGGTAATGTGACTGGGTGGGTTATTATTATTATTATTTTTAAAACCATTTTTTCTACAACCTCTTTGGCTGAAGAGGTTGTAAAAAAATGCTTTTAAAAGGCTCTGCCGATCAGGCAACCCAGCTGGGATCGTCAGAGGCTTTTAAAAGCATTTTTTCTACAACCTCTTTGGCCGAAGAGGTTGTAGAAAAAATGCTTTTGCCTCTGACGATCCCAGCTGAGCCACACGATCATCAGAAGCTTTTTTTTTTAACTTTTAAAAGCATTTTTTCGGCCAAAGAGATTGTAGAAAAAATCCTTTTAGAAGCCTCTGACGATCCCAGCTGAGCCGCACGATCATCAGAGGCTTTTTTTTTTAACTTTTAAAAGCATTTTTTTCGGCCGAAGAAGTTGTAGAAAAAATCCTTTTAGAAGCCTCTGACGATCCCAGCTGAGCCGCACGATCATCAGAGGCCTTTTTTTTTACTTTTAAAAGCATTTTTTCAGCCGAAGAGGTTGTAGAAAAAATGCTTTTAAAAATAATTTTAAAAAAAGCCTCTGATGATTGCGTGGCTCAGCTGGGTGGGGGGTGGGGGGAGGGGCAGGGATTTTTGCTACCGTTTCTCCAAACTACCCGCCTCCATCGCTACCGAATCAGGTGATCCGGTCCGAACCGGGAGCATTTCACCCCTGTCTTGGCCCAACACTTGGGCCGGTGGTCCTCTCAGTAAATCCACTCACTTCTCCCACCAGTATTTTTCTCACCTCCTTTCACGGCCTTTCCCTGAAGACTTTCCAGTATTGCTGCCACTTTATCTTCTTTGTGTGCCAAAGCAAAAGCATATCCCAACAAGGCCTGGGTGTAGACAGGGAGGTCTTTCTGCTGGGATGCGGTCTCCAGGCAAAACAAACCATTGCGCACCACAGAATGCTGCAAAGCGAAAGAAGGAAGAAGTTCATCTAGAGCAGTGCCCCCCCCAGGGGTGGGTTCTAAATTTTTTTACTACCGGTTCTGTGGGCGTGGCTTATTTTGTGGGTGTGGCTTGGAGGTCATGTGACTAGGTAGGTGTGGCTAGCTGGTCTGAGTCATTTCTGGAAGGTCTTCGCACTTACGACCCAACTCAATTGTTTGCTTTTAACACTGATCAGCTGTAGGACGGCCCTTTGAAGCCCCGCAGCAAGAGTTTAAACAGTTTTTTCCCCTCTAGTTATCAGCTGGGACTCAGGAGGCAGCAATAGATTGGGGGTGGGACCAAATAAAAGGTAAGAATAACGTGGGGGGGCTGAGAGGGCAGGGGGGGGAGAACCGGTTCGGTGACGTCATATCGTCACTGCTACCGGCTCGGCCAAACCGGACCGAACCGGGAGGAACCCACCACTGAATGGGGCTTCGGTCAGTGGTGGGTTTCTACCAGTTCGCCCCAAACCGATAGCGGCAGTGGGAGGCTCCACCCACCCGGATGTCATCATGGACGCAAAAGGTTCTGTGCATTCGCAGAAGTGCTCCGCATGAGCAAAGCAAGTGCACACGCGTGCTCACAGTTCTGAACCAGTAGCAAAGGTAAATGAAACCCATTGTTGCCTTTGCTCATTTGTGCAGCCCGGTTTCTGGTGTCCCATGGCCCAGTTCCAGTCTGCGGCCTGGGAGTTGGGTACTCCTGATCTACAGCCATGGTGGCGCAGTGGTTAGAATGCAGTATTGCAAGCTAATTCTACTGCCAGCGGTTCGGCAGTTCGATCCTCACCAGGCTCAAGGTTGACTCGGCCTTCCATCCTTCCGAGGTTGGTAAAATGAGGACCCAGATTATTGGGGGCAATAGGCTGACTCTGTAAACCGCTTAGAGAGGGCTGTAAAGCAGTGTGAAGCGGCATATAAATCTAAGTGCTGTTGCTATCTCAGCCATTTGTGTAGGGTTGGTGAGATGAGGACTGCTATGATTTGTGTGGTGGCACACAAATGTTAGACTCAATTGTGGTTGTAAGTCAAGGACTACCTGTATAAGTAGGCTTGGTGTAACATAGTACAGTAGATAAATTCTGTGGTAATTGTGTAAATGACCATTAATGTTTTAAATGAAGATGGACAAACAAACTGAATGTGGTAAAGATGGCAGTTATAGAACTGACACTTGGATGCAGCCAATGAAACTCAACTGAGAGCATCTTGACTTTTATTATGCTCCGGGATAAACAGCTTCAGAGGAAGCTTTCTTGAGCGATGAGTTGCTAAATTGGAATCTGTGGGAGGTGAAGACGGCTTCTTACCGTGACAGGCAAGGGCATCTCCAGCAAAGCGATGGTGATGTAAGCTGACAAAGTGATCTCATCATCAACTCCGCCCTGTAAGGAAGAAAATAGGATGCAGCCATAAGCGCCACAGAGTACAGGAAGGACAGCTCCCTTCTCCCTAAGTCGCTTTTCCCAACCTCCAGATATGTGGACTTCAATGCCCAGAATTCTCCCTCATGTACATGTTGATTCTAGGATCTGTAGTCTACCTATTGCAAAGGTGCCTCAGGTTGTTGAAGATGAGGTCACCATTTGGTGTTCCCCTCAGAACCATATAATGCACAAAATGGGGAGAGGTTTTACTCAGATTATCTATGGAGATTCTCAATCATCCAGGTCCTGGTTGTCCCAAAGGTGCTTTTTCTAAAAGGCAACTGGACTTTCTTGGGTTTTATTTTTTCTTGTTTTTTTTTTTTTTCTTTGAAAACATTTCACTTCTCATTCAAGAAGCTTCTTCAGTTCTTCAGAACTTCGGTTCTTGGATGAGAAGTGAAATGTTACCCCTCCCCCCCCGCCTCAAAGGATGAAAAACAAAAAAGTCCAGTTTCCTTTAGGAAAAAATTATCTTTGTTACTCAAGTTGATTTACATGCAAATGATTCCTTAAGTCAGTTCTACACTGCTTCCCCTATACCAGGAGTGAAATGCTCCTGGTTCGGACCAGATCACCCAATCCAGTAGCGATGGAGACGGGTGGTTCGGAGAACCGGTAGCAAAAATCCCTGTCCCCCACCCCACATACAGCTTTGTGAGATTTTGTGTGTTTGTGTAGTTAGAGCGAAACACTACAGGAACACACTAAATCTCAGAAAGCTGCACAAATATGATTTTATTTTAATTTATTTTTCTTTTTATATAAAAGCAGCTCAATTTAAAACTTCCTAAACTTTAAATGGCTAGGTCTAAAAAAAGAACAACTAAAAAAAACCCCAATTAACTATTTTTTTAAAGCTCCCAAAGGGGAAAAAACTCACCCAATAGAACAGGGGTCTCCAACCTTGGCAACTTTAAGACTTGTAGACTTCAACTCCCAGAATTCCTCAGCCAGCTTTGCTTTGCTGGCTGAGGAATTCTGGGAGTTGAAGACCACAACTCCCTGCCTGCTTGATTGCAGGCAGGGAGATTCAGTTGCTTGCTGATGCAATGGATTGCAGGGATTACAGCAAGGCGTTGCGACCAGCAGCTAAGGTAATCAAGCTGAGGGTGGGGGAGGGGGAGGGATTTTTGCTACTGATTAGCAGGCAACTCAGCTGGGATGTCAGAGCTTGGCTGGTCAGAGCCATTTAAAAGAGAAAAAAGGCTCTGATGATCGCGCGGCTCAGCTGGGCATGGGGGGCGGGGGCAGGGATTTTTGCTACCAGTGCTCTGAACTGCCCGCCACTATCGCTACCTACTCGCCCGAGCCGATCCGAACCGGAAGCATTTCACCCCTGCGGTCGGCATACATGCTTGTGCCTGAAACCTGAAGGCCAGCTGGCTGGCACGTGAATGCCCACTGGCAGCTAGTCTTCAGGTTTCCGGTGTTCCGGCATTCGCACCTGCACATGCATATAGACACGTTCCGGTTTGGGCACTCAGTACCGAAAAGGTCCACCATCACTGCCCTATACATAGCTCTTTTTCCATCTCTGCTCTACTAATCTTTGCTTAGTTTCCTCCTGATAAATCTGATAACAGTTGCCATCATCCTTAGATGACAACCACCTTATCGTCCAACCTGATCATCCCCCAACAGGTCAAGAGACCACTTGAAGGTCCCTTTTGTCCAAAAAAGGGCCAGATAGTTAGCCATCGCTCTGCTGCCCTATGCCACTACTGATCCTGCTCCTCAGCAAAATGGCCCAACCCTCAAACCCACAGGTCACCTAATATTCACATTATATTTACCGTATTTTTCGGAGGATAAGACGTACCTTTTTCCCCCCAAAAAGAGGGTGAAAATCTGGGTGCGTCCTTATACTCCGGAATGTAGCCCCGCCCAGCTTCTCAAACGGAAGTTTGAGAGGCTGAAAAAAGCATCAGAAAAGAAGCTTCAGAAAAAAAAAGCCCCCAAACAGAGCTTTGGAGGCTTTTTTTTCTGAAGCTCTGTTTCGGAGGCTTTCAGAGGCAGGAAAAAAAGTTTTTTTCTTAAACGGAGACGTTTCAGAGGCAGAAAAAAAAGCAGAAAATAAAGCAAGGCACAGAGCTCACAACTAAGGAACCTGTTGCTAAAAATTCACCTCAGGGAACAGCTGATTGGAGGTATTCCGGGAGGCCGATCCACCTGCCAATCAGCTTTTTTCTTATTTTCCTCCCCAAAAACTAAAGTTGCGTCTTATACTCCGGTGCGTCTTATTCTCCGAAAAATACGGTAATTTAGGATGAACAACCAAACAAACTGATAACTGTAATATTGACACCCCCCCCCACAACTATCATCTCTATTATTAGAATTATCCTTTTCTTTGCGCTGTTTTGTGGAGGCTACGGTGACCTCTCCGGGTTGGTTTTCTCTGTACCTTTAGCGCATTGTTCAGGAGGGTCCCGGTGCTTTGGAAGCAGCCACTTGATTTCTGCTTTAAGGCCAGAAAGGTCTGAGCGTCGATCAGGTGTCGTTCCTCCACAGGGATGTATCTCTTCATTTGAGAAAAGCTTTTCAACACAAAAGCGGTCAACCTGCAATGAAACACACAGCAAAAACCCATTACATCCATCACTTGAGACGTTCAAGAAAAGATTGGACTACCATTTGTCAGAAATGGTATAGGGCTGTGATGCCGTCGCGTGCCAAAAGCGTGGGAGCGTGGGGGGAGGATGTCAAGCGCGTGCGTGCCCACACCCATAATTCAATGTGCCCTGTCCATGCGCATGCGACCCCCCCCACTGTGCCATTTTGGCATGCAATGGCACAGTGAGCCCAATAGGGCCATTTTTCACCCTCCCCAGGCTCCAGAGGTTTTCTTGGAGTCTGGGTAGATTGAAAACGGCCTTCCAAACTCCCTCAGAGGCCCTCCGGAGGCCGGAAACGGCCCATTTCCCAACTTCCGGTGGAACCGGAAGTCCTGTTTTTTGCCCTCCCCAGGCTCTGGAGGCTTTCTAGGAGCCTGGGGAGGGCAAAAAACAGCCTTCCAAACTCCCTCAGAGGCCCTCCAGAGGCCGGAAACGGCCCATTTCCCAACTTCCGGTGGAACCGGAAGGCCTCTTTTTCGCCCTCCCCAGGCTCCAGAGGCTTTCTTGGAGCCTGGGTAGATTGAAAACGGCCTTCCAAACTCCCTCAGAGGCCCTCCGGAGGCTAGAAACAGCCCGTTTCTCGACTTCCGATGGGCCTGGAAGGCCCAAAAATCAGCTGGCAGGCACGCACATGTGTGCTGGAGCTGAGATAGGGCAATGCTCGTGTGTCACATAGATATGGCTCCACGTGCCACCTGTGGCACATGTGCCATAGATTCGCCATCACGGGTATAGGGTCTCCTGCTTGATCAGGGGGTTGGACTAGATGACCTATAAAGTCCCTTCCAACTCTGTTAATCTGTATCTACTTTTTTTTTTTTCATTTGCAGCCTCTAGGTACCCTTTAAAGCAGCGACCCCCAACCTTTTGGGCACTAGGGATCATGGAGAGAGTTTTTTTCCGAGGACTGGATGGGGTGTAGTTTTGTGTGCTGCCTGCATCCCGCTTCGTTTGTTTGCGTTGCCCGATTTCTGGCATGCCATGACCTGATGCTGGTCCACAGACCGGGGGAGAGGGTGTTGGGAACTCCTGCTTTAAGGAATAATCTCCCCTGCTCAGTGTGGAATGATCAGCAATAAGCCATTAAAATGCAAAGGAGACCTGATCTCCTTTATTTATCCTTTGATCTCCATTGTTTCTTGTCTGGCCTTCTGGTGCTGTGGAAAATCAATTGACTCCCTCTTCTTTGTGGCAGCCCCTCAAATACTGGAGCACTGCCATCATGTCACCCCTGCTCCTTCTTTTCTCTAGACTAGACATGCCCATACCAGCATCTCACTGGTCTATTATTCCTGCCCATAACAAGCTTCCCCTGTAATCAGGAAAATCTTTGCCTTGCGAACGTTACTGGCAAAGATGAGAAATACATTTTCTGCATTCACACACACACAAATCTGCAGAGACAACCTCAGAGGCATGGGTGCTATTCAGCAGGTTCTGGAGAACCGGTAGCAGAAATTTTGAGTAGTTCAGAGAACTGCCAAATACCACCTCTGGCTGGTCCCAGAGTGGGGTGGGAATGGAGATTTTGCAATATACTTCCCTCAGGAGTGGGGAAGGAATGGGGATTGTGAGAAATAAAGAAATTAGGGTTATTCCTGTAAAACCATATAGCCTGAGTTACGCCATTTTAAAAACATGTCAAGGCTTTTATTTTACTCTGTATAACCTGATTGTGACCTGATTATATATTTTAGCTGACAGTTTAAGGAACATGAGAACGGAATTATATGTTTCCTGTGTTCTTGAGAAAGTGTTTATTTAACAGGATGTATGCTTCAGGTCAACTTGACCTCGTTAAGAAGGGGAAGTACGTGAATGCTGATCTTACATGTATAAGCAATATTTTAAGTAGGGTATTTTTATATTGGAATTGTGGGGACTTCCCATAATGTGAATATCATGTGTTTGTCTATTATATAAGGTTTGAAATTGTACTCAAGGGACATGCTTGTATCCTGTGAGATGTAACCTGAAATTGTATTAAAGACGGCGAGAACAAATGGTAAATTGCTCTCTCACTTTGAGAGAGACCTTTGCAAAGAAATAATTAATAAATTGTATTCTTGTCTTATCACTCAACTCTCTGTCGGTTATTTTCTGGGTGACAGGCATTTCCTGTGTATCACAGGGATTTTGCAATATCCTTCCCCCAGGAGTGGGGAGGGAATGGGGATTTTGTAGTATCCTTCCCATGGAGTGGGGAGGGAATAGAGATTTTGCAATATCCTTCCCTCAGGAGTGGGGAGGTAATGGAGATTTTGCAATATCCTTCCCCCAGGAGTGGGGAGGGAATGGGGATTTTGCAGTATCCTTCCCTCAGGAGTGGGGAGGTAATGGAGATTTTGCAATATCCTTCCCCCAGGAGTGGGGAGGGAATGGGGATTTTGCAGTATCCTTCCCTCAGGAGTGGGGAGGGAATGGAGATTTTGCAATATCCTTCCCCCAGGAGTGGGGAGGGAATGGATATTTTGCAATATCCTTCCCCTGGAGTGGGGTGGGAATGGAGATTTTGCCTATCCTTCCACTGGAGTGGGGTGGGAATGGAGATTTTGCAGTATCCTTCCCCTGCCACGCCCACCAAGCCACGCCCACAGAACCGGTAATAAAAAAAAATTGAATCCCACAGAGACTGCTCAGAGGTGAATGCTGTGAACCTTACCAGACATCTCCGGGCTGGTTGTTCCGTTCTCCAAAGGTGCTGTAGGAACCGTCGGCATGCTTGTAGTTCAACTGTCTCTGGTAGCCTGCAAACGGAGGGTGAACGTTAGTTTGTACTTATTCAATAAATGGCGAGGCCTTCCTTGAGTCAAGCTCATGGCTGGGTTACTTTGGAGATACATCCACGTTTGTTCTTTTTACATTAGAGAAACTGACTGTAATAGTTTTCTGTCAAGAGTTTGTTGCAGAAAATTAAATCCAGAAAGCACACACAGGTAAACTGATGCAGCAGGATTCATTAACTTCTTTCTATACATAAAACACATGAAGATAAAGTACAATACCAATAGCAGATTCTTCTTCCACGTAGTAGCAGTTACAAGCAAAACGCACAGGCAGGAGAGAACAGTTAGTTTCATTTCAGCAGAGGAGACAAGCAAGCCCAGGCTTGTTTCATCTCAGAGCTGAGCACAGAGCTTAATTCAAAGAGAGCCTCCTCTATACAGGGCAGTTAAGCTTCTGCAAAGACTCAGTTGCCCAAGCCAGGCCCAGACTTCAGACTTAAGTTTCTGTTTCTAAATAAGCCTCATTGGCTGAGCCTGTTACCATGCCTATTCATTGGCTGACCTTGTTACCATGTCTCCATTCAGTCCCCATTGGCTGATCTATTCCAGTCCATGAAAAATTCATACTCTGACATTTTCTGACCTCCCAGTCTAACTAGGAAATTGGGACTTTTTGGTAGTCTCCCGTACAAATGGTGACCACGCCCAGACTTCTGAGATGATGAAGATGGCTCCACAAAAAGGCAGAGCCAATATGCAAACTGAAAGTAGACCAGCTCTTCGATAATTCCTCTCCAGCAAGGAGAAGATTTGAGATCACCCACAAATGCTCCAGATAGTTGCTCCTTTCAAAGAGGCCACAAGAGAGTGGTCTCCATTCAATTTAGAGGCCTGGGAGATGAGGGAATGCTCAAACCATGATCAGCATCTTTAAGGATACTGGGCTCATATATTGTACTTCCTTTTCTCATTACTTCCGGAAATTGCTTGTTAACTAATTTTTAGCTATTAAGAACCTTTGGATCCAGAAGTCTGAAAACCCCACGTAACTTTCTTTTAATTTTTAAGGAAAGAAATTTTAATTAAAACTTGGATTTCAGAAAGTTATAAATGGGTCTAAGGGTCGAGATAAATTTGAAATATGATTTTGGAATTAGTTAGAAAGAATTCTTCCCATAGACTTTAAAAATTGGAGGCTAGAAGGAATCGAATTAAAGATTTATAATTAAAGGAGAAGAACGCTCACTAAATACATCAGAGATGCCATTTGTGTCGTAAAATAAAATAATATTTCATAAATGGAAATATCCCTCTTCAATAAAAGGAAAATTATTATCCATTATTATTTTTTTCATTTTCCATTAAATGGAAAACGGGGTCAGAAGATAAGCAAAGGTATCCTGGACTTACAGCTATTAATTATCAAAATTGACCACTATAAATTAATTTAATTCATCGTTAGGCCGATGGTTTGCTGATAATTCAGCTAAGGTCACATTTCCAGCAAAACTGGCAGGAATATATGTATTGATCCTTTCTATTATTAATCTTGTCAATCAGAAACAATTCCTTGAGAGTAGCAATGTGGCAAGGTGAGCATCAAATGAATTGAATGAATGAATGAATGAATGAATTCCTCTTGTTCTGCCTCCCCTCAAAGGAAAAGCAGGTACAGGCCCTTCTGCATAATTCCATGAATCTTCTTACCAGACACTAAGTAACTAATTGCCTTCGACTTCGTTTCCTTGGTCAGCTGGTCAGTACTGTTCAGATAGTCCAAGATGTAAATATTGGGGGCCAAGAGAGCCATGTTTTGTTCTCCACAGCCGGAAGGCAACCGGAGAAGCTGCTGCATGTTCTGGATGGCTGAGCTTAAGATGTCACCTGTGGTAGACAAAAGAGATACGAAAGACGTCAAGAGTTGGGAATACTTTGGGGCAGGGGTGAAATCCAACAGGTTCTGACAGGTTCTGGAAAACCGGTAGCAGAAATTTTGAGCAGTTCGGAGAACCAACAAATAACACCTCTGGCTGGCCCCGGAGTGAGGTGGGAATGGAGATTTTGCAGTATCCTTCCCCTGCCATGCCCACCATTCCACACCCACCAAGCCCCCACCCCCCAGAACCAGTAGTAAAAAAAATTGGATTTCACCACTGAAAGTTGAGTTGTCTTAGATCCTGGCACAGCTGTCCAAGCCAAAACATCTCTGGCTGGTGTGCAGTGCGAAAAACAGATAAATTAGTAACAACAGTCAACCAAGTGACACAGAAGATCTGGCATATCCCATGCCACAGCAAGTGCTGATAAGGACCCTGCCATCCACCTGGCAGAAAAAAAAGTTTTAAAGGCTTTTCAAAATGAGATCAGAGAGGGGGGGCTGTATAAATCTCAGGCTGCTTCTGATTTCTAAGCAGACTGTTTATTGTACATGGAAGCATTCCTTGATGCCTCCAAACAGCATCTCACTTCTGTGGTTCTTCAGGACAACTAAGAATTGGCTTATGAAGTCTGTGGATCTGCCTAACCTCCTCTTGAACGGAAAAACTTCCATCTTTCTAAGATCGTCTGTTCTGCTAACAAACAGTTCACACCCCTAGCAAGATCCATTCTTCTGAGTTGTCGTGTATTTTTAATAAAAAGCTGCAGGGACATATGCATGAAGTACGGGTAGTATAGTATAAGTGTCTGTATTTTGGCTGTATCTCAACACACAGCCAAACACACAGCCTTCCAAGCAAACCTCCTCCTAAAAGGCCCCTTGGAATAAAAATGCGGGGACCTTTTGAAGTGGTTAAAGACGCTCAATTTATTCCTTGGAAAACTGACAACCCAGATTTGAAACCCGAGTGCTGTGCGACAGGATGAGCTTCCGTCCCAGCTCCTGCCCACCTAGTAGTCTGAAAGCATGCAAGCGCAAGTAGATAAATAGGTACCACTTAGGAGGGAAGGTAATCGCCTTCCGTGTGCCTCAACATAGAGCCATGATGACCAGGGGTGAAATCTACTTACTTTCCCTACTGGTTCGGAAGTGTGCGCTAGCATCACATGTAAGTTTTGGACCCTCTGCACATGCGCAAAGCCTTCTGCACATGCGCAGAGGGTCAAAAACAGGTTACTTCCTGATTAAAACCAGGAAATAACGATATCTGGGTGGGTAGGTGAAGCCTTGTGCTGCCGCCGTTATCAGTTCACCGAACCACGCACCGTACCACTACCGGTTCACCCAAACCGGTGCGAACCGGTAGCATTTCACCCTTGATGATGACTACAGAAATATCTTCAGACAATGCTTTCTCCTTTGGCTAAAAATCAGAAATGAGCAGAGCCTCATAGAGTTGGACATAACTGGGCAGGGAAACCTTTACCTTTACTTCCCCAAGGAGAAAGAATAGCAAACCTGCACACAGATTCTTGCAACAGTAGATCACTTACCCAACACACAGAAGAAAGCTCTGGCAGATTTCTCCACTATGTTCTCTGGGACCTTTAAGGAAATAGCTGTGGATTGGCTGTCTTCTGCAAATAAGGAGAGAGAGAAAAAAAAAGACAGTCTGAATTGAGCCACTTGGTTCTTTTATTGCTAATTTTCTCATTGGCGGCTGTCTCTATCCATTATTTAATCCAATGGATGGGGATATTTAAGAATTGGCCTCTCCTTTAGATTTCACAAGTTCTAGGACTCACCTGTAGCTTTAAGCCCGTGATGGCGAACCTATGGCACAGGTGCCACAGGTGGCACACCGAGCTATATCTATGGGCACACGAGCGTTGCCCTACCTCAGTCCAGCACGCATGTGCGCTCTGGCCAACTGATTTGCGGGCCTTCCGGGTCCACCAGAACTCGGGAAACGGGCTGTTTCCGGGCCTCTGGAGGGCCTCTGGGGGAGTGGGGAAGGCTGTTTTCACCCTCCCCAGGCTCCTAGAAAGGCTCTGGAGCCTGAGGAGGACAAAAAAATGGGCCTACCAGGCCCACCATGCCATCGCGTGCCAAAAGTGGGGGGAAGTGGGGGGGGATCACATGTGTATGTGTGGGGGAACGGAGCACATTGAATTATGGGTGTGGGCACGCGCGCACGCAATCCCCCCATTGCCCCCGCTTTTGGCACATGACGGCAAAAAGGTTACCCATAACTGCTCTAAGCAATAGCAATAGCACTTAGACTTACTGTATTTCCCCGAAAATGCAGTCTGTCTTATATTTTTTTGAACCTCAAAATAAGTGCTTGGCCTTATTTTCAGGGAATTCTTATTATTTTGGGGCACGTGGAGCTGCTCTTGCCATCTTACCTGATTTCCAGTTCTTCATTTAAATATTTTTGGGGAGGGCTTATTTTCGGGGGGAGGCTTATTTTAGTGCATGCACTCAAAAGCCCGATTGGCTTATTATCAAGGGATGTCTTATTTTCAGGAAAACAGGGTATATACCACTTCACAGTGGTTGAGAGTCAGCCTTTTGCCCGCAACAATCTGGGTCTTCATTTTACCAGCCTTGGAAAGATGGAAGGCTGAGTCATTCTTGGAACCAGTGAGAATCAAACTGCTGGCAGTCGGCAGAATTAGCCTGCACTACTGCGTTCTTACCACTGCACCACCAGGGCTCTATGGCTGCATGTTTGCCCACCCCTACTCTATAAGGGCCATATGGTTCTCTTTCGCTAGCAAAAAGCATCTGCCTAAAGAGGTTTTTAAAATATATATAAATGTAAGGATCATATTGTAGAGCATGTGGACCTATGCTGGTTAGAGAATTCTGGGAGTTAAAATCCATATGTCTTAAAGTTGGCATGTTGGAGAAACAGCAATATATTGTAGAGGACCAGTTAATTCATTTTTAAATGGATTTTTTAAAAAAAATTAAAAAAAATTTTTTTTTTGCAAGAATGGGATAACTTTTCTGGGGTTGTGAAATGCTAATTAAGATTTGAGGTGATCAGTTCTAGAAAACAAGGTGAGCCCAGGTTCAATTTCGGCCTGAAATCTCCCTCAGAAAATGCTCAAGGCTTGGCTGAAAGGTAGATTTTTAGCTAACTTGTAATTATTATGGGATCGTATTCAGTGGTGGGATTCAACCAGTTTGCACCACTTCGGGAGAACCGGTTGTTAACTTTCTGAACAGTTTGGTGAACTGGTTGTTGGAAGAAATCATTAGGGCAGAGAACCAGTTGTTAAATTATTTGAATCCCACCACTGATCGTATTATTTCATGGATTGAGCTTGCCATGCTATAAATAGCTGTTTAATATATTGAGGTGCCTTGTGGAAAAATTAAGAATATGGGAGCAATTACTTAAGCTTAAGTTGGCAAAGCTTTATGTCTATGGAGATTCTCAGTCATCCGGGTCATAGTTGTCTTAAAGGTGCTTTTTCAAAAGGCAACTGGACTTTCCTTGTTTTTCTCTGAAGATGTTTCACTGCTCATCCAAGAAGCTTCATCAGTTCTGACTGTATGGTGGGGAATGGAAGGATTTATATTCCTTACAGACAACTGGTCATTTGCATTCTCTTAGAGAGTTGTTGAAGCCACTTGGAGGCCTCAACAACTTGGGTCACCTGAGTAGTGCAAATGGGTATGGAGCCTTCTTAGAACTGCTGAAAGGAAGATTTAGTTCTTAATCCTTCCATCCCCGCACCATCCAGTCAGAACT